>CM060979.1:100087349-103022349 GCA_030765065.1 Deroplatys truncata
GAAAGTAAGAAATAATATGGGCAACAAACTGAAAATCATTGCTCCTAATAAACGAGGGCTATGGAGTACTCCAAGAACAGCGTCAAACTGGTGAATGAAATACCAGAATGTGATTGCTGGATGCACAAATCAGGTGGCGTATTTAATTACAATGTAGTCCGCATAGCACCAGAAGCTTCAAAAATATATCACAACGGGATAAAAGTAAAATTAAAGGCCATCTAAGAAACCAGTTTAATAAATAAAGTTTTCAGGAGAGATACAAAAGTATTTTACTTTGAATAATTCATTAATAGGTTAGAGCAGAGGTGGCGAAAGCGTGACTCGCGAGTCATTTTGACTCGTAGGCGCCTTTCCCTCTCTGCAACCGTCCCTTTGTTTTTAACATGCTGCTGAGTAATGCAGTGCGTGTTGCATAATTGGTGACTCGCGGAAGGGAGTCGTTTTCTCCACCTTTGTGTTAGAGCATTATGGGGATTATTATGGTTATTATTATTATTATTATTATTGCCTTCTATTAATAATAATTATTTGCAAAGCGACAAGAGTAACTGAATATTGATTTATAAAATATCACTACCTGAGGAACTCAGGAAAGGAACTGAGTTATACGAAATGAACCATGTAAAACGAAAAAGTATCATAAAAAGGTCTCTAAACATAGCATTTTCGCATTACTTGTAAAAGGTTGGCAACCTTCTTTATATTATTTTTCTTGCAAAACTCTGATAATAATATTGATTTAAAATAATACTAATTTCGAATTAAGTATGGAAAGGTAAAACCAGAGCAAAAAAAAAAGAATCAATGCCATAGTCGGGATTCATCTTCAGTTTCCCGTACCGCTGCTCCGCCGCAGGAGCTGTGATGTGAGTATGCTAAAACGCCAGGAAATTCTTTATGTGACTCCAAGTTTTCCAGGTAAAAACAAGACATCCTTGACTTCTCCTATGTCAATTTACATACCTTCTTCATTCTGATTCTACCTTTCCAGCCTCGGAAAAACAAATAATGAAACAGAATTGATTGTTTTTTCAACGAATCTGGTCTGGTGCACATCCGCCATCGCGAAAAAGGCCATACAAAATTCGCCATTCAACTTGATTTGCTAGAACTAGATAAGGGGTGGGGTGGAACCATGAATGGGGAGGAATCCCTTACTAACTTAACACGCAATGCATTACAACTGCATGTTTTTGTGCACCCAAGTGTACTTGCGGAAGCAACATTCACATGTTTAAATCAGAGATGGTGGTAATGTGTTCTTGCAAAGCAAACGGAAAAAGAAGAATTCGAAACACGTGCATCATATGCACTTACACGTGGAAAAAATGTAAGCATCCAAGATGAGATACTTAGAAAAATACTGCCATTTGACATAAACTGGGTATTTTAATAAACTTCACTGTTTTCCTGTGGTGAGCTTTTGCCTATTGGTTTCGCAATTTATATAAAATTATAAATGAGTAATTCCGAATGAAGACTTCACAGAGTATAGTAGAAAATTAAATATATACACATGTTATTCTTCATGTCAATATATATATATATATATATATATATATATATATATATATATATATATATATATATGTGTGTGTGTGTGTGTGTGTGTGTGTGAGTGTATAACACTTTAATCAAAATCATAAGAGCAATTTTAGGAAATAAAAGATAGCCTGCAATGTCTAGTTTAGGGCACGAAATCAGCCCGAAGCTGGTATGAGAGCTAGGAAGGAGATGATATGGAATGATAATGAGATGGATTAAAGGAAAGGTGATGATGGAGCAGTTGGTGAAATGAATGGCGGGGGAAACTGGAGCACCCGGAGAATACCCACCCAGACGCCGCTTTGTCCACCACAAATCCCACATGCGGTTTCCTGGGATAAAACCCGAGCCACCTTAGTGTGAGGTGAGCGAGCGGTCTAACTTTTCGGCCACGGCGCTGTTCTAGTCCTAAATAAAATTTTAAAATGCATTCGACTTTTCATTTTTAGATAATGTTCTCCATGGATACACAAGCTGACACCTCACACATACTGTTATTATTATTTTTTCGTTCTCAGAACATTTAAAACCATACGTGTATATAGGTTGAGCCTTTTAAGTTGTCAGAAAAGTAAAACGTTATATATAAGAGGAGGAGCAAACTGCGTATGTCTGAGCAGTTTGCTGTAACATAAGCAGAAAAGATGGAAGTTAACAATGAGTGACGTTCAGACTTCATCCGCATGGCATAGCAGCGCTATTATGCGTAGGAGACAAAATGATTCATGACACAACAGCGCACCCAATGTGTTGTATGGTATGTGAAATGTCGTATGAGACGTATGGGTTCTCAGTTTCCCAAATAATGCAGTTATGCTTGCTGACTCGGCCACTCACATGCAATGTGGCTTTGTCCATGAACATCCATTTGATTTACCATTGATCGTTTGCTTTCTGCCTCTCACACATCAAACTAGATATGCGCTTCGTTATGATGCTGTGTCAGAGCATGCTTTCGCTGAATATGGATGCTAACATCTTAGAGTACTCTTTAACAAACCTCTTAACAAGTTGCGTATGGCGTATTCTGCTCTGCTGATAAGTGGTGGAGTGACTTCCATCATTTTGTCTCCTATGTACGATAGTGCTGCCTGCCACGCAGATGAGGTTTGAAACATCACTCATGGTTAACTTCCATCCCATTCGCTTATTTTAAACAACTGTTCAGAGATGCGTGCATTAACCCGTTATATATAAAGTTGTACTTTTCTGACATATCAAACGGATCAGCCTATATTTTGGGTGGAACCTCAATACTAATTTTTTTATGAGGAGCACCATACTTCCGCTAATTTCTATAAGTAAATTGCAGAGAAGATAATTAGAATAGAAGCATTCAATACACACGCTCTAGGACATTTTAATAATCCTTAATTACGATCTTGTCAAAAGCAATAAGGAATGCGTTTAATAGCTACTTTGTTAGAAAGATTTGATGTGACACTTAATACTCTCTGGATGTAATTAAGTTGTCAGAATTGAAGTACCTAGTAATAGAAGTGGTTGAGAAAATAAAGTAAATTTACTAAAGATATAATAAAGTAAACAGATATAAACGTGACCTGAATACCGGTTGAAAAGCGCTTCAGTTTAATTTATTTTCTGTATTAGTCCACTGAGCATAAAGGACTGTTAAGTGTAAAAGAATGGGCCGATTAACGGTAGATGCATTTCTAGTTGATCCAGTATTAAATTTTATTTTTAGTTTGGTGTCTATTAAGCGACTCTCGTAATTTGAGTTTTTCTGTAAGATGTGTTATTAAATTATATGCCATTTTTCTTTTCTTTCGGTATCCAATTTCCATGTATTTACTCCAAAGTTAGATTGTAAGGCGATATTTAGCTCCGGATTCCTTAAGCCTATCTACGCTGCCGTTGCCCAGAAGGACTGGTGATCGATTCTTGCTGTTGGTTTGGATTTCATCTTCTTACTTCCTAAGGGCAAACAATTTCCTCTAAAATTGAATTTCAGGGAATTCATCCTCTATGCAAACGCCGACAGAAGAAGCTAGTGGCTCAGAACCTGGCAAATTGTTTATGTTTACCTTTCAAGGCATGGTAATAATAGATACGGCTCTGTGTGTAAGTGCCCTAGTTAACACAATGAGCAGGATATCATCTAAATGTAAAGCAGGAGGTGGAAATATTATTCTGGATATTAATGCATAATAAATCATTATTTATAGCTATCTATTATTGTAGTTTAAATTAAGAATAGTTGAATTTTTTAACGAAAATATTCTCTTAGAATTGCGGTTCTTATGATGGTGAAAAAGAACAGAAAAGAAGAAAACTCTATGTAAATCTTAAACATTCATGCCTCAATATACAGTATTCTAAATAGACTAAACCTCTACGTGTTTCATGTTGTGGCAAAACTTAGTCTTAGTGCTATTTGTCGCTTTTTGCAATCCAACACCCACTTCAGTGAATTAAAACTGACGCAGTATTTTATATCACAACACTGTGAATGCCAGAGTGATTGTAGTGTAAATTAGCATTATTGTATGACAATGATTTGAGATGCTTATTAATTATAAGCATTGTTAGGAAATAAGTTTACACGACCTCACTGAAACTGACAATAGGAGCGGATAACAATGCGCGAGGGGGTGAGTTGTTTATTAATTAGAAGAGACAAGCAAATGACGTCAGAGTAGCGCGCTTTTCTTTATAAATGGAGGGAATATCTTCCCTAGGGCATATGTGTTCGTAATTTTGATTGGATATAAAAATAGACGCTAATGTTGGCGCGTTGTATTAACCAATAGCAGCTCTGTTATAATGTTTAGGCATATCGGAGTGAGGGAGTATAAATTCCGTGCCAGAGACGGGTAACGCTCAGTTCAACAGAATCATTCACGGGTTACACGTCGCGCAGTTCTACAGAATCTCTCGCGTCGTAAAGTTAGTTACAAAATGTGAAATACTAGAATTAATAATGAGCGGCAAATAAGTGATTATAGTTACATTCGAAAATATAACAGTTTCAGTCGGGCGTGTATCAAGAGTAATATATATGAAATTAATAAAGTGTGACGGCAATAAAAGTGTAAAAACAAATTCTTTTATCAGTGTTATCTTTTAGTAACAACTCCTTTCCGTTTACACACCCTGTTTAAGAGATTTGCTCGACTTGTAATAATAGCTAGCCGGAGGACAAAGAACCCAAAATTCAAACTAGTAATACAATAACAGGCGCTCAGCAAATAAGATAACACGAACGATACCGCGACAAATCACAGGTGAACAACCTTTGGTGGAACCGATTTCGCGGCGTGGGGCCAGCCGCCGAGGTAGGTTGCTATGTCGGCCGTGTAGGTGACAGGAAGTCTGCAGTAAATATTGTACGTTTATTGCGTAAGTTATTTCCAACACGCATGACTAAACACTTAAAATCGCAGGGAGCTAAATCAGGAGAACAAGGAGGCATCAAAAGAGAAAGTTTAGAAAACAAATCCACACACTTTAGATGACTTAAAAATAACATTCGTCAAGAAATTGCTGCCGTTTCTCAGAGGGAACTGCAGAGTATAATGGGAAATTTCCTAAGCATGTGCCAGAAATGCATGAACGAAGGGAGGCATTTTCCAACATCTGCTTGCTTGACATAGGTGAATAATATGCTTACATTTCAAAGTTGTATGTTGTATGTGTTAGAAATAATTTACGCCACAAGTCATACTATATTTACTGCGGACTTCCTATCCCCGCACCGCCGATACATCAACCAGCTTTGCCAGCCGGCTGGCCGCAAGCCTCGAAGCCGGTTCCGCCAAGGATTGCTCACCTGATATCTCTCTATTAATTAGTACGTGCAGTTTTCTGTTATATTTTGATGGTTTAACTGTCACTCTTACTCCTTATGCCGGCTTGCGGCCAGGCGGCTGACGAAGCTGCTCCCGCCAAGGATTGCTCATCCGATATCTCTCTATTAATTAGTTCGTGCATTTTTCTGTTATATTTTGATGGTTTAACTGTCACTCTTAGACCTGTTCTAGTTCGTTACTGTATACACTTGGAAAATTCTATATAAAGAAGTTAAAATTTTCAGAACATACTAAGAAAGCCTCCGTAGAAGGAAGAGTTGAAGTAAGAGGAGAATTCTTAAAAACATAAGTACTAAATATACTGCCAATAGTAAATTGGTAATCATGATCCAGTATAAGTGTAAATAGTAACAAATTTGATGACAATAAACAGGTTTTCGGGGAAAATAAGAGATGCAAAAGTATCATTAGGCTTTATACTAAACATAAAAATTTTAAATATTTTGTGTTGTCTGATAAAATTTTATTTGACTTGAAATGCGCCATAAAACTTATTTTCTCCTCGCTTTAGCAAATATATATAACTGTAATTTAATTATTCTAATGAAAGGTTATCGATGTATTATAATTTGACACTTACAATTAATATATTTGTATACGTAACCAATAACCTAACTAAATACACCCCATTTTTTGAAATAATAGCTTTTCAGTAGTTTTAGAAGTTGATTAAAGATTATAGTATACTTTTAATTGAGAATATGGTATGTCTTTCGTACTTCTACACATTTTAGTTTTTAAGCATACAAACATTTCTGCGAAAAAGGTATCCATTGACAAGCGGTCAACACGTGAGATGTTAACACTTCATCCGCGCTACAGCTCTCCGCAAATATGTTTTTCTCATGATTACTTCAAGTTGAATTACCAAATTAATAAGGGCATGTATATAAATTTAATATCCAAAGAAAGAGATCGCCTTCGCACTAACACTTTGTGTGATTTCATATACAGGGTGGGCCATTTAAGTTGAGATTGTACAATATCTCCAAAACTAAGCGTTGTAGAAAGAAATGTCTTTAATTACTTTCTCTACTACGTATAGTAAGTAGGGGAAGTATTGTATTCCACCCAAAAATTCGATACCGAGATTTCACCGGAAATACATGTTTTGAGACTCCCTGAATCCAAAAAAAGCATTTTTGGAAACATGTCCGTGTGTGTGTGTGTGTGTGTGTGTCTGTGTGTCTGTGAACAGCATAACTCAGAAACGAACAGTCGGATAAACACCAAACTCGGTATTTAGGTTTAGTATCTTCCAGAGACGCGACACGAAGGTTTTCAAGAAAATTCCCCCACTCCAGCTACCCTTTACATGGAACATTTTTCGAAAATTTTAATTTTCTCAAAAATGGCTCTAACGATTATGATTACAATATCATATGTTTAAGATAATGTCATGAGAAATGAAATGTATATCTCGAATTTTCTGGGAATGTCTCCAAAACTAATCTTCATTGTGAACGACTTTTGCATAGCTGGTAAACCATAAGAGATAGACAAACTTTTACTACACAAAAAATGTAGATCGCGTTAAAATACACAATTTATGTCATATACATTTCTTTTGTTGAGTGAACCGTTTTCGAGATATTGCTTGTTATTCCTCCTTAAATTTTCCAATACTTTATACTTTTTCTCAAATTCGTTGTTCATTTTTTTTATGTCCTAGACATGCAAAGAGAATGGAATGCGCCACATAGCAACCAGCGTTAAAATATTTGACTATTGCTTAAAATCTACCATATTTCCCTTGCATCTACATGAAAATTACCAATAAGATTGACCTCGATATCTCGATTAACATGAAGCATATGGAGAATAAGCGTTTGTAAAAATAGTTTGTACAGAAGTAGAGAAAATCATGTGAGTGTAACACATCATGGGAACCTAGAGTTAGGTTCAATGTAATTGTTTTTAAATGACCATCACAACGTCCTCCAAATAAAACACGACTAATGGCTTTACTTTCCCCCACAATATCAAGCAACTTCTATTAAAGACATTTCTTTCTACAACGCTTAGTTTTGGAGATATTGTACAGTTTCAACTTTAATGGTCCACCCAGTATAGTGCGTTTCGAAAGTCCCGTATACTTTTGCTACAGCTAAATGAAATTTTTTTCATAAAACGCTCGGACACGTCAGTATATTTTAATGGACACTTTTTCACAGAAACAAACCATTGTTAAAATCGTTGTCGTGCAATTTGAAACGTTTTAAATGACACCTATATTTCTGTATATTATCTGAAAGTTATTATTGTAGGATTTTATAAGTTTTTAGTCTTTTTATACAACAAACGTTGCTATGGTAAACAAATGGTTCCATTTCATGGTGTAATTAATGCATTTTGTTTAGAGATTAACACAAAATAACAATATCTTTAAGTAAAAGTGACATAATTGAGATTTTAATGATGATTGGATATGGTAACAGGAAACGTACACAAGACACAACATATTAAAAGACAGATGTGTTAAATCGTTATGATTTTCACTTGTAACATTTATTTTAATGTTAGCGATGTTATTGTGCAATTGATATGCATAAATAAGATGCTCTTTCTGGCATCCTTCTTAGACTTAAGCTCTTTTGGCTTAAGCACCATTACTTGCCAGCAGCGCCCAACATACCCAAAACCCCATCTGCTGCAGTGTACACTCCATCCTTTCTACCCCTACTGATCGACAAAATATATATCCCATGTCTTCTCTGCGGAAATTAGACACATTTTTCGAACCATTTTCATCGACAATCTCTATCATTGTCATGATAAAGACAAGTATAAGACACATGAGCAGTTTTCTAACGAGTTTGTTCCCTATTTTGGCTTACTGTTCGCACAGAAAGGTTTTCATTGATTATGGTAAGATCTAGAGGAATATAACTACAATAATGCAATAAAATCAATTGAGAATGCGAAAGAAAACAGTAAAGTGATTGGTAGACAAGAAGGGATATAAATCTGGAATAGGAACCGAGGGAGAAAAGGAGGAGAAGATAGGAACAAACGAAACAGGCCTAGATGCTGGCGGAGTTTCTTGAGCTGGTGATGATGTAGTGCCAGTTCATGTATAATTCACGTCGAGCTGGGAATTTTTCTTTCTCCGGTCCTCCAGAAAAGGAATTTATTATCAGCATAGGGAAGTAGTGCATGCCACAATATGACACGGCGCTTCAGCTGACAGCTCTGTGTCTCACGTTTTGCAATATTTGAAGGCGACTTGTCGCACAATTTACTCCTTTGGAATTCAAATGCTATTATGATTTCTTCCAGAACTACAGCTGTGGTAACAGTTGTAAATATAAGTGTTATTGTTACTTGTTTTCTTATATAGCTTCTTGTTTATTTGCTTTCATACAAATAAGAAAATTCTGAAAGATGCAGTCCAGGGTATTACAGGTGACCGGATGACGAGGGCAACGCTTGTGGCGGTAGCGTATGCGGAATTCAACTTCGAGAAAATATCAGTCACAACGACATGTAAACAATAAATAGATGGAGTGACGGGTTTGAAACAGAAGATTTGCCTCAAAACTTTTCATTAATAGATCATCTCCTTTCGATCAGCATTTATGGACTCATTTCTACATGACGAAACAATATTAAATTCAACAAAACGGAAAATAGGTTTGTTATAATGGACATATAAGTATTCCCCGCTTGGAAGTACTTGTTTGTATTCTAAGAAATACTGGAAGAAAAATATCAGATAGCAGAAATAATTATAGCATTCAAACCTTTTATTTCTGATATTGGCAGTGCTATAATACAAGAAGTAAAAGTTAAAACTGTGTCATTTATAGTGCCACCACTTCAATTAAAAATCTGATGTGTTACACTCACATGACTTTCTCTACTCTTGTACAAACTATTTTTACAAACGCTTATTCTCCATATACTTCATCTTAATCGAGATAAACATTTGCAGAAACGATCTTTTGACATGCAAAGAGAATTACATTTTACACATAGCGACCAGTTCTAAAAATATTTGACTATCGCTTAAGGCGTACTATGTTCCCCTTGTTTTGTATTCGCAAGGGCAATATAGAAATACAGTAGCCTTTAAGCATATACATATCTCTTAATAGCTGGTTGCTATATGCAGCACCATTGTGTTTGCCTCAGATTAATACTCTTCGCATATACAAGACAAAAAACTGAATAACGAATCCCATTTGAGAAAATAAGTATTGAAAAATTTAAGGGAATAACAAGCAATATCTCGAAAATGGTTCACTCAACAAAACAAATGTATATGACATAAATTGTGTATTTTAACGCGATCTACATTTTTTGTGTTGTAAAATTTTGTCTATCTCTTATAGTTTACCAGTTATGCAAAAGTCGTTCACAATGAAGAATACTTTTGGAGACATTCCCAGAAAATTCGAGATATGCATTTCATTTGTCACGAAAATATCTTTAACATATGATATTTTAATCAAAATCGATAGAGCCATTTTTGAGAAAATTACAATTTTCGAAAAATGTTCCATGTAAAGGGTAGTCTGGAATGGGGATTTTCTTGAAAACCTTCGTGTCGCATCTCTGGAAGATACTGAACCTAAATATCAAGTTGGTGTTGATCAGACTGTTCGTTTCTGTTATGCTGTTCACAGACACACAGAGACACACACACACGACCACAAATGCTTTTTTTGGATTCAGGGGTCTCAAAACATGCATTTCCAGTGAAATTTCGGTATCGAATTTTTGGGTGGAATACAATACTAACCCTACTTACTATAGTAGTAGAGAAAGTAAAAATTGACCGAATTATAAATAATGTGAAAGTAAACCTCCTAGGCGTATTTGCCTAAGTATAACCACATGCAATGAATCCTATCACTATTATTCAGAAAGAGATGAAGAATTAGAGCTGCAGTTGAGTCTGCCGCCACTTCATTTAACCCAACTCATAGAACTGGCCTACATCCTCCAATACCTTAAATATTTACAGCTTAGCTGCAGCAAAATTGAGTACAAGCGAGAGGGGTAGCAGCTTCTTCCATTTTTAAAATGTGGAAGGACCAAACTAGTTGTGATCAGGCTAAGGATCCGGGACAACTTAAGAGTGAAGTGAAGTTTATTATGGATCGAGTAGGGTGGAGTGAGGTGGCGCATTGGGATGTTGTTTACCTGTGAGTCCATGTACAATCCGCTTCGTGAATGGAGTAGAATACACTTGTCTCTCATTCCGTTGTGTCCTACTTCATTTTCCACAATCACTAGACTGTACTGTTTATAATAACAACTGTGGCAGCGGATTAGCGTCTTTGTTTACAACAACAGTGCTGTGTTTACGGCACTCTATAATAAGGTTCCTCACACATTGGTTGCTAACTTGTCCCGGATCCTTATTCTCGTTATAATAGATTCCAACATTTTGTATACTATATAGAAATAATGTTTCCCTTTTACACAATATAAGATTATTTTGATGACTTACAAGGTGCATTTGCATTACTATCCGTAGTACACCTAATACATAAAGACTATTGTATTCTATTTGTTTTGTTTGGAGTCTGTTTATTTGTGGTTATTATATGTCCGCACAAGCAATATAGCACAGTTTATGCTATTTGCATTAGGTCCAATTCGCTGTGAAGATACCGACACTGGTAGCCAACGTCGTTAAGTCACCCTTAACGGAGGATCTCCGGTTCAAATCCCGCCAGGACCATCCCATCCTGACTGCGTTTCATAATTGGACTGATGGATTTAGTCCTCACCAAAGATACAAGCCCCGTTTCGTATATCTGCTTGTATCTCGAAAACTGAGAGGGGGAAGTGCATGTATACAAAGCGGTTGAAAAGTAACAACCCAATATTCCTTTTAGATTTCTTACTTTTACACATATGTAGAAGTTATTACTGGAGCAAATGAGTAACCCTTATGTGATGGTGGTGTGATAACCATGTTTCTGTGTCAATTGTTTACTGATGTCATACTTTGTTGCCTCTCTGTTTTTATATCGTCTTTAATGGTAGCAACTAGTTCCTTATAATGAATCGCAAATTAACTAGAGATTGACGTATTTATGTGCTACAACCTAGGTAAAAGTAAAACAAGACAGCAGACTTTGAGAGATTTCCTGATATTCAAGCGCCATAATAAGCCATTAGATACCTGAACAATAGATTTGAGGAAACAGTTAATTTATGGATCTACCCGGAAGCGCACGATCACGAACTGCCTGAACGGAAGAAGGTGCCCAGCCTCTTGCAACAGTTGTGACATTAATTCATTTAAGTTCCACCTACTGGGGACAGTTCGTAATACTTTTAGAGCCTACTAGATAATATTAAACTGAGACCATATCAAACGAGACTTTTGAAAGGTTTGTACGAAGATGACTGACTGTTATGTAGAGTTCTACTTGTGGATTCTTATTCCACATTAAGCCAATCCTGCCATTTGGAAAATGATTCAATGGGTTCGATGAAACCAATTTTAACAGAGCGACCAAGTGTGCTTATAGGGTTAGCGAAAATTCATATGCAATTATCTCAAAATAGTTAAACTCTCCTGGTGTAGCTGTGGGGTTGGATTTAAAGTGGAACTGTCATAGAACCATTCTTTTGTTAAGAAACGCTATCAGCGACAGGTGTCTTTAAATGTTACAAGAGTAACTATTTCAAAAGTTGAAAATAGCCATGTTTTGCGGATATGCCGTTGAAATTGCTACGATAAGAAGTGCTGTCTCATTTTGGTGCAGAAGTGAGGAATTTGGATAAATGAATTGTCCGTCTTGGTGAAACAGAATGGCAACCCAGGAGGAATCACACCTTTCAGTTTTTCCTTAGCGAGTATCTGACAAATATGCGTTTCCTCAGAAACCGGAAGAGCTTATTCAGTTGCAACAGATCATCGAATATTCATTGTGTAAATCATAAAAGCCTTGAATAATGCTGTAATACGAGATGTGCATCAGTGAATAAGCGCTTCAATTGCGTGTCGAGAAACAAGTACTCTATTTCGAACAATCTCTCCAAAGGTATGTGTAAATAAATATAAATTAAATGTAATGAATTCTTGTTTAAATATATTTATTTTGGTATGCCAGTAGTGCTGAACAAGGAAAGAAGACGCGGAAAAGGGGAAGGAAATGTTTCATCTTGCATACACAGTCGCGATATCTTTAACTTACAAAAACAAACGAGTGGAAAATTACAAACTGTGTGAATGACATACCTCACCGTGGTTTTCCACGTAAGGATACACTATGTTGCACTCCTCATGCTTTTTGTATTAAATTTCTCTATCCAATGCGTTTTCCCATTTCAGTTAGGTTTAGGTTTAATATAGTTCATGTATGAATGGTATGTAAGCAGGCCTCTTTTGGAGATAATATATTTTAGACTTTCAATCAGCATCTTCCCCAGTGTAAGATGTATTCTGTATAGCCTAGGAAGCGGACAAATACTTTTATTTTATAGATTCTACACTGCAGGTATTACTTAACTTATTGCATGTTGTAGCAGCTTGCCACACCTTGAACAGGGTGTGGTTTAGGCACCGGTTGGCATGTGGTTAATTCGAGAGGAGGATGAGGTGCTCTCAGCTTAAATAACTGTCCGAAACTCCTATCAGGACAAGATAGAAATATCCAGAATTACTCTCTCCTTGGACTGGTGTGAATCTCGAGTATAAAAGAAAAGATCGTCACTTGCCTGTGTTGTTCGATTCAGTTCCATTCTACTGTTTTTCAGCGAGATTTTGAGCGTGCAGGCAACTATTAGTAGTATACGCGTGAAGGGAAGAAGAGTCCTGAGTTCGACAGTTAGCGAGTGACTAGAAGAGAGAAGAGAGTGCGTTGCGTGCCTACGAATTGAAATGGAAAAATGAAGTGGTGACTAGGGAAAGAGCGGACTAAGTAACAATATCTATGTAATATATGCAATGAAGAGCTGATAAAATTGGTGGATGAATTTTTTTCGTAATTTGATAAGGCACACAAACACAATAAATGTTTCATTCTCTCATATAGCTAAACACAATATTATTTTCTCAGAGAGAGAGAGAGAGAGAGAGAGAGAGAGTTCTTCGGCTTTGAGAAGTTGTTAGACAAAATTGCATTGTGGATACAATTAAGGTTAAAAATTCACTGAATAGAATTATTAATGTTAATGGTGTATTTATTTTATTTTCTTTACATCCGGGTCTTCTAAAGTCTAAAACATTACATTTCTTTATATGTGACCAATAGAAGTCACCATCAAATGCGCACAATAACTGCAACTATATACGAGGTCTTCAGATTTATTCGGCCGTTGCCGCCAGTTGGATATCTGCGCATGGCGTCAATACTTTGAAGTGAGTTTATCACCAGTGCGTCTAGCAGAGGAATAGAGAAAGATGAGTGGAAGGGATGGATGTCAATAGTCACGAGGTCACCTTAGTGAAATGGGACTTGTGATGTACATTTTTAGTATTTACATTTGGAACTTCTTTCGCTTGCGTCTCGTAAATTCGCAATTTCATTAAGTATGCTAGGTAACTAAAAATTTAACTAGTTTTATAGCGTAGAGCGTCTCAGTTTAAATGGTAAAACTTCAACATCTTTTAATAAAACACAACTGAAGTAATGTTTATAAATATTTTAAATATTTTTAAATATGTTTAAATAATTTAGCTTTTCTCCTTTTTGTTTTTTGTAAATGAAAAAGCTGTGCTTTGTTCCTTATTATGTTTTGTTTCGGGACTTAATGATATTCTGGGCAAGAACGGGGAAAATCGTTCACACAGCGGCCAATGTCGTAAAGATAGACTCCATCTTCTATCCTTCTAATTCGGAAGTAGCACTCAATTATGCAAATTTTATCATCGGTGGTCACTTCCATCTCGCGTGCCAAGCATACACAAAATGTCCTAGTGAAAATTGTATTGGTTTCAGTTATCTTATTACTTAACTCTACTCTCAGCTCTGTATTATCTTCTTTTAACTCTTTTCTCAGTTCTGTATTATCTTTTTTTAACTCTATTCAGTTAAAGCTTTAAGAATGCACATAATATTTTGTTGTGATAAGTTTTCTTGCTCTTGTTGGATAGATGTGTGAGGGATAGTATCTCTTTGTGTTGTTCCTTGCACTAATATGTGTAAAGGTGATTGACCTTGCATACTACTGCTATCTCTTTCTATGCCTACCTTCTACATCTAACTTATTTGTTTCCTCTAGCTCTGATTGTAAATCTACATTGTAATCTGTAATGGCTGACCTAACCTCTCCTACTTCCATATTTTCATTGTTTTCGTTTTCCATTTTATTTTGTATATTTGTTTTTGAATTGCTTAATTTTAATTTTCCACTTCTCAATAACATGAAATTATCCTAATAAAAATAAATTTTCTTAATTAACTTGACAATTATTTATATGTATAATGGAATTTTCTGACCTTATGTTCTGGCTGTTATTAAACATTTATACTCAGTGTTCCCACGTAGATTGTTGTTGAATTGTCGACTGTGTGCCCCTTACTCTGAAGGATTGTTGCTGTCCTTGGATGCTGTTGTTTATTTTGAAGTTCTGAAATGTAGTCTTGTAGTTTCGTCGATTCTGGAGTTCTACGTTGTTCGTAGATCTCTTCTTTTCAGATGTCGTCGCAAATTCTTGTCTATTCTTGCCCCAGGTTGGGCGCCAATTTAAAGAAGGTAGATATTTAGTGTCTTTAGTTTAACTTCACGTATGGGAACCAATTTGAAGTTGATGTTTACGTTGTTTATTTTTTATTTGAAGTTGAAATTGTTTTTTTTTTTTTTGCCTCATGTTGCGCGCCAACTTGAGAGAAGATTGTCTTTACGTTGTTTGTTGATGTTTTTTGGAGTTGGTGGTTGTTTATTAACCTCACACTTGGGAAACCAATTTGAGAAAATGCTCTGTTGTTGAAGTTTGCACCACGCTTTGGGAGTTAATTTGAAGAAGATTGTTACGTAATAGTTACTACGTATGTAAAGCCGATTTGAAGATATTGTTTTTGTTGTTACGCACCAAGTTTAAAAAATATTATATTAACTTTGTTATTAAACTGCTTATATAGATAGTATTTATGCTTAATGTTTGCCTCGGCTGCGTCAGTATTGTTTTAGACTCACGTATCTCTTAGACAGGGCGTGGTGCGACAAGAATGTAGGCTTACACAGATTTTAAGTTTTAAATAACTTCTTTTTATTAATCCTTGACACAAATTAAATAGCACTACACTGATATCAAGAGCTGTGAGATTCTTTTATTTAATACTTGTACTTTGTTAACGCGTATACATAATTTTCGTTTCACACGAATACGTAATATTTCTTTAGAGAACACATCTTCCACCGGTCACCACCAAGGTCTGCAGATAACTGAACATATTTCAACCGTCAAAACCCGTAAGCTTCTGTATTTCATGCCTCTGATTGGTTAATCGTAGTCCAATAGAGTACCTGCATTTTACTAAAGCTTTTTCTGGCTGTTGATTGGCCAATTTTAAACTGTCACAAAACTTACATTATTGCTCCTCTAACCATGACTAGTAGCATTCAAACTCTCAAAGTCATTATTGCCTCAAGGTTACCTCATTGTTAGCAACGTTAAACTTATTATTCTCACAGCTCTTACATTATTAAAGTACGTAATGTATTCACATAACATTATTAAACATGTTTACAATAATATAAGCATATGGAATGACTGTTACATACATTTTTACAAATTATTACATACATATTGCTTCAAGGCGGGCTGTTATTGAATTTACATATTATATAATTTAATTTAAATTATTCAAGTGTTAAAAATACTACCTCAAAATCAGTTCTACACCGCCGTTTTACATAAACCTGTTTACGAAGTCGGAATCGCATACAGTCCGAGGTTCATCTGCACCTTCCCTTTGAGACCCTCGCTGAACTAATAATGTTATTCATTTAAATGGACTGGCGGTAAAGGTCGAACAAATCTGAAGATCTGTTATAATTAACTAATACTAAATTGGTCTAAAATTAATCTGTTAGGTTGTATGCTTGTTAAATTTATACCCGAGATTAATATTCCAGAACTTTAAATACAATTACAAATGCAAAGAGGGTATTCAAAAAGAAGGAACAGACTTAAAATATTTATTTCTTATGAACGACAATGGATGGCGACACATGCGATACATCACTGAATAGAGAAAAGTTCAAAATTTTATTTTATGTGTTCAAAATGAGCACAATTTCTTATGTGAGGACGACCAGTGCTTCTTCGTTTGCATATGAAACCATTCTACGAATTTATTGTATTAATTGTAATTTTTTATCACAAGCCGGCTCATTGTTGAACTTACAATGAAATGCACGTTGCAATGAACCAAAACTCTTTGCATAATGCGGCACACAAAACGAATTTTCCTATGACGTCGCCATTTTCTCTTAAACACAGCGCCGCTGTCGGCACTGAAGGAACTAATAGATAGGGCTTAAAACTTTGAACTTTCCTCTATTCAATGGTGTGTCGAATGTGTCGCTATCTATTGTCGTTCATTAAAAATGAATATTTAAAATCAGTTCCTTCTTTTTGAATAACACTGTATTTAAATAAACGGCATCAGAATAACTTTCAGTCTAATGAAACAATACAAAATAATATCACATGTATTCATTTGCACATTTGAAAAATTAAAACTATCCAATTGTCTTCATTTGGTATCCAGACTCTTCTCAGTAACTTAGATTATCCTATGACTAATAAAATGGTTTATTCTCTCACAAATCCTATGACAACTTATTTTCCTCCTCCTATGCACCGCCTCGGTTCTAAATAATAATAATAATATTAATAATAATAATAATAATAACAACAACAATAATTTGATTTTAGAAGTATCTCACTGTCGTCAGAATGTATTTCTTCTTCTACGCGATTCCGTGAAGAATAGTACTCTCAGTTCTAGAAGAATCTACCCCATTGTAGTGAATATATCTATGACTCAATGACTGCGAGTGGACTAAAAGCTCCAGTTGTTCAGAGCCTGAAGCAATCCATTAAACGTACTTCAACTCTGTCATTAACATTCTAAGTTTAGAAATTCCAAAGGGTAAGTTATGACTGGAAATAATCAAGGAATGTGTCCCTAGGGTAAGAGAAGCGAAAAACAAAGGACACAGTATCATGCATCTGAGATTCCTCTTTAATTCCGTTCTTGTGGTGAACCGAACGAAGCTTTCCTTAACTGCGCCTAAGGTATAGAGCAAAGCGATGACAATGAAAATAATGACAGTAACTATCTTCCTTCGACTCTGGTAAAGCCTGTTGCTTCTGTCGAGAGTGCTTTCCTGAAGATTTATTACAATTTATCAGGGGAATATCATGTTTAGAGTCTGCTCCCTACACGAAAACAGAAGCGATATGCAAGTGATCAGTAATCAGTATCATAGGTATTTAATTGAACTATCTTCCCAATAAGGACCATCATGGAATTAATTAAAACATTAATTCCAAGTTCTTTGAGGTCCTAGAAGTATTCTCTTCCTCTTTTTTACGTTATCTAGTTACTACTTACAGTAGGTAGACGAAATGCTGCACTCCATACAAAAATTTCATATTTCCATTTCACCGGAAATATATGTTTTGAAGTCGTCTGAATAAAAAAGGGTATTTTTGGAAGAATGCCGGCGCTCGCTCGCGTGCGTGTGTGCAACACGAAAAGACTCCCACTGCAAGCTAATCTTTACGTGAAACATTTTCTTTGTTTTGAATGTTCTAAAAAAATGGCTCTAAAGACTGTGATTAAAATACCATATGTTTAATATATTTATAACTAATAAAATATCTTGAATTACCTGCGAATCGCTTTTGAAGATTTTTTTCCCGGGTTATGTTGTTAACTATAAGAGGAAGACAAAAACTTAGTACACCAAAAAGGTGTATATCTCTTTAAATCACACAGTTTATCTGAAATAACTTTTATTGCTGTAACAGCCACTTTTCTAGCGATGTCATATTTTATTTTAGAATGGAATACTATATTTTCTCAACTTTCCAGGTATGCGTAGAGACAGTAAATAATATTTATGTTATATATTACAATCTGCGATGGACCTGCTCCTCTCTCAGACTACTCGTCATCTTGCTTCTGTTTTAGGTGGTGAATTGCTGCAAAAGAACGCCCCACAACACTTCTGCGTTAGCCTATGCTTTAACTCCTACCTCAAGAGTAGTTACAGGAAACGAAATTAAAAAGCTTAACTTCGATTTAACCATAACTTATTTTCACACAGCTAGCCGTGAATTTTATACCACAACTATTTTGATGGGTTATGGGGACTGTACTTCCCAGCCTACGATAAGATAGGACTAGGAGCGGAGGGGACTTAGTACGTCGATCTACACAGATATTTTGTACCTAGGTCGCGAGGGCCGCCCCCGTGAGAGAGGGATGAGTGAGAGAAGACAGAGGGCGACCGGACCTGGAGGCACGACAGGCAGAGGGCAGGATCCTTACTGTTTACAGATTTAAAACCCCCGGATGGCATCTGGTGCAGCCATCTCCCCTCCCCAGTGGGCGTACATATCCGCTGGGGGGCCCGGAGATCGCCTCTAGTCCGGAGGACGAAGGTTTACTAAGAGCATCTTTTTCCTCCGCCATGCACACGCCGACATCTCCCGCCGATACCAACCCTGAAAGAGACCAAGCGGATGAAAAGTTAAGTGAAATGAGAATCGAGCTGAAATGGAGGGACAAGAAATTATGGGAATAAAATGATCCTTCCCAGTATTTGCCTAGCGACCCGGGGAAACTCCGAAGAAAACCCACATGTTCACGAAGGTCGGCCGCGAAAATCGAACCCAGGATCTCCTGAATGCGGGCCACAGACGTTATTGCCCTGGCCATCCCGCTCGGTACTTCCCACCCTATGTTGCTTTTCTAAATTGCTAAGAGCTTCTTCACACGCTCGCCATATGAATGGCAAGAAGTTCATCCCCGAGGAAATTGTATGTTAGTCGTCGGAGAGCCGGGTACCCGCTTTATTTACATAATTTTTCCCGCCGTATCTTAAAGCAATATTGTGATTTACTGATTACATTAGCGTCGTATGAGAACATGTGCTCTCGTATTTTCCACGCTCACGTTCTATGACGGATTCGTAGTTCCCGTTTCTGTCCCGGGCTCTCTCTCTCTCACTCAAGCGTCTCGGTTGGACATATTCAGCCGATTCCTTGTGCTTCTGAGCAAGCCTGCAGATATGTATCTCCGCCTGGCAACGCGTGGGTTCAGTCATCTAAATTGCAACGTTGCAAGGCTAGCTGGCTTCCTTTACATTTACCATATAACATATTTTACACATATACATGGGTCATTCAATAATTAGTGGCAACATTTGAATTAACAAGAAAGAAAATATTTTTGAAACGTCATATCGTTACTGTGCTCAGAAGTAATCTCCTCCAAAATGAATAACCCCCCTTCACACTTCAGGGAGAGAAGGATGGCATCGACAGCGTTTTGTTGTGCTAATCTTCGAACAGACTGCTCTAATTCTGCTATAGTTGCCTGTCGGGTTCTACTCCAGTGGAACTACTCGAAGTGGTAATTTAATTTTTTAGAAAAGGTCAAAATCACGTGGGCTCATATAGGAGAGTATGGAGGATGCTCCAGAATCTCCCAGTTCCATCTGCGAAATAAATTAACTACATGATGTGAGAGCGAGTATCATCATGTAGCATAATAGGATGAGAATTCAGGAGATTTGGACGTTTACAAGGCACACCTGGTCGTAAATGGTGTTCCAGAAAGTAACTGTGATATGCACCATCCACACGATTTTCCACAGGAACTGAATCAGTGACAAGGACACCGTCAAAATCATCAGCAAGTATGACTTTAAGTGGATCCAGTTCTTGCCGATACCTTTTTTCGCCGTGAGGAATCATTGTGCCGCCATTTATTTGTCTCTTCAATTTTGGTTGGTAGCATCGAACCCAGCTCACCTTAATATCCATAGCGTGCAATCGCGCTGTTTTCATTCTCTGCTACATGTTTTCCTCTTCAACTTGTGTGGAACCCTTCGAGCGTAGATTTTCCGCATGTTGAACTTCTTAAGTATGTGAACAATCTTACCAGGAGCAATTCCAACTTCCCTTGCTAGTTCAATACAAGTCCAACAAATGTTCTTCAGAAGTGCTGTAATAGCATTAGATGCACATCATCACTTGCTGATTGCGGTCTGCCATCAACATGTTTTTGATGTACATCTTCCCCACCTCTGCCTAATGCAAGCACCCACCAAGCAATGGTACGATATGGTAAAGTGTCTCTACCACAAGCTTCGAGTAATGCTGTATGGCATTGTCGAGCCTCTTGCAATCTGAATTTTAATGAAGCGTATTGTTTGAATTTACTAAACAGATAACAGTCGACAAATTAAACTCACTACAAATATCCTTAAATAACATTACTGTCATCAAACTCGCAGATAACACACATCAGATGCTCTTCTTTCTCACCGTTATCAGCTTGCATCATTTACCGCTGATAGCGCCACATACAAAAACTGTTGCCGCTAATTATTTAATGACCCATTATTATTTATATCAATGCTGATATTTACATTGATGCTCCATATTCTCTCTACAAATCTATTTATAGAAAAGTTTATTACTTTCTCTACTACGTATAGTAAGTAGGGGAAGTATTGTATTCCACCCAAAAATTCGATACCGAGATTTTACCGGAAATACATGGTTTGAGACCCCCTGAATCCAAAAAAAGCATTTTTGGAAACATGTCCGTGTGTGCCTGTGAACAGCATAACTCAGAAACGAATAGTCGGATAAACACCAAAATTGGTATTTAGGTTCAGTATCTTTCAGAGATGACACACGAAGGTTTTCAGAATATCCCCCAACCCCATATTACCCTTTACATGAAACATTTTTCGAAAATTTTAATTTTCTCAAAAATGGCTGTAACCATTTTGATTAAAATATCATCTATTTAAGATACTTCCATGACAAATGAAATGTATATCTTGAATTTTCTGGGAATGTCTCCAAAAGTATTCTTCAATGCGAACGACTTTTGCATAACTGGTAAACCCTAAGAGATAGTCAAAATTTTACTACACAAAAAATGTAGATCGCGTTAAAATACACAATTTATGTCATATACATTTTTTTGTTGAGTGAACCATTTTCGAGATGTTCCTTGTTATTCCCTTAAATTTTCCAATAATACTTTTCTGAAATGGAAATTCGTTAATCATTTTTTTTGTCCTGGTAATGGAAAGAGAATGGAATACTCCACATAGCAACCAGCTCTTAAAATATTTGACTATCGCTTAAAACTTACCAATTCCCCTTGCATCTACAAGAAAATTAGCAATAAGATTAACATCTCGATATCTGGATTAACATGAAGCATATGGAAAATAAGCGTTTGTAAAAATATTTTGTACAAGAGTAGAGAAAGTCATGTGAGTGTAACACATCAGAGTTTTTTATCTACTTCATGATAATCACGACAAACATTTGTATTTTAGGTACCTGGATGATTTAGGAGGCTGAAGCGATAGTCAAATCTTTAAAAAGCGGGTCACTATATGCTGACCTTGAAATTTTGTTCTCTTTGTATGACCAGGAAGAAAAAATCAAAAAAGACTTCCTATTTGGAAAAGTACAAGTATTTGAATATTTAAAACCAGTAACAAGGAATATCTCGGGAATGGATAACACCACAAAAAATAATATTGACATAAATTGTGTGCTTTAACGATATCCACGTTTTTTGTGTAGTGAGATTTTGACTATCTCTTATGGTTTACCAGTTATGGAAACGTTATTCAAAATGAAAAGGACATCAGAGACTATTCCCAGGAAATTCAGGATATACATTTCATTCGTCATAAAATATCTTAAACATATGGTGCTTTAATTACAACCGTTAAAGCTGTTTTTGAGGAAATTAACATTTTCGAAAAATGTTCCATGTAAGGTAGTTTGAGCTGGGGGATTTTCTCGAAAATATTCGTATCCCATGCTTGTAGAATACTGCACTTAGTAATTACCGACTTAGGTATTTAACCTACTTTTCGTTTTTGAGTTATGCTGTTCACAGACATACACACGGACCTTTTACTGAAAATGCTGTTTCCTTTGGAGGGGGTTTCAAGGGGCCTTAGAAATATATTTCGGGTGAAGACTCGACATCGAATTTTTTGGTGAAATACAATACTGACCCTACCTACTAACGTAGTAAAGAAAGAATGCTTAATTGTAACACGACATATGTTGTTTCCAGGAATATGCACCATGTATAAAGCCTAGCGGAGAGAGGAAAATTTTACAGATCCCCGATGTTCAGCGTGTGAGGTGAAGGAAAAGGGAGACGTAGAAACAAAATTAGTAGAGTTTTGCTACTGAAAGTAAAAGCCACTCACAAAGTCTCCTCTCGGAGTCTCTTACTGCAGTATAGAGTGTGTAATTACTCCCTTTGACTCTCGGAATATATTTTAAATGACAGGTGCTCGTGAAGTTACGAAGATAGGGAATAAAACTAAAACAAAATGCTTACGTCCAACTGAAGATTCACAACTTTTGGACATCGTTTTCAAATGAGGCGGTAGTTGATCATACATACTTAATATTAAATGGACAACAGTGATAAGGATATCGAGTAAAAATAAACAAAGTGATATAATTAAAAATTATAGCTTTAGGAAACTGACAAGAATAATCTTAACTCTAGGTAGACAAGACGATTCTTAGTTGACAGTTATATGTGTATGTGGATAATATGTTGTTATGCATACACAATAAGGCAAATTAAGTTATAATATATTGTATTTGATATATATTGTAAGCAAGTTATAAAGAGAAATTAACATTCTGCATTTAGCTACCTGTTGTCGAATGTTAGGTCGCCAGGAATAATCCTGGTGATGGAAAATGGAACTTAACAGGAAGAGATAGACATACCTTAGACACACAGATAGATGTATTAATGACTATAGGATTTTCTGAAACACTGTTACGTTATACAGCATAGAAAATCAATTTTATTGTGAAAGCATAAGAAAATGAGAGCCCTATTCAGCCAATTTCTTAATTTCTAACGCTTCCCATATGGCCTATGACCTTTGGGGGACACCTCATTCCAAGGAATGACTGGACCTATTTCTGAGGTGGAGGCACCCAGCATGCAGGATCCGTTGCCTCCAATGGTAGGGTAATGATGAGGATGGCGGTGGAATGAGAGGACCTACAGCTTTTACCGTGGACTTCGAACCACGTTGGACCTTCACATGAGCATGTCAGAGGTGAAGGCGTGGTTAGGGCCGACTTGAAATCGAACTCCGGATCCTCGGTATAAGAGCCGGAAAACGTGGGTACCTGCGCTCTATTCCGCCAATGTTAAATCTGCTATTTTAGGTATCAGACTGAGATATATACTGGAATTTATCAGCCTAAAGTTTAATTTAGCTATCGTTAATATTTTATGAGAAAACGGGTTATTTATGCCAGAAAACGCCATTCCCAGAAAAATATGTTCAAAGACAAAATGGAGAAAACAAACGTGCAAATATTTGAAAGGAAACCACGTATTTTGAGCACACAGAAATGTATTAATTAACAGTAATACAAATTTAGATAGCAAAACGTTCCCTAAAATTTGGCTAAAGTTTACCACTGTGCTCCAAAGTGTGTAGGAGTTACGATATATATATTTTTTTTGCTTTGAAGTGATGGGGAATTCTCAATACATATTGCGCATGCATTACCATTTTTAAAAATATGTTTAAAATGTTCTGCCTACAGTGAAAAAGCTAATATCAAGGAGGAAATTAATAAGGCTCCACAAAAATTAAAAATATAATTGTTTTCACAGTTTTCTCCCTAAGGGAAGAGGTTTAGCAAGCTGGTGCAAATTTGAACAATTAGTATGTTGAGTTTCAATCTAGAGCAAAAGACAGCGTTATCCTTAGCGTGGAGGAAAGGAGTGTAAAACACGTTCTTTTGTTTGCGTTTCTTTCACTGAACGTAACTTCACGACAGTCTGTGCCGTCACATGTGAAATATTAGGATGTAGAATACAGGTGATAGAATTTATGGGAAAATAATGCGATATCTGAGGAAGATGAAAGAGCTCAAGCAATTAGTGCAGATAATTTTTGGAATTATTGGATAAGATGCGGGGAGTGTACCTAGAAGAACAAGTTGGCGACACGGTTAACGTAAAAATGTCTAAGTAACTAGAATAGGAAGTATTTTATTACTTTTTCTACTACGTATAGTAAGTAGGGGAAGTATTGTATTCCACCCAAAAATTCGATACTGAGATTACACCGGAAATATATGTTTTAAGGCCCCCTGAATTCAAAAAACCATTTTTGGAAACATGTATGTGTGTGTATTTATCTGTCTGTGTGTCTGTGAACAGCATAACTCAGAAACGAACAGTCGGATAAACACCAAACTTGGCATTTAGGTTCATTATCTTCCAGAGATGCGACACGAAGGTTTTCAAGAAAATCCCCCACCCCACATTACCCTTTACATGGAACATTTTTCGAAAATTTTAATTTTCTCAAAAATGACTCTAACGATTTTGATTAAAATATCATATATTTAAGATACTTTCATGACAAATAAAATGTATATCTGAATTTTCTGGGAATGTCTCCAAAAGTATTCTTCATTGTGAACGACTTTTGCATAACTGGTAAACCATACGAGATAGACAAAATTTTACTACACAAAAAATGTACATCGCGTTAAAATACACAATTTATGTCATATTCATTTGTTTTGTTGAGTGAAACATTTTCGAGATATTGCTTGTTATTCCCTTAAATTTTCCAATACTTATACTTTTTCTCAAATGGGAATTCGTTATTCATTTTTTTTGTCCTGGTAATGCAAAAATAATGGAATATTCCACATAGCAACCAGCTCTTAAAATATTTGACTGTCGCTTAAAGCCTACCAATTCCCCTTGCATCTACAAGAAAATTAGCAATAAGATTAACATCTCGATTAACATGAAGCATATGGAGAATAAGCGTTTGTAAAAATAGTTTGTACAAGAGTAGAAAAAGTCGTGTGAGTATAACACATCAGATTTTTTTTCATGCACCACACTCGAGATATACAAGGTGGACTGCTGAAGCTGAAACTGTACAATATCTTCAAAACTGAGCTTTGTAGAAAGAAATTTCTTTAGGAAAATTTGCTTGATATCTTGGGAAAAGTAAATGCCATTAGTCGTATTCTATTTGGAGAACGTTATGATAGTAATTTTAAGGTCAATTTAATTTTTAAATGGGAATCTGTAATTAGGGTCAAATTAAAATGACCATCACAACGTCCTCCAAACAAAACACGACTAATGACATTTACTTTCCCTCATAATATCAAGCAGATTTTATCCAAGACATTTCTTTCTACAACGCTTAGGTTTGGAGATATTGTAGTCTCAACTTAAATGATCCACTCTGTAGATAGGGATAACAAAACACAGTTACAGAAGAAGGACTTCAAGATTGTATCCTCGTTCATCAAGATTGCGCTAAACATCTTCTTTTTTCATGAAGGATTCATCTTTTTAAATCATTCCGTCCCCAGGGAAAACTTCAAACTGGTCTCTCCGCATAACTGATAGAGATAGCAGTTTGAAGCTTCCTCGTTCTTAGTTCTTTGGTTCTATATGAATTTCTATAGTATCATAGGATATGTTTCCATTCTTACTACAAGGCCATGCCATTTTAATCAGTATTCTTAAATTTTGTCTAAGGTATTGAAAATCTTCAGATCATCTCTAATGGTATCATCTTTGTATGCGATCAGTCCTGTGTCCTGCATTTCTAATATTTCTATTCCTCATCGGTATTTTTTGAGGGCCCAGCAATCAGATCCATAAAGTGTTGTTTTATACAATATTAAAGCTATTCTGTCTATTAAAAATGACTAAGTTTAATATCTACGTCATTAGAACCATAAAAAGTGATATTTCCCAATTATTTAAAAGGCCTTACCTGTTCAACTGTAGATGAGTTTAAAACTTGCACCGAATAGCATCCGCTTCTATTTATTTAATTACCTTCAATCGCACGCACGCACCTTCGTTACCTAACTCCGTTACAATCTGATTGTCAGAAGCAATCATATGTGTTTAAGTATCACGGAGGGGCCCCCGGAACCGGGACAGAGCACCGTATGCAGGCCAATCAACCCATTGTGCTTCCAACGTGACCCCTGGGAGGGAGGGATGAGGGCAACCGGATGCCGACGGGCGCAAGCATGGACGGGGTCCCGAAGCTTTTCAGATAGAACACATCCGACTCCGCACGGTCCCTGCCCACAAGCCACCAAACTCCAGAGTCCCCGGAACGGAGACCCACCATGAGGAGAGACCTAACTAAGCGGGACCGCAGCGACGCCTAGGAAGAAACCTTTACAGAGCATAAGCCACCGTCCAGCCGCAACTCTCCAATTACCTTGTCTGGTCCTACAACCCTGAAACGGATGACAAGGAGGATGATGGGTACAAGAAATGAGAGGAAGGAGAATCGTGGTAGAAGATGAACCACCCCAGCATTCGCCTGGCTACCCGGAGAAACCTCGAAAACTCATGGGCCAGATTGGACGGTCGCCGGGGATCGATCCCGAGGCCTCCGGATTGCGGTCCACAGACGCAATCGTCTGAGTCATCCCGCTCGGTAACATATGTGTTTACTTTCATAATCAAAATTATTACTGAAGTTTTTAAATTTCTGTTCTTAAGAAATACACTGCAGTTTATTTTCCTATCTATTTCATTTTAATCGAGATAAGCCTTTCCGGAAATAGTTGCGTTACACATTTCGTTACAAATACAAAGATAATAACCATAGTCAAATGTTTAAGAACAGGATGCTATACGCTGGCCTTAAAATACTACTCTTTCCATGACATCACGAGAAAAATTTTAAAACCAGCAGTACTTTAAAAGATAGGTTATGTATTAAACAATGCGAACCATTAATAAGGAATATTACGGAAATGGCTCACGCTAGAATAAAGTTATTTGAAATAAATTGTGTGCTTTAAAGAGACCTAAGTTTTTCCTATAGTACCTTTCCGTCTATCGCTTAACGTTTACCAGTTATACAAGATTATACAAAAGTCCTCTAAAAGAAGAGGACTTAACAGGCTCTTTCCAGAAAATTCAAGATATACATTTTATTTGCATATAAACACCTTTAATGCATGATATTTTAACCAAAATTATTAGAGCCATTTTTAAAAAATCAAAGACTATGAAAAATTTTCCATATAGATGGTAGCTTGGGGTGGGGGATTTTCTTGAAAATCTTCGTGTCGCATCTTTGGAAGAGCTTAAATACCAAGTTTGGTGTTTATCCGACTTTTAGTTATGCTGTTCACACACACACACGGAACGTTTTCTAAAGATGCTTTTTTGGATTCATGGGGGCCTGAAAACGAAATCACGGTATCGAATTTTTGATGGAATGCAATGGCTTCTCCACCTACCATGTACGAGTTAGAGAAAGTAAAAGGCACTGCTTTAGCTACGTATTATATGATTTTTACGATTTTCTTTAGTTAGTGCTATTAAGGAACACATTCTTAAAAAATTCTTGCGAATTCGTTTCACAGCTTTTTTACGACTATAAAATTAAATCCCTTTCAATTTTTATGGAAACAATAACGCGACTGTAAAAAGAGGCAATATACTATTCCTAAATTGTGGCAACATATGATATAAATGGATGAATAAGTATTTATTTCCCTAATGAAGTATACAGCAATTTACTAGTCTTCACAAGCGTGCGGGTGCAACATTTACGTTTCCTGAGGTAACGCTCGCTAAGGCGCTTGGGTCATTCCAGTCAAAATTTAGAGTTTGAACATAAGAATCTCGATGTTTTTTATACTCTAGTATATGGATGCTCTATGTTAATATGTACACGCCACAATATAAGACTATTTCTATTGATATTATGGCTATCAGAAGTACTTGAATTCTTAGTCTTCGGACTGACAAACATTTAAAAACATATTCTTTTGTAGAACATCCTTCGTTTGCAGGAAGCAACTAAAATATCAAGGGAAGATAAAAGACTCGCGGTTCATGTGAGGTTTATTTTTGTGTAAATAGTTAGTTGTTTGAGTTTGAAAGTGACTAAAAGAATGTAAATAATTTTTTATCATTTTATTTTTCTTCCATTTTTATTTCTTCTGAAGAATATGGGATATTAGTGCATATGTTAGGCTCCATCTGTTGTCTGATATAGATTCTACAATAAAAAGAAAATTTCTCATAAGGGCTCATCTGTTTTTCTTCTGTCTTTCTTCCTCCTTCCTTTATAGATTTTATATCCTTCATGCCTGGCATCATTTTCTAGTGATATCATCTTCTTCATAAAATCTTTTTACTGTTTTAACATCATCCGGTTGGAGTTACTGCCTGGTGTAGACATAATGACTTTTTGAGCCTGCGTTAGTTTTGCAGTATGTGCCACATTTTATGTTTACTCCAACTTTTGGAAGGTAGGTTAATATAGTGTATTTTTCATCTGTGGTTGTTACGCTTACAAACTTAGTCTTTAAACTCAGAAATAATTTCATTCCCATCATTTGTTTTTCAAAAGAAGTCTTGAAAATACTTCAGTGTCACAGAAGCAGATTTCCTTCGCAAGTACGTCTTAACGTGGGACTTTTCAATTTGGAAATAGGGGGGGGGGAATTCCCCCTAATGGAGTTAAAATTGTATTTAATGTACTCAAGTATCTTCAGCAGGTACGTATTCCTTTTCAATGAACCACCTCATGCTAGTACTAGCGGACTCTTCTTCAGTGTAAGATTTAGCAACTTCAAGTCCGTCTCATCTGATTTATTTTTTATTTTAGAAATCCTAACAGTGCAAGTTATACAAATAGCATCACCTATTATCTACTAAATAGGATTTTCGCGATTTGCATCCCTGAGGCTTAGAAATACTGCGTCTTAGCAGGAGCAGTAGAAACACACAATGTGTGCGTGTGCATGATTTGTGAAAACCCAAAATTAATGTTCATAAGCATCAGATTCACAAATATTAGAGTGACAATTCCTTCACAAACTTAGCGATTTGATGTATAAATTATATGTTTAGATCCGCTGCCAATTTTTATTTAAACAAATGTGAAACATGTTTTACAGATACAGTTCTGATAAAAACATTGACAAATTTATTCCAGATCAATCTAAGAGAAGAAATTATCTACAGGAAGTGAAAAAGGACGGACAGATCACAGATGATCTTGGTAAGAACATACCTTCCAATTTCATCCATAATTTATAATGAATTCAAAAAAGTTCATATCACACAATTTCCTTGCAAAAGCAATGTATCATTATTTAATCATCTGAAAACCCAAAAAGGCAAGAAGAACTTATAGTTGGCAATTGCTCAGAAAATTAGAGTCTCGTTATACAGGATACTATTCAAGAGTACCATTGGAGTCATTCTCAACATTACACCCCTTTGTCATTTATTACAGAACAACAGATAAGAATTTAGACGGTATATGTTTCTCAATTGTTTCCAAATATTCATTTAATGACTTTACAGGATTACATCTTTTCCCGAAAAAATTAATTGCCCATCTGAAACAAAAATTCCCACAGCTGAAAAAAAAAACTTTGAACTCTTGCTTCATCATGAAGAAGATTTCGACTTCCATGCCAAGTAGCACTTCTTCGCCACAAGCCATGGCAAATGTCCGTGTAATGTAATGAGCGGGGGATTATAAAACGATTATCTGCGTGTGCATGTATTAAAGGAAGAATGATTAACACCCCCTCAAGAACTGTATAACTGGGCGAAGTCTAACGTAAGTGGAATTGTGTGTTCATTTACGACAAATGAAGAATATAACAATGAAAGTAATTTTTTTAAATTCTAAGAGGTTCGTAGATCTAAAGACTTCCGGGAAAGAAACATTCATTACGTTGTGCCTACGAATGGGAAAATACGTATAAAAACATACTCAAGCTCTTCGGAAATGCCGAGAGAAGTGAAAGTTCGACTCACGACGCTTCCACCATTCAGCAGGCGCAGGCACGCAACCAGCAGTAGGGAAAAGAATAATTCTGCGTGCGTGCCACTGAGTTATTTAAATTTATTTTGCAAGTAATTATTTAAACATCAACGCGAAAAGCTTGGCAGCTTAGATGCAAATGTCAGTTATAATTATGTGTATCAAAATAATAATTATTATCAACAGGTTGTAATTTTAGATATAAATATTTATATATCCGTTAATTAGTTTTCTGTTATATTAATTTTTAAAGTAAAAACAACAGGGTGTATTTGAAAGCATTGACATTATTATATTTAAAATTATCTTCAGAATTTATATTCAGGATTTATTATGATCATTAAAAAGCATACATTACAGCGATAACCTTGAAATTTTAACCATCTATAATACGACAATGGCGGGGCTTAGGGGCTTCATATTTCATGTGGTGTTTGTGCGTCATCTGCAAACCAACATGCATAAGAATAAACAGTTTTCTATATGTTGATGATGTCGCTGTCTGTTTTAATGGAATTACCCGCTTAGGATTGTTCAAAGATGTTCCTTGATTTCAGGTTCGGATACTGGATGTTTACATTTGTGTAAATGTGTGTGTGTGTGTATGTTATGTTATGTTAGGTTACGTGTGGTTGGGTGTTGCGTGTTGGATGCTGTATTATGTATGTGCGTGTGCATTTTCTTACATAATGAACGGAATAATAAGGGAATGCAAACGAATTCGACAAAAACAAGAGTGAAATAATAAGAGAAATAAAATAAAATATATTATCCTATATATGAAGAGTACATGATATGAAACAATTGCTGAATGTATGGAAGTCCCATTCTTTGTAACCTAAATGTTTGCCATATCTCACCTGTGTCATCTTCTTCCTCTTTCTATCCTGTCCCACAACAAACATGTGATAAATAATCGTTAAAGAAAGAAATAAAGCTTCTTTTGTTGAAATGATAAAGCCTGCTCTTCAAATAACATCAATAAATTAACAAATGTGCATTCCCAAATAACTTGCGTTAACAAATTAAAACAATCTGAAATAAAATATAAGAGCCTTATTCTCCACTCCTTCTTGCCCCAATACTTCCCCTAAATATGCAATGTTTCCCCTGCTTCATAAGATGTAAAAGATTATCATCGGCTATCTTTATGATCAACAATACAAAAAGACCGCCTAAGTGTAAGACCGCGAACCATAGTAAATGAGTTTTACTTCTATTCTGGTGTAAAGATCCATACTACATTCATATTGTATTCCTGACTGTTCTTTGCAACAAACGCTTTTTCATGAACTGCGCGAGTATTTGTTGTTTGGTGGTTCTTAACCTCCCTTTTCTACTGCCTGACTTGTTGGCCAAAAGTTTCCTATACGAGTAGTTTTAAGCTTTTCCTTAATTTTGATGCCCATGTCGAATTCCCTTACACTTTCAACTGATGGTAAAGGATTATCCTAATTAGACATAAATATCCTTGATAAATTCGCATTCGGTATTTAAGTGCTCTAATTTTACACTTGGCATGCGTTCCAATTCCCTAATTTTATGATAAAAACAAAGCCTGCTCCTTACCAATTAGGAGACGTGTGAATGCGCACTGTGCTTGGGGAGGTGTGCTGCCTTGTCTGCTCTCTGGCAAATCATTCAACTTAGAAATGTCATGTGAAAGCAATTAATTGTGCTACCATTTCCTGTTAGGTATATATATAGCAGAGTAGTATACATATTTAAACAGGTTTTAGCTAGGTGCATTAATTTATCTCACTCTCCCCTTCACAACTACCTGTTTTCTCTAAACTTGCAATGCGAAGTTAGCGTAAAGTATGTGCTATACGCATGTGGCACTCACGGAGAGGTTAAAGGTTATCCCACTGGCTTTTCTGCATAAAATTTAAATAGATACGTTTCCAGAATTTCACTCTACCAATTTAATAAGTAAATAAACAGGGTTAATCGATATATGAACCGAAGTGTAGCTCGGAAAGTACTCCAATAATATTTTCCACGTCCTTTTCTTACATACAAACCTTTGTATTTAACTAGTAAAATCTAAGCTTGCGCCCATATCTTCAGGAATCGTGTGATGTAAACTTCCCCTGCAGTTACTGAGCGAGATACATATACGGTAACGTGAGCTTCGCATTCAGGAGATCCGGGTTCGATTCTCGTCAGACGACCACTCTGACCATGGGTTATTTCCTGGTTTCCCGGGGTCGGTAGGCGAGTGCTGGGGTGGTCCCTTCTACTACAAATTTCCTGTCCATCTTTTCCCGTCCGCATCATTTTCTTTCATCCGCTTCACCTCATCTGTTTCGAGGATGTAGGATCAGGAGATGGCGGTTGATGTATTCGGCCGAACGATGGAATTTGAGCTCTCGAAAGATTTTTCCCTGGTGTTGGCGGGACTGCTGGGGCCCCCCTTCCTGGGAGCTGTGTTGACTGCCACAGGACCCCGGGTTGTGAATGGCTTAGGCAAAACTAACCGGTGTCAGGATTGGTACACTCCTTGCTAGCGCACATCGTTGACGTATCTGGTCGTCCTTCTGATCTCCCCTTCATCTCCATTACTGGATGCCCCTCCTTCTGACTACTCCCAACTCTCCTTCAGATTAAAAATAACCATTTACACGTGAACATACTACAACAACAGCTACATTTGTTATTTCCATACACTGTTTTCATCGGCACTGTTCACAATTAGCCGCCTATATTTTATCGACTTTTCGCATAACGAAACACACATTTCAGAGAGGACTTTATGACCGTGTACTCTCTACCACATGCGCAGTTTTTACGACATATCTTTAACACCCCATATAATTTTTATACCTACATGCCATTTAACGCCTGTATGTTTTAGCCGGAACGAAAGTCTACAAGGTTATGACCAAATTTTTACATCTAGCACCATCATTTAATTTAAAATCCTCTAAAAAATTTTCAGTATATACTGCACCAGATTGGAGAAATGTACTTGTCCACCAACGTCTTTGACTTGTCTTTTTATTGAACAAGAATGTAAGCAGCAATAATGCCCTTGGCTGTTTCACACAGAGATATGTTTGCGACCACGTGCAAATGTAGTGAGGTTCCACAAACGTTCACAAACATTTAATGCATTTGTTTGAAAATACTTGTATCTTTTTTTATGGACAATTGCACTCAGGTGTTAAAACTAGGCCTTAAAATCGGGACACTGCAGTATGTGCACTAGGGATCGGTAGAAAATAACGTAACGACTACTTTAATGAAACGCTTACAAGTAACAAGTTATCCAATAACGGTTACTAATTTAATGAATACAACGTTAACGGTTACTGAAGAAACGAGACGGTTACAAGCCTGGATGACATCATTCACTGCATGTGCGCCGCATTGGTATCGCTTATCAGTAACTAAAGCTTGTCCCAATCTTCAAAGGCAGTATATGGAGGTAAATGGGACATATCTGTCTCTATCTAACGTATATATGTTGCCATTAGCTTCGTCCATTTCTACTCTTGCGCTGTCCTCAAGTTGCTACTAATAAATAACATGCTGTAAATCTTCATTTATTATACATTTTAGCTTTGAATACATTATACTATGCAGAATATTTTTCACCAGCAGATAATATCATTTTTGGAATCTTTATCAATTTTTGAGCACAAATTTCAAAAGAAAACAGTTATTCATTTCTATGCTTATCATGCAGTAACTAATAAACGGATGCAAGAATATGTTTTTGCTTAGCTAGAATAATCTTGTATGCTGATACCTGCCCAGTTTGAATTCTTTACCTTTATTAAGATGAGTGTTATAATTTTTTAAGTTAAATATTTTCGGAAAATTCTGGATTTACAAGGTGAACCAAGCGAGAGAAAATGTTGAGGAATGTTGGAGAAAGTTTTTAAAAGAAGCCAGAATTCTATAACATTGTGTATGACAATCATGTCATCCATCTATTCAGCTAACAGGCTAGCAGTGGGTAGAAGTCAGTAACGGTTAACATAAGTTGCAAGGAAGTGGGTATGCTTATAGAGTGAAGTGTTATGTGGATTAGTATTTAACATTTTAGTAAATATTTATAGTTATGGACGGAGAAGGAAGGAAAGAAGAGACGAAATATTGGTAAACTAAGAAGAACAATAAGAATGTGTTAGACTATTACTCAAGTAAAATAAGTGTTTGTAAGGCAGTAAAGAAACAGCTATGGCTATCCGGGTATTCAGAAATAGTAGTGTATAGGATAAAAAGGAACGATTGAAAGGACATATAAGGATCTATAAAAAAGAGTGCAAAAAAGGATGGGAAACAAACATACGCTAGGTTAATACAATATAATGAAATGCTTTAAGAGTGGGAAATATAAAAGAATTTCATTGCTGGATACAAGTATCTTTGGTAGAACACTAATCACCTTGAAATTTATACCACTGAAACAGGTCCTCATCTCCATAGTTTAAAAACCTAAAAGCCCGTAAACAGTTATGATGTGGTATACGCACTATCCATATAAATTCGTATACATACCATAAGATTAGAATATTCATATGAAGTTTTTTCTGGTATCCACTTATTATACTATTAATAAGCCACTAATATTATTCACAACACATTCTTGTTTAAAATTATTTCAATTTAAGCAATTAGTGTTAAGTTACCCACAAATGCGAAATATGCGGAATGGGCATTCAAATATCAATATCAGGTGCCTGAATAAAATAAAACAAGAATTAATAACGAGCTCTTGCGAAGGAAAGGAAAAACAAAGAACTGAAACTTTCAAATGTTCATGTACCTTGAAAAAATGTAAATATATATTAAACATTTTGAAAACGTCTGATGCCATTGAAAATAATTTAAAACAAGTCGTTATTTTAACCAGCGCTACGTTTATTCTGTAGTATATTTATGTCTTAGTGGTGGCACTCGCGTTTTAATACGAATGTGATATTTTGATTGATTTAAATTGTATTATACTAATTTATCTTTCGAATTGAGTAAACAGCTATAAGAATGGACAACTCTGTGCAATAATCGTTCACGAACTATCCACTCTAGTTATTTTATGGGTTCTTCAGCCAGTATTTCAGTTTTTCATCAGTCAAATTGCGTGACTGTTCGCATTCTGCAAAATGACTTATTCGATACAGGAAGGAGTGGAAATTATGGAAGCGTGTTTGAAAATAGGTTCGATTAAGAAACCCGCGAAATGTTTCCTACCTAGAGGACAATCGACAAAGAGAGCGATATAGAGTTGGGCTAACTTTTATTCACATTTAAATGGATGACGGGGTACGTTTATCATTCTGTTTCTCGCTTATCGAAAATTTACCAACTTTAGTCAGAACAAAGACGATCAGACATGATACTTTAAGAAAATTCATGCTAAACATTTCTTCACATCAGCATATCGAGGAAGGTATTTTAGTTAAAATCGTTAGAGCGATTTAGGAAATAAAAATAACACAATTTACCTTAATGTCTACTTTGGAAGTGAACATTGCGTGAACATTTTTTATTCTATTTTATTTTACGTCACTTTAACTCCTTGGTCATATCGTGACGGATCTGTTGGTGGATATCTCTTAGAACGATATGTAATGGGCAGTTAGCCTTCTGTCTCATTTCTGTAATCCCTGCTTCATGCTGACAGATGGCATTACGGTGCCGCCCAGTCTAACCGCCGCCCTCACACAGAAAGGCGGATAGTTAGCCTTCAAGGTCTCATCCCTTAACCCCTGCTTCATGCCGTGCAGATGGCATTAGGGTGCCGTCCGGTTTAGACGCTTACATTGTCTGTAGATAGATAGCATACCACTTATTTTTCATTTTACTGTTGTTTTTTAGACTGGGCGGCGCCGTGGCCGAGTGGTTAGACCGCTCGCCTCCCACCGAGGCGACCCGGGTTCAATCCCAGGGATTGCACGTGGGATTTGTGGTGGACGAAGCGGCGTCTGGGCGGGTTTTCTCCCGGTTCTCCGGTTTCCCCCGGTTTCATTCCACCAACTGCTCCATCATCACCTTTCCTTTCATCCATTTCACCCACATTTCGTTTCATCTACTTCCTTCATCGGGCTGATCACCCATCCTGGATGCTCTGTCTGATCCATGAGTGTCTGCTCCTCGACGGGCCTCTGACCCCAGGCACCCGCTTGTAAGTCCTGGGGGGTGTAAGTCCTACATAAGAGGAGGGTAAACAGATAATGAATGAATGTTGTTTTTAGACTTAAGGTAGAACTTTGGGTCGTGGTATTAAATCTCCAATCCAGTATTTACCTTAGCGACTGAGGAAAACCACGAAAAAATCTCAGACAGATTGGCCGGATTTGAACCCGGTACCTCCCGAATGCGGGCCACAGACTTTACCGCCTGAGCCATCCCGCTCGGTTCGTGAATATTATTTGCTGCTATATGAAAGATTCTGCTTTTAAATGCGAAGTTTCGGAACTCCTGCAAATTCTCATTTCTGAGATTTATCACACACACACACTCATCTCAAGACGTATATTATTCCGGGTATATTTTTGGGTGGGATGCACTACATTTACCTATCTTAGGATGGAAAAGGTAAACCTGAATAGTTTTAAACACCGAACTAGCAACAAAAAGTTTGAGGTTCAGAAATTAGTTTCTGGAGCATGTCATGGAAGTTGGTACTTAATGTAGTTGTGGTGGAAATCGTTTCTTCCATAATCAAATCGTGACGTTGTAGTCGGTGGGCAGCGTTCCGCGACCATTCTTCAGGTCGTGCTGTTGTTGTTAAACCCAGAGGATTTTACAGTTCATAACATGCCATAGGCAAGCTCATCGATCATATGAAACTGAACCTTAGGAGTGGTGAGCGGATTTGATAGATGTATTCTGTATATTCCAGGCAGTTATGCAACGAGAACAGGCTTCAAGTTTCTAGGGACTCACATCCCCTTCTCTACACGCAAACACAGCAGTGCATAAATGCTTGTTAATGCTTTCTGTATCTGAATACACTTTTGGTTTAGGTCATTTTCAAATTCACATTATTTCTTATGCTTATATCTCACTTACCACAGTCTCCGTGTTTAAAGGAGAAGGTGAAATTAGGGAAAAAGTCAATTTTTTTTCACTTTTGCCGAAATTCAAAGCATTGCAGACCCATCTAATTTGTATAAACATTATACGAAGTATTCGTTGCGTTATCTTCTTATGACTGTTCCGTAAAATATCACACCTCCTTCTTCCCCTTCACTACCACGAACCCAAAATTGCCAGTGTCAGTATTACCAATGGAGAAAGTAATGTATGGTGATGGATAATGAAATGGATTATTATTGGTCAGTGAAGCACAATGTAGGCCTTTATGTTGAATAGTTCCCCCCAAAAAAAATAAATCCTTTTGAAGAGGGAACAGTTTGTGGAATAGTTTTTCTTGTCGTTGTAAAATGAAGTAGAATAACTGTACGTTATTTGCAGCACCCTTTGGGCACCAATTTCAAATAGATTTGTACTGCTGTTTGCACCACGTATTGCGGGAGATATGTTTCTTTGAGTGTTTGCCCCACGTACGATACAAAGTTTCCGGTGACCTTCACCCCCACGTTTAAAAATCAACTTTGTAATTTGAATGCTTATTTATATATTCTATTTGTATGCCTCGGCTGCGTCAGTAGTGATTTGCAGAAATACGTATCTCTTACAAGGGGGTGGTGTGGCTTACACAAATTATTATTTTTTTACTTCACTCCTTTTTATTAATTTTTCACACGATTAAATAACACTTCACTGATATATCATACTGTAGAGCTGTGAGATTATTTATTAATTGCACTTTTTAATACGTAAACTTTATTTTTATTCTTGCCGTAATGAAATTTTATGTCTCACACTTAACCTGAACCGTATTGAACTGCTCAGGAACGCTGTCTAGTAGCGTGTGGCTTCTACCGCTTAAATTCGTACATTTACTATTTTCAAGTCTCTGATTGGCTAATTTTACTCCAATAGAATACTTTTATTTAATTTAAGCTTTTTCTAGTTTTTGATTGGCTATTTATAAACGGTTTTAAATATTCCAAGAATGATTATTAGCATTATTAATCTTTCCAATTTATTATTGCCTCAAGGTTCGGCTTCTATTCTCACAGCTCCTACATTGTTAAATTACGTAATACATTCACATAACATTATCATACATGTATATAATAATATAAACATTAATACAATGACTGTTACATACATTTTACATATTATTACATACACATATTGCTTTAAGGCGGGCTGTTATTATATTTTATATTATATAATTGACTGATATCATTTAAGTGTTAAAAATACTGCCTCAAAAAAAAACGCCGCAGATCCTGCCAGCCATATTTATAACCTAAGTTTCCAATTAATGCACTTTTTAAAATCTGTGATATCTCTGCAAGTGCCTAGTGCATTATACTTGAAGAATGTATGGCATGTCCGGGACTCAAAACACGATTCTTTGGCTCTGCGTCTCGATGCTCATTGTTTGCACCATCATGGTGAGATACATGTACACGCATAAAACCCTCTCATCTGATTCAAGTATTCCTGTAAACCTTCAAGGTGATATTGTAACGAACCAGTAAATAGTGGTTACTACACGGGGGAGGTAACTGAGAGGTGCAGGTTCCAGTAACAATGAGAATTCCAGGTAAATTTACTTCCATGGCTTATGTCCTCTATTTTTTTCTAAAGGCCTACGGCTCAATACGCAAGTACCTCAATTTACGTATCAACGCCTGGCCCGCGGCGAAGTTATAAAAATACTTGTTGTGACCACGACCAGCGAGGAGCCCTTCCCCATCCGGCGTCGTGGTGTGATCTCAATTTTGTCACTTAAATATTCTACCCAGTCAGATATCAGCGTTCTTTAATCTAGATTCACCATCCTAATTTCAACACTTCAAATTATGTCCCACTCTGATATCTCGAGTTCGTTTCCAGCCCTGGGGAGCTAAAGCATTGTATCTCAAAGGCGACTTACTATATGTTTAACCGCATTAGGATTAATTTATATTTGTTCTTTCACACTAGCCGTGTGTAAGGCGTAATTTGAAAGACTGAAGAGCCCAAATCCATGACCGAAACTCTACCAAGACATGACATGGAATTTAGAAAACTTATAAAATATACTATATTACTAAGCCAGGTAATATACTATGTAGACATTTTAAAAAATTAAATTATTACTAAAAATATTACAAGGGAGTAAGACATGGGTGTTAACGGAGATAGATAAAAGAATAATCAAGTGAATGAAATGAGAGTTATAAGAACAATGTTATGACACTGAAAAATAGAACACGTAAGAAATGAAGACACTGGAACGCAAGAAACACGCCTAATATAAATGGTTAACTGGGTTACTAAAGTAATATAGAAACAAATGGATATTCCACTTACAGAAAGGACACTGTTCTGCATAAAAAATGATTAAAAGGGAGATGAAACTTTAGGATGTCCCAGGAAGCTATGGAAGGGTAAATAAATATTGTAAACTGCATCAGGCATAACATATAATTTTGAAGGAAGTAACATTATAACTGACAATTACGTATGCTTAAATGCAGTGAGAGTAAACAGATCAAGCTAATAAGTTTAATGTAGTCCAGGTTCTTTGGGAACTCTCGAATGATTATCAAAATGCTGTATCCCAAATAGATTTTAGGACCAAAAATGTTACATATGTTTTATGGATTCAAGCGTTGCAGTTAAGTCCCAGCTGTACTACTTACCTACTTTAGTGAAAATGGATTTGCTCCAACCAAAATTTAAAAATTGAGATTACACTGAAAGTACACTCTTGAGGTCAAGGAAAAAAGAAGCATTTTGAAAGAAGGTCCGCGCTGGAATGGATGATGATTCTCAAAGAACCCTTCTCTATCCCAAAGAACCCTTTATTTACTCGAAATCTGAAGCTGAATTTTGTTTCGCATCCTGTGTGTGAAAGTTGAAGTAGATGCAGCCCCACGTATGATACAAAGTTTCCGGTGGCCTTCGCCCCACGTTCACTTTCCGGTGGCCTTCACCCCCATGTTTAAAAATCAACTTTGTAATGTCAATGTTTATTTAAATATTATACTTGTATGTTTGCCTCGGTTGTGTCAGTAGTAATTTGTAGAATCACGTATCTCTTAGCTTACACAAATTTTAATGGTATTTAACTTCATTTTATTAATCCCTCACACTTTACTGATATATCCTACTGTAGAGATAATTTATTAATTGCACTTTTTATCACGTAAACCTTATTTTATTCTCACCGTAATGAAGTTTTATGTCTCATACTTAATCTGTACCGTATCGAAGTGCTCAGGAACGCTGTCTAGTAGTGTCTGGCGTTTACCGCTTAAATTTGTAAATTTCTCTATTTCAAGTCTTTGATTGGCTAATTTTACTCCAATAGAATACTTTGATTTAACTTAAAGCTTTTCTAGTTTTTGATTACCTACCTATTTATAAACTGTTTTAACTATTACATTATTGTTTCAAGAAGTATTATTAGCATTATTAAACTTTCCTATTCATTATTGCCTGAAGGTTACCTCATTGTTACCTCATTGTTAGCAACTTTCGGCTTCTATTCTCACAGCTCCTACATTGTTAAATTACTTAATACATTCACAAAATATTAATATCATCTTTCTTTGAAGAGGATAATTTCGTTGTGCATAACGTAAGGATAGAACTATAGACCTTTAAATGAATAATCTCGTAGTACCTGTTAATACATCAGATTTTATACTGTTCTTATAGTTTGAGTGCAGATAACTCAATATTTAATAAATCTGATGCCTGCATATGAGCGTAAAAGCATTGGTAACTTAAGGTTTTATGAGAAATTGATACTCATACATGATCAGGAATCGGCTGAGTCTTAACAGAGTACGAGGGACATTTACATGACATATCCTCGCTCGTCTCCCGATGGAGCTTATCAACGTTGACATATTTACTCCGTCGCATTGCAATAAGCAGAGACAGCTAGACCGCTAATTGCTCTGCTGAAGTGCCAACATGGCGGCGCAATGGGGCAATGTAACACGGGATGTTCAACTTAGAGTACCCGCTCTGTACGTGCTTTACTCGGGAGAGCGGGGGAAAATTCCGATGTGTTACATTCACATAACTTTCTCTACCCCCTCTTACTAGTGGGTATACAAACTATTCTTACGAAATCTTTTTTTCTATTTACTTATTTTAATAATAAAGCTTTGCAGAAATAGCTACTTTACACATTTCGTCATACCTATAAAGGAAACAGCGATTGTTAAATGTTTAAGAACTGGAGGCCATGCGCTGACCTTAAAATGTCATACTTTAACATAAATATCAACAGGACTTAAAAAAGATGACAAAGAACTGAACAGTTCAAACTATTAATAACGCATATCTCGGAAATAGCTGCTGCTACAATAAACTTACTTGAAATAAATTGCGTGTTTTAAAGAGGCCTATAAATTTTGTGTAGTACTTCTTTGTCTATTGCTCAACATATACCAATTATACCAATATACCAATTATACTATTCCTAGAAAACTCAAGTTATACGTTTTACTTATATAAATATCTTTAAAATATGACATTTTAATCGAAATCGCTAGAGCATTTTTTTAGAAAATAAAAAATTTCGAACAAATTACATGTAAAGGGTTGGTGGTGAGAAATTGTCTTGGAAATCTTCGTGTCGCATCTATGGAAGATGGTGAATTTAAATCAAGTTTGGTTTTTATCCAGTTCTGCTGTTCACAAACACGCGGACATTTATCTAAAACGTTTTTCTTTTTAGATTTAGGGTACCCCAAAACATGTATTTCCGGCGCAATATCTGATCGAATGTTTGGGTGGAATACAAATCCTTCTCTACCTACAAGGTACGTGGTAGATAAAGTAAGCATATTGTGATTCTACAAGCGAAAGTGTAAATAAACTTACCTTTCTTTTGGGAGTCTAGCATTGTTTCAGAGGAAAAGAATATTGACATCGAAAGATCAATATTAACGTATCATGACACCACTGAAAGTATACTATAATCATTCAGTTCAAAATTCTTTACACTCTCTATAAAGTCTTCTATCTATAGTAGTTAGAGGAAGCCTTCTATACTACTCAAAATTTTGATATGTATAATACAGGTTTTGACTCTATTGAAAAATAGTTTAGAAAAAGTGTGCGTGTATTTGTGTGATCAGCACAGCTCAGAAATGAAAAGTCGAATATTAAATTTCATATTTGAGCCATACACTGCTTAATAGTACTGGGCAAAGTTTTTCAACAAAATTACATCACCTCAAGATATCGTTACAGGAAAAAGAGTTATTATTTTTCAGTTTTATCAGAATTGGCTATAATGAATTTGATCAAATTTTGGGGGGGGGGATATTAATGTGAAAAATTAAACATACATTTGAGTTTTCTGTTGATAGCCTGTGAGGACCTCGTTATATTGATTGAAATTTATATAATTTTGTGCAACTGGGAAATCATAAGAGATAGACCAAAATTACAGAAAAATGAGTAGCTTACTTAAAAGGCGCTTTTAGTTTGCGTAGAATTAGCCGTTTTCGAAATATTTCACACTTCAATAGTTTACATTTCTCAAGTGCGTCATCTGAAGGACATGCTTGAAAGTTTGCGAATTTTCTTGCTCTTTCCATTACAAGAGTTCGTTAATACGCCACAGGTTGGAATGCTGTTTACGAATATTGCATTAACTATGCACTTACTGCTTAATTTTAAAGCACTCAAATGCAAAAGTGTAACGTGAAAATCGTAACGTGTATAAAATAAAACACTTTTATATGAATATCTTAAAATATAATAATTTTAACGAATATATTCAGATTTTAATGCATAATGTTATGTGTATGCACATAAGATTTTAATAAATGATGCTGGAGAATTTTATTAATTTAATTAACTATTCAAGAAGAATAACTACAATACGTATCATCCACCTGCCTGAGGTCGCCAGAATATTGTTCTAACATACTGCAAAACATATTGATCAAATTGTAAATCCTTCATTTCATTTCCACCTTTATGCCTACATACGCACTAAGTTATACAATGGAGTTTTTTTTCCAAATGGATTGTTTCTTTTTAAAACGTCAGGTAATTTTCTTCTAATTATTAGTTTAGATTATTTATAATTACTTATCCAAATAAATTATATAGCTACATATTTCTTCAAACTGCAATTATTTTTTATTAAAAGGGCATGTGGAGATTGCTAACTTGAATCATAAATTTCAAATTTAATAGCCATGCTAATCTTGCCACCTGTGAATATTGTGTTACTGTAATATGATTTTTGTTATAGTTTTCATGTGATATATATTTTATAATCAACGTCAGTTGTTAGGGACCTAAAGAGACGTTTCTCTTTGTTGCATTGGTCCTTCATTAACGTAATATACAGTTGATTAAGTATACAAAACACCGAGCGAGTAATATAATATACATCTCCCCGGTATCTGGATTCCTTGCATTTGGAAGCTCCCGCTTCGATTCCCGCAAACCTCCCACTTGACCTCTGGTCAATAGGCGAATGCTAGGGTCGTTTCTCATCTAGCATGATTTCTTTTCCATCATTTCCCTTTCATTCCATCTCTTTCTCATGCTTCAGGTATGCTTCTAGGTTTCGAGGCGTAGGCAGTGTCGCACAAATAGAGGATACCTGCTCAAAGGAAAGAGCATGGACATTGGAGGGCTGTTTGGTTGACGGGGGTTCATCGCCCTCTCTGGGCAGTTCCAGTAATGGAATGGGGCTTCCGCGCTCTTTGCGTCCTGATTGCTTGCGGTATATAGCCTTCTGTGGTTCCTTCACTGCATCCTTAGCTGTAAATATGGCAGGGGACAAGGTAGTCTGAACACATGAAAATTACACCTTAAGTGTGTTAATTTACCACTGATCTTAAAGTTCTCAATAGATTTTTCTGAAATGTTTACGAATTATTCTATAAATCATGACAATTGTTTCAAGTGGTTGTTTGCATTGCTAGCTTATGTAGTTAAGTCCGTAAAATTATTTCATTCATCAGAAAAATAATAACATTTGCTCTTAAAACATGTGAATTCGTGCATCTTTTTCTCTGAAACTACTTGCAATGCACAATCACACTTTTGCATGCTTTTGCTATCTTCTGAACCTCAATTATTTACTAATGTATATCAGATCACTAAAAAATTTAAAAAAAATTGGCAAAATCAAAAAAGTAAAATTGAAGAGAATTCCGTATGTTGTTGCTTTCTTAATATTACTAGTACATATTATAAAATTATCGTTGTGGCTCAGAAACTTTAACTCTTTGTTGTATACATGTACTGAAAATTTCAGCTATCTCTCATACTTTCAGAGAAAAAGAGACATAAGCATCCAAAAATGTTGTTTTGAGAAAACTGAATTTAAAGTTTGAACTTTAAAGTTCTGACACACTTCAGTATATTCCAGGGTCATAATCATCTGCGCCTTCATTGCTGGATTGCTTCAGCTTTGCTGACTGCCTTCTCTGGTCCTGGCCTCTTTTGTTAATTGCTGGACTGATCGCTGGGCATGGCATGATACAGTCGTTTGTTGTTTAAAGATACTGAAATGTTCTAAAAAGGAGCGTTGTGTGGCAGCTTTAAAGGAATGCAGACTAGCATTTAAATGGTATTTAAACGTCTTAAAAACGTCTTAACCCTAAAAAGGTACATATTTTCTGAAACTGAAAATAATAGAGATTCTATTCATGTGATATTTTACCATTTCAGAGTACCTTGTCCGCTTAACATAATAAGGACTTTGAAGAAATTGAACTGCGGATGAACGTAAAAAATGTTCAGCTTGAGAACCTACACAAACAGACAGCTGTAGAGCACTTACTTCCCGCGATATTAAGTGGAGACGATTTGTAATGCCTAAAAGAAAAGCAAAATTGCAACTTAGTAGATTTTGGCAGCACTTTGAATTAAAGAATGTAGCAACTTTATATTAGCGTAGGGGATAGTTAATTCAAATTCGTGTAATAATGATACAATGTAAGCAAATATCCAACCGGGCGAAGACGTGAGTGTAAGATATTATAAGCTTTGTCGATTCATGTATGAAATTCAAAACGAATTTAAAAGTTGTTTTCAAAATTGGGTCAAAGTCACGACATTTTACGATACCCAAAACGTCATTATGTGCACGTTAAAAGGAAAAAGAAATTAAGAAGGTGGCAACGTGATAATATTTCATAGTTCAACATAAACATGGAATAATGGATCCACTTGTTGCTCGTCACGAAGATTCCAAGAACGTAAGCAATCAAACTAGCTCTGTTTAAACAGATGGTGACATTATTTTAAGAGGTCGTGAAGCAGTCATTGTGAAGCGCGCCGTTTGCAAGATAACCTTTGTGAAGGGGCTCTTCACAGCTAGGGAGAGTTAATAATAATTGTTCCAATTCATTTTACGAGTGCAAAGTCGCGTACGCTTGTCAACTCGTGCGCCAATTTATCTTTACAGACGTCCGTAATTCGCTTTACACCACAGCGGGTGTTTAAGAACCTCTTCGCTAGTTGAAGAGACAAAAGGAGCTATTATGTTAACAGTGGCATATCTACAAACGAGGGGGGCGGAGGTAAGAACGTGGAAGGAACCGAATAGCATTCTCTTCGCTCGATATTCTCCTCGGCAAAGCGCAGTTGTCATCTCCTTCCAAGCATTAGACCACCCTAGATCGATGTTGCCGGATTTGCTCCGAGCATAGCAACCTGAGCCCAATAATTTCCTCACTATTGTAGATTGCTGGATGTCTCTCTTCTGTTAGTAAGATATACAGAAATAAAGCAAGTATTAGCAACTATAACTTGTTTGTACACGGTAAACAAAAGGTGTAGAATATTGATTACCTACATGTGGTCTAACTAAAATAGAATGCTATCCATTATGCTTCAGCGATTCATTATGATCTTACTCGGCGACGCGCGCAGTTCTCCTATACCTTTTAACACCTTCAAAGCATGATCCTTCCCCAGATAAACAATTAAATATGTGTATTTAAAATAAAATGAATTCTGTTCATTATAATTTTAATATTCTAATAAATTAAGTTCATTTCCTTTGCTTTAATGTATAATTGCAAAAAAATCAATAAATACGGCATGGACACAATAGTATTGCCATCTATTGAACCACTCGCAAACACGCGAGTATTGCAACAGATGGCCAGGTTCTGTAATTACACATAATTTTTTATTTATTTATTTATTTGTGCTAGCAATCTCCTTAGAATATGACTATACATCAGCCCAAGCTGTTATCTTGCCATATTCTACCCATATTACATTCTGTAATTATACATAAAAATGATGATAATAATAAAATAATAGTAGTAATACCAAAATAATAATCTAATAATACTAATATTATAATAATGATAATACAATCAGATAACCTAACATCACATTATAAAACTAATTTCCATCTCTTTTTATTGTCCATAACCATTTCTTTTTTACTTTGGACAGGTACTCTTCTATCTTTTTACTATCCTTGTTAAAAATCTTGCTTAAGGCTACTTTCCTGTCCAGTTTTAAGCATTTCCCATTTATAGCTTGCTTTCTCCAATGCTGTGTACCTTTACAATCAAAAACGATATGTTCTAAATCTTCTCTTTCCCCGTTCATTTCACAAAATTCGATAACACCATCACATGACTTATCGATACACTTATCTTTACTTCGCCTGAAGTGCTCCCTTCTAGAACGTGTCTCGTTTCCAACAAACATATCACACTCCATATTCACATCCCCTTCACTTATTCTGGTATTAAAATCCCCCATTATTATTACTTCCGTATTCCCGAACTTCTCTTTTAAGCTATTTATATATCTCTCTCTAGCGCCTTCAACAATTCAGCATTATGGTATTGCGAGGGAGCGGGTGCATTGTACACTACACCTAAACATATGGTTTTCTCATTTATCAGTTTATCTTCCAATATAATCCACAAAACATTTTTAATCCTGGACCAAGTATCTCTTATTACTTTCCCTATGGACTGTCTTACAAAAAGACCCACTCCCCCAGAAGCTCTTCCCTTCCTTGCTATCCCCTCACCTTCTATTTCAACATATGTGTAATCCTTAACCTCTATATTTACCTCCCTTAGCCAACACATAATTAACAAGGTAAGAAATTTTTGTACAACCTCGAAGTTTTGAAATTATAGTATGGTCGACCAAAAACAAGTTTACTATAATGGTAATTAGGACGCTCGTATGAACGTTTAAAACTCACTAGCGCCCGTTTCCTAAACATACTCACGTCTTAATTACTGCCGTTATAGTGCTTTTGCAAGACTAAATTCGGCCTACAAATTATTATAACATACAGTTTCGTACTTTAATGGATAGCTCAGGCGGTAACGTGTGTGGCCTGGAATCGGGAGGTCCCGGTTTCAAACCCCCGGGGCCGACCAAGTTGTCCGAAGGTTTTTTCGCGGTTTTCCTCGGTCGTCAGGCGATGCTGGGCTGGATAATTTTATCTGTGAATTTTCCCTTCATCACTACTTTTCATTTCCTTCTTCTTCACCGCCATAACAGGCATTGTGCTGTAGTGCGGTGCTCGGGCTCCCAGGAATGCGCTTGGATTCGAGCCCACTCTTGGGGATACGGCCTCCTGCATAAAACTGGTGTCCGCTCAATATCATGAAGATATGAGGACTTACGGTTAATAGTGATTTATGGGTCACGAAAATCTACACTTCAGCTGGTAGACGCGTTGCACTGACCACTCCTCTTCCTCGTGCAGGCTGGCAATCGGATTGGTGGTCTTGGACCTTCATGGCCTTTCGTGCCACACATCATTATATATCTTAGAAAAGTTAAATAAAGAAATAAAAGACACAGTATTAAAATACTATAAAATAGTGGTAGTGCTAAATTTATTACTCATATTTTATACTCACGTTCCTCTTACATTATTGTATAAAAGATATTTGACACTTTTAAGGACCGACCAAAAGGGCGTTTCATATCGAATATTTGCTATCAATTTAAGAGCAGCCAGAAAGGAATGGCATGTTAACCTTCTTTTAAAATAATAACCTCGCTTTAAAAGAACCTAGACCACTGATCAAAAATGTTAAAAGGAGATGGGTCTGTTTTTTTCAAGGAAAACGAGTCCTTTGGTTAGGGTATTTGTGCAAATAAAGCAGCATTTAACATTCTTAAGAAACGTACAAATTATATAGATCTAAGCAATAGATGTTTTTATCGGAGGAGATAGAGATGAGGTAAAGTAGTCGTAGGAGGTCCCAGGTCTGCAGGTAGACAGATCCACAGAGACGCGCAGAAGTCCCGAATATTTCCAGTTTGAACACCCGTGCAGCAGTAGAGGCGAAGAATCCCAAGAGGGCGATAAAGCGATCCTAACTGGCGGAACAACGCACCCTGGCGTTCGCGGGGAGAAATTTTTCCAAAGCGCAAGCATCCACGCCATCTGCCCAGCACCGCTAGCACCGCAGGACCTGAAAACACACTTGAGACGTGAAATAAAGAGAGAAAATGAGAGGGAAAAGAAAAATCGTGGAAGAATATACCACACCGCGGAAAACCCCATGGTCAGAGAGGCGGTCACAGGGAATCGAACCCGGGACCTCCCGAATGAGGGCCACAGATGTGATTTAAGTAATATTTTATACCTTTCTCGCTTCGTAAGAATTTGCCATTGCTGTTTCTACAGTTATTCTGCATAAACGGCATGTGTATTCTACAAATATACACTCGTTTAAGTGCGCACTTCATAATGTTATTACCACTATGTTCTATTAGCACACCGCGGTAGCGTGAAAGTAAAATGTTTTCCTTCTAAACTGCAGACCCAAATTACATTCAGGATAAAGGCAATTTGAATGCTGATTGCCCGGAGTTTTCTCTTACTCTGAAAAGACGAATGCTTTCCTAGGGCGCAAACACTCCGGGCTGCACCGTAATTATTCACTCAATTCATTCTTGGCCTGCAGTTCTTAGAAATAAAAGCAAGCATAAAACTCCAAGAAAGTCCATTTGCATTCTAATTTCTACAATAAAGTTCCTAATTATTTGCCCTGACTATATCTATGTAATTTCTTTAGAGCTTTAGAGCTTGAAGACCATACCAAAATGAGCCTTGCTATATAGACAATACGCCAAAGGTAACTGCAAATTAGACGCCTAATTAAAGAAAACGCTCAGAATACACTGATAATTTGATTTTATTTCCTCTGTCGCTTAGGTAAGACAGAGAAATTATACTATTCTAACCAAAGTTCAATATCTGATTTCACCATGAACAGGTCCATGCTTTGAGATTCCCTGAATCAAAGAAAACATAAAACTGAAAAAGAAACCTTGGTATAGAAGGAAAGTAAATCTAGGTCAGTCGCCTGTCTGTGAACAGACCTCAGCAGCTAAGAATGAAATAAATATCGAATTTCATAATCAAGTCCGGCAGTTTTAGGGATGCAAGACGTAGATTTTGAGAAAAATCGTCCCACTTCTTTTCCCTTTATAATGGAAAAAAGCTATATTCCTTTTATTTTCTAAGAAATGACTAACGCTTTTGATTAAAACAAATATTTTCTATGACTTCACGGGATTGCAGCAGACATTTGCGATTCTGTGGTCAAGTTTTCTGCAATAGCATGAAGCTGTAGTAAATAACAAACGCTAAGAAAGCTTCAATTTTAAATCATTATATGTTTGCGATATTGGAATGAAAAATAAAACATATTTCTTGAATATTTTAAAAATAGACTTTAAAGTTTTCTTACTTCTAATTGAGTTGTGTACGTAAAACTGTGAAACTTTAAAAGAGAGGCAATAAAATAAAGATATCAATAAAATAATAGGATGTATGCCAAATAAATTTTTTACTCTAATAATCATTGTTGCTCGTTTGAATTTTTCCACATCTTAAGCCGTACTCCCTAGTTATCAAGTCCTCATTCATTTATAACTCATAAATTTCACAAACACTATTTAATACTTGATTTGCGTATAGATATCACCCAACATTCGAATGTTTTCTCATTCTTCAAAATGCGTGTCCCTATAAAGCTAATTAAAGATAAAAGTTTTAGTATAAATGAGAATCAACTTCGCAGTTTCCTCTCATTGGAAAAAGTGGCTTAATCTGCAGTGTCGAGTCAATACGAGCTGTAATGTTATGTAGACGGCAGAAGGCGATGAGGATAATTGATGCATTCTTATTGTTCTCCGCCACTTACCTAGTAGATAGAGAAGGTAAGGCATGTTTTGAGGGCCCTGAATAGAAAAGCATTTTTAGAAAAACATCCGCGTTGCGCGTGTGTGCGTGCGTGTCTGTGAGCAGCATAATTCAAAAACGAAAAGTCGGATAAAATACCAAACTTGGTATTTAAATGCAGTGCCTTCCAAAGATGCGACATGAAGATTTTCAGGAAAATCCCTCCACCCCAAAGTACCCCTTATGGAACATATTTTTAATTTTTTCCCATTCTAAAAAGGCGCTTACGATTTCGATTAAAATACCATAAATTAAAGATATTTACATGACAAACTATATATCCTAAATTTTCTGCGAGGTCCTCATCCGGGAGAAATTTTGTATAATTTTGTATAACTAGTAAACGTTAAGCGACAGACGAAGCATAATACACAACAAAATGTATACATTGAGGCGGTACATTCGTCGTCTCACAGTTGATGGTTGTTAATGGTACGCGGGAGGTGTAGGAGGTTACGACAGGTTCATTGGTGTGGTAGGTTTTCTGGGTTTTGCATGAGGTTCTCTTCGTTGGTCTCAGGAGTGGGTACCCTGGCTATGGTTGGCTGCTCACTTACATGAATGCACTGTAGGTCTTTTGTATCATAAGATTTATTCTATATCTGCCGTAACACTCGCCACCGCGGGATGTGATAAAAATGGTTTGGCTATGGTGATGAGCTCCCCTGATGCGACGTCTTAGTTCGCGAAAGTATTTTAGTAGAGTCCCTTGGTACGATGTCTTAGCTCGCGAAAGTGTTTTCGTAGACTCGGTGCGACGTCCTGGTTCGCGAAGGTATTTTGGATGATTTTGCTGCAAGGTCTTAGCTCGCGAAAGTACGTTGGTGCACTGTGTGCTAACAAGAAAAACCTGACATCACTATTACACGATTTTCCCCTTCTCTCGTTCCTGATTTTGCTTTCTCACGTCACGTGATGTTATTTCTGGCCTTTATTCGCTCTTCAAAATTATTATTTATATTTTATTTTACACACACAGATGTTTAGGTTTCCCACGCTGGTGTCGGAGATGTAAGATAAGGCACGCAAGCTTCGGACCCGAGCTAAACCATTTACTTATTGTCTTGGGCACGTAGGGATATACTATAAAGGAGACTGACGACCAGTTAATGGGATGGGGACAGACTACCTGTTTGTTGTTTACGATGGACTGACCAGATGATATTTATGATATTTTAAGGTGCGGACAGAATGTACGGTTACATATATGCCCTCATGGGAAATCTATCGGCGGATCTAAGAGGCCGACGATAAATTTCTCATGAAATCCCATCGAGTTATTCAACCTACGAATCATTTTTAAATGTATCTCTTAACCTTCCGAACTTGCATACATGGTACCCTGACTTACTTCCCTCTTTTATTTATTTATTTTTATTTATTTATTTATTTTTTTTACTTTGATCGTCGCATTTCGGGATGATTTGGGATGTTTACGACGGCGTAAGTGGCGAGTGCGTTAAGACACGTACAGTTATTACAACACATATGGATATGATTAGCATAATAATTACCTTTTTTTTATCACAAGGTCTCCTTTGCATATTAGGAGCTCGCTGGCCCTCTCTGTCTTGTTTCATACTGTAATTAAGTAATACAAACACAGAACATCGTGATGAGCATCATTATGGTTTTAAGTTGTATTCCTTTCACCCTTTCTCCGATCTTTTTCACTGAAATCACTATTATCCTAACTGGTACATAAACTTCCAAGCACACAGCTCTTAATACAACCATTCCACCATGTTATTGTTCTGATATCTCTTTGAAGTGGTTTTTTTTTACCCTAATTAATACATAACACATAAAATTTCAAACACACAGCTTAAAATACAGCAATTCTATCATGTTATTACACTGATACCTTCTTTTAAATTGCTGTTATGCTAATTAATACATAATACATAAACTTTTATACACAGCTTATAATACAATAATTCTGCCATATTATCACACTGATATTTTCTTTGAAACCACTGTTATGCTAATTAATACATAATACATGAACGTTTATACACACAGCTTATAACACAATAATTCTGCCATATTATCACACTGATATTTTCTTTGAAACCGCTGTTATGCTAATTAATACATAATACATAAACTTTCATACATACAGCTTTTAATACAACCATTCTATCATGTTATTACACTGGTGTCTCTGAGTTCACTTCTATAGTTATCAGGCGTTTTTTTTAAGCGAAACCCCGTCTTAAAATATAATATTATTACTACGTTGTTTAGTCAGACAGGGGAGGGTTCGATGGTTAGCGGTCAAGGCGTAACATTTGTGTCGGTACTTCTAGGTCTCACTGCCTCTTTAAATGGGCGTAATAACATTATGTTGTAGTTTCCTAATATTTTCCCTGTCCTTATGTCCTGGAGCTTGTACGTTCGATCCCCGAACTGGGCCATGATGCTGAAGGGACCTTTCCACAGAAGGTTCATTCCTCTATATTCTCGTTTTAACAACGAAGACTTGTTAAAGTTCCTTACTAGTATCTTCTCGTTTATCTGTGGATTCCAGGTGTGTAGATGTCTTTTCTGCTTTGCGTTCCTCTTCTCGGCTTTGTTTTTAAGTTTCAAAAACGCTCTTTGTATCCTCTCCGAGTCTGTTTCGCTTATTATAGGTAGCGCAGTAGGAATTCCGTCGATTATGTGGTCGTGTGGATTTCCTGTCAACAGTTGAGTTGGGGAGTAGCCATGATTGGGATTGATGGCGTGATTCATGACCCACTGTATATAAGATAAGTATTCGGGCCATTTTGTGTGCTTTACGTGCGTAAGGATCCGGAGATATGAATTCAGGTCTCGCATAGTCCTTTCGCATGGGTTTCCCTGTGGATGGTAATTGCTAGTGTGATATAGTTTTACTCCTGCCTCTCGGAGCTTATCAACAAACTTTCGGCCGTGATGGATAGAAGCATTATCAACGAGCAGTGCTGTGATTTGGCCATATTTCGGTAAATATTCTGCAACGATCTTGTTTGCACACGAGGCGCTGGTAAGCTTTTTAAGTGGATATAGGGTTACAAATTTAGACATTACGTCAACCATTACGAAAATGTATTGTAGGCCTGTCCGTGCCCTTGGAAGAGGGCCATGGCTGTCGGCTACAACCAATTGTAAAGGCGTTTCTCTTAATATAGCCAGTGGTGGTCGATCAAAGCGAAAATGTAGGGGCTTTGCCTTCTGGCATATTTCGCATGTGGCCACGAACGTTCTCACTTTTCGTCCAAGCTTCGGGATATACAAATGTTCTGATATAACTAGGCTCGTTCTTTCTACACCTGCGTGTATGAGTGCGGTATGGTAGGCCTGAATAATCAATTCCTCGAGTGTTGCGGGTATGTATACTTTCCAGGCTGGGGAGTGCTTGCCGTCCAGTTTATACAATACGCCGTCCATTTTGCCATACTTTCCCTTATTTTCGGAGCTAATCAGCGGTGCATTTCCCAGTATTTCGACCATTTTTGGTATCTTCTCGTTGATACTTCTGCAGTTGTTTCATTTTGCTAGCCACGTGGCTGTTTAGGCTTAAGTCCAGTTTTAATACGCTAATTTCTCTCTGCGTGTTCCCTATCGTCTCAGGAATGTTTTCTCCTACCTTTACTCTCGATAAAAGGTCACTAAAAATGTTACTGCTGCCCGGGATGTGCTTGATCTCTGCGTTATATGCCATTATTTCGTGAATGTATCTGGACAGCTTGGCACTCGTCAGCTTGCAATTTTTTATAAAGGCCAAGCTCACATGGTCAGTAAAGATTATTATTTGCTTATTGTATATAAAATGCCTGAACTTCTGTATTGCGAAGAAGATTGCTCCAATTTCCTGCTCTGTTACATTAGAGATGCGCTCCGCTTTATTGAGTGATCTTGATGCGGTCGCTATGATGCGCAGTTCGCCATCTTGGAATTTTTGGGCCAGTACGCATCCGTAGGCTACCATTGATGCGTCTGTGTAAATTAGAAATGGCAATTCCATTCTTGGACGTGTCAATAGTATGGAGTTGCTAAACAGCTGTTTTAGATGCTGGAAGGCGTGCTCCTCAACTTCCGACCATCGCCATCTTGTGTTTTTAACTAACAAAGCCCTTAGCGGTGCAGTTTCTTTAGCGTAGTTTAACAAAAAAACGGCTTTGGTAACCCAGTACGCCTAAAAATTTCTTCACCTGCTTCGTATTCTTGGGAAGCGGGATCCGCAGTACTGCTTCAATGCGTTCATCATCTGGTGAGATATTTTCACCTGAAATTACGTATCCTAAAAATTTGACCGAGTTTGCAAAAAATGTACATTATCCCAGTTTAGGGTCATGCCGCATTCCCGTAATCGTCCTAAAACTGCGTCGATATGGTCTAGGTGTTCATCTACTTCAAGGTCGTGAATCAATAGATCGTCGACATATTGAGAAACGTATCCATTTGTTTGAGTGCCTAACACGGCATGCATTGCGCGTAAAAATCCGCTGTTTGACACGCTGACGCCAAAGGGACAACGGCGAAAGGTATATACTTGACCCGAGTGAACAAAACCCATGTATTTGCGTAGGCGTGGGTCTAATTCTACCTGGAGGTATGAGTTTGTCAAATCTAGTGACGTGAACCATCGCTGTCTGCCAATCCCAGCGAGAATTTGTTCAATATTCTCCGTACGCACATTATCCGGAGTTATATACTGATTAAGTTTACGTGCATCAATTGTCAATCTTACGGTTCCATTTTTCTTTCGCACGATACAGAGGGGCTGAATGTAAGGGGTATCGGATGTCTCTATTATTCCGTCTGAAAGCAATTCTTGGATTTTGTGGGTTACCGCATTGTTTAAGTCTAACGGTATCATACGACATTTATGGCGTATTATCGGCACATCTGCTATTTGAAAGGTGTATTGGAATACGTTGCATCTTCCCGTTCTTCTTGTGAATACTTCCCTGTGTTTTACTAATATTTGAAACATCCTTTCCTTTTGTGGATCGCTCAGGTGCGTCAGCTGTGAAATATTTTCCCTCACCCCATTAATGAATGACCCACATTTTCCTTCAGGTAGGCTGTGGTACACCGGTTTGGCATTTTCTGTCTCTGTCTCTCTTTCTATACAAATTCCGTGGCTGGTGACAATGTTTACCTTCGTACATGCATCATCTGGCTCGTTATAGGGGTCATTGTACTAGCCTGTGCTTAGTGGGTGTTGTGACATAAGTCTAACTACTGCAGCGCAATCTTTCATATTCAAAATTTCAACAAAGAATTCCTCATCCTGTAATATCATTTCTGCTTCTGATAGTTTTATACTGTGAGTCGCCACCACGTAATTGAAGGGAACAACTGTAATTGAACCAGATGTATTGAAGGCTACCTGTGATTTTTCATAATCAATCACTGCCCCTAGGGCGTTCAATAAGTCACTACCTATAATGAGATCTGTAACGAGATTTTTCACGACAAAACACACAAATTCCAGTTCGCAGTCATGTACATTCGCTGTAATTAGTACCTGTTGAGAAATTTTCTGCTTTGTTTTCCCAATCGCGCCACTGCAGACGGCATTTCTCACGGGGAGAATCTGCAGTTGCAAGCTCATGTGTTGTAGTCTGTTCAGTAGGCTTTCGCTGCAAACCGTTAGCATCGATCCGGTATCTAAAACCATATTAACGTTTTCTCTTCCAATTTTGCCAGTTATCTTAGGAGCTTCCATCATCTCCTGCGTTAACGTTCTATTGTTGAACCTGATAATTTGGCTGCTCGATGCCGCGCTATGTATCTGGTGGTCGTTTTCTTGTGCGTCCCCGGAGGATTGTGAAGTATGACACGCGTCTTTCCGGAAGGCATGCGGGAACGTCATCCTTCCTGGGTCTAGTTTCCCGTTCGTGGCTGTTGTGCAGTTTGGTTAACGTTGTGACCGGGGCTCTCACGTCCTTGTTCTGTATTTGCGTTATTAGGCGAAGGGGGCCGTGGGTATTCACGCGCACGTGGTATGGGACTCCTAGCGCCATTTTGTCTGTCAGACCGTTCGCTATAGTGTACATTTCCTCGTGGGGGACTTCGATGTCTGTTGTCGGATCTACCCCACCAATTTTGGCTATTTCTGCGCAGGTTATTTCTACCCGTGTTGCCTCGTCTGTCAAAGTTCATTAGTTGTATGGGATATTCCCGGTACATCCGACTAGGATTCTGAACGTTTCGTTCGTGTCTATGACCATATGTCGTTTCCGAATTTCGGTCGTATGGTCGGTTATACCTCGGTTGGCTCGCGACTCCGTGTCTGTTTTGAGGTCCTTGTGCCCTCATCCCATCATTTCTGTGTTGTGTCTGGGTATGGTTATCTGCCCTCTCCCATGCGGTTTGTTCGGCAGCTTGTGGTCCGTGACCCTGCAGGGCTGCAAGCAACTCTATTGCCTCGCTCAGGGTTTGTGGTCGAGCTACCACCAAGTGATGGCTTATTACGTCTGGGTAATGTCGTACCATTAACGCTATGAACTCCTGCTCCGGCATAGGTGGTTCCAGTAATTTGCTTAGCTGGCCTAGGCGTAAGAAATAGTCGGTCATTGACTCGCGGTTTCCCTTCTGATATCTCCCATTATTGATTTGGCTTCGGACATTGTATTGAGCTCTTCCATTCCAATACTTTTGAAGGAAGGCCGCCCAAAAATGTTCGTACTGTGCCAGGTCACCTAATGTTAGTCTGAACCAGCTTAAGGCAGAACCTACAAGACTCCTTTGAATTATGGCCATTTTATAGGTGTTGGGTATTCCTCTTAAACTAAAATAAGACTCTATATCATTTATAAATTGCTTCGCATTGTCACGCTCACTGTCGAACCTTGGTATAGGGAGTTCATTTAAAAATTGTGTCGGAACTGACAATCGCGGCTGTGTCTCAGGTTCACTCAGTGAATTATAGTTTACGTGAGGAGACTACGAGGGAGCGCTCACGCGGTCACTCGTCCTTCCCTCCATGCTTACTCCACTACCTGAGGCAACGGGAAGTGTGGGAGCGTGGCCTTGTGTATTGCCTATGTGGATGTGCTCAATCGCTTCCCGTACCTCGGCAATTGCAATCTCTCTTGCCTTTGCTTGGAGCTTGTCACTTTGGACGGCAACCACTTGTGTCAGTTCATCCCTTAATCTAGTAACTTCGCATGTTTGCGAGATTCGTGCTTCCCCCATCATTTTATTTAAATTATCGAGCTTGGCGCTCGTACCTGCCTCAAATGAGCGCTGTTTTGCTTCGAGTGTGACACAAGCGGATCTCGTCTCCTCTCTTATCTTATCGGCTACATTATGTATTGTTTCAGATAATGTGCATCTTATACTACCAATTTCTTGATCACATGCCTGCCTAATCTGCCCTACTTCTGCCTGAGTGGATCTAAGTTCATTCTGCACTGTGCGTATGTCATTTTGCAGAGCACTTTGAGTCTGCTTAACCTCGCTCATGACACTATTGAGCTGTGTTTCGAGCTGCTGGCATAACTCATATTGTTTCTCAGCAAATACTCGCTCCTGCTGGTTGAGTTGCTGGCTCAATCTCTCCTGTGAGGATAATTTAGCCTCTAATTGGTACATTACCTCAGCGACCATTGTTTCCCCTTGGTATGAGATTTTTGCTTCTAATTGTGCGGTTTGAGCCGCCATTGCTTTCCCTTGAGATAGAATCTTTGCTTCTAATTGTGCTGTTTGAGCTGCCATTGCTTCCCCTTGAGATGAAATCTTTACTTCTAATTGTGCGGTTATTTGAGCAGCCATGTCAACGGTTTGTTGCCGTAGCTGGGTCATCTGTCCCAATAATTGTTGCATAATGTGTGTCGCGCCCGCCAGTTCTGAGTTTTCAGTTGGAGGTGATTGCTCGGACTGCCTAATCTCACCTACTGGCAGAGATGGTTCAATGTTTTCACCCATCTCCCTATCTACATTTATATTATTTTCCATGGTTCCACTCACGCCTATTACTTTATTGCGGACAGAATGTACGGTTACAACATCTCTTTAAAACACGCAGTTTATTTCAAATAACCTTGTGACACCATCCATTTCTGAGATATCCACTATTAAGTTTCGATTTGTTCAATACTTGGACTTTTTTTTAAAGTCCTGGCAAGTTTCTCGCAATGTCATGGAAACAGTATGGAATTTCAAGGCCAGCGTCCTGTTCCTAAAATTTGACTGTCGTTACTCCCTTTGTATCTATAACGAAATGTGTGAGTAACTATTTCTGCAAAGTTTTATTTGGGTTAAAATGAAATAGATAGAAAGCAAACTTTCATAAAAATAATATGTATACCCACTAGTAAGCTATAGAGGATAGAGAAGGTCAGCTGAATGTAACACATCAGATTTTACCAGTTAGTGCTGTTGCAGCTGGGCGGTAGCTGTGCTCTCTGTAGAGTTTTTTATCCGGCATGTTGCGGGACTGCTGAGTTCGATCTCGCCTCCGAGTAGGCCCGTCCCGGTTGGGGGACCCCGGGGGTTTGGGGCTTTTGGCTGGGTCCGGACGGCGTCGATCGGGAAAAATTAGGACCCTATTCATGCGGATCTGGTCTCACTTTGGGTATCTCCCCTCATCTCTCCTGCCCAAAGGTCTCGATCCGGCCTACTTGCAGTGCTCTGTCCCGTTTGCGGGGGTCCCTCCATTCGTCCGTACCTTTGCCTTTACCATTTGCTTTAACATAAGCTTTGTGTGTCGTTATGAATCATATGCTACAACTAAACGGCAATCACCAGTATTCATGCAGATATTTAACTTCATTATACATATACTTATACTGCAGCTTGTGTAAACTGTGCTTCTATATTATTATTATTATTATTATTATTATTATTATTACTTTAGTTACATTTAATAAACAGCTCTGTTGTTTACCAAGCAAGAGTTAATCCAAAAACTGTTATCCCCATGTTATCAGCACCTAATAGATCGATAAGCTTTAGCTTCAGAAAAAGATAGTTTAGGTCAGTTGATGTGTTTTGTATAATAGATGGGAACTCATAAAATATAAGCTTAGTTTCAACAGCTTAAATGTCCTTATTCTTAATTGATTTGGTATGAATACTGAAAAGTCTATTTGGCATTTGTTTTTACAAATATAAACGCTACTCACATCTATAAGTAGATGTTTTAATCATGAGCATTCCTTTATTTCACCTGAAGTTCGCCCTACATTCCTAACTTGAGGCAGTATTTTTAACACTTAAATGATTTCAATCTAATTATTTAATATATAAATCCAATAACAGCCCGCCTTAAAGCAATATCTATATGTAACAAGATATAAAAAGTGTATATTACAGTCAATGTATATGTTTATATTATTGTATACATGTAATAATGTTATGTGAATGTATTACGTAATTTAATAATGTAGGAGCTGTGAGAATAATAGGTTAAAAGTTGCTAACAATGAGGTAATTGAGGGAATAATTAATCAGAGAGTTTAAGAATGCTACTAGTCATTATTTGAGCAACAATAATGCAAATTTTGAGACAGTTTATAAATAGGCAATCAACAACCAGAAACAGCTTTAGTTAAATGAGGGTATTCTATTGGACTAGGATTAGCCAATCACAAACTGAAATATAGCAAAATTTAGAAATCAAGTCAGTTGCTTGTAGACAGTGCTCATAACTGGGCGCGTTGCTTGTAGACAGTGTTCCTAACCGGACGCGAGATGCGTTCTCGAGAAATTTAAATTGTATTTTTGTGTGCGACAAAAACTAGTTTACGTATTAAAAAGTGCAAGTAAAAAAATCTCACAGTTTTCTATATCAGTGAAGTGTTATTTAACGCACCATTCCCTGCTAAGACATACATGTTTCTAAAAATAAATACTGACGCAGCCGAGGCAAACATAAATATGTAATAATCAAAGAAACAGTCAAAAATTACAAAGTTAATATTTTTAAACATTTGGGGCAAAGGCCACCGGAAAGTCCATTTGGGGCGAAGGCTACCGGAAACTTTTTACCATACGTGGGGCAGAAACTACCTACATCAAACTACCTCCGTATATCTCTAAAATAAGTTTGATTGCGCATACAGCTCAAACCTAATAATGTACAGAATGTTATAGCTTGACGTAAAACTACGAAGGGTGATCTGATATTTCCCATTATCTCTAGTAACACAACGAGAGATTTTAGCTTGATGGAATATTTTGACTATTTGACGAATAATTAAAAATTAAATAAGTAATCAAGATAAAAGTGAATAAATGTATTAAAGTCCTTGTGAATTTCATAAGTTTGGTATAAGTGTGGTATGTAAAAAAGTTAAGAAAAAAAGTGTTTCAATGCACTGATCTGATCGGCATCAGCGAATTAATTGTGTTTGAAGTTAACGAACCTAACCTAGCCGGATGGCTCAGGCGATAACGTCTGTAGGGGGGTCCCGGATACGATCCCCGGCGACCGCTCAATCTGACCCATGGGTTTTTTCGAGGATTTCTCGGGTCGTCAGGCGAATGCTGGAGTAGTTTCTTTCAGCCCCCGAATTTTCTGTCTCTCCATTTCGTTCTATTCATCATTTCATTTCATTATCCTTCATCTAGTTGGTCTCTTTCAGGGTCGAAAGTGTCGGCCATGGTGTTTCGGTGCAACGTGTCAGGGGAAAAGTATGCTCTGCGTGAACTCTCTCCGTCCCTCGGCTATCGGGGGCTGCCGGGGTATCCGAATCTCCTTGAGGGGCGTTGGATCCCTTTGTGTGGGGCGGGATCAGCGGCCTGCCTGTCCGTCTACCGGGGTGTCTATTCTGGAAACTTAGGGATCCTATCATTGCTGTACCGTCGCTTCTGGATCCGGCCGCTCGGTATCTCCTCTCGCGTCCTGTTTCCTCCTGGTGACGCCCCTTCGTGGGGTGCAGGTACAATATCCCCTCTGGATCGGTGCCGTAATGGATGATAACATAATGTATCTACCTAAAATGGCCCTGCTGGTAACTTTGAAAACTGATAAATTAAATTAAATTGAGTTTTATTTATGGACCCCTTTAACTACTGTGGTCCTTAGCGTCCCATTCTATACTGGGCGTGAAAGAACGGTAATTTTGCTCAGAGGTCTTTTTATCAGGCTCGAGGTTCTTTTACGTGCCGTAAATCTACGACACGGTACCACCGGCTTTACTTCCCTTCCGAAGGAAGCCATCTAAGGATTTTTACGCCCGAAACATTCCATCGCCCTCCACCGGGTTTGAACCCGCGACCTTGGGAACTAGAGCCTAGCACGGTACCACTAGTCCACGGGACGACCATTGAAAGCAAGGTACCTCAAAGTGCTTCTTTCCATTACTGCTACAGTTTATAGTAGAATAAATGAAAACCGTTTTAAAATTTAATTCCACCTTACCTCTAAGCAACACGGCATTAAAAACAGATATTAAGTAATTATATAAAATTATTTCCGATGGAACGTAAGAAAATAATCTCACTTGAATAAATACAAATGGAATGGGTGCTTCGTGAGTGTGTAATATGTATGAGATGCAAATAAGAGCCACCGACCCATAACAAGTTATTCGGAGTATAAAACAAGTGCGAAACATCACCTAAACATAGCAAACTCACCATTGCGATAAGCAAGTAAGTTATGATGCTAGTAATTATTTTTTTTTAGTTTACTTCGGATAAATAAATAATATTTATACACTGAAGCAGGTTCACTCTCGCGTTCATATTAGAATGGAATGTATAAAATATCCTGGTTAAAACCTTTTGCATTTTTTAGCTATGCGGTTTTTTTTTAAGTTTTCAGTGAATGTTAATCGCCTATTCCCGTGGATATTAATGTTTTCCAAAAATTCTCCTTAACACTTTACTTTCGAAATTGTTATTGTTTTTTATCACTTTCTGTATCACCTACATATAGAAGGTAGATGAAGTATTACATTGTATTAAAAAATTCGATATCGAGATGCCACCTGAAAAATGTATTGAATTCCCCTATATAAGAAAAAGATTTCTAAAGAAAGGTCTTTATGTGTATGTGGTTGGGTAGGTGTGTAGGTGGACGTGTGTGTGTCTTTGTACCTTCCTGCTTGTCTGTCTGCTAATTTATGAAACGCATATCTTAATTACTTCCATGTATGGAAACTTTTTCTTTATTTTTGATTCTCTCAAAAGCATCTCTAGCGAAATTTCGTACAACTTGCAAGCCATAAGAGACCGAAAAACGCTTACTACACAAAATTTTAGATACTTTTAAAACCGCAATCTCAAATAAGTTTTTCTGGCATCAACCATTTCTCAAATGTTCGTTGTTATAGTTTAATTTTTTGAATACTTTTTAATTTTGAGTGTTGTCATTATTAGGTTGTTTCTCGCGATGTCATTCATGGAAAGAGAGGAACTTCAAAGCAGCATGTACGGTTCACTTTTTAAAAATGTGTCTACCACTTTACCCCCCTGTGTCCCCCTTGAATCTATAACAAAATAACAAAATGGCTAATGAAACTAGTTCTGCGAGCGTTTATTTCTGTCAACATTTATAGATAGAAACATTTAAAAGATAGAAGTAGATAGTCATATAATTTGCAATAATTTGTAAATTTATTGATTTATTAATTTGTTCAAGATGTGTACAATAAGATTTCATAGAAAAGCCAGCAATTTAAATGACAATGCAGCAAGTTTTAAAATGAAAGAATCTGCAATGGCGATATTTTTTGGTCATTCAGTGTTATAAAAGAGGATGTAACAGATATTTCCAGATATTCATGAAATAAAAACGGTAGTTTATGTTGTTATATGTTAGGGTGAAGGCCAAAAAAGTTACCATAAAATGATTAATTTAGGGCACCCCAACACGCACATGGGGCACAACTCGCTGGCAGCAAAACGACCGGAACCTTGGTGTGTACATTTAAGGGGAAGGTGTGGGTTTTATATTACATTGAAAGATTACATAGCACACATTACCTCGGATTTATTCACAAAAATGTTTTGGCTTCTCTACATGGTTAACAAAGTAAAAAAGGATTGAGGGAGATGCCGCAGACCGTAGACCGGCCACACACGCATCTGGTCCCAACGATCACTTCTACTCGAGAGACGCTATCTTGCCCCCACCAACCGTACCTAGCCAAAACCAGACAGGGCTGGCGTCATACCAGACAGTTTCAAACAGATCTCTTCCTTTGGCGCGATCCACAACGAAAGGCGAGACCTACACGTCGAAATATAACTGAGGAGACCCAATAATGCTACGCCTGGTAGCAACAATACAATACATCAGTGCGTCTGGTAATGACAATAAAATTAATAATACACCACAATATTTGTATGTATACACTGGTCTGGATTATTTTCCTCCAGATTAAAGGCATAGATATGAACTAAATGATCATATGCATACTCGCTGAATTGAGCAAAACCCTGACCCACTGACATTTATTTTTCCGCGTTCATCTTCCTCTCCCCTGATTGTCTAACGTACACTTTCGAATGTCAGGATAGAAGTACCTGCTTTTGTCATCATGAGAGGCAGGTTTAAACCGAAGTATCCTTCTTTAACATGCACTGCAGATATTTTAATTCTGTTGCGTAATATACCTGATGTTTATAGTTATGAGAGCGTAAATTTACAATTCTCTTTCAATATATTAAGATAAGTGATTGTATTAAAAATGAACTAGTTTGTATCGCACAGCAACCAATTCCACGACAGAGGCCAATGAGAGGTGTCTAGTGCATGTGACAGTTAAAAAATAGGGGGCAACGTTATACGGATAATGAAATAGATTTAGAGACCATGGATCCACTTTGAGGTGTTGTTGCATGCTTAGGAATGTTACTACTCTTGCAGTAAGCGCATCTCGACAGCCTTCGAACACAAATGGATAGGCGAGTTGGGTACATCAGAATCCGAACGGTACCTCACTCTCAGTCCAATACACCGAACGGGTATGTGTCTCATTTCCTGTTCGAACTCCCAGTGCGACCAGGACTCAAAGGGAAAGCTGTCTGCTTCTGTGGCGTTGTTACTGCACGGTGCTTTATGCTCACCCTGAGTTCGGGTGACTTTTCGGTATGGAGTTGAGCGGTACAAGTGAAAATGTTTTCTTAAAATTAAATGATGAGACATCAGAAGAAGAAGCGATGTATGACAGCGCTTCGGAATTATTGGTGAGAAAACGACGTAATAATAATAATAATAATAATAATAATAATAATAATAATAATAAAATATCATCTTAATAATAAAAATGTTGAAAGCTTCTTAAATTTTCTGTTAAGAGAAATCTCTTTGTTTATTTGTATACTATATGAGATTTCGTACTACGTATTTATAACATTAAGGTGTTTTAACGTTAGTTTTCTGTTAGAGATGACCGAGTTTATTCTTAGAATTGTTAATTTGTATCAATAACTTCTGAGTTAATTAACCTTAATTGGTGTTTAATGTGGTACTAGCATTATTTACTTTAATGAAGTGCAATTTCTGAAGTTAAAAGAAGAATGACTGTTTTATTTCTTCTATTATAAATAATTCTAATGTACATTTAACTAAATGTTTATACATGACAGTGAGGTTTTTTTATTCCTCTCACAGAAATTCAAATGAAATTATACTTGTATGAATTTATTTTGGAGCATATTTTAATATATTTCTTCTGTGGTATAGTGACATAACAGAACGTCACAAAATGGAGTTTGTGTAACATAATATAATAAAAGAAGTTTTCACCATAACAGTAAGTAGAACCAAAGTAAAAAACGGAATTACATGGCATATAGTATTTTCATTCATTTGCCCTAACACGCTGAAGCAATACGCCTGACAACAACGCTATTATGTGAACTCTCGAACGAGCGAATACTCGAACGAGTAAATGTCAATTTCTTACGACAGGGCATACGAACTTTAAGCTCGACCATATTTCGGTATATCCGTTGCTGGTTTCGTCTGTATGAACCATATGAAACGAAGCATAAAACGCATGTCCTTGACAGTTCTAACTGCCGTGCTTTTACGTTATTCGTAATTGGCCGAGGCGGGCATTCATTTATTATTACCACGTTACTACTGTTATGGATGTGTGCATGCTGCGATAACTTATTCCTGGTATCTTAACCAAAAGAACTTTATAAAAAGTTATAAATTAAACTTTTCGTCTTTATTTTCCTTTCTGTATGGAAAAGTCTTCGTTCTTTTTTATTTACTAAACAATGAACAAATATTTTAATAAAGCAACTACATATTTAAGGTATTTGTATGACAAATAAAATGCATATGTTGAATAAAATAAGTGTATTTAATGCGTTTTTATTTTCAAGCTGTCGCGGTAATCTGTTCGTTTTATCTTATTTACTGGGCGCCTGTTATTGTTTTATTACTTTGAATTTTGGGTTCTTTGTCCTCCGGCTAGCTATTATTATTCAGTCGAGCAAATATCTCTGAGCAGGGTGTGTAAACGGAAAGGAGTTGTTACTAAAAGATAACACTGATAAAATAAAATTATTTTCACACTTTTATTGCCGTCACACTTAATTAATAGCTCACATCTTTAATCTTTCTACACGCCTGACTGAAACTGTTATAATTCCGAATGTAATTACTGTCGCAATAGTTGCCGCGTACTTCACATTTTATAAATAACTTCACGACGCGAGAGATTCTTTCAAACTGTATAATGTGCACTTCAGATTCTTCAAGACTGCGTGACGTGCACTTCACGAGAGATTTCTTAGAACTGCGCGACGTGTAACTTGCGAATGACTTTTCAAGACTGCGTGACGTGTACCTCGCGAAAGATTTCTTAGAGCTGCGTGAAATATGCTTGTATCTCGAGAATATATACTCCTTCTCCCCGAAATGCCTAAACATTATAATAGAGCTACTATTGGTTACCAAATCGCGCCAACATTAGCGTCTGTAATGTCAGCCAATCATAATTACTAACACATATGCTCAAGGAAAGATATTCCCTCCATTTCTAAAGAAAGGAACGCTACCCTGACGTCATTTGTTTGTCTCTTCTAAGTGATAAACAACTCACCCCATCGGTTCATTGTTACCCATTCCTATTGTCAGTTTCAGTGAAGCCATGTAAACTTATTTCCTAACAATTCTTATAGCTAACAAACATCTAAAATCATGTCATACAATAATGTTAATTTACACTACAATCACTCTGGCATTCCCAGTGTTGTGATATAAAATACTGCCTCATGGCCAACCTGACAAATATTCTTTAAACTAAGCATGGGCAAGGCCGGGCTCTGGGGGTCGTGCTGACTCTCCTGCGCATGCGCCAACCCGCAATGTGGTACGCCTATGAAAAGGAAACAAAATCACAGACCTAATTAATAGCTAATTGCAGTTATAGAGCGCAGGGCATTGCACAGCAACAAGAAACAGAAGGACATTTGTCGAAGGAAGAAAGTAGACGCTTCTGTCTTTAATCTATAAGATGTTCGTACCAGAGGTTAATCATACATCTTGTCTTCCTGCTTATTTTGAGTGCGTGATGGGGCTAAAAACATGCCAATTAATTTAATTATGCTGCATATCTATCTTCTATATTTGTATTCTATACAGGGGTGCCCCGGGAGGGAAGGTTGAGGTGAGAGGAGACAGATGGCGGCCCGACCAGGAGCCACGACAGGTCAGGATGCAGGGTCCGTATATTTCTACAGATTGAAACTCCAGGGATGGCGGCAGCTGCTGCCACCAACTCCCCTTCCCCCTGCAGGATTGCACATTCCACTGGGTGGCCGGGGACTAGGAGACCACCCCATTCCGGGGGACGAAGTGTTACGGAGAGCATCCTTTTCCCTCACCTGCAAAGCCGAGACTCCCGCCGATTATTGCAACCCTGAAACAATCAAGCAGATTAAATGTGAAGTGAAATGATAATGGAGGTGAAATGAAGGGACAGGAAATTCGGGTGATGAAATTAATCATCCCAGCATTCGCCTAGCGACTCGGGGAAAACTCCGAAAAAAGGGTCAGGAACGATGGCCACGGGAATGAACCCGCGACCTCTCGAAGGCGGGTCACAGACGTTACCGTCTGAGCCATCCCGCTTGGACAGTCAGTATAAGATAATTAATTATATGTAACTCCTGAGGTACTGACCCAAATGCAGCCACAGAGAAAGAATAATACTGTTGCTGGTAATTACAATATCATAGAGGAACGGGTACCACACCACAATACGAACGGAATTTTGCATGAAATATATTGAAAAAAGTATAGAAAAATATCAGAATTCTATATATTCAATTCATATTCAATTATTCCACACCCACCGTCCAGCCGCAACACGCCGAACACTTCACTTTATGACAATGAAGGAAATGAAGCACAGGAAATTTGTGGTAGTAGAGGTACCAACCCAGTAGTCGCCTACCTACCCGGGGAAACCACGAAATGAACATAAAGTCAGAGTGAGCGTCGTCGGGGTCGAACCTGGACCTTCCAAATGTGAGTCCCACACTTACCGTTACTTACCTATCACTACCTTGTTACCGGAGACTACCACGCTCGGTAATTCAGTAGAACTAAAAACCTGTATTTTCGGTGATTTCTCGATATCGAGTTCTTGGGTTGAATACAATACTTCTGCTACTTACTATAGGTAAGCAGCAGAGAAAGTAAAAACAGGATAGAAAACAATAGCGTCTCTTACACGGACGAAGACCTGATCTCGCGCTCATGTGTACCATGTCCCACTCATCGTCCGCGATCCCAACCGCCTAGCTCCTAGGTGTCATACAACACCAGAGGGATGTCAAGTTCATTGTGTCCCATGTCTCACTCGGCCCGGTCCGAACCGCCTAGATCCTAGATGTCATACGACACCAGAGGGATATCTCACTCGGCCCGGTCAGAACCGCCTAGCTCCAAGGAGCCATACGACACCAGAAGGATATCTTACTCGGCCCGGTCAGAACCGAATAGCTCCAAGGAGTCATACGACACCAGAGGGATATCTCACTCGGTCCGGTCAGAACCGCCTAGCTCCAAGGAGTCATACGACACCCGAGAGATATCTCACTCGACCCGGTCAGAACCGCCTAGCTCCAGGAGTCATACGACACCCGAGAGATATCTCACTCGGCCCGGTCAGAACCGCCTAGCTCCAAGGAGTCATACGACACCAGAGGGATATCTCACTCGACCCGGTCAGAACCGCCTAGCTCCAAGGAGTCATACGACACCCGAGAGATATCTCACTCGACCCGGTCAGAACCGCCTAGCTCCAGGAGTCATACGACACCCGAGAGATATCTCACTCGGCCCGGTCAGAACCGCCTAGCTCCAAGGAGTCATACGACACCAGAGGGATATCTCACTCGACCCGGTCAGAACCGCCTAGCTCCAAGGAGTCATACGACACCCGAGAGATATCTCACTCAGCCTGGTAGAACCGCCTAGCTCCAAGGAGTCATACGACACCCGAGGGATATCTCACTCGGCCCGGTAGAACCGCCTAGCTCCAAGGAGTCATACGACACCCGAGAGATATCTCACTCGGTCCGTTCAGAACCGCCTAGCTCCAAGGAGTCATACGACACCCGAGAGATATCTCCCTCAGCCCGGTCAGAACCGCCTAGCTCCAAGGAGTCATACGACACCCGAGAGATATCTCACTCGGCGCGGTCAGAACCGCCTAGCTCCAAGGAGTCATACGACACCCGAGAGATATCTCACTCGGCCCGGTCAGAACCGCCTAGCTCCAAGGAGTCATACGACACCCGAGAGATATCTCACTCGGCCCGGTCAGAACCGCCTAGCTCCAAGGAGTCATACGACATCCGAGAGATATCTCACTCGGCCCGGTCAGAACCGCCTAGCTCCTAGGAGTCATACGACACCCGAGAGATATCTCACTCGGCCCGGTCAGAACCGCCTAGCTCCAAGGAGGCATACGACACCCGAGAGATATCAAGCTAAAAATCCCTCAAATATGCTAATGGGAACAAACAAGTAACAAACTAACTATTTACAGTCTGCCGAAGATCCATCCCACCGAGCTAGACCAAACTATAAACCGCTAAGTAAATATTCATTCTAACAAACCGTGTTCATTGCAAGTATCATTCGAAACGGAAATAATACTTTACAAGACGAGTTATAGCACCAGTTGTGCAGGAGTTGCCTACGTTTATTTAAAAACAATAAGAGACAAATTCATAGCATTTTCAGCACTGCTGAAAATCTTGAAGTTAGAAATGGGATCCATTTCCGTTAAGCTAAATGCATTACCCCGCCACAGTCAATATCCATTCCATAGCAGATTTAAAGATCTATTTAAGTCAAAAGGACACTGTTACCTCCCTCCCTTTTGGCACTTCTATGCTTCATAATTTAATAGCCCATCCGCTGCTCTTTAAGTTTCCATCACTCCATTAATTAAACTGCTAATTGCATCATTTGTCATTTCAGCTCTTATTAGCGAATAATCATCGCACTAGTCTCAACCCTCTTTCCGTTCCAATTAATGTCCAATTAACTGGCAGATATCATCATATAAAGCTGAGATATATTTCATAAATTTGCAACGAACAAAGTTAATTTATGATGAATAAAGGAAATATGATGAAATGCATAATCTGTCAACTTTGTAACAACTAAGGTTTTAAGTATTAACCCTCAAGTATTCTGCTTATGGGCGGCGCCGTGGCCGAGTGGTTAGACCGCTCGCCACTCACCATGGCGGCCCGGGTGCAATCCCAGGGACCCGCATGTGGGATTTTCGGTGGACAAAGCGGCGTCTGGGTGGGTTTTCCCCGGGTTCTCCGGTTTCCCCGCCACTCATTCCACCAACTGCTCCATCATCACCTTTCCTTTCATCCATTTCACCATCATTTCGTTTCATCTACTTCCTTCCTCCCTACCCATCCTGGATCTTCTGTCTGATCCATGAGTGTCTGCTCCTCGACGGGCCTCTGACCCCAGGCACCCGCCTGTAAGTCCTGGGGGGTGTAAGTCCTACATAACAGGAGGTTAAACAGAGAAACAAGAAGTATTCTGCTTATCACAAGACCGATTTCATGCCGTGGGGGTTTTAGAATTGTGTTCCACCCGAAAATTCAATGCCGAGCTTTCACTGGAAATATACGTTTTGAAGCCCTCTTAATACAAAAACAATACATTTTCAGAGAAACGTCCCTATAGATGTGTGTCTGTGAGCAGCATAACTCAAAAACGAAAAATAGGATATATACCAAACTTGGTATTTAGATTCAGTATATTTCAAAGATACGATACGAAGATTTTCAAGAAAATCTCCCCTCAAACTACCCTTCACAGGAACATTTTTCAATTTGTTTTGTTTTAAAAAAAAATGGCAAACGATTTCGATTAAAATACATGTTACATATATTTACACGGCAAATAAAATGTACATCTTGAACTTTATGGAATAGCCTATGAATTCCTCTTCATTCGGAAGAAATATTGAATAATTCTGTATAACTGAAAAACGTTAAGCGATAGACGAAAACGTATTGTACAGAAATGGTAAATCTTTTTAAAATACACAATTTATTTCATAATGTTTTTGTGGCGTCAGCCATTTTCGAGATATCCGTCATTAATGGTTCGAATTTCTCTATACTTGGCCATTCCTTTCAAGCGTTGTCGATTTTTAATGTTTCTCGCGATGTCATGGAGAGAGAATGGAATTTTAAGGCCAGCGTATAGCGTCCAGTTCAAAACCATTTGACTATCACTATTCCCTTTCTATTTATAACGAAATGTGTAATGGAGCTATTTCCGATTAAAATGAAGTAGATAGGATAATATACTTTCATAAGAATGTGTATACCACTAATAATCAATAGAGGTTAGAGAAAGTCGTGTGAGTGTAACATACAGATTTCTTCCTCTCGTTTTTTATTATTTTTGCTTTTTCAGAGCGTTCCGTAAAAGGTATATAAATTGAAACAAAGGTACATTTTTTAAATAGACTACAAAATACAAATACTAACCTATTCTAGACACTGTATTGGACTGTCACATACCAAATGAAATTTAAAAACCTGTTATTTTTAATTTCTTTGTCGCTTACCTATGATAGGTAGAGAAAGTAATGTACTCTACCCAAATATTTGATTTCGAGATTTCACCAGAAATACATTTTTCCAGGCCCCCGAGTAAAAAAAAATAATTTTTAAAAACATTTCCGTGTGTGTGTATGTATGTGTATATATATATATGTGTGTGTGTGTATGTGTATGTGTATGTGAACAGTATAACTCAGAATGAAAAGTCCGATGAATACCAAAATTGGTAATTTAGGTTCAGAATCTTCCAAAAATGTGACACAAAGATTTTCAAGAAAATCCCCGCTTCAACTACCCTTTGCATGGAACATTTTTCGAACTTTTTTAGTTTCTCAAGAATGTTTTGATTAAAGTACTACGTATTAAATATGTTTACATGACAAAAACATGTATATTTTGAATTTCTGAGAGTAGCTTGTAAAATCCACTTCATTCAGAAGGAAATTTGTATAATCTTGTATAACTGATAAAGGTTAAGTGATAGACGGAAACGCATGCACAAAAAATATACGTCGTTTTGAAATTCATAATTTATTTCAACGAACTTTTTTGTGGCAATAGCCGTTTCCGAGATATCCGCTGTCATTCTTTTTAATTCCTGTCAGGTTTTCAGTTGTCTAGAAATAGTATGTGATTTAGGGACAGTGTGTAACTTACAGTTCTTATACATCTGACTATTACTGCTCCCATTGTATCTATAATGAAATGTTAACGAAGCTATTTCCGGAAGGGTTTATCTCGATTAAAATTAAATAAAAAGAAAAATAAACGTTCGTAAGAATACTTTGATATCCACTAATAAGTTGTATAGGGTAGAGAAAGTCATGAGAATGTAACACATCAGTTTTTTTATAGTTTGTTTCTATTTATAGCTCAAAGTTGTTGACTGTTTAGAAAGCAGATCATGTTTACGTTTATAACGCATATAAAAGTTATAAATAGACGTAGAAAAGAGTAAAATAAAGTATATATTTTAAAGTATAACCGACTCTGATTACAGATTTATATGCATGGTGCATGTTAGTAGATTCCCACACTATTGGTTTACATTTAAAAGCCAAACCGTATAATTGGCCTACATTTCAGAGACTGAAACAATCCTCTTAATGAGAGAGCTTAGTTTCTAGACATGTCTTTCTCTGAGAGCAAAGACTCCATAACATTTGACCCAAAACGCGAACAAAGAGAATTTCGGGACCGACTTAGTTTCGGAAGCTGCTCTTTATTGGAAGCGTACGTTTCTTCGCGAACAATCAAGGTGTTCCAGAAATAAAGCGTCGGTATTGCTAAACTTTCGCAGACAGCACCTCCAGAAGTTGGTACAAACAGAGGTACTACAGGTTATGCCATTGTTTTGCTGAGACATCTCTATTGAGCGCTTTCTGCTGAGTGGACTGGCTGTGTGCCTTTTCAAACTTTGATTCAACTCTATAAATACACTTTGGCGATGTGTGTATTATCTGAAGCAGAACGTAGGGTGAGAGAGAGAGAGCAAAGGAATATGGAGATGCTGCAGCTGCTGTTTCAAGATGCAAGACAAACTTTGAAAAGCGCCGAGTATGTGAGAGTAATGCACATCTGCTTTTGTACTGTCCCAGATTTCCTTGTTTTTTTTTATCCATCTCTGCATTATAAATTCAGTTATTTCGTTTTTGTTATTCCCTCTGTACCTGATTTTGTTCTACTTGCTGAAGAGAAGTTGCTTGTAGAAAACTTGCTGCCTCCCTCACATAAAATATGGAGAACTTTCCCTGGCATAATGCAGTGGCGATACAGATATGACAGAAAAAAATTAGAACTAGATGTATTGTAGATGAAGTTTTTTTTTGTTTCTGAATAGTTCATCTCATTTCAGGCCTTTCCAGAATTACTATGATTAATAATGCTGATTTTACATAGTATAAAATACTCTAATTTGACGCTAAATAATATTATGTATACTATAACATGGGAGCATTTATTAGGAAAAACAGTTAGCCAATTATAGCTCTTCTTCTAAGGAGTAGCCATTCTAGCAGAGATGGCCGCAGTTACTGAATGACTTTGTAATGATGGACTACAATTTTCGGCCCCTGCTCGTAACCAGATCGGCAGCCCGAGCAACAAGCCAGTAACCGGCTGCATCAGATAACAACAGCACTCGCCAGATTGCGCCCTCTTCGCCAGCATAGATAGCGCTCAAGCAGTGTCGACGTCATCGACAGGTGATCTTCCCGGAGCGCTTCGAGTGAGACGCTTCGACCAAGAAGAGAGAATTTTATAAGTTCTCGGCGACGAGTGGAGAAAGACTTCTTAAGCTTTGTGTCTGGGAGCGGCCGTCTCCACACTTTTCGGCCTTGTCTAAATTATTATATACATTCTTTCGGCGTATGTAAAGTTCAAAATTCTTTTTTACGTGTTGAAGCGGTGGTTAAATTTTTCGAACCGAGTTAATATTAAAATATCAGCACGTGCTAAATTATATCAAAATGACGAATATTGTGTGCGAAGGACAATGCAATAATACTTAATGTATTTAAATTGTAATTTATTAACGTATATCCAGTAATCTTTGACCTGCAAGAATTATTGGTTTCATTTAGAGGTGTATTAAATCCATATTTCATTTCCTTTTACTTTATTTGTAGTAAGAATTCATTACTCAGGAGGAATGCTTTGTTTCAGCGAATTCTAGAATGGGCCTGGCATTTAACTTTTCTAGTAATTATCTGCTGTACTTTTGCTCTGACTGCTACTTATAATGATAGTTGCATCTCAAGGAATTTTTTATAATGAGTAATTTGTGCCATTCCGCGTATTGACTATATTTAAATAAATTAGTTTGAATTGAAACGGCATTGCTTGAAAGTTACTACAGAACTTTCACATCATAAAGCAAGGCTATAACTAGGGATACTATAGTTTCAGAATTATAAAGCAAGACTTATACTCAAAGAGCGAATAATAAAAGTATAGATTGGCCTAGACAACCGTACCTTTAACTTACAAATGAACTTGGTATTACAACGGCTTCTGTCAAGGTAATTTATCCCATCAATTGGATTGTATTTGATGGAACCGTGGATCTGTAGAAATACCTTAAATTTTGTATACTTTATGTCATTTTTACCACGATGCTTTGCTTATAGAAGAAACACCCTTACACATGATACATCTCAGCTTGTCAAAGTCACCTTCTCCACAAACAAAAAATGCAAATTTTTGCTTTAAAAGATGTGAATATACAGCCTTTTGGGAGGAGCCACTCCTTTTGCAAGCTATGCGTAACGCAGCGCAACAAAACAGTATTTCAAACCAGAGAGAGCGAGCGTCTTCAGCACATGCTACAGTGAACGAATTAGCAACGTTACGTAACTTGCAACACATGCCCCTATGTGTTACAAATTTTAAATATCTTCATGGACATAAAAATTAAACTATTGCAAAAGGAGGGGAAAATATTGATCCTTCTAGACATTTGAGCGGGACACGGCACAAAAATCTTAAATTCGGTAATGTCTCGCCAAAATCAGGACGTCTGGAATCAGGATTGCAGTCACAAGGGGATAAAAGTGGCGGAAGCTATAGTAAAATATTTTTTTTAAAAAAAAGAATAAAATAAAACATTGCTATATGCTGGCTTTGAAATTATATTCTTACAACACCATGATAAACAACTGAATGGTGGCTTAGCACGTCAAGAAGGTATCCAGCATTTGATGATTTAAACCAATAACGAAGATGTCGAAAATTGTTAATTGTATAAAACACTGCATTTGACATAAATTGTAGTTTCAGGGAGATCTACTTATTATTTGGTAATAAATTTTTGTCTTTCCTACGGTTTTCCAGTTATATAAAAGGATATAAAACTCATTGAGAATAAAGAAAACTACCCAGGATATTTCAGAAATTCAAGATATAAAACTCGTTATGTAAATTTCTTAAACTTGGGATATTTTAATCAAAAGCATTAGACATATATGAGAAAATCAATAGCCACGAAATATATTCCATTTAAACGCTAAGTTGTAATCAGAAAATTGTCTTAAATTCTTCTTTTTGCATATTTGTGAGATAATAAACCGAAATTGTACCAGTTTGGTATTTATTTGACATTTTGTTTCTGAGTCATGCTGTCCACAATCATACGCAATTTTTCCTATTATATTTTCTTCTTCTTCTCTGCATGGTTATATGCTAGGCTTACAGCCTGTTCACTCCACTAACCAACAGTATTTCCAATGTTTCTTTCTTTCCAACTGGCCTTCCATCCACCGGGAAGCTATCTCTTGATATGCGAACCATCCTATTTGGTACATTCGAGATACGTGCAGGTTCCATTCATATCTTCTCTTATTCATTTATTACTTAAGTGCCCAAATGTTCCACATCCTCACTTTTAATTTTATCTCTATTTTATGTTGGATTTTCATTTGGATATTCATTTCATGCATTTCTAAGATCAGTTTCGTTGTTGTTGTATCAACTCGAAGGCTCTGTTCCATATAACTTTGCCCTGTATCTCTGAACAGTCTCGTACACTAGTCGCCTCTAGTTGCCTGTGGAATAGGTTGTTGTGCGGTACACATTAGTTCCTAATTTAATATGATCACGTGCCTCAATATATTCGAAGAGAATTCTCAAATTTAAACTTTCATAACCATATAAATCAGACATTCAGCAACAGAGGTAAAGCTAAAAATTAAAATTGAGTTTTATTTATGGACGGTCTTTAAGTGCTGTGGTCCTTAGCGATCCATTCTATATTGGGTGTGAAAGACCGGAAATTTTCCTCAGAGGTCTCTTTATCATGCTTGATGTCCTTTTACGTGCCGTGAATCTACGACACGGGACTACCCGCTTTATTTCCCTTCCGAAGGAAGCCATGCAAAAGATTTTTACGCCCGAAAAAAATCCATCGCTCTCCGCCGGGTTTGAATCAATGACCTCGGGAATTATAAGCCAGGATGGTAACCACTACACCACGCAGGAAGTGATGCATGTCAATTATCATGAAATAGATAGGATGCTTTGCTTGAAACCTGCCTCGAATGACGATGGCACATGCATGTATCATGACTCACCGAGCCGTACTCGCATATAAGCCGCACCCTTAAAATTCGAGAGGGGCGGGAAGGGAAAAGAATTTGTCACGAAAATAAACTGCATCTGAATTGATGTAAAAAATAAGTATAAAGGATCATTTTCATGTACTATTTTATACATTTTCCAAGCAAATGGTACAATTTGTACCAACACACTGCCATATTTTGGTTATTCACCGTCATCACAACCAGTATTATCTTCATTATCATCACTATCACTCTCACAGTGATTTCTTCATTTACCTTCCACAATACGTCACCCTCGCTCCATCCAGCGCATTCGAGTAGCTAACAAAACAATATACCTACACAATGTTAAGACCGGTAAAACTTCGCATTATTGCATAAGAAATGCCTCCATTTTCGGTTAGTTGTCTTGTTGGAAATGAGCACAGATTTCAACAACAAAGGTATGTAAAAAGCCAAGGTAGTGAATATATTAAGCTGCCACCCGACATTTTGCCGTTGAAATTTGGAGCAAAAGTGCGGCTTATTTTCGGGCCAATATGGTATATCGCTTTTATCGCCTGATCTTGCAGTGTACCTGATTTGTCACATCGTCATTCAAAAGTGCACTGTAATTAGTACGAGAGTTAATTAGTGATCTTTTATTGCGTGTGAAATTACTGCATAATGCAGTATCTACCGCCGGTTTTTCGCTAAAGCATAGAGGCTTTACAAAGAGGCGAAAAGTTATTAATTGCGGTGCATGATTTAGTGTACCTGCAGAGAATAATTCATCTTTGCCAGTGAGAGAAGTCAAGCAGCTCTGTTATTATTACTCTATTCATTTTACGTCGCTTTAACTGCAGGGTCATATCGGGCCGGATCTGTTAGTGGATAACTTTTAGATCGAAGTGTGGCGAACAGTTAGCCTTCTACGTCTCATCCCTGTAACCACTCGCTTGTCGTGTCCACAGAGATCCTAGAGCATAGCAACCGCATCGCTTGCCCCGTGCCGTACAGATGGCATTAGGATGCCTTCCAGTCCAACTGCCATAGGCAGACAGTTAATCTTCTAGGTCTCACCATTGTATCCATGCCATCTTATTTCGTTACGTGCCCACAGAGACCATAGCTCATAGTAAACGGATCTTTTGCTTCGTGCCGTACAGATGGCATTAGGGTGCTGTCCACTCTACCTGCTTTCATTGTCTGCGGATAGGTGGCACAGCATTCGTTATTTTTCATTTTTATTACTGTTTTAGACTTAAGGTGAAACTTTGGGTCGTGTTATTATTTATCCAATTCCGATATTTACTTTTGAGGCTGAGGGAAACCACGAAGAAACCTCAATCAGATTGGTCGCCCCACGTGTTTGAACCCGGGACCTCCCGAATACAGGCCGGAGACGTTACCGCCTGAGCCATCCCGCTAGGTGCAGTTCTTTTGTGACGTACAAGTATAAGTATTCCACCCGTAGATACATCGCGACGAGAATTGGAAAGAAGATTCTTTTCCATAAAAGTGAGAGTTGAGTTTCATTATATAGTTTTAGTTTTGCATACCTTCACATCTTTATTTGATTTATTTGAATGATTTTATTTATGTTCCTGGCAATTACTATATTTGCCATAGGTTTCCACGTGGTGTAAAAGCCACACCTCTGACGCCAAAAATATTAGCCAATCAGGAGAATGGGGACGGGAATGGTGCACGAGAGAATAGAAATAAACTTTAGTCTCTGAGGCATGTCAGTATTGGCATAATATTATTTTATAAATTCTGTTTTTCAATTCCTTTTTCACTATGGTTAAGAACCTGGTCTGTCCTACTAGTTTTGGTTCTCTCCGAGTATTTTATGCTATATTTGTGTGTGTGTGTGTGTGTGTGTGTGTGTGTGTGTGTGTGTGTGTGTGTGTGTGTGTGTGTGTGTTAACAAATTTTCCTGGTTGATGTCTAGTGGCGTGATTCCTTTGAATTTTGTCGCGAAATTCACAACACTAAGAGTGGATCGTTACAAACCAATTAGCTTACAGTATTAAATATGAAGGACAAGGAATAAGGCAAAAAAAAGAAAACTTGGTTACGAAATAACTGCAAAAATACACCTGAACTGAATTTACTGTTCCTGTATAACAAGCAAAAATACGTTTCTTTAAACAGAACAACGTTCACCAAAGTTCGCCCTCAAATATAAGTGTTATTTAATAACACTAGCAACCTTCAGCTCTAATATAAGAATACAGTTGACGATGTACACTACTTGCGTAAGATTTTACACTTGCATAATAAACGCGTTTTAACATTACAAACTCCTTTAAGCAAAAATTCATACACTGTGCATAAAATTCCACTCGTTATCTTTCTGTCTAACTCTGCCACTTAGTGATTCGCAAAACCTCCTCATATTTTTACAGAAAATCTCGAATATAAAAATACATGAAGTGCAAATATTTTACGTGACCTCCACTGAATAAACGATAAACTTCTAAAATTGTGAAACGTGTTACGCAAGCCCTCAATAGATATTTCGATAATAATTACTTACAAAAACCTTGTTACAAGAATTTGGACAAAGCCGAATTTTGGGTGCACTTCGTGAGTTTGCTGCTTGCAAGCCTGCTGTAGAAAACTTGTCCGGTGGCTGGATTCTCGCCGACTAACTTTTTTTCCTCTACTGTGAACCAGCTGCTCCACGGTGCGGTGCCCCTGACGGTGGAAAAACGATGAACTTTCCACTTCTCTGGTGACGTCGTCTTGGTAATAAGTAATAGTCCAACACTCCAGACATAATTCTGGAAGGTTCTTTATGCCGGATCATGGTGTGTTGTAACATAAATTCACCACCTCTAGAAGGATTCTTATAAACTGTCACGAGGGGGTTGTGCCAAAATGGCACAAGTTCAGCGGTACCCTACAATTGGCGAGAATTTCCTTATCCACCACGAGGAGAGGCGCAAGATAAGGGGTATATCAACCCCTCATAGACTAACATATTGAGAAAAATGCATGGTATTCTATTCTATATTACCGCAGTGTTAAAGCTTGTCGCGAGTAGTCAGCAACTCGCAAGAGAGGGTTATTACGTATTCAGTTATTGAATAATAATAATAATAATAATAATAATTAGAATAATGTGCAATAAGCTTACCAAACTGAACCTTAATATGTATGTATGTTGAAGAAATTTACTTACTTAACTATCTATTGTATCTATAATAATAATAATAATAATAATAATAATAATAATAATAATAATAATAATAATAATAATAATAATAATAATCCCGTGGTGCTACAGTCCATTTGGGGCCTTAGTTTACCATCCCGACTGATAGACTCACGCCCACTTACACACGACAGAGGTCGACAATCATCCGGCCTATACGGGGACATGTGGTCAGCATCACGCATCTCCCAACCGGAATGTTGGATTTCGCGGTCGGAATTGCTACCTACCGCTGCTCCTGAATTTCCTCACGATGCTGAGTGGGCATCAGTTCTATATCCGGAACTTAAAATCTTCACCCCATGGATGGCATCGAACCCGAGCGCATTTTATGTCCGGAACCAGAGTTTCACGCTCTAGCCCACCGCCACAGCGCAAGATTTGCATCTATAATGTCTGATGGTTTTGAGTAAATTTGCTTCAAACGTAACAATGCAATAGGACTACTTTCTAAAATTACTTTATTCAAGGACCTAAAAACGTGTATTTCCTGTGAATTTTCGATATAAAATTGTTGGTGGAATACAATACTTCCTCTTATTATAACTAAGTGATAAGGCAAAAAGCGCACTGTTGTGCTTATAGCAGCAGGAGATCAAATTGGGATATTTCTTTTCTGTGGACTGGTACCTGTGCTTAGTGCCTGAGGGCCAATTAACATCAATATTATGGCTGTTCCTGTGTTCCACAATGTGCTTCTCTTGAGTTAATTGTTATGGGAGCAGCAATTGGAACAGCAGAGATAGACAGCACGGCTCTCGCAACAGATGTGGAGCCCAACAAACGCTTTATGGCAATGACGGTTTTAATAAATCGAATTCTATTACACAAAGAGGAAAATACTCTAATTTTCTTTCGGTTCAATTCATTCTACATTAATGGGTATTCCAACGCTTACCTTTGTGCCATTTAGTGCAATTTCCACTAAACTATGGGTTTTGGCGCCGAGACTTGAAATTTAGCACCAATGAGGCACGAGAACTAGTTTCACTTCTTTCTAATTATTCTCATACTGATCCCACATAAGGACGAGTCTTGTCCGACCGACACGGTTAGTCGAAGTCGTTAAAGGCACGGACTCGTGAACGGGAGGTCTGCAGTTCAAATCTCACTACGACCGTCGTTCCTGACAGGTTTTCTTTTCCAAGTTTTCCTCGGTCCTAATCGCTGGCAAATATCGGAGAGGCATCCTAAACCTAGTCCTGGTTTACCTTCCGATACTTCCTTTCCCAGCGTCATTTCATTTCATGTATCATCAGCAGAGACGGGCAAAATATGAAAATTAATAATATAAATAATTCTGCCTGTCTTTATGGGAACAAGTATTTCTTTACGTTTTGCAGTGCATAGAACTCAGTGACCGTGCCAAAACATTTCATATTTCGTAATATTTTCGTAAAGTCTTCATGTTCATATTTCTTAAGATTTATGATCCTTTACTTTTAAAACAATTCCCATTAACCGGGCTTTCCAGATATTCTTATTTTCTATGCAACACAAGCTACTCTTCCCAGGAAAACCGTTTGGAAAAACGTATACCACTCTTTCCAAACAGTACAGTTGAAAAAATTGCAGCCTTTCTTCTGTGTGACCTCATGTGCAAAATTAAACACCCTCTATTCTTGAAGAGTTTTACTTTTCGCGAATCAATGCTTTTAGTGGCATATTAAATTTGTATTAAGCAAAGCTAAAGCAACCAGTAATTGCTCTTTCGTTTTTTCTAAGTTCTCTAAGGTTTCACTTTTCGGATTACCCTCCTATACTTATACTTTTCAAGAACTTACAAGCTAATGCCTGTCTAGGAGCAAGAAAATCAGGATGGGTGATCAGCGGTGAAGAAGAAGGAAATGAAAAGTAGTATTGAAAAGGATGATAAGAAAATTCATGGATCAAATATTCTAACCCAGCATTCTCCTAGCGACCGAGGCAAACCCCGAAAAAACTTTCGACTATGTTGTTCAGCCCCGGTGGTTTGAAACCAGGACCTCCCAAATGCGTGTCGCTTACGTTATCGCGATGCCACCTTAAGGTTTTCAAAATGATTAAAATCATTCGCCTCCATGTAATTTGTGCTTCATTTTCTATTTTATTATTAAATCTGAACTAAAGCCAATTGTTTAAACTAATGAAGCGAACGTGTTCCAAACCATTTTAAGAATGTAATATTTTAGTCTTAAAATGTGTTTCATAATATTTGGGGATTTTATCTTATTTTCATTTCTTGGCAATAAAATTTCATATTTTGGCAAATTTTTCTTCTTATTCTATCTTTAATAATCAGTGTCCACTGCCTTTTCTTTTGGAACATATTATTTTATGTATTTATTTATTATAGTCGCTTCAAGAATAAAGTCATATGCGACTAATTACTGAGATTTACATTGAAGTAAAAATTGTAAAACGTCATATTAAAGCTTGAAGTAAATAATAAACAAGAAGAATGATTTTAAATGATTAACAATTTTGCACATTTTGCAACAATTCTGAATTTTCAAGTCTAAAACAATAATAAAAATGAAAAATAGATGGCAATGGCAAATGCTGTGCCATCCATTCATAGATAATCAAAGCACGTAGACTGGACAACACCCTAATGCCATCTGCACAGCACGAAGAATAACATCCGGCTGTATGCGCTAGGGTTCTCTATGGACACGTGACGAAGCAAATGGCGTGGTTCAGTAATGAGACCTAGAAGGCTAACTGTCCGTCTTTCTATATGAAAGCAGTAGGTGGACTGGACGGCACCCTAATGTCATCTGCACGGCACGAAGCAGAAGATCCAGTTGCTATGCACTAGGGTTTCTGTGGACACGACGAAGCGAGCGGTTGCAGGGATGAGACCTAGAAGGCTAACTGTCCACCACCCCTCGATCTAAGAGTTAATCACTAACAGATCCGTCGCGATATGAACCTGCATTAAAAGCGATCAAAAATAAATAGACTAATAATAATAATTATTAATATTATTATTATTATTATTATTATTATTATTATTATTATTATTATAAGTTTTGCACATTTTGATGTAGTTGACTCCACAATTAGATCCTCGGGCAAGCTGCAATCACATGATGGACGGTGAGAGCTGTGTTACATAGAGTACATGAAGGAGCTGGTTCATGAGAGAGGAGGTAGAAATGCGTTAGCGCAGTGTGACCTATACAAAGTCGAGTTACTAGTACCTGATCTCAGCGAGTAGAAGTGTCGTAATGATGTAGATACTTTAAGCACCGGACAGGCATCATGTAGTTTACTGCTGGATGTAGTAGTCCAATCTATCTTCCACTGGTATAAGAATTGCATTTTAGCTGTGATAAATAGACTTCTTGGGGAAATTTGAGGTGATGAAGTGCAAGGATGCTTTGTAGCTTATAGATTAAATTGATTTTATTAATGGATCCTCTTTAACTGTTATGCTTCATAGCATCCCATTCTATAGTGGACGTGAAAGATCAGAAAGTTTGCTCAGAGGCCTCTATCAGGCTTCAGGTTCTTTACCGTGCCGCAAATGTTCCACCGGCTTCCTTCCGAAAAGCCACGTTAAAGATTTTTACGCCCGAAATCGCCCTCCACCGGGTTTAAACCCGCGACCTCGGGAACTGGAGGCTAACAGCTTGATACCCCTAGACCACGAAGGACGATTCTTTATAGCTTATGTCTATAACTCGTTTTCGCGTTTCGTTGGATTTCTGGTAAACCTCGAGTTTCTTTTTTTTAATTCATTAGATCACACACACATTCATATACTTATTCATACTTCTAGACTCTAGGGAGAATAGGGAATAATCTTGGCTAAAGAAAAATTTCCTCCCGCCAGCCGGGGATCGAATCTGGGACCCTTGCACAGCAGACAGGTACTCTACCGAAGCAAACTCTTGCATAGATTATCTATGTATAGGCTTACGCAGTCCAAACACACGCGATAAATAAGCTTTTTCAAGCTGTGTGCAACGTTTGAATCTAATCAAAGAGTTGCATAAGCTAGTGCGCCATATTTGATAGCATTCGAGTCAGTTGTTTGAGTGAAACGCACACTAACAAGCAATTTTAGAATGTAAGTTTTTGCGATTTTTTGCTTCTTGGTAGTCAATTGCTTGCCGCTTAGTTATCTGTGTTCGCTTTCGGTCTTGGACATTTCCAGCTGCAATGGCATTTGTTCCTTCGTTTTTGGACACTGCCTCTTACGTGCATGCCATCCATTTTCTCCCAAAAGTTGGTTTGCAGAATGCTCATGGCTGAAGTTACAATTCATCCTCTAATGCACGTACTAAGGTCAGAGTGGACTAATGCAGTTATTAGTAAAGATGAACTCCAAATGGGCACATTAACAAAGAGCTGGAATGTGAAGTTGAGGAATGCAGGCTAACTAACAAACCGTATAATAGAATACAAACAAGAGTAGGATTGCTGCCCGCAAAGCGCTTCCGATTGCGTCCGTCTACATCTTTGTTCTGCCGGGATCCTGATTAAACGAGTTTTAATTAAAAGTGGAGCTTCTCTATCATAGAGTTGGATATCCGGTGATTTTCAAAAGGCAGTAGCTTTAATTGGAAATCAGAACATATTTCTCTTTGTGGAGAACGAAAAGTCATTCTACACGCAATCAGGTGTTGCACGCGAAATGGTATTCCTCTTTGGAATTTGCATGAAATGAAAGTTAGAAAATTCTGCTGCGTAAGGGCGGCTGAAAATCCATATGATTCCCCGTTGATCCTGATTCTAAATCAAATGACTCTCACAGATGTCATCGATCGATCAGAAGCTGCGAGGTTTCATTGTCTGCGCTGACGAAGCGAGGAACATGCTTACGTTTGCCAGTCTTTTGTTTTCCGCTACGTGTGCAGATAGATATGTAGTGGGCAGTGGTATTCAACTTAGGGTACGCGGGCCTCTCCCTCCCAAATGAAACCATTTATTGTATTGACTTTAAACAAACGGAACATTATGAACTGTAACGGCATTGATTATTGCTTCACCACTACTTCAGTCTGTCACCTCTAAACATACGACGGGTATAATAGCGGAAAGTTCTGAGCAAATTCTGAATACACAATTCTCACTATAACAAAACATCTGATATCATGTTTGTAACTACCTATTTTAATAAGTAGAAACACACAAGTTGTTTACATTCAGCATTTCTAAGACAAACCCATGCTATTATTTGTCATAAACACAGTCGGGAATGGAATACATGTTAGTAAAGCGATAATGATACAGAGTGATACACTGTCTAAACCCCATGCCATTAAAGATGTCTTAGATAGATGAAAACAATGCTACAAGTATCAACAAATGTTTCTTCGAATATTTTAGACTAATGAATGTCATTCTGAATATAACTGTATAAATTTCATTAAAACGAATAAAAATATTTATGAGATAGTAAATACTTACACTATATTTATATGTTGAAACATTCCTTGCGGGGTAAAAATTAATTTAAAAATTGTAATTTCACCAATCGAGTATTCGAAGTATTATAAACGGATTTTTATTATGCTTCCAGAAAACACAACTTTAATTTTAAAACATCTGATGTGTTACACTCACATGACTTTCTCTACTCTTGTACAAACTATTTTTACAAACCCTTATTTTCCATATGCTTCATGTTAATCGAGATGTTAATCTTATTTCTAATTTTCTTGTAGATGCAAGGGGAATTGGTAGGCTTTAAGCGATTATCAAATATTTTAAGCGCTGGTTGCTATGTGGCGCATTCCATTCTCTTTGCATGTCCAGGACATAAAAAATGAATAACGAATTCCCATTTGAGAAAAAGTATAAGTATTGGAAAATTTAAGGGTATAACAAGCAATATCTCGAAAACGGTTCACTCAATAAAAAAAGTATACGACATAAATTATGTATTGTAACGCGATCTACATTTTTTGTGTAGTAAAATTTTATCTATCTCTTATGGTTTACCAGTTATGCAAAAGTCGTTCACAATGAAGAATACTTTTGGAGGAAGTCCCAGAAAATTCAAGATATACATTTTATTTGTCGAGAAAGTATCTTAAATGTATGATATTGTCACGTTATACCGGTAAGGAGCTGGGTCTTGAATTTATTATTACACACCAATTGGTGATATCTTAATATTCGGTCACATTCTTCTAAATTTATGTAGAATCTTATTCTACTTATTTCTTAGTTTATGACATTTCTGTTAATCTTGTGTACGTGACCGGACGCTAGCGGTTGCTTATTTCCTAGGAGTGTTTCTTGGGATTTACAGTGACGTCAACTTCCCCATGGAAACTCATGGAACAATGTTCCAGAAATGAATATGTGTATCCGGGAAGGTCAGGCGCTCTTGCGTAACTCTAGGGCGGCTTCGAACCATATACGGTAATATCCGCTCGGACAATATGGAGACCCGATAGAAGCCGGGCTTCTATATAAGCAAGCGAGCGAGGCCCGCTCGCTCTGTTCTTCGTCTCTTCTTCGTCTTGCTCGTCTTAGTACGGATGGGAATCGTGTACAGCTGGTCACGATTGACATCGACTTGCAATTCCTTCCTGAGCAACGAACATATCTCCAAGGTAAGCCCAGAAGGATATTATTAGTATTTGCTTTTACTATCTGAGTCATGTAGTAACAAAGTCATTGCCTAAACATTGTACATCACCATCTCAGGGTTTCCCTTCAAAATATATTCATGCAGTCAGTAGCTTAAGCGAGTGTCTTTGCCTTCTGATCCTGTCCACCTACGCTTCCCGATCACACCCAGTGGTGGGTTGTGACATTATGGTGGAGGCGCCGGGTACTTTAATTTTTTGAGAAGTATGGTTTCGATCCTGATACCGTCTATATTTCTGTTATTCTGTTTTATGGCGGAGGCGCCGGCTTCTGTAAATTATTTTTGAGAAGTGTGGTTCGACCCCGTACCTCTGTTTCTTATTCTTTATAAGATGTTTATGGTACAGGCAGCGGCCTCACTAATTCATTTTTCCTAGACGTCCCCCAAGAGCCAGCCCCTTCAAATTTAATTTTTCAAGTTGGCATGCTTCAAGTCAGTATCTCTCTGTATTTCCCCTCCTTTCCAGAAAAATAAGGCGTAACACCCATGTCTTGAGTTAAGGTCCACCCGTATCGGTACTTCCAATTTTCCGATATGTTGAGTATGAGTTTGTTTTCTCTTTAAGATTTGGGAGTCCTCTTTTCTAATTAACTGCCACCTGAAGCAGAAATATTCGCCCCTAAGCTAAAAACAAAAACAAACAAAAATACCCGAAACGTCCACGATGCACATGGAAGTAAAAGTCGCTCTAAATTTTGTCATGTCTCACTAGTACAATAAGCTGTCCAGGTAGAGAGTAAACATGTTCGGAGAAGAACTTCAAAAGTTATTAAAGAACAAGTTCAAGGATCATTGGCACCCAGAAGCGCCATTAAAGGGCTCGGCATTCAGATGTCTCCAGACCGGTACTCGAGTGGATCCAGTTCTGGAGCAAGCTGCCAAAGGAAGCGGGGTTCCCATTCAGGATCTTCTCCAGGAACTGCCACCAGAATTGACAGTATGGGTCGATCCCGGAGAGGTTAGTTACAGGATCGGCGAGAGGGGTGTCATTAAGGTGTTATTCAGCGATTTGTTTGATCCACACGTTACTTCCTTTGTCGCAGACCGCGGAGTCACCAAAACCCTCAATCCTGAGGCGCAGTGTTTCAGGCTCATCGAGGCCGTGTCCTCATCTTTCGGTGGAGCTTTATTAAATAATACCTACGAAGCCTTACCAAGTCAGGTAACATCCATCATCCCTTGTTTTACGGCGCCACTCACTTTCACCGCGGCCACTTTTGCCCAGACTAAGTTTGGTTGCACCAGACTCAATATCAGTAGCAAGCGTACCAGTAGAATGTCGCCATCCAACTACGTCAAACAATGTGCTATCCAGTTACCGATCCACCACCACCGCCACCCCCATCCACTTTTTTTGAATTTTTTTTGGTATAAACTTGCATCCACATTTCTGAAAAATTACGGAAATTGTTATATATGTGTGTCATTAGACATGTAGTTCCAATAATAACTTTTTATTGATTTTTGTTGTTGTTTTTCTTTGTTTCTTTGAGTTCGGAATACGTTACCTCGACATGTATACCTTTAATTGTTAAACTTGGAATTATAATGATCTATAAACAAAAAAAAGTCAGTTTTAAACTAAAGTATAACCTTATGTCTTGAAACCATGATCACATATTTAAATCCTCATTGCCAACTTTCGTCACATTTAACCACTTCGTTAATGCACTGTAAACTCGTATTTCCCGCGACAGCAGATTCTTGTTTACACACACTGTGTTTACAAAATATCAGCATTTTGAATAGTTTCCCAGATATTTAGTTACCATTTTTTTTCTCTCAAAGTGTTCCACAACTGTATTATGATAACATAAACTTATGTGTTTAATGAAGCTGTACCATCCTGTATGCTTATGACACATGCGTGCTTACATGCCAACATTTTGAAATGTTTTATGTTTCTTTCTTTAGCGGAGTAAATTCCCTTAATAATCCATGATTATCATTAGATAATCATCTTCATTACACTATTACGATACAACCGGAAATACATTTTTTACACTGTTTAGTATGCAGCACGTTGATTGACAGAAGGTGTTGCATTCCACCTAAAATTTCCATCTTGAGACGACACCGGAATTACACGCATTAGGGTTTCTTATCCGACGACACACATATTTCGATGAAGGTTCATATATGTATTTAAGTGTCGGTGAACACCTTACCAAACAAAAAAAAATTATATATCATATATCCTAAATGGTCCATTACCACTATATATGGACGAGATTTTTAATAAGAGTTGAATATTACTTTAACTCATATTTCTTTATACCCTGGTACCACGAAATATCGTAACAAAAACCATTCCTAGTAATGTCTATCTTAATACGCATACAGGGAAAGCAAAATACGCGTTTGTGCAAACAAAACAAAAAAACAACAAAACGGTTGCTTGCACCATGGCAGCGAAAGTCCTGTGAATGTAGCACAAGATCTTTATTTTTCACTGCATATTACCAAAATCTCTACCATCCCACGCCGACCATAAATGGACGGAAATAATGTGTAGAACAATTGACTCAAGGTAGTGCCCTACCACAATAATAGCTCAAAAATGTGCACAGAGTTACATTGTGAGGGGGTCTTGCTCTTCTTAGTACGCATGGGAATCGTGTACCGCTGGTCACGATTGACATCGCCTTGCAACTCCTTCCGGCGCAACGCACATATCTCCAAGGTAAGCCCAGAAGGGTATTATAAGTAATAGCTTTTACGATCTGAGTCATGTAGTTACAAAGTCATTGCCTAATCATTGTAAATCACCATCTCAGGGTTTCCCTTCAAAATATATTCATGCAGTCAGTAGCTTAAGCGAGTGTCTTTGCCTTCTGATCCTGTCCACCTACGCTTCCCGATCACACCCAGTGGTGGGTTGTGACATTATGGACATTTTAATCAAAATCGTTAGAGCCATTTCTAAGAAAGTTAAAATTTTCGAAAAATGTTCCCTGTAAAGGGTAATCTGGAGTGAGGGGATTTTCTTGAAAACGTTTGTATCGTATCTCTGGAAGATACTGAACCTAAATACCAAGTTTGGTATTTATCTGACTGTACGTTTCTGAGTTATGCTGTTCAAAGACAAACACGCACACGGACATGTTTCCAAAAATGCTTTTTTTGGATTCAGGTGGCCTCAAAACATATACTTCCAGTGAAATCTTGGTGTGGAATTTTTGGGTGGAATACGATGCTTCCCCTATTGTAGTAGAGAAAGTAAAAATGTAAAGCTAAGTTGTACCTGAGATTAAGTATCCCAAAATTCACAATCAAACACTTACATGTTCCCTAAAAGTCGTGTGACTCATATCGCAAAATATAAAAGTGTTATTACTGTAGAAGTACTAGGTAGCCTAAAACTAGGAAAATTTATTTATGTATAAATTGTTTACTCGGAACGGAAGAGTTGGTTAGCGGAGAATGAAGAGAAAAAAGGGGAAACCTGGATACTTCGTAGTTAAAAGTCAATACTGACAATCCCAATAATTTTGCCAAAATCGGTGCCTTCCTGGAAATTCCTGGCACTGGGTGACTACCTGTATTGGGATAGATGAATAATGAACTATCTTCACTGCACACTGCTCGTCTACAGCTAACCTACAGAATTTCCTTAGTGTAGTAAGGACCCCGCTCATATAGAGAGTCAAGCAATCCTCCACATCTGTAATGGATGTTGATAATATCCTGCTATAGTTACAAAGTTTACGAAGAATTTAAAAGATATTATTGTGTAGATAACGTGAATTATACTAAACAATAGTGTGCATAAGTGAATTAACTTTTTTTTCATTTACGTTTTCTGAACTGTATAATAGCAAGCAGTTGAAAAACAACAAACGTGACATAAGAGGAACACTCGTGTTTTGCATTGAGAGAAGTGTAAAATTTGCATTTCAGAATGAATTTACTATTTCTGTTATTCTTCTATGCAATCATGGCTCTTGCACAATATCCCTCAGAGCAACCCTGACCATTCTGTTCCCGAAGGATCTGTAGTATGTTCTAAATCCAGGGTATTCCTCGCTCTTTCATTGCTAGGCATCGACCTATCACCGCACTCAAGATATTTGGGACAGAGGAGTAGAAAGTATACAGACGGAGGGGCCTCCAGAAACTGTAGCACAAAAACCCAAATAGGTCACAGTGGCCCTTTCTTGTGTCTAAATTGATATCCCTGAGAGGGAGAGATTGGGGGAGAACTAAAGGGTGACCAGATCCGGACGATAATGTGCCCAAGCAAGAACGGTGTCCCTAAAGATTCCAGATGGACTACATCCTGGCGCCGGCTAACCATATCTTAGTCCTGACCCCTTGGGGTCCTGTTGGCCCGAGACACGCTCCTAGGAAGGGGACCCCAACAGAGCAATCAAAGTCCAGGGAGAAACCTGCCCCTTTTTGCAAACGCCATCCCCTGTTCCTTCGACCTAGAAAAACAGAAGCAAGATAATAACCGGTAGGAAATTCATGGTAGAAGAGGAATCACCCCGGTTACCGACCCGGGGGAAACCGCGAAAAAATTCCGTGGTCAGAGTAGCCGGCCCGACGGGAATCAAACCTGGGGCCTCCCGAATGCGAGCCCCACACGTTACCGGGAAGCCATCTTGCTCGTATTTGGCACAACATCCCCATGTTATTTCATGGGATTTATTGCTTGTCTATGTAAGTGAAGTTGGCTGTCACTCAATGCGATTCGTTCATCATGACGTTATTGTGTAAGTAAATTTTTTGAAGAGAGTATCAGCTCTAAGGGGAAGAACGTAACGTAGTACACGTGTGACGAAAAAGTTGCCCAGTAAACACGGCGTTCAGTCCAAAGAGGACTAATAAGGCAACGACACTAATCATAACACCTAAACTAAATAACGTGTTTCGCAATGTCACACGGAAACCCGTAAATCAAAGAGTTGATCTTTCTTGCATAACTCTACCGACATCCATTTATTCCACACAGATGGTTTTATTTATAAAAATAAATGTGCAAAAGATTTTTTGGTACGACACATACCGTACACCCGCCCTCTGAAGCTACGACGTGGGAGGTTTCAGTCTGAACGCCTTGCTTTCTAGGCAACTTCTCCAATACACGAGTCATAAGCCTCTACAGAAGCACTTGTAAGATTGAATTCTAAGACAAGTAAGGCCATACAGTATGTTATGTGAGATTTTCAAATGAACACCCAGTATATGCAGTAACACAAAAAGTTTCTGAAGCAGGCTACTGCAATTAATGATGCCTTCTGTACACACTCGTAAGCATCACTGTGACGGGGTTACAGATGCATTAAGATGTTAAAGTTGAATTATTGCTTCTCTTGCACGTTTCAGATAATACTAAATGCATTTAAAATGCATTAGTATACCTCCTGGATATGCAACAAAAACAGAATTGAAAATATTTTAAAAACTTAGCTAATCTGTTATTCAGTCTAAGCATTAACTCATGAGTTTTGGAATACCTAAACGAATTTTTAATATCTGTTCCATTATTGTTCTATTCTTAACCAACTTAGGTGGACAAGTGTTATTTTTTACTATTTATTTTCAGTGATGCCAAACAAGTAAGCAACATTCTTTATTTGTGATAAAATTTCTTTATAAAGTTGGATAACATGTTAAAGTATCTTGAACTTAAATTTTAACTGTGTTGATATTTAAGGATATCTTCCAAAATAGTTAAAGGTTCTTATTTACCCTAATGCAAGATTATCTGTAGCAATTTTCCATCTAACATATGAACATTCTCCCAGCATAATTTCCTTTAGCCATGAAGGTGGATTTCACGGTGAGTTTATTTAATACGATGATGCTTGCTACAAATAAATATTAATACAGTATTAAAGGCGCTGGTACCTGTTCAAATATACAAAATAGTGTCTAAATGCCATAAACTAATTCAAAGTTGAAAGAGACCTCTGAGCAAAATTTCCGGTCTTTCACACCCAATATAGAATGGCACCTTAAGGACCATAGTAGTTAAAGAGCGTCCATAAATAGGACTCGAATTAAGTTAGCAGTTTGCATGACTTCTACAGAAGGTTTTAAATAATGTTTAAAATAGAAACCTATGTAAGAAAACGTAACATTTCTGTAAAATCAAACGTTTGAATGTCCCACTTTTGCCGAAAGAAAGAATAAATATGGTTGTGCTTGTGTGCAACTTGGTTGAAAAGGCACGGGACAGCGCCACCGGAAGCCTGGGGCTGAGCTCCTTTTATTCCCCACACCCAGATATTCAGAGCTAGGTAATGAGTCCCCTCAGTTGTTTCATTCTAATTGCATCATTTGTATTATTGTTTACTGTTCTGGTATAAACCAGGAAGTAAATATGTATATATTTCCTGGTGCAACAGAATAATTTGTTTTGGGAACACGATTACCTAATTTCGCGATCAGTCCAGTACTTAAGACACAAAATATGTCTACACATAATATATTAGTGTTAATGGTTAGCTTGAAGAAGTATTCTTCTTCAACTGTTGAAGTTTTACTGTTGTTGTTAGCCACACGCTTGGGAAGCCAACTTGAAGTAGTTATTGTCTTGGAGTTTATTTATTTAATCAGCTCCACGTATGAACGTCAATTTTAGAAAGTGTTTTGTTGTTACGTAATATGTTGTTACGTATGACAAACCGATTTGAAGATGTATTTTTCTTGTTAGGTTCCAAGTTTTAAAAAAAATATCAACTATTAACTTTGCTATTAAACTGCTTCTATAGATAGTATTTATGTTTACGTTTGCCTCGGCTGCGCCAGTATTTCTTTAGAAACATGTTTCTCTTAATCAGGGCGTGGTACGACAAGAACGGATTACACAGATTTTAAGTTTAAATTCACTTCCTTTTATTAATCCTTGGCACAAATTAAATAGCACTGCACTTATATTAAGAGCTGTGAGATTATTTTACTTGATACTTGCACTTAGTTAACGCGTATATATAATTTTCGTTACACACGAATGCGTAATATTTCTTTAGAGAACACTTCTTCCATCCAGTCACTACCAAGGTCTGCCAGCAACTGAACATATTTCAACCGTCCAAACCCATAAACCTTTGTATTTCGTCTCTGATTAGCTAATCCTAATCCAATGGAATATCTGCATTTAATTAAAATTTTTTAGCTGTTGATTGGCTATTTTTAAACTGTCACAAAATTTACATTATCGTTGCTCTAATCATAACTAGGTTCATTTAAACTCTCAAACTTATTATTGCTTCACGGTTACCTCATTGTTACCTCATTGTTAGCAACTTTAAACTTATTATTCTCACAGTTCTTACATTATTAAATTACATAATGCATTCACATAACATTATTAAACATGTTTACAATAATATAAGCATTTTCAATGACTGTTACATACATTTTTATAAATTATTACATACACATTGCTTCAAGGCGGGCTGTTATTGAAATTATATATTATATAATTCAGGTGTTAAAAATACTGCCTCAAGCTGTCAAAACATTTAATATGCCAAGTAATAATATTATTTGTAATTTCATTATTTTGACATGCATCTAACTATTTTAGAAAATATTTAATATTTTGGATTATCCTATAACATATATTAAGTATTATGTGCTTTAAGAACAGCATAATAATAATAATAATAATAATAATAATAATAATAATAATAATAATAATAATAATAATCTTGTAATGTCAATTCTCAGATATTGAGGACTATCCTCTCCCTCAGGAACTGTAGAGTCTGCATTTATTCAGACCGCCAGATAGCACCGGGACTCTCTGCACCAATAACGAGATAAAAGATCGCTAAGGATTGCCAAAAAGCTAGAGAGACTATGGAAGTGCAACAAGGCTACCTAGGAATGGGTTCCCAGTCAGTCAGGTGTAGATGGCAATGAAAATGCTGATAAACTAGATAAGGCAGGGGTCACAAATCTGTTTGTAGGGCCAGAGTCTGTTTTGGGAGTCACTAAGAGGACCATAAGAACCAAACTGTCAGACTGGATTCATACAGTGCATGCAGATTATTGGGTACACGTTCCTAAATAAAGATATAGTAAGTTAAAGATGCCCACACAGACGTACTGTGATCCTGAAATAAGACAGGAAGCAGATGAAAATCATTATGGGTCTAATGACCGACCAAGGGTATTTAAGAAAGCCTTACACAACGGGGATTGAGAAAGAGTTCCCAAAGTATAGATGTGTAACACGGAAAATGAAACTGTCCTGCATCTTATATTCCAATCATCTAGGGAGTTTAGACCCAAAAGTAATACTAGGTATCCAAAAAGCATCTGGTTGAGAGTCTTCTGAAGCTCTTTAACAGAAAGCTGAACTACAAAAACTGGGAGATATACCGCACAATATGTCAGTGGCTTCGGTACAGGCAAGATGGATAAGAACGTCTTGTTTTGTCTCCCAGATTTCATCAATCAATCACCCCTCCCGCAATATTTTATTCGCTCTGGCGCCTGTGGTATAGGGGTACTTACTTTATATCGGCAGTAGGCAAACTTTTCACATTTAGAAGCTACAGAACGCAAACCCCCATCCCTCATTAACCGAATTCTCCTATCGGAAACTTAAGTACATAAGGTAGGCAAGTTGCTCTAAACACCGTAGCTGCTGTAGCACGGAGTAATCTGAGAAATGCTGACCGCTGCGTTACGTAATTATAACTGTGCATAGCGCATCAATTAAGTTTTAGTGAGAAGTAAAGTTAAAAGTGGTGACGGGATAGCTTGTCTACTTTATCTTGATAAACATGTATTCAAACATGTTCGTCAAAAACGCAATGGCAAGTGAATACTAGTGCAACTTAATATCAGGTGACCGTCGTATTCTAATGACGTAACATAGGCACTCTGCACTTTTTGCTTTTTCTACCACGTGTATAGGAGGTAGAGAATGTCTTGCATTTCACCCATAAATTCTATATAAAATTTTATTGGAGATACATCCTTTGAGGCTGCTGATTCCGAAAATGCGTGTGTGTATGAAACACGAAATATCCATAAATACCCAACTTGGAACTTAAGTTCAGAATCTTCCAAAGATCCTACACAAACTACTCTTTACATGGAAGATTTGTTCGAAATTTTATATTTTCTCATAAATATCTCCTACTATTTTTAATAAAATACTACGCGATTAAGGGTTTCAATTCCAAAAAATGCATATCTTTAATGTTCCGGGAAAAGTCTGCGATGTCTTTTTCATCCCCAAAGGAATTTTGTGTAATTTCGTACAGCTCTGATAAACCATAAGAGATAGACAAAAACGAATCCCACAAAAAGGACATCTCTTTAAAATATACGATTTGACCCATATTACTTTCTGCAGGATATATATAATTATAATTAGTTCCCAGACTGGACCGTAGGTGCACATGACTTAGGGAATGAACAACTAAGATTACCAGACTAAAATAAATATCAATACAAATAATCTATCGACAGATTTATTCCACATAATTAGAAAAATCTTTTACATGAGACAACTAAAATTTTTCCTGGGAAAATTACAAATAGATTTGAATGGATTGAGAACAACAATCCTTACACGGAACGTTATTAATGTTTCCCTTTCTTTATTCGGCACATTTGCCTACGAAAGGAAAATCACTTGACAATTACTCAAATTCAGTGCCTTTTCTTTAAGATAATTCTACGTAAGTTTCAGAATTTGTGATGCCAAACTCTCCGATTAAATGCTATATAAAATTAATGATGTTCTGCCTGACAGGGAACTGTAATAGCTCACACGAATACATAAATAAAACTTCCGTTTTACAAAAACATCAGCACAATATCTTTCAGAAACAAGCTTTCCTTTTCTTTTTTCACAAGATGAACAATTAGAATTCAATATTACACAAATATTCTCGTAGAACCTGGTGACGTCTATAGTTTTTGAAATACAATTGCATTTTCTTCATAAGATTTGCACTCAATCAGCGACATTCAAAATTATTTTGTTCCAGCTCACAAAATATATACATAATTATTCGTTCTCTAACCTTCAGGATAAAAACTATTGATGTAATTCAAAAAACCACTTTGAGTGGAGTGAAAACATGCAAATCAAATTTTAAAAGATGATCTCTGAACGGAAACTGTTTTTAATCCGCATAACGATCTCCCACTACTGGCACGAAATATCAGTACAATAGTTATTGTAGTGATATTTAATAAACTCGCCATGTGTGAACTCAAAAAATATGATATGTTACAGCAGTCGTGCTATTTCTACCTTGCCACCACTCCATGCAGTTTCTCCACTCTATACCGACAGACGCATTGCAGTCGTAAACCACCCAACCATGAGTGAGTAGATCGCAACTCACACTGACCGATGACGCTGTTCTACCGTGCCACTCTCCAGACAGAAACTCCTTGATACATCTCGCTCGCAACCTATTGTTGCGGCTTTTGTCATCTCCGACTGGTGTCATCAATGAGCTCGCGAACTGACTTTATCTCTGTGAACTCCATAAAGGAGTGAGGACCAAATTGGTGTAAATTGATTTCCAATAGTTTTTGTGGAATTTTAGTGACAGAAATTAAAGAAAAGAAAGAAACAAACAAATAAAGTCGTTAAAAACTGAAGAAGACTAACCTTATTGGAATTTGATTTTCTGCATTTGCAAGAAAGAATCGTCGAATCAGCTTGAGCTATAAATTGCCTCTGGATTAATGCAACTGCAAAATTTTAAAAAAGCAGTATGTAATAATAATAATAATAATAATAATAATAATAATAAACCTAATGATGATGACAATCGTAATAATGGAAAGCCGATAGCAGCTCTCAAAAGGTCACACCATATTGTTAATACGTGGTACAAAATTCGTGGACAGAAGTCTCTTTAGTAACCATGTGATATAATTTTGTTTTACAACGGGATATTTTAAGTAAACCACCCTCTTCGACAACACATCGAAAACGCTTTCCTGTCCCGAATCCCAGGAAAGGCAACCTGTACGACATTAACTAGCAGAGCTATTGCATAAATGAGAATGCATGGGACTTCAATAATTCAGACGGAACTGATTCCTTCCCCATCAGTGCAAGAAACACAAGAGAAAGCAGCAGAGGCTCTGCAGATACATAGCAGAATTCCAGATATATCGGCAAGCTTACAGGAGACCGTATATGGAGCAAAAGTTTGATCCAAGGTGACATATGGGGCAAAAATGTGTGAGTGGGAACAAATAGAGATTCTGGATAAGGCGAGGCCCTGATTTTTAAAAGGAGTAGTGAGGAACAGCGAGGGAAATAATGCGGGAATTCAGAGCGTAGAGTGAGACGGTAGAGTGCAAAATCCGAACAGGTTTGACTCCAATTCTAATTATTCAAGAATAATTACATCTTCTGATGTAATTAGCATTCGTGTTAATGTATTTAACAAATCTATTGAATTAATATATAATTTCCCCCCTGCAGAACATACTTATAATGAGTTAAATGTAATTTTAAATATTGGATGGGAATTATTCATGCAGTCCAATCACTAATTAGGACGGTCTGCTACCGTGAACAGTTGAGAATGGAGAAAAATTCGACATGGCATCACATTTAAAGAAAGATATTTCAATTCACACTTAAAGAAAGATGCCTATGCCGCTAAAAGGTCGTCATGAAAACCTTTAGCAGCGTAATAAACAAAATGCTTGATAAGAAGCTGGCATTAGCTCCGGTTCAATATTTCTGGCAGATTGAAATTCCCTCGAGATGTTCATATTTCCAGTCTCAGAATGAGCACTACCGTCTACATCCGCATCTCATATTGTTACGGTCACCGCTTCCTAGGAGGCATCGGTACGGTTCATAGCGTGGGAGTCAGGCGGCTGGGAGAATATGTCAGCAAATGACTGACAATACCTTCTATATTTAAACAGTACTTATATAACATTTATTTATTTTATTTTATACAATTTATAGTTTATTAAAAACTATTGTATACGCCACACAAGCAAACGATTTCGCGTATTTTAGCACTAATGTGCTATTTTGTCATTTTATACTTATCAGTGTGTTGTGTTTATTTAACCTTTTAGCTGTTCTTTTAATAATATAATAGGCAATAACAATGCATCATAATTTTTGGTTTTATTTTAGATTGAACATATATTTAAATAATTATATTTATCTTACTATTGTGTGCGGTGCGTTTTCTTTTATTTTTACTTCCTCTACTATGTATAGTATGTAGGGGAAGTATTGTATTCCACCCAAAAATTCGATACCGAGAGTTCACCGGAAATATGTGTTTTGTGACCCCCTGAATCCAAAATATCATTTTTGGAAACATGTCCTGTGTGTGTGTATGTGTCTTCTGTGTGTCTGTCTATCTGTGAACAGCATATCTCAGAAACGAACAGTCGGATAAACACCAAACTTGGTATTTAGATTCAGTATCTTCCAGAGATGCGACACGAAAGTTTTCGAGAAAATCCCCCACCCCAGATTACACTTTACATGGAACATTTTTCGAAAATTTTAATTTTCTCAAAAATGGCTCTAACGATTTTGATTAAAATATCATATGTTTAAGATATTTTCATGACAAATTAAGTGTATATCTCGAATTTTCTGGGAATGTCTCCAAAAGTGTACCTCATTGTAAACGACGTTTGCATAACTGGTAAACCTTAAGAGGTAGACAACATTTTACTACACAAAAACAGTAGATCGCGTTAAAATACACAATTTATGTCATATACAATTTTTTTTTGTTAAGTGAACCATTTTCGAGATGGTACTGCAAAGAGAATGGAATACTCCACATAGCAACCAGCTCTTAAAATTATTTGACTATCGCTTAAAGCCTAGCAATTCCCCTTGCATCTACAAGAAAATTAGCAATAAGATTAACATATCGATATCTCGATTAACATGAAGGATGTGGAGAATAAGTGTTGTCGGTTTTTTTTGTCTTGCTTTATTACATGCGTACTATAAAACATCGAACGGTCTGTTGAACGCGTGCGATTTATAGGGATCAAAGTATGTATACTTTAAAAATATACTCATTCACTGAAGTAATGCATTGTCAAACCGACAAACTCATTTTTCTCTCTGATCCAGCAGGAAATAAAATCAATAGGAAAGTAAAGGCAGGAAGGCATAATATAATTTACCCTCAAATGACAAAGTTAATATTAATAATTAATATATTTTCGTACCGCAGGGGTTGTTCTAACCTCGGTAAGTAAGGAAGTACAAATGCATATTAAAGAACGAGTATTTAATTAGTTCTCTCTGACAATATCCTGGTTATTTTTCTTTCTTTTTAACGAGGAAAGGCAAAAAGATTTGGAACTCATTTCACTGTTTAATGTTCTCTTTCTTCCCTTCCAGTCGAGAAAGAGAGACAGAGAGAGGATTGCGTAAGTAAATTCACGAAGGCTTAAAATAATATAATACTGCTGTGAACTCGCTCCTTCTCTGCAATCTCGACAGCCAAAATTTGTTACTTCAGTTACTTAAAAACTGGTTGTATCTCGGCAGATTTCAAATACTTTTAACGTTCTATATACTAACCTACATTAAGTAAAGGAGTTTGAGATTCCCTGAATAAAAAATTAGAATAGGATCGGTGTCTATGTATGTGTATGTTGTGAACATCAATACTCAAAAACGAAAGCTTGTATAAATACCAAAGTTGGTATTTATGCTCAGTATCTTCCAAGTATGTGACGTAAAGACTTTCAGAAAAATTACCTAAACCCGATTGTTCATGAGGAATGTTTCCTCAATTTTTATATAAAACTATTAACTTTTTATTTTATTAAAATGTCATATGCTTAAGCTCTTTGTTTACGAAATAAAATATGTATCTTAGCTTTTCTATGCATAACCTTGAAGTCTACTTCTAAATTAATGCATAATTTTGTACACTTGGTAAACCATAAGACTAAGACAAAACCTTAACGCACCCAAAATGTAGATATTGTTAAAGCATAGTTTTTTACATACATATGGCAAATTCATTTTCGTATGGCATTATTTTTCGATATAATCGTTGTTATTGATTTGCATTCTGAAATATCTTATCTTTTTTGAAGTACTAAGCCAATATTTCGTCATTTTTTCGTGGCCATGCTAATATTGGAATTTAAAATCAAAAGCGTATACCGACCCGCTTTTATAGATTTGAATATCGCTTCAGTCTTCTACAACTCTTTTGTGTCTAAAAAAAAATGTATAGCTACTGAAATAATTTATGTATGCGTTTATGTGATTAACATGAAGTAAATGGAAGAGTAAGTTTCTATAGGAATAGTTTATAGAAGAGGGAGTAGAGAAGGTCTGTGAATTCTATTTTGAGAGATAATTTTGGTGGCCAAAAAAATGAAAAACTTTAGTTTTAAGGTAACCATTTTATTCTTCCGTAGCTGTCTTAACGTAATCGCTTAAAAGGAGTTTAGAGAGAGGAGGCAAGGCATGGGAAGGAGAAAATTTCCTCGTGAGATAAATTTTCACTAAAGGCAAGACGCAGGAGCCGTTCGTGTACGCACACACGCAAGCGCGTACACATACACATATTTGGAGCTTTTCTCCTTGTAATGTGTGACACTTTTTGCCTCTAGCGGAACATTCAGCTTTGCTCGATAGATAGTGTTGAAATAGTGACGAGTTTATTGTATGCACTTGTATGGCTTATTGTATTGCAGAATAGAAGTTTAAAAACCTCTAAAATTATCCTTAAGGATAACGAAAACGCATGATATGAACATTTCAACATAGATACATAAATAGAGTATCTGTAAACTGAACTTCCACGCTTCTAACTAGTCACAAAAATGGGCGTAAGGCAGAGATTTGAATATCCAGATATGTTTTTATAAGGGTACTTGGACGAGCAAAAACAGCATTTTTTGTTTTGTCCTTTATAAAAATCTACAAGATTTTCTGAATCAAATAATGCATCACATTATAGATATCCTCAATGTTTTTAAACAATGACTTAAATATGACGTCACCTGGGCTATTTTAGTTTTTTTTTTCATTTTTCCGCAAATTTAAATTTTAGAGCTTTAGGTACACTTTTCTCAGAAACTACTGAGTTAGGGGTACAAAATGTTTCTGATGTTATAAACCAAGCAGTTTAACAAAGTGGGTAGAAAGATGTTTTTCAGATGCAACATCTTGAGTTTTTAAATTTTGAAATTATATACAGGGTAAGTCAATAACAATCCACACATATTTTTTTATATTTATTTTAACAACAATATAAACTTACAATTACCTAATTTTTCAGTGTAGTTCCCTTGCTTTTCAATGCACAAGCTTTCTGATGGCCTCAGAAAAAAAATTGTTTTTTTTTCTTCTGAGTAGCAAGCCATGTCTGCACCGCTTCCTTCACTTCTTGGTCTGTGGTGAATTGACGGCCACAAGGCATTTTAAGTGGATTAAAAAAAGATATGGTTTACCACTTCATCGACAGATAATCTTCGGTTCTCTGAATCAGAATAGGGACTTGCTCAATGTTGGCGTCACTAGTAGATATGGATGGGCGTGCTCTCTTTCCTCATCCTTCACGGTTGTTTCGCCAAGATAAAACGTTACTCCCATATTGTGCGAAAAGCCTTCGATGGGTTTGAAGCAGTACGATTTGAGTAGTAAAATAAAATTAAGATCATAGGGAGAATAAATATCAATAACAGTAAGGATAGTGTTAAATAAAACTCGAAAGCAAATGTTACTGTAAGTGGAAATAAGGGTTGAGAGAGACAAGGCCATCAGCGGCTGGAAACGGGTGGTTTTTCCCTCTATTGTTAAGTGTCCCGTTAGATTGCTAGAACGCAGACATGTAGAAAAGGGTCCATGTTTGTCAAAAGCCAGATAACCTTAGGCATCCAATGAAAGAAGCTAGAAATCAGGTGATAGTGGAATGGGGAGATGTTTGTTAGAAAATGTGTAGGAAAGTTTAGAATACACACTTGGCTGTGATAGTTCTTTGGAGATGGTTGTTAGAACATGTGTCGGCGAATAGGTGCGATGATATGAAACGTAACAATAAGGAAAGGCGCGTGTGTGTGTCGAAGTAATAGCAAGAATCAAATGTTAAAACGATGACGGTAAATAAACAAGCAGGAAAACAAACAGTCGTATTCACCACTAACCCGAGATCCAAGATCCATGCAAAGAACCCTGATCTAGTACCGAACCTGGGACCATTTTTACAAATCCTGTGCCATCAAATAGCTACATACCACCACAAATTGGCTCCCTAATGTGGGGCCAACAATCAACAAGAAAACATACCACCGCAGGTCTCGTCTCCTAGTACACCTTCAGACGTAAAATCACGGATAACCGCACGATGTGCTTAATTGGTGCAAACACGAGGGTTGCAGCAATGCTTATTGTGCAACAATGAAACACTCACTGGACTGATAACGGTAAAACATTCCACAAGCGGAGACAAAGGAACAACATGTCGACGTGCGCACGCACAAACCAATACAGCCAACCTGCAGAAAATTAAAAATAGCGTGGTGGTACTTACTGACTTACATCGTATTTTAAAAAGAATATTGTTTCCTCTCTATTGCCAATTATTTTAGAGTTTTTATCTCACTAGATCAAATAATAATCCACTCATCTTGTTCATCATTAAGTATTTTATGTCTCAAGAATATACTGAAGATCTGTCAATATCTGTGGCAACTATATGTACCTAACTAATAACACGTATTAATTAGAATTTCATTCATTGACGTGACTTTAGGAGACTTCTGACTAAAAGTAAGAACCTTTATTACATATATTGCATAATCAGCATGTTAAGAAATAGCTGTTTGATAGATGGTGTGACCTTTGCAATCGTATGACGAAGAAAACCCTTTGAACTCTGATTTTGAAGTGCATATAGTTGAACACAAACATTGTGCGTTGTACACGTCCCAATGTCCTTAATAGTGTTTAGTCTGCCCTAACTTTACACAGGCGGTGACAATGGTTATACATGGCGTGAAATGATAATTGAAATTTAGGAAGGAAACATTGCAGGTCTAAGTTTAGAGTACCTCCCCAGCGTTTACCTATTATGACGACAGAGAAAAACCTGGAAGTAACCTCAGTCAGGATTGTCAAATTCCGGGTGGGATTTAAACCAAGACCTCCTGTTTGAGAGTGTATGTCAAAATGACCACGGGTACCCATATCCATAGGTTTTAGAAACACATTGTTGGCTCGTGCAAATAAAATATAGAATCTTGATATACTGGTAAAAAACGAGATTTCACTCCTGTTTAAATATTGTACAGTAATAACATAAAATATAGGTTCTGTAATAAAATTTAGGTATTTATATTGTGAACATATTTTTTACTTTCTCTACTACGTATAGTAAGTAGGGGAAGTATTGTATTCCACCCAAAAATTCAATATCGAGCTTTCACCGGAAATATATGTTTTGAGGCCCTCTGAATCCAAAAAGAGCATTTTAGGAAACATGTCCGTGTGTGTGTGTGTGTGTGTGTGTGTGTGTGTGTGAGAGAGTCTGGGAGCAGCGTAACTCAGAAACAAACAGTGGATAAACACCAAACTTGGTATTTAGGTTCAGTATCCTCCAGAGATGCGACACGAAGGTTTTCAAGAAAATTTCCCACCCCAGATTATCCTTTACATGAAACATTTTTCGAAAATTTTAATTTTCTCAAAAATGGCTCTAACGATTTTGATTAAAATATCATATATTTAAGATATTTTCATGGCAAATAAAATGCATATCTTGAATTTTCTAGGAATGTCTACAAAAGTATTCTTCATTGTGAACGACTTTTGCATAACTGGTAAACCATGAGATAGACAACATTTTAATATACAAAAATTGTAGATCGCGTTAAAATACACAATTTATGTCATATATAGTCTTTTTTTTTGTTAAGTGAAGCATTTTCGAGATATTGCTTGTTATTTCCTTAAATTTTTCAATACTTATTTTCTCAAATGGGAATTCGTTATTTATTTTTTTGTCTTGGATATGCAAAGAGTATTAATCTGTGGCAAAGAGAATGGTGCTACACCTAGCAACCAGCTATTAAGAGACATGTCTATGCTTAAATGCTACTGTATTTCTATATTGCCCTTGCAAATACAAAACAAAGGGAACATAGTACGCCTTAAGCGATAGTCAAATATTTTTAGAACTGGTCGCTATGTGTAAATTGTAATTCTCTTTGCAAGTCGTTTCTGCAAATGTTTATCTCGATTAATATGAAATAGATGGAGAATATGAGTTTGTAAACATACTTTGCACAAGAGTAGGGAAAACCATGTGAGTGTAACACATCAGATTTTTTAACTTTCTCTACTACTTATCTATAGTTAGTAGAGGAAGTATTGCATCATATCCAACAATCTGAAATCGAGAGTTCACGTCTGACGGCTCCTTGAATTCAAAAAAGGATTCTTAGGAAAAGGTCTCTGTGTGTGACTGTATATATAGTATAACTCAAAATTAAAAGTCTTTCATGGAATAGTTTTCATTAGTTTTCATTTTTCTGAAATGTCTGTAACAATTTTGATTAAAATACCTCATGTCTAATATATTTGCATGATAAATAGAATGTATACCATGAATTTTCTGGGAATATCCTGTGAAGTGTTTTTTATCCTGAATGACCTTTGTATAACTGGAAAATTGTAAGAGATACACAAAATTATATACATAAAAAGTATAGATCCTGTTAAAGCATAATGTTCATGTCAAATAAAAATCTTTTAGATGCTAATCATTTACGAGACATTCTTTGATATTCGTTCTTATTCTTCCTTTTACAGTTAAATTTTCAATCCAACGTTTCCGTGCACGACCTAAGGGTGTCTTCCCTTTAGGATGATGCTGAAGCATGGCTTTTGGGATTCTATTTGTACACATACGATGCAGATGATTTATTCATTTGTTCTGTTAATTTTGTATGTGATCAATTACAGGTTCTAATTGCAATTCTTCCATTATTTCCTCGTTATCTTTATGATCCTATTTGGTACATATATCCTGCTCTGCATCAATAAATGTCATTTCATTTACAGTTATTCTGCTTTTATTTTTCTTTCTTAATATGCATTTCTCACAGCCGTAACAAAGTACCGATTTTACTAAGGTCTTCTATAAGCGGAGTCTAGTATGTCTTTCTACTAAGGAAGGTTTCATTATGTTATTAATTATTCCCATTTACTTTGGTGTAATTAGAAACGTCCTGTGAAATGTCTGCTTCATCGAAAAAGGATAATGTGTATCCAAGATATGCAAATAATTTTTTTTTTAATATTTTTAATCCAAGCATATGTTTCTAGCTATAAGCTATTTTCCGCAGAGGACCATAATTTTTCCTTTTTTCATAATGATTTTTATGTTATACTAAAACTATTTTTGTTAAATTTATGTCCAGAACATGAAGTAGTATTATTAATGTTATTTATTTAACATTATTGTAGCCCCACGTTGTGGTAGCCAATTTGAAGTAGTATTATTAATGTTTATGTTTGTATTTGTTAACCCCACATTTGGGAGCCAATTTGCGATGGTAAATTTATAATGTTATTTGTGTGTTTACTCAACATGGTGAAGCCATTTTGTGACGTGATTCTTTGTTAGGTTTGTAGCTCCATCTGGTGTTAGCAATTTGCGGCAGTATTAGTTTTTGTTTGAAAGAATGCTACTTTTATTTTATTTAATTTTTTTGTTTCACTGTCCTCCGGCTAACTATGATCTTTGGGTCGAGCACTTCTCTTTATACAGGTTGTGTAAACGGAAAGGAATCTTTTATCCAAAGATAACACTGATGAAGGAATTTGTTTTACACTTTTATTGTCGAACACAGTCACTATCACATTTACACATTGATCTAGACACTCGCCAAACTGAAACTGTTATAACAACTTCTTACTGATCACTTTTAATTCACGTACTTCAACCTTTTGTATAATTAACTTTACCATACTTGAGATTTTTCATAACTCTTATACGCGTAACTTGCGAATCGATAGCCGACGGTTAATATTTCTGCTGGACTGAAGGCGACGTGTATCATACAAATATTTTCGACGAACTGACGGACTGAAGGCGTGTAGTGTACAAAGAATTTTGATGAACTGACGGACTCTACCTCTAACCTAGCTCTTTTATACTCATACACCCCGATATGCCTAAAGATTATAACTGAGCTGCAATTGGCTAATAAAACGCGCCAACATTAGCGTCTATTTTAATATCCAATGAAAATTATGAATACATATGCTCTAGGGAAATGTTCCAGAAGATTCTAAAGGAAAACGCGCCAACATTACGTAACTTCCTCGTTTCCAATAATGATAAACAGCTCACCCCCTCGCTGCATTATTGCACGCTATTATTGTCAGTTTCAGTAAGGCATTAAAAACTTACTTCTCAACAATAATTACAATAAACAAATATCTCAAATTAATGTCACACAAAAATGCATATTCATACTATAATCACTCTTTACATTTAAATAATTTGTGATACAAATTACTGCATCAAACATTGTAAATCATCTTCTGAGGAAACTATCAGAGCTAAATCATCTGCAATAAGTAGTGAATCTAACTGTATATTGCTATCGACTTGTATATAACCATGAGGCAAATTGTTTTTATTCTCTAATTATTTGATTTATATTTATAATAAAAAGCAACGGTGAAAGGCCGCATCCTTGTCTTACTCCTGTATGAATTTCTGGCCATTGATATAATTCATTGCCTAACCTTAGTGCAATTAAATTTGTTTTATAAAGATTATATATCTATATATATATATATATATATATATATATGTTTGTTATAAGTTGTTATGACATGGTCTGTGGCTAATATACTAAATAGTTTGTTTTTATTCACCCAAACAAATGCTTTTTCAAAACCAATAAATGCAATATGTGTTTCCAGGTTGCTTGCTATGAGATTTGAAAACAATTGTCATTTCTCCCCAATGGGTTGGTGGCCCAACTGGTTTGAATTGGTGAGGTTACTACATGCACAGAAATTTCTCTGTATGTTATTACATTAAATTTTCAATACTTATACTTTTTCACGTCGCTATTCGTTTTTTCTAGTGGTCACGTAAAGAGCATGGAATTTCAAAGCCATCGCATAGTGAAACGCTTTTTAAAAATCTGACTATCGCTATAGCCTACTGTGTTTTTCTTATACCTACAAAGAAATGTCTAAAAAATATGGAATGAAAGTTTATTTCGATTATCAAAGAAGAATAAGATGTTTTAAGAGTAGTTTATACAATATAACTTCATTTGAATATAACTTCATATTTTTGGATCTTTATACCTTATCTTTAGTTTGTAATTACACATAAGTCATAGTATCCTCTCTCTCTCCCCCTCTCTCTTCCTCGTTCACTATCTGGATATTTTGGGTAGTCCTCAATTTTTCTTAAAATACTAATTTCAGCGACTTGGATTATTTTTAGCTCTTTGTTTTAATATCCATAATTTCCTGGCAAACATTCATAATAAAACAAGCAGAAGAGCTGAACACAGATGAATGCAGGTACCTAAGAGCACCAAAGCTGTTAGTATTCTTCGTAAGGACTGAAGGAAAATCCGATTATACTGCACTTTCATTTTAACTGTTGTGCTTGTACACTAGAACTAAAAAAAATTAACAAGAACGAAAGACGGTAAATTGAAGCCATCTACAGCAGTTGTGTAATTCTGGTGTTTGAACTATGGGTTCCGTTACCGATTCGAGTCTCTGTTACACCCACCGTGCTAACAGCTGTACATATCTTGCACTGCCGCTCCTTTGCGGGAAACTGGCCTAAGTCTAAATTGCTGAAGACTATAATTTTCCATCTTTACTTTTTGGTGCGAGTGTATCCTGAACCTTTGCAGAATTATAAACTTACTCTTAAACTAATGTGCACTGACTGTGCGTCATAAAAGTTTCACAAATATCATTATTATTCAACTAAGTTGTTGAACGCTACGCCTTTATGGGCACAAGACTTTTCAATTAAAACAGAACTTTTACAACCAAATGTGCCGTTCGAAAAACAAATACTTCAAACTACTTATGTTTTATCTTCTTTTCTTGTGAATTAATACTTACTGTTACATTTGTTTCTTGAAACTTGACTGAATGACTGATCACACGCAACCCAATCAACAGTCACATCGGTGAATCCCGGCCTTATCTGGTCGTAGCCGTTCCCTCACGGTATGAAGATGGCTGTTAAGGAGTTCTCGAAATTGAGTTCAAGTGTGGTGTAATTATATGTAATGTTAAACTTAGTTTACATTTTATTTTTAGTATCTCTTAAGGTCATTGTCAATATCTGTCTGATATTACAAATAAAGGTTTGCAATTTTGACTCAAAATAACTGACAACGAATAAAAACGTAACGTATTAATTCACACAAAAGAAAGGGTTTCAAAATATTTAACCGTTAACAGTTTTAGTCATTCAATTTCAAAAATATTCGTGCAGGGTCACAATTGTTTTGTAGGTCATTCAATTCAGTGATGTGGTACTTGTGTATGGTGAAGGCCTTGTTTTTGAGTAAAGTAATAGAACTAACGAAAAAGCTTGGTTATAGGGAATATAACCTAGCTCCGCAATTTTAAAGATAAACTTAAATAATTCATATGGTTTCCATAATACATTTTTATTCATGGAGTGATTACGTCTTGTCTTGTTCGACCAGATTTCCGACATGGCTCCGGATCCACTTCAGCCTTGGGCTTATTGTGCTACCTGTATTCGTATTAAAGCCAATTCTGTTATTGGTATTCTATGTATATTTTCTGCAGAGCGCACATACGTTCATCGATCAATAAACCATTTAAAAAGAAAGCCAATTCATTAGGCGTGCACTCATTACCAAGCGTTACACTCTCATAACAGATATGGTTTTAAATTCTTCTGGTTCTAAAAACATTTCCAAAAAGCAAAAGCCAAGGCCTTACAGGAACATATAATGTGCTGGGCTGTTTCAGATTCTTTCTTTCACAATCTGCAATCTAAATTACCCTGAAACACTCCCATCGTATTAAGATGGTTTTTTACAGGAGCATGTCCTGTGAGAAGAGCAATAATTGTTCTCAGCTGAAGTCTGTTACATTTAAATAAGCTTTCAGCTCTTTTCTTACATGGTTTTCTAATAAATAGTTTACCATGTTTGTTTCCTGGAGTTTTAAGTCAGGTTTTATGACGTTCTACTTTGTTCTTAATAGCCTCTCTTAGTATACATCGAGATGTTCCTAGTGCCTACTCTGGCCCAATAAATTGTGAAGCTGCTCCTTGTCTTGCAAGTTCATCAGCTTTTTTTTATTCTCTCTATGCCACTATGACCCGGCATCCAGATAAGTTGAACTTCATTCTGTTGTGCCAAGTTTGCGAGCATGTTTAAGCAGTTTAAAACCATCCAGACGTTACTTTATGACTACTTAGGGCCTTAAGTGTAGCCTGGCTATTTGAGAATATAAGGATCTGTTTACCAGTGTAAGGCTCTCATCATGTTTTCATGTAGTATCGACTAATAGTATAAATTTCTGTTTCAAAAAGAGTAGCATATTCACCCAAGGGAAACATTTTTTGCACCGTGGTCTTATTCGTATACTGCTGATCCATCCCTTGAGCCGTCTGTAAACCACATCAAGTTTCTCAGGGGTTTCCAGAGTTTTATCGTCCAACTTTCAGAATCATAATGACCGTGAAGTTCTTTATAAAGTGCAATATTACATAAAATTGCCTTAAATGTTTATTTTTATGCCAATATCATGTCTTAATAATTTTATATGTGCGTATTTATGTGCTATTATGGAAGTTTTCAGTGCATAAATGTAATGGGTTATTGGAACATAAAATCCCTGCCCCTAGTTATAATGCGCTTGCGTTTGAAATTCTGACAAGCTAAGTTTAACTACAGAGAAGTGCCCATTTACACTATAAATGTACATTATGCACCAATATTTCATTCGCAACAAAACCAGTAGGCTTCAGTTTCACCCTATGAGCTATGCTTACATAAAATAAAAGAATAAAGCTCGCGTTTATAAAAATGAAATACTACAAAACCAATAGTACCAAATAGTATTCCACCTCAGCATTTTTATATTGCAACCACATAAAGTAAGCAAATTAATAAAGAACGTGATTGAACAGCTAAATCTCATGCGAAAAATTAAATTCCGTTGGCATTCAAAACATGGAGCTTTGGCCTACCGAGCAGAATTTCTAGACAGATTCGTCATTACCAATACGTCTGAATGCTCGCTGACATTATATGCCCCCTGTAAATATCGGTTGTAATGGCTGAACTGCAGAATCAGCTCGTTTGGTCAACGATTTTAGTTCCCAGCCTAAAATGGAGGTTTCCAAGTCCGATTCGGCTTTCCAACTTAGACGGCGTAGGAGAGAGTGCTGACCCCTTCAGTTCCCTTTATGCTGGCGCTTCGTACCCTAGCACTAGTGTTATTTTTGACACTACTCAGAAGTACGTCGGGCTGAACATCCGAGCCCCTTCCGACAGGGAGATGGTTTGGATTGGGTTGGACTCGATGGGGCGATGGCTCCCGATTGGCTCCCTTCGGAGATTGGTTTCGTCTGGGCAGTGATGTCCAGGCGGGACTGTGAGATACCTTATTGTCCTCCGGTATCAGCCTGGAGAGCTAGAGGTGGGTGTGTTAGAATGTTGTCGGCCCCTTCCGTTGCTGCGAAAGCTGGGGCGGGGGAGTGTTTTTAAGAAGCCAGGCAACATTTTCCCTATCGCTTAGGACAGTCTTGGGAAGTTGGTACTGAGTAACTTTAATACAGGCTGGTGAAAAATGGATACATTTTATCTTTGTTCATTATTTAAAATAAATATATCAAGCTATTGATATTGTATTTCTGTAGGTCACTTTATTAACGTAATGAAATCTTCTTATGCGCCCAGGTGAACATTCCTTCATCGCCTCTTGTAGACATTTTTCTTTCTTCTCCTCACAGATTCCTACCTATTAGGATTTTGTGGGTATTTGCAGATACTCGGGAGAGCCACACTTTTGGTGCCTTCCTCTGGTCGACAAAGGGGCAGATCTGGCCTTGGTTGCCCTTTGCTAATCGTCGTTTTTTCAACTATAAAGCTTCTTGTTAATTAATATATTTTACTAACGATGAAATAGTTTTAATGGTTTTAGCAACAAACCCACTTCTTAGCGTTTTTCGATGTCTTCCGTTTGCCCTACGCCATTCCTCCATCTATCCATGCTTTATCCTCCAGCCATGTTGCTTCCATTATCTGCTGCATTTCACTCAACCAATTCTGGGATGACCTGTTCTTCTCCTATGCAGTCCATTCAGATGTTTGTCTTAGAATTCTTCTTTCTACCATTTTAAGGAGACGTGCCATCTCAGTTGTATATTTTGGATGCCACTAATTGAGCTTCATGATTTCTCTAATTCTGTCATTTCTTACTTTACTTAAATTAGAAATCCTTGTCTTAAATAATCCATTTCGGGCTATCAGACGTCGCTTCTCTTCTGCTGACATTGCTATACCTCCAATGCGTACACTTTTAAATTAAGAGTGTATAAATTTATAATTTAGTATTCTTTCGAATGTTCCTACTCGGATAATACTTCTTTTTGTCTGGTGCGGCTTAAAATAGAGAAATAAAATTAGTAACAGATGTTCGCCACTGTTGTTACAATAATACACTTTACTTCAGCGTAGCGTTGTCTTTGCTATAAAAATGGAAATCTGGTTTCTATTAAAATTGCTGTGGAGCATATGTTAAAACTGAAACAAAAATCTACTCATGGTTTCCATGTGCGATGCTCGACTGTTCTCTTTGTATTTTAGAACCGATAGCATATTCCACAGAAACTTGTTCTCTCTCCTTTTCATGCAGTTCCACCGTGCATATTAATCGAGTTCATTATGCAGACAGACAGTATCTGGTCGCAATAGACAAGGTTACTGCATCCGGCGATCCTCCTCTTGCTAAACGACCTAAAATGCGGTTACCATGCCGCTCAAAAGTAGCAGACATTCAAGCGTAACAGTTATAGAAACCATACTTGTTCTAAAAAGTGATCATTAAGATGTTAGAAAATCTATCCTTAAAGGGAGAAAGAAGGGTTTTTCCAGAGCACCGCTCTGTAAGAAGCTTTGTTTCTAGAGTCATGTAGTTAACGATAGTTTCCAAATCCTCTTAAGAACTTCACATTCTGGTCTTCGTCGTGCAGGATTGAAGCAATTATAGGATATTGAAGGTCTTTTATTTGGCCTAGATAACTCTTACCACTACGATACCAGTATAAAGAAATAAAGTCCTCAGTACGAACAAATTACTATTAGTTTTCAAAAAAGTCTTTATAGAGTAGTTAAAATGTATTTATCTATACAATACACATTAGTAGATCCTGCAACTCTGCTCGCATTATTGTGCTGTACCTATACGAGATTCTTTTCCTCTATCTCCTCTCTCACTTTCTCATTGTAACGCCCCCATTTTCTCTCCACTTGGTTCTCACCCTCATATTCTCCATCTCAATATTCCCTTTCCATATTCTTCCCAGTCTCCGTCTTTATCCCTCCCTTTATTTCATTCTCTGTACCTTTTACTCTCTCGTCCGTTCCCCTCCACCACTCTTTGCTTTCTGTGCAACTTACAGGTCATATGATGTTTTGAAAACCAGAGATAAAATTACCTTTTCGGGGTTTAGTAAAGATTAAGACATAAATAAAAGCTTTAGAAGTACATAGGCTTGTGCCTATTCCCATATTATGATTGTTATGCTACCGTAAAATACATACCTACAGTTACTCGGTTTAGGCAAATGAATAATAGTAACGAATAACTTGTTCAATAATCATTGTATCGAAATACTCTAAATAACAAAGTTTATCAGAAATATTACTATAAATATTTGTTATGTAAAATGTGAATAGAAACCTGAACAATAAGAAAATATGGTTATTTCATTTTGTGCCTCATTAGGGGAAAGTAATTCAGAGATCATATAGTAGAAAATAACGTACCTATGTGATACACCAGGTTTAATAAAATTGGCGCAGCCATTGTTGGGAGAAAAGTTATATACATAATTGCGGCCGCGCGAACACACACACACTCACATGCAAGAAAAACGTTTAACATGCTACTACTTTTTCTACCAGATTCCACCCAAAAATTCGATATCGGGATTTCACCAAAAATATATGTTTTTAGCCCCCTGAATAAAAATAAGTTAGAAAAGTGTGTGTATGTGTGCGTGTGGATGGGTGTATGTGTGTGTGCCTATATGTTTGTGAACATAACTCAAAAATTAAAAGTGGGATAAATACCTAACTTGATATTTAGGTTCAGTACCATTCAAAGATGCGAAACGAACATTTTCCAGAAAATCCCCCACCCCAAACTATTCTTTACTGGAACATTTTTAGAAATGTTTGATTTTCTAAAATTGACTCTAACAATTTTGACTAAAGTATTATATACTAAACATATTTACATCACAAATAAAAGTACATCTTAAATTTTATGAAAATCTGTGAAGTCCTCTTCATTAGGAATGAATTTTGTATAATCATGTATAACTGGTACAGTTACTACACAAAAATGTAGATCTCTTTAAAACTCACAATTTATTTCAAATGAGCTGTTTTTGTGGCATGAGGTATCCGTTATTAATGGTTCGAGTTGTTCACTATTTGGCGATTCTTTTAACATTCAGTTATGTCATGGGAAGAGTATGGAATTTTAATGCCAGCATATAGCATATAGATCTAAAACATTTGACTATCGCTGTCTCCGTTGTATCTACACTGCCGTTTGTGAAAATTGGAACACCAAGAAGGAAACACATAAATTCAATGAATTTAATACCACGGGTTAGCTACATGATAAGCATTTCAAATCTATACATGACCTTTGAGCTCTAATATTCAGTATTTGATATGGCCTCCATGCGCTGCAATTAGAGGTTCCTGAGGAATTTTCCTCCACGCAGTTTGTATTCGAGCCCACAAATCTGTGACACTGGTTACTGGAGGACCGTGACGCACCAGGTGCCGACCAATCATATCCCAGACATGTTCGATGGGCGACATGTCAGGCGAAAGTGATGGCCAAGGCAGCAATTGTACCCGTCGCTCTTCAAAGAAGGCTTGTACATTCCTCGCAATATGCGACCGGACATTGTCCTTTTGAAATGTGGCCTGTGGAGATGCCTGAAGCAGGGGGAGTACCTCAGGCTCTACAAACACCGTTGCTGTTCAAAATGCCCACAATTCGTAGGAGGCGGGATAGGTTGTTGTAACCAATGGCGCCCCACACCATCACACCTGGAGTTTGTCTGCTATGCCACTCAACAATGCAGCCTCCAGGTTGCGCTCACCACAGTATCGCTGGACACGTATGCGGCCATCACTGTAAACACGTTGAAGCCGGACTCGTCCGTAAAGACTACATTTTGTCACTCAGCATCCCAGTGACGGTGTTCACGTGCCAATTGCAGTCGGAAGAGCCTGCGGTTTCTGGACAATGGAAGCCGACGTAATGGCATGCATGCAAGCAGCCCAACGTGCAGCAGTCGGCGACGAACCGTTAAAACAGACAAGTACATACCTGCTGCAGTGCTCCAGCGTCGAGCCAACACTGTAGATGAAGCTGTACGGTGCGTTATGGCCTTGCGGACAAGATGATGGTCATCTTGCGCTACGATCACGTTCCGTGGTCCAGTAGCCGCTCTTCGCTGCGTACGACCTTCACCTATCCACTGCTTCTACCCACGTATCGCTATCGTAGCAGCATGCCCTGTACAAGCCGAAATGTCACGGTATGACAAACCCACTTTCCGGAGACCGATCATTCTGCACCGTTCGAACTCATTCACATGCCGATATGGCTCCCTTTGACGTCGACGAGGCATACTGGCACTCTCTTTATTGTTCCTATCTTGTTTGACAGCTCTGCACTGACTACACTGGGCGCAACACTGGCCTTGTCGGACCAACACGAGAGAGCTCTGCTTGGCCTACATGTACCCCATCTCTCTGCAAACCTAATAACTTATTGCTTGCACACTCTTCTACACTTCCACCAAGTTTGGAGTTATCGGGAAATTTTGTCTTGGTATTGCAATTTTCACAAACGGCAGTGTGTAATGCAGATATTTCTGCAAAGGTTTATTTGGATTGAAATGTAGTAGACAGAAAAATAAGCTTTAGTATGCCCATTAATAAACGATAGAGGGTAAGGAAAGCCATGTGATGTATCACATCAGATTTGTTTTGGTTTCAAGGTAGCCCGTTATACACATTGGTATCGGTTATTCATGCAACATTGAAAATGACCAAAAAAGCTCTGTTATAGATGTATTATGTTGCTGTTCTTGTCCGACACCAGAACAGCTTAAAATGGACTCTTCAATAAAATAACTTTCACACATTTCTTGTCTATACTCTAATCTAGAACGTTTGGCTGTAATATGTTCTTTGTTTTAATTCTCGTACAAATTGAGTTAAAGCATAGAAGCTATGTGTTGAAACCTATTTTGATAAAACAGAAATTTTAACATGCCTTAATACTAACTAGGCTAGATGTATACATACCTAATCAACACAAACCAACATTTTTCTGGTAATTTTTTAATTTGGATACAAGGCTTGTAGTATGTGTAATCGGTTTCCCGAAACGAAAAGTTATTTAATTATTTTTTGTAATCGTGTTAGCTCATATGCCAAGAATAAATGCAACTATTCTATTAACAATACTTGCTATATTACATCCCTACATTATCATTTTGTCTTCCTTCCATCGACATTAGCCCAGAAGGATTTAGCTTCCCGTATGCCAAGGGAAATTGCCACCAAAGATAATGGTTTATGTCTTGTAGCCAACAACGGCATGACGACTAGGGACTGGGCAACGCAGAGCCAATAAAGTGACGTAGCCATGGCAGTTCAGTTGATTAGAGCAACCATAATAAAAACGGAAGATCTGTAGTTCAAATTCGGGCTATAGCATTGATTTTTTCAGTCTGATTCTACCTTTTTTCCCTCAATATGTTCTAGTTGCTAAGGGAAACAGTAGACTCGTATCCCACTACAAGCACAAGCATCAGGTATGAGTTAAATACTATTAAAACTTCTTCTTTTGTTTTAAATGTTATTACCACTCCAGAGAGTTCTTTTATTTCGATTTTCAAAGCATCGCGTGAATATTTACGTTCAGCAGAGAGAAGATATAGAGCCCGGGAAGGGAAAGAGAATAGGAGAGGTAAAACATAGACAGAGATAGGGAGAGGGACTTCTCCAATAAATGCAAAAACGTTGAGTGGAAATACATAAAAAGTACACAAAATACTTTATTTGATAAAAATAAACAGCTCTTCCCAGTCCAGTCTTGGTGCTTAATCACGTCGGATTCTAGGATTTAGGGGAATGGTCTTATTGAAAGAAAACGCTTCTCTCGCCTCTTACTCTTACTTTGTTCTATTCATTTGCGGAACAATAAATATAGATTGTTAACCAGCTGCTTGCGTTTTAATTTTAACAACTCTCTGAAAAATAAATGCTATAACCGATGTAGAAACATAAGTGGAACAAATGCATTTCAGATCAAGAGACAAAAGAATAGAGAGAAGTACATTAGTAATTACAAGAAGGCGCTACCGGATTCAGTTATATTTTGACAACGGGTTAATAAGATATTGTGCTTAGAAGTCAAATATACTCTCTTATATCCATTGCAACGTCTTTATTATTTAAATAACAATTATATTTTATTTGCAACCATAACAAGAACCGAAGCATAACTAAACAAGTGGCAGAAGTACAAATTCTTCAAATACAGTGTCTTAACTGTGAATTTCCTTTGAACTCCTCTGTAAGACATGTTGTGACTTTACTTTAAAGCTATTCATTTCTCTTTGACAGAGAAAGCTGTCCCGATAAACTTAATAGTAACTAAAAGTTTGCCAGCCTGTGACCTCTCATATTTGGTGCTTCTCTTAAAAATACACTTACTTCTCTCTTGAAAACACTATACTATAGCCAAACGATTCCTTCTAAAGGAAAGTTCTTAGTTTCATGTATTTATTTACATCCACACTTCCATAAATGATAGCGTAGAGTTTAACACAGAACATTTAGGCCAAGGAATTGAGAGTTTCAACACTTGGGACTTCCAAAACAGCATTAACATCTTCCTCCCGAGATCACTTATTAAAATTATCATACTCTCTTTGGCCGATCAAATCCTATTTATTCCGTAAAAAACTTGAAATTGATGCATTTGTGCCTGTTTTAATTTCCTTGGTCATATTTAATTGAATATGCATTCAATTGTCAACAATGAATTACGGTCCAGCTGGCGCTGAGCATTTCCCGCCACCGATATTATGCTGTTCAATTTGTTATGCTCAATATAGGCCCTAAACTTAAATTGTATAATATTGTGACGTAAGCCCAGTGACGACGCCATCATCGCCTTCACCAGACGTATCGTATAGGATGGGAGACTGGCCTCGAGAGGGTTACAGGTTGTGGTAGATGGAAGGGTGCTGAAAGAGTGACGTGTAACTTCTGTTCTCAATTTTTAGAATCTTTAATCCTCCTAATATAAACTAAACTGCATTTCAGAAACAAAGAATAAAACAGTTGTGTGTTTACCTGAGTGACGGAGGAGTCCGTCGGTCCCTCTTTGTCGTGTTGGGCCTATGTCGGGGTTGCATATTAACACTAAGTAAATTTAAGCAACTGACCTACAGATAGTCCCGCTATGCACGTGGTTGGTCGAGAGAGCGCCGTCAAAATTCGCTAAATTTAAGTACCCGACAAAATTCTGATTAATGCCTGGCTGGTAACTGACGTAAGCGTATGTCAGCAAAAACTCACGTAACTCACCCACGTGTCACAACATGAAGTGATCTTTTACCCTAAACCGCGTGTCACCTAAACTTACTTCAACATCTATGAAATGACGCCTAAGAAAGTTAAAGCCAATTTCCTGGGTTTACTTAAAGTTAGTCCTGAATGTCTCAAACTTTATAAAACCAGACTTATCAAAATATTTTAAAATAGAATTATAACGTATATATAAAACACTTTCATTTTGATTTCGCTAGAATGTTCATTCTGAAATTTTGTTTTGGTTTACAAATAAAATACGCAAGTTGTGGAACGTGGACTTCTTTTATACTCGTGGGATCTTTCCACTCCTAAAAAATACTTCTGTCACAAGTTGCGCTATTAAAGCATCGCTATAAACTATATTTTTAATCCTAATTGTATCACCTGCCAAATGTTGTTTAACTTCTAATTTTGAAATACCATGACAATAGAAAATGATGATAATGTGACAATACAGTTTTGTACTAATTTGGTAGAAGCATTATTCGTTTTCCATACACTTTTTTCAATTGGAAACAATTTCTACCTTAATTTGTAAATGTACATAGAATAAAATAAACAAATAATATTTCTTACATTACTATTCCACGCCACTTTAAAAAAATGAGATTTCTTGATATTTAACAAAAATTGTTGATATTAAATTTAGAAAGTAAATTTGGAAAGGTAAACACGTTTTAACAGCTATGATTGTCAGTAGAAGTTCATTAAGTAAACATGTTTTACATATTATATTTATTTCATATTTGTTTCCAAATTGGATCCGTAAAATACAGTTCTAAATATATAACATATATAATAATTTTTACTTTCCCTACCTATAGTAAATTGAGGAATCATTGCACTCCACCCAAAAATTTGATGTAAAATTTTGCCAGAAATATTGTTTTCGGACTCCTGAATAAAAACAAGTATTTTAAACGAAAGGCCTTTGTGTGCTGTTGGGCTGTGGACAGCATAAATAAAAAACAAATGACATAAATACCAAATTTGGTATTTAAGTTCAGCATCTTCCAAAAATGCGACACGAAGATTTTCATGAAGATTTACCCACACCAAACTACCCCTTACGTACACAATTTTGGCTACAACTAGTTTGGTTGAAATACTGTATGTTTAAGATACTTTTGCGTCAAATAAAATGAATTTTTGTATATATTTCTCCTATTTAGGAGTAATGATTAATACGAGAGGAAAATGGAACAAGCATCTATTAGTAACTAACTATAAAGCACGAAGCAGTTAAATGAATTATTACGTACCCTCTCGCGGATACCTGATGTACCTGTAGACACATTAGAAAAGATGTATAACTCTATGATGAGGCCGATTTTGTTATACGGAAGTGAAATCTGGGGATGGAAAAGAGCAGAGCATGTAAATAAAACACAGGTAGCATTTTGGAAAAGAGTTCTGTGAGTTTCACAAGGCAATCAAATTCGGGGGTATTGAGGGAGGTGGGATGTTATGAAGATACAATCACTGTAAAATAAGAGCAGTGAAGTACTGGCTGAGGCTGATGCAGGGGGATAACTCCACACTAAGATCCATATGTTATAAATACCAGTGAGAAAACCTTTATTCTAAGTTTTGGGCAACTGATTTGTAAGGGGTTTAACGAGAATAGGAATGGGGTAAATATGGCAAAGAGCTGAAACAAATGATAAAAACATATGGAAAGGTGTCAAAAGAAGACTAAGAGACATCAACCAACAGGAAATAGAAGCGGATTGTAAAATTAAATCTTCTCTAAGTCTAGGAAATGAAATAAAATTGAATTGGGATAAAGAGGCATATATACTTAACTTAGGAAGAAAGGAAAGATCAGGAATGGCATGATTTGGAGGTCACAGAAAATGACTGACGATTCTGCCAGGAGAGTCTACCCATTCTGTGATTTCGATGAGGACTGGGTACATATTTTGGTGGAGTGTGCACAGTAGGAGAAACAGTGAATAATTAAACTCAAAGAAAAATTCTTAAGTCCGTCAAGAAAGAAGTTGGCATGTTGGGAGCTACTGGCAAAACATGGGCAATTTCTTGGCCAAATTTTTTCACTTAGTCAAAGGTAATTTATCTCTATTTTCCGTCTATCTATCTACTTTTTATAACTGGTTTAGAGTAAGGAATGGACAAACTTCACCTTAACAAAATAATGTAGATCTCGTTACAACACAAATTTATGTAGAATAATTAATTTTTGTGGCTATTAATCATTTCCGAGATAGTCATTATAGGTTTGAATTTTCAAATATTTTATAAGATTTTGAAGAGGAAAATTGTCACCATTCGTTTATTTCTCATAGACATAAAAAGAATGGAATTTAAAGCCACTATTGCATCTTCTTTTGACGTTTCAGCCTCCTTTAAAATTGAGTTTTTACTTATGGACGCTCTTTAACTACTATGGTCCTTAGCGTCCCATTCTATATTGGGCGTGAAAGACCGGAAATTTTGCTCAGAGGCCGCTTTATGAGGATTGAGGTTATTTTACGTAAATCTATGACACGGGACCACTGGCTTTAGTTCCTTTCCGAAGGGAACCATGCTAAGGATTTTACTCCCGAAAAAATCCATCGCCTTCCGCCGGGTTTGAACCCGCAACCTTGGGAACTAGAGGCTGGCACGTTACCACTAGTCCACGACGTTTCAGTCTCATGATTCCCACAAAGAAATGTATAATGAAATCATTTCTGCAAACATTCAGCTGGATTAACATGAAGTGGTTAAAGCCATGAGATTTTGTAAGAACAGCTTGTGGAAATGGGAGTAGAGAAAATCATATAAATTTATCACAAGAGAATTAAAAAAACAGCTATTGTTTGGCTAATTCCAAACTTTTGCTCCCATATTTTGGGAGCAAAATCTCACTTTTACTTATTACTTTCTCTACTACATATAGTAAGTAGGGGAAGTATTGCATTCCACCCAAAAATTCAATACCGAAGTTTCACCGGAAATACATGTATTGAGGCACCTTGAATCCAAATAAAGTATTTTTAGAAACATTTCAGTATATATGTGCGTGTGTATCTGTCTGTGAACAGCATAACTCAAAAACGTAACGTCGGACAAATATTGAACTTAGTATTTTGATTAAAACACCAACGATTTTGATTAAAATACCATATATGAAGGATACTTACATGACAAATAAAACGTATGTCTTGAATTTTCTGGGAATAGCCTAGGAAGTTCTCTTCATTTGGTAGGTATTTTGTATAAGCTTGTATAACTGGTAAACGCTAAGCGATAGGAAAAACGCATGAAGACGTACTACACAAAAACTCTGATGTGTTACACTCTCATGACTTTCTCTACTCTTGTACAAACTATTTTTACAAACCCTTATTCTCCATATGCTTCATGTTATCGAGATATCCAGATGTCAAACTTGTTGGTAATATTCATGTAGATGCAAGGGGAATATGGTAGGTTTTAAGCGATAGTCAAGTATTTTAACGCTGGTTGCTATGTGGCGCATTCCATTCTCTTTGCATGTCCAGGACAAAAAAAATGAATAACGAATTTGAGAAAAGTATAAGTAATGGAAAATTTAAGGGAATAACAAGCAATATCTCGAAAACGGTTCACTCCACAAAAAAAATGTATATGACATAAATTGTGTATTTAAACGCGATCTACATTTTTGTGTAGTAAAATTGTCTATCTCTTATGGTTTACCAGCTATGCAAAATTCGTTCACAATGAAGAATATTTTTGGAGACATTCCCAGAAAATTCGAGATATACATTTCATTTGTCATGAAAATATCTTAAACATATGATATTTTAATCAAAATCGTTAGAGCCATTTTTGAGAAAATTAAAATTTTCGAAAAATGTTCCATGAAAAGGGTAGTCTGGGGTGGGGGGATTTTCTTGAAAACCTTCGTGTCGCATCTCTGGTAGATACTGAACCTAAATACCAAGTTTGGTGTTTATCCGACTGTTCGTTTCTGAGTTATGCTGTTCACAGACACACACAGACACACACACACACACACAGACACACACACAGACACACACACAGACACACACACGGACATGTTTCCAAAAATGCTTTTTTTTGGATTCAGGGAGTTTAAAAACATGTATTTCCGGTGAAATCTCGGTATCGAATTTTTGGGTGGAATACAATACTTCCCCTACTTACTACACTAGTAGAGAGAGTAAAAATGTAGATCTCTTTAAAACCACAATTTACTTAAAATCAGTTTTTTGTGTCATAAGTCGTTTCTGAGACATCCGTTTTTAAAGGTTCGAATTTTCAATACCTGCTCATTCTTTTAAATTCCCATCGATTTTCAGTTGTTTCTCGCAATTGCATGAAATCAGTATGGAAGGCCAACGTAATGTGCAGATCTTAAACATTTGACCTTCGCAGTTCCCTTTGTATTTATAACGAAATAAATAATATAACTAGCTATTTTTGCAAAGGTTTATTTGGATTAAAATGTAGTAGATAGGAAAATAGCTTTAGTAAGTATAGTTTGTATATCCACTAATAAAGACAGAGAGTAGAGAAGCTTATGTGAATGTATCATATCAGATTTTTGTTTACTTTCTCTACCATGTACATACAGAGTAGAGAAGGTATTGCATTCCACCCAAAAATTCGAAATCGAGATTTTTTGGCAACTTGTGTTTTGAGGCCCTTGTATAAAAAAAAATCATGTTTAGAAAAAGGTCAGTGTGTGTGCTGGTGTTTCTGTGAACTGCATAACTCAAAAACGAGAATTCGGATAAATTACAAACTTCGTGTTAAGGTTTAATATCTTCCAAAGATGCAACACGAAGATTTTCAACAGAATTCCCCCACCACAAACTACCCTTTACATGAAACATTTTTCGACATTTTGTATTTTTAAAAATAATGACTAACGATTTTGATTAGAATACCAAATATGAATGATATTTACATGATAAATAAAATGCATACGTTGAATTTTCAGGGAATACTCTACGAATTCCTCTTCATTCTGAAGGAATTTTGTATAATATTGTATAACTGATTAACGTTAAGTGATAGACGAAAACGTACTATAAAAAACGTAGATCTCTTAAAAACACACAATTTATTTGAATTAAGTTTTTTGTGGCATAAATAGTTTCTGAAATATCCGTTATTAAATTCTCGAATTATTCATTTCTTGATTGCTCTCTTAAAGTCCTTCCAACGTTCAGTTGTTTCATACGATCGTATGGAAACAGTGTGGAATTTTAAGGCCAGTGTATAGCGTCCAGTTCTTAAACATTTGACTGTCGCTGTTCTCTTTGTGTCTGTAACGAAATGTGTAATGTTGCTATTTCTGCAAAGGTTTATTTGGATTAAAATTTAGTAGATAGAAAAATAAGCTTCAATAAGAATTGATCGTATACCCACAAGTAAACGACAGAGGGTAGAGAAAGTTATGTGAATGTATCACATCAGATTTTAATAATAGTGATAATATTGCTATAAAAGCATTAATAATATAATTATGATTATTAAAATGATAGTAATACTAATAGTAATAATAATTCAAAATACTCTAAATTAGATACCGAGATTATAGCATTGTCTTGAGTTAAAGTTTGAAGTACATAGCGTAGAATATTTTAAAGTCTTATCCCCCTTATTTTATGATTAAAAAAGAGAGATTAACATCACTCAAAACACACGTATGTTTATGTTTTCTAAGCTAATTGCTATGTACTTTATAGTTTAATCCATTGCGAACTATTATATAATTACAGGAAATGTAGCTAATTGGCATGTTTTAAAATATTTCATTGTGGGCTACTTATAGAGTGCTGGATGTAATTCAAAATGAAATAAGTAAATCGCATTTCAAGCGTGGACAGTGTTATGAAAACTATTCTAGTAAGCACACAAAAGCATTTCTGATATCGTTATCGGTTTTCAAATGGGAAAGAGATTGCACTAGATGAAGCTCGAACGATTACATGTCCATCAGTTGTCCGTAGCCTGTCATTCAAATTAAATTGGACAGAAACAATTTTATAATACTACCAGCGGGGAGTTCAGTGAATCAAACTCGCTCATATTTCTCGTCACCATTCTTTTGCAATCAACTGACATGTGGTTCATAGTCACCGACGTATGCTCGTCGAAAATTGAAAGAGAAAAGCTTGATAGAAATACTTGTTGGTTTACTAGTTTTGTGTTTGTTATTTTTTTCATCACCCAGTTACATTTAGGGATTCTTGTTATGGTATATTGTCACTAAGTGTGTGGTCACATTGCAATGTTTATGGTTATACAACGGAGGGAACACCTCACAGATCCTCACCATCACCAAGAGCTATCATCAGGAGGAAGGAATGAAGTGAGGGAACCGCAGGAGGCTGCAGACCACAGGCAGACAGGCCACAGAGACGCAGGAAGTCCCTAACAATTCCAGGCTCGAAGATCCGTCTGTATGCTGGAGCTGCCTGTAGAGGGCGATCAACGACCCGTGGACCATTCTGCCTTCTAGTGTCCATGGGTAGTACTCTCTCTTTTGAGCAAGCATCCGTGCCATCTATCTGCTACCGCCATATGCCACGAAACCTAGAAACACATCTGAAAAATGATGAGGAAACTGAATGAAGGGGAAATTATGGAAAGGAAATCGTGGTAAATGAGGAATCACCCCATGATTCTCCTACTGACCCGGGGAAACCAAGAAAAATTCGTGGTTGACGGTCGGCGGAAATCGAATGCGAGCCTCACACGTTACCACGGAGTCATCTCGCTCGGTCAACGTAATGGTTAGTTGAAGTAGATAGTATCTTTACGTTATTTGCACCACGCTTTGGGCGTCAATTTGTAGTAGGTTGTATTTTTTTTTTCTGGACGTCAGACCTATCTAAATATATTTCTTGTCCTCTTAAATTCGTTTTGAAAATCATGAGAGCAGTTTTCGAGATACATATAAGTGCAGGATACTCTCGCGTGTCATTCAATTTATTCACTGCTTGTTCATGCCAAAAGTAGACAATAACAGTGCTTTAAGGCCCGTTCTTACCATACATACACTAACGATACATGAAATGAAATTATGGAGAAAGAAATTTGAGAAGGAAGTGCTCCAGGCCTAAGTTTAGGATACCTTCCCGTTCTCAGGTTGTTCTCAGATGATTTGCCAGTTATGAAGGCTGGGGAAAACTTGGAAAAAATCAGAAATTTCAATCAGGCAGGACAGTGCTGACGGGATTTGAACCGCGGGTCTCCCAATCATGAGCCTGTGCCTTAACATACTTAGTCACCTCCGCCGGTGCCAAAGTTAGATGCGACATCGAACTCATTAGGCGGCTTTTGGATTTTTTTTATTGTTTTGTTTTTTTTTGTTTTTTTTTCTACAACATTCGGGGTTGTCACGGCTCAATATATAAATGGTGCCCCCTTTTTTTTTGGTTAATTTTACTTGTGCATTCCTTTTTTTTTTTAATTTATTTTTTTTATTATGTTGTCTCCGCAGCTTCAGCCTTTTTTTTTAATTTTATATATAGAAAATCGAATTTCTTGACTTTTTGAAAACTCAGTATTCTTTTTTTTTAAATTATCGCCGAGCGCATTTTTTTTTATTTTTATTTTTTTTTTATTTCTTTTTTTTTATTGCAGATATAAAGTATAATCATATTTGATAGTGGAATTTTACTGCTTAAATATTACCTGGGTCTTTGCTTCTTTCTTACTTTATCTACCTTTGTTTTTTCTTTTTTTTATTTTTATTTATTTTTTTTTATTTTGTGCAATGTATTATATTTATTTACTGTATTTTGGGATAGGTGTTAGGAGAATATGGAAACTACTACAAAAGAAGGATAGATCACTTTTGTTTCTTCTTCTTATCCCTATTCTTAGCATATGCCCTCCTGCAGTGGACACTTAGAGCTTCCTTAAATGCGGGAGATCCAAGGCCAAAGTGGTCCTTTTGTCCAACTCCCAGCGTTCCTTCCGGATAAATCTCTGGAAGGCCTGCAGATTCACTGCATCCCCAACTTTTAGTACCCAAAAATAAGTGGCAAAGATGAGCCAAGTAAGGGCATCTGTCAGTTTCTTGTCACCGTGTTTGAATTCGAGATTCAGATAGACCTCCCGTGGAAACATCAGCACGCCACTACAAATCACTCCTATGCGACCATATATCCAGTCCCATATTGGGCGTACGACGGCACAATCCACCAACTTGTGACTCAAAGTCTCCACCGCAGAACACCTGAGGCAGAGATTTGATGTTGCTCTGCCATGCCGCCACAATTTGTCAGCTGTCGGAACAACCTCATTGACGGCCGAGTAAACCGCAGCTTTCCAGTCAGTGGGGATCTTCGGATTCTGAAATTTTTCCCAAATGGTACTCCATCGCCTAAGCGAATAGTTTTGTTGTACCCGCGGTATAACACTGGTGGTAGACATCAGATGTTTGTAAAAGAAGGCTGACCGAGTAAAGGCCAACCTCTGCGTAGTAATGGTGGGTAGGTCCGCAAATGTCTTCCACCACCGCCGAAATTCGGGTAGCCGCCTATCTGGAAGACGAAGTTGAGCTGCCCAAAGCGATCGCTGTAGCGGAAGGCCCTCACCGTCCAGAACACGCAGTGTAGTTTTCCCAAGAAGTACCAGACATTTCACATCCACTGCGATCAACCCACAACCACCTTTATTAACTGGTAGACGTAGTTGTTCCCTGGAAACCCGATAAGCAGCTCCGGACCAGAGAAAATAACCAATCAGGCATTCGATCCTCTGAGAAAATTGCTTGGTAATAGGCAACACTTGAGCAATGTACCAAATCCTACTGAGGGCGTAAGTATGCACATACCACACTCGTTGGAAAAGGTTTAGTGACCGAGTCCGCTGCTCTACTAAGAGCACCCGTAACTTCGTCAGCTTGTCAGCCCAATTAACTGCCACAGTCTCGCGAAAACACTGCGTAAACACCACGCCCAAGATCTTCGTGCGGCTTACAATCCGCATACCATGAAGGTTCAGGGGTTCTGGCCAATGACCAAACTGTAACACCTCCGACTTGGTAAAATTTAGTTGGGCACCAGAAACGGAACAATAGTCGCGTAGACACCGATGTAAGGTGACCATGTCCGCGTTGTTTGCCAGGAAGACAGTCACATCATCCGCATAGGCGGTAAGTCGGAATCGCTGACCGTGCAGTTCTAAACCGCCGAGGGATGACTGTAGTTGTCTCAAAAGGGGATCGAGGCTCAACGCAAATAAACCCATAGACAGTGGGCAACCCTGTCTGACGGACCGCTCTATGCGGAGCATCGGAGAAAGGTATCCGTTGCAGAGTATCCTGGATGTCGCAGCAGCATAAAGGTTTTGTAATAATGAAAGGAACCGCCCTGGGATCCCCAAGTGCCGCATAAGCGACCATAGGTAAGAATGACTAACGTTATCAAAGGCCTTCTCAAAGTCAAGGTTAACCAATGCCACTGGAAGCTTCGCGGTTTCAACATGAGAAGTCACATCCCTCAATAAGCCAATATTTTGGATGATGTTCCTGCCACTCGGAACCACAGTCTGGACGTTGCAGAGAATTGCTCCATAAACCAGATTCAGCCTTGAAGAAAGCACCTTATCCAGTAACTTGTAGTCGCAATTGAGCAAGGTAATCGGTCTAAACTCTGTAACGGTTCGCGCACATCGATGCTTCGGAAGCAGTAGTATTACACCTTCAACAAACTTCTCGGTAACCTTAGAGGAGCGCTGAATTTCTGCAAAAACTGCTGTGAGTTCGGTAGCAATGACGTCCCAAAACGTGGAATAGAAGGCATACGGAATACCATCCGGACCAGGAGCAGTATTCTGCTTCACACTCTGCAACCCTTCTGTTTTGCCGCTAGTTCTGCAGAGGTAATAGGTTGCAAAAGAGAGGAGCCGCTCTGCGAAGGCAGATGACAATGCAGCGGGAACGAGGCGGCACCAGTATCGGAAACTTTGGAAAACATAGCACTGAAATAGTCATGAAAGCAGCGGATGATAGCACAGGATCCAGAAATCATCCGCCCATCGTGACAAAGTTCAGGTATAAAACGCTGTCTGCCCTGCTGGCGCTCTCCGGCAAGATGAAAAAGGGAGCAGGTTTCTTCTGCAGCCATATGTCGACGATGGGAGACGTCTCGAAAGCGGAGCATTTCCAATTGCTTTAACGAAATTTGTTCCTTAATAGCATGCAGACTTTGGGACACATCATGACCGGCTCTTTGCAGTTCAGCGAGATCCTGTAATGCAGCATAATAGAAATCCAGCAGCTCTCACCGTTCCCGGGCTCGTTGGAGAACTGCCCGTTTAAAAAGGGAAATAATTGCTGGCTTAGCCTTATAAAGCCACCAGGAAAGTTTGTTGCGGGAATTGAGGAACGAGGGACGCAACTTTCCCCACAGTAAGCGGAAGTCTCGATGGCAATCTTCCTCCGCGAAAATGGATACAGGAATCCTCCAGTAACCTCTCCCAGGCGTGGGAACAGGTGCAATCTGCGTAATCCGACAGACGACTGCATGGTGATCACTGAACGCAAGGGGATGCACTCGAAGATCATGGACCGTAAGAACCAAGGTGCGAGAGAAATAAAATCTGTCAATTCTAGAAGCCGACAATCCACGGACAAAGGTGAAGTCCACACGAGAACCATATTTGGACTCCCAGGCATCCACAAGGTCAAAATGCGTCACGATTTGCTTGAGCATAGGACTAAGGTTGGGCAACCCACGCTGATCTTTGGCAGCAACAGTACAGTTAAAATCACCACCAATGAGATATGTTGAACCCTTAGAAAGGGCATTGAGAAGAGCGGTTTTGAAGAATAGTTCCCGTTCAGACCGACGTTGAGAGCCAGAAGGTGCATACAAATTGATCAAGACTATGTCAGTGTACAGGGCGGAGATGAGGCGTCCAGAGGGATGTAAGTCGACATTGGTGAGACGCATTCCTTTGCGGTAAAGCAACGCCGTTCCTCGACCGTCCGGTCCAAGATTGACGATGTTCTCATAATGACACAGAAAATCAAGATTGGGCACATTGACTTCCTGTAAAAATCCAACATCCACATCATATAAGTGTAGAAATGCAGCAAGTAAATGCTGATTTACCGGATTACGAAGACCATTAACGTTTATAGAAACAAAGACGTGAAGAAGTGTCATATATGAAAAACCACGAATGAAAGGGTCTCCAGAAGGAACAGCACAGACAAGGAAATGCAGCACTACTAGGGGACTGGACACCAAGAACGAGAGATTTAAACTGATCCGCCACCTTTCTCGCCTGGTTTGTCACGCGGCAATGTAGGTAAGACATACGGATGCACTCTGTGTTTCTGCGAAGATTTGTCTTTCAGTGTATCAGCTTTCTCATAATCACCATCCGGAGTCACGGCAGACAGGCCAGGCAACTCGGAAGTATCCAAATCGTTTGCCACCAACGGTAAGGCGCGGTCCACGTCCTCTGACCAGGGTTGAGGTATCGTATCGCCATCCTGAGGTGGAGGTTCTGTTTTGCGAAGCCGTGGATCCCGTGACTGCGTCGCTTTCTCAGGTAGCACTTGCCGGTTTACAGTCGCAACTCTCGGTGCTTGAGAGGCTACTGCCTCACCTTTCAGCTTCTTAGAATCAGGTTCGCCTTCCGAATGACTGCGTTGCAAAGAGTCCGTAACAGCATTGTCAGATGTGATGGAAGGTGCAGCCCTCTGGTCATTAGTAGGAGTCACTGAAGTCGCTGAGCTGGGCACTGCGGCAGCCGTAACCGCCGAAGGAACTGCAGCAACCATTGCCACGTCCGCTGGAGGCACCGCATCAGGTGAAACAACGTCGTTCTCAGAGATTGGTTTAAACAACTCACTCATCAGCTGATGCCGTAGCCGGGATTGAGGAGGAACAGATGCCCGTAACCAGCGTTGAGGACAATCTGCTTTCAGGTGTGTGTTATCCTTGCAAATTAAACAAACCTTTTCTTGTCCACTGTAGGTAATGTAGGCCTCAAACCCGGCAATCTTTAACGTGGAAGGTATCGGTTTAGTAAGTTGAATATGCACTAAACGTATACCAGTGGAAACTGCAAATCTATAACGGCCAGACCAACCGTCAGTAGTGATGTGCAGTGTCTTGCCGTAATGCTGAAGCTCGTAAACTACCCTGTCGTTACTGATTTCAGGTGGCATATTGTAGACGCGAACCAAAGTATATTCTTTATCTGCCGCCGTAAGTTGCCCATCCGTCACTTCACCGGACATTAAAGCAAATTGGAATGCTCCCTCGTATTTACGTAGTACTTCTTCATAAACACTGCACTGTTGAAACTTGATATAATCAGCGTTTTCTCTTCCCACCAACTGAATTGTATGTACCTGCGCTGGAGTGAGTTCCAAAGTGTGGTGCATCCATTCGTGAATTTCAAAAGCCGTGGGTCGTTCCATACTCTTATTAAACGCAACTTTTATAGTATTTTTACGTACTGCCTTCTGTTGCTCCATTTCACTGCTGACACTCAATACACCACCAACACGAAAACAAGAGGCAACAACCAAGCGCTCTCCAACTCGCGATGTGCACCGGCCAAGGGCCAGACCGCGACTGTATTGAAGGAGTTGTATTATATTTCAACTGTTGGGAGCTGAACTTGAAGTTCGTTGCAACCGCACGTATAACACCCGCTTTCCGGTAGCCTTCGCCCCAAATTTACTTTCCGGTGGCCTTTGCCCCCCCCCAAAAAGTTTAAAAAATATTAACTTTATAATTTGACTGTTTCTTTAAATATGATATATTTATGTTTGCCTCGGCTGCGAAAGTAGAGACATGTTTCTCTTTGCAGGGTTGTGGTGCGACTGAAGAATGTAGGCTTACACAGATTATAATTTTACTTCACTCCTTTTATTAATATTTGACACGATTTAAATAACACTTCACTGATATGGAGAGAACTGTGAGATTTTTTTTATTAATTACTTGCACTTTTTAAAACGTAAACTATTTTTGTCTCACACAAAATAAGTATTATTTTTCTCGAGGACACATTTCGGTCCGGTTAGGAACACTGTCTACAACCAACGCGTCCAGTTATGAGCACTGTCTACAAGCAACTGAATTGATTTCTACCGCCTAAATTTGTAAATTTCTGTATTTAAAGTCTCTGATTGGATATTCCTACTCGAATACAATACTTTAACCTTTTTTTGGTTGTTGATTGGCTATTTTTATAAACTGTCACAAAATATACATATTTGTTGCTCCAAGAATGACTAGTAGCATTATTAAACCTTCTTACTGATTATTACCTCAAGGTTGCCTCATTGTTACCTCATTGTTAGCAACTTTTAACCTATTATTCTCACAGCTCCTACATTATTAAATTACGTAATACATTCACATAGCATTATTACATGTATACAATAATATAAACATATGCAATGACTGTAATATACACTTTATATATATTATTACATACACATATTGCTTTAAGGCGGGCTGTTATTGAATTTACATATTATTAGACATACATATTAGACAGAAATTATTTAAGTGTTAAAAATACTGCCTCTTAGTATAGGTTTATTGGTTGACTTGAATCACTGTATGCCAGGCAGGTGTTACAGTGACGTAGTCGTCTTCCTGCACCATCTATCTTTATTGAATTTTAGCGGAACGTGGACTTTAGATTCATGGAACTGCTTGCTATTGTTTTAGTGTGCAGATAGCCATTTTGACTTTGGGTGGATGTCCCTAGTTGCATAATTGCCTTCCTGTATCATATACTTTATTTCTATTTGTGATAATTGTACTTTCACACGAGTCGTGCGTAGGCACTAGGTTTAAAATGAATCAGGCTTAAAAAATTCAGTGTCACGGCCGGGGCTCAAACCATGGACCGTCGGATCTTCAAGCTGACGATACGTGTTAGGAGATGTTCATTGAATTTTTCAAGTTCGATTCGACTTTCTAACTTATTACTAAGGCCCGGATTTTTAGGTTGTAACCTATATTTTCCTTCGTTATTTAATTTACACATTTCAAGATATATACTGGATTCACACCTCCAGGAACAGAATATGTCAATTTCATTACAGCTAAAAAAAACCTAAATGAGGGGTTGACACCTAAAATAACCTATATAGCTGTTTTTACTTTTTCGAAATGAAGAATGTTATTTTCGGATTGTAACTCACAGTAAAATTATTTCCACCATGCCAGTAGATAGCTCAAGTTACTACAGTTAAACGCAGCACATGTGACGTGGTGACACCTGGATGCAGCTGCTAGAAGGTCAGGACTTGGCTGTCTGCTGCCATTTACTATGCCGAGCACTTAAAAGACGTTAAAAATGTCGTCAATGAACTGGATGAAACAGAAGCTTCCTGCACTGCCAAGGCTAAAAAAATCACTAGAGTGCCCCACTCTTGCCGCTTCCCTTGTTTATATTAAGACACATTTTTGTTTTACACCAGGAGCTATTCTCCGGTTTAAAAGTACAACTTTGCCACTGAAAGATGCTCTAGATATTATTGGGAATGTCTCCAGTAAAGAAATAACTGGACCAGTGGAACTTGCATTTCTTCGAAGTTGCAGAAGATTCTTCAACCAAATCCTGCTTTTGAAGATATGAAAATCATCAATTCAGTATTGCAGGGAGAAAAGTATACAGGAGAACTACTCCTAGAACCTGCTGCACTGGCATCTATGCTCTACGCTCCAATGGCGTCATGTACCGTTCAAAGAACCTTTTCTTCATACAAGAATGTGTTACGTGATAATAGGAAATCGTATACGCCAGAAAATTTGAGAATGTATGTATCTACTGCAATGCCAAAATATAAATCAGAAGTACCAGAAAAGCAAAATTATTGATACCTGTATTGATCCACGAAGCCCCCCTAAAAACTATTTTAATCAAGAAAAACCTAAAAAAAACCTATTTTAAGCATATAAGAAACCTAAAATGAAGGTTTATTCCAGCTAAAAATCCGGGCCTTACTTATTACTATTTACTTTTGTTCTTTGGGTAGAACTTGGAGAAAACAATGAAAGAAACAAATTGCCGCTACATGGCATTTGACCCCTGGCATTCGTGTGCCTAGGTCATCTAGTTCATTTCTTAGTTGTTGCTTGTATGATTGTTTTGGATTATAAGAGTTTGGTATTCGTATAATCTGTATGTGAAAACTCATCTTCTCTTATCCTCAATCGCTTTCAAAGAGAAGATTACTGCCAGAGATACTCTTAAGACTTTAGAGCAAGGGTGGCGAAAACGACTTCCTTCCGCGAGTCACCAAATATGCAACCCGCACGGCGTCACTCAGCAGCATGTGAAAATCAAACGGACGGTTGTAGAGAGGGAATGTGGGCCTGCGAGTCAAAATAACTCGCGAGTCACGTTTTCGCCACCTCTGCTTTAGAGCATTAATTTTCCATTTTAGAACGACAATTCCGTAAGCTACAAAAGGCAGAACTTTTTCTGTTTTGTAGCGGAATACTTGCTGTTTATGAGCAATACTACCTCAATTTACTTTTTAATGCAGTAGAAAAATGCGTCACAAACAAAGGATCTTATGTGTTACATTCACGTTCTTTACCCACTAACACTTACTTTTGTACGGCTTCAACAAACTATTGCTACGAAAGCTAATTTTTCTGTCTACTTCATGTTGATCGAGATAACCTTTGAACAGATAATTCAATTACACATTTCTTTGTAGGAAAGCGACTCGACAGTCAGATTTTTAAAAGCGGATCGCTATATGCTGGCCTTAAAATTCCATACTCAGTCCATGAGATAGTGAGAAATAAATGAATAGCGACAGCACATTAAAAAAGGGCAATGATTTTGAAAAATACAAAATAATAATAACGAATATCTCGAAATGGTTTATACCACAAAAACGTTATTTGAAATAAATTGTGTGTTTTACAGAGATCTACAATTATTTCTCAGTAAGTTTTTGACCTTCTCTTTTGCATATGAATTATGAAAATTCCTTCTAAATGAAGACCCCCTAAAAGTATATTCTCAGAAAATTCAATATATGCATTTTATTTGTTATATAAATATCCTAAATATATGTTATTTTAATCGTTGGCACCATTTTTTGAGAAAATTAAAAATAACAGAAAATTATTCATCTAAAGAGAGCATAAGATTGGCGATTTTCTCGATAATCTTCGTGTACATATTTGGAAGATAACTACTGGCTGAAATACTAAGTTTGGTACTCGTTCAACATTTCATTTTTTAATTGTGTTGTTCAAAGTCACATTCATGCGCGCGCGCTGAAAGTGGTGAGAATGACTCTTATTACTTCCCCCATATTCTTTACGAAATTATTGTAAATTGAGCTGGAATATTTTTACCCTTTATAACTGCTATTTGATAAAGTTTGCCCCACGATGTGTTTTAATAATAACAGACAAAAATCCCCAGGTGTTCATGAAAATGGGTATGAAATACCCGCGTGTGCCTCTACAATCCTCCAAAAACAGCAAATGACATATAGTCAGTAAATATATTTTAGGAGTGAGAAAATTGACGGAATGGTCGAATAATTTTGGGGTAACTAGGTGGATGAAAGTTTAAACTCTTATACCTTCTCTTTGGCCCCTTAGATAATTACTAACATAAAACTTCTGCAGTTTTCACATAATACAGAAAACCCCAATGTCAGTATTCAATGAAACTGGCGAATATGAAGGTTCTCCATTCCCAAATCACCAATTTAAACGTTTTGTTAATTTTAATCATAGTTTCACTAATTTCTAAATATATGATCATTTTAGAATACATTGCTAATGAACTGAATTACAACACTAGAGGAAATTCAGCAAAATTTTCTTATATAAGGGTAATGGAAATATTGGTCATTCCAGAAACTTCACCGCATACATATATAGAATTAGAACAAAAATTATTCCAAAGTCTTAATGCTAAATCCTGCACATATCTGCAGTGTTTTAATAAAATGTCCATATAAAAAGTAAGTAATGCATACAAATATCCTTGTAAGCAGCATCCCATTGTATTCTTTTTGCACTGTCTTCTGATTTCTGTAATCAGGATCCTGATTATCTAGGTATACTGTTGGAATTAAATATCTGCAGCGTTTGTTATACTTATTAAATTATTTTAGCGGAACAAACACAATTTTTCAGTCCATATCCCACCATTCTTAACGAAAGGCTGTTATCTTCGGAAGTATGACTCCAATATGCCTAGGCTTTGTATCCAGTCCTTGTACATCCTTTTAGGTCACTTAGAAGATTATAGGATATGTCGTTGCTGAAGAGCATTGCTTTTCAACCGTGAAAGTTTTATCAAAAACAGTTGAGCAATTTCCAAGGTTACCAACAAAGTCACAAACGAGTGCGCATCGACCTTGTTCTAAACATCTGATGCGCTACATTCACAGGACTTTCTCTATCCTCTATCGTTTATTAGTGGGTATATAAGTTATTCCTACGAAAGCTTATTTTTCTATCTACCTCATTGTAACCAAGATAAACCTTTGCCAAAGAGCTACATTACACATTTCGTCATAAATATAACGGGAATAGCTCTAGTCAAATGTTCAAAAAACTGGACGCTATATGCTGGCCTTAAAATTCCATACTCTTTCCATGCAATCGCGGAAACAAGTGAATGAAGACAGGGCTTTAAAGAATGATAGAATATTTTAGAATTCGAACCATCAATAACGGATATCTCAGAAATGTCTTATGCCACAAAAAAGGTTCTTTGAAATAAATTGTGTGTCTTAAATACATCTACATTTGTGTGTAGTAATATTCGTCTATCTCATAACGTTTATCAGTTATACAAATTATACAAAATTCCTATCAAATGAAGAGGGCTTCAAAGGCTATTTTTAAAACATTTCATCTATACATTTTATTTGCCATGTTAATATCTTTAATACGTGGCATTTTAATCAAAATCATTAGAGACATTTTTGAGAAAATAAACAATTTCGAAAAATGTTCCATGTAAAGCGTAGTTGGGTTGATGAATTTTCTTGAAAATATTTGTGCCATGTATTTGGAACATACTGCTCTTAAATAGAAATTTTGGTATTTATTCACCTTTCGTTTTTTGGTTATATTGTTCACAGACACACTCACACGGACCTTTTTCGAAAAAATGCTTTATTTTAATTCAGGAGACCTCAAAACATGTATTTTCGATGAAATCTCGATATCGAAACTTTAGATGGAAGCAGTACATTATCTACGACGTACATGGTAGAGAAAGTAAAAATGATTCTTTTTGTATTCAAGATGCCTCAAAACGTGTATTTCCAGTGTAATTTCGATATGGAGATTTTGGGTGGGACACAATACTTCTTCTATCTATTAGTTAGACGGTGAAAATGCAGAGCAGAGATAATGTTTTAAGTTTATTGCTTATGTAATTTATTTCTAATCTTTTATTACAATTGGTCGTTTGGATGTTATATTTAGTACGTATATTTATTAAGAAAGCTCATTAAACTTTCCAGTCCCAACTGTGCTAAGGCACACTGCTATAGGTTAGGACTGTTGGTTTGTTGTTGAGCGTGCATGTTGCAAATTTATGTTCTCCACTGCTGTTATTTCAGTGCTTGCAACTCTTATCAAGAGAAGTGAGCTGCAGTTTAAGTACTAGCCTTGTTCAACAAACTGCGCTGCACATGACACGAATTCATTCACGCCAGCTATTGTAATAAACATGAGGGGAAACCCCGCGCTGGCTTACCGCCCTTGTGCAAATTGAAAAAGAAATCCTGTGGAATAAAAAACTTTGGAGAAGCCAAGGCTAAATAAGTTTTAAACGAGAAAGCCCTTAGCCGCGGGGGAGGAAATTATTACTCTATCCCTCTGGATGCAAGGTTCCCTCCCTTGGAGCAATGTCGGCAACGCACCTGGAGTGAAGGTAAATTTACACGTGTTTCAAGTGCACCTTGACGATACTCGTTAAAATCTTAATTACGCCCTGGAGTGGCAACTTTGCTCCAAGCTGTTACGGCAGAAAACGACGATACTGGGAGGCACAATTATATATTTCGTCTTGCTTTTATACAGCCATCTCTGACTTTTAACAGGAGTAAGTTAAAAATAAGCTACGCAGAATATTATTTGCTTTAAAGGGAAAATACTGCTTAAGGTAAAATACGAGACGTGCTTTTAAAGTAAGTACGGATAATTTTTTTTTAAATAACAGAATATTATTTTCCAAATACTTTATCATCATTCATTACCTTACACTACTTCTCCATATAGTCACGCCGTTATTCAAGCACTTATCGTAACGGGAAATTACTTATTGTATGCCTTCGTCAAAGAATGATGCCGCCTGTGATGAAGGCCAAGTCTGCACTTCTTGTTTCACAAAAGTCCGGATTTGGCACCAAACAATCTTCATCTGTTTCTTCATTTGAAGAAATTCCTTGGTTGAAAACATTTCAACGACGATTATGTAAACCAAGGGTGGGGAAAACGACTTCCTTCCGCGAGTCACCAAATATGCACACGCAGCATGTGAAAAACAAAGGGACGGTTGCAGAGAGGGAACGGCGCCTACGAGTCAAAATAACTCGCGAGTCACGTTTTCGCCACCTCTGATGTAAAACAAGCATGCAGACTCGGCTTTCATCACAGGTGATATATTCTTTGACCAAGGCATACAAGAACTGGATTCCCGTTAATGGTAACCTACGAGGTAAGTAAGGTATAAGGTAATGGATGATAATAAAGTATTTGGAAAATAATATTCTGTTATTATTTTAAAAATTATCCTACTTACTTAAAAAACACATTTAGTATTTGCCGTTTTAATTGTATAGAAAAGCAGCTGCAAATGAACTTATTAAATGCTAACTGGCTTACCAGTGTTGCACGGATATATTTTAACCTCAAATGTTGATTTAATTAATTTCATTTACATTTCCTCGCTTTTTACGGCATTATTATGCAATGATCTAGAAGGTATTTGTGCTTAATGCTCCCCTTTAAACCGTATTGTAATCTCGTACAGTCCCGGTAATTCCTAAAAACGAATGAATTTTTTCCTGATGTTCATGCAAAGGGATATGAAACATCAGCAGAACGTCTGACTTCCTTAACCTCCCCCGACAGTCTTCAAAGTTCTGGAACTGCTGCATAGCCTATAAGTACCCTTTGGCGGTGGAACAGTCATAGTCAGAATGGTCTAGTAATTGTTTTTAGATAATTGCAGTAGGTGACGCTTTAAACCTTTGAACCTTTTCTATGTTATGTTATTCAATAGCATAAAATCTTCATAGTTTTCACATACTCGTCCCTAGACCCTTAACACATATAACGAATGTGAAGCAGGCTAATATGAAAATTTACCATTCCCAGGTCACCAAATTAACCTCTTGTGGAACACATACAGTCAGTGACCATCGAGAAAAATAATGTTAAGAGTTGTTAATTATAAAATAAGCGTAATTGAGTTCTGATGTTAGCTAGACACAATTGTTATCTGTATATAATTATATTGATTATAACATACCTACAAAGGAAACAGAGCAAAACGTTCTTACTTGAGGGTTATTATCAAAATTTGTTGGCATTGGTATTATAGAAGATTCGATTTGCTCTTGTTTTTTGTATTTTATTTGTTAAATTTTTACCATATATATATATATATATATATATATATATATATATATATATAGTGCATTCCACTAGCAGCTAAAACTGAGCTACTGAGTTCATAGCTGTGTCGATTGATGCAGTCTTAATGTTCCAGATTTCATTCATGACCCTGACTGCAGCCACTGTTTTTGTTCTGATGTGGAGCCTGAAGCTCTTCTGTGCTGCTTGTATCATATCACCTTTTGTCGTTATATGCCATTGTATATTTTTAGTGCATTTTTTCGATGTTACGTCATTATTTTTACTTTCTCTACTACGTATAGTAAGTAGAGGAAGTATTGTATTCCACCCAAAAATTCGATACCGAGATTTCACCGGAAATACATGTTTTGAGACCCCCTGAATCCAAAAAAAGCATTTTTGGAAACATGTCCGTGTGTGTGTCTGTGTGTGTGTGTTTGTGTGTGTGTGTCTGTCTGTGAACAGCATAACTCAGAAACGAACAGTCGGATAAACACCAAACTTGGTATTTAGGTTCAGTATCTTCCAAGGATGCGACACGGAGGTTTTTAAGAAAATCCCCCCCACCCCAGAGTACCCTTTACATGGAAGATTTTTCGTAAATTTTAATTTTCTCAAAAATGGCTCTAACGATTTTGATTAAAATATCATATGTTTAAGATATTTTTATTACAAATAAAATGTATATTTTGAATTTTCTGGGAATGTCTCCAAAAGTATTCCTTATTGAGAACGATTTTTGAATAACTGGTAAACCATAAGAGATAGACAAAATTTTACTACACAAAAAATGTAGATCGCGTTAAAATACACAATTTATGTCATATACATTGTTTTTTGTTGAGTGAACCATATTCGAGATATTACTTGTTATTCCCTTAAATTTTTCAATACTTATTTTCTCAAATGGGAATTCGTTATTCATTTTTTGTCTTCGATATGCAAAGAATATTAATCTGTGGCAAAGCGAATGGTGCTGCACCTAGCAACCAGCTAATAAGAGATATGTATGTGCTTAAAGGCTACTGTATTTGTATATTGCCCTTGTAAACATATATTCCCCTTACATCTACAAGAAAATTAGCAATAAGATAGAGTCTGCAAATGTTTATCTCGATTAACATGAAGTAGATGGAGAATAAGCGTTTGTAAAAATAGTTTGTATAAGAGTAGAGAAAGTCATGTGAGTGAACACATCAGATTTTTTAATTTTATTGTTCTTTGGTTGTTACTAAATTACTTTCTGGAATTTGCAATAAATATATAAAATGTTTTACATTATTTACATTTTGCATAAGGATAACTAATTAGAAATTTCAATATTCAATTGAGAAATAAGAGTAAATTTGAACATACTTGCATTCTTGGGAAATAAGGGTTGCTTGTGGCTAGAGGGGTAGCTAAAGTCAGGAGAGCAGGTATTAATTAATATATGACTTTCTTTACACTAATTTTAAATAAGTCTCAGTTTTAGGTCATTTTTGTAATTATTATGTCATATTTGAAACATCACTTTATGGATCATCTTCCCGGCATTTTAGTCATCAAATCCGGGCCCTGGTTTTATTATTATTATTATTTCGTTATCGTCTTAATGGATAAGAGATCTGCTAGCACTGATGAATAGTGCACGTGTGCTTGCACGAAGGGACTAGGATTTATTTAACTAGTGAATTCCTTTTGTTGGCGGTGTTGTCATCTGAGAGAAAACATCACTGTTTAAAAACCATATTAAATCTTCATTTAAGAGGTAAATCGGTGGCGAACACTTGATAGGCTTTCAAATGCAAAGCAGTTTTGTAAGGTAAGATGTTCCTTATTAAAATATAAGCAGATTTAATAAAAAATGTAAATATTTGTAAGGGCGTCAAATTTATGGAACAGACTGTTATTTTAGAACCTCTAGAAGATTCCTAAGATTGAAAATTCCAGCTTGCGTACTGAAGTTATGCCTTACCTTATTTGCTTAATCACATTTGAATTAAAGTTTGAATTGCTGCAGCCGCTGCATTTGGGCTCTTTTTTCATCGTGAAAGACCATACTGATTTACACCATTAATTCAAATCATTGCACCCACCTCCGAATACCTTTGGCAAGCAACATGGGGCGTAAAGCACTATAAAACTAATAGGATACAGGTGACAACTTCGTTATCCATGTCATTCACAAAGGAAATAAAATGTGTCCACAATTCGCTAGTTCCTCTAACGATGCTTTGCTTTATCTGTTTATAGCAGTGCCCCTCTTTTTTCTCACCATGTTCAAGAGAAGAGACTCTCAACTTAAAGGTAATATCATTTTGTATATCCTAACTTTGCTCTTTACTTCGGTGCTGTTTTAAATATTCATAAATGTGACTGAACCTTACCGTAGCGGTTCGTCCTTTGAATGACATTAAAGACTAGAAGCGCAGCCTTCATCTCTCTTCGTCTTCCAATTTACTAACCTCGCGCATGCTGAGATTTTTCTTTACTGGAGTCACATTGCATAAGGCAGTAAGATGCGCATCTATAAAGCTTAAGGAAATATGTTAATATAAACAATATGTAGATGAATACGCAATGGGGTTTTACATTCAATTTCATACAAGCGTTTTTGAGAACTGCTGTTTTTCTCAGGCAGATAGACATCAGTGAAATATGAAATTTCGTTGCAAAGTTAAATCAGCCTAGAAAAATTCATAACCCGGTGAAATATGAAAAATATTCATCTTACAGCAGCGATCAACCGTGACCGGTATTTCCAAATACTGAGTGAATTCATCTAATTTGATTTATTGGGGACATTATTCATGAAAGTTAGTGATAGAGGGTGTCATGTTAAGTCAAAAATTTCTGATTTTAGCACTGATCATGAAACGATCTTTTGTTAAATGAATGAGATGTTCTACATACGGCAGAGTCTCAAAGAATAATTAATATACCGATTGGAAAAAGTAATCTCGATGAGTAGGTATATTGAAAAAAAACATTATCATCCATCTTCCTTCTTACCCCGTAAGGGGGGGGGGGTTCCGAACCCTTCAGCTGCCGTGGTGCGGACCCTGAGCACTCGTGGTACTTCTGTCGTTACTAGAGGTACGCCGGGCCGAACATTCGAACCCCTCCCGATAGGGAGTTGTTCGGATTGGGTTGGACTCGGCGGGTCAGTGTTTCCCGATAACCATGGGAGATTGGGTACGTCTGGGCGGTTTTCCGTACAGGCGGGGTTGTGAGACGTCTCAAGGTCCTCCGGTACCGTCCTGGATAGCCGGTAGACAGATGCTAGAGTGCTGTTGGCCCCACCGAGGTTCTTCGGTAGTCTTCCCTTTCGGGGGTTGATGCGCGTAATGGGGGGGGGCTTAGGCAACCAGGTGCCAGCCCATGGAAAAGCTCTGGGTGGGTGGGAGTGTTACTCGCCCGGCGCTAAATAACCTTGAGAACAGAAACAAATGGAACGAAGAATTAGTTAAATAGGAAATAATAAATAATTAAATATTCAACAATTAAAATCATAAGATTTAGAAAATATGAAGTAACTGTTTGCTCCATGGCAGTAAGTTAAGCGAGTATTTGCTTGACAATGCTGTAAGTTTTAATTGGCGGTTAAGACTCTCTAGCCGTGTGTTGGCGGCGCAGCGTCCTTTTCTTTGTGTTACTTTATCAATTGTAGTGTTCAGTCGTTGAAAGTGTTAATTCTGTCGTTCACATTTAAACTATTATTACAGTATCTCAACTATTGTTTCTACTCAGTTTAGACTGAGTAAAGTTTGCACAGATAAATATCCTAATGTCACTGGCATCAGCCTTATGCATACAGTTCACAATAATTAATAATTTGACTTTCAGTTATTAAGATAATAACATAATTAAAGACGAAGTAAACGATTAAGTTATAAAGTTAACGAAAGTTATCGACTTAGGTTAAGAGTGATGCTGGTTACAAGTATTTAATAAGCACTGCTGGTGAATATTAGAAGTTTAAATTAGGTTAACAATTTAAGGGGAGTAGATGCAACTGGTAACCACTTGGAAGAGCTGTTGACTTCCAATAGCAATAGTAGTAGTGAAAATATTATTATAATTATTTTAATTTGCATACTTATTTTATTATAGTTCATTTAGGCTAATTAATGAAAACAAATGATGTGATAAGTATTCATTAATAAACAAATTTGAAATATACTCCTGGTTCAGGCAGCCAGATGATAGGGCGATATTTACCGATTTATTATATTTATTTGTCATTCATGTATTTGTTAAAGAATATATTTGAAATGCATAAATATTAGCTAAAAGCGTGCTTACTCTTGAAGGTGGACGGTCAAAATCCCACCTGAACGGGTATGGTCTGGGACTGTTTCTGCGCCATCTCTTGTTGTGTGTAGTATCCGGTAGAGCATTGATTTTAACTATATGGGTATATTTAAAGAAGTGATTAGGTCTAATGGACACTGATTTATATTTAAATTCAGAAGGTGTATTCGTAGACTTTAACTACCAATGCCTGGAATCTAAAGTGGTTTCACTTTAAGTGTACAGAATTTGTAAGCAAAACCACGTGGCAAGGCAGCGCCTCATTGGCTGTTGAGCGAACTACAACTTTTCTCACTTAGCCTGTCGTCTTTTCTATATAAAACAATCCGACCAGAGACCTCGTACATTAGGCCACTGGGGCTTCATTGTACCCCATGCTGAGGTCGGGGATGCCTGTCCTGTTTAAGCTATGCCTTTTTCGAGCGCTCATAATCCCCGTCCTACTTTACACCTATCTGGGGCATGGCCGCAGACTACAGGCTGTTGCTTCTGCAACGGGTGCAGAATTGGAGCCTTCGGGTTGTATATTCTGTATACGGCTCCTTTCCCGTGAGAACTACTTCACGAAATCCCATCTCTTCCTTATATGGAGGAAAGGAATTAGGCGCCGGGTCGCAAAATTTTACGACCAGTTGCCACACCATCAGAGCGCCCTCGATCGGTCTCTTGCGGATTATAATCCCAGGTTTGTTTACTTCTACTTTAAACTTAAAATGAAACAGATATAGATCTGACGCTACTATTTGCATTCTACTGTACAAATCCTATCGCTACTGAATACTATTAATAATGTTTCGCTGAAAGTCGTCTTCCTACTTATTTTTTCAGTCTGTAAACTTTTGGAATTTCCTTTTTTATTTGACATATTATATTTCATCATTGTAGGAACGATACTTGTGTTTTAAATATACTTTTTAAAAAGGTACTGCACGTGCAATTTTGATCTCTGAATTCTGCACCACTTTACAGAAAAAATCGATACACTTATACTTTTTCGAGCGGGAAGTAAATTTAAGTTCATATTTTAGGGGAAGTTTTGCTCTAGAAATATGGCAGCTTCCGTTCAAATTTAAATCACAAGTAACTTTTTTCCTTGCGCGTTACCTTGTAATAAAATGGGAAGCAGCATCTTCTCTCACTCACGATCACCCACTAGTGTCAAACACAGGACACCGCTTTTCTAGTCGCTCTCTAGCTGTATAACACAGAACTCCTCTCCTATGCACACTGCCACTCGCAGATACAGTGAATAACCACCAGTCTACTTCACATCACTACACATGACGATATAAAGATGCAGGACGTTCGAGAAAATTTGCGAGAGGTGGGGCAAAATTATCCAGAAATATCTCTGAAAGTTATATCAGGCGAGAGCGTCTCCCTCTTTATCTCTCCAAACAACCAGTCGGCCAACGCCGAAAGACACTCCCGCCATCTACGCCACGAAACTCATCCCACGGCATCGGCGTGACAGTATATCCAATTCATGCGGCTTCTTTCCTTTCATATGTATGTATACACATATACGTATATGAATAAATATATTTTTTTTTCGAGTGGAGGAGAAAATGATTTAATCACTTACCCCAGCCCCGATGGGAGTCGGGACTGAGAGTGTGGGACTCACCGAGGCGTCGGCATACCCACTAAAAACTCCTCCACCGGATTGGAAGGAAAAGGTATACTGCGGTACCGCCTAAAGCACCCGCGCAGTCCTAGGTGATGTTGAAACTGGGCCGCAGTGCGGTCGCCAGGGGAGTAAGGAGTAAATGCCGGGAGACAGACTTGACCGAGGCCCAGTCTGCCCCCGCAGCGAAGTTAAGGTGAAAAATGGTAGGAATTTTAGGTGAAGGCATAAGTTTGATGTGCGTTGAGCATGTAGAGTTCTTGTACTTGGTATGTATTCCTTGAGGTCTAAGGAGTTCCTTCAGGTGTAGTCGTTGACGTCTGTTGGCTGACAAATCTTGCGAAAGTCTCATTGGGTATGTTGTGGTGAATCAGTTCGTCCTTATGAAGCCGTGTGTAGTCCTCGAAGAGTCGTAGGTTCCGGCGGGCTCGCTCGCTCCGGGGAGAGAGCGGCGCAGCATCCCTTGGAGAGGTGTCTGTGCAGTTGGTTGGTGTTGGCGAAGACTGCTCTGGTGTTGTGGTGTTGAAAGTCTGGTTGCTGTGGTCCGAAGTTCGCAGCTTGGCCTCCACGGCCGAAAGGCGCGTGAAGGTTGCACGGCTCAGCTCGGCCAGTTGTGAGGTGAGGTCCTGTATGGCTGACAGGAGGCGTTGAAGTCCATGGTGCGTAGTTTCATCTGTGATGCCGCTGGTCAGGTGGTCGTCGGAAGTTGCTGGTGTCGCTGTAGGTTCTGGAGTCGTTGATGGTGCTGGTGTCGTTGAAGTTGCTGGTGTTGTCTGTCTTGAAGGTTTTCTGCTCCGGGGATACAGGGGGCAATGTGCCTGCCCTGTAAAATGTGTGTTCCCGGAGCAGGTGGCGCAGAAGCGTCGGCGTCGTCGGAGGTCGTGATGGGTGCAGGCTGACGTAAGGGAGCCTGACCTACAGTAGTGGCATCTGGGCGCAGCGTTGCAAGCTTCTGCTGTGTGCCTAAAGGCACAACAGCGTCGGCAGGGCACCGGACGATCACCCCTAGTGGCCTCTGCACGCAGGGTCCTCCCAAGTAGAGGCAGACCTGTGGCTTTGGCCGCTTCCACGTCCGATGCGGCTCCCAGATGCAGGCGGACCAGCAATGTTGGGCCTCTTGCAGAAGAGATGCGTGAGGCCCGTACTGCCGAGCGCCAGTGTTGTTGTGCCGCTTCCAGCACATAATGAGGTGGCAGGTCTCTGGGCACACCACAGATCACGACGCTATAGCGCCCATCTATGTGTGTGTGCGCCGGCGTCGATTGTCGTCCCAGCTCAGATGCTGGGCGAGCGGTTGGTGTCGTAGGTGGGTTCTCCGACGGTGAAGAGGCAGAGGTAGCGGTGATTGGCCGCTGGGCTGCATTCATGGGAGAAGCCCGGTCAGTAACTGGCGGCGTCTGCGTCGTGGCGGTGGCCATCTTCGGCCTAGAAGGCTTAGTGGCCGGGTCAGCTACTGACGGCGTCTGCGTGCTCGATTCCCGAGGAACCGAGGAGGCGGCGGTCTGCGTTGCAGTACAGGCCATCTTCGGCCTAAAAGGCCGAGAGGTCTGCGTCGCAGTGGATGTCTTTTTCGGCTTTGGAGGCCGAGGCGATCCTGATTGGGCCAGCTCGGGAAAGCGGGCGGAGCCTGCTGCGGCCGGCTGCTCCCTCTGCGGTGGCGGCGGAGGTTCGGCGGTTGCCGGTTCGGCGGTTGCCGGCGGGTCTGCGATGATTCCCGTGGTCCATGGTTGTGTCCAGCTGTTCATGCCGGCGTTGCGGTGCTTCCACCGTGCCGTTCTGAGCAGAGGGTTCCGTTCCGGCGGTGCTGACATCTCGATGTGAAGTCCCCTCTCTATATATATTTCGTGCGCGCGCGCGCGCGTGTGTGTGTGTGTTGTGAGTTTTTCTCTTTTACTTCAAAGCTGTTTTCATAAATGGCGTTTTCTGGTATAATGACCCGCTTTCTCAGAAACTGTTTTAATAGCTGAATTAAATTTTAGTATGATAAAAACAATACAATGACCCTATCAAAGAATAAATTACTGACAACGTTTAATAAAATATATGTATAAATGGGAAAAACATTCTATATACCTGAAGTTGTTTATTGCTTCACGTATGCAAATCCGATTTGAACTAGGTGTATTATATTTCGACTGTTGGGGAGCCGAACTTGAAGTAGTTGTAACCACGTAGGGTACCCGGTAGCCTTTGCTCCAAAACTTAAAAATATTAACTTTGTAATTTGACTGTTTCAATAAATATTATATATTTATGTTTGCCTCGCCTGCGTCAGCATTATTGTTAGAGACATGTTTCTCTTTCCAGGGTTGTAGAGCGACTGAAGAATGTAGGCTTACACAGATTATAATATTACTTCACTCCTTTTATTAATGCTTGACACTATTTAAATAACACTTCACTGATATAGAGAAAGAGAGCTGTGAGATTTTTTTTATTAATTACTTGCACTTTTTAACCCGTAAACTATTATATTCTCACACAAAATACGTATTTAATTTCTCGAGGACGTGTCTCGCGTCCGGTTAGAAATGCTGTCTACAACCAACGCGTCCAGTAAGCACTGTCTACAAGCAACTGACTTCATTTCTACAGCCACATTTGTAAATTTTTGTATTTCAGGTCTCTGATTGGCTATTCCTAATCCAATAGAATACTTTTATTTAACTTAAGCCTTTTTTTGTTTGTTTGTTGATTGGCTATTTTATAAACTGTCTCAAAATTTACATTATTGTTGCTCCAATAATGACTAGTAGCATTATTAAACATTCTTACTCATTACTGCCTCAAGGTTACCTCATTGTTAGAACTTTGAGCCTATTATTCTCACAGCTCCTACAATATTAAATTAATTAATACATTCACATAATATTATTACACATGCATACAACAATATAAACATTTACAATGACTAATATACACTTTTTGTATATTGTTACATACACATATTGCTTTAAGGCAATTACTGAATTTATATATTATATAAGTTGACTAAAATCATTTAAGTGTTAAAATACTGCCTCATAACTTAATAAACGTCATTTTTATATAAAAGTAGACCAGTGAACTTAAAAGGCATACATTTACAACTTATAACAATTTTATTTCTTTTATCATTTGTGAAATAATGGGTATTTAAGTTAGTAAATTTGGTATTGGCGAGATAGAGCTTAAATACTACCTTATTGACATATTGCTTGCCCAGCTTAAATAACCTGTAGTTTGCTTAATTCTTATTAATTACGTTTTCTGACATCTCCTGTGTAGGAGTTTCTACACTCAATTTACCATAAGCATCTTTAAAGTAACAATCTTTTGCTAATATATTAAACATGACCTAATTGTTACTGTTATCTTCCATTTTGTTTTAAATAAACGTGCATTTAGAACAGTGGGTTAAGTTTAAGATAATTTACGCACGCCGTTCATATCGGAAAATGAATGAAAATGAAGAGAATGCGCTAACGATCGTGAGATCTAAATTATTAAACTTACCTGTTATATTCATCCTTAAGATTGTGGGAAAACTGAATAAAATTCTAAACCAAGCATCTTGGCCCAACCAGGATTCGAAGACAGGGCCGCCGCATGAGTAAAAACCGCGTCCTTTTTTTAGGTGTTCGAAACTACACGTATCCCATGACATCCAGGAAAAGTCAGAAATACGTGTCCAACCCCTAACTGATTTACAATGACGTAATAGCAATGTAAATCCGTTAACATTAGGGATGTAATTCCGATAAAGTGTTGTACTGTAACACTTTTCACAAAACTTTAACTTACCTATATAGGGTACAAGGAAGATTATTATATTTCCTCCAATAATTACTTCATAAAGTTACTACAAACAAAAAAATACAATAGCATTTTTTTCTGTGACCAGCCGTTTTCGAAAAAAAAGTTGTTTTTCCACATTAGATCGTTTATTCCACGAGAATGTATGAAACTGATAGTTTGTTACCTGTAAGATTACCTGTAACCTATTTCTGACCTAGTTTCGTACTAACTGTGTGACTCATCTAGGGTTTTTAAATAATTAATGATTACCCGAACAGCGTTTTGCAGACGTAATACGGTCGGAGAGATAGACAGCGTTACTAGGTCAAGGTAGATCAGTGTGAGAACCGGCTCCTGGATGTAACCAAAACAGCATACCTTAACTGGGAGGTGGAACTGTGGGGGACTAGCGGTTTTGTTTTCTACACGACACTTGATCCAAACAAACACGACGAGCATAGTGTGATATTTTGATGAAATAAGCGTTTAGCTGTCGCTTACTAAAAATCACATCAAGCTTATATCAGCTCCACTAGAAGTTGAGTCATTATTAGATTAACATCGTATTGAAAAACACAGGTTTAGGATTATGATTAGCGGACGGAGGGGACATTTAGCACCTCGACCCGCAAGGGATCTTTTGTGCATATACCTACCCCGGGAAGAGCGGATGAGAGGAGAAATGCAGGAGACGTATGGTGTGCAGGACCAGCCGACGCAGGCGACAGATATGCGCAGAGTTCCCTATTAGTTATAGGTTAGACCACCGGCCGGGGAGCGCTCGGTGGTAGTCCGTCTAAGCCACTGGAGAGTAGTTCACAGGCTCTCCTTCAGCGGGGGCCGGGGAAAGTTCGACCCAGCAGTGGAGATTTGAACGGTCGCCATCCGACAGGGCCGAGGAGTACAAAAGCGCAAGCCCAGCGCTATATGTCTACCTCTAACCGACACACAACACCGGAGTCAACCTGTAAAGTGAAAGAGAGAGATTAAATGAGAGGAAATGAGGGAGAAAGGAAGTTCGTGGTATACACCACCACTACAACGTTCGCCTTGCCGACCAAGGAAAACCTCGAAAAAGCCCATAGTCAAAGTGGGCGGTCATCAGGAATCGAACCCGGAACCTCCCGAATGCGTGTCGCACACGATACCGCGGCGCCATCTCGCTCTAACTCAGTTTAGTGATAAAATAACCCAGGTGTGTTCAGCGGATAATCATACGCACAGCACCAGGTTTACAAGATTCCGTCCTTTTCATTTGGCATCTCAGGGAGCGTGTAGCCAGCACACGAAAGAGGGCGAGCATGAAATACCGTCGTCTTAAAGAAAACAATTTGAAATCATGTGATAAACAATCCAGCAGCAGTGATCGGGGAATAGCTCACATGGTCGGTGTGTGCCATTGGTTTGTTCTCAGGACGCTGAAAGAATAGTTATTGCGACCTATCATATCCAACGAGTATAGTGTCTCACAGACGCGCCATCGTCCTCCGTGGACTAGTGGTACCGTCCTGGCCTCTAGTTCCCAAGGTCGCGGGTTCAAACCCGGCGGAGGTGATGGATTTTTTCGGACGTAAAAATCCTTAGTATGGCTTCCTTCGGAAGGGAACTAAAACCGGTGGTCCCGTGTCGTAGATTTACGGCACGTAAAAGAACCTCAAGCCTGATAAGAGGTCTCTGAGCAAAATTTCCGGTCTTTCACGCCCAATATAGAATGGGACGCTAAGGACCATAGTAGTTAAAGAGCGTCCATAAATAAAAGTCAAGTAGGCTGGCTTTAGTCAATTGGTTCCTAGAACAAGGCGCAGACGAAACTCTGGCATTTTCAATTTTCACAACACCCTACATTGAAAACCCTTGCAGCATCAGGGAGCATCGTTTTCAACAGCTCTTTGATGTGAATGTATGGTAAGGAATACACGAAACGTTTGTCTACATCCATGAACTACGCGCCAGCAAAAGTGAAACCTGTTTACGCGCTGACTGGTTTTGAAAGGGAGATTGCCACCCCCGCTGCCTCCTAGCTACCGTTGGCGCGCTGCAACCTGCCAACCTTTGCGTTTTATGTTCTCCAAAAACCTAAAATATCTCCGCAGAAAGTGGTAATGGAAAAAAACTGAAAGGCAGAAAATATGTTGAAAATAATGAGATCTCTAACTGGTTTAAATTAAAGTGATGCCTTCCCTTCCACCCGGTATACTACGTAGAGGAAATATTGCATTCCACCCTAAAAATTCCACGTCGATATTTCATTGAAAATTCACGTTTTGTGACCCCCTGAATAAAATAAGGAATTATAGTAAAAAGGTAAATCTCGTGAAAGCGCACAATTTATGTCAAAAATTTAAGCGGCAGTAAACATTTCCGAGATATTCTTTATTATTGACTTGAATTGTTACATACTTTATAATTTTTCAACTACAATATCCCTATTTGTTTTTTTTTTCTCATGGTCATGTAGAGAATGATATTTCAAAGCCAAGACATAGCAACCCCTTCCTAAAAGATTTAACTGTTGCTTAACCCTTCTGTATACCTTTATTCCTCTCGTATGGTTACGTGCTAAATACGCCTAATGACAAGTAGGCGAACCTCAAATGTCCACTAGTTATCCCTCCCCATAAGAGACAAACCAGAATAGAATTTTGCAGGTGTTGATACAGCATTTTCTTTAATCTGGGCGTATTTAGTAACGTTAATAATAATTGGATTCAATGTGACGCAGTATTTCATTGCTTATAATATAATTTAGATTCTGAGTGAGGCTAACTGCGGATTTCCGTGAATTCGGAAGGGGTAAGTCAAGCATTTGGACACCCTTGGCGAGATCATCACTCCCTACACAAAAGAGAGCCAAGCCCTGTATAGCGTCTACTGGCTGGGTTCGAGTCTAAAGATAAACCCCGTAGCACGTGGGTAAAAATTTGTATAAATTGGAGAGAAACGTGAAGCTCGTTCTTTAGTATTTTGTTGACTTCGGCGAGTAGACATATATTCATCGACGCTCCCACGAGCACGTGTTCAAGATGTGAGCATAAGTTAAAGATACTAATATTCCGGGAGCATTTAAGTATTTTATATATCGCCGTGATAATTGGGAGCGAGTTTTGCTTTTATTTAGTGAACGGGAAAATAAGTTTACGCCACTATTCCCGTAAAGCTCTCAGTTAGCCTTGCTCCGAGAACATTCTTGCCTATAAAATGAATCATCAATAAACTATGAATCAACGCAAATCGTAGTTTTCATTCCAACGTGGTAAACCTAGTTACCCTGCAGATAAGAGCTACTCATTGGGCATTTGAGCAAGACAGCCTCAAATGTAACGGATGGAAATAAATAGTAATATTAAACATCAGTAACGGAAAGGAACCTAAACAGAAATAATTCAACCCCACATACTAACAATAGGTACTATGCTTGTATAAAAATCACTGAGTGCTTATAAAATATAAGTAAGGTAACAGAAACAAAAGGATTGCAAAATGACACTTTAAATCCAACAATTACGATAAATAGAAATGAATATGAATTAATAAAACCATTAACTGACCTGAAATATGCATTTTATTTAAACATGAAAATTTGTGGGTTAAATTTACCCATTTCCTTGCGATAAAAATTGTGCTAGGTTTAAGACATATCGGACTCACAAGCTACGGAAGTATTACTTAAAAATTACCATTCACTGTAAAACACACATATTCACCTCCAGGTAGCGTAGAAGATAAAAGAAAGGCAGCGTCACTAGCATCTATATAAAAGGCAATAGCAACAGTTCCAGATATTCCTTCTGAATGAAATGTTGAAGAAAAAGGTTTTCAGGAACAAAGCTCCATATATCACAGAATTAAAGACGAGATGTGAAAACTTTAGAGAGCCACCCGACCTCCATATTTTAAGACACTCTCCTATATGCGAAATCCATCGCTAAATGTTAACAAAGTGCTTCATGTTGTTAATACTGCGTCTGCTCGGAAGGTGTAACCCCAAATTCATTAGCGCAATCCGCAAAGATTTACACACACACACACACACACACACACACACACACACACACACACACACACACAAACTAATCTTAACCTAACCTCGGTAAATCCCAAACGCAGAAGACCCTGTAGGCTTACTGCAGCTCGCTATGGCCTACAGTTGCCATATACGTTTTTTACTTTCTCTACTACGTATAGTAAGTAGGGGAAGTATTGCATTCCACCCAAAATTCGATACCGAGATTTCACAGGAAATACATGTTTTGAGACCCCCTGAAGCCAAAAAAAGCATTTTTGGAAACATGTCCGTGTGTGTGTGTCTGTGTGTCTGTGAACAGCATAACTCAGAAACGAACAGTCGGATAAACACCAAACTTGGTATTTGGGTTCAGTATCTTCCAAGGATGCGACACGAAGGTTTTCAAGAAAATCCCCCACCCCAGAGTACTCTTTACATGGAAGATTTTTCGAAAAGTTAAATTTTCTCAAAAATGGCTCTAACGATTTTGATTAAAATATCATATGTTTAAGATATTTTTATGACAAATAAAATGTATATCTTGAATTTCCTGGGAATGTCTCCAAAAGCATTCTTTATTGTGAACGACTTTTGCATAACTGGTAAACCATAAGAGATAGACAAAAGTTTACTACACAAAAAATGTAGATCGCGTTAAAATACACAATTTATTTCATATACATTTTTTTAGTTGAGTGAACCATCTTCGAGATATTGCTTGTTATTTCCTTAAATTTTCCAATACTTATACTTTTTCTCAAATTCGTTATTCAATTTTTTATGTCCTGGATATGCAAACAGAATATAATGCGCCACATAGCAACCAGCGCTTAAAATATTTGACTATCGCTTATAACCTACCATGTTCCCCTTGCATCTACAAGAAAATTAGCAATAAGATTGACATCTCGATATCTCGATTAACATGAGGCATATGGAGAATAAACGTTTGTAAAAATAGTTTGTACAAGAGTAGAGAAAGTCATGTGAGTGTAACACATCAGATTTTTTTTCCTTGCGATGTTTTTCGTGCAGATGTTGGCGGCTCTTGTGTATGAACAGCACAGCCACAAAATGCCTGCTACTGGCCAAAGAATGAACTAATGGAGAAAGTAGACGGAAATAAGCGCAAGGCAATAAAAGTTTCAATTCTGAAAGGTTTAACTATGCAATACTATGGAAAGCATGTACGTGAAGAGAAATAAAACAACAAAGTAACTTATGCATCTATACACATACACTTGCGAACTGAAACAAATAGATAAATCAGGAGTAGCCAACCATTTTTGGAACAGTAACCATGAAATAGGACAAGAGATAAAGCTACTAAAATCCATACAGATTCCTTCACACTTGGAAATTTGGGAAAATATTTTTATTCATCTCAATATTAAGAATGCTTTGAATTTTGAAATACCGCCTACACTCTACTTAATGCAGCTGATACAATCAGATAAGAAGACAGATGAGTTCCCAACTTCACCACAGATAGCAACAAATCCAACACCACTAGTTTCCAATTCTTCACAACAGAGGGCAGAAGAATCGTCTAATGAAATACTTCTTGGGGTTAGGGGAGAGATCGTGTCGCTAATCGGCCGAAGCTGATGATGGGACAAACATATCTCCCGAAAGCGCTCCTTAGTTAACATCTAGCGTTAATGTGATGGGAATTAACAAGTAACGGCTCAGTTTAAATTATCAACTGCACTTTAATGTTGGAGCAATTCTTTATAAAAAAAGGTATAACTCGCACATGATTATGATCGTGCCTTTCTTACCATAGATAATAATTGCAATGACTAGGCAAGACGGAATAAAAAAGAATCCGATGTGACACACTCAGATGACTTTTTCTATCATATATTTTTATTAGTGGGTATACAAACTATTTTTACTAAAGCTTATTTTTCTGTCTACATTTTAATCCAAATAAACCTTTGCAGAAATAGCTACATTACTCATTTCGTTATGGATACAAACAGAACAGCGACAGTCAAATGTGTAAGAACTGGACACTACGCTGGCCTTAAAGTTCCATACTGTTTCCATGCAATAGCGAGAAACAACCCAATGTTGAAAGGATTTTAAAACAATGACCAAGAAATGAACAACTTTAACTTCTAGTAACGGATATCTCAGAAACGTTTATACCACAAAAAACTTATTTGAAATAAACTGTGTGTTTTAAAGAAATCTATTTTTCTGTGCAGTACGTTTTCATCCATCGCTTAATGTTTTTTTTTAAAGTTCCCTTGTTTACCCAGTTTATGATTACCGTATTTTACTGTTTTCTTTACCGCTTATTGCAATTGCACACACAACACACACAGACATACACATAAACACCCATACCCACGGCGAGACTCGAACTCGCGATCCGCAGCATGGCGGAGCGCCGAAGCTATACACTCCAGCGACCACGTCTACGAAGGCCAGCTCATTTGCACGTTATGCAAGATTATACAAAATATACAGGGTTCACTGGGTATTTCCAGAAATTCAAGATGAACATTTTATTTCTTATGTAAATAATTTTAATATATAGTATTTTAATCAAAATCGTTAGAGCCATTTTTAGAAAACCTAAATTTTAGGAAAATGTTCATTTAAAGGGTTGTTGGGGGTGAAAATCTTCGTGTCTCATTCATAGAAGGCAATAAACTTAAATACAAATGTTTTGGTACTTTTGACTTTTTGTATTTGAGTTATGCTGTTCACAGACACCCGCGCGCGCGACATTTTTCTAAAAATGCTTTTTTTTGATTCAGGGGTCCTCAATACATATATTTGGGTGGAATGCAATATCTTCCCTACCTTCTATGTATGTAGTAGAGAAAGTAACAATTCAATATTTACGAAGTATTACCTACAGTGAACAGTTTTAAATTAAAATTCAAAATAAATTCTCACAGGCCATTTTCGTATTAAGCGGGCAAAATCGGGCTGCGAATATGACCATCAGAAAATGAATAAGAATAGTGATCAGTACTAGCATCTATACAAATTAAAAGTATGGATGTACACATCAAACTCTCCAAATCTTTGTACAAAATCACACTAAAGAAGGAACTAATTGCCTAAGAAAAATCAGGTAGTACGCTGAGAAATACCGCATTCAATCTGACCAGTTAACCCAAGAAGAACCGAGAGGGACCCTTCTCTCAGGTGACATGCTACGTCATGCCAAAGAAGAATAAAAACACACAAGCCCTGGTGTGGCAATTGTATCAGTACCTATAAGCAAATATATAACAAAACCAATTCTGGAAATACTTATCTCGATTACCATACAAGAATAGTTTGTTGAAGAATGGGTAGTCATGTGAATGTAGCAGATCTGATTTTGGTTCCGTATTAGCCGTTTTCAACATATTTCATATTGTTTGTTTACATTTCGAGTACTTCTGGGACTGCCCTCGTCTATAGTATATGAACATAAACAGAAGCATACATTAAAGTCAATAAAATTGAACACAAGGAATAAACTTAAAACAATACTCTTGCTTGGAAATTATTCATTTCTTCCCTTAGGACTTAATCGATTAATATAAAAACTATTTATGATAATTATAAACAAGAAATATTAAAAATGTATAGTGTTGATCTAATTCAATAACATATGTTTGGTAATTTTGTGTTATTCCGTGGGGATTATAGACTCGCCTCATACCCTCTGGCCACAGTTCAGGTTGAGCTAGGAGGCTTGGTTTAGTTTCCGAGGTTGGTTATTCTGCCTGATAGGGTTTTCTCCTGACTGGTTTTGGTTGTTGAGTGAGGAGGTGGAGCTGGTGCTGGTTTGGTGAAGTATGCGTTAGGTTCTACTTTCGTTGCTGGAGCATTCCCTTAAATGCCCAAGAAGTCATGATGAGAACTCTGGATTTAGTACGAAAGGGGAACGTGTGGCTGGCCGCCGATCAGTTGGATTAGGTGGAACCTGCTTTTGTGGTTTCGCTCCTACTAGAAGATGCGATTTCGGAGTTACTTCCAAAGTGATTATCAGAGCCATTCTTACAAGGTGAGGTTATGTGACCAAACTCGAATTCTTATAGTTTTCTTTTGAGCCGGCAATTAATCAGTTTTTAGTGGGAGTTGGTCACGTGTTTAGTTTCAACTCGCTCGTCATATTTTAAATTTTGCTTTCCAGTTGCGATAGCGCTCTGCCATTTTAGTAAAGTGCTAAAGCTGGGTTACACGGATGGGAGAACCTACCTGTCCATTGGAGAATCATTCTGAATCAGTAATGGTTAAATGGGCCAGGCTAGGGTAGATGTCTTTTGTGTTCGGCTGTAGCAAACGACATAGCGTTAATCATACTCATTTGGGAAAGTTTACTTATTTGCATATTGAACGCAATTTTTTGCTCTTAACGTTTGGAGTATTCCAGTAGTTTGCATGTTTATACAATACAGCCGCGCTACAAGTGTTGGTTTGAGGCTTCTAATTCTGGGCTACAGTTAAACAAGCCCGAGGCAATAATAATTATTTTTTTATTTATTCTACGGATTAAACCCTATTTTACAACTTGTATATTAGGATTGTAGTTTTATAATTTAAAAATTATTAGCATTATGCAGTGGGTAAAGTTTTCAAAATACTTGTAACACCATCTTCTACTAAAATTTTATGCAATGGTGTAAATGAAGATTCAGACAATATCTTCTGTACCTGCACCGAGGACAATTAAAGAGTAAATGTTCTTTTGTTTATTCATTTCCACAAGGTCAGTCGAGATCCTTTACTATGAAAATATGAAATGGATTGGAAGCCTGCCTCAAATTTGCCGTCACCAGGAACAGATTGTGTCGGCATAAAATAATACTTTACATTTTAGGCGACTGCATATAATTCTTGTTAGTGATTGTTGCAGTTTATTCACTGTGAATTTCATGTATTTATCGTCTGCATTCTAACTTTAGTGTTTTTATTGAATATTTGTTGTAGGCAAAATTGTCATTACTGGCATCTGCTTCTTTTGCTAGAATATCTGTTCTTTTATTCCCGATATAACCGACATGACCTCTTATCCATGCAATGTAGATATATTTATCATGTGCTACGAGTGTTGATCTAATTCCTGTGACCATTTTGTATAAACTATATTTATCTCCGATTGAGAGTAAGGTAGCTTGGGAATTTGAATATACGTAAGCAGTTTTCTTTTTATGTATACGCTAATTGACTGCTTGTTGAATGTCAAAGAGTTCTGCTTGAAAGACAGTGCAGATGGGAGCCAATTTGTACGTTGCTGTGAAAATTTCTTTATTTTCTGAGTAGACATCAAAAGCACATCCAACAGTGTCATCTACGTTTGTTCTCTGCGTACAAGAGCCATCCGTGAAGGCATGAAATTTGTCTTAATATTACACTTTGCTTGATTATCAAAATACCTGTAGTCTCACAGGTGTACTGCTGATAAGTGCACTTTCCTCTCAATCTTAAAATAGTTTTGAAGTTATGGAGAAATAAATTCTGTTTTTTTTTCAAATATTCATTTCAAATTATACAGTGGCTGTTATATTTAATTGTACAATGCCTACTAAGACTAAAACTGCATCCGTAAAATTTGCTCTGTGCGCTTTTGTGATGTGAAATGCAAAGCAACGTTGTGTTTGAAGAACCTTCTCTTCTTCAAATTATTTAATATATGTTGTTCGCAGCTCTATGATAGATACTGCGCAAGGTTTCTGAGTTGATGCCCCATGTGAGCTAGTTACACGCGCCAAAGCTGTTTGAAATTGTTTTACTTTTTTGACCAAGTTTTCTAGACATGGTAATAATTACATTGTCAAAAAACTTGAAAATATTGAGGGATACGTTATACAAAAATTATAGTACTTAAAAGTGCGTTCTTTATACCTACCAATAACATATGACTTGCACTTACTGTTAGTGTTTACTGGTAACATTTCAATCATTATTCTGTCAAAAACTTCCAAATGTTGTGCAGAAATTACAGTTTTTCAAAGTGCGTTCTTTGCAACTACCAATTTTTGCACTTACTGAGTGAGTTTATTAATTACATTTCAATAATTATTTTGTCAATAAACTCGCAAGTATTCAAGGACAAGTTTTGTGTACAAATAACAATACTTTAGTGTATTCTATGAATCTACTAACTGCATTTCAATTGTACTTACCGATGGTATTTACTAATTACATTTCAATAACTATTTTATAGAAGAACTCGCACCTATTCACAACAAGAGTTATGTAGAAATAATGGCATTTAAGAGTGTGTTTTTTGCACCTACTAATTTCATTCCAATTATTCCACTTACTGATTGCATTTACAGATACCATCCAGTGATTATTTTTCCAGTTAACTTATAAATATCGAAGGATAGCTGTTGTGCAGCTATTTTATCATGATAATTGGAAGATTTTGCCGGACATATAATTGTTCGCTGTACATTTACTGATTACCTACATGTCAATAATTTTGTTAAAAGAAGTTGGAAATACTCAAGGATAACTGTTGTGCAGCTAGCTACCTTGCCATGCTAACTAGCAGAGATTGCTTAACTTATAATTTCTTTCTTTGTGCTCATTAATTACATTTCAATAATTATTTATTTCAATGAACTTGGAAACATTGAAAGATAACGGTCGGGTAGCTATTAGGCCAAGCTATAACCGAAATTATAAGACAAACCATTGGAGTGTTTTGCATCTAATATTTGTACGATCATTCGTAGTGAAAAGGGTAATTCATTAAGTATTCAAGGCTGAGTAGTTGGTAGGCTCAGCTAATTGGCAGTGTGTAAGGTAATTTGTTTCCATTTTCATGCATTTACTGGCTGCACTTCGATTTGTTGTGTAACTGTTGATATTATTGCATATTTACAAGGATTCGTAGTTAGGCTAAGCACGAGTAAACATATAATTTTACTATAGTGCTTGTTAAGGGATATGTTGACTTCAATTTTTAGCCTATGCATATTGTTAACAATATAATCTTGCTTAAGTTTATTTCTCGTGCTATTATTTTCATTTTAGATTGGCAGGTGAATAAGTTTCAGTAGAATATAATTATATTAGAATCATTTTTCATTGTTATTTATATACACATTCATAGCTGCTTGAAAGGGTTCGCTTCAGTGTATGTACAACATACATGTATAGTAGGTAATAAATAATTGGTTCAGGAGCTGGATATTATTATTATTATCTATTTTGCCCCATCCCAGTCACGTTCCGCTTTGTTAGCGCGCTCTGCTGAGGGTGCGGAAGGCACAGGAGAGGGAAGTTTTAGCAGCACACTTCAATTAAATTATAAATCGCTTAACATTTTCACAAGCTTAAGTGCATGATTTGTATAAATTATTGAAACTTCTGTTTTCTTTCCTTCTTTCTCTATGCGTTCTCTATTCATATATTCATACTTCTGATATAAACATTTAAATGTTATTTCTGCATGTTATATGTAACTAATTACCACTATTTAAATTACGAGAAGAAAATTGAATAATAATTTATGGAATATTAGGTTTAATGTATGCAAATTTACTTCTGAGGAGCATGAAAATCTTTGAAGACACTTTATAATGCTTTAATTTTCGTCACATGTTTATGCATTCAAAACTGAATGGTATCTGTAAACTAGATTGTACTTTTAATTTATTGTATAAACATAAAGTTATATAAAGGCAATTAAAATTGTTGAACATCGAGTATGTAATTTACATACACATATTTTTCTTAGTTTGTAGTCAGGATCTAAACAATTAGGTGTATTAAGCTTTTCTAAAGATTCCGCTCTTATAAAATAGTTGCCATCGGTTTAGTAAAAGTTAAAGCAATCGTTACATTTTGAAATACGTTAATTTTTAAAAAATAAATGTTAATAATTAAAAATAATAAACAGGAAATGCAAACCTGTGAAATAATGCTTATATTCAAAATGTACATGTAAAAATTAAGGCTATAGTTATAAAGATGGAGAACATACATTTCAACCACTAGTCTCTTAGTTTGAATTCATTTCTAGATAACCATGTGTCGCAAATATTATCGAGTGTATACAATAACCAATATTTGGGTAGGAAAGTCCGACGAGTATTTTTATTACTTTCTCTAGTGCCTATTTATAGAAGCAGGGAAAGTATTGTATTTCACCCAAAATTCGATATTTGCATATAAATATATATATTTCTGGAACACCTGCTTCCAGAAAGAGGTATTTTTGGAGAAATATCCATGGTGTGTGTTTATTTTTTATTTTCTCAAAAATTAATGTAATGCTTTTGACTAAAAAGCCATACGTATGAGTCAACTTCAACTTCCTAGAAATAGCTTATGAATTTTACTTAATTCTGAAAGACCTGTATAATTTTGTAGGTTTGGTAAACCAGAACAGATATAAACTTAGTTCATAATAAATGTAGATCTCGTTAATACTCACTATTTATTTTAGGTGACTATCCATAGTTTCTTGCACATCTATTTCGTAGATATTCCTTACTACTGGCTTGAATTTTGCAATACGTTCATTTTTGAAGTGCTAAGACATTCTTTTGTTTCTAGGCGTTCCATCCAAAAATCTCCACCCGGATATTGTACGTAATTACATGTTTTGAGGTCCCTGAATCTGAAAATAATTTAAAAATGGCTGTGGTGTTAAAAAGCATAACTCAAAAGCGAAACGTTTGTGGAATACCGAACTTGGTACTTAAGTTTAGCCTCTTTTAAGGATACGACACGAAGATTTTAGAGAAAATCCCTCATCCCAAACTACACTTTACATGAAAAAACTTTCGTTATTTTTGATTTACTGACTTATTTAATATTTTTATTAAAATACCACATACTTGAGATATTTGTTTCCAAATAAAAAGTATATCTAGAATTTTCTGGGAATAGCCTGTGAAGTCCTCTTCATTCTGAATGGCTCTTGTACAATTCGTAAACGGTAAGAGATAGATAAAATCTTATACACCAAAGATATAAATCTCGTTAAAACATACAATTTACCTCCTGTACATATTTGTAGCGTTAACCATTCGCAAGATATTCTTTGTTATTTGTTTAAATTTTCAAATACTTCAACTTTTTACTTTCTCTACTTCGTACTTAAATAGAGAGAGCTGTATTCCGTCGAGAAATACGATATCAAAATTTCAGTGCAAATATATGTTTTGAGGCTCCCCGAATCGAAAAAAAGCATTGTTGGATAAAGGTTGTGTGTATGCAGTGAAAGGTTAACTCAAAAACAAAATGTTGGGTATATATCAAATTTGGTATTTAATTTCAGTATATACCAAAGATGTAACACCAGGACTTAAAAAATTCCTCCCACCTGAAACTACGTGCAATTTTTTTGAAAATTGTGATATTCTAAAAGCTAGCTCTAAAGCTTTAGATTAACATTTCATATTTAAGATATTTAAATAACAAATAAAGTGTGTTTAATTTTCTGGGAATAGCCTGTAAAATAATTTATATTCGGGGGAATTTTACGTAATTTCGTATAAAGAATTATTCGTAAGTTATAAACCTAAACTTACTACACAACAAATGTATAGCTCTTTAAAATACGCAGTTTATTTCAATTAACTTCCTGTGGCATCAGCCATTCAGATATATAGTATTGTCGGTTTGAATGTTTCAGCACCTTTGTCATTTTTTAAAGTGCTGACGCTGTTCAGTTATTTCTCGTGATGTCATGGAAAGAGTATGGAATTTCAAGATCAGCATATATATACACACAAACACACATGACTTTCGATTCTACTTTTTGTATCGTCCCTTCTACCTACAACGAAATGTGTAATGAAACTACTTCTGGAAAGGTTTATTTCCATTAATATAAAGCAGGTAGAAAAATACGTTTTCGAGAGATAGTTTGTAATAGCTATATAAAAAGAAACGATAGTAAGTAGAGAAACTCATTTGAATGCAGCGCATCTGATGTTTAATTTTTTTATTACGTACTTAAGAGTAAGTATAATATTCAGTAAAAATTTAGGTTTACAATGCATGAAAGCATATATATTAAAGCGTTATATGAACATAAAATTGCTGTCTCTAGTACTAACAGTATGTTAATTCTGCATACCTCTTTTTAGTTTTACGTTGTTCAAAACCTTTAGAAATATTCGGTATTATCTTTGAAAGCCGATAGTAAAAATTAATTACAGCGTATAATGAACTTACCTCGCAGAATTTACTGTTCATGCCAATACGAAAGTAAATAAAATTTTTAAAGTAAACCTGTGGGCTGATTTTTCTCTTCCTAAATTTTTTAATGATACTGCGTAAAGAATAAAGTCGTGTAGAGATACTCTTGTTTCTATATCCAACGCTGTTATGGAAGGAAATCCTGAGTGACGTTAGATAACCTTGGCCTTGGATATGGATTTGCGAAGAAAAGCTTCAACCATATCACGTTGCAGCCTGGTCTAAATATTCATGCGACAGGAGTAATGCATGCCTTAATGGAGCTTGTGATATCCAGGAAGCGGAGTTCGTTAGATGTTACAGAAAGAAAATGTCATCATTAAAGTAACATTTTCCTTTGAAACCATGACACCATAGAAACTATGCTCCCATATCATGCACATAGTATTTCTTGTTAGCTTTGTGGTTCATACAAGCTCTTTTGAAAGATTCACCCACGTGTGCTTATCACAAGACACTTCGTTAATTACATCCTTCAAATTAAACATCTTATTTTGTATAGCTTATTTTAAAGACATATGACACTTTCTGAGAACGAGAAACCCAGCTCCGACTAAGTATGATGATATGAAGTTTAATGTACATCCGTGGACAAAAAATGAGCAATACTCAGATTCCAAGTGACGATCAGAAGGATTCGTGTACCTTCGTAACAGCTGTGTTCACAATAAACATGCTGGAACTGTAGAATAGCATCTGCCTTGTGAGCGCAATGATCACCTTGTTTCTCGGTGGTGACATTTGTACGCTACTGAAAACAGAGCACGAAAACACGTTTCGTTGGCCGATAGGTTAAGAGGTTAAGGCTTGCGCTCATAAGCTCCTTGGTTGAAATCTTGCATTAGTTATTGTTAATTTTACAACTGGTTGTATAGAACATATTATTGCATTAATATAACTTTAGCATTTTAAATTTTAGGCATATCTATGCACTTAAAAATACAAATCTACTAAAATACTCCTTTTAAATAATTAAAGAAATAAATGCAAATACACTATTATCTTCTAAAACTAAAACACATAAAAAATAAAACAAAATTAATATTCGGTGGACGAAGCCAGAGCACGTATAAGCACCCTCATTTTCGGGTTATAGGTGAAATTAAATTTCTATAGTAACCAGGACGAGAAGTTACAACGTTCCAAGTTTCTTGAATTTGTGCCCAGAATCTGTATGAATTCAATAATTCCATCAGGATATCTTATCCCCAAGAGGGAATCAAAACGTTCTTAAGCTTACCGTGTATTACGCACTGTTCAGTGCCTAGTCAAGCTGCCACAACACACCTAGACCGCCCTTGATATCCAAGATATGCGTCAATGATGAAATTCCCAAGCCTGTATTTTACATCGAAATAACTATTATATTATGAACTTTACTAAATGCTATGTATGAAATGTAGTGTATCGAAAATAATTAGTCACTATGTGTCGATTAAATTATTAACAAAAGAAAAACTCTGATGTGTTACACTCACATGAATTTCTCTACTCTTGTACAAACTATTTTTACAAACGCTTATTCTCCATATGCTTCATGTTAATCATAATGTCGAGATGTCAATCTTATTGGTAATTTTCATGTAGATGCAAGCGGAATATGGTAGGTTTTAAGCGATAGTCTAATATTTTAACGCTGGTTGCTATGTGGCGCATTCCATTCACTTTGCATGTCCAGGACATAAAAAAATCTGATGTGTTACACTCACATGACTTTCTCTACTCTTGTACAATCTAATTTTACAAACGCCTATTCTCCATATGCTTCATGTTAATCGAGATATCGAGATGTCAATCTTATTGGTAATTTTCTTGTAGATGCAAGGGAAATATGGTAGCTTTTAAGCGATAGTCAAATATTTTAACGCTGGTTGCTATGTGCCGCATTCCATTCTCTTTGCATGTCCAGGACATAAAAAAATGAATAACGCATTTGAGAAAAAGTATAAGTATTGGAAAATTTAAGGAAATAACAAGCAATATATCGAAAACGGTTCACTCAACAAAAGAAATGTGTATGACATAAATTGTGTATTTTAACGCGATCTACATTCTTTGTGTAGTAAAATTTTGTCTATCTCTTATTGTTTACCAGTTATGCAAAAGTCGTTCACAATGAAGAATACTTTTGGAGACATTCCCAGAAAATTCGAGATATACATTTCATTTCTCATGACATTATCTTAAACATATGATATTTTCATCAAAATCGTTAGAGCCATTTTTGAGAAAATTAAAATTTTCGAAAAATCTTCCATGTAAAGGGTAGTCTGGGGTGGGGGGATTTTCTTGAAATCTTCGTGTCGCATCTCTGGAAGATACTGAACCTAAATACCAAGTTTGTGCTTATCCGACTGTCCGTTTTTGAGTTATGCTGTTCACAGACACACAGACACACACACACGGACATGTTTCCAAAAATGCTTTTTTTGGATTCAGGAGGTCTCAAAACATGTATTTCCGGCGAAATCTCGGTATCGAATTTTTGGGTGGAATGCAATACTTCCCCTACTTCCGAAATACGTAGTAGAGAAAGTAAAAATGAATAACGAATTTGAGAAAAAGTATTGGAAAATTTGAGGGAATAACAAGCAATATCTCGAAAACGGTTCACTCAACAAAAGAAATGTATATGACATAATTTGTGTATTTTAACGCGATCTATATTTTTGTGCACTAAAATTTTGTCTATCTCTTATGGTTTACGAGTTTATGCAAAAGTCGTTCACAATGAAGAATACTTTTGGAGACATTCCCAGAAAATTCGAGATATACATTTTATTTCTCATGACAATATCTTAAACATATGATATTTTAATCAAAATCGCTAGAGCTATTTTTGAGAAAATTAAAATTGTCGAAAAATGTTCCATGTAAAGGGTAGTCTGGGGTGGGGGGGATTTTCTTGAAAACCTTCGTGTCGCATCTCTGGAAGATACTGAACCTAAATACCAAGTTTGGTGTTCATGAGGCATATGGAGAATAAGAGTTTGTAAAAATAGTTTGTACAAGAGTAGAGAAAGTCATATGAGTGTAACACTTCAGATTTTTTGTTCACGAGTGCACACAGGATAAAATCCATATTAATACTATAAAGATAAAAATTGCGGGCTTTTGTGTGTGTGTGTGTGTGTGTGTGTGTGTGTGTGTGTGTCTGTGTGTGGAGAGAGGGACTAATTCCTAGAAGCATAAAACAGATTATGATAACTGTTTCACCATTGAGAAGCCATCTAAGTATGTTGATAGAGGAATAAAACGCAACCAGCTTTTGTTTGTTACGCATTCTCTGCCGAAGTTCTGGAAATGCCGCATAGGCTACAAGTACTGTTTGGCGGTGAAGAACGAGATTTGTGCCGTATAAACAGAATCGACTGTCGCTTTAATTTATACTTTTTCTTTTTATATCATGGCCAAGACTGTGTCCTTCGAAAAGGGATTAACTTAGTAGCCTGGAAGTGTGGAATAGTCTTCATCTCTATTTCGTTTTGTATGTTTGGGTTTCTCCATTATGTGAAAACTATTTAACCTTTATGTTACTAAATAAACATACGACCAAAGAGAAGGCTGTAAAACATCTCTCGGCTATTCCGACGGAGGATTCTTCTACTGCCAAAGGGCATTTATAGCCTATGCAGCATTTCCATAACTTTAGAACTAGGAGGACTTTTGGGATGGGGGATTAAGGAAGTCGGACGTTCCGCCGATGTTTCACATCCTTTTACCTGAATATCGGGATTTTTATCCGTTATTATCCGGGAATGTACGAAATTAAATTATAAGGGGTAAAGAGAGGATTCACCACAAAAATCCTCTAGATCATTGTACAATAATTTAATAAAAAACGGGGCGATAACTTCAATTACTACGTCACTCGGGTTTAAAACGCTGACCGTGTAACATTGGGTAAGCAGGCCATTCTTTAATATGATAAATTAAATTCTAAGAAATTTGTATAACTACAGAGGGTACACATTACCAAAACTAAACCGTTTTGAGTACCATTCTAAAACAAAGGATTTGCTTATAAATGATGCTTGAATTCCTTTCCCTATTTTCCACAAAATAACCCAAATAAGATCTTGCCCATGATTCCCCCGCTGGATGCCTCCACCACAGAAATGGGCAGTCATTGCTTGCTGGAACAAGATATCTTCCAAAGGTTATATAGGTGATATTGCGAGCGTTAGCTTAGCTTCTATTACGGAAGGGCCTCGACGCCGATCCACAATGGATCCGATGTACCTACGTCCTACAAGGGAGTTTCCCCGGGCAGAAGGATGAGGTGAGAGGAGACACGGGCGGCCGGACCCAGGAGTGATGGTACAGCAATGACAGAGTCCGTAAGTATCCCGACAGACCGGAGACCCCACCCCACACAGAGGGGTCCAATGTCCCTCAAAGGGGATTCGAATACGTCGGCAGCCAGGCGAAAGCCGACGGACAGAGAAAGCTACAAAGAGCATCCTTTTCCCCTGCCGAATAGGATACCACCGAACACCATCGCCGACACTTCTGACACAGTAAGGAGACCAATAGGATGAAGCAGGAAATGAAATGAGGAATGGAACGAAATGGAGGGACAGTAAATTCGAGGGCTGAAAGAAATCACTCCGGCTTTTACCTCTCGACCCAGGTAAACCCTCGAAAAAATCCATAGTCAGAGGGAGCGCCGGGGATCGATTGCGGGACCTCACGAATGCAGACCACAGACGTTGCCGCCTGAGCTCGCTTGGGGAGCGTTAGAAATGACGATTTGCCTACCATCCTACTGTTAACTAACATATTTCACGTGAAAGCCATAGAGAACGAACGTTTCGCGTAAGTTGTAGGAAGACGCCAGAACCTAATGGACCCTGCAGCTACACATAATGAATATTCAGGTATAATAGTAAGCTTTGCCTCTTTACCACTTGCCTACAGTAGGTTTACGAAATATAGCATTCTATCCAACAATCCGTTATAGAGAATTCACTGCAGATGTACTTTCTGAGGGGTAATATTGCATGTGTGTGAGTGAGAGAGAGAGAGAGAGTTTATTGGAAAAATAAGAAATTTGAATTGATCCAAATTGTAGATTCCCATTTAAAAATATTAAATCTTGTGCTTAGCTGTCTCCAGAAGGGCTGCAGCGCAAAAGTCGAGTGCAGAGCTAGGCTCTGATCCTAGGTTACGACTGCAGCCGCAGCGAATAATGAACTTACAGAAATGGAAAGATTGAGAAGGATAGAGGTAGAATAGTATTTAATTATAGTGTTTTTGTCTGCGGATTAATACTGGTAATTGCATTGCCTTGGAGGGAGGGGTTGTTCTAAGTCGCAAAGTATACAATGTTGCCGAATTTGTCCAATATGTTTCGAATATAATAAAGAGGTGGTTTGGTATTGTCCTATCTGCTCGAGAAACTCAGCAACTGAGGCCTCGAAGGCGCGCAGCCGCAACAGACGGTCGTCGCTGGGTTCCGCAATGTGAGTGACTGGAGATGTGGAAGTTGCTTCTTTGTAATTCTCAATGTGATACAGTTTGCACTGTATCTAGACAATGAGGTCCGGCTCTCATAAGAGACTAGTTTGGTGACTGAAGTCCTGGCTTGAGATGAACAGATGCTGCGGCGAAACTTGAGGCAGTATTTTTAACACTTAAATGATTTTAGTCAAATTATATAATAAAAATATAAGAGCCCGCCTTAAAGCAATATGTATATGTAACAATATATAAAATTGTATATTACAGTCATTGTATATATTTATATTATTGTATACATGGAATAATGTTATCTGAATGTATTACGCAATTTAATAATGTAGGAGCTGTGAGAATAATAGGTTAAAAGTTGCTAACAATGAGGTAGCTTTGAGGTAATAATGAATTAGAAGGTTCAATAATGCTACTAGTCATTCTTGGAAACAATAATGTAATTTTTGAGACTGTTTATAAAATAGTCAATCAACAACCAGAAAGAAGCTTATGTTAAATGAAAGTATTCTATTGGAGTAGGGTTAGCCAATCAGAAACTAAAATGGAGCAAAATTTACAAATTCAATTGTCAGTTGCTTGTAGACAGTGCTCATAACTGGACGCGTTGGTTGTAGACAGTGTTCCTAACCGGACGCGAAATGCATCCTCGAGAAATTTAATACATATTCAGCGTAGGACGAAAATAGTTTACGTGTTTAAAAAGTGCAAGTATTTAATAAAATAATCTTACAGCTCTCTATATCAGTAAAGTTTTATTTAAATCGTGTCAAGAATTAATAAAAAGGAGTGAATTAAAAATTATAATCTGTGCAAGCCTCCATTCTTCAGCCGCATCACGCCTTGCAAAGAAATTCATTTCTCTAACAATAACACTGACGCAGCCGAGGCAAACATAAATATATAATATTTAAAGAAACAATCAATTTACAAAGTTAATATTTTTTTAAAATTTTGGACGAAGGCTACCGGGTACCCTATGTGCGGTTGCAACTTCAAGTTCGGCTCCCCAACATCAGAACTACAATACAACTACTTCAAATCGGCTTTCCATACGTGAAGCAACAACCTACTTCAAATTGGCTCCTAAAGCGTGGGGCAAATAACAGTACAACAAACCATCTTCTCAAACTTCTCGTGGTGCTGCGTTTGAATGCCTTCCACGCCAGCAAGATGATTGGTTGCTGTAGGCCATAGCGACTTGAGCAGGTTGTTGAGCGTGGAGACTTTCGCCTGAATGTTGGCAGAAGCTGCTTATAGGACTCCGATGGACGCTTCAATGGCTGGATGCGGAAGGATGTACCTGCTGAAAGCTGAGCGGCTGAAGTGGAGCATGCTGGGGCGCGGTCGGTGGATGACTGTACGGAGATACAGAGGGCAGCTAACCTGACCGCTGTAGTGGTCACAACTGCAGTAGATGGCACAAAGCGTCCGTAGGTGCCCGAGGTTGGGCGCCACAGTATTGGCAGCGCGCGGAGCAGTGCACTCGGGGGCCGCCGAGTGGCCGTTCAGGCAACATCGTAAATATCTTTACACAACTATTTCATATTAGCGCAGATTAGACGTGGAGATTAGAAAGAAACAGAGCCTTTGGATTTGCTTTATTCATTATTTGTTAAGCTTTGCTCACTTTCTAACCTTATGAAGAATAAACAAACAAACCCAAGTTAGCTTTAGTAAGTTAATGCAGGCACCGTTGAGTAATTCTGTACTTATTTTAATTGCCGGCGTGACTTGCAATAATAATAATTATATGTTACACACATTTTTAATTCTTTGAGCTTATTTGTTGTTTCTTTGCCAAAAGACATTAATCACTTCTGCACAATGTGCTTTCTTCATAATTTGTTAGTGCATAATGTGCTTATTCTTGCACGTGCTGTGCACCATGAAGTATAGGTTAGGTTAGCCGGTGCAAATTTGTTTTCCTTTTTCATCCTAGAATGTTTTAACAATCTTTTTTGGGGGGAGTTAACACACAATTTTTACTTTTTGCATGAAATGAATGTCATGCAATAAAACTGAAGCTAAAATTCTTTGAAATACGTATCCTTCATTGACCATTATTGCAAGTAAGCTACCAAGAAACAGAAAATTAATTGCTCAATTATGCAATAGGCATACGCGCTGCAGAAAATCTACATAAACACCACAACAGTTTTTCAGTATGCAGTCGTTTTAGATGCGAAGAAAAAAATAACTTGCGTGTATTAAGACAACAGATGAAGTGAATATTAAGAGGCCATAAAACAGAAAGCTACCTGTAATTTTTCTCAAGATAACAAAACTGAAAAGCAATTATTGAGCCAGTTTGCACTGCGTTTCAAATCCTGACGTAACGATTGCGACACATACACTCTATGCTTTGATACGCTGGTTGGGAGTGCGGCATTTATAATCCATTTCGCAATACGCTTAAAGGGGAACACTTTTAATGTTGACTTTGTGTTCCACAATTAAATTCAAAGAAGTTTAAAACACTTTCGCTGTTGATAGGATAGGACAGGACTAGAAGCGGAGGGGAATTTAACACCTCTAGCTACACAGATCTTTTATGCCAAGGCCACTGACGGAGCGTCCCCAGGAGGGAGAAACAGGTAAGAGGCAGAGGACGGCCGGATCAGGAGGCACGACAGGCAGAGAGCAGGATCCCTACCATGCACAGATTTGAACTCCCCGAGTGCTGGTTGGCTCCCCTCTGTGGGCTTACACATCCCCTAGGGATCCCAAGGACCCGGGGATCGCTCGCATTCCAGGGGACACACGCCGAGACCTCCCGCCGACACTTGCAACCTTGAAAGACACCAAGCAGATGAGAGGTGAAGTGAATTGAGTACGGAGAGGAAATGGAGGGACAGAATATTCGAGGGATGCAATGATTCTTCCCAGCATTCGCCTGTCGACACGGAGAAACCCCGAAAAAACCCATGGGTCAGAGAGATCGACCACGGGAATCGAAGCTATGACCTCCCGAATATGGGCCACAGACGTTACTGCTGAGCCATTCCGCTCGATTTCACATTGGTAGTATTTTAAACATAAAAACGCTAATTATGAGAGTTTTTTTCAGGAGAGTGCGTTGCAACCACTTACTGTTGCGCAAGTTTCTTCAGGCCCAAACTGCTAGGAGCGCTAGTTGGCATGTCGCCGTTGTTTAATGTAAACGGGTGAGTTTTCTGTATTGTCATAGTAAGTTATTTGCTGCATACTAGCTGTGAGCGGCTGTGTTAGTACGTGCTCTACTATAGAGCGCGGTAAGAGTGCTATCAGCGGCGGTGGTTTGAATCTGACACTCGGACAGCAGTGGCCGGTACGGCTGTTGCTGTCTCCGGTAAAGCTGTGGCGTGTCTGCGATATTTCTTCCGCGCCATTTCGAGAAAATTGCATTTTCCCAAGTAGAATTACGTCATATGACGGAAAGTGGTTGAAATTTCTATTCTTACATTATCTAGCACGTACGTAGTAGACAAAGGAAGTATTGCATTCCACTCAAAAATTCCATGTTGCCACTTCACTTGAAATACATAATTTTTGGACATTGCATAAAAATAATTAAGAAAGGTTTGCACGCACGTGTAAGTGAATCTGCTAGCAGCATAAAATCGCACATTATCAGTATCTTTCAAATATGGGACAAAATTCTCCACCCCAAACTACCCTTCCAATGAAAGCTTTCCTAAACTGTTTATTTTTCAAAACATCTCTAGCAGTTTTCATTAAAATACGTTTAAGATATTTGCATAAACAGTTTATATTTTGAACATTCTGTGAATAGCCTCTGAAATTTTCTTAATTCGGAATAATTTTGTGCAACCGACAAACCATAAGAAATAGAAAAGATTAAATTCACAGACAGTGTAAATCGGTTCAAAACACAATTTATTTTACATATATTATTGTAATATTGGCTATTTTGAGGTATTAATTTATAATTTTGACAATTTCCATGCTTTGTCATATTTTGACATGCTGTCAATATTCAGGTGTTTCTCGCAAAGTCATGAAAAGAGGTCAGCATGTGGTGACACATTCTTAAACCTTAGACTACCGCTTCGATTTTCAGTATCCCCCTTGTACCTACAACATAATATGTAATGCAATATTTCTGCAAACGTTTATCTCAATTAACATGAAGTAGGTATAGAAATAAGCTTTCGAAAAAATAGTTTGTAGAAGAAAGTAGAAAAATCCATGTGAAAGTAATACATAGATGTTTTAGAGCAAAGCAATCAGCAATTATACTTGGTCATCAATTTTGTGCTCAATAATAGTTTCTTTGCCCAAACTTAAACCTCAAATTTTATTTCTTCTTTCTCCGATTTCTACATAGCATCTGTGTATAAACCAAGTCTCTATACGACCACCTTGTACGTACACTACGTGATCAAAAGTATCCGGACACCTGGCTGAAAATGACGTACAAGTTCGTGGCGCCCTCCATCGGTAATGCTAGAAGTCAATATGGTGTTGGCCCACCCTTAGCATTGATGACAGCGTTCACTCTCGCAGGCATACTATCAATCAGGTGCTGGAAGGTTTCTTGGGGAATGGTAGCCCATTCTTCACGGAGTGCGAACTGAGGAGAGGTATCGATGTAGGTCGGTGAGGCCTGGCACGAATTCGGCGTTCCAAAACATTCCAAAGGTATTCTCTAGAATTCAATTCAGGACTCTGTGCAGGCCAGTCCATTACAGGGATGTTATTGTCGTGTAACCACTCGGCCACAGCCCGTGCAGTATGAACAAGTACTCGATCACGTTGAAAGATGCAATCGCCATTCCCGAATTGCTCTTCAACAGTGGGAAGCAAGAAGGTGGCTAAAATATCAGGTCTGCGCTGTGATCGTGCCATGCAAAACAACAAGAGGTGCAAGCCCCCTCCAGAAAAACACGACCACACCATAATACCACCACCTCCGAATTTCACTGTTGCCACTACACACGCTGGCAGATGACGTTCACCGGCATTCGCCATACCCACACCCTGCCATCGGTTCGCCACATTCTGTACCGTGATTCGTCACTCCACACAACGTTTTGTCACTATTCAATCGTATAATGTTGATGCTCCTTACACCAAGCGAGGCGTCCTTTGGCATTTTCCTGCATGATCTGTGGCTTATGAGCAGCCGCTCGACCATGGAATCCAAGATTTCTCACCTCACGCCTAACTGTCATAGTACTTGGAGTGAATCCTGATGCACTTTGGAATTCCTGTGTGATGGTCTGGATAGATGTCTGCCTATTACTCTTTACGACCCTCTTCAAATGTCGGCGGTCTCTGTCAGTCAACAGACGAGGTCGGCGTGTACACTTTTGTGCTGTACATGTCCCTTCACGTTTTCACTTCACTACCACATCAGAAAGACTAGACCTAGGGATGTTTAGGAGTGTGGAAATCTCGCGTACAGACTTCTGACACAAGTGACACCCAATCACCTGACCAAGTTCGAAGTCCGTGAGTTCCACGTAGCGTCTCATTCTGTTATTTCACAATGTCTAATGACTACTGAGGTCACGGATAATGAGTACCCGGCAGTAGGTGGCAGCACAAAGCACCTAAGATGAAAAACGTATGTTTGTGGGGGTGTCTTCTTCAACTTTTAACGCCTTCTGAATCACTCCTTCCAGTGCATCTCTTACCTCTATTCCAATGTTCTAGCCAACGTTCTACTCCAATGTCGTTGCGAATTGTATTCCTCTTAATGTTGAGTTTCAGCAGGTTTTCATCTGCCATCCTATCTAAAACCGATTCTTTATTTTTAAGAAAAATTATATATTTCTTAAATGTTCCAGTGAGACCATCATGGATGTTAGGGTTTTAATTCCTATAACACCTGCTGCTGAAAAATTAAGTGTAAATTTATCATGGAAACGTTAAAAATTGTCAACTGTAATTTATGTTGTCTTCTTGTCACTCATGCATTTAAGTCTGCCTCTTAGCACAGGTTTAGATTTTTGTGAATAATACAACTTTGGGATATAATTGAATATTAGGGGAATATTACTTCGGGTACAGTTTTGATTGCTAAGTTTTAACGAAATAAACAAAATAACTTGTTTTAACTTAAATTATGGCAGTTTTCTAGCGTACAGTGCTACCACTCGTAGACATTGTATAGGCCGAAAATTGATTTTCCAGAGGTACATATATCACTGGCAAAGTAACTTTCTGGACATTCCATCTCGCAAGTTATCAACTCTGGAAAATGTATTATACTTGGTACAGTTTAAGATGGAGAAAGCGGTGGTTAAGGTACATAATTATTTCCACTAACTCATGATTAGGGAACGTTTTCATTAGGTGGTTCAGACAATGAATTCAAAACGTGTAGGAGCAGCATCATTCTGAAGTCACCTTTTTCCCCCCTAATAGTCTTCAGAACTTGCAGGTAAACATCAGACAGTTACTAGTATAGAGACGAATAATCAAGACACAGTGCCAAAACATTTTACTGTTACAAAATAACTTGGAGAAAGTATGTTGGCCCTAAAGCAACATGCCGTCTATGTTACCTATCAATGGAAAAGCCTTAGCTTTTTTTTATTATTACTACGTTACAGAAAAAACTTTCTGAATGTGGGAAATTAAGTTTATGACTTAAACTATTACTATGGTTCTCATTTTCGCACATATCCAGTTTTTCTTGAAACCTTATATTTGGTCTTTCTTTTCTATTATGTTTTATGAACGTCGTAACTCATTTTTGAGTTTTAAATGCCTATGTTTGTCCATTTTGGATTTTAGCTCCTAATTTTGTGTCTAAATGAGGTTAATAATTTTCTATTACGTTTATATTTTATTATTATAGGCACAGAGCTTAATAGGGCATATTCTATATTCACACACTGTAAACGCTGAGGACGATAGGGATAGTGAATAATGTTATTATAGTTTTTGTCTTCATCCCTGAATAGAATGGGGATCTTCTGGGTTGGAAAATCAACAGCTTCCCATTTTTTATTTTTTTTTAGTAGTGAACCTCTTTCTAAAAACAGAAGTCTGCAGAAACGATGGAAGTAAAACGTGGAATAATGCCCATGCGAACGCGGGTTTACTTGAGCTGAGTGTTATTCTGGATTTACATTATTAGGACAAGCAAAACTATATAAGAAATCTTATCTAGGCAGTTCATCCGAAACGAGATTTGGTCTCGGGCTCTCCATATTTAAAGGCACAGATGCTATTCTGCCATTTTATTACTGTAGTAATTAAATGGTAGAAATAAACTAAGGGATTTGACAAGCGTTTCCTTTGTTATCGATATTTTTTTAATGTGTATAATAAATGAAGCGTAAGAAAAGGCTAAGCCAAATGTAAATAGATTTTAAAATAAAAACATAAATTCATACAAGTAATTAAATGAAAACGAAAATGCCAACAGCAAGCTGTTTTATTTAAATCATACATTGCTACCTTTAACATGAAGATATCTCCGGAAAAGACCAAATCAGTGGCAGTTATTGGCCGCAACCAATTAAAGTTAATCATACATAATAACATAGTAGGACAAATGTATTTCAATATTTGGGTTTATTCAATTATATACAAATAAAAAAGTGAAATTGGAGAAAATTAAATAAATTTAATCCTTTTTGTGGAACAACACGAAGAGTATTAGGAAATAGGATGCGAAAGGAAAGATTACTGGTTTTATAAAGTGATGGCACTACCTATTGTGTTATAGGCTGCGAATCATGGATTCTAACAGAAAAGTAAGAAAATTAAACAGGAGAAATGAAATGTTTTAGAATTCTTAGCAATCTATTGGGTAAAAAAACTAAGATATTAGAAACGAACTGAAACTAGAAAATATACTACAAATAATACAAGAATACCAATATAATCGGAAAGATGTGTAGATAAAATACCAATCATAAGGATAACAAATGGGGCAATGAACTAAAACCCAAAAGGAAGATCTATTGAAGAAGAAGATGAAGATAATGTATGGTGATATGCTACTGTATGCCACAAAGATGTAGAAAAAACAGCTCCTGACTAGTAAGTCACACAGGTTATTAAATATCTACCACAACAGTTATCACATCTGTTATTTTCTGCATCTCTGAAATGAATACTTTAAGGTATTGATTTAGGGCATAATAACCACTCTTTAGATGCTGAACAAAGATCTGTAGATTATTGTTGAGTCTCATTCTGGCTTCTACGCGCACAAAAAAATTGTACACAATAAAAAATTGTACTTACAAAATCGGAAATCAATTAGTTTAATACTGAAGAGTGTTATGGACTTTTGAATCATTCTATATGTTGTTCTCTCTTGGATTCCGATTCCTTTTATCTTGCACTTGGCCCAACAGAAGATCGGAGATAGTTCTTTTCTCCTTCCATCTGCCGAGACGCTACAGTGACCAAGAGACAACATTGTATGTCCGTCAGAGCAAAGAGAGGGAAATAGATTTTCCTTGTCTTTTCTCCGCGAAGCCTCCCTTTTCAGCATCATCCATTACTTTTGTGTGCCGATGTGGTTTGATCCCTCCGGATTCCGTTGATATGGCAACTGTACGAGGAGCACTTTCATTCAACCTTCTGTCTCTGACTTCAGCACAATCATTTGGCTTTTCATCATATTATAATGCGTATGCCGCAATTCGGTTGTACATTTTCCAGAATTGATGCAAGATATATGCAGTATTCGCTATCAAAGTAAAAATATTTGTGTTCAAGGTACAGACAAAAATCTTAGGGCTTCTCTAGTTTGGAAGGCATAAAATGAACTAAATATATACCAGAAATGTTATATAAAACGATATTACACTTTAAGAAAGCTTATTACTCTCAGATTTCCAGAGTACACTCTTACAATTTGCACAAGGTTTTGCTCGATTAAAGCAAATTCTCCCTCCCCTTCTCTCTCAACTGCCTGCCTGACAGTCAACAGTGTACAGTCGAATGCACGGAAACTTGCACCTGCTTCTGGTTTCCTTTAGTGTTTTTCATTATTTAATGATGGCAGAAATTCATTATTTTCTGTGTCCCACACCAACCCTGGATAAGCCAATCTCTCATTGGTTTGAACTTAAGTCACACACATGCGCATTAACCTATGAACATAGATCAAGCCTAGGTGAGCGCCGAAAGGGAGGGAGTACAGAAAATGAGTGGGTGGAAGGCAAACTTCACAACGACGGTCCACATCAGCCCCTGGGTGAGTCCGTCTCGTATTGGTTTGATGTCAAATGACAGATACTTAAGCATTAACCTATGAACACATCGGTTTCAGGTTCAGGAGCGAAAGAACAGCGAGTAATAAGACAAATATTAATTGGGATGCTAGAACCAGGTAAGAAGTGAGGGGCTGGCCGTGGCAGAGGCGGTTTAATGTTTCCTTGCCAACATAAACCACTGCGCATCGTATCAGCACGAATCCAAGTACTCGACTGTACATTTCACGCTGGTGGCAAGACTTTAGAGCAACGTATTTTCTTGTGGAAATATTGTCATATAGAATCAGCTTCTCGTATACGCGAGGAATTTATTCAAAGTTCCCTTTTCAGAACTACAATTCACGATTTTATGAATACATGTAGACGAGGCGTAAACTTCTTGTGAACATTCGCAGTATTCACTATTGGTATTCTGAAAAATCTACATTGTATACTATAAACCTCTGTTTTTATAAGTAAATTGATTGGTGAGCAATTAGTACAAAATGCATAATTGTTTACACTTTTTTACCAGAAGGTAATAAGTTATATTTGAACCCCATTTTTACTTTCTCTACCAGCCACGTACACAGTGAGTGGAGAAGATATTGCATTCCACCCAAAAATTCGACCCTGATATTTCACCGGAAATTTGTGTTTGAGGCCCCTTGAATTCCATAAAAGCAGTTTTAGAAAAAGGTATGTATGTGCTTTTGTGTGTGTGTGTGTGTGTGTGTGTGGTGAGAACAACATAACTCAAAAACGAAAACTGTGGTAAATCAAACTTGGTATTTAGATTCAGTACCTTCCAAAGATGAGACACGATGATTTTCAAGAAAATTTCTCTACCCAAAATTGCCCTTAATATGGAACACTTCGATGTTTTTAATTTTTTAAAAAAATAGCTCTAACAATGATTAAAGCACCATATATTAAAGATACTTAAATGAAAAATAAAGTGTATATCTTAAAAGGTTTTTCTGGGAATAGCCTTTGAAGTCCTCTTATTCCGAAGGGATTTTGAATAGGTAATCTTAAATAACTGATAAACGTTAAGTGATAGATGAAAACGTTCTATACAAAAAATATTGATCTCTTTATAACACATAATTTAATTCAAATAACTTTTTTGTAGCAACAGCCATTTCCGAGATATCTGTTCCGAATGGTTCAAACATTTAGCCATTGTTTTAAAATCCTGTCGATTTTCAAATTTTTCTCTCGATATCATGGTCAGGTATGTAGTTTTAAGGCTATTGTATAGCATCCAGTTCTAAAACATTTGGCCATTATATTCTGTTTGTATCTGTAACGAAATGTGCAATACAGCTATTTAAGTAAAGGTTTAACTCAATTAAAATGAAGTAGATAGGAAAATAAACTTTCGTAAGAATAATTTGTATACTCACTAATAGTGATAGAAGGTAGAGTTCATGTGGATGTAACATATCTGGTATTTTTTAATCAGATGAAGAAAGAAGAGAAGTAAAATACTGGTTTCAACAATATTTCGCCATTTTTTAAATAGCAGAGGAATCCTTTCTAAAATTAAAGAATAAAGATAGTGGTTAGTGCTGGTTTATGACCTCGCTCTACAGATTTAACTGTGTGTGACTTTGTCTGCGGGTAGTCTTTTAAGGACCACCTCTACAGAAAAAGTACTCGCATGTATAAGTTACAAGTTCACTATTTTAAATGTCAAATAGTACAACTGTATTATAAATATTAATAAAATCCGAATAGTAATTCTAATTCAATAATGGTAAGTGAAATAGAGTGATTAGGTACACCACCAAAACTATAAATGTAAATAAGATAACTCCATTAACTGATTCTAGAAGAAATTGACCTACTTAAATAATAATAAAATGTTAAAGAACATAAGGAATCTGTGAAAATTTGTAGACATGAAATAATTCTCATCAAGCTTTCAAAAGTTCTAACTAGTCATCACATACTATTAACGATATACCAGATTTTAATACTCAAAGATGGATTCCTTAAAGTTAATGTTGTATACACATACACAGCGCTTTTTGGCATAGACATAACAGCTAATGTTTGTTTCAGGTGAGTTGAAGCTGTATTTCTGTGCCACTCAACACTTGCTCGTGATGTACCGGTATGGAAGGGATTCGGTAAGTCACTTTTTTTACATAAATTTGTGAAGTGTAAACTAATTTAACACACTACCAAAGTTTTCTTATACGCAGGACTTGAAACACAGTGCAAGGGCCTTGGAGCTGTTAATATGGTATTAATACCTTATAAAGACTCTTAGCTTTTCCCTTTCAGGTTTAGAGATGATGGGCTCCCGTGTACAATTTAGAAAATGTTAGTATTAGTCCTGGTAGATTTGTATTCTAAACTTAAAAGGAACTTAATTTTTTTGGAAGGTCATGCTTTAATAGATAATAACTGATTGTTTAAAATCCATGTATTCCCATTAACCTACCTGCTAAATCCGTTTAAAGACGCGAAAAATAAGGTGGACATCAGTTTCCTGTACTTTAAGGCTGAAGCCTTGTGATCCGTGACATCAGAGGAAAGTATCAGGTCATGTACTCTGGAATGGACACTAAATATCCTTCTGGTTTATAATTCATAATTTGTTTTTATGGGTAAGCTCGACCATTCTTAACATATTTTTATCGCCTTTTCTTATGTCCTTTAATTCTTTCATTTAAATTCAAAACGTGTAAATGGTTGCTAATAATCCATTCTTGTATCGGTTCTGTAAGAAAATATCCTGCAGCTGATGGGGAAAAAATTGCATTTCTGCAGACTTATTTTGCATGTTTTATCTTTACCACGTATAGTAAGTAAGGGAAGTATTGCATTCCAGAAATTTGATACCGAGATTTCGCCGGAAATACACATTTTGTGGCACCCTGAATAAATAAAAAAGCATTTTTAGAAAAACGAGCGCGCGTGTGTATGTGTGTATCTGTGTGTCTGTGAACAGCATAACTCAAAAACGAAAAGTCGGATAAATAACAATCTTGGTATGTACATAAATTCAGTATCTTTCAAAGGTGCGACACGAAGATTTTCAAGAAAATCCCCCACCCCAGACTACCCTTTACATGGAACATTTTTCGAAAATTATGATTTTTTCAAAAATGGCTCTGATGATTTTGATTAAAATATAGTATATTTAAATATTTTTGTGACTAACGAAATGCAAATCTTAAATTTTCTGGGAATGCCCCCAAGAGTCCTCTTCATTCTGAATGGCTTTTGCATAACTGTAAACGGTAAGAGATAGACAAAGGGCTTGTACACAACAAATGTAGATCTCGTTAAAACACGCAATTTATGTCATATACATTTTTTGTGGAATGAACCATTTCCGAGATATTCCTTGTTATTTGTTTGAATTTTCCAATACTTATACTTTTTCTTAAATGTGAATTCGTTATTCGTTTTTTATGTCCTGGAGATGCAAAGAGAATGAAATGCTCCACATAGCAACCAGGTCTTAAAAGATTTGACTGTCGCTTAAAGCCTACCATATTTGCATCTACAAGAAAATTAACAAGATAATTTCTGTAAATATATATGTCTAGATTAACGTGACGTAGATAGAGAATAAGCGTTTGTAAAAATAGTTTGTACAAGAGTAGAGAAAGTCAGGTGAGTGTAACACATCAGGTTTTTTTCTCCTATTATTGAATTCACGGGAGCACACGCTTGAATGTGATAAGACTATTATTTTTTATCCCTGAATTTATTCACAATTTTGTATTCCTTACCACTTACCTTTAGCAAGTCGAGGAAGTGCAGTAAACCACGCAAATATTCCATACTGAGATTTCACGGGGAAGAAAGTTATGAGGTTGGAGAGAGGAACTAAAATAGGTTTAGAAAAAAGGTGTGTGTGTGTGAGAGAGAGAGAGAGAGAGAGAGAGAGAGAGTGTGTGAGTGAGAGAACAAAGTGCTCAAAGGCGAAATGTCGGGTAAACACACAAAGATATTTACGAAAATCCCGCCACCTTAAATAACAATGGAAACATTTTTCCAACAAATGGTTCTTACGATTTTGATTGCAATACCAGTTATTAAAGATATTAATTTTACAAATAAAATGTATATTTTGAATTCTGTGCTGTAAACATTCTGCGAAGTTCTCTTCATTCTGAATGAATTTTCCGTAATTTTGTACAAAGGTAATCCATAAGAAATACACATTCTATTAGTATTTTCGAGATATCCGTTATTGGCTTCAATTTTCAAGTACCTTCTATATTTTTGAAGTGCTAAATCGCCATTCGTTTGCTTACTGCGGTCGTGCAAAGAGTGGAATTTTAAAGTCAGCATATAGCGACCTGTTTCTTAAAGATTTGTCTATTGCTGCACCCTCTGTATCTCCTTGATCTTAGAACAAAATATATGTGAAACTTTATCTCGACGAACATAAAATAGAAGAAGAAGCAGCGTCTTTAAGAATAGTTTGTAGGAGAATGGGAAGAGTCACGTGAATATAACACATCAGAAGTTTTTACTTCATAAATGTTTCGTTATTGTGCTGCACAGCCATTGGAATTCATGAGTATCTACGTTTACGTCATGTGTATATGAAAATTTGCAGTTTAGATAATGATTCAAATTGGAAACGGGTTGTATTATTTACTCATTTCAAGTAGTCTTTCTGCTCTCCTAAAAGGGTACTGGATAATGAATTTTCCATAAAATTTGCAGAAAACAGCTTATTAAAATGTTCATGGAAAAAGTTTTTAAGTTCTAGAATCGGGTGCAGTTGCGATTTTGCCCTTAAGACATTTAAATTGGGAAACCTGACTTTTAATGGACTCAGGTATGTGTGCGAAAACAGAGTGTGAAATTTTAAAACTGATTGCTCCCAACGTTTTATTAATTTTTGCCGTTTTCAAACCCTACACATGAAGCAAATTTGTTAAATTTTTTTCATATCATCTATAAACATTCCTTAAGGTTTGATGAGATCTAAAGAGCTTTTTCCTGATACGAAATGAAGCTCTGGATTTAGGTTTCTAATAATTAAATACACGATTGAAATATTTACACACTTTATTATTTTGTTAATGGAAAAGTTTTAATATAACACAAAATTTAATTTTAGGTTATAAGTAACTATATTTGAGGAATGATATGAAAAGTTTTGAAGAATTCAAATTTTCATCGTGTGAGACATTTTACTCGTGACTCGATGTTCATTCGTTGAAAATTATTTTCATGGAAATGTAGGTTACGTACAACTATAAGAATTAATTTTGTTATAATTGTGTCTAAATTAAATTAAATTGAGTTTTATTTATGGACGCTCTTTAACCGCTGTGGTCCTTAGTGTCCCATTCTATATTGGGCGTGAAACACCGGTAATTTTGCTCAGAGGCCTCTTGATCAGACTTGAGGTTCTTTTGCGTGCCATAAGCCTACGACAAGGGACCACCAGCTTTACTTTCCTTCCGAAGGGAACTAGAGACTGGCATAGTAACCACTACATCACGGAGGACGATATAATTGTGGTGAATAATGTATGATAAATATGCTAAATTTGTTAAAATTTTTAGAAATTGGGAATTTCAGTAGTCATTTTATATTTTGTTTTAACTAAAATACAACACCAACCTTCTGCAAATGGAATAGTGTTGAAATATCTACTCTTTATCATAAAATTATTTTCTGTGTCGACGTAAATATTAAAACGCTCAGGCAAGAGCGGACATACCTGTGTTAATTGACTTATAAGATTTTATTTATCAACACTCAGTTTTACATCGTAACACATTTTTCCTTTCACAACGAAATATGTAAAGAAACCATTTCTGCAAACGTTAAACTCGATTAACAATAAGATGATCGATAAGCTACCAGTCATCAACGGAGTCTTCAGATTTATTTGGCCTATACCGCAGTCGATTGTTTGCGCATATCATTACTTTGAAGCTAGTTTATCACCTAGGAAGCGGTGGATGTTAACTGTCATAAGATCAGGTTAGTGAGATGGGACTTGTATCGTACCTTTCCAGTATTTACATTTGGAACTTCCTTCGCTTGTCATCTGCATGCATGTTGACAGGTAACTCATGATTGGACGGTTTTTGTAGCGTAGTGTGTCTCGGCTTAAATGGCACAACTTTAACTTTTTAAAGAAAAAAACAGCTTAAGTAACCTTTATAAGTATTTTAAAATATATTTAATTGTTGTAATTATTTCTCTCTTTTTCTGTTAAATGAAAAAGAACTGTTTTTTTTTGCGAAAGAAGAAAATCAATCACACAGCGACCAATATCGAAACGAGTGTCCCTCGTGTCCTTCCAGTTCGGAAGTATCACTCATCGATGTAAATTCTGTGATCGGTGTTCACTTCCATCTCAGGTGCAAAGGACGCACAAAATATCCTAGTGAAAAACAGTTCTGCACCGCCGCTTTACATCAGGCTGTTTAGAAGTCGGAAACGCATACAGTTCAAGGTTCAATTCTGCACCTCCCCTTTGAGTCAAAGGGTTCACTGAAGTAAGTAAGAGAAGTAAAAGCATCTTACGGTTAAACCAAATGCGGCAGAGTATTCTGTGGAAGAAAAACGTTAAACGGCGGGTGTCACACAGCTACGAAACACATACTGCAATAAAAGTTTGCTCTTTCAGGAATTTAGAGGACCATAAATAATTAGCTATCCAGGTTAATGAGGGTAGCGTGTCGGTGATATGGGAAAGAAAAGATAGTGCACGTATTTTTCAAACTGAGGGGCATGGTAGCTGGATTCATACTGTTTAAGCAGATGTGCGTGTTATTCTTAAAGCATTCAAAGAGTAAGAGTTGAGGAAACACATACAAGACGCTTGCGGGAGGAGGTATCAAGACACTATTTGATAGACAACTAAGATATACACAACTCCCTTAAGATTTCTTTGCAATAGGTCGGACGTGTAACGCGTACCGCTAAATGTCATTTCCATAGTAAATAAATAAGTTGAACATTGGGACTCTGCAATAAACAACAAGCAAACACACATCACACTCAAGATTTCTCTGCAATAGGCCGTAGGTGTTAAGTGTACATTCGAGTGAAAAAAAACGTTTCTGGTTACTTTTAGTGTTTTCACTCTTGAATGTTGGCAGAGTCTCCTCATGATTTGCGCTCCGCGCCCGCCTTAGGTGAGCCATCCTCTAATTGGTTTCAGCTGAAGTCGATACGCTAGCATAAGCCTATGAAGAAACGTTAGGCCTAGCTGGTTGATAAAAGGGATGGAGAATCGATGTACGTCACCTGAATGGTTGAAATAATATGGCTCTCAAAGACTGTCCATACTAGCTCCTGAATGAGTAAGGTTCTTATTGGTTCGAACCTCTGTAACCGAATGAGGGATGGGAATAGGGCATGGCAGAGGTGTGTTAATTATTCACTGCCAACTTAAACCGCGGTTCCTTTTTTTTTTGCATCTGACTGTGTCGCGAAATGAAATTTTCATAATAAATAAATAACATTGAACATTGTGGCCGTCGATTGATGTGACATCACGCGCCTTGCAGCTATGAACACACGCCGAGGTGAAAGGAGAATTCTAATAAAAGTATAGAACCACAGGCATTGTACCGTTTAACCATCACAACTAGCCCAAGATCAGGAAGTGCCCATGCCCTGTATAAATCATAGTAGAACGTGTTACAGTGCTTCAACAACATCCCACGTAGCCTTTCAACCCTTCCAGCACAGCCTCAACTGACGCAAATAACAGAATATTCTTTCCTAAGAGTGATTTCTAGTACAGCAATAGAGAAAGTCATGTGAATATAACTTATTAGATCTTTTTACTTTCTCTACTACGTATGGTAAACTACTCTACTACCCAAAAATTCGATACAGAGATTTTACCGGAAATACATATTTTGAGGCCTCCTGAACCCCAAAAAATTATTTTTGGAAACATGTCCGTGTGTGTGTGTCTGTCTGTCTGTGAACAGCATAACTCAGAAACGAACAGTCGGATAAACACCAAACTTGGTATTTAGGTTCAGTATCTTCCAAGGATGCGACACGAAGGTTTTCAAGAAAATGCCCCCACCCCAGATTACCCTTTACATGGAAGGTTTTTCGAAAATGTTAATTTTCTCAAAAATGGCTCTAACGATTTTGGTTAAAATATCATATGTTTAATATATTTTTATGAGAAATAAAATGTATATTTTGAATTTCCTGGGAATGTCTCCAAAAGTATTCTTCATTGTGAACGACTTTTGCATAACTGGTAAACCATAAGAGATAGACAAACGTTTACTACACAAAAAATGTCGATCGCGTTAAAATACACAATTTATGTCACATACATCTTTTTTGTTGAGTGAACCATTTTCGAAATATTGCTTGTTATTCCCTTATATTTTTCAATACTTATTTTCTCAAATGCGAATTCATTATTCATTTTTTTGTCTTGGATATGCAAAGAGTTATAATCTGTGGCAAAGGGAATGGTGCTGCACCTAGCAACCAGCTATTAAGAGATATGTATATGCTTAAAGGCTACTGTATTTCTATATTGCCCTTGTAAATATATATTCCCCTTACGTCTACAAGAAAATTAGTAATAAGATAGAGTCGGCAAATGTTTATCTCGATTAACATGAAGCATATGGAGAATAAGCGTTTGTAAAAATAGTTTTTACAAGAATAGAGAAAGTCATGTGAGTGTAACACATCAGATTTTTTTGTTCAGTGAACCATTTTCGAGATATTCCCTTAAATTTACCAATGATTATATTTTTTTCTTAAATGGGAATTCGTTATTCATTTTTTTTGTCTTGGATATGCAAAGAGTATTAATCTGTGGCAAAGGGAATGGTGCTGCACATAGCAACCAGCTATTAAGAGATATGTCCATGCTTAAAGGCTACTGTATTTCTATATTGCCCTTGCAAATACAAAACAAGGGGAACATAGTACGCTTTAAGCGGTAGTCAAATATTTTTAGAACTGATCGCTATGTGTAAAATGTAATTCTCTTTGCATGTCAAGAACATAAAAAAAGAACAACGAATTGTCAGTAGAGAAAAAGTGTAAGTATTGGAAAATTCAAAGAAATAACAAGGAATATCTCGAAAATGGTTCACTTTACAAAACAAAATGTTTATGGCATTTATCGTGTATATGCAAAAGTCGTTCAGAATGAAGAGGACTTTTGGGGACATCCCCAGAAAATTCAAGATATACATTTTATTTGCCATAAAAATGTCTTCAACATATGATACTTTAATAAAAATCGTCAGAGCCGTTTTTGAGAAAATAAAAATTTTCGAAAGATGTTCCATGTAAGGGGTGGTTTGGGGTAGGGGATTTTCTTGAAAACTTTCATGTCGCTTCCTCGTAACATATTGATACTAAATACCAAGTTTGGTGTTTACCCGACTTTTCGTTTTTGAGTTACGCTGTTTACAGACAGATAGACACACACACAAGATATACACACGGACATGTTTTCAAAAATGCTTTGTTTCTTTATGTCCTGGACATATAAAGAGAATGCAATGCTCCACATAGCAACCATATCTTAAAATATTTGACTATCGCTTAAAGCCTACCTTATTCCCCTTGCACCTACAATAAAATTAGCTGTAAGATAGAATCTGCAAATGTTTATATCGATTATCATGAAGTAGATGCAGAATAAGCGTTTGTAAAAATAATTTGTACAAGAATAGAGAAAGTCATATAGAATACATGGACTTTATTTTCCACTTCATGTCGTTTCAGCAACATCAAGCTTTCATCAACATCTCAAAAGGTCTTTGAAAAACGAGAAACGGTTTAAAGAAGCGCCATTGAGTGGATATCACCGAAAAAGATATTTGGGATTCTTGAAATCATTGTTTCGCAATAATTACTAGGTAATCTATGGTGGGAGTAAATTGCATTAATTTTAAGTGAATAATTATAATAGTTTGGATTAAGGAACAGCCTAAAACGCATTCCTGTAACAGTGAAGTATATATTATGTTAATATATCCTTCTTATAATTTAGAAAACATGTTCAATAAATTTAAAAAAAATAATTCCTCGTTTATATACGATTACTCTCGAGAATGTTTGAGTCGGGAAAATACAGTTAAAATGTCTAAAACTAACGAAATATATAAGTGTGTTATGTTGAGCAAATATATTTTAATTGGACGTATTTTTATCGAAATTTAGAATAAAGAATTTTAAACTATGAGACCATTTTACGATTTAGGCGAGTGTTTTATGGCGTTGCTCTAATTTACGTAGCTATTTTAAAACGTACTTGAGGATGCACTGATTTATTACTGTAGTTGTTCTGTAGCCAGTGAGGCGGATTAGATAAAAGTGAAACTGGGAACGCTTGCCTTGAAATACACGCCATAAAAGAAAGACAATCTCTGTTTAAAACTGCATGATGACGGTTCTCGTAATTTAAGTGCCTCTGGCCTTCACCTTCACTAAGTAGGTATGTGTCTATTTTTGTCAAGTTTGCCTGTGCTTTGTATTGCTGCCAGTAATTAATGTTTTTGTTAGTTGGAGCACTTTCATGTTTAGAATGCTTACACTGTGTTTTGTTAACTGAAACACAGGCATATGCTCAAAAAATACCCCTTTTTACTTTCTCTACTATGTGTAGTAAGTAGGGGAAGTATTGCATTCCACTCAAAAATTCCATACCGAGATTTCACCGCAAATACATGTTTTGAGGCCTCCTGAATCCAAAAAAAGCATTTTTTGAAACATGTCCGTGTGTGTGTGTGTGTCTCTCTGTCTGTCTGTCTGTGTATCTGTGAACAGCATAACTCAGAAACGAACAGTCAGACAAACATTAAACATGGCATTTTGGTTCAGTATGTTTCAGAGATGCGACACGAAGGTTTTCAAGAAAATTCCCCCATCCCAGATTACCCTTTACATGGAACATTTTTCGAAAATTTTAATTTTTTCAAAAATGACTCAAACGATTTTGATTAAAATATCATATATCTAAGATACTTTTATGAAAAATAAAATGTATATCTTGAATTTTTTGGGAATGTCTCCAAAAGTATTATTCATTGTGAACGACTTTTGCATACCTGGTAAACCATAAGAGATAGACAAAATTTTACTACACAAAAAATGTATATCGCGTTAAAATACACAATTTATGTGATACATTTGTTTTTGTAGAGTGAAATACTTTCGAGATATTGCTTGTTACTCCCTTAAATTTTCCAATATTTATACTTTTTCTCAAATGGGAATTCGTTATTCTTTTTTTTTTGTTTGTCCTGGTAATGCAAAGAGAATGGAATGCGCCACATAGCAACCAGCTCTTAAAATATTTGACTATTCCCCTAGCATCTACAAGAAAATTAGCAATAAGATTAACATCCCGATAGTAAAATTAGCATTATTTTGGGTTACGCTCTAGCGATGCAAAGCAAAACCACAAGTATACAGCTATATATTGTACCATTTCCATCTACCAGAGAAATAAAATTAAATTGAATTCTATTTATGGACGCTATTTAACTATCATGGTTCTTAGCCTCCTATTCTGTATCGGGGTGAAAGACCGGAAATTTTGCTCGGAGACCTCTTTATCAGGCTTGAGGTTCTTTAACTGCCGTAAATCTACGACACAGGACCACTGGATTTACTTCCCTTCCAAAGAAAGCCACGCATTTTACGCCCGACAAAATCCATTGCCCTCCGCCGAGTTTGAACCCGCGACCTCGTGAAGAAGCTTACTGGAATAATTTACCAGTTTAGTCAATATTTCTTAAGTGCAGCAAAAATCTACAAAACGGCAACAACCAGCTCGTGAGCCTGTTGTGTGCACCTCAATGTAGTTCTTTGATAAATGGTTTTAGTGATTCAGCTATTTTATAAACCTGAGGAGTAAAATGAGTACAATCTGATTTAATGCATTTAAATTTGGTCATGGTTTGAGATAACTCTTTCATATTACATACATAATATAAAAAATACTCCTAAGAAATTATTTTAACAAATATTTTATCAAATTAAAAAAAATTAAACACTATAAAATAACAAAGCGCACATAAGTTGTTACACAAATGTTGAACCTCAGGAATGATTGTAGTACGATATAAAATTGGTGTAACATTAATTTAGACATTGCGTAGATTTTCATTCTTTTAATTTTGAGGCAATATTTTATATCATAACACTGTGAATGCCAGAGTGATTGTAGTGTAAATTAATATTATTGTATGTACAGGATTTTAGATGTTTGTTAGCCATAAGTACTGTTAGGAAAGTTTACACGGCCTCACTGAAACTGACAATGGAAGTGGGAAACAAACCCAGGGGGTGAGTTATTTATCACTAAGAAGAGACAAACAAATGACGTCAGGGTAGCGTGCCTTTTTTTAGAAATGGAGGGAATATCTTCCCTAGAGTATATATGTTATTAGCAGTGATTGGCTGACAAAACAGACGCTAAAGTGGGCGCGATTTGGCAACCAATAGCAGCTCTATTATAATGTTTAGGCAATTCGAGGTGAAGTATATTCTCGAGCCATAAGCAAGTATCACGCAGTTCGGAAGAATCTCTCACGAGGTGCACGTCACTCAGTCCTAAGGAATCTCTCACGAGGTGCACGTCGAAGTGTTAGTTACAAAAAATTTGAAGTACGCGAAGTAATTGGCGTGCGGAAGCTAAAACGACTGTAGTTAACATTCGGAAATATCACAGCTTCAGTCAGGCGTGTATAAAGATTAAATATGTGTATTATTAATTAAGTGTGACGGCAATAAAAGTGTAGAAACAAATTAGTTTATCAGTGTTATCTTTTAGAAACAACTCCTTTCCGTTTACACGCCCTGCTTAGAGACATTTGCTCGACTGAGTTGTAATACCCGGAGGACAATGAACCCAAATTTAAAATAATAAAACAAGAGGCGCTCAACAAATAAGACAACACGAACCAGAGAACTGCGACAGTTGAACTTCAGGAATGTTTGTAGTACGATATAAAATTTGTATAACATTAGTTTAGACATTGTGTAGATTTTCATTCTTTTAATTTTTAATTAAAATAGGTATTAAAGAATACACTAATACTTGTACAAATCACATTAATCATCAATGTGTGGTACACAAATCTTTTGCATTTACAAGTTTATTGCATATGTTTAGCAAATACAAAAAGCTATGAGAGCGTCTGCCTTGGAAACTATGCAAGGTGATATGAATTTTTGTGCTCCATTTCCAGTCAGGAATCACTACCTGAAGTTTTTCGGTGAACTTAAACTCACTCTGTATAAAAATAAACGACAATGGGAAGAGAAAATTAATGAATGTAACACATCAGATTTTAGGAGTTATATTTTAACATTCGGTCCATTGAGTACGATAGACAACCACACATGTTTATTTATTATTTCTTTAAGAACAATTTTAATTCTCTAATAATTGCTTATAAAAACACAGAAAACAAAAGTTTCTATCCACTTAGGCTAATCACAATAATCACCCTAAAATGCTACCATAGCACGAAACACGAGCTATCAGCTGATGCAGCGACAGAATTGACTGTTTGTCTCATATGTCTTTTTCTTTCTTTCTTTTTTCTTTTGTCAATAGATAACGACATGCCAATCAAAACAGGCTTCAGTGTAGAAATTGGGAACTATATATGTTATGAGCAAGATATTTGGCATAAAATATATCTTTTAACTTGAGCTACAATTTTCTCATAGTAACACTTGTATAATTCTTACGGTTAGTAAGAAAGAAAAACACTTCGTGGTCTATTTACATAAAATTCAAGTCATATATTTTATTAATCATTCCAATATCTCAAGCATCCAGATCGTTGAAGCTATTTTGAAAAAATAAGGTGTAACAAAAATATTTTCATATAAAGCATTGTTTTGAAAATCTTTGTTTTGCATTTTTGAAAGCTGCCGAGCTTAAGAAAAAAATCTGATGTGTTACACTCACATGACTTTCTCTACTCTTGTACAAACTATTTTTACAAACGCTTATTATCCATCTACTTCATGTTAATCGAGATAAACATTTGAAGACTATCTTATTATTAATTTTCTTGTAGATGTAAGGGGAATATATAATTACAAGGGCAATATAGAAATACAGTAGCCTTTAAGCACATACATATCTCTTAATAGCTGGTTGCTAGGTGCAGCACCATTCCCTTTACCACAGATTAATACTCTTTGCATATCCAGGACAAAACAAGGCAATATCTCGAAAATAGTTCACTCAACAAAAAAAATGTATATGACAAATTATGTATTTTAACGCGATGACCATTTTTTGTGTAGTAACATTTTGTCTATCTCTTATAGTTTACCAGTTATGCAAAAGTCGTTCACAATGAAGAACACTTTTGGAGACATTCCCAGAAAATTCAAGATATACATTTTATTTATCATAAAAATATCTTAAACATATGATATTTTAATCAAAATCGTTAGAGCCGTTTTTGAGAAAATTAAAATTTTCGAAAAATCTTCCATGTAAAGGGTATCCTGGGATGGGGGAATTTTCTTGAAAACCTTCGTGTCGCATCCCTGGAAGATACTAAACCTAAATACTAAGTTTGGTGTTTATTAGACTGTTCGTTTCTGAGTTATGCTGTTCACAGACAGACACACAGACACACACGGACAGACAGATACACACACGGACATGTTTCCGAAAATGTTTTTTTGGATTCAGAGGATCTCAAAACATGTATTTCCAGTGAAATATTGGTATCGAATTTTTTAGTGGAATACAATACTTCCCCTACTTACTATACGTAGTAGAGAAAGTAAAAATCCATATCAATATCGAAACAAACTACGCACGCGCGCATTTCCAACAAAGTTTTTTTTCAATGGAAAACGTTAATTTAAAACAAAATCTGTATAATTAGTATTTTGAACCAAATATCACACTTCGTGTATGTTAGACAAGTGTATTGAAGTTAGAAAAGTGACATAACCTTAATTTTTAGGTTTTCTTTTTCTCTCTACAGTACATAAAAACGTAAACTACTTTTATACATAAACACTAATAGGGTGCATTAGCAAATGAAACGGCACCTCGGAAAGATGTAGCATTAAGAAAAGGGATCGGTTTATCAGTTTTATTTATTGTTTTCGAAGATGTAATTGCTAAGTGAGTGTCTGAGACAGCCAATGGCGTCGTATTCATTTTTTTGTTTCATTGCATTCGTACACAAGTGCATTAGTTCTAAATTTCTATGGGAGAATTTCCTGCGGTAAAATTTTAGATGCACTTTAGGTTGCTGCAAAACCTAAGATCTTCTCTACAGTGGCTGTGGTTTCGGAAATAACCTTACCAAGAAAACGACTGTATGCTTTTACCAGGTATGAGTTGTTTTAGAGTTGCAATTAGTGGCAACACGGAACAGCCGTTTAAGAATTGATTGTTTGTGGGGCTATGAACTAAGGAGAAATCGATATTAAAAGCTGCCAACTCTCCCCACAGTGGGTAAAGGAAAGAATGCAGGACGAATTTATTACAGTATCGGTCTTGGTATCGAACATGTTTCGTTTAAGCTAATATATCCTAATGCTGAGGTCGAATAATAAAACATTTTAGTTGTATTTGTGGAAATATTTATTTAAATAATATTTAATTCACATGACACCACGCATTTAAAGCGGTTAGTTAAACATACTGAGAAAAGATCCACCTAAGCTGAAGTACAGTCGCGTGCATGGAAAGGTGCAGGTGCTTCTGGTTTCCTATAGTGCTTTTCTTTATTTAGTGTTTGTAGAATCTCAGCATCTGTGTTCCACGACAATCCTGAGTGAGCCAATCTCTTATTGGTTTGTATTCAAGTCCCACATTATCCTATAAACATAGGTCAAGCCTGGGTGAGCAGCGAAACAGTACGGAAACATTTCAACTGAGTGGCTGGAAGGCATGCTTCGCAACGATGGTTCATACCAGACCCTGGATTGATGGTTTGATGTCAAAAGTCCAGCACTCAAACATTAACCTATGAACACAGGTCGCTTTCAGGATCAAGAGCGAAAGAAAAGGGGAGAGCTGCAGCGCATTATATCGGCAAGATTCCATGTCCTCGACTGTACAGATATTTAACACATCACTTTGTTTTAAATGCTAAAGTACATGAACTCAGTTAACTAAGTTAGTTATAATTTCCAGCCTATGATTGGTTTAAAAATGTTTTTAAATGTTTAAATCAAAATGCGCTGTAACAAATTATTTAAAAAATTATAGCTGTTTCTTTTTTAATTTATGTGACGAATCTCACAGAACATAGTGAATAGGATTATGTTTTTCCTTACAGTTATAAGTTTAATATTTATCAAAGTCAGCCCTGATGAATTAGTAATAACTAAAGAAAACTAGTTGTGAAGTTTATACATACAGTACCTGGACTAAACCTAATTTCTATCTTGAAGTCTTTAATACCATGGGTGTTAATAGGGATTCATCAGATATAAAAGACCATCAAGAAACAATTTAAAGAAGGTAGTATAAAGGGATGTTTGTATTTAACGATTTACATATGTAATTAGATGTATTTCTAGTGTAATTTAAAGTGATTAATGCACAGGTAATGTCATAGAACGTGTTTTTCTATTATACAATTATTATTATGTTCTATATTTATCAATATGAGTGTTTACTTTTTCTTTTGAGTAAGCTGTCTGTTTCCTCTTATAAAACGTTTACTCCCTCTCAATTTTGGAAACACTCTGATATATGCTAGGTATATTATTTCACGTATAAGTTGTTTCCGTGGTGGTGCAGTATTGTTGCCCATGATCTTGTTACGAACAAGGAACTTCTACAATTGCTAGTATTATGACATGTAAACAAGCGGCCTTTTCCGCTAGGCTCCTTGTGAAACATGAAGTTACAGTAAGAAAGATAGGCAGGGATGAAACAGATATGCACTTTGTAAATATGTTTTACAGTCTTCAAACAAGCATATACACACATAATCAGGATTGTCAACCTCCGTAAGTTTGACTCGGCAGTAGACCAATAAAATTGTCAACGCTAGCGGATGAACTGGTCGCGACTTTATTTGACGATGCGGAATTCCGATACATTTGGCAACACGGCACGCATAAACAGTCAACGTGGGCAGATAAACTCTTCTGTCCTCTCACCCGGAATAAGATGCTCCTCATTTGTGAACTGTATACTGGTGCTGCTGTTGCTACCTTTAGCCCGTTAGAAAGGATGGAAAAGTTGCAGTAGTTTTCTTTTTCTCTGAGCACTATTACCTTGAACTTTATTCCGTGGCAAGCTTGGAGAAACAAATCCTTAGTAATGTTGACAGAGACAAAGAATTTGGGACTGCTGCAGGTGGACCAAATTGGGCATCGTGTGACGGCAGGATAAAGGCATTACGGTAAAATTATCCTCTTTTCTGTGCAAGATATAGCGCCTCATAGAATTTCATGAGTGTCTTCATAGTTTGATGGAGGAAACGTGATAGCGTAAAGCAGAAGGAGCGTCACGTAGGTGAATTGCTAGTCATGTAGTAGTAAGGGAGGAACAAAAGAGATGAAGGCGGGAAGGAAGTCGGGTGTGCCAGGGTTTCCTGGTGATAAGCGCACGGCAATCCGTCATGCTTGCTCACACGTCGTCTATTATTACCTTCCAGCATGAGCTTGGAGGACCATATCTTATACTCCTTCCACAGTCCCCGACGTTATATCGCGGGATGTACTGCTGTAAAACAGCTACCGCAACACATTAATTTACGTGAACTTTTATACACATAAATGATGTGTCTTATTGAACGTCGAATCATAACTATAAACTTGAATTAGTTCTAATAATTTATTTAGGATTTGGAACTGCAGATCTTAAGGCAGTATTTTTAACACTTAAATGATTTCAGTCTAATTATATAATATATAATTCAGTAACAGCCCGCCTTGAAGCAATATGTGTATGTAACAATATATAAAAAGTGTGTATTTCATTCATTGTAAATGTTTATATTATTGTATGCATGTTCAATAATGTTATGTGGATGTATTACGTAATTTAATAATGTAGGAGCTGTGAGAATAATAGGTTAAAATTGCTAACAATGGGGTAACTTTGAGACAGTTTATAAAATAGCCAATCAACAACCAGAAAAAGCTTTAGTTAAATAAAAGTATTCTATTGGACTAGGATTAGCCAATCAGAGACTTAAAATACAGAAATTTACAAATTTAGGCGCAAGAAATCAAGTCAGTTGCTTGTAGATAGTGCTCATAACTGGACGCGTTGTTTGCAGACAGTGTTCCTAACCGGACGGGAGACACGTCCTCGAGAAATTTAATACATATTCGTGTGAGACGAAAATAGTTTTACTTGTTGAAAAGTGCAAGTAAGAAAAACATAAAAAAAAATCTCACAGCTCTCCCTATATCGGTGAAGTTTTATTTAAATTGTGTCAAGGATTAATAAATGTACTGAAGTAACATTATAATCTGTGTAAGCCTACATTCTTCAGTCCCACCACAGCCCTGCAAAGAGAAACATGTCTCTAAAAAAATACTGACGCAGCCGAGACAAACATAAATATATAATATTTAAAGAAACAGTCAAATTACAAAGTTAATATTTTTAAATTTTTTGGGAAGAAGGCTACCGGGTACCATACATGCGGTTGCACCTACTTCAAGTTCGGCTCCCCAACAGTCGAAATATAATACAACTCCTTCAATGCAACCTACTTCAAATTGACGCCCAAAGCGTGGTGCAAATAATATAAAGAAACTACCTACTTCAAATTGGCTTCCATACGTGGGGCAGAAACTATCAACTTCAATCTGCTACCTCAAAACTCATTCCTTCAGTAACGAACTCGTACTGTTATATGGAGCACCAAAATAAAAGGTCTATGAACAGTTAAACGTACAACATACTTCGAAATGTTACTTATTCTGAACTAGTATTTTAATTATCTCCGCTTTTTCGTTTAAAAGATTTTGTTTACTTCTTATGGCTTTATACTTTTATAAAATGTAGTAACACTTCAGGGACTACTTACTGAAAATATAAAATACAGGAATATTTTATTTACCATGTCAGTAAATGAAATACTTAAAAAAACATACTTATGCAAAGTCTTAGTTATGTTTGAGAGAAAAAAATTGAGTCTAAGGAAAATTATTGCATACAAAACGCTACTTAGGAACGAAATGTTCAGGAAAATCTTGGAATAAAATGTTTCAGACTGAAGTGCTTAAATGACTTATCATGGCAGCGCACGCGTACACACAGACGAACCTTTTTCTAAAGATACTTGTGCGATTCATAAAGCCTCAAAACATGTATTTCTGGAAAATCTCGGTATCAAATGTTTGTGTGGAATACAATACTTTCACTGCGTATCTACTAGGTATGTGTTAGAGAAAGTAAACGAAGACTGGGTTTAATCTTAAAATCTGATAAACCTTCTTTGTGGACCATTCTAAAACCCCATTTCGCACATATTATTTAATATTTACAGAGAACTAACACATATATAGGCTTGAAACTTAGTGTGTATTTTAGTTAAGACATGCCTATATCTAATGAATTTCAAAGCAATCAAATAAAATTGGTGTAAAATAAATGTTCACCTATGCTTTACCTTCCCCAGCCGGAATTAGACGAACTCGTTCTACGAGCATTGGGTGGAATCGGATAGTACAGTAATGTTGTAAATGTAAACCTAATCTAAACATGTATTCTATATTCAGGAGAACCTCATTATAAGCAAATAAAAATTGGAAACATGCCCGAATGTGGCGTGACGTCAAACGTGGAATAGAGTCGCAGATCTCCCATAACATCAAATACAAAAAAGCGACCTGACGGAGAGTGATGGATTTTTTCGGGCGTAAAAATCCTTAGCTTGACTTCCTTCGGAAGGGAAGTAAAGCCGGTGGTCCCGTGTAGTAGCTTTACGGCACGTAAAAACACCTCAAGTCCGATAAAGAGGACTCTGAGCAAAATTATCGGTCTTTCACGCCCAATATAGGATAGGACGCTAAGGATCGCAGCAGTTAAAGAGCGTCCATAAATAAAACTCAATTTCATTGCTCAACAAAACAACAGAGGCGACAAAGCTCAGCTTAAATTTGGCAGCAGAGTAGAATTGAACTCAGCGAATAATTAGCTAATAATCTGCTGTCATCTAATTCATAAGTTTCCAAGGCATAAAGAGGAAGACAGGCTTGCTGCATGTTTAGCTATCTGACTGACTGAAATAAGCAGACCTTGCAAAAACACTGCCTAGGTTTTCCTCACCACGCCAACAACGTCCATGTTATATTTTACTAGAGATGAGACCTCGATATCGTCCATACCCTCGGTACTCGGTGGTATTGAAGTATGTCTAATACTTTGAGATAAACATTAGATACTTTCAAAGTTTTAAGTTTTGCGTTATTAAAAGTTAATGCGTTTAACTTTATGCTAGATAAGGAATCAAAGCAATCGAGACTTCACGTTATTACCTCGTACGTGTTCCCAAAAACGTTTCTGGACTGTAATTCTTGATATACCTTGACTGGGTTTCCTGTGGGTGAATAAATGCAACACTCCACAGATCCTGTGTCTAAATGAAAACACGCAAAACAATGGGGGAAGGAGTAGGAGTATTCGTGTAACACGCAGCGTTAACTGAGTTGTGAATGAAGCTGATTTAGCGGACACACTAAATCACGTTTCTGCAATAGTCTGGCTTGGTGACACACTCTCAGCTATATCGTATACTTATTCCGGTGACCAAAATTTGTGAATCCAGCAGAAACTTATCAGAACTTGAGACGTGAAACAATACAGTGCATGGAAAGATTTGTTATTTTTAGTTGTTTGAGTTTTATAAAAAAAAATATATTAGTTTTTATTTTCAAGATTGTAGACTAAAGAATTGCCACTGCTTGTTTTTCTATGGCTAGGAAGTCCTTTAAAAGAAAGTTTTCAGCGCAAAATATAGTTCATAGATAGGAAAGCAAAGAAATTATATTATTATTGTTATTATTAGCCTTGATTAACAATAGGGGATATTACAACCTGTAGAATTGTCAAGATAAAAAACTGCTGCCATTTTGAGATGGTCAAATACATAGGAATAAATTCGAAATTCGTACAATAATATTGAAATAAAAATATAATTCAGTGAAAAAGCTATCGCCTTTACAGTTTTTTATTAAGTGATTATCAAGTATCGGTATAGTATCGAGAAATAGTGGTATCGTCCCATCATTATATTTTAGAAACCTAAAATACATTTTCAATGATTTTGGATCCTGCATCTAGCCTATGACAATATCCATCTTTTGATGAAATGCAATGCATCCTCTTATTAAAGTAAGGAGTATAGAAAGTATGCAATACATGTTTTGAACATTTATGTTTTTCTTTTGAAATAAAGGGAATCAACAAACATGGTCTGTTGTCTACTAACCATTTTCCATGCGAATATTCCACAGTACCACACGCACTACACACTTACTTAAAATTAACTGTAATAATTGCCTCAGCCATATTCTTGTTATCCCTTTTTTCCATTGATATAGCCCGCTTCAACTTCTTATGGTCATTTTGATGGTCTCTACTTAAGAAACAGATGATTGTTATTACTCTTGAACTGTAGTTTATCTTAACACTGCAATTTAGTACGTTTTGCTGTTAAACACACTCGCATTACCTCCCACATTGACACTTCCAAACTCTGGAGGATATGGAATTACTCTGACTAAAGAAAATCTTGTGTGTTACATTCACATGACTTTCTATACCCTCTAATTATTCTTACGTAAGCTTATTTCTCTATCTACTTCAATTTAATCAGGATAAATCTTTTCAGAAACATTTCGATTGCACATTTCGTTATAGATACGAAAGAAGCAGTGGTAGCTATATGTAACCGCGATGTGCTGGACTTAAAATTCCATACTATTTCCAAGCAGTACCGAAAAACAACTGAATGCTGACAGGACATTATAGAATGACGAAGTATTAAATATGCCAACCATTAATAACTAACGTTCGGAAATGGATTATGCCACAAAATAAAAAGTTTGAAATAAATTTTGTTTGAAGAAATCTACATTTGTTGTGTACGTTTTCTTCTATCAGCCTACGTTTGCCAAGTATACAAAACTGTATCAAATTCTTTTCTAATGAAGATAATTTTACACAATATATTCAGAAAATTCAAGATATACGTTTTATTTTTCATGTAAATATTTGTAATGTATAGCACTTTAATCAAAATCGTTGCAGCCATTTTTTAGAAAATAAATACTTTCGAAAATATTCCATGTAAAGGGTAGTTTGAAGTGGGTGGAGTTTCTTGATACCTTCGTGTCGCATCTTTGGAGGATACTGAACTTAAATACCAATTTTGGTATTAATCCGACGTTTTGTTCTTGAGTTACGCTGTTTAAAGAGACACAGGCAGACACTCGGACTCGCAGACACGTATGAACCTTTTTATAAAAATACCTCTTTTGGATTCAGCGGGCCTCGAAAGATATATTGAAATCTCGATATCGATGTTTTTGTATGGAATGAAGTGCCTTCTCTAGCTGCTATGTGCGTGGTGGGGAAAGTAAAAAAAGCCCCAGCTGGGAATCGAACCCGCGACCCCTAAGTTGAGAAGCCAGAACTTTGACTGGAGCCCTGTTTCTGTAAAACTACGAGAATGTGACAATCGCAGGAAACTTCTTAAAGGAGTCTGCGGTATGGTTTAGAGGTATAAGCATTAATGACTTTAACAAATGCTCCGGTAACAGCAGGTGGAAGGTTATCACCACGATTGCAATACGATTGCAGTGTACCAAACTAAAGCCAGAAACACACAACAGAATCTTAGTACTTAGTACAAATGCATAGCTCTGCTTGAATGGAATGGAGTACTACTGACGCACGATTCATTATTCACTTTCGCTTCCAGTGTGACCTTTATATCAGAACATCTAATTAAGCTGTGTAAGTGTTGTTTAATTAGGAAATTTGACATTAGAAAACCGATGCTTACATTTATAGGATCTTTCAACAAGAGTGTCCTATCTTGTGATAGCTGCCGTTGTTATTGAGTTACATCAGTCATGTTTTTCATGTGGTTACAGTTGTTATTGACAAATAGCCATGGAACGTTACAGCATTCAGCAACGCGTAGAAATTATGAAAATTTATTATCAAAATGGATCATCTGTTCGCCAAACCTTCCGTGTATTGCGTGAGGTTTACGGTGTGCATAATCGTCCCTGCGAGAGAACGATTCGGCGTTTGATCGATAGATTTGAAAGAAGTGGTTCTGTCAGCGATCAAAGAACGCCTGTACGTAATCGACGTAAGCGCTCCAACGAAAACATAGGCGCCGTTCGTGAGAGTGTACGCGAGAACGGAAATAAATCAATTGCTCGTCGAGTGCAAGAATTGGGACTTTCGCCGACCACAACTTGGCGAATTCTGCATCTGGACTTGACGTTTCATACTTACAAAATGGTGTTAATTCAAGAACTAAAGCCCAACGACCACAGATTACGCCGTGTATTCGCTGACTGGGCTATGGTCCAATTGGAAGCTGACCCAGATTTTTGTCAAAAAACCATCTTCAGCGACGAAGCCCACTTTTGGATGGATGGTTGTGTTAACAAACAAAATTACCGCTATTGGAGCAATCACAATCCAATGTAAATTCAAGAACGACCACTTCATCCCCAGAAGGTTACCGTGTGGTGTGGATTTTGGTATGGTGGAATCATTGGTATATATATTTTCCAAGATTATGATGGAGAAGTTCTGTCATTGGAGAGAGATACCGGGTTCTTATAAGGGACTATTTTTTGCCTTAATTGGATGATAAGGATCTCGAAAACATCTGATTCCAGCAAGGTGGTGCCACATGTCATACTGCTCTCGAAACAATCGATCTTTTGAAGGAGTAGTTCAGAGATTTCATCATTTCCCGTGATGTTAACTGGCCCCCGAGGACATGTGATTTAACGCCGTTGGATTACTTCTTGTGGGGTTATGTTAAATCTCGAGTTTGTCAACAAGCCAGACACAGTAAATGATCTTATGAATAACATCACGCATGTTGAAGTTGGACTTAATTTACGTCCTTCTGTCATTGAAAATTGGGTCAACTGTATACGCGCAACCTAACGAAGTCGCGGCAATCACTTAACTGGTGTTCTCTTCCACACGTAATGACATTAATTATGTTCCAAAATAAAAAAAAAGAAATAAACCTCTATCATTTATAGAACGTGTTTTATTTAAGTTCAAAGATAGGACACTCTTATTGAAAGACCTATACAATCGGTAGCTAATTTTGTACATGATGCTCTTCTATAATAAATCATTTCTATAAGGAAAGTGCAGTTTCTGGCCTTGATTTAAGCTCGGATTTAGGTTTTCTTTATAGCAAGCTTTTATTTGAAGTATCTGTGCAAATATATGATTAATAAGACCAACCAATACGTGTATTTAATACTTATCTTCACCTGCATATGAATGATATAAATGTCTCAAAGTATCAGTGTCTGTATTCAGTCCAGTTGTCCCATATACTTACTCTTGTACAAACCATTTTTACAAACGCTTATTCTCTAATTTTAGTAAAGATATCCAGATGTTAATCTTGCTGCTAATTTTCTTGTAAGTGGAAGGGGAATATGGTAGGCTTTATGCGATAGTCAAATCTTTTAAGAGCTGGTTGCTATGTGGAGGAATCCATTCTCTTTGATGTCCAGGACATAAAAAACGAATAAGGAATTCCCATTTGAGAAAAAGTACAAGTATTGGAAAATTCAAACAAATAACAAGGAATATCTCTAAAATGATTCACTCAACCAAAACTGTATCTGACATAAATTGTGTGTTTTAACGAGCTCTACATTTTTTGTGCACAAAAATTTATTTACCTCTTATGGTTTGCCATTTATGCAAAGTCCGTTCAGAAAGAAGTGGGCTTTTGTAAACATTCCCAAAAAATTCAAAATATGCATTTCATTTGTCATGAAAATATCTTAAACATATAAATACTTTAATTAAATTCCTTAGTCATTTTTGAGAAAGTCCGAATTTTCGAAAAATGTTCCATGTAAAGAGCAGTCTGGGGTGGAGGGATTTTCTTGAAAATATCGCATCTTTGAAAGATGCTGAGCCTAAATACAACTTTGGTATTTATCCGACTTTTCACTTTTGGGTTCCGCTGTTCACAGACACGCACACGCTTGGACCTTTTTCTGTAAATGCTTGTTTTGGATTTAGGGGCCTCAAAACATGTATTTCCGGTGAAATCTCGGTATTGAATTTCTGGGTGTAATGCAATACTTACCTTACTTATTATACGTAGTAGAGAAAGTAAAAAACACAATCAAGATTAGACCTGAAAAGCATTAACAAAAATATTCCTTTGAATCTTTGTGCACGTATGTCTGCGAACAGCATAACTCGAAAATGAAATGTTTGTTAAAACACAAGTATGGCTCCTTTTAACATGTTATGCAAAGACATTTGGAACTTCCATCACACCAAAATGGTTCAGTAGAACGATTTTCGTTAACGTTTAATTTCTCAGAATATTGGTAGCCATTTTGATTAGAGCATCGCAACTTTTAGATAAATAAATGAAATGTAGCTGGAATTTTATGTGACTGGCCTGGGAACTTCATTGTTGTTGAAGTTTGTAAAACTGCGAAATAATTAGAGAAACTCACTACAGGAAAAATGCAGATCCTATTAAAACGTACAATTTGTCAACTAGCTTTCTTTTCTAGCATTAAGCCGAAGAAAAAGTATTATTATATGTTATTATTATTATTATTATTATTATTTATTCTGAAACGTGCTCTTTTGACCCAAGAGGAAGTGGATTAAATTAGGAATAATAGCAGATTCCTACTTGAAAATATATTCCATAAATTAATTATCAAGCCGTATTTCTTCCATGTAATGAACTCATAATTCAATAACATAGATAATTACAATTTACAAAACCCTTATTCGTTCACCATTCTTTACATTCTTTACGGCTTCAAAATCTTTAAATTAAATTAAAATAATTACAGAATTGCTTCCTGCTCTCACATTAACAGCAATACGTCTATAGTTCAGACGATCAATCTTTTCCCGGTGAAGAATAACTAAAGAGAATTATGAATACGTTAAGCCAAACATGAACTTAGAAATACCGTCCAGAATGCCTTCTATCTAAACCTTGTCCTGTTGTTTTCCTCGTAACCTAGCTCACCGTCGAAGAAAGATTGATCAGCCTTGTGGACAGAACATTGAAGAAAACTGGATCTAATCCGGCGCCTGCGCAGTCCACGACCACAATCACCTGACGTACTGCGTGACTCAAAATAACTGCGCCCTTTCTTCTTGATGTCGTCTGCTTGAGAACCACTAACATAGTCGTTTCACTTCTGTTTCCGTACATGTCAGTCTTCCTTTAATACAGCCCAGTCGCTAAAGCAGATTTTTCCGGGGAGGGTCAATTTGGCACAATTATTATTCGTATATATTTAAGTTTTCCTAATTTGAGCCTTGTTATGCACCATGTATATACCATGTTTGTGCGTTTCTTTGTAGCTCATTACTACGAAAAATCGACTTTTGAATGTAGATGGTTGTGTGTGGTTTCAGCTTCTTGTGTATAACTAAGCGCTATGCACCTTAATAAAATATTCAGACCCATTAATATGCGGCTGAATAAGGGATCATTTTTATATAAATAACATAATGATTCGATAATGACTAAATAAAATACACCAGTGTTACACATGGATTATTTATAAGTCTGATCTTATAAGTAAGCAACCACTATACTCATATCTACATATAAAATTTGTTTGTAAAGTATTTTGAAACAATTTGTTGGACAGATGCCTTTAAGTTTTGAGTGTAGACAAACTCAGGTTACCCGTAGCAGTCTCCTTGTTACTGATGTGCAATAACACAGATGTGTGTGTTGTACACAGGGTTGTAGCCATAACTGACATTAAATTCCAGGGCATTCAACTTGAGACAAACCTCGCCTCATCCATCTGAGTTGTTCTTGCAAATAGGCAAATAGATCCTTTGTTGGAGAGAGCTAGAGGATCTGCCATTGTTGACACATAGCAGCATTCAAGTAGCGTTTGTGGAGCTCCACTAATGGTATGGGTGCTAAGTGCTTGCCTCCCAACCCTCCATTTTCATCACTAGAGTTTAGGATAACGATCTCAAACTGGACTACAGGGCTCTCTCGGAGATTAAGTGCGTCACAGTTACACTAGGAGACGTATGCAAACTCACTTTTGTAATACTGGTAAAAAGCCTTTACGAAGACCAGCAAAGAAAATTGATACCCCAAACAAATATTTAAAATATTTTCAAAATTCTCTTTTATGAAAATTTGATAAAATCTTGCTATCGTTTCAGAGTCCTGCAGAATAAGAGAGCAGAATAAGTTCACCGACAAGAGCATAGATGAGCTGGTTAGACTGCACATGTGATCGAGTATAAACCCGCTGTAATGAACCACACTGTTTTGTAAGCATCTGCAGTTTAACTTGTTTCACCCCTATGCTGAATTTTCGATAACATTTTGAAACAAATGTCACTTTACTTTCTATACTACTACTCAAATACACGATAACGAGTTTTCACCGGAAATGCACGTTTTGAGACTCCCTGAATAAAAAGAATCTGATGTGTTAAATTCAAATTACTTTTTCTACCCTTTATCGTTTATTGGTGAGCATAAAACTATGTTTACTAAGCTTATTTTTCTATCTGCTTCATTACAATCGTGATAATTCTTTGCAGAAATAACTACATTACACACTTCGTTATAGATACAAAGAGAACAGCGATAGTCACATTTATAACAACTGGAGCTATATGCTAGCCTTAAAATTAAGTACATACTGTTTCCATACAATCGCGAAAACTACTTAAAATCGATAGGGATTGAAGAATTCGAAACATTAGTAATATCTATCTTACAACTGACGTAAGCTAAGAAGAGTTATTTTAAATAAATTGTGTGTTTTAAAGAGATCTACAGGTTTGTGTAGTACGTTTTCGTTTGTCGCTTAACATTTACCGAATATACAAGTTCATATACAGGATGGACCATTTAAGTTGAAACTGTACAATATCCCCAAAACTAAGCGTTGTAGAAAGAAATATGCATAAAAGTTGCTTGCTATTATGGTGGAAAGTAAATGCCATTAGTCGTGTTTTATTTGGAGGACGTTGTCATGGTCATTTTAGGGTCAATTTATTTTTACTTTCTCTACTACGTATAGTAAGTAGGGGAAGTACTGAATTCCACCCGAAAATTCGATACCGAGATTTCACCGGAAATAGATGTTTTGAGACCCCCTGAATCAAAAAAAGCATTTTTGGAAGCAAGTCCGCGCGCGTGTGTGTGTGTGGGTGTGTGTGTGTGTGTCTGTCAACAGCATAACTCAGAAAAGACAGTCGGATAAACACCAAACTTGGTATTTAGGTTCAATATCTTCCAGAGATGCGACACGAAGGTTTTCAATAAAATCCTCCCCCCAAGATTACCCTTTACATGGAAGATTTTTCGATAATTTTAATTTTCTAAAAAAATGGCTCTAACGATTTTGATTAAAATATTATATGTTTAAGATATTTTCATGACAAATAAAATGTATATCTTGAATTTTGCGGGAATGTCTCCAAAAGTATTCTTCATTGTGAACGACTTTTGCATAACTGGTAAACCATAAGAGATAGACAAAATTTTACTACACAAAAATGTAGATCGCGTTAAAATACATAATTTGTCACATGCATTTTTTTTTGTTGAATGAACCATTTTCTAGATATTGCTTGTTATTCCCTTAAATTTTTCAATTCTTATTTTCTCAAATGGGAATTCGTTATTCATTTTTTTGTCTTGGATATGCAAAGAGTATTAATCTGTGGCATAGAGAATGGTGCTGCAGCTAGCAACCAGCTATTCAGAGATATGTATATGCTTAAAGGCTACTGTATTTCTATATTGCCCTTGCAAATACAAAACAAGGGAAGCATAGTAGGCCATAAGCGATAGTCAAATATTTTTAGATCTGGTCGCTATGTGTAAAATGTAATTCTCTTTGCATGTCAAAAGATCGTTTCTGCAAATGTGTATCTCGATTAATATGAAATAGATGGAGAATAAGAGTTTGTAAAAATAGTTTGTACAAGAGTAGAGAAAGTCATGTGAGTGTAACATATCAGATTTTCTCTTATTAGAAAATGGTTTGTAAAAAGCTCCTTATTTTGTCATAAGTAATAAGGAAACAAAATAAAAAGTTTTGGTTCCACATACGGAACGTAACATGACCTTCAAATGACCATCCATGCATGGTCCAACCATTCAATACCCTCTTCGTACACAACCATTCAGAATTTTCGTTCGTGTAAGAACAATTGCAAAGAGTTTATACAGATGTTGTTTAGTTTTTTATGAGGAGTGAGAAAACAACTAATAAACGTAGTTTCCGATTTAAAAATTAAATTTATCCTAAAATGACCATCGCAAGTCCTCCAAATAAAACAAATAATGGTATTTACTTTCCCACATAATATGAGGCAACTTTTATTCAAGACATTTCTTTCTACAACGCTTAGTTTTGGAGATATTGTACAGTCTCAAATAAAATGGTCCACTCTTTATAATGCCTTCCGAATTAAGAGGACTTCTGAGGATACGCCCCAAATCAAGATATAGGTACGTTTTATTTTTCATGTAAATAACTTTGATATGTGGTGTGTCAATCAAAATCGTTAAGCCATTTTTTAAAAAATCGAAAATTTTGAAAAATGTTCCACGTAAAGGATAGTTTTGGGTAGGGGAATTAAAAAAACCTTTGTGTCGCACCTTTGGAAGGCATTGAGATTAAATGGCAAGTTTGGTATTTTTCCCACTTTTCGTTTTTGAGTTATTGCAGCTGACCATTTGCATGTCAGCAATTAATCAATTAATAATGTGCGCCAAGAGTGTATTAATTATTATTAAAGTACCAGGCATGTTAAATGTTATTAATATTATATTTACAGAATAAGCACAATATACAGCGAACATCAAAGCATGCTGAAGACAGATAAAATGTGAAATATGCCTAGAAGGCTTAAAGAAGGGTTGAATATACGTCCTGTTAGGCCAGGGGCTTAACATAGGGTAACAAGCCGGACGTCCGGTCAGCAATAATAGTGTCCTCGCCTTAGGCTAAGACGGTCGCCAGTTTGTTGAGAAGCAAAGTCTTTCAGAACTGCAATTTACGTGTGTAAGAAACACGAAGATCACGGTAATGAACTTGAACATCGAAATGTACGTGTCTTATCTTTAAATCTCAGCGAAAGCACGAGGACGTTCTTCTGAGAACCTAGTGGCACAAAATCTAATCTGGAGGACTATGAATGGTAAACTACCAATCACAATTTTCCAAAATATTTGAAACAACGTATTCAGAAATAAAACAGAAGTCACATGACTAAAAAAACGAAAGAGTGGGGCAAATATCCAGCATGGAAGAAGCTCTGAAATAGCGTGAAAATCCTCGCTAACTAACTCGCAAAGTATCAACTTGGAGGGTCGAAACATCGACAGGGCAGACCGCTGTCACTACGCTGCCAATCTCGGATATATAAACATTTCACAATCGAACAAGGTATAACAGTCACGCATCGTAACTAAGTGTGTCGCGAACCGCGTTACAGCCGAGTAATACAGCGGAATAATTAGTGTCACGCGAAAGCGCGAATAAGTGCGCATAAGAGTATAAAGTACAACGTGCCAACGTATGACGTCCGGTAGGCAGGGACGGTTTGTGGCAAGATCACGAGGGATTCCAAGGTTTTTGATTAATTATAATAAACTGACTATACATTCTGAAGCCGAAATCAAGGAGTTTTTGTCTTCGTCAACATCCACACAACATGATCTCATTGATCCGAGGAGAAGAGACATCACTATTCACACCTCCATCTCTCTCCCTCTCCACCTCTTCTACCTCCGCTCTCCATTAAACCATCATCCTGCTTAACAACGGACCAACGTATTATGCTGTTCACAGAGACACACACACTCACACATGTAACTCTGTCTAAAATGCTTTTATGGGTTTAGGGGGCTCAAAACACACATTTCCGGTTAAATCTCGACATGTAATTTTGGGGTGGAATACAATACTTCCTTTAATTACTGTACGTAGTAGAGAAAGTAAAAAGAACTTAATAAGTAGAGTAAGTAGCCTATGGTAAGTAGAAGTATTGCATTCCACCCAAAAATTTGATAACGAGATATCACTTGACATACGTACGTTGAATTAAGTTTTAAAATATCAGAAAAGTGTTCTTGTGTGTATTGATCAAATTAATTTCGTATCATCAGACCCCTTTTCCTCAAAATTTTATTTTAAATGTTGCACTTTTTTACAGAGGAAAGTGCTTCTCTGATTAAGAAAATGTAGTTTTGAAGTACAGGGCAAGTACATAATAAAAACGCGAGTATGGAATATCCACTCAATGTTGTAAAGCGTCAGTGAATACATATATGAATCCAAATAGTACTGAAATCAGCTCGAAATAAAACGAAAAATTGCCACAAATGTCCACTACTCAGCCTCTATCCCAAATGTCTAGTGTAGTATTTTTATCTCAACTACTGATTAAGCAGGTCAATTTATTCCAGGTTTTTTGTGTAGTGTGAACGTTCATGTTGTCTAACAGCTCAGTTTCCTCGATAATAAAATAAATACGTTCTACTATTCATACTCTTAAGACATTTGATACTGGTCATTTCAGGTTAAGAATGACTTCAATTTCAAACAACTACGGCTCTATCGTTTAAAACTGTAGGAATGTCTTACCGATGCTCAATGGTCTGTATTTCGTAGTTTTCTTTTTCGTTTTTGTTTATTTATTTTTTGTTTGTTTTTGGGGGAAGGGAACTTTCGGTCGCCTGGGGCCATTTAGCCATCACCATTTCATTATTCTTGCTTGTTTTGAAGGCTAATTAACGTCCTTTATCAGGGTAGGTCACATCGGACGCAATGATTTAAATATGCTCAAATGCGCCCGAAGTCCCTAGAGCTTAGAGTACGCGACGATCATCTTCTCAGGATAAGGGAAAATCCCGAAATAAACCTATTCAGATAACTACCCTTAACCTAGATTCCAACTCGGGACCTCGTCAATATGAAGTAGATACGAGACTCCACACCACAGAGGTGGGCAATATCTCGTAGTTGGTAAACAAACTACAACGGAGAATAGTCTGTTTTCGGTTATAAAATTAGGTATTAGTACCTTAAAATGAATAATAATAATAATATAATAAAAACAATAAGTGTTCAGATAATTCTATTGCGGATCTCACCTGGGCTACTAAATACTAATAACTACTTCAGAGGTTCTATTGTTTAATTCTTAAATTTAATACAACTTAGCTGGCAGGATTTCATATTAATGAATTTTCTTGTATTGTATTTCAACTCTTGCCTTCAAAAGAATAAGTCCTAATTCGTAAAACAATTCAATTGTATGTTATTGCTTATGTTTTCTAATTGTCCTTCCATAGTGTTGTGCGTATGCAGAGGCTGGATGGTGGAATCAGTTTTAAAAAGGTAAATAAATGATCATCATTTTTCTCGACCAATATTTAAGTGCAAATGAAGAAAAGGTCCCACCATTGTCTTAAAACAAAAATTCCGCATGAGACATTTCGAGTTCCAGTATTCGAAAAGTTGTTTTTAAAACTAAAGTCCTCATAAATTTTATAGTATTTAAGACACTGATTGCGATAACTAAATATTGCAGCATCACTTTTAAAACATCTGATGTGTTACATTCATTTGAGTATCTCTAGCCACTGCCGTTTATTTTTATATTTCTTCTACAAATTTTTTTCACAAAAATATATGCTTCTATGTATAATCCATCTTTTCTATCTAGCTGTTAATCGAAATGGTTGCAGAAATCCTTTCGTTGAAGATAGCGATAGTAAAATCTTTAAAAAGGGGATCGCTAAATTCTGACTTTGAAATTCCACACTTCTTCACATGACATCACGAGAAACAAATATGGTGACTTTATCCCTTCTAAAATGTATAGCATTGGATAATTCAAAACCATAATTACCAATATTTTGTAAATGGTTAATATCACAAAAAAATTAAATAATGTGTGTTTTAAATAGACCTGCGTATGTTGTAGCTAGGTTTTATAGAACTCTTATTAACCAGCAGTTGTACAAAATTCATTTAGAATAAAGAGTACTTCAAAGGCTATTCGCATAAAATTCTAGATAAATGAGGGCTGATCAATAAAGACAGACTGATTTTTTTCTGTAGTTTCCTTGATAGTTTTATGTCTCTACCACGAATATTTCAAAAGAGCAGGGTTTCATGTATAATGTCCATAAGCGACAGCACTCTCGTAACGGTAGTTGGTAGTAATGCTGTATATTGTTGACCCTACATGAATTTCGCATACCACAAAATGGAGGTGACACGAGAGGAGCAATACAGCGCAATACAATTTTATTTTCGTTTAAATCATACAGCCTTGAAACTTTCGAAAAGCTGAAGCAAGCATACGGTGAAGATGCACTACCTCGTGCAACGGTGTTTAGGTGGTTCAAGGACTTCAAAGAAGGGCGAGTCCTCTGTGCTAAGCAAGGTGGGCCTGGTGTTTTGAATGGAATGATTTACCAGCATGCAGTTCCCCCCTCACACTACTGTTACAGCAGCTACTATACGTCAGTATTGGCTACACTGAGGAAGCACATTACAAGGAAACGTCCAGAACATCATCGGATTGGGTGGCGACTTCATCGCGACAACGCGCGGCCTCACGTCGCAAATCAAGTCCAGGAATTTTTGGCTAAATTCAACATTACCTGTGTGTCGCATCCGCCTTAAAGCCCGGTCTTACCCCCTGTGATTTCTTTTTATTCCCATTACTAAAGGCAAAGCTCCGGGGCATTCGATTTGAGAGCACTGAAGCAGTGCTAAAGAAAAGTGAGGCGATTCTCAAAGACCTGACAAAGAATGGTCTGTACCATGTGTTCGAGGACTGGCAGAGACGGTATAAAAAGTGCATTCAGTTAGGAGGGGAGTACTTTGAAAAAGATCATGTCAACATTGAAATGGAGTAATAAATATCTGTGAAAAAAAATCAGTCTCAGTCTTTATTGATCAGCCCTCGTATGTATACATCATTAAGTCATGCAAATTCTGTTAAATATATGGTATCTGATTCAAACTCTTAAGAGTCATTTTTGAGAAAATAAAAAAAATAACTGGAAGTTTTGCATGCAAATTATAGCTTGGGGTGGAAGTATTTTTTGAGAAATCTTTGTGTCACATCTTTAGAAGGTGCCAGGTTTGGTATTTAAGCGACATTTCGTTTTGGAGCTATACGGTTCAGACACACAGATGCAAGAAACGTTATAGAAACATTTTTTTTTCGCTCAAGAAACCTCAAAACATATTTATGGATACCTTGATATAGAATTTTTAGGTGGAATAAAATATTTTCTCTATCTACTATAGGTAGATAGATAGAAGGTAATGTTTGATAGAAATACGTTAGACTGATTGGGCTCACAGCTTGCATAAATTCATAACCCAAACTTCGAAAATAGGTTAATTTAAACAGTAATAAACACATAAATATTCATACAGCTTAATAATTATTATAATAAAATAATATTATTGTTTTAATCTTTATTTTCTTTGATTTTGGAAGCTGTGAGAGGGACAGGCTCTTATTGGCAGAACTTCTAAAGATTCCATAACGACACGCTGTTTTGCACGCACTTTATTCTTCAGGAACGCAGAAAAGAGAATACTAAATTCGTTTCCACCTTCGCAGCACTTTGGCATAAAGAACCACCTGGAAAAGTATTGCTCCCTGAAGAGAAATAACTGCTAACAAAAATGTGTTTTATTGGGAACAAGGCAGAAGGCAAAAACGATATGACGTAAGCGCTGGATCGACAATGCCACTGTCGACCTGAATATATAAACAACCTTCCTGACATGTTAACGGTACAGTCGAGGATCTATCCAAAACTCCTGACAAAAGGGAATGTATTTTCAACGGTATCGTTAAATATGACATTCGAGTCGAGAGGTGGCCATTAAGTAAATTGGCACAACACAAAGAAACTGCCTTTACAGAAATTTTGTCAAATCCTTGTAAGAATGCACTACTCGCGTTAGCTATCGCAAATAAAACGACCTTTTTTCAGAAGGTTGCAATAATTATATGACACATTAAAATAATTTTGGATAAACACATTAAAGGTACACACATAATTACGTTGCTTTCAGTTCTTGCGAAGGAAGATGCATTAGCCAGAGAGAGCTGTTCGACCTAGTACATATTTTATCATCGGATAGACAGCTTGCTTTGAAGCACTTTTTGTTAGGGCACCCATGTGCTGCGCCGTTTCCTTTCAATGAAAGAGGAGTTCATGCATTAAATATACAGATGCTACAAGAAGGGATTGAAATAACTAACATGAAAATTGAATACCTAGATCATTGATGTGAAAGATATTATATTGATTGACCCCAACATACAGAAATACACACACAAATATACCGAAAGAAAATAAAAAGCGCTAACTTCAGTGTAGATCCATTGTTTTTTTGCCTCAGCACTGAACAAGTGGAATACACGTCCATTGAGTTCCAGGCAAGCAGTGAATGGATGTCACGTACGTACTTTGTCGTGCCCTTTCAAAGTCGGCAAACATTTCCTGGTTTCAGCTGCTGCGCTGACTGTGACTGCTGTAAAATCTTCTTCTGAGTCAACGGCGGCTCCATCAACCAAGGACATTATGTAGCCTCCTTAAAATAAATTGTGTTAGGCAAATGGCCCACTACCACTTTTTAAAAACTTAAGTTTTCAAACTATTTTACATTACATTCTTAACCAAGAGAAACTTAATAATTAGCTATATATTTCGATTTGTTTTATTATCCGCCCAAATAAAAACCACTTTGGGCAAGGTAATTAACATATCAAATAGTCTAATTCTGTAAAGGATATAAAGGTAGTTGTATACCAAACTTCATAACAATCGGTTGCGAAATTCTTGCATGATTATGTAACCACACACACACTTATGTACGTGTGCACACACATACTTACTTCAAGTTAGGCCTTCACGTACATTGGTTTCAATTCTTCCAAATTGGAAAATTACCACTGAATTGTATGTCAGTTTTATTACGTGATCAAATTTTGATGCTATTACTAAATGCTACTGAGATTAGTACCTTTTTGGGTAAGGTCCACAGCGGAGATAAAATGAGGGTAGCGAATATACCATAGAACGACCAAATCTGTGCAGATGAGCATATGTCTGTTGTGGAAAAGAGCTGCTTCCACAGTTTCATATCGGATAAAAAATCACCAGTTCTTCTAGTTGCATTTCAAATATAAACTTTTATAACTTATAATATAATAGATTTAGAAATTTCAAGTTTGTTTGTGATTATCAGAGACAGTGGTAATCTGAGGTTGCCTTCGATAGGACAGCCCAGAGCCTTGGGGAAGATGATTCTGTGTCGAAGTGGCTTACATAATCCAGCCTTAAAGAACCGAGTGAGATGACTCCGCGTAACGTATGAGGCTTGCATTCCGGAGGTCCCTCGGGCGGCCACTACGACTATAGATTTTATCGTGGTTTCCCCGGTTCGGTAGGCGAATTCTGGGGCTGTTTCTCTTCTCTTCTTCTTCACCAAGAATTAAACCTTTCCTAAGAGTTCTTGCGTGCTCCAAATGTTTAATCCATTGATTTATCCATCGTTTCCTGGATCTTCTGACATTTCGTTTTCCTTTAGGTATGTAGTAGAATATTTTCTTTGGATAACGTTCCTCATTCATTCTCTCTCTACGTGTTCTAGCCACTTTTATCTATTCTGCTCTATTTCTTATGTCATCATTTTTTCATTCTATCTCTTCTAGTGACTCCTAGTACTGTTTAAAAAATCTCATTTCCGCTGCCTGTAATCTGCTTTTATCCCTATTTGCCATTGTCCAAATTTCGCTACTATATAGAGTAACTGGAACTACTACGGTTTTATAGAACTTCATCATAGTATATTTTCTCACTTTGTTTTTTAAAGTTCTTTTAATTGTTCCACATAATTTTGAAAAGCTTTTTATTTTAATTTTAATATCTGCTTCTTTAATATATGATACTGAAGTTCTTAAAATTTTAAATGTGTCAACTTGTTCAATTATTTTTTTGTTTAATACAAGTTTACATCTCAACGGATGGGTTCCGTGTAAACTATGGATTTAGTTTTATTTTTTGATACACCTGTTTCTCTTCTACCACGAATTTCCTGTCAATTTCCTGTCCCCATCATCACCTTTCATCTTTTCACAGGTTTGAAGGACCAGGCGACAGAATCGGTGGTTTGCGTTAGGTGAGCCTGCTGGGGCCTTGTTCATGGGAGCTGGACTGGGCAGTGCTAGTCGGCGCCACGATGTACTCCAGACTTCCTCTCTGCTACTGCACATCGTCTGGATCTGGAGCCCTGATGTTTTCCCCTCACCCCTCTCGCCCAGGGGTCACGTTGGAAGAAGAAAGGGTCATTATGATTACTTTTGGTGCTGTGCTCTAGTTTTTGGAGCACCCTCCCTCTCTTCTAATCCTAGCCTTAAAAATATATAATTAAATTTAATGATGTGATTCCTTATCCCTGACGATTACCAGTTGAAAATGCAGTTATATATTTTCCCCTTTAATACTTCAATATTCTACACATAAGGGGTTATAATTGTTATATACGGGTGGAGTTAAAGCTGTCATTTTAATTTTTCCTGTTATATTTTCCTTATTATCGAATTTAAAGTTATATTTAGGTCTCTATAATTCAAAATCTTTTCTTTATGTTTTGAAGACTAGTGTAGCGAGATCACATCAGCTCTATGCCTCTTTGTCAACAAAGGCATGGGAAATACAAGGCTTCTTCGAATTTCCACAGAAAACTTCTATGTGTAAACCAATCTAGTAATTAAGGAACAAACCCACAATAAGGAGAATGCGTTGCCCACTTTTTTACTGCCTTAAGAAAACGCAGTACTTAAACACTCCTAAAACATCTCTTTTTATATCTTCATTTTGATTTACAAGTTTGAAAATATTATGAATGGTTTGAGTGATAATTTCAAATAAATACTGTAATAATTAAGGAAAATAGAGTAACCCGATACGGAAACCAATATACAAGTTTTATGGTAACTAACATTAAAAATGTGATGTGTTAAATTCACATGACTTTCTCTACCCTCTGTATCTTTTTAGTGCGTGTACAGCTTATTCTTATGAAAGTTTAACTTCCTATCTACTTTATTTTAATCCAGATAAACGTTTCTGGAAATAGCAGCATTACACATTTCGTTATAGATACAAATGAACAGTGATTGTCAAATGTTTAAGAACTGGAGGCTACACGCTCGCCTTAAAACTCTTATAACATCGCAATAAATAACTGAAAATCGGCAGGACTTGAAAATAAGGAATAAATTTGAACAAATCAACAATTAATAACGGATATATTGGAAATGGCTAATGCCACAAAAAGGTTATTTGATATAAATTGTGTGTGAAGTCTATATTTTTTGTGTAGCACGGTTTCATCTATCGCTTAAGGTTTGCTAGTTATACAAGATTGTACAAAATCCCTTCCGAATGAATTGGACCTCAAAGGCTTTTCCCAGGAAAATTCAAAATATACATTTTATTTGTCATGAGAACATCATTAATATATGGTATATTAACCAAAATCCATAGAGCCATTTTAGAAAATCAAAGATCTCGAAAAATCTACCACGTTAGGGGTAGTTTGATATTGGGTAATTTTCTTGAAAAACTTCATGTCGCATCTTTAGAAGGCACTGAACCTAAATACCAAGTTTGGTAATTAACCGACTTTTCATTTTTGAGTTATGCTGTTTACAGGTAAACAGACAGACACATACATGGAACCTCTTCATCTTTTATTTCATGGAACCTCAAAACGTGTACGAGGGCTGTCCTAGAAATACCCGACCTAACAAAGAGAACCCAACAATTTGGGGAACAAAACATCCTTGTTTCTTACATAGTCTCCTTTCAGCTTGATACATTTTTCCCAGCGATATTCAACAGTTGCGATACCCTGTTTATAGTGAGAACCGTAGAGTTCTGCAAAATAGCCATCAACTCCAAACTCCACCTCTTCAAATCTTTTACTACAAGCCATTTCTTCAACTTTGAAAACAGACAATAATCAGAGGGGGCTATATCTGTCGAATAGGGTGCATGAGGAAGAAATTCGAACTTTAACTCATTGATTTTGGCCATGACGATAATGGATGTATGAACTGGCGCATTGTCTTGATGAAACAGAACCTTTTTTTCCGCTAAATGCGACCGTTTTTGCTTCATTCCATCATTCAAACGCTGCAATAAGTTTGCATAATACTCGCCATTGATTGATTTTCGTTTTTAAGGATAATCAATGAAAATTATCCCACGCGCATCCCAAATAATTGATGTCATGACCTTGCCTGCTGATGGAACTGTCTCAGCCTTCTTTGGAGCTGATGCTCCCCTTTTATCCACTGTTTTTACTGTTCCTTCGTCTCAGGTGTGAAGTGATGGACCCATTTTTAATCCACAGTTATGAATCGACGCAAAAACTCTGTTTTATTGCAGCGAAACATCGCCAAACACTCGACTGAAACATCCTCACGACGCTGTGTTTGTTCCATTGTGAGTAAACGCAGCACCGATCTTGCGCACAGCTTTCTCATGTCTAAATTTTCAGTTAATATGTGATGTATAGCACTTTTCGAAATGCCTACGCTGTCTGCAGCTCGCGCACTTTCAGTCGTCGGATCCACAATTTTGTGGATTTTCTTCACACTTTCTGGCGTGGTCACCACATTTGGTCGACCAATGTTCGTCTTGACAGATTGTACGGCCTAACTTAATCTCTGCCACCCAATATTTTACTGTTGTAAACGTAGGAGAAGACTCCCCTAGAATAGAATCTAGCTCAGCTTTAATATTAGTTGGATTAAGACCTTTCAAATGAAAGTATTGTATCACATAACGATGGCCAGTTTTATCCATGTTTACAAATTCGCTTAGAGAGTTCATTATTAATGGTTGCAACACAATTACTAAACAACGCAGCATCGCCAAACTTCAAACTTAAGCTTTATACGGGTGATACTTTCTACCATAGTCAATTGTTTGAAACAACGACCACTATATATAATTCAGGTCGGGTACTTCTGGGACTGCTCTCGTATTTCCGGTGAAATCTCGGTATCAAATTTTTGAGTGAAATGCAAAACCTTCTCTGCCTACTATGTATGCAGTAGAGGAAGTAAAAATTGAACAAAAAGGAAATTTTTAAAGCTATAGCATTTAGCCTTTCACTATATGGGATGACCAAGTCATAGGAATTCTTCAGAAGAAGCTGTAGACTCAAATCTTAAAGCATTTCAGAAATAAATATGTAATGAAACGAGAAACAACGTAATATGTGAAAATGAAATATATAATAGGACTGATATATCATGGTCCCGTAAAATTGAAGCTCAATAGTCAGTGATGAAAGAAGATTTTAGATTGGTGGCACTTAAGACAAATATAAGAAGATTCCGGAAAGAAAACTTTAAAATTGTTCCGGAGGGTGTAAAAAAGGTTTTCTATCAGTGTGCATACTGAGGCTTTCACGGCCGCGTCATAACTAATAAATGAATTACAACTATCCGGGCTTGTAGGCCGTGGTCTAGAAGGCATCGTGGATACCGACGTTTCGCCAAGTACAGCGCTTGGCATCTTCAGGGTGATTCAGACTCCGACCACCGCAGACACTGAATCACTTCACCTTGAAGATGCCAAGCGCTGTACTTGGCGAAACGTCGGTATCCACGATGCATTCTAGACCACGGCCTACAAGCCCCAGATAGTTGTAATTCATTTATTAGTTTTCTATCAGTACTTGCGAGAAATACAGAAGCATATATGAGTAGATGTCAGTAAGTGCACGGCAGAAGCTACAAGTTACCTGTTTATTAACGTCCGCTCCCACTTAGTCGTGCCGCGCTTCGTCTACATGTATTCATCCTCCTAAGGAAAATAAGTCTCTTTAGATCTTCACTGGTACTGAGAGCAACCCTCGCGCGCCGCCACCGGATTTTTGGTCACTCCTTCATGGCACGATCATTTCCAATTACAGGGTTATTCAAAAAGAAGGAACAGATTTTAAATATTTATTTATAATGAACGACATTAGGTGGCGACACATACGACACATCATTGAATAGAGAAAAATTCAAAGTTTTAAGCCCCACCTTTTAGTTCTCGTTCAATGCCTACAGCGGTGCTGTGTTTGTTTACGGGAAAATGGTGACGCCACAAGAAAAGTCGTTTTGTGTGGTGCATTATGCAAAGAGTGAATCCGTTGTTTTATTGTAGCGTGCATTTGGTTGCAAGTTCAAGAACAAGCCGCCTCGTTATAAAAACTTTACAATTGATACAATAAATTCGTAGAAGATGCTTGCGTATGCAAACGGAAAAGCACTGTCGTCCTCGCATAACAAATAGTGCTCATTTTGAACACAAAATAAAATTTTGAATTTTGTCGCCATCTATTGTCGCTCATTAGAAATAAATATTTAAAGTCTGTTCCTTCTTTATGCCTAACCCTAATTTTAGCGTCCAGACTTCTTAAAGTACTTTTGTTTTAGAAAGACTGACGGATACACAGAAAAAAGATATATCTGTTTGCTCCTTTCCTATAACCAACAACCTCCACCCTCAAAACAGTGAACCAGTCTGCTTCAATTCGTAAAATATTCACTTCCTTACATATGGATAACATTTAAATACTTGTTATAATTACTGCTTAGTTAACTTTCCTTAAAGGAAGTCACATCCCTCGTTATCGTAGGTTATGAGGATCCTAATTTTAACAGCAAAAGGAGCATTTTAAAATCAATAAGATTGAGGCAACTGTATTGCAGATCTCAGCTTTAGAATTAAACCTTATTGGTAGCGGAATTTATAGCGTGCGTTAGCGTTCTCACTGTGTATTCAAAACTATCGGCCTTCGTAAATGACAACTACTTTTAAGTAGTTTTTTTCAGAGAATATTCCTGGCTTACTAGGCCCGTTCTCTCTACAGCCTCGTCTCATGAGAAACCATGGACTCCGACAGTTGTTTCCATGTAGCATAGGACGCTACACGAACTCCTTACGAAATAAATAGAGCGGTAATATGTGTTATTCGGAACGTGACACCTCGTAACGGCAACCATCTTGATCCCCCGTAACGCAGGAATGAGGTGAAGGAGCCGGAGGGGATCCTAGGCAGAGACGGGAGAAGTCCCTAATATTTCTAGTTTAAACCCCGTACACCAGTGAACGAGGAATCCACAAGAGAGCGACGCAGTGACCCTAGCTGGAGGAACAGCTCACCTCGTGTCGTACACGGGAAGAAATCCTTCCAATGCGCATGGATCCATGCCATCTGTCCGACACCGTCAGCACTGCAGGACGTAGAATCACACCTGAAAGTGAAATGGAGCTGAAATGGGGGAAAGGAGAGATCGTGGTAGAGTACACCACTCCGACATTTGCCTTGCGACCAGGGGAAAACCACGAAAAACCCATGGCCAGAGTGAGCGGTCAGCGGGAATCGAATCCGTGACCTCCCGAATGAGGCAGCAGACGCTGCTGCCTGAACCATCCCGCTCGATAAATGGAACCTTTGCGTTGCATAAAGACACCATATTCACTATGGAATTGGTATCTATATGCATATTGAAATTTTAAATGAAGTCATTATAATACCATTTCTTATGGTTGCAATAGCACAAAATCCTGTTAGTAGTATCTTGAATTATAGCTTTCTTTATAAATATAAATACTAATTTACTTTCAACAGAATTACCCCAATATCTTTGTTTATGCAAACCAACTTTAGGCTTTCCAGAGGAAGGGATTAAGATTTTGTTTGTAGGCTTCGTTAAACTGGACGATAATTTTGAGGGATTTCATCGGCGACATGGAGGCGAAGGTTAAAGACATTGTCACTGCTGAAGGCAATTAGAAAACCAACATTAAGAATACAGTAGTGTAGCATGAAGACAAAAGGTTTAAGTGTATTAAAAGGACCAACAAATAAAAAGTTCTTAATCTCGTCTTGATTGCTATGAGTTTATTGTATTATAGTTGATTTCTTCACCAAATTCAATAAAGCTTTGCCTTAACAGTACTGCGCTAATGAGAACATGGACATTTACAGTGATTTTCTCCCACATTGCGGCCACTGGTCGGGAGCTCGCACTCCATCTGCCTCGGCTCGTCTGCCGCAGAAAGAGCTATAGTATCCCCGCAACCGTTTCACGCTCGGTGCGCATACTTTATCATAAGATAAACTGGAAATGTTCTGCTCTATCCACACATTTGTGGCACATTTTCAGGAAATTTTTAATTCACACTCGAGAGTTCAATATTCGAAATTGAGTGAATTTCTCTCCTGATATTTTCTTTTAGTTCTTTCGGTGCATGGAGTTTATTACAAAAAATACAATTTTCAAGTTCCCCCTATATAAAAATTGGATGCAATTATATCAGAGAATCGCCATAATACTTTACTAATTACCCTATCTTCAAAATTTCGTGAATTAAATTTAATGACTCATCAACGGTATGCATGATAGCGAGTCTTGTTAGATAAATCCAGCCTGACGTTTAACGTCGGTTAGGTATTCAAAAATTGTTACTATATAGTCCTGTATCTTTCTGTATTTATTGTTTGTTACAAAAAATTAGGTACTGTTATTCTTCATGCATTTACCGCACGCAAATTTTCGTGCGATACAAGGGAATCTCGTGAGTACAATCGGGTTTCGCTGTGCTCCAATATCTGTTACTTTGCCATATATTGTTTATTGTGCCAGTATGTATCAAAACATAGTGATGTGAATGGTACCATGCTTCCTCACAGAAGAATGCTAAGCAAGGTTCAATTACTCTATCGTTTCGAAAAATCAAATTACAGACATTTACCAGACTGTGATAACTACATGAAAAATAATGTGTATGCAACAAACCCTCATACATTGTAAGAGCTAAAAGAAAACACTCAAGAAATTCACTCAATTTCGGATATTCAACTCTCGAGTGTGAAAGGAAGTTTCCTGAGAAATGCCAGAAATTTGTGGACAGAGGACGAAATCCGTTTTTGTTATTGTTAATGTTACTCTTCAGCATTCGGCCATATTTGAGGGGGGTAGAATACCCTGTCAATCCAGTGGCTACAATTATTCTCAAGGAAAGGAGAACGTCACCCTGGCAGAGAGTGGGGCTAGGTTTGTCAGTATCAACATAAACACTTCCGATCCATTATAGGTAATCAATTATGCATGTTATAAGTATTTGTACCATTAAAGTTGGCGGTTCTGCAGTCGCTTGACTACTCTCTTAAATTTAATACTTTTATTATAATATAATTTGAATTTTTCAAGGCGAGATTCACATATATTGCATCGCAATCTATCAATTTCTACAGAGTTAATAGTGTCCTTCAGTTTAGCTAACTGAATGCCCAACTTTGCCTGCCATATATTGTGATACTCTCAACAGTTATATTTAATACAATAATTCAGTTGTCTGTGTAATGCCATGATTCCAGAAGAGTACATTTAGCTGCTTAATGGCATTGCGAGTTTGTGCTACACAGTTCTGTGCATAATTTTCACACATACCAGATCTACGTACACATTAGAGACCAAATAATTAAAACTTCGCAGTGACTCCATTAAGTATTTATTCCACTTAAAAAAATACTAATATGTAAATAAACGGATAAAAATACTCTCTTAATACGCAGAAAGAACAAACACTATCGCAGTTTACGTGTCCTTGCGCCTTTTTTATGCATATTTTTCAGTTTTATATTACTTTTAAAATTGCACTGATTTATCAAATTTTCCACTTACAATATTCACAGAATTATTTTATATGTATTTAGTGCGCAAATGTTGGTGTATAATATCTGATATCACGGATATGTGATGTAGACTGATGCAAGTTTTGTACTGTCTAAAGCGTTAATGAGAAAGGTGAGTAAAACTCCTGACTGACATTTTGTTTCCTCTATCAGAACAAAATCCGTTTTCATCGAAGTTTCAAATATTTATAACAGTTCTCTAGTAAATGCATGTAAAATAATCTTGTAGACATCACACATGAAAGATTTAATAATTTGTGCAATTTTCGAAAAGGATTATAAAACTAATAAAACTAAAAATGCTGAAAAACGTCAAAGCATATAAACTGTAATATTGTTTGTTATTTCTGCATATTAGTATTTACTTACAGAATTTTCTCTCGGTTATGACTGCTAGAAATTTGCAAAGTGAAGACAAATACAGTGCGTTCGTTATATTGTAGGGTCGCGAATCACGCATATGGTGCTCTGCGCACTGTCTACTACACTAAGGGATTTTACATTTTAAAACTCCCGCGTTACTTACTCACGAGTGATAGTAACATGCACTGTGAGTGCTAACCTTGTTTTAAGTTGTGTTGAAAGTGGTGTCTATTTGCATTGAGACATTCTTGGCGTCTTCGGATGAAATTTCCATCTACACATCTTTCATCGTCACGAGACTGCATTTCATGAACTTTAGTCACGTTCTAAGGTTTCAATTTTAAAAGTTTAACAGCTCTATATACACAGGCTTTTGAAGCACCCTGTTGCTGTGCAGCTAGTCTGGCACTTCTTTGGAGAGCGATAGAATGATGCACAGATTTCGTCAGGTTTTTCCTCCGTTAGAAGATTTCTTTTTCGCTTCTTAGGTTGAGCGTTTAGCGATCCCGTTGTCATAAACGTATTAATCAGACATCTAAAAGTTTCTCTACATGGAACTGAAATATCAGGAAACTTCTGAAATTGTCTATACACTTGTCTACATGATTCGGTTTTTACGTTGTATCGCACATAAGAATTCTTTGTCCAAGTTTGATATTTCAGACAAGCATTTCAGTGGACTAATAAGACTAATCTAATGCAATTCACACAAGCACCATGTCTTGAATAAACTTTCACTTTTGAGATGCACAATGAACAAACACTGCTCTTTACAGCTCAAACTGAAGACAGCAACTGACACTGTATAACACTGCTGATAAAGATAATATGGAGTGGGTCATTCAGCTAGTGCGCTAGCAGAAAAATATAATGTCACCGCAGTGAAAGGGAACTATGCATATACGCGATCTGTAGCCCGGCTATAAAAAGAACGCAAAGTACTTTTTGGTGTTGCTAGACAACCATACTCCACCTCCTTTGGACGCAACACTCGCCTCTCTTAATTTTTTCGAGAGAATATTTTGTCGAATATCGAGTCTTTGCTATATTCACTCTCACTTAGTCCCGCGTTTATCTTATCCTTATTTATAATGCTCATGTCAAGTGTAAGATTATTTATAAAGTAAATCATTGAAAAGAGTCGAAGCGGACCATTTTCATATTTTAAAAAAAATCCTTAATTTACAATGGCAAGATTGAAGTAGGTGGTTTGTTGGAGTTGTTTATTTATTTAGCTCCACGTATGTACGCCAACTTGAAGTAGATATTGTCTTTACGTTGTTTGCTGCTACGTATTACAAAGCCGATTTGAAGTAGTTTGTATTGAAGGAGTTGTATTATATTTCAACTGTTGGGGAACCGAACTTGTAGTAGTTGCAACCGCACGTATAGTAAACAGTTTCCGATAGCCTTCGCCCCAAATATACTTTCAGGTGATCTTTGACCCAAGTTTAAAAATAATAGCTTTGTAATTGACTGTTTCTTTAGATATTATATATTTATGTTTGCCTCGGCTGCGTCAGTATTATTATTAGAGACATGGAAGTCTTGGCAGGGCGTGATGCGACAAGAATGTAGGCTTACACAGATTTTAAGTTTTAATTCGCTCCTTTTTATTAATCCATGACACAAATTAAATAGCATTTCACTGATATAGAAAGCTGTGAGATTCGTTTTATTAATTAATTACACTTTTTACCACGTAAAACTATTTTTCGTCTAACACGAATACGTAATTAAATCTCTCAAGGACGCATCTTGCATCCGGTTACTATAACTGTCTGCAGGCAACTGTCGTCCTCCGTGAACTAGTAGTACCGTACTAGCCTCTAGTTCCCAAGGTTCCGGGTTCAAACCCGGAGGAGGGCCATGGATTTTTTCGGGCGTAAAAATCCTTAGCATGGCTTCCTTTGGAATGGAAGTAAAGCCGGTGGTCCCGTGTCGTAGATTTATGGCACGTAAAAGAACGTCAAGCCTGATAAAGAGGCCTCTGAGCAAAATTACCAGTCTTTTACGCCCAATATGGAATGGGACGCTAAGGACCATAGTAGTTAATGAGCGTCCATAAATAAAAAAAAAACTCAATTTGCAGGCAACTGACTAGATTTCAACCGCCTAAACTTGTAAATTTCTGTATTTGAAGTCTCTGATTGGCTATGTTTAGTCCAATAGAATACCTGCATTTAACTAAAAGCTTTTCTGGTTGTTGATTGGCTATTTTTTTATAAATTGTCACTAAAATTACATTAATGCTTCCAAGAATTACAAATAACATTTAAACTCTCAAACTCATTATTGCCTCGAGGTTACCTCATTGTTAACAACGTTTAACTTATTATTCTCACAATTCTTACATTATGAAATTACGTAATATATCCACATAACATTATTACACATGGATACAATAATATAAGCATATGCAATGACTGTTACATACATTTTATAAATTATTACATACACATATTGCTTAAACGCGGGCCGTTTTTGAATTTACTTATTATATAATTTGACTGAAATTAATTAAATGTTAAAAATACTACCTCAAGATATAGTGTGCAATCATGTGCATTCAATTTTCAGGTTTCCTGTGACACTTAGTTACTGAGCATTTATTTCAAAGAATGGTTACCCAGATCATTTATTAGTAAATAACTTTTTCCGTCGATTATTAATTTTCAGCATGAGTACATATATTCATTACGAGTACCAACAAAACTGATTATTGTTATTATTGTTATTATTATATCACCCAAATAAGAAGTATATGGTTTAAGAGCTGTTTAAACCAGTATAATTCCAACTTCAATAAGTTCACTGGTTTTTATCCAAGTTATGTAAGCACTAAAAGCCAGTTTTTCCACAAAGCTTTTAAGAGTTGGAAAAACTGTGACAAAAACATGTCCTTATCTGTAAATGCTGATATCACATGCTTTGCAATTCCAAGTAATCTATGGTTGTTTTGTGAGAAAAACAGAACTCATATTTATGCAGATTTGATCGCTATTTGTCTCACACGAAATGGTCAATAATTACTTGATCGTAAAAGTTAACTGCCTTAATCGACTATCACATTCATGGACTCACGCAAACTTGTGCCTTTAGGAACTGGAACTAAACACGTGTTGCTACAACGTAAATTGATATCGTTGAGAGAAATATGAACATTCACAGGCTGGAGTACGCCTTAAGCATTAGCAAACTACCACTGAATAAAAGGAAAGTATTTCCTCGCTTTACTTACGTCTGTCCTCGTATCTCGGTAGGACATGTATTCAGGTGTTTCGTATGGTTATACAGAGGGTTGTTCGCAATATATGGTAAAAAATTAAGACTCCCTTACCTTATGAAAAACCACGCCTCCACCAGTATTGATGTTCTATCTGGCAGCCTTTAGCTTGAGCTATCAATCTACAGCACTGTTACGGAATACAGGGATGTCCAGTTTATTCCATTCCTCCTGGCAGCTTTCCAGAGACCATCCGAAGTTCTCGGCCATCTGCTTCCATCTGCTTTCAGTAACCCAAATGCACAAAACTCCTTCAGTGATGCATCCAATAACTTAAAACGGATGTCACTGAAAGATATGGAATATATTCAGTTTCTCTAAGTTCTCCAAAAATATGTAGGTTGAAGCAGACATATGGCTTCATTCCTTATCCTGATGCAACCAGACTTTATTTACATCTGCACCATGCAGAGCAGGGATTTCAGTATGGAAAACTGGTATCAGGACGTTAGTCTGATAATATACCGAGTTGAGTTTCACATTTTTATGTACACGACGAATGGTTAATTTGCCATTGTAACTGTACCTTGCTATTCCATGAAATCATTGGGGAAAGTTTCGTTAGTTTCCTTATACCAACCTTCAATTTCTTTCCTCCCCTTGGTCAGTAATAAATAGCTCAAAGTTTGTTGCAGTTACTCAAACAAATATATGCCTTATCTAAAATGACAACAAACATCTACTTTTCACAAGCTAGGTATCGTTCATACAGCTTTCTGCTGTTAAAGGTGAAGGCCAGACGTGGACTTCCCTGTTTCTTGCCCTTTGGAATAAGTCCTGATGTGACCTTACCATTTTTGTTGAGTACACATGAGATCACTTTCTTGGATATGATAAAACCACGTCTCTTGCACTGCTTAATAATCTTAGAATACAAGTATTTTGGATCGGAAAGGGCAATGACGTACCCTTATCTGAATGGTTCTATTTTGACGCCATTTGATGCAGCAAGAACAAGAGCACACAACTGAGCAAGCACAGTGATACACTCATACTGCTGAACTTTCATTCAGTTCCATAAGTTTCAGCGCGGAATTACTGTGCTCGTATGATATTGTTACCATAGATCGTAAACAACCCGCCGTATTCGTTGACTGCAAATCGATAATTCAGAGTAGAAAAGGGCTGGGTCAAGATTTTGGCCAATGTGGCATAAATATCCCCAACAGGAAGTGAAATTAGCATGTGTTTACATGACTTGGATGTAGCCATGCATAATGCTTGGTTACTATATCGATCATGCATGTAGAACTTTAACACAATTGTGTTCTATGACAGAAACTAGCCTATATCTTTATCTTCTGCCTCTGTGAGGGATAAGTCACAAACACATTTCGTGTTTACGTAAGAAAACGAGAGAATAGTCTGTGCATGGACTAGGAAGGGGAGCCTATACCTCGCTACTTCTGCTGCCCATAAACGAGATATGCGTTAAATTAAATCGCAGACTTCCACGGCCGTTGTCCATAATAACTTGATTGTCTTACGGCGTCACGTTGGATTTAACTACCGACGCGACGTTTCGCCCTTATGTTGGGGGATTAATGTGGGCACTGCCGACGGCCATTGCTTGCAACTGTATTTATGCTGCAAAGTCCAGTTCCTCCTGTTAATACTCCTATTGGCTGCTAACTTGTCAATTATTTTATGTTCTGTGAGTAATGTTTTCAGTTACCCTTTAAGGATTTTTCCATCATCTCTATTCAAAACTTCTATGTAAAAAAATTTCTACTGTTTCTCAAACTATTCTGTGTGAGAAGGGTCACATAAGACTAAAATCTGTATCATTATCAAAGTCGATATGGTGACCTGCTTTATAAACATGTTCAGCCAATGCTGATATTTCAGGCTGCCGGTACTTTAAAAATCTAATGTTTATTCCGTCGATTAATATCGATCTTCCTCCTGTCTGGAAGATTCGCGACAATGTTATGTACTTTGTATAAACCCGAGTTAAGGAGAGGCGAAGTTCTATCTTTAATTGGGTGTATAATGGATTTTAGATTCTTAACTGACATATATCTTGGTATTTATTTTATGACGATGTAGAAATTTTGATATCCTGTTTGTCACTCCATCCAGGTAATGAATTAAGGCCCTATTTTCGTTTCTTTTCAGTTCTTCGTCATTCCCTTTTTCCTTCTTTTTATCATTATTTTTATTTTGAAAGGTTTTGATTATATGGTTGGAATAACCGTTGGGCTGAAGAACCCCGTTAAACTGCTTTATTTCTTCGTTAAGTAATTCTGCGTTACATATTCAGGGATCTCATTTATATAATGTATTTGATATTGCCCATTTAACTGACGTGTGGTGTGATGTGGCTGGTATATATACATCTTCCTATGGTCGGCTTACGTTACACGGAGCAATTGACCTTCCTAATTTTTCCATGATTTGGATTTACCGTGCTAATAAAATCAGTTGATAGTATCGTGACTGCCTGGTTTGACAGAAATGATTGTTGGCAGGAACTTCACTCCATTTAGTATTGTTGGAAAGCGCTTTAGAATATTGTTAAAATTTATTTTAATTAACTTGTTTTGCCCGGTGAATTTTAAGTGATTTAAAATACATATAGCTCAGTTAATAGCAATCTACTTTTATCCCGGATTTCTTTACGGGTTTTTAACGCAAGACATTTAAATAGTAATAATAATTTCCAGTGGAAAGTAATTTATTTTTTCTAGGGCAATGTGAATGAATAAACGTAGAACAACAGTTGACTTTTTATTTCGGTTTTACTTGCTTACAGTTTTATAATACTGCTTATTGACTATTAATATTGGTTCAACAATAAATTATTAATCATCTCTATCATACAATGTAATATAATGTGCCTTACAAGTAAATATTTGAATTGAGCGTTGCTCAGGGCGTCATCTCCTTTATGAAAACTTTTCTTTAAGTGGCAAAAAAGTTTAATGTTGTTTACTTATTCTAGCTTGATTGCTAAGCATAACGAAATAAATTACAATTTATCAAAAAATTCTAAAAGTTAATTAAATCACATATTAATATAAATAACATGTTAACAATTCCATTTCATGTTTAACGTATTTCAATTATAATTTTCTCTTTTGTTGACCTTTATATGTCATACAATGTTTAAAATATTGCAAACGCAATGTTTTTCGTCCTTTCTTTATAACGTATTTCCCTTTGGACGTATTAACTTTTCTTTTTCTTTCTCCTTTACATTTAATATAATTTTAATTGATATTTCACATATATAAGTACTTTTTGCAAATATTATTTTATACATGGTATTTTCTAACAATATTAATTGATAATTATCATACAATGTATGGATAATAATGATATAAGTGTAAATAATTGTCCATCCCTTGGATTTGTAACTACAATATGACTTAGTAACTCATTAAATACATCCATTACTTTCATTTCATTTAAAAACCGGTCAACAAGAACGTCAAATTCAGTCGTAAACAATACTTTCATAGAGATTATACAAATGTTGCAAAAAATTGGCAATCGTAGCCTTCTTCCCATGCTGCCAAATTACGAAGACGTCAACATGACGTAACCATAATTCTGGTTCTGCAGGGTATGTCTTAACAGCAATATTTTCAAAATCTTCTAAAAATAGGTTTGCCACTAGTGATGACAGAGGCGATTGCTGCGCCGTGTACTTGTTTGAACAACTGCCTAACTAAAATATGTTGGCGTCAGCAATAAGCAATCCAGAAAATCCAGTGGCTTCCATTTTTACTTTCTCTACTACGTATAGTAAGTAGGGGAAGTATTGTATTCCACCCAAAAATTCGATACCGAGATTTCACCAGAAATATGTTTTGAGAGCCCCTGAATCCAGAAAAAGCATTTTTGGAAACATGTCCCTGTGTGTGTGTCTTTGTGTCTGTGAGCAGCATAACTCAGAAACGAACAGTCAAATAAACACCAAACTTGGTATTTAGGTTCAGCATTTTCCAGAGATGCGACACAAAGGTTTTCAAGAAAATCTCCCCACCCAAGATTACCCTTTACATGGAACATTTTTCGAAAATTTTAATTTTCTCAAAAATGGCTCTAACAATTTTGATTAAAATATCATATGTTTTAAGATATTTTCATGAGAAATGAAATGTATATCTCGAATTTTCTGGAAATGTCTCCAAAAGTATTCTTCATTATGAACAACCTTTGCATAACTGGTAAACCATAAGAGACAGACAAACGTTTACCTCACAAAAAAATATAGATCGCGTTAAAATACACAATTTATGTCGTATACATTTTCGTTGTTGAGTAAACCATTTTCGAGGTATTGCTTATTATTCCCTTAAATTTTCCAATACTTAAACTTTTCTCAAATTGAAATTCGTTATTCTTTTTTTTTTTGTGGTCCTGGTAATGCAAAGAGAATGGAATACTCACATAGCAACCAGCTCTTAAAATATTTGACTATCGCTTAAAGCCTACCAATTGAAACGGCAACTCTAGGCCGAGCCCGAGAACTGTAATTATAGATAATTTATTAATTAACTTTTATTGATGTTAAATCATACTATGTAAACATCTTTTTCTCATACTGCTTGTATATTTTAAGAAGGGTGATTTAACGTTATGTATCTATCTAGGTTACTAATATTAGTAGAGTTATAAATGGTTTAGTAAATAATTTAAGCGCTATGTTAAAATACTGTCCACGACGAAATGCTTTAGCTACAGGAATAGTGCCTTCGAAGGCAGAAAACCTAGTTTTATGACATCTCTTTGGTCGCTGGGCCATTATTCCTACAGCGAGGGTGTAGCGCCTTTGTCCCTTTATTTAATAATTCGCCGTGACCAAGTGAGAGAGACAGATAGCTTAACGGTAAATGTAGGAAAAGCCGCGATTTATATTAAACTTGGACCAATGAGATCCCTGGAAGTTTATACGAAATAGTTAGACGCGTCGAGTGGCGCTAAAAATGGGCCAATAGGAAAGGAAGCAGCCTCAGTAGTCTGAGACTATAAATGGATCTGTTTGGAGCAAATTCGGGACAGTTTTTTCATGGAGTTTTAGCAACACAGTTTTGTCATGGAGTTTTAGCAACTCAGTTTTGTCATGGAGTTTTAGCAACACAGTTTTGTCATGTCAGTTTAGCATGGCAGTTTTAGCAATACAGTTTGTCATGGAGTTTTAGCATTGCAGTTTGTTCGACAGTTTTGTCATGTCAGTTTAGCATTGCAGTTTGTTGGACAGTTTTTGTCATGTGTGGTCAGGGAGAGATGCTGCAGGATGTGTGAGATATCGCGCCAAAACAGGGAATCAAGATAGTTTTAGAAACACACCTAAGATCCGCTACTCGTAAAGAGATAATAAGCATATTTAAACTTCGTGTCATATCCGCGCCGCATTTTAACGGCGGTGGACAGTATTTTACAGCGGCAATACCAGTTTTGTATACTACGTGTGTTAGTTAAATAAAAAAGGAACGACAGTGTCATCTTTGCATAAACAAAGCACGTCTATGTCTTCCTATATCACCACCCGAGATCTACGTTTTCCTTTACCGAGGATAAGTCCATGCTCCTATATAGTTTAAAGAAAACTACTGCAGCTAGCCGAGGATAAAATTGAAGAGAACCAGCACACTGTGAACTTCTGGAACCAACGGGAGAAGCATCAAGGTAAGACTAACAGCTACGGACGAAGGAGGTGACCGCCGCACAATTCTCCTTGCATCTACAAGAAAATTAGCAATAAGGTTAACATCTCGATACCTCGATTAACATGAAGCATATGGAGAATAAGCGTTTGTAAAAACAGTTTGTACAGGAGTAGAGAAAGTCATGTGAGTGTAGTTAGTAAAACGTGATTCCATATCAGAACTAAGAAGTATATGGTGAGATTCTAGTTTAAAATGTCTGTGTGTATACCAGGTACACAGAATCTCACATATATGTGGCAGCCTTTCCCACTAGGTGTAGTTTTACGGTCATAAATTTAGCTAAGGCATGCGTTGGAGAGCCAAAGGCACTGTCTGTAAATCTTAGCGGTGAGAGTTTTGGTAACTCGCATATTGTAGGTGTTTGTGAATACGTGCAAATATGCTGTATTGCTTATCCCTTGGTACAGATGAGGTTTTTTTATCATCCTTTTTGTAGTATTCTCCATGGTTGATCTAGGGTTCTAGTTGATATTTTTATATATGGAATCCTGCAAAAGAACTTGCATTTTATCATGGTACTCATTCTTGTTCATTATAACTGTGACAGTTCTCTTATTAGCTGGTAATATAACTTCAAAATTAGAAGCAATATCACAGAGTGCCCGACGTTCTTCTTTAGCCATATTGGGCTTCGGTGGTTTTGCATTTCTAAGAATCCTATACACAGAGCGCCAATGAAAATCTTTGGCGGATTTTATATCGTTTTCTGGGGTCTTTTGAGGCGTGTCCTTCATCTTACCTATCTCAGAGCGTGGTGGCTTGATAACACAGCAATAAGGGGTAAAGAGGGGAGATTGATGCCTTTGCTTTTTATGATGTTATTGAAACCAAAACAGGTTTATTGTCTCAGAACCAGTCATGCCGTATACTAGCGAAATTACTCGTGGACGTATCGTGGGTATATGAGAGCCTGGTCGCACTGTTACAGCAATTGCAAGGCAGTGCATAAAGGTTTTTTTATAGTAAATTACTGGATAAAAATATTCCAGGAAAATGGGGAAGACGATCTACATACTCGTCAGAAAGTGGGCACTCCCCGTAAAACATACGCAGATGATGATATTCGTTTACTAAATGCAAATTACGCTTTTGTTATAATTAACTGATTATGTTTAGAAACTAAAGATAAATGTGTATATGAATATGGTTTTCCGAATATGACATACATATTATGGCAATAAAATTGGGTTATATTTTTGTCTATAATCCTATTGTATTCCTATGAACAGCCAATATATTAATAAAGGTATATTAACCAATTATAGTTTGAATTAGAGCGAAAACATGCTGCTTTATTTATTTCTTATTTAGTTATGTTTGCTTCTGTTTATTTTTTGTTATAATGTTCTGTCTTGCTATGTATTTAATTAATGCCGTTCAAGCTTTAATTTACACCCCCTAAAAATCTTCTCACACTACACATTCTACATTTGACTAACCTGGGCGCTCATCAAGTTTTCCCCTCCTCTTTTAACCCTTTCAAAGGTGAGTCTTCCACTACCCGATAAGTATGGGCTACCAATCACGATAAGAAGTCTGTATGAAAAACTGAATGCACTCACTCTACCTTTTTCTCTTTTAGCCAATACGATCAAGAGCGTAAAGATATATTTCGTTTCTATGCCATTTTGTAACCTTTTTTGTGGTTATTGGTTTAACTATTTAGCAGAAGGACTGGTACACCCTTGCACTGTGGCTTAAAGCAACCAATGAAATGACCAAGGCTTCGCAAGGCCACGTACAACGATAAATAATGTGGCATAGACGTGAGGTGCAATGCGATTTTCTTTGGCGCTCTTTCTACGTGCTCATTCACATTTCATTTGCTTTCTGAAGTCAATAAAGTTATTAGAGATATCCATTTAGTTTTTGTGGGGAGATAGAGCCTTCTAAGAGACAGCGAGAATTGTTTTCTCGTGTACGATAACCGTACATTCGTATTAATCCAATAAGTCAGTGGACAACAACCAACAGCCTGCAGTTGAAATATGTAGATCCGGTATTTCTAACTTATATTCTACAAACGTGGGCTTACATCGCCCAAAATGTGGGATGCTGATAAAGGCTGGAATAGAGTTTTCCAATTAAGGAGCCCAAATCAGAATATGTGGACAAGTCCACGCGTTAATGTCGAGACAAAAGCTCGCACACTTCGGAAATTCATTCATTCACCCCCCTGGAGTTACAGGCGGGTGCCTGGGGTCAGAGGCCCGTCGAGGAGCAGACACTCATGGATCAGACAGAATATCCAGGATGGGTGATCAGCCCGATGCCTGGTATGGGATGAAGGAAGTAGGTGAAACGAAATTATGATGAAAGGAAAGGTGATGATGGAGCAGTTTGTGGAATGAATGGCGGGGGAAACTGGAGAACCCGGAGAAAACCCGCCCAGACGCCGCTTCGTCCACCACAAATCCCACATGCGGGTCCCTGGTATTGAACCCGGGCCGCCTCGGTGGGAGGTGAGCGGTCTAACCACTCGGCCACGGCGCCGCCACACTTGGGAAATTGGCTTAATAAAATAACCTAATAAACTTTCAACTATTCGGACACCATTTAAAAAGTTGTAGCAGAAAAAAAATGAAAATAATTCTTATTTTGGTGTGCACAACGAGCAAACGATAATACATTTTAAGTGTTCTGGCAACTTTGAATGTTCTGCATTATATATTTGTTTAATTGTATAATGTTTTATGTGTGAAATTAAATATACATACTCACTAGTGCATATTGTTTGTGTAGCAACAGAAAATTAATTAAAATGGTATTTAAAGTTGCGGAGAAATGAATTTATGAAGTCGTGATAATTGAGACATTAAGGAAAAATTCAGGACAAAAACCTCAATTATTCACAACCTCATGAATAATTTATTTCTCTCTGCTTAATGTACATTACCATAAAATTTGCAGATACTATACAAAAATCTCTTGAGTATATATCGATTAATTTTGGCAATATCGCACATAGTATCGAAAAATTATGTAATTTTCCAAAATTTAACAATATGAAATATACCTAAAATCACAAACGTTATTGTTCGTTACTTCTACATATTAAGCAGTAGTTTTTCTCTCAATTTATTTGGGTTACAAAACGTTTTAGAATGGTACAAAAATACATTTTCTTCTGAATCTATATCGTGCTGCAGTACCAACCATATTATACTCTGCAGCTTAGATTAGTAACGCCTTTTGAATAGAAACGCATTATGGTAATGCGTAATGGCCGTGCATTTTCTAAACGACATACCTCAGAAATGAGCAACAAAAGCTCGTGCAGCTAAAACTTAAGTTGTCTGTGAATATATAAAATTAATTGATATAAAGAGGTTATGCTGCACAATTGAAACTTTTAGGTGAAAAGCAAAAGTTGTAATATTTTAATATTCTCTAAAGGGCGGAATTCTTATAATTTTATAATATGAATATTTATTAAAATGTTAAGTCTGCATTTATTGTTTAAAATATAATTACATTAAATAGTTTAGAGAAATGTAATCCTTGTATTGTAAAACGGAGGAGATTCGGCGACGATCCAGGAGTGAGGATATTGTACCGAGTCCCCACAAGGGGGCACTCCTGGAAGGGAGCGATGAGGTGAAGGAAAACACCGGGCGGCCGGAACCAGAAGTAACGGCACAGCAGTGACAGGGTCCCTACAGCTTACAGTCATAGACGCCCCGGAAGTCGGACAGGCAGACCGCGAACTCCTGCCCACGCGGGGTCCAACACCCCCAAGCGGCGGTTTTATACCCCTGCAAACATCCAAAGTCCGAGGGACGGAGAAAGTTTACAGAGACCATCCTTTTTCCCTGCCACGCTACACCGAAACACCATCACCGACACTTAACCCTGAAATTGACCAAACGGGGTGAAGGATGAATGAAATGATAAATTGAACGAAATAGAGGGACAAGGAGTTCAGGGGATAACAGAAACCACTCCACAGCATCCCCCCCAAAATGTATGGGTCAGAATGGGCGGTCGCCAAGGATCGAACCCGGGATCTCCCGTATGCGGGCCACAGATGCTATTTTATCCTTATTTGCACTGTGTCTAAACCATTCAATGGCTAACTAGGCGTTTATACGAGTATTTAACTATTCTCCCAATGTTGTGTATCACAAGTATTATTTAAGAAAAGTGTACATGTTAGTGCCTTTTGTACGGTAACTATATGGATTAATTAATTGAATCTACAATCGTCTTCTTAGTGGAACTTTTAAAAAAAATGTTGGAATTTATCGAATTACTCAAAAGTTTTAAGTACTCCCCGCAGAAACAAACCGAGGATTATAGGGAGAATAAGAGTAAAGAAAATTAAAACTAGAAATAATATATATAATGAATAAATTCATTTATCCACAGTCAAACTTTATCAAACAATGTGCATCTTATTAAGTATATCCAATAAGTATTCTTATTTTTTAAGAAGAATTCAAATTATGAAGTTTGAGACAGTATGTCCAGCGTAGCTAAACATAAATAAACAACCATAATAATGATAAGTAAATATTAGTAACGGTAGAAACAATATTATTAAAAAACGAGATAAAACATTGCCCCCATATTGTGTGAAATGTCTTCGATGGATTTCGTCTCCTGGTGCAACTTTAGACGACAAAGAAAACGGATAACCGCACGCTGTTCTTCTTTTGTGCAAACAGTAAGGAGTGCAGCAATGCTTATTATGCAACACTGCAACACTCACTGGTCAAACATTCCACAAGCTGAGACAAAGGAACAATATTTCGACGTGCGCACGAACAAACCAATACAACCAACCTACAGAAAATTAAAAATAATGTGCGGTTATTTATTGGTACCCTCGTATTTTTATCCAATACGTTCTTTTATTAAGCAAGATTTTTATCTCAATTATACCATTTTTCATAACATTTTTCAGTAATTATTTTTTAAGAAGTACCAACCCTCTTTTTAACCCCAAAATAGATGCGCAACAGCACTTTAAAGGGTGATTTTATAATTCTAAAATTAAATTTAGCTATATTCAATAGTTTCTGAGAAAAAGGATCATTTATACCAGAAAATGTTCACAGAAAAGTTGTCAAAATAGAGAAACAAACTAGTATATATTTATAATGAAAAAAACCATAAGCTTGATCAAACAGAAGCTGCAATTTTAGTGTAAAATTTCTCCTAAAAGATGGGCCAAAATTTTTCTCTCTGCTCCAAGGTGTGTAGCATTTAAGACTTTTTGTGTGAAGTGGTGCAGAATACACAGTACAAAATGACAGATGTAGTACCATTTTTAAAAATGTATTTAAACTGTAAGTATTGTACGTACACTAATAAAATATGTATCGAATTAATAAGCAAATTCGAGTTTATAAAACCCAGCGAAGTGAGCCGCGGTAAAATGTGCGACTCGCATTCGCGAGTTTCCAGGTTCGAACCCCGGCGAACTTTCACTCTGGCCCATAGGTTTTTCTGGTTTTCCCGCGGTCGGCATAATTTCCTTTCCATCATTTCCCTTTCACTCCGTTTTCTTCTCATCTTTCAGCATGAATTTTTTATTTATGGACGCTTTAACTACTATGGTTCTTAGCTCTCCGTTCTATATTGGGCGTTAAAAACAGGAAATTAACCTCAGATGCCACTTTATCAGACTTGGGGTTCTTTTACGTGCCGTAAATCTACGACTATTGGCTTTACTTCCCTTTCGAAGGAAACCATGCTAAGTATTTTTACGCCCGAAAAAATCCATCGCCCTCCTCCGGAATTAACCAATGACTTCGGGAACTAGAGGTTAGCATGGTAACTTTTCAAGTGCGCTTCTAGGTTTCGTGGCGTATGGTGGTGCCGGAGAGATGGCGCGGATGCATGCTCAATGGTAAGAGTATTCCCCGTGGACACCAGAGGTCTGCTTGATTGATGTGTCGTTCTTCGCCCTCTCTCGGCGTTCCAGCATGGGACGGGTCTACGAACTAGGAAATGTTAGGGACTTCCGCGCGTCCCTGTGGCCTCTCTGCGGCCTATAGCCTCCTGTGGTTCCTTCACCTCATTTCTTCCTTATGGGAGTGGTAGCCGCATTAAACTTGTGCAGGTCGCAGTGCGCTGGGTGTCCCCCTCCGTTTAATCACCTATACCTCTACCTCTAAATACTGCATAAAAGGCAATTTTCGCCATTTAGTCTTCCCTTAACGCTTTAGTTATGCACATAATGGCTCTGTTGTCCTGCTGTGTTTGATAATTTGTTACAAAGCTTCTGCAACACCCAGTATGGCTTTATTCTCAGTTCATGTAAAGCGTTGTCATTCACTTACATACCTTTATTACGACGATTTATACCGATAGCAGGATTCAAACCTCCAAACTGGGGAGAATACACGGGATCTTAGCCAGAAGAGCGATAATCCCGTCGATAAATAGCTTGTCTGTTGTCACGTTCGGTGTATCAATTTAACATAACAATAGGGCGGAGGCAAAACCTGGATAAGGCTGAAGTATCGGCCAGAACATAGACCGGAAGCAGTGTGCCGAAGCTGATAACAGCCTCAGCGAGACGCCTCAACCCGCTGTTCCTTAGGGATTACTGCAGAGTTATGTACGTGGTTCATGTCCCGAGCGGAAAGTAGGACAGACGGCGCTTATGAACCTATCGTTAGTATGAAAAGACCTCCCATTCTTTGTAACGTCAGTCGCAGTTCTTCATTTCTGGTTTATGACACAGAGTACGTAATGTGCAGACGGCTTAAAGTTTAGCAGCATACTGATGATCAGCGCCCACATTCTTATATGTTGCCTTTTACTGTTGCATCATAGGTATTGCTAACATGTACATAAATCGTTATCATGGGTCCTAGATTGTAATAATACATATGTATTAGCTCATTTTGTGTCATTTTCTACTTTTAGGAAACTTTTGTTTCCAAATTAGATAATTATTTGTCATTTTCTTCTACTTTTCGCCTTTATTTGGTCATGTTCGCTTAAATGCAGTACATAAAGAGCTTTATGTTATTGACATTTAACACAAGAATTACACTTAAAATATTAAAAATGTCAGTATTCAACTCAGAAATAAGAGTAACTTTGTACATTCTTTACTAGCTTTCTTGAAAAAAAAAAATCACATACCTATTTTATGTAAGTCTGGAAAGGGTTACTTGCTGATGGAGGGGTGGCCATTGTCAGGGGAGCAGGTAAAATTACAGTTATGAATTTGTGTTCCAAAATAGGGATGAGAAACGTCAGTTTTCCAACTTTCGTAGTTATGAATTCATGATCCAAAGCAGGAATGAGGCACGCTGGTTTTCCAACTTTCGCACTAATGAGTGCGTACAGTCAATTGTTATTGTCCTTATGTTTGCCTTATGTTACAGGCCGTGAAGTCCTCTTCATTTGCAATGAGTTTTGTATAATCTGAGTACTTAGAAAAGTTAATACTACAGTTTTGTAAGACCTAATTCAAAAACAATTTTCTTTATTTTCTTTTAGATACTTTAAACAGGTGCATGGAAAAAATATATTTTAAGTTAATTGTAAATATTTTAACAGTTATAATGCATAAATTAATTTATAATTTTCTGTATGCTAATTTTCATAAATAAATAAATCTCGTTTGAAGTCATTATTTGTAATTCCTATTTCTTTTTTAACAATTTTAGTAATTTTTCAAATATTTTTATGCCATCAACATTTACGCCTCGCTGAACACAGTGTATTTAAAGTATTTTTTCACCTGACTGCTATCCAATTACTATTTCATACACCTTACGTCATATCCTGTGCACTTAAAAGATGATTCTTCTATTGATTGCATATTAATTAGGATAAAAGGTTTCTATAGAAGAATTTTAGGACTCTGCGGGCCTATTTAAATGCAATATTAGAAAACAACGCTTAAGTCTTAATATTACAAAGAGATTTATTTCCCATAAGCTCACGCCAAAAAGAAAGAATTTTAAATGCTGGTAGATGACTTCAACCTTGAAACATTTAAGCATACAACAATAAATATATTGTAAATTGTGACTAGTGCTAATGTTGCGATAAAAGATTATATAAGTGATTTATATATTTTAATTCGCTCTATATTTTTCCTGTGGTTACCTTCTGCCATAAATTAATGAAGAATATTTAAAATACTATTTCAGAAAAGTCAATATGTGCATTTTATTTGCCACACAAATATTTTTAAACTTCTATTTTAATCAAAAGGTTTGATTAAGAAAATAAAAAAGACTGCAATCTAAAACTTATATTTTGTAATGGTAGAATATCATGAAAATCTTTCAGTTTTATAATATTCCCGAATTATGTGTGACTTTTGGTGTTTAAATCCGATTTTTGAGTTGGATTATACGAATATTTTATTATTCTTGGGGCCTCAAAGCTTGTATTTCAAGTAAAATATCGTTTAGTTTTGGGAGGAATGAAATGGTTACTCTACCTTAGGTACCAAAGCTAGAAAAAGTATACAATGACGAAGAAAATACTGAATACTGAATATTCTACCATCACAATGTAAATCAACATTCTGACGTCATTTTAACTCTTAGCAGGCGGTTATATTGTAGTACGGAAAAAAAAATTATTGTAAAATATGAAATTTGGAGCTTGAGAGAAGTTGTGGCTCAAATCATATGAGTTTTTTCCTGTTCACTTCCGATAGTGTATCACGTGCTGTTTACTCCCAAAAGTAATCCAACCTAATAACTGAAGAAAATCTTATACATGACATTAGTCATGTAAAATTACAAGAAAGCGATTATTTCCCAGTTAGGTAGGTTGTTATGTTTACGGCAGTGCATTATTGATATTGAGAATGAAAGAAAGGAACTTCAATACACCGCTACAGAAGTTGTTGCAGGTCTGTAGAGGTGAAACGTAAAGTACTATACAATAATTTAAGGATTATAAGTGAAATTATGTAAATTTCAAGGTCTAATATATGGTCTCTGCATCATCTGCTGCCATAGAGGCCATTACGGGCAGACTGCAGTAATAGAAATGGTATGTAGTCAGCATGCCACCTCATTCCGACCACTCAAACGCGGTTTATGAACCAGAGCCGCTACCTTCCCATCAAGTGGTTCTTGTTGGTCTGTAGAAACTTCACGAGGCTTATGCACTATGTACTAATCTCCCAGTGGAGAAGATGCCCCCATGCTAGTACCCAGAATCAAACCTACGTACCCTTGCACCACTAGGAAGAACTTGGTGGAGCATGACGGGAATGACTGGTTTCCTAAACAAACAGCGTAAATTACATTTTACTCTTGCCAATCCCTAATTTACCCATCAGGGAAACAGCTAAGGGTGATAGAGGTAGAAATAATAATTACATTAAAATCACTGTTTTCCACAAAAAAGTTGTGAGTGGTCAAGCCGCAATTACTCTAATTAACAGTAAATTTATACTTTCTCGTCAGCCATTGAAAATGTATTGAATTAGCCATGTTATCATTATCGGACTGGTCCTCTCAGACTGTAACATGATCTGGACCGGTTTTTAGAAAAATAGGAAAAAGCCTCTTTATTAGAGATTAGAGATAGCTGCATCCAGTTCGGAATACGCAAATACACTTTTCATTAGTTTCAGCTGAAAACATTTAAAACCTTTCACTGGACAAAGTTATCAAAAATACGCGAACTTGAATAAGGAATGAAAGCATTCTGAATGATAATTTTAATGTATGCATTCTCATTTTTTGTATTTGTTTCGTTGGTAGTAACCTGGCCTCAAGATGTAAATTAGCAATGAGACTTTTATTTACAAAAAATTTTCCAATTCATAATTTTTTAATATGAGGAATCTTGTGTATATGTTGGGAATTAAATGAACTGGATAACAAAAGTCTATGCCAAAACAGACACTATTGCCTTTTTAGAATTAATGTACCATTGAAAGTTTAGCTAATTATGTTGATATCCTACAAAACAATTTAAAATGCAAAATATTCCGATATAGTACATTAGTGTTTTCCTAGTACAATTGTTTAGTTACGAAACTTAATTTAATATTTCAATGCTATTAATGCATTTAACACCTAACCTATGTAATGTTTTGCGAGATCTAACTGAACGAATTCGATTAAAGTAAAGGGTAATACGTAGTTCAATGCAAATATTTAATTTTATTAAATCCAAAATATCACGGTCTGAAATAACGGCAAAATTTATGCATCTATCTCTGAAGAATTATTTTTCTGATGAACATAGTAATATCAAAACTGAGAACTCGCGTTTCAGATGACCATCTCTCGCCGCAACTGATATTTTTGTTACAGACATACATCAGAGATTGAACGTCTTCTCAATGTTCGGATGATGAGAATGTTTGTAATTCCGATTTCACATAGTATGGCCACTGTTTGAAACAAACGCGCTGATATATGATAAAGTGTACGTCCAATGTCTACCCCTGTCAACAATTTAAGAAGCGAAGAGCTGCCACTCCTCCACAAAACAAGAATGTACGCGGGTTGCATGCACAGTAGGTTCGGAGAGATTCTATTCCGCGCGCCTCTGGAACGTATCAGCAACTTTCAATGCGGCTTAGCGCTCCAAAACTCGAAGGTCCATTGATAAAACCTCCATAAAAACATGCTTTGTTTATTCAATTTGTACAGCTTTTTCATGTTTGAATCAAATAGATGAACACTAGATACTAAATATGATCATATAATTAAGAAAGGAAGAGAACATGAAGAGATGATGGACCAGTTTCTTTGAGAGGGCGGAACAGTTCGAAAGGCCTAATCCCTAATAATAATGATAATATTAATGCGGTGTACATGATCATGTAATTATTAATGTGGTCTTGTAACAATATTCATTCATTGAACTTTAAAATGTTTCTTAAGTGACGTTGAGTTTTAACTCTTGTTGAGCCTTAAAACTCTTAGCCGATATTTCTTATCTGTATCTTCGTACTGTATCTTATGTTCAAGTATCCAAACCCAAAACCAGGGCAATAAAGAAAAAGGGGGAAAGGTGAGACTATCTATAAGATGCAAATCTGACTCTTTATTTTGAAACATTGAACCTATGATCAGGAAGCCACTCGGCTATTTCTAACCTTTAAACTCGGCGTATTTCAAATATTTCAAATCTAGCCTTCTTCTAGGCCAGTTCTGTTATCAGGTCGAAATCATGCACAACCATCTTCACAAAAGAGGATAACCTATTATGTTTTCTGCATCGAATGCACAAGGCGTGATCCACACCAGTATTAAAATATTAATGAAACACCTGTATATGATCTAAATGAATGGTAGTCATCTCTTAATTGGTTGCACCCTATCGCTTCTCAAGTTAGATCCGTCATTTACATTTGGATTCATGGAATAGCTGTTTCACATGTCAATGAATTTTTAAGGCGAGAAGGAAAGGTTTATACAATTTACAAGGAAAGTTGTCCAGGTCTAGGAAAATGGACTATTTTACCTGAGACGAACTTTAATTTAGAATAGCTTGCGTCCCTGAAATCGATTTTCACCTTTATATAACATGTGAACGCTATAAAAGTGTCGATAAGATGGACTTAAGACGCATATGTCCCTTAACAGGCTGGATAACGGTAAAAAAACTTATGGGCATATTACTCGTCTGGTATGGATCTGAAACTTCCTATTCAACCATATCCATTATTATAAAAACTCTCGGCCTCTACTAGCTGGCCAAAACAAGTCATCCTTTGCAATTTTATGTTTCCTGCATACATGATGCAAAATAAGTTGCCACATCACTGATGTTCAAAGGGGCACTGCAGGTAAAAAGCGAAAGGTCACTGATGTCTGCACATGTTTACGCGGTATTTTTGTACATATAAGCGTCGCGTGGTCGCCTGCATGCAGTTCGAGCCAGGTCATTCAGACAAAATGGTAACGTTCACCAATAACGAACACACGGATATGGTCACGATGTGCGCGTAGCGCACCATAATGCAGGTGAGACTCAAAGGCTGTGTTCTGAACATTTTCCGCGCAGATTTCTTTTTGTTTTGTTTTGAGGTGCAAAAATAATATTAAGATTAAAAAGTGATAGATCATTCCAGGTATAACATGTGCCTGAGAGGCCCTTACATCAATTCGTCCATCAAGATGGGCATGTTTTTGCTCATGCTTATTATGAATAATGCACTAAGATAAAATAATATAATATTAACGCACCTTTAGAGGTACATAAATGTAATAAAAATGTAATTTTGTTTAGTCTTGTTAACTTTGCGACACCAATTGGTGCCCTATAGTTCTACTGATTGTAGATTAACTAAATGGCTTAGCACGTGTGTTCAGGTTTGCTTCAAGCAGTTATAAAACAATCGATAACATCCCCTCACACATAGGTACTCTCACATTCAAACACAGACTCTGGGCATACCATGAAAAATTTTTTTTTAAAGACAACTCTCTGCAGCCCAGCCGGTAAACGAACACGGAACACCTCATATAGCATGAGATCTGGTATCAGTAATAGCAATTAGTGTTCATTTTCAAGCATCGATCTCTCTCTCTCTCTCTCTCTCTCTCTCTCTCTCGGTGTGGAGTCTCCTTTGCAGCTCTGCTTAGGCAAATCTTTTGGCATTCGCCCTATTCGGTATAAACTAACTTCAACTAAGGACGGCTTGTGTGGGCCACCTGGTATAGTAGTATCTGTTTATTTCTCTATTACGAAAAGTGCACAGTTTTTGTGCTTGGTTTCAATTTTCTTTAACGAACCCTTCCTGACACTTTCACAGATTCTATCTTATATAGGTAGATAGAGTCGCATGGTACGAATGCTCTTGTTACGTCTATACCTCTAATGTGAAAGCGCCATCATATCAGAACACAGTGTTGGTAGTTAAGACTGAATGCACCAATAAATCTGTGACCGTTATCTACATAGAGGCAAGTCTATAACTCAGGACGGTTTCAACATTCTCTCATATCCTGAGCCCTTAATTACAATAAGCTACCGTGAACATTGTACCATGATGCAGGATCCTCTCCCTACAACTCTACTATTATAATCAAACCGGATTAGAATTTCATTTACAGCGAGGTATGAAAGTGAAGATCTTCAGTCCGTGTGTGTGTTTAGTTTCTGTATCCTTAATCTAAGGTAGAGTAAGTAAATTCACAACTGTATGCTTGGAAGAGCTCCTAATTTAGTAGTACGAAAGAGAGGGACAGAGAAAAGGCTTTGGTGATTTTTGTTTGAATTTGGGTATTTAAGAGTTTCGCTTTATCTAAACAGTACGTATAAAAACCAAAAGTCACTAGACATTTTGAGAAGCATTTTTCAAGCATGAGGGTAGCTGATTTTAAGGGAACTTAGAATATTTAAACACACTTTACTTGGATGTTATATTTTCTCCAAAATGGCTGACTGATATTCAAACATTAAAGGCTTGAAATAAAGAATGCAAAAAATATTGTTTGTTGATCTTCTTATGAAGTGCCTGTTAACTGCGAAATTATGCATTATTAATGTACACAAAAACTTAATAGGGAAACGGTAATATCCTATCTTTAAATCAAACAATTTGTCGTGTGTCGAAATTATTTCCCAAATAGGCTTAAGTTGTTCCATGTTTGAGGGAATTGTTTTGAAAGGCAGTATTATAGAAATACACGCCCATTGGTGGCAGAATCAGACCTATAGTAAGTAGAGGAAATATTGCATTATACTCAAAAATTCTATAGCGAGATTTGAAGCTTATGAGTACAAAAATAGGATTTAAAAAAACTTCTGTGTGTAGGTCTGTGTATGAACAGTATTACTGAAAAACGAAAAATTTGTTAAATGCCAAACCTGGTACTATGTTCAGTGTCTTCCAAGGATTCACATGAACATTTTTTGACAATCCCCAACCCAAACTATTATTTACATGGAAATTTTTTTTGTGTTTAGTTTTCTCAAAAATGCCTCTTAAAGATTTTGATTAAAATGTCATATGTTTAAGACATTTCCATAACAAGAATATACTGTGAAGTCCTATTCATACTGATTGAACGTTTGTAACTGATAAACCAAAGGTTTATAAAAAGAATGCAGATCTTGTTAAAGCACTCAATAGATGTAAATTTTTTTGTGGAATTAACAATTTCCGAGATATAATTTATTATTAATTTGTATGCGCTATTACTTACGTTTTTTTAGGCTGGCTAGTCGCTATTTGTTTTTCCTTGTCGTCGTGCAAAGGACATAAAATTTCAAAGCTATCCCACAGCGACTCGCTTTTTAAAAATCTGACTATTGCCTTATACTGCTGTACTTTTCTTATACCTACAATGAAATGTGTAAACGTGTAATCAAAGTTTATCTCAATTAACTAGAAAAAAAAATATTTAAGCTTTCGTAAGAACAGTTTGCAGAAGATGAGTAGAGAAAGTCATGAGTATGCAACACATCAGATTTTTAGTCGGCATTTTCATCATGTTTAAAATTGGCAATTGTTGAAATACACGTTTGTGATCTTTTACAGCATAAATTTTGCCGTTATTTCGGACCGCAATATTTTCGATTTAAAAAAGTTTAAATGTGCTTGGTGCATTGAACTTTGTGCTACCTTCACTTCAATCGAAGTCTTTTAGTTAGATGTACTAAAAGCCGTTTTTATAATTAACGCAAGATATTACATAGGTTAGGTGTTCGTTGTTTTAATAGCAGTGATATATAAAATAAGTTTCGTAACTAAACAGTTATATTACTAAAACCTAATGCATTTTAAATGTGTATTGTAGGATTTCAATATAATTAGCTAAACTTTCAACGGTGCAATAATTCTAAACACGCAATGATGTCTGTTTGCTATAAAATTTATTATCCCTTGTATTTTGATCCTAAAAATATGCATAAGATTCTTCATATTAAGAAATCACGAATTAGATATTGCTAATTGCCATAATTATACTTGTTATTTCAATTTTGACAATAACTGGTTATGACAGTTCACGCCGAAGCCTGGATAAGAGTAGATTGCCATTAACTGAGCTATACATATTTTAAACCACTTAAAATACACCTGACAAAAAAGTAAATTAAATTAAAGTTTTAACAACATTCTAAAGCGCAACACGTGCTGTAGAATTCCAACAACTAAGTGAAGTAAGGTTTCTAACAAGAATGACACTATACTACCAACTGATTTTATCAGCGCGGTAAATTCAAATTGGGCAATTACAGGTATCCTTTTCTTTGGAACTTATTGCCTATTGACAATTGTGTTAACTCGTATTCTATTGTCGTTGGGTTTCTTGCACTTGTTGGGTTTTATCATTAGATGACACACACACACATTCACACTCTCATTCATACACTCTGGGAAGGATAGGGAATAATCTTGACTAGAGAAAAATTCACCACCCCAGCCGAGAATCGAACCCCGGAATCCCCGCACAGCAGGCTGGTTACAGCATCCGAGACTACGAGATCATCAGAGAATTACAAGACCAACCCTAGCAATGCACTTAACAACAGGCTTTTAGGACGGTTGCTCGGTGGAACAACCCAAAAAGACCGGGCCTACCGCGCGACCACTGCATTCTCTGTCTCCGTCCCTCATAGGCAGAAGGGAGTGTTGGGGTTTACCTGAGGGCAGCACGTTGAGTATATATCCGCTGTGTCTTAGGAGCGGCTTGCTAGACCAAGAGCAGCTATTTTTCAGTCAATCGGCTTCGCAATAGGTCCCAAGGAGATTACGGAGCTGAGTGTACTCCCTGGCTGGAACTCCCAACATGAGTTCTTGTACCAAGAATCAAAAGTGGATTCGCTCGCAACGTAAGTTGCAGTGGTAGAAGGATATTTAGTCAATAGAATCTCTCTAATACAATGTTAAATAAAAGATGATAATCAAAGGTCAGCTATAGATAAAGCATGCTCGATATTCACTTATGTACACCTATATAACAAATATAAACATCCAGCTTTATTTCAAGGGAAATTTATATGTAAATAATACACTCGGAATGTAAGATAACAGTTTTGTTTACACAAACAGCATTTTGTGCTACTATAAAGCTTAAGGAATGTTGAAGTATGTAGCTCGATATAATACGAGAATTACTCTAGCTTATACCGAAGGCATGTATATACATGCAAAACTCCTTAGTATAAAAGGATACTTCAGCACTACAGAGAAGATAGCTTTAGCTCTGGATCGAGAATTTCATGGTTGCCAAAGGAAACTTGCAATTTTGCTAGAATAACAGAAAAGGATAAAGGAAAGGAGACGGAGTCCAATAATAGAAATAACAGAAAAAGAAATTGTAGTATCATAAGACTGAATATGAGATACGAAAACCGAGAAATAGGTTGCTATAATCCACTCAAGTTGCACTGTTCAAATACTGTCTTTCAGAAAGAATCGGGTGTGATACATTCACATCACCATCCCTGCCCTCTATCGTTTATTAGTGGGTATACAAACGACTCTTACTAAAGCTTATTTTTCGGTCTACTACATTTTAATTCAAATAAATCTTTGCAGAAATAGCTGCATTACATATTTCTTTACAGGTACAAACGGAACACGATAATTTTATAACTGGACGCTATATGCTTGCCTTAAAATTTCATACTGTTTCCATACAATCCCGAAAAACAACTGAATGTTGACACGACTTCAGGAGAATGCCCAAGTATTGAATTCGAACCTTTAATAACGAACATCTCAGAAATGGCTTATGCCACAAAGAATTTATTGTGCGTTTTAAAGAGATCTACGTTTTTTTATGAAGGACGTTTTCGTCTAACCTTTAACATTTATCAGTTATACAAGATTATACAAAATTCCTTCCGAATGATGAAACTTCAAACGCTATTCCCAGAAAATTCAAGTTATATATTTTATTTATCATGTAAATATCTTTAATATATGGTATTTTAATAAAAATCATTAGTTATTTTTTAGAAAATAAAAAAATTTTCTAAAATGTTTTATGTAAACGGTAGTTTACGTTGGGAGAATTTTCTTTGAAATCTTCGTGTAGCATCCTTGAAAAGCATTTAGCCCAAATACCAATATCTAAATAATTTTAGTTTTTTGAGTTTTGCTATTTACAAACATACACGCGGACATTTTTTAAAAAAAAGTTGTTTCAAGTAGCCTTAAAATATATATTTTTTCGGTGAAATTTCGATATCGAATTCTTTAGATGGAATGCAATTCCTTCTCTACCTAATAGAATCTGTAAGTGGTAGAGAAAGTAATAAACAAAATATATTTACGTGTTCTGAATAATTTTTGCCTGAAATACATAAATTTCATTCATAAAGTGCCCAAGATGTTATGCAAAAATAAAATAATAATGCTTTCATATTTCGTTAAAAATCAGTAATTCCTGATGTGGTATGTAACAAATATTTCACGAATGTTATGTTTTTAAATCAAAAATGTATTGTTATCGGAAGAATACTTTAAATCGTGAAAAAGACACAGACCCAATACCTAATCATCTATGGGAGAAAGGAGTAGAATAATTTAAAGTTTTAGTCTTTATCTAATATTTTATAATTCTTAAGTAGTTTCTACTCCATTCTTAATATCTATTTTCCATCTTATTATTCTATCACCCTTAAGAATTGATTTTAGCTGAGGCAATATATTTCTTTGTTATTTAGCGTTTTAATTTTAAAGTGTGGTAAATTGAATAGAAAAATGTCAAGAAATGATGGGTACATTTGTATGCTACAAAATTAAATTTTAACAATCCGTAATTGTCTGTACTTTGTACGTTAGTTTAATTCTGCAATATATAATTTGACACTAACGCTTTTAATAATTCGATTACGCATTAGGTCCATTAAATGTTATTGAATTTTTATGTTTCTAGTTAAAATGGTGTACCTAAATTTCATTTGTATTCTATCTTTCCTCATTATTTCTCAGTATTTTTAGGAGCGTTGGTATAATCTATTTTTGGGTCGGCCACATTATAATACTCTGATATCATTTGAGTAACTGAGCTATTTTGTCATTCATAATACTTCAGCGACTCAAGACCTTACTCGGCGGCAGGCGCAGCTTCTTTATCGCCCATACCTTTTAACACCTTCTAAACAGCAGTCCACTGGGATTCATTCACCAGATAAATAAAGTATGTGTATTTAATCCAAAATAAATTTTGCCCATTGTAATTTTAACATCCTAATAAATTGAGTTAATTTCAATTGCTTCAACATGTGTTGCTTTTACCTACAAAAAGAATCAATAAATACAGCTTGGAGTCAATAGCGCTGCCATCTGTTGCACTACGAGGGCGGATTGATAAGTCCATGACTTTGACGAGCGATAGCGCTCTAATCACAGATTTCTTGTTTGCACCCAAGTCTTACATCTATTCTGAGTGTAATGGCAGAAATTCGTCGTCATTTATTTCTTAGAACATTGCTTAGAGCGTCTAAAATAAGCAGATGTCTGTTGCTTGGAGAAAATGAAGAAAAGTTAATTTCGTTTTTTGATAAAGCACTACTTATTGCTTGGTAGAAGGTGAAGGCAGCAGAAGAAAAGCTGAACAAGTATTATGGAGACTCTGCTCTACCCAAGAGATGATTGGTCTCAAAATTCAATCCCAACCAAAGAAATTGATAAACACACACACACACACACACACACACACACACACATACACACACACACACACACACCAGGGCCGTTGCATCCGAACAGGCAGCTCGAGGAGCTACATGCTTCCTCCCTTCTTTCGTTACTACCTAGAACTAAACCGTCATCCTTAACCATCATTTTTCTACTGAAAATAATCACCCTGTGGTTAAACTCTGATGAGGGTGGGCACGCAGCAAAAATTCACTCGGGCTAAAACTTAGCCTGCCAGCAGTCAGTCGCAGTCGGGACTCTGCTCCATCATATGGCATGGTTCACAAGTGGTTCACAGAATTTCGATGTGGCCGTTCGAGCACAAGAGATGCCGTGCGCACAGGACGGCCGGTTAAGGTCACAAAGGAAGAAATGATGAACAAAGTTCAAGATACTGTGCTGGAAGACTGCCGAGTAAAAATCTGTGAGATAACGAAGACCGTAAGCATCTTGAGTGAGCGGGTATATAACATTCTGCACGAATTTTGGGTATGAGAAAGCTGTCAGTAAGATGGGTGCCGCGACTCTCACAGTTGAGAATAAGCGGAATCGTGTGACCATTTCACAGGAATCTTTTAACATTTTCCAGCGCAACCCATACGGGCTTTTGCGGCGTTATGTCACGATTGATGAAACTTTGATCCATTACTATCAACTTGAACCAAACAACAATCAAAGCAGTGGATTTCCTTCGGCGAACCTCCTCAAAAGAAAACAAAAATCATTCCATCGGCAGGAAAAATCATAGTAGATGTCTTTTGGGATTCACAAGGGATGATAGAAATTCACTACCGGAAAAAGAGTAAAACTATAAAACTATTATTCCGCAATCCTGAATCAATTTCACAAGGACCTGTTAAAGAAACGACCCATTTGGTGAAGAAAAAGGTTATCTTTCACCAAGATAATGCACCCGCACACAAGTCAGCCATTCCATCACAAAATTTCTGAAATTTGGCTACGAACTGCTACCTCACCCACCGTATTCTCCAGATTTGGTTCCGAGCGACTCCTTCCTCTTCGCAAACCTGAAAAATTGGCTTGCTGGGAAGAAATTCACGTTCAGTGAATACATCATGTCAGAAATAACCTCATATTTTGCATACTTTGAAACAATCATATTTTTGGAAGGGTTAAAACATTGGAGAAAAGTCGGATAACGTGTATTGAATTGAAAGGAGACTATGTTGAGAAATAAAATTGATTTTTTGGGAAAAAAATGTTATCTTCTTTAAAAAGTCACGGACTTATCAATCCGCCGTTAATGTCATTTGCTTCCGTATGTGTTGCTATTACCTACAAAAAGATAATACGAGTAAATGCATATTGGACTCAATAACGCTGCCATATGTTCCTATTCACAAACACTCATCCATGCTGCCATCTGATCAGTATTTAATTGCGCACAATTAACAAGCCAAGATGGATTTGTAGAAATTCAAAGTTTTGAAATTATAGTGTTTTCGAACAAAAACACTCGTATGCAGCTTGTCTATAATGGTAATTAGACGGTCCTATGAAAATTATGTAACTTCCTACCGCTCATTTCGTAAACATACTTGCGTCTTAATTACTACTCTTGCTGCATAATATACTATTTGTTGCACATATATTGCACACAAGCGCATACTCTTGCACTACAGAAACAGTACAATAAATTCGTTACAATTGAGACCAACACAGCTTTTCTTGCGGGCCCCAGTATGCCATTACACTCTGGATATGGCATGAATTGGAGCCCTATTTGTACTGTTTGAATCTATTTTGATTTTTTTCACTTCAGTTTCATAATCTATTTACCTCTTACTATTCCTAAATCCTGCATGCTCTTAATCCTGCTTCTTTTCCGCTTCTGAGTGTCACTGTTTTTGTCCCCTACCTAAATCTTTCCATTTTGCATTTGAAATAACCTCTCTAATTACTTGTTCCCCTGCACTGCATCACTGAAACATTCCTTCTGTTTCCCCCGCAAGTGACGCATACCTGTAAACTGCAGTTTCTAAAACCGAACTTTGGCTCTAAACATTAAATAATTTGAATATTATTTAAATTAATATATTAATACACAAAGTCCCAATTTTAACCTGTTACAACTCTGCTCGACTGAGTCAAAGTACTCGCGCGGACGCAGCAACAGTGCTCGGAGCCCGGCTGGAAGGGGGTTGTGCTAGCCAATACGTCACTGGGCGAAGGTCATAGCACAATTCTTGCGCTCCCTGTCTTGAGGTTATGTCGTTTCTCATAGTCATAACACATTCAATATGTCGAGCTGGTGAGGCCCATTTGACTATTTCGTGGGTGGAACAGTTTCTGTTTATCGATAAGAACGCACTTCCACTGTGCCATGCTCAATCAAAAATGCTGAATTCAACGAGGGAATGGAACGTACAGCGTTATTATACACTCCATTCAGTCGTAACTACAGCTTGTCCCAGTGCCGAGTTGTATTGCGTGTTGTAAGCAGATAATACATGTGAGGTGTGAGTACTCCCCTGCTCGCTCGCGCACACTCGGGTAAAAACAACCTGCCCTACTGCACACCCCTTGTTGCAGTAATCTGTCGTGCTATCTTTTTTTACTTGGCGCCTGTTATTGTTTTACTATTTTGAATTTTGGGTTCTTTGTCCTCCGGCTAGCTATTATTACTCAGTCGAGCAAATATCTCTGTTACTAAAAGATAACACTGATAAAAGAATTTATTTTTACACTTTTATTGCCGTCACACTTAATTAATAATTCACATCTGTAATCTTTATACACGCCTGACTGAAACTGTTATATTTCCGAATATAATTACTGTCGTACACGTACTTAACGTTTTGTAACTAACTTTACGACGCGAGAGATTCTGTAGAACTGCGTATGTGTACTTCGATAGAGATTGCTGAGAACTGCGTAATGTGTACCTCGTGATTGCTTAGACTGCGCGACGTTTACCTCGTGAATGATTCTGTAGAACTGCGCGATACTTGCTTTTGGCTCAAGAATTTATACTTCCTCACTCCGATATGCCTAAACATTATAATAAAGCTGCTATTGGTTACTAAATCGCGCCAACATTAGCGTCTGTTTTATAAGCCAATGATAATTACTAAAACATATGCTCTAGGGAAGATATTTCCTCCATTTCTAAAGAAAGGCATGCTAACCTGACGTCATTTGTTTGTCTCTTCTAAGTGATAAACAACTCACCCCATCGCTTCATTGTTACCCACTTCTATTGTCAGTTTCAGTAAGGCCGTGTAAACTTATCTCCTAACAATGCTTATAGCTAACAAACATCTAAAATCATTGTCATACAATAATGTTAATTTACGTTACAATCACTCTGGCATTCACAGTGTTGTGATATAAAATACTGCTTCAACCTCCATGCCTTGTTTATTACAATTATCAACACGCTCCTTCGTGTTCCAGTCTTTATTTATTTTCTTATACTGTTTTGAAGAAATTTATTCAGCATACCAACTCCCATTTCCAGGATGGGACTCCAACTCGCAGTCTTCCACACCACCAAACTCTAGAAGAAAACGCTATAGAGGGCTAGACCAGCGGAATTAGCTTAGTTTGTTCACTTAAAACGTTATCAGTAACCTCATTCATAAAAATAAAATGCACACTTGTTATAAGTTTTAGCTTTAAACTCATTTTTGTGTCAATCCTTTAAAGCCATTGGTCAAATTTTTAAAATCATGTAAGTACTATTTACATCCTCGAACTTAATTTATAAGTCTGCTGTAAGCATTAAAAATATGGAATTGCTGCTCAAAGATAGAGAGACACAGACAGAGAGAGAGAGAGATAGAAGGTGACTTGACATGTCCAAACCGTTTAATGTCTGACTTTTTGATATAAGCCTCCTCCGCTGACTTCTTTGTGATGAAATCCCTCAGAGTAGAGGTAATAATTCCTAAGACTTGAGAGTAAAGCTTCATATGTTTAGAAATTAGCTCATTATTATTGATTTATAATTTTTATTTATTTTATACGTAATTAACACCAAATAAATTAAACACCATCGTAGAACATGAATTACTCGAGGAATATAGACATAAAATCAATGATAAGCCTTCAAAATCTGAAGCTGGACAATCAGGAAAGAAATCTCTCACATTTTGAATTACAGATGGCTTCAAACTGAAATTTATATAGTTTTAGCTGTAACTCTTAGCAGTTTGTAAAATACAGTAATACAGATATATTCTTGAGGTCAAACTGACAACAGCCATTTGCTCTATGAGTTCATTCTAAAAGCATTTAGACATACAGCGTTCTTAAAGCCAGATATAATGCATTAACATTTACCCTCTCCACAGTTGCACACAGAAGAGATAATCAATTTTTTGATTAGGGCGGAGCCATAAACACCTGTTTACTGTAAGCCAAACGCAATCAATCAAATATTGACTTTCATATGATGGATAGCTTTATAGGAGCGCTGAAAAAACCTCCTTACCCTGTGGTAAAGTGCTAGTTATATCCCGCTGTTAATCCATTCATTTTTAATTTCTTTACTACGTACTTACAGTAAGTAGACGCTATATTGTATTCCATCCAATCATTTCGTCAATGTTTCACCGGAAACACATCCTTTGATGTATCTGAATCTAGAAAAAGCATTTTCAGAATAAGATCCAAGTCCGTGTGTGTGTGAACAGGATAACTCAAAAACGAAAAGGCTAATAAATATCAAACTTCGTATATTTAAATTAATACCTTCCAAAGATGTAACACGAAGATGTTCAACAAAATTCTCCCAGCACATACTATCCCTTATATGGAACATTTTTTCAAAATTTCTTATTTTCTCAATAACAGCTCTAATGATTTTTATTAAAATACCATAGTTTTAAGATATTTACACAACAAAGAAAATGTTTGTATCTTGAATTTTTCGGGAATAGCCTATGAACTCCTTTACATTCTGAATGGCTTTTATGTAACTGGTAAACCGTAAGAACAGACAAAAAGAACCTACTACACAAACATATAGATATGGTTAAAACTCAACTTCATATTCGAATTTTTTGTGTAGAGATAACCATTTCCGGGATATTCCTTGTTTGAACTTTCAAGTACACTGTTCTAAACAAGAATAATAAAACAAGGAAAGAAACGAAACTGGAGTGTCATAAAATCATTGCAGTTCCAGTGCTCATGTATAGAAGTGGTTCTGGATAAATGAGAAAAATGACCGGTCATTCACGCTCAATATAGAATGGGACGCTAAGGACCACAGCAGTTAAAGAGCGTCCATGAATAAAAAAACTCAATTTCATTTACTAGAGCGATTCGAACCACGAACCTTACGTTAATGAGTATGTAACATAACGACTTCGTTCACCTGTGTCATAAACAAACGTAATGGAAGCTAACTCATTTAACAATCGACATCAAACTCTTACTCCTCGAGATTCCAAAAACCTTTACACCTTGCCGAAAATTCTCGCTGCAATGTAAGACAAAAAATATTGTAGTCGTTCACCTTTGTGCTATTAACTTGCTCAAACAGGATTTTGACAAACTTCAGTATCTGTTGTGAATAAATAATGGCGCAAATTAGACTATTTTTTACTTTTACACTAACTTTATACAGGCAATAGGTTGGGAAGTTGAATCAGATTTGATAAACTCAATGATCCGTGATTTGATTTCAGGTTTGGTATTTAATTTCTGAAGTCTGATTGAATTTTTCAAATGATTATCATTAAAATGCTATTATTACATTATTATTATTATTATTATTATTATTATTATTATTATTATTATTATATGTTACGCACAAATAGTGATTCCACTAGAGACAAGAACATCTGCTAACAATCAGGGCTATTCTGTAACATTCTTTTAAGGTTTAACAAGATGTTAAAGTCGTTAAGCAGTTGATCGGCATTTTCTATTCGTAACAAAACAAATTGTTGTTAAGAACAAAAATTTGGTTGTTGAACGCAACAAACCCCCGAGACACTAATGCTAAAGCACTTTCTACACAACAGATTCGCACACACGTCGTTTTAATGCTACTGTAAGAGGAAAAACACAATAGAAGCGTGCCATTTTAAATATCAATATTTATTTATCAATTTTAGCGTAAAATATACGCTTGACTAAGCTATGTTCCGCGTGATAGCAGTGGTAAATGATGCCCCCAACATAACTTTTAAGAGACGAAGTTTAATAGGAACATAAATGTCGTGTAATCTCATATCGTAATAAAAATTAACAGTTATTCGTTTAAGAATTTTAGGTACAAATAATGATACATTTTGTATGTATTTGCAAGGTTCACGAATTCATTTGCCTCATTTTTGGGATAAGGTTAGGAACTGAGCACTTTCGAGAGTTGTAGGATAATACAGCGTTACGTTTGCGTTCTCAGAATTATTTTAAGATAATTTCCAATCTGCTAAAAGAATTGGCTAGCAGAAAGCTGTTTACCAGTTTCTCGTAACCATAGAAAGTGAATGTATACCGATGCTGCTGAAAGAGGAAGAACATAACAGTCACTCGAGATATAAAATTGTAAGTCGTACGTAGTAAATTTGCGTATGAAAAATAATCCGAAATAAAATATTTGTAGTTGTAACATCCCCCATATAACACAACTAGTGAAACTCGCCTTTCTTTTCACTAGGGTCTTCCACTTAACGAATACCTAAAATAATATGGATATTATTAGATAATATATCTTTATTCAAAGATTAAGATGCAAGAACAACTGAACTAACCGACCATGGTGAAATCATGAATAAAAGAATAAGTACCTACTTGATCGCATACATTAACATTTCAGAAATATCTGAATAACCACTAGTATTTTTAAAAAGTATAATTAAAGGTCATAAAGAAAATTAAGCAATAATTTTGGGTTGATATGAATTAGTGAAACTTGCAGCACAGCAATATGAAACTGCATTGTTAGCTCTTTTGTCTGTCATACTTATGTTTTTAAGTCACAGCTGTCTAACAGCTTTGGGAGTTTTCTCCATAAAAACTTAACTATTTGGGATCACAAGATTATATAATTCATGCTACTCTAAGCAATGGGTACAAATTTTAAAATCATACATTTCTCGTGAGACGTTTCATGGCAGGTTTGTCTCCAGCTTGGCATGGAAAAGTAACAAGACTCATAGTCGGTATTACGGCGCTGACGGCAGTGTGAAAACCAAACGCAGTCGCAAATAACAGAAATTTTCGATTGCTCACTCCAGTGAGCTAACAAACCACGTGGAAACAAATATCGCGATAGCAAACAAGTTATAGAATGCTAAATAGTGGCATATTCGTTAAAAGTGTTCTTTAAGCTTAAATACTTAATTGTAGTCGCCTTCGTAACAACGAAGTTACAGAATAGCCCTGATGAGTTTCTTCCTCCTGGAAATTCTTTATTCAACGTGCTTTTTAGCTTCATTGCGTACTACAGTAGATGTTTCTTGCAGAAGGTTTAGACAAGAGCCTTATATCAGACTTCGCCACCCTCGCTTGATATCAAACCTATTGGAGCCAGGGTGAAAGCAACACCGGAGTGCTCCCTTGCTTTTAGCTTCTCACATTACCACAGTTACGCTACCCTGGAATGCAAGACAGTATTTACATCTCTCCTACGATTTAATCATGTTTGTATATCTATTGTCTCATTTGTGTTATAATTTTATTATATAGCAGGGTTCATTTACATTTGCAATTTAAAGAAGTATGAATGTAGCTGTATTTTATTTTTTGTAGTTTTAGACTCCCGCATCAGCAGAAATCTAACAACGATGAAAGGGAACAAGAGTAAAGATTATTGTTCGTAATAATCTTTGTTAGTTGGCGTGCAAATAGGACGCAAGTAACTAACTGTCCGAAATGGTTCACAAACAGGGGATGTTTCACTCTATTCTACCATGTGACCCCGAATTGGCCAATCAGGTTAACAGAAATTTATTAGCGTTTAAACGTAAAGTAAATTCGCGCCAGCTCGAGGACAAATAGAATTGGTTTGTAAGCTTCGCATTCGGTCTCTCAGAACTGTATATATTTGAGGTGCTTGTCAAAATCTCAGGCAGCTTTGGACTTCAAAATCTGGAGGAACCTGTGCTCCTCGTAACAAAATTTTCGTGCCAGAATTAATTTAAATGTGTAACTTTCTTTAATATACCGCGCGAGTAATATGTGCTAAAAGTGACAAGAAATTCGCGGTCAGAGCAACTAAACATGCAGAACCCTTTTTATACGCTGTTAGACAAGTGATTAAGTAATGCACTGGTAGAAGTCGAGGTATAAGCATGTACTTTGCTTAACACACAACTTGAAAAGTTGGTTGTAGGTTTCCTGTTACAACTCAGAGAAATAAAAAGGAAAATGTGTGTTGAATTTCATATGCCGTGTTGTTCTACAGTTATTTTGTTAGTCAGCTGAACCTTTACATATCACGCCCTGGATATCAACGAAAATATGTTTCTACTACAAAAATAATTACAAGTATTCGAACCCAGACAACAGGATCTTCAATGAGTAGCCGAGGTAATGGGCAACACGTCATCAGGAGATTTTTTTTTTTGTTATGAGGCAAACTATTGTTCTCACTGCCTTTATGTTCTGCACTGGCTGCACACAGTTCTTGACGATGTTAATGTCGTTCTGAAGGTTGTGGTTGCTTTTGTTGTAGATTTGAATTTTTCGTTGTTTAGCTGGGATGTTTGGTTGAGAGTGAAAATAACATCCATCATCTTGTAAACACTTATCTCCCTTTTCCACGAGTTCTTACTCTAGAGCCATGCAACGCACATACACTTACTACCATATGCACGCTACTGTATCTTTCACAATGCAGTTCGAATTAATAACATATTCATAAAATAACTCCCAATATAACAGGAATTCTTGTTACTCTGAAACAATCTGTAAGCTCTTCTTGTTCCTCCATTTGTTAAAGGAAAATATACGAGTAGGCAATAAGGAAGCATTAAGATCCAAAACTGTGTATTATTAAAGTTTTTCTGTCATTATCACAGTCACTAACCACTGCCTGATGTAATCTTGTGGCACGGATTCGTGATGCTATAAGAAGTTATCGAAGAAATTTCTTCCAGTTAAGCACTGCAATTTTTTACGAAGTAACTAAAATATAAAATTATAGTTATACTGGTTACTCTTGTTTTAGAAAAACTGGATATGGCAGTTCACATATCTTGCTCTCTACATGGCTTTCTTGATGTACTGACATCCATCCTTCCCCGGGGTTTGAAAATTATGGTACTGGGGTTCTCTCCTATACCTTTATTTAGGGTACTCACTTGTGTTCCTTTATTTGTCACTTAAATTTGTGAGTTGTAAGTGATTTCATATACATTCATTTTCTTTTATTCCTGATGTGTCAAAATTTGACTAAAGATTTTAATAACTCATTTTATCTCAGTCTCCGCCTGTCTCCAAATTTATCACCTAGTTATTCTTCTTGGTTCTCCTATGCGCAATGACTTAGACATAGGCTTAATTTTAGAAAACAGTAATGTGTTCTTTGCTAGAGTTTGAATTTAAATTTGTCATAAACTATTATCTGTGCTTAATATTGAACCCTTTTAACTTGTTCTATACATCTTGAGACATACGTTCTGCGTAGCTAAATATAAAATGATAAACACAGGGAAAATAAATATCAATAACAGTAGGAATGATATTATCAAATAAGACTGGGAAGCGAGTATTATTGTAAAGGTAAATATGGGTTGAAAAGACAGTGCCAGGCAGGAAACGGGGTTGGTTTTTCATCTTATTATAACCAAGTAAGGACAGAATACGCTTTATTAGTGTACCATTAGGTCGCTTGAAAATCAGGAGCATAGGAAGGGAAGGTAAGTGCTCAGATAGCACTGGAGTATTGGAGTTCAGGGGGAAACTTGAGGTAATCAACCAATAAAAAGGAGGTAGAAATCATGCGATAAGGAAATGGGGGATGGGAAAATTTCGAAATAAAGAAAGAGAGTTTAGAAAACACTTGTTCGTGCTATTTCCTTGGAGGCTATTCTGAAAACAAATGTGAGTGTCGGCTGATAGGCGCGATTGTATGAAGCATAGTAGTAAGGAGGTGTGTGCGGGTGGGTGGAGGTGGAGGTGTGGGTGTCATGTGTCAAGTAAAAAAAGGTGTGGGAATAAACAGGCAGGAAAATGAACCAATCGTATTAACCACCAATCCTAGATCCAAGATCCATGCAAGTCCCTGAGCTATCGTCGAACCCGGGAGCATTCCTGCAAATTCCGTGCCGCCAAATGGGCGCACAGCACCTTCCATGCCGTACCCACATAAGCTGCTTCCTAAGGTTATTTTGGATTTTATGTTTTCTAAATCAATGGATGTGACGACGAGTGGAAGAAGCGTCTACACAGATTCAGAGCTTATCACCAATAGGAAGAGCCAGTTGAAACATACAGGATATCATCCTAAATTATGTAAGAAGAAGAGCTATATCAAAATTGGATGCTATGAACTAAGGTAATACAAAAGATATTAAACTAACATTTTAATCTCGTGAATTAATGTCATTAGTTTGATATAGTTGGTCCCATTTGATTAATAAAGTTGAACCATCTAATAGAGGTTTAAACTTCTGTTAAAGACCGTAACATATAAGCAAAATCTCCACGCGGTAACAAGAGTAACAAGAGAACAATATTAAGGCACCTACAAGGCATTTGGGGGAGGTACAAAGTAGTTGAACGCCATCACTACTCTTCGTTCAGCGTTATGAAGTTGTAGCACAAACTCTTAATTTTCCCCTCCTGTTTAATTGCTTTGTGGTTGGGATTGGATATTTTGACATAAAGTAATGTATGAAAATTAGAAATAAGTTTCATTGGTTTAAATTTTGAGTTAGGTAAAAAAAATCTAGCATTTGTGGTTCTCTCTTGAGTGCATCTGAAATACAAATTAAAAGAAATAAAACTGTCCTAAAGTACACCACTTTAATAATTACATGATAATAATTAATATTTGGTTTAAAGTCTTCGGCTGAGGTAATAAACAATTGAAATTTAGTACTAAAACAGGTGTCGATACATGAAGGCTTTAATCCTTTAATTACGGACTCCACTGAAGGAGCTCATCCTCTCTGTGACTGTGTACATTTACTGCTATGTTCTGAGAGATATTTCTGTATCATTCGTTTTCAGATCAACGCTAACCTACCTTTTCAAACTTTCTGCAGCTTCTTTGCATTGGTGCGACAGTTGATAAATAAGACTGGTTATTCAAGGGAACAAATACGTTAAAAAATCGTTGAATGTTTTTCTCAATCTTCAATATTTCTTTTGATAGTAAATTTGTTAATAATATAGTAATAAAAGTGTTGGAGATGTTGCTTTATTAATAGCAATTTAACGAAAATTAAATTTTGGAAGATGAAATTATGTTTTTTATACAAATGAATTTATTTTTAACTAACAGACGGATTTCATAAACTGTGGTTTACCTCGTAGATGTAACCTTGGGAACGACTGATTTACCGAAACATATATTTATGCTTTGACACAACGAAATTCTCGCTCTTGTAAATAAGAGAAATCGTATTTACAAGAATCCAAAGGACTCAATATTCCCAAGCCCCGCCCCACCCCCACCACGTTTATATCCAGGGTGGAAGATAACCATTGCACTATAAAGAGACTCGGAATACATATTAAATTATGGAGAAAGGTTTTAAATAAGTGTGTTTCTATCTTTGGCTGCTGTCTAGAAACAAAAATTTATATTTCGGCTATAATTTGGCAACAAAGCAGCTTACTGTTGTTAAAGAACCTTAGTGATGGATGTACTGGATGTATGTATACCCAATAGCGTGTTGTGAAAGACGAGAAAGGGTGAAACCGAAAAAGTTTTCGTAAGCAACCTTGTCATCGCGTGGTTCTTTCGTCATGTTTGTATGGGGGAGTCGAGCTCACATCTAACTTTAGGCTATAGATGGTAACACTGCGAGCACGCTCGAGATGTAAATAAATCTAATAAGATATAAATGAATTCCTTTTCTCCCTCCCTTTCTGTCTCTCTCCCTACGCTGTAGACACACGAAAGGAAAAATAGTCTTGCTAGTAATAGTACGTAATTGCAGAGTATTGAAGGATACTATTCTTAATAACATGAAATAAAGCAATTAAATAGTTTAAATGAATTTAGAGTAATGAGGAATATTATAATAAAATATAAACAGGCAAATATAAGTATTCTGGTGGAGGATAAATTATGTACTCAGATAAGACAGGTGTCAGTTATAATCCATTTTGGTGAAGTTGTTATAACAATGCTAAAGGGTTATTAAATTTCAATGAAATTTATTTATGAACCTTGATTTAAACACACTCTTTAAGGTTGACTGAAAGGAAATGGGATATGAAAAGAAATGTTTTTTTACACTTAGATTGCATTTATTAAATAAAACGTTTAACCAATAATTTTCTGCAACGACAAGAGTTCCAGTGCTGGCGAACTTCTCGTGATGAATTTTAAAGGCGGAACCCGAATTCATAATTCGTTTTCCAGGTTTTTTTTCCAGTAATAACAAAACGTCACAAAATTTAAAGACGCTTCTCCTATGGAAAATACCCGCTACGTGGAGAATATTTGATCCGATGTGGTTCACGCAAAGTAAAATTACGCTGCCGGCTGCAGTAATAAGTAGTGAAGTGCATGCAAACGGTCTGGTGTAAAGGCTTTCTGTGTAATATGAAATTAAAAGAGTTGATATTTTGGAGATATATTTCTGTAATTTTAGTGTGCTCTCCTCCTATGTCCCAAATTGCATATGCGTCGTTCTCCAAAGAAGTAAATACTAAAATATCATGTGGCCACCTCTAAACTTCGAGGTAGCAGTATTGTTACAAATGAGTTCCATAAGCCCAACCTTTCTTTGTGTCGCGCGAGGAACACGTATCATACACGTTCCCAACGTCGGCTAGTGTCGCTCATTGTCAAAAATTAAGTTTTACCTAGCATTTCAATGTAAATTTTGGTTTAAATGAGGATTGCCACTGGAGGAGCAGCGAGGTTTAACCAAGCACCTTGCTTTATTTCTCTGTTTGTGTTCTGTCCATGGAGCTTTTATTCTACGAGCAATGTGTCGCCTTAACCACTCCAACACACGAAAAATGCAGAATGCCACCGAGTGTCACAAAATGGATAAAATGGCATTCCTGCCTTAAACAATTGGAATTAAGGTATAATACAGTTTCACATCCCTCGGCGCAGCAATCATACTTTTACACCGATCAATTCGAAACGTTTCCTGATAAATAGTGCTTTAGCTATAAAACCTAATAGAAATATATATTTTCTATTAACGTTTGTTGCATTAGTTATATTTCATCCTGTAAACACAAATTTCGGAAATGATAAAGATACTGTAAACCCTACAAATGCTAGAAAAGACAGGCGACGATACAGTATAGAGTGAGAATTAAAGCTCGGATTTATATACGAAATGTATATTCTTTTGAACGAGGGCTGAGCAACAAAGACTGAGACTGATTTTTTCCTGTAGCGTCCATGATAGTTTCGTATCTGCAACATAAATATTTGAAAAGAGGGGGTTTTTATGTATAATGTTGGTAGGCGGCAGCACGCTCGTATTGATAGGTTGGTAGTAATGCTCTATTTTGTAGACCCTACGTGCATTTCGCATACCAGACAATGGAGGTGATGCATTTTTTAAATCGATTATCATTATGATCCTGAAGGAAAACAAGCCAGCACAGTGTGGAAATCGCCAGGTTCTCCAACACCAAAAAGGTCAAAAGTTGTTCCATCTGCAGGGAAAGTGATGATCACATTTTTAGACTGTAATGGAATGATTTACCAGCCTGCAGCCCGCCTCACACTATTGTTACAGTAGCATACTACACGTCAGTATTGGCTACACTGAGGAAGCACATTGCAAAGAAACGACCAGGGCTTTCTCGGACTGGGTGGCGACTTCATCATGACAATACACGGCCTCACGTCACAAGTCAAGTCATGCAGTTTCTGGCTCGATTCAACATTACCTGTGTACCACATCCACTTTATAGCCCCGATATTGTACCCTGTGACTTTTTTTAATCCCATCACTAAAGGCAAAGTTTAGGGGTATTCGATTTGAGAACTCTGAAACAGTGCTCAAGAAAAGTGAGGCGATTCTCAAGGACCTGACAAAGAATGGTCTGCAGCACGTGTTCAAGGACTGGCAGAGACGCTATAAAAGGTGCATTGAAGTAGGAGGGGACCACTTTGAAAAATATCATGTAAACATTGAATTGGAGTAATAAACACCTGTGAAAAAAATCAGTCTCAGTCTTTGTTGATCAGATCTCGTATATATTTAAATTTACTTCGAAATGATATACTTTGTAAGTCACAGGCAACTTGAACAGTGTTTGATTAGGCATACCCCAGTGGAAAATGCATGTTTTACTCTTGAATGTGGTATTAAATTATAATTTTTCCGTTAATAAAGTCTCGGCTATCAATACATAGCACAAAAAACCTCGTTACTCACATGGCTTACAATCTGGAAAACAATTTCTTTTTTGGGGGGAAGAGGTAACATGCAGAAATAAGAAAAACTACCAATCTATATTGTTAGGATCGTTGAGATGAATAGTAACACTCTTGATTCCATTTCTCCTAATTCAGCTACAATCAGCATGGGGGTGAAAATGATGAAAAAATGTACAAAATTATCAAGATTAGTATCGAATGCATATTTTCAGGGTCGCTGAGATGAACATATTTACTCATAATCCACTTTGAATCCATTTCTCACACCCCTAGCCTAATCTCAGGCTAAATTACGAAACCAGATGACCCTGTGCTTTCACTGCGCCTCGCTACGGCTTCAAAGCATTGCGATTATGACGAGGTATAAGAGCCCTTACTCATATTGATAAGAGATTACCAACAAAACAAATGGTTTATTTTATTTATCTTCATTTGCTTTCGCTTTTTTGTTTGTTTTATCTTACATTTTTGTGCAGATTTACATGTATATTTTACTATTATATTATGTATGCAAATTCGGATTCTAGTGATAACAAATAGTGTTGGATAGAAATATTCAGCCAAGAGGCTGAACAGTTTTAGAATGAGTAATGGGGCTGTAACATGCCCAACGACCTAATGCATGAAAGAAAAATTACATTATCGAAAGTATTCCCCTTCTGTTTTTGGTTGAACGTGCTCGGGCCTCAAACAAATGATGCTTCCCCTTTCAGTCCATGGCGGTTACCAGTCAGCATTGAGTACTGAATTTATTTTCGCTCTTCGATCTGGTCCCCATCAAACAGCGCGGCATTACAGTGTTAGATGTCATATATTAACTAACAGAAAACCACCAATCCTCGTGACCGAATGAATGCTGCATGGTTTGTCGTGCCATCGCCAAGTGTCATATAAATGAGCCGGAATTAAAATTCGGAGTGGAAGTTCAGTCACGGCCTGATTTAACCCGCAAAATATTTCCTCCCGTTACTGTGACGCATGGCAGAGCACAAGTGCCATTGAGTTTGTGTAAAATAAAACAGCTCCACTCCGAAGGGAGAAAAGATTGCAGCGCTGCAACTCACAAACATTTAAATGAGCTAAAAAACTGTAAAGCAAATTCCGCTGGGAGGAATTGCGAACATAACTTACAGGAAAAAAACACGACATTCAATACTTGCGTTTTTGTGAATCGTAGTAATTGAGAGGTCCACGCTGGTATTCCAGCAATATGATTAGTATACTTTATAGGTTCCGCTTTGCCAACAAATTAACCTAAATTAATCATGCTTAGTTTACATAAAAACGTACTGCTATTTTACATTTCATCTTGCTATTGCTACATATTACTTCAAAACATATTTAATTTACATGGAATAGCCTGTGGAATTTTGTATTATCTTGTATAACTGGTACATGTTAAGCACTGCAGTTGAAACGTGTAAATCTCTTTAAACACATAATTTATTTCAAAAAGTTTTTTGTGGCATTAGCCATTTCTGAGATATGGGTCGTTAAAGGTTCGAATTGTTAATTTCTTTGTTACTCCCTTAAAGTCGTGTCAACACTCGCGATTCCATGGAAACAGTATGGAATTTTAAGGCCAGTTCTTAAACATTGGACTATCGCTGCTCCCTTAGTATATAACGAAAGTGTAATGTAACTTCTGACCTTTTGGTAAAAGCGAAAAACAAAGGATTCCTCAAAGCAGCTGTAAATCATACGCCAATAGAAAGAAGGGGTCGAGGGCAACCTAGGAAACCTTGAAGACGACTGCGAACCAGACGGCTGCGAACGATGTTTAAAATGTATACTGAAATTAATCAAATTTGCCAGTAAATTTGCTAGAAAATGTAATTATAGCCATTCTTTAGATCAACATTAAATTGTATACAAATAATTATTTTTTATACTTTATATATGAGTATATATTCATTCCTTCGATTTAAAGTTTCAAAATTATAATTTTGGATATTAAGTAAATAGGCACTTTTGCCTTCAGGTAAAAGTAAATGTATGTGATTAAATAACTAATTCCTTATCCTATAACAGACATATACACGCTTAAATTAAATATATTAGCATTTTAGAAATAATAGTATTCTGAGTAGTAAAATAATGTTTGTAGCCAAAAGAAAAAAACCAACAAAGCAACAGTGGCAAATTAAAAGTTTGATACAAACATAAGGTATAGGAATTTGCATATTTAAAGTTATAACTTAAAAACATTTTAATTTATACAAAATAGTCGTAAAATATCGCTCTTATTTATTACAAAATATCAAACATTACTTAATTAATTTAATTGTATGGTTCTGTAGTTTGCTGTTCTGATGTCTGTCTGTTTTAGGATTTGCTGAAAGCACTAAATGAGGTATGTAGTTGAAGACATAGATTTTCAAATTTCGATGTGATTGATGTCGGTGCCAGTTTGTTTCAAATCAAGAAGCTCTTAAAATAAAAACTACAACACTGCTCGCAGAAAAAAAGAAATTGTGCTACAGTTTCAATCATCAGGTTTTTCAAACTATTCATGAAAGAAGTGGATTAAAAATCAAACTTGCGGAACATTTTGAACAGAAATAAAGGTACAAAGTAGATGGGATAAAAGTCAAATGTAGAAACTGAAACCCTGTTTTTGAAAGCTTTATGCATTATTGCATATTAAAACTTGCATTTGGTTACAAATATTCCAGACCACTGCTTTATCCTGTTTTTACCTTGAGATTTTTAAATTGAAATTTTGGCCAAATTTTGATATTCTACTTCGGAAATAAACAGATTTATATTATTAAATTGCCAGGGATTAGACCAAATTGCTTAGGAATAGTCGCTCATTACAATAAATACCTATTAATAAGGTGAGGATACAGCAGCAGTTAGTGTTTTGATGTGAATGCTTACTAACGAATGCAAAACTATATTATGAGTACCATTTGGTGGATTCTTAAAGTTTCTGCATGCTATTCATGTTATTCATGAAAATATTTATTTTTTGTCTCCTTAAGTTAATCATGAGAGAGACAGTTTCACCTAAGTAACGTTACCTACTCGTATATTGATGTTATGAGTGAATTCTATTGAATTGTTCATAAAACAAATCAAATGATGCATTATAACACATAATCTTCAGACCGTTCTTTCCTCAAGGAACCGAACTAACTATAACCAGTCGACCTCTTGTTCTTAGTCCTTATGTTTGTAGAGTATCTTAGAATATCTATTTCCATTCTTTTTACATGGTCATGTCATTTAGATCGGTATTTGCCAATTTTGTCTAGGATGTTAAACTCTTCAGCTCATCTCTGAAGGCATCATTTTTATATGATCAGCCCTCTGTATCCTGATATTTATCGTAGAAATGGAATTTCCGTTACTTCTATTCGCCATCGCCATTCGCCATTCATATCAAAGTCTATCATTCATTTCCATAAGGAGACAGATCTGCAGTGTACGTACAGATGAACCACCAGAAGAAGGCGACGCGAGAAGATTGTGCTACGTAATCAAGTGATCGACAATCGTCAACTAGGGTTACTTAACATTCGATATTTTTCTATGCAAATACTATTCCGTAATGTAACCTTAATTCTGCAGTTTGTGTGCATTAATATCTTAATCTCAACCCATGCATTACGAACAGGGTATTTTTCTGACATTGACGGTGAAAATAAATGGAAAATACTGCATAGAATATTGATATTTTAAAGGGTAGAACTTACTTGAAAAATATTGCATACCATGGTTAGGGTTGCTGAGCTGAAAAAGTGTAATATACATTAAACATTGTCCCTGGATTCATATAATCCGTACAGCTTCAAGTCGAATTCAAATATTTGTATATATCATACACCTCCGACATGTATCTGATATGTTTCTCCTTTCCTAAACGCTCAAATGATTTCTGTGAAAGCAAGACTTGTTCTTCCTTATATATCCATATTTGTATTGGTGTAACACAATCTGAAAACCTAACATACAGAAAACCGGTCATGCCAGTCACACTCTTCAGGGGTGCACAAAGGTAAAATCACATTAATTAAACAGGCGCCAATGAGGACACAATGTCAAAATACTAATTCTTAATGTTACCTTTATATACCAGGGAGGCTATTGCCGATTCTAAAGCCAGATTTCAAGGGTGTCTGCAATTTAAAATGTTCTCCCTGTGTTCTATAACTAGGAATGTGTAAAGGGAATTCCTCGCATTACTTCATTTGTTAGATTCCTTCTCGAAACTGTCTGAACTGTAGCGTTAATTACAAGATTACTATGAAAGAGGAAACAATGTTTCAGCAAACTCCCTGCTGTCAAGCAGAAATTTCTTAGCGAAAGAGGAATTCAAGCTCTAGGAAACTGCCATGATGACCCTTATTGTTCTAAAACAGCAAGGGGAGATGTTCTATGACGTATCCGAGAATTGTATAAAACAGTCAATGAAAACCCGATAGGTTACAGCAGTTTCTAGAATCTGGTTAATTAATTACAGACTTCTAAACAGATCTCTATGACTACACATTTCAGAGCGGAAAAGGGTATGCTGTAGATCTCATTAAGGCAGTCCATCTGTGAATACCTAAAGTCCCATAATGTTCATTTGATTAACTTGAAGTTTCTACAACGTATGCGAACATAATGAAACACGCAAATGTTTAATGAACTGCGTAAAACCGTTTTATACTAATTGTATGCAAATAATTTCCTAGTAATTCAGAAGGTTCTTTGAAACAAAGTATTCATTATATCTATCAAAAAGGTTTATATTGAGCTTAAAATATAACATTTATCCTAATTAGCACCTATAAAATTGATTTATAAATATGCTATTTGATAATTCAATTCTAACGTTAAGAGTTACGGAATGTATTTAATTTAAAAATCACTGCTCATTATATTAAATAGTTTTATGACAAATTTTAACTTCCTAATAGCTGAAACTCTCCTGAAAATTTCAAACATGTAAATTAAAAAATATTGATACACAGAGCACTGAGGATGTATCAGAATACCAAGAATGCTCAAATTCAAAATTTTTTATGTACAGAAGTAAAAGATTTTTAGTCTTTCCGTTCACTTCCCCTGGATTTTATAAACAGTAGTTACGTAATTTGAAACAATCTGAGTTAAACGAAGCCGGAGAACAATTGAGAATGTAATGTTTCAAGCAGAATTACATAACCTCTATTACAGGAGATTTTTAAATCCTCTTTGGCCTATAAAAAACAAATAAATGTGTTTACGCTAAGCAATCACCCAAAACGGGTTATGGTTTATAAGGAAGTATAGGGTATATAACGAAGGGGAACATCTCGCACACTGCAACATGCGGTAAATATACTGCAGCTGCTATCCCCCAGAAGGGAGGGATGAAGTGGATGACTTTTGCATAACTGGTAAACCATAAGAGATGGACAAAATTTTACTACTCAAAAAATGTAGATCGCGTTAAAATACACAATTTATGTCATACATCTTTTTCGTTGAGTTAACAATTTTGGAGATATTGCTTGTTATTCCCTGAAATTTTTCAATACTTATTTTCTCAAATGGGAATTCGTTATTCATTTTTTACTTTCTCTACTACGTATAGTAAGTAGGGGAAGTATTGTATTCCACCCAAAAATTCGATACCGAGATTTCACCGGAAATACATGTTTTGAGACCCCCTAAATCCAAAAAAAGCATTTTTGGAAACATGTCCGTGTGTGTGTCTGTGTGTGTGTGTCTGTGTGTGTGTGTGTGTGTGTGTCTGTGAACAGCATAACTCAGAAACGAACAGTCGGATAAACACCAAACTTGGTATTTAGGTTCAGTATCTTCCAAGGATGCGACACGAAGGTTTTCAAGAAAATCCCCCCACCCCAAAGTACCCTTTACGTGGAACATTTTTCGAAAATTTTAATTTTCTCAAAAATGGCTCTAACGATTTTGATTAAAATACATATGTTTAAGATATTTTTATGACAAATAAAATGTATATCTTGAATTTCCTGGGAATGTCTCCAAAAGTATTCTTCATTGTGAACGACTTTTGCATAAATGGTAAACCCTAAGAGATAGACAAAATTTTACTACACAAAAAATGTAGATCGCGTTAAAATACACAATTTATGTCATATACATTTTTTTGTTGAGTGAACCATTTTCGAGATATTACTTGTTATTCCCATAAAGTTTTCAATACTTATTTTCTCAAATGGGAATTCGTTATCCTTTTTTGTCTTGGATATGCAAAGAGTATTAATCTGTGGGAAAGGGAATGGTGCTGCACCTAGCAACCAGCTATTAAGAGATATGTATGTGCTTAAGGGCTACTGTATTTCTATATTGCCCTTGTAAATATATACTCCTCTTACATCTACAAGAAAATTAGCAATAAGATAGAGTCTGCAAATGTTTATCTCGATTAACATGAAGTAGATGGAGAATAAGCGTTTGTAAAAATAGTTTGTACAAAAGTAGAGAAAGTCATGTGAGTGTAACAAATCAGATTTTTTGTCTTGAATATGCAAAGAGTATTAATCTATGGCAAAGGGAATGGTGCTGCAACTAGCAACCAGCTATTAACAGATATGTATGTGCTTAAAGGCTGCTGTTTTTCTATATTGCCCTTGTAAATGTATATTCCCCTTACATCTACAAGAAAATTAGCAATAAGATAGAGTCTGCAAATGTTTATCTCGATTAACATGAAGTAGATGGAGAATAAGCGTTTGTAAAATAGTTTTACAAGAGTAGAGGTAGTCATGTGAGTGTAACACAGATTTTTCTTAAATATACGAAAATATATTATAGCATATATTTCAATATACTGCATACATAGAAATCCTGATATACAAAATTCATATTATCCAACCAATGCAGCGCTGGCTAGGACAGAGTCTGACCTCATTAAATATTCACAGAGCTGGTATTTTTTATACCGGCAGGGTTGGTGGTTTTGATAACGCAGCTCGGTGTAACTGGTGCTACATATGAGTCGACCGACCAGCGCTGCTACTTCGCTCCGCTTTTGACGTGGTCGTTGCCTGAGGGTTTTCAAACGAAGCACCGCGTTTGTTGTACTTTCCGCACACTGCTGAAAGGCTACTAATGTAGGTATATCACTGCGGGCTTAGTATTGATAGCTTTATACCGCTTTGATTGATTCACGCCATGTTATCACGGTAGCAGGGCTTTGCGAACGGAACAGAGACGTCAACAATCGCTGTTTGGCAGCCAGCTGTTGATCGGATTCCGCTTACTACTGAATTAACTCCCCTGGGTATCTTTACCGTACAGTTGCAGAACGTCAACTATGATTCCACGTAATCATCTCTAACCTGCAACAGTTGAACACCTTCCAATTATGCACGGCTTCTCGAAGCCTTTCAGCATGACTGGTCTCTGAAGAATACTCTAGGTTTTGCAGTAAATTGTGAGTAGCGTTACATAATTACAGCCCACTAGATGTTTGATAGAGAAACGTTGATTCTTAAGAATAACAGAACTTTATCTACCCATCATTTATTTCACAACCAATTCACATAAGCCGTAGTTGTAATTCAATTATCGTCTTCCTGAAAACACCGTCCCTTTTGTTTCCCCCTCCAAAGAGCAAAATATTCTTCTGCAATTAAGTTATAAACATGTTTATTCGACCCTGAGCTTAATCAGGATCAATTAAGAAATGCAAATATGTATCAGAAGGCTTAAAAATCTGAGTGCTGCATTCACATGAGCTTCTCTACTCACTCCTGTAAAACTATTATTATAAAGCCTTATTATTCTATTACTTTTAATCCAGATAAAATGTCAGCACACATTCACACATTTTGCTGCAGGATACAATAGGAAAAGTGATACTTAATTTTTAAACAGCATGTAGCTACGTGGTGGCTTTGAAAAATACGTTACATACACATGACTTTTTCTGCCCTAGATCGCTTATAGTGGGTATATAAAATATTCTTACTAAAGCTAATTTGTCTGTCTACTTCATCTTAATCCAAATGAACTTTTGCAGGAATAATTATATAGCACATTTCGTTTAGTCAAATGTTTAAGAACTGGACGCTATATGCTGTTCTTAAAATTCCACACTGTTTTCATGCAATCGTGAGAAATAACTGAATGTTTAAAGGATTTAAAGAATGGCCACGTAACGAAGAATTCGTATTATTAATAAGGGATATCTCGGAAATAGTTTATGCCACAAAAAAGTTATTTTAAATAAATTGAGTGTTTTAAAGAAATCTACATTTCTTGTGTGCTACATTTTCGTCTATCGCTTAACGTTTACTAGTTATACAGGGTGGACCATTTAAGTTGGTACTGTACAATATCTCCAAAACTAAGCGTTGTAGAATTCTTTCATTATTTGTCTAATTAATTAATTAACTATTATGATATATGGAAAAATTAAATGACATTAGTCGTGTTTTATTTGGAGGACGTTGTGATGGTCATTTTAGGATTAATTTAATTTGTCCCTAATTGTTGGTTCCCATTTAAAAAAATTAAATTGTCCTTAAATGGCTATCATCACTTAATGCTTAGCAGTTGTACAAGATTATACAAAATATCTTCCAACTGAAGTGGACCTTAAAGGCTATTCCCAAGCAATTTTCAATTATTTTCAATTTAAATATTTTTAATGTATTGTATTTTAATCAAAGTCATTAGAGCCATTTTTTAGAAAATAAAAAAAATCGAGAAAGACCCACCTAAAGGGTAGTTGAGGTGGGGGATACTCTTGAAAATCTTCGTGCCGCTATCTTGGAAGGTACTGAACCTAAATACCAAGTTTGATATTTATCTGACTTTTCGTTTTTGAGTTATGCTATACACAGACACAACATACACATAGACTGGACCTTTTATAGAAATGCCTTTTTTGGAATCAGGGGGCCTCGTATTTCCGGTGAATCTCAGTATCGAATTTTTTGGGTGGAGTACAATACTTCCCCTACGTACTGTACATAGTATAGAAAGTAAAAAGCGTTTGTTGTTTTGCTGTCTTTGTATAGTTATGAAAATGTATTAAGGGCTACAAAATACTAGTCTCCGAGTTACATTTGAAGACGAATTAAAATTAAGTAACTACAGGTCTTCTTATGGTATCGGAGATAGCATCCACATTAATAATTACATAACTATAATTAGTATTTGGATGAAACTCTTCCCCTGAATGTTTAAAGATTAAAACCGATTAAATATAAGTTACCTTTTGATGGGTCGAGGTTTGAATATTCTGCCTACGAGTTCAACATAGTCTTTCTGAAGCAGTTCCACTTGACCACAAGCATTATCGTAATCCATATTTGCTGAAACGTTCTGCTACGAAACGCTTCCATAACATCTTGCATGTGTGCAACAACCAATTTAATGGCAGACACATGAATGAATAAAGTACATTACAGGAATCGCAGCTGCAGTGAAACGTATTTGCATGGCAGAAGGTTTGCATATGCTGAATGTGTATTTCATAGTATGCCATGACATGCTGTATGACTTACTTCTCTAACCTTGAATTCAATCCCCCTGGTACCTCCGCAGAGGCGTATGACTCCGGTGTCAGAGAAGTTGCCTGCAACCACGGCGCTCAGCCTGAGTTGAAGTCAAGCACTAGGTGTTCATTGTAAAAATATAAACAACTAATAGTGTTAACCCTCTTCCCATACACCGAAAGTCAGACAGGCACACGCCTCACTGTTTTTTGAAACGTTCACATTCCTTCCATGACTACAGAAGGTGTGCTTTATAGGAAACCTCTGCCACTCTTGTACTATGTTACGTCATTCTCCTTAGCTGAAACATGTTTAAAAAAATATGACGTGATACATTCACATGACTTTCTCTACCCTCTATCTTTATTAGTGGGTATACAAACTATTCTTGCTATAGCTTATTTTTACTTTCTTTACTGCGTATACTAAGTAGAAGAAGTATTGCATTCCACCCAAAAATTCGACACTGATATTTTACCGGAAATACATATTATGAGGCGCACTGAATCCAAATAAAGCATTTTTGGAAACACACTCGTGTGTGTGTCAATGTGTCTGTGAATAACATAACTCAAAAACGAAATGTCGGAAAAATACCAAACTTGGTGTTAGAGTTTAGTATCTTTGAAGGATTCGACACGAAGATTTTCAAAGAAATCTTCCAATTCCGACAATCCTTTACGTGGAAATTTTTCGAAAATTTTGATGTTCTAAAAATGGTTCTAACGTTTTAATTAAAATGTCATATATAAAATATACTTACATAATAAATAAAATGTATATCTTAAATTTTCTGGGAATAGCCTAGAAAGTCCTCTTCATTCGGAAGGAATTGTGTATAATCTTGCTTAGCTTGTAATCTTTAAGCGATATGCGAAAACGTACCATACAAAGAAAATGTAGATCTCTTAACGCACAATTTACTTCCAACAAGTTTCTTTGTGGCAAAAGCCGTTTCTGAGATATCTTTTATTAAAGATTCCAATTGTTCAAAACTTGTCATTCTTTTAAAGTCCCGTCGATTTTCAGTTGTTTCTCGTTATTGGATGGAAACAGTATGAAATTTTAAGGCCAGCATATAGCGTCCAGTTCTTAAACATTTGATTATCGCTGTTCTCTTTGTATTTATAACAAGTGTAATCTAGTTATTTTTGCAAAGGTTTATTTGGATTCAATGTAGTAGATAGAAAAATAAGCTTTAGTAAGAATAGTTTGTATGTCCACTAATAAAGATAGAGGAAGAGAAAGTAATGTGAATGTATTACATAAGATTTTTATAGTTCTAATTAACGTGCTAAACCTAAATTTAAAATCTAGTAAGTCTAATATCCAATTATACGAAGGCTTACTTTCCAAATAATATGCAAACCAGCACAGTTTTGGTTTCAGTCGTTTCATATCTAATTTAAAAATCTTAAGCGGTGGAATTTATTTGTAAGTTTTACATAACACTTTATGTTGAACTATTCAATTCCCAGCCCAAAGCAATAAATAAAATGGAAAGAAATTGGAAAGTTCGATTAGGTTTGAAAAACTAAGTGCCAAGACCGTGGCTCGAACTAGACATCTTCCGCTGTTACCGCTCTTACGCTTGAGCTACAATGGCGCATTATATCTTTTCATCTTATTCAGATACCTCGGTAAAACTTCAAAGGTATCTCAAATATTAGAGATATATCTCAAAGACAACATGCAGTATTTCAAGCACCTTATATTTCCGGGCTTTAAGATAATCACACTTAAGCTTAGGGTATAGGGTACACAACGGAAGGAGACACAACGTACTCTGCTATCTATTGTAGCTTCCATCCTCCAGGAGGAAGTCATGAATTCAAAGAACCATAGGAGGCAGACAGGCGGGCCACAGAGATGCGCGTAAGATCCTAATAGTTCCTGGCTCGTAGACCTATCCCGCTACTGCAGCTGCCCAAAGAGGTGGCTGAACGACCCGTCCAACCAAGCAGCCCTCTCTATTGATAACAATGCGGCAGATGTGGCAAGGATTTCTCAAGAAAGATTTCAAAGTATAAATCATCATAGGAGATTGGTTTTGATCTCTGAAAGAGTTCTAGATACAGGAAGTGTATCTCCTCATGTTGAAGGAATTAGTCAAAGAATTGTTGCACAAGAAGAAAACACCCTTTATTTTGAAGCCGAAATTATGAAGTCAATAATTATCATAATAATCTGAGAAGGATGGTGATATAAAATAAATAATAAAATATTTAATTTCAGTGTATGTATAAAAAGGAGAAGCATTGGAAAATTGTTGACTGTTAAAAGCGACAGAAAGACCAGACAGGCACAGTTTACCTAATTAGGGACCAGTCCCAGGTGTAAAGGGTAAAATAGCTGAAGCCAGTTTCTCTTGGAATTTATGGGCACAGTTGCACTGGCCGGATGTGAAGGTCATTAGAGGCTTCATGACGCTATGTTTGAGGAGAGTTTTGAGGGGAGAGAGGGGAAGTTAGGAGTTTTTCCTCTTTGTAGCGCGGTGGTGAAATTTAGTCTGTCCTGAGCGATTGGTGAGAACGGGACGACATTCTCGTCGAGTTGTGAACATTGGCGGCGAACATGCAAGAGGGTAGAACGTTCAGCTGTATATAATAATCTTCGGTCTTGGTAAAGACACAGTAGTATCATATGCATTTAAAAGTGATCGGCAAACCTTAAGTTTTATTTTAAATGGTGAAAATAAAAGTGTTCCAAGAAAGCGTTCGTGTTTCTCTGTACATACACTCACGCATACCCAGTGATTAAGATCTCATGCTCGAGCAGCCGTGGCAAAGTATAAAAAGACCAACTAGGAGGAGAAAAGCAGCAACCATGAGGCAAAGGTATTGCTTCATTTTTGGAGGACGTAGCGTGGCTTTGTCAATTTGGTGGAAGAAGATTCTGGAAGCAGCAGCCATGGTATAGCTTGCAGTATCGGTGTATCTCATTGGACTGTTTTGAGAACATTAAAAGAGGAATTGCTACGCCCATATCACACTCATTGCATCAGGATAGCATTTTCCAAGTGGTTTTTTCTTCTTAAAATGCTTGCAATGAAGCGACGTTTACCAGAAATAGAGTAACTAATTACCATACTGCATAGACCTGGTCTTGCCACAATCCACACACAATAAATTTTCAGCACAGATTTTCTGGGCAGGAATCATAGGAAACACATTAAGCGGTCCGTGGACTCTTCTTCGGGTTTTGATAGAAGCCATCTATCACGAGTTTCTTCAAAAAACGATAACAGTTCTGCTTGAGGATGTTCCCCTGACGGTAAGAAATGATATGTGGCTATTGCATGATGGCGCGCCTTCGCACATAAGAAGAGCCTTGTGTGGCCCTCTATGCAGAACGCTGGATCGCTCGGAATGGACCCATAAGATGGCCACCAAGATCGACAGATATAAATCCAATCGATGTTTTTCTATAGGGTGATGTGAAAACTTGCGTATTCAGTACAGAAGTGCCTGATTTGGAAAACGTTGCAAGAAAGAGTACTTCAGGCAGCGGAAGAAATAAAAAAATCTGATGTCTTACACTCACATGACTTTCCCTACTCTTGTACAAACTACTTTCACAAACTCTTATTCTCCATCTATTTCATATTAATCGAAATAAACATTTGCAGAAACGATCTTTGGCATGCAAAGAGAATTATATTTTACACATAGCGACCAGTTCTAAAAATATTTGAATATTTGAATATGTACCCCTTGTTTTGTAATTGCAAGGGCAATATAGAAATACAGTAGCCTTTAAGCATAACATATCTCTTAATAGCTGGTTGCTAGGTGCAGCACCATTCTCTTTGCCACAGATTAATACTCTTTGCATATCCAAGACAAAAAATGAATAACGAATTCCCATTTGAAAAAATAACTATTGAAAAATTTAAGGGAATAACAAGCAATATCTCGAAAATGGTTCACTCAACAAAAAAATGTATAGGTATATATGACATACATATGTATTTTAACGCGAACTACATTTTTTGTGTAGTAAAATTATGTCTATCTCTTATGGTTTACCAGTTATGCAAAAGTCGTTCACAATAAATACTTTTGGAGACATTCCCAAAAAATTCAGGATATATATGTCGTTTTTCATAAAAATATCTTAAATATATATTTTAATCAAAATCGTTAGAGCCATTTTTGAGAAAATTAAAATTTTCGAAAAATGTTCCATGTAAAGGGTAATCTGGGGTGGGGGGATTTTCTTGAAAACCTTCGTGTCGTATTTCTGGAAGATAGTGAACCAAAATGACAAGTTTGGTGTATATCCGACTGTTCGTTTCTGAGTTATGCTGTTCACACACACACACGCACACACACAGACACACACGAACATGTTTCCAAAAATGCTTTTTTTGGATTCAGGGGGTATCAAAACATATATTTCCGGTGAAATCTCGGTATCGAATTTTTGGGTGGAATACAATACTTCCCCTTCTTAGTATAGGTAGTAGAGAAAATTAAAAACCTGTACGTACTTAGTGGACTGCAGCAGAATTTAAGAATACGTTGTGAAGCATGGGCGAGGGGTGCATATTTTGAACATTTTATCTCCGCATTAAAAATAAATTCTCATTAATTTTCTTTTCTTTTCTTGTTTTAATTATTCACAAGTTTTTTAATTCACAAATAAAGGAAGCATACTCTCGTAACTTAAGTGATCCTATTAATAATTTGCGTAATATTGTAAATGCTTCTTAGTTCCATAATCCGTATGATATGTAAGTTACGTTACAATCATGTGTAGTTTTCTGTTTATTTGTATAACGGAAGTGATTATGTTTTAATTTTTGTTTAAAGTCACTTAAACGCTAGCATTAATATTACAATAATCGAGAATGCACATATTAATTAACGCACTCTTCATTTACATCGATTAACACAGTACTTAACAAACAACAGAAATTATAAACCATGATATATATTTATGTATTTAAATAAGTGAAGAACTTCAAGGTGATTGTTGCTTTAGATAGATCTGTGTAGATGTGATACAGATCTCTTTTTCCTTTGAAGAAAGAGCATGTTCGTTGCCATAACAGTAGAAGCTGAAGAAAGTTAACCTGTTGTATGTAAAGTGAACCTGTTGAATTTTCTGTGTTGCAACATTATGCAAAATAAAATAGTAAGTATCCCTAGAACAGAAAGCTTTATTGAAAAAAATTATTAAGGAAAAACACTCGAAACAACGTGCTCTTTCATAGTATAAAATGATGCTCCTAGGTCACCTATTCTGTATGTGTACGTATACTGTATTTGAGAAAGAAAGTATGTAGTTATGTAATCCTATAAACGTACATATTAGGTATATATATACCTAATATATATATATATATATATATTATACATAATGTTAATTTGTGACACAAGATTCCTAAATAAGTCTATATTTCAACCTATCTTAAATGACATAAATATAGGGGCTATCTTGATTCTTGTACAAATTGTTTTTCTTAAACAAAGAATTATTGCTACCCGGATGGTACAATTTTGATTAACTGACATATGCACACATTCTAACTTGAGAAATTTAAGGTAAAGTTTCAAATTATATAACTGTTTGACATCTGAAAAGTTCTTAGATGGGCATAAAATTCGGGAGCTGTTACGCAACATAATGGGAAAATTGTTCCCGTTCAGCATAAAATTAGCAGAATAATTTCTTTTTCCTGCGATGAATGATAATATTAGTCCTGCAAGTTAAGAAATATTGGAATACGGAAATCCAACATATTAGTTTCATGTTTTATAGGTAATTGTCAGCCTGAGAGGATTAACTGAGTTTTGGCGTATTGTGCATTAGATTTGCGAGTGCGATGGCGTTTAAGAGTGCTTAAATGCGACAGCCTCATGTCGGTATACTACTACAATGTAAAAGAAATGTTGTGAAATGAAATTCCGGGTCACTTGTGTCGCTGATATGTGACACTGTTTCACTTCCGCCCGATATCTTAACCATTGCCTTTAGATTATTCTTAAACTATATAAGTCGCTATGTTAATGTCGTTCTCCATGGTGTAGTGGTTACCATGCTAAACTCTAGTTCCTGAGGTCGCGGGTTTAAATCCGGCGGAGGGCGATGAATTTTTTCAGGTGTAAAAACCCTTAGCATGACTTCCTTCGGGAGGGAAGTAAAGCCGATGGTCCCGTGTCGTAGATTTACGGCACGTAAAAGAACCTCAAGCCTGATAAAGAGGTTTCTGAGCAAAATTACCGGTCTTTCACACCAAATATAGAATGGGGCGCTAAGAAACATAGCAGTTAAGGAGCATCCATAAATAAAAGTCAATTTAATTCTTCGCTATGTTAATTTTTAATTTCTAAGAATGTATATAAAACTCTCCAGTGTCATTTTAAAGCATAAGTTTAAAATTATTGCAAATCAAATTAATTTTAAAAATCTGAAATAATGAATGCATATATAATACACATTTGTTGTCTTCTCTGGTCGCCATGCAAATACAGCTTGGATTAGCATGTACCAGGAATTTTTGTGTACCTCTTCCTACTCATTGCGATGCCCTCTTCATCTTTCAGGATTGCAGGTTCGGGAACGTAGATCGGTGATATGCGTCGTATGGCGGTGAAAGTGCGGAATTGAGGAACACTTTTGCCTTGACATATTATGGCACAGAACCTTCTGCTAAACCATCCGTTCAATGGACTTTAGGGAACTCAATGCCAGAACTTCTGCATTTGGATAGGCGGGGAGAAGGGAAGGATGATGCATATGGAAAGATCCACCTCCTTTGATTCTACCACCCTCTATATTCCTTCACCTTCGCCGTCCCTCCCGGAAACCACATAGGCGCAATAGACCGTCTACGAACCGCAGAAATCCTCACTCATTCCTAACTTTTATCTGTACCTTTACGACGTAATATTTATTCCTGCACATAGGGAGAATAAATGTTACTTTACAGTATTGCACTCTAAAGTTTCTGGTATCTATACAAATAGGGGCAATTTAAAATAAAAATTTGCTTCAGTCACCCCTCGTTATGGTACTATAATTTTCCTCCTGGCAGAAAGTTTTATGCACTTGAAATAGAATTATATAAGGCGTTCTTTTAATTAATTTATGTATACTGATATCAGAGCTACCTTAAACAATGTATGTTATGTCACTACATTCATTCTTTCTGTAATTTACTCACGTTGTATAGAGAAGCTGGAAGAGTTGCCAATTAAAACAGTACGGTAACCACCTCTGGCTGTCCTGGTAATTTACAAAAACAAAGGTTTTAAAAATGCATAGCCTTCTATTTTGTTCCTGTAACAAGGTTTGCTCTGCCGTTTTATACTTCCCCTCGTTCTTCCATCTTGTTCAGCCTCCCTCAGGTTGCCTCTTTGAATTATCTTCCCCCATTATTCCGCATCTAGCGAGTCCTTTAAGTCCATGCGCTTCGGAGACATTACTCACCCGGCTTGTCTTTGGTTCACCTCTTTTAACGAGGAGATGGAGTCCATTGTAATGCGCTTACCGCGGCTACGATTTTTCTTTTCTCCATTACACAGTCTGATGGTACTTTGTTCTTTCAACCTGACCTGGTTAGCACATTTATTTGTTTATTTCCAAGCATGCCAGGTTATTAGGGATTTATGCTCTTTTTCTAGTCGTTACAATCCCTCATATATATTTTTTTTGGCTGACCAACTCTAACTTAGGCTAATATTCAGGCTATTTATAATTAACTGACTGCCGTGTGCAGTCTAAGATCGTTAACAAAGGAAAGGTTAAAAGCTAGTAGATAAAGCACGTGCGCGCACATACACAAACACAACAAAAAATTCTTTATACTCATTGCCTGGAAAAATAGGCAATTATTTAATACTTTTGCACCAAATTTTGCCTTTATTATTAAATAAAACGAAAATTGCTGTTAATTTAGTTAGCAAGGTATATAAAAACTGTGTATATACCGAGGATATACCATTTAAGTTGATACTGTCCAGTATCTCCAAAACTAAGCGTTGTAGACATAAATGTCTTGAATAAAAGTTGCTTGATATTATGTAGAAAGTAAATGCCATTAGTAGTGTTTTATTTGGAGGACTTGTGATGGTCATTTTAGGTTCAATTTAAATTGACCCTAATTGTAGGTTCACATTTCAAAATATTAAATTGACTCTAAAATGACCATCATAACGTCCTCCAAACAAAACACGATTAATGGCATTTACTTTCCCCCATAATATCAAGCAACTTTCAGTAAATACATTTTTACTTTCTCTACTACGTATAGTAAGTAGGGGAAGTATTGTATTCCACCCAAAAATTCGATACCGAGATTTCACCGGAAATACATGTTTTGAGATCCCCTAAATCCAAAAAAGCATTTTTGTAAATATGTCCGTGTGTGTGTCTGTGTCTGTGAACAGCATAACTCAGAAACGAACAGTAGGATAAACATCAAACTTGGTATTTAGGTTCAGTATCTTCCCGAGATGCGACACGAAGGTTTCCAAGAAAATATCCCCCCCAGATTACCCTTTACATGGAACATTTTTTGAAATTTTTAATTTTCTCAAAAATGGAGCTAACGATTTTGATTAAAATATCATATGTTTAAGATATTTTTATGACAAATAAAATGTTTATCTTGAATTTTCTGGGACTGTCTCCAAAAGTATTCTTCATTGTGAACGACTTTTGCATAACTGGTAAACCCTAAGAGATAGACAAAATGTTACTACACTAAAAATTTAAATCGCGTTAAAATACACAATTTATGTCATATACATTTTTGTTGTTGAGTGAACCATTTTCGAGATATTGCTTGTTATTCCCTTAAATTTTTCAATACTTATTTTCTCAAATGGGAATTCGTTATTCATTTTTTTTGTCTTGGATATGTAAAGAGTATTAATCTGTGGCAAAGAGAATGGTGCTGCACCTAGCAACCAGCTGTTAAAAGATATGTCTATGCTTAAAGGCTACTGTATTTCTATATTGCCCTTGCAAATACAAAACAAGGGGAACATGTACGCCTTAAGCGAAAGTCAAATATTTTTAGAACTGGTCGCTTTGTGTAGAATTTAATTCTCTTTGCATGTCAAAAGATCTTTTCTGCAAACGTTTATCTCGATTAATATGAAATAGATGGAGAATAAGAGTTTGTAAAACTAGTTAGTATAAGAGTAGAGAAAGTCATGTGAGTGTAACACAGATTTTTTCTATAACACTTAGTTTTAGAGATATTGTACAGTCTCAACCTAAATGGTCCACCCTGTATATATAAAAAGACTCAAGCTGGCGTCATGGTTCGTAAAGAATAATATAGTTCATTGATATAACGGATTTAATAGACCGAATTTTAATTATAGTTTAATATTCTTCTAATTTTCCGCAAATAACCAATAACATACATAAAGTATTGCACACAATTCGTACAAAGTCACAGAAGCAACTCCAAACAGCAGATAAATCTGAGCTTATTTATAATTCTTGCTTGGATTCAAAAGTACCTTAATAACACTCCATCGGAGTGCCATCACCCTGCCAACGTGATGGCTCGCTCGTACAAAGGTAGCTTTCTTGCCCCGTGTATCTTAAATCGTTCCCTCTGTTCGTAATTTAACTGACCCATTTCATAATAAAGCTCCGCTTTTATAATGGATTTTATAATGAAAGCTGCGAATAATAATCACAACTTTGACACTACAAATTGTGATTCGCGCATGATTATTGCTGGACTCATCTGGTTGAAAGTAATGACATACAGCATAATGTAATGGTATACATAATTTTTATATTTATTATGCAATTCGTTTTTGTAGAATTAGAAGCCATATTTATAAACAATAAATTGCATAATATACACTTACACGTCATACATTGTTACATTGGGTACCAACATTATTTTTCTAATAGAGATACGTTTGTGCTGGGGCATACCTTTGTGTTGGAGGTTGCTCCGATATGTAGAATTTTTTGCAAATAAAGTCCGTGATCTGTGTTCTACATCCTTAGTGTAAAATGTTTACAATGGTCTCGCAATAAAGACATTAGTAACTTCTCATTTTGTTCTTTTTACCAGTGTATATTTATTGACATAGATATTCTTATTAAAACTAACTACATTAAATGTGAATAATTTAAAACGTAATGATATATTCAAGCTAGATGTCATTCTCTGGATTTTCATTGTCCACGTATTGTTATTTTCTAAGCTCGTCGTTTAGCTCATTTACCTAATAAATAATTGGTTCTTTCTCCCTATTCAAAGTCGTAATTGACCATCTGAATCTTTGTATTATATTGTTCCACCACAAGCATCTAAGACTCCAAAAATGCCGCAGTTGATCGTACTCTTCCACGCTTCCAGCACGCCTTTTAGAATACCTGTTCTTAACTTTGATATGAGCAAGTTGTATCGTAAAAGTAGACTGCGACATATACTTAAGGATCTCGCGTTATAACTTTGGGAGGTGAAACAGTAAATTACCGCAAAAAGTACGTTAATTTTAAACTTAATTAACCGGTTTTAATGCTAAAAATGCGCATTTGTAAATAGTTTAGAATCATTTGTGCTAAAATTCAATATGAGTGCATTTTATTCATAGAGTAACCTGGAATGAATGCTCAGAAGCCAAATAGTTATGATATATTCATTCAAATGTTAATAATTTTGAAAATAATATTATAAGCTAATATCCAAAGGATAAATCGTTGAAGAAAAGTAGTCGCGTTTTTTTTAAGAGAATGTTGGTGTAGCGGCTTAAGCAGAGTCAATCATATCCTATTAGTTTCGAAATTAGCTCTAATATTTTCAAAAGTATTATATTCTAGATATGAACAGAATAAAAAATTTGTTTACGCTCCATCTGGAGAAACGCATCTGGCCAAGTCAAGTATCCGGGCAAATAATGCATTTCCTGCAGGTTACGTATTAAAAATCCAGCCAGAACTGAAGTATGGGTTTTTGCCCGATGTTTTTATTCGATCACGCTTACAGCTAGTCAGCGTGTGCCGGAGAAGCTTAAACCTTTGGAGAGGGAACAGTGAGAAAAAATGGTGCCAGGAGCTTTCAGAAAATGTCTATGAATATTTTTATTTTTATTATTAATCTTAATTATTATTTTATTGTATTAAAGTGAGATTTATTTAACAGCGGTCTGTAGCTGCAAAATTAATTTTTGCTTTCGCCTTTGTCATGCATTTCATATAATGTGTGGTGAAGTAAACTTTAAAATAAAACTTCTGACCTGGGAATGCAACGCTCTGTACCCAGAAAGAATAATCTATGGTAAAAACTAAACGCAACACTGGTAACAGAACGGGCAGTGTTAGAAGAATACTATAACCAGCTGTTGTGAAAGTTAAAAAAATTATAGTCACAGAACAGTTCTATTATAATACAAACTACAACCAGCAACTATAATTGTCATGAAAACCACGAAGTTGTAGAACGGGAACTCTTAGAATAAAAGTTATATCAGGTGTCACAACACCGTATTTCATGTGTGCAGATATCCCCCCGTGCGTTAAAGGAGTTGCAGAACATAACGGCGCAATTCCAAGTAAACGCCGGTCACAGAGCAGTATATTCTAAAAGGAACGTAAGCGTAAGCGGAGCGCGCTCGTTGGGAGACAGTTCTCAGAGTTTCACTAGAGTGTACAGTCCGTCATGATAATACAATAACAGTGTAAACAGACCGAAAAAGGTGTTAGAATCTTTTGCGCTTCAGCTTCAAAAGACTATTTTCGAGGAAATAAACTCAGTTTTAGAGGGAAATAATTAAAATTTTATTTGACCTATCAGTATTCGCCCATAGGTATTTTACGCTGTTATTATCTAATACTAGAGACTATACACTTATTTTATCTCATTTACATGGTACTTTAACATCTCAGGTTATATCGGTGGCTTTTTACCTTTGAAACAATTGCTCATCAGCGATTAATTTCGTCGTTTTACAGATGGGTGGTATAACTTTGAATAATTACATTAAATTCATGCACTCATTCATACTTCCATTCTCCAGAGATGATGGGGAATAGTCCTGGCTAAAGCAAAATTGGCATCCTTCAGCCGGGAATCGAATCTGTGACCTCTGGATTTGAAGGTTAGCAGGCTAGTTGTCATTTATTCACTACACGCACAGTAGAGTAAATCAAAACATTAAAGCTCTCGATTGCACGTGAGCTAAAGATAAACAAAATAGGAAGCAAACTAGTGTGTACGCAGTTCATTCTTTTAGTAATGAAAGAACGTTATCGATGCTTTGCTGAACCCCACACTTTTGTTTAACTCAATGCGATTTCAAAATTCTTATTAGAGCTATGTTTATTTCAGGGCACCCTTGAATCAAGGTTACCTAAGCACTGATTCGGCCGAGGCTACCCTTATCTTCGCCACAAAGATTTCCTGATCTAACCTCATTGGATTTGTTTTTTGGGCCCACATTAAGAATATTGTGTTTCAAACAGATCCCCTCAATGAAGAGGTCTTACGTCAAAAAATTGTTGAAGCATATGATCTGTTACACCAGCGGTTCTCAGAAACGCCCATATACACGGAGACGGTCGAAACATTCTATCAATCAACAGGGGTACCATTTCGAACATCTAGTTTGAGTGAAACCAGCGTAGCCGTACCGTTAAATGATTTAATAATAATAATAATCATAATCATAATAATAATAATAATGGTGGTGGTGGTAGTAAGCCCACAAATGCCAGTGAAACACTACGCTTTCTCATATTTGCATAGTTTTCGTTACGGCACTCTAATGTTTTGATTTAACTCTCGTCTAGTCTGTAATGTTAGACAAAAACAGCGTAAACACAATTAAAAATAGTTATGGGCGCATACCGATAGCTAAAAACGTTTTCATTATTTGTCAACTTGAAAAGTGAGCTTATTGGCTCAAAACTAAAGGCTTTGTAACTGAAGTGGAAAACATTCCAATACCTTCTCGGTCTGTACACTGTGTTTGTATATCACGTAATCTGGGAGCTGCCTCTCATTGAGCGCGATCTGCTCACCGTGTTATAAGCAAGAGGTCGATAATGCTACTGCTCTAGTTCCCCACTGATCTGCGTTTACTTGGAATTGCCTGTTGAGTTCTGCAACACTTTCAACGCAGACGTGAAATATGGCGCTGTTGGGCCACCTGGTATACCTAGTAAATGTATCGTCAGTATTTGTGCTACGTAGGTATTTTCACGTAGAACTTCGAAATTAATTTTATTTATGGACACTATTTAACTGATGTGGTCCTTAGCGTCCCATTCTATTTTGGGCGTGAAAGACCGGTGATTTTGCTCAGAGGCCTCTATCTGTCTTGAGGTTCTTTTACATGCCGCAAATCTACGGGACCGCCGGCTTTACTTCCCTTCCGAAGGAAGCCATGCTAAGGATCTTTACGCCGAAAAAATCCATCGCTCTCCGCCGGTTTTGAACCCGCGACCTCGAGAACTAGAGGATAGCAGACTAGCTTCGAAGATAAGCTTTTCCGAATGAATCAAATAATGACAAGAGAAATCCCTAAAGTCTGGAACACACACACAGCTTAAATGAAAAGGCAAATATGTACACGAAAAAAGCTCAGTACAAGAACTATTTAGGTAATCTACCTTGTTTATACCCCAAACCATAGCTCAGGATACAAATGGCGTAAAAGCTTAGATGTTCAACAGCTACCTTCAAAATTCTTAGGGACTTCTACGCGTCTCTGTCGCCTACGTCAGCCGTCAGATATGAAAATGAATTTTGAATCGTATTTATGGGCAGAAGAAAAACAAGATACTTCCTTGCTCACGGTCCTGTCACGTGTGTTCAAGATATAACATTGCATGTCTTTAACAGGGTGACTCTCAATATGAACTTCGCCTATCTTCGGCAACAGTTCAAGCCGAAACAGGTGCGAAATTACACTAATAAAAGCCTCAGTTTTGCTTATAATACTTAGAGCGAAAAAACCCTTTGTGTTTGACCATAAAGCTTCCAATTGAGACATGAATACAAGACACTTTTTGGGGGGGGGGCTTTAGTCGTCAAGGATCAATTAGTATCAGGATGTTATATTGTAGCGTATGTGTGTGCATTGTCGCGTGGGACACATTATTGCTGTGTATAATATATTGTTGAACTAATTATTTAGTTTGTAACTTTGAATTTTTGTCCGGCGCGGCATACTTCCCTCCAATTCCTAGTCAAGGGGTGAAGGCAGGTTGAGGGAAGAGCCTCTTTGTCTGATAGCGAGGGTCCGTGAGTAGCATCAGTCTAGAGTAGGTCTTCTGAGTGTGTGGTTTTATGTAGGAGTGCGTGCTGCCGTTGCGTGGGACATTTCCCCCAGTGTTTGCCTATAACCTTTTGTGTACAATGTAGGGCACCTTATTAATTATAATAAACCGGAGTTAAATATGAATTTGTATGTATTATTTTAAATATCCCACGCTCGCTTAGTTTTGTGCAGCAAGTTCTTGGCATCTCTTTGTGTGCCTCTGAGTCTACGTCCCCCAATGTTTATACCGGGGTAACTAAATGTAATACTTTATCTGCAAACCTTTAGGCCTCACCGCGGTTTATAACAATAATTTATGCTTGCTTTAATGAATAATTAACGTTCTTTAACCGGTCGGTCAAAGCGTACGCTAAATGAACGAAATGATTGAAATTATGTTTAAAATTTATCATAAAAAATTATCCAGGTAACTCGCCCTGAAATTCGAACTCAAGATCTCTTGAAATTGATGCAGTCAACTTACTCTCACACCACAGAGGTGGACTAAGACATACTAAAACAAGGCAGCATGTGTTTTTACCAATTGTGGTGCCCATTAAGATTTGGGTTTAAACGTCCTAACCGTTCTGAAACGAGTTCATTGTGCGGAAAAAGCCTAAGAAGGCAGTACTGCCATAAACTTGAAAGCATTCCTCGGCAAGGCGGTCTTGTTTGCTTTTAGATGCGTCAGTAACACCACACCATATACCTTCTAAAACGTTCGCTGTATAATTCGAGAGCTACAGTCGCACATGCTTTTGTTTATCTACACTAAAAAATTATAAAATGTTAATTATTTTTAAATACCTCGCAGACAAAACTAACAAGTAGTTATCTATTATCATGGTTCGAAACAGCCGGAATCCCCAGAGCTGCGGGCATGGGCAGCCGCAGAGGTGGTTATTGGGGAAGCGGTGAACCTACTCAACCAGAAACAAAACTACTTGTCGGTTTCAGCTATTACAACTCACAGCACAAATCGTTACGACGCATCCAAAATGGTATTTACTATAATTACATATGCCGTACCGCATGACTATTGTATGCATCTGTGGCATGACAGGGTGTAAAAATTTATAAACGCAGATAGATAGCTACAGAAATAAAAAGAGCAGATATGCTTGGAAAGCTTTTAGGTTGACCAAATCGTGAATTGTTGTCCAGTGCACTGGAGCAGAGACACATTGCATGCTCATTCCTAATACATTCGATATGCTTAGGAACAAATTGCACGAGTAAAACATGAGACTAGTATGATATTAAGCGACTGTTTTCAATATCGTTCCACAACAACTGTGTCTCCAGATAGTATCCCCAAAACCAAAATATAATAAAAATCTGTGATAGGAATATTGGTTCAATTTTGTAACATTTATCTTCTTCGAAGGTTTTCAACACTGAGTTATCGACATGATCGAACAAGGTATGTTATTGGAGCAACCTGGACTAATCACTGAAAAGTTTAGTCCCTCACTCATTTTACATAGAACAAGAAGCTAAAAGGATTTGTTGAGTAAAACCCTTAATGCGTTGCATTCACATGTATTTCTCTACTTACTTTTCTACAAGATGTTCTTTCAAACTCTTATTCTTCTGCACTTCTAGTTAATCGAGATAATTTGTATTATACATATGCACATTCGTTGTAGATATAAGAAGGATACAGTCGACTAAAGTGGTAGTCAGATTTTTAAAAAGCGGATCCCTCTGTGATCCCTTGAAACTTCATACCCCTTGCATGATCGCAAGAAGAAATTATAAGTATTTAAAAATTCAAAACAAAAATGAATAATATTTCGGAGAGGATTAATTCATAAAAATTGTTTGACAAACAAGGATTTGTGATGATAAAGCAGCGTCTGGGCGACTTTTCTCCATGTTCTCTGGTTTCCCCCGCCGTTCATTCCATCCACTGCTCCATCATCACCTTTCCTTCCATCCATTTTACCGTCATTTCACATCATCTCCTTCTGATCACCCACCCTGGTTCTTCTATCCGATCCAAAAGTCTATACGCTCTCCGACAGGCGTCAGACCCCAGGTAGTGACTTTTAAGTCCAGGGGGTGTAAGTTCTCCAAACGGAGAGGGTAAACCTGAAAAGAAAAAAAAGACCCGTTTGTTTATTTATTTCAGTTTACCGTTATACAAAAGTGATTCAAAATTAAGCGGACCTCCCAGGTTATTTGCAGCAAATTCAAGATATACCTTTTATTTTATTAGATTTCTAATTTGTTAAAACTGAAAGTACTTCTCGAAATCTGTTTTGTGTAAATCCTAGAAAACTAATTATCTTCTATGAAGTGGAATTAATTCCATTGTTCACCAATTTTAATAGTAATCATTGTTGGTGAAGTGAATAATACTGCTGCAACTAGATGCTAGAGCTGTGGGTTGCCTTGGCTTCTTGGTTTTATTTCCTTGCTCAATCGATTGCTATGTGATCTTATATACAGGGATGATGGTGTACAAAAACAGACGCGTTATTTTGATATTGTGTACAATATATTTTAAGGATAATTGTTTATTTTACAAAGTCACCTGTCGTCTGTAGTATTTCTTCGATTGTCCAAACTAATTATTTAAATATGTCTTCGCGGGATATTGTTCTTCTTCACTTACCCCCAATATATTGTTAATTTATTCTCCAGCCGTTGTGTGGATCTGCGATAGGATTAGTCAACCGGAGGGACATCCAGCCACTAGAGCGCAGCAGCACCCTGCGTAAGCCATAGTAGGCCCTTCGTGCTTCCAACGTAATCGCTGGGATGAAGGAGAGACCCAAAGGGCGACCAGATCCTGACGACCTTGCACGCACCAATCCTGACGACAGCATGATCTCACCTTAGCCATCTTCAACCTGGAGATACCGGAATGAAACCAGCCGCAAACAGGAAGGGGTCCTAACCGCCGACAAAACGCCAGGGAGAAATCTTTACACGCGTAAATTCCACCGTCCCGCCGCAACGTGCAAAACGCCATCGCCTGGTCCTACAACACAGAAGCACATGGAAATGAAACAGATGAAATAATGGAGTCAAAGAAATTCATTGTAGAAGAGGAAATACACCAGTTTTCGCCTGTCGACCTGGAGAAACCAAGAAAAAACCAAAATCAAAGTGGCCGGCCCAACGGGAATCGAACGCGGGAGCTCCCGAATGTGAGTCTCAAAGCTTACCGCGGAGTCATTTCACTCGGCAGCTCTGCTGTAAGCGAAATAACTTTTACACTTCTTGAAAACGTATTTCTGAACGTCTCTTTAATTATCGTCATTGGACTTTAAATTTACTTCACATTGCTCCAAAGTAGTTCTAAATGCATACACTTATTCAGATTCATTCTCTGCGATGTTTTGAAATGTTCGTCCGGTGCGAATGTTATAAAGCGCTATATCTGTTTCGTATCTTCTGTTGAACTACATGCGTTGTCTCATTGCGAGTGACAAACAATGTTTCCTGGCTTTCCATTGGTCCCCAAGGACAAAACTGAATAAATAAACGCAACGGTGTGTCTTATTGGCTTAATTTTACACATAAAGTAACATACTTAATAATAATTTAAATTGATTATTCCAGTTGCAGGTAAAGGTGCGTACAATTGCTAATTGTTTAGCTCGCTGCCGTTGAGTTTAAGCTGCTTTGTTCTGTTGACAAAAAGTCGTGACGTAAATGTATTGTGCATGAACGGCTACAAAGCCATGCTTCGGCTTCTTAGACGTAAGAACTTTCACGATAATTGAATACAAACATCAGAATAGAAATAATGGATCAGAATATAGTGCAGACAGCTTCAGGATTTTTAAAATTAAATTGGAAGACGTTGCTGGACAGTAAGCCATATTTTGATCGTTAAATGGAAAGGATAAGAATAGCAATTTGTAATGTATTAGCAAATATAAATGTACAGTGGGTCCACAAAATCCTGCTACCAAAACTAAACTAAACTAAACTATTTGAGACAGAGACATGTGGTTTGTTGCAACGTATTCTACATCTCCCAACGTTTTGTTTACATTTTTTGCAGATTATAATTTAATCGACAATGATGACCCAACAGGAAAAGGCCAGTAGTATAAGTCCCGGATGAGCCAATTGGCTTAACGATAATCCTGCCGCTAGGGGCGCTAGTGTCGCTAGTGTCGCTGCGTGCGACGGCGGCGGCGGTAAGTTTGCAAAGCGCCCTGAGCGGGAGGATTATCGTTATTGCAATTGGCTCATCCGGGACTGTTTTCTTTATTTATAATTTGAATACAGTACATTGGATAAAGATATGTATACATAGTTTTGATTAACATGATGTATTATTTGCTTAACATATGAATACATAGTTTGAGAATAACATAATGGATTATTTGATTACAGGAGATTAACATATGAATACAATAAATGGACAATATAAGAAATATTAGGAGAAAAAAAGCACATTAAAATTCATAGTTTGTTGAGGCACTAGGACACACAGATTTCGCGCACAACAATGATTTTAAAGTACGTGGTGCACTTTGAGTCCTCGTCATCGCTGCTGCTGCTATCGACGGTAAATTGGTGGATAGGTTTGGTGATGCAGGTGGCGAGCAGGTGAGAGAAACTTTCGTTGACGAACTCGGTGAAGGTTGGTATATAGATGGGGATGGTAAATTTTTTGTAATGGCTGGTTGAGAAGCATCCTGTGGATGTGACTTTGTTGGTTAGAGCAGGAATGTTGCTGTTGCCGAGGTATATGATGCATAGTGCGTTTTGTTGATGCTGGTGCACTTTGGTAGGTACGCATTTGACGTGGACGGCGTGAGCCCCTTGGACGTCGAGTGTGATGGTGACAACTCTGCTGTTGCGGAAATAGGAGTTGGAGATGCAGAGGATACGGATAGGTGAAGCTGCGTTGAGAATGAGTTGTAGGTTAAGATTGTTCCCCACGGGGACGGGATAGGTTTCGTCGGACATTATTTAGGGTTATATGGGGAGAACGTGACGATGTGACGTTTGAAACCGCTGCGTAGTTTTTCCTCGCCTGCGTATATGATGCAGAATTAGGTAGAGTTGAGTTTGTTGATGAGTTCTGGAGAGGCTTTTGCAAATCTGGTTGGTAGGAAAACTTCTGTGTCGTTGTCGAGTTTGGCGACGAGCTTTGTACCGTGAACGGTGTCGATTGTTTTGACGCCGACGACACAATATGGTACGTGCTGTTGAAGCGTAGATACGCTGAGAGTGTGGGCGCTGCTGGAAAGTTCTTCTAGCTCTTTAAGGACGTCCTGTGACATTATGACGGCACAGATGGCAGTTTTTGATAAACGGGGGAGGACCGTCTATATGAGTGGTTTGATGAGGAAGGTTGTAGTGTTGTTTACACCTGCGATAAGGTGCGCAAACTACCTGTGCGTCTGTGGGAAGTTGGTTCCACACAAGGTCGACGTCGCTTGGGGGATAACGTTCGAAGATGTATATGCCGTTCTGCAGCAGCACTTGGCGTTCCCTGGGCAGTAGCAGGTGGATTCTTCGTCCGTTATCGAGATACCGAAAGAGCACGATGAAGCAGTTCATGTGGTGTTTCTAGCGGTGTACCTTCGAAGGAATTGTTGAATTTGCTTGTTGAGATGATCGAGGTCTTCGTAGAAACCGATTTGACACTGCGTGCACAGGCGGGTAAGACGGTGCTTAAGTTCGCAGCTGCACGTTTGGTGAAAGCAAAACGAGCAGTGGAAGTCTTTACACGACGGTCCTGGCATTCCCCACGGCTGGCTAGCACCGAATGAAGGGGAAAAGAATGCGCGTGCATAAATATAACCCAACTGCCGGAAGCAGGAAATCACTGGTGGGGGAAAAGTTCGTTGGAGATTTACCACATCAGGGGAAGCACTGGTGGGGGAAAAGTTCGTTGGAGAAACACCACATCAGGGGGAAGCAGTGGTGAGAGAAACGTTCGTTGGAGGTTGACTCCATACGCCGGAAGCGCTTAGCGATTATTGCACAACATCCGCAGGAAAAACACTGTGTCCGTTGATTTAACGGTTTTCGTCTTGGAGGAGAACTCTGTTTTGAACGGTGCTGAACATGCAAACGACCACATCAGGGGGAAGCACTGGTGGGGGAAAAGTTGGTTGGAGAATTACCACAACAGGGGAAGCACTGGTGGGGAAACGTTCGTTGGAGGTTCACTAGATCCGCCGGAAGCGCTTAGCGATTATTGCACAACATCCGCAGGAAAAACACTGTGTCCGTTGATTTAACGGTTTTCGACTTGGAGGAGAACTCTGTTTTGAACGGTGCTGAACATGCAAACGCCGTGAATGTGATCGGGTATGATATAGGATGCTTCGCGACCCAAATGCGCCGCTAAGCACGTGCCGTAGCACATGGGGTTTTCGTTTAACATTTGCTGCATTTTGTCTGTGGAAATGTATTGCTGTTCGTAGAAAACGATGTATAAACCTCTTGCGGGCACAAATTGGAACCACCTATGTTGTACGTCTTCTTTATCTGCTTTGAACTGGATATCGTTGAAGCACATGTTAGATAGCACAAAATGAATTTTGGTTTCGCAGCTGTGAACTCTGGCGGAGACGGATTTTCCGTCGTAGGTGCTGTCGACGAAGCGAAGTGCATAAGGTGTATTTTTATAGGGGTGACCGTCCACCTCGTAGTTTTTAAACATCTTACTGTCATGGTAGTACACCGACAGGTAATTTCTGTAACCCATGATGCGGGAGCGAAGGGCGCGAGATGTTTGGGTGAGGTGCGGTTGGAACGCTGGTAGAAATACATGCGCACTAAGGACTATTTTGTGAGATGCGCAGTGCGAAATGGGTGTTGAGGAAATGATGAACCTCGCGGAATGTTCTAAAATTGGCGCACCGTATGTACTTGGTGAACTGCGTGAAATTCATGTTATGTAAGGGAACGTTGGAAGCATGGTTGTGAAGCATGTACTTGTGGTATGCCATGATTTGATTTTGCACGTCCGTACCTTCCTTCTTTTTGTGATACATGATGTCGGTAATGATGCGCTGCAGGGTATGCAACACGTGCCATTCTTGTTGGTTGAGCGTAACGGATGCGCCTTGCGGTTCTTTGAAAACGAGCTTTAGCTTTCCGAACACAAACTTAAACACGATGGTGACGCTGTCGCTGAACTGAAATTGCTGTAGACGTCCCTGTAGGTCATTCAAGCGTTTGTGAATGATGGGGATGGCTTCGACGAGTTTGTGCCACTACGAGGAACTCATGACGACTGCGTTGTGCTGTCCACATTTGGCAATGGTGACGACGAGATGGTGCGGCGGCTGGGGGGAGAATCCCACACTGACGAATTTAGTTTGTTGCGGGTTGAGGAAGTAGATATCCGCCAGAGGACCCACAACTGCACTGTGTTGGAACTGTGCTGGCGGAGCAGGGCTGTCGGGATGCTGTTGGAGGTCGAAGATGGGTAGTTTCCTTTTTTGCCCGTGTTTTGAGGTGGTCGGGGTTTGACATCCGGTTATACTGGAACACACAAAACAATAATAATGTGAGGGATAGAGAGATAAACGGGATAGAAAAAAGCAAGCTAATGCATAGGTGCGGACCTACCTGGTCGGCGTACTGCATGGCAGCATGACTGTATCCGCGTGCTGCATGGTACACTCTGAATGAGGCGAGCGGCACCGTGACGTTGCTTTTTATATGAGCAGGAGCGTCTTCTGAAAGCACGTGCAAGACGATGGATTAGCTTAGATGTGCTGAATAGTGACACACACACACACACGTACTCACCTTCAAGGGTTGACAAGTTTGCTGAGCGTCAGAGCACTTTGCGCGGCATGCGTCTTTGAACGTTTTGCGAATGACGACATCATTATGCGCGTGATTGCTGACGTGAAATTTTGAGAAGAATGTATGCTTAGGTAAGCCGGAGCAGCGGTGGGTGAGGTAGGCGATGACGTAATGACCGCAAGTGGTGCTGTCGAAACCTTGCAGCCTTCTGGCGTTGGTGGACCAACGCGTCCCGCAGACCGAATTTAAGAACCGGAGAAAATGGGGCGAAAGCGGTCCTATGCCGTAACTGTCAAAATATTCTGCATGCGAGTTTTTGTCCACAAAGATGCAAACCCAGTGTTGCCCGGATTTGGTGCTGGGGTCGGTGTTAGCCACTAGCGCTAAGGGAGGCGTTCGAATGCCGTGAAGTATGGGTAGTTTATCGCAGGGGTAGACGCCTAAAAAGTGAGAGCGCGTAGAGGGGCATGTCGATAGAAACCTTGAATTTGAAAGGTGTTCATGATACCAAAATGGATCGGTTGGCGTCGATTTCGACCGTGCGATGTATTTCCGCTAGCAGCAGAAGTATGACCGGTTCTGTCAATTTATCGGCAAAACCGATGCTTATAGAGACGGTTCCGTGGCGCTGACCCGAGATGTGAGACTCGTTAGCGCTCATGTCTGCAGTGAGATCGAAAACCATTATCGTATACCCTTGCGGGTAGGTTTCTCTGGAGATGGAGTGTCCCTCGTCCTTGAAATGAATGCCTAAGCCGTCCTGAAGGGTTTGAAAGCATTGCAAATAGTGTCCCTTTGTAAAGTCGGGTTGCAGAGGTTGGGAGGGAACGGGTTGCCCGTTCACGTAGAGCTGAAAGAAGTTCATTTTAAAATGTTTCAAGTTGTACGGATTTGAGTTAAAATGGCCGGAATAGGCCTTGTCGGTGACCATGGTTACTACCACTCCCCTTGGAACTTGCCCAACGCACACGTCGCTAAACGTCATTGCCCTGGACTCCTTGGGGATGCTGAGAGCGTGAAAGCTGACGTCTTTGAGATGGTACTTTGCGTTGCCCTTTGCGAGCACGGCCTGGTGCGCGAGCTTTATGGTCGGCGAGGGCCGCACCGATTTTAAGCGCAGCGTGGCAGACACGATGTCGGCGTACCCCTTAAAGGTATCTACGTCGGAAAACAGATAAAACTGGGGAGAGGCGGGACTGAGCTTGACGGTCATGCTAACGTTGTTCAAAAGCAGCTTCTCCTGTCTAAAAGGAGCGTTGGACAGAGGACCGATGAGCTGCACGACGTTGCTCCCTTTGGTAAACCCCTGACGCCACTGAAAACACGCATTGGCGATAAAAGTGTCCATGATGCCTGCCGTGTCCTTTCTCCAGAGGGTAGATTCTAGTTTGGTGTTCATGGCATCTTCGGAGTAATTGAGAAGCGTCTCGAGGTAGGTTCTATAGGGGTAACCGGCTTGCGGCATGGAGACGATGACGTTATTGAGGGTTACCTCCATCTGTTGAAACAGGGAATTTAAGGCGTTGCTGACCAGAGTGGCGTTAGCGTCAGCGTTTAAGGCCTCTCCTTTGTCATCTACAATGCGCACCATGAGTTCGAGTACGACGTAGGTCAAGTCTAGGTAATCGTCCGCATTTCCGGAATAATGAAAGGTGATGGGGGCATTTTTCATTAAAGTGTTTTGAGGGTTTAGGTATAGGAACCGTGACTCCTCGATGCTCATCTGAACCGGCACCTCTGTAAAGAGGTTCAGTTCGGAACTCATGTGGACGGCCGCGTCTGCCATTACGAAAATACGTCTTGCACCTTACGCCTACCGCGTTTCAGCTTGGACTGCTTGCTCTTTTTGGATTCCCCTCAGGGGCTCACCTTATGTGAGTACGGGTTTTTGGCGCACCCGGGGGTTCCCGAGCCAATCATCGCCATATTCATCCCCTCACCCCCATCCGGTCGAGGTGGGTTCTTCAAGTGACCGGTGGACCCAAGGTAGGCTCTCGTGCGTTCTTTACATTTCATTCATACCGCACCTCACCATCGTTTCTTTCTTCCCTTATCACTTTCCGGCCATTTCGCACCACGACATTCGCATATCTCTTTTTCTTCCTCGCCGGCCTACCTTGCGTGCGAAACGCCCACACAGTTTTAGTTTCTTTTATCTTTTTATTTAAATCCTCCGTGGACACAGCCTGACGGATACCCGCGCACCGCGTGCGCAGCTGGGTGAGTGGGTAATGGCGTCATCCCCACCACCCGGGGTCGTCATGTAGGGTATGTGTTCGTATCCGCTGTTCAACTGCAGTCCCGCGGGGGGGCCATTGCATGAGCTGCTGACTTCTGACGGCGATTGGGTCCCTCTGTCTATGTTCTGGGAGGTGTGACCCTGGGGTGAGTCTGGTATAGATAGGCCACTCACCCAAGCCGGGGTAACGCCCGAGAAGTCAGAGCCCGAGGTCGGAGACGGTTGCAATGGTGGAGGATTTATTTCGCTATGGAGCACCCTTCCTCCATTACTACTAACAAGCGCCGAAAAGTCTATGTAACAGAAGTGACACCACCGACAACTGGTTGTTACTTGGTCATTTCACGAACCGAAGAAGGACAAAGCTTTGAGAAGGTGAACCCTTTCATCATTCAAAAGGGCATTGATGCAATTGCTGGTGCGGTTCAGTCCTGCACTCGTCTACGGAATGGTTCCTTATTAGCCCAAACGAAATCCGATCTGCAAAGTAAGACCTTGTTGCGCGCTACGCTTCTCCACGGCTATCCTATCCGTGTCGAGAAGCACCGCACATTGAATTCCTGTCGAGGCGTTATTACCACCCATAGCCTCGATGGTATATCGGACGAGGACCTGGTAGAATATCTTGCAGACCAGAAGGTGACAGCGGTCCATCGAGTGCAGGCCAAACGCGACGGCGTATTGGTACCCACTCGTACCCTGTTTATTACATTTGATGGCGTCGATCTGCCCACGAGCATTTCCGCAGGGTACGAACGGATTTCTGTGAGGCCTTATATTCCTAGACCTCTGCGTTGTTTTAAATGCCAACGTTTTGGGCATACGCAAGTCTCGTGTAAGAGTGCCGTTAACATCTGTGCAACATGTAGCCAGCCCTCACACGAAGGTACCTGTTCAACAGCCCCCGTCTGCGTTAATTGCAAAGGGTCTCATTCTGCTTCGTTTGCCGACTGTCCGCGGTACTTGGACGAGAAGGCGATCCAGGAGATCCGGGTAAAGGAAAAACTCTCCTTCGCTGAAGCCCGGAGGCGTTACCATGCGCGCCAACCTTCCCTCCTGCGATCTGGCACATTTAGTTCTGTTGTTGCCTCGCCAGTACCACGAGTAGATGCCGAAACTCAGACCTGGACCTTGACTGGATTAACCGCCACTACCATCCGGCCGTCTATTAAAGCTACTGTTACCAAGCCTTATAAACCTGGTCCAAAGTCAATGAAGTCGCAAGCCGCTGAAAAGAAGCCCAAGCAGAAACTACGTAGGGAAGATTTCTTGAAAGACCCTCCGCGTGCGCGCGGTAGCAAAAGTTCACCTTCTCCTCCTCGGAGGTCGCTGTCCCAGGAAGGTCCTGGGACAAGCCGCGCTCAGCGGCACCCCTCACCCATCGCCACCCAGAACCGATTCACGGCGCTTGAATCGGTTTCTGGCACTGAGCGCGTGGGCCCTCCCTCCAAGGAAGCTATGGAGTCTGACCAACTCCATACAAAAAGCCCGAGCCCAAAGGTTAAACAAAAGGTAATTTTAAGCCGCCCTTCTAAGTAGACAGTTTATCCCTTTTATTCATGGCTATCCTGAGCTGGAATGTACGTGGTGTACGATCGCATAGGGCGGAACTGCAACTTTTATTGCGTTCCCATTCACCTATGGTCGTGTGTTTGCAGGAGACCAAGCTTCGCCCTCACGACCCTTTCGATCTCCGAGGGTACACTCCGGTTCGCTACGATCTTGAACCGGAGGAGGGTGCTCCTGCTCATGGAGGTGTCATGTTGTTGGTGCGTAATGACGTTCATTTTCATCCTATCACACTTACGTCCGACTTGCAAGCTGTTGCCATTAGACTGCAGTTACCCGGTTTTTTCTTTTCTGTTTGTTCTGTGTATACACCTCCATCGTCTCCCCTCGCTCCCGCGGACATTCGATCTCTCCTGTCCGCTCTCCCAACACCATTTCTTCTGTTGGGAGATTTTAATGCCCATCACCCACTATGGGGTTCGCCAAGGGCTTGTGCGAGGGGAACTCTTCTTTCCGACATTTTTTATCAGTTCAATCTTTCCATCCTCAATACAGGTGCACCTACTTTTATTTCTGATTCTTCCGGTACATTCTCTCACCTGGACCTTGCCATATGCTCAATCCAGCTTGCACGTCGTCTTCAGTGGAACGTCGTCGCTGACACCTACTCCAGCGACCATTTCCCCTGCATCGTTTCTCTTCTGTCGCACCACGTACAGCATTCCAGAGTACCTACCTGGATATTCGCAAAAGCCGACTGGAGCTTGTATTCCAGCATCGTGCATTTTGACGACCAGCCCTTCTCCGACATTAATCAACTAGTGCAGCACCTTACGTCTATTATTTTCTCAGCCGCCGAACGTGCAATACCCCGTTCATCCTCCCAACCTCGGCGGCCACCTGTTCCATGGTGGAACGAGGATTGTCGGGACGCCGTTCGTGCCCGTAGGACTGCACTTAGGGTGTTTCGGCGCCACCCTACACTTGATAATTTGGTGACTTTTAAACAATCGCGCGCCAGGGCTCGTCGCATTATTCAGGATAGCAAGAAGGCATCTTGGGCTCGTTTTGTCGAGTCTTTTAATCGCTTTACGCCTTCATCCGTTGTTTGGGATAAACTTCGTCGCTTCTCAGGTAAAGTGTCACATTGTACTGTTTCTGGCCTTCAGGTTTCTAATGCCACCATAGTGGATCCGGCTGCCATCGCTAACACTCTGGGTGCTGCCTTTGAGGCGGTATCCCATTCAGACCATTATTCCGCCGGCTTTCGCTCTATTAAAGACCGGCAGGATTCCGCATCATATACTTTTCGGTCTGCTAATGATGAATGCTATAACGAACTATTCACAATGAGGGAGCTGGAGCACGCTCTTCATTGCTCTCGGCACTCCGCTCCCGGGCCGGACGGCATTCATGTCCTGATGTTAAAGAACCTTTCGGCCGACAGTAAACTATTTCTCTTACAGGTCTATAACCGTATTTGGCAAGACGGCATTTTTCCTTCCGTTTGGCGCGAAGCCACCATTGTCCCTATTCTTAAGCCTGGGAAGGATCGCCAACTACCTTCCAGCTACCGCCCTATCTCCCTCACCAGATGCATTTGCAAGGTGATGGAGCGCATGATCAACGGGCGGTTGACATGGTGGCTTGAGTCTCAGAAACTTCTAGCGAACGCTCAGTGCGGGTTTCGTCGTTATCGCTCTACCGTCGACCATCTGGTGTCCTTGTCGACGCATATTATGAATGGATTTCTGAGAAAGTGTCAAACCGTGGCTGTATTTTTTGACCTGGAGAAAGCTTATGACACTTGTTGGAGGGGCGGCATTTTACGTACACTTCACGATTGGAATATCCGCGGTCGTCTTCCCATATTTCTTCGGGAGTTTATGACGGACCGCGTCTTTCGTGTACGTGTGGGCTCGGTTTTATCTCGTCGTTTTATTCAAGAGAACGGAGTACCGCAGGGCTCTGTACTCAGTGTCACACTTTTTGCGATTGCTATCAACCCCATTGTTCATTGTATTCCACCTGGCATTTCATCGTCCCTTTTTGTTGACGATTTCGCTATTTATTGTAGTTCACGGCGGACCTGTCTACTCGAACGCCGTCTCCAGAGCTGTATCGACCGTCTCTACGCCTGGAGTAACGCCAACGGCTTTAATTTCTCCGCCGAGAAATCCGTCTGCATCAACTTTTGGCGCCGGAAGTATTTCCCTCCACCCTCACTCCATCTTGGGCCTGGGATACTTCCGTTTGCAGACGAGGCGAAATTTTTGGGGTTGATTTTTGACAGGAAGTTGTGTTGGACCTCGCACGTTTCCTTTTTAAAAGCAAAGTGTGACCGTTCTCTTAATATTTTACGTGTTTTAAGTGGCACATCCTGGGGAGCTGATCGGACCGTCCTTCTTCGCCTTTATCGCTCTTTGGTCCGATCCAAGCTTGATTACGGGTGTATTGTTTATTCGTCGGCACGTCCATCTGTGTTACGTCGATTGAATGCCATTCACCATCGTGGCATAAGAGTCGCTACAGGGGCCTTTCCAACTAGCCCTGTACCCAGTCTGTACGCAGAAGCTGCAGAGCCTCCGCTGTCCTTCAGGCGTGAGATGCTCTTGTGCAGCTATGCTTGTCGACTCTTAAGCTTGCCTAACCACCCGTCCTTCGATGTATTTTACGAAGATTCGCTTGACCGGCAATATTTAGTTAGCTCCTCTGCATTGCTCCCTCCAGGGGTTCGATTTCGACTGCTACTTCGGCATTTGGACGTTACGCCAGCGCCGGCCCTTCCACGGGGAGAAACGCGTTTTCCTCCATGGTCCCGCGCTGAGGCCCACTGTCACCTTGGGCTAACGTCAATGCCGAAGGCTGAGACCCCTGCTTCAGTCTTTAGATCGGCTTTTTTAGAAGTACGGGCTCAATTCGGGGACTTCCATTTTATCTTTACCGATGGATCTAAGACTGAAGCTGGAGTTGGATGTGCCTTTGTTTCTGGTCACTGTAGTTTTAAGTTTCGTTTACCTGCACAATGTTCAATTTTTACCGCCGAACTTTTTAGCATTTATCAATCTATTTTATACATTCAGCGGCACGCCTTACAGCACTGTTTTATTTGTACGGACTCTCTGAGTGCCCTTCAGACTATTACTGCGCTGTACCATTACCACCCACTTGTACAGCGCATACATGACCTGCTCCACTCGCTTGGTGTCTCTGGCATCAGCGTGTCCTTCATGTGGATTCCAGGTCATGTGGGCATCTCAGGGAATGAGTCTGCCGACGCCGCTGCGAAATCGGCGATTTTATTACCCAGATTTTTTACCTCTGTTGTTCCCTCGTCAGATTCGTGTGCTATTTTACGTCGCCGCATCCTCTCGCGCTGGCGCGATGAGTGGACGGCCCTCCGGGGGAACAAGTTGCGGGAGGTTAAGCCTCTCCCGTTAATCTGGGGTACCTCTTCTCGTTCTTGTCGTCGGGAAGAGGTAATTTTAGCTCGTCTACGGATTGGACATTGTGTTTTTAGTCATAGGTATTTGCTCAGTGGTGACCCCGCACCACTCTGTGGGCAGTGTGACGTGCCCTTATCGGTACGTCACATTTTAACAGAGTGTCAGGTTTTAGCTGCATTGCGTGCTCGTGTGGGTCTGCCTGTTGGCCTAGCCAACGTTTTGGCAGACGACACGCGTGCTGTAGAATGTGTTTTACGTTTTATTCATGACAGTGATTTTAATCTGCGCATTTAATGCGTTGGGCGTCTGTTGGCTTAGTACTTTTATTCTGTCTGTTTTATGGGAACTCTTATCCCCAGTGGACATATGACGCTCATGTCCCTCGCGTTCTACAGTTCCTGACACGTTTTAATCTTTTATAGCCCTTGCTTTTAGTGTGTTGGTTTTTCAGACCTTTGTATTGTTGTTATTGTTATTCTTGTTATTATTGTTGTTCTTGTTATTGTTATTGTTATTATTGTTATTGTTATTGTTATTATTGTTGTTATTGTTATTTTGTTATTGTTCTGTTGTTGGTTTTAGCTATTTGAACATCGCGGGTTTGTGTCCCGTTTTTAACTATGCGGTTCTTTTACCTGTTTTATATTTTGACATTATCTTTTATACATTGTAAGGGCGCTGATGACCGTAGCAGTTTAGCGCCCTTAAACCGCATCTCTTACTTACTTACTTACTCTTTTTGGATTTGCTCGGTTTTATTCTCTTGAGGCGCCTGGCGCCGGAACCGAGCATGGCATCGAGTTTTCGTCGGCTTTTCGCTTTAAATTGTATCCGGACTCCTTGAGCCTCCGTTGGAGCGCTTGCTTTGGCGCTGCTCCCGCCGCAGTCACATCGGACAGAACGTGAGCGCCCGCCTTTAAGGCCTCCTTTCCGACTGCTTTTGCTCCGCTCTTTAAAAACGGTAGCACCCTTCTGAAGTGTCCTCCGAGGGCTGAAAAGAGACCGCTGCCTCTTTGGTAGCGCTTGCCCCTGTAGAGAGTGAAATCGCGATGGTGGAACGCGCCGCCGGTCTGATTGAGGTAGTACCGCGTTACGGCGTGCACGTCCATTACGCCTGTTTCGGACGAAAAGCGAGAACTATAGTAGAGGAAAATCCGTCGGCGAATGGCAAGAGATCGCCGTAACCGTTCCTTAAATCTATGTTGACCGTCTTAAAGTCTTGCTGAATCAATGGTACCCAATTTTGGGGAAAAAACGTCTTTTCGTCGCTCATGTAAGTATTGTTGCTTCTTTCGTATTCCACGGCCGCGCTCTCTATGACTTGGGCGAAGGTGTCGCCCATGACTTGCGGGGACAATAGATCACAATAGATGAACATTTCGTAAGGAAACCCCATATAAGGATCTACGGGGTGTTTAGCAGCTTTTTCGAGAATGACGTTGACGTAGGGCTCGAAACCCAACATTTTTGCCATAGCGGGCGTTAAGAGCAAACTGTGGATGCGGTGTAGAGGTCCCGGAGGGTCCTCCGATTTTGAAACGTCTCGTTTGGGTCTGACGGAACGAGCCGCCGCGGGTTTCTACTGCCCCGAAGCCCGGGGCTTCGGTTTCGGTTTCGGCTTGGGTCTCTGGTGGGGCGCATCGTTGAGAGCTTCGTATTCGCCGACCGCGTACGGTACGACCGTGCGCGCGACATTTTCCACAAACCCGTCGAACGGAATGTCGGGTAGTGGTTCGGGATGGGCGACGGCGGCATTCACGCCCACCGTCTGCTTGCGCTCGTCGAAGAGGAAGAAGTTTTCCACGTGCAAGTGTTCGAGTAGAACGGCGTTGACGAGGTTCACCAAGTCTTTGGGATTGTGCACGATGCCTTGCGGCATTTGCAAACTGAATTTGGAATGCGTGGGGAGGAGCGTCATGGTGTACTTGGTGCCCGCCAGATGGGCATCGTCTGGCGAAAGGTTATAAAATTTCACCGGATACCTGACCTTTTGCAGGGCGACCTCCCATTCTCCCTGCAGAACGATTCTCTCGGGCAAGATGTTAGAAAATCTGGCCGTGGTGTTGTCGGTAAAGTGTTCCATGGAAGCGTTGCTCACGAGAGTGATGGAGAAGGGCTTGGTCTTAATCATGTCGAATCGATGGTCGAAGCCAGAACCCACGAGTTAAACTTTGCCGGATACCCCTTCCACTTTATCAAGACCTGCTTGTGGCGCCCTCGGCCCTTGGTCTGTAAAACGCGTTCGATCTTAAACGTCCGAGGTAGCGCGACCTTTTGTAGCTCCTCGGTGTAAAATGTGCCGTCTATGGCTTCTCCGGCCAGATCCTTCAACTTATATACCACCGGCCGACCACGCACCACCTCGGCTATCCGAAATATTTCGTCCGTCCAATTCTGCTCGTAGCCCTTGTCGAATTTAATTTTTTCTTTAGAGATGCGCACGTGATCGCCGACGGAAAATGTGGGTTTCCCTGCGCGAGGTAGGGTCCTATTTCCGTAGAGATTGCGGTACACTCGTAAAATGTTAGATTCGTTCACGTCCTTCGGAGCCATTTTTATGGACCTGTGATGCGAGCTATTGTACGACTCGAGTAAGGCCGGAAGAACTTCCAGGTATCTGTAACTGTTTTTGTGCGTGAAATACCTCCACATCTTGGTTTTTAAGGTGCGGTTGAAGCGCTCCACGACGCTGGCTTTAACGTTATTTTTGGTTGTGTAATGTTTCACGTCGTGTTTCTTCAGAAAGTCGCGAAACGTCTTGTTGGTAAACTCGGTTCCCTTGTCCGTTTGGAGGACCCTGGGGACGCGTTGGGAGAATATGGAGCGAAACGCTTGCGCAACCTCGGTACCCAGCTTCGATTTCAGGAGTACGGCCCAAGCATATTTGGAAAATGCGTCGATAACGGTCAGAATGTACACGTAAGGTTTGTTATGTTCCCTCACGCTGTTCATGGCGTTTAGATCGGCCTCCCAAAGATCGTCCATATTCGTCACAAGATAACATCTGGTGGGGAACCGCTTTCTGACCGGTTTGTGCAGAGTGTAACTGTCCTGGGTTTGAAGGAAGGACTCGATGTTCGCCTTAGACGCACCCGTGGCCTTTCGAAGGGGCTTGACCGTACCCAAACCGGCATAATGTTCCGGTTTGGCATAGTATCGCCTTAGCGCCTTCCATTCCTTCATGCTTTACTTGTACAGGGGTTGCCAGACGCGTTTGCGAAAATGGTACGACGCGGAAGGCGATTTCGATTTCTTTTTCGGAGTGGCAGGGTTTGCCCTCTTCTTTTTGCGAGGCGAGAGGAGGTTGACCTTTATGATTCGGGGTTCGACCTCCTGCTTCACCGGCACGCGTTCGTGCACGTCTTCGTAATCGTCGTCGTCGCCGAGGAAGGGCTTTCTGACTTGTGCCACGAGATCGAGGTAGTTGTCCAATTTATGTTTTACGAGCCGCCACTTTTCGTCGGCGGAGAGCTTTGCGCTCTGCAGGTTCTGAATTTCTTTAGCCAATCTGGATATGGTGCGGTCTATAGCGTGAAGCTTATCAACGGTCTTTGGTTGCGGTGCAACGAGGATCTGCTTACCGTACTTCATCCTGTTAATTTCGACACTAGCGCGCCGCCAAGCGAAGCCAAGACGGGTAGGAGAAATGCCGGCAAAAAACCTCCTTTTTGAACCAAGATGCTCTTCTTCTTCTTCAGAGGAACCCGTTTATCCGTCAACTTCCTCCAAGAAGCCTTGTGCTTCTTTAGGCGACCCAAGCACTTTGCGGGAAGTTGCACGTGACCTCTGCACACGTTCAGCATGCATTCGCTAATGGCCTTGATCAGATCGCCATCGGCATTTTTTAACAACTTTTTGCGCAGAGAGGCCTTCGCCTTGGCCAGAGCCGTCAAATTACCGTGCTGTCTCGCTATGCGAGGACTGGTCAGCGTCGCAAGCCTTAACCTACCTCTAGCCATGCTTGCGCGATAATGACGTTCGGTCCGAAAGCGGTACTTTTTATTTAGACTCAACGGCCTCAGTTGGGTAAGACACTGCCGGGATAATATAGAACGAAACGAACCCGAGTCCTCTCGGCGGTCTCAGTTGGGTACGAAATAAGGAGGTTTTCCCCCGGCAGCACGCCGGTTCGATACCTGTATCGGGCGGGCGTGTACTGAGTGCAGTCCAACACGAGATACGCATGAGGACGTTCGGTGGCCTTCTCGAAGGCCTCCAAGAGAAACCTACAGTTCCTGGGTTCGATCTGCTGGCACAGTCTCTCGATCTGCATCTTGTCCCGGTTGTTCTTGAAGACCACGACGTAGTTTGCATTCAGAGAGATGTTGCGATATTTCTGACCCTGCGGAAACACGTTCTGCAGGATGTAGACGATGCCGAAGCGCTTGTGATGGGAGTCTCTGGTGAAAAAATTGGACACGTCCTTCCCGCCACCCTCCAGCATCAGATCGTCGAGGACGACCAGGTCGTTCTCGCCCACCGAAGCAAGTTAGGGTATGCCCGCGTGGGTCTCGCAACGCAGAGCCGAAGGTTCGAGTCTCGGCGAATACTCCGGAGGGTGGCACCACAGCACCCTCCTGGGGCGCACGTCGAACATCCGGTGCGCGTGGCGTAACAGGTTTTTCACGAAGGTCGACTTGCCGCAGCGCGACGGCCCCGCCACGAGCATCGTGCTGGGAAACTCGAATCGCCCCAGGTCTCGGGGACCGGGCATCGTCTCCTCAGGGGCGCCCGGTTCGAAATGACTTTGGCGCGGCTGTGGACGTCTCATTTATGCATTCCTCTTGAACCCGTAGGGATAGGAATCGTGATCGCCGGCGAGTACGCGCTTGTTGACCACCATCCTAAACGTCTTCGAGCTGGGTTCGGTGACGACCGTCCAAGACGGTTTCCGGGAAATCTGCGTGCCCGCCAGCTTCACCTCACGGTCGTTGTCCCTCAGCACCACGTCGCGAATCACCTCCGCGTTCACCAGCTCCAGGTTGGCCGAATTGAGCGTGATCCCCTTCACCTTGTACACCGAGAAGGTCTTGCCCGTCTCGGGGCAAACGATCTCCATGCAGTAGCTCTTGGGCCCCGCGGAGGCGAACCGGGCGATGTAAGAGCCCCGCCCGTACTTCTCCAGCTCGTCCGTCATGTCCCCCAGGAGGCGTCCAACGGACGGCGTCCAGTCACCCGGAGCGGCGGCGACGACGACGGAATCGGTGTCGAAGTAGCAGACCCGTTCTCCCAGCCTCTTGAGGTAGGAGTAGAGCACCAGGCGCGCGTGAGCCGTGGTGTAGGCCGCCAGGACGGCGTTGGCGGTGCGGTTGACCTTGCGGTGCTGCTCGCAGTACTTCCACACCGCGTACATGATCCGGTCGGTGACGGGCACGTAGGTCTGCACTTCCACGCCAGGGTCGTTGAGCAGCTCCAGGAGGCGGTCGTACCGGTCCACCAGCTCGCACGTGGGGAGGTTTTCCCTCTGCCCCAGTTTCCCCAGAAGCTGTTGAGCATCAGCTTGGCCAGCTCCCGCCTGCCGGGGTTGGTGGCGACGGCCTGGGGATCCAGGGCTACGCCTTCGTGTTCGAGGAATTGCTCCACGTACTGCTGCTTTGCGGCAGGGTCGTCGCAATCCAAGGGCCAGCCGGAGGCTTCGGTCTTGATCTTCAGGAACTGATTCACGTAGTCCTCGAAGAGACCCTTGGCTCCGGTGGTCGGTTCGTGCTGCACCACGTCGTACTCCCAGATCTCGTGGACCCGGAGGAGGCGGTACCCCTCCTCCAGGGCGACCTTCATCTCGTCGACCACCCAGGTACCCGACAACGCCCTCTCGCGCTCGCCGTGGTGGCACTCGTCTTGGCTCTTCGCCTCCGCACAAGCGCGGCATAGCGGGAACATCAGCTTGCCGCCGATGCGCGCCGGTAGCACCGGGTGGTACAGGTGTTGCGGCGGTAGAACCTCGCACTTCACCAACCCGCCCCCCACGTCTTCCAAGCGCGGGAATCGATCCACGTGGATCTTGGGATGGCCCGCGGGGTAGGCCTTCGTCTTGTTCACGTACGGGTACAGGCTGCATACGTCGTAGTAGTAGATCTTGCTATCCCCCTTCGCCTCGCAGTACGTCTTGGTGCAGTTGGTGCGACCTCCGTAGAAGGCGTCTCTGGGGTTCAGGGGTTCCGGTACCGCAAAGTCCCTTGCGTGGCGCGCGAGGTCCTGGTTGGCCTCCATCGCGGCGTTGAACTCGCACTCCCACATTTCCACCACGGCGTAGCCGGCGGCCTTGATCTCTGCCGTGACCTTCTCGGTGCTCTCTAACCTGGAGGTCATGGTTTCGTGTCCTGAGTTGTATACGCCGCATGGCGATTGTGAAAGCACCGCCTGCAGCCGTGGTAAAAGCAGCCGTGGAAGAAGTACGCGGTTTTTTCGGCCTCTCTGTACCCGTCCACCTTGTGCCCCGCGATTTTGACTTCGCGTTCTCGCATGGCGTGCTGGATGACGATGCCGTTTTGCATCTCTAGCCAAGTTAGCCATATGCATGCGGCGCGAGACTGCCGGTCCGCTAGTCGATACCTGCCCGCTGGCAAGAGGGCAATTTTTTTAAGCGGCATGAAGCGCTTTCTATACACGCACATGCACGCCTGCGCGATGGTGACGCATTCTCTGAACGGGTCTATTCCGTTCTCGTCCAAGAATTCCCTTCTGAATTTGGAAACTCCCTGACTGAGTAGAAATACGTCCATCTTGCAATACGCCACCATTTCCGCCCTCATGTCGAAGACGTACCCGGAGGACGCCTTTTCTTCGTGCCACTGCTCGAAGGCTTTCCGACCCTCCACCGACATGCCCTCCGGACAGTAATGCCTTTTGTCGGGAATCGAACCCACGTACTGCTCGTTTTCCTTCGTGTTAAACAGGTACGGGAAATAACCTTTGCATTCCTTCAATCCGAAGGTCTTGCAAAAGCGGGAGAGTGGCATGGGTATGAAGTTGAGCGAGTCTAGAAATGTGACGTCACCGTACCTCATCCTGTAGATCTTGCTCCCGTTCATGATGAGCTCCGGCGCCCAGTCTAAGTGCGCCACCATGTACTTTAATAAAAACTGCCCGTCGTAAGCTCTGAGGTTATGCGCCACGACGTAGACGTCCCAGGCTTCGAACCTCGCCTGCGCGATGTGCTCGAAAAGCTGCTTCACGGGTTCGTCCATGAACACCCATTCTTTGCAACCGCATTCGGTGCAGTATGCCGTCTTGCGGCGTTCGTCGATGCAGTGCGGGCAGGCTTGGTACAACACGCACAAGTTAGGTACATGCTCGTATGTGTCCTTTTTGCCGGTATATGGAATGTTTTGCGTGCATTCAAAGTCGTTAACATAAACACGTACCGGTTTCTTTTGTTCTTTGCGGCATACGGCTGCATATAGCACATGTGGCTAGAATTCACGTGTGTCTTGCAATGATAGCAGTACTTTTCCCCGCACTCGTGCGCGGTTTTTCTGTGCCTCGCATTCACGAGCTTATTTCAAGACGTGCACACCTTTTCTACATCGCACACCGACAGCGCCTTTGGGTAAAAAACGCCTTTCTTTGCGTGGTTTGCAAAGCATGTCGGTCCCTTAAAATCTCTGTTGCACCCGGCGCAGCGTATGTAGGCGTCAAATCGCGCATCGCACTGCTGATGGCATTTAGCACACCTGGCGTCGCACCTGTGAAATTCTTTTTTGTGTGCCGAGGGATGATGACACCGGCGGCAATACCATTTGCATTTAAAGCACTTGTGAAGGTTCGCGATAGCATTAATGTGCCCGGCGTGGAGCATGACGTCGATGTATTTATCGCATTTCTTATCCGACGCGTACAGCACGTGCTTCCCCGTATGATCGCCAAACACCGTCACAGCGTAGCCCTTTAACGCAGCGTCAAAGCGTCTGACGTCATTTATCGTGCATCTGTCGTGGCCTTGACCGATGCTCGCACACAAGGCTACGGCCTTCGATTTTTGCAGATAGTCGGAGCGCGTCATCGTTCTATAGTTGACGTCGCGATCCACTTTGGCTTTAACTACAACAATGGCTCTTGCTAAACACAAGTTGTCTTTGTTGGCTATTTCGACAATGCCTTTATTGTCCCTACAGGCCTCGCAAGGTTGGTGGCACGAACCCGAGACTCCTTGGTCCACACAAACGTCACATGAAGAGGCCCGCTTAGCAAGAATTGTTGGTTACTTTGCATTACTTTTTCGATGCTTCCAATAATGACATCCGCATTCAGTTGCTCTACGCGCCTCACGCTCATGTTGAAGGCTTTGGACGTCTCCTTTTCGTCTGTTACGGATATGCCTAAATATCCGGGTTCGTTTTCTAACAGGTTCTCTTTCGCAAAGTTTAGAATATCGTTAAACAAATGCGATACCCATTGCTCCGGGTTAACATCTCTGGGGACCGGGTTTACGGTAATTTGAGACTCTGTAAAGCCGGAAAAAAGCTTTGGCAGCCTTCTCTGCTTGTGCCCTATAATTTCGGACGTAGGCTGCAAGGTGCCATCGCGACTTCCCCCGGGTTGCGGCTCCATCTTATCGTCCGAATGCACCGATCGCTCTTTCCCTGCAAAGTGCTGCTGCTATTTTGTTTTTATTTTAAACTATTTTTCGTCAAATAGAACGATTTTGTAGAAAAACCCACTATCGCTCCCGTTTCTCACTACGGCCGTTTGCTCTTGGCACCGGGTTTTTATAAGCTCGCTTATCGCAAACCGCAGTTTCAACATGCGCGTCGAGTTAAATGCCTCATTTCGCCACAAAATTGTCAAGATGTAAAAACGCAGTCATCCTGTCACGATCCGCCACTGCGCGATCCCTACCATCGGCAATAAGGCTGCATTTTATCGCTGACGAACATCCGTTTCTCAAGCTCAATTTTCACTTACATCAGCATACGGTGTTTGCGCGTAGTGCTGTACGTGGGAATGACTGAAGCGAGCAGAGGTGTAACGCTTGCACCCCCATTAGTGCAATATTTAAAACTATGAGTGTCGTGTGTAGTGTTTTTGTGTTGTGCCGTGCATACGTGTTATGTAAAATGTAAGAATTAAATAGAATCAGCAGATACTTCCTTTCTAAGGAGTAACACCAACTGTTGAATAAAAATTCTCAAGTGTTACGTTCGTATGACCTCTACCCTCTATCTCTTATAGGTGAGTACGAAAGTTTATTTTCATATCCACTTAATTTTAATCCAGATAAACTTTTCGGGAAATGGTTGCATTGTACATCCGTTATACATCCAAAGGGACGCTATACACTGGCCTTAAAATTCTAAATTCTTTCCATCAACATGGCGAGCAAGAACTGAAAAGCGACATGCCTTTAAAAAAGAATGGCTAAGCATTGTACAATTCGAACCATTTATAACATATATCTCGGAAATGGCTGACGTCACAAAAAAGGTATTTCAAATAAATTGTGTGTGTTTTTAAAGAGATCTAAATTTTTTGTATTGTATGTTTTTCTCAAACCTTAGCAGTTATACAAGATCATAGAAAATTTCTTCCGAATCAAGAGGACTTCACAGGCTATTTCCACAAAATTCAAGATATACATTTTATTTTTCATATAAATGTCTTTAATATATGGTGTTGTAATTAAAATCGTCAGAGACAGTTTTAGAAAGTAAAACATTTCGGAAAATAGTTCATGTAAAGGGTAGTTTGGGGTGGAGGGACTTTCTTGAAAATCTCTTTGTCGTATCTTTGGAAGGTACTCAACCTAAATACCAAGTTTAGTATTTATCCGACTTTTCATTTTTGAGTTATGCTGCTCTGACACATACACACAGAATTTTCTAAAAATGTTTTTATTCAGGGGACCTCAAAACAAGTATTTAGTTTTCCAGTGAAATCTCAATATTGAATATTTGGATGTAATGCATACCTCCTCTACCTACTATTTTACGTGGTAGAGAAAGCCCCTAAATCAATATTATTACATGCAGTTGTGAAAAATATTACAGCTATGATTAATAAATTCTGGGATTACGAGAAATTTGTTAATATTAGTTTAAACGTATACAGTTGCAAGAAAAGTGAGTATAGCTAGCTCGAAACTTAGCTTTGTTGTCACAAATAAAGGATATAGAGAAAACTCTGATTTTCATAAAAGTAAGATTAAAACTACTTGCTTAAGGTAAAATGCTTGTCTCATATTAAGAATATTCTCAGATATTCGGAGAATGGCGCGAAAGTTGAGTCTGACGCCTTGTTATTTTTATTCCGTTTTTTCTTCAAGTGGGTTTCGCTATTGTTACATTTGTATAGTCACTGTAACTATTTTTACTTTCTCTACCACGTACATAGCAGATACAGGAGAAATTGCATTGCACTCAAAAATTCCATACCGGGATTTCACCAGAAATACATCTATAGATTTGCACATTTCAACTTATTACATAATTGGCTTGTATTGTGCATGATGTTTCATTTAAATACCTACAAACTGGGTCTGTGATTATTACTTATTGTTTTTATGTGTTTCAGTGGGTGAATAATAATTAGTTTTTTGGTATCGTTATCACAGTACTGTTTCACTTGTGAAATTCCGTTCTCTTTGTATGAAAATGAAAAAAGAAAAGATAAAAGAGTGACGAGTTTGAGTGAGAAAGGTCTAAAGCTTTTAAACATTAAAATCAACATGGAAACTTTGTAAATAGACAACGCCACAAAGTAATAATAATAATAATAATAATTATAATAATACACATAAATTGTGTGCTTTAACGTTCTTGCACAGTTCTTGTACAGTAAGGCTTAGTTTCCTACGGTTTAACAGTTGTACAAAAGACATTCACAATGAGACTACTTCACAGCTATTCCCAGAAAATTGAAGTTATACATTTTATTTGTCATGCAGATATCTTAAACATACCGTACCGTAATCAAAAGGGTTAGAGCCATTTTTAAGACAATAAAAATAACGAACTTTCTTCCACTAAACGGGTAGTTTGCGGTGTGGGAATTTTCTTGAAAATCTACGGTTTGTTAAATTTGTTTTATACGCTACTATTTTAGTGTGTGTGTGTGCGAGTATGTGCCTAGTATCCGTGCGCCACAAGCCAAAACGACGACATTATAGAAAAACTTTATCATTTGCCTACCGGACAGGGACAACCGCGAAAAACCTGAAAAAAGCTCTAAGAGTATTCTAACGCTTACCGATCTGGAAAACCCATGAAAACAAGATAGTACACTTTTTTGCCGCTTTCGACCGGCAATGAGAACCCTGCTCCTACGTACGCTAGCGACCAGGTTTTTGGTATAGTTAAATTACGTCTGTGCAAAGGGCGTCTGTGCCGCTTTAAAAAACCTAGGTATATCAGTGCGTAGTGATGTTGGTTGATCTTAAAGCTGGTTAAGGATTTTTCAAAAACAGTTTGCTACACGCTACTATTAAATGTGTGTGTGTGCGAGTATGTGCCTAGTATCCGTGCGCCGACAAGGTAAAACTTCATCATTTGCCTACTGGGCAGGAAAAACCACTAAAAACCTGAGAAAACCTCGAAAATTAGAAACGGCTTCGTCAACCACTACAGAAAACGCCTACCAACCAGGGAAAACCTATGAAAAAGCAGAAAGAGCTTGCATTCGTTTACCAACCGCAGAAAACCCCCAAAAAACAAGTTATTTTTAAAAAAAAAACGAAAAAACAAAAAGAAAAAAAAAGAAAAAAAGGAAAAGACGAATAATATAAGTATGGCAACTGCAACGTGTGTGTGTGTGTGCGAGTATGTGCCTAGTATCCGTGCGCCGACAAGGTAAAACTTCATCATTTGCCTACCGGGCAGGGACAACCACTAAAAAACCTGAGAAAACCTCGAAAATTAGAAACGGCTTCGTCAACCACTACAGAAAATGCCTACCAACCAGGGAAAGCCTATGAAAAAGCAGAAAGAGCTTGCATTCGTTTACCAACCGCAGAAAACCCCCAAAAACTAGTTATTTTTTAAAAAAAAAGAAAAAATGGAAAAGACGAATAATATAAGTATGGCAACTGCAACGGGTGTGTGTGTGTGTGTGTGTGTGTGTGCCTATTTAATTTTTATTTTCTTTTGCACTGCACACATTTGTGTTACAATATATATGCATTTTCAATTTTGGGAAAAGCTATGAAAAAGCAGAAACAGCTTGCATTCGTCTACCAACCAGAGAAAACCCCGAAACACTATTTATTTAAAATTGCTGATGAGTTCTGGATAGGCTTTTGCAAATGTTGTTGGTAGCAAAACTTACCTTTACCATCACCTCCAACATACCCCACTCCCACACCTTTTTTCTTTCCGCCAATCATAATCTCTCTTATTCTTACCAATCAACAACTTTCATTTGTTCCTTTCCACCAATAACATCACTTCTTATTCCCACCAATCACAACTTCACACGTCACTTTCTGTTATACTTTTTATCCCTCGTTCGCCATCTTTCCCCTCTTTCAGCCCCAACCTCCGCACAGACAACACCTCACTGCTCCTTAACCTCAACTTCATGCCTCCGCCATCTTATTTAGTTTCCATTTTTACCACCGCGCCTCTTATCTCCCAACCAGATTGCCGGCAAGAACAGATCTCGTTCATTCACACCTCGACGGTTGACTCGACAGCAGCTACTGTGAACACCTACGTCGTACACTTTTTTTGACCGATTTCGACCGGCTATGAGAACCTTGCTCCTACGTACGCTAGGGACCATCACGATGGTCCAGTACCAGGTTTTTGGTATAGTTAAATTACGCCTCTGCAAAGGGCGTCTGTACCGCTTTAAAAAACCTAGGTATATCAGTGCGTAGTGATGTTGGTTGATCTTAAAGCTGGTTAAGCATTTTCAAAAACAGTTTGCTTTTATTTTTTCGCGTCGCGTGAAGCTGCCGCACTTTTGGTGACGCATCCACACCGGTAACAGGTAAGAACCACACGCATAATTATTTTTCGGACCTGCTTGGCGTAGGAATATATCCTTTCGTGTTTTGGTACTGTAACCTCAAATCTCCTTACCCTCCTCTTGCGTCCGCCATCTTGTTTAGTTCTCACCGCATCTCCTTGTCGCAGACCCTCCGCCATTTTTAGTTCCCACTATTTTAACCTCAAAATCTGCTCTTCTAAGCTCTTGCTACCGCCATCTTCTTTAGTTCCCATTCTCACCACCGCGTCTCCTTGCCCCCACCTCTTGCGACCGCCATGTTCACCACTAACCTCCAAATTTCCTCGTCCTTAAACCTCTTGTCTCAACCATCTTGTTTAGTTCCCATTTTCGCCACCGCATCTCATATCGCCCCATATCTCTATCCACTCAAGAAAACTACCATCCAACGTTCAAAAAATTGCTGATCAGTTCACGACAGGCTTTTGCAAATCTTGTTGCTAGCAAAACTTACCTTTCCCATCACCTCCAACATACCCCACTCCCACACCTTTTTCTTTCCACCAATCATAATCTCTCTTATTCTTACCAATCAACAACTTTCATTTGTTCCTTTCCACCAATAACATCACTTCTTATTCCCACCAATCACAACTTCACACGTCACCTTCTGTTATACTTTTTATCCCTCGCTCCCCATCTTTTCCCTCTTTCAGTCCCGACCTCCGCACAGACAACACCTCGCCACCCCGCTCCTCTCCATCACGTGACCTCCATACTCTTTCATCTTCCTTCCTTCATCTTCCACCCAAATTAACGAACCAATCAAAACACTCCACGTCACTTCCTGTTTCTCCTTCACCTTTCCCTAATCCTCAATTCTTTTAACTCGTCCCGGATGAGCCAATTGCAATAACGATAATCCTCCCGCTCAGGGCGCTTTTCAAACTTACCGCCGCCGCCGTCGCACGCAGCGACACTAGCGACACTAGCCCCCCTAGCGGCAGGATTATCGTTAAGCCAATTGGCTCATCCGGGACTTATACTACTAAGGCCTAATGTGTATGGTGGTATGCAGTCTGGTAAATCACCAGTAACTGTTCAGCGAAAATTGCGCCGGAAATATGGAAGAGGTCCTCCATCCAAATCATCCATAATTAGATGGGGCGCGAAATTTCTAGAGACTGGTAGTGTAACGGACTTGCCACGGAATGGACGATCAGGTGTGAGGAAAGAAATTGTCGACAATGTGAAACATGCATTTCAAGCAGCCCTCAGAAATCGTTTCGTCGGGCTTCACGGGAACTACGTATATCAAAGGCAACCATTCATAAATTTCTCCATAAGAGGCTACATCTGCGGGCCTATAAATTTCAACATACGCAAGCTTTGCAGCCAACTGTCTCTCTCGGCGTGCTGCATTTGCTGCTTCCATGCTGACAGCAATCGAAGAAGACGATGGGTACCTGCAGAGGGCGATGTTCTCTGATGAAGCCCTTTCTGTGTGTCTGGTCATGCTAACTGCCATAAAGTTCGGGTTTGAGGATATCGACCTCTTCACAACACACGTAAACATGTTGTGGTAGCCCAAAAGTTATTTGGTGTGCTGTAATGCGTAATTGGTCCATTTTTCCTTTGCCGAGAAGAGGTTACAGGGGCAGATTACTATGACATGCTTCATTAGTATCTACTCTCTCAGGTGCTGGAACTGCAGCCAACCATAATGCTCCAACAAAACGGAGCACCTCCTTATTGATCTGCAGTGGTTAAGGACCTTCTGAATAGATATTTTCCTGAGAGATGGATTGGCCGTTATGGACCAATCGCCTGGCCACCTCGCTCCTCTGATATCATCCCCTTGGATTTTTTCCTCTAGGGGTACGTCAAGGATCTTGTTTACGAAACCGCTGTTCCAGATATTGACACACTTCGTAGACGGATAGTTGCGATTATGCAAACAGTGGATGTTGCTATGCTGCAACGTGTATGGATAGAGGTGGAATAGCGACTCGACATCTTGAGGGCAACTAATGGGGCAGATATTGAAGTCTTGTAAACACAATCATAACTTTGAGAGATGTAGAACCTATTGCAAAAACCACATGTCTCTATCATAGTTTACGAAGTATGTGTCATTGTTTTGGTAGCAGGACTTTGTGGACCCTGTACAACGAGTAAAAATATAAATTTTTGAAATAAATGAACGTTGCAATTGAAATTTCAGTTTTAATTTCGCTGAATGTTAAGTGATAGTAATCCGTGTAATCTCTGTAACAAGAAATTTCTCATAAATACTTCCTGCCCTAAATTCAATCAAATTGGTGCATATTAAGTAAATAGACATTACTTACACACATGAATGAAATTCCTAAATACAAATTGAATATACGAGGACTATTTGAATCAGACCTTACCTTGGTTATATTATAACTTGAAATATAGATCGAAAGCAAAGCTTCCGCAATCAACGTAGGCTTCTCCCATCTACATTCCGTATTTACAGCTATAAATTGATCTCGCCCCGCCTGCGGAGAAAAGAACCAGCGCTAAGACCTGCCGTAAGAGAACTATTAAGAATTAACAGTTGGTTAACGTGAGCCAGGGAACAAGAAGGCGATGTCCACGGGAAATAGGTTCTGCACATGCGCCTTTTGTTGCCAACCTTACTGGGCGAAACCCTATAACGCTACAACTAAATTAGCAGGATTTGATACTTTACATTTAACATTGGCTTATTTCTCAAAATTCCGACTGAGTTTAGTGATATAATTAAAAGTTGTTAAAATTTAGTTCAGTTTTGCTAACTTGCAATTTCATTTCTCAAAACTCCATTATCTGAGTTGTCCATTTTATGACATATAAAACCAACTATTAAAAATAGAAATACATGTGAAACAATACTTTCGAATGAGAAAAATTGAAAATACGGTACAAAAACATGTAATTATTCTGCTAGGATTTGTTCTAAACAACATCAAAACAATTTATTCCAGATGTACTAATTTGGAAATTCAATCGAATTTAAAAAATTTTTTGTGTGGAGACATAAGTTTTGGAACCGCTTCTAAGAAGAGAACATAGTGTTTCGAAATCTTCAAGAATATTACAAGAGGATGACTCATCTGATATAATTCGTTCACTCTTGAGTGAAGAGCTTAAATTTCACAAAGATTGTAAACATATTATTTTAAGATTTGAAGTACTTGGATTTTATAACTTGGGTACAATTTGCGAAAAAGTGCTACAGAGTTACTATCTGAGGGAAACAAGGAATTACCTATCTCCCTGTTTTGTATACAGTTTGCCCATTCTCAGAGCAATTCCTATTCAGTTAACTCCACTTCGCCTTACATTACGGCCACCCGCAATATACCTAGTTTGTCGTTCATGGGCAAGTGGCCCATATAGGTACTGAAATATGTAGTTGCCGCTCACCAAGCGTCACTTTTCTACCTCTCCTCTTGCATAATTCTAGCCACTTTATTGACAAGTTGCTTTACATCATCCCAAACAATAGGCGGGGCGTAGCGTTGCTAATGAATAGTGTACGTTAACATCCAAGGCATATCGGCGGCGCATTGAACTTGGAGACAATTGCTTTCAGCAATGATGTTCACTTGTGCCATATCTGATGGTAGTATTATAGTTTTCGGCAAAATTGTCATATCTCTGCCCACCTATACTAGGTATAAAGAAGTGAGAAATAATGAAATAAATTACCTTAGGAGTGAGTTTAGAACATGTTGTGGTCTCTTCTATATCTGGTGCCGACCTGCCCGCCCGTTTTAGGTGTTTTACTTATAATGGCAAATCGCGTGAGGAACACAACAAACGAAGCCATTTTTTCGATAAATCACATGCAAAGTGGGTACTCCGAACCTAAATAAAAAGTGAAATGCACTAAATATGCACTGTGCTGTTGTTTCTGCGAACGTGAATCATTCGAGTTTTAGACGCGCAGATCCCTGGGCTACGCCCTGTTGTCGCTTCGCAGTTGCGTGCTACACTCCTCTCCTAAAAAACATCCCTCGGCTACGCTTTGAGGCTGAGGGCCCTCAATCCCTCGGCTATGCCTCGAGGCCGAGTATCTTACCGGCTTCGGTGGCATTATTCATATATTGGCAGCATTACGTTAGAGCAAGCGTAAGACCACTTCAGTCGCTAATGGAGAGGTAAGGCAATTTACCCTAGTTTTCTTTTGGTGTTTAACCCCCCCCCCGACATACACACACATATACATTCAGACTGTAAAGAGATTAGTGATTCTAGACTGCAGTAATACTACCGAAGAAAATATTGTCCCTCCGGCTGTGAATCGGGACCTCTGGCATTAGAACTTTCACTAGTCTACAAACATCTTATTTAATCGGAAAAGGTGCAAACACACAGGTTATAATAATAATAATAATAATAATAATAATAATAATAATAATAAACTTCATTAGGACATTCTTTCTAACATTCTGTAGTCTTCCTCGTTCAACCATAAGACGCAAATACAATCCTAATATATAATGTGAATAAATTTGTATATCCGTTCAGAATGGAGATCCTTTATTGTTTAACTTAGTCGCTTATCCTCCCTCCTCTAATGCAGAGCTTACACACCTAGGACTGGCAAACGCGCTTAGGGTCAAAGGCCTGTCAAGGAGCAGACGGAAATGGATGAAAGGAAAGGTGATGGAGGAATTGATGGAATGAATGGAGGGGGAAACCGAAGAATCTGGAGAAATCCCTCCCAGACGCCGCTTCGTCCACCACAAATCCCATATGCGGACCCCTGGGATTTGACCCAGGCCGCCATGGTGGGAGGCGAGCGGTATAACCACTCGCCAAGGCGCCGTCTCCTTCATTATTACAAACACTATTATGTTCTTTAGCTCAGCAGGACATTACGTGAAAAGACTTTACCGACACGGATGGCCGAGGTCGTTAACGTACGGCCCCGAGATCCGTAGTTAAAATTCAGCAAGGATCGTCCTCACTAACTAAAGCGTCTTTTTTTTCTTTTTTTTCATTCGTCATAACTGGCAAATGTCGCAGGTACCCCAAACTTAGGCCCGGAGCGTTTCCTTCCCAAATTTCCTTTTCCGATTATTATTTCATTTCTCGTGTCCTCAGTACCCGCCGCTAGTGGTGCCATATGACGTAAGAACGGGTATTAAATACCATGAAAAACTCTGATGTGTGACATTCACACGAGTTTATCTAGCTCTCTATCGTTTATTAGTAGGTATACAAACTATTCTTACAGTAGCTTATTTTTCTACTTCATTTTAAGCGAGATAAGCCATTGCAGAAATATATACATTACACATTTCATTATAGGTAAACAGGGAAGTGGACGCTATATGCCGACCTTAAAACCCTGTACCCTTTCCATGCAATCGCGAGAAGTAACTAAATATAAACAGTGACAAGGTATTAAACAATTCGAAACATTAATAACGTTTAAACATTTATTTCAAATAAATTGTGTGTTCTAAAGAGATGTAATTTCTTGCGTAATAAGTTTTCCCCTATCGCATAATATTTACCAGTTATAAATGATTATGCAAAATTCCTTTCGAATTAAGAGTTCATAGGCTATTTCCAGATAACTCAAAGACATACATTTTATTTGTATTTAATCAAAATTGTTAGGGTCATTTTTGGGAAAATAAAAAATTTTGAAAAATGATCCACCTAAAGAGATGTGGATGGGGATATTCTCTTTAAAAGCTTCGTGACGTATTTTTGGAAGACAATGAACTTACGTAGCAATCTAGGTATTCATCAACTTTTCGTTTTAGTTCTGCTGTTCACAGACACACACACACGGAGGTTTTTTTTTCCTAAAATGCTTTATTTTATTTAGGGGGCCCAAAACATGTATTTCCAGTGTAATCTGGGTATAGAATTTTTGGGTGGAATGCAATATCTTGCCTACCTACTCTGCCCTTTGTGGAGAAAGTAAAAGCCTGATTGCTACACTCACATGACTTTCTCTACCCTTCTTCAACAAACTATTCTTACAAATTTTTATTCATCTATCTGCTTCATATAAATGCAGATAAACGTCCGTAAAATGTTTTTATTACGTATTTCTTTAGTACAAGGGGTATAGGAGTATAAAGTAGGCCTAAGTGGTAGTCAAATCTTTTAAGAGCTGGTCGCTTTGTGATGAAACTCAGCTCTCTTTGCATGACCAGGAGAAAACATCTGACGTTCAGTTCGCATAACTTCCTCTTCCCATTCTGCAATAATTTTTTCTTACAAGAGTTTATTCTTCTATCCAAAAAACATCCGATGTGACACTTCCACTGACTTTCTTTACCCTCTATCTTTATCAGTGGATATACACGCTTATGTTTCTATCTCCATATTTTAATCCAAATAAACCTTTGCATAAATAGGTACATTATACATTTCGTTATAGATACTAAGAGAACAGTGATAATAAATGTTTTAGAACTGGGCGTTATACGCTCACCTTAAAATTCGATGTTGTTTTCATGCAATGGCTAGAAACAATTGAATGTCGACAGGACTTAAGGAGAATGACCAAGTAATGAACAATTCGAACCATTAATAGCGGATATCTCAGAAATGGCTTATGCAACAAAAAAAACTTATTTGAAATAAATTATGTATTTTAAAGAGATCTACACTTTCTGTATAGTACGTTTTTGCCTGTCGCCTAACGTTTTGCAGTTATACAAGATTTTAAAGAATTATTTCCGAATGAAGAGGGCTCTACAGGATATTCACAGAAAATTCAAGATATATATTTTATTAGTCATGTAAACGTATTTAATATATAGTAGTTAGATCCATTTTTAGAAAATCAAAATTTTCGAAAAATGTTCCATGTAAAGGATAGTTAGGGGTGGGAGATTTTTTGAAATTCTTCGTGTCGCATCCTTGGAAGAATCTGAACTTAAAATACCAGGTTTGGTATTTATCCGACTATTCGTTTTAACTTATGTTTTTCTAAATTTGCTTTTTGGGGGGTTCAGAATGCCTCAAAATATGTATTTCCGGCAAACGTTTTAGGTGAAATGCATTACGTCCTCTACTTACTGTAAGTAGGAGTAGATAAAAATAAAACCACCCTTGCTCTTACCACAGTAATCAAAATCGAAAGCTTATGTAAAGTAGAAGTTTAGGATAATCTAAGAGTGACAATCCTTTTATGAAGCTAAGATCGGGGATTAAGTTTGTCAAAGTCCAACTTTCCCAATAACTTTGACAAACAGGTTTGTATGACCTTTTCCCAATATCACTTCCGTTTCAAATTTGAATCACAAATATGGCTAATCCTGATAAACTAAAATGTGCACATTAATAATTTAACTCCGTTATGGATCGTATTAGCCGGGGAAGTAAAGCGAAGTTACGTATCGGTAAATTATAAGCATTTCCCCTTAGTACACACAGCTAGTGAAATATAGGTAAGCATGCCACGTCAATCATCTGCTGTGGCTAATGAAGCTGATTGGAAAAGCTGGACAAATGAAATCTCAACGATCGAAAACAAAACCTGAAGTATGGAAATCACATTTTTACTGTGTAAGTCATAGATATTTTAAATCAAATCTGAAGAACAAAGTACATGCAGTAGTATCAATGACTCAGATACTCCTAAGTTCAAATTCGTATACCTTTCACATTAAGTTCTCTCTCTTTCTCTCTCTCTCTCACTCTCACTCTCACTTTCTCTATCTTTGGAAGTAACCAAGTGTGATATGTAGATTAACCAACGAAAAATAATTGAAGACCTACAGGTTAATCCAATAGGAGAAATTATAGAACAATATAACAAAAATATGTCTTATATTTAAAAAACTTTCTGTACCCTATATCACTTATTAGTCGGCATACAAATTATTATTACGAAAGTTTAATCTCGACAGACCTCTACGAAAACAGCTGCATTACACATTTCATTATAGATGCGAAGGAACAGCAATAGTCAAATGTTTAAGAACTGGACACTATGTGCTGGCCTTAAAATTCCATACACTTTCCATGACATCCCCAGAAACAGCAAAAATCGAGAGGATTTTAATAGAAACGATAAGTAATGAACAATTCGAACCATGAGACAGTATTTTTAACATTTAAAATGATTTCAGTCTAATTATATAATATATACAATATAATAACAGTCCGCCTTAAAGCAATATGTGTATGTAACAATATATAAAAATGCATGTAACAGTAATTGCATTAATGATTATATTATTATGTACATGTTCAATAATGCTATGTGAATGTATTACGTAATTTAATAATGTAGGAGCTGTAGGAATAATAGGTCAAAAGTTCCTAACAATGAGGTAACAATGTAGTAACCTTGAGGCAATAATTAATTATAAAGTTTAATAATACTATTGGAAATTCTTGGAAACAATAATGTAATTTTTGAGACAGTTTATAAAATAGCCAATCAACAACCAGAAAACAGCTTAAGTTAAATAAAAGTATACTATTGTAGTAGGAACAGCTAATCAAAAACTGAAATAGGGCAAATTGTACAAATTCAGAATTCATTTGCTTGTAGACAGCGCTCCTAACCGGACGCGAGTTAATACGTATTCAGTGTGAGACAAAAATAGTTTACATGTTAAAAAGTGCAAGTAATTAATAAATAATCTCACAGCTCTCTATATATCAGGGAAGTGTTATTTAAATCGTGTCAAGGATTAATAAAAGGAGTGAAGTAAAAATTATAAGCTGTGTAAGCCTACATTCTTAGCCGCACCACACCTTGCAAAGAAATTCATGTCTCTACAAATGAATACTGACGCAGACGAGGCAAACATAAATATATAATATTTAAAGAAACAGTCAAATTACAAAGATAATATTTTTAAAACTTGGGGCGAAGGCTACCGGAAACATTTTTTTTTACCATACCGGTTACAACTACTTCAGTTCGGCTCCCCAACATAAGAACTACAATACAAATTCTACTTCAAATAGGCTTTCCATACGTGAAGCAACAAACTACTTCAACCATTAATAACGGACAGCTCGGAAAATGGCTTATGCCACAAAAAAGTTATTTGAAATAAATTGTGTGTTTCGAGGAGATCTACATTTTTATAGTACCTTTTCGTCTATCGCTTAACGTTTACCAGTTATGCAAGAATATATAAAACTCATTCCGAATTAAGACGACCTCACAGCTTGTTTCCAGATAATTCAAGCTATACATTTTGGCACGTAAATATCTTTAATATGTGGTACTTTAACCAAACTCGTTAGAGGTTTTTAGAAAATCTGAATTTCGAAAAATTTTCCATGTAAAGGTTAGTTAGGGGTGAGGAAGGTTCTTGAAAATTTTGGTGTTGCACCTTTGGAAGGTACCAAGTTTTCGTTTTTGAGTTATACTGTTCATACACACAACCACGCGCGTACCAATAATTCTTTTTTATTCAGGGGGACTCAGAACAAGTATTTCCGGTCAAATCTTGGGATCGAATTTTTGGGTGGAATGCAATATTTTCCTACCTACTATGTACGTGGTAGAGTAAGTAAAAATGAAAAGATATTACTGGAATAGATACAAACAGGATACTAAGAAAGATGCTACATTAAAAACTGAAATGGAGAAGGTCGATAGCAAGACCTATGTTAAGATGGAAATAGACCGAAATAGGCCAATGCCCTAAACCATAAGAGGCAGATTATTATATTGTTATTATTATTATTATTATTATTATTATTATTATATTTTTTATTTTTACTCTCTCTCTCTCTCTGCTACGTATATTAAGTAGGGGAAGTATTTTATTCCACCCAAAAATTCAATACTTAGATTTATGCTTTTAGACCCCCTGAATCCAAAAAAAGCATTTTTGGAAACATGTCCGTGTGTCTGTGTGTGTCTGTCTGTGAACAGCATAACTGAGAAACAACAGTCGGATAAACACCAAACTTGGTATTTAGGTTCAGTATCTTCCAGAGATGCGACACGAAGGTTTTCCAGAAAATCCCCCCACCCCAGATTACCCTTTACATGGAACATTTTTCGAAAATTTTAATTTTAATTTTCTCAAAAATGGCTCTAACAATTTTGATTAAAATATCATATGTTTAAGACATTTTCATGACACATGAAATGTATATCTTGAATTTTCTGGGAATGTCTCTAAAAGTATTCTTCATTGTGAACGACTTTTGCATATCTGGTAAACCATAAGAGATAGACAAAATGTTACTGCACAAAAAATGTAGATCGCGTTATACAATTTATCTCGTATACATCTACAAGAAAATTAGCAATCACATTAACATCTCGATATCTCGATTAACATGAAGCATATGGAGAATAAGCGTTTGTAAAAATAGTCTGTACAAGAGTAGAGAAAGTCATGTGAGTGTAACACATCAGATTTTGTTTAAGTTTCTGTTCTGCTATAAAATGTGAGTTCCATTCTAATTTCACTTCCTGCAAACCAACTGAAATATTCAACAAAATTAGCAACCCCAATATATCTCTTGCAATTTCCATGCATAATAACTAACTATGAGAGCCATCAAAGCTCCCCCACAGGCAGATATGCGTGCGAACAAGCGTAAAGAAAATAAACACATGGGAGAGTTTAGTTTAAATTGGCAAAACTTTATTTATAGCGCATTTCGTGACTGAATTACAGCAAGGATATTCAATTCCCCGGTACTTGGTATGCGTGGTAAAGCCTTCTCTCCGGAACTACGGGTTGCATACCCAATTTAGAGAGCGTCAAACGAACAATGTACCTGCAAAGTGGTTGACCTCTGCAACAGGAGGGGCCAAATGCGTTCGTGCTCTCCGTGTAGTATTGTTGTATGAAATTGTCGAATATCTCAAACCGCCATTAGATTGTGGTAGACCGCGCTGTTTGCTTATGCTCGTGCGTCACGTCGAGGCAATTCCCTCAAACAGGAGCTCTGTAGTCAGCAACAAAAGCCGCTGTGATATAACTTGACAGACTCTTGAAGAAGTGTGGCAGATATGTGACAGGCTCATTATGGGGATGAGCGGCGTAAGTATTAACAACAAGAGCGGCAACATTTCATTCCTAAACGCCAGGCTTTGTGTGCAACTGTGTAAAGGCGGTGTGAATACTCTCTTCATATACAAGGTAGTGCTTCATTTTCTTTTATTAAACTTCAGCATGCCTTTAAAGGGATGTTTATATACTAACATTTCCGGGCCTAATACAAACCAACAGAAAAAACCGCGCAGCTTTCTCCGAAGCACGCTGTGGGGTATACATTCACAAAGACCTTAATATACAGGAATAAACTATAACTCCAAGAAAATGCGAAATGTTTTCTTTACATTTTTTTCATATTTATCATATTCTTGTATCATTTCATACAGTAATGGTACTACATAGTATCAGATTTGTATGCGAATGTATATTAAATTTGTTGTTATTTATGATATCGAAACAAATTTTGAAACATGTGCCATGTATGCTTGTATATAAAGTTTTATACTGTATGCAACTTTATATTTCTGATGATGCTACATATTTCGTCATCTTTCCGTGTATCAAACAGTATTTTTACATTTTTAACTTTAAAATTGAAATTTAAATGCGTTATATAAAATAACAAATTGCTTACTATGGAGACACCATATAATTTCTGATTGAGTTTCAGAGTAAAATTTAGAATGCTCCTTTTAAGTATGCAGAAAAATTAAGTGGTAAATTGTGCTGTGTTTTAGAGAAAAATCCTGAGAATATAGTTTTGTTTTCTGTGGATAAATATACTCAAGGTGAAATTGCCCCAGAGTTATAAGTGCTTTCAAATTTTGTTCAATAACATCTGCCAACGTGGAAGTATCCTTCTAATACACAAACTGTTATAAATAACGTCAAAAATAGAACCCAGGTGTTAGGTAAAATCCCTTTTTTCCTGGTTCAAGTAAATCGAAAGTTATGTAGATATAACGGTATTTTCAGGCATTTCTAAGTGATACAAGCAGTTTTATTTAGTCTATTTTGCGTTTTTAATGCCTAGCTTCGTATTTTGAATTATAAATCCAATTTTTCCTTTTCAAAATCAATTTATTTTCAATTTTTCTATTGCATTCAGGGAAGCTTAAATTAGGACACCACTTGGACATCTTTACATGGAAGTGTGATCACTTTTTGTATGCTAATGTTAGCTACCTCTTACTGGTTCAGCATTTCTCTTTGAAAGTGGGTCCCCCAGTACAAGGAAGTATTGTAGTGTAGGGAAAACATGTTGACGAATAGTGATGGTCAGTTACTGTCACGTGAAAGCAAACATAAAATATTACTACGATGCCTACTTCAGTCAAACATTGAAAAGTAAATTTCACCGTTACGTTAGTGAATTTGTTGCCCGTGTGTTTTCAAGTGGTGGAACAGTTTTATTGTGGAAGGTTTGTGAAAATACAGTTAATCATGAAAAAATAAAGCAGGTCTTCACACAAAGGATGAATCTATTCTCAGTTCAAGGGGAGAGGATAAGAAAATAAGGCTACTTCCAACACTGTTGCCACAATTAGCAGAGTTAAGTTTTCATTAGATTTGTGTAAATCATTAGTTGATGCCAGCAAAAACATTCACAGCAATACCTTGTGGTATAATGCAATAATAAAAGTGTATAATTTTTATGATTTTTAAACGAGTATTGATTACGACTAAGACCATTTAAAACGTATAATACCTTTTTAAATTAATCGTACTCTTTTTACGTTTCTATTGCCTTTTTGTCTGCCTATTTTGATTGTTATAAATGCCTAAACATCCGAGCTCTAGTCATAAGCTTAACACGATTACTGTATACCGCAATTCAAATTACAAGGACCAGAATGATCCTAAGGAAGAATTTACATTGTACGTACCAAAAAATATAAGATTAAGGTTAATAAATTTAGTGCATGATTAGCATGTATTTTCTAAATCACACACTATTTTGGCAGGATAAATGCATGCATATTTTAAATATTTTAGCACGTACAAGTCCGAGTCTAGTTATTAGTGACACTACTAGATTGATGTTTCGATCTGATTACTGCATTCATAAGCCGCGTATCTAATATGGACTATTACTATTTAGCAATGATTCCGATATCGACGGTCGTTAACTTATAATATGCTTACAAGGATACAATTTTATTAGTTAAAACGTCAGTTTCTACTGAACCTAATAGTATCAGTATGCACTTCAATCCAATACGCTTCAGTATCCATTTCCGAAAACCAGTAGATACCGTCAACTTTCAGATTTGAAAATTGTGTTTTTAATCGTTGCACATCCAAATTGTGTCAATTTCTAAATAAATTAAGTTCTTAAAAAGTTTTGTTGCTGTGTTCTTATTTTAGTTTATCTTAATTTTGTGGTTAGCTTTGTTCTCACTCACACTGTTGGTAATATTGGTTAGTATTCCGTAATACATTCGATTGTTCAGTTAGTATTCCGTGATTTGGCAGATGAAAAATGGTGATTTGATTTTAAACAATACTAATAAAGTAATTATTTATATAATCCCTTACATTTTGACTTTCTTTATTATGTATATTAAGTATGGAAACTATTGTATTCCACCCAAACATTCAATGTCGAGATTTCACCGGAAATACATGTTTGGAGAACACTAAATCCCCCAAAGAAAGCATTTTTAAAAAAGATCCCTGTGTGTGTCTGTGAGCAGCATAACTCAAAAAAAAGTCAGATGATACCAAACTTGGTATTTAGGTTCAGTACCTTCCAAAGATACAACATGAACGTTTTTCAAGAAAATCTTCTCGCCTTAGACTACATTTTATCTGGAATATTTTTGAAATTTTAGATTTTATAATAAATGGTTGTAACGATTTTGGTTAAAATATCATATATTAAAGATATCTACATTACAAATGAAATATATATCTTTAATTTTCGGAGAATAGCCTTTAAAGTCAATTCCCTTTGGAAGAAATTAGTGGTAGTAGAATGACTTTTATTGTGAATAGTTTCAGTCTACTCTTGTACAATACAACAATCGCATGGGCCTCATTGTCGTACATGCTTTTTCTGTCCCTGTAATCTAACACTGTGTGTTTAATATTAAATATATTCTCACTATATATACACATAACTGGTAAACGTTAAGCGATAGACGAAAACTTACTACACAAAAAATGTAGATCTCTTTAGAGCACACAACTTATTTCAAATAAATTTCTTGTTAGTAGCCATTTCTGAGATATCCGTCATTAATCGTTCGATATGTTCAACACTTTTCTTTTTGTCCTATCGATTTTCTGTTTCTAACGATTGCATGGAAACAGTATGGAAGTTTAAGGCCAACAAATAGCGTCCAGTTCTTAAATACTTGACTATCGCTTCTCTCTTTGTATCTATAAAAATATATAATGTAGCTATTTTTGCAGAGGTTTATTTAGATTAAAGTGACGTAGATAGAAAAACAAGCTTTAGTAAGAATATTATATACCCACTAATACACGATAGAGAGTAGAGAAGTCATTTGAATGTATCACATCAGATTTTTACTCGTGGAATTGTCGTAATAAATTGCATTCGTGATTATGAGTTTCGTCAGAAAATTCCATCGATAAGTTCGTAGCCTCTCGTTGAATAAGGTATGATAAAACAGGCAGGGTGTTATGTTTTAAGCATTTCAAACAGTTTATTATTATTATTATTATTATTATTATTATTTGTTGTTGTGGTAGCATGACTTAAGGTGCGTGCACTACTGGGGAGTACCTAACAGCATCATGAGGAACTGCGGTTTATAGTTAGGAGTTTGAAGAAAATATTGTCGACACATTTAAAAGCTGTTAAAATTGGTAGAAAATTAAAGTATTTTATGGAGGTTACAGCTACATTTTAGAAATGGAAGCTAAATACTTTCTAACTATAAAATATTCATAATAATAAATAATAATAGGAATTCTAACATATTCAACATATATACGCAGTAATTTTATTGAAAACCTGACGAGGAGCCTATGTACATTATCAGTTATTTTGAGAAACCTGGCGGAGATAGAAACAAAAGGGTGTAAAAGGGTAAGGACATTGAACGCGTAGGCTTTGTTACTGGAGTCCCGTTATATGCATTTCCGGCGTTCTGTTTAACATAAGTCTTGGGGCAAGGAAAATTCCTGTTACATGGTAAATCGCACGATATAGGGAAACAAAGTTCAAGTGCTTTACAAGTATGAAGCTAGCGTTCTAGACGGAAATTTTAAAAGTGACCAATATGACAAAACTATAGGTCACGTGTTTCAACAGCAAGTGGCTTCAAATTTAAGTAGAAGGAGACAATAATGTTGTAAAATACACGCTGCAAAACACCGGGGAGCACGAAGTTGCTGAGATGTCGGTAAAAATGAAACGGAGAAGTCATCAAAGGTAAAGTTACTAAAACATGCCGATAATAAGTTGCTAAGACACAAGACAAGTCGTTCACAGGTGAGAGATAAATACGCAGGCAAACGTTTCAGATGTGTATCGAGTAAGGAAGGGGCACTAATAATGGTGCGTAGAGCGATGCGTATGTGTGAAGTTGCAGGAAGAAAGGTGACGGGAAAATGAAGCATAAAATACAACAATCAAGTTACATACCAACCCTGAGAAAATATACATGCATCCTAAGATGAAAACTGAACATTAACCAGGATCAAAACCCAGTACCACAACTTTATATACTGTAGAGTTAGCCCATGTCACATCCCGTTACGACCCTCACGCCGCATAACACTGGGTCGGCAGCGTGCTTCCTTATCGGCTCAACTTGGGTTATTACTCTTAAGTCCCTCAAGAAAGAGATTGGCATGTTGGGAGCTACTGGCTGACCAGAGGAACTGGCAGACATGGGCAATTTCTTGGTTAAAGTGCGCGAAGCTAGGTCAAATTTATTGAGTTAGACAAACGTAATTTATCTCTATTTTCCTTTTTCTTGTTCTTTTTGTTTTGTTTGCTTTTTCAATTGTTTATTTTGTCACCATACTTGTATCTTAAATATGCATGTACGGTCAATAACCCATGCACTAAATACTTGTCTAATAACTTTAATAATTTGAAACCAATAAAGATACCTTATCTATCTACTTTTCCTGGTGTCCTGGGTTGCGCAGTTAATTTTTTTCGCTCTCGCGAGTGGCGTGATTGGGCTTCCCGTCTCAAGCATTCCTTGAGCTGTCACGTTGGTAAGTTTTCAAATGAGGTGAAATCCTTGTGGTTCTATCTTGGCTCGGCTTGCTGACCTCTTTACATGCGAGTGTTTCAAAGTTTCGGAATTTCTTTTAACATATTGTAAAACATAAATTATGAGGGGAGCCAAAGGGAAGGTTTCTTAGTTATTCTCGGATAAAGTCTGAATTTATTCGTTGGTCACATTTTATTGGGATGGGTTGCTGAATTGTTTGCTAATCGTTTGTGGTAAATTTGGCCGTTCTTTATTTAATCCTGTTTTGTTTGTATTCAGAGTTTATATATGTTAAGCATATATCAATATAGGTACATTTATATAGTTGTTAAGTTTTCTAAATTGTGTTTATATATTGTGTTCATCAATACATACATTTCCACACTTGTTACACCTTTTAAATTGTGTTCGATAAGATTTATCTTTTGAGATATATGGTGGGATTTACTCTCGACCCATATAAGTGAAATTAGGTGGTGTTGTGGGGAACTTTGCCATTAATGGGGTGAAAGTGTATGGTTAGGCTCGTCCATTTTCCTGTTTATGAACGTGTGATCTAAAAATCTAAACTGTATGTGGGTGTATATCCTTTATTTAGAGTCTTTTGAGGATAATGGAAGATAAAAAAACCGATTGCTCGTACCCAGGTCGGCTACGTGTAGCGACTCTTTGTGATAGCTGCTGCACCAACCTCGCGAAATCCTTATCTCCCCCTTCCATTGTCTCAAAAGACTGAACAAAGAATATAATTTCATTTGTTATTTAAAGCCTGTAACTTAGACATACAGCGAGTATACATATTTATTTCATTTTTATATCTTACACCCGTTTATTTATTATATTGTATGGCTCATGATACACGTTAAGTGTTTGGTTAAATAAACTGAGGCAATTACACCCTATTGTGATTATTGTGCAAGAAAAACCTGGGATGGCGTTGCATCACCTTGCGGTAGATTTGTTGAGTACCTCCATCTGATCCCTGCTTCCATAAAATAATGGCAAATCCATCGAAATATGTGAAAGTACAGTACGTTACATATCTGAGTAGTAGTGAACCACCTCACGTATTTATAGAGCCTATTCCAAATAATAGTTGTGTAGTGTGATGGTTTGAGCTGTAGCTTGTCACACGGGGAACGAGTTGTAATCCAAGCCGTATATTTATAACTTGAGTAGGTGAAAACATATTTTTTTATCTGATTCGAATGAAAGTCAAAATTATGCATTTTATTTTAAATTTATTGTCATAAACTAAACCTTTCTAAAACACTTCCTGACACGCGCCGGGAGCATGGGGAATAGAAATGATTTATAAAATGCCCTATCACAACCACACACATATAGATAAGCTTGAAAAATGTTAACAATACAGTGATGTAGGTAATAAATGAAACTTTAAACCTACCAGGGTTTAATTGATTGTTTTATGATTTCATTTCACTAATTCTTAATACGTGGCTTAAGCCATAAAATACTTTAATAATGCAATATCGGTTATGCTGTTATCATTTAAATGCCGAGAGAGCAAGTGAAAGTTTACAATAAAGGACGTTAACAAATGTTTAGCTGATATTCATGGATTTAACTTGTTTGTAATTGATAGAAATATAAGAGTCTGCAAACAATTTTCTATTTAATCGTAATTCATAAGCACCAAATTTCGGGATGTTCACTGCAGTTTTGTTCTGCATTAGGAAATACTGTTTCCACTGTCTACAAATATTTCGAACCTGCGACTACAGTGGAGAAAGCACCTTAAAGACGTTTGCATATTATTTGTTTGATTGTTGGCATTAATGTGATATGTATTTCTGTTAATATAAGCTACGTACCATATTGCATCTTCTCGATTACATAACTTTTTACTCATAAATAACTGATCAAGGAAACAGCAATTAAAATATTAAAAATGTTTGGAAACTTAGTAGTGATAACTCTGGTTTTTGGAGTTTTATTAGCAAAAACTGAAAGTGAACTCCTAAAACTGACACACAAATTAAATATGCTGATTAAAGAGTAAATACATAAATTCCAACAGAAAATACAAATTAATGGTATTTAGGGTGAATATTCTAGTTGGTTGAAATATAATCCTGGAAAACTAAACAATAGAACAGGTAATAAAAGACAACTTCATTGGATGTAAGATAACTAATACCGAAACAGATATCAACAATAAATTAAATAAATGTTATATAATACAAACACAAACGCTCATTAAAACTTAAAGATAGGAAAGAATCAATAGCGAAGTTAAATAAAACAATGGCAATATATAACCAAGCAAGATTGCTCCCGGGCAACGTTTCAGGGAGGTCCTGCATTCGATTCCTGGTGCTGGCCACTCTGACCATGGGTTTTACTGGATTGGCTTCTCTTCTAGCAAGTATTTCCTTTCACTCATTTCCAATTATTTCGCTTTCCCTTTCATGTTTCAGGTAGACTTGGGGGCTGTGCAGTGACGGTCATGTTGGACAGATGGCGCAGATGCTTGCTCGTTGGAAAGTTCTTCGGTGACCTGCCCAATGGCAACCTTCTCTGTGCCGCCTCCTCTGAGACTTCTCCGGTTCCGTCAGAGGAAAGCCTTCTCTGAGCAGCCGGCTGGTGTGATCGCATTAGGGCCCAATCACAATGAAATGTAAGCGCTAATACAACGCACCGTAAGCGCAGGCGTGAGGGAAGACCATTCAAAATGCAGTCGTAGGCGTAACGCAAGAAGTCGACACGGGCTTCTAGATCCTTAAACCAATTGTGAAAATCTTCCGAGCGCACCGTAGGTTTCAAATTGAATAATATAACCAACAATACCAAATAAGAAAGCTCGCTATTTATAAATAAATAGGTCAAAAAAATACATACGCCCAACTGCCGCCCGTAACATTAATGACATCACGAATGTTTGACCAAAATATTGAAACTAGTTGTGCAAGTACTATGGAAACTGCAGCAAGTTATATATGTGATGACACAGCTGCACAAAATATATTAATGCGATGTGCATTATCTCTTTGCGCCTTACGATTTGTGAGTCAAGAAATCTTAGGCGCAATTGCTGGGTTCATTCATTAAATGAAAGGGGATTCAGTAAGGAGACTACTATAACCTCTTGAAGCAAATGGGAGATTAGTGACCCCACAAGAATGGAAGAGAGCAATGCATGTACATTAGATGGGGTAAATTCTCACATCGCGATCGTCTGCTGTTGAACAACAGGCAATGCAAACAAAAAGAAATGCAGAATTCTTCATCTATGCACGCAACGCAAGTCTAAAGTTTGGAGTTTACAAACTCTTGCGTTGCATAGCGCGTTGCGTGACTCTATGTGAATGCTTCCGTTAAATAGCACGGATGCAGTCTTGCGCTTATGCTGCGTCTGCGCTTACATTTCATTGTGAATGGGCCTTCAAACTTGAAAGCGTAAGTAAGGTGTCCCTGTCGGCCGATCTGTCTGCGGTCTATAGCCTCCAGCGGTTCCTTTATCTCATCGTTCCTCCTGGAGGTGTTAAGAACAAAAGATCCACGTTGAGTCGAGGTGGAGGTGTCCTCCTTTGCTAATGAAGAGGACGTCACAGCCTATGACAGACATAAAGGTAGTGACAATAGCAACCTGACTGTACGCATTCATTAACGCAAAAAAGAAAAAAAAGGAACGCCGAACTGTGTCATCTCTAGTTTGAGACATGAGTTCATAACAGGAATTATACTCCTCCCCTGACAACAACTACCCCTCTACACTCAATCAACCGCTTCCAGGCTATCCATTAAACGGTAATGTGATTTCCTCCCCAAAAGCAAGTAAAGGATGTATAAATTCACCCTTATTTCTCAGTTGAACAGGGAAATTTGATAAAATGTTATGCCTAAGTAAACCAAAAATAATATAAAACTCTCTATTTGCTCAATTTAAAGGCAAGAAAATGACTGGATAAAGACGTCAAGGGTAAGTAAATGACAAAATAAGGACGCAAAATTGAGGAACAAAGCCGTAACATGATATAAATGGTCCAAATTATCTAACAAATGTGCGTTTTTATAATTTGGGATTATTATAAGGGTTTATGTTCATGTTAACAATGTCTATCATGCAAGAATTAAAAAATAACAATACGTTATCAAAATCTGGCCCCTGTTGATCACCAAGCTTCCAGCTAGTATCGATTGTATGTTCGCTCTTCACAAAGCAAAAACGTGTGCTAGTTATAATGGCTCTTCTGCAAGAGAAATATCACTTAACCCAAAGATAAAATAAAATAAATCGCCTAGTACATCTGTGCTCTGGAGGCGTTAGATTGACCTCGACCGGCCGGTACCACAAGAACTGACAGCCTTTCTTCGGTATTACAGTGGAGTCTTTATGCTTAGGGGGAGATTGAAGGCCCTATCCCTCTGATGTTAAATTTGCTAAATATATTAAAAAATTATCTCAGAAGATATTAAATATAACAGGCAGGAAATTTTACATAATGTACATGTGTGCCTTCTAGGAGCATTGATCTAGTTTTATCTAACAGGTATTTTTAAGAAAAATCCGACTTTTTTTATCAATTATACCATTCTTTGACTAAAATTTATCAGAAATTAGCCTTTAAAAAGTAAAAAAGCATGCTATTAACACCAAAGTAGATCCACAATACTTAGACACAACACTTAGAAGTGTTGATTTACCTATCTTCAATAGTTTGTGAGAAAATGGAATATGTAACTCTCAGAAAAAGCTCTTGAAACCAAAAATGGAGAAAAAACTCGCTTACATTCGCAAAGAAAGAAACCATATGCTTGAGCACATATATCTGTCATATTTAATAGTAGTACCAATTTTTAAAGCAAACCTTTCCCTAAAAGATGAGCTACAAAGTGTCAGATCATTTTTTCTGTGAAATAGTGCCGAAATCATAGTAAAAAATGCCAATTGCTGTACTGTCTTTAAAAGTATATTTAAAATAAAAGTGTGGTTTTATTTTAATTATATAAATAATTGAAATTAATTATACCTTGTAGAGATCTTAGTCTGGTTTCGGTAAGTTTACTCTATATAAAAAGTATTGTTCTTACATAACATACATATATCTAAGAAGAAATTCAAATATATAGGATTGCAAGAAGATATGAATTTCTGCAATTTTCGCCATTTAATCTCCGATCTTAATTTGCCATTCAGCTGGGACACATATTAGAAATAGAAGAGATACATAAGTGTGTTTCATAAACTAAATTTGATCCCATTCTCGAATAATGTTTCTCCGTTTCTCTTCAATAGGATTCTGTATCAGGTGTGTAAAAATTTAACCCATTTATACATTAAAAAAGATTAACTCTTATAGGCTGTGGCCAACAACCGAATTACACTCTGTAAGTACAACTGAATACTGTGACGTACGAGTATTATTGCGTATGTGACCTGGCGGCCCAGATCGGATATTGCGCAAGAGTGGAGGGGATAAACCAGTTCTAGTATAGCGTTACCACGCCGAGTGAGCGTGGGTTTAGTCAGTCGAGGCAAGTTACTGCTAGAGGCAAGCTGTGTGGGCGCGCTGTCCATACCAGCAGTATGGCGTCCTCACCGACAGGCAAGGAAACAAAGAGGTAATGTAATTCCTTTACATAAATAAAACTACTAGCCATCCATGTTTTCATTAGGTTTAAATTACTATAGTAGATAGTCCCTTTCCTCATCCACACCATATAATAATTCCATTAATAAGTATATTCTGATATATTTTTATAATTTCTCTCAGCTGCGTCCCCCGTCTGACCTCGTATAATATGAATTATTAACTTTAAGATCTTTCGGTACCCATCGCTCTACCCCCCATTGAGCTAGTTTGTTAAGAGGTCACGACAATACCTCAGATTTTATTTTAAAAATAATTACAATATTTTATTCTCTAACATTTGAAGCATGTTATACATTAAAAGCCAGTATTAAAGAACCTGGTTTTAATCTTTCCCTTTAGTATCAAAATAGATGCGTATATTGTTTAAGTGAAAATAAAAATTAAATAAGCTTTTGTTTATACTGGAAAGTTTTGAAATGAAATTACTGTAATGTATACTAATCATATCTATTTTAATCACGATTAACTAATTCACAATAAATATTTCATACTATGCAGTATGGTTTTGGTCTCTCGCAAGAAATGAAAATAAAATATTATTATACATAGGTATCGTAATTCAATTTTGGTTACTAATGAATCCAGGAAGAAACAAAGAATCGCCTGTTTTCAAAGGTTATATGTACCTTAGATGTTACATCATAATTAAGCCTGGAAAAATATAAAAACTAATGTTACTAAAAAATTCCATGCTACGAGAATGATTCTTTGACAAATTGTAGATTTTAAAGAGTTCTGCGTTTTTCGGTAGTGTTTCTTGCTTTGCATCTTATGGCCTGTAAGTTATAAAATTTAATAAAAGTAAGTTGAAGTTCACAGGCTGTCAAAGAAAATTAACCGTATACCTTAATTCGTCATAAAAGTTTCCCATATTTGAGACAACAAATGTAATTGCAACTTTTCCATGTAAAAGTTGTCTGGAGAGCGGAAATCACCAAGATATGTTCGCGGTACGACTTGTTGATTTGAGCATAAGTGTGATTATTCATGAAAGTTTTTTTTATTGGTTTTTGAGTTATACTGTTCACGGATACACACACAGCTTTTTTACTTCCTCTACTACGCAAACTAAGTAGGGGAAGTATTGCATTCCAACCAAAAATTTAATACCGAGATTTTACCAAAAATAAATGCTTTGAGAACCCCTAAATCTAAAAGGAACATCTTTAGAAAAACTTCCGTCCGTTTGTTTGTGTGTGAACAGCGGAACTCCAAAAGAAAAGTCGGATAAATACCAAAATTGGTATTTAGGTTCAATAGATTCCAAAGATGCGACACGAAGATTTTCAGGGAAACCGCACCACCTCAAAATACCTTTACATGGAACTTTTTCGAAATGTTTTATTTTCTAAAAAATTGCTCTAAGAATTGTTATTAAAATATCATATAATAAAGATATTTATATGACAAATAAAATTTATATCCTGAATTTTCTGGTAATAGTGCGTAAAATCGTCTTTATTGGAAGGAATTTTGTATAATGTTGTATAACTGGTAAACGTTAAGCGATAGACGAGAAGGTATTCTACAAAAAAATCTGATGTGTTACACTCACATGACTTTCTCTACTCTTGTACAATGTATTTTTACAAACGCCTATTCTCCATATGCTTTATGTTAATCGAGATATCAAGATGTCAATCTTATTGCTAATTTTCTTGTAGATGCAAGGGGAATATGGTAGCTTTTAAGCGATGGTCAAATATTTTAACGCTGGTTGCTATGCGGCGCATTCCATTCTCTTTGCAAGTCCAGGACATAAAAAAATGAATAACGAATTTGAGAAAAAGTATAAGTATTGGAAAATTTAAGGGAATAACAAGCAATATCTCGAAAACGGTTCACTCAACAAAAGAAATGTATATGACATAAGTTGTGTATTTTAACGAGATCTACATTTTTTGTGTAGTAAAATTTTGTCTGTCTCTTATGGTTTACCAGTTATGCAAAAGTCGTTCACAATGAAGAATACTTTTGGAGACATTCCCAGAAAATTCGAGATATACATTTCATTTCTCATGACATTATCTTAAACATATGATATTTTAATCAAAATCGTTAGAGCCATTTTTCAGAAAATTAAAGTTTTCGAAAAATGTTCCATGTAAAGGGTAGTCTGGGGTGGGGGGATTTTCTTGAAAACCTTCGTGTCGCATCTCTGGAAGATACTGAACCTAAATACCAAGTTTGGTGTTTATCCGACTGTTCGTTTTTGAGTTATGCTGTTCACAGACACACACACACACACAGACACACACACACACACAGACACACACACGGACATGTTTCCAAAAATGCTTTTTTTGGATTCAGGGGGTCTCAAAACATGTATTTCCGGTGAAATCTCGGTATCGAATTTTTGGGTGGAATGCAATACTTCCCCTACTTACTTACGTAGTAGAGAAAGTAAAAAGGTAAATCTCTTTAAAACGCATAGTTTATTTCAAGCGATATTTTCTGTGGTGTAAGCCATTTCCGATATATCCGTTATTAATGTTCGAATTGTTCAACAGTTAGCCATTCTTTTAAAGTCCTGCCGATTTTCAACTGTTTCTCGCAATGTCATGCAAAGGAATATGAAATTTCAGCGTATAGCGCCCTGTTTTAAACCATTTATCCCTATTCCTTTTGTATGTATAACGAAATGTGATTCCGGAAAGGTTTATCTAGATAAGCAGAGAGGAAAATAAACTTTCGTAAGAATAATTTATATATTCACTGAAGCGCTAGACGGTAGAAAGTCATGCAAATGTAACGCATCAGATTTTTTTTTCTAAAAATGCCTTGCTGTGCGTTCGGGGACCTCAAACTTGTGTCTCCGGGGATATCTTGTGGCAGTATTTTATATCACAACACTGTAAATGCCAGAGTGATTGTAGTGTAAATTAGCATTATTGTATGACAATGATTTGAGATGTTTGTTAATTATAAGCATTGTTAGGAAATAAGTTTACACGGCCTCACTGAAACTGACAATAGGAGCGGGGAACAATGAAACGATGGGGTGAGTTGTTTATTAATTAGAAGAGACAAGCAAATGACGTCAGATTAGCGCGCTTTTCTTAGAAATGGAGGGAATGTCTTCCCTAGAGCATATGTGTTAGTAATTTTGATTGGATATAAAAATAGACGCTAATGTTGGCGCGTTTTATTAACCAATAGCAGCTCTGTTATAATGTTTAGGCATATCGGGGTGAGGGAGTATAAATTCCGTGCCAGAGACGGGTAACGCTCAGTCCAACAGAATCATTCACGGGTTACACGTCGCGCAGTTCTACAGAATCTCTCGCGTCGTAAAGCTAGTTATAAAATGTGAAATACGCGAATTAATAATGTGCGGCAAATAAGTGATTATAGTTACATTCTAAAATATAACAGTTTCAGTCAGGTGTGTATCAAAAGTAAATCTGTGAAATTAATGAAGTGTGTCGGCAATAAAAGTGTAAAAACAAATTCTTTTATCAGTGTTATCTTTTGGTAACTTCCGTTTACACACCCTGTTTAATAGATTTGCTCGACTAGGTAATAATAGCTAGCCGGAGGACAAAGAACTCAAAATTTAAAATAGTAAAACAATAACAGGCGCTCAGAAAATAAGATAACACGAAGTTACCGCGACAATCTCGATATCGAATTTGTGAATGGAATGCTCTACCTCCTCTTGTTTCATGGTAAGCGGCAGACAAAGTAAATATAGTCCTGGGCTTATGATGTGAAGCCATCGTACCTGCTAAAACTCTCCATCTTTCCTATGCTTTACCTAAACCTTTGTAGTTGTTTTATTAACATTATTGAACGCAGCAGGGTTTAGTACCAGCATGTAGCACTCACTTTCTGAATGTATATTATCCTCTGACATATCTTGCAAGCTGTAACTTGAAAAGGAGGAGGCGCCTGTGAGAAAATTTACCGCCAACAAGATTTATTCTCCTTCTACACGACATATATTTAATGCGGTATACGCTTTTGGGCATGCTTATCGGCAAACCAATCGCGAAATATGTTCCGAAGCATATTTTTCTTATAATGCTCCCTTTCGAAACAAGATTCTGTAGAACTCCCTTTCCTCTTTGACTGACTCTTCATTGAATAGATATTTTATAGCGTTCGATTATTTGTAAAGAGTAAATATCCTATTTTAGTGTGTTTATCTTACTTGTATACAAACTAGGGACACTGTATGTTAAAGTAATTCTGTGATTAATCGTTAAACAGTTTGAAATATCTGATATGTCATACCACAAGACTTTCTCCATCCATTAAAACTTTTAAACAATTTCATATATATTAAACTATTAAATAAAAATGACAGTTTTATTCACGATGCATTGTTTACTAAAAGCAATTTCTAATTCAGCAATATAGGCTTCATTTCATCCATAGTAAGGAAAAAATAATACTTGTTGGTGCACATATCCTCATGTTTTCTTTTTTCTTTTTTTCTTTCTTACTTCCTTTCCTTTCTGTATTTATTTGTGAACTCTATGTGGAAAATTAAAAGTTAAATTAGAGACTAAAACTTTAATCATAAAGTGCGAACGTTACTGCATTGTCACTCCAAGAACTTCAAAAACTCTACTTGACAACTAATAGACAATACAAGGGGTAAAATAAAGCTTCTTTTAACACGTGTGTAATATACTGTTTTTGGCCAGTGCTCGAATTTGCAATATATCAATAATATTTTATTGATTCCTGAAAATAACCGAGATTACGTTTAGAACGTGGTTCTTGAAACAAGAGAAATAACGTTAAAAAGTGAAATGTCAGATGTTCCATTGATTCAGATACCATAATTAGAATATTTATTTAATTAAATTAATTTTAATACAGTCCATTACACAAATGTTAAAAAATGAATTATTAATAATTTCACTAGTCTGCATGATATCGGATGACTGAAAACTAATAAGTGATTCTGACTCACTTTTTTATGCTGATTTCAGAACTGCTTTTAGTTTTTTTTTTCCATCACGTACAGTTTTTTCACAATTTCACTTCAAAAATATAGAGATATAGAGATATTGCTTTCGACACTACACATAAAATTGGGCTTGATGAAGGGCTCTACCATAGGATGGACCCTGTTTCAAGCACCTTTACAAGAAACTTCCCTTCATTACACAAGGCAAATTAAAGGCTGGAATTTTTGTTGTTCCTCAAATAAAGAAATTGATGAAGGATGAAGATTTTGAGAAGACAATGAATGAGAAAGAAATAGAAGCATGTACCGCCTTCCGATCAGTTACTGAAAGCTTCTTAGGTAATAACAAAGATCCTAATTACAAGGCCATTGTCGAAACAATGTTGGAAAACTTCAAGAAGATGGGTTGTAACATGAGCGTGAATCTGCATTTTCTGCATTCACATATGGACTACTTTTCAGAAAATCTGGGACATTATAGTGATGAGCAGGGTGAACGTTTTCACCAAGATATTAAGGAAATGGAGAGGAGGTACCAGGGGAGATGGAATGAAACTATGATGACCGACTACTGTTGGATGTTGAGGAGAGACAGTCATCTTCAAGGATCTGCAAGAAAGTCAAAGAAGAGAAAGTTTGAAAAAAATTAAATGAAACACTTTGGATTCTTGTTTTGTTAAAATGTAGTCGTGAAATAAATTAGGGGAGTTCTTTAGAGTATTCTTAAAGTGTTTCTTGAATAAAAACTTACCTTGTGTGAAATGGTATTTGAATACTTTTCTACGCTCATTAGTAAAATTGTCAAAACACTACTTATTTTGTGTAAAAACCTGACATGATAGAAAAAAGGAAGTTATTTCTGGAATCAGCATAAAAACTTGATTCAAGAACACCTACTCTTAAGAAATCATCTGACAAAAAGTTTGAAAATGCAGACTAGTGTTGTTTTAATTTTAATTATTTTTGTTATGGTTGGAGTTGCGTTTTTTATTTTCAGTGAAATTATTTTCAGCAAGCTTTGCCTTGCACCAGCTAATGAAGCGATTAAATGCTATATCATATTACTTTCTGGATTTTTTGTGGTAAGTACTGCTGGTGTTATTCTATCTGCTGCTTTTATAATTTCACCTGGCCCTTCCATTTCAGTGCATTCTGAATTCATAAATTCCGCCATTTAATCTTATATAGGTTATAGTAAATAAAATAATAACGTTTTAGATCAAGGAAACCAAAAGGCTACCAATATAACGTATAGATTAACTCTTCAACGAATTGCGATAAATTGAAGTATTCCGATTTGTATTGTGATCAGACAATGGCAGCTCCATGAGAAATTAACCATGTAAAAAGATTTAATGAAAAATAGAACCTAATCAATCCAAGTGTAGTATTAAACGTGTGCAAATACAAAGGGTAATTGCCATGCGATTGGATTTGAAATCAATGTTGGTCACACAGAAGATTATTGCACTAAAGCTTTAGCTCGTGTGCACTGTGTTACACGTTCTACTTTTAGGTCATGTCTAAAAAGATGTTTATGCATACCTAGGTACCTTGGCCGGTTGAAATACAAATTGTCCTTTTTAAGCCATTATGGCAAATGTTTAAATAATTATGAATGCTACTAGATAAGTAAAATCGGAATGAAGAATGCCCAAAATATTTAGTAGTTCCAACTAATACTGATCAAACACTGTTCTTTCAGATGCGAGATGCCATATATTCACTTTTAAATGTAATAGTTGCGTTTCTTCAGTGAATAGTAGCTCAGTTCCACCTTTGTAGCAGAGAAAATGTTCTTTTTTCTTCAGGAGTGATCCTGAAGGTAGACTCTTTGACAACATCACTGTTCTCTGCCTCCACTTCAGCATCTTTAACTATTCATCCGCCTATGAATGTTAGAATGCAGGGAGCTGAGATTATTACAAACATTGCCTGAATTTTTTCAAGCTAAGGCACGTGTCGTCTTTAAAAGATTTTTGGTTCTAAAGAATAATAATATCTGGTTCACAACAGAAACAGCCCCCCATTCGCAGCTTATTAATTTTACAGGCATCCTACTTCTCTAGGGATTTCTTCTATTCTTCACAGTCTGGAATTTTAAAGCATGAAGCCATTGTATTCCTGGCTTGATTTGAAGCCTGTCCCGGGGCAATTACTCCACGGTTACGAATTTTGTTTGTTGTGTGTGCGCATGTGCCGAGTTAGGTGCCGCCATAAATATTTTATTTGCATCAAGAATTGAAGCAAAGTATTCTCCTCTCTGAATCTCTACTATTGATCCCTCAAAGCAAGAGCGCAAACCAATGTTCCAATGGCTTTTGAATCTTTGATGCGTACACTTTGTAGATTCGAGCAACAAGCGACTATGTAATTGGCACGTGATTTGTCGCCTGCACCTTTACAACCCACGTTGTTGCTGAATTCAGCAAGTCACACGGACTTTCTAATTTAGAACGGGTGTACTGTGGTTTCCTTTGTAAGCTATTTGCACAATCTCAGGCAGATTTTGCCTCCTACAGCAGCTTGTTCCGCGAACAAGCATTAAACATGAGTAATAATAAACACCGAAACAAAACAGAAAAGCTATTCTTCACGGTAGAGGAGAATTTTGATACACTGGATATCGCGATTTCACCACAGGACTGTAATATATTGATAATTTTTCATCACTAAAAACAGAAGATTTTCACCCACATGAAATAACCCTTCATATGGAAAATGTTTTTCATGTTTTTATTTTCTAAAAATTGTCGTTTAAGATTTTTATTGAAATACTCTGAAATATTGTCGTAATTAATTCAAAGTGTAAGTGGAATTTTCTCTAGCATGCTCGTAAACTTCTCTGCAGAGTTTTAATCAACTGGTTATTAGAACTAATGAAGAAAATAAAATACAAAAAATTACTTTCGTTATTACATTAATCGTTTTCAAAGAATTTAAAATTATCGAGATGCTTAATCCAACGTATAGCTCCAATGCTTTTATTTTCTAAAGCTCCTACCAAGCGGGATGGCGTAAACGGTAACTTTGCTGCCCGTATTCTGGAGGCCCTGGGTTGGATTTCCGGTTCTCTGATCATGGTTTTCCTCTGGTCCCCCAGGCGAATGCTGGATTCTACTACGATTTCCCCTTTCCCTCATTTCCTGTCATTTCATCTTTCTCCCTTTCATCTTTCAGGCAGTGTCTGCGGGTTCCGTGGTGCCTCTAGTGATGACCAGGTGGCATGAATGCTGCGCTTTGGAAAGATTTCTTCCTGCCAACGACAGGGCGCGTTGGCCTGCCTGCAAGGACCGCTTCGTCACCCTTTCGCGGGACTCCGCGTCTACTGGCCGAGTGCGGATGTTTCGAACTGGAAAAGATAGGGACTTTCGTGCGTCTCTGGGATCCTGTCTCCTACGGAACTGCGACCTCCTAAGGCTACTTCATTTCATCCCTTCTCCCGAGGGGTTTAGATCTCGTTGGTCGCAGTGACGAGGTGTTCCCCTCCTATAATTACATCCTAATAGCTCCTGATTAGCACATATGGGCTTATTTTATAAACGCATTATTGTTATCTCAAAGTGGATATTCAATGGGCTGTTCATTTATTTGGAAAAAGTCTGTGTTTCCACCTTACTTACCTCATTTTTTTCATTTTTTTCTCCTTCTTTCGTTTTAACTCCCTGACAATATAAAAAATGTTTATTACTAATTCCCTCACAATTTTACCTGCTGTCGATTTCAGCGCATTTTGTACTGTAAAATACCTATACGTTTGTATCTTATGAGCTCCTGATTAGCATTCATGGACTTCGTTTATAAACAGATGAATGTGTAGTCCTTACGTAGCTGCAATGTTCAACTGTTTGCTGTTAAACATAAAATCATTAAATTCTTATGATTATATGGAACGAAAAAGGAAATCTGAAATTAATATTGTATGCTTAAAAATTGACTTTTAGAACTGAATTCTCCTTTGTGTTTAAAAAGCAAGCCTCAAATAAGAAATAGACATGACTTTCATTAAGACGTTCACCCTACTGTGATGAAGGCATACAAATTTGTACTGTTCTTAGAAAAAATAGGTGACTGATATCGGGAACAATGTGGTAATGTAATTTAATCCCATTGGAATACACTGGCATAGCACTTGAACATAAATGCTTTTATAGCTTCACAATACTTAAAATAGTATATTATACAACAAGATTACAATGGTAGTAATTAGAAACGAGTGTTTTTATGAAACGATCGGTAACGAGTTTCATAATTTTCTAGAAAAGTTGCATACGACTATTTTGGCCAACTACACTATAATTTCAAAACTTTTAGTGTTCACAAAAAAAAAATCTGACCTTGTTAATTATGTGTAATTAAATCACGATCGGATGGCAGCATGATGACAAGACTTTGAGCGTGTTTGCGAGTACTGCAACAGATGACAGTACTATTGAGTCTAGGCCGCTTTTGCTGATTTTTGGCAGATAATGTATATTGAACAATATTGAAAAAAAGGAAGCCAACTGTCAATTAGCATATTAAAATTACAATGAACAGAATGTATTTTATTTTAAATACTCGTATTTCATTTTTATCCCAGTGACTGCCCTTTGAAGGTATTAAAAGGTATGGACGAGCTGCGCGCCAAGTAAGATCATGAGTCCCTGAAGTATAATGTATGCCATTGTAGTTCAGTTACATCCCATGTAATCAGCGAGTTATTGTGTGGTCGATCAGAAACATATAATTGCATTCTACGCCTCCATATTACGTAACTCTTACTGTGTTCATCTCACGAGAATGTATCTGTAAGGAATGTATTGACATCAACAATTCTATCGCTATCTGAGAAAGATTACGGCTCCACTTTCAACATACGCTCTTCTACTAGTAATGCTGAATGACCAGTTGCTTTTGTTTGCTTTCTCGTCACACATTTTAACAACGTTAGCAACTATTCTCGTTGTGACTGTGTAGAGTTCTTTCTCTTAATAGGCATTGTAAATAACTTTATAAATCACTAGAAAACACACTGCTCCAAGTGAAACACCCTGGCATACTAAGGTTGCTCGATGTTTTTAATGTACATAGAATATCTATTTATGACATCATCGTGAGCTGCCACGTGGCACTGTACCCCCTCACTCCCCCGTTGAGCAGAACACCTCGCAAACGTTTTCTTGTCGGAGGCCTTACAGTAGCTAAGCATTTATCTGTATGTTATGATCACATCAGCATTAAGCTGAGAGAAAAATTAATTTAATCAATAATATACTAAGTAGTTAAGGACTATTAAATTCGTTTTAATTAAGGAAAAATAAATGAAAAATTAAAGTCCCAGCAATTCTGGCTTCTCAACCCAGAGGTCCCGGGTTCGAAAACCTTGGAGTATGAATTTGGGAGTCAGTATGAGTGTGTTTAATAGTAAAAATGTATATACAGTGATTCCCAGGCATCTGTCAGGGTTATTGGTAACAAATATGCTACGTATCTACTCGTTACTAAAATAAGGAACGTCATTATAACAAACACTAATCACGTGTGTATCACACGGGTTAAAGGTCATATGGGTATACATGGGAATGAGAAGACAGATGAAATTACTGTGCATTATCTCAAAAAGAATTTAGTTTTGTCTGTTCTATCATCACATTATGTTAAAAGCACATTAAAAAAATATATCCTTCAAAAGTGGAATAGCTCCTAGATAAACAGCAATAAACAGCGATATTTTTCCTACTATTAGTAATCGTGCAAGCTGTAATTAATTTACACCTCATTTTATTTTGACCCAGCTTGCTACCGGTCATGGTAAATTTAACTTACTTTCAAAGATTTCACATAGACTCTCCAGATGGATACCTATGTAAATATGAAAGCTCTGAAGAAAGTGTTGAACATTTAATATATAGATGTGATCTTCATTCAAGAAAGACATATATTTTTATTCAACATCTATTACACTGTAATACGGATTTTCAAACACCATTGACTGATGTGTTCTTTAAAAATGTTGCACTTCAGCTTTTGAAAACTTTTTGGCCAAATTTTCAAATCGTTACAACTACAATCTTGTTTGTTGTTTCTTTTCCGTTCATGTGTTTTTTTTATTTTATTAAACTAAAACCCTAACATACCTTACAAGTGAAATACAAGACAACTTGGGAGGTCAGCTTTGTGGCCTCTCAACCCAGAAGTCTCTGGCTCAATTCCATGCTTTAACGGAAAATTTTGCTTTAATTAGAATCTTCCTTACTCTCCACAGAGTCTAGCAGTATCCATGTGGGAGTTAATGAGAGTGTGGTTAATGTTAAAATGATTAAAAACCAAATTTAAACGCCAACATTCGAGTCCAAGCCAAAACTCCGATATTATTATTGAACTTAAACGGAGTTATACAAATTGAACAATTTAAAAATAATAATTTTCATTCTGTATCATGAACTCGCCAAGCTATGCGCATTAATTGGAGGCCTAGAATTTATTTTGCAAAATGTCACGAAAAGCTTAACGTTAAAGAGGAAGTAAAAACACGACAATTCCTGACTGTAACGTCCTTTACCTCTATCAGACCTAAACTCTTTTTCATCGTAATTTCAGGTATTATACTTTTCCCTGCTAAAGTGCATATAAAATACTTTAGTAATTACTATAAACGACAAAGTTGAAAATCAGTTATATTTTAAAAACTTATGGAACTAATAATGCCAAAAAATGCCAACTGACTATTGTTTAGTCTTTCTGCTTAATAAAAATTAGAATTTTCTCATACTTAATTTGGCTGCTAGAACTTATTTAAAGTGGGGTCAAATACCTTTGGAGTCATTGCAGGTATATAAAACAAGAGGTTACTTTTTGTTCTAACTTACGCTGCCGCTCATGTGTACACATTGCGGATTTATTCTTCTGATGTTCATAATTCATCACATTTTTACTTTCTCTACCATGTATTTAGTAGACATAGAAAGTATTGCATTTCAACCAAAAAATCCGATAGCAATATTTCGCCGAAATGCATATTTTGAGGCTCCCTGAATCCACAAAAAGCATTTTTAGTAAAAGGTCCCCGCGGTGTGCGTGCGCGCGTGCGTGCGTGCGTGAACAGCATAACTCAAAAACGAAATGGTCCGATAAATGCCAAACGTGGTATTGAGGTTTAATATACTCAAAAGATGCCACAAGAAGATTCTCAAGGAAATCCCCCAATCCCAAACTATCCTTTACATGGAAGATTTTTCGAAACCTTTAATTTTCTCGAATGTCTCTAACGATTATATTAAAACACGATATAGTTAAGATATTTACAAAGCAAATAGGATCTTGAATGCTCTCCGAATAACCTTTGAAGCCCTCTTCATTCGGAAGAAATTTTGTATAATTTTGTTTATCTGGTAAATCATAAGTGATAGGAGATAGACAAAACCTTACTATACAATCAAATAATTATTTTCTGTACCATCAGCCATTCCCGAGATATCCTTGTTACTGGTTTGAATCTGCAATAATTTACTTTCTCTGCTACGTACCTAATAGATAGAGATTTGCATTCCATTAAAAAATTCGACACCGAGATTTATCTTCACGTGAACTGTGTTGAGAAATTTTTTTATTTCCTAAAAATGGAGGTAACGATTTTGATTAAAACACCATATACTAAATGATTTATATGATAAATAAAATTTATGATTTTTAATTTTCTATTTTCTAGGGAACAGCCTTTGAAGTCCTCTTCATACGGAAGGATTTTTTTATAATCTTGTATAACTGATAAACTTAAGTGATAGACGAACACGTACTATACAGGAAATATAGATGTATTTAAAACACACAATGTATTTGTAGTAGCTTTCTGTGGCATTAGCCATTTCCGAGATATCCATTACATATGCTTAGAATTGTTTATCCTGTCGATTTTCAATTCTTTCTCGTGGCAATATGGAAATAGTATGGAATTTTAAGGCCAGCGCATGGCGTCCAGCTCTATGACATTTGACTATCGCTATTCCCTTTTAACCTATAACGAAATGTATAGTGAAACTATTTCTGCAAATATTTATCTCGATTAACATAAAGTAGATAGAAAAATAAGCCTTCGTAGAAATAGTTTGTTGAAGTTGGACAAAAATAAACCTACTAATAGAGTATAGATACTAATATAGAGAAAGTCATGTGCATGTAACATATGTATTTTAAAAATGTACTTTTATGCCTATGCTATTCCTTCAGTACATCACCCGGTAAACATGCAGTTTTTTCACTTGCCTTTTTGCTACAGTAGCTGAATGACAGTTTTTCTTTCGGCGAGTAAAATAATTAATACTTGATTAAAACTCATTCAGGAAGTGTTAACAATGGAGTAACTCAAGGTATTCGCTGGTCGCTCCTGTTCATGTCTTTTTTCTAATGCAAAGTTCGGCTTGCGCCTTCACGGTAAATGAATTTTCTGCAAGAGGCAGTTTTTCTGCCTTGCTCCAGATTGCTGTGCAAGAAAAGGGAAATGGCTGTGGTGGAAGCGAGAGAGAGCGTAGGCCTGCGTAAACCCAATTGCTTCAAGTTACATCCATTTTAGTTAACGCGCAATTTATGTGGCGTAATGAACTTCGTCCTAGTCACAGTCCTGGTATTATATTATTCATGTTACGCCAGTTTCAAGTGGATTTCCTTAGCACTGTATTCAGCCGGGTTGAATTGTTGTGGTACCACCCTTATAACCGAGCGGGATGGCTCAGGCGATTACGTCTGTGGCCCGTATTCGGGAGGTCCCAGGATCAATCCCCCGCGACCACCCACTCTGGCCCATGGGCTTTTCGTGGTTTCCCCGGTTTGCCAGGCGAATGCTGGGGTGGTTCATCTTCTACCACGACTCTCCTTTCTCTCATTTCCTGTACCCATCATCTTCCTTGTCATCTGTTTCAGGCTAATAGGACCAGGTGACGGTGTTCGTCTGGACGGTGGCTTGGGCTCTGTAAAGTTCCTTCCCTGGCGTCGCTACGGTACCGCTCAGTTAGGTCTCTCCTCTGCGAGGGGCTCCACTCCGTGGGAGCTGGAGGTTGGTGGCTTGTGGGCAGGGACCGTGCGGAGTCCGATGCGTTCTATCTGGAAACGTTAGGCACCCCGTCCATGCTTGCCCCCGTCGACATCCGAATCTGGTCGCCTTTTGGGTCTCTCCCCTCACCCGGGAGGGGTCACGTTGGAAGCACAATGAGCCGAATGGCCTGCATGCGGTGCTCTACCCCGGTTCCGGGGATCCCTCCGTACCTTTACCTTTACCACCCTTATGGATATTTCCATACAAGACTTAATTAATCTGCTTCTCATTACCTCTTTCAGAACTTGGTAAATAAAGAATAGTGAAGAAATAGCTTAGAATAGCTAAGCGAAAGTTTAGCTGTACTAACTGTGCTAATGCCTTACCTCACTTTACAAAAGAAAGGTGTTACATTCTCATGACTTTCTCTACCCACTATCCTTTATTTTTATATTGTGCGTCGGCTGAATTCCACATCACCACCACAGCACCTATGTGACGTCGGCGCAACCTACCATCGGCGCATTTAATGACAGGCCACGCCATCATATCCCTAACTGTGAACTTGTGAGTCTCAGATTTCTGGTAGAGCTTGACTTGGCATTTTACGCAAGATGATAACGTCGTTCTACAACTGGGACGCCCTGTAAGGATCAAATGGATCAGGAAGGAGGCTTAGCGGTGGGGTGCAACAATCATCCGTAACTCTGGTTCCAAAACTACTTTAATTATATAAGTTCTGCTCTACAGTAGGTTATGGATTATTACGGGTTTTTGAATATTTAATGGAAATCGGAATGTTAATTAATTTGTTTTGATATATTTTATGGTAAAAATTGTAAGCTGGAGTATTAATAGTGTAGGCATGTGTGTATTGTCGCGTCGGATATATTATTGCTGTGTATAATATTGTTGAGCTAATTGTTGTGTTTGTGTGTTAAGTTCTTGTCCGGCGCGGCAATTCCATCTTCCTAGTTGAGGATGAAGCAAGTCGAGGGTATATCCTCTTTGTGTGTGGCTGGGCGTCACTTGTAGCCAGAGTCTACTTTAGATGTTCAAAGGGAATGGTTCGTGTGCGTGATGGATGTGTGTGCGTGGGGCATCTCCCCCAGTGTTCTTCTGTAACCTTTTGTGTATAATGTAGAGCACCTTGTGCATTATAATTAATCAGAAGTAAATGTAAATTTATGTATTTTTAATGTTCTAAATATCCCACGTCCGCTTAGCTAGTGCAGCAAGGCCTTGGTATCTCTCGTGTGCCTCTGAGTTACGTTTCCCAATGTTTACGCTGGGGTAACTAAATTTAATATTTTAGCGGCAAACCTTTGGCCTCACCCCGGTGTATAACAATAGTTATGATCTTAAAATTTCAACAATTTGGCGGCATTATGGTCCATGACTATGCGTGGCTGGCTCTAAACGGGTTATAACCACGTCGATAAAAACTACAAAGAGCCAAAAGACAGAGTCCGGATGGCAAAACGCCGGATAGAGAATCAAAGAGCGAGCGTTAAAAAGCTCTCTCTATATGCACACCTGGATGGATCGTTTAACTCAGTGCTTTGATTAGCACCTTTCCAAAATAATCAGCGATTTCCCCAACAAGTCGGCAGTCAATATCTCTTGGATCACACGATCGAACTTGCTGACATTCATATCCGGGAAATGAATTACCGTGATTTCGAAAGCAAAGTTCATCTTGATCCCAAAAATATGGTTTCTGAAATCCGAAATCTTAGAAAATTACACTGCCACAATATAGCTTCTACAAATTTTCTACTTTTCTATCCACTTCTACTTGCAGAAATAGTTTCATTACATATTTCATTGAAGGTATGTACAAGGGGATAAAGAAAACCAAATTGAGAATCGGATGTTTAAAAACCGACTGGCTATATTCTGGTCTAGAAATTTCGTATTCTTTCCTCGACATTGTGAGATACAACTGAATGGCGATAACAGTTTAAATAAACGTCAAATATTAAAACCAATAAAGTTGGATATCTCGTAAATAGCTGTTGGCACTAAAAGGTTATTTAAAATAAATGGTGTTAAAATAAATGTTTAGTGAAGCTGTTTGTGTCTATATTTTATGGTTTACCGGTTTTTACAAATTATACAAAACTCCCTTCGAATGAAGAGGGTTTCGCAGGCTGCTCTAAGAAAATTCAACATATAAGCACATTTTATTTTCGTGCAACAAACATATATGATGTTTTAATCAAAATACGAGGGCTGATCAACAAAGACTGAGACTAATTTTTTTTCACAGATGTTTATTACTCCAATTCAATGTTTACATGATCTTTTTCAAAGTCGTCCCCTCCTACTTCAATGCACTTTTTATAGCGTCTTGCCAGTCCTTGAACACGTGCTACAGACCATTCTTTGTCAGGTCCTTGAGAATCGCCTCACTTTTCTTGAGCACTGCTTCAGAGTTCTCAAATCGAATACCCCTAATCTTTGCCTTTAGTGATGGGAATAAAAAAGTCACAGGGTGCAAGATCGAGACTATAATGTGGATGTGGTACATAGGTAATGTTGAATGGAGCCAGAAACTGCATGACTTGATTTGTGACGTGAGGCCGTGTATTGTCATGATGAAGTCGCCACCCAGTCCGAGAAAGCTCTGGTCGTTTCTTTGCAATGTGGTTCCTCAGTGTAGCCAATACTGACGTGTAGTATGCTGCTGTAACAATAGTGTGAGGGGGGTTGCATGCTGGTAAATCATTCCATTACAGTCTAAAAATGTGATCATCACTTTCCCTGCAGATGGAACAACTTTTGCCTTTTTTGGTGTTGGAGATTTCCACACTGTGCTGGCTTGTTTTCCTTCAGGATCATAATGATGCATCCATGACTCATCACCGGTGATAATCGATTTAAAAAATGCATCCCCTCCATCAGCAAAGAGACGCAGCTGGTATGCGAAATGCACGTAGGGTCTACAAAATAGAGCATTACTACCAACCTACCAATGCGAGAGTGCTGCTGCCTACCAACATTATACATAAAAACCCGCTCTTTTCAAATATTTATGTTACAGATACGAAACTATCACGGAAGCTACAGGAAAAAATCAGTCTCAGTCTTTGTTGATCAGCCCTCGTAGCTAAAGCTATTTTTGAGGAAATCCGGAAGTTCGAAAAATCTTCCTACAAAGCGTAGAGCAGGGTGGGAAATTTTCTTGAAAAACCTTCATTTTGTACTTTGGAAGATGCTAAACCTAAATACCAAGTTCGGTGTTTGGCGGACATTTTGTTTTACGGTTATGCTGTTCACACACACACACACAAATTCGTGCTCTTGGGAAACCTTTTCTAAATATTCTTTTTATAGGCTCAATAGACCTCAAAACATGTATTACCGGTATTCTCCACTCGAATTTTTTAACGCAATACAGTACTGTAAATAGGTAGTAGAGAAGTAAATATGATGTTCATGTATTGCTTTCTTTGTTTGCAACAAACATTACTCACTATTTGCTTGTTATTTAATGAGGCAATTACCAGATTCATATAGTCAGTTATGCATATAGTCAATGCTGTCGCATTGGAGAACACATATGGCATCCTAGGCCGGATCCACAAACGGCATTAAACCTGGCTTTCAACCAGCAACGCCACAAAAGAAAACCTATGCAAAAATTAGTGGCTTAAAGCTGATAAATGACATTGGCTTTAGAAGTATCAAGTGAGTTAGAGCAACATTGCGATATATATTTTTGTTAACATCATAACAGTATTATTCTTCATATTCCTATGTTTCGATTCATGTCAATTTAGATTGTAAATCAGAACTCAGTAGAATACTATTACACTTTCATTACCTATTCCTAAAATCAGATATCGTAATTTTACTGAAAATAACTAGATAAGCCCTCTAAAGCAAGAAACACTCTATAAAACAAGGCGCATTTCTTAAAATTTTCCTGGATTTTTGCATCACTTCCTGGTTATGTTCGATGAAATGTTACATTCATCCTTAATTCTTTTTTTCACATACACGCTTATAAGATCTATGTTGGGAGTCATACTAAAATACAAAGCAGTTCTATTGATTGTGAAACAGTATATTAATTTTCCTTCAAATTCTAGTACGAAAGCTTTATTTTAGAAATAATGCTGAAAATATCAATAGCCAGAAAACAACTATGAAAAATCTATGTCTCTCACATTAAAATCCATTGTTTTGGTAGCGACTTTTAAATCGGTATACCAATGATGTCTTTTTAGATTCAGAAACATTTAACGTATTTTATAGAAACAAACTTATAAACTTCAGTTTCTAATACATTTTCTCAAAAGTTTCCTAACATGCATCCTTAAGATACTCTGCTAGGAAATTGTGTAATGAAGCGAATTCTCAATCTGTAAATGAAAATTGATATGTTTTGTTTCGATTTGCATACTTTACTTAAGTTTATTAAACTTATTCACAATGTCAAACATTCGAACTTAATTAAAATGAATATATAGTCTTGCCTAACTACATAATATATACCTGGAACTTCCACACATTACAGTTTAACAAGTTTTATGTATAAAATGCTTTAACTTAATATTATATTTTAGGAATTCATGCCAATTGCTCTATCTCTCTCTAAAACGCGCACACACATATACTTACAGTTGAACCTCCTTGTACCCTATTCACTTCTACGTCTTTTGCAGATGTACACTATTTTCGGCACCCAATTTTGTCTACCAATAGGAGATTTATATTATTACATATGTGTTAACAAAAGGGTCGGGAAAGGTTTTCACAGATTGATGCTGCTGATGATGATGGTGGTGATGGAAGAAATACGCCCAAACAATGAAAGTATGTTAAAATTCCCAATGTGCATGAGGTAATTGAAGCTCTAGAAATTATACAATGATTTCTATTATCGCAAAGCCTAAATGATGACAGCATTCCTGTGACAAGAGCATAGAATCGACTAGTGTATGACAATATGGAAAAATAAAAGAAGCAAAGTAAAATTAACGATTGATATATCAGGTGACTCACACCAGCCGTTCTTCGTTGCAGTTAGTTTATCCCGGATAGCACGAATGTCGAAAGGTTTGCCGAAGCTGAACTGTAAAGGGGACTCCAAACAGAAAGAGAGAAGACCTTACTAAATAAAGACCAATTCTTGAAAACAAACACTAACTTCTATGACTGGTCCCGTAGCTAACTCAGTAAAGCATCTACGTGCTCTGCGAGGGGTCTCAGATTCGATTCCCGGCTGGGCTCGAGAAAGTTTTTTTTTAATGAAGAACGTTTCACTGTATGTCCAGGATCTTCATGTTTATCGGTTATTTTAATAACTAATTCTCTCATAAATAATATTTAAGGATTGCCGCAGAGTAAAAACCTGAGAACACGTGTTCAGTCATATAAACACATTGCCCTTAATCTATAATTACCTCAACAATATGGCTCCTACTGGTACTACAAAGCTGGCAAGATTAAGCACAACCCTATACTTTATATGTTTAGTTCCTTTAAATCTATGCTAGAATTAACTTATATCTGTTAGTGCATCATTCATAATAAACATGTTCAAATACATGTCCGCCTTGGTGGGTGCATTGATGTAAGCGCCTCTCGGTATTAGCATGGACACGCCTTCACATGTCTGCTGATACTGAAGTACAGACATAATTTATCCTTTCTTATAAAATGTCTAGATTTTCTGCTGCCGTTTTGTAAACCTCGGCTTTGGTATATCCCACATAAGAAAAAAATCTAGGGGGACGACGTCGCTGGCCGGGAATGCAAGCAGTATGGCCTATCCACCGTCCGGGGTAGACGTTGTTGAGACTCCTGAAAGGTTCTCAATATTTAGCCCCTTCTTGAGATATTGCTAATAAAACTGCCCGATATGCCTAGAAATCAAATAAACTGACCCAGTGATATCTCCCCTAATGCTGTACCACATGTTAATACCCCACTGAGCCTGCGTGTGATGTGACCGTAATCAGTGACGATTCTCAGGAACCCAAAAATGGAGATTATGTTTGTTTACTTTGGAGTCAGTGACGAAATAACTCCACTCCACTTCATCACTCCATAAAACGTGCCTGATAGAATCCGGATCTTCCTTTATTTAAGGCGCAATTCTGGAAATCGTCCCCACAAGGCTGTTGGTATAAATGCAGTTCACAGATGCTATTTTCAGTCCTTCAGAATCCGTTGTGTTGAAGTCCTTGAACTCACATGGCAGTTGCAGCTCTTCCTTGCCCTAATTACAACAAGAAAAATTAATTTTTAAGATATAATACTACCTGGAACGGTACATCAGTTCCTAATTGTACCTCTGTCCGTCGAATAACGCGCGCAGAATGCACACGTCACGTCAGAAAACATTCAGAATACAGTCTTCGAACCCACCGCATTTCGGTGCGTCTTCCCATAGATTACAACCATATCAGTGTATTCATTGTTGGTGAACATGTTATATGTTATCTGTTTTCCTGAATGACGTAGCTCAAACTGCAAGCAGGCGACCACGCGGAATTTATCACTACTGAACCACGAAGCAATTACATACAGAAAGCAAGCACTACCTCTTTTCGCTTCGTAACTGCACTGCCCCTTTGAAAATCAGTGATGCGGCAACTTCTTTTGCACTTGTATGCGTGAAACACAAAACTGCAAAGAACGGCTTGTTTGGGCCACCTGGTATGTATGCACGTATGCATGTATGCATACAGGTGCACTGTTTAAGTTGAGACTGTACAATATCTTCAAAAAGCGTTGTAGAAACGAATGTCTGTAATAAACGTTACTTGATATTATGGGGGAAACTAAATGCTATTAGTCGTGTTTTGTTTGGAGGACGTTATGTTGGTCATTTAGGGTCAATTTAATTTTTTTAATGGGAACCTATAATTATGGTTAATGACCATTACAACGTCCTTCAAATAAAACACGACTAATGGCATTTACTTTCCCCCATAATATCAATCAACTTTTATTCAAGATTATTTCTACAGCGCTTAGTTTGGAGATATTGTACAGTCTCAACTTAAATGGCCCACCCTGTATATGTAAGTCTACATCACACACCTATACACACACTTCTCTTATGTTCCACAAACATTCAGACACATCGAGTACAACTGTTATATTTCCAAGGTTGGTATCGAATATTACTCTCACTGTCTGTTTGCAGAAACAACAGATCATTAAGAGTGCAAAGGTCAGGATTCTTCTCAAGTAAGCATCAAAGGCAAATTGACTTTGTCGATGACATCGAGAGATATGTAGGAGTATTATAGCTTTCAGCGAAATGAACCTAAGCTCCAAATGTATACTGAATAAAATAGAGCATCACATTTGATTATGAACTCGAGGTGATAAATTTTTATTCACTGAGAGAGTGAAGTAGTTTACAAGTCGGGTTGAATGCGCAGAGAAAAAAAAGTGATCGCATTAACAGAACGAGCAATGAAGGATTAGGGAGAAGAGAAAAAGGCGGAAAAGAAGAACTGAAAGAGCTTAACACAGATGGGACAAAGCCCTCACATCTTTCCTCAGGCAGACTTCATTAGATAAAAGAAGGAGGAAAAGTTTAATGAATGTAAAGGGGAAGAAGACATGATTTTTATGATTCTCTAGAAACGTGTCTATCTGTACAAAATTTGAAATCAAAGACTGATCTAAACTGCTTGGAAAGGAGAACTTTAAAGGAATACGCTTCAAATAGTGCAATAAGGAGAAAATGAGAAAATGTCTTGGCATATATTACACGTCACTTTTTGAAGTAAGATTGAGATTGCAGTAGGAAGATGGGGAAAGGATCTATTCGAGTTATGTTTAAATTGCTATTTTACTTTCTATGGAATTAATAAATGCAACATAAAGGAGTTTCATCTATTTGAGGAAACCTTTTCTATCATACAACATATGGCCTGCATTCAAACTCTTTACCTCTTTGTGTTCTTTTATGAAATACCTTTCACGAATTAATTGAAACTCGGTGGCTAAGAAGTGTACCCCCTTAAAGGCTTCCCAACAAAAGATAGAACGTCATATCGAAAATTTATTCCATCCCGCATCATTGTGGATATGGTTTTCGTAAAGTCTGATTAAAGTATAAACTTTTATCGGAAGCAATATGCAGAAAACGCCCGTCAGGTTTGAAAATACGACTTGGAGGAACGTTTTTAGATATTTCAGTTTTACAAACTATAAAATGTTTAAGAAATGAATATTTTCCGTAAAGCAATGTCAGTATTTGAAATCTTAGCAGTTAAAGTATGACGACTTGAGAAATAACTTGGTTATTTTGCTTTTATCTACAGGCTTATAATTAAAAATGCAATAAAAAGATATTCCTTTATCTTATGATAAATAGGCCTATTATACGTTAATAATACACTACCAAGTAGATATCATAACAATGTGTTTTCATTAAAGCGTCTCAAAGCGTAATAAACCGCATCTGCCATTAATAAATTTATCAGCTTTTGGCATTGTGCATATTACTGGCTTTGAGCACTCGATTTGTACATGTGGCATTGTCAATAAGGGAACACAAAACTGTGCAATTATAGATTGATTCACTATGAAAAAATTCCTCAATAATATAACATGCCTTATTGATGAGCCAATTAGAGATAACCTTTTTAAATACTACTCTTCTTGATTGAAATATATATAATGGAGTTGATTAGCTATCTTAATAGTCATAATTGAAGAATTATCCATGATTATTGTAAGCCTGCAGAACAGAAGATTAATATTGTCTTGCTGACTGTAAGAATGCAAGTATTTTGAATATCAAATGTATTATAATTATGTTTACAAAATTTAGCGTATCAAGTATGTATCTAGCGTGAATATAATGTGGCCCATAATGGAACGGAGCTGTTATGTTGGTACTAAGAGAATCTAGCCCCACCCCTACCAGTGTGAACCACCTGTGTTTTTCGAGTATAATTCTAGCCACTGAATTTACAGGGTGCTTCACTTCCTCCAAAAGTATGGCCAAACCTCCGAAGCGTAACTTACAGCTTAAAACTTATACTTTCATGTTATATTTCTGGTTAGTAGAGGCAATAACTTTTACTTTGTCTCCATGTCGCTGATGAAAATTCTCATACGAGTATATGTAAATACATGAAAATAATTCTTCACCCTTCCTCTAGAAGTCCTAATTATTTGTAATTGCTTAGTCTTTCCTTGTGTGCCGATTGTAGCGAAATTCTTTCATGAGGTGGTATCCGAACCATCCCTTCATTTCACATAGATTACAAACATCGTTTATTAGTTACAGTACGTGAGCTTTAAGTTGAAACATGCCGTTTTGACACTACCTGGCCAGAGTAGGAGAGGGGGTGCGTTAATGACGGTTCGAGTGATGAGAAACCCTTCACAGCCACCCTTCACTGCCTAGTCGGCCGCGAGCATGAGAAATGTGGGATTCTTTGATTTAAAAAGATGCGCGAGGTGATGTACATTTCGCGCCTCATAATAGTACTTTGGTAACTAAGGAGGGTTTCAGCACTGCGACCAATTGCGCCCAAGTAACCTCAGCAGGGAAAAGATGAGATGAGGCAGTACAGAGATGGCCAGATCTGGGCCATTTTTCGTTAAACTTAGCATGTCCTACTTTAATAGTTATAATTATGTGTACAATCTTATAATTCACAAATAAAGGTCTGTTTCATAAAACTGTAATCACAAACTACAAATTACAAGTTAGGTTTCACAAATCATAAGCACATTTCTGTAAAGGAGTTTCCCATTTCATTTCGTAAGGCTTACTTCACAAGCACAAATCCTTTTGAGACCTATACCATTGTGTATAGAATTATTACAAACATAGACCTAAGAATAGATTATCGTCAGATTGCGTGTATGTGTGGATCGTGTATGTGCTTTAAAACTGTGCCTTACAACCCTTAGATTCTGGCAATGTACAGTCGAGTGCACGGTAACACGCCGATGGTTCTGATTTCTTATAGTGTCTTTCTTTATTTAATTTTCGTAGACTCTTTTTCCTCTACGCTCCACACCAGCCCTGGATGAGCCAATCTCTTATTGGCTTGAATACAAGTCCGACGCAGACGCATTAGCCTGTGAACAAAGGTCAGGCTTATATGAGCGATGAAAGGGGAGGAGTACGGAAGCATTTTACCTGTGTGGCTAGAAGGCATGCTTCCCAATGAAGGTCCGCATCAGCTCTTGAATGAATCCGTATCGTATTGGTTTGGTGTCAAAAGTCTGGCACTGAAATATCCTATGAACACAGTTGGTTTCAGACTCAGAAGCGAAGGAAAACCTGGGGGAGTAAGACAAACATTAATTGGAGTGCTGGAACCATTTAAGGGCTGCGGGATGGGCATGGTGGATGCGGTAGAGTATTTCCTTACCAACAAAAACCACTACGCTTATGTCGATACTACTCTATGCACTTGACTGAACATATTTCTACATGATTTGTTATATGCAGAAGTTAATTACAGAAGACAAAGAATGTTCAAAGAGTGGATTAATATGGACCCTACAATACGCACTAACAAGAAACTTCACTTTAGCACTGAGCGCTAACAGAGGTGTATATGCTGTAGAAAGTAAAATATAATTATTTTCGTTCGGGGTAACCTTTAATGACTGGTTTAAAATGCGTACAAGTGAATTTATTATAATATAGTCTCCTTAAATTGCAAGGAAAATATAAGAATAATATTACACTTGTATATTTTCACACATACTGAAGTCAAGAATGATAGCTGCGCCATATTTTCATGTATGTTGTTTTCTCAGTCTAAGATTTTAATGACCTTAAATAAGAAAATAAATAAATTCAAATATATACACAGGTGTAACAAAAATGTACGGCACAAACTGCAAAACACATTCCTCACATGTAGACGAAGAAATTGTGTTACACGAACATGGGTCTGGAAGCGCTTTGTTTCCATGTTACAACTCATTTTCTCCAACTCATTAATCATGGGAAACACACACGAACAGAACATTAGAATCATGGGGAACATGCACTCTTGGTTACGTTGTCGTTATCGTAGGTGCACCGCCAGTGTTTTGTTTTACATGTCCCTACTGCCATGCGACTTATGTCATTGCTTGTATACAGGTAACCTCAACTGTTCCAATGAGCAGTATGACCTTGGCAAGCATACGAGTTACTACGTACTAGTAGAGTTGATCACAGACTTGGCTCGTGAAATGGCAGTACACAAATGTAGAGATGACAGATGCCTATTTGATGTATGGATTAGCATACGGCAATGGCGCTAGCGCTCTACGTTTGTACCGGGAGAGATTTCCAGGACGAAGGTGCCCCGACAGGAAAACGGTTGAAACCATTGATCGTCGTCTTAGGGAACATGGGGCATTTCAGCCTGATACTCGCGACTGGGGTAGGCCTAGAAGGGCGATAACACCGCAACGGTAGGCGGCAATTCTTCAGGCAGTTAACAACGACCCTAGTGTCAGTACAAGACAATTAGCTGCAACAATGAATGTTTACCACATGACTGTCTGGCGAGTGTTACAGCGTATGCAGGCACTATCAGCAGCTTATTTTCTGCACGATTTTCTGGTTTATACAACAAAGTGTCAATCCTAATTTTAGTGCAACGGTGCTGTTCACAGATGAGGCGTCGTTTCAACGAGATCAGATTGTAAATTATTACAATCGGCATGTATGAGCTGACGTCAGTCCTCGCGCAACTGTTGAAGCAAGTCATCAACAAAGATTTTCTGTCAGTGTTTGGGCCGGCATTGTTGGTGACTGTTTGGTTAGGGCCTCACGTTCTTCCACCTAGACTCAACGGACAAAGTTACCATAATTTCGTAGAGAATGTTCTACCTTAGCAGATGTGCCTTTAGCTGTCCACAAAACATATACTTCATGCACGATAGAGCACCTCCTCATTTTAGTGTTAATCTTCGTCGGCTTCAAAATAACAGATTCATTGACATATGGATAGGTAGAGGTGGACCAATTACCTGGTCTACACTCTCCCGGGACCTAAACCCACGGGACCTTTATTTGTGGGGGCATTTGAAAGCTCTTGTGTATCGAACCCCAGTACCAGATGTTCAGAGTCTCCGTGCCCATATTATGAAAGGCTGCGAAACCGTACGCAATACACCATGGATACACCAGCGCATCCGGGATTCACTACGACGGTGGGTAGATACAATATCAACGTTCACGGAGGGCATATTGAACATCATCTGTGAGAAAGAGTTGCATGTGGTATGCTGGTACATTCTATTCTTATGTGTTTCCCATTATGAATGAGTTGAAGAAAATGACTTGTAACATGGTAAAATGTTTCTAGACCTATGTTCATATAATATAATTTCTTCGTCTACGTGTAAGGAATGTGTCCTGCAATTTGTGCCGTACATTTGTGTTACATCCTATTTATATGTGTGTTTATACATACACATACACAAACAATAAATATTTACAATTTAAAATGTATAGTTCACGATAATCTCGAGTTTAATGTTCTCGTAGGTTTCAATAACTTTCTTTCTTCTGTGTTTTCTTTACAATGTTTGCTTTCCCTTTTAAGTTGTCACTTCTACACCCTCCATATATCAAAAACTAACACTACCCAGGAGATTGTAGGGTCGCATTCAATTAAATAAAAACAGCTTTCATACGGTCTAGAGCTAGCCGATGACATTTTAAGACTGTTCACTGGTACATATTAATCAAATGTACGAACGTTTGCTCTATAAAACAGAAATTAAGTTATTTGTAAATTATGAATGCTCAGTTTGTGAATTTAATTTGTAACAATTGTGAAATTGTCTCCTTGGTAGTGGCAGGCACAATACTGACGGGGTCTCTGACGTTTCCAGATGAGTCATTCCAACCGGGTGCGGCTGAGGGTTCCCCCCCCCAAGTCCCACTGGACAAGCTGGACGGAGGATTCTGTGCCAGATGCCAGGGTAGCCCGATCTTAAAAAACCTGAAAGATGACGTAGTGTATGAAATAAGAGGAAACGAGTATCAGGAAAATTCATAGCCTATGATAATCCATCTCAGCTTTGTCTAACGACAAGAGATGGTTAGGATGGCTAGTCACCTCGACCACCTGCACACGAGCCTTAGACGCTATTGCCTGAGCCATTTCAGTTGGGTACCTTCCCAAAAAGAAGTCGCATAGCCGCCGTGGCTGGAGCGTCGGACTTCGGCACTCTGTAGCGCAAAGAGTCGCGGGTTCGAATCCCGCCATGGACATGAGTGTTTGTGTCCGTGATTTACTATACTGGGTATAAGGGACAGCAAAAAAGATTTCTAGTTGTTGAAGTGAAGTCGAAGAGGCATCTGAATCCTCCAACGCCCTTCGAATTACGTTACTATTACTACCTGCTATCTCTCAAAATACAATTAAATTAAATCGGCCTATCTTTTACAAGTTATTGCTAAAATATTGTATATTTTCGCCATAATGTTTCAATATTCTTAATAGCATTAGACACATTACTGTGCACCGCTGAGTAGAGATCTGTACTGGTCAAAATTCCTGGGTTCGGGCCTGAACCAGCCCAAGCCCGAGAGTAGGTTATACCCGTCCTGGACTCAATGGCCTAATTTTGTTTTAAATACAATTATGTTGCAGTTATTGACCATTGTTATTACTACTATATTATCATTTTATGCCTGCGCTGCGAAGGGACCCGGTTCGATTTACGGTACCTGTATGGGATATTTCCGCTTCTGGGAGGCCTGTTAAGGGATGAATTCAGGTCCTTGTTGCCAATTGAGGAGCTACTTTGCAGCAATGGTTGCTGCTGAGGTCCTGGACTTCACACGTAGAATCTGCATTTTGACAGCATACTGTCTTATTAACCACACGCCGACCGTATTCCTGCACTCTGCCACGATATCCTGGGCGTGAGTGGACGAATGGAGGTGGATATTGCAGTTGCTGTAGTGTTGTACAGTTATTCACAGAGAAACAGACAGAACCTCACAGATATCGTAATTATTTCAGTCTGCTAGGAGTTGTTCTTAAGAAAGCCGTATTAAAAATATGGGCGTTGAAAGACCGAATGAAAGTATCCCGTTTGTGGAGAATGAGCCAAATATAAATGGCATGGGGAAAATCCCTTGTTTTCATGTTTAAAGTACTGCTATAGTTAACATGTGTTCCTTTTGTGGATACCTCTCTAGCTGTGAAAAATAATGTAACATCTCGTGCATACATCTAAATACATGGTATTTTGTAGCTAAGCTGTGAAATATCCTTAAGAAGTAAATAAATATAGAAGACATATGGGTGCCGTGAATATGGAGTATAGCATTTTAATACATCAGAACGGAGAGAAACAGAACTCCCACACTCCCAATACACAGACGTTTTTACTCGTAACACCAAATATTGAACTGTGGTACACTTAATACTTTATTTTTCTAGGGATAAGAGCACATGATTACAAAGCATTCTTTCCTCTACTAATGACTTCCATTTCCCCTGGTCGCGGTCAACACTATGATACTTGGGAATGACGTTAATCCCACTGTTGAACCATAAGTACAATATACGTCACAATGATGCGTCCCTTTATGATTTTTAGTCGGCATTAGCAACCCTGAGAAAGGCTCTTGCGGCAGTTTGAAATCCATCAAGAGGACTGAGCCTGTCTCTCTTTCCCTCCCTCGCCCTCTGTCAGGGGATTTCGAAAGTTGAGATGTGAGAAACTCATTACATAGCCCAGATATTACAAAGGGAGGGAAGTGAGATTAAAAATGTGTTGGACGGCTGTCAAATTGCAGCAAAAGTAGGTCAAAATTACTACCCACAGCTCCAGCATTTTCACACAACCAGCCGCACTCAAAGAATTTCATCGCAGCATAATTTTGCAGCCATAAACGCTGTCAGTTACTGCAGCAGACTTCGGGATTTGATGACGGTCATTTCATTGTTATTTTCTTGTCACGGGAAACAGCTGAATTGTGGGAATGAGGAAAACCGTCAGCAGTAATGTAGGTCGTGTGCACGTTTCCCCTTTGTTTATGAAGAAATATCATTTACCTGAGGCCGGCATATTTGGCTGCGTTCACTGTGATTTCAGACTCGATCCCCGGCACCATTTGATGGCAGGATCAAGGTTTGGATAGTAAGTGGTAAGTTACTTGAATTGCAGGAACGAAGTAAAAGATCAAGGCTTGCAAGTATCATTGCAGGGTAATTACGCAATCAGTTGGATAAAACCATGAACTCGGTTTTACAGCATTAGTGCATTGATTTAAGCGTAGCGTTGTTTAGGGTAAGGGTAGCAGAAAGTTAATAAATTCTTTGTGTCCGATTAAGGGTTTAGACCAAAGTATCCTCACATATTGTGGCAGTAATTTGTATCACAATAATGTAAATGCCAGAGTGATTGTAGTGTAAATAAGCATTATTGTGTGACATTGATTTGAGATGTTTGTTAATTATAAGCATTGTTAGGAAATAAGTTTGCACGGCCTCACTGAAACTGACAATAAGAGCGAGTAACAATGAGCGAGGGGGTGAGTTGAATATTAATTAGAAGAGACAAACAAATGACATCAGCGCTTTTCTTCGAAATAGAGCATTTGTGTTCGTAATTTTGATTGGATATAAAAATAGACGCAAATGTTGGCGCGTTTTATTAACCAATAGCAGCTCGGTTATAATGGCATATCGGGGTGTGGGAGTATAAAAAGCTAAAGTCAGAGGCAGATTTCGTCAGTCCAACAGAAGCATTAGCGTGTAATACGTCGATCAGTTCAACATAAGTATTCGTGAGTTATACGTCGCGTAGTTCAACGGAGGCATACATAAAGTACACGTTACGCAATTCTACAAAATCTCTCGCGTCTTAGTTTGTTATAAATGTGAAACACGCGAATTAATAATGTGCAGTAAATAAGTGATTATAGTGATATTAGAAAATATAACAGTTTCTGTCTGGCGTGTATCAAGAGTCAATATGTGAACTTAATTAAAGTGTAAAAACAAATTATTTTATCAGTGTTATCTTTGAGTAACAAATCCTTTCCGTTTACACACCCTGTTCAAGAGATGTGTTCGACCGAGAAACAATAGCTAGCCGGAGGACAATGAACCCAACATCCAAAGTAGTAAAATAATAACAGGCGCCCAGAAATAAGATAACACGAAGTGACCGCGACAAATTGGCTCCCATACGTGGTGCAGATAAACATGAAGCATCTTCCAACTGCTAACAAATATACTACTTCAAATTGGCGCACAAACGTGGGGCTAACAAATATACCACTTCAATATTTATGGGAAATCCTTTGGATAATTATAAGTTACAATAACAGAAGATTAAATAGATATCATTCTGTTCCTTTCTCTACTATCTAATTATAATAGGCAAAATGAAGTGTTTAATTCCATCCAAAAATTGAATATGTAGGAGTCACCGGAAGTGCGTGTTTTTGTATCCCCTCTAACCGAAAACAAAAAGATAGAATTTCTAGAAAATTCTCCTTTGAGGTATTCTTATAAGAATAATCAATCAGCATCTAACTGCTAACATGGAAAAGAATTACAAGAAAAACAATTCGACTTCAGCAAGGAAAGGTATGCAAGATTGAACTACTACAAGTGATTGGCCAACCAAACTGTATGCGGTATTAATGCATCTGGTACAAGTAGCTCAGAGAAAAGTTCGGTACGAAATAATGTAGATTCTGAAGAAAATTTGTATGAAATATTTAGATGAGCAGTACTGAGTAATAGCTGTTATACGAATGTTCAGAAGGTCACTGTGCAGTTACAGTATATGTTGGAAATGTTGCCCACGGGCGAATATACAAGTCTGAACCCACCTAATTTTATTTGAAAACACTTTCTGTAGATCTGGTTGTGATATGCTGCTTACGAACGCAGTTATTTCAGTTTTTAAATCATGAAACATGCGCAGGCGATTGCGATACACTACAAATTTTGCTGGCCCCCAAAGAAAAAAGTCTGGTGGAGCAAGGTCCGGTGAGCGAGGGGGGCACAAGTTTTTTGGAGATGAGATATTTCCCAAACAACTCTTCCAGAAATCGCATAATGTTGTTAGCTGTGTGCGCAGTAGCGCCATCTTGTTGAAACCATGACTAACTTATTTCGTCTACCTTTAGCTGAGCTATAAAATCTGGGATAATTAAACAATAATGGCCATTGCTAACCGTTTCTTAAAAAAATTGCACCGTCTGGATATTACTACCCAAACTCCAATTTCGTGCAATGGCTTTTCATACACAGCACGAGGATTCTGTTGACTAATCGTGTGTTGTGTGTGTTAACATAACCAGTCTGTATAAAAGATGACTTCAAGAATATCAATAATATTCCTTTCAATAAACGACGTAAACCATTCACAGCAACGGATTCACTTTTCATGATCCACTTTCAATTTTTGCACTTCTGCCACTTCATACGGGAAAAACTTCAACATTTTCCTAACCTTTTTATGCATGGTTGCAAGCCCGATATCTTCTTTGTGCCAATATGTGCAATGATTTTTATGCACTCTGCTACATACAGTCAGAAATATCCAACAACTTCTCTTCGTTTAGTTTAGGAGATCTTTCAGTTCGTTCGGCATAAAACACTGAGTCTGTCTCTCTAAATTTCTCAATATGTCGACGAACTGCATTACGATGAGGTGCAGCTGTTTCTGGGAATTTCTCACCAAACTCCTTCTGCACTAATCTATATATTTATCGCCTTATCGAAAGACATTTTCAACAAGAAAAATATGTTCCTCAGTTGAATGCACCATAATGTAAAACCAAATTGAACATCTAAACGCTACACATCCCAGTCAATAGCTTTCATCAACTGATAATAATTGAACCAAGCAGTTAAATATTATGCAACAATAGAATGCTTTAAAAGAACATATCTGTGAAAATATCCATTCTACCAACTTATGTTTAGATTCAATGTAAAAAAAATCTAATCTGATTTAGAACATAATCTACATCCGTAGTAGTCTAGTGCACAGTGACTTTCTGAACACGCTGTATTAATCGACTATGTCGGAGTGAAGTCTACATTGTTACATACATGGTTGCCTATATTATACGCACCTTTCAAAATTTACTTGGAGAATTTCATGAGGAATTGTTTCCAGAATAATCAAGCAGTTGTATAAAATGCATAGCATTTACTAATGACATTGGCATTCTGAGAAAATTGTTTATGGACATAATTAATTGAACATATGAGATTTGCCTGCACAATCTTTATCTTTAAGTGTTCCCACGCATTTCCATGCCCTCTGCAGCAGATTTCAGTATCTCATGGGGATTAGTCATATCGATTTAAAAGGAGAGGCAACCAAGCTAGTCAAAGTCTTATCAAAAACATTTTAAATATAAGTCGGCCACGATATGAATGCGTTTGTTGCAGAGCGCCACTGTTTCGTTGACCTTGCGTAACGTGGTCAAGGTTTGGGAAAAGAGCGAATTGAGAGGGAAGGCGATAGTGGTAAGATACAGTTGTATAATGAAAACATTATTAACCCGCTGTTGTCTTCATACTAGTTCTGGGAATCGGCATCTCTGCGGATGTTTTCTTTACGTGATTGCAGTTCCGCCCACTTGTTCCGTAACTGTTTAGCTCCTCTTTCCACCGAAAGCACCCATACTGTCGCCAACTTATAGATCAATTTATGATAGCCTGCACTAAGTAAACATGGACAGTTCTTGAAGAAAGGCCACAGTAACGCTAGGCACAGTAACAATAAATCAACCTGAAGGCGAGGTCTTGCATTCCGGCTACGCAGGCTGAGCGATTTCGTTTACCATTAAGTAGATATGGTAAACTCCGTATAAAATTGTGCATATTATATCAGGTTATCGGTGGAGATACAAAATATAACATATCACGATATAAAATATCGCTATCATTTTTTATTATTCAGGGGTTTGGATGAACACTTTTACCATATTCCAGTAATCAAAACGTTTATCATAAACATACAATTTACTGTAATACTTCTGACATTAATAAAATAGTCATTTTATTAACACTACTGTTTTATAATAATTGTTAAAACTTTCTAGTTTTTTAACTAGATTTACAAAATATAAATAAATTTAACATCAAATGTGATTAGCTAAGGATTTTCGTTTTGAGTTTTATAACTTGATTTATGTATTAATTCATTTTTGTCCAAGATCACTCCCTTATATTAGGAATGGTAGTTTAGTTACTTTATCTGAATTTTTAGGATTCATGTACACATCCCAGTTTTAATAAAACAATTTTCATTTCAAAACACATTTTTAATATCAATCAGTTAGCACAGAGGTATAGCTAGAGGGGATTGGTTGGGTTTGATACGGCGCTCTTGCTAAGAAATGGTAAAAATAGCTTTGTTAAAATAATAGCACCTTTCAAGATTGGTGGGAACGAGATAGTTCCTAATCGTATCATCAGTAACGCTACATTTACCCCGTGTGTCTTACATAGTATCGCCAGAGATCGCAGCAACAGAATATGTACTTTAGATGGCGTCGGTACAAACATGTTAAGCTATAGGGGACTTCTGCCTCCTTTAATTGGTAGATCATATCGAATGTCCCAGTGCTAAATTTAAGTACTTTCCAAATGAGTGCAATATTTCCCAGTTTAGAATATAACATAAACCTTATTTTGTAGTAAAATAACATGGCCTGTAGCGATAATATATAATACTTCATAGTGATCGCTAATGCTCATGTCACAACGCATTTGCCGCTTAGAATACGCAAAACATCCTATTCTAATTTTAATTCAAACTGCTGCACCTTAATATTTTAATATAAAATGGATTTATTTAAATATTGCAACCCAGGATTAATTCATGTTTATCATTTGAGTTGATATAAATTGTTTAAAAAATGGATTCCTATACAAACCCCTCCTTAGTATTTTTCTAGCTACGCTACTGAGTTGTCACACACATAACTTATACTGAAACTACTAAAGCTTCATTTTATCTAACTTTGCCCTCTTACTAGAAGTTTCAGTAACTTTGACGCAGCCACGCTACGTCCTCCAACAATGAAGCACTACACTACTTTTGCCTCACGGTTGCTGCTTTTCTCCTCCTAGTTGGTTCTTTTTATACTTTGCCACGGCTGCTCGAGCATGAGGTCTTACTCACTGGGTATGCGTGAGTGTATGTACAGAGAAACACGAACGCTGTCTTAGAACTCATTTATTCACTATTTAAAATAATACTGCGGTTTGCCGATCACTTGTAAATGCATACGATGATACTTTGTCTTTACCAAGACCGAAGAATATTAACTACAGCTAAGCGTTCTACCCTCTAGCATGTTCGTCACCATTCTTATCCACACGACGAGAATGTCATCCCGCTCTCATCAAGCACTCAGGACAGACTGCCTTTTACCCACGCTGCACAAGGAAAGAAAGCTACTTACTTCCCCTACTCTCCCCTCAAACGCTCGTCACAACTCGGCGTCCTGAAGCCTAGAGTAGCCTTCACATCCCGGCCAGTGCAACTGCACCCATGAATTCCAAGAGAAACTGGCTTCAGCTATTTTACCCTTTATACCTGGGGCTGGTCCCTAATTAGCTAAACTGTGCCTGTCTGGTCTTTCTGTCGCTTTTACAGTCAACAATTTTCACAATGCTTCTCCTTTTTATACATACACTGATTTTAAATATATTATTACTTATTTTATATCGCTATCCTTCTCAGAATATTATGATAATTATTGCCTTTATAATTCCGACTTCAACTTGCTACACAAAAAAGAGCAGTATGGAAACATAAATAGAATATTTAGGTCCAATAGCGACTTCAATAAGTTATCGTTCTTTACAAATTCAAACAGTAGGTATACAATGTTGCACGCTAATATAATGTTACGCTTTAAAATAAAATAACATTGGGATTACAAAATGGCCATGCCATCGACAGTTCCAATTATATTTTCAATGTTTGATTTATGTTATAGATTGTGCATTCAAATTGAGATTCTTGTGATGGGTAGACGTTTTAGGCAATTGACTGTGAAGGGTGTGGCATTTCTTCTCGTAGATTCTGGTGTTAGGTGAAAATGGCCATTCAAACAAGACTAGTGTCTTGGAATGGTAGTCTTACATTAGAATTACATTTTGAAATAAACATTATGCCTTTGGTATTTGAGTCTACGGAGTTTCACTAGAACAGGAATCTCATAGCTTCTGGAGTGCTTTGCCAGGATGAGTTAGATAGGTAGAGGTAGATATTATCGCTTTTGGTTAGAAACATTTGTATATACTGTGACTTTGTCCAGTTTTCATGTGATCTACTTCAATTTTCCTTGTTACTTCACTTTTCTTCACCACTTGGCGGTGTGATGAAGTACGCGCGAAGGAGCCTCTTTTTCACTCCGCTTCACTCGCTGACGTCGCAACCACAAACATAGAATGCATTTGCTAACTCGCTCATTATCCACTCTCACTACTAAACGTGCAGATACGCAGGCTTATATAGCCGCTGGAAGCTTCCACATTACTTTCTAGAACATTATGAGGGCGGGGAAGGGAAACTTCCAGATGATTCTGGCTATCTGCCGACAGCGCTTCTGTTGTTTAGGTAGACGAGAGCGCTACCGCGTCTATTTATCTCTTTTTACTTTTCAAACTGCCCCTTGCCAACCAGCCAATAAGCTTGGGTTACAGCCACTGTGTCACAATACAGTATAATTATGTTCCACATGTTTTTTTCAATAATTTATTGAATATCTCTTTATAATCTTTACGGTATGTTTTGGGTTTGGAATTATTCTTAAAGGGTAAACATTTTTTTCTGGTACAGTTCCCAGTAAGCAAATTTAAGCGTGAAGATTTTTCCAAAGTTGAAAATGTTACGAGACTTAAACCTTGCGGAGTTTGTTGGATTCCAAAATGGAATTGTAACGAGCGTTTGGAATACTTTTTAGTGTCGGAAAGTAAAGAAGGAAAATATCTTTGAGTTAATCCATATCCATAAGCTACAATTTTGTGTGAGGAATATGTTTGATTCCCTCATGAGTTCCATAATCACCCTCTAAATATATAATTCAATTACTCTAATAGTGCTCTGCATGTTAATACGTTTTCCGCCATGGAATGCCTAATGGCAAAATATGACTTAGAGGGCGTAGGTATGTTGGGTATTAACCGTTATTATAAAATGAATATTATGTTCGCAATGACGATAAAAGCAAATACATAAAACTAAACGTTAACGAAACATTATCCATTCCATTACCAATTTACTCATCAAATACTTGAGTAATGTGTTCTAGGATCTTTAAATATTCGTCCTAATGGAGAAAATGTAATTAACAAGAATTATGTTTACGGATTTCACATAATGTAACGCAAAAATAATTCTACCTTACATGGCAAAAGGCCACTGTATCTCTTCGATCCCAGTTATAACACAAATAAAAATATCATACCAGTTCGCAACTCGTTAAAAATTCAGGCTACGGTTAACTGCATTTATATTCCAGGTTATAAAGAATCCAATTAGAGCAGTGCTACAATCACAGAATCGCAGAACATTTGTCGATTCTTTGTAGGGTACAAGCCTTACTTTTTGCTGAGACAGTTTGTTTGTCAGGCGATCCAAAACTACAAAGGACTGTTACGTCGCAAAGAAAAACGGAACATCATTTGTTACAGCTAGACATTTCAATGACGCCTTCAGAACATCGCTGTCCTTTTGACGTCAGATCATAGAGCTTGTAACAGATTACAGACGGCTTGACCTCCTAAAGACCGTTTTTAGGGCTAGTGCTTAAAGCAAACCTTTGCTGACAAAAGTTACTTCGATTTTAAAGAAGTCTAGTTTATGGATCATTCCGGACACAGATTAATACCAACCAATATCAGAAAAATTGTCAGAACACAAATTACACTAGTCTGCATTTTCAAACTTTTTGTCAGATGATTTCTTAAAAGTAGGTATTCTTGAATCAAGTTTTTATGCTGATTCTAGAAATAACTTCCGTTTTTTTCCTATCACGTCAGGCTTTTTAATATTTTGACAATTTTACTAAAGAGCGTATAAAAGTATTCAAATGGCCTAATGAAACGGAGCTGTCTAAGTTGGTATGTACTACCAAACTCTAGCCACGCCCCCTACCAGTGTGACCACCTCTTCCAGCCACTGAATTAGCAGGTACTTTATCTCCCACAAACTATGGTCAAACTGCCGAAAGGTAACATTGCAACTTAAAACTTATATTTTCATGCTACCCTACCGTTTTCTTATTGCCGTTTAGTAGCAGCAACAACTTTAACCTTCGTCTCCATTCTGCAAGCCTTCCTCTAGAAGGCCGAATTATTTGTAATTGAATCAGGCTTTCTTTGTGTACCAATCATAGTAAAACTCTTTCATAAAGGTGGAATCCCAACCACCCGTTCACTCCACATTCATTATAACACCGTTCATTGGTTAGCTTGTATGTTCATGTACTGTTCTCCAGGCCAGTCATATAGACATCTGATATCGCCTGGGCGGAGTCAAATGCTGGTTATCTGAAGATGGAAACCTTATGGAGGGAAAAACACTATAGCGATCTATGGGGAATGGCAGTTTACATGTTTACAATTATTGAAAATTTCGGAAATATTAAAATCAAGATGTTCTTAACCAAATATTTCAATCCGTACTTTCTATAAGCTGAAATAATATTATATGAAAGCATAAGTGTCCAAGTAAGAGAAAGCATTGCTTACTTCACTAAAGTATACAATCCATAAAACGCACTTACAAACTTACAGGGTATTTATCACAGGTCTGTAATTTTACCACATGATTTATTCATTTGTCTCGCTGCTTCTCAACGTCCCCATCTTTATCCTGATTAATTTGCTGTTTCTTTATCAACCAGTTAGCTAATATTGGGATCCATATCCGTGGTATTCAAGTGGACTAAAAATAGAACCATTTCCCTTGACGAAAGCGCCTTATAATGCCATCATTCCTATCTAGCTTAGCTTCATCCATTAATGAAGATGACAATACAGGATTACATCTAAATGAACATTTTCTACTATTAAATATAAACTCTTTCTGATATATATCCAACTACCGATGAAACAACGTTTTCAAAGCGTTCACTTGCGAAGGAAGAGCTGTTCTGCATATATTAATATCTATTTCCTCACAAACACGCCTTCTGAAAGAAGCAATATTGTTTGCAGTTCGGAACTGGCGCAAAACAACAAGGGGTGCAAGCCCTCTCCAGAAAAAACACGATCACACCATTACATCACCACCTCCGAATTTTACTACACACGCTGGCAGATGACGTTCACCGGGTATTCGCTTCCAAATGTGTATTGTCTTGACTGCTTCTTAACTACTCATTTAGCTCACCGAGAGTCCTTTGTCTACACGCTCCCTATTTCATTTTATATATAGCAATTTGTTATTAAATACAAAAGTAATTCTATGAGTAATTGCAAATTTTGTGAACTAATCAGACATTTAGTCTTACTATCTTTCACAACAAAATATATATTTCTCTATTTGCTTTGAAGATTAATTTTGGTTTTTTAGTTACAGTTGAAATAAAAGCAATCGCTGTAACGTTAGGTGCCTCAATGTTGCTTGCCTGTGGCTCTAGAACGGGCCTTAGCCACGAAGGCATCCATACTCAATGTATGTATTTGCTGAAGGATTCAAGTACTTGGTACTGTGTGGTTCAGCACTAGAGCGCCATCTTGTTCCCACTATTTACTTGTTACTTTAGAGACTTATCCCGTTCTACGAAAGCCACCGGCTCGTGAAATCAAAATAGCCATGTGCTTCGTTTGTTTATAACAACTGAGCGAAGAAGTGAAACCACTTCACACTCAGCGAGTACTCTTCCATTACCACCGAATATATTCCTTTTAATTAGAGATAATATATGTTATAAGTGTGCTGTTTTCACAGACTTGAACTCCAGCAAGTGTTCAGCACTGCATATCTTACAAAACTTTCAATGCCTATCGGAAAATGTATGTTTGCTACAAAATTACAGCTTATCTAAGGTAATGCTATTGATATCGACAAAACACAACTAGATGGCAATGTAGTTCACACAGGATTCTATTCAAGTCGTTAAGGAAATGGCATATGAAACGTTTAAATAATGTATTACCCACCTTTTTTAATGTTTATCTCAGGCTATATTAAATTTTAAACAAAATATCCTGAAAACAATGTGTCACCATAATCGTGTTGAAAACAAACAGATACATGAAACGAAAACAACGTCTTCTCTGCCTCTGTAGTCTGGTGGATAGCATACTAACCTCCAAATCCAGAAGTCTCGGGTTCGATTCGGGAATTTTTTCTTAGCCAGAATTATTCCTCATCCTCCCTAGAGTCAGGAAATATGAATGTTACTGTAAATGAATGTGTGAATTTAATATAATAACCAAAAGCAATGCCACACTCCAGTAAGCGAGTAAAGATCGCGAGTAAGTAAGTGAGATGAGTAGTTACTCCGAAGACAAAGCCGTCGATATGACCTTAAATGTTAAATGCGGCATATAAATGGAACATTAAAAAATGGCCCCCTCAAAAATTGACAACTGGAGCTAGGAATCCGTGGTACATTTCCAGATTAATAGCAGTAAGTGTAGAAATCTCAAATGGATTGTATTGGACTGGACTGGATTGGATTGGCTACGGAGGGGACTCGGCATTAATCCATATAGGGGATATTGAGTCTATACCCTACAAGGGGGCGTCCACGGGAGGAAGGATAAAGCAAGAGGACAATCGGGGCGGCCAGAACCAGGAGTGACGGCACAGGAATGACAGGGTCCCTACGTTTCCAGATAGAGAATCCCCTGCAGACTAACAGGCAGACCGGGGACCCATCTCGCACAGAGGGGGGCCAACGCCCTCAAGGAGGTTCGGATACCCCCGGCATCCAGCTGAAAGCCGAGGGACGGAGAGAGTGTCAAAGAGCATCCTTTTCCCTAGCCATACTGCACCGAAACACCATCACCGACACTTCCAACTCTGAAAGAGACCAACGGATGAAAAATGAAGTGAAATGAGAATGGAGATGAAATTGAGGGACAGGAAATTCGTGGGATGTGAGAATCCTTCTCAGCATTCTCCCGGCGACCCGGGAAAACCCCCGAAAAAACCCAGGGTCAGAAGGTTGGCCACAGAAATTGAACCAACGAGCTCTACCGAATGCGGGCTACAGACGAAACCGCCTGAGCTATCCCGCTAGGTTATGTCATATGAGAATATTTCATAAAGATTTCGGATTAGAAACTTACTAAAAAGTCATTGATTTTATAAACTTAGACACTTCCATTTTCTTGAAGCTAATATGCATTGTTTAATGCGTCAAATTTTATGTTAGCTGACAATATACATTCTGCGATACGTCTACAGTCTGAAGCTATGCGTTTGAACTTCAGTCATGTAAAAGCATCACATAAATAAAACCTCGTGTCTCAGGAAGCTTAGCTGTAACAATTTAAGTTAATTAACCCGTTATATTTAGAAGTATTATACTTTGTTACAATGCAGTCTTATCTCTTAAGTCTCTTAGTTTTTATTATACTACGTCTCCAGGAGTTGTTCTGCTTTGAGCAGAATTTCTGAAAATAGAAAGTAAAATGCATGAATTACTGCGAGATACATTAGCACACATGATGATGGTAACAACAAATAATAGTAATAATAATAATAATAATAATAATAATAATAATAATAATAATAATAATAATAATGCTGGAATCAGCTTCATAGCCACTCTTTCAAATAAAAATCATCTCAATAACGTCTTAAAATTATAAATTAAGGCAGAAAATACTTCTTTGAATGGTACAGCATAAAACAAGATTTTTATTTGTTTTATAATATTTAACTTCGAGACGAAATATTGTGAATAAATAAATTATTAAAGAAATAACTATCTAAAAAGCATAATACGGTTTTAAAGAATATAACGTAGAGATATTTGGTTGTGCGTGCAAGCGTAGTTACCTTGTAGCTATGTTTTGATTATACACAGCCCAAATGTAGACCCGCTTTAAAGTTGTTTACTTTCCTTCTTATGGGATTTTCTCCAAGGAATACAAAACTAAATGTACTGTTCCGCATACTTCACTCGCGGTTTTAATGGGCGTGAAATGGACGTAATAAGGGTAAAGCTCCCTGGAAAGATTCAAAGAAGTTGCATTAATTAAATTACTAATAAAAGTCAGAGCAGGAATTCTCTGAAATGAAAAATACTTGGCATTCCTCGGCAGTAAATTGCTAACTCGACCGTACATTCTTTCTTTGGAGCAAGAAATGTTAACATCTCTATGTTCATTCTGTCTTCTCTTGCTGTCTCTTCTTTCTACTTTCTTCCTCCTTCCATCGTTCTTCTTCAGTTCTTTCTGAGATACTAATTTAAAATGGTATGTTAACAATCCTGGTATATGTATGTGTTAGATGGTTTAAGCATGACAGTAAAGATATAACTTCTTTATCTAAAGTACACTTGCAGTTACACACTTAAAAACATAATTCTGTCTGAAAAAACATTCTGTTTATCCAGTTTAGAACCGAAAAGACGTGCATAAAAGTATTTACAAAGTTACAATGTAATACATTTTCTATTTAAACATAAAAGTGCATTCAAAGCTCAGAATATGCATCTGTTTAGCAAGAAAGTGAACAGTTTACATCCAAAGCTTTTTTTTTAACTTTTGTGATCAAATAAACAGAATTTAACCAGAAAAGAGAAAAGCTCTTTCACCAACCAAAAACAATTCACAATATCTCTTAAAATTGCATTATTTATACAACAAATCTGGTGTGTTTCACTCATATGACTTTCTCTCCTCTTGTACAAACTATTTTACAAATGCTTATTCTCCATATGCTTCATGTTAATCGAGATATCGAGATGCTAAGCTTATTGCTAATTTTCTTGTAGACGCAAGGGGAATTGGTAGTCTTTAAGCGATAGTCAAATATTTTGAGAGCTGGTTGCTATGTGGAGTATTCTATTCTCTTTGCATTACCAGGACAAAAAACATTGAATAATGAATTTCCATTTGAAAAAAAGTATAAGTATTGGAAAATTTAAGGGAATAACAAGCAATATCTCGAAAATTTTTCACTCAACAAAACAATGTTTAGAAAATAAATTGTGTGTTTTAACGAGATCTACATTTTTTGTGCAGTAAAATTTTGTCTATCTCTTATGGTTTACCAGTTATGCAAAAGTCGTTCACAATGAAGAATATCTTTGTAGACATTCCCAGAAAATTCGGGATATACATTTTATTTGTCATGAAAGTATCTTAAGTATGATACTTTAATCAAAATCGTTAGAGCCATTTTTGAGAAAATTTTCAAACAATTTTCCATGTAAAGGGTAATCTGGGGTGCGGGGATTTTCTTGAAAACCTTGTTTCACATCTCTGGAAGATACTGAACCTAAATACCACGTTTGGTGTTTATCCGACTGTTCGTTTCTGAGTTATGCTGTTCACAGACAGACACACACAGATACATACATGGACATGTTTCCAAAAATATATGTATTTCCGGTGAAATCTCGGTATCGAATTTTTGAGTGGAATGCAACACTTCCCCTACTTACTATACGTAGTAGAGAAAGTAAATAGGCGATCCTTTTATTATTTTTACGGCAGTCAGATAGTCATTGCACAGGCAACGCAGTTTTGGTTAAGTGCACAATTCAAATACAAAATTAAAGTGATTCTAAAGTAGGTTGTTTTATTTCTGTACTACTTACTTACAGTAAGTAGACTAAATACTTTATTCAACCGAAAATTCAATACCGAGATTTCATGGAAAATACATGCTTTGAGACTCCGTAACCCCACCCTCAATAAAAGAATGTTTAGTAAAAGGCCCGTGTGTGAGAGAGAAAACATAACTCAAAAAGTAAGAGTCTGATAAATACCATAATTGGTATTTTCAATGTTTTCCAAAGATGCGACACGAAGATTTTCAAAACAATCCCCCAAACCAAAAATACCCTTTACACGGGAGATTGTTTGTTAATTTTGATTTTCTCAAAACTGTATCTTAATGAGTTTGATTAAAATTCGTATATTTAAGATACGTACATGACAAAATGTATATTTTGAGTTTTCTGAGATTAACCTGTGAAATCCTCTTCATTCTGAACAATTTTTGTATAATTTTAAACCGTAAGAGTTGGAAAATCTTAATACACAACAAATTTAGAACTCGTTAAAGCACATAGTGTATGCCAAATAATATTTTGCTTCAATATGCGTTAACCGTTTCAGAAATAGTTTTTGTTACTGTCTGGAATTTTTAAATGCTTATACTTTTCTCAAGTGAAAAATCGCTATTCTTTTTTTTTTCTCGTGGTCTTGCAAAGAGAACAGGATTTAAAAGCCATCACAGAGTGGCCCGCTCTTAAAAGATTTGACCACCACCTAAGCCTACTGCATTCCACTAATCCTCCTGTAACCTACATTGCTGTACAAGTTCATTACTAATGCACTCGCACAGGGGCGGGAAGTATAATTCCACATTCTCACATGTTCCAATAGCTAAAATAATTGAGGAAATATGTGCATATAACATAATATTTTTGGAAAAGTCAATGCTACAAAAGAAACATCTGTTTTGAACAGCTCTACTTTTTTCTTGTGGAAGGTTTTTATCTGTGTATTATGGTGTCTCAAATATACTAAATTGAATGAGAATGAGGAACCTTTATCAGGTATTTACGGAAAATTTCAACAATTATGGTAATTATTTCTCATCTGACGCTTACGGTATCTTAATATAAATTTTTATTGCTGCTTAGAAGACAATAAGCATACAAAAAAGTAACTGTTTTGGACTGGAGGATTTCCAAACATATATTGGGGTGGAATGAATTACTTCCTCTACCTTAAGTACAGTGCAATTATAGAACGTACTCTCAATATATAACTGTTATCGCCAGCGCTAGGAGAATAGTACCAGACGTTTGGTTTAACATGTCAAGTCGCTCTTCGCGCTAAAATGAAAGCGGAGATTATCGGAAACGTTCGAGCTTCCCCGGCTTCGAGGTGACAGAGACGCCTTGGCGTTCATCAATCAAAATTCTAAATTCACAAAATAGTCTTCAACTAAATCACACTAACATGAATTGAGTAGTATTTGTGACACTCTTTAACTGCTATGGTTCTTAACGTTGCATTCTATATTAGGCGTGAAAGTCCTGAGATTTTGCTCAGAGGCCTCTTTATCAGGCTTGAGGTTCTTTTATGTGTCATAAATCCACGACATGCGACCACAGACTTTTCTTCCCTTCCGAAGGAAGCCGTACTAAGACTTTTTACACCCGAAAAAAATATATCGCCCTCTGCCGAGTTTGAACCCGCGATCTCGAGAACTAGAGACTTGCATGGTACCACTGAGGATAACAGTAACAACATAGTCACATACTTACTATGTATTTGGGGACGTGACATATTTTATTGTGGTGCAGTCAACTGTTTCATTCTCATCCTGTGTGCACTGACCTAAGTGCGGAAAGGCAGTTGGACCCACATTACGGCCACATTATGTGAAATATATAAAACAAATTTTACTTTTCGGAGCCAGTCCGTGTTTTCTATTAGGAAGTAATTGTGATGGGCATTCAGATGTTGTATATAAGACTAAAGATTGTAGATTACTGCGTGTGCTTTTGGAATGCCCTTGTGAATTGAAATTATTCGTTAAACAGCATAATTTCACGACATTTATACTGATGTTTCACTTTTCTTTGATTTAACTCGTTTGCTTCAATATTTACTTATAGTGTTTAAATGTTTAACGACATACACTATTTCTGTTTCGGCAGATTCAGTGTCGCCCAGTTTTCAATATTATTTATATGGCGGTATGCTAGTTGTTTATACGTGACTACAATCCCAACCATCTGAATGCAAAAGTAACATCGTAGTACCTAAACTGAACAGAAAGTAAAATGCATAGGTTTACATTTCAAGTAACAGTTTTTTCTTAAAATTTTTCTTTCAAAATATCTTCACAACACTAAAAATTAATGTATTCAAACTTGCTTTGGATATTAATCTGTTGTAGTTTGTTCTTGAATTTAGCACTTTGGTCATGCTAAAGTCTGCGTTACTTCATAGCAAGATCAAGTTACCTTTAACTCCAACATTCAAGATGTGACACATGACTAGAAAAATGCCGCCTATTCGACTGGGGTATCATGTGAAGGAATGTTCTGAAATAGTTTCTGTAATTCGGTATTTTAAAACATGCATACATATTGTCGCAGCCTCCAATCAACCACGCTCAAGGGGCAGAGCACTCGCTAGAGAGGTAACAGGTAGTTAACAAATTGTAATAATTTGAATAAGGCGACGCTACGACTAGGGACGCAGCTAAAGTGAAAGTGCAGAAATATTATTAAAAACTGGCAAAAGGACACTTACATGGCTCAAAATATGTAGATGGAGCTTTACACTATCATAAATAAGACAATAAAGATTTGGATGGTACAGTATTTTATTAGATAAAACTTACTACATACCCCATCTTAGTTCCATGCCTGTCGGGCGAGGCCGCCATGCATTCCTGCACGGAGAGAGCGAACGCAGGTCTGGTCTGGTTTACTGTTACTCACTGACTCTCAGCCCCAAGCACGCCTCAAAAAGCGTGGGGGACGCCAACTAACCTACCCCCACCTAAACTGCTAATCCCCACCTAAACGTCAACCGCCATCTCGAATCTAGGTGACCAAAGAGACGTATGCGCATACGTCACAATATTACATTTTAATTCAGTTAAATCAGTATGTGTTATTCATACATTTAAAAGCATTATCCAGATGCATTATTATAGCACGTTAATTTCTTCAACAGAGCATATTATTATTTCTAATCTTGTATTGCTCTGAACAATATTGTTCATACGTCAAAGATTTCAGAAAATTTAAAGAACCTATAAATACAATTTTCTAAAACACTGCACCTCGTTATGTATTCAAAACATATATTTAAAATTTTCATTGATAGTTATATTGCCGCAAGGTAAATTTACTCAGTATCAGTGCTGAACGTCTTTAAATTTTTAGATAACTCCACATAGTGTAACTATTTTCAGTAATTAAACATTAAGCTTTGAAAATATTGAAATGTTAAAAAAACAAGCTTTCATAACGATACACCGTGCATTCCCTCATAAAAATATCTGGGGCCATGATTTGAAAGAATGAATCGCGTACGCGTTATTTGTTCATCCCTAGGCAGTGAAGAGCGGAGCTCAGGTTTGTGTGGGGTCAGAACGCTTGTCTACAAAGCAGCAGGCGACCGACCGGTTTTGACTTCCACGTTCTACATAGCTATTTTAACGCCATTACTCTATAAGGTAGTAGTCTGCACCGATAGAAATTTAATTTAAGAAACAATTTTTTTCTATACATAATCACTTGCCTATTTGTTTTTATAATTTGAAGGGCTGTTAAGGAAGAAAGAACTGTGGACTTTTAGCAAAGAGATTTATGCAATTGAAATATGTCAGACGATACGAATGCTAATTTAATTAAGGATAATAATTGCAGCTAGGATCTTTTTTAGCAATCGTAGTAACTAAATTGTGTTTAAATACGCATACAATTAAATTACATGTCATATTGACTTTACGCTCTTGACAAACAAATGTTATCAACGAAACTTATATAGTGATGGCGGTAGTAATGGAAGTAGTTAAGAGCACTTTACTCCATCGTTTAATGGCACCCTAACAGGTTAATAACATCATTTTTTATTTTCTAGCCTTGCATCAGTGGAAATTATATGAAGTATATGACAGACGTAAAAGCAATGTTTTGCTTACATTTCGTTATAATTCAGCTATTCAATCACAAATGAATATTTGGTTTTTGCCTTAAATTGAAAGCGCTTCAATTAAGCAAACAATCCTGTCGAATACTTTTCGAACATTGTAGAAAGCTGAAGATCTAAAACAAGCTTTTTACTTTAGGTAGAATCCGAAAAGAAAACAAAGAAAAAAACGGAACATTGTTGGTATTTGTTCCCAATTTCTCCCCCTACTTTAATTCTTGGGCACTAAGAGTTTATAAACAATATCACCAAGTTACGCTCTATACCTATGTTTGTTCTCAGTCAGGAAAAAACACATTTTACTTTCGTTCAACCAGAAACGATTTATACTTGCCTTTAATTTTTCTTACTCTGCGGAAACATAAAACAAACATAATTAAAGGTCAAAAACTTCACATCCAGACGAGAGCTGAACCCGGAGTTCTAATTTCATAAGCCAACAAAGCCAAAGAAGTATCCACACTAACTATTCTAAATGCCTATGATTTGTTTTAAACTAGTAGGGTTTAATCAGAGGATCTTGATATCATGTGACATTGTCATCACTTTGTCGTCCTCCTGGACTAGTGGTACAGCGCTAGCCAGTAGTTCCCAAGGTCGCGGGTTCAAACCAGCGGGCGTAAAAACTCTTAGCACGGCCTCCTTCGGAAGGGAAGTAAAGCTGTTGGTTCCGTGTTGTAGATTTACGGCACGTAAAGGAATCTCAAGCCTGATAAATAGGTCTCTGAGCAAAATTACCAGTCTTTCACGCCCAATATAGAATGGGGCACTAAGGACCATAGTATTTAAAGACCGTCCATAAACAAAATTTAATTTAATTTTCATCACTTTGGCCTACGAGCTAGCAATCACCAAATGAGGAATTGGGCATGTGAAGTGATAAACACGGACAGTATTGAAAGCCCACAATCTACAAAAACTCCTTACATCATGCCATACACAAGTGAGGTAACCAGGGGCCGCAATGTGGGAATGTGGCCCAAATATGCCAAGCAGTTGGGCATGCAGAAGAAACTCTGTGGTTATGAGTGAAAAGAACATAAGACAAAGCAAAAGCAAGGAAGGCCAAAGAAGACCACGGTAAAGGACGCAATGAAAATTCCTTCCTTCCAGCGACAAGAATAACAAGAAGTCTAAATCAATGGAGTTGATTAGTCGACGATTCTGTGCTGCTGGTATCCACATCGTGGGCCTGCGAGAAAGGCTGCCAGCATCTGCCAGCAAGTCAAGACTTCTGGAAGATGATAATTTGTCTGAAGAAAGTGTTTTTGTCAGACGAGATGGGAGACTTGTCTTTATGGTGACCAGAGGACACTCGCTTCGAACCTGAACACGTGGCTACTGCACGGAGTGGCAGGATCAGCTTAGCTGTATAGGGCTGGATGAGTAGGCGAGCTTGTTGAAGTCTCCTCCAACTTGGAATATACTGTAGTCCTGGAATAATGCATGCTTTCAACGGGGTGATGCATTTACCCGGAAGAGGAAATGTCTATGATACATTTTATGCACGATAACGACAGTGTGCACATATCCCGGACCACAGAGGCTTAGCTTCTGCAGCACCCAAACATTTCGGTTTTGGATTGGCATGCAAAGCCTAAGACCCTTAATCTAGTTGAGAACGTATGGAGATTAATGGTTCCGGTCTAGGAACAACGTCATGAACGTACCAAAAAGGCACTTAGAGAACATGTTTGGGAAGTCTGGGAGAGTATGAGGAGATCTCAAATCTGTAGCTCTTTAGTTTCCTCAATGCTTCGGAGACAAAATGAGGTCATTGAAAGTCAAGGCTGGTGGCTTTCCTATTGAAGAAATAAAAAACGAAGTCCCAAAAACGTTTTTCATTATTATCATTAATAATAGTATTATTCTTGCATTTATTATAAACGTATTGCTATTGCATTTCACATTTGGTGGATTTGTGTTAAGGAAAATGTGTTTAATTTCTATAAATGTGTATAATTTTTTTTCGTGCTACTAGTGCTATTAAACAATATCCACGATGCTAATCTTGACGCCGTTTATCGCGTTTGTAAGCTAGTGTAGGGAAAATAATGTTAAACGCTATAAATAAATGGAAGAAGTTTAATTTTTATTTTATGAACAATTATGAATATTGTTATGGAAAACATTCGACATAAATGCCAGGATTCGAACCACAGATCTTTGGCATTCCGTGTCGGCACTTTGCCACTGAGCTCTCATGGTCGCCTGGTGACAGCACAACCGAATCTAATGCATCTGATTCTACCTCTAACTCTTGTCTACACACCAATAAATTCTCTTCACTTTTCCAGAAGGGACTACCAAATGTAATACATAAACTGTGTTTAAGTATAACATACAATGTAAACGAGTAAATGTTATAATCAGTTGTGATAAAACGGTAAAGTGAAAGTGGCAAAAATAAAACGAAATGATAAAAGTAAAAAATCTAAGTAAAATAAATACAAACTTTCCAACTACTCTTATAATTATTATATACATGGTTACAAATAGTTTAAAATGCCAATTGAATTTCTGACAGCAGCAACTGCTATTCTATAAATAGGATCAGTATTCCGCTTGAAACGTTTGCATGCAGAGTTTTACAAAGAAGCTTGGTATTATGCCTCTCACGCCCACCATCAACCAAATCAATTCAATAGAAATCAGGTTGTGGTTTGCATATAAAAAGGGCATTATTAATATTGTTATAATAACATTTATTATCATTAATAGAAACAGACACTAAATATAATATCCATTTTTCTTTTGTATAAATAATAATAATAGTAGTAATAATAATAATAGCATATTGATATGTCAAATTACTTATACAACAAAAGTATATTAAACGAGCAAACACATAGTTCTAAAAGGCACGAAGGCAGCTCATTTAGCGGGAATAAAAATACAGATCCCATTCTCGTGCTTTAACACGGGAATCTCTGCAATGCCGCCAAGCTATAACGCTCCTCTTTACACCAAAACGGACAGTAATAGAACTCTCCCACACTTCCGTTGAAAGGGTGAACGAAGTACATGGAACGGCTGTTCGTATTACGAACCCAGATACATTTGACAGTGCACCTATAATGTAAAATTAAGCTAACTCAAAAAAGTATTTTGAGAAAAGAGTAGATACTAGAAAAATTCATTAATCATATCATGCTACATGCAGTTGCTAAACAATTCAAGAATTCTTTTTAATTATTTAGAGCATTATATTGATTTATATTAGCATTTCATCAGAATAAAGCAACCTCAGGATTGTGTAATTTAAGTCATAACTAAACAAATCGTGGCTAGCGAGATAGACCGGCTACGGCGCGAACTGAAATCAGATGATACTTCTGCTCCAGTCATGGCACAATGAAAATTTTAGTCGCCTAACATATCCATGTTCTAAACAATAAATTTCTCGTTAAATGCATATAAAACGTAAGTTGTATCATGACGTTTAAGACCACCATTACTGCGTAACTCTGATTCGCGCCGTAGCGTGTCTATCTCGTTAGCCACGTGAACAATAATCTGATGTGTTACACTCGAAAGACTTTCTCTACCTACTAGTTTATATTATACAACTTTTACAAACTATTCTTACGAAGGCTTATTTTTCTATCTACCTCGTTTTAATCGAGATAAACCTTTGCAGAAATAGCTACCTTACACATTTCGTTGTAGACACAAAGGGAATAGCGATATAAGAAATATATAAGAACTGAACACTTATGCTGGCCTTGAAATTCCATTCTCTTTCCATGCGATCACAAGAAACAATTGAATATCCACAGCGCTTTGAAAGAAAGACAAGGTATTGAACAACTCAAGCCAGTAATAACAGCTATTCGCAAATGGTTATGCTACAAAAAATGCATTTTATATATATTCTGTGTTTTAAAGATATCTACATTTTATGTGTAATACGCTTTCATCTATGGTGGTCCCGTGTCGTAGATTTACGGCACGTAAAAGAACTTCAAGCCTGATAAAGAGGCCTCTGAGCTCAATTAGCGGTCTTTCACGCCCAATATAGAATGGGACGCTAAGAACCACAGTAGTTAAAGAGCGTCCATAAATGAAACTCAATTTTAATCTATCGCTTAACGTTAATTAGTTATGCAAAATTCCTTCTGAATGAAGACTTCACATGCTATTCCCAGAAAAGTCAAGATAAATTTTATTTGTGAGGTAAAATAATAATTCTTTAATATGTGGCAATTTAATCAAAACCGTTAAAGAGTTAGTTTTGAGAAAGTCAAAAATTTCGAAAAATGTTGGATCTAAAAGGTAGTTTATGGTGGGACAGTTTCTTAAAAATCTTCGTGTTTGGCATTCATCCGACTTTTTTGTTGAGTTATGCTGCACACACACACACACAACACACACACACACACACACAGACACACACACGCTTGCGCGCGGCCTTTTTTCTAAAACTTTTTCTTTTTTGTATTTAGAAGGCCTCAAAATATGTATTTCCGGGGTAATCTCCATATAGATTTTTGGGTGGAATGCAATACGGCTCTACCTATTATGTACGTGGTAGAGAAAGTAAAAAACATTTATTTAGGGAACTCAAAATACGTATTTTTGGGTGAACTGCAATACCTTCTGTACCTATTATGTACGTGGTAGAGAAAGTAAAAGTGACAGCTTTTGAGTTGTCTAATTTTTGCACTAGGGTGCAATATGGAGATATGATATAATGAATGTTAACATACTCCTGATGCTCGTATCTGAGTGTTATTGTTTTCTAATGTACTGCATTTGAAACCAAAGTCATTAGCAGTCTTGCTCTCCACTACTTCGCTGTCCTGCAGTCATAACTTTGTAATGCAATACAGTACTTGTTCAGGATGTTCGTTTATATCCTCTTCTAATTTGTTACATAAAACTCGTATATAAGCATTTTCAAGTTTTAGTATTCTTTTCATTAAAACTCTTTATGGCCAGTTTTTCACAGTCTCAATTCTCCATATCCTTCGGGCTCCCCTTGCGTCTAGCTGGCTGGCTCAAGTTTTTTATCCCGGGTTTACCAGGGAACTACCAAGAAATTCAACGATTTAGGTGTTTGAACTTTCTTGCGCACACTCATTCATGTGACGCAAAGAAGTTAAAGTGATATAACCGCACTGTTTATACCTGGCGCCAATCAAGAAGGTGATTGACATTTCGCGGAGCGAGAGAGGCGACGTTGCCGCTCATCGCGACCACGTGGAGAGCGTATCGAAGGAGACTGGGTTGCGCTTGCATTGTAGAGCGGATACTATTTATATTCGTATACGAAGACAATTGTAAAATAATGAATCTACGTGCAGAGGATAGATCATCCAGGAATATATCAGTGTAAAGATCTGCGTTAACAGAAGAAACATACCTGTGAAATATTGATGTTTATTCTTATGGAAAAATGCCACTGATTTCCGAATCGCTTGCATCGCTGTTGTTGTTGCTTTCTTTTCTTTCCAGGAGTTTCTAATTTAGACCCTGATGCCTGATTTTCTTCTTTATAATATTTTTCTTTCCCAAACTTAACCACAGTATTCTTACTGATTCCTACAGCACGCGAGGTCCTGTCAAGTACATTAGAGAATGGAATAAGACGCCCCCTGCTCAATTTCTGCTCTTCGAAATATTCTCTCACGGAGCATATTATTTCCCGCGCCTGTCCTTTAATTGGTATAGCTTTACCAAATACAGTTTTATTCGGTTCCCGAGTGAGCCCAGTTTTTCGTTTGGCTACGCTATCTTTGTCACTATTTTTGGACATTGTTAAATATCCATTAAACACAATTATAAATGCTCACACAACACACACACGCACAAATACACGAACTCAAATACATCTAACACAAGGCGAATACCATACAAATAGGACGACGCAAAAGAACTTTTCAGTAGGCAGGCAATCTCTTAACTGATACAAACACGCAAGCAAGCTGGGGCTATAAAAGGAGGAATTGTTTATAACTGCAGCGACAGCAGAAGATAAGACTTCAGTTCATGTTACTGCAACGGTCGCTCGCCCGGCAGGTCATACCAATCACGTGTTACGATATCGCAACAACGCATTTGCGTCTATCGTTGCTATAGAAACGTCTTAGTTCTAATTGGTCCTTCTAATGGTTGCTATTATGACCGCTGTGACGTATTCATCCCCTCACATTCATTTAAAGCTTTCCGCCACGTGGTTAGTAACTGTCAATCACCTTCTTGATTGGCGCCGAGTATAGTAAATGCATTTTCTAACTTTCCCTCTCCTAGCGTATAATTTCAATGAAGATTATGAAAAATAAGATTAAAAAGCGCGAAATAATGAATAAACGCAATAAAAGTGAATAATAACCGCGAAGCACTAAAAATTTTATTATCTAATGCTTGGCATTTAGTAATGAATCCATTAGCGCTCATGCACCAGTAAAAAAATGAAATACAAGTAATACAACTGAATAATTACCGTGCAACAGTAAACAAATGTAATACAACTAAATAATTACCGCGTAGCATTAATTACGACGACGACAACGACGTAAGTAAGCATGACGACGTTCCAACTACCGCACTCTTCAGAAAGTTGTTCTATGTCCCAATTTTCCATTAGGACAGCGTCATTATTTAAGATCTCATTCTCTGCAACGATGCGTAAGTTGACTATGTTGATTGTTGACTGCTGACAAACTCAAACCAGAATACATAACCAATTCAATAAATCGCGCCAGAATAATAATCGGAAGTGCTTATACAACTTTGGGGCGTTTTAAAAGGCCAAATGACACACATTCGCGGAATGTTACCGATGTTTATTTTTTCTACAGAGTAACCTGCCTGACGTTAAGCGGCACCCGCCGTGACAACATAACCGATTCTTTATACAGTGTGCGTGTAGAACAATGTTGGAAAGTTCCGCAAGTTCCCTTTAACCTACGATATTTCAAAATCCAGACTGAAGGTACCACGCATATACAGGGCAGGCCATCCAAGTTGAGACTGTATAATATCTCCAAAACTAAGCGTTGTAGCAAGAAATGTCTTTAATAAAAGTTGCTTGATATTATGGGAGAAAGCAAATCCCATTAGTCGCGTTTTGTTTGGAGGACGTTATGATGGTCATTATAGGTTCAATTTAATTTTTTTAATTGGTAAGCTACATTTTTATATTGTTTTCCCATGAAACTGGTTTATAAAAAGCTGTTTATTTTGTGATGAGAAATCAGGAAACAAAATAAAAAATGTTGTTTCCCAATTATGAAATGTAACTTGACCCTCAAATAACCATCCATGCATAGTCCAACCATTCATTGCGCTCTTCGTACACCGCCATTCAGAATTTTCGTTCTTATTTACGTTGGTGTAAGGACAATTGAAAAATGCTTTATACAAATGTTGTTTAATTTTTTTATTCTATCTAGTTCATTCTAATCGAAATTGAAATTTTCAGAAATAGTTTAAATACGCCATGTATCGAAGGTACAACAGGAATAAGGGAATGCAGTAGGTTCAAGCGATAGTCAAATCTTTTAAAAGCGGCTCGCGCTAAGTGATGGTTTAGAAATTCCGTTCTATTCGCATGACCACGAGAATAAAATGAATAGCGTTTTTGTGGTTATAAAAATATAAATAATTTAACAACTCAAACCATAAATTAAGAATATCTGATTATGCCTCAATGGTTATTTAATATAAATTGTGCGATTTATCGAAACCTGCATTCTTTGCGTAGTAAACTTTTTTGTCCGCTTGTTACGGTTTACAAATTTAGTCATTTTTGAGGAAATTTTCAAAACTTTTTCATTGTAAAGGGTAGTTATGGGTGGGAAGATTTTCTTTAAAATCTTCATGTCGCAACCCTGAAAGATACAGAAATTAAATACCCAGTTTAGCATTTAACCCGCTTTTCGTTTTTTTTTTTTTTTTTTTACTTTTTTATTTTGAAAGTTTATAATTGCTATAACATATTAGTCATATCGCCACTTTGCAACTTTTTATAAAATAAATATTTTACACTAAAACAATGAGGTTATTTAACATACTGGCGTTTTGAATCATTACAATGAACTAGTGTAAAATTGTGATACTCTAACTAATAAAATTGATTGAACATTATATACGTTTATACAAATTTATGCTTTTAAAAATTCAAAGTATGTTAGAGGACATCGAATATTTGAAAGTGTTTTTTGACGTATGGTGTTGACAGATAGACAGACAGACACACACACACACACACACACATACACACACAAAGTTACGGTCGATTTTCTATTTTTTTTTTATTCAGGAAGTCTCCGGTAAAATCTCGCTTTCCAATTTTTCGATGGAATACAATACTTTCTTTACTTACTAAAGGTGGAGAAAGTAAAACTAAAAAATTATTTAACAATTTTTATGGTTTACATTCACTAGAGAGAATGCACGTATTAGATAATGATATTAACTTTAGTTTTATACATCCTGTCCATTTCTTTAAATTAAATATACTTGTGGTGTAGAGTAACTAATGCGGTAGGGTACATTATTAAATGAAAGTAAAGGAACAGGGCCAACCCCTTGCTGGCGGTGAGAGCATAACGCGAGTTAAAAGCGCGTCTAGCTGGCCCTCATCTTGTGCGCTGCACGTTTCCTTTTCATTTATTTAAGTCGTAACGCTGCCATTGTGGCTACCAAAATACAAATGAGGGTCGTCTTAAAGCGCCGCCACAGAGGCAACCCCAGCTGTGCACAAGAAGGTGCAAAATGTAACCCAGCTTAATTATACCACCGCTTACATGTTTCTATAAGGCATTTTCCAGCCTTGTGCTTTTAGCTTCTCAGTACAGATTTAACGCGGCCTAAGAATTAATGAATGAGAATTTCTTTATGTTTCAACATAAAGAGTAGTTAAAAGTTCCACGTCACTTGACGATCTTTAAAATCGTATGCTGTTCTCGCTTTAGAATTCCAGTCGTCTAAATAAATGAAATTATAGTATCAGATTATGAACCAGAACATTGTTTCCGGTTTTCAATACGATTTGTTACATTTCAATAGGGGGCTAGTATCTTAGGAGCCATAAAGGAATTTTGGTCACAGAAACTATAAAAATGACGAGGTTAGGTGTAAGAAAAATACAGTAGGCTAAGTGATAGATTTTTAAAGTAAATGGCTTTGAAATTCCATGCTCTTTGCACGAACACAAGAAAAACGAATATCGACTTACCAGTTGAAAAAGTACAATTATTTGCAAATTGTCAGCACTTCTATCCTTTATTCAAAGCACATTTTTCTTTAGCCTCATATCAATCCCCGCTAATTTTTTGCCTTTATTTTATTCACGTACTGTTTTATGTGTTGAAATGAAATAACGAAAAGGTGAAATTAATTGAATTTTACCCTCTCCTAAATATGTGAATGCAAATCTATCAATTTTCAGCTAAGTCAATGCATCAAAGGTGAAGGCAAAATTCTAAGAAAACTCTTCTAGTACCAGAATAACACTAAGAGTAGAATTGGAGTATATAAACACAGAGAATTTACTTTCTCTGCTACGTATAGTAAGTAGGAGAATGCATTCCATCCAAAATTTGATATTGAGATTTCACAGGAAATACATGTTTTGGGGCCCCTTGAACAAAAAAGCATTTGTACTTTCTCTACTACGTATAGGTAGTAAGGCAAGAACTGCATTCCACCCAAAAACTCGATATCGAGATTTTACCGGAAATACACGTTTTGAGGCCCCCTAATCCAAAAAAAGCCTTTTTAGAAAAAGGTCCGTGTGTGTGTCTGCGAACAGTATAATTCAAAAAACGAAAAGTCGAATAAATACCAAACTTGGTACTTCGGTTCAGTATCTTTCAAAGATGCGAAGATTTTCAAGAAAATCCCCCACCCTAGACTAAACTTTACATGGAACAAATTTCGAACATTTTGATTTTCTCAAAAATGACTCTAGAGATTTTGATTAAAATATCCTATGTTTAAGATATTCTCATGGCAAATGAGATGTATGTCATGAATTTTATGGGAATGTCGCCAAAAGTGCTCTTATTCTGAATGACTTTTCCATAACTAGTAAACTGTAAGAGATAGACAACATTTTACTACACAAAAAAATGTAGATCTTGTTAAAACACACAATTTATTCTTATACCTTTTTTTTTGTCCAGTGAACCATTTCCCAGAGATTTCTTGTTATTTAACTGAATTTTCCAATGCTTATACCTTTTCTCAAATGGGAATTCGTTATTCTTTTTTTATGTTCTGGACATACAAGAAAACGGAATGCTGCACATGCAACCAGTTCTTAAAAGATTTGACTATCCCTTAAAGCCTACCATATTCCCCCTGAACCTAAAAGAAAATTAGCAGTAAAATTCATTGCTAAAATTCATTTAAAATGAGAGCATTGGGGTAAACCAGAATAACACAAATTATTCAAGATGTTTCATAAAAGCGTGCACAATGTAGGATATTTTGAGATAAAGAACTTGCGGTCTGCTAATACATCCTGAAGTCCAGGAAATTCACGTTAAATGCTTTCGCTTACCTCTTGTCCACAAGCTAACTCTATCTTATCCTATTTAAATTGAGTAATGACAAAGCAGGTTGTGAATAAATGACACGCTCACTCATACAATTCGTAGACTGCATAGTGAGCATATGATGAGTGATCCACGGGCAGCAGTCATAAATCACTTGCGAGGCCGCTCATTAAATGGCGAAATTTGCCAAAAATTTTATTTTTAGACTTTGCGTAGTCATATAAATTAAAATGATATTTTTTATTTGCTATATGAGTTATCATTATAGAGACAATACTTATATTTCAATTATTTATTTTTTTTATCAGTACTGATTTTGCCATTTTGTATTGTGAATTCTGCACCACTTCACAGAAAAGATCGTGATTCCTAAACCCTTTGGAGTAGAGTGGTAAACTTAAGCCCGTCTTGTAGGTGAAGTTTTTCTCTACACATTAGGACTGTTATTACTATGACACCTTCAATGAGCTCAAGCCATGGGCTTTCTTTCTTTGTAAGTATACGCGAGTCTGTTTTCTGCATTTTTGCTTTGAACATCTTTTTTCTGTTAATTGCATTTTCTGGTATAATTGATTCTCCGTAATAAACCATATTTTTGTATAAAAGTAGGTCAGTGAACTTAAAAGGCATGCATCTACAACCTGTAAACTTTTTCTAGGCTGGCCCGTAGCTCAGTCGGTGGAGCACCTACCTACTGTGCAAGAGGTCCCGGGGTTGGGGTGGGTGGGAATTTTTCCCTAGCCAAGACTATTCCCTATCCTCCCAGAGTCAGGAAGTATGAATGTGTGTTGTCTCTAATGATTAAAACCCAAATTTTTCAAGAAACCTAACTGCAACAGAATACGAGTTAACACCATTACCAATAGGCAATGAGTTCCAAAGGAAAGGCCGCCGATAAGACCAATGTAGTTAAAGACGGGGTATAAATAGTACTAAAACATTTCTGTCTGATACCTTAAATAGATTCTTAGATAATGGGTTATGGATTTAAAAGTTATCACTCCAGATTAACAAGTACATTTCCCTTAGGAGAAATGTAGACAAATTTGTAAAAAAAATCTAAATTTATGTAACATGTTTATGTAATATGTTAGACATTTGAGAACATCTTCCCAGGGAATTTGTATGTTTTCCACCTCTAAGTTCATTTAAAGATTTAAATACTTAGCAGTGCAACTGTGTCCCCTTTTTTAAATAGGCACCGACTGTGTTTTTGATTGTGAGAGTTTATATTATTATATTATTGTTTATTCTACTGAATACTTTTAAATATTACAAGAGGTTTATTACAAGTGAAACCAAAGATCAGTATTGTGCAATATACTCGTATATTGTTTAGAAAATTTACAAAATAGGTCTCACACTGGTACTTCTACCTGGCCTGTCATCATCTAAGCATGCCGTACCACCAGTTATTTAACCTGGGCCCACCCCATCCTAAACCACAGGGTAGTTAGAGTGCCCAGCTTATTTAGCCAACGCCCTCCAATAGCATACTTCCGGCAGTGAAATAGGAGCTGTCTTACGGCGGAGGGTACTTCGCAATTAAGCTTATTATATATGCAACTCGAGTGCTTTTACTGTGATCAGCTGCAACACATTTCGGTATCCCCTCTTCAAAATAATCACCAGTGGCCCTCATTTACAAGGTCCGCTTTTCTTAGTTGCAACACAATATTCAGCCATCACTGCTCTACAGAAATAAACCCATTTGGGAATTCCTTCATAAACTCTTGGTGGCGAGAACATTGCAGATACTCCCCTTACACAAGGTGTGTGTGTGTGTGTGTGTGTGTGTGTGTGTGTGTGTGTGTGTGTGTGTGTGTGTGTGTGTGTGTTAGCTCTGCTAAAATGTGCCAATCCTGTGCCATCGTACTGTTCCACTCTTCGATTGGGCTGAACGAGCCTGTCGATAATCAATAGTAAATAACGCCGAGAAAGCTTAAACTCTCTAGGGTATGCTATTGATTCATGGCGTGTTCTGCCATGTAAAAATGTAACTACAAAAAGACAAAGCCATTCTGCACAACAGGTAAACCAGAATGTGCAACGTGGAATGCCTAGGCTTTAGACTCTTATTTACATTACGAGCGAAATGGCTTGCATCCAGAGATCCCGAGTAGGATTCTCGTTGTGCCGGCCACATTGACAATGGTATTTTCGTGATGTTTCTGGGTCGTAGGCGAATGCTAGGGTGATCCCCTTGTACCATCTTGCCCCATCATTTTCTTTCGCGTATTTCATCTCATCTGATTCACGGTTGCAGAACTAGGTGACGGCGGTTGGTGCGTTGCGGCAGGACAGTGGAATATCGCTATGGAAAGATATTTGCTTGGCGGGTCAGCTGGGGCCCCCATCCTTCCTGGGACTGTCTATTTCCGGACTCCAGGTTGCGGGTGGCTAAGGTAGGGTTAGCGGCGTCAGGATTGGTCTCCTTAGTGCCCGTCCTTGCTAGCGCACATTGTCGTCTGGATCTGGTCGCTTTTCAGGTCTTCCTTCATCCCTTTCTCCCAGGGACCACTTCGGAAGCACAAAGGGCCCACTATGATTTACGTGTGGTGCTGTAATCCTCCAGGTACTGGAGGCTTTCCTCTGAGCTCTCTTTAACTCCTGCTTATTCACATGTTAAAGCCACATAGGTCGCCTTCTCAGACCATAAGTTACCAGTCTCAAATTGCGCCATTAATCCCTGCATAGTTTTACTAAAACTCGTTAAAAATTCACTATAATATTTTAATTGTTGGTGTCCGGTTGTCACCTCATTAGCTGTCATCTAATTATATTTTTACTTTCTCTACTACGTATAGTAAGTAGGGGAAATATTGTATTCCACCCAAAAATTCGACACCGAGATTTCACCGGAAATACATGTTTTGAGACCCCCTGAATCAAAATATTTTTTTTTTGGAAACATGTCCGTGTGTGTGTGTGTGTGTGTGTGTGTGTCTGTGAACAGCATAACTCAGAAACGAACAGTCGGATAAACACCAAACTTGGTATTTAGGTTCAGTATCTTCCAGAGATGCGATACGAAGGTTTACAAGAAAATCCCCACACCCCACATTACCCTTTACATGGAACATTTTTCGAACATTTTAATTTTCTCAAAAATGGCTCTATATCATACATTTAAGATATTTTTATGACAAATTAAATGTATATCTAGAATTTTATAGGAATGTCTCCAAAAGTATTCTTCATTGTGAACGACTTTTTCATAACTGGTAAGCGATAAGAGATAGACAAAATTTTACACAAAAAAATGTAGATCGCGTTAAAATACACAATTTATGTCATATACATTTTTTTGTTGAGTGAACCATTTTCGAGATATTTCTTGTTATTCCCTTAAATTTTCCAATACTTATACTTTTTCTCAAATTCATTATTCATTTATTTTGTCCTGATAATGCAAAGAAAATGGAATACTCCAAATAGCAACCAGCTCTTAAAATATTTGTCTATAGCTTAAAGCCTATCAATTCCCCTTGCATCTACAAGAAAATTAGCAATAATATTAACATTTCGATTACCATGAAGCATATGGAGAATAAGTGTGTGTAAAAATAGTTTTACAAGAGTAGAGAAAGTCATGTGAGTGCAACACATCAGATTTTTACTTTAACCTATAGTATGCATATAGCATATGTTTATTTATTTATGTACTGCGGAATATACTCTACGGTGATTAGATTGCACCAAAGAAAAAGTGTCTTGATAATGCACAGGTTCCTGGTACAACAAAATAACAGCAGGTTAAAAATGAACAAGAAAACATGAGCAAACAAACGCACAAGATAACAAAGTAAAATACGGAGCGGAACACGAAACAAGATAAAAGCTGAACATGCAGTTTCCCCTACTGCAGAACACGCTGAACATGGGAGGAAAACGTAATATGTAATAGGTACACGGTTTTTTCTGCCCATTATCACTTATTTTCATTCCTGTTCTACAAATTCATCTTATGAAGCTTAGTTTTCTATCTAATTCATTTTAATAATGATAAATGCTATAAAATTGCGTTTAATTAGGCAATACTACAGTAATGCACATTATGTTTTACGTAAGAGGTTGAGACAACAGGTAACAGTTAATAAAAGGATCAATAGATACATATAAGAATGGAACAGAGTGTTTTAAAATACAAGGCAGCGGGACTTTCTGGAACGGTTTATTGCTACAATTAGACTTATTTGACAATATCAAGATTTTATCTTTTTCTTATGCTTTACAAGTTATACAAAATGCAATATAAATGGGTGTTTCACAGGCCCTTTATATAAAATTTAAACTATACATTTTAGCTTAGTGACAGTATTTCAAATATGTAATCTATACATATAACACAGCTGTAACCGAAAATGTGGTTCTTTTCGATTATCGGTTTATAATGGAGCAAAAAATAGGATTTTTTAAACCTTTGTTGTGTGCTTGCGTGTGTGTTATCTTTTCACCACGAATAACCAAATCGATTGTTGCAAAACTTTATACAGTCATATATCATTTTAACGAACGCCCTTTACCAAATATTTCAGTTCAGCGAAATAATAAAAAACGGAATGCTCTTCTATATCTCCATAAGCATTTATGTTAAATTATTTCGATTGTACGAGCGTCGGTACAAAGAAAATCTCCTGTAGCGAAAATAAAAAATTTCCCTTAATGGATATATGACCGATTGAAGGAATTTTTGAAACGTTTTCTTCACTTACTGAACAATTATAATGTCGTTTCCTTATTCAGAGAATGGTTTGTTAATCCCTGATCATACAGTGTTGCACACGGATGGTTTGTTCAAACTTGACCATACTATGTTTTGCCTCAGCTTTTGTCATAAAAGATCTCTTGTTTAATCGAATCCCATAATCGTTTCGTCAACTTATTGGCTTATTGTTGTCTTGCTTATGGTTTAACCTACATAAGACTGGCTTAGAGCATAATTATGTCAACCAACGGAGTAACGAAAAGTGGAAGAAAACATTTTCTCTAACAAAAATAAAAAAAGAAAATAAAGTAAAAATCTTAAGAGGAGGTTGACAATGTGACAAAAAGCGCAAGTTGCATTGTAAACTACTTGGAAGAATCAGTTGTGAAGTGTTCTGTCCAGAAAAAAATTACAGACTTTTCTTCAAAGTGTAAATACCTGAAGGTATACCACGTAGTATATAAGTTCGCTACATACAAATTATATTATGTTGCCATGTTTAATGTTTTAAATATGAAATTACTTCAAGCGAATTTCAACTTCCTTCCAGATGCATACTTAATGCAAACATATTAAATTTTAAAAATAGACACAAGAATCATATCGGATTTAGAAGTTGAAATCTTGGCCCTTTAAAGATAAACTATTAAATAACCGATTTAACGGAATTTCAGAACAACGAAATGCACTTCAAAGTCACCATTATAACGACATTTGACTGTATATAATATGCGTTAAATCTCACTTAGAAAATAGGCTATACTGCATCTTGATATTATTATGCAAAGGGAACGTGGTTCTAATGGAGGGTAAAATAAAAATATCGAAATTACCGCTTATAATGCACTTTTTGAAAAAGTTTGTATAATAAAAGTTTATAATTATAATTTTCTTAACATATTTTTTACTTAGAATAATTTTCAAGGTTTGAATATTTAGCAAGTTCCATACATTTTAATACCGTTTTTCTTATACGTAAATATACCCGGAAATATTACATTTCCCGTCGCATTGAGCATAAGATATAGGCATAGGTTTGTATACCCCTAACCCTCTTATTCAAGCTTTAATTTGTATTAACACTCCACAAAAATCAGTTTTACTGCCGGTTTCCAAACAATCAGATGTCATGTAAGTTACACGGAGAGAAGGTGATAGCGACTGAGATGAGAGAGTCGAGGACATAGGGGGGAAAGAAATAAGCATTTAGTGGAAACAGAGAAGAGACAAAGATGGAAAATTAGGTATATCTCCTACTTTTCATTTGAATTTACGAAGGGCGTCCAATAAGTAAGCTACCTTGTTATGTAAAAAACATTACACAAAATTGATCATGTTGAATTATTGTTATTTATGTTGTTACTTTTCTACATAGTCAACATGTTTTCCAAGCATTTTTGGGGACGTGACACAAGTTTTTCCAGGTCGGGTCTTGTGCTCGCAACCAGCTGTTCACTGATTTGACTTCATCAAGTGAACAGCTGGTTACGATTACAGGATCCGACTTCTGGTTCACTTCTGATTCATCTTCGTCACGGTGTTAAAGCGCTTACCTCCAAGATGACCTTTGAGCCAGGGGAACATGTGAAAATCACTTGGGAAAAGATCTGGTGAATATGGAGGAATGCGAGAAAACTTCTCAGTTGAATCTTCTGAACTTGGAAGATTCAACTTGGAAGTTTTCTCGTATCCTCCGTATTCACCGGAGCTTGCCCCAAGTGATTTTCGCATGTTCCTTCAACGCAAAGGTAAACACTTTTAACACTGATGATGAAGTCAAATCAGTAAACAACTGGTTGCGAGCACAGGACCCGACCTGGTACAACAAACACTAGCTTGGAAACACAAGTCCCCAAAAATGCTTGGAAAAACATGTTGACTATATAGAAAAGAAACAGAAGGATTCTACAATATATATATATATATATATATATATATATATATATACAGTAATTCAACATGTTCAATTGTGTGTAATGTTTTTTTTATAAAATAGGGAAACTTACTTATTCGACGACCCTCGTATTTACTCCTTATGTGTAGTACTCGTAGTTAGAGGAAAGGTGGTATGCTACCCAAAATATCGACATCAAGATCATGCCGGAAGTGGGAGTTTCTATGTCCCCTGGGCCCAAAGGAAACGTATTAGAAAGGGATCTGTATGTGTATGCCAGCGTGAATGCGCGCGCGCGTGTGTGTGTCTGTGTAAGAGAGAGAGAGAGAGAGAGTGTAACTCAATACCTAAATATAAATACAACTTTGTATTCAAGTCATCCACTTTTTAGGGATTTGAAGCGAATATTTTCAAGAAATTCCCCCATCCTTTAAGCACTGTTTATATGGAAATACTTCAGTTATTTGTTATTTCTGAAAAATGCATCCTAGAATTTGTATTAAAATACAATGTATTTGAGATATGAAAAGTATGTATGTTCTACACTGTCAGAGTACTACCTACTTGGATGCGTAAATTGCTGCACAAATCAGAATTACCCTAAAAGGTGGCATGTAAGTTCCTCCACGACAACGTTGCACATCACACAATTCTTTTTACTTTGTCTAGTGAAAACATTTTGTCATGAGGGCACATTTGGTCCATTTATCATAATCCTAAATTGAAGTTATGTTATATTTTTTAAGTGGCTACTTGCTTCAATTCGCCTTGTTTAGGGTGAGGCACCTAACTGCAAGCACAGCCACTTCATACAATGCCCTTATATAACAACAAAGGTCAGTGAGTACGGCAAATTCAACCCAGGTCAACCATAACAGACTGTGTAGCAGCAAATATCAGTGTAGCATGTCAACTCAGCTGAGATCAATCGCAGCAGACAGTTCCCTGTGTACCAGCAAGTGTTAGTGCAATACGGCAACTCAGCTGAGGTCAACCACAACAGACAGTACCATGTGTATCACCAAGTGTCAGTGCATACGGCAACTCAGCTGAGGTCTACCATACCAGACAGTGCCCCGTGTACCATCAATTATCAGTGTAGTACGCAAACTTAGATGAGTCACCCATAATAGGCAGCGCCCTGTGCTCCAACAAGTGTCAGTGCAGTACGGCAACTCAGCTGAGGTTAACCATACCAGACAGTGCCCAATGTACAAGCAGGTGTCAGTGTAGAACGGCAAAACAGCTGAGGTCGACCATAGCAGTCGGTGGCCGGTGTACCAGAAAATGTCAATGTAGTACCACAACTCAGCTGAGGTCAATCGCAACAGACAGTGCCCTGTGTATAAGCAAATATTAGTGATAGAGGAATCTTCTTCAGGTAAAAATTACAGTTTATATTGTGGCAAGCAGATGGAGCTTTAGTTTAGTAGGACTGACTTGGGGCGAGCCTCCCGAATAGGTTGGAGGTCCTAGACCGGAAGGATCTACTCAACTCTGGCGGGATGAGATCTTTCCCGTAGTTTGCAGAACCTACGAGTATCTTTGTGACGCGTTGGCAGGAAATAAAGGTGGGGTAGACGTAAACGATTGGTCTGGAATGAATCTACCTCTTAGGCAGCGAATCTTGGTAGTGCTAAAAGCGTTCTGCTCTTACCATCAGAGTTTATCTTCCTATCTCCATTTTAATCGAGATAAACCTTTGAAGCAGAAGATGATCGTCACAGTCCTGCGATGGTGGATAAATAGCGAACTTAGCATTTAGGTTCTACACCTTCCAAAAATGCGACTCTACGATTATCAGGAAAATGCCCTCATGCCAACTACACTTTACATGGAAGATTTTTCGATATACTGCATTTTCTCAAAAACGACTCTAAGTATTTTGATTAAAATACAATATGTTAAAGATATTTATATCACAAAAACTGTACTTTTCTGGAAATAGGCTGTGAAGGCTATTCCCATTCGAAAGGAACTTTGTATAACTTATGTGTGGTAAACCATAAGAGAGAGACAAAACGTACTAGACAATAATGTATGTATCTATCGTACAATATTTACCATCACAGTTGCTGGAGTCCAATAGGGAAATGGAAGTTTGCTTGAATGTAATGTTGGACGCGGGGTGTCGTAAAATGGGACATTTTTACTTTCTCTACTACGTATAGTAAGTAGGGGAAGTATTGTATTCCACACAAAAATTCGATACCGAGATTTCACCGGAAATACATGTTTTGAGACCCCCTGAATCCAAAAAAGCATTTTTGGAAACATGTCCGTGTGTGTGTGTCTGTGTGTGTGTGTGTGTGTGTGTGTGTGTGTGTGAACAGCATAACTCAGAAACGAACAGTCGGATAAACACCAAACTTAGTATTTAGGTCCAGTATCTTTCAGAGATGCGACACGAAGGTTTTCAAGAAAATCCCCCCATCCCAGACTACCCTTTACATGGAACAATTTTCGAAAATTTTAATTTTCTCAAAAATGGCTCTAATGAGTTTGATTAAAATATCATAAGTTTAAGATATTGTCATGAGAAATGAAATGTATATCTCCAATTTTCTGAGAATGTCTCCAAAAGTATTCTTCATTGTGAAAGACTTTTGCCTAACTGGTAAACCATAAGAGATAGACAAAATTTTACTGCACAAAAAATGTAGATCGCGTTAAAATACACAATTTATGTCATATACAATTTTTTTGTTGAGTGAACAGTTTTCGAGATATTGCTTGTTATTTCCTTAAATTTTCCAGTACTTATAATTTTTCTCAAATTCGTTATTCCTTTTTATTATGTCCTAGACATGCAAAGAGAATGGAATGCGCCACATAGCAACCAGCTCTTAAAATATTTGACTTCGCTTAAAACCTACCATATTCCCCTTGCATCTACAAGAAAATTAGCAATAAGATTGACATTTCGATATCTCGATTAACATGAAGCATATGGAGAATAAGCGTTTGTAAAAATAGTTTGTACAAGAGTAGAGAAAGTCATGTGAGTGTAACACATCAGATTTTTTATCTAAGATTCGGCATATGAGGTGCCTGGAGAACGGAAGAGGGAGGGATGGTACATAAGAACGAGTTCTTTTAAGGATCAGAACACTGTACGTGTTTGATGTTACGTTTGTAATTCTAATTTATGCTTATTATATTTTTGGCCTTCCTTTTTCTCCCTTCATTATATTAGCATGTGGCTATCAAAAGTATATATTTAGTATTATACATTTATTGTAAGGCTCTAGGGACAGGAAAAGCCAGAGATCCATGCGATTGTTGTATTTTAAAACGGTAGACTGAAACTGTTCACAATACAAGTCCTTATATTGCTGCTGCCGCTGCCGCCGCCGCCTATCATGAAAACACAATTTATTTCAAACATTTTTGTTGCCATTAGCTATTTTCGAGATATCCGTTAACATTGGTTTAATTGTTCGATACTTTGTAATTTATTTTAAGTCCTGCCGCTGTTCACTTGTTCCCGCGATGTTATGGAAAGAGAATGTAATTTTAAAGCCATAGGACCCGCTTTTAAACAGGTGATTATCGATTCGGTTTCCTCTATTCCTCTTGCACCTACAATAAAATGTACTTATATAGTGAAACTATATCTACAAATGTTTATATCAATTAACATGAAACAGATAGAAAAATAAGCTTCCGTGAGAATTTTCAGAAGATATTATGTAAGAATAAATAACTTCTCAGAAAAATTGATGTGAATGTAACCCATCGGATTTATTTTCTGAAGCCTCGACAAGAATTCTCTACAAATATACTGATAGCTACTTGTTTTTACTTTCTCTGCCGCTTAAATATTTACCAAAAATTTGACACTAAGATTTCATTAGAAATATCTGTTTTAATATCCCTTGACGGAACACGTGCGTATGTGTTTGTATAGTTTGAACTATGTTGCAAAGAGCAAATTTCAAAAACGGAAAGTCTGATAACTGTAAAATGTTATGTTGGGGATGGTCTGTCTGCCTCACATTCAAGAGGTCTCGAGTTCGAATCTGGCTTAGGGTGAGTTAACCAAATAAGGCTTTTCCGCCGGGTTTACCCTTTTCTCGAAAAGATTAATGTCGGGTAACTTTAACCTCTATGGTCTCCCGGCTTATGTGTGCATCATTTCACCCATTTCATTCATCTTCTGATATATATGACCTAACAGGTTAAAGGACGCTAAACTAATAGAAACGTTAAGTATTACAAGGATGCAAAGCTAGAATTTTAAAGAAATTTCGCTAGACTTACATTCTTTTACTTGGAAACTTCGTTACTTCCTCAAAAATACTTGGAACGATTTTGTTTAAAGTATTCTATATTTTAAATACTGGCAAGGCAAATAAACCGTACAATAGCTCGTATTCTCTTCATGCTGGGTGGATTTAATGTGACTGGGAAACTACCAGAGGTAGACAAAGCTTCCTGCAGGAAATATGTAGAACTCATTAAAATATAAATACACTGCATGTCAAGCAACTTCTTACTTAGTTCTTAGACCAGTATGTAAAAGTTATTCCAGGTCGAAGAGTGACACATAATATAAGTTGCATGTTTGAAAATGCGTGATTTTACTTCTTCATGAACATTGGATTACTAACAAAAATCCACTTGCGGTAAATGTTGCGTTGTTTCCAAATGTTGCATATCACTAAGTCTATATTGTCTAATTTGAAACCATTTCTAGGCAAATATCGTTACTTGTGTAAGTGGATATAAGTTTTTATTAGATTAGCATAATCTACACTCCTGTCTTGTCTTTTGTTGTTGGTTAAGGCCAATTCATTATGCCTGAAACCTTTACAAAGGAATACAATCTCATAATAGCTGTTATGGTTTCAAATTCTTCTGGTCCGAAATCCATTTTCCCAAAAAGCAATATAACTCCTGTGAGTCAAGGTTTCACAGGAGCATATAATGCATTTCAGTTTCTTTCTTGCACAATTTGCACACTCTTGCACCTCCTATCGTGTTAAGATTTTTTTTACAAGGGCTAGTCCTGTGAGAAATTCAATAACTGTTCTCAGCTGAAGTCTGTTTCAGTTAAGTAAGCTTTCAGCTCTTTTCTTACATAGTTTTCTAATAAATAGTGTTCCATGTTTGTTTTCTGAAGTTTTAAGCCAGATTTTATGATCTACTTTATACCAGTTAGTAATAGCCTCTCTTACTAAACATCGAGATGTTCCTCTGACCCAATAAATTGTGAAGCTTCTCCAGTCTTACAAGTTCATCAGCTTTTTCATTTCCCTCTATGCCACTATGACCCGGCAACCAAGTGGGTTGAACTTTATTCTGCTCTGCCAACCTTGTGAGAACGTATAGGCAGTTTAAAACCAGTCCTGGAGGTACCTTATGACTATATAGGGCCTTAAGTGCAGCCTGACTATCTGAGAAGATAAGAATCTGTTCACCAGCATAAGCTCTCCTTATGTTTTCATGTATGCAAGGAAAAATATCACATTTCTGTTTCAAAACATTAGCACATTCACCCTGGTCTTAGTCATATACTCCGTACCCTGTTCATGAGCTATCCCTTGCGCCGTCTGTAAACTATATCAAAGTTTTCTCAGGAGCTTTCAAAGTTTTATTCGTTCAACATTCAAGAATTATAGTGTCTGACGGCATTTATAAAGATATATCACACGTATTTCCTAATTCTTAGCAACCCTGAGTCCATTTCAGAGTTTCCTAGTTGCTCTACACCCTTAGAAAAGAAAACAAAAAGCACAGACCTAAGCGTAATTTTGTTTATGTTGCCCTCTACTCCACGGTCGATTCACACTGACGCGTCTGCGCGTGAGCCTTTATATTCATTCTGTCATCAGTGATAGAATGAGAGAGGCTATAGCTGAGGTGATAGCCCTGTGATTATAACCAGGTACCCAGCAGTGAAAACTACCGAGGTGCGAATGTAATCCAAAAGTCCTTTATTCTTTGTGTAGTTTTAACGTAAAAATAAAATTGCCTCTCATATGATAATTGGACACATACACACACACACACAAATTAAAGCATACTACTTTGTTTTCGAAATAAATATGCAATTAGTATATATTCTTAGATGATAAATGAAATCGAAATTATAGCGATGTAATGTGTGCGTCTAAACGAAATTAATCATCTGACTAATTTAGACTTTGTTGTTTAAGCATGAATGAATGCCTTATCATTAAAATATTAGCGAATTCTGCCAATGTTTTCTGAAATGGAGTTAATTTGTTTTTCTTTTAGGCTTTACAAGGAATTACTTGGAAATGTAAATAGGTAGATGTTGTATTGCACCTAGAAATTTCATTCTGAGATTCCACTGGAAATCTTGCATTTTGAGACTCCCTGGATCCAAAAAGAAAAAACATTAAAGTAGGTCAATTCGCGCTCGTATGTGTTTGTCTGTCTGTGTATGAACAGCATAACTCAAAAACGAAATCAGTTTAACACGAAACTTGCTATTTAAATTCAGAATTTTCCAAGGATGCGACACGAAGATTTTGAAAAAAAAATCCGTCCACCTCAAACCACCCTTTACACGGAACATTTTTCGAAAATTTTGATTTTCTCTAAAATAGCTCTAAAACACCACATGTTTAAGGTATTATCATAATAAATAAAATGTATATCTTAAATTTTCTGGGAGTAGCCTCCATGGTCCTATTCTTACTAATTGTCTCTTGCATAATTCGTAAACTCCAAGAGGTAGACAAAATCTTGCTTTTAAAAAATGTAGACCTCATTAAAGCTCACTATTTAGGTCAAAGACCCTTTTTGTTAGGTTAACCATTTTCGAGATATTCCTTATTATTTATTTAAATTTTCAAATACTTTTTTTCAAGTGGGAAGTCGTTATTCGTTTTCTTTCTCGCGCCCATCTACCTAAAGAGCATGAAACTTCAAAGCCATCACATAGCGACACTTCCTTTAAAGATTTGACTATCGCTTTACCTACTGTATCGTACAACGAAATCTGTAAATTTTTATTGAAAGTTTATCTGGATTAACAAGAAGTAGTTAGAAATATAAGTTTTTGTAATAAAACTTTGTGGAAGAACGAGTAAAGAAAGTCATGTGAATGTAACATATTAGGTTTTATTTATTTTTAGTCGCTCATTTTTGAAGTCTGCTAAGTAAACCCTTCGAAATTGAATTAGAAACTCACATCTTGTACAAGACACCGTAACAAACCTTTTCATTCTTTGAGACACTCATTTCATTACATTCTACTAAAACAAAAGCATTTTAAATTTGTTTGAGCTCGAAAACTCTAGTAAAACTAAGGTTTATTAATGCATAATATTTTTATTTGTACAGATGATATGAAACCAATCAAAACATGTTTGCAAGTGAGCAAGAGCGTTTATAAACTTCTTTCTCATTTGGAATGATATTAAACTACAACCTCTTTTACTTTATTTTTACCCCTTTTCTGCAAGTTTGTTAGGTGAACTTGATGAGTTTTGTAAATGAACGACTCAATTTGCTGATAACCTGCTAAACGTGTAGACGAAAAATACACGAAATTCCTTTATTACTTGGTTGTTAGTAAAGAAGATGAAAGATGCCTCTTCATTTGTGATTCGCTAGCATCGCTACAAATTCGATTCAGTAGATTAGACTCCTGCGGGCATCGAAATGATGCCACAAGCGTTACAGCGCGTGCTTCTTAAATGAAGTTACATTAACTAACTTTGCATTGCAAATGTCTTTTAAAACACGGAATAATTTCAAATTTGATAAAGCTCTAATTAGGTTTCCTCTCCACAGGGAATATCTTGAACTAAATTAATCCCCACAGAGGTTCTCTTCATAAAATGAATTGTAAATTTAAGTGTAATGAAGGATGGAAGAAGGGAAATGTTATACATCGACCGTTCCAGATATCCAGCAGTCCGAAGAGTTTGCCTAAGTGGGTGTACTCGAGTTTCCGCAGGTCCTGCATGAAACTTGGTTTCTGTCCTTCTTTGCAAGAGATGGGTACATCTGATTGTTCCGGCGCCTGACACTTAATTTTTATAATCCTCAAACTTTTGCCATCTAGAAAATCTTCCACCTCTGTAAAATACTAACCCAGGAGGGCTTTCAATCTTTGAAATGATCTCTAGCCGTTTCCATCATGTCGATAATTCCACTATCACGAGGAAATTATCGACCGATATGAAATTCGGGAATAGAATTACATAAACCGTATAAATGCTTATCCTATATCACTCAATTTAATTTAATTTAATTTATAATTTCATATTTTGGAATAGTAGTTCGTTCCTTCATTTCAGTGCAATAGCATTGAAAATCAGATTCCTCAATTTAATTAATTGGTTGGAATTGAAGCCATTCTCAGACTGAACCTTGAATGAAATGTCTGAAATATAAACGAAATAGTCCATAGCAATATCAAGAGACCTAGCGAGAAGGTTCCGCGGTAACGTATGAGGCTCGCATTCGGAAAGTCCTAGTTTCGACTCCCGTCGACCGACCAATCTAATCTTGATTTTCGTGGTTTTCCCTGGTCTGTAGGCGGATGCTAGGATGGTTGCTGATCTATCCTAGTTTCTTTTCATTATTTCTCTTTAATTCCAATTCTTTCTCATGTTTCAGGTGTGCTTCTAGGCTTCGTGACGTATAGCAGCGCCGGGCAGATGGCACGGATGCTTGCCGAAAGGAAAGAGTAATTCACGTGGGTATTAGAGGGGCTGCTTGTTGACAGGTCGTTCTCGAGCCTGAACTGTCAAGCACTTTACATTAGATCTAAAATTAGAAATGTCATTTTTTCTCTCTCTCGCGGGTTACTAAGAATATGCTAGCCTAAGGACATTTCAATATTGGGAGGACCATGATATAAACAATCAATATGAATACTGATTCCGCGGAAAAACGATGTCGATCCGGAGGCTCAGTTGGTTAGACGCTGGCCTTCTGATCCCAAGGTCGCAGGTTCAAACCCGGCTTGGTGATTTTTAAATGTGCTTAAAAGTGACAGCCCCATGTCAGTAGATTTACTGGCATGTAAAAGAACTCCTGCGGGAAGAAATCCCACAACGGCGACGCTGATATGATCCTGGCAATTAACAGGGTCGTTAAACTCGCGCACTCGTATGTGTGTGTGTGCGTATAAAACAATTAACCACACCAGTTATGTACTTCATTATTTGTTTTTGTACAACTTGCTTGATGTTTGATTATAGTTGTAGGTTTCACAGAATATTTGAACAAAAACTGGTGCGGTTCATGTGGGATGTTGTAATAATGGAATCGGTTTCCTAGAATTTTAACAGACCTTGGGGTCGATGGCAGTAAGCAAACAGAGCAATCCTGTTATGCACAGAGTTAGTCAGGTTAGGTTTGTCAGGTACATGTTGCGACGGACACCCTCTTCCAGCCGATTTCGTTGCGACTGTTCGAGTTATTTGCTGCATATACCTACACCAGTGGAAAATGTGGCAATATGCCTGAAGCAAAGAAGAGTTTATGTATCAAAATTAGCATCATTTGTGGCGGAATGCGGCAGGAAACACATCAGTACAAATGGTGAAACCATCAGAAGCAGCATAAATCTCATAAGACGTCTATACATCACGTTAAGCAACACTGTAAATTCAATGAAGCATAAGAAATATGTGACATTATTAGAAAGAAACTATGTAGACCTTACTTACACCTTCTCAGCCACAAAGTACAAATCAGAATTTTTCGACGATCTTACAGTAGTAGAAGCGGATATTGATTTAAAAATGTACAGCTTTGGTTATTTATTAGCTTTCATAAACAAATAGCAGGCTATCGATAGATAACCATAAGTTGATTTTCTCCTTGTAATACTCCTTAATCCTGGTTTACCTTCGAAGTAGGGTGGACTGCCTTCAACTGCACATCATATTTGTTTACAGAGAGCACAGCAAGGTCACTATCGCTTTCACGTTCCCTCGCCAACAACCCTCAGCGCGTTCCTACTTGATGGTTTACTTACTAAAACCCTTCTGCCTGGAAATAAGCATTAGACATGTGCATGCTTTTTTTTGTGATGCCCGTCTCAGGAAAACTCTGGCTTCAATAATTTGGAAAATGTTGACATAGTTTCCTTATTTTTTCGAGTATTGGACTACTTCCTCTTCTTCCAGACTTAGACCCTTCGGTCCGTTCCGCCTCCAAATTTGTCTCGTCATCATTTTATCGCTTTTTCTAGCGATCTCCTTCCTAATGGATTATAATAGTTAATGAGTGCTCTTGTTATACGTGTAGTTAGCATTCTATTTACATGTATTTTCAGTTGTTCTGGTCTTCTTTAATAAGTTGTATGATACGATCTATTCTTAGTTTTTTTCTGATATTTTCATATTTTAATGTGTATCCAGCAACATATATAAGGAACTTCATTTTTGTTAAATACAGAAGATGGCACTGCCATCACTTTATAGTATTTTAACAAAGTTTTTTTCTTCCTCACTTTCCTTCCTAGTGTTCTACGTATTGTTTCACAGGAGTAATTAAAGTCAATTAATTTTTCTTCAATTTCAGTTTTTTTTTCACGTATTAAGCAGCTTGAATATTTAAAAGTGTTAACTTTTTGCACTATTTTGTTGTCTAAAACCAACGTCACTCTTCTTGGATCAGGTCCAATAAATGCTATCGCTGTTGTTGCCTTGCATTAGTTTATTTTATTTCATGTTATTCTATTTCGTTTATTTTATTCTGTATTGTTATTTTTCCACTTATTTTGGTTATTGGCATATAATTTATATTTGTAAAATGATTATATATGATACAAATTAAATGTGATAAATAAATTATGAAGTTTGCAATATGCATTCTGGTATAGGGAACTAGATGCCAGGACGTGTTATTACAGATTTTATTTTACATTATTTTTATCGGTTTCGTTTCCTACTGATATTTTCGGTTTAAAACTTCATGCAATTTGGTTCAATTTAAAAACTGCGTGTTATAAAGAATTCTACTCTCGCTAATGACCATCTGATCATCAGCAAATAAAATTGTAGTACAATTTATGTGCTAAATAATTTTTTTCAGAAATAATAACCTAATTTATTTTCCAGAATTATTCACCACCTGTATCAATTATAATACCCTAAAATATGAGTAAAAGGTGCTGACCAATCCGAAAAACTAAAGCTACGTGTCACGTGAAAATTGTGTTTAAAATATTTAGAGCTTCAACAGAATAGAGCACTCGAACAGATAAAAGGACGTAACTAACTTCTACAGTTAGTGCCAACGGCAGACTTGTCATCTGTTGAAATCAGCCCTTGAAGAGCAAAACGCGAAGTTTTATCATCGCTTTTCTTTTTGTGTAAATGTTAGTTGGCTGCCCGATGTTGCACGGGTAGCTTTTTAAACTCCAATGAGGAATTAATTTAATTTACCTTCCCCCGTTGTTTATTAAATTATTTTTCTTTGATCTAAATGGTTTTTATGGTAAATCCTTTCCTTTTCCTCTTATACACACTTGGTTATACCTAAAATGATGAAACTTATCCCAATATTCTCACAAAAGGATGTGAAAGATCGGCGGAAGTTCTGACTTTCTTAACCCGACAGTCTTCCAAGTTCTGGAAATTGTGCCTTGAAGCACCCTTAGGGAGCGGAACAGTCACTGAATGGTCAAGTAACTTGTTAGATAATTACATAGGTGAAAGTTTACACCCCTGTACCTTTTCTTGATCCCGTAGTTGCTTAATAACATAGACAGTACCTAATTTTCACATAATACAGAAACCTTAACATTATACAATGAAATAGAGGCGAAGCTGCTGAATATTAAGATTCCGCACTACCAGCCACCAAGTTAATAGCATTGGAGAACACACATGTTCTGTGATCTTCTCAGTTGTTAATTAAAACATATTGGTTCACTTATTTTTAATGTCAACAATTTTCTTTCTTTGTGCAATTATTTAGATTCGCTTCTAACAAAGTTTTGCGTTGACAACATAACACAACGCAACGCTCACAAGAAACAGGGAAGTAAGGCATTGCTGCGAGGGAAGGGGGCGACAATTAAATTGAGTTTTATTTATGGACGCTATGTAACTACTATAGACCTTAGTGTCCCATTCTATATTGGGCGTGAAAGATCGGTAAGTTTGCTCAGACGCCTCTTTACAAGGCTTGAGGTTCTTTTACGTGCCGTAAATCTACGACCAACTTTACTTCCGAAGGAAGCCACGCTAAGGATTTTTACGCCCGAAAAAATGCATCGCACTCCGCCGGGTTTGAACCCACGACCTCGGGGACTAGAGGCTAACATAGTAACCAATACGCCAGGGAGGACGACGACTAAAGAGGGGTGTTACGGTTGTAGACCACCTGCAATGGCGGTTGATAGCAGTTTTGTCTACTATTGCATTGTGTTTAATTTGACTTCCTATGTTTTTTTAAAGTTTCTTCACTCTCCTTGTAATGGTTCTACGAGATAAATTAATATAATTAAAATTGGGAAGTTCTTAATGTAACATAATTTCTTCAGCTTTTGTCAGACATAGTTTCAGAAATTCACCCTCTTGAAAAGGTTTTAAGGACCGAGCGATCTCCCAGGTAAGTATGTAACCAGCATGCTTTGTTTCGTATTTACAGGCATCAATTTTTGGGATATTCTGTACAATGTTCTTAGAGTTAACTCCTGCAATAGTTCCGTACTTTCAATTCCTAAAAATAATAAATATTAATAATAGTAATAAAACTACAATAACTTCCCCATGCATTGCATACCTTTAATTTCATAAATGAAGCATGGCATTTAACATGGTGTGTTTGGATGTGGCCCCTAAATACGCAATGTAATGCTTTTGAGAAAATTAAACATTTTCTCTTCTACACAGCCAAAAAAAAAACTCATCTTCCCTTTCTGCATGAAATTTCCGTTTTCCGGAAAACAATGGTTTAGTAGACAAAGCCTCACGAACTCCACCGCTGAACTGTTTACTTTCAACTACTTTCTCACCTCTACCAGGCTGTGTGTGCTTCCAGTGGGTTACATTACGACGCGATACCAGCTTTGTCCACCTCTGACTTAAGGTATTAAATGACGGTATAAAAATGGAGCAAAAAACAAAAAGATATAAAATCGTTATAGTAAAATAAATAAAATACATCTCTTAAAAGACAAGACAGCAAACTAGACAATTATTGCAGAATTTCTAGAGCAGATTGTATTGTTCCATTATAGTTTAGAGTTCTAATGCATTTTCCAAATTATGTGACTAAAGCAACAAAGACAAAAGTCATAAGAGGGATGTGTTTTTACTTTTTTAATTCATATCACACATTTCAAACGTAATGAACAATTTTGGAATAATTTTAAAGACGTAGCCAATGAGTCAAATCTCTTGAAAGGTATTTCACAGAAGAATAAACGAGAAAGAAACGGTCGGGGAGTCCCGATCCGCATGCGGTTGTCAGAAAGCACATCAGTGTTAGTAGACCTCCTTTCAGAGTAGCAAAAAAGTACATACTTTCCCCACAAAAACAAGTAGTCAATTCTGAGTGGATAGTGCCAGGGTGGTCTAGGAAGTAAACTCTCCGGAGAGATTAATTGAACCCGATAAGTGTTTCCCATGTCATGGTGTGATTAATCTAACCTGAGTTAAACAAGAGCTTCGAGAATACTCTCAAGAGGAAGACCATTACTCCAGAAGTCTCATCCTTAGGTTAAGTATTTGCAATTATAACGACCCATGACCTAGTTTACCTGAGCTATTTCCTCTGTCCTTAAGCTGCGTTTGCAAGTAGACTCTTGTGTCACATTATTCGCGCGGTACTTGCAGTAACAGCATATTGTAAAGTTTTAGACCATAGAACATGGAATGTTACATAAACTCCAGGATATAAGACACAAGCGAAAGAAACTTAGCGCAGTAAAATTACAAGGTTTCCGCAGAACGTCTTTTTTCTGCCAATATTAATTATGTTGTGTGAAATATATACATTTGACGATATTTGTTATTCCTAGAATAACAGCCGGTATTATCACTGCTAAGGAATTGTATTTCTTTTGCGTTTTAATAGTTATAATTTGCGAATTTTAGGCACACGATAAGAGGAAATAAATTGCATCATGTTAAAGCGATGAAATTTAAGGTTGTGTGGCCTTGCTCCATTTGTATCATTTGTTGAAACCTGATGTTTCGCACGCAATGTATTGGATTGCGTAAGAGCAACATTAAATATTATATTACTCGATCCTTTTATCAATTCATTTAAAATTCAATAAATAGATGATAAATGAACTATGTCATAACGTCTAGAGCTTGATAGTGTTTATAGGCCGCGAAGACATTCGCAGTTATTTAACAAATCTTACGCTTTGCTACACCCACCTTTTTGGTGACCTTAATGATGCTAAAGGGAACAAGGTACTCTGAAATGGTCAAAAATTAAATTTTTTTGTTTTAGGCACCAATAAAATCTCTCTTATTTCCAGTTTCAGAAAATACATAATTTTGGGGTTTAACAGGTTGTTAAGAGATTTAATACCATTTAAAGCTGCCATGCAATGCCCCTTTTTAGAACATTTCTGTATCTTTCAACAATGAACGACTATATTTATGCCCAGTTCAGCATAACTGGGCATAAATGAGCAGTTCAGCAATTAACAAAAGAGGCCAGGACCAAGAAAAGGCAATCAAAAAAGCTGCAGTAATTCAGGAATGAAGGTGCAGATGATAATGAACCCAGAATGTACTGAAGTGTGACAGTATTTTAACGTTCAAACTTTAAATTCAGTTTTCTCAAAACAACATTTTTGGATACTTAAGTACCTTTTTCTCAGAAAGTATGAAAGATAGAGAGCTGAAATTTTCAGTACGTGTATACAACACATAGTTAAACATTTTGAACCACAATCATAATTTTATAATGCATATTAGTGGTATTAAGAAAGCAATAACATTGCAAATTTTCCATATTTTTACTTTTTAATTACTTTTTTTCAAGTTCTAGTGAACTGATATACATAACTAAATAATTGAGGTTCAGAAGATAGCTGATTATACTAAGAACAAAGTGTGATTCTGCATTGCAAGTAGTATCAGAGAAAAAGGTACATGAATTCACATGTTTTAAGAGTAAATTTTATTATATTTCTGCTGAATGAAATAATTTTACGGACTCAACTACATAAGCTATCAATGCAAATAAACACTTGAAATAATTGTCATGATTTATAGAGTAATTAATTAATATTTCAGGAAAAACCACTGAGAACTTTAAGAGCAGTTGTAATAACACACTTAAGGTGTAACTTCTCCTTAAAAAGTTTGTAATGCCTGAGTAATGGTTATGTTCGCCATAGACATTATTGCGAAGACAACATGGCATGTATCAAAGACAACCCACGAGCTCTAAATGGGTCACTGCAATCGGGCGGGGTGACTCATGCGGTAACGTGTGTGGCCTGCATTCAGGAGGTGCCGGGTTTGCTTCTATTGGATCGACACATCCAAGGGTCTTTTTCGTGATTTCCCTCAGTCGCCAAGGTAAATACCGGATTGTATATTTAATACAACGGTCCAAAATTCACCTAGGATCTATAACAATAGAAAATACGAAAATATATGGTAGGAATAGTGAATGCTTTGTCATCTATCCACAGATAATGTAAACAGGTAGACTAGAGGCACCCTAATACCATCTGTCCGGTAGGTGAAGAAGCAGAGATTGTCGCGGTAATCGTTTCGTGTTCTTTTTTTACTTGGCGCCTGTTATTGTTTTACTATTTTGAATTTTGGGTTCTTTGTCCTCCGGCTAGCTATTATTACTGTCAAGCAAATCTCTAAGCATGGCGTGTAAACGGAAAAGAGTTGTTACTAAAAGATAACACTGATAAAAGAATTTGTTTTTACACTTTTATTGCCGTCACACTTAATTAATTTCACATATTTAATCTTGATACACGCCCGACTGAAACTGTTATATTTTCGAATGTAACTACAATCACTTATTTGCCGCGCACTATTAATTCACGTATTCCACATTTTGTAACTAACTTTACGACGCGACAGATTCTGTAGAATTGCGTAATGTGTACCTCATGAATGTTTCCTTAGAACTGCCTGATGTGTAACTCACGAGAGAGATTTCTTAGAACTGCGCGACGTTTACCTCGTGACTGATTCTGTAGAACTGCGCGATACTTGCTTTTGGCTCAAGAATTTATACTCCCTCACCCCGATATAGATAAACATTATAATCGAGCTGCTGTTGGTTACTAAATCGCGCCAACATTAGCGTCTGTTTTATAAGTCAATCATAATTACTAAAACATATGCTCTAGGGAAGATATTCCCTCCATTTATAAAGAAAGGCGCGCTACCCTGACGTCATTTGTTTGTCTCTTCTAATTGATAAACAACTCACCCCCTCGCTTCATTGTTGCCCACTCCTATTGTCAGTTTCAGTGAGGCCGTGTAAATTTATTTCCTAACAATGCTTATAGCTAACAAACATCTAAAATCATTGTCATACAATAATGTTAACTTACACTAAAATCACTCTGGCATTCACAGTGTTGTGATATAAAATACTGCCTCAAGATACAATTGCCTATCACTAAGATCTCTGTGGACAAATGACGAAACAAGATAGTATGGTATAGGGATGAGCTCTAAAAGGCTAACTGTCTGCCACATACCGAGCCATTGGATATCTTCTAATACATCCGTCGCGATATGACCATGTGGTTAAATTGACATAAAATAAACAGAAAGAAAGAAAGTCACTGCAACTTTGACGGGAGAGCTGAAAGTGCATTCACATAATCTTCGTCGCTGTGTGTAGAGCCGACTTCAAAATTATTCTGTTAACCGGGCAAAGCGTGACGTGTTTGCGCCACTCCCTTTCAGCTCTTTCAATCGGTTAGCGTGGGACATCTACATCACTGCATGTACTTCAGGAATACAAGCTCCTAACAACGATCATAAGGCGGCATTTTTATAGTGTGGATTAGAAATATCAGCAGTATGGTCGCCTCAGTTGCGGTTAGTGACCATTGATCTGTCCGAGCATTAAGTAATGCAGCAGGCATGAAGTTTAAGGGCAACTTAAAGCACTTATTTTGCTTCCTCACCCCCGACCCAAACACTAAAACTCTTGAACATTTTGCTATTTTACGATGAATGTTCTTAACTGCACTCCAAAGATAGCTTAAAAAAATGTATTCTTTTCCATAAGTATGCATCGTATCATTAAGACAGATCTATTATTTAATCTATTTCCTTTTCAGCCGATTTCGAAAAAGTTGACAGCAATCGTTGGTCACACATTCACGTACGGACAGACCCAGCCGGCTGAGATGTAACAATGAAGGCCAAAAGCAAACTTCCACCTGCTTGAAGAAAGTGTTTATTGTCGTATTTGGTAGTGACGCCTAGACGTTTTAAAGTATATAAGTATAAAAGTTACAAATATATGTATAACACAAAATATCATTGGATAAGAATGTGTGTACCTAAACCATTTCTGTCCAGATGTCAATTTTTGAAGTCTCGCAGGGGGTTACACACTTGACAGTGGAATACTGGCTGATACTGATGCAGGGATTTTATTTATCCCTAAATTTACAAATACCAGCCAGAAACCGTATATGCCAAGTTTTTAGCAGCTCCACACTACGCTCCTAATGTTACAAATACAGGTAAAAGCCGTGTATACTAAGTTTTAAGCAGCTCTACACTACACTCCTAATATTACGAATACCAGGTAGAGTATGCTGAGTTTTGACAGCTCTACAATACGCTTCTAATGTTATAAATACCAGATAGAAACTGTGTATGTTTTGGGCAGCTCTACACTACGCTCCTAATTTTACAAATATTAGGTAAAAACAGTGTATGCTAAGTTTTGGCCATAACTACACTGCGCTCCTAATGTTACAAATAGCAGGTAGAACCATGAATGCTAAGTTTTGGATAACTCTACACTACGCTCCTAATGTTATAAACACCAAATAGAAACCGTGTATGCTAAGTGTTCGCCAAATATCCCCTACGCTTCTAATGTTATGAATACCGGGTACAAATCGTGTTTGCTAATTATTTGTGCAGCTCTATACTACTCTGCTAATGTTACAAATACCAGGTATTTATTTATATGCTTGTATGCTTTGAGGAGCTCCACATTAAGTTCCTAATGTTATAAATACCAGATAGAAAACTATTATGCTAAGCTTTGAGCAGTTCCACACTACGCTCCTAATATTACTAATACCATGTAGAAACCATGTCTGGTAATTTTTGTGCAGCTCTACACTACGCTCCTAATTTTATAAATAATAGGTATAAACCGTGTATGTTAAGTTTTCGGCAGCTCTACACTACGCTCCTAATGTTACAAATACCAGTTAGAAACCGTGTATACAAAGTTTTGGGCAGCTCCGCCCCTAATTTTATAAATACAATGTAGAATTCCGTGTATGCTAAGTTTTGGGCAGCTCTACACTACGCTCCAAGTGTTATAAATACCAGATAGAAACCGTGTATGCTAAGATTTTGGGCAGCTCTACACTACGCTCCTAATGTTACAAATACAGATAGAAACCGTGTATGCTAAGGTTTTGGGGAGATCTGCACTACGCTCCTAATGTTACAAATACAGATAGAAAGCGTGTATGCTAAGGTTTTGGGCAACTTAGCTGTAAGAAGTTTGAGGGCAACAGGCATAGGGTCAAGTGAAATAAGCGACAAACACATATATAAAGCTGTCAAAAGAAGATAATAGACAGCACGTGACAAGAAATTTAAGTGGATAGTCATATCTATTATTTAAGTCATATCTAAGTGTAGAAAGGAAATGATATTGAATTGGAGTAAACCGCATATTAGTAGATCCAGCGAAAAATTATAATCACAGAGAAATGCAACGAGATTGACATGTAAGGATCTATGGGAACTGGGAAAACATGAACACTTTCCTTTATAAAGTGTACAAAGTATTTTTTTTTGGTTAATGGGAGACAGTTTGATTTTGTTATTTCTTTCTTTTTTGTTTTTGTTTTTCTTCGTATTTAACTGGTATCTTAAACTCAGCAAATATGCCAATGACCCATACTTTAAGTGTTCGTATAATTGATAATTGACACCAATAAAGATATTTTATCTATCTTTCGTGAATTGGACACTCCATACGTTAATGCTTTCACTTTATATTTTTCATTAATATATCAATATGGCCAATTCGACAATTTTGTGCAAAATTGGAATAAATGTTGCGTACAAAAGCTTAAATATGCACATAATGAGCTGATGTTTATTACATTTGGATTCTAAACAGGAATAGTTAAAGGTAACTATGTCATCTTTCCCGTGAAATATAGGGTTGCACCAACAGAAGGAAATCGAGAATCCATTGTAAATTAACTTTTGAGGTTCCTGAATAATAAAACAGTGCTGTATCTCAAAAACATAAAGTTGCACACATTCCGTAATTTTCCCCCTTAAACTAGCTTTTAAAGGAAAAGGAGCTGAAAGCTGTCACTAATAATTTTGATTAAATTGTTATGAATTCTATATACTACCATGTAAAAAAGACAAATATTCATTCATTCATTATCTGTTTACCCTCCTCTTATGTAGGATTTACATCCCCCAGGACTTACAAGCGGGTGCCTGGGGTCAGAGGCCCGTCGAGGAGCGGACACTCATGGATCAGACAGAGCATCCAGGATGGGTGATCAGCCCGATGCCTGGTATGGGATGAAGGAAGTAGATGAAGCGAAATGTAGGTGAAATGGATGAAAGGAAAGGTGATGATGGAGCAGTTGGTGGAATGAATGGCGGGGGAAACCGGAGAACCCGGAGAAAACCCGCCCAGACGCCGCTTCGTCCACCACAAATCCCACATGCAGGTCCCTGGGATTGAACCCGGGCCGCCTCGGTGGGAGGTGAGCGGTCTAATTACCTAGACCTTGAATAATCGCCAAAATGTTGTGAAATCGTTTTCTTTCTTGTTGCATTTCATATAAATGGGAAACCATGGAATCCTATTAAAGTCTATCAAAGGGAAAAGTAAAGTATTTGAATGGATAATGAAATTGAATTCCCTAAATTGAAATTAAGCCCCTATTAAAGTTTGCTTTGGTGCACTGTGTAAGGAATTTAAAAAGGGCGATATTTATTACTTTCTCTACTACGTACGTAGTAGGTATAGAAGATATTCTCCAACAAAAATTCGATATCGAGATTTCACCGGAAATATATATTTTGAGACACTGAATCCAAATAAACCATTTTTAAACATTTCCGTGTGTATATGTGTGTGTGTTTAAATTCAACATCTTCCAAGACACGAAGATTTTCAAAAAAATACCCCGCCCCAACTACCCTTTAAATAGAACATTTTTCAAAAATTTTGATTTTTTAAAAAATGGCTCTAATATTTTGAATAAAATACCATATTGTGGCATGTGCACAGATTATATTAATGGTAATACGCTCTCTGGTTACCGGGTCGGAGGTGGCAGTTTATCTGAGAGTAGGGGCGATTCAGGGAAGCAGTGTGTCATTGGGGGGGATATGGCGTTACTGACGCCAACTTGTTGTGGATTCATTCTGTGACTAGGCTTCGCGTGAGTTAGACGGATAACTGCCTAAGACGATGTCCTCGTCGGCAGGCAATGGGCAAAGGTATGTAACTAACTTCATCCAATAAATTGTGTGCCATCCACGCCTTTTAACTTTTAATTATGGTATAATAGAGTTCCTTTCCTCTCCCTTCAGCCAGAAATTGTGTTGGTGTAAGACTATCTTTGTGATTTAACTTTAGCTGCGTCCTCGTCGATGCCTCGAGTTTAAAGTTCATTGTTTGTTCAACGATCCCTCTCATAAGCGAGTAGCTCTCCTCTGTAGTTAAATAATACTATTAAGTGAGGCATAGGACAAATTGGTGGGTGGCGCCGAGTAGTTGGTTTGATTGTTTTGAGATTTTAAGTGCAAATTTTTTTTTCCCTCCAAATTTAACGGTTTGTGTTTCTCCACGTGGTCGCGAAAAATGTAAAATTTGTTTCTGGCTAAAGGGTAAGGATTTTTATACTTTAATTTGTGATTCTCTTCTTCTAAATTTTGTTTCCATCATATCTGAAAGTCTGGTTTCGAAATTTTAATTTTGAGCTCATTTTTGTATTTTTCCATTGTCTGCCGGCGTGACGCTAAAACTTCTGACTCCATTTTCCCCTTGTTTTGGCTTCATTTATTTTTAAATTGTATTGCTGTGCTAAGTGGTTCGTGATGGTTGTTTTCAAAAAAATGTTTTTGTGAAAGTTGAGTTGTGAAACGAGCGAGATAGTTGTAGTTTCAAAATGTGCTCGTCACGTGTTGGCTATCTGTTTGCAAATCTTGTTTTCTGTGCTTATTAGCAGTGGTTTGGAAACGTATAACTTTATATTCCAGTGATTGTGATTTCTAGCTATTTACTGCACTTTTCTGGGACATTTTTCGTGTAACTTTTATGTACGCACGTGTGTTATGTAATTCCCGCGTGGTCATGCATTTCAGCAATAATTTTAGCTTGTGAAACCAGTCTTCCTCAGCACGTGTTTTGGCGCGTTTATTTGCGTGTGCATATCAGATTATATACATTTGATTTAAGAAAAAAAAAGAGAAGTTTTGTGTGCTAGTATAAATTATAAGTCTGTATTCTGCTCCTTTTGAGAATCTTAGCGGTGGTCACAGTAGGTGTGACGTGGTTTTTTTTTTTAACTTCCAGTTCGAGGTTTCTCACTGAAGCTGTCATTTTGTTTTGTTCTTTTCATGTTTATTGTATTTATTTTCCTTCTGTCGACGAGGACGTCGACTTCGGTGGCCAGGGGGAGATGTGGCATGTGCACAGATTATATTAATGGTAATACGCTCTCTGGTTACCGGGTCGGAGGTGGCAGTTTATCTGAGAGTAGGGGCGATTCAGGGGAAGCAGTGTGTCATTGGGGGGGATATGGCGTTACTGACGCCAACTTGTTGTGGATTCATTCTGTGACTAGGCTTCGCGTGAGTTAGACGGATAACTGCCTAAGACGATGTCCTCGTCGGCAGGCAATGGGCAAAGGTATGTAACTAACTTCATCCAATAAATTGTGTGCCATCCACGCCTTTTAACTTTTAATTATGGTATAATAGAGTTCCTTTCCTCTCCCTTCAGCCAGAAATTGTGTTGGTGTAAGACTATCTTTGTGATTTAACTTTAGCTGCGTCCTCGTCGATGCCTCGAGTTTAAAGTTCATTGTTTGTTCAACGATCCCTCTCATAAGCGAGTAGCTCTCCTCTGTAGTTAAATAATACTATTAAGTGAGGCATACGACAAACCATTTTTAAACATTTCCGTGTTTATATGTGTGTGTGTTTAAATTCAACATCTTCCAAGACACGAAGATTTTCAAAAAAATACCCCGCCCCAACTACCCTTTAAATAGAACATTTTTCAAAAATTTTGATTTTTTAAAAAATGGCTCTAATATGTTGAATAAAATACCATATAATAAAGATATTTATATGGAAAATAAAGTGTGTATCTTGAATTTTGTGGGAATAGCCTGTGAAGTCCTCTTTATTGGAAGGAATTTTGTATAGTCTTGTTATAACTGGTAAACGATAAGCGATAGACATAAACGTACTACACAGAAAATGTAGATCTCTTTAAAGCATACAGTTTAATTCAAGTACCTTTTTGTTGCATCAGACATTTCTGAGATATGGATTATTAATGGTTCAATTGTTCATTACTGTGTCATTCACTTTAAGTTCTATCAACACTCAGTGGTTTCTCGCAATTGCATGGAAGGAGCATGGAATTTTAAGGCTAGCATATAGTGTCCAGTTCTTAAACATTTGAACTGTCACTGTTCCCTTTGTATCTATAAGGAAATGTATAATGTAGCAATGTTTATTTGGAATAAAAAGTCATAGATAGAAAAATAAACTTCTATAAGAATATTTTGTTAGAGGGTAGAGTAAGTCATGTGAATGTAGCACATCAGAAATCTTTTTCAATGAACTGATTTTACAATAGAGTAATAGTGTAGTTTGAAGGACGTTGGAGGATTCAAGGACCCTTGCACCTCGACTATTAGAAGTATTTAATGTTGCCCCTTATACCCAGTATGGGAACTCATGGATTCAGACACTCGCGCTCATGGCGGTATTTGAACCCGCGACTTTGCGCCACAGAGTGCCGAAGTCAAGCGCCCCAGCGACCGCTGCTACGCGAGGTCCCCTTATTATGTAATTCGACAAGTTATACAAGTCTCCTACCTATAATAAAATTTGTATTAGCTACTTAAAACTGTGTATACTATATTTATGTTAGTTAATTCTAAGTAGAGTGAAAAGTTAGCTTTTATATGAAACCCTAAGAATTTATGATGGGTAAAGAAATATGTGCGACTGTTACACATCAGGTTTTTCGTAAATGGAATTCTCTAAAAGCTCTACTGGACTTCCTCTATAATTAAAATGTTAATTTTGTGTGTTGTGATGTATTTTCATTTTCTCATAACGTAAAACCTGGTAGCATTATATAAAACAATTTTAAGTTTTATTTCTCTATCCTTTAACCCAGTGGGAACTATTGTTCCTAATATTGACTACAGCTTAAGTTAATATGTTGCGAAAATGAAAAAGTCAATTGATAAAACATAGCTGATAAACGTACCGTATTTATTCTTATTTTTATAGGTTAAATTTCGCTGCACCAAGTAATAAAATTTATCTTAGAGCATACTGATGGTCAAGTTCGTAAAATTACAAAAACGAGCACCACCAGCGAGGTCTGAATAGCTAATGGGGAATCTAATCCCAAGGATTGTAGGCATTCCATTACGCATGGATGTGACTGTCTGCTAGTTGGAATTTATGTAAACGTGCCTGGCATCTGCAGCCATTCATTACATCTTGATGTTAGACAGTTCATCATTATCAAGAGATGTACGTGTGTTATCCACATATGTAATATATTAATTATATAAATCCAGGGTGTAAACAGATTTTCCGTACCCCAAATCTTGTATATTACATACGCATGGCTTTCTCTATTCTTCTACCGTATAAAAATTATTCTTACAAAAATTAATTTTTCTATTGCTTCAGTTTAATGGGGATAAACCTTTCCGGAAATTGCTACATTACACATTTCGTTATAAATATAAACGTGACGCAGCCACGCTACGACTTCCAACCACAGAAGCAATACCTTTGCCTCACGGTTGCTGCTTGTCTCCTCCTAGATGGTTCTTCTTTTACCTCGGGGTATGCGTAGGTGTGTACAGAGAAACACACAAACGCTGTCTTGGAACACCTTTATTCACTATTTAAAATAATACTTTAGGTTTGCCGATCACTTGTAAATGCATACGATGATACTTTGTCTTTATCAAGACCGAAGAATATTAACTACAGCTAAGCGTTCCACCCTCTAGCACGTTCGCCGCCATTCTTCACAACTCGACGAGAATGTCGTCCCACACTCACCGATCGCTCAGGACAGAATGATTTTCACCATCGCGCTACGAAGAGGAAAAACTCCTAACTTCCTATCTCTCCCCTTAAACATTCTCCTCAAACTTAGCGTCATGAATCTTCTAAATGACCTTCACATCCCGGCCAGTGCAGCTGCACCCAATAATTCCAAGAGAAACTGGCTTCAGCTATGTTACCCTTTATACCTGGGGCTGGTCCCTAATTAGCTAACCTGTGCCTGTTTTGTCTTTCTGTCGCTTTTACAGTCAACAATTTTCATAATGCTTCTCCTTTTTATACATACACTGATTTTAAATATATTATTACTTATTTTATATCGCTATCCTTCTCAGAATATTATGATAATTATTGCCTTTATAATTCCGGCTTCAAAGGAATAGCGATAGGCAAATGTTTTAGAACCGGGCGTTATACGCTGGCTGCTAAATGCCGTACTCTTTCCATGACTATAGAGAAACAATTGCAAATCTAGGGTTTTAAAAGAATGGCTAAGTATTCCAACCATAAATAACGATATCTTGGAAATGGCTGAGGCCACAAAAATTTATTTGAAACATAGTGTGTGTTTTAAGGAGACCTACATTTTTTATGTAGTACGTTTTCGTCTATCGCTTAACCAGTTATACAAGATAATACAAAGATCCTTCCGAATGAAGAGGACTTCACAGGATATTTCCAGAAAATTATAGATATACATTTTATTTAACATTTAAATGTATTTAATATATGTTAATTTAATCAAAATCGTTATAGTGGTTTTTTAGAAAATCAAATTTTCGAAAATGCCCCGTGTAAAGCTTAGTTTGGAATGGGGGAATTTTCTTTAAAATCTTTGTGTCGCATCTTTTAAATATATTGAACTTGAATACCAAGAAATACTGCACATCTGGATTGTTATTAACATTTTGAGAAAATTGCCCATTGCTTGTGTAGATGCATTTAAGCCTGATAAATAGATCATAATTTATACCTAAGCACAATAAACAGCACACTAATATTAAATGAGTTTCTCCTGTAATAGCGGTTTCTTCTTTGTTTCAATGTTGATTGGAGCGAAAGATTGAAGAACCCGACACATTACGGAAGAAACGACTATCTATTTAAAATTAAGGAAGAACGCACAGAACCGACATAGGAATTCTCCTTTGTTAATAGAACCATTGAATAATGAAATGAATTGCTTGTAACAGCCTTTCACGGCTGTCCTAAGTCCGTGAGAAAATTTAGGAAAAGTCTGTATTTGATTTCAAAACATTTACCTTTACGTTGCAAGGGGCTGTTACAGTTTATTAACATTGTTTATTTTAAGTCAGGTGTTTATTTAAAGTGATTTAAATTCTTTCTGGTAGCTACAATAATATGATTCGTTGGCAGAACAGTTTTATTCACATTATTGTATATTGTTCATTGTATTATTATTGTTTCTGCACTTATTTCTTGTAATATTGTTTTGTATATTTAACATTGCCACCGGGTAATAGCCATTTTCAGTGAATAAATACATACATGCTTTATGCAGAATTTCCATAATTTCATCTTTATGCTCTTACGACCACATAGGGCATTTATTTTGGATTAGAACCAATGCGGTTGCATTATTGAATAAAAGCAAGCATTTTCATTGTGAGTTCACATCGACCCCTATAAAACTCTCAAAAACTGGTGTTTACTCCAGATTTAAAAAACGTTAAATAAAGAATTGAACTGGGACGTTCTCTTCCAAGCTACATACAAAAGTATACCTTATTGTACTAGTTATAAAGAAAAGTACGTAATAAGTGTATTTTATTTAAGTATCCAAGTGCGTTGTGTTATACTATAAACTAATAATGTTTCAGTTTAGTGGATTTCTGATGCGGTAGTTTTCGAATTATGATTTAATTTAATTTATGCCTCGTCTGCGTCAGTTATATCTGGTAGAGCAAGTATCTCTTAACAAGGGTTGTACGGCTGTAGAATAGTTTCACACACTTTACACAAGTTATAGTTTTAAATTCTCACTTCTTTATTAATTCTTGAAGGCAGTTGAATAATATATCAAATAATACAAATTACTGAAGTATTTACGTATAGAGCTGTAAGATATTAAGTTCTATAAGTGTGCTAACGAACTGCGGTTTGCAGAGAATATCTTAAGTTCTTTATTCGCGTTAAACGATTATAAATCACACAAATTCATATCTCTGCGGATGTATAATGAAATTTATTTTACGGTTGTAATAATTATCTGTTCCTAACTACATTTTTAAAGGTAAAAATTTATCTTCTCCGCACTGCCCTAATATTTCACATCTGCACACTCTGAGCTTCATCTACTGAACTGACTTGGCTTCCCCTTAGCGTCCACAGCTCAAAATTTTAAATTTAATCTGTCTGTTTTCTGACTGGCTAAGCCTACGCTAGCAGAAGATTTTAGTGTGATTTTCATTGACTTTTTGCACCCACGTGACTATTTACAAACTTTTTGACGTTACATCAGTATTTTTCCATCGACTGTTGGTAGCCTTCCTTAGTTTTCTAACTTATTGTTCTGCCAAGGTTACAACTCCTTGTTAGCCACCCTCTGATTTCTACTTTATGACACTATTTGCTAGTTCACATAATATTTTATACACACACATAGGTATATATAATAAGTAATACAATGGCTGTAATATACACTTTATAGCAATTGCTGATTGCTTAAAGGCGGGCTATTATTTTTATATTGTATAATTAAATTAAGGGATTCAAAATACTGCCTCAATGATCACAAAGTACCAGTTTGTATCTTTGTACTATACATAATAAATTTTAATCTATGTCCAGTTCCTAGGTAGTATGCGCATGTTTAAAAATGAACCTGTATACATAATATTCGCTTCATTGTGTCCTATTCGAAAGTGTTATGAAACCTTGCCCTAGTACATTTTCTTAAAGATCTGAGACATTCTCAGTATGCTAATTACCTCCTCTGCATCCCCTTAAGAGGTTTACGCGATGAACCGCTGCTGTTGCAGCGTCAACGACGTGGGTGTTTCTTCCGTCACGAAAAGACACTCCCTTGGAAAATGAGGTGCAGTAAGAAACCTTAGCAGCGAGTTTGGTAGTTTTTGTACGTCCTTGTTTTGCCGTACTCCTTGTGGGAGAATCCCAAGATACCGAGGAAACAGTATAAGCAGTGTTTACTCAGGGCGAAGGGGAAAAAATCGCGCCGCCGATGTCGAGTAAGGGAAACTGGCAGGTTTTGAGTTTGTGCCACAGAGGGACCGGCGGCGTGTTTCTGAAGCAGAAAGAAACCACTCTGTTACATCCCAGGATGTAGCAATTATCGTGCACCTCGGTTTGGTCCTTTGGGAATGGCCTCAAAAACTAGATTATTTTATCTAAACGCGACAGCGAGGCAAAGAACAACAAACCACTTCTAAGTGCAGTAGTGCTACACCATTCCTCACAACGTGACTATAACAAGTCTCTGTTGTAGGCACATTTTCCTGCGAAAAATGATAATTTCTATCTAACACATGTAGACTATAAGCACTGAAAGCATAGAATAGGGTCAAACTATATCAATTGGTTTAAATATTCCTTATATATTTACGTCATGATGTTTAGAGAAAGACCGATACAGGATTAAAACAATTATTTTGTTTTGCCGACAGTCTAGAAGACGTTAGCAATCATTGTATATTTAAATTTAATTTTGGAAGCTAATGCACCATTAAACATACAAAAAATGATAGTAAGAATAACTTTAGTATGGAAATGCTGCAAAAATAGATGCACGATCCAGGAGGGATAAAACAGGGCATTTGTTTGTTCATTCACTTCATTATCCTTTCTTCTTATGATAACTTTCTTGTTATTTCTTTTATTTATTTTACTCAGAGTCGAAAGCATTTGTTTACTTCAGTCTAATTGCAATCCGGAGCTCTAGACATATTTGGATGGCAGCCCTGACTGGCAGGTTTGTGTTTGTGTGAAGAGAGTTGAAAATGTTAAGTAGCCCATTATTGTTCCTAGCACTCATCTGCGGAGGTATGGTTGGTCGGTTCTCGGTGTTATATTCATATTAAACAGCAAACTTCTGCAGTACAACACAAACTAAAGTTGCTACCACCTTAATATAGAGTTGATTTTGAGATTTATTTACTCTTACAAGTTGGCTGCGTGGTTAGTCTGAGGTCCTGGGTTCGATTTCGGTCGGGTCAACCAATCTGACCACGAATTCTTTTATTGCTTTTCCAGGTAGGTAGAAAAATGCTGGGGTGGTTCCCCTTCTACCACGAATTGCCTGCCCATTACTTCCTGTCCCTATTATTTCCTTTCATCCTGTCTACCTCATTTATTTCAGGGTTGTAGGTACAGGCGACGGTGATTGCGTGTTACGGCAGGACAATGTTATTTGCGCTTTGGAAAGATTCTTCGCTTGCACTTGGCGGGACTTCTGGAGGTCCCTTCCTTTCTGGGAGCTGTGTTGTCTATTCTCGGTTCCTCCAGGTTGTGGCGTTAGGATTGGTGTAACGTTCAATTCGTTAGACCCCCATCCTTGCTGGCGCATATCGTCGTCCGGATCTGGCCGCCCAGCGGGTTTTCCCTTCCTCCCAGGGAAGCACAAAGGGCCCAATATGGCCTATGTACAATGTTGTGCTCCAGTTACTGGAAGACCCTCCCTCTGAGCACTCCTAACTCCCAACTCTTTCAGTTTTAAGATTCTTATACATGAGTTTGTATTTCAGGTTTGCTCTTAATTTGTTATTTTAGAAATCATGCTGTTGTGATAATCAACAAGACTTTCCCTAATCACACTGCTTTCTCCCTTACTTCAGGATTCTGCCTTCCTCCACATAACGTCCATAATTTGGGTGTCAAGTTTTATTTATTTAAATTGTTATTACACAAGTGGCAAATAGCTGTTGTGGCATGCATGTAAGTACGTACCAATTTGGAGTGAGCTGTAATGCTGAAAACATAAGATGATACAATTTTGGTGTGAATAAAAACGATTGTACTGCCTTAAACTAGGTGTAACTAATTCCATTCATTGTAAAATCATTCTGAGTAAACTGAAGTATTTGTATTTTTAGCTACATTATACTATGAAGTTTTCTCTGAAAATAAGGCGCAAGCACAGTACACTAGTAATACAAAAGGTGTAAGATTTTCAAGTAGTTCTCAAACCATTGCACAACAAAACGAATATGTCTTATTAAAAAGAACCTGTACTTCATCCTGCATTATGGGATATAGGAAGGCATTGTGCCTTTAAATTGAAGATTCTGTTTGCAGAGTATAAAGTAATAATATCGCCTCAAGCTTTAACCTTTAAACCTCAACAGAGTGGCTGCAGAAGGTAGGAAGACTTTCAAGAATTCAGTAACTTAATAATTCTGAGGAAACGATAAGCAACAGAGCTCTTAAGAACAACTACCTTGTTTGTAAATATGTGTCCTTAGCGACCAACATATCCTTTTTTGCTGAAAAATAAAACTGAGTTTTATTTATGGACGCTCTTTAACTGCTATGGTCCTTAGCGTCCCATTGTATATTGGACGTGAAAGACCGGCTGAAGTTCTTTTACGTGTCGTAAATCTACGACACATGACCACCGGCTTTACTTTCCTTCCGAAGGAAGCCATGCTAAGGATTTTTACGCCCAAAAGAATCAATCGCCTTCCCCGGGTTCGAACCCGCGACCTCATCATGGTACTCCTAGACCACGGAATCCAAAATAATCTGTGCTAAAATGAGAAAGTTTTGAAAACAAGTAAATAATGGAATGTCTTTCGGCATAATACAGATAAACAATGTTCATAAGTATTCCATTTAAACACCTGCATAAAAATATGGTTATTCTTTTTTACTTTATCACCTACGTATAGTAAGTAAAGGAATTATTGCATTCCACCCAAAAATTCGATACCGAGATTTCAAGAAAATACACGTTTTGAGGTGCCCTGAATCCAAATAAAGCATTTCTGGAAACATATCCTTGTGTGTCAGTCTGTCTGTGAGTCTGTGTGTCTGTCTGTGAACAGTATAACTCAAAAAAGTCCGATAAATACCAAACTTGGTATTTGAGTTTAGTATCTTCCAAGGAACACGAACACTTTTAAGAAAAACCCCTATCCCCAGCTACCCTTTACATGGAATATTCTTCGAAAATTTGTAATTTCTAAAAAAAAATGGCTCCAACAATTTTGATTAAAATACTATATGTAGAAGATATTTTTCATGGAAAATGAAATGTATATCTAGAATTTTATGGGAATATCTCCAAAAGAACTCTTCATTTTGAATGAGATTTGCAAAACTGGCTAATCATAAGAGATAGACAACATTTTACTGAATAAAAACGTGGAGTTAGTTAAGATACAATTTATGTCACATGTGTTTTTTTGTCAAGTGAATCATTTCTTCGATATTTCTCGCTATTTGTTTGAATTTTCCAATACTTGTACTTTTTCTCAAAGGGAATTCGTTATTCTTTTTTATGTTCTGGATATGCAAAGTGACTGCAATGCTCCACATAGCAACCAGCTCTTAAAATATTTGACTATCGCTTAAAGCCTACCATATTCCTCTTACACCTACAAGAAAATTAGCAATAAGATAATTTCTGGAAATGTTTATCTCGATTAACATGAAATGGAGGAGAATAAGCGTTTGTTAAAATAGTATGCACAAGAATAGAGAAAGTCATGTGATTTTTATATTTCTGTCGCATTCCACCCAAAAATATGGATACCGAGATTTCAAAGGAGATACACTTTTCAGGTCTCCTGAATAAAAAAGAGAAGAAAAATACATTTTTAGAAAAATGACCGTGGGTGTGTGTGTGTATGTGCGTGTGCGCGCGTTTCTGTGAACTGGAGGTCTTAGGTTAGGCCCGGACTTGTCTGAAACGAGCCCAAGCCCGCCCCAAGCGGTTATACTGTACCAGCTGGTCCAGTTTTTCAAATAAAATTATTTTGCACTTATTAACTATTATTATTATTATTATTATTATTATTATTATTATTATTATTATTATTCCCCTTCTGGGAAGCCTGATAAGAGATTACTCAGGTCATTAGCACCAATTGAAGAGTCATTTTACAGAAAAAGTGGAGTCTGATGTACTATTGAGCCGCTATTACTACACACTGCCCAGGATGTCCCGAGTGTGACGTGTCTGATAATAAAATTTAAAATAAAAAACGAAATTTATGCTCTGCAATCAAGTTGCAGTTACTTAAAATACTTTTAACCCATTTATGATTTAACAAGATAAGTATTATTTTTAATACATGGCGTGAAATAGCACCATAGCTTCCTGTTCGAGTACAAACCCGTACACCATACAATAACTGGAACAGGAATCTATAAGCGTGTTAATAGCGTTTTGGCCACGGCCCTGGATTCCATTATCGTTGTTTTCTGCTTCTAATGGCTATAAAAGTCGATTACGCATATATTTTATTCCAGCATTTCCTTTAGCTAGCAAAGTTTAAAAGCTTTTAGCCTCGGTTTGGAAATAATCAGCTGCAAACCCGATTCTGTACCTCTCTATGATTATATAATTATAATAATAATAATAATAATAATAATAATTAATAATACCGTGGTGCTACAGCCCTTAAAGGGTCATGACCTGCCAACTCGACTGCCCGCCTCACGCACACGTACGCACGGCAGAGATGGACGATAATCTAACCGATACGGAGAGGTTATTTGATCAGCATCACGCATACCTCAAACAAAATGCTGGCCTCCGTGGCCGAATCGCTACCTACCGCAGCTCCTCACTTTAATCACGATGCTGAATGGGCACCTGCTCTATACCCAGGATCTTAAAATCCGCACTCCCAAAGGTGGGATCGAACCCAGACGCATTCCGTGGAGGGAACCACAGTGCCACGCCTCAGGACAACCTTAACTTATACCTATTTTAACGTAATCTGAAATGTGTTATCAATTTTTGTTCAACTGCATACGCGCGGTCATTTGTCTAAAAATCGTATATGTTGCATTTATACGACTTTCTCTACTCGCTCTTCTAGAAACAATTCTTTTAAAACTTATCATTCTAAACAGGTGTTGTTAATCCAGATGAACTTTCAATTCATATCTGCAGATTTAGCTATAGGTACAATAGATAGAGCGATAGTCAGATTTTTAAAAAGTGGATCGCTAATGTGATGAAATGCCATGTTCCTTCGATGACCACGACAAGAAAACGAATGACGATATATCAGTTGTGAAAAGAATACCTAAGGTATTTGAAAATTCAAACCAATAAGGAATATCTGGGAAATGGTTAACTACACATAAAATTTTATTTGACATAAAGTGTGTACTTTAACCAGTTCTACATCTTTTAAGCAATAAGATTTTGTATATCTTTTACGGTTTACCAGTTATACAAAAGTCGTCCAGAATAAAGAATACCTACTTCACAGGTTACCCAGAAAACAAAGCCATAATTTTGCTTGTCGGTAAATATTTTATACATTGAATTTTAATGAAAATTGTTAACCATTTTTGTGAAAATAAAAAGTAACAAAATCTGTTCCATTTAAATGGTAGTTTTGAGTGGATGGATTTTCATTAACATTTTCCTGCCGCATCCTTGGAAGATCCTGAATTTAAATATCAAATTTAATATGTATCAATACCAACAGTTTTCTGAAAGTTTGTTTTTTGGATTTAAGGAACCTCAAAACATGTATTTCCGGTGAAATCTGGATATCCATTTTTGGGTGGAATGCCGTAGGTAAGCAGTAGAGGAAGAAAAAGTTATTTTTTCCCTTTCTTTTTTCAGAGAATTCGAATTTATTCTAATTTTTGGGTGATATGCAATACCTCCTCTTCTTACTATAAGGAAATGGTAGAGAAATTGAAATTTTGAAATTAGTGAAAGGCCCTCTACATAAAGTGCAGACTAATTTTGTTTAAGTCCGTGGTCTAGCCTCAAGCGGAAACTAGACCATATTACGTTGACATGGCTGCGCGCCCAAGACGTATGCTACATAAGTAACTCGGGAATGCCAATGCTATGAGAGAGGCTGTTACCACAAATCCTGACATTAGCGTTGGAACTGTCAGGTAAGCGCCGCACGGTAAGCCGTGTTAAACTGCATAGAATAATTAAACGCCATCTTCTCAGCCATCCATTAAACGCCAAAAGACACATTGCCTTGCTATCAAGTACCTAGACAGTGGCAAGATAACATGAAAACGCTACCAAATATTACATATAGGAGTTCAGAATATAAGCAGTATTAAATATCTAACCACCTAAATCAGACTGCATGTGCGTCTGTATATACAATTACTTCAGGGCTAAAGAGAATAAGAAACACAACATTCGATATATATATATATACACACAAACTGTGCTACCTAAGAATTTATGTTGCTTCGAAATACACTTCTTGCAGCGTTTTACGGAAAATTCGAAAAAAAAACATAACAATTTAATTGCAAGAATAATACACGTTCTATAGATCATAAACTCCGAAAATGGCGTGTTCTACACGTTTAACAAGCCGGGGTGGGGCACGATGGAAGCGCAATCTGTATTGACTTACTATCTGCATATTTCTTCGTGGCTAAACCAATGAACAAAAACTTGCAAACTCACTTCATATTGCCTCACTCATTACGATGCCTTGAAATATTTTTAGAACAGTTGGAAATATCGTTACCTCCCCCCCCCACACATACACACGTATACAGAGTGAACTATTTAAGTTGAGACTGTACAATATCTCCAAACTAAGCGTTGTAGAAAGTCTTGAATAAAAGTTGCATGACATTATGGGGGAAAGTAAGTTTCATTAGTCGTATTTTATTTGGAGGAAGTTGTGATGGTCATTTTAGGGTAAATTTAAATTAACCCTAATTGTAGGTTCCTATTTAAAAAAATTAAATTGAGCCTAAATTGACCATAATAATGTCTTCAAAACAAAACACAACACAACTATTGGCATTTACCTTTCCCCATAATATCAAGCAACTTTTATTAAAGACATTTCTTTCTACAGCGCTTAGTTTTGGAGATATTGTACAGTTTCAAATTAAATGATCCAGCCTGTATATATAAAAACAGAAACTATTTAAGATGTCGGACAGAAATTTTTACAGGATGCAGACGCATGCCTTCTAAATTGACTGATAGACTTGTATACACAAATGTGGCGTATTAAGGAAGATAGGATTATTTTCTTAATTATATAATCCTTTGATTAAAAGTTAATGTTAACTATTTTTTAAAAAATTGCTGAAAAATGTTATTAACACCAAAACATATCCATAACAGCGCTTAGTTGTTTATATCGTCTTAAAATGCAGCTCTCTTCAATAGTTAACTGAGAAAACGGGTCATTTTTACCAGAAAATGTTACATTCAGAAAAAGCTAATTAGAGCAGAAATGGAAAAAACAAAATCGCATATATTTCCAAAGAAATAAACCACATGACTTCAGCACACAGAAGCTGCCATACTTAACAGCAGTTGCAATTTGTAGAGTATAACTTCCCCTAAAAGATGGCTTAAGTTTAATACTCTATTTCAAAGTGTATAGCAGTTATCATTTATGCTTTCTCTAGCACGTACATAATAGGTAAAGAAGGTACTCCATTCCAACCACAATTGTATACCGAGATTTCACCGGAAATAGTTCACTTCCCCCCAACAAGTACATGACATAAATTATGTATTTTTTAAAAAAGATCTACGTTTTTTACTTTCTCTACTACGTATAGTAAGTAGGGCAAGTATGGTATTCCACCCAAAAATTCGATACCGAGATTTCACCGGAAATACCTGTTTTGAGACCCCCTGAATCCAAAAAAGCATTTTGGAAACATGTCCGTGTGTGTGTGTCTGTGAACAGCATAACTCAGAAACGAACAGTCGTATAAAAACCAAACTTGGTATTTAGACTCAGTATCTTCCAGAGATACGACACGAAGGTTTTCAAGAAAATCCCCCACTCCAGACTACCCTTTACATGGAACATTTCTCGAAAATTGTAATTTTCTCAAAAATGGCTCTAACGATTTTGATTAAAATATAACATGTTTAAGATATTGTCATGGGAAATAAAATGTATATCTCGAATTTTCCTGGAGTGTCTCCAAAATTATTCTTCATTATGAACGACTTTTGCATAACTGGTAAACCATAAGAGATAGACAAAATTTTACTACACAAAAAATGTAGATCGCGTTAAAATACACAATTTATGTCATATACATTTCTTTTGTTGAGTGAACCGTTTTCGAGATATTGCTTGTTATTCCCTTAAATTTTCCAATACTTATACTTTTTCTCAAATTCATTATTCATTTTTCTATGTCCTGGACATGCAAAAAGAATGGAATGCGCCACATAGCAACCAGCGTTAAAATATTTGACTATCGCTTATAGCCTACCATATTCCCCTTGCATCTACAAGAAAATTAGCATTAAGATTGACATCTCGATATCTCATTAACGTGAAGCATATGGAGAATAAGCGTTTGTAAAAATAGTTTGTACAAGAGTAGAGAAAGTCATGTGAGTGTAACACATCAGATTTTTTGTATAGAAACAATTTGTCTCTCTCTTATGGTTTATCAGTTATGCAAAAGCCATTCGGAATGAAGAGAACTTTTAGGTACATTACCTGAAAATTCAAGATACGCATCACATTAGCTATGAACATATCTTAAATATATGACATTTTAATCAAAATCGTTAGCCATTTTTGAGAAAATCAAAATTTTCTAAAAGTGTTTCATGTAAAGGGTAATATGAGGGGGGATTTTCTTGAAGATCTTTGTGTCACATACTGAACCCAAATACCAAGTTTGATATTTATTTGACTCTTTGTTTTTGAGTTATGCTGTTCACAGACACACACACGGACGTTTTTCTAAAAATTCTCTTTTTTGGATTCAGGGGGTCCCAAAACATGTATTTCTGGTGAAATCTCTGTATTGAGTTTTTGGATGGAATGCAATTCTTCCCCTACATACTGTACGTAGTAGAGAAAATTAAATCTGTCTTGGTTTTATTTTGGGTACTTTATACCCCAGTTATAATCAATGTCGTGCTTCTAGGTTAAATCGGCATTTTATTTAAATGAACTGAATGTTAAATAACCCTTATTGGAAATTTTAAATTATCTACTTCTTAAATGAATCCAAATATGAATCGTTTTTAAAAATAACAGGAGTATATGTTGATGAAACCACACAATTCCTCAGTATAACCTCCTCTTAAGCAGCGAAGATATATTCAAACATTTTATGTATACCTTAAAACAGACTCTAAATATGCCTGTAATGTGTTTATCAGAATAAATAAAATGATGACTAAGGTTTTCCCTGGAACATCCGAATAAAAGAAGATAATAGGCGGCGGATAATCGCTATTATAGAAAGCATCACATCAAATTTTAAGTCATCCATGCTTCGCCGGGTAAGATAGCTAGTTAAGGCAATCCACCAGCAAAATGTACCAAAAATGACGAAAGTGTTTTAAGTTTTTTTATCAACCATTAGCTTCTAATTTTATTCTAAACCAATGTTTTCCCAATTTCGCCATTTTAAAATCTCAATAAATCTTCAAATATTCCCATCCAATTTGGATAATACACAATGATGACCTCTAGTCCATTATCTCTACATTTTTAAAATTTTTTTAATTAAAAGCGCTCTACATGCAATAATTGTTAATTAAATGTTTGAAAACTTCAGATTGTAAGATTTTAAAGGTTTCTTTTTGGAATTTTTTAAAATCAGTGGTTAATTTGCTATCGAGTAATTTCCAGAACTCAAAACTGTAGGATTGAAAATTTCAATAGCACCTGCATAAATTAATTCTTTCAGGTAAACTAATTAAAAGAGCTATTTATATTAGTACAAGGAGCATTTTGTATTAGTATATAAACATGGTTGGTTCTAGATAAAATAAATGTATCAAGAGTGTTTTGACACAGTTCATTAGAATTGTGTTAATTGTATTTGTTTTATGTTGTGCAGTCCGCTTGAAACAAGTGAATATCAACACCACTTTAAATTGATTAAAAAGTATTGAAGAATTAAAAATAATATAAATAACGAGTATCTCGGATATACCTGACGAATGTAGGTAGCATAGATACTGAAAATTCACTATGTGGTGAAAGTGGTCAGGTGATTGGGTGTCACTTGTGTCAGAAGTCTGTAAGCGAGATTTCCACACTCCTAAACATCCCTAGGTCCACTGTTTCTGATGTAATAGTGAAGTGGAAACGTGAAGGGACATGTACAAGCACAAAAGCGTACAGGCCGACCTCGTCTGTTGGCTGACAGAGACCACCGAGGGTCGTAATAGGCAGACATATATCCAGACCATCACACAGGAATTCCAAACTGCATCAGGACCCTCTCCAAGTACTATGACAGCTAGGCGTGAGGTGAGAAACCTTGGATTTCATGTTCGAAAGGCTGTTCATAAGCCACACATCGCGCAGGAAAATGCAAAACGACGCCTCGCTTGGTGAAAGGAGCGTCAACATTATACGATTGAACAGTGGCAAAACGTTGTGTAGAGTGACGAATCACGTTACACAATGTGGCGATCCGATGACAGGGTGTGGGTATGGCGAATGTCCAGTGAACGTGTGTAGTACCAACATGAAATTCGGTGGTGGTGGTGTTATGGTGTCGTCGTGTTTTTCCTGGAGGGGGCTTGCACCCCTTGTTGTTTTGCGTGGCACGATCACAGCGCAGACCTAAATTGTTATTTAAAGCACCTTCTTGATTCCCACTGTTGAGGAGTAATTCGGGGATGACAATTGCATCTTTCAACACGATCGAGCACCTGTTCATACTGCACGGGCTGTGGCGGAGTGGTTACACGACAATAACATCCCTGTAATGGACTTGCCTGAACAGAGTCCTGACTTGAATCCTATAGAACACCTTTGGGATGTTTTGGAACGCCGACTTCGTGTCAGACCTCAAAGACCTTGATCGATACCTCTCCTCAGTTCCGCACTCCGCGAAGAATGGGCTGCCATTGCCCAAGAAACCTTCCAGCATCTGATTGAAAGTATGCCTGCAAAAGTGAACGCTGCCATCAAGGCAATGGTGGGCCAACACCATATTGACTTCCAGCATTACCGATGGAGGGCGTCACGAACTTGTACGTCATTTTCAGCCAGGTGTCCGGATACTTTTGATCACGTAGTGTATATGTTACGATAACTGTATTTCTAATGACATATTTTGTAGTACGTTTTATCGGTTTATAGATTCAATAACGATAAAGAACACTTCAAAGATACATATAATATTATTAGCCTGCCAATGAACACTAATATCTGAACCATATGGCACTTTTAACAAAATTGTTAAGAGCCAGTTCCAGAAAATGGCAAATAGCGAACATTTTTCATGTAAACATTCTTTTTGGAGTGGGAATATAATATTGAAAATCTTCGCATGATATCCTTAAATGTTGAACTTAACTTGAAAATAGGTATACACCCAACCTTTAATTTTGAGGTATGTTGTCCAAAGGCGAACTGAAAGAGGCAGAGACTCAGAAGCCTTTTCATTGGAATGTATTTTCTGGATCCAAGATAAAGCTTTCCAGTAAAATCTTGATATCGTAGTTTTGGGTCGAATGCGATTATTCCTTTTCCTTAGAAAAAGGAAAAATAAAACTATAACCATAACCGTAACTTTTAAGCTTTCTTTCGAAGGGATAGCACTGATGACCATTTGAAAACATATGCACGTAAATCACCACACCAAATACACCAAGTCGGGTGTTATTCTAAAACGGCTGAACATCTTCCTTTATAGTGTGCATTTCAGTGGTAAATATGTTCATTCAATATTTCGCAAACAACATTTCGATAATATAGAAGTGAAAGAAAATATTGCTGTTATTATTGGATGGATGGGATGGATAAGTATTTTCTTAGCATGGAAATTTAATCTGTCTAGAAATAGGAAATTCAACAAAACGCAAATTGTTCCATGATAGACATGTAACTTGTTTACTAGTACTTCTTAAAGACATTTGGTAAACAAAATGTGTACGCGTGTTCTTTTGCGGTAAGAAATATTTAAAATAAAAAAAAATTAATGCATATTTAAGCATTTGGCAAGCCTATTCATCTAAGGAACCAGCGTTGAATGAATAGCACTTACTTAAATGGTGTATTACCTACTTGTTTTTATCAGGCTTTTAGGTATATTCCGTACATATATGCCCCACAGGTACCTTCTAAGTGTTTAGAGAAATATATTGCAACGCTTTTCATAATAAATTCAACTCTGTTTGGAGACGATAAAAATGTAATTATTGAGCAGTGAATAATTACCACACAACGCATTTTCAATTTTATTGACATATGGTTATTTACAGAACGCTGATCAAAGCTCTTTTATTTAAATAATAACTTAAAATAATTAAATTCACTTCTGAAATGAAACACCATACAAATTTACCAGTTTATTGGCAAATTCATTATTTATAGAGAAGTAATCAAAGTAACAAATTACACAATTATCACATTTTATATTCTTAATCTGTAACGAGCAGTATTTCCTATAATGTAATTTTAGGCGTGTCTCTGTAAGTGTGTATAATGTCAATAACAGGAAATTTATAGACAATAAACACTGTGTCCATACAGTTTCCTGTAACTTGCTGATTACTGTTTCATAGAGTGTGTTCAATCCGTAGCAACCTGTGCCCCTTAAATCGCCTCTGCACTGGGTGTGAAGCCTTCGTCAGTCTAAACACATAAACGGGATGTAAAGCGAACGAGGTAGTGGACCTAAGCCTCGTATTCTGCTAGGAGATTGCATAAGCTCAATAAAACTTGAGAACCGATGATTAACGTGGTGTATATTTCTGAGGCCCGTTGAATCAAACCAAACGGGGGAAAAAAGAAACCTTGAGTTATGTCCCTTTTAAGGACGTATAACGAAGGTTTTTATAGAATCTCTCCTTTGCAAACAGATTGTTGTATTAAAATGTCTGTTTTTTACATTTTCGCAAATATGGCTATAGTTATTTTGATTAAAATACGAAGGGTTACATAGAGCATTCTTTTCCCCTGCCATGCAACGCCGAGACTCCCGCCGACTCTTTCAACTCTGAAACAGAACAAGCAAATGGAAAGCGAAGTGAAATGAGAATGTAGGTAAAATGGAGGGACCGGAAATTCGGGGAATCTAATGAAACCTGCATTCATCTAGCGACCTGGGGAAACCCCCGAAAAAAACCATTGGGTCAAGAAGGTCGGCCATGGGAATCGATCCCATGATCTCTCAAAAGCGGGTCATACACATCATCTCCTGAGCCATCCCGCTTGGTCATAAAATGTATGTTAAACATAAATAATGTAGATTAATGAAAAACAAAACAGTTTTTGTTGGTGGGCTTATACAATGGCATGATTTTCTTAGAAGCGGCGCCGTGGCCGAGTGGTTAGACCGCCGCCTTCCACCGAGGCGGCCCGGGTTCAATCCCAGGGACCTGCATGTGGGATTTGTGGTGGACGAAGCGGCGTCTGGGCGGGTTTTCTCCGGGTTCTCCGGTTTCCCCCGCCATTCATTCCACCAACTGCTCCATCATCACCTTTCCTTTCATCCATTTCACCAACATTTCGTTTCATCTACTTCCTTCATCCCATACCAGGCATTGTCTGATCCATGAGTGTCTGCTCCTCGACGGGCCTCTGACCCCAGGCATCCGCTTGTAAGTCCTGGGGGGTGTAGAGGATAGAGGATAAGAGGAGGATAGACAGATAATGAATGAATGATTTTCTTAAAAATATACGTCTTCTAAAACTAACTTTAATCTTGAAAAATAGGCCTCCTTTCTCCCAGTTTCTAAGAATTGAAGAACTTAGTATTCTGTATCTTAATTTAAATCATTACCAGAGCAAAAGAAAATCATACACTTTTCGGGCAACCAACCAGATAAATAGTAACAATCCTGCTTTCGAGAGCTTGACAGCAGGATCTCGTCATTAAACCGATTGGTTGCCCGAAGGGAGCTTTTAATTATCCTAGTTCTGAAATTCCATTCTAAATTTTAATTAGCGTATTAATTACTATGTAAAAATGAAATAGAATGGGAAATGTTGCAGCTTTGGCACGAATGGAGTTTAAATTTATACTAGATAACCCTGCAAATAAACCGCATAACCTTTACACTTGGGCTATAAATTGATATTCATCCGCTCCAATGTAAATATTACAGGTTGTGGTGAAACTATATACTAGGTCTTATCAACAAATACTGAGACTGATGGTTTTCAAGATGTTTATTATTCCATTTCAATTGTTACATGATCTATTTCAAAGTAATACCCTCCTGCTTCAATTCACCTTTTATAGCGTCTTTAGCAGTCTTCGAACACATGGTGCAGGACATTCTGTGAGGTCCTTGATAATCACCTCACTTTTATTGATCACCATTGTCTAAAATTGAAACCCTAGGAGCTTTTTTTAATGATGTGAATAAAAAAAACCTGGGAGATATAAGGTGGTTGTGGTACACAGGTAATATTCCATTTAACCAAAAACATCATGACTTGATTTGCGACGTGAGGCTAGTCATAATGAAGTCGCCACTCAGTCCGATGAAGCTCTGGTCGTTTCCTTGCAATGTGCTTCCTCAGTTTAGTCAATACTGACTGTACTGTACTACTGCAGCAGTAGTTTGAGGGGGGGAAGCGAAGCTGGTAAATAATTCTGTGGTATGCGAAATGCAAGTAGGATCTACAAAACACAGCATTACTATAGACTTATACATAAAACCCCTCTTTTCAAATATTCATGGTACAGACAGAAAACTATTAAGGAAACTACTGTAAAAAATTAACTCTCTCTTTGTTGATACCAACACTTGTGCTTCTCCAAGCCATAGCTTCAATAGTTCTTATAAAATAATAATTCATGGTCCGTAGTTTATTATTCCCCTAGAAACTGAATTTGTGATCTACCTCCAAACATTTCTCTAAGACTTGTTTCTTTATTCATTTTAAGGCATTTTGGTTTAAGTAATTTCAATCTCTATTGTTCCGTTCCATTACTTCTTTAACGGATCACTCTCCTCTTTATTGGACCTTTTCCAAGGTGCAGCTGAATGCCTGTCTGATATGGCGGTGAAGAAGAAGGAAATTAAATGTATTGATGAAAGGAATGATAGGTAATTTGTCAGATAAAATTATCCAATCCAGAATTCACCTGGCGACCGAGGAAAAATGAAAAAAGCCTTCGGTCAGATTGGAGGCCACAGACGTTACTGCCTGAGCCATACCACTCGGTCCATTCCACGTCCAGAACTTTTTGCTTACACTAAAAATCAATGTACTAAGTTGATTTTCAAATCAAATTAAACTTCTGTGATAATTGAACTGTGTACGAATTTTCTTTCAGTGGCTTTTGCTTCGAGGGAGTGTTGATTGAACCAATTTCGTAAAAATGTTTCAAGTTTAATTAACAACTTTATTGTTTGGTTATAGTACTATTTTAAGTGTTCTTCTTGTTTCTTCGATTATTTCAATTTCGTGTTTATATTCTAAGACTTTTCATAATGCCTAGTAAAAAAACAGCTTTAATTTTAATGCCAAGAAGTGATTACTGGTTCAGTCAAACAAAACAATTATATATTTGTGAGATTAAAAACAGTGTTCAAGTAACTGGGTGATGGCATTATATTTATCAACTGTGATAAATGCTAACGCTTGGGGCTGTGTTGTAATTGATAAACTTTTTTCATTTAGGTAATGATTTGCATTTGAAATCAATTTCAAGTTATAATGGTATTTGCCATATCCACGTTATTTGTGCGCTGATGAGGTTTGGCTGCAGGATATTGTAACTGATAACGTAAAAGTAACCTGCAATGCAATGACAAGTAATTCTGAATTACAAGGGATCATATCGAGGGTTTTAGGGTGTGGTAGAAAAAGTTTTCTAGTGTTAAGAGTAGGTATGGTATACTTACTGCACAGTTAAAATCTATTCTCTTATTAGGAATGAGTCCATATACCGGTTGTTTGGTCCACACGGTTGTAATGCAAGGAGATTGTACGATGCAGGAGGAGTAGCTGTTGCGCTTGCTTTCGAGAGCTTTGAGTTATTGAATTTAATACAAACAGATTTTCGGTAGCTGATGATCATAATGACCCATTAACGTTAGTTACTTTTGTGTTTAATTGTTCTGGGGCTGCTGATCGTTCAGACCACAGAACAATACGTTATAAATTAAGAGATCAAAAAGTTAAGACAAAGTTGCATCATTCCTATTCACAGTGCACGAAAAAGAGATTAGTTATCATGATAATATTGCGTGAAAATGAAGAATATAACGAACTGAAACGTGAAAAAAATAAAGCCGATAAGGAAAACCTAGGAAAAAATTAGCATTACAAAGAATTAGAAAATAAAATAAATAAATAACATATGCACTGATGCAGCAACTTGTATCACAAATTACTTAAATGTAAATAATGATTGTAGTATGAATATGCATTATTGTGTGACATTAATTTGAGATATTTGTTGATTGTAATTATTGTTGGGAAGTAAGTTTATACTGCCTTACTGAAACTGACAATAATAGCGTGCAATAATGCAGCGAGGGGGTGAGCTGTTTATCATTATTGGAAACGAGGGAGTTACGTAATGTTGGCGCGTTTTTCCTTGAGAATCTTCTGGAACGTTTCCCTAGAGCATATGTATTCATAATTTTCATTGGATATAAAAATAGACGCTAATGTTGGCGCGTTTTATTAGCCAATTGCAGTTCAGTTATAATCTTTAGGCATATCGGTGTGTAGGAGTATAAATAGAGTAGGTTAGAGGTAGATCGCCGTCAGTTCATCAAAATTCTTTGTACACTACACGTCGCATTCCCGTCAGTTCGTCGAAAGTATTTGTACGGCACACTTCGGATATCAATTTGCAGGTTACGCGTAACAGAGTTATGAAATATCAAGTGTTATAAAGTTAATTATACAAAAAGTTGAAGTACGCGAATTAAGAATTATCAGTAATGAAGTTATTATAACAGTTTCAGTTTGGCGAGTGTCAAGATCAATGTGTAAATGTGATAGTTAACGTGTTCGACAATAAAAGTGTAAAACAAAATTTCTTTCATCAGTGTTATCTTTGGATAAAAGATTCCTTTCCGTTTACACAACCTGTATAAAGAGAAGTGCTCGACCCAAGAAAAAGATAATAGCTAGCCGGAGGACAGAGAACCAAATTTAAATAAAATAACAGTAGCATTCTTTCAAACGAACATTAATTTTGCCGCAAATTGCTAACACCAGATGGAGCTAACTAGCCTAACAAATGAATGACGTCACAAGATGGCTTCAACATGTTGAGTAAACACATACACAAATAACATTATAAATTTACCATCGCAAATTGGCTCCCAAACGTGGGGCTAAACAAAATAAATAAATAACATTTAAACACTCACAGCACAAACTAGGAAAGATGAAAATTACCAGGAATGGAAAGAGCGAGAAATAAGCAACATATGCACCAAATTAGCAAATACAAAACTTAGAGATTTAGGGATGGAGAGAAAGAGAGAATATAAATAGCTATACACAGCTATATAAACAGAATCTGAAAGAAGGAGAAACTAGCAATATATGCAGCAAATTAGAAAAGACGAAAATTACAAAGAAACGGAAAGAGAGAAAAACAAGAAGCATAGGAAACAAATTAGAGCAGATAAAAGAATTACATAGAAACCGAAAAACTGAATAAAGCATTAAAACTAGTGCAAAGAAGTAACGGGATTCTAGGTTCCAGGCAGCTATCTATAGCAAATTACTGCAAACAGACAATAATTCATCAAGATTAAAATTGCATTTTATCCCAAGCAGAAAAAATATACCAGAGTATGCTTGCTGTTGTTGTGAAGGTCTGTTTTTGAGCACCTTGTTACTAGACTGAACACGAGTCTCATTAGCAGAAAACAAGCTAAAGACAGTTTTGAGGATTTTTTTGAAAGGATGTGTAGGTACCCCCCTTTCCACGTGTGTAGTACTTGTAAAATTATATTATGAAACTAAAAGTTCCGAAAATGGGGACAAGTTGTGGTATGAAATTTGTGGATATACCAGAATATATCAAGAAACTATCTCCTTTAGAGTAACGATTATGTAGTCCTTATATACGGTTTATGCAAATGAGGCCTTTAAAAGCCCTTGCACTTAATCCGCAATTAGGAGGGAAGGGTTCAGTTGTAAATATTCCAGTGACATCAACGAATGTCTACATGTTCTACCCAGATATTTTAATGATATGGCAATGATGCAACTGCAGTTACAAGGGACATATTCTGCTCAAATCATACTACATGTATAAGACAATTAGACCAGCAGTCGTCTGTTGAAATATCTGCAAGAACCTCCACTATATTAGAATAATGATAGCCAAATAGACAAATTATATTTAAAGAGGTATGAAAAACAATACACAAAAAATGTGGAGTTTATCGTCGATAACAAAGCAAAAGAGGTAAACTCTCTGGAAATCAGAGCCGAAGATGTAACTTCAGTAGAGCATGCCAGTGACGACAACGGAGAAGAAGTACTTTTGATGTCCATAAATAAAATAAGAACAAACACAACAGAGATAATAGCGTCAGGATAAGACAAAAAACGAGTTGATCGCAGATCCTCCACACCAAGCAGATTATTTTCATGGCAAAACAGAAGATAGAAAGACAATGCGTAGCCAGGATGCGTATGTGCTTAAGGAAAACTAAAAGGCCCTCCACTAACATTAATGCAGGGAATTTACAAAATGAAGAATTTGTCAATTTAATTAAAGTTGGCAGCGGCTATGAGTACACCAGAGAGTCCAGCATTCTGGGAAAAAAAGAACTGTTTAATGGCAATAATCAGGCAGTTAAAAAAGCCGACGTTGTTCGTTAGGCTGCCTGCAACATAAAGCTGGTGGCCCGAACTGCTTTCATCGTTATACTTGAGGCAGTATTTTTAACACTTAAATAATTTCAGTCTAATTGTATAATATATAAATTCAATAACAGCCCGCCTTAAAGCAATATGTGTATGTAACAATATATAAAAAGTGTATATTACAGCCATTATATATGTTTACATTATTGTATGCTATTGTATACAAGTTCAATAATGTTATGTGAATGTATTACGTAATTTAATAATGTAGGAGCTGTGAGAATAATAGGTTAAAAGTTGCTAACAATGAGGTAGCCTTGAGGCAATAATGAATTAGAAAGTATAAATACTATTAGTCATTATTGGAGCAACAATAATGTAAATTTTGAGACAGTTTATAAAAATAGCCAATCAACAACCAGAAAAAGCTTTAGTTAAATGAAGGTACTCTATTGGATTAGTAATAGCCAATCAGGGACTTGAAATACAGAAATTTACAACTTTAGGCGGTTGAAATCAATTCAGTTGGTTGCAGACATCGTTATTAACCAGACACAAAAAGTGTCCTCAAGAAATTTAATACGTATTCGTGTGAGACAAAAATAGTTTTACGTGTTAAAAAGTGCAAGTAATTAATAAAAAGAATCTCACAGCTCTCTATATCAGTGACGTATTAATTAAATGCTATCAAGCATTAATAAAATGAGTGAAGTAGAATTATAATCTGTGTAAGCCTACATTCTTAGTTGCACCACAACCCTGCCAAGACATCCATGTCTATAACAATAATACTGACGCAGCCGAGGCAAACATAAATATATAATATTTAAAGAAACAGTCAAATTACAAAGTTAATATTTTTTGAAACTTGGGGCAATGGCCACCTGAAAGTACATTTGGAGCAAAAGCTACCGGAAACTGTTTACTATATGTGGGGTTGCAGCTACTACAAGTTCGGCTCTCCAACAGTTGAAATATAATACAACTCTTTCAATAATAACACGTTCTTCAAATTGGCGTCCATACGTGGGGCAAATAATAACGCAAAGACAATAACTACTTCATACTGTATGAAAGACAATAATAAGTTAACGCCAAGAAAAGCATTTGAAATGAGCAATAGTGAAAAGACGTTGTTGATTAGAAATGATCGTGTTACGTGTCCTCTATATTTCGATTATAAGATTTCATCTTTCTTAAAACTGCTTACAGCAGAGGACAGTACAGTTAATGAGTATATTGTCGAAGATTATAATCAGAGGGTACAATTTAAAATGAGAGGTTCCCCCACTAACATGTTTTTCTGGTTGAAAGTTGCAGAAACTGCGCTAAAAGAAAGAGGAAAGCCTGCAGTGATTAGATACACAAACTGGTGCAAGATCCCGACAATTATTATCGAGAGCAATTGCTATTGTTGATGCCATTTAGAGATAAGATTCGTGACATAGAGAGCAATAATTGCTGCGAATTGTATTGCGCCATCTTAGAACAAATCGAAAAAAATGGAAACAAAGTTACTGTTAAACTGGGATGAAACACTGGAAGAAGCCTTACATACGGTTCAGAATGATATTTTCAAAGTGACAGCTATTACATGTAGAGCTTCAGAACGAGGAAGCAATACAAAAAGTGGACATTTTGGAACAAAAACAAGACATAAAAATATTCGCAGTTCCTAGCAGGGTATCCCGAGAAACAATGTTTGAATAATTGAACAAATTCTATAGAAAACGGAGAGAATTCGTAACGTATGTACTAAACAGTTTTAAAACTAACAAACTGCCAATGAGAATATTTCTAAGCGGCTCCGCTTCTGTAAGTACGGTGATAAATGCGTTGTATAAGGTAATAACGCATTACTTTGACAACTTACCGGGAGGCTACAAGGACAAGATAGTAGTACTGCTATGTGCCCCTTCAGGTAAGACAGCGTTCCTGAATAAGTACTCTGAAATTGTCAAAAATCACATTTTTTGTTTCAGCCACTAATAAAATCTCTATTATTTCCAGTTTCAGAAAATATATACTGTTTGGCGGTTAAGAGGTTTTTAAGACGTGTAAATGCCATTTAAGTGCATTCCTTTAAAGCTGACGCCTCTTTTTAGAAAATTTTTGTATCTTTCAACAATGAACGACTATGTCATGCCCTGCGAGCAGTTCATAAATTAATAAGAGACCAGGAGCAAGAGAAGACAATCAGAGAATCTGAAGCAATCCAGAAATGAAGTTGCAGATGATTATGACCCTGGAATTTACTGAAGTGTGTCAGAATTTTAATGTTCAAACTTTAAATTCCGTTTTCTCAAAACAACATTTTTTGATATGTACTTATGTATCTCTTTCTCAGAAAGTATGAGAGGTAGAGAGCTGACATTTTAGTATATGTATACAACACATAGTTAAAGATTCTGAGCCACAATCATAATTTTATAATTATATTAGTGATATTAAGAAAGCAAAACCACTGCAAATTTTCCACATTTTCACTTTTTTTACTTTGCAAATATTTTTTTTTCAATTTATAGTGAACTGATATACATAACTAAATAACTGAGGTTCAGAAGATAGCAGATTATACTAAGAACAAGCATGCAAAAGTGTGATTCCGTATTGCAAGTAGTATCATAGGAAAGGGTATATGAATTCACGTGTTTTAAGAGTAAATTTTATGATTTTTCTGCTGAATGAAATAATTTTTACGAGCCCAACTACATAATGTATCAATGCAAACAACCACTAAAATAATTGCCATGATTTATAAAAGAATTAAGAAAAATGTCATGTAAAACCATTGAGAACTTTAAGAGGAGTAGTAATTTAAGACACTTAAGGTGTAATTTCCATGTTTTCAGACTACCTTGTCCCCTTAACGGAGTCACACTGCACACAGCTTTCGCTTTACCTGTGACACAGCTTGCAGGTAACATAGCCGCCCTATCCAGCGACTTAGCCAATACAATTAGAGAGAAATTATTTAACCTGAAAGTGCTGTTTATTGACGAGATATCGATGGTTGGAAGTGGAATGTTCAGCAGAGTTGATAGCAGACGGTACCACCTTTCTTTTGGAGGAGTTTCAGTAATAACAGTCTACGATCTTCATCAGCTACCACCTTAATGGACTCCAATATATAAATTGGCTCCAAATGAATTCGCTTCATTAATAAACAGATCATCAATGCTATAAGTTTGAATTATATGAATTAATGGAAATAATGAGACAAAGAGATGTACTAAAAGTTGTGAAAATCTTAAATAATTTAGCCATTTGGAAAACAACCACAAGCGACATTACCTTAATAAATTTTAGAACTGCGATACCAAACGAAATACCAGAGAGGGCGATAATATTATTTACAAGAAACGTAGATGTGGAGGAGTACAATGAAATGCCATAATGCAGAAGAGTTTATATCAGTAGCAAGAGACCTCATTATAGGCAAAATATTTGAGAGCGCTAAAAATGGCATTTTGCATGCAGTTAAAAACAACAAACTAACGTAAGATTGCTTCATGAATTGAGGTTAAAAATAGGTATTAAGTACATAATAACCAGCAATATAGATGTAGAGGGTGGTTAGTCAATAGATCTTGCGGTATGCTCAAAGTAAATTGATTTGAAACCCAATTCCCGCGAACCTATATAATATTCTAACTTTGGTGACGAACATGTGGGTCAAAGAGCAAGAAGGTACGATGCACATATAAAAAAAACAAAAATATTTTCAAAAATTTAACTCCATTAGATATAAAAAGGCAAATATTAAATCTACCAAACAAATTGCAACAAGTAATTCGAAAACAGCTTCCAGTTGTATGTGCCGAAGCATTAATTTTCTATAAAAGTCAAGGGCAAACATTTAAAGAAATATGCATCGACTTTACAAAATGCAAAATAATAAGCAGACCAATACTGTATAGTGCTCTGAGAAGTAACTGCTTTTCTGGGTTACACCTCATAGGTAAATTTAGATATCTTCAGGCTCCTAGAAGCAGTGACCCTATAATAGGGTCACTTTAGGGAGAGCAGAGAAATCAAAGTCTTCCACCAGAACGTGAATCAACTGCCAAAGAAAATAGATTCCATAAGATCAGCTATGGAGACATATTAATATTTAGTGAAACCTTAGCCTCTCTTCAACATAAATTATGTATAGATGGTTTCAGTGGAAAGTTAAGAATTGAATTTTCAAAAAACTCAAGAGGAATATCGATGTATACGAAAAAATAGTTTCAAATGTAGGATGTAAATTACATCAATAGTGTTGATAATTAACGTCACATTGATTTAATTTCATTTAAAATTAACAAACACTGCGTAGTCTTGAAATTGGTTTGTTACCACATGGAAAGTCAGTTTGAAGTGATCTATTGCATTTCAACTGTTGGGGAGCCGAACACTTGAAGTAGTTGCAACCGCACGTATGGTAAACAGTTTCCGGTAGCCTTCGCCCCAAATGTACTTACAGGTGGCCTTTGCCCCAAGTTCAAAAAAATATTAACTTAGTAGTTTGACTGTTTCTTTAGATATTATATATTTATGTTTGCCTCGGCTGCGTCAGTATGTATTTTAGAGACATGGATTTCTTAAAGGGCGTGATGCGACAAGAATGTAGACTTACACAGATTACAATTTTATTAATTCTTGACACAAATTAAATAGCATTTCACTGATCGAGAGCTGTGAGATTCTTTTATTTAATACTTGCACTTTTTAACACGAATACGTAATTAATTTCTCGAGGACACATCTCGCGTCTGGTTATGAGCATTATCTAGAAGCAACACGTCTGGTTATGAGCACTGTTTGGAGGCAACTGAGTTGATTTCAAACGTCTAAACTTGTAAATTTCTGTATTTCAAGTCTCTGATTGGCTAATCCTAGTCCAATAGAATACCTTCATTTAACTAAAGCTTTTTCTGGTTGTTGATTGGCTATTTTTTTAAACTGTCTCAGAAATTTACATTATTGCTGCTCTAATAATGACTAGTAGCATTTAAACTTCCTTACTCATTATTGCCTCAAGGTTACCTCATTGTTAGCAACTTTAAGCCTATTTTTCTCACAGCTCCTACATTATTAAATTATGTAATGCATTCACATAACATTATTGAACATGTTTACAATAATATAAGCATATGCAATGACTGTTACATACATTTTACAAATTATTACACACATGTTGCTTCAAGGCGGGCTGTTATTGAATTTGCATATTATATAATTTGACTAAAATCATTTAAGTTTTAAAAATACTGCCTCGGTCTGTGGATACAAGTCTCCTGGAGCCAGAAATAGCGCTTTTGAAGATTGTATAAACACAGCTTTAAATACGTTAACTTAGAAAATAAGCTCTTACTAAGAGTAGATTTTGATGTTGGCAATTACGAGCAAAAGAACAAAATTTCAACCTTTTGAATAAACCTAATTTAATAAGCAAACTGTACAATGTTTCAAAAACAAATTTTAATACTCAGATAGATATAGTATTTTCCAACATCGACATTTCAGCTGTGTGTATGAAAACTTACTCTCTGGATATAAGCCTATATATACATTTTTGCCGGATGAAACAATATTGCAAAGTGAAAGTCAGTGATTTTCAAGAAAACGTGTCTGCTCTATGCACAAAATGTAATCTATTGAAGTAGAAAGCGCAATAGATTATAGCACACTAAAATCATTTTGTTCATTTGTTAACACGTAAATACTTAGCAATAGTTTTTAACTACAGTGTGACGACTGGTGTTGCATATTATTGCCACCGAGGGGGACACCAAATGCCAGAGGAATGCTGCGAGGTCCAACCTTAGGTGAAGGTGACTGGAGTATCCGTTCCTTGCTCTGAGTCCTTGCACGGCTGTGCTGTCCCATACATTAAGGAAATCGCAGGATGGTTACAAGAGAGGACTAAAGAAGCGAAATACGGCGTAATTCCCAGTTCATTGACATATATTCCGAAGAGAATCTGTATGCTATCTACTACGTTCAGTTACTGCCTGATAAAGATGTGCTCCAGCAAGTATCAACGACTGTTAAAGATGATGTTCCCACGGTATCTGAGTGGACACTGAAACAATTAGCAAGTACCCTGAGGTTTTCCAAGGTTTACCCCAATCTCGCAAGGTGAATTCCGCGGTAAGTGTCTCCAAGTATTCCGTCCCAGGATATACCAACAATATGACGAAAACATAAGTGTTATACGCTACAGACGTAATCGTTCTTTTATAATGGAATTGACCGTCATATATGTATTAACATTTCAAAAGAATAACTCCACGGTTATACTATACTTTTCTTCTGTTAAGAGTTTAATATAAAATGGTTTGCTCTTATTGTTTTGTTTATTTTACAACGTTCATAAAATCTATAGGTATATAAGTAAAACACCTAAGAAAATTATGAAATATACATAACTTGCTTCTGCAGATCGCATTTCGACTTATTTATGTCTTACGTCACAACCAGCAATTAGCTGAAAACATTTATATGCAGATAACTTAATTAACTTCAGCACACAGATAACAGAAGTTAACTGAAACGGTAATGGGGTATAGAAATCCATGTGAATGTCCCATATCAGATTTTTTGGATTAAAACGTAGTAGGTAGAAAAATAAGCTTTGGTAAGAATAGCTTGTGTATCCGTTTATAAATGATAGGGGTAGAAAGTTATATAAATGTATTACATCACATTTTTAGAAAAAGATCCATGTATGTGCGTGTGCCTGTGAACAGTATAACTCAAAAATGAAAAGTTGGATAAACTTAATATTTAAGTTCAGTAGCTTCTAAAGATACAACACGAAGACTTTGAAGAAAATCCTCCATTCAATTGCGCCTTACATTAAACATTTTTCGAAATTTATTATTTTCTACACAAATGGCTGTAACGATTTTGATTAAAAAGCCGTTTATTAATGATATTTACATAAAAAATGTAAACCTTGAATATTCTGGGAATATCCTGTGAAGTCCTCTCCAATTGAAAGGAATTTTATGGTATCTTGTATAACTGGTAAACGTAGACGAAAGCGTACCACAAAAAAATGTAAATCTGTTTAAAGCACGCAATTTATTTCAAATATCTTTTTGGTAGCATCAGCTATTTCCATCCGTTATTAATGGCTTTATTTGTTCAATACTTTGTCAATCTTTTTAAGTCCCATTGATTTTCAGTTGTTTCTTGCGATTGCATGGAAACAGTTTGGAATTTTAAGGCCAGCATATAAAGTCCAGTTGTTAAACATTTGACTCTCGCTATTCTCTCTGATCCTAACTAAATGTACAATGTAACTGTTTCTGCAAAGGTTTATTTGAATAAAATTGTAGTAGATAGAAAAATAAGTTTTAGTAAAAATAGCTTGTATACCAACTAATAAACGATAGGAATTGAGAAAGACATGTAAATATATCACAGCGGATATTTTTTTGGACAATCTAGAACATAAGCGCTTTCAAAATAAGTCAAAAACTTATGTGATTCAGTAGAACCATAACTAAGGAAATTCATAGACTTTTGAACAATAAATTAATGATGTGTTTTTGTTTTGTTTCAGGTAAATGTGGACGAATTCCTGAAAGACCGTAAACCGGGTGTCCTGTTCAAAATGAGTGCTCACTAGTTGCATAGCTGCTGAAAATATGGTGCCTCTGCAGGTATTTCTGTTTTATTCTGTGGCCAGAACTCAATAACTATATATTGCCGGTCTTCTATGTAAACTGGTAACTCGCATGCATAATGCAAAAGTTATTCCTTAAGTAATATTGGTATTGTTCGCTGTTCACAGTACTACTTAATGTTTGCTGCTCTAAATGGAGTTCAGGTAGATGTTGCAGTTACTAAGTGAGAGAATTTTTCCTTCCTTGGACATAATGCTTGAACATATAGTTATAAAAGAAAGTTACTGTTTCCATTCGTTTCAACTGTATACCAATACTAAATTTTGTACTCACAAACAAATCACTTAAGTCTGCGGCTTTGCAGCCATAGATAAGGCTGACTGTATGACCGTTGGTCCTCTACCTACATGCACTCGTCACCTATGAACAGAAGGCAGTACTGGGGAGTTTGCCATGAGGTTATCAGGCTGATTTCCCCCTTGCTCGCGGTTACTATAATCGCATTTCTAATACTTAAATTTACCGGCAAAAACCTCGCTAGGCTGAGTGCACTCAGTTTCCTAATTTCACTCGGAGCGCAATCTGTTGCCACTGGGGGAATAAAACGTGACATCTCTCTCCGCTGGTCCCTCTACCACTTAAGGTACTTCTAAGGGTACATAGAACAGAAAAAAAACACACTTCAACTTTTAAATATTCTTTTATAATTAAAGATGCCTCCTGAATGTGCCACTGGCACTTCACGGAGTAGGAAAGAAGTGAGATTATCCGAAATTAATTGAACGTCCTTATGCGTGTAGATAGAATTAAAAAGTATCGACATAGCTGGGAAGAGCATGTGGGAAGAATGTCGGTGGACTGTGCCCCAAAACTATTAATGAAGTGTAGACCTTGCAGCAGGAGTTTAGGTCGCCCACAAAAGATATGAATTAACTCTAACTTCCATGAGAGCATAACAATTCAAAGAGGCTTCATCCCTGAAGCTGATGATGATAAATGTTTAAGTATGATTTAAAATTCCACGATATAATCTGATTAAATTATCCACTTTTATAGTAACAGAAAAATAATCTTACAAATTATTATTGGTACTAGTGTGCAAAATATTTGTGCGAGTCTATACTATAGTGTAACAACTTAGTAAATTCCTACGGTCTACGCACTGCGCGAGTATTCAGGAAGGATAAATCGCCCCCCCACTCTACTTGTCTTTTGCCTTTAACTAGTGAGTTATCCAATTAGGTGTCTTAAAGAAGAAGTGGGCTAAAAGCGGGAAACAAGTGTCACGTCACTGTTGTGAACATAGTAGTTTTATAGTGTAGAAAAATGTAATAAGGTATTTGTACATCATGATAACTCCAAAACTAAACTCATTCCAGACCTGTAAGATGTATATTAAAGAGCACAGTTTTTAGATGATGATGATGATGTGCTATTCGTCTCCTGTAAAAAAAAAGATTACATCCGCTAGTTTTCCTTGTAAAACTTTAATTGAAATAATTATGAAAATCAATCAGCCAGGAAGAGATAAATGGGTGAGTGAAGGATATGAAATACACTAAGAAGTGTCATTTAATTTTTTAAAGATATCCCATAATAATACGGCATGTATGTGAAATGCTATCGCTAGTTATATGCAAACATTTGTTTTCACACCTGCTGCACTTTGCTCTTTGCGTGGCCTGACACAGCAATATACAGACACAGCATTTTTGTTGCAATGCTCTTGTGTCTTTAATCCTGCCTCTATAATTAGATAATTACAACAGTGGTGTGATTAAGTATAAACGATTTGTAACAATAAAATTAAACCGGCGAGACGAAATTATGGCGGGTGGTGCTTAAGCAGCAACTCAGAGCCAGAGTAGAAGAGGCATGCCCGCCCAAGGCAGTTAGAGAGGGAGAATACATGACCAGTTGAATTACCTCTTACAAGATTTTTTTCCAAGTTGCTGAACTATAATACAATAAAGCGAAAATATATGTATGTGTGTGGGCGGATGGGTGGATTTTGGACGCCCGTGCGCAGCATAACCAAAAGATGAAAAGTCAGATAAGCAGCAAACTTGGCATTTAAGTTCGGTATCTTCCAGGGATGAGACACGAAAATTTTCAACAAAACGTTACCGAAGCTACCCTTTGCATGGAAAATTTTTCGTTCATTTTTATTTTCACAAAAATGGCTTTGACAACTTTGACAAAAATTATATACATTTAAGATGTTTGCATGACAAATAAAATGTATACCTTGATTTTTCTGCGAATAGTCTACAAGTTCTTTTTCATTCGGAATGAATTTTATATAATTTTATATTTCTGGTAAACCATAAGATATGGTAAACGATTTACTACAAAAATTCATATTACGTCAAATATTTTTTTCGTGCTATCACCATTTGCATTTGTTTGAATTTCCAGTACTTTATCATTCATTTTTAGAAGTGCAAAGTTATTATTCTTTTGTTTCTCGTGATGTGCACGCAGAAAGGAATTTCAAAGCCAATTTCCTGTTTCCCTCTTATATCTACACGAAAAGAGTATCAAACCACTTCTGCAAATTAGTATGAAGTAAATAGAAAAGTTGGATGTTGCAAGAATAGTTATGCAGAAGATATAAAGTTAAACGATCATGAAGAGAAAGTCATGTTAATGTAACCCATCGGTCTTTTCAGTCTTCTGAGTGAAGCTTCTATTAATCTTCATAGATGAAAGTAACAATGCTTACATACCAAGGTGATCACGGTAGTAACACAAACCTGTTAAACAGAGTCCAGTTTGTGGGGTTAAAATCACCCTCCGCACAGGGAGACAGGGTGGAAAGGGCAATGCGTATGGTTACCATACAAATTAAAGTTTTCGTTTGCCAATGAAGTGCTGTCAATCCAGCAGAACTACGAGTAATGCGGTATGGCAAACACCGCAGTGTTGAACTGGCGGAAAGGGTCGGGGATGCTAACAGTACGCCAACTGACAGAAACAGAGAAGTTTAACTGTGGCCGGAACCCCAAGACTGTTTATCCTCCCTTAAACTCACTTCTGCCACGTCTAAACATCCATCAGCAAGAAGAGGGAGATCGGCTTGAAATGTCTTAACGTGGGCGAAAGTGGAAACTTCGGACAGGCGCATAAATAGTTCTGGTAAACAGGGTGCAGATGAACAACATCGAATTATCTTAACCCTACATCTTAGATAAGTAAATTCCGATACGGTACCCAGTATCAAAGTTTGCTCAAATGTATGTTAACGTCACTGCCAAGCTGGAAACATTCGCAGTGCGGCTTGTGATGTAAGAGTATATGTAACCAATGCAGTGTGGCGAACCAAGTTGGTTACGCCTTGTTCTCCGCCTTCCAGAAACAATAAGCAAACAGTTCAGTTTTTCATTACTACAAGATACAGAATCTAATACTCATTCACTTCTGTAAATCTGAAATTGGGCGTATTTACAGCACTTATATTTGATTTATTGTAAGGTTTTTAATTCACTCTTAACATCGTTATAGGTACAGCAGAACGCACTGTATACCAGTTGCAGTGTAGAATCGCGCCACTCTATCCATTTCTCCTCGTATCCATAATATCAGCTCATTAAAGATGTACAGCCAAGTGCAACGGAAACGTGCCAGTAAGTCTGGTTTCCCATAGTGTTTTTCTAAATTTAATGTTGGCGGAAACTCCTTATCATTTGTGTATGGATAAGTTTATCTCGCATTAGCCTATGAACGAAGGTCAAGCCTAGCGGCGAAAGGGGAGGAGTGCGGAAACATTTCACTCGAGCGGCTGGAAGAAATGCTTTGCAACGATGGTCCACACCGGATCGTGGATGAGCCCGTCACGTATTGGTTCGATGTGCAAAGTCTGGCACTCGAGCATTAACCCATGAACACAGGTCGGTATAAGACTCAGGAGCGAAGGAAAAGGGAGGAGTAAGACAAACATTGATTGGACTGCTAGAACCAGGTAAGAGGTAGGGGTTGGGCGTGGCAGAGGCAGTTTATTTCCTTACCAACATAAACCACTGCGTATTATATCGGCACGATTCCATGCACTCGACTTACTTCTTGTCCTGTATGCCATCGTATCTTATTGTTGGAGTTTCCATTGTGACCAGAAACGTATTCCAATTTGCAGAATGTATCTACGGAAACACATCATGAATTCGAGTAATTCTGATAGGCATGCCCTAATGAAGTTTGTAAACTGGTTACGAAGAAATTAAAATTAAAACTGAAGCACTTCGCATTTCACACATTAAACTTAATTTTAAATAGCGATGAATGCATAAAGGTATCCTTAAAGCTTAAATGCTTGGTTCAGCATTTCATTTGTTTACATGTGCAAGATAGTTGCGTTTTAAAACTTGCAATCAATTTACACACTAAAATTTAAGACAGCCCAAAATACTTGTAATCTTTCAAAACCTTTGATGTGATAAACAGCTTGTCCTTATTTTTCTTGCATTTCATTCATTTCAAGTATACATTTAACAATAAATGCGCATTTTGAGATCTATGAAATAAATAAAAAAGGCGTTATGTGGCTATCTGAATGTCTCTGAACAAATAATTCAAAAACATAAAGTGGAATTTAATACAATTTAAGGATAGCAGGCGAACCTTTTCAAGAAGATTGCCTCGTCTGAAACTGTTTTCGTTCTTATTTAATTTATTAAAATGGCTCTAATTATCCTTATTAAAATTGTATGTTTGAATATTTTCATGACAAATGAAATATATATATATCTTGAATTATCTATGAATACCTGTGAAGTACTTTTAATTCTCATAAAACTTTATATAAATAACTGGAAAATCATAACATTTTCATAAGACTTATAATCAGAAAAAAATGCAGAGCTCTTTAGGGTATAAAATTATCGTCAAATTTAGCTTTTTAGTGTTGTTATATATTTTGAAAATATTTGCTATGATTCTTTCTCATTTGTAGTATTTAGGCAATGTATTTTCAAACGGTGTTTTTGTTTCTAGTAAACTCGTACAAAGAACATGAATCTCAAGGCAGGTACAAACAAAATACTTGACTGTTGTATCAGCCACATATGTGCCATAGTGAACTAGTTACCGAATGTGTATTACGGCCCACAAAATTATCTTTTATCAACATAAAGTGCTAATGCTATACTAGAATAAACACCTGGCATTAAGTTTCTTGGTCTACAAATCAGAGTTGGAGAAAATTGTTATTTTTCAGTATTGGTTCTGACATTTCTAGTTCTAAAGAGATTCGATGTGTTACATTCACGTGAGTTTTTCTGCTGTTCTACAACCTGTCTTTAAAGATACCTTATTCTTCGGTCTAGTACCTGTTAATAGAGATAAACTGTCAATACACATTTATACATTTCGTTGGAAGTATAAGAAGAATACAGTAGGCTAAAGCGATAGTCAGATTTTTTAAAAACTGACCGCAATATGTTGCCTTTGAAATTCCATGATCTTTACATGGCTAATGAAAAAATCTGATGTGTTACACTCACATGACTTTCTCTACTCTTGTACAAACTATTTATCTTATTGCTAATTTTCATGTAGATGTAAGAGGAATAGATATTGATGCAGTAATTTGTATCACAAATTACTTAAATGTAAATAATGATTGTAATATGAATATGCATTATTATGTGACATTGATTTGTGATGTTTGTTGACTGTAATTATTGTTGATAAGTAAGTTTTTAATGCCTTACTGAAACTGACAATAATAGCGCGCAATAATGCAGAGGGGGGTGAGCTGTTTATCATTATTGGAAACGATGAAGTTGCGTAATGTTGGCGCGTTTTTCCGTTTAGAACCTTCTGGAATATTTCCCTAGAGCATACGTATTCATAATTTTTATTGGATATTTCAATAGACGCTAATGTTGGCGCGTTTTATTAGCCAATAGTAATTGAGTTATAATCTTTAGGCATATCGGGGAGTGGGTGTATAAAAAGCCAAGTCAGAGGTAGATCGCGGTCAGTTCATCAAAATTCTTAGTACATTACACGTCGCCTTCAGTCGGCCAGTTCATCAAAAATCTGTGTACACTACACGTCGTCTTCAGTCAGTCAGTTCGTCGAAAGTATTAGTACGGCATATATCGGATATAGATTCACAAGTTACGCGCAGCAGAATTATGAAAGATCTAAAGTATGGTAAAGTTAATTATACAAAAGATTGAAGTACGTAGATTAAAAGAATTATCAGTAAGAAGTTGTTATAACAGTTTCAGTTTGGCGAGTGTTAAGATCAATGTATAAATGTGATAGTTAACGTGTTTGACAATAAATGTATAAAACAAATTTCTTCATCAGTGTTATATTTGGATAAAAGATTCCTTTCCGTTTACACACTCTGATCAAGAGACATGTTCGACTGAGAAATAATAGCTAGCCGGAGGACAGTAAACAAAACTTAAAATTCTTTCAAACACTAATACTACCACAAATTGCTGACACTAGATGGAGCTACAAACCGAACAAATGAATGACGTCACAAGATGGCTTCACATGAAGTAAACACACATACACAAACATCACAAGTAATAACATTATAAGTAATACCGTTACAAATTGGCTCCCAAATGTGGGGCTAACAAATACAAACATATACAAATAATGTTACTTCAAATTGGCTACCACAACGTGGGGCTACAATAAATATTGATGAAACAATAATGTCACAAATAAACTATATCAAATTGGCACCCAGAACGTGGGGCAGAGTGACCAGGAAAGGAGCAAAGTGATCAGGAAAGGAACACGATGACCAGGAAAGGAGCAGAATTAACCAGGAAAGTATCAGAATTAACCAGGATGTGGAATGAATGGAGCAGTGAATTGATCTACAAGACGCAGATTCCAGAAACAACTACAAGGACGACAGACTACGCGGATGATTGGACATCGTAATTCCGAGATTACAAGGCAACAGGGGAATTCAACTACAAAAACATCGAGAAGATGCAGATTCCAGAAACAACTAGAGGAACGACAAACGACGCGGATAAGTGGACACAAAAACATCGAGACGACGTAGATTCATCATAACACAACGCAGAAGCAACATATAACCTAGGAGAGAGGGGCAGGAAGCTGGACATCAAAGTAACAGCAACAGACAACATCACAAAAGGTCAGAGTAAGGTAATTTTTTTTTTTTGAAAACAAAATTATAACATTCAAATGTACTTGAGGAGTGGTAGGATAAAGAAGACAATGGCTACTAATAATATTGAAGAAACAATAATGGAGGGAGACAATGTAACAGTTAGCTGTAATTCAATACAGATTACAGAAAATAGTTCAAGCAATGTAGTATTTGAGGTAGGAAATGTTAGTGCAGAAAGTGAGAATAGAACAGCAGGAAATGTAAATTTCGAGGTTAGCATGATGATGGAAATGATGAGAAATATGAATGAGAATATAAAAAAAACTAATGAGAATATGGAAAAGAATATTGAGAAATTAAGGGAAGATATGGAAAAGAATATTGAGAAATTAGAGCAAAAATCACATCAATTAAAGGAAGATATTGATAGAAGTTTAGAACAAAAACTAACTCAGAATAATGAGAAATTGAGAGAAGCTATAAAAAAAGATCATAGGAAATTAAGGGAAGATATTGGTAGGAGTAATGAGGTATTAGAGCAAAAAGTAGATCAAAGCAGTGAAGAAATTGAAAAGAAAGTTATGAAGCTAGATAGTAGTATGCCAAAAATGAGAGATGAAAATGAGGAAGTAATAGCAAGTGAGATAGGAGAAGTTTCAAAGAAAATGTTAGACATGAACAGGGAAATAGGTAACAAAGAAAGTGAGGTTAATACTAAAAGTGAACATGTTGATGAATATACAGAGTCAAGTAGTAGAATGAGTAACATTTCAAGTGAGATAAGAGAGATGAAAGAGGTTATGAATGTAGATGTGAATCAGATGCAAGTTAATTTCAGAGGGGATATATCAGAAATTCAGAAAGAATCAGAAATGCAAAGAAATCAATTGTACAAAGAAGTTAAAGTTTTGCCTGTAAATAATCAAAGGCTAACATCTGAAATTAACATGTACCAAGATGTTCAAATTGAAAACTCCAATCCAGTACAATTTAGTAAAGATTTGTCAGAGTACTCTCAGATTAAAGAGATAGTAGAAGAATTAAAAATGACAGTTGTTAAAAGATGTGTTATTCAGAAAACTTCAGATTGTTTTCAAATTATATCTTGGGATGAAATTTCATATGAATACTTTAAGAGGTTATCCATGAACAAAAATTTGAAGGTTAGGATACGGCTACGAGTAATGTTTAGCCAGACACAATTTGATCCAGGAGGGTAAATAGCAATGAGATGTAAAGTAAATGCTGGATAGTTAAAGATGAAATGCAGAGAAATGTATTGGAACGTAAGAGGGTTAATTATTTGTATATGTCATGTGAAAACAGAAATAAATTCAGAACAAAAAAAAAACAAAAAAAAGAAAGAAAAAGAAATAAATATTTAAAAGAAAAAAATAACATTTTTTAGTAACTGTAACAGTATTTGAAATTAAGAATGTAAAAATTTAAACTTAATATGATATTAAAGTAAAAGTACGTAAATACAATTCCAAGAGTATTGTTAAAATAAAGTACAAAACAACAAAAATTGGGTAAAAATAATTAAAACAAATACTTGTGTAGCAAACAGAACATGTGAAACAGTGCCTAGATTTAAGAGATGTAAATATATTTATGTAAAGGGTGAATATTTTTGGTAAATATGTATAGTAATTACAAAAATTCTTAAATGCACAAATTTTTGTTAACAACTTAAGAAAGTAAGCAATTTTGTAACAGTAACTAAATAATTCAGGGTACAGTATTTGCGAGATAAAAAAAAAATAATTTGTAATGTTAGATTAATGTCTAAACACATTAAACCAGAGCCAGTAAGTAGTGGCGAGATAAAAAAAACATATGTCGTGTGTTAAATACGTGTGAAGTGTTAAGTGAAAGTGATAGCGTGTGTTCCAAGATTTAGGGGACTAAAAACCCAATTATAAAATTTCCAAACAAGTTGTAAATATTTATAATTATGTTTCTAGTGGGGCATATGATGCAGTAATTTGTATCACAAATTACTTAAATGTAAATAATGATTGTAATATGAATATGCATTATTAGCTACAATAGCTACAATAGCTACAATTAGCAATATAGCTACAAACCGAACAAATGAATGACGTCACAAGATGGCTTCAACGCGTGATGTAAACAAACCTTATAAGTAATACCGCAACAATATTTACAAGGGCAATTTGGAAATACAGTAGCCTTTAAGCACATACATATCTCTTAATAGCTGGTTGCTAGGTGCAGCACCATTCCCTTTCCCACAGATTAGTACTCTTTGCATATCCAAGACAAAAAAAAATGAATAACGAATTCCCATTTGAGAAAATAAGTATTGAAGAATTTAAGGGAATAACAAGCAACATCTCGAAAATGGTTCACCCAACAAAAAAAAATGTATATGACATAAATTGTGTATTTACATCTACATCTTTGTGCAGTAAAATTTTGTCTATCTTTTATGGTTTACCAGTTATGCAAAAGTCGTTCACAATGAAGAATAATTTTGGAGACATTCCCAGGAAATTCAAGATATGCATTTTATTTTTCATAAAAATATCTTAAACATATGATATTTTAATCAAAATCGTTAGAGCCATTTTTGAGAAAATTAAAATTTTCGAAAAATCTTCCATGTAAAGTGTAATCTGGGGTGGGGGGATTTTCTTGAAAACCTTTGTGTCGCATCCGTGGAAGATACTGAACCAAAATACCAAGTTTGGTGTTTATCCGACTGTTCGTTTCTGAGTTATGCTGTTCACAGACACACACACACGGACATGTTTCCAAAAATGATTTGTTTGGATTCAGGGGGTCTCAAAACATGTATTTCCGGTGAAATCTCGGTATCGAATTTTTGGGTGGAATACAATACTTCCCCTACTTACTATACGTAGTAGAGAAAGTAAAAATCTGATGTGATGCCTTCACATGATTCCTTTTTACCCTCTATCTTTATTAGTGGGTATACAAACTATTCTAACTCAAGCTTTAATTTTCTATCTATTACATTTAATCCAAATAAACATTTGTAAAAATATCTACATTATACATTTCGTTATAAACACAAAGAGAACAGCGACAGTCCAATGTTTAAGAACTGGACACTATATGCTGGTCTTAAATTTCCATACTGCAGAAACAACTGAAAATCGATAGGACTTTAATGACAAGTATTGCACGATTCGAACCTTTAATAACGGATATCTCAGAAACAGCTTATGCAACAAAAACTTCCTTCCGAATGAACAGGACCTCACAGGCTATTCCCATAAAATATACACTTTATTTGATGTGTAAAAATCTTTAATATATGGCATTATAATCAAAATCAATTCGAATTATTTTTCATAAATTAAAAATTTCGAAAAATGTTCCATGTAAAGGGTAGTTTGGTGTTGAGGAATTTCTTTTAATCCTTTATGTCGTATCTTTTGAATATAAAGAACTTAAGTACCAAGTTTGATATTTTTCTGACCTTTCGATTTTGAGTTATGTCGTTCACACACACACACACATAGACCTTTTCTAAAAATGCTTTTTTTCAGAGGCCTCAAAACATGAAATCTCGATATTGAACTTTTCAGTGGAGCGCAATGTGTCCTCTGCTTACACTAGGGAAAGTAATTACTTACTTCTTGAGAAAATAATGAATTGTTAAAAAAAGAAAAAATCTATTTGACATAATTTTGTGGTTTAACGAGCTTTGTCTATCTCTTACGGCTTACCAATTATACAGAGTCATTCATATTAAAGATGTTTCTTAGCTAACCCCAGAAAATTCAATATACTTTTATCAGTCATGCAAATATCTTAAATACATGGTACTTTAAATTGTTATAGCCATTTTTGAGAAAATCTAAAATAACAAAATGTCTACATATGAATAATAGTTTGCGGTGGGGTTTCCTTGCTTTCTCTACTACGTAGAGTAAGTAGGGGAAGGATTGAATTTCACCCAAATTTCGATACCGATATTTCAGCGGAAATACACGTTTTGAGGTACCCTGAATCCAAATGAACCATTTTGGAAACATGTCCACGTGTGTGTCTGTGAACAGTATAGCTCGAAAACAAAAGGCGAATGAATACTAAACTTGGTGTTTCAGCTTAATATCTTTCAAGGGTGCAACGCGAAGATTTTCAAGAAAATCCCCTACCCCAGGCTACCCTTTACATGGAACATTTTTCGAAAATGTTTATTTTCTCAAGAATGGGTCTAACGATTTTGATTAAAATATCCTATATTTAAGATATTTTTATTGCAAACGAAATGTATATCTTGAATTTTCTTGGAATGTCCCCAAAAGTCCTCTTCATTCTACATGACTTTCGCATAACTGGTAAACCATAAGATATAGACAAAATTTTACTGCACAAAAAATGTAGCTGTCTTCAAAACACACAATTTATGTCATATAATTTTTTTTTGTCCAGTGTGAGTCAGTATTTTTAACACTTAAATGATATCAGTCTAATTATATAATATAAAATTAACAGTCCGCCTTAAAGCAATGTATGTATACTATAATATATAAAAAATGTATGTAACAGTCATTGTATTATGCTTATATTGTTATATACATGTATAATAAAGTTATGTAAATGTATTACGTAATTTAACAATGTAGGAGCTGTGAGAATAGAAACAAGCTGCTTTTCGTAGCAAACAGAATTATAAAGTAGAAGCCGAAAGTTGCTAATAATGAGGTAATCTTGAGACAACAATAATTTAGAAAGTTTAATAAAGGCTACTAATAATTCTTGGAACAGTAATGTAATATTTAAAACAGTTTATAAAAAGCCAATCAAAAATTAGAAAAAGCTTAAGTTAAATAAAAGTATGCTATTGGAGTAGGCTTAGCCAATCAGAGACTATAGATAGAGGAAATGTGCAAATTCAGGTGGCAGACGCTACAGGATTGCGTACCAAATCGATAAGATACGTGTTCAGTGTGAGACATAAAAATGTATGGCGGTGAGAATAATATAAAGTTTGTGTGTTAAAGAGTAAATAACAATAATCTCACAGCTCCATATTAGGATACATCAGTGAAGGATTAATAAAAAAGTACAATACATTATAATTTGTATAAGCCTTGTTCCTTAGGCACACCAGCCCAGCTAAGAGATACGTGTTCTAAAAATTACTACTGACGCAGCCGAGGCATACATATATAATATTTAAATTAACATTAAAATACAAAGTTGATTTTTTAAACCTTTGGGCGAAGGCCACCGGAAAAGTGAACGTGGGGCGAAGGCCACCGGAAACCTTGTACCGTACGTGGGGCGAACACTCCAAGAAACAATCTCCCGCAAATTGGCATCCATTAGTGCGTGGTCTAAAAACAGCTTCAAGTTGGTATACCATACGTGGGGCTACAAAAACTACCTCAAGTTTGGCGCCCAACGTGGGGCAAAAATAGGTAAGAATAGTGAAAAGAATCGACAAAACTACAAGACTTCACTACAAGAATTTCAGAGAACTACAAGAATTTCAGGATCATCATATAACAACGTCACCCAAGGACAGCAAAAATTCTTTCAAGAGTACGGGGCACGCAGTCTACAATTCAACTAGAATCTACAAGGGAACGTCAGAGTATAAAAGTTTACTAACACAACCAAAGAAAAGGTCAGAAAATTCCAATTCTATATATAATTATCGAGTTAGTTAATATATATATATATATATATATATATATATATATATATTGTTATTAAAATAATTTCATGCTCTTAAGAGGTGAAAATTAAAATTCAGCAGTTCCAAACCAATATAACAAAAGAAAACATATACAATAAAATGGAAACAGAAAATAATGAAAATATGGAAATAGGAGAGGTTAGGTCAGCCATTACAGATTATAATGTAAATTTACAGCCAGAGATAGAGTAAACAAATAGGTTAGATGTAGAAGAACAATCATTTGTAAATTCACAGTTAGACATTGAAAGAGAGAGAAGTAGTATGCAAGGTCAATCGCCTTTACATATGTCAGTGCAGGGAACAACAAATGAAAGAAACACTATCCCTCGCACATCTAGCCAACAATAGCAATCACAACAAGATTTTATGTGCATTCTAAAAGCAATAGCAGTAATGAGAGTAGAATTAAGTAATGAGATAACTGAAATTAATAAGAAGCTATCTGAAACTAATAATAAGTTAACTGAAACTAATTCAGAGCTAAGAAAATGGTTAAGTCATAAGTTAACTGAAACTAAAACAAAGTTAAATAAACTACAAGAAACTAGTCAGAAAACAGAAGAATTAAAAACAATGGTGGAAAACACAAATGCAGATCTTGTGTAAGTACAAATAGATTTAACAGGAGAAATAATTAAAATGCAGGAAATAGCTAAAATAAATGCAAATGCAATTAAAGAAGCAAATACAAGTCAAGGACAAGTAATGTCAATGATAGACAAAATAAATGATAAACTACAAGAGAGTAGCAAAGAAATAGATAAACTTAGAAATAATTTGAAACTTTAAGTACCAGTGTACCAAAGGTAAATGCAAATCTAATTAGTTCTGTGTATGCTAATCAAATGCATGATAATAATACAAGTGCTGAAAGAAGTGTATCACCTTTGTTAACTAATAATACAAGAAGAGATGCTAATGCTTTTTCCATAGCATCAGCCTCTCAAACAGAAAACAATAGTGATGACACACATGTGCATGTAACAAATCAAGTGCCAAACTATTATTCTGTGCTCAATGAATTACCTTTACTTTATTTTAACGCTTCCTCAAGTTCAGTACAATTTATTCATGTTCTAGTAGAATATTTTAAATTGAAGAATGTGTCTGAAGTATTAAAAAATGGGTATTTAGTAACTACAGTATAATATGCACAAAATCACTTAAATATTGCAAGGTACTATTAAAATATGTTTACTAAATGTAACTAATTATCAAAATAACAAAAGAGAGTATAGATATAATGATGTAATAGAAGCAAATCAATTGTTAGTGAGAAAACATAAGAAATCTGAATAGCAACTACATTTATCATGTATAAGATATAAATTGTTAGAAAGATAAATATGTTTAAGAAATAAGTTGTAAATAAGGGTAACAAGCGTTAATATGCCTAATTAAGTATTAAATGTCTAGTAAATAGGATATTTAATAGTGGCTGTGTTAGTGAATAAACAAACTTTACTCAGGTCATTGAATACCAGATCGTTGACCTTAAAAGTGTCAAACTTGTGGCAGACCAAATATAAACTATTCTGCTGTAGTGAAAACCAGTGAGTGTTACATAAATAGTCACAGTGAGAAATGTCAAGTGTTATAATAAAAAGATTATGTTTATTTCTTTCAGGAGACTTTCAGAAAATATTTAAACATTTAAAAAACAAAACAAAAAAAAGAAGAGAAAAAAGAACAAAATTTTTAAATATTCCTCAAAGGGTGGAATTTGAGGCAGTACTTTTAACACTTAATCAGTATAATTATATAATATACATTTGTCACATAATAGATAATAGGCGAATCTACATAAAAGAGCTTCAGCATCACTCTGTTAACAAAAGGAGTTTTTTTGAATGCTTTTTAATGTATTATGCCCTTCCCCTTAGACTAAACGCCTTGAGTCATAATGCTAAACCACTCAAAACTGTTCTTTAAAATATCTTGTTTATAGCTGAGTATTCTGCAACTAAGAATATGAATCACAATATTCCATGTTAATGTATAACATTTGAGTGCAATTGATATGAAGTATATAGACATTTGATATTTCTAATAGATGTAGAGCTTGAATACGTTGAAATTGTAAGAAACAATTATTTAAAAAAACCTGTGTTAAAACGCATGACTTTTTCTGTCTAATATCGCTGACTATTTCGAAAGACTTTCTACAAAGTCCTATTTCTTGTTTCAATTTTAAGTTAATCGAGATAAACTTTGCACAAGCAGTTTCCTTAAAACTTTCGTTGTAAGCACAAGAGGGATACCTACGAAGGCCGAAGCCACAGTCAAATTTTTAAAAACAGGTCACCATATACTGACATTGAAATTTCATACTCTTTTTAAGACATCGTAAGAATCAACTAAATAGTGACAGCACTTAATATCTCCTAAAGGGCTGATGCCACGAAAAAGTTATTTGATATAAAATGTGAGTTTTAAAGGGCTCTACGTTTTATGAGGTAGATTTTTGTGCGTTCTTATTGTTATCAGCAAGGCCCGGAGATTGATTGTCTAAAATGTTTGAAAAATGACCCAAAATGACTTCAAAATATTAAAAACACATAATATTACAAAAATGGTCTTAAGCTAAATTTTATTTAATTTATTAAATTTAGTGTACAAAAAGATATAAATTAGTTTCTATGTGAATATAACTGGTATACAAATGAAACAGTAGGTAAGAATAATGATGAGATAATATATTTCTTCCATACTCTTGCTTGATGAATCAGAGAAATAAAACTAAGACATTTGTTTTTGAAGTAGGTCTTAAAAAACTGAAGCATCAACTCTCTTCTCAGATTATATGAAATTCATTGTGAATGAAAAGTACGTCATAGCCTGACACTATATAAGGACAATCTACATGCAAGTAAAAAAGGGAAAACTGGCAGGTCTTATTCCTAGTTTGAGTCATGAATTCATAACTGTATCTGCTCCCTTGGCAATAGCCACCCTTCCATTCTCAAAAACAAAAAAACAAAAAAAATTCCAGACTAACCACTAAATAGGAATGAGATTTTTCCCCTAAGAAGGCGAGTAAAGAATATACAGAGTTATTTTTATATCACAGTTGAATGGTGAAATTATTTACGTTTGAAAAGTTATCATTATGTAAAATTCCAACAATATAAAACATATACTCAATAAAAGTACTACAAAATATTAAATAAAGCATCAAAGGGCAAAGCAATTAAAAAAATCTGATGTGTTACACTCACATGACTTTCTCTACTTTTGTACAAACTATTTTTACAAACGCTTATTCTCCATATGCTTCATGTTAATCCAGATGTTAATCTTATTGCTAATTTTCTTGTAGATGCAAGGGGAATATGGTAAGCTTTAAGCGATAGTCAAATACTTTAAGCGCTCTTTGCATGTCCAGGACATAAAAAAATCTGATGTGTTACACTCACATGAATTTTTCTACTCTTGTACAAACTATTTTTACAAACGCTTATTCCCCCACATGTTTCATATTAATCGAGATATCGAGATGTTAATCTTATTGCTAATTTTCTTGTCGGTGCAAGGGGAATATGGTAGGTTTTAAGCGACAGTCAAATCTTTTAAGCGCTCTTTGTATGTCCAGGACATAAAAATATCTGATGTGTTACACTCACATGACTTTTTCTACTCTTGTACAAACTATTTTTACAAACACTTATTCCCCATATGTTTCATGTTAATCGAAATATCGAGATGTTAATCTTATTGCTAATTTTCTTGTAGATGCAAGGGAATTGGTAGGCTTTAAGCGATAGTCAAATATTTTAAGAGGTGGTTGCTATGTGGAGTATTCCATTCTCTTTGCATGTCCAGGACATAAAAAAATGAATAACGAATTTGAGAAAAAGTATAAGTGTTGGAAAATTTAAGGGAATAACAAGCAATATCTCGAAAATGGTCCACTCAACAAAAAATGTATATGACATAAATTGTGTATTTTAACGCGATCTACATTTTTTGTGTAGTAAAATTTTGTCTATCTCTTATGGTTTACCAGATATGCAAAAGTCGTTCATAATGAAGAATACTTTTGGAGACATTCCCAAAAATTTTAGATATGCATTTCATTTGTCATGAAAATACCTTAAACATATGATATATTAATCATAATCGTTAGAGCCATTTTTGAGAAAATTAAAATTTTCGAAAAATGTTCCATGTAAAGGGTAATCTGGGGTGGGGGAATTTCTTTAAAACCTTCTCGTCGCATCTCTGGAAGATACTAAACCTAAATACCAAGGTTGGTGTTTATCCGACTCTTCGTTTCTGAGTTATGCTGTTCACACACACACACACACACACACACACACACACACGGACGTTTCCAAAAATTGCGGTGTTATTATTAATGTTTGTGTATTTGTGTTTACTCCACGTGGTGAAGCCATTTTTGTGACGTGATTCTTTGTTAGGTTTGTAGCTCCATCTGGTGTTAGCAATTTGCGGCAGTATTAGTGTTAGTTTTAAAGAATGCTACTGTTATTTTATTTAATTTTGGTTTACTGTCCTCCGGCTAGCTATGATCTTTTTGGTCGAGCACTTCTCTTTATACAGGTTGTGTAAACGGAAAGGAGTCTTTTATCCAAAGATAACACTGATGAAGGAATTTGTTTTACACTTTTATTGTCGAACACATTCACTATCACATTTACACATTAATCTTGACACTCGCCAAACTGAAACTGTTATAATAACTTCATTACTGATCACTCTTAATTCGCGTACTTCAACTTTTTGTATAATTAACTTTACAACACTTTAGATTTTTCATAACTCTGCTACGTGTAACTTGCGAATCGATATCCGACGTGTACAAATATTTCTGCTGGACTGAAGGCGACGTGTAACGTACAAATGTTTTCGACGAACTGACGTGAAGACGACGTGTAGTGTACAAAGATTTCCGATGAACTGACGGGGTCTATCTCTAACCTAGCCCTTTTTATACTCCTACACCCCGATATGCCTAAAGATTATAACTGAGCTGCTATTGGCTAATAAAACCGCCAACATTAGCGTCTATTTTTATATCCAATGAAAATTATAAATACATATGCTCTAGGGAGAATGTTCCAGAAAATTCTAAAGAAAAACGCGCCAACATTACGTAACTTCCTCGTCTCTAATAATGATAAACAGCTCACCCCCTCGCTGCATTATTGCTTGCTATTATTGTCAGTTTCAGTAAGGCAATATAAACTTACTTCTCAACAATAATTACAATCAACAAACATCTCAAATAAATGTCACATAATAATGCATATTCATACTATAATCACTCTTTACATTTAAATAATTTATGATACAAATTACTGTATCAAAATGCTTTTTTTTTGGATTCATGGGGTCTCAAAACACATATTTTCGGTGAAATCTCGGTATCGAATTTTTGGGTGGAATACAATACTTCCCTACTTACTATACGTAGTAGAGAAAGTAATTTTGATGTAAAATAGGAAAAAAGTTCTAAAAGTATAACATAGCGCAAAATGAACTAATAAATATGCATTTTCATAATGATAAGATTTATGTACACGCTAGCAATGTCTCTGGTGCAACAATTAAAAGATAACGTCATGAGAATCCGAGCCCTGATTATCAGTTACACAAAGTGTGGTAGTATACTTATAATGTTTGTGTTTACTTCACGTGTGGTGAAGCCATCTTGTGACGTGATTCATTTGTTCGGTTTGTAGCTCCATCTGGTGTTAGCAATTTGCGGCAGTATTAGTTTTTGTTTGAAAGAATTTTACTTTTATTTTTTATTTAAATTTGTTTCTCTGTCCTCCGGCTAGCTATTATCTTTTTCTTGGGTCGAGCACTTCTCTTTATACAGGTTGTGTAAACGGAAGGAATCTTTTATCCAAAGAGAACACTGATGAAGAAATTTGTTTTACACTTTTATTGTCGAACACGTTAACTATCACATTTATACATTGATCTTAACACTCGCCAAACTGAAACTGTTATAATAACTTCTTACTGATCACTTTTAATCCACGTACTTCAATCTTTTGTATAATTAACTTTACAACACTTTAGATTTTTCATAATTCTGCTACGCGTAACTTGTGAATCTATAGCCGACGTGTAATATTTCTGCTGGACTGAAGGCGACGTGTATCATACAAAATATTTTCGACGAACTGACGGGGTCTTTACCTCTAACCTACCTTATTTATACTCCTACACACCGATATGCCTAAAGATTATAACTGAACTGCAATTGGCTAATAAAACGCGCCAACATTAGCGTCTATTTTTATATCCAATGAAAATTATGAATACATATGCTCTAGGGAAACGTTCCAGAAGATTCTCAAGGAAAAACGCGCCAACATTACGTAACTTCCTCGTTTCCAATAATGAAAAACAGCTCACCCCCTCGCTGCATTATTGCACGCTATTATTGTCAGTTTCAGTAAGGCATTAAAAACTTACTTCTCAACAATAATTACAATAAACAAATATCTCAAATTAATGTCACATAAAAATGCATATTCATAATACAATCATTCTTTACATTTAAATAATTTATGATACAAATTACTGCATCAAAAGTTATACAAAATTCTTCCGAATGAAGAGAAGTTCACCGGATATTCGGAGAAAGTTAAAGGTGCGTATACGTTCTACTAGTCAAGTCTTAAATACATAGCTTTTAAACAATATCGGTAGAATAATTTGGGAAAACCGGAAATAAGTTAATTCTTTCCATGTAAGCGGTAGTTTGGAGTGGAGGATTTTCTTGAAAATCTCGTGTCTTATCTTTGGAGGATGCTAAACTTAAATACCAACTTTACCATTCATGTGTCATTTCGCTTTTGCGACACAGACACACAAACATCCACGTGAGCGCGGAACTTTATCGAAATGTGCTTTTCTTTGGTTCAGGATACTTGGAAACGTATATTTCTTGTGAAAACTCTATATCATATTTTCATTGGAAAAAATACTTCCACTATTTAGTATAGGTAAGTTGTAGAGATAGAAAAAAGAAAATTGCAAACAGGTTTAAAGATTTTTATGAAATTGGCGAACGCGGTTTAAAGTTTATTTCCTGTAAAGACCTGGCACGCATAGCAACACATGCTGACTGGAAATAATTCTTAGTTTACTCGCACGGATGTGATACAACTTGTTTCTGAAAGTCTGTAAGACGATAAATAATTTTCCTCCAAGAATACATTGCATTAAATTTTATGAACAAACTCCTGATCCAGCAGTAGAGAGAGATGGGCAAGCATATATTGGAAAGCAGAACCTAGTCAGCTCAAGAGGTCAAGGGTTATTGATTGGTGACAGCAACTAACAGCAAAACTGGTTTGATGTTAGACCCATCAATGAATTCCCTCTTATGGATTTTTTGTTTAAATGCGGGAATGAATATGTGAGGCTAGGTGAGTTATATCTTCATTGTTCTTTTAATATGCTTACTTTTAAATAAACGAAATATTGCACTCGATTCAAAAATTCATTATCGCAATGCTATCATAAGCACACGCGCGAGCCTCTATCTGTAGCACATCTCAAAAGAGAAAGTTGGATAAACATGTTTATATTCAAGGATCTTCCAAGAATGTGACACAAGGATCATCAACAAAATGTTCTCACCACAAACAAACTGTATATGTTGACTTTGCTGCGTATAGTCTGTGAAGTTTGAAGAAGTTAGTTTGCTGCTAGGTATTGAAAGCCAGTTTAAAGAAGATGTATTATATTTCGAATGTTGGGGAGCCGAACTTGAAGTAGTTGCAACCGCACGAATGGTCAAAAGTTCCCAAATTTAAAAATTTGTAATTTGCCTGTTTCTTTAATTATTATATATTTGTTTGCCTCGGCTGCGTCAGTATTTATTTTTAGAGACATGAATGTCATAGTAAGGGATCGTGCGATTGAAGAATGTAGGCTTACACAGATTATAATTTTACTTCACTCCTTTTATTAATGCTTGATACGATTTAAATATCACTTCACTGATATAGAGAGCTGTGAGATTCTTTTATTAAATACTTGCACTTTTTAACACGTAAGCTATTTTTGTCTCACACAAAATACATATTAAATTTCTCGAGGACACAACTCGCGTTCGATTATGAACACTGTCAACAACCAACGCGTCCAGTTATGAGTGCTGTCTACAAGCAACTGACTTCTAGATTTGTAAATTTTGCTATATTTCGGTTTCTGATTGGCGAATCCTACTCCGATAAAATACCTTCATTTAACTTAAGCTTCTTTCTGCTTGTTGATTGGATATTTTATAAACTGTCACAAAAATTACATTATTGTTACTCCAACAATGACTAGTAGCATTATTAAACATTCTTACCCATTATTGCCTCAAGGTTACCTCATTGTTACCTCATTGTTAGCAACTTTTAACCTATTATTCTCACAGCTCCTACATTATTAAATTATGCAATACATTCATATAACATATTACATGTATACAACAGTATAAACATATACAATGACTGTAATTTACACTTTTTATATATTGTTACATACCATATTGCTTTAAGGCGGACTGTTATTTTTTATTATATAATTTGACTAAAATCATTTAAGTGTTAAAAATACTGCCTCAAGTTCACTCCATTCAGAATGCATTTTGTATAAATTTGAACAACTGATTAACCATAAGAGAGACACAAAAACTATTCCATAAATGTGAAGCTCGTTTAAGGAAATGCATGTGTAAAATTTGACCAAGATTGTAAAACAATTAAAAAAAATAATTTTTCATAATAAAATAAATACATTCTAAACTTAAAAAAAAATATCGCTTTTTCTGCTTGGCGCATTTAAACTACCATTTAACTGAGGCTATAAATGCACAGGCAGATGTGTATTAATAGGCACGCCTAAACTTAAAACCTTGTTTCTCGCAATTTCCCTTTTTCGGCATGCATACTTAAAATTCCCCACACAATGTGATTTTGTACTAATTTGTTTCAAAATCTGTATTCCCTCCTGAAAGTACATTAAAGAAAAGGACCTTTAAAATAGTGTTCCCCTTTTGAGAAATAAATTAACTTTTAATAATAGATAATTTTGTTAGTACAACAATTAATTGTTTTATACAATAATTAGGGGTTAACATCTGATTGAATAGGTCGTTTTGTAAACTCGTTCACTGTGAAACCAAAATTTTGGATGTCAATATTTGTATGCAGTATTTTTATTAGAATAATGAATTTACACCAAAATTAATATTTAAATAAGCACTTATTATATAATTTCAAAAATATTACTCTTATTCTATGTAATAACAGGCATAACTATGTATTTTTCAAGTTTCACAGACTCATTACGCTAAGTACGAGTAGTACACTTTATTTCAAGTAAGTATTTGTGACAACAGCCTTTACATATATATTCGTTACTGTTGGTTTCAAATTTACAAAACTTTCTCATATTGTTTGGAAAAAAACGGCTGAGTGTGAGCGATATACCAAATACAATAAGAAAGGTAAGACCCTCTTTTTAAAGAAGGAACAAAGATTTTATTCTCTAACAGTATTTGGACATTCCATGTGAAAGCGAACGGCAGAAAACCTGGCATTCTTTGCTTAAATTCTAATTTGTCCTGTCAATATAGAGTGCTAAGGAAAGCATACTTATCAAATATTATAATCTAATACATATATTACCATCTAATTTGTTCATTTAGTACTGAGCGATATATTTAACAGATCAATTTATTTTGTACCATTTTCTGTGCTCATAACTCCGGGACCTTGTCTTTCAGAATATTGTACCAAATCTCATTCTAGATCATTTATAGAATATAAAAACTATTTTTATTTATAACCATAACAAACAGTTTTAAGTACGAGAAGTACAGATTTTTAAAACTCAGTGCATTAAAGGCTGTGTTTGCTGTTCCATTATTTATTACGGACCCTAAACTTAAATCTAAATATATATTCATTTTTAAATCATAAAACTGTCCATTATGAACTTTCGGTATGGTTTGTAAATCAAATCGTGTACGCAACCGTGGAACGTGAGATTTCTTTTATATTCGTGGAGTTTTCATCATGAGCGTAGCCAGGGATGAAAATCTATTTGGTAAAAGCTCTCAATTCAGCAACAATTTGCATAAATAATTACACTGATCAACAATGAAATGTAAATAAGTAATTTCTGCTGATTCTTATTAATTGCTTCTGTTAAATTAAAAAATGAAACCAGAAATGTTTTGTAATTCTTTGTAATATTTTTGTTATATTAAAAAGAACTGTTTTCATGTTTATTAGCATGAATCTATTCGCTTTAGGCTATTGTGTCTGTGACTTCAGGAATGACAATGTTCAACAAATAGCTTCCCCTCACAATGGCATTCCCGCCCAGGTCAATGTTTACTCCAACAACAGATAAGGAAGGCCTGTTACGGATAGAAAGGATCCTGCAGTTGCCAGAGTACTCCTCGAATTAAAAGAGCTTATGAGTGTTAGTTTGACAATAAAATAGACCAAAATAATTTATGGGATCCGGAAACCTGTTGTGCCAAATGTGTAACAATTAACTGTTAGTTAAAACGGTCCCGTCATATGCATTTTGCAGTTCCTATGATGTGGTGGGAACCTAAGGATCATATAACATATTGCTACTTGTGCTTGACAAATATATCGGAAATAAGTTGAAAGTGAAAACATACTGTTAAATATCCATCTTCAGAATCAGCAATTTGATCAGTGCCTCATGGACCAGGCCTTCCCATACCAACTCCACCAGGCGACAGAAATGTGACTGAAGATTTTGAAATTGACATTGATGAATTACAACAGAGTGACCCAGATTTTGTAGAAATAGTTACCGTACGTTCTAATATAAGAGGATCTAAATGATTTAGTTCGTGGTTTTGGGTTATCTAAAAGTAAACCGAGTTACTTGCTTCAAGATTGAAAGTCTAGCAATTCCAGCAAGATGGCACCAAGTAAGTCCATCCATTCCTATAGCACAGGCAGTTGGTATGAAGGAGAGTTACGTGAACATGCATCTCTTGCAATACAGTATTCGGTATGATAACTATTCATGGCAGATAAGTGATAACTATCTTACTTGGATTACAACTTGGCTTTGCAAAATTTTGCTATTTCTTGTGTATGCGGAATAGTAGAGATAAAAGTAATCATTATGGTAAAAAAAAGTTGGCCAAAGATCGTTCAATCTACAACAGGCAAATGTTGTTCATCAAACACTTGTAAGTGCTGACAAAATCCGATTGCCTCCATTACACATCAAAGTATGTTTGGTTAAGGAGTTTGTGAAAGCAATGGATCGTGACGGGAGTGCATTTCTGTTCCTAAAAACTAAGTTTCCAAAGATCAGTGAAGTGAAACTAAAATACGGAATATCTGTTGGCCTTCAAATTAGAGAACTTAGGAAAGATTTAAGTTTGAAAGTCGGTTAAATATGCAAGAACGAACTGCATGGTTCTCTTTCAAAAAATTATCATAAACTTTCTAGGAAACTACAGGAAAACATTCCTATAGTTGAATGAATTTTTCAGTCGTCCGATTCTACCTTTCCAACCTTGTCCAACACACGGCTTGTGTGGAAGAACAATTAGTTCCATTAATTGACCTAATAGTGATTGAAACTATAAAGACAGGGACTTAGAGTACTTGCAACATTGTAAGTCGCCATTGGGGTATGTCATCTCAATTCAATTTGAGATATCCTTGTGGTTTACGGGGAAAAATGCGAATCAGTTGGAGAATTTAAGGTCGTGCCGGGGATGTTGCCATGGTAGCTCAGTGGTTAGAACAAACGGACGGAAACCGGGAGTTCCGTGATTTAAATCCCGGCCACAGCATTGAGTTTTTCAGGCGTTTGATTCTACCTTTTCATATTGTATTCTTTTACTTAAAGTAGCTCCGAATAAAATTATAAGCTGGAGACATCCCTTAAGTTAATCCTATGCTAGTCTTGGTATTTTATCACTACTATATTATAGTTGTTCCTGTAGTGAAGTGAATCTGCAAGGGAATAATAAGTCCCGCAGACTGCATAGTAAGCCTTTCCATTCTATGTTTGCACAGCAACTTGCTTTATCTTGAAAACTTGCAACTTACCTTGGCCACATGTTTGCTACCTCACGCATGTAAAATAAGTTAATTGTATAATTATTTTAGGCGAATCCGTATCAAATACCGCTGTAACAAAATAAGAGTTTGATTGCACTTAAATTTCGGAATCTTGCGTTATGTGTTAAAATTGTCTCTTATGGTCCAAAAGCATGTATACTGGCGGGCATAAAGTGTGGCCCATAATGGAACGTAGCTGTTTATGTTGGTATTTATAAAATCTAGCCCTATCCTTACCAGTATGTCCACTTCTGTTTTTTGAGAATAATTCTATCCACTAGATTGGCAGGATAACTCCCCCAAAGTATGGCCGAAGGGTAAATTACAACTTAAACCTTATATCTTCATGCCACACTACCATGTTCTTGATGCCGGTTATCTTACTGGTGTTTAGTAGCGGCGACAACTTTAAACTTCATCTCATATATGTAAATATCGTAGCTGACATTCAGTTTAACCAGACATGCAAATAATTCTTTTCCTCTTCCTCCAGAAGACCAAATTATTTGTAATTGGTTTAGCCTCTCCTTATATATAATCGTAGCGAAACTCTTTCAAAAAGGCGGTATCCAAACCATCCCTTTATTCCACACAGATTATAAACATCGTTCATTGGTTAGTTTTTAATCCCTGAATTGCTTTTCGGGCTAGTCACATAGAGAACTGATATCGGCTGAGTGGAGTCAGGAGTTGGTTACCTGAAGCTGGAAACCTTACGGAGAGAAATACACTATAACGATCTAGGAAATTGGGTCACTTTTTATGCACGACAGTGCACTTGAAAAAATCAATTTGCTGCACTTAAATAAGAATAAAAATAACATGTTTACGCATTAGCATGAAATTAAAGTTACACAAAAAAAATAAAGCTCGTTTGAAATAATTGGGTTTAAAGGTTTTAGACCTATAAGAGTTTGAATTTATAAATGTTAGAAAGATACGATAAATTTTAAGAATTGTAATTATAAAAGTATTATGTTCTGAATAAATCAATGTACCCGGCTTGCCTCGAAGTAAAAAAATCTGATGTGTTGCACTCACATGACTTTCTCTACTCTTTACGAACTATTTCTACAAACTCTTATTCTCCATCTATTTCATATTAATCGAGATAAACATTTGCAGAAACGATCTTTTGACATGCAAAGAGAATTACATTTTACACATAGCGACCAGTTCTAAAAATATTTGACTATCGCTTAAGGCGTACTATGTTCTCCTTGTTTTGTATTCACATGGGCAATATAGAAATACAGTAGCCTTTAAGCATATACATATCTCTTAATAGCTGGTTGTTATGTGCAGCACCATTCTCTTTGCCTCAGATTAATACTCTTTGCATATACAAGACAAAAAATGAATAACGAATTCCCATTTGAGAAAATAAGTATTGAAGAATTTAAGGGAATAACAAGCAATATCTCGAAAATGGTTCACTCAAAAAAAATGTACATGACATAAATTGTGTATTATAACCCATCTACATTTTTGTGTAGTAAAATTTTGTCTATCTCTTATGGTTTACCAGTTATGCAAAATCGTTCTCAATGAAGAATACTTTTGGAGACATTCCCAGAAAATTCAAGATATACATTTCACTTGTCATGAAAATATCTTGAACATATATTTTAATCAAAATCGTTAGAGCCATTTTTGAGAAAATTAAAATTTTAGAAAAATGTTCCCTGTAAAGGTTAGTCTGTGGTGGTGGGATTTTCTTGAAAACCTTCGTGTCGCATCTCTGGAAGATACTGAACCTAAATACTAAGTTTGGTGTTTATCCGACTGTTCGTTTCTGAGTTAAGCTGCTCACAGACAGACACACACAGACAGACACACAGACACACACACACGGACATGTTTCAAAAAATGCTGTTTTTGGATTCAGGGGGTCTCAAAACATGTATTTCCGGTGAAATCTCGGTATCGAATTTTTGGGTGGAATACAGTACTTCCCCTACTTACTATACGTAGTAGAGAAAGTTAAAAAAAAATCGTTTCATTTCATTTAAAGAAGCAAGATCGATTTTTGCCTCCATTTCGGACGATTTGGGACGAAATATTCCCTATGAAGTTGTGTAACGGATGAAAACCGAAATTATGAATGCAAATTTAAATGTGCAATAATTCATATCATCTTAACATTACGTTGTACTTTTATCCATTTAAGCACTATACCATACAATCACTGCTTCCGAAATAAAATAAAATATATATTTACCTTTAATTTTACATGTGTAAAATCTATCGTAGAACTGCAAACCAAAAGATCACGTTTAACTAAATAATAAATCCAGCATACAATACATTTCAAAATAGTAATGGAGTATTTAAGATAAAGCTTAAATTTAATACAGTAGCTAAGATTAAAGAACTAAAACAACATTTAAGTCATCACTGCTATTTGTTTAATGCAACTGATCAACGATAAAAAAATAAATACAAAATTGCTGTAACCCTCGCTGCCTGCAGCTGTAACAAACTGGGAACTGTTCGCCGACGAAAGCTGCTGATATACTGGAGAGTACAGATCCAACGATACCTTACTCCCTCGCCTACCAGAAGACAGTACATCGCGATGCTGCGAGCCAGCAACGTAGAACAAAAGGTTTTTACATACAGTGTTATCGTTTACGCAACTAATATGTACTAGCATAAAAAGAGAACTAGTAGCTGATCCCGGCCTGATCCTTTGCTCTACGCACGATTCATTCAAGGAGCAATTTCAGGAATAAGTTTAGCTCTTAAAAGCTGGTATTAAGACCAAAAGCCCCGGTCTAAAATAACTCGTAGCCTTTAGTCACTTCTTAAATTTTAAAGCCCCTTTTGTTTGCGAGATTACATGAAGGAACTCTTGAATGCACAGAAGACAGATTTGTGGTTAGGGAGGCAGACGGTAGCTTGTTTGGAAAGAACGTCGACACCAAAATCTGTAATTCCAATTTCTGAAATGTGATTCTCCTATCAGCTTTAGCCTTACTCTGGCTAGTGTGATGAAAGGCCAATTTCGGCAATTAAATTCACCACAAAACTTTTTCAGCAATATCTAGAGTGTTAGTTTGACAAGCTCTCCATTGTAAGTTATGAACACAAAGTGTGTAAAAATCTCTGACATTTTCGAGTGTTCTCCAATAGTTTGGTAAATGTTAACCACAGAGTACAAGCAAACTTCTTACACTTTAATTAACTATTGCCCTTTAAAAGGAATTCTTCACGAGTTCACCTCGGTCTAAAGCTGGATAGGCATCAAGGGGCGTCTCGTCTATCTCCATCCTTTGCTCTCTCGTTTCCCCGGCGTATTTTGTAATTAGAAGCCCGAGGCAGCCCTTATTATCCTACGCTGCCAGTTTCGCCAATAAGTCTTATCCCTGCAGCCTATGTTACAGCGAAAGTGACCCATAAAGGCCTGGTGGAAAGAGAAAGATTAGGTTGGATGAATGACTGACTTCTGATCACCTCTGGGCAGGAGTCCAATTTGCTGTAACGTCCTCGCCATGCTACATATGCATTAGAGGCTACGTTGAACATCAGTCGACTGCCATGCGTAGAAATGCTTTAAGGGCGATGGATATGTAACGTTGCATACTGTCAGCACAAATAATGAAAAAGGACTTCGACGGCAACAGAAAGCCTGGAGATTTATAAATGTTTGCCGGAATTACTTCATGATAAATATTATGCATATTTTGAAAAATTCTGATGCGTTACATTCACTGGTTTCTATACCCTCTATTACTTATTAATGGGTATACAAACTATTCTTACCAAAGCTTATTTTTTGTCTGCTACATTTTAATACAAATAAAGATTTCTAGAAATAGCTACATTACTCATTTCGTTATAGATACAAAGGAAACAGCGATAGTCAAATGTTTAGGAGCTGGGGGTTAAATACCGGTCTTAAAATCCAATACTTTACCATACAATCGCGAGAAACAACTGAATGTTGTTAGGAGAATGACCAAGAAATGAACAATCCGAACCTTCAATAACGGATGTCGCAGAAATGGCTTATGCTATAAAAAAACGTATTTGAAATAAATCGTGTGCTTTAAAGAGATCTACATTTTTGTGTTTAGGATTAGATTCTAAGCGAAGGGACACGTAGCACCTCTACCTAAGCAGATCTTTTGTGCCTATGCCGGAGCGAGGCACCCCTGGGAGGGTGGGAGGGAGGGATGAGGTGAGAGGAGACAAGAGTGTAGCTGCACCAGGAGGCACGGCAGGCAGAGGGCAGGGTTCCTACCATTTACAGATTTTAAACTCCCCGGATTCGCATTAGAGCAACCGGGTCCCCTCCCCCTTTGGGTCTTACAGTTTCCCTGGGGGGACCGTAGAGACCCTCCCCAATCCGGAGGACGAAGGTCTCCACAGAACATCCTTTTTCCCTGCCATGCACACGCCGGGACTTCCCGCCGACACCTGCAACCCTGAAAGAAACCAAGCGGATGAAAGGTGTAGTGAAATGAGAATGGAGGTGAAATGTAGGGACAGGAAATTCGTGGGACTTAATGATCCTTCCCAGCATTCCTAGCAACCCGAGAAACCCCCGAAAAACCCCATGAGTCAGGAAGGCCGGCCGCGGGCTCGAACCCACGACCTCCCGAATTTGACCACAAACGTTGCCACCTTAGCTATCCCACTCGGTTTATGCAGTACGTCTTCGTCTATCGCTTAACGTTTGCCAATTATACACGATTATACAAAACTCCTTCCAATGAAGAGGATTCACAGGCTATTCCCAGAAAATTCAAGATATACATTTAATTTGTCATGTAAATTGAGGCAGCATTTTTAACGTTTAAAATGATTTCAGTCTAATTATATAATATATAAAATATAACAACAGCCCGCCTTAAAGCAATATGTGTATGTAACAATATATAAAAATGCATGTAACAGTCATTGTATTAATGTTTATATTATTATGTACATGTTCAATAATGTTATGTGAATGTATTACGTAATTTAATAATGTAGGAGCTGTGGGAATAATAGGTCAAAAGTTGCTAACAATGAGGTAACCTTGAGGCAGTAATGAATTAGAAAGCTTAATAATACTACTGATAATTCTTGGAAACAATCATGCAATTTTTGAGACAGTTTAAAAATAGTCAATCAACAACGAGAAAAAAAACTTAAGTTAAATAAAAGTATACTATTGGAGTAGGATTAGCCAATCAGAAACTGAAATAGGGCAAATTGTACAAATTCAGAATTCAGTTGCTTATAGACAGCGTTCCTAACCGGACGCAAGACGCATCCTCGAGAAGTTTACTACGTATTCAGTGTGAGATAAAAACAGTTTACGTGTTAAAAAAGTGCAAGTAATTAATAAAAAATATCTCACAGCTCTCTCTATATCAGCGAAGTGTTATTTAAATAGTGTCAAGCATTAATAAAAGGAGTGAAGTAAAAATTATAATCTGAGTAAGCCTACGGTCTTCAGTCGCACCACCTCCCTGCTAAGACATTCATGTCTCTAAAGAAATATAAATACTGATGCAGCCGAGGCAAACATAAATATATCATATTTAAAGAGACAGTCGAATTACAAAGTTAATATTTTTAAATTTTTGGGACAAAGGCTATCAGGTACCATGCATGCAGTTGCTACTACTTCAAATTCGGCTCCCCAACAGTTGAACTACAATACAACTACTTCAAATTGGCTTTCCATACGTGAAGCAACAACCTACTTCAAATTGGCTCCCAAAACGTGGGGCAAATAACGTAAAGACAATAACAACTTCAAATTGGCGTCCAAAACGTGGGGCAAATAACAACAACAATATCCTCTTCAGCTTGCAAGTGAAGAAAAGAGAAGCGCTCAATATCACTTTGATTTTTAAAGATTTAGGCATCGGATATTGCAACCCATATGCATTTGCAAAGGACGATGGTGTGCTTTTTCCCCAGCAGATTAATAACTAAGGGAGATGCCGTTTTTACTTTCGTCCCACCATCTAGGCTAAAGAAGTGTTGCACTGGACCCAAAATATACATCAAAATATCGCTGTAAGTATTTATATTGAAACCCTCTGAAGTCTCCTTAAAAATCATGTTTGGGGAAAGAGAGTGTGTGTGTGTGTGTGTGTGTGTGTGTGTGTGTGTGTGTGTGTGTGAGTGCGTGAGTGCGAGAGTGCGTGCGTGCGTGTGTGTGAGGGGAAGATGAGGATAATATTCTTAAAAGGATCAATTTTCAAGGAAGTCCCCTACCCGAATAACTTTGTTATGAAGAAGAAAGGCTGTGTAGTCCCTATGGCAGGTTCATAATTTAAATGACCTCACAGCTACGGCATTTCATTAAGATCATATTAAAATGCTTACATTACTCGGACAACATATTAGTGTAGGGGAAAACAAGGTATAGTATAACTCCAAAATAAAAAATCGGATATGTTAGACTCACATGACTTTCTCTACTCTTGCACAAACTATTTTAACAAACGCTTATTCTCCATATGCTTCATGTTAATTGAGATATCGCGCTGTTAATCTAATTTTCTTGTAGATGCAAGGGGAATTTGTAGGCTTTAAGCGATAGTCAAATATTTTAAGAGCTGGTTGCTATGTGGAGCATTCCATTCTCTTTGCATTACCAGGACAAAAAAAATTAATAACGAATTTGAGAAAAAGTATAAGTATTGGAAAGTTTAACGGAATAACAAGCAATGTCTCGAAAACGGTTCATTCAACAACAAAAATGTATGCGACATAAATTGTGTATTTTAACGCGATCTACATTTTTTGTGTAGTAAAACTTTGTCTGTCTCTTATGGTTTACCAGTTATGCAAAAGTCGTTCACAATGAAAAATACTTTTGGAGACATCCCAAAAAATTCAAGATATACATTTTGTTTGTCATGAAAGTATCTTAAATATATGACATTTTGATCAAAATCTTCAGAGCCATTTTTGTGAAAATTAAAATTTTCGATAAATGTTCCATGTAAATGGTAATCTGGGGTTTGGGGGGGGTTCTTGAAAACCTTCGTGTCGCATCTCTGGAAGATACTGAAGCTAAATACCAAGTTTGGTGTTTATCTGACGGTTCGTTTCTGAGTTATGTTGTTCACAGACACACAGACATACACAGGGGGTCTCAAAACATATATTTCCGGTGAAATCTCGGTATCGCATTTTTGGGTGAAATACAATACTTTCCCTCTTACTATACGTAGTAGAGAAAGTAAAAATAACTAAATGTTGAGGATTTATGGCGTCGTGCTCCCGTTTCTTTCTTGTGTCAGAGATGACCTATTGTAATTAAGTTTATTAAATGACTACGGTACTTAGTAGAGGCAGTAATCAACGCGAACCACAAACTTGTCTCTCAGAAGTCTCTTCATATTTAGTGAACCTGCCAACATTAAGCTGTTGTATTTAGTCAGGCTGGTATAATCACAACTTTCTGGGTGACTTTAGTCTTATTGATAAAGAAAATCAATTTTACTTATTACAGCTAACTAACCTAACTAAATGACTGAATATTTTTTCATTCAGTACCATCTAGATTTGGCAGAAATGTGCTACATTCTTTAGTTGTTCCACCTGAAGTTGAAAGTGAATACGAGAACTATGTGCAGGGATCGATGCTGATCAGCAATAGAACAGTCTTATTCAAGAGCGAATTGCTGTTTAGGTTTGGAAATCCAGTCTAAGATCATGGGAATGTCAAGGGAGGGACTGACGACTAACTGGAGCGACTGATCATGAATGAATATGAAGACTCAGATCTTCAAGTAAGTGTTACACAAATATATAGGTTAAAGTTAGTGGAAGCGCTTGGCTGTTATTAACAACCACTGGTTAAAACACCTTAAGCCATTTCAGTTTACTTGCCACACTCTATAGTTCTTATAAAAGAGCACTGTTTATCCTAGGGATTATAAAACACTCTGAAATGAACATTAATACAGGCAAGGTTTTTCCAATCAGCCAAGGCCACTTTATGCATCTGTTTGACTTTTCAAGGACGCGGAGCCGAGATTGCGCTTCCATTATCTATGGTTCACCGGATAGAATTACCATCTTAAGTTCTTTTGTATAATTTGAGTGTTGTGCAGTCGTGTTTATTGCGAAGTAGTTTGTATCACTTTCTTTATGTAAAGCTTTATACAAAGCTTTATGCTGATTGTTTATACTTTCGGAATGAAGATAGTATTATTAAGTACTATTTACGTTCATAGCAACAATAAATTGTTGAATGCGCCTAAATAAAACTGATCCAAAACTAAAATTTCAATCATACATCTTCAACCAACATAGATTCGAAACTGCCCCTCCGTTCAGAAGCCCGCATTACGAAGATGGCAACATCGATTACTACTATGATCGTGGAAGGTATGTCATGAGGTATTAAGACGCGCAGAGTGCAATCCAAATATCTGAAGCCGCCGGGAGGTAGCAAATCCCTGGATAAGTGCGCTGTACTTATAGTTCTCATACTGAAGCTGTTTCGTTCCCTGTAACGCACATTTAGAGTACTAAGAATATTGAATTGGAAACTGAGAGGAATGGTTTTCATCTCCTAGTAGGTAAAAGTAATCTTCTTTCTGGGTCAAGAGGCACTTGGATTGCGGTGGCCCTGGGATGAAGGTAGAGTCAGTTACTAGCTGTATGCTCCAGTGGCCTTTACTTTATCAAAAGCGCTGTTATGTATTCCCAAGCTGGGCTGCATGAATTCTGAATCTTTGTATCGAGGAAGAAGAATTGAGGTAGGGAAAAGACTCAACTACGTGGCTTCATATTTCCATATAATTATGCAGATGTTGAAGGGAATAAATCAATGGCAAGAAAGTGGTAGTCCATAGCGTAATTTAAAACAAATTTTTGCTTGCTAAAATTTATTATTATTGTTATTATTACTAATATTATTATTACAAACGTGTCCAACAGTATTTACTATTCTGCATTCTTTTATAGTTGGAAAAATCACTATTGAATTTTAGGCTTAATCTTTTACGGGGTTCTGTCTTTATAAATACACTGCCGTTTGTGAAAATTGCAGCACCAAGAAGGAAACACATGAATTCAATGAATTTATTACCACAGGTTAGGTACATGACAAGTAACAAATGATAAGCTGTTCAAATCTATACATGATCTTTGAGCCCTAATATTCAGTATTTGGTGTGGCCTCCATTAACTGCAACCAGAGCTGCTATTCGCAGTGGTATTGAATCAAAAAGGCTCTTAATAAGTTCCTGAGGGATTTCCCTCCACGCAGTTTGTATTCGAGCCCACAAATCCGTGACACTGGTTACTGGAGGACCGTGACGCACCAGATGCCGACCAACCATATCCCAGACATGTTCGATGGGCGACATATCAGGCGAACGTGCAGGCCAGGGAACCAATGGTACACGTCGCTCTTCGAAGAAGACTTGTAGATTCCTCGTAATATGTGGCCGGGAATTGTCCTGTTGAATTGTGGCCTGTGGAGATGCCTGAAGCAGGGGGAGTGCCTCAGGCTCTACAACCACCGTTAGATACTGGTTGCTGTTCAAAGTTCCCTCAATTCGTAGGAGGTGAGATCGGTTCCTGTAACCAATGGCGTCCCAAACCATCACACCTGGTGTTTATCCGCTATGTCGCTCAACAATGCAGCCCTCCAGGTTGCGCTCACCACGGTACCGCCGGACAGGTATGCAGCCATCACTGTAGGACGCGTTGAAGCGGGATTCGTCTGAAAAGACTACATTTTGGCACTCAGCACCCCAGTGACGGTGTTCACGTGCCCATTGCAGTCGGAAGAGTTGTGGTTTCTGGAAAATGGAATCCGGCGTAATGGCAAGCATGCAACCAGTCCAACCTGTAGCAGCAGGCGACGAACCGTTGATGCCGACAAGTTCACACCTGTTGTGCTCCAGCGTCGTGCCAACACTGTGGATAAAGCTGTACGGTCCGTTATGGCCATGGGAACAATATGACGGTCATCCCCTGCTGTGGTCATGTTCCGTAGTCCAGTACCCCACTTCGCTGTGTACGATCTTCATCTGTTCACTGCTTCCACACACGCATCACTGTCGTAGCAGCATGCCCTGTACGAGCCCAAATGTCATGGTATGACAAACTCGCTTCCCGGAGACCGATCATCCTGCCGCGTTTGAACTCACTCACATGCCAATATGGCTCCCTTTGACGTCGGCGAGGCATACTGGCACTCACTTTATTGTTTCTACCTTGTTTGACAGATCTGCACTGATTACACTAGGAGCGACACTGACCTTGCGGACCGAAACGAGAGGCTCTGCTCGGCCTACGTGTACCCCATCTCTCTGCAAACCTAATCACTTATTGCTTGCACACTCTTCTACACTTCCATCAAGTTTGGAGTTATTCGGGAAATTCTTTCTTGTTGTTGCAATTTTTACAAACGGCAGTGTAGTTAATATAATAGACAACATCGTGCATAATTAGTCTTTTAGAGCGGTCATACCATGAAATTGGACAAGAAAGTAAAAAGTGTCATTTAAACTCAAATATTGTAAAATATTTTTATATATCAAATATAAAAAATAACATAATAATTATAATCTAGCACTACCGAAACTAAGGCTGTATCATAACTTAACCCCCAGGTTACACGTATGGTAAAGCGCCTCAAAAGCACATCACCAGTGTCATAGCTATGTATGCTCGTATGCCATTTCTTAAAATGTGTCAACCATTATCCCTAATTCTTCTCAGACAAGTTTAAGGACTTCTGTATTTCTTGTGATTAACCAGTTACACCAAATTTATCAAAATTTATTGCGAATGAAGAGTACTTCACAGGTTATTCACCGAAAATTTAAGACACGTATTTAATAAGTTACGAAATATTTTTAACGTGAGATATTTTAATAAAAATCTGATGTTACATTCACATGACTTTCTCTACCTCTATTGCTTATTAGTGGGTATACAAATTATTCTTACCAAAGCTTATTTTCTATCTACTTCATTTTAATTGGGATAAATCGTGGTATAACTACATATGACAATTCTTCATAGATACAAAATGGAACAGCGATAGTCAAATGTTTAAGAACAGGACGCTATACGCTGCCTTAAAATTCCATAGGAAACACCATGCAATCGCGAGAAACAACTGAATGTTGAAAGGATTTAAAAGAATTACCGGAATGAACAATTCGAACATTAATAACTGATGTCACGCAGATGGCTTACGCCACAAAAATGTTATTTGAAATAAATTGGGTTTTAAAGCACTCTAATTTCTTGTGTAATACGTTTTGTCTAACGTTTACTAATTATACAAGATTACATAAAATTCCTTCCAAATGAAGAGAACTTCAATGACTATTCCTAGAAAATTCAAGATATACATTTTATTTTCCATGTAAATATCATTAATACATGGTAAGTATTTTAGTCAAAATCGTTAGGAGGCATTTCTGGAAAATAAAAAGGATAATTTGCGGGTGGGAGCATTTTCTTGAATTTTTTAAGTTAAGCACACACACATACACACACACACACATACACACAAGGACTGCATTCTAAAATCGTATTCAGGGGCTTCAAAGCATGTATTTCCGGTGAAATTGGTATCGAATTTTTGGGTGGAATGGAACACCTTCTCTGCCTGCTATGTACGTGGTAGAGAAAGTAAAAATTGTTAAAGCGGTTGTTAATAAATCCAAGATAACGAAACATTTTCCATGTTCAGGGAAACTTGGAATTCGTGTGGAATTTTTTTTAAATATTTTGAACTTAAAAGGCAAATTTAGCATTTATCTAATAGTTCGGCTTTGAATTAAACTGTCCACACACACACACACAACAATTTTTCTTAAAATGCCCTTTTAAGGTTTAGAGGCCTCAAAAGATATTTCCGTTGAAATAACGGAATTTTGATACCGAATTTTTGGATATGATACAATGTCTCCTCTATTTACTATGGTTAAGTGGTATGTATAATAATAACGGTTCCTATACGTGCAGGAACGGGAGAAGGTGCGTTTAATATAGACATACAGCCCTGTATGTCTGATTCTAGAAGCTCAAATACTTTGAAAAGTTAACAATTTCTAAAGCAAACCACAAAGGATTATCTGAGGTCAATCGTTTTGAAATAAAACACTACGTAAACAGTAGTGGGAGTGAAAAATATTTTGAAATGTAAAACGCGGGAAGTTACCTTGATACTACTCGTTGGCATGTATTACGATGGGTCATCAAAACTTTACTATTTACTGCGGATAGAGGATAGTGTAACAAAATTACACGACGTAGACGAGTGAGAAACAGATTTTTAAATAATATTTAAATTATTCATATCAGTTACTTGGACCTGCTTAACTCGCGAGAGAATGCGAGATAGTGTAATAGGGGCAGGAAGACTTTAGAGTGGCGCGTGAGATTATGGCAGGGGCAATAAGCGTGAAGCACAAGTTTAATGAAAGCAGCAGTGTTAAAAGTTACGATAAAACCCCGCACTGAGACTCATCCTGAGTGTATTAACATATATAGTTGAAACAGAATAAGGGTAAGAAGGATGAAGTACAGTCGAGTGCAAGGAATCCTGCCGATACGATGCGCAGTGGTTTATGTTGGCAATAAAATATTATACCGCCTCTGCCACACCTAGCCCCACTCTTTACCTAGTTCTACCACTCAAATTAATGTTTGTCTTACTCCTTTATTTTCCTTCGTTCCGACCTTTGTTCATAGGTTAATGTTTAAGTCTCAGAATGTTGACATGAAACCAATTCGAGACGGACTGGTGTGGACCAGAGCTGTCCATCGAACGAGTTTTGGGCACTATTTTGTACTATTCATGCCTTCGAACAAAAATGATCTCCTGCATACGAGCGGGTTGAGTGTACTGGAATCCGAGCGTTGTCCTCCCAGAACTGGTCTATGTCTCATTTCCCGTTCGACCGTTCAGAGTGACCAGACTCAAGGGGACGGCTTAGTTCGTTTACTTCACTAGCGTTGTTGCCTTCCTTATACGTAGCTCAAGTTTCCGTGATAATGGAGTTGAACGATACGAGAGAATTTATGCACTAACAATGAATTACTAACAATAATAGGCTTTGTGGCTGATTTACAATTTTATTAGTCGACTATTGTGTATGTAGACCTGAGGTATATTCTTGCTTTCAATCATGACAAAATTTCAGCTTTCCCAGAATTTGTATTCGGATTTTTTTCTTTAGCATTACTATCATACACCCTTCCAGTCTCTGAAGGGCATTGGTAAACCATTCGCTATTCACTCATTACTAGAACTGCAACATCGGAGTCGTTACGAGGCGACCTGTAATCAACAGTTTACAACGAGAGAGTTACCTGTACAACTGAGTCAAGTGTATCGCCGCACAGTGTTCACGTAGACGAAATGTCAAAGGAAAGAGTACAAAAGTCCACAGCGTTGCAAAACTATATATTGGAGTATGGAGAAAATATGTTCTTTATTATTAATGTAAACCTTCATTGCAAACCGTGCAATAGCACAATTGCTTCTATGCATAGTAGATCGAGTAACATGCAAAGACATGTCAACTTAGAAACACACCAGCGTTGTGTTGCAAAATGTGAGGATAGCCTCCAGCAAAAGTCAACTCCATCAGATCAAGCATTTAATGGAGAACTATGCGCGGCAGTTATTTCTGCCGATATTCGGTTACATAAACTACAGAATATAAAGTTGCGGGTTGTAATTCGTTGCAATAAATTGACATAAAATCTTATCCACGTGCACATTGTGACGTAGGGTTTTGCACTAATGATTTAATAAAGACATTTCATTTATATAAGTCGGCTGCATATGTTATAAATAATATTGCAGAAATAAAGTAAATGTTCGCGAGACATGAATAATTCTTCTTGTATAGATTGTACCGCACGGGATCAATGTCAGCCCTTATGCTACACCTTACCATCCTATTCTATATGTTTTCTTCTAAACACGAATCCGATGTCGCAGTCCTAGTCATTAATCATCTCTTTATAATAGTCACCACACATTTTGATTGAAATGAAACCATCGTTTCATTCAGAATTCTGCCAGGTAAAACTTCTAGCATGATTTTCATTACGTCAATGTAAATAATAGGACGACGGTGTTATTCTGAACTTAAAAGAATAATTATTATTTTCATTTCATTTGTTGCAGTGCAATATTTAATTTATGTTTATTTAACTAAATGTTTATACAGATTAATGAGTGGTACTTTACTCTCACGGAAATTCCGAATTAAATTTAATATGTCAGTTTTATGATTATTATTTTGCTTTGGTGTAATGATAAACAAAACAAGAAAATGGAATTTGTGTATCATAATGCAGTAAAAGAAATCTTCGCCGTAACAGTAGGTACAAATAAAGTCGAAGATACAGTAACATAACATAGGCTATTGTCATTCCTTTGCCTTAACGCACTGAAGCAGTACGCCTGACAACACCGCTTTGATGTGGAGTAAATGTCCATTTCCCACGAGTGGGCATGTGAACCAGAAGCTCGATCATAGTTCGGTATATTCGTTGCTACTTTTCGAACGAGTTTGACTTGAAGAAACGAGCGATTTTCATTATATACTATATGAAACGAACGAGTAAAACGCATGTCCTTGACAGCTCTAGTATGGATGTAGTTGCGAAGTATGCCTTCCAGCCACTCGGGTGAATTATTTTCGTGCACCTCTCCTTTCGCCGCTCACCTAGGCCTGACTTTGTTCATATGCACAGATGATAAGGAGTATCAGCCAAATTCAAGTACAGAAAAATACTATTGGAAACCAAAAGCATTGCATTTTTCCGTGAACTCGACCGTAAACGTTTCCTCCTACCATCGTTATCAGATTGATGCTATCTAACGTTGCTACTTCTGGACACTTTTGTAGCCCAATGTAGTCAATTTTCTCTTAAAATGCAATAAAAAATTGATGTATCTCTTACAATGTATAATAGACAATTATTATTACGTTCTCTATACCTTTCCCTTACGTATAGCAAGTAGAGGAAGTATTGCATTGCAACCAAAATTCGATATTAAGATTCTACCACATTTAGAAAAATATTGCGTGCGTGCGTGCGTGGGCGTGTGTGTGTGTGTGCGAGAGAGAGAGAATATCTTCACTTAAAAACTAAAATTTGGTTAAACACTATACATGCTTGGTATTTAAGTTCAGCATCTTTCAAGGATGCAACATGAAGATTTTTCAAAAATAACCAGATAACACCCCAAGCTAACCCTTACATGTAGAACTTTTGTTTTGTTTTCTTCATTTTGTCAAAAATTGCGCTTACGATTTTGAGTAAAATACGTTATGGTTAAGATGTTTGCATGGTAAAGAAAGTATATAACATGAATTTTTGGCGAACATCCTGTTACTTCTCTTCATTCTAAATGACGTTTGTATACTTAGTAAACCTTAAGAAATAGAAAAAAATCTTACCACCCAAGTAAATGTGAATTTCGGTAAAGTGCACCTTTATCTTTCTTTCTTTCTTTTTTGTTTTTTGTTTTTTGTTTTTTTTTGTTGTTTTTTTTGCGTTAAGCATTGCCAAGAAATTCTTTCTTATTGGTTTGAATTTCATATATTGATACCTTTTTGACGTGGCAGTTGCTATTCGTTTTTCAGTAAAGAGCATGCCTTTTAAAAATCTGACTATCGCTTTAGACTACTGTATTATTCTTATACCTACAACAAAAAGTGTGAATGTGTAATGAATGTTTATCTCGTTTAACAAGAAGTAGATAGACGAATAAGCTTTTGTAAGAATAGTTTGTAGAAAAGTGAGTAGAGAAAGTTACTTAAATGCAACACATCATTTTGTTTTTGTCATATTCATAAAGTAAAATATTCAAATTTAGTGCTTATCCCGCATGCAATTTGCGTTTATTTCACAACTGAAATGACTTTCATGTTACAATTTGTGCTTTCTCTACCACATAAATAGTAGGTAGAGAAAGTGTTGCATTCCATCTAAAATTAGATACTGATATTTCACAGTAAATACAAATATTAAGGACCCCTGAATACCAAAAAACATTTTTAAAAAAAGGTTCCTGTGTGTGCGTGTGTGTGTTTATGCTTGTGAACAGCGAGACATAACTCAAAAACAAAATATTGGGAAAATCCAAGCTTGTTATTTAACTTCAGTACCTTCCAAAGATGCAAAACGAAGCTTTTTAAAAAAATCTCCCCCCATCCCAAACTCCGTTTACTTGAAACAATTTACGAATTTTTCTTTTTTTTTTAGAAATAGATTTAATGATGAAATACATATATAAAAAATATATACATGATAAACAAAACGTATATCTTCAATTTACTGTGCGATGGTAAATTTATAATGTTTGTTTGTGTATTTGTATTTACTTCACGCGTTGAAGCCATCTTGTGACGTCATTCATTTGTTCGGTTTGTAGCTCCATCTGGTGTTAGCAATTTGCGGCAGTATTAGTTTTTGTTTGAAAGAATTTTACTTTTATTTTTTATTTAATTCTGTTTCACTGTCCTCCGGCTAGCTATTATCTTATTTTGGGTCGAGTACTTCTCTTTATACAGGTTGCGTAAACGGAAAGGAATCTTTTATCCAAATATAACACTGATGAAAAAATTTGTTTTACACTTTTATTGTCGAACACGTTGACTATCACATTTATACATTGATCTTAACACTCGCCAAACTGAAACTGTTATAACAACTTCTTACTAATCACTTTTAATCCACGTACTTCAACCTTTTGTATAATTAACTTTACCATACTTGAGAATTTTCATAACTCTGTTACGCGTAACCTGCAAATTGATATCCGAAGTGTGCCGTACAAATACTTTCGACGAACTGATGGGAATGCGACGTGTAGTTTACAAAGAATTTTGATGAACTGACGGGGTCTACCTCTAACCTACTCTTTTTATACTCATACACTCCGATATGCCTAAAGATTATAACTGAACTGCAATTGGCTAATAAAACGCGCCAACATTAGCGTCTATTTTTATATCCAATGAAAATTATGAATACATATGCTCTAGGGAAATGTTCCAGAATATTCTAAAAGAAAAAACGCGCCAATATTACGTAACTTCCTCGTTTCCAATAATGATAAACAGCTCACCCCCTCGCTGCATTATTGCACGCTATTATTGTCAGTTTCAGTAAGGCAGTATAAACTTACTTCCCAACAATAATTACAATCAATAAACATCTCAAATCAATGTCACATAAAAATGCATATTCATATTACAATCATTATTTACATTTAAGTAATTTGTGATACAAATTACTGCATTAACTGGAAATACTTGTGAAGTCCTCTTTGTTGGAAGGAAATTTATATATCTTGCATAACTGGTACACATTAAGCCATATACGAAAACGCACTACACAAAAATTGTAGATCTGTTTCAAACAACATTTTTGTGGCATCGGCCATTTCTGAGATCCGTTATTAATTGTTCGCATTGTTTAATACTTGGCCATTATTTTCAAGTGTTGTCGATTTCCAGCTGTTTCTCACGATGTAATGAAAATACTAGCAAATTTTAAGGCCAGTATATAGCGTCCAATTCTAAAGCATTTGAATATCGTTACTCCCTTTGTATGTGTAACGAACCGTGTAATGCAGCTATTTCCGAAAAGCTTTATCTCGATTAAAATGAATCAGATAAGAAAATAAACTTTCGTAAGAATAATTTGTATACTCAATAATAAGTGACAGAGGTTGGTCAAGTCATGTGAATGTAACACAACATATTTTTATAAATTATATCTATATTACTATTCTAATTACTAAGTGCATAGTGTCTTTGAACAATCTCAAAGCAGGCATACCAGGCGCATACTATTACTTTTAAGTAAGTCCATCTGCATTTTTCTAACAAACGCGATGTCGACATTAGTATTGTACATATCGTAATATATCCAACAGAAATAAATAACACAATCTATTCGATTGTGGTTACATAAAATATTTACAAACTGCAGTGCTACTTTGCAAATTAAGTAATATGTTTAAGTTCTCGTGTAAATACTGATGGAAAGTGTTTGTTTGTAAAATGGACACCGGTAAAAGAAAACTACGCTTTAGAAAACTCGGATAACACTAAGGTGATGTATATTAAAATCTCTTAGCTTTTCTCATTTTATGAATTGGATTATTTAAATACAAGAACCGATGGAATGAGTCTCGAGTTTTCCACAAGATGTGCAGTTACGAAAAGGAGCCAATAAAAATTAATTCCGCGGTACGTCGTAAACATTTCATTTCTTTAAGTGCTCACTCATTCCTTCTTGGAACTAGTCTTTTTTGAGCAAGAGAACAAATATAGCAAGTATCCAGTTGGTAATACATACAGATTTTCGAAATGCAGTAATCTTATCTTCCGGCTTTAACCTTTCCTCTTAAAAGGGATAGCTTCCTTTAGGTATACCCAAATTAGAATATCGCTCCTTAGCTAACACTTAACATAATTTCAGTTACCTTTTAACACTGGAATATATTACTTTTGTACTTTTCAAGTCTGACCTGACCAGTCCCCCCTCTTCCCAACTTTGTCATTTCTGCACAATACAGATCACCGTTAAACAATTAAGCCAACTGTCCTTTTACCTTTACGGTTGCGATCGCGAAGAGTAAATAGCTAAGAATATTTTTTTTACTTTCTCTACTACGTATAGTAAGTAGGGGAAGTATTGTATTCCACTCAAAAATTCAATACCAAAATTTCACCGGAAATACATGTTTTGAGGCCTCCTGAATCCAAAAAATGTATTTTTGGAAACATGTCCGTGTGTGTGTGTGTGTGTGTGTGTGTGTGTGTGTGAACAACAGTATAACTCAGAAACGAACAGTCGGATAAAAACCAACTTGGTATTTAAGTTCAGTATCTTCCAGAGATGCGACACGAAGGTTTTCAAGAAAATCCCCCTAACACAGATTACCCTTTACATGGAACATTTTTCGAAAATTTTAATTTTCTCAAAATGGCTCTAAGGATTTTGACTAAAATATCATATGTTTAAGATACTTTAATGACAAATTAAATGTATATCTCGAGTTTTCCGGGAATGTCTCCAAAAGTATTCTTCATTCTGAACGACTTTTGCATAACTGGTAAACCATAAGAGATAGACAAAATTTTACTGCACTAAAATGAAGACCGCGTTAAAATACACAATTTATGTCATATGCATGTTGTTTGTTGACTGAACCATTTCGAGATATTGCTTGTTATTCCCTTAAACTTTCCAATACTTATACTTTTCTGAAAAGGTAATTCGTTATTCTTTTTACTTTCTCTATTACGTATAGTAAGTAGGGGAAGTATTGTATTCCACCCAAAAATTTGATACCGAGATTTCACCGGAAATACATGTTTTGAGACCCCTGAATCCAAAAAAGCATTTTTGGAAACATGTCCGTGTGTGTGCCTGTGTGTGTGTGTGTGTGTGTGTGTGTGTGTGTGTGTGTCTGTCTGTCTGTGTCTGTGAACAGCATAACTCAGAAACGAACAGTCGGATAAACACCAAGCTTTGTATTTAGTTTCAGTATCTTCCAGAGATGCGACACGAAGGTTTTCAAGAAAATCCCCCCTTCCCAGATTACGCTTTACATGTAACATTTTTCGAAAGTTTTAATTTTCTCAAAAATGGCTCTAACAATTTTGATTTAAATATCATATGTTTAAGAGATTTTCATGACAAATGAAATGTATATCTCGAATTTTCTGGGAATGTCTCCAAAAGTATTCTTCATTGTGAACGACTTTAGCATAACTGGTAAACTATAACAGATAGACAAAATGTTACTACACAAAAAATGTATATCGCGTTATGTACACAATTTATGTCATATACATATTTTTGTTGAGTGAACCATTTTCGAGATATTGCTTGTTATTCCCTTAAATTTTCCAATACTTATACTTTTTCTTAAATTCGTTATTCAGTTTTTTGTCCTCGTAATGCAAAGAGAATGGAATACTGCACATAGCAACCAGCTCTTAAAATATTTGAATATCGCTTAAAGCCTACCATATTCCCCTTGCATCTACAAGAAAATTAGCAATAAGATTAACATCTCGATATCTCGATTGACATAAAGCATATGGAGAGTAAGCGTTTGTAGAAATAGTTTGTACACATTAGATTTTTAAGAAGTCAAACCTTGGCGAAAAATTAACTCGCCAGGATTAATGGTCTCCCGGCACAACTGCAAGTCGACAATGTCGCCTAAATATTAAATAAGGCCAGATAAAATTGCTCAAATGCCAAAATAACAATTTTTGAAAAAATAGTCGCGAAATCTTTGTTTATGCATCCAAAAGGCGAAATGTAGCTAAACCTGGCAAAACTATATTTGGAATCTAGATCGCGAGATGGCTCCGTGGTAACATTTGAAGCTAGCATTCGGGAGGTTCCAGATTCGGTTACCGTCCGACCGATCTGTCTGACCATAGGTTTTTTCGTGGTTTTCTCTTGTCGGTAAGTGAAAGCAAAATCTATTTCATCCCATATGTTTCAGGGTTGTAGCAACAGGCGATGGCGCTTGGTGCGTTGCAGGGTGCAGTAAAATTTGCACTGCGTAAAGATTTGTCTCTGGCGCTTGGCTGGCCACTGGGGCTTCTTCCTGGGGTTGGCTTGTTTCATTCCGGGATCCCCAGGATGGTTAATGCAGGATCGCGGTGTCAGGATTGGTGTCATTCTGGAATCGTTACGGACCGACTTTACTACGCACTTTCGTCTGGATATGGTCGCCCTTCGGGTTTCCCCTTCATCCCTTTCTCCCAGCAGTCACGATGGAAGCATAAAGGACCATCTTTAGCCTAACTGCAGTGCTTTTCTCCAGTGACTGGAGGCCTCTCGGACTGACTAATCCTAATACCCGAAATCTAAATCTAAGCGCACACAAGTCCGGACCCCGTATACTGCATGTTCACTAAAATTAAATGGACCCACTTTAATTGTTGTGGTTCTCAGCGTCCTATTCTATATTGGGCGTAAAAGACCGGTAATTTCGCTCAGAGGCCTGGGCGATATATGAGTTTGAACATTTGAAATGCTTAAGACGAATAAATACACCATCCACTCTTCTTAACTTACCGATCACTCGCGAATATAACCGCTGGAATTTTCTAAACAACATTCGAGAATGTTCTGGAAGCGGTGAAAAAGGAAATTTCCAGAAGATTGTGGTTATCTGTCAATAGCACTTCTATGTTTACCCTGGGCGAGAGCACTACCGCGTCAATTTATCTCTTTATCTCCGCGCCAACATCCGATAAGCCTGGGCCATATCCACTGTATCACATTATTTATTTTATTTATTTTTCTAGCGTACATATACATCTACACTTTCTTCTAATCGTGAAATACGCGAGCTCGTGTTCCACTTGCAGATTTATCCATGAAATAAAAACTCTAGAGATATTACTGATGATAAATTGCTTCAGTTTCTATCACAAAGGAACCAGCGCTGTGGCTTTTTGCTGATTTGAGTCTAATATCAAACTTCAAAGTAAAGTTATTGATTCAGTTTTAATATCGAAAGAGGATAAAACGACAACACTCAAAGCAATACGTTATTAATAACTGCTTGGTACTAATAATGCTACAAAGTAGAGAACCAGAACATAAATTGATAGCATACTATGTCCTTAATTACTGAAGAAGTATATAATAATTTCAAAAGTAGCTGGAGTAGAAACAAATACCCCGTGATACAAGCAAGGATGGAATCTTACGAAAACTGAAAGTAAACAACAGTATTACTTTCTCGGCCATCTGACTATTGTAGGTAAGAGAAAGTATTGCATTCTATCAAAAAATTTGATCACGAAATTTCATTTGAAACACTCGTTTACGAATACCCCGATTCTCAAGAAATCATGTTTACTTTCTCTACTTCGTAGCGGAAGACTGCATTCCATCCAAACATAGATATCGAGATTTCTCCGGAAATATATGTTTTGAGGTGCCCTGAATCCAAATAAAGCATTTTTGAAAACATGTCCGTCTGCGTGTGTGTGTCCCTCTGTGTGTATCCCTCTGTGTGTGTGTGTGTGTGTGTGTGTGTGTGTGTGTGTGTGTGTGTGTGTGTGTGTGTGTGTCTCTGTGAACAGCATAACTCAAAAACGAAAAGTCGTATAAAGACTAAGCTTGCATTTGAGTTGATATCTTCTGATATCTTCCAAGGCTGCGACATCTACATTTTTATGAATATTCCTCCACCCTATCTACACCTTAAATGGAACATCTTTCTAAAATTTTTATTTTCTAAAAACTGGCTCTAACGATTCCGAATAAAATGCCGTATATAAAAGATATTCCCATTACAAATAGAATGCATATCTTGAATTTTCTGGAAATAGCCTTGTAAGTCCTCTTCATTAGGAAAGAATTTTGTATAATCTTACATAACTTATAAATATTAAGCGATAAACGAAAACGTACCACACAAAAACTGTAGATCCCTTAAAATCACACAATTTATTACAAATATTTTCGTGGCATAAGCCGTTCCTGAGATATCCGCTATTAAAGTTTAGAATTCTTCAATACTTGTTATTCTTTCAAAGTCCCATCGATTTTCAGTTCTTTCTCGCTATTACATGGAAACAGTATGGAATTTTAAGACGGCATATAGCGTCCAGTTCTTAACATTTGACTATCGCTGTTTTCTTTGTATTTATAACGGAATGTGTAACGTAGATATTTCCGCAAAGGTTTATTTGGATTAAATGTAGTAGATATAAAAATAAACTTACTAAGAATAGTTTGTATACCCACGAATAAATATAGAGGGTAGATAAAGTAATCTGATTGTATTACATCAGATTTTTAGAAAAGTATTTGTGTGTGTGTGTGTGTGTGTGCGTACACGTATCTGTGAACAGCATAATCCAAAAACTAAAACTCAGTTAAACACCAAACTTGGTTATTTAGTTTTAGCATAATCCAAGAATGCGACGCAAAGATTTTAAAGAAAATCTCCCACCCAAACTACGTTCACCTGGAATAATTTTTGTAATTTTTTAGTATTGTTTTCAAAAGTAGCTCTAACGATTGCGATTAAAATTCTGTACGTTTAAGATATTCGCGTGATAAACAAAATGTATGTTCTGAATTTTCTGGAAATTGCTGTAAAGTCCTCTTCATATGAATTAATGCTGTATAATTGGTATAACTTGTAAAACGTAAGAAATACACGAAAGCCTGTTACACAAAATATGTAGATACCATTAAAATACAGAATTTATGCCATATACATTTTTTGTTTCAATTCGGGATATTCTTTGTTAATGGTTTGGTTTTCAAATCATTACAGGTTTTATTTTTTTTTACCACGTATCTACCTAGTGGGTAGAGGAAATATCGCATTTCAACCAAAACTTCGATGTCAATATTTTAGCGGAAATACATGTTTTGTGGCCCTCTGAATTAAAACAGGCATTTTCGTTTAGTAAAAGATCCTATGTTGTAAACAAAATCTCAAAAATGAAATGTCGGAATAAATATCAGATCTTCAAGAGATGCGAAAAATACCCCTACCCCAAAATATCCTTTGCATGGAAAACGTTTAGTTCTCTTTCTCAAAAATTGCCCCAAATAGTTTGATTAAAACACAACCTATTTAAGATATTTACATAGCAAATAAAATTAGATCTTGCATTTTCTGGGAAGAACTCAGGAAGTCCTCTTCAATCGAAAGGAGTTTAGTATAATCTTGTTTAATTGGTACATCATAAGAGATAGACGAAATCATACTGCATAGAAAATGTAGATCTCTTTATAAGAAGCAATTTATTTCCAATAACGTTTTCGCGGCATCAACCATTTGTGAGATATCCGTTGTGATTGGTTTGAATCTTTTAAATGGGTTTGTCATGTTTTGTAGTGGCGACCAATAAGTTGTTTCCCGCAATGTATGGAAGGAGTATGTCGTTTCAGTGCCAGCATATAAGGACCCGTTTTAAACATTTGACTGTCGCTTCAGTCTCCCCATAGTGGAGGGGTTCCGACCCCTTCAGCTGCCGCGGTGGGGGCGCTGCTACCCCTAGCACTTGTGGTAGAAAATTCGAGCCCCTCCCGTTGGGGAGCTGTACGGATTGGGTTGGTCTCGACGGGGCAGTGGTTTCGGATACCCGTGGGAGATTGGGTACGACTGTATGGTTTTCCATTCAGCCGGGGTCGTGAGACGCCTCAATGTCCTCCTGTACCGCCCTGGAGAGCCGGTAAACGGCATGCTAGATTGCTGTTGACCCCACCGAGGTTTATCGGTAGTCGCCCTTCGCGTTTGACGCGCATAAGTGGCGTAACCACTTCCATCTCCGCGCAAGCGGGGTGCCCTTTTAGGAAACAAGTTATTGGCCTCATGGGAAACCCCCACGGTTTGGAGAGCCATTCGGTTGGCGCTAAACCCTGGGTATAGGAGCGGGACTTGGGCTCCGGCTCTTGTCCTGGTAGGCCTTCGCTCAGCAGCATGACGCTTCAGTCTCCTGTATCTTGTACAAGGACATGTGAAATGAAACTACTTCTGCAAACGTTTATCTCAATTAACGTAGATAGAGAAATAAGGTTGTGTAAGAATTATAATTAATTATTCTTCCACTCAGCTGTGTGTAGGCTAAAGTTGAAGAAATAGAATCAGACTCAAAAATTAAATGTCATAGCCGAGATTTGAATCACGGATCTGTGGTTTTCTGTGCCGTCGCTCTAACCAACTGAGCAACATGCCCGAACAACGTTAAATTCCCCAACTAACTCGTATTACTTTGACTTCTTGAATCTGATTCTACCTTTTGTAAGAATAGCTTGTACAAGCTATATAAAATAAACCATAGGGGGTAGACAACGTCATATGCATGTATTACCTTAGAATTTGCATGCACTAACGCTCTATTCCTTTCCCCCCTCTCTCTCCCTCTCTCTCTCTATCTATCTATCTATCTATCTATCTATCTATCTATCTATCTATCTATCTATCTATCTATCTATCTAACTCGTGCTCATTTTAATTTTCTGTTTTCATTACTTAACATGCCTCTACGTAGATAAAAAGTAATATTCAACATAGGAATATTAAGATTTTGTCATTTTGAGACACAAATAAAATTTCATATATGTTATTGATTTTCTAAACAAATTAATAACAAAAATATTCACCAATTTTTGTGGTGCATTAAAAACGTAGTAGATTGGATTCATAAAATGCCCTTGAAACCAACCAGTCCAAAAAGAAGCAATGACTAAATAAATAGTTTTTGTAAACAAAATATTTACTTTAGTGTGCATCTGCGGTGGATGATTTTTCTTTTCCATATAAATGAATAAATCTCGGTAGTATTCACAACCTCCAGTTTAACCAGTTACAACACTCAAATCTGTCTCTGATTTGACCGTAGAAAAAACTTTGAGAAAGAAAATTTATGGATTACAAGTTTTTCTAGCCATTATCGTTTATTTTCAATATAAATTATTAAAAATCGTTATTCTATCTATTTTGTATCAATTAAGATATATGCAGAAATATGCTTTAAAATGTTATTGTAGTTCATAGAAATACGCAGGAAGCTGAAGCGATATAAAAATGTTGAAAAAATATGTCGCTATATGCTGAGCTTAATGTAGCATACTCATCGTAACCCCAAGAATAACAAAGAACGGACTTCAGAAAATGTACGTCAAAATTTTGGAAAATGCAAATTTAGGGTAGTAAAATATTTCGAAAATGGTTTTTACTTGGCCGGATTATCCCCCTCTTATGTAGGGCTTACACCCCCTAAGACTTACAACCGCGCCTAGGGTTCAGATGCCTGTAGAAGAGTAGGCGGACATTGAATCAAAGACTGAAGAACCCGGAACGGGGGATCGACCCGTAGATTGAATTGTGTTTTTTATTTATGGACGATCTTTAACTACTATAGTTCTTAGCGTCCCATTCCATATTGGGCGTGTAAGACCGGCAATTTTGCTCAGAGACCTCTTTATCAGGCTTGAGGTTCTTTTACGTGCCGTAAATCTACGTCACGGGACCACCGGCTTTACTTCCCTTCCGAAGGAAGCCATGCTAAGGATTTTTACGCTCGAAAAAATCCATCCCTCTCCGCCGGGTTTGAACCCGCGACCTTGGGAACTAGAGGCTAGCACGGTACCACTAGTCCACGGAGGACGACATCGACCCGTAGCCAAGTATTGTAAGCCTCTGACAACAAAACGTTTGAGGGATGTTCTGCTCTCCGGAAGAGTGAGGGAGGTGTAGTACCACGTGGCAGTTCACGGTGATGTCATAAATAGATTTACTATCTACATTAAAACATCGGCAACGTTAGTATCCCAGCTTGTTTCACTTGGAGCAGTGTGTTTTCTAGTGATTTATAAAGTTATTTCAATGTCCAGTAAGAAAGGAAGAACTCTACATATGCAAGCCCGAGAAATAGTTGCTAACCTTGTTAAAATCTTTGACAAGGAAAGCAATCAAAAGCAACCGGCCATTCAGCATTACTAGCAGAAGAGCGTATGTTTACTAAGAGGCCTTAAGTCTTGTTGAGCTGTAATCTTTCTCAGATAGCGATAGAATTGTTGATGTCAATACATTCCTTACAGACACATTCCCGTGAAACGAAGTTAGTATGAGAGTGACGAAGATGATATGAAATGAAGGTGAAATGGATGAAAGGAAATGTGATTAATGAGCAATTGGTGGAATGAATGGCGGGGAAACACCGGTGAACGCGGAGTAAACCCGCCCAGACGCCGTTTTGTTCACCACAAATCTCACACGCGGACTCCTGGGATTGAACACAGGCCTTCTTGGTGGGAGGCGAGCGGTTTAACCACTCGGCCACAGTCGGAAATGGTTAACATAACGAAATTTTTATTTTCGTATAATAAGTTTTCATGTGTCTCTTAAGGTTCTTAGTTATACAAAAGTGGATACTACTCAATCAGTGTGAAGAGGACTTCATTGGTTATTTATAGCTGTATCATCTTTTAATTGTTCCCTTCATAAGCATTGCAAACGTGTACATAAATCCATATCATGGGAGCCAGGTTTTGAAAATCCACACCCTGAAGTAAGTTTTTATTCATTTTATCGACTTTACGTCATTATTTTGTTATTTTCTTGCCCTTCGAGCCTTTATTTAGCCATTATCTTACAATTTGCTTAAGTATATAGAACGTTTCGTATTATGGACATTCGTAATGAATTTTTATATAATCCGACCACTCAAAGAGTAATGCTAAAGCTTTGTAAGATTGCTTCAAAAACAAATTTCTTAGTTTTCTTTCCTGAAATATATTTTGGTTTTCCTCGGTTGTTAAGCGAATGTTAGGTTGAATAATTTGATCCGCGAACTCTATCATTCTCTTCATCACTACATTTCATTTCCTTCTTCTTCATCGTCATCCAGGCATTGGGTTGATCACCTATCCTGGATATGCTAGTATCCAGAGTTTGCAGCTGTTCGACTGGCTACTTACCCAAGGTTATTGGCTTGCAAGTCCTTGAGGGTGTAAATCCTAACGCGAGGAGGGTATTCCGTTAAAAAACAAAAAGAAGTATATTTTAATTTTCTAAAGCATCTCGTGTTATTCTAATGCATATTCTTATACTTGTATAGAACTTTACGTACAAATTATTTTCTATCTTTGTTTACAGTAACTTTAATAAATCTCAATTGTAATCATTACGTCATTTTTCAAGCATTGATGACCCTGCTTATTATCCATACACGTCTGCTTGCAACCAAACAGCAGTTGGACTATAAATCTGTCAACTGCAGTAGAGCCCGAATGTTTCTACGACGCCTGTAGCTCGTGTTATACGAAATGAATGAGCGAGACGGAAGAAAGGACATCACACGGAACACTGGAGTTCTCGGCACCATTTAATGCTATCTTTAGTTTCTTAGTTTTACTGTTTTTTGTCTTCCTTCCTTCTCTTAATCTGTTACACGGATGAGTGAGTACAAGGGACTGGATAGAAGGTATATAAGCCGAAAGACAAGAGTTTCTCTGACCAGAGGGAAATATGAAGGGTGGATGAAGATTCCGTTGCCAAGAGTATTCTTTTCTGTGTCAGGCAAACATCGTTTTCTTTTGTTTTCTTTGCGTTCTAAGTCAATTCTGGATATACAGGCCGCTCAAAAACCGGTATAAAGCGAAGCAATAACTTCTGGCCTTGTATAGTGTCGCTGATGAATCGGTCCCTAAATCTAGTCCTTTCATGTAATATATATAGCAAAAACATGCACGTTCAGATAGATTGCATATGTTTATATAAACTAATCATTCTTATAGAGCTAAAATATCTAAAAACAACTATATATAATAGTAATAATAATGTTAATAAACTATTTAAGAAAATGGTCTGCATATATCGTTCGAAAAAAATAAAATACTTTTCGTGCAATAAAAAAGCACCAAAATATATGGAAACCAAATATGCAAGAAGTAAACAAGTTTCACAATTTAAATACTTGCTGAAAATAATTACAGTAAAATTGAATCGAAGCTAAAGCTAATAAACGTAGATGCGAAAACGTGGAAACAGCATATCGGTTTACTCAAACCTCTATAATAAAAATTGCAAGTCTAAGCACACATAATTAAGACATTATAACTCTATAATTAAACCAGAGAACCACTACAAAGCACAAACATGAATTTTGAACAGAAAAGCATATATCGAAAACATTATGAAAAAGCTGTGCAAAATCATAGGAAAAATTTTACTCCATAACTCATAGGTGAACAATACAGACTGAGAAGCCAAAATGAAATAAAAACAAATGTATTGACATGACATTAGAAAACTAAGGTTAAAATTCTGTATACATGTTAAACAGATTAACTCAAACATGCTGATGAAGTAAAGAATTACGTAAATATCGCAGGAATTACACAAGAGGATATCCTAAACAGAGAGGTCTCTAGAATCAAAGTTTATAAGTGGCAAGTTGACCAAGAGGACAAACCAACAAAAAAATTGGAACAACATGGACAGACGAGAGAATGAAAACCCACAGCCAAAGAAAGAGAGAACTATGGATTCAAACGAAACCAAAGAAACGTATCTAAGTGCTTTGCATAGTACTACATGGGCTCTTTCCCAATAAAAAAATAATAAATCTCAATTCAAGCCATAGCGACTCGCATTGTTTTCATCCCTCCTAAATTTCTTGTAGTGTTTTACCAATATTTACTTATATAAAGCATTACAAAGGTTTGAAAATTATTAGACTCAAAACAAAGTTTTGATTATTTTCTGTCCGAAATTATGCCTCCAAGATACTGAAGCTTTAGTGCTATAAATGTTTATACAATGCTCCACCAATAAGAATTAAATGAATTTCTATAGTAGAATCAGTAGAATAAAACTACAGTCAACCTTTGTCTTGTACTCCAGGAAACATGGGAGATATTTTTTCTTCAAAGAAATGCTGGCAAATTGGCTTCAAATTTGCCATAAATGGATCTTAGATTACCGTTTTCAGTTCATTCTTCCCCTTAATATCAATGAAAATTCAAGTTCATATCTAGAAATTAAATGCTAGACATTTGTTCCATGATAACTATGTTTTGTGTCAGTTTTTGGAGCCATGAATTGGAAATTATGTTTTACCAAGAAAAATTACTAATGAATTAATATTCTCAATGAAAAATAGTTCATACATACATGTAGATCTTATTTTAAAGACTCATAATTTATTTTCATAACCAGAACTTAGAATCATTTTTACCTTTTCTAGGCAGAGAAGGTGTATTCCACCCAAAAATTAGATCCCGATATTTCAGCTGAAATACATGTTCTTAGGCTCCTGAATCCATAAAAAGCATTTTTAGAAAAAGATCCGTGTGTCTGTGAACATCATAACTCAAAAACAAAAAGTCGAATAAACAGTAAACTTGGTACTTAGGCTCAGTACCTTCCAAAGATGCGGGACAAAGATTTTCAAGAAAATCCCCCTACCCCAAGCTACACTTTCTCTGCAAGATTTTTCAAAATTGATTATAACGGTTTTGATTAAATGTTCAAAGTAATTAGAAGAAAACTGTGGATGTTTTATTTTTACGGATACATTACCTTCAATGGTACACGTTTAGTTTTTAAGCACTCTTATATACTCGAATTTCCTCTTTAATTTCATATATGTGTTATAACTGTAATTAAAATACTTATTTTAAATGCAATTTTTAAAATGGTACTGTATCTGCCATTCTGCACTGTGAATTCTGCACCACTTCAGAAAAAAACCTTCAACTCCTGCACGCTTTAAAGTAGAGCGGTAAACTTTAGGCAACTTCTGGGGTAGTTTTTCTCTATAAATTACTACTATTGTTGTGTATGGTAGATTCTGAAACGCACCCACTCACGCATACATGTAGTACTGAATGAGTCTCCTCACACATATTTATTAACTATTATCTTTCTCTCATACAAGATAAAACAATAATCATTTATGGGTTTTGACTTTATGCTGCTGGTATTCGACTTTTTATTTCATTTAATACTAGGTTAAACGAAAAAGATGATCTCTGTCCTTTCAGACGCAGTATGTTATACCTTATCCCGTTTTAGGGACAATGTGGCGCAGGTTTATTGTCCTCCCTAAGAAGAAGGTAAATACTGTGATGTGAACCTGACTCCCTGTGCTACGAAAGTAAACTTGAGATAAAGTAACAGTAATTAGTGTTTTGCGAGCATGCGATTGTACAGAGCAGTTCTAAAGCGGAATTAGAAACTTGCACCACAGGCATGCGGTATAGTGACGTCACGCAATGACCTCTAACTCAACCTGTTGCTAAGGTCATCCCCCCAGTCTTGCGTGCCCCAAAGGAATATTTCTACTGCAACTTAGCCAAAGCTTTCTCGAAGGCCAACCTGCTCTTTTCCTGTAGCAAAATCCTGCATAAGTTGCCTTTGCACTATTTCCACTTCCCCTACCGGTTTGAGAGCAACTAGAATCTGTTGATTAGATCTAGGTTGCTGAAGTTAATTCTCCCTGAAATTCATGTAGTTCTCAAAAGATTCATGTAAAGGAATAGCAAAGGAACTAGAATGTTACTTTCTCTACTACTTAACTGTGAGAGATGATATTGAATTATGAGATGATAGATTTATTATAAACTGGAGGTAATTTAGATGAAAAGTGATGTAATTTAGAATATATCTTTCGCACCATAGGACAGACATATTGTTGTGTCAGAGAGGTAATGAAAAGCAGGAGTAGAGCGTTGATTATCCGAAACATTTAGGGACTAGAGTATTCGGAAAACTGATTTTTCGGATTGCATCCTTTATGAAAAGAAATTTTACCAGTGTCATAGGAGCAATATGAAACAAACACTGATATTAAACACAACTGTGCATGCATATTTTGTATCACACGTCTTACAAATAACACAGAGAACTGACTATCCCTGTTTGACAAGATTATAGTGGCAATTAAAATAAGCCTACAGTAAAGGAAAAGAAGTCCATCCTTTTTTTGGAGGGGGCTTCAGAGATGAGACTTGGGGGGTCGCTAACTCTTGCAAATGTTTTAAACGCAGCAATTGGACAACATCACATTCGTGTTGTTCTAACCACTTCATATCCATCTCAAGGTAATGAAAATCTTCCTCACTGGATGGCACATGATCGTCATCGTCGTTCGCTAGGCTGTTGTTCATCGTCGCAAGTGTCTTCGTCGTCAGTATTTGATAGTAGTCATCAATATCACATTCGAGCCTGTTTTGATTGTTTTCCTGACCGCATTCTTCAATCCTGAAGATTCTTAATCAGCCTAGGCAGTTCTGATACCAACTGGCTGTTTGGTGGTTCTTCAGCTCCAATGGTATACTCGTCTAAAGAAAACAGCTTATCCCAAGCTTTTGCTTGTGTAATGCCCTTGATAGTAGTCCAAGATTCCCTGTCAGTACACAGCATCCTTCAAATAAATTTCTTTATACAATTACTGAATCGTGTTTACCTCGATCGGAACTACATGGTGCACGCAAATTTCAAATTGCTAATTGGAACGCTTTTGGTTAACCGATGCTTCGGTTGATCGGTACTTGGATAATGCTCTAATGTATTTTAAACCAGAGAGTACAGCACGGCCAAAGTCCTATTAAAAGCGGATTTTCCAGGACCACCCATCTTTGGGTACGAATCTTTTGAAAACCTACGTTACGCCAAAGTTACGGGGTAGCGCAAAATAATAAAACAGTAGCTAGAAGACACTCTCAGAATACAGTTTTAAGAGAATCATTGTTGCAGCATCTCAAGAAGGGTACGAATGAAATGTCCACTATCCGAATATGCAATTCGCAGTGTTTTGTCATGTCTCTTCGGGGCGCAACAAAATATATCACAACAAAGATATTTCTTCAGTCACCCAACAATTCACTCCAGTGTTGTATTAAAATTAATTTCATAAAAACCACGAAAGTGTCATTCAAGTATGTAAACATTTACTACTTCATTATCCGCCTGGGACAGGAAACTTCAGGATCTCTACAAACAATTAACATATCTACGAATACCTTGTTAGGATTGAAACCCCTAGTTTGGTTAACTATTGAGCAATCAACGTTAGACGGTAATGCTACTGCTTCAAAGAGGAAGTGTTGTATTCCGATAAAAGATTTGATTTCAGCTATTTTAAGATTTTGTTAATTCAAAACAAGCGCGCTAATTTACCAGCAGGTGAGCTATTCCAGCCTGGCCGTGCGATGGGGCTGATAGTCATTCCGTTTCACAACAATAGCCCGAGCACAACTGAAGCTCATTATGTGTCACTTGCCCGCAGTGTGAGTAATTATTGCTCTAGAAGATTCCTTTGGCAGGCTCTAGTACCTTCCCCTTCCAGCATGTCCTGCTTTGTATAAGGGGCTTCTCTTCCCCAGTGAGTTCAGTTAGTCAAGTGGTTTCGAAGCTAAAATAGGGTAGTTGAAAGTGGACAGAACCGAGTGCAGTTTAATTGTGAGTTGTGACTCAGCAGCTCAGTTGTGATTCGATTCGACGAATCAGTTGTGTTCTGTTCTGAATGTGTGTCAGCAGTGTTCCAACTGTAACTTAGATGCTACGCTTAGCTTCTAAGTGATAAATAAAGAGTGCTGGGCAGCAACTGGTGTTCTCATTTGTTACAATACGAAGAAAAAGCTAGCGCATTCGCATGTGTTTGTATGTGTGTGAGCAGCATAACTAGCAAAGTAGAAATGGTGTGATGCTCACAATTGTGTCAAATTGCGTTTAAAGCGCCGGGTGAAGATTTTTAAGAAAAATCCCCCCAAATAAGGTTTTCTTTCTTTCTTTTTAAAAATTGGCTCCAGCGATTTTAAATAAAATATAATAGCTTATGTATACTAACAACAAAAATTATATGTATATCTGGGATAAGAATTCATTGTATTTATTTGCAAGTATTGTGCCATTTTGGACACCCCCTCAAGACAGTTTAAACAACATTAAGAAGTCGTCACCCCTTCAACGGGCGCCAGCTGCAACAGTGAATCAATTACAACTTGCCTCTTACAGCCAGACTAAAGAGCTGTATCTCTGGAATCCACATCAATTTGGAACAGGAATGGTTCGGCGGAGCACCGCATCAGGGGAAAGGCAGTGCTGTTGCCGCGTTCATCCCCTCTCTCCGGCGCCAGGAGTTAAGCTGTGGATCTACGCAAGGACGACCAGACAGTCAACAAGCATTGCCTTTGGAGTAACACCGGCAGCAGCTATTAGCAGTGAACACGTGATGTACGTCTAAAGCTTCGGACGTACCTTCTCTAAATGTCTTACTACCAGCTTTCACACGAGACGGTTAAAATTTGTATCTGTTGTAAAATGTTGTAGTATATGAACATTATTTCTTTCTTGTTGCAAGAAAGTTGAATTTTGAAGGGAATAAGTGGTGAATTGTAAAGGCAATGTATAGAAAGTTGTGAAACTAAGGAAACTCCGTGTACAATTGTTAGCGGAATTGGTAACTACGTTTTAATCAAAGTTGTAATTTCGGAATTTGTCCTTCTTCTAAACCCTGGCTTTAAGTTAGCATTAAATTTTATATCAGGATCTTTCATTGCACAGTTTTTACTATTGTTTTGTGGCTTTAATAATCCTTCTCATTGTACGCCTGTTTGGTGAACTATTTCTCTGGCGGAATACGATCCACTCGATGGTGTGATTGGAGAGAGAGAAGTAGGTTACACCACCAGCCAGTACCAAGCCATAGTTTCGTTAACTGTCAAATCACGCTTTTCACTAATATCCACTAAGAACGTTAACTAAAATGGTAGTAGTAGTAGTAGCGTTAAGACATATTTAACGTTACTTATTACCAGCAAGGGGGCGGCGCCGTGGCCGAGTGGTTAGACTGCTCGCCTCCCACCGAGGCGACCCGGGTTCAATCCCAGGGACCTGCATGTGGTTCTCCGGGTTCTCCGGTTTCCCCCGCCATTCATTCCACCAACTGCTCCATCATCACCTTTCCTTTCATCCATTTCACCCACATTTCGTTTCATCTACTTCCTTCATTCCATACCAGGCATCGGGCTGATCACCCATCCTGGATGCTCTGTCTGATCCATGAGTGTCTGCTCCTCGACGGGCCTCTGACCCCAGGCATCCGCTTGTAAGTCCTGGGGGGTGTAAGTCCTACATAAGAGGAGGGTAAACAGATAATGAATGAATGAATGAATATTACCAGCAAGGTGGAGCTCTTGTTGCAAATAACACGTTACAATATATAAATGGAAAACCAGATGCACAGAAACAGATTTGAAGAGAAACGTAGAGCACATTAAAGTATATAACTTGTCGCAGATAGGTTATCTTGTTACATTAGGCATTTACAAAATAATCGGCCTTGAGTGCTTCAATTTCCAGTATTTTAAGGAGTACGCTTCAAGTTGCCTTGTTTTGTTTTACCTGGACTCATGCAAAGAGAAAATAATATTAAGGAAGACATGCGCAATACAGTTCACTATTGTAACAGTCCTCTGTATGATCTTTTGTGTGTACCTGCCAGAAAATGAGTATTGGAACCTGTCTGCCAACATTATCATGAGCCACTCGAAGTAGGCAGGAAAAAATGCGTTGGAGAAAATATCAGCAATTTTATAAAATATATAAAGTAACTACTCTTATGCTATGCAAAACACAATATTTCTAGCGCTTTATGTCGTGACATTTCCACACATGCTGTATAGAACAACGTTGCTTTACATTCCCGTAAACTTTGGTTTAGTACGAGGATTAGCTATAATATAAAAATGGAAATACATCCACCAATTCAGCAGTTTATGTCTGTGTGATATTTTCTGTAGAAGATAGATGCACCTGCTAAACTTTCTGATAGACCACCCGGAGAGAATGCTGGTCATTTTAATGCTTTGTGAAGTCTAGGGAAACCATAATTTATTTATTTAGTTGGTTTCCGTAAGTAACACATGACCAGGTATTACTTAAGGATACAGAAGATGATATTCAGCCAGCAGCTTTCATCCTTAGTCTTCATGCAGCTAAGCATAAGTATTTTTAAAAGAGAAATAAGTCCTTGTTCCATAGTTTTGAGAAAAAAAAACTAATAACGTCGACAGTTGGCATCTGGTACATTTATCCTCTACGCAAAACTTGTAGAACTAATCGTTATTGATTACCTGGACTACTCAGTGACCTCAAATTAACATGTCTGTGAAGTACAGAAATGTTTTATACCCTGTACTTATTTCCCTTTTAAAACAATTATGGAATGTTTAGTACAAAACAACACAATTGTCTTTTGTTTGTTCATTTTTGGACTTATGAAACAATTTAATCGTGCAATAAATCTATAATGAGGTTAATGAACATATTGTTCTATGTGGAAATACTCTACTAAATTAATATCAGCATCTACTCATCAACTTCAACTTCAGTCTGTGGCCATGTCAAAATTTTCAGAAGGTAGAAGCGGAGATGTTCATTGGGATGTATTGTACTATTTTTGAACATCTACCATTTTCTTTCTGTTGATTGGGAGAACAGCTTGCCATAAACCTTCTTGAAATGCACATCTGGACGTGCCTTCCCGTTTGGAAACATAAAAGACCACCGGCCAAGCCCATCAATATACTCACGTGCCGCAGGTAGCCAATGTTCTCTATCATAAGTTAGATGCTTATACTTGGAAAGAGTCACGCCAGGCTCATGATGAGGACTGTCAGGACGAGCAACAGCCTTGGTAGGTCGTCTTAAAATAGTTCGGCCACCAGGTTTTCAAGTCTATGATGTTCTCAGTGTCTATTACTGTTGTCATGAAAGCGTTTTCTAGCTGATAATATCTGTGAAAGATATTCAAATGGTGTATACACCCTATCATGACGAGGGAGAACTCGCTTTATGAGACCAAAGGCTCGGTTACAAGGCAAGAGTTACCGCTTTCTGGAAAGTATTGGTGAATAACATTGAATCTTTCTGTTATTATCAACGATAATAAAAATCGCACAACAGTATAATTCCTGTTTTGACCTCCGCACGAATCACTAAATAGAGTGTCTTCAGAGTTGGTGGAAGATGACAAAGATAGTCTTGGTTAAAGGTACACACCTCATCTGGTCCTCGTTTGGACACACCTCCATGAATAAAAGTGTGCATTATCTGATTTGGTGTCATGTATACAGAATAAATAAAGTCATATTTTTTCAGGTAAAACATTTCCTGTATACAGACAAAGCTGAAAGCTGGATATTCTGCATATCATTCTAAACTATAGCTACTGCAATATCATCTTCTTCACATATTTTCTTTGCTTCATCCAATTTCTCATAAAACTTAGCTGCTCGTCTTTTATGGATAATCAGTTCCGCAACTGCAGCCTACTTAGCATTTTCATTGAGTGTTGAGGACTTGATATTCACATTTAAATCTCACATGTAGAACACACTCTACTTGTGGCCAACCAAATCGAAATCCATAGTTTTCATTGTAATACTTAAATAGTACTCATACTTAATCATGCTTCTAGATGATACATTGTTTTAACATTAAGTTGAGGATCAAGATATGAGATAGCTTTCTTTGAGTAATGTGCTTTGTGTGTAGGAAATGCCCTGATGTGCTCATCTATTTTACGACGTGCTGTTTCAGGTACTGCGTTGCTAAGATTTAAATGCTTCCCACACATATCAATGAGAGACTTTCCTTGAAGTAGGATGGGCGTTATGCGGTAAACAGATTTTCCAGAAACAGCATACAAGTTCATAAATGCTTCTTTACAAACTCTACTGGAACCTGCCAGCAGACGAAAGATAAACGATGATCTTTTTTGTGAACCGTCTTCTTTTCTCAGACGTCTTTTCTGCACTGGTGTACTTTCTAGTCTCATTAAAAATGTATATTATTTAGTTTTAGTACATATACAGAAATACTGTGATAGAATAGCTATTTTATCAATATCAGAAAATTTATTTGTGCACTTCAATTGGCAGTTGAAGCCAGGGTCGAGTTGCTTAGCTTTCATAACCTTGCCCTTCCCAGGGACATATTCTCTCCCAGCTAAAACAATTCTTTTCCTCTTCTCATGCTTATAATTATCAGCATTTCGAATACCTTTTCTCTTACTCTTTCTTGGAGAGTCGCCTTCTGAACTATACATAACAAATAATACACGATAGCTGACAAATCCTGGCTTATTCACTAAAGAGAGTTAATAAAACAGTAAGCATATAAATAACTGCCTTACAAACACTAAATTCTGCTGTGTGAGGACCAGTGTTACCAATTTACACATTACTAGTAATTTATTATTAATCACAGCCCATTAATGAATCCATAAATTTGTCAGTGCCCTCTATGAGTATATAAGAGAAACTAGTCCTGGACTTATTTCTCTTTTCCAATCATTCAGATTTTAAGTGGGCGATATAAGACACACTTTAAGCTGGACATGATTCTCTGTTACACTAATCTATAGCTTGAAGAATATCAAACAAAGTATATATCTTAAGCTGTTTTGTGAAGAAGTGGACTTATTTTCCTTTTCAAATCATCGATTTAATTTAAAGATCTCAGATACAGAAATAAAACTAATAACACTGTGGAGAAAACGCATGGAAGAGCTAAAATAGTTTTAAATTGTAAAATAGTCGAACAAGTGAAGCGTTTTAACTATCTGGGGTGCTATATAACTTACAAGATCAATACATTTAAAAAAACTTCTAATGTGATGCATTTATATGACTTTCTCTACCTCCTATCGTTTATTAGGAACCATATAAGATATTCTTGCTAAAGTTTATTTTATATCTACTAATAATGCAAATAAAATTAGCATAAATATCTACATTACACATTTCGTTACAGATACAAAGGGAACCGGATAGTCAAATATTTAAGAATTGGACGCTATATGCTGACCTTAAAATTCCATGCTTCATGCAATGGCGAGAAACAACTGAATGTTGGAAGGACTTAAAGAATGATCAAGAAATGAATCATTAAAGAACAAAAAAACACCGTAGCGTCAGCCTGACTAGATAATAAGTATATTCATAGGTGTGTGATGTCTGGTTTACCCTGAAATCAGCTACAGTGAGAACGGGCAAACTATGACAGGAACTTAGTTATTTTTGAAACTGCTTTCTTTATCATACAATGACAGCTACTTCAATATGCACTAATGATCAAAATCACTCAACATTCTAAGAACCTCCACTTTCTTCTTCTGCACTTAATGGATTAGGGTATAACTTGTTCCGAACTTTACTAATACCACTTCCAGGGTTGTTTATTATACGTGACATTTGTTTTGTTCCGAATGTATTTATTTTGTTATGGGTTATATGTTACTGGGTTTTCGGACAATCAACTCAAATGTCTAATATCTTGATTAAACAATCCCAAAAACGTTTCTGTGGGTTCAATCTGACAAGAATCCAGCAGAGATGTGCTCCAGGATTGCAATGTACGCCATCCCATATGTCTGAAATCCCAAAAATACTCACCAAATTGGTCTTGACGGTGGTGCCTCATATCTATACTACTGCCCAGATATGACACCCAGGCTTCCATTTCTGTAAATGCTTTGCGTTTAACTAACTGTAGAATGATGGCAGCGTGGTTGATGCAGTGACGAAGAGCAAGACAAGAGCTCAGATAGGCAAACAATTTATGCACCTGTTTACTGTTTACGCTGTCCTAACAAGCTGGTGGGGACTACTATGGAGACATTCGTTTATATTGACAAAATGTCCACAAATTTTAATTAATATATTCTGAGACAAAATATATAACATTGTATAGATACAATTAATAGCCCCCCTCCTTCTTTGGCTGTTTTAACGAGATTCATTTTGTACCTCAAACAGAAGTAGGTTTTTAAATTCAATAAATTACAGGTTTGAACACTAAACTTCCCTTCTTCTTACAGGAATGTAGATAATGTTTGAAGTCCATAACTGAATCACTCCACTTTACAAACCTTGGATGATTGCATTTAAAGCGTCATATAAGGAACGTCACTACATCCCTCAATCTGTCTTCCTGATTCTCACTCCATAAAAATAGAGATGACGTTTCTCTGGAAACAGTCACTGATGATGGATGATGCACTCTCTGGACTTGGAAATGCATTTCTTCGGAGCTTCTGCTTCAATCATCCATCTCGGTAAAATTCTTGTTGGTAGACAAATATTTCTCAGAGAGCATTTAAGCACTTAAATGAAAGGTATCGTTTCTCTTTTTTCAGTCTTCTTCGGTTGTATTTAAAATAATTACTTCATCTTTGCTCCGAACTGGAATATAAGATTGTCTTTACGACATTTCCCCTTCCTTTTCTGCCTGTGGCTTTATGGGGAGCTGTCTCTCGTAGTGCTTTGTTGACTGTAGTGCCCGTCAAAGTTTCACCATTTATCAGTAGAAGGATATTCCTGACAGCGGATAAACTAATTTAATGGCTGATTCTGAAAATATTACCAATTATCGTCACTTCAGCCTTTTTTCCACGCCAAATTTCAAGTTGAATAAATTAAGTATATTAAGTTTATGATCTTTCAAAATATTAATTTTCATTCGTTTCACCTTAAATAGATTATGTGCAACATAAATTCGAAATAATGTATTATGGCTTTTTCCTGACTATTTCCTATGTTTTCAAATGTTCTTACATGAACATACAGAGCGTGGAATATTCAAAAGAGGAATTCACAGTATCTTCTAGTACCATTAGCCCCGGTTGGTCTGCTGAACTACACTACTCTTCCTTAAGTTTTCTTTGTTCTGATGGTTATAGATTTAGATATTGTTAAGCGATAACTGGATAATTCAAACATGTAAGTTGATCACAACACAACTTGTAATTATTAATTTCACACTCAATCGTAATATTAGACGGTATGTAAATATTTTGATGTCCAAGACAAAAACCAGCAAGCACGTAAAATAATTCAATACAACCTCTCATTTCAGTTACACTTCATTACTAAATAAATAAATTTGGTCAGGATTGTTTCTCACACTCAATTGTGAATATCACCAGTGAAACGTTTACAAGAATGCAGTCTATATGAAAACTGATCGACATCCACAACTTCCCACTTCTCCTAATATCTGCCTAAAACATCACACCTGTGTTGCTTTCAGCGGCGATTTCTTCCACACAATTCCTGAATAATAATAATAATAATAATAATAATAATAATAATAATAATAATAATAATAATATAATTAATAATAGTGTTTTATTGCAACAGATAACAGAAGAGGAGAGAGCAAAATCTGCCCAAAGTCTTCCGCTTTATAGAATATGTAAAGCATATTATTGGTAATAAGGAGGCGTTTTTGGAAAGTTTTAGACTACAGGTTATTCACAATACCTAATAGTCATGCAGAATTTGTATAAATAGACCAACAAAGTATTTCACGGTAAATGTAAGAAACCGCAGTTTAATCACTGTGATTATCTCGGATAAGGATGCTCGCTGTTTGTAATATTGTTTAGCATGCATTTCTACAATACTACCAGACAGTGGTAAGACATTTTGTCTTTAGACGCACAGGAGTTTAATGCCTTAATGTTGGAAGGTGGTTGAAAAATATTGCTTTCTTCCAAATACTGAGGGAAAACAGTGAAGAATTATTATTGGGATCTCCATGCATCCGCTAAAAACATAGTTAATGGCATTCAGGGAAAAAATCCAATAAATGAAATACTGTTATCGATGGCACCACATTAATACAATTACTCCATTTTAATTATTTGGATTTTCATTTAATTTTTATAAACATCGGGAATGCAGAAGTCGTTATCATTTAAAATAAAATGTAGGGGTATAGAACATCATGTTTTAATTACAATCATATAGTCATGAGTTTCTATTTATTTCATGGCGGTCCTTATATCGTTTTGTTTTACAGAGTATACTGTTTTTAACAAGGGAATATCAACAAATGTAAAGGCTACAGGTATCTTTAAGATCAGTAGCGGTTAGAAGAATTTTAGATGAACGCCACCAATAATTTATATCAGAACTTAAAATATGCATTTTAAATAAAATACCAAGAATTTAGAATACTATTTTAACTGTGTTTTAAAAATAAATATTAGACTACCTTCAGTACTTTCCAAATGAACGGAAGGAGACTACAAGAATCGGAAATATAACAGAGATAGAAAAGAGCTGGAACAGGACACACTGAGAAGATCTGAGTTCTGCCTTTAAAGTTAATTTCAGAAAGCGTTACATAGGGTTACGTCACAAAATGATTTTGGCTAAGTATAATTTTGAGTATTTTCCTAAAATATGGGAAAATTCAAGAAATATCTTTAATAATCTGATCATGCCCTTGAGTTTTACAACGTTTTTAAATTATTTAACCTAGCTATTTGAGAGAAAGAAAAGAGTAAGTACTCTTATATCTGATGTTTTCCCAAGTATAACAGGTAATAGTTTCCTTATAAAGTGATTAATTAATTTATGTTTATATAACAGCTGTTACAAGATGTAAACTTTTAATCTATGTGTGAAACCTGATTAAATATGCATTTTCATTAAACAGTTGTAGCTGATAAGACAATATAACAGACCATCATATACGTCGATGTTATGTACATCATATAAACGAAGGAATTTTAACGTCATAATTCAAATATTTCTAATTAAGATGAAAAAGAAACATCCGAGATTCACAAAACTTCAACAGGCATTTTTAATCAGTATTAGGAATATCTGAATAATTATGTTTTATATTATATACCCGATGGGGGCATAAGAAATCTATTGTAGTTTTTTCAGATGAAATTTCAGACAATGCAAATTAAGACATAGAAAATGTTGTCTGACGTACCTCCATTACATTTCACTTCTGAATTAGAATATTACATTTATGAAATTCTCATGTTCCAGCACCTCGTTACCATGCAATGGGCGTTCTAAAATTTTTCGATCTGCCCAAGAAAACACAACATTTACGAGAGGTGCCTTTTACTTTTCAGCATAGTCACCTCTATATCAATACATTTAGTCGAACCACATTCCAACTTTTTAATACCCTCAGTAAAATAAGACTTGTCCAGTGCAAAATAAGTTTCTGTCTCTGCTTCAAACTCGTTTGATGTGAGTCTTCGTTCAGCCAGCCATTTCTTCAAGTTTGGAAACAATAATACTGGGAACCAAATCCTGGAAATAGAGCACTTAGATGCGAAGGTCATGCGGTTTTGGAGCAACAATTCTAGAGGTGTATGAAGTCGCATCATTGTGATGAAAGAACTTTCTTTCTCTCAAGATTCAATGCGAACTGTCGATTGCATAACAAGTTTCCTCACAACAGAGAATAACAACGCCAAATTCTTTAAGATTTCATACCGTGGCAACTGTAATTATTGTTGTGCTAACTGAATTTTAAATCTTCAGTTGACTTGTAACAATACATAGTTCAAAAATCTGATGTGTTACACTCATATGACTTTCTCTACTCTTGTACAAACTATTTTTACAAACGATTATTCTCCATATGCTTCATGTTAATCCAGATATTGAGATGTTAATCTTATTGCTAATTTTCTTGTAGATACAAGGGGAATTGGTTGGCTTTAAGCTATAGTCAAAAAAAATGAATACGAATCTGAGAAAAAGTATAAGTATTGGAAAATTTAAGGGAATATCTCTAAAATGCTTCACTCAAAAAAATGTATATGACATAAATTGTGTATTTTAACGCGATCCACATTTTTGTGTAGTAAAATTTTGTCTATCCCTTATGGTTTACCAGTTATGCAAAAGTCGTTCACAATGAAGAATACTTTTGGAGACATTCCCAGAAAATTCGAGATATACATTTCATTTGTCATGAAAATATCTTAAACATATGATATTTTAATCAAAATCGTTAGAGCCATTTTTGAGAAAATTAAAATTTTCGAAAAATGTTCCACGTAAAGAGTGATCTGGGGTGGAGGGATTTTCTTGAAAACCTTTGTGTCGTATCTCTGGAAGATACTGATGACAAATACCAAGTTTGGTGTTTATCCGACTATTCGTTTCTGAGTTATGCTGTTCACAGACACACAGACACACACACGGACATGTTTCCAAAAATGCTTTTTTTTTATTCAGGGGGTCTCAAAACTGTATTTCCGGTGAAATCTCGGTTCAAAATTTTGGGTGGAATACAATACTTCCCCTAACTGCTATACGTAGTAGAGAAAGTAAAAACAGTATACACTGCAGCATCTTTATGGAGTTTAGCCTTAATAATATTCCTGAATTAGTCCACCAGGGAAGCGTAATACTCCCTGGTTGTGGTTCTATCCCTCCGGATGTAGTCTATGAGCACCACACCATGAGTATCTCAAAAACGTATGCAAGACTTTTCCTGTAGATGGGATCAGTTTTTGCTTTCTTTAGTATATTTTCGCCTTTGGTCTTGGCTTATACAAGACTATTAACCTGGCCGCACACTGGTTGGACTGCTCTTTTGTTTCTAGCGTGTAGTGACGAATCCACGTTTCATCTATTGTTATGAAACGTCGAAAAAAACTCTAAACACTCTTTTCAATGTTCATATGAATACGTCGTTTGTTCCTTATTAACAAACTGCTAACCGTCGAACGGTAAGCTTTCTCATACTAAAAACTTGGTGCACGTTTTGTAGTGTACAGACCTATCGAGAACTTTGCAACGTCAGGCAAGTCGTGTACCTTTAATCATGGATAATTGACACTGAATTGTGAATTTTTGTCACAATCTCGCAGCGTTTTGGGATGTCCTCAGCACTCACTGTTTTGAATGAATGTACGACCGCGCTTAAAAGCAGCAGCCCACTTTTTAACCATCCGAAATCAAGGGGAAGAATTCTTTAAATATCCCATCTTAGTTGTCTGATGAGGGTTGATTATGTTAGGGTTAAACTCTTTAAAACGAAGTACTTTATCACAGCTCGTATTTCAGCTTTATCCATTTTGTAGAGAATTTTAACACTAGTTTGTTTACACTATCACAAACAAGTGAATACACTTACGCTGTGTCGTCTAAAGGATCATACTTAAATCATAGTAATTTGGCTATCTTCACGACTGTGAGAACTTTTAGAACTCTCTCGTAGAAAAGAAAAACTCTGATGTGTTACGATCACATGACTTTCTCTACTCTTGTACAAACTACTTTTACAAACGTTTATTCTCCATATGCTTAATGTTAATCGAGATGTTAATCTTATTGCTAATTTTCCTGTAGATGCAAGGGGAATTGGTAGGCTTTAAGCTACAGTCAAATATTTTAAGAGTTGATTGCTATGTGGAGTATTCCATTCTCTTTGCATTACCAGGACAAAAAAAATAAATAACGAATTTGAGAAAAAGTATAAGTATTGGAAAATTTAAGGGAATAACAAGCAATATCTCGGAAATGGTTCACTCAACAAAAAATGCATATGATATAAATTGTGTATTTTAACGCGATCTACATTTTTTGTGTAGTAAAATTTTGTGTATCTCGTTAGAGCTATTTTTGAGAAAATTAACATTTTCGAAAAATGTTCCATGTAAAGGGTAATCTGGGTTGGGGGGATTTTCTTGAAAACCTTCGTGTCGCATCTCTGGAAGATACTGAACCTAAATACCAAGTTTGGTGTTTATCCGACCGTTCGTTTCTGAGTTATGCTGTACACAGACACACACACATAGACACACACGGACATGTTTCCAAAAATGCTTTTTTGGATTCAGGGGGTCTCAAAACATGTACTTCCGGTGAAATACCGTTATGGAATTTTTGGGTGGAATACAATACTTCCCCTACTTGCTATACGTAGTAGAGAAAGTAAAAACACATTGCACTTTCCAAATTCTCAGAGCTAGGAACTTCATAACGATATACGTGGCACTAGTATAACTCTTTAACAAGTAACATAGCTATCTGAACATCAGCAAAACGAAATAGATGAAGCTGAAAGTTTTCCAAAGTTTGCATGGTAAAGGATGTTAATTTCACTTTGTGATTTTTAGCATAGGAATATAAGCGTATATCCTTAGTAAGTGAAACTCGTCTTCTTTTTCTTCTTCTTCAGAGTAGGCTTTCCGTTCATATAGGAATATTAAAATCATTTCCCAGGTTTTTATTGCCCTCCATCTCTTTGTTATAACGGCATGTAATTAATTATATGTAGAGCCATTACTGATTCTTAAAATATGCTCATGGCAATGGATTTATCTGTTTTGAATTTTTCATTAATATTGAATATATATCCAGCTCATTTCCAAATGCGTTATCTTGTTTTTCGTCTCGGAGAGTAAAGACAGCAACTCAGAAATCTCATTAGGAATGCTAAACGTAACAGAATTAGTAGAAATGAGATTTCTGAGTTGCTTTCTTTACAGGGTGGACCCTGTTTTTGCATCCCTACGAATATAAGAGCATGACGCAATCAGTACCTTTATAAATGTTGGCCCTTCCTTATTTTATGTGGTAATATTATGCTAATTGCGTCACACATTAATTGTAGTTTAAGTTATTTTGTAAATCTTTATCATTTGTACAAGAAATGTTGCAATTTAATATCATTAAATTAAAATAATTTTCTTGTTAAATTATCTAATGATTTAGTATTATCATCTTGGACTTATTGGCTACTACCCTGTAAATTCCATAACTTTGGATTTCTTTTCAGACACATGTAGATTTTATTCTTAAAGTTACCTTATGAATACGATGAGTTGTAATTTGCAAATTGTCTTCATTGTAGACAAACATGACTCGATCATTGTAGATTTCATTGTATTTCAAACCACTGTTCTTAGCCTAACATTATGCTGTAATTTGTTTTGCCATTCTTCTATGGCTGCGTCTTTACACACATTAAACAGTGAAAAGGACATATGGCAACACTCTTATACATTGTGATTATTATTTTCATATTTGGGTGTAATTATTCCTTTGTGAATACTAATTTTTTCTGTTTTCATATAAATATGCTTTAGAACTTTAATTAGTGATTTTGATTGTCATTCTTTCTTGTTTAAACCACAATCTTTGTTGTATTATTCTATAACAATCTTATGTCTTTGCATAATCAATAAATAATATCTGTGCTTCTAAATTTACTAAATTTTTAGTTCCAGGGATTTCCCCCTAGACCCGCCTTCCCAAATGATCTAGCTAATACTTCAGTAAGTAGTAACGAAAATATTATGTAAAATTAACCCGTTAAAATATAATGTTTTTTTTATTTTTAAAGACGTCTCAGGCTCTCGCGCGACTAATTTGAAGTTAAAAGATTTTAATTCTTTATTCCAATCATGGGTTTATGTACAATAACTATGAGTTCAAGCAGTAGTTTTAAATACATATTGACTGTCTTCTGTCCCAGTGTTGTTCTTGTTAATCCATAATTCCAACCCTAAGCTTTGCTCTCTAATGAGCAGCGATGTATAATTTTTTTCCTGGGCGTCAGCAGTATTTCGTTAATAATTACAAACTGAAACACGTAGAGCAGAAACCCTCTTCTCATTATGCATGAGCACACTGCGATCCAGGCTAGTGTAATTTGTCTCTACCATTATGCCCGCAAAGGGAAACATTTTCATTAGTGATACAACAAGAACATCACTTTTTCTATGGTTTTAGGAACGTTTTTCTCCCTTGCGAGTTCTCGCTTGTTACGTTGTCTACATAATAAAGATAGTTATCAAGCATTAAAGCACAGGACTTTAATTACTTTAGTATATCTTCCCGTTGGAGAAAGCTTGTATCCCTACAGAAGCTGATAAAACTATTGTGCGAAAATAGTTACGTGAGTTTATCCATTACCAATTCATGATGATTTTAAGGTTCATTCATACGCAATATAGAAGCAAACTCTTACAAGCTGAGACAGTCATTGACATAGGGTATATTTTGGAAACAGGTAGTGCTACGTTAAAAGGGTTTTTGAGTAATTTGTATATTTTAATTGCATCAAAATATTTTAAATAGGTATTTAAAAACCTTCTGTAGTTACATAAAATTAACAGAAAATGAAGAGGCCTTCGCCGACTATTCATATAAAGTGAAAGTTTATACATTTTATTTATCAAGCGAATATATCAAACCCGTGGCGAAAAATACGTCACGATTGAAACAATTAACTAACGCCTGCAACCGCTTTAAACTGAAATAAAATGCATCTATTATTATTAGTTTATTATTATTATTTATTATTATTATTATTAATCGTGCGATGGCGATATTACATTAAAAACGTATACACTATTTTAAAACATCACAAACTTGTGTTTTCTACGGCCAGATTTGAATACTTGAAAATGTTCAGGGCAATGAAAGACTCATAATAACCTAGCTTTTATACAGCTAATACTTAATCCTTTAATGGAGTGACTACTATGAAGAAAAATGGGTATGTGGATTTAACTTTACCTGTATGACTTCACTGTCTCACATTTTCAAGCTCTTTATACACAAAGTTCACAGTGTGAGTTGAAAGCGTAATAAAGGAAATTTACATAGTAATGTAAATAGTTAATAATTGACGCCATTATTGAAGATATTATAAGAAGAAACACTTAGAATATGCTTATCTGTACTTGTGGTATACGACATTGCATGGATTTTCCTATGAAATATCGAATGATGAAGATTTGTAAAGTAAACATCCCGTTTATCTCTTAGAATTATACTCCTAATATGGATGAAAAAATCCTCTTATTTGCCGAAATGGATATGAAATATCGACGGATATTGTATTTTACTTTCTCCGCTACGTATAGTAAATAGGGAAAGTATGGAATTCCACCCAAAAGTTTGATACGGAGATTTCACTGGGAATACTTGTTTTGAGGCACCCTGAATAAAACAGGCCCGTGTGGATGTGTGTCTGTGAACAGCATAACTCAAAAATGAAAAGTCGGATAAATACCAAACTTGGCATTTAGATTCAGTATCTTTAAAGAATGCAAGACGAAGATTTTCAAGAAAATCCTCCCACCTCATACTATCATTTACATGGAACATTTTTCTAAAATTTTGATTTTCTAAAAAATGCCTCTAACGATTTATCTTTCAAAGATGCGACGCGAAGATTTTCAAGTAAATGCCCACCTCAAACTACCCTTTACTACCTTTTCGAAAATTTTTATTTTCTCAAAACAGGCACTAACGATTTTTATTAAAATGTAATATATTTAAGATATTTTCATAACAAATTAAACGTATATTTTAAAGTTTCTACAAATGTTTGTCAACTAACAGGAAGAAGATGGAGAAAAAGGGTTTGTAAAAATAGCTTATACCAGAGTAGAAAAAGTCATATGAGTGCAACACATCAAAATTTTTTTTAATTCTTCTTTTCTCTCAGTTACTAAATCTTAGTCTGTGTAGGTAGGTACTGCTGCAATGGAGCAATACGAATAATTGGTTTATGAGCATGGGGACTTGCCCAGGGAGAGGATTACTTTCCTGTGGTGACGACAAAGGAGTTATTGTTGTATAATGTCAAGAGAGGGAGTTACAAAATGAAGTGTATGCAGCCAATACACTGATTGATGTAGAAAATGAATATCTGGAAAACAAACGAAAACTCTAAATCGTAGGTATAACATTGTTGTGGAAAAAGTGACGATCAGTTGGAGCAGCAAATATTTAGTGGCAGTTACCAGTAATAATATGATCTACATCTGGAAAACAACCAAAACTTCTGGTATTTCATCTCGTTGTACCATTTATATTTATTTAAGAATAAAAGCAAGCATCTTCTCTCGTTTCAAGGTTTATGCCAAAGTGATCTGTTCCGAGGTTTGTTTAGATAATTATATTGGTCACTCCATCTTCTTCGAGGTCTGCCTTTGGTTTGTAAGATGAGGCCAGCTTTGATAGTATACAAGGTGACATTCTCATCACATGCTCTTTCCACTATTTCTGGCAGTTACACATTTCATCTGCTATATTTAATTTCCCCAACTGAGATCGAATGTTTCGATTTCTCATGCTGTCTCTTGTTGTATTACTATGTTCGCATAAAGCGCACTTACACTGTTTCCAAGCGTCATTTATTTTGTCTCTTAGAGTACGGTTTAGCTTCCGTATTTAAATGCAGATTTAGATATAACATTATAGTCTTTACTTTATTTTTGTCCGCATGTTCTTAGATAGTTTAATTCATCCATTTAACTAGTTTTATTTAGATATATTTAAAAATAGTGAAAATATATTAGAAAGAAGTTATCCGGCGCAGCTCTAAATCAGAACCATGCATACTCACAGAAGTGAGTAAGAGTTTTTAAGAGTCCAGTTTCCACAGGCTTATGTCAGTACTGACATTCAGATACCTTTTAAAATTACAGTTCTATATTTACTTGTGATGGCTATAATAACAAAAAAGCACTAGGAAGAGAGACTGAAATAAAAACATGTATATTCGTGCGTAGCCTGTAAAACTAAATAAAGCAGCTGGGGCTTGAACAAATTCTTGTGGTTATTTTTCATATATTATGTGAGAAAAATCTCTCGGGATGCTGTATGTAACAGCATATATCCACTCTGTCACTGAAAGCAGGATTAATGTACCAGCGGATTTTGTGGTCCACGTAGTGAATGCTTTTATTAATCTCGTCCTTTGCAGCGCGGTGTTGTCATTTCAAACGAAGTTCACACATCGCTGACCACGTTCCTTTATGTCGTGGCGAGATTGATGTACGTTTGTATTGGAAGGGCACTTCATCATAAACCTATTGGATTTTTTACTCAACTAGCGTACATTAAACAAATCACTAAAATCCATTCACAAATTCATACTCGAAACTTTTACAGGATTTACAAAATGTAATTTTTAAGGCAGATTTTGCCAAAGGCAGAGAGCAAAGTAATACGGGACTAATGAAAGAAAGAGAAATAATAATGCCTCCATAGGAAAACATTTCTTATACTTTCCTCTGTAGTAATGTAGTTATCGATATGCTCAGCGAAGACCAACCTCTTCTTTTAAGAGCTAACGACGTCACAATGTCGCTTCACTCTACCTTCTTCCTTTTGTGTTATGAAGCGTTTCCCCTTCACTCACTCTGACAGCGATCGCAATGGCACGTTCCAAGATAACCAAACAGAGTTTGTGATTGCCTTGAGGTCATCAGAAATTAGATAATATTATAAACGCACGTTTTAAATTAAAGTATGTTCCAAAGTAACTGGAAAGTGGCTGAAGTAATAGTTATACCAAAACCAGGAAAAACACCAACTGAAGTAACATCGTATCGCAATATCCTTACTTTCCATTATGTCAAAAATACCTAAAGAGGCTAATGAATGTGAATCAGGACAGCAATTGATCCCAACTTGTCAGTTTGGTTTTGGAAATAATCATACCTCCATAGATCAAGTTCATAGAGTTACTAACCTAAATTAGAAAGCTCTTGAATAAGGGAAAATATGTTCTGAAACCTTTCTTGATGTAGCACAGGCATTTGACCAAGTTTGGTATAAAGGTTTCGAGATCAAATTAAAACGGATCTTCCTAAGCAATACTTCAGATACTAAAATCCTATATTACAATAGGTAATTGTAGAGTCCGTCATAAGAAAGAGCACTCAAAATTCAAAAGAATAACAAGTGGTGTGCCACAAGAGAGCATATTGGGGCCTATATTTTACTATATATAGATAATCACAGAGTAGAGAATACTTTGATGCATACGTTTGCCAATGATACAGCAATCCATACTGTTGAAGAGAATATTGAGAAAGCTACATATAACTCACAGAATGCTCCTAAAAATAAGTAACTAAACTAGTGAGTAGTGTATTAAACTGAACAAAACGAAACCCACTCATATAAATTTCAATTATAAGAAAGTAACTCCACTCCCTATCTTCATTATTAAATTAAGAGTCCCATATCCTAACACAGCTAAATACTTGGGAATGGCACTATATGCCACATTAAAATGGAATAGTATTGTCGGTATAAAGCACAGAAAACTACTGGCTTCTTCGACAAATTCTGAGTTGTTAATACGTAATAGGCTATTAAACTAAAATAATAAGTGTTGAAGCCCGTTTGGATATATGGTATCCAGTTATGGGACTGCACCAATAAATGCAATGTCAGAAGGCTTCTTTAGACATTGGAAAATAAAGTACTGCGTGGAATTGTAAATGCTCCCCGATACATCCGCATTGGTGACCTCCATCGTGGTTTAACAATAGCTACCGTTTATGAATAAATCTCAGAATGTGCAGTAAAACAGTATCAGCGTCTTCAAGTCCATGTAAATCCGAAATGGAAGCTGTGCGCCTTGTGGATGACGATTTGCGGCGACTAAATAGAATTAAGCCATACAAGTTGCCTTAATAAAACTTGAAAATAGTGTTTGTGGCAACGTATCAAAGAAACATTCGTGTCAAATGAAGTAATGTTTGAGATTAAAATCATTAGACAATCACTGTAGATTGGTCACTATGTAAATAAAAATAAAAAATTCATAGCCAAGATGACAAGAGATACCGAGATAATGGAATAGATTGGCGAGTGCGTAGCATGAGAAATCTTGCCCAATTAAGCTCAACTCTGAGAAGTATTTATAATTATTTTACAAATAAAATAAAAGCAGTGCCGTAATAATTATAAAATCTAAACCCTAAATCTCAACAGTCGAGGTAAAATGTACAGTGGCAGAATGAAATTGTAAACCCTCAGAAGAAACCTCTGTTTATACTTAAAACAAGTAAGTTAAAATTGGACATTTTAAATGTTCATTTGAATATCTGTTTGCAAAAATGCTTTTTCATATATTTAGGGAACTTTAAAACGTGTATTTTCGGTGAAATATTTATTTCGAATTCTTGGGTGGAATGGAATATTTTCTCCGCTTGCTATAAATAAGTGCAAAGAAAGCTTTGTGCCGGCTTCTCATACTTTTTTGAATGAAACAAGATTTTAAACCAAGTAACAAAGTAATAATGTAAAGCATTGAAAAATTCTAACAAACAATGAATATTTCGAAAACGGTGAATGCTACAACAGATTAACTTTTGTGTGTTTAACGACATCTACATGTTTAGTGTAGTCGGCCTTTGTCTATCTCTTATGGTTTGCCAGTTATACAAACTTAGAGGAAAGTAACCTGAAATGAAGAGATCCTCGCATTAATTTCGCTGAAAATTCAAACTATGCATTTTATTAGTCAGGAAAATATCGTAAACGCTTATTTTAATCTAAATTACTAGAGCCATTCTTGATAAAAATACAAATAATGAAAATTCTTCCAAGCGCTTGGGATAACTGCTTGGGATAATGTTAGTGTCGCATCTTTTGAAGATTCTGAACTTAAATATAAATTTAGTATTTAGGTATTTATCTCATCTTTTGTTTTTGTACTATGATGTTCATATAGCACAAACACACACACACACACTCGCGAAGCTATCTCTAAAGGTTTTTTTACTTTCTCTACTACGTATAGAAGTAGAGGAAGTATTGTATTCTACCCAAAAATTCGATACCGAGATTTCAACGGAAATACATATTTTGAGACCCCCTGAATCCAAAAAAATCATTTTGGCAACATGTCCGTGTGTGTCTGTGTGTGTGTCTGTCTGTCTATCTGTCTGTGTGTCTGTCTGTGAACAGCATAACTTAGAAACAGTCGGATAAACACCAAACTTGGTATTTAGGTTCAGTATCTTCCAGAGATGCGACACGAAGGTTTTCAAGAAAATCTCCCCACCCCAGATTACCCTTTACATGGAACATTTTTCGAAAATTTTAATTTTCTCAAAAATGGCTCTAACTATTTTGATTTCAATATCATATGTTTAAGATATTTTCATGAAAAATGAAATGTACATCTCGAATTTTCTGGGAATGTCTCCAAAAGTGTTCTTCATTGTGAACGACTTTTGCATAACTGGTAAACCATAAGAGATAGACAAAATGTTACAGCACAAAAAATGTAGATCGCGTTAAAATACACAATTTATGTGGTATACATTTTTTTTGTAGAGTGAACCATTTTCGAGATACCGTTTGTTATTCCTTTAAATTTTCCAATACTTATACTTTTTCTCAAATTCGTTATTCATTTTTTTATGTCCTGGACATGCAAAGAGATTGGAATGCGCCACATAGCAACCAACGCTTAAAAGATTTAACTATCGCTTATAACGTAGCAATTCCCCTTGCATCTACAAGAAAATTAGCAATAAGATTGACATCTCGATATCTCAATTAACATGAAGCATATGGAGAATAAACGTCTGTAAGAATAGTTTGTACAAGAGTAGAGAAAGTAATGTGAGTGTAGCACATCAGAGTTTTTTTATTAAGAAACCTCAAAACGTATATTTCTAGTGAAAGCTTGATATCGACCGTTGTTAAGTGAACGAGAACGTAAGAATGACTTCAAAATAAATGATATGTTATGAACGAGTAGTAAAAGAAAATCATGAGATGATTTTCCATTACATGACGGAAATATCAAAAATATTTTAAGTTCAAACTTGATGACTTTCAGTCCACTAATGATGAAGTCAGATTTTAATGTGAAAGGTTAAAATATTAAACAGCAAACTTATACGAGTATGTATAGCAAAAATTGAAATTTAGGATATATGCGGCTTATGCTTGTGGAAAATGTTAAGAAAAGAATATATTCTTTGTGTGTGTGTGTTAAAAGTTTGGAAACTATTTTATTCAAATGCTGTAGAAATTTGAAATATTAGCATAATAAATGAAATATACCTTAAATATTCTGCAAACAGCCTCTGAAGAACATACTTGTAAAATTTTATATACCTATGTAGTTGCCAACTTGAGAGTGATAAAAGTTTCCTACAAGAAAAATATTAGATCTTGCTACCATTCATATAAAACAACATTTTTTTATGATATTAACTGTTTCTGAAATATTTGCTGTTATAGGTTTGAATGTTTTCTCAAACTTCCTTCCAAAAAAATGTTTCATTCTCATTAATTAGTCGTAGTGTATAAATATAAGGAGTTATAACTATATGTAGGTTACAATTTCTTATCAATATATTTCATCATTATTCTAACTTTATTTCAATTATTTGCACACTCAGAAACCTTAAGTGCACCTCAGGAACTCGCGCAAAGAGTACGTAAAATAATCATGGCTACCAAATTATTTTGAACTTGCTTTTTAAACAATTGAATGTTCTGTCAGCCAAAACAAATTGTTAGCATAATATAAAGGAATTTAAAACTATATTAAGTGAGTATTTATCGTGATAAATAATAATTATGTATAAAAGGAAGCTATGGTACAAATAATTTGTATAATAGTAATATTTATATGAGAGATAGTGGGTAATGAAAGTCACGTGATTTTATACATTAGATTTCTTTTCTGTGAACACACGTCATGGCTGATTAGCTTTTCTGAAATATTCAGTTTTTTCTACCACTTTCATTATACGCTCTGAATTAAAGCGTCCTTAATGAATTTTGTACTGTTCACAACTGCAAAATGTTTGAGAGAGGTCTGGGAATGCAAGGGTTGCTTTTGCGTCGAGATCCATTTACAAGTGCACTTTCGTTGCAGTGAGTTACACTAGAACGCCCATACGAGATGCTCTTTTATGTCACTGTGCTGTATTTACAAGAGAATGTAAAATTTGGCAACCAGCTGGAGAAGCATCCATGCAGAGGTGGAAAAAACGCAAACTATAATAAAAAATACTGGTTTACAGCACAAGACTCTGCAGAGCGCAGATGTTCTCTCCCATTGACATAAACATCAGTACTTCGCTTGCAGGATAGTCAAAGAGGCTACTCGTATGGAAATTTTTGGAAAGCTGTATTCAGAGTACTAGTTTATGTGGGTGTATTGCTTAACAAATCTCTGTGGTAAGATTATACAAAAGAAAGAGTAACCTTCAGCTGTTAGATCAATAAAATTCTGCTTCCATGAACAAAAGTATAGGACGTTGAGAGACTCAACTCAAGTTAAACTTCTAATACATTAAAATGTATTATTATAATTATTATTGTTAATAATAATAAACACGTGTTTTGCTGTATTACTCTAAAGAGAGAAAAATGTAACAGAATAAAAAATGTAATTGTTACACATTTAACTGTCATTGAATATTGGATTACGAACTTATGGTTTCTTAACATCTTCCTGTAGCTTTACAGTCTCGGAAGGACCTGAACCGGCCAACTCGTCTGTCGGCCTCACGCTCACTCACGCCTAACTGTCATAGTACTTGGAGCGGATCCTGATGCAGTTTGGAATTGCTGTGTGATGGTCTGGATAGACCCTCTTCAAATGTCGGCGGTCTCTGTCAGTCAACAGACGAGGTCGGCCTGTGTGGAAATCTCGCGTACAGACTTGTGACACAAGTGACACCCAATCACCTGATCACGTTCGAAGTCCGTGAGTTCACGGAGCGTCCCATTCTGCTGTTTCACAATGTCTAATGACTACTGAGGTCGTGGATAATGAGTACCAAGTAGTAGGTGGCAGTACAATATACTAAGATGAAAAACGAATGTTTGTGGGGGTGTGCGGTTACTTTTAATCACCTAGTGTACAAGTTAAATAATAAAAATGAAGTTGGAATTTATTTAAATTATTTCGCTCCCCTGGTGAGAGCAATCATGAGATAATAATTACTAAATATTTACGCCGGAGCAACAATTACAATAAATTTAAATAACACCACAACGTCAAATGGCTTCTTAATACCACTTCAATAAATAATTTCCATTAATTCTAACAAAAATTCTCATAATCCTAGAACAGCAAGTTTAACGCATCTTCAGGGTTCTCTCTGCAGCAAAATTGTAGGTTTTGAAATTTAAATTTATTATTTGTTTGCGACTGTATCTTTTATTGATAGTTTATGTTTGGTATTATTGTAAATATGAGTTTAAAAACAATATATTCTCTCAATTTCTGGCCAGACATTTTGGAGCTTTTGCTACAAGCACCTGAGTTGCCAACGTCAAAATTAATGCCAAAAAAGGAAAATTAGAATATTTGGGAATGGAGAAGATGATAATCCTGAATCATCAAACGAAGTTCTTCATGAGAAAGGCGCTTTAGTTAAATAAAATATGTAAGTAAGCACGAGAATACAATCTACGGTATACACCGTCAAACAACACGCATAAGCACGCATGCGGACGCTTACTTTTTTACACGAGGGTCTTCAAAACCTATTTTATATGAAACATTATCTAATATCCGCTACATAAGGTAAACAGTGCAGAAATTAAAACAACAACAATGCACAAGTCATCTGTCTTGAGTGTAAGTGTCTGTGTGCGTGTGTGTATGTGTGTGTGCCTTTTTTAATCAGTTAAGAAATAATCGTGTACAATCACGTGACTTTCTCTACCACTATGATTTACTTTTATATATATATATATATATATATATATTATACAAATACTTCGCATAATACTTCTACCTACTACCTGTAAATTATGAAATGGTTTAAAACATTTTGTAGCTGATACAACTGTATTGTATATGACTACCCCGAATTTACGTACTCCTTGCATGAGCGCAGTAGAAACAAAAGAATGGTACTTCAAATCATACTGCTTAAAATAGCGACAAATTCAACGAACAGCAATGAGTATTTTGGACATGGATAATGCTACGAAAAAAATGTATGTTATCTTATCGAGCTCTACATTTCTCGTGAAGTAATCTTCTTCCCATCTCTTGTGGTTTCCCAGGTATATGAAATTACACAATGTTTAATAAGAATAAAGAGAGCTTCACAGTTACTCGCAGAAAATTTAAGATGTGTATTTCATTTTCGTATCAGTATGTAAAACTTGCATTTTAATCAAAATCGTTAAAGACAATTCTGAGAAAGCAAACAAAAAAAAAATAACGGAAAACGTTTAATATAAAAGTTAATTCGTCATAAGGAAATTTTCTCGAATATCTTCGTTTAACATGCTTTAGGGGTCTATTATTCAAGAATTAAATTTAATCGAGTTTTCGTTTTTGAGTTGGATGCTGTTCAGATAAATTCATGCGCGTTCAAAATGCGCACAGGCAAAACACTGAAAGGTTTGACAATATTGAATTGTTTTGAGTGAATACAATGCTTCCTCTACCTCCCAAAGGTAAACGGTAGGGAAAGTAAAAGCTCTTACTTTGCATTTTCTCATAAGTTGGTATTTATTAATGGCGAAAACAACTTATGTTTAGGGAAATAAAAACATTTATCTCGAACTGTCTGAATGTTGAGAAGTGTTACTAATTCGGAAGCATTAATAATGTAAAAATGTATTTCGGAAAACAACTATATTATTAAACCATACATTCTCACAAATCCGGTTGTTCAGAACTTACAAGAAAGCGTAATACTTATTAAATAAGTATAATTTTCAGCAAATGTAGAGGAACTTCTAAAGAATGGGTGTCCGTAAATCTCTCTGTTAATGAATCTTCTAACACGACAAACCTCCAGATGATGTTCAGCTTCTCTAGTGTGTTTTCTATAACGTGAGTGGCAGTGAATATGTTCCCAAGGAATTAGAATAAATAATAGATAAACAATCTAAAACTTGATTTTTTGAATATTTATTGCAATTTTTACCTATCAGCTGCCTCAGGCTTTAATTAACAATAATATATGGAGTGGAAATGATGTACCGATAGCAATTAATAAATTAAATGAGATACTAAAAGGCTTAATATGGACATATCAACTGAAAAGACGAAGGTAGTGGATTTTTAGGATCCCAGCCAATTAGACCAAAAATTGTAATAGATAATAAAATACATAAAAAGATAAAAACATTCAAATACCTGGGTTGTAATGTAACATGGTGAAAAACTCTGAAATAAATAGCAGACTCAATGGTTTTAATTATTTCTGTGGAACCATACACAGGACATTATGAAGAAAAGTACGAAAAGAGACTGCTAACATTTTATAAAGTTCTGGTCTTATCTGCCTTACTAAACGGCAGCGAAAATTATGTAATAAAGAAGATGAAAGAAGACTTACAGCACTGAAATGACATGTTTAAGATTTGTAGCGGGTTGTACCCTGCTAAAAAAGAAAATAAATGAAGATATTAGAGTAGAATTAAAAATACAGCATTTTAGAGGTAGTAAAAAGGTTCCAAAATAGATTAAAAGAATATGTACCACATATGAAAGATTCAAAAATTATAAAACTATATACAACTCCTTTGCACAAGGAAAAATATTAATAGAGGACCTACGAAAAGATGCGGGACCAATTTTAGCTCTGTTTAGACATTTCGATAGGCCTAAGCCATGAAGATGAAGGTGATGATGATATGGGAGCGATTTAACTTACACCCTGTCCTCTGTTTTATAGTCTTATCTGCTGTGGTCATAAAATTAGCGACTTTGACTCCAGAAACAAATTTTGATTTTGTTTATTCGTTCATTTAGCTGGAACGCTAGATTAATTTACGCATGCACTCTAATAAGATAAAAATACCCCCAGCCGATAATCGAAGCCGGCACATCAAGGCTGAGAAGCCACCACGCTGAGAGTTTGACTACAGAAGCTGTCCGCTTGATTTCGTTCAGCTTCAAATAGCAAAATACCAAACAGGGAACTCTTAAAATGTCCATTCATCATTACTTGTGATGCAAATTTGGTGCTATCAAATTTCCCTGATTTCCATGTTTGATTTACAAGCAAGCTATAAATACGACACACGTTGCAACAAGAATTAATCCCAAGTATCACCCATTGTCCCTCCCCTAATTATGATGCGGCAAGAGGTGACATCTTCCCCTCTTCCTGCCAGAAATTCTATTAAATTGAGGCAACGTGACTAATTACATTTGGCATTCAGATGCCCATCCCTACTTTGGCAATCCATTATCCGAGCCACGTCCGAAGATTATTGGTGGAAGCCGGCGAGCTCGGCGTGAAGTGAAGCGAAATTAAATGGACATCATTGTATTCTCCCTCAGGCCCATTACATGGCCTTCTCGGGTTCTATGGACCCCGGAGGCTGCGGGTAGGATGAGTTAAATCAATCGATTAACGGCTCTCCGACCTGGCTCAGTAGATTCCGTGATAACATTTCGTGGGTCAGTTGTTGTATTGGAGTTAAAGGGAAGATTAACTGAAGGTCCGATAAGCGGTTAGGTTTAAACCGCTTGGAACAAATTTTACAGTACATAGCACAGCCAACATAAGATGGCGATGTTCACACCATAGTTGCTGAAAATTGCTTTAATTACACGTTCTGTAGGAATTGTAGGGAATAAAAGAAGCTCATTTGTGCACGCACTGTTGCACTGTAAGTGTAGAGCAGGGGCTACCAACCCTAAGCCTGTGGGCCAAGTAAGGGCCCGTCAAGATATTTTGAATGGCCCGTTGATAGCTCAAGATTTGACAAGAACCTACTTATCATTGTAGACTCTTCCTGTTTCTAATCTCAAAATTAATCTTATTAATTCATAAATCCATTTAGCATTTCAGAATTGATATTGATAAGTACCCCTCAACCATGTTAATGGAAATAATAGAAATCCAAATCCACTCAGAACTTCGTACTAAATCTAAGGAGCATTGTAGAGCACCCACTTCTCCTAATTTGAACTTAATTTTGGAAATATGTCCCTTCAGACCGGTTTCCTGAAAGTCACGATCTTGCTCTAAGGCTCGTGTACAGATTTGGTACTACATGCACTTCTGAACAAACTTTTTCTGCCATGATGTTATTAAGAGAAAATTACGTTCAACTGTTCCAGATACACATTTTTCTAATATACTTTTTCTGTGCACATAAAAAATTACACCCAATTTTGAGAACTTTTTAAATTTAAAGCAAGTTTAAAACTCGTGTTAACGTTATAGACTTCAAAATTCATTGGAATGTTCTTCTTAAATAGTTTAGTAAGGAGTATTTCCATTATTATCTATTCACTGCGTTTCATTTTATGATAACTTTTTAAAATCTGTAAAATTATATGATATTCTTCAAAACAAAAAGGTGAATAATAAGAATAACTGAAATGTCTTTTAAAATAATATATATATATATATATATACATATTGTCCTATAGCTACCTGAATACTTTATTAATGCGTATAGAGTATTTTAGTTCAGAATCCAAATTGTTATTAATAGAAATTTAGGTAGATGGTCCTCCAACAAAATTCTATCAATTTATTGGCCAAACTCAAAATAGGTTGGCCACCTCTGTTGTAAAAATTTGGATGCTGAGAGACAAATCAATGACAAAAAGTTAATTTGGACATGGAGAAGAATAAAGTGCCTAAAGTTACAAACAATTAAGGACTTTTTATGATAACAATCATCAGGAGGAGGAAATAAATTGGTTGGTACTTTGGTTGCTTTCTTCGAGTGAATGGAACGTTAAATGGTAAACGATTTTGGTACGTATCACGCTATCACAGCGTGAAAACACACGGAGAAAAACAGGAAAGCAGAAAAGAGCGAATGATAGAGAATATCGTGCTTGCAGTGATGGAATTGTTCAAAGGCAGAAAACTATGACTGGTTGATCACTGCAGTAGCAAAAGCAAATTTTCTCCTTTTGAATATTTTTTCTTCTTTTATTGTTGATAAAACACAGTGAATATTTTTGCGATTCCTTTAGGCTGCCTTATAAAGAATACAAGTTTTATTTGAACAATACAAGTAACTGTTTATTGCGAAATAACAGTCTGTTTACTTTCTCTGTCAGTTTCTCTGGTGATTAGAAGAAGTACTGCATTCAAAATACGTTTTAAAGCCCCTGACCACCATTAAAATGTTCTTATAATAAGGTTCGGGTGCATCTGTGTTTCTCCAATCATATTTTCTTTCTCTTGAAGTTTTAAAAGCAGTGCTTATTTTTAGTTTACAAGACAGGTGTCTTTGCTATGTAGGTACATGTCGACTGTGTACGCACAGCATAATTCTTAAATAAGATATTGAATAAACGCCACATTTCGTACTTGAATCAGACACTAATAAAGGATTTACGAGGAAACATTGAAGAAAATACTCATACAACCATGTAACAATTTTGGTACATTTCAAATGTTTATGGTTCTAATGATCTTGTTTAAAATGCCACATATTTGAGATATTTACATGTTAAATAAAATTTATATCCTAGAATCTATACAAGGAATTCCAAATCTGTCTTCATTCGGTCCGATTTTTGTATAATTTGGTAGAAATTGGAAACCATAGGAGATACACCTAAGCTGACTAAAGGAAAACTTAACGCTTATTGAGGCTTTAAGTCAAATAACAAGTTATATAGAATTGGCCCATTTCGGAATATTTGTTATATTTTAAATTTCTCTCAGCTCTAGTTCGGTTCCTTTTCTCGTAAGGGTAATTAGTAAGTTAGTGACCAAGCACCCTTGCGATTATAAGTTGAGGTTTGTCTCTCATGTGCACGCAGCAAAGTCCATATTGTTTAATTTCAGACCATTTATAGCCAAAGATGTATTTTGAGTAACGCAGAATTGAAGGAAATAGTTTTATAGAAATACTATAGTATACAAGGGAGTATGTGAATTTTGATTGGATGGAGAAAGTCGTGTTTGACACAACATGTGTTTAATTTATTAAGTATTACTATTTTATTATATTAGCACAAAGTATGCTTCATAACAGAGCGAGATAGCGCGGTAACATGTGAATCTCGAATTCGGGAGGCCCCGGGTTCGATTTCCGTCAACCACTCACTCTGACCTTGGGTTTTTCGTGGCTTTCCCTGATCGATAGCCGAATACTGGAGTGGTTTTACATCTATCACGATTTCCTTTCCATCATGTTCCTTTCATTGGGTTTCCTTCCCATCTTTCAGGTGTGATATGGTGGTGCCGGACAAATGGCGGGATGCTTGCTCAAAGATAAGAGTACTCCCCGTAGAAATTAGCAGGCTGCTTGGTCAAGGTGTTGATCATCGCCCTCTAGGCAGCTCCAGCAGCGGTACGCGTCTTGAGCCTGGAACTGTTAGGGACTTTCACGCGACTCTGTGGTCTGTCTGTCTGCTTGCGGCCTGTAGCCTCCTGTGGATCCTTCACTTTTATCTCTTCCTCCTGGAGGATGGTAGCCGCAATGGATCTTGTAGGTCTCAGTGTGCGAAGTGTCCCCCTCCGTTGTATAACCTATAAGTATAACCTATAAGTATTCTTCATTCCGTTAATAAAATTCATTTATTTGTTGGTTTAATTAGTTCTCGATAAGCGTCTTTATTTTGAAGAGAATATGCTTTTTGGTCATAAAATTGTCAAAAATACCGGACCAGCGCAATACAAAGGACTAACACGTTATTGTGAGTAATATTATAAAGAAACAGTTTGAAGAAATGATGGAAATTTCGATGGATAAAATGTTTCTAATCTGTCAGCAGTTCATAGATTGATTAAAATCAAGCAGAAAGGAGCCGTTTTGGACATTAAATAACATTTTCGTGTACTTTAACCATTGAATATCTTATTATGAGGCATATTAATGTGCTAGAAAGTAATTAATCATCGTCGTTAGCAGCGAATGAACATTCCGAGAAATACCAAGAACATAATTCAAAAAACATGTCTGCATACCTATAAGTTACCACTAATGCAAAAAATCAAGCCAACATACCGTTTGAAATGTCGAGAGCTCGTGTAAATATTCGGTAATTAAGAAGTGGATAGTGATTTCGTAAAGAAAATAGTTTGCAGGGAACAGGCTAATTTCCAACTTGATCGATATATGAATAATCAAACTTGTCGACCACGTGGCCCAGAGAACTGTGAATGATGGAGAATCCGTTTTATCCTCAAAGAGCCACAGTGTCCACCTGTTGAAATGACAGATAAATGCAGTAACGTACAAAAGTGATCTTCACCGCAATATGTTAATTGAGATCTCCTCTGAGATAAATGGCTCTGAAAGATATGCGGTCCTAGCAGGGCGTTGCAATCAGTCTCGTTTCATACGAAACAACTAATTTGTTCCAAGAAAAACTCCTGCCCGTTGCACAATAACGTGAACAGAGGTGGTCGCCGAGGTTTTATGATTGCACCCTCTAAATTTTGGTTGGATTTTCAACAGTCTAGGTTCCTGACTTCATGGATGTGATTCGATTGTCGTTACCAAAACTGATCTGCAAAATCGCTAAAAATTTCGTCGAAAGAGGAAGAGAGTACCAGTAGAGTGACCGAGCGGGAAGGCTCAGGCGGCAACGTCTGTGTCCCGCATTCGTGAGGTCCCAGGTTCGATTTCCGGTGGCCGCCCACTCTGACCATGGGTTTTTTCGTGGTTTTCCTCTGGTCGCCTAAGCGAATGCCGGGTGGTGTATGGTGATTTCTTCTTTCCCTCATTTCCTGTCCTTTCATCTCTCTCCCTTTCATCTTTCAGGCAGTGTCTCCGGGTTACTTGTGCGTCTGGTGATAGAGTGCATGGTCGCTGTGTTTTGGAAAAGATTTCTCTCCGCCAACGACAGGGCGGGTTGGCCTGCCTGCAAGGGCTGCTTCGTCGCCCTCTTGCGAGACTCTTCGCGTCTACTGGCCGAGAGCGGGTGTTTCGTATTGGAAATGATAGGTAGTTCCGTGCGTCTCTGTGATCCCGTCTGCCTCCTGAAGAAGATGCTTTGTTAGCTTTATTTTTTACCACGCTTTGGGCGTCAATTTGAAATAGTTTGTATTGAAGGAGTTGTATTATATTTTAACTGTTGGGGAGTCGAACTTGTAGTAGTTGCAACCGCACGTATGTTAAACAGTTTCCGGTAGCCTTCGCCCCAAATGTACTTTCAGGTGACCTTTGCCCCAAGTTTAAAAATATATTAATTTTGTAATTTGACTGTTTCTTTAAATATTATATATTTATGTTTGTCTCGGCTGCGTCAGTATTATTGTTAGAGACACGTTTCTCTTAGCAGGGTTGTGATGCGACAAGAATGTAGGCTTACACAGATTATAATTTTACTTCACTCCTTTTATTAATACTTGATATGACTTATAACACTTTACTGATATAGAGAGCTGTGAGATTCTTTTTATTAATTAATTACGCTTTTTAACATGTAAACTTATTTTTTGTCTCAAACGAATACATATTAAATCTCTCGAGAACGCACAAGAAACGCATCCAGTTATAAGCACTGTCTGCAGGCAACTGAACTGATTTCAATCTCCTAAACTTGTAAATTTCTATATTTCAAGTCTCTGAGTGGCTATTCCTACTCCAATAAAATACCTTCATTTAACTAAAGCTTTTTCTAGTAGTTGATTGGTTATTTTAAAAACTGTCACTAAAATTATATTATTGTTGCTCCAATAATGACTAGCAGCATTATTAAACATTCTTACTCATTATTGCCTCAAAGTTACCTCATTGTTACCTCTTTGTTAGCAACTTTTGACCTATTTCTCACAGCTCCTACTTTATTAAATTACGTAATGAATTCACATAACATTATTGAACATGTTTACAACAATATAAGCATATGCAATGACTGTTACATACATTTTACAAATTATTACACACAGATATTGCTTCAAGGCGGGCTGTTATTGAATTTACGCATTATATAATTTGACTGAAATCATTTAAGTGCCAAAAATACTGCCTAACTCCGAACCTGCGACCTTCTGCGGCTCTTTCACATCATCGCTTCCTCCCGGAGGTGTAGCCACAATAGATCTAGTTGGTCACAGTGGCGAGGTGTCCCTCTCCGGTAAATACCTTATACCAGTAGAGTGATAAAGAAAATTTTCCTGAGTGTCCTATTAGTCGGACTAAATGTGTCTTATACTGAAATTAAAAATTTACAATTTTTCAACACACAGTTATGTTTATCAAATTACATATTGCGCCTTTTATGGGAAACTTGTATATCGCTGAACCAGATATATTCTGACAGACATAAATACATGTTACAGCATGATAGACAAGAGGAACATTAAGTGTTTTCCAGTTGGATCTTCAGACTTAGTGCATTTATTAGCAAACTACTTTGCTCAATTTAATTGTAAAACAAAAGTTGGTTTTGTGCGTTGTTTCATATAGGCTGACTAAGCATCATGCCACCATAGTGAGAAGGCTGTCAAGAAGGCCGGTAACACCCAGAGAACATCACCAAGGAAGATAAGAAGTAGCAGTGCAAAAGGAAGGAGAGCTTTGCAATATATTGAGGCAATATTTTATACCATAACATGCTGTGAATGCCAGAGTGATTGTAGTGTAAATTAATATTATTGTATGTACAGGATTTTAGATGTTTGTTAGCCATAAATATTGTTAAGAAATAAGTTTACACGGCCTCACTGAAACTGACAATAGAAGTGGGTAACAATAAACCAAGGGGGTGAGTTGTTTATCACTAAGAAGAGACAAACAAATGACATCAGAGTAGAGTGCCTTTTTTAGAAATGGAGGGAATATCTTCCCTAGAGTATATATGTTAGTAGTAGTGATTGGCTGACAAAACAGATCTAAAGTGGGCGCGATTTGGTAACCAATAGCAGCTCTATTATAATGTTTAGGCAATTCGGGGTGAAGGAGTATATATTCTCGAGCCATAAGCAAGTATCGCGCAGTTCGGAAGAATTTCTCACGTGGTGTACGTCACTCAGTCCTACGGAATCTCTCACGAGGTACACGTCGCAGTGTTAGTTACAAAATGTGAAGTACGCGAAGAAATTGGTGTGCGGCAACTGAAACGACTGTAGTTACATTCGGAAATATCACAGTTTCAGACAGGCGTGTATAAATATTAAATATGTGAATTATTAATTAAGTGTGACGGCAATAAAAGTGTAAAAACAAATTATTTTATCAGTGTTATCTTTTAGTAACAAATCCTTTCCGTTTACACGCCCTGATTAGAGATACTTGCTCGACTGAGTTATAATAGCTAGCCGGAGGACAATGAACCCAAATTTAAAAATAATTAAACAATAGGCGCCCAGAAAATAAGATAACACAAGTCACAGAACTGCGATAATATATAAAACTTATGAACATGAAAAATTGTCTTGGAAATGTAACTCTTATAGTACGGTTGATATTCTATCAAATATCGTCAGTAAAAAAGCTGATTGCAAGCTTATGCGTCGTGTTGTGTTTTTAAATCAGTAATACAAACAAAGGTAGTTTGGCGTGTGAACTTCATTGGTTTGTTTTGGTTTGAAAATTTCTCCCTCGTCCCTTCTGGGACTGCCTGGGCTGCCGTAATCGTAATAACCCTCTGACCTTGCAGGCGATTTGGAGAAACGAAATGCTTTGCTAAAAATGTTGTGTTGAAATGCAGTAGATCATTAAAACATCTTTATTTTACTTTATTTTTGGATGTCATAAAATTTCCTGTACAGTTTGATATTTAATAATTGTTGCACCTCATTTCTGTTCTGAAAGTATCTAATGTTATGAATATCCAATATGTAATTCGTTTTGTTCTCTTGGTTAGTTTCTAGAAATATGTATTAAAGTTTTCGCAGTATTTTATCTATGGATGCTTTTAGTCTTATGCTCGTATCTTGGTCATCTTACACAGAAGACAGGTTAAAGATTACGCTTTGGAGGAAGTAACTGCTATGACACTTCCACTTCGATTATTGTGATTCCTTCCTCACAGATTTAAGGTCTGATCTGTCACGTAAATTACAGCTAGCTCATAATTACATCTGTGATATACGTCGTTACGATTATATAACACCACCTCTCTATGAGTTGTCATGGTTCCATCTAGTTGACCCTAGAAACATTCATTATCTTTTACTTCTCTTTAAACTTATTCATACTTCTTCCCCTACATACCTAGCTTCTCGCTTTAAAAGTTTGTCTTCCTCTCACAATCTTCAAACACCCTCGGAAAATCGTCACATACTTTCTGTACCACTTCATCGAACATCTCTATTGTTAGACTCTGGAATTCACTTCCATAAGATGTCAGGGGCTGTCATACTTTATATGCTTTTCGTCACGCTTGCAGATGTTAGTTAAAAATAGTTCTTAATTTAGAAGAAATGTCATTTTCACTGTGTATGCATGCAATATTTTTAAGGTTTCATTGTTATTAACTTAGTTTCTTTATATTTTCTATTAACTTAACTTCATGTTCCTCTAATATTTGTGTTATTTTTGTTTTGTGTTCCTTTAGATTTTATCTGTGTACCTCAATGTGATCCACATATTGTGTTCAGGATTATTCTATGTGTTTGAGCGGAAGAGAAGGCCCTTTCGGCCTTAGCTCTGCTACAGCAAATGAATAAATAATGAAATAAATAAGGAGCGTTTACATTTCATTAGATAAAGCATTTAAGTCGGAATTAATATATTTTGAGAGGAAAGGCAAAGCTCACACCTATAGGTATTTACTAAATACGCTTCTGTCGCTGTATTGTTTTCAATCCCATCATTGAAATTATTGTGCTTTGCTATTAACACTCGTCAGGGCGAGAAACCTTTCAATAGAATGCATAAAGTTGATTAAACATCATGCTGGTTAATTTTAAAGTTTATCTGCAGTATTCTCCCGTTTATTTCAAATTTTACACGCGTCCACCTCTGTCAAGATAAACACAGTGTTATCACAAACCCTTATGAGTCCCTTGTGACTTTTCCCTACATGTACTCGAGCACACCGCACCCCACCGAAGTAATCACTTCCTAAGCAATCTACCAATCTGGCACACGTCAGTTATTATTGCAATGTATTGGTTTTTCCATTACAAGACATGCTTAATTCATGTAACAGCAACCCCACTTATTATCCAACCCAGAATTTCCTCAATAATTCCAACATCAATTAAACTGCAACAAGTGTTTACCGAAAAAATCTACAAACCATAGAAACCTTGAAAGCAAACATCACCCAAAATTCAGACTGTGAAGCGGACGGAGGCAAGGACTTTCCAATATATGGCTCGCCGTGTCCTTTCTGCCTTGACGCAAATGGGGGTTAGTTCTGTCCTAATGCATGTTATGATGTCCTCACAGTTTTTATAGAATCAGGGAGTCTGCTTCCAGTTTCATTGCAGTATCTATGTTGCTTTTGGAATTATTGAGGAAATGTCGGAATCTGTAGCCAACGGAGCATTCATTTTAGAGCCACAAAAACAGAGCAGTTTTGTTGCACCAAGCGGTATTGCTCATGCGGTAACGTCTGTAGCCTCCATTCTGGAGGTCCCGCGTTCAAATCCCGATCAATCTGTTTGAAGTTTTTTTATAGTTTCCCTAAATCGCTGAGGTAAATACCAGATTGGATATGTAATACTACGACCCAAAGTCCACCTTAAGTCTAAAACAATAGAAAATTAAAAAATAAGTGATAATAGCGAATGCTATGGCATCTATCCACAGACAATGTAAGCAGTTACACTGGACGGCACCCTAATTCCATCTGCATGGCACGAAGCAGAAGTTCCGACTGCCATAATGGCATTTCTGGGGATGAGACCTAGAAGGCTAACTGTCCGCCATTTTGTGTGAAGGCGTTGGTTAGACTGGACGGCATCCTAATGCCATCTTCACGGCACGAAAGGGGTGGTTACAGGGATGAGACGTAGAAGGCTACTTGTCCATCATACATCGTTCTAAGAGTTATCCACTAACAGATCCGTCGCGATATGACCTAGGAGTTAAAGCGACGTAAAATAAATAGTCATAACAATAATGGTTTTGTTTCATTAAATATATTTTAATATTCAAGGTTGTAGAATAGTAGCATTGCTGAGGTAACAAACAAAATCTTTGCCAAACATGGGTATTCATTCGGACAAAAATTAGCAGACGATTTCTGGAAGCGCTGGAGCAGGGAGCACTTGATGCTTCATAGAGCTTACACCAGATACGTTGTCCAAGAGGGCCTGTTCGAGTTGGGGGCGTCGTCCTCCTTCAGGAGAATACCCGCCCGCGCCATATGTGGAGGAAGGCACGTGTTGAACTCCGAGCCGGTAGGGATGATCAGGGTCCGAAGATTCATTACATGCAAATAATTCTTATCCCTTCCTCTAGAAGACGGAGTTATTCGTAATTGTTTTATGCTTTACTTTTGTGCCAATCGTAAAGAGACTCATATAGGTGGTATCCTAATCACCTCTGCATTTCACATAGATTATAAACATCGTTCATTGGTTAGTTTGTATGTCCATGTATTGTTTTTCAGGCCAGTCACATAGAGAACTGATACTGACTGGGTGGAGCAAACGTTGGTTATCTTAAGGTGGAAAGCTTACGGAGGGAAAGACACTATGTCGATCTAGGGGAATGGCCCACATTGTATGCACCTTATTGTATGCATAAGCCGGATACAGAACATAGAATCGAAAGTCAATTGTCACTATATGCCGGCCTTGAAATTCCGTACTACTTCTATGATATTGCAAAAAACGATTGAATAGTGACAAGCACCCTAAACAGCTGAAATATTGAAAAATGTAATAACGAATATCTCGGAAATGCTTAATGCTACAGAAAATGTTATTTAAGAAAATTGTGTATTTTAAACAGATCTACATTTTTATACAGCAAGTTTTTGTTAATCGTAGATTAACAGTTATACAAAATTATATAAAATTCCGGCAAATCTCCTCTTAGAGTATCCTCGTAGAAAAAGCTTATAAAAATCAAAAGGAAAGCCAATAAATTACCTTAGGAGTGAGTTTAGAACAGAATGTGATCTCTTCTATATCTGGTGCCCACCTGCCCGCCCCTTTTAGGTGTTTTACTTATATAGTCAAATCGCGTCAGGAATACAACAAACGTAGCCATTTTTCCGATAAATCGCATGCAAAGTGGGTACTGTCAACCTAAATAAAAAGTGAAATGGGCTAAATATGCGATGTGCTGTTGCTTCTGCGAACGTGAATCATTCGAGTTTTAGACACGCAGATCCCTCGGCTACGCTCTGTCGTCGCTTCGCAGTTACGGCCTATGGGCCGCAACTTGCTACACTCCTCTCCTAAAAAACATCCCACGGCTACGCTTTAAGGCTGAGGGCCCTCAATCTCTTGCCTACGCCTTGAGGCTGAGTATCTTACCGGCTTTGCCAACATTACGTTAGAGCAAGCGTATGACATAGTGACATCTGTTGCACTTATAACACATCATTTTCATCGCTGTGGGGTATACACTAAGAGAAGAAAGTCGAAAATTCCTTCCGAATAAAGAGGACTTCACTGGCTCTTCTCAGAAAATTCCAAACATGCGTTTTATTTCTCATGTAAATATCTTGTTTATATAGCATTTAATCATAATTGTTGGATCGATTTTGGGAAAATCAAAACTGTAGTTTATATAAACTGTAGTTTGGAATTGAGGATAGTAGGTTTCAATCTTGTGAAGATACTGAAATTAAGTATTAAGTTTGGTATTAACCGACACTTCGGTTGATATTATGCTGTACACATGCATACAGAGCCACACACAGACGTTTTTCTAAAAATGTATTTTTTTTTAGATTCAGGGGACCTGAGTAGTATTAGTCCCGGATGAGCCAATTGGATTAACGATAATCCTGCCGCTAGGGGCGCTAGTGTCGCTAGTGTCGCTGCGTGCGACGGCGGCGGCGGCAAGTTTGAAAAGCGCCCTGAGCGGTAGGATTATCGTTATTGCAATTGGCTCATCCGGGACTGTTTTCTTTATTTATAATTTGAATACAGTACATTGGATAAAGATATGTATACATAGTTTTTTGGTTAACATGATGTATTATTTGCTTAACATATGAATACATAGTTTGAGAATAACATAATGGATTATTTAATTACAGGAGATTAACATATGAATAGAATAAATGGACAATATAAGAAATATTAGGAGAAAAAAAGCACACTAAAATTCATAGTTTTTGTTTGAGGCACTAGGACACACAGATTTCGCGCACAACAATGATTTTAAAGTACGTGGTGCACTTTGAGTCCTCGTCATCGCTGCTGCTGCTATCGGCGGTAAATTGGTGGATAGGTTTGGTGATGCAGGTGACGAGCAGGTGAGAGAAACTTTCGTTGACGAACTCGGTGAAGGTTGGTATATAGATGGGGATGGTAAATTCGTTGTAATGGCTGGTTGAGAAGCATCCTGTGGATGTGACTTTGTTGGTTAGAGCAGGAATGTTGCTGTTGCCGAGGTATATGACGCATAGTGCGTCTTGTTTATGCTGGTGTACTTTGGTAGGTACGCATTTGACATGGATGGCGTGAGCCCCTTGGACGTCGAGTGTGATGGTGACAACTCTGCTGTTGCGGAAATAGGAGTTGGAGATGCAGAGGATACGGATAGGTGAAGCTGCGTTGAGAATGAGTTGTAGGTTAAGATTGTTCCCCACGGGGACGGGGTAGGTTTCGTCGGACATTATTTAGGGTTATATGGGGAGAACGTGACGATGTGACGTTTGAAACCGCTGCGTAGTTTTTCCTCGCCTGCGTATATGATGCAGAATGAGTTAGAGTTGAGTTTGTTGACGAGTTCTGGAGAGGCTTTTGCAAATCTTGTTGGTAGGAAAACTTCTGTGTCGTTGTCGAGTTTGGCGACGAGCTTTGTACCGTGAACGGTGTCGATTGTTTTGACGCCGACGACGCGATATGGTACGTGCTGTTGAAGCGTAGATACGCTGAGAGTGTGGGCGCTGCTGGAAAGTTCTTCTAGCTCTTTAAGGACGTCCTGTGACATTCTGACGGCACAGATGGCAGTTTTTGATAAACGGAGGAGGACCGTCTATATGAGTGGTTTGATGAGGAAGGTTGTAGTGTTGTTTACACCTGCGATAAGGTGCGCAAACTACCTGTGCGTCTGCGGGAAGTTGGTTCCACACAAGGTCGACGTCGCTTGGGGGATAACGTTCGAAGATGTATATGCCGTTCTGCAGCAGCACTTGGCGTTCCCTGGGCAGTAGCAGGTGGATTCTTCGTCCGTTATCGAGATACCGATAGAGCACGATGAAGCAGTTCATGTGGTGTTTCTAGCGGAGTACCTTCGAAGGAATTGCTGAATTTGCTTGTTGAGATGATCGAGGTCTTCGTAGAAACCGTGTTGACACTGCGTGCACAGGAGGGTGAGACGGTGCTTAAGTTCGCAGCTGCACGTTTGGTGAAAGCAAAACGAGCAGTGGAAGTCTTTACACGACGGTCCTGGCATTCCCCACGGCTGGCTAGCACCGAATGAAGGGGTAAAGAATGCGCGTGCATAAATATAACCCAACTGCCGGAAGCAGGAAATCACTGGTGGGGGAAAAGTTCGTTGGAGATTTACCACATCAGGGGAAGCACTGGTGGGGGAAAAGTTCGTTGGAGAAACACCACATCAGGGGAAGCAGTGGTGGGGGAAACGTTCGTTGGAGGTTGGCTACATACGCCGGAAGCGCTTAGCGATTATTGCACAACATCCGCAGGAAAAACACTGTGTCCGTTGATTTAACGGTTTTCGCCTTGGAGGAGAACTCTGTTTTGAACGGTGCTGAACATGCAAACGACCACATGAGGGGGAAGCACTGGTGGGGAAAAGTTGGTTGGAGAATTACCACATCAGGGGAAGCACTGGTGGGGGAACGTTCGTTGGAGGTTCACTACATCCGCAGGAAAAACACTGTGTCCGTTGATTTAACGGTTTTCGACTTGGAGGAGAACTCTTTTTTGAACGGTGCTGAACATGCAAACGACCACATCAGGGGAAGCACTGGTGGGGAAAAGTTGGTTGGAGAATTACCACATCAGGGGAAGCACTGGTGGGGGAACGTTAGTTGGAGGTTCACTACATCCGCCGGAAGCGCTTAGCGATTATTGCACAACATCCGCAGGAAAACACTGTGTCCGTTGATTTAACGGTTTTCGACTTGGAGGAGAACTCTGTTTTGAACGGTGCTGAACATGCAAACGCCGTGAATGTGATCGGGTATGATATAGGATGCTTCGCGACCCGAATGCGGGAGCGAAGGGCGCGAGATGTTTGGGTGAGGTGCGGTTGGAACGCTGGTAGAAATACATGCGCACTAAGAACTATTTTGTGAGATGCGCAGTGCGAAATGGGTGTTGAGGAAATGATGAACCTCGAGGAATGTTCTAAAATTGGCGCACCGTATGTACTTGGTGAACTGCGTGAAATTCATGTCATGTAAGGGAACGTTGGAGGCATGGTTGTGAAGCATGTACTTGTGGTATGCCATGATTTGATTTTGCACGTCCGTCTCTTCCTTCTTTTTGTGATAGATGATGTCGGTAATGATGCGCTGCAGGGTATGCAACACGTGCCATTCTTGTTGGTTGAGCGTAACGGATGCGCCTTGCGGTTCTTTGAAAACGAGCTTTAGCTTTCCGAACACAAACTTAAACACGATGGTGACGCTGTCGCTGAACTGAAATTGCTGTAGACGTTCCTGCGGGTCATTCAAGCGTTTGTGAATGATGGGGATGGCTTCGACGAGTTTGTGCCACTGCGAGGAACTCATGACGACTGCGTTGTGCTGTCCACATTTGGCAATGGTGACGACGAGATGGTGCGGCGGCCGGGTGGAGAATCCCACACTGACGAATTTAGTTTGTTGCGGGTTGAGGAAGTAGATATCCGCCAGAGGACCCACAACTGCACTGTGTTGCAACTGTGCTGGCGGAGCAGGGCTGTCGGGATGCTGTTGGAGGTCGAAGATGGGTAGTTTCCTTTTTTCCCCGGGTTTTGAGGTGGTCGGGGTTCGACATCCGGTCATACTGGAACACACAAAACAATAATAACAATGTGAGGGATAGAGAGAGATAAACAGGATAGAAAAAAAAAGCAAGCTAATACATAGGTGCGGACCTACCTGGTCGGCGTGCTGCATGGCAGCAGGACTGTATCCGCGCGCTGCATGGTACACTCTGAATGAGGCGAGCGACACCGTGACGTTGCTTTTTATATGAGCAGGAGCGTCTTCTGAAAGCACGTGCAAGACGATAGATTAGCTTAGATGTGCTGAATAGTGACACACACACACACACACACACACACACGTACTCACCTTCAAGGGTTCACAAGTTTGCCGAGCGTCAGAGCACTTTGCGCGGCATGCGTTTTTGAACGTTTTGCGAATGACGACATCATTATGCGCGTGATTGCTGACGTGAAATTTTGAGAAGAATGTATGCTTAGGCAAGCCGGAGCAGCGGTGGGAGAGGTAGGCGATGACGTAATGACCGCACGTGGTGCTGTCGAAACCTTGCAGCCTTCTAGCGTTGGTGGACCAATGCGTCCCGCAGACCGAATTTAAGAACCGGAGAAAATGGGGTGAAAGCGGTCCTATGCCGTAACTGTCAAAATATTCTGCATGCGAGTTTTTGTCCACAAAGATGCAAACCCAGTGTTGCCCTGATTTGGTGCTGGGGTCGGTGTTAGCCACTAGCGCCAAGGGAGGCGTTCGAATGCCGTGAAGTACGGGTAGTTTATCGCAGGGGTAGACGCCTAAAAAGTGAGAGCGCGTAGAGGGGCATGTCGATAGAAACCGTTGAATTTGAAAGGTGTTCATGATACCAAAATGGATCGGTTGGCGTCGATTTCGACCGTGCGATGTATTTCCGCTAGCAGCAGAAGTATGACCGGTTCTGTCAATTTATCGGCAAAACCGATGCTTATAGAGACGGTTCCGTGGCGCTGACCCGAGATGTGAGACTCGTTAGCGCTCATGTCTGCAGTGAGATCGAAAACCATTATCGTATACCCTTGCGGGTAGGTTTCTCTGGAGATGGAGTGTCCCTCGTCCTTGAAATGAATGCCTAGGCCGTCCTGCAGGGTTTGAAAGCATTGCAAATAGTGTCCTTTTGTAAAGTCGGGTTGCAGAGGTTAGGAGGGAACGGGTTGCCCATTCACGTAGAGCTGAAAGAAGTTCATTTTAAAATGTTTCAAGTTGTACGGATTTGAGTTAAAATGGCCGGAATAGGCCTTGTCGGTGACCATGGCTACTACCACTCTCCTTGGAACTTGCCCTACGCACACGTCGCTAAACGTCATTGCCCTGGACTCCTTGGGGATGCTGAGAGCGTGAAAGCTGACGTCTTTGTGATGGTACTTTGCGTTGCCCTTTGCGAGCACGGCCTGGTGCGCGAGCTTTATGGTCGGCGAGGGCCGCACCGATTTTAAGCGCAGCGTGGCAGACACGATGTCGGCGTACCCCTTAAAGGTATCTACGTCGGAAAACAGATAAAACTGGGGAGAGGCGGGAGTGAGCTTGACGGTCATGCTAACGTTGTTCAAAAGCAGCTTCTCCTGTCTAAAAAGAGCGTTGGACAGAGGACCAATGAGCTGCACGACGTTGCTCCCTTTGGTAAACCCCTGACGCCACTGAAAACCCGCATTGGCGATAAAAGTGTCCATGATGCCTGCCGTGTCCTTTCTCCAGAGGGTAGATTCTAGTTTGGTGTTCATGGCATCTTCGGAGTAATTGAGAAGCGTCTCGAGGTAGGTTCTATAGGGGTAACCGGCTTGCGGCATGGAGACGATGACGTTATTGAGGGTTACCTCCATCTGTTGAAACAGGGAATTTAAGGCGTTGTTGACCAGAGTGGCGTTAGCGTCAGCGTTTAAGGCCTCTCCTTTGTCATCTACAATGCGCACCATGAGCTCGAGTACGACGTAGGTCAGGTCTAGGTAATCGTCCGCATTTCCGGAATAATGAAAGGTGATGGGGGCATTTTTCATTAAAGTGTTTTGAGGGTTTAGGTATAGGAACCGTGACTCCTCGATGCTCATCTGAACCGGCACCTCTGTAAAGAGATCCAGTTCGGAACTCATGTGGACGGTCGCGTCTGCCATTACGAAAATACGTCTTGCACCTTGCGCCTACCGCGTTTCAGCTTGGACTGCTTGCTCTTTCTGGATTTGCTCGATTTTATTCTCTTGAGACGCCTGGCGCCGGAACCGAGCATGGCATCGAGCTTTTCGTCGGCTTTTCGCTTTAAATTGTATCCGGACTCCTTGAGCCTCCGCTGGAGCGCTTGCTTCGGCGCTGCTCCCGCCACAGTCACATCGGACAGAACGTGAGCGCCCGCCTTTAAGGCCTCCTTTCCGACTGCTTTTGCTCCGCTCTTTAAAAACGGTAGCAACCTTCTGAAGAGTCCTCCGAGGGCTGAAAAGAGACCGCTGCCTCTTTGGTAGCGCTTGCCCCTGTAGAGAGCGAAATCGCGATGGTGGAACGCTACGCCGGTCTGATTGAGGTAGTACCGCGTTACGGCGTGCACGTCCATTACGCCTGTTTCGGACGAAAAGCGAGAACTACAGTAGAGGAAAATCCGTCGGCGAATGGCAAGAGATCGCCGTAACCGTTCCTTAAATCTATGTTGACCGTCTTGAAGTCTTGCTGAATCAAGGGTACCCAATTTTGGGGAAAAAACGTCTTTTCGTCGCTCATGTAAGTGTTGTTGCTTCTTTCGTATTCCACGGCAGCGCTCTCTATGACTTGGGCGAAGGTGTCGCCCACGACTTGCGGGGACACTAGATTACAATAGACGAACATTTCGTAAGGAAACCCCATATAAGGATCTACGGGGTGTTTAGCAGCTTTTTCGAGAACGACGTTGACGTAGGGCTCGAAACCCAACATTTTTGCCATAGCGGGCGTTAAGAGCAAACTGTGGATGCGGTGTAGAGGTCCCGGAGGGTCCTCCGATTTTGAAACGTCTCGTTTGGGTCTGACGGAACGAGCCGCCGCGGGTTTCTGCTGCCCCGAAGCCCGGGGCTTCGGTTTCGGCTTGGGTCTCTGGTGGGGCGCATCGTTGAGAGCTTCGTATTCGCCGACCGCGTACGGTACGACCGTGCGCGCGACATTTTCCACAAACCCGTCGAACGGAATGTCGGGTAGTGGTTCGGGATGGGCGACGGCGGCATTCACGCCCACCGTCTGCTTGCGCTCGTCGAAGAGGAAGAAGTTTTCCACGTGCAAGTGTTCGAGTAGAACGGCGTTGACGAGGTTCACCAAGTCTTTGGGATTGTGCACGATGCCTTGCGGCATTTGCAAACTGAATTTGGAATGCGTTGGGAGGAGCGTCATGGTGTACTTGGCGCCCGCCAGACGGGCATCGTCTGGCGAAAGGTTATAAAATTTCACCGGATACCTGACCTTTTGCAGGGCGACCTCCCATTCTCCCTGCAGAACGATTCTCTCGGGCAAGATGTTAGAAAATCTAGCCGTGGTGTTTTCGGTAAAGTGTTCCATGGAAGCGTTGCTCACGAGAGTGATGGAGAAGGGCTTGGTCTTAATCATGTCGAATCGACGGTCGAAGCCAGAACCCACGAGTTAAACTTTGCCGGATACCCCTTCCACTTTACCAAGACCTGCTTGCGGCGCCCTCGGCCCTTGGTCTGTAAAACGCGCTCGATCTTAAACGTCCGAGGTAGCGCGACCTTTTGTAGCTCCTGGGTGTAAAATGTGCCGTCTATGGTTTCTCCGGCCAGATCCTTCAACTTATATACCACCGGCCGACCGCGCACCACCTCGGCTATCCGAAATATTTCGTCCGTCCAATTCTGCTCGTAGCCCTTGTCGAATTTCACTTTTTCTTTAGAGATGCGCACGTGATCGCCGACGGAAAATGTGGGTTTCCCTGCGCGAGGTAGGGTGCTATTTGCATAGAGATTGCGGTACACTCGTAAAATGTTAGATTCGTTCACGTCCTTCGGAGCCATTTTTATGGACCTGTGATGCGAGCTATTGTACGACTCGAGTAAGGCCGGAAGGACATCCAGGTATCTGTAACTGTTTTTGTGCGTGAAATACCTCCACATCTTGGTTTTTAAGGTGCGGTTGAAGCGCTCCACGACGCTGGCTTTAACGTTATTTTTGGTTGTGTAATGTTTCACGTCGTGTTTCTTCAGAAAGTCGCGAAAAGTCTTGTTGGTAAACTCTGTTCCCTTGTCCGTCTGGAGGACCCTGGGGACGCGTTGGGAGAATATGGAGCGAAACGCTTGCGCGACCTCGGTACCCAGCTTCGATTTCAGGGGTACGGCCCAAGCATATTTGGAAAATACGTCGATAACGGTCAGAATGTACACGTAAGGTTTGTTATGTTCCCTCACGCTGTTCATGACGTTTAGATCGGCCTCCCAAAGATCGTCCATATTCGTCACGTGATAACATCTGGTGGGGAACCGCTTTCTGACCGCTTTGTGCAGAGTGTAACTGTCCCGGGTTCGAAGGAAGGACTCGATGTTCGCCTTAGACGCGCCCGTGGCCTTTCGAAGGGGCTTGACCGTGCCCAAACCGGCATAGTGTTCCGGTCTGGCATAGTATCGCCTTAGCGCCTTCCATTCCTTCATGCTTTACTTGTACAGGGGCTGCCAGACGCGCTTGCGAAAATGGTACGACGCGGAAGGCGATTTCGATTTCTTTTTCGGAGTGGCAGGGTTTGCCCTCTTCTTTTTGCGAGGCGAGAGGAGGTTGACCTTTATGGTTCGGGGTTCGACCTCCTGCTTCACCGGGACGCGCTCGTGCACGTCTTCGTAATCGTCGTCGTCGTCGTCGCCGAGGAAGGGCTTTCTGACTTGTGCCACGAGATCGAGGTAGTTGTCCAATTTATGTTTTACGAGCCGCCACTTTTCGTCGGTAGAGAGCTTTGCGCTCTGCAGGTTCCGAATTTCTTTAGCCAATCTGGTTATGGTGCGGTCTACAGCGTGAAGCTTGTCGACGGTCTTCGGTTGCGGTGCAACGAGGATCTGCCTGCCGTACTTCATCCTGTTAATTTCGACACTAGCGCGCCGCCGAGCGAAGCCAGGACGGGTAGGAGGAATGCCGGCAAAAAACCTCCTTTTTGAACCAAGATGCTCTTCTTCTTCTTCAGAGGAACCTGTTTATCCGTCAACTTCCTCCAAGAAGCCTTGTGCTTCTTTAGGCGAGCCAAGCACTTTGCGGGAAGTTGCACGTGACCTCTGCACACGTTGAGCATGCATTCGCTAATGGCCTTGATCAGATCGCCGTCGGCATTTTTTAAGAACTTTTTGCGCAGAGGGGCCTTCGCCTTAGCCAGAGCCGCCAAATTACCGTGCTGTCTCGCTATGTGAGGACTGGTCAGCGTCGCGAGCCTTGACCTACCTCTAGCCATGCTTGCGCGATAATGACGTACGCTCCAAAAGCGATACTTTTTATTTAGACTCGACGGTCTCAGTCGGGCAAGGCCCTGCCGGGATGATATGGAACGAAACGAACCCGAGTCCTCTCGGCGGTCTCAGTTGGGTACGAAATAAGAGAGGTTTTCCCCCGGCAGCACGCCGGTTCGATACCTGTATCGGGCGGGCGTGTACTGGGTGCAGTCCAACACGAGATACCCGTGAGGGCGTTCAGCGGCCTTCTCGAAGGCCTCCAAGAGAAACCTAGAGTTCCTGGGTTCGATCTGCTGGCACAGTCTCTCGATCTGCATCTTGTCCCGGTTGTTCTTGAAGACCACGACGTAGTTCGCATTCAGAGAGATGTTGCGATATTTCTGATCCTGCGGAAACACGTTCTGCAGGATGTAGACGATGCCGAAGCGCTTATGATGGGAGTCTCTGGTGAAAAAATTGGACACGTCCTTCCCGCCACCCTCCAGCATCAGATCGTCGAGGACGACGAGGTCGTTCTCGCCCACCGAAGCAAGTTCGGGTATGCCCGCGTGGGTCTCGCAACGCAGAGCCGAGAGTTCGAGTCTCGACGAATACTCCGGAGGGTGGCACCACAGCACCCTCCTGGGGCGCACGTCGAACATCCGGTGCGCGTGGCGCAACAGGTTTTTCACGAAGGTCGACTTGCCGCAGCGCGACGGCCCCGCCACGAGCAGCGTGCTGGGAAACTCGAATCGCCGCAGGTCTCGGGGACCGGGCATCGTCTCCTCAGGGCGCCCGGTTCGAAATGACTTTGGCGCGGCTACGGACGTCTCATTTATGCGTTCCTCTTGAACCCGTAGGGATAGGAATCGTGATCGCCGGCGAGCACGCGCTTGTTGACCACCATCCTAAACGTCTTCGAGCTGGGTTCGGTGACGACCGTCCAAGACGGTTTCCGCGAGATCTGCGTGCCCGCCAGCTTCACCGCGCGGTCGTTGTCCCTCAGCACCGTGTCGCGAATCACCTCCGCGTTCACCAGCTCCAGGTTGCCCGAATTGAGCGTGATCCCCTTCTCCTTGCACACCGAGAAGGTCTTGCCCGTTTCGGGGCAAACGATCTCCATGCAGTAGCTCTTGGGCCCCGTGGAGGCGAACCGGGCGATGTAAGAGCCCCGCCCGTACTTCTCCAGCTCGTCCGTCATGTCCCCCAGGAGGCGTCCGACGGACGGCGTCCAGTCGCCCGGAGCGGCGGCGACGACGACGGAATCGGTGTCGAAGTAGCAGACCCGTTCTCCCAGCCTCTTCAGGTAGGAGTAGAGCACCAGGCGCGCGTGAGCCGTGGTGTAGGCCGCCAGGACGGCGTTGGCGGCGGGGTTGACCTTGCGGCACTCCTCGCGGTACCTCCACACCACGTACATGATCCGGTCGGTGACGGGCACGTAGGTCTGCACTTCCACGCCCGGGTCGTTGAGCAGCTCCAGGAGTCGGTCGTACCGGTCCACCAGCTCGCACATGGGGAGGTTTTCCCTCTGCCCGAGTTTGCCCCAGAAGCTGTTGAGCATCAGCTTGGCCAGCTCCCGCCTGCCGGGGTTGGTGGCGACGGCCTGGGGATTCAGGGTGACGCCTTCGTGCTCGAAGAATTGCTCCACGTACTGCTGCTTTGCGGCAGGGTCGTCGCAATCCGAGGGCCAGCCGGAGGCTTCGGTCTTGATCTTCAAGAACTGATTCACGTAGTCCTCGAAGAGACCCTTAGCTCCGGTGGTCGGTTCGTGCCGCACCACGTCGTACTCCCAGATCTCGTGGACGCGCAGCAAGCGGTACCCCTCCTCCAGGGCGACCTTCATCTCGTCGATCACCCAGGTACCCGACAACGCCCTCTCGCGCTCTCCGTGGTGGCACTCGTCTTGGTTCTCCGCCTCCGCACAAGCGCGGCATAGCGGGAACATGAGCTTGCCGCCGATGCGCGCCGGTAGCACCGGGTGGTACAGGTGTTGCGGCGGTAGAACCTCGCACTTCACCAACCCGCCCCCCACGTCTTCCAAGCGCGGGAATCGATCCACGTGGATCTTGGGGTGGCCCGCGGGGTAGGGCTTCGTCTTGTTCACGTACGGGTACAGGCTGCATACGTCGTAGTAGTAGATCTTGCTATCCCCCTTCGCCTCGCAGTACGTCTTGGTGCAGTCGGTGCGACCTCCGTAGAAGGCGTCTCTGGGGTTCAGGGGTTCGGGTACCGGAAAGTCCCTTGCGTGGCGCGCCAGGTCCTGGTTGGCCTTCATCGCGGCGTTAAACTCGCACTCCCACATTTCCACCACGGCGTAGCCGGCGGCCTTGATCTTGGCCGTGACCTTCTCGGTGCTCTCTAACCTGGAGGTCATGGTTTCGTGTCCCGAGTTGTATATCGCCGCATGGCGATTGTGAAAGCACCGCCTGCAGCCGTGGTAAAAGCACCCGTGGAAAAAGTACGCGGTTTTTTCGGCCTCTCTGTACCCGTCCACCTTGTGCCCCATGATTTTAACTTCGCGTCCTCGCATGGCGTGCTGGATGACGATGCGGTTTTGCATCTCTAGCCAAGTTAGCCATATGCATGCGGCGCGAGACTGCCGGTCCGCTAGTCGATACCCGCCCGCTGGCAAGAGGGCAATTTTTTTAAGCGGCATGAAGCGCTTTCTATACACGCACATGCACGCCTGCGCAATGGTGACGCATTCTCTGAACGGGTCTATTCCGTTCTCGTCCAAGAATTCCCTTCTGAATTTGGAAACTCCCTGACTAAGTAGAAATACGTCCATCTTGCAATACGCCACCATTTCCGCCCTCATGTCGAAGACGTACCCGGAGGACGCCTTTTCTTCGTGCCACTGCTCGAAGGCTTTCCGACCCTCCGCCGACATGCCCTCCGGGCAGTAATGCCTTTTGTCGGGAATCGAACCCACGTACCGCTCGTTTTCCTTCGTGTTAAACAGGTACGGGAAATAACCTTTGCATTCCTTCAATCCGAAGGTCTTGGAAAAGCGGGAGAGTGGCATGGGTATGAAGTTGAGCGAGTCTAGAAATGTGACGTCACCGTACCTCATCCTGTAGATCTTGCTGCCGTTCATGATGAGCTCCGGCACCCAGTCTAAGTGCGCCACCGTGTACTTTAATAGAAACTGCCCGTCGTAAGCTCTGAGGTTATGCGCCACGACGTAGACGTCCCAGGCTTCGAACCTCGCCTGCGCGATGTGCTCGAAAAGCTGCTTCACGGGCTCGTCCATAAACACCCATTCTTTGCAACCGCATTCGGTACAGTATGCCGTCTTGTGGCGTTCGTCGATGCACAGCGAACAGGCTTGGTACAACACGCACAAGTTAGGTACATGCTGGTATGTGTCCTTTTTGCCGGTATATGCAATGTTTTGCGTGCATTCAAAGTCGATAAACATAAACACGTACCGGTTTCTTTTGTTCTTTGTGGCATACGGCTGCATATAGCACATGTGGCTAGAATTCACGTGTGCCTTGCAATGATTGCAGTACTTTTCCCCGCACTGGTGCGCGGTTTTTCTGTGCCTCGCATTCACGAGCTTATTGCAAGACGTGCACACCTTTTCTACATCGCACACCGACAGCGCCTTTGGGTAAAAAACGCCTTTCTTTGCGTGGTTTGCAAAGCATGTCGGTCCCTTAAAATCTCTGTTGCACTCGGCGCAGCGTATGTAGGCGTCAAATCGCGCATCGCACTGCTGATGGCATTTAGCACACCTGGCGTCGCACCTATGAAATTCTTTTTTGTGTGCCGAGGGATGATGACACCGGCGGCAATACCATTTGCATTTAAAGCACTTGTGAAGGTTCACGATAGCATTAAAGTGCCCGGCGTGGAGCATGACGTCGATGTATTTATCGCATTTCTTATCCGACGCGTACAGCACGTGCTTCCCCGTATGATCGCCAAACACCGTCACAGCGTAGCCCTTTAACGCTGCGTCGAAGCGTCTGACGTCGTCTATCGTGCAGCTGTCGTGGCCTTGACCGATGCTCGCGCACAAGGCTACGGCCTTCGATTTTTGTAGATACTCGGAACGCGTCATCGTTCTATAATTGACGTCGCGGTCCACTTTGGCTTTAACTACAACAATGGCTCTTGCTAAACACAAGTTGTCTTTGTTGGCTATTTCGACAATGCCTTTATTGTCCCTACAGGCATCGCAAGGTTGGTGGCACGAACCCGAGACCTCCTTGGTCCACACAAACGTCACGTGAAGAGGCCCGCTTAGCAAGAATTGTTGGTTACTTTGCATTACTTTTTCGATGCTTCCAACAATGACATCCGCATTCAATTGCTCTATGCGCCTCACGCTCATGTTGAAGGTTGGGACGTCTCCTTTTCGTCTGTTATGGATATGCCTAAATATCCGGGTTCGTTTTCTAACAGGTTCTCTTTCGCAAAGTTTAGAATATCGTTAAACAAATGCGATACCCATTGCTCCGGGTTAACATCTCTGGGGACCGGGTTTAACGTAATTTGAGACTCTGTAAAGCCGGAAAAAAGCTTTGGCAGCCTCCTCTGCTTGTGTCCTATAATTTCGAACGTAGGCTGCAAGGTGTCATCGCGACTTCCTCCGGGTTGTTGGTCCATCTTATCGTCCGAATGCACCGATCGCTCTTTCCCTGCAAAGTGCTGCGGCTATTTTGTTTTTATTTTAAAATTATTTTTCGTCAAATAGAACGATTTTGTAGAAAAACACACTATCGCTTTCGTTTCTAACTACGGGTTTTTGCTGTTGGCACCGGGTTTTTATAAGCTCGCTTATCGCAACCGTTGTTTCATCATTTGCGTCGAGTTAAATGCCTCGTTTCGCTAAAAAATTGTCTAGTTTTAAAAACTAGAGTCATTCTGACACCAGCCGCCACTGCACAATTCCCACCGCCGACATAAAGGTTGCATTTATTGTATTGCTGACGAATTTCCGCATCTCTCACCTTTCACTGTCATCAGCACACGGCTCTTTTGCGTATAGCGCTGAATGCGAACGAGCTGACCTCAGTTATTCCTGATGTTATTAGTGCAATATTAAAACTATGAGTATCGTGTGTAGTGTTTTATGTTGTGCCAGTGCATACGTGTTATGTAAAATGTATGAATTAAATACAATCAGCAGATCCTTCCTTTCTAAGGAGTAACACCAACTGTTGAATATAAATTCTCAAAGTGCTCCGTTCGTACGACCTCTACCCTCTATTTCTTATAGGTGAGTACGAAAGTTTATTTTCATATCCACTTAATTTTAATCCGGATAAACTTTTCGGGAAATGGTTGCATTGCACAACCGTTAGACATCCAAAGGGACGCTATACACTGGTCTTAAAATTCTAAATTCTTTGCATCAACATGGCGAGCAAGAACTGAAAGGCGACATGTCTTTTAAAAAAGAATGGCTAAGCACTGTACAATTTAAATTTTTTGTATTCTATGTTTTTCTCAAACCTTAGCAGTTATACAAGATCATAGAAAATTTCTTCCGAATCAAGAGGACTTCACAGGCTATTTCCACAAAATTCAAGATATACATTTTATTTTTCATATAAATGTCTTTAATATATGGTGTTGTAATTAAAATCGTCAGAGACAATTTTAGAAAATAAAACATTTCGGAAAATAGTTCATGTAAAGGGTAATTTGGGGTGGAGAGGTTTTCTTGAAACTCTCTGTGTCGTATCTTTGGAAGGTACTCAACCTAAATACCAAGTTTAGTATTTATCCGACTTTTCATTTTTGAGTTATGCTGCTCTGACACATACACACAGAATTTTCTAAAAATGTTTTTATTCAGGGGACCTCAAAACAAGTATTTAGTTTTCCAGTGAAATCTCAATATTGAATATTTGGATGCATTGTATTGTGCATATGTTTCATTTAAATACCCACAAACTGGGTCTGTGATTATTACTTATTGTTTTTATGTGTTTCAGTGGGTGAATAATAATTAGTTTGTTGGTATCGTTATTACAGTGCTGTTTCACTTGTGAAATTCCGTTCTCTTTGTATGAAAATGAAAAAAGAAAAGTTAAAAGAATGACGAGTTTTAGTGAGAAAGGTCTAAAGCTTTTAAACATTAAAATCAACATGCAAACTTTGTAAATAGAGAACGCCACAAAGTAATAATAATAATAATAATAATAATACACATAAATTGTGTGCTTTAACGTCCTTGTACAGTAAGGCTTCGTTTCCTACGGTTTAACAGTTGTACAAAACACATTCACAATGAGACTACTTCACAGCAATTCCCAGAAAATTGAAGTTATACATTTTATTTGTCATGCAGATATCTTAAACATACCGTACCGTAATCAAAAGGGGTTAGAGCCATTTTTAAAACAATAAAAATAATGAACTTTCTCCCGCTAAACGGGTAGTTTGCGGTGTGGGAATTTTCTTGAAAATCTACGGTTTGTTAAATTTTTTTATACGCTACTATTTTAGTGTGTGTGTGTGTGTGTGTGTGTGTGTGTGTGTTTGTGTCTGTGTGTGTGTGTGCGCGAGTACGTGCCTAGTATCCGTGCGCCACAAGCCAAAACGATGACATTATACAAAAACTTTATCATCTGCCTACCGGACAGGGAAAACGCGAAAAAACCTGAAAAAAGCTCTAAGAGTATTCTAACGCTTACCGATCTGGAAAATATCATATGTTTAAGATAATGTCATGAGAAATGAAATGTATATCTCAAATTTTCTGGGAATGTCTCCAAAAGTATTCTTCATTGTGAACGCCTTTTGCATAACTGGTAAACCGTAAGAGATAGACAAAATTTTACTACACAAAAAATGTAGATCGGTTAAAATACACAACCTATACCATATACATTTCTTTTGTTGAGTGAACCGTTTTCGAGATATTGCTTGGTATTTCCTTAAATTTTCCAATACTTATACTCTTTCACTTTCTCTACCACGTATAGCAAGTAGGGAAAGTATTGCATTCCACCCAAAAATTCGATACCGAGATTTCACCGTAAATACACGTTTTGAGACCTCCTGAATCCAAAAAAGCATTTTTCAAAACATATGCGTGTGTGTGTGTGTGTGCGCGAGTATGTGCCTAGTATCCGTGCGCCACAAGCCAAAACGACGACATTATAGAAAAACTTTATCATTTGCCTACCGGGCAGGGGCAACCGCGAAAAACCTGAAAAAAGCTCTAAGAGTATTCTAACACTTACCGATCTGGAAAACCCATGAAAACAAGATAGTACACTTTTTTAAATTTTATCAAAAAATGGCTATAACGATTTTCATGAAAATATCATATGTTTAAGATAATGTCGTGAGAAATGAAATGTATATCTCAAATTTCTGGGAATGCCCCCAAAAGTATTTTTCATTGTGAACGCCTTTTGCATAACTGGTAAACCATAAGAGATAGACAAAATTTTACTACACAAAAAATGTAGATCGCGTTAAAATACACAACTTACGCCATATACATTTCTTTTGTTGAGTGAACCGCTTTCGAGATATTGCTTGTTATTTCCTTAAATTTTCCAATACTTATACTTTTTCTTTCTCTACTACGTATAGTAAGTAGGGGAAGTATTGCATTCCACCCAAAAATTCGATACCGAGATTTCACCGGAAATACACGTTTTGAGACCTCCTGAATCCAAAAAAAGCATTTTTTTTTGAAAACATGTCCGTGTGTGTGTCTGTCTGTCTGTCTGTGTGTGTGTGTGCGAGTATGTGCCTAGTATCCGTGCGCCACAAGCCAAAACGACGACATTATAGAAAAACTTTATCATCTGCCTACCGGACAGGGACAACCACTAAAAAAAAAAAAAAAAAAAAACCTGAGAAAACCTCGAAAATTAGAAACGGCTTCGTCAGCCACTACAGAAAACGCCTACCAAACAGCGTAAACCTATGAAAAAGCAGAAAGGACTTGCATTCGTTTACCAACCGCAGAAAACCTCCAAAAAACTAGTTATTTTTTTTAAAAAAAGGAAAAGTCGAATAATATAAGTATGGCAGCTGCAACGGGTGTGTGTGTGTGTGTGTGTGTGTGTGTGCGAGTACGTGCCTAGTATCCGTGCGCCGACAAGGTAAGACTTCATCATTTGCCTACCGGGCAGGGACAACCGCTAAAAAACCTGAGAAAACCTCGAAAATTAGAAACGCCTTCGTCAACCAGTACAGAAAACGCCTACCAACCAGGGAAAACCTATGAAAAAGCAGAAAACCCCCAAAAAACTAGTTATTTTAAAAAAAACGAAAAAAAAGGAAAAGACGAATAATATAAGTATGGCAGAAACAGCTTGCATTCGTCTACCAACCAGAGAAAACCCCGAAACACTAGTTATTTAAAATTGCTGATGAGTTCTGGATAGGCTTTTGCAAATGTTGTTGGTAGCAAAACTCACCTTTTCCATCACCTCCAACATACCCCACTCCCACACCTTTTTTCTTTCCACCAATCATAATCTCTCTTATTCTCACCAATCAACAACTTTCATTTGTTCCTTTCCACCAATAACATCACTTCTTATTCCCACCAATCACAACTTCACACGTCACTTTCTGTTATACTTTTTATCCCTCGTTCGCCATCTTTCCCCCTCTTTCAGACCCCAACCGCCGCACAGACAACGCCTCACCGCTCCTTAACCTCAACTTCGTGCCTCCGCCATCTTATTTAGTTCACATTTTTACCACCGCGCCTCTCATCTCCCAACCAGATTGCCGGCAAGAACAGATCTCGTTCATTCGCACCTCGACGGTTGACTCGGCAGCAGCTACTGCAAACACCTACGTCGTACACGTTTTTGACTGCTTTCGACCGGCTATGAGAACCCTGCTCCTACGTACGCTAGCGACCATCACGATGGTCCAGTACCAGGTTTTTGGTATAGTTAAATTACGCCTCTGCAAAGGGTGTCTGTACCGCTTTAAAAACCTAGGTATATCAGTGCGTAGTGATGTTGGTTGATCTTAAAGCTGGTTAAGCATTTTCAAAAACAGTTTGCTTTTATTTTTCCGCCTCGCGTGCCGCGCTTTTGGTGACGCATCCACACCGGTAACAGGTAAGTACCACACGCATAATTATTTTTCGGACCTGCTTGGCGTAGGAATATATCCTTTCGTGTTTTGGTACTGTAACCTCAAATCTCCTTACCCTCCTCTTGCGTCCGCCATCTTGTTTAGTTCTCACCGCATCTCCTTGTCGCAGACCCTCCGCCATTTTTAGTTCCCACTATTTTAACCTCAAAATCTACTCTTCTAAACTCTTGCTACCGCCATCTTCTTTTAGTTCCCATTCTCACCACCGCGTCTCCTTACCCCCACCTCTTGCGACCGCCATGTTCACCACTAACCTCCAAATTTCCTCGTCCTTAAACCTCTTGTCTCAACCACCTTGTCTAGTTCCCATTTTCGCCACCGCATCTCATATCGCCCCATCTCTCTATCCACTCAAGAAAACTACCATCCAACGTTCAAAAAAATTGCTGATCAGTTCACGACAGGTTTTTGCAAATCTTGCTGCTAGCAAAACTTACCTTCCCCATCACCTCCAATATACCCCACTCCCACACCTTTTTCTTTTCCACCAATCATAATCGCTCTTATTCCTACCAATCAACAACTCTCATTTGTTCCTTTCCACCAATAACATCACTTCTTATTCCCACCAATCACAACTTCACACGTCACTTTCTGTTACACTTTTTATCCCTCGCCCCCTATCTTTACCCCTCTTTCAGTACCGACCTCCGCACAGACAACACCTCGCCGCCCAGCTCCTCTCCATCACGCGAACTCCATACTCTTCCATCTTCCTTCCTTCATCTCCCACCCCAAATTAACGAACCAATCAAAACACTCCACGTCACTTCCTCAATTCTTTCAACTCGTCCCGGATGAGCCAACCGATTTAACGATAATCCTTCCGCTCAGGGCGCTTTTCAAACTTGCCGCCGCCGTCGCACGCAGCGACACTAGCGACACTAGCGCCCCTAGCGGCAGGATTATCGTTAATCCAATTGGCTCATCCGGGACTAATACTACTGACCTGTGAAAACTCATCGAATTTTTGGGTGGAATATAATAATTCCTCTTACCTACTATAGGTAGGTTCCAGAGAAAGTAACATCACTTTTAGAATAAAAGGTCCGTGTGTGCGTGTTTCTGTTTGTCTGTCTGTGTCTATATCTATGAACAGTATAACTCAAAACCGAAATCTCGGATGAAAACCAAACTTGGGATTCAAGTTAAGGATACTCCAAGAATGACCCACGAAGATGTTCAAGAAAATCTCCCCATCCTAAACTACCATTTACATGAAACGTTTTTCGTTATTGATTTTCTCAAAAATCCTTCAAATGATTTTGAATCATAAAGTATTTGCATGGCAAATAAAATGTATATCTTGAATTTTCTTGGGAATAGCCTACAAAGTTCTCTTCATTCTGAGAAACCTTTATATATTTGGTAAACCTTAAGATATACATAAAATCTCACTACACAACTTGTGTAAAATAAAGTTTTTATTGCGTTCACGATTTCCGAGATTTTCTTTGTTAATGATTTGAATTTTAAAAAACTTGTATTTACTTTAAAGAATATGTCGCCCTCTATTTTTCCACGTGGTCATGCAAGGAGCATGGCGTTTCAATGCTATCACATAGTGAGACGCGTTTTAAAATATATTACTTTAGGCTACTGAATTTTTCTTATAACTATAACAGAATGTGTAATTAAGATGCATCTCGATTAATAAGAGACAGAATAGTAAGTTTATAGAATAGTTTATAGAAGATTGAGTAGAGAGAGTCATATGAACGCAGCACATCAGATTTTTATTACTTTCTTGGATTAGATTGTGAAGCGGAGGGGGATTCGGCACCAATCCAGTGAGTTTGTATTTTTATTTCATTTTGTATATATGAGCGCTCTTTAACTGCTATGGTTCTTAACGTACCACTCTATATTGGGCGTGAAAGACCTGACATTTTGCTCAGAGGCCTCTTTATGAAGCTAGTTCCATGCTAAGGATTTTTACGTCCGAAAAAATCCATCGCTCTCCGCCAAGTTTGAACCCGCGAACTCGGGAACTAGAGGCTAGCATGGTAACCACTACACCACGGAGGACGACCCAGTGAATCTGGATATTGTATCGACACCACATGAGGGGATGGAACCATCGGATGATCGATACCACGATCGACGGTACAGAAATGACAGGGTCCCTACTGTTTCCAGATATAGACGTCACGGCAGTCGGACAGGCAAACCGGGGACCCCATTCCAAATAGGGTCCAACGCCCCAACAGGCGGCGGTCTTTATACCCGGCAACCAACCGAATGCCAAGAAACGGAGGAAGTGCTCAGATAACATCATTTTTCCCTTACACGCTGCACGGAAACACCATCGCCCACACTTCCAACCCTGAAACAGATGCAACGGGGTGAAGCATGGATAAAATGATTAACGGAACGAAATGGAGGGGCAGGAAACTGGGGGGATTCAGCATTCCCTGACGATCCGAAAAAGAACCGAAAAACCTCATGGGGCAGAGTGAGCGGTCGCCCCACCGCAGGGATCAAACCTGAAACCTCCCGAATGCGGGTCACAGACGTTATCGCCTGAACCATCCCGCTCGGTTATTACTATCTTACTTTTCCTACAGTAAGCAGAGGAAGTATTGATTCCAATCCCACCCAAAAATTCGATAACTAGCTTTCACCGGAAATACACGTTTTGAGATTCCCTAAACCAAAAAAGTAAAAAAATATCTGTCTATGCATTCGAACGTGCGTACGTATGTGCGTGCGCGCACGCACGTGTGTTTCTATCTGTGAACAGCATACTTCAGAAAGGAAAGTCGGTTAAATACTATAACAAATGAGAACACCAGTTGCTGCCAAACACACTTTATTTGTCACTTGTGCTCAGCCTAGGAAAAGCTTTTAAAGCCTGATAAATAGGCCTCTCAGCCTCATAAATCAAATTCAATTCAATTTTTTTATAGCACAAACTTTGCACTTTTGGTACAACACTTTTGGCACACGCTCAGAACAGAACACAACTAATCCGTCGAATCGAATCACATCTAAACTGCTGACTCACAAGTAACAACTGAACTGCACTCGGCACTGACGCTTTTAACTGTGCAAACTCTTCGATTTCTTGACTGCACTTAACTACATAATTTCTTCACTAACTGCACTCAACTGAATTGAATCCACGAGCAAGAGCAGCACCTTTTGTGACTCCGCATACAAAGCGGAACGTTCTAGAAAGGGAACCTACTCGGACTACCTAAAGGTAACCTCTGGAGCGGGAAAGCAACTTATATTGTGGGGCAAGGGGACCGGCTACACACAACGGCGGGTCACCATGGCTCGCCGATAGTTTCGCGTGGTCACACTAATCAAACATTGTATTTAATTTCAGCGTCTTCCAAGAATGCGAAACGCAAATTTTCAAGAAAATTTCCCCAACACAACCCACACTTTACATTGAAAGAGTTTCGTTGATTTTGTTTTCTTAAAATGTCCTAACGATTTCAATACCAGATACGTATTTAAGATGTTTGCATGACAATTAATGAAATGCAGGTCTTGAACTTTCTGGGGAAAGCCTGTTCACTCTGAATGACTTCTCTATAACTGGTAAACTGTAAGAGACAAAATCGTACTACACAAAAACGTAGATGTCGTTAAAGGCCACAATTTATGACAACGTTTTTGTACCGTTAACCATTTCCGAAATATTCTTTGTTAATTTATTACTGGTGAGTCGCAATTCGTTTTTCTCGGGTTCCTGCAAGGAGGATGACATTTCAAGGCCATCATATATAGCAAGCTGCCTTTTAAAACCTGACTATCGCTTCAGCCATTCTATCCGTCTTACACCTACAACGAAATGTGTAAATGTATAATGAAGGTTTAACAAGAAGTAGATAGGAGAATAAGCTTTTGTAAGAATAGTTTGTAGAACAGTAAGCGGAGAATGTTTAGTAGCTTTAACGCCCAATCTTACTACCGGACATAGAAATTTCTAAGACTTAAAACTAGGACAGAAGGAAATAAGGTTGAACTGACGCTGGACTATACGCATGGACGTCGTAGATTTCAAAACACCCCCTATCCCTCGTAGAGTCTTTTGACATTTGCAGACAGCACTCGGACCGACTTTTACCTGACTGTTTTGCATTATTTGTAGTGCAAAGGTATGAACATAGCTTGAAGCTAACTGCTTAAAAATTCCTATGCTTGCTTACTACACACCTACGCTCCACAGGCGGTGCACACAGATGATAAAAAAATGAAGTAATTGTGAAGGAAGGCCTAAGTTCAGTGCACCTCCCCGGCATTCACCAGCTATGAGGACTAGGGTAAACCTAGTCAGGGAGGAGGTTCCTAGCGATATTTGAACTGCAGACCTATCGTTCACGACTCCACGCTTTAATGACCTCGACCACACATATCGGTGTGAGTAGAAAAATCATGTGAATGCAACACAACAGATTATTATATAAATGCGCCCTTACGAGTTTATATTTCTATAGCTATTATTATTATTTGGCTTCGTTTTACATAGAAGAGACATTGCACGTAAAAGGCATTTTGTTGCAGTGGGCTTCATAATGAATAAAATAGGCACATATCACCACTAATCACTACCAATACAACTGACATGGTAAATCTAACATACCATGTATATTGTAATATCCATACGCAATGCTCTCATTGTAATAATGCAGGAAAGTTTAGTCTCCGTACGATAAATCAAGGTTTTCTGAGCCGTTGTGTTAATTCTAAATTAACTTGCACAATTAAAATTTCCATTCATGTTTCCAGCAATGGGATAGCTGACGTAAACCTCCCTGGTGTATGAGGAGGAGAGGGCTTAAATTTATTTTCAAATGTTGTATTGAAAATCGTTATTTTCTGTCCACAAATCAGTAGTGGTAGATACGAATTATTTTTATGTGAATTTTAATATTTCTGGCATTTATTGTATTTCTTATTGATGCAGTTTGGATCTCAATGCATGTAGCAGCATCAAAATGTCCATATTCAGCTGCAAAATGAACAGCTATTTGTATTAAGGCAGTGAAACATGGCCTGCTAAAGATATAAAATGGTCGTATGTCTGCAGAATATACTCCTACTCGCTCACCACAAACGTTATGCTTTATTGCGTAAGTAACTCGAGATTTACGGTTCCGAACTAGCATGGGAATATTCATGTGTTGCAAAACTAAGCACCCAGTATCCCTCTTAAAATTTCATACCTTTTTTAAGGGAAGAATGAAAAAATCTTGTCTCTAACTTCTCAAATTTACCGCAGTTTATATATATATATATATATATTCTTGTAGACAGCAACAAACTCAAAGGTTTTAAATTCATTGTCTGCATCTACTTCAATAATGTGTATTGTAACCTCGTACAAATTTGTGTCTCTGCTGCAACTGAATCTTTTTAATATTCATATTTACATAAGAAAATACAGCGTTTCAGCTAGCAGGCACTCATCGAGCACCATATATACCAAGAGTGATCGAAAACAGCCGAGCGCCCATTGTTTGCTTCGTAACTCATCGGGAACACTCGTAAATCCACACGAAGAGAGATTACAATTAATTATGCACGCCAAATTGCAGGCCTTTAAAAAGAAAAACTTTATACAAAAACCCAGATGTACGTTCACGCGACATTCTCCACCCATTACAAATTCACACATACCTTATGTTTCATGATATTCTTACAAAGAACAATCATTCTTTACACATTAGGTTATTCAAGATAGGTTTCTGGCTAGAAATGATTTCGAATTCAGCAATGAGTACCTAGTTGCGTATAGTATGCAGAAGGACTAAGACTAGGTGCGAAGGGACTTGGCACTTCGACCTAAAAGATGTTTTGTGCCAACGCCCTGTCGAGGTACCCTGGGGAGGTAGGAGTGAGGGTGAGAGGAGGCACAACGAGGCAGAGTCCAGGGTCACTACCTTTTACAGATTGAATGTGTTCTCTATTCGGCTGCTACGTTACTTTCTTACATAGCTCGCTAATGACAGTTTTTCTTTCCGGACAAATTTCTCAACTCCAGGATATTAGATTAGACATTGATTTAGTATATGGAAATTATTTATTCCAATTATTTTTCCATCTTATCATTATTTCTTTGTTTAATTATTTGTATATCCTCAATTATTACGGTATCACGTTAGGATGGGCTAATATAAAAATATTTCTGTCGTATTTATCTATTGCGTACTTAGAAGCTGTTGGGCTTTAATACTAAATTTAATATTCATATGACTTTCGTTTTTGACATGCCTCAGAGACGCATATATGGACCTCTTTCTTTAAATGATTTTTGGAGCTCAGGTAACTCAAAACTGTACATCAAATGTATAACTATAGAATGTTTCCTCTCTATCATTGATATAAGGCAGAGAAGTATAATAAAAAGGACATAATTGTTACGGGAGTTTCTGCCTACCTAGCCGAGGTTTCAGTATTTATAATAATCCCTTTCACAGGTTGACTGAAACCAATAGAAGGAAAGGACAGTTTTTGTATAGCTAAAACTTTCACCCCCATTAGGAATCAAACCCCTGCTTTGTAAGCCGGTATTTTAACTAATATAGCTTACATATAAGCCTCTTGAAAATACACCATATCTTGTATTGCCTGTGGGACACGCAGTCAATCCGTAGTCTAAAATTTATGACTCTAAATTAAAGGAAAAGTTTTGCAAGTTAGGAAACTGCTGTCTTAAACTTTGCCTTCTGATGTAATTTACGAGGTCAGTGCTATGCAGTAGACAAACTTTAGCCCAAAGGAACTCCGCCGGTCAGAGCACTGAGGATGCAGAAAATGATAGTTTATCTCATTCAGTACATCTAATCTCGATACTACCAACCTAGTTTCGTTATTTCTCCTATGTTAGATATTAAAAAATAAACGAAAATCTGTGCAGCATGAACCGGCCTCCCGTAAGGGTTCTTTTAGTAGATTTCTTCAGTCATTGTCAGATATGTGAATTCTTAAGCAGTTGGTTTTAACACACATCTACACTCAAACCATATAGCAATACAAAGAGTGCAAACATCAGAGGTCTAGGGTCACTAACGACCTGTCTGAGGAATAATATGGAAACAACAGACAGGCCGGTGGTCCCGAGTCGTAGATTTACGGCACATAAAGGAACCTTAAGCCTGATAAAGAGGCCTCTGAGCAAAATTACCGGTCTTTCACGCCCAATATATAATGGGACGCTAAAAGCCATAGTAGTTAAAGAGAATCCATAAATAAAACTCAATTTCAACAGACAGGCCTATTACGTCGCCATTTTCGGTGCGTAGCATATTCTGTACTATCGTTCGGGCATTATCTCTCCTGCCAAAACCTAGCTATGGCACACTAGAAACCTCGCCTGAAAACTGCACTCTTCCGTCTGTCAGGTAGCAAAGTGGGTCTGATGAGCGCCATCTGCAAACACCTGTACGAAGATGGAGTGATTCGTTACATGCCGCAGCCCTGTCTAAAGTGCAGTAACAGTTCAACTCTATTTCCTTTCGTCCTCATTTTAATTCCCAGAAATTTCTATGCCTGCTCATCAGATAAATGCCAGTTCACCATGGCCCAAAGTTCCATCCAAAGACTAAACTATTGAAACTAGATGTTTGCGCAACTATGATCATCTATATACGTGTTGTTTTAAGCCTATCGTACAAATAAACCACTAAGGTCATATGTCTGGTATACACAGAGTTACGTGTCAACAAATAAAGCAACTGTCGAGATGACCTCGCAATTAAAGGACATTATTTCAGCGGAGCGTTAAAAAAATAAATAAAAATAAGCATGTTTACCTTAGCGCTAGTTTTGCTGAGTTTTGGTTATTTACTTAGCAACAAACACCATGTTTAAAAACGCATAGAATGCATTGGAGAGTAGCTACTGTGTGGGAGAAACGGAACACACAGAATTTACGATACCCCGTTGCAAATTATAAGTCCATGTGTTTGATTAGTCGCAATCTTTTACTCTTCAGCCCGTTCTTCTCGCCATGTCTTTGGGTTTCGCCAGATACTAGTACCACAGCTTTATATTCAGTTTCCAGGGCGATAACGGCTAGCTCTACCTGTGTATAGTATGTTTGGCATATTCTCTCTCATCGAGGGATTGTCTAAAAGGCAATACGTTTATCCTATCACACCCCAAGAGTTTTCATTGCTTCTAATGGAGATAAGTGTACTTGTATAAGGGTTGCCCAAATGAGACTAGGATTTATGTTGGTTTCTTAAGGTTTATTAAAATTTTAATTACTTATTCTAATTGAATGCAGACTTTTTGATTGGAAATCAGTTATACTTTTTTATATTAGATAAGTTATTATTTAACTTCCTCATCAGTAAATAGAAATATATAATAATAGTCATACTACATCTACGAAGTGTCAATATCAGGCTGCTGCCTCAAAACATTATACATCGAATAAGTGAACCTGATGATTGGTACATACTACTTGCACGGAGACGCTTTTTGTATCATCGGTCCACTTGATGTATATTTTGAGGCATGGGTGGCGTGAAATCATTCTTCAATTGAGTTTCTGGCATCATCCTTTGTGAAACGGTATTCCTTGAGACTTGTCTAAACATATCTTAGTCACAGACTTTATGAGCAATGTTCGTAGCAGATCTCGATACACGCTTACCAAATGCGACGGGCGTTGTCGCGCTACACTCTTACCCATACAGTATGATTCATAGGATGATAAATTTTAATTTTACTAACGCTTCTACCATTAAAAACTGAATAACAATACGCCGGACGCGTTTGGACGAATCCATGACATGACCGTACCTGGTTTTTTTGTTTTTTTTTGCGTGTACCAGCAGCACACTAACAACTCCTGCAGAAGCTTAAATTTGTGGTAGCATGCGCTTTGCTGTGTCGCTTCGTATGTCAGATGCGTTCTATCTGGAAACGTTAGGGACCCCGTCCATGCTTTCGCCCGTTGGCATCCGGATCTAGTCGCCCTTCGGGCCTCTCCCCTCATCCTTCCTTCCCAGGGGTCACGTTGGAAACACAGTGGTCCGACTGGCCTGCGTGCGGTGCTCTGCCACGGTTCCGGGGTCCTCGCCGTGACATACCTTTGACTTTACCTTTGTTGTGTTGCTTTGAACAACGGTGTTTCACATATGTCTCAGTTTTATTTGACAAAGAAAATAATTAATCATAAATGCTCACAGATGAACAATGAAGAAATATAACTTTACTGATTTATACACTTGGACGTATCCATGGTCAAAATAAATAAATAAAATAAATTGGGTACAAAACCACAACTTAAATATCAATTAAAGAAGATTTCTCAGGTGTACTTGCTGATGTGGCGAACGTGAACAATGCAGAAAGTAGTATTATTTTGCAAGCACTCCAAAAGTAAAATTAATTAATGTCGTTAGCAATTGCAGTGAAACTCTGTAAGTTCTTAATATAACGATGTTTGCATCGAGTGCTCATTAACATGATTAAACCTATCCCCTGAGAGCCCATTGCGGTGGATGAATCAGTAACAAAGAACAATTCAGTTGATTAAATAAAAACTTCTTGCCGACTCTTTACCATATATTCCACATTTAGAAGCTTCTCTTTTTCAAATATATGTATTGTGATTATTTTTCGTAATTATAACCGAACCAACAGCACGCATACAGGACATCGCCTTTGTCTTCACAATCCGCAGTAAGTCGAAAGTCAATACCGATTGAAAAATTGTCAAAGCTGCACATTGTTATCAAATGAGTCCATTCTGTAGGTTTTGATCATATTGAGTTTCATAGTCAAATGTGCGCTGGCAGCCAAAAAGCTATAACTGGAGATAGTTTCCGAGGTTTTAATCCCACCCAATAAGTGTTTATCACATACATGATAGTATAATTTACAACTGAAAAGCCTGTTTCATTCTAATGCATTTAAGCCCAAACACAGAAAGTATAGCATTCTTCATTTTTTCAAAGTAAATATGAAATGAATAAATATTCTGAAACAAAATACCAAATAAAAATATAAATAACTTAATATTAGGTGTACAAATGAAATTATTAATTTAAGTCTTGTGTTTAGCACGAGTGATTTATTAGTGAAATAAATACTTTCTATTATAAATGGCCATACATCAAACTTGCATTTTACCTAGAAAATATCCGATGTGTTACACTCACATGACTTTCTCCACTCTTGTGCAAACTATTTTTACAAACTCTTATTCTCCATCTATTTCATATTAATCGAGATAAACATTTGCAGAAACGATCCTTTGACATGCAAAGAGAATTATATTTTACACATAGCGACCAGTTCTAAAATATTTGACTATCGCTTAAGGCGTACTATGTTCCCCTTGTTTTGTATTTCCAAGGGCAATATAGAAATACAGTAGCCTTTAAGCATCGACATATCCCTTAATAGCTGGTTGCTAGGTGCAGCACCATTCTCTTTGTCACAGATTAATACTCTTTACATATCCAAGACAAAAAATCTGATGTGTTACACTCACATGACTTTCTCTACTCTTCTACAATCTAATTTACAGACGCTTATTCTCCATATGCTTCATGTTAATCGAGATATCGAGATGTCAATCTTATTGCTAATTTTCTTGTAGATGCAACGGAAATATCGTAGCTTTTAAGCGATAGTCAAATATTTTAACGCTGGTTGCTATGTGGAGTATTCCATTCTCTTTGCATGTCTAGGACATAATAAAAACGAATAACGAATTTGAGAAAAAGTATAAGTATTGGAAAATTTAAGGAAATAACAAGCAATATCTCGAAAACGGTTCACTCAACAAAAGAAATGTATATGACATAAGTTGTGTATTTTAACGCGATCTACATTTTTTGTGTAGTAATATTTTGTCTATCTCTTATGGTTTACCAGTTATGCAAAAGTCGTTCACAATGAAGAATACTTTTGGAGACATTCCCAGAAAATTCGAGAATTACATTTCATTTCTCATGACATTATCTTAAACATATGATATTTTCATCAAAATCGTTAGAGCCATTTTTGAGAAAATTAAAATTTTCGAAAAATGTTCCATGTAAAGGGTAGTCTGGGGGGGGATTTTCTTGAAAACCTTCGTGTCGCATCTCTGGAAGATACTGAACCTAAATACCAAGTTTGGTGCTTATCCGACTGTTCGTTTTTGAGTTATGCTGTTCACAGACACACAGACACACACACACACAGACACACACACACACAGACACACACACGGACATGTTTCCAAAAATGTTTTTTTGGATTCAGGAGGTCTCAAAACATGTATTTCCGGTGAAATCTCGGTATCGAATTTTTGGGTGGAATGCAATACTTCCCCTACTTACTATACGTAGTAGAGAAAGTAAAAATCTCATGTGTTACACTCACATGACTTTCTCTACTCTTGTACAAACTATTTTTACAAACGCTTATTCTCCATCTACTTCATGTTAATCAAGATAAACGTTTGCAGACTCTGTCTTATTGCTAATTTTCTTGTAGATGTAAGGGGAATATATATTTGCAAGGGCAATATAGAAATACAGTAGCCTTTAAGCACATACATATCTCTTAATAGCTGGTTGCTAGGTGCAGCACCATTCCCTTTGCCACAGATTAATACTCTTTGCATAAGACAAAAAAATGAATAACTAACTCCCATTTGAGAAAATTAGTATTGAAAAATTTAAGGGAATACCACGCAATATCTCGAAAAGGGTTCACTCAACAAAAAAATGTATATGACATAAATCGTGTATTTTAATGCGATCTACATTTTTTGTGTAGTAAAATGTCTATCCCTTATCGTTTACCAGTTATACAAAAGTGGTTCACAATGAAGAATACTTTTGGAGACATTCCCAGAAAATTCAAGATATACATTTTATTTGTCATCAAAATATCTTAAGCATATGATATTTTAATGAAAATCGTTAGAGCCATTTTTGAGAAAATTAAAATTTTCGAAAACTCTTCCATGTAAAGGGTAATCTGGGGTGGGGGGATTTTCTTGAAAAGCTTCGTGTCGCATCTCTGGAAGATACTGAACCTAAATACCAAGTTTGGTGTTTATCCGATTGTTCAGTTCTAAATTATGCTGATCACAGACAAACAGACGCACAGACAGACACACAGACACACGGACATTTTCCAAAAATGCTTTTTTTGGATTCAGGAGGTCTCAAAACATGTATTTCCGGTGAAATCTCGGTATCGAATTTTTGGGTGGAATACAATACTTTCCTTACTTACTATACGTAGTAGAGAAAGTAAAAATCTGATGTGTTACACTCACATTGCTTTCTCTACTCTTGTACAAACTATTTTAACAAACGCTTATTCTCCATCTACTTCATGTTAATCGAGATAAACATTTGCAGAGTCTGTCTTATTGCTAATTATCTTGTAGATGAAGGAGAATATATATTTGCAAGGGCAATATAGAAATACAGAAGCCTTTAAGCACATACACATCTCTTAATAGCTGGTTGCTAGGTGCAGCACCATTCCCTTTGCCACAGATTAATACTCTTTGCATATACAAGACAAAAAAAATCTGATGTGTTACACTCACATGACTTTCTCTACTCTTGTACAAACTATTTTTACAAACGCTTATTCTCCATATGCTGCATGTTAATCAAGATATCGAGATGTCAATCTTATTGGTAATGTACATGTATATGCAAGGGGAATATGCTAGATTTTAAGCGATAGTCAAATATTTAAACGTTGGTTGCTATGTGGCGCATTCCATTCTCTTTGCATGTCCAGGACATAAAAAAAATCTGATGTGTTACACTCACATGACTTTCTCTACTCTTGTACAATCTAATTTTACAAACGCTTATTCTCCATATGGTTCATGTTAATCGAGATATCGAGATGTCAATCTTATTGGTAATTTTCTTGTAGATGCAAGGGAAATATGGTAGCTTTTAAGCGATAGTCAAATATTTTAACGCTGGTTGCTATGTGGCGCATTCCATTCTCTTTGCATGTCTATGATATAAAAAAAATGAATAACGAATGTGAGAAAAAGTATAAGTATTGTAAAATTTAAGGAAATAACAAGCAATATCTCGAAAACGGTTCACTCAACAAAAGAAATGTATATGACATAAGTTGTGTATTTTAACGCGATCTACATTTTTCGTGTAGTAAAATTTTGTCTATCTCTTATGGTTTACCAGTTATGCAAAAGTCGTTCACAATGAAGAATACGTTTGGTGACATTCCCAGAAAATTCGAGATATACATTTCATTTCTCATGACATTATCTTAAACATATGATATTTTCATCAAAATCGTTAGAGCCATTTTTGAGAAAATTAAAATTTTCGAAAACTCTTCCATGTAAACGGTAGTCTGGGGTGGGGGGATTTTCTTGAAAACCTTCGTGTCGCATCTCTGGAAGATACTGAACCTAAATACCAAGTTTGGTGCTTATCCGACTGTTCGTTTTTGAGTTATGCTGTTCACAGACACACACACAGACACACACACACACACAGACACACACACAGACACACACACAGACACACACACGGACATGTTTCCAAAAATGCTTTTTTTGGATTCAGGAGGTCTCAAAACATGTATTTCCGGTGAAATCTCGGTATCGAATTTTTGGGTGGAATGCAATACTTCCCCTACTTACTATACGTAGTAGAGAAAGTAAAAATGAATAACGAATTTGAGAAAAAGTATAAGTATTGGAAAATTTAAGGGAAATACAAGCAATATCTCGAAAACGGTTCACTCAACAAAAGAAATTTGTATGACATAAATTGTGTATTTTAACGCGATCTACATTTTTTGTGTAGTAAAATTTTGTCTATCTCTTATGGTTTACCAGTTATGCAAAAGTCGTTCACAATGAAGAATACTTAAAGAGACATTACCAGAAAATTCAGGATATACATTTTATTTGTCATAAAAGTATCTTAAACATATAATACTTTAATCAAAATCGTTAGAGCCATTTTTGAGAAAATTAAAATTTTCGAAAAATGTTCCATGTAAAGGGTAGTCTGGGGTGGGGGTATTTTCTTGAAAACCTTCGTGTCGCATCTCTGAAAGATACTGAACCTAAATATCAAGTTTGGCGTTTATCCGACTCTTCGTTTTTGAGTTATGCTGTCCACACACACACACAGACAGACACACAGACAGACACACAGACACAGACAGACACACACACGGACATGTTTCCAAAAATGCTTTTTTTGGATTCAGTGAGTCTCAAAAAATGTATTTCCGGTGAAATCTCGGTATCGAATTTTTGGGTGGAATACAACACTTCCCCTACTTACTATACGTAGTAGAGAAAGTAAAAATGAATAACGAATTGCCATTTTAGAAATTTAGTATTGAAAAATTTAAGGGAATAACAAGCAATATCTCGAAAAGGGCTCACTCAACAAAAAAAAATGTATATGACATAAATTGTGTACTTTAACATGGTCTACATTTTTGTGTAGTAAAATTTTGTCTATCTCTTATGGTTTACCAGTTATGCAAAAGTCGTTCACAATGAAGAATACTTTTGGAGACATTCCCAGAAAATTCAAGTTATACATTTTATTTGTCATCCAAATATCTTAAACATATCATATTTTAATGGAAATCGTTAGAGCCATTTTTGAGAAAATTAAAATTTTCGAAAAATCTTCCATGTAAAGGGTAATCTGAAGTGGGGGGATTTTCTTGAAAAGCTTCGTGTCGCAGCTCTGGAAGATACTGAACCTACATACCAAGTTTGGTGTTTATCCGACTGTTCGTTTCTGAGTTATGCTGTGCACAGACAGACAGACACACACACACACACACACACACACAGACAGACACACACACGGACATGTTTCCAAAAATGTTTTTTCTGGATTCAGGGGTCTCAAAACATATATTTCCGGTGAAATGTCGGTATCGAATTTTTGGGTGGAATACGATACTTCCCCTACTTACTATACGTAGTAGAGAAAGTAAAAATGAATAACGAAATCCCATTTCAGAAGAATAACAAGCAATATCTTGAAAATGGTTACTCAACAACAACAAAAAATCTGATGTGTTACACTCACATGACTTTCTCTACTCTTGTACAATCTATTTTTACAAACGCCTATTCTCCATATGCTTCATATTAATCGAGATATCGAGATGTCAATCTTATTTGTAATTTTCTTGTAGATGCAAGGGGAATATGGTAGCTTTTAAGTGATAGTCAAATATTTTATCGCTGGTTGCTATGTGGCGCATTCCATTCTCTTTGCATGTCCAGGACATAAAAAAATGAATAACGAATTTGAGAAAAAGTATAAGTATTGGAAAATTTAAGGAAATAACAAGCAATATCTCGAAAACGGTTCACTCAACAAAAAAATGTATAGGATATAAGTTGTGTATTTTAACGCGATCTACATTTTTTGTGTAGTAAAATTTTGTCTATCTCTTATGGTTTACCAGTTATGCAAAAGTCGTTCATAATGAAGAATACTTTTGGAGACATTCCTAGAAATTTCGAGATATACATTTCATTTCTCATGACATTATCTTAAACATATGATATTTTCATCAAAACCGTTATAGCCATTTTTGAGAAAATTCAAATTTTCGAAAAATGTTCCATGTAAAGGGTAGTCTGGGGTGGGGGGATTTTCTTGAAAATCTTCGTGTCGCATCTCTGGAAGATACTGAACGTAAATACCAAGTTTGGTGCTTATCCGACTGTTAGTTTTTGAGTTATGCTGTTCACAGACACACACACACAGACACACACACACAGACACACACACACACACACAGACACACACACGGACATGTTTCCAAAAATGCTTTTTTTGGATTCAGGAGGTCTCAAAACATGTATTTCCGGTGAAATCTCGGTATCGAATTTTTGGGTGGAATGCAATACTTCCCCTACTTACTATACGTAGTAGAGAAAGTAATATATATGACATAAATTGTGTATTTTAATGCGATCTACATTTTTTGTGTAGTAAAATTTTGTCTATCCCTTATGGTTTACCAGTTATGCAAAAGTCGTTCACAATGAAGAATACTTCTGGAGACATTCCCAAAACTTCAAGATATACATTTTATTTGTCATGAAAATATCTTAAACATACGATATTTTAATCAAAATCGTTAGAGCCATTTTTGAGAAAATTAAAATTTTTGAAAAATGTTCCATGTAAAGGGTAATCTGGGGTGGGGGAATTTTCTTGAAAACCTTCGTGTCGCATCTCTGGAAGATACTGAACCTAAATAACAAGTTTGGTGTTTATCCGACTGTTCGTTTCTAAGTTATGCTGTTCACAGACACACAGACAGATACAGACACACGCACGGACATGTTTCCAAAAATGTTTTTTTTTTGGATTCAGGGGGCCTCAAAACATGTATTTCCGGTGAAATCTCGGTATCGAATTTTTGGGTGGAATACAATACTTCCCCTACTTACTATACGTAGTAGAGAAAGTAAAAATTGAAGTAGGACGAGTATTCGAGCCTAGAGCCTGATTGTGATTACCAGACACTTGCATTTTCCTCTCTAGCTACCAGGACATACGTCACAAATTACATGCATTTTCCACTTCAATGCATATTTTCAAAATTAATGTAGTTTGTGAACACAGTGTCAACATTACTCTCTGGTGTCCACATGGGCCAACTCCCATCAGTATTGTTTTCTCTATTCAGTCGTGCAGCTTTTAAGTGTAAAAATGTTAGATGAAGAAGAAACATTATTTTTATATAATGATAGCCCGACGTTGCACGGATATCAAAAGGATATGAAACTTCGGCTGAACGTCTTTCTTCCCCCCCCCCCCGGCAAGTTCTGGAAATGCTGCACATCCTACAAGCACCCTCTGGCGTTGAAACAATTCATCAGTCGGAATGGTCGAGTCACTTTTACTTTCTCTACCACGTAAAGTAAGTAGAAGCATTGCATTCCTCCCAAAAGTTCTATATCAAGATTTCACGGAAATACATGTTTTGAGGCCTCCTGAATCTGAAAAAAAAATTAAAAAGATCCGATTGTGTGTCTGTGAACAGATAACTCTAAAACAAAATCGGATAAATACCAAACTTGACATTTAGGTTCAGTATCTTTCAAAGATGCGACACGAGGATTTTAAAGAAAATCCCCCACACCAGAATACCCTTCATGGAACATTTTTCGAAAATTTTGATACTCTCAAAAATGGTGATAACAATTTTGATCAAAATATCATATGTTTAAAATATTTTTATGGCAAATGAAATGTAAATCATGAATTTTCTCGAAATGTCTCAAAAAGTCGCCTTCTTTCTGAATGGCTTTTGCATAACTGGTAAACTGTAAGAGATAGACAAAGTTTTGCTACACAAAAAAATGTAGATCTCGTTAAAACACACAGTTTATGTCATATACTTTTTTATTCTTATTCTTTTTGTCGAGTAAACCATTTCCGAGATATTTCTTGTTATTTGTTCCAATTTTCCAATACTTAATACTTTTTCTCAAATGGGAATTCGTTATTTTTTATTTATTTATTTTTTTAACGTCCTGACATGCAAAGAGAATAGAATGCTCCATATAGCAACCAGCTCTTAAAAGATTTGACTATCGCTTAAAGCCTACCATATACCCTTGCACCTTCAAGAAAGTTAGCAATAAGATACTGCAAAGGTCTATCTCGAGTAGAGAGTTATGTGAGAGTAACACATTAGATCTTTTAGATAATGACAGTAAGTGACGTTTTAAACCTTTGTACCTCCACTTTGCGTAATAACATAAAAGTTAGCTTTAGCTATATAGTTTTCACATATGAAGTAGGTTGTATTGAAGGAGTTGTATTATATTTCAACTGTTGGGGAGCCGAACTTGTAGTAGTTGCAACCGCACGTATAATACCTGCTTTTCCGGTAGCCTTCGCCCCAAGTGTACTTTCAGGTGGCCTTTGCCCCAAGTTTAAAAAAATATATTAACTGTTTAATTTGACTGTTTCTTTAAATATTATATATTTATGTTTGCCTCGGCTGCGTCAGTATTATTGTTAGAGACACGTTTCTCTTAGCAGGGTTGTGATGCGACAAGAATGTAGGCTTACACAGATTTTAAGGTTCTATTCACTCCTTCTTATTAATGCTTGACACGATTTAAATAACACTTCACTGATATAGAGAGCTGTGAGATTCTTTAATTAATTACTTGCAGTTTTTAACACGTAAACTTATTTTTCTCTCACACGAATACGTATTAAATCTCTCGAGGATGTGTCTCGCGTCCGGTTACAATCACAGTCTGCAGGCAACTGAACTCTAAATTTGTAAACTTTTCTCCTTTTCAGTTTCTGATTGGCTAATCGTACTCCAATAGAATACCTTCATTTAACTAAAGCTTTTTCTGGTTGTTGATTGGCTATTTTATAAACTGTCACTAAAATTACATTATTGCTTCCAAGAATCAGAAGTAGTATTGTTAAACTTTCTTACCATTATTGACTCAAGGTTACCTCATTGTTACCTCATTGTTAGCAACTTTTAACTTATTATTCTCACAGCTCCTATATTATTAAATTACGTAATATATTCACATAACATTATTACACATGGATATAATAGTATACAATAATATAAACATATACAATGACTGTTACATACATTTTACAAATTATTATATACACATATTGCTTCAAGACGGGCTGTTATTGAATTTACATATTATATAATTAGACTGAAATTGTTTAAGTGTTAAAAATACTGCCTCACATAATACGTGTACTCTTAACATATGCAACGAAAGAAAGAGGTGAAGGTGATGAATATGAATATTCCCCACTCCCAAACCACCAAGTTAACAGCTTTGGAATAGACAATCCATGAAATTTTTCTTTGTAGTCGTTTGTTAATTTTCAAATAGAAATTAGGTGTTTTGTAGACAATTTATACAGAGCAAGATGCTCCGCGGTAACGTGTGAGACTCCCATTCAGGAGGTCCCTGATTCGACTCCTGGCAAAAAATATTGAGTTTTATTTATGGACGCTCTTTTAACTGCTCTGGTCCTTAGCGTCCCATTCTGTATCGAGCGTGAAAGACGGTAATTTTGCTCACAGGCCTCTTTATCAGGCTTGAGGTTCATTTAAGTCCTGTAAATCCACGACACGGGACCACCGACTCTACCTCCCTTCCAAAGCCATGCTAAGGAATTTTTACGCCCGAAAAATACATCGCACACCGCCGGGTTTTAACCCGCGACTTCGGGAACTACACAACGGAGGACGACATTTCCATTCCCGGCAACCGCCCTCTCTGTCCAATGATTTTTCGTGGTTTCCCCAGGTCGATAGGTGAATGCTCGGGTGGTTCCTCTTCTATCACGATTTTCCTGTCTCTCATTACTCGTATCCATCACTTCCTTCATCTGTTTCTGTTAAAGGGTCAGGTGACGGTGTTCAGCATGTTGTGGCTGACTGGTCGAGGTGCACCTTTTGAAGGTTTCTCCCTGGCATCTCTCGGACTGCTCACGGACTCCCCTCCTGGTGCTCTCGGAGCAACACCCCTGGGTTAGGGGCTTGTGAGTGGGCTTGAGCGACGTCGAATGCGTTCTGGAAGCGTTAAGGATCCTGCCGTACATTGTCTCCCGGATCTGGTCCCCCTTCGGGTCTCTCCTCTCATCCCTCCCTTCCAGGGATCGCGTTCGAAGCACAAAGGGCAATGGCTACGTGCTACGGGAGTTCCTCCGTAATAAGTATCTTTAACTTCACCTTTTAAGAGCTTGTATGTCAGAGAGAATTGGGTTTTTCAATGGTGAAACAACTATCAGAATCAATTGAGTGGTTTTGAGACTACCCTATAGACATACACATACAACTTTTCTCTCCATAGGAAGTAGTATGTGGGGACACATCACCACTGCGCCCATCTTGATCTATTGTGGCTACACCCCTCGGGAGGCATGGATGAGACGAAGGAGACGGAGATGGTCCCAGTCCGCAGGCAGACAGGTTTACACAGACGCGCAGAGGTCTCTAATATTTCCAGTTTGAACACCCGCGCACCAGTGAGCGAGAAATCCATAAGAGGGCGATGCAGCGACCCAAAGTGGCATGACAGCTCACTCTTGCGTACACGGGGAGAAATCTTTTCACGCCATCTGCCTGGCACCGTCAGCACCACATGACCTGAAAGCACACTTCAAACGTGAAATGAGAGGCAATGGTAGAAAGGAAGACTGTGGAAGAACACAACACACCAGCATCCGCCTTGGCGACAAGGGGAAAACCACATAAATCTCCATGGTCATAGTGGGTGGTCATCAGAAATCGAATCCTCCCGAATGCGGGACAGAGCCGCCTGAGCCATCCCGCTCGGTCTCTCCTTATAATATTAATATTGGTTTATAACACTGGAAGTGCATTTTCAAGAAAACCGAGTTCCAAAAATCACTAGTCGAACCATGTTAAAATTGAAAAAGGTGAGATAATCGTGGTACCTGTCTTCGCAGCCGGTAACTACGCACGTTGCAAAACGATAGCAGGTTCGGAGTAATAGCGTGCTTTCACCTGAAATCACGAGTTCTAATCCCTCGTTACTATGTTTATCTGCCGTTGTGCTACCCAACGTTTGTCTATTTTAGTTGGACCCAAAGTCATTAAGGTCTGTTTATGTTCAGGTGCCGTGGCAATTACATTAGTGAGTTAGGGCATGATTAACATAAAATTTGCCGTCAGTTGCTTGTTAATTTTCAGAGTTTACACGCATTCTCCTACTTTAGGCGCGCTCTATAATTAAAAGTATAATGTAATACGGGCTTCATTATAGCGCTACAGCAAAGTAATCGATTTGTTGTTTGTTGGGAATGCTTGTGCTCAAGGAATTGGAGTATAAACATGCGCCATAAAATCACCAGTGCGCAATATTATAGGTTATTATCCTCTTATTGATAGCAGAAGTGACAAATGGCGTCCGTGGTACAGGTCAATGATAATAAAGTGGTGTGTTTATCCTTTGTATTGGATTAAACCCATGGCGTGAAACAACAGTGCACAACGCCTCAGTGTGCTGAGGTGCGTTTGTTATTAATTATTAGGGCATACAAATCACTATATATTTACTGGGGCGCCGACCCAGTAGGTCCTAGTAGTACAAATAGCCGATCCTCTCCTGCATTTGATAAATCATAACATTTATCTACGCTTTTCTGAAATTAGCCGCGATTCTTAAATATTTCTAATTTTAATTCAATGGTAAAACAATGGAATTAAAACTGAGAACACATATTTGGAGAGTTTTTTTTTTATTATTTTTAGTTATCAGAAGGTGCAATACGAATTATTACTTTCAGACTATTACAAAGAACTTAGTATGGTTTTAAATACACTATAAAACTTAATGCAAAATATTTACAATCCAGCACACCTGCTCAAAGCAGGTAAAATGTTTACCAGCGTACAGAAGTAATATTATGAAAAGGTTGTTAAGTTTAAGAATTTTAAATATATGAATAACTCTTTGCTATGGATCGTCTTTATACGTAAATGAATGACAGCCACAAACTAAGGACTATACCCTGACAAAGAATCTAAACAACTAAATAAATTAATTTTCCTTTTTTCACTACTACTGTTTAAAAATGGAGTAAAGCGTTGTAAATTTAGACCAGTACAATAAAAATAAATTGAAAGAACACCACAGGGAAGGACATGCAGTTAAATTTACATAAATTAATGGTAGTACTTATGTACATGATAGAAAAAAACACTGTATAACAGTAGAAATAGAGTATTTAGATTAGTAGCAAAGTATATGAGTGAGGAAAAAAAAGGCTGGAAGAATAATTAAGAAAAGGAAATTTTGTACTTTATATTACAAAATATTTGGAAATATGACTACGCCGAGGTAAATGTACTGTGATTGAATAACTCCATACTCTAAAAACATTTTGGAGTATAATTCTAAACGAAGAAGAAAACTTTGATGACCAACAATCTTTTTATGTCAATGCAATAGTCTAGTGATTTTCAAAACAGGCCAGTTGATCATGTGTAAACAGTAGTATAAGTAACCACAAAAATCCAGCTCCAGCTTTGTAGACAAGTTGAACCTGCCTTCTTCTAGTCACTGGAATTTATCACCAGAATAGAATTTTTAAATCACATCTAAAGGATCTTATTCATAATAAGATTAGATTATATTTAGATAATATTTATTATTTTTCTCAGTAACGTAATAATTGTCGTTACTTCCGGATAGGGATGTGACAAACGGTTATTTTCGACTAGCGGTTATAACTCACACTTACTGTGCGTTAGCGGTTACATATAACGGTTACAAGCAACAATTAAGTTGTTTGTTTCCATGGTTATCACGCTTGAAGTTACATTATGTTAATGGTTACCAGTAGTGATTAGATGTAACTACTTTCAATATGAACGATGCCGTTGTTTGAGCTTAGCGGCCCGCACATATTTTGCTACTAAACGGCATTAATTGTTTACTCATACCCTTCTACCCGTGATATATAAAAACTCGTGCACCTATAATCGTATGTTAATAACCATCTTAATGTAACGCAGTGCTGACTGACCTGTGATCTATATTCGAAGCAATAAGGAACACACTGTAATAAACAAATATGTGCTTGCAACTCAATGCCAGGATGACTTAATTTGTAAACTAATTGAGGTAACTAGTTCCCAATGCCGCGCACATGTATGAATGTCATACAGGCTTGGTAACAGTCTCGTTTCTCCAGTATAGTTCAGCAACCTAGAAAAACCCCTTAGGAGGGGTAACTCACCTGGTCATGTATTCCCCTCTCTAACTGCCTTGGGCGGGCATACCTCTTCTACTTTGTCTCTGAGTCGTTGCTTAAGCACCACATGCCATAATTTCGCCTAGTCCGTGTTTTATTTTATTTAATCTCATAAAATCATTTATCGATTAATCACACCACTGTTGTAACTATCCAACTATAGGGGCAGGACTAAAGACCAAGGGCATTGCAGCAACAAAGCGGTGCTTGTAGATTCTGTGACAAGCAAGGTGCAGCGGGTGTGACAACAAATGTTTGCATATAACTAGCGATAGCATTTCACATACACGCTGTATTATCATGGGATATCTTCCAAAGGTTAATTCACACTTTTTAGGGTATTTCATAGCCTTCACTCCCCCATGTATCTCTTCAAGGAAAACGGTTCCCGCTGATTGATTTTCATAATACAAATTATTTCAATTTAAGTTTTACAAAGAAAACTAGGGTCTTTAATTTTTACAAGGAGAACAATCACACATCATCATAATCATCATCTCGAAACTGTGCTCTTTAATATACCTCTTACAGAACTGGAATACGAATATTAGTTTTTGAGTTATCACGATGTCAAGAAGATCTATTAATTTTTTCTACACTAAATTGCTGTGTTCACAGCAGTGACATTACACTTGTTTCCCGCGTATCAGCCCACTGGATGACACCTCATTGGATAACGCAGTAGCTAAAGGCAAAAGACAAGCAGAGTGGGGATAATTTATCCCCTCCTGAATACTCACGCAGCAGTCCTTAGAGCGAGGGATTTTACTGTAGTTCTCTTCGTTACTGGGTAACTAGTTACTTTGTAATCGTTACTTTGGCAACCATTACAGTAAGGTAACTATTGCAAAGTAACCATTGCGTTATTTTCTGCCCATCCCTACTTCCGGAAGCGTGCGACGAAACATACTAGGTTTCGTATTGGTAACAGAATGTAGAAAGAAACAGATTATCTCTTCCTTATGGGTCTTCTGCTGTTCTATCTAATACAAATCAGTTTTGTAAGACCTAGTCCTAATCTGAATGCAATTTCCCGCAAAATTGTACAATTCAAACAGATGCACTAAATATTTATGAACAGGCAAACTAATACATTGACCAATATTCGTGAACAGTTTGTGTATTTGCATGAATGTTTAAAGTTATCCACACCTATACCTTTTTCACTATAACCTGAAAGGAGAAGTAAACAAACGCCACGTGACAGGAAGTACCTCATTGGCTGGTGGGCAAACTACAACCTTCCCGCTTAGCATGTTGTCTCTTCCTCTACAAAAACATAAAAAAAATCTGATGTGTTACACTCATATGACTTTCTCTACTCTTGTACAAACTATTTTTACAAACGCTTATTCTCCATATGCTTCATGTTAATTGATATATCGAGATGTCAATCTTATTGGTAATATTCATGTAGATGCAAGGGGAATATGGTAGGTTTTAAGCGATAGTCAAATATTTTAAGCGCTGGTTGCTATGTGGCGCATTCCATTCTCTTTGCATGTCCAGGACATAAAAACAATGAATAACGAATTTGAGAAAAAGTAAAATCTGATGTGTTACACTCACATGACTTTCTCTACTCTTGTACAATCTAATTTTACAAACGCCTATTCTCCATATGCTACATGTTAATCGAGATATCGAGATGTCAATCTTATTGGTAATTTTCTTGTAGATGCAAGGGAAATATGGTAGCTTTTAAGCGATAGTCAAATATTTTAACGCTGGTTGCTATGTGGCGCATTCCAATTGTCTTTGCATGTCCAGGACATAAAAAAATGAATAACGCATTTGAGAAAAAGTATAAGTATTGGAAAATTTAAGGAAATAACAAGCAATATCTCAAAAACGGTTCACTCAACAAAAGAAATGTATATGACATAAGTTGTGTATTTTAACGCGATCTACATTTTTTGGGTAGTAAAATTTTGTCTATCTCTTATGGTTTACCAGTTATGCAAAAGTCGTTCACAATGAAGAATACTTTTGGAGACATTCCCAGAAAATTCGAGATATACATTTCATTTCTCATGACATTATCTTAAACATATGATATTTTCATCAAAATCGTTAGAGCCATTTTTGAGAAAATTAAAATTTTCGAAAAATGTTCCATGTAAAGGGTAGTCTGGGGTGGGGGGGTTTTCTTGAAAACCTTCGTGTCGCATCTCTGGAAGATACTGAACCTAAATACCAAGTTTGGTGCTTATCCGACTGTTCGTTTTTGAGTTATGCTGTTCACAGACACACAGACACACACACACACAGACACACACACACACACACACACACACACACACACACAGACACACACACGGACATGTTTCCAAAAATGCTTTTTTTGGATTCAGGAGGTCTCAAAACATGTATTTCCGGCGAAATCTCGGTATCGAATTTTTGGGTGGAATGCAATACTTCCCCTACTTACTATACGTAGTAGAGAAAGTAAAAATATTGGTTGAGATCGTAACATTTTTGTGGTTATTCTCATGCAGAGAAATTTTAAAAAATTCATTATTGTAACAGGTAAATTTATGAAACTAAATGTGTTAGCTCAGATTCACCTATAACTAAATGAACCGTTATAGCCGAGGGTTTAAGAGGCTATGCGCAGGCGCTGCAGTTCGTTTCTGGATGAGCCGCCAGTGTACTTGCGCAACGCGTTGAGAAAATCGCCACGTTTCAATAGGAAATTGAAATCGATTTAAGCCCAATTCCATACTGAATACGATCCTCGTTTCCATGTTAAATTCAATAAGTATTGAGATCCATTTATATACATAAAGTTCGATAATAAAATATTTCAATCTTTTATGTTGGTCAACTTGGATTTAGGTTGCCAAACCTGTTAAACATATGTTAATTTGTTTTTCTGTACATTTTAAGTGGATTTTGAGGTAAGTGAATGTTTTCGAGAAGAATAAATTGCGAATTACTATTATTATACATGTGTTTAACCATTTCCTCTAAAACAAAATGACGAGCGTGCACGTGTTACGAGTATAGTAGAGAATAGTAATTTTGGCGTATTCAAAACGATTTGAATACGGTAGGTGTTTCCATGCAACACATTTCGATCCAATCCTACTTTCTAAGAAGATCGGATCCAAGGTTCAAAACGATCTCAATACGATCCAGATCCGCGTTTCCATGCAATATTTAGTATGGAAAATGTCAGTGTGAGAGTTGTCATGGCTGAGAATCTTCTGTCACTGTGAAAAACATAAAAGCGGAAAATAGAGAGAAGACAATTGTGTTAAATGATTTTAACAAATTCTGTGAAAAAGTATCCATCTTTAATCGGCAATGAATATAGTTAGCCATTGTTTAGAATAATTGAACTTCTTTGTTAGTGATGCAGAATTGTTGCTCGGATAGCTTGGTCGCGTTTGTTTTCTGTTGTGTTTTAACCTATAGTGCTAATCGTTTTTACTTTCTCTACTACGTATAGTAAGTAGGGGAAGTATTGCATTCCACCCAAAAATTCGATACCGAGATTTCACCGGAAATACACGTTTTGAGACCTCCTGAATCCAAAAAAAGCATTTTTGGAAACATGTCCGTGTGTGTGTCTGTGTGTGTGTGTCTGTGTGTGTGTCTGTGAACAGCATAATTCAAAAACGAACAATCGGATAAGCACCAAACTTGGTATTTAGGTTCAGTATCTTCCAGAGATGCGACACGAAGGTTTTCAAGAAAATCCCCCACCCCAGACTACCCTTTACATGGAAGATTTTTCGAAAACTTTAATTTTCTCAAAAATGGCTCTAACGATTTTGATGAAAATATCATATGTTTAGGGTAATGTCATGAGAAATGAAATGTATATCTCGAATTTTCTGGGAATGTCTCCAAAAGTATTCTTCATTGTGAACGACTTTTGCATAACTGGTAAGCCATAAGAGATAGACAAAAATTTACTACACAAAAAATGTAGATCGCGTTAAAATACCCAACTTATGTCATATACATTTCTTTTGCTGAGTGAACCGTTTTCGAGATATTGCTTGTTATTTCCTTAAATTTTCCTATACTTATACGTTTTCTCAAATGCGTTATTCATTTTTACTTTCTCTACTAAGTATAGTAAGTAGGGGAAGTATTGCATTCCACCCAAAAATTCGATACCGAGATTTCACCGGAAATACATGTTTTGAGACCTCCTGAATCCAAAAAAAGCATTTTTGGAAACATGTCCGTGTGTGTGTCTGTGTGTGTGTCTGTGTGTGTGTGTGTGTGTGTGTGTGTGTGTCTGTGTGTGTGTGTGTGTGTGTGTGTCTGTGAACAGCATAACTCAAAAACGAACAGTCGGATAAACACCAAACTTGGTATTTAGGTTCAGTATCCTCCAGAGATGCGACACGAAGGTTTTCAAGAAAATCCCCCCACCCCAGACCACCCTTTACATGGAACATTTTTCGAAAATTTTAATTTTCTCAAAAATGGCTCTAACGATTTTGATTAAAATATCATATGTTTAAGATAATGTCATGAGAAATGAAATGTATATCTCGAATTTTCTGGGAATGTCTCCAAAAGTATTCTTCATTGTGAACGACTTTTGCATAACTGGTAAACCATAAGAGATAGACAAAATTTTACTACACAAAAAATGTAGATCTCGTTAAAATACACAACTTATGTCATATACATTTCTTTTGTTGAGTGAACCGTTTTCGAGATATTGCTTGTTATTTCCTTAAATTTTCCAATACTTATACTTTTTCTCAAATTCGTTATTCATTTTTTTATGTCCTGGACTTGCAAAGAGAATGGAATGCGCCGCATAGCAACCAGCGTTAAAATATTTGACCATCGCTTAAAAGCTACCATATTCCCCTTGCATCTACAAGAAAATTAGCAATAAGATTGACATCTCGATATCTCGATTAACATAAAGCATATGGAGAATAGGCGTTTGTAAAAATAGATTGTACAAGAGTAGAGAAAGTCATGTGAGTGTAACACATCAGATTTTTTTTTATGTCCTGGACATGCAAAGAGAATGGAATGCGTCACATAGCAACCAGCGTTAAAACATTTGACTATCGCTTAAAAGCTACCATATTTTCCTTTCATCTACAAGAAAATTACCAATAAGATTGACATCTCGATATATCGATTAACATGAAGCATATGGAGAATAAGCGTTTGTAAAATTAGGTTGTACAAGAGTAGGGAAAGTTATGTGAGTGTAACACATCAGATTTTTTTAACTTGTTGACTCATAAAATGTTAAAGCAAAAGCGGTATGCTGATGTTATTCATTAAATGAATGATTTCTAAAGCCTGAAGTTAAGAACAGTTTAATCCAGTACCTTTAATCACAGATGCCGAACTGTTCAGGTACAACTTTTATTTGTCTACTCTAGTATTATGTGTTAGAAGTTTATGATGCAAGGCAAAATATAGGAATAAGACATACAATGTTTAAAAGCTAATGATCCCCAAGCTGCGTAATATACTGTATTCGTATTCTGTCTGAAGCAATTTCCTCTCACGGGTACTTAGTTCCTTCATCCTCCACGTGGTGCTGCCATGTGCTCGGCGGAGTGATACATTTAAGTTTTCTTTACTTCTTCTTTCAGCCTATAGTGAAAAAGGTATAGTGGCAAACATACCTTTGTAAAATGGCTGCAGGAATTAATACTGCTCATATAACTATATTTCTCGTTCAAGAAACATATTTAAAAAAACCTTAAATTTATGCGTAATTTTTTCCAACATGCAAATATTTTAAATGATGGTTCTAGGTTTAAAATGTGGTTTCAAGTACTGATTCAACTAATAGCTCTCAAATATACTCTGTTCTTGTCGATGAGCCATGGCGATACATGCCTCCTCGGCATTATTGTTGAAAATAAATTTGAACTTCATTCTTTGTTGTCATAAACATATTTATTAAACGATCTGCTCCGTATTCAGAAACCTGGAGTAAGAAAAACAGCTTTTCTTATGCAAACCAGTGTGCTTTTTTTTTGGAAAGAACCACTGCATAGAGAATCCACCAATTTCTTTTGATCACACCGAAATTCATTTTTTTAATTACTTGAATTTTCTTCTCTATGTCCATTACCTAACTTCATATTTTCTTGATAGGTTTTCAATTCCATCGAGTTTCTTTGTCTTACTTTTACAATCTTCATTCTGTGTATCCCAGAAGCATGCAGTAAAATGTATGTCCTAGATCAATGACATCCATATTTTCCAAAATATCGAATTGTTTCCTGATTTTGTCCCCAAGCAACTGAAAGAAACTGCAGTAGGTATACTCGCTTCCATATACGCCGTCATCGCAGTTTCAGACTGCATTCTACTGGCCCTGTTTTGCACAATATCTCCACGAAAAAATATTTTAATGGCAACAATGTAAAAGTGCAATGTAAATCATACCTTTTATTTTCAAAGAGGATACATTACTAGACATTATTGGAACCATCTGTCCAATCTAAATATACAACTAAATAAAACACTGTTTTGCATAATTTATGCATAAAGTTATTTTTAATGAAGTATAATGTAAGACTGACGTAAATTGTACTTCTTACTCTCAAAGAGGGCACATTTACTACACATTAATTCAATAATCTGTCCATACGAATGCTGCATGGCGTTGCCCTAGTAATGTCTTCAAATGACAAATTGGCTACCCACATACCCACAGTTCTTCTGCGATTCACCTCTGAAATATTTGCATACATCGCGTGAGCTACAGTTAACACACACCGCTGCTTGGTCGAAAAACAAAGGCAGAAAGCTCTAGACACACCCCTCCCTATTACGTACACGCTCTCTCTCCTCCCTGCCCCCCACCACTGAGAAGGTTGGTAAAATGCCTCCCGAAGCTGCGGTAACGGCATACATGGAAGCGAGTGTACTATTGCCACCGTTTGCATCTGCGCGCAAACACGTCCAGACATTTGTGTTTATGAGTGCTATCGCACTTGTTTTCCATCTCGGATTGTATTAACCCTCCCTTTGTTTGTCTTTGTTTGCAACCATTAGAATAACAAATTTTAATAAACAAATGTTCGCAAACAGATTTACACGGCTTTTAAACACTCTATGTACATTTGTTTGCTTGTTTGTGGGCAATTTTATGCAGGTGTGTTCAACTTTGAACTTGTTTTAACCTCGGCCTGTGCTGTTATGATGGTTTACGTTAAGCCTCGTAAAGTCGTATGAGCTTTGTTTATATTGCACACTTAATATTGGTTGCAGCAGGGTGCTAATGCCACCTTAATACCTTCAGCATACCCCTTTAATATCTGATCATGACCTAGTATATATTTCCCCATGTTGTGGGCCACCTAAGGGTAAAATATTCGCGCTAATGTTTACGATAGATTGAATCGGTGCTACCAACCTGCGTTTTATCCCATTGTTTTAAGATCACCTGCCTAATGCGTATAACTAAATCTCTTTCTTGCTTTTAGATTGTAAATATGGATTTTAAAACTAAAGGAATAAGAATTAAAAGCGAGTTAACCCAAAAATGAAGCTTAAATTGTTCGTGCGTGCCTTTTGACAGGGAATATGATCCTGCTGTTGTATTTATAGTTCTTAATTAACAGTGTAAAACACTATAGGACTCCTTGCCTTACACGCAATTATATTAAGGTTATCCACAGTTATCACGAATTACAATGTATAGAGTTCATTAATTAAATAACGAATCTCTTTGGAAAATAAACTATCACATACCCATTGCTTCAAAAATAAAATTATTTATTACTTTAAAGCTTCTTGTTATAAAAATTATGAACTGTTTCTATAATTCGAGCTGGGTGAGCAATCTCGGATTATCAAAACTTTTCATTGCACGAAAGTCAGTTTCGTGAATTTCTAGAACTAAGGTAGTAGAAATAAATTCTCTACGTATATTTATTTCTAAATCAATTAATTATTATAATTTATATTCACGTTTTGCTTTCTTTGCTACTTATTTATGGTAAGTAGATAAGTGGCATTTCACCCAAAAGGTCAAGATTTCAGAGGTCCAGTAAATCCCTCCCCCCGCAATAAAAACGTTTTAAAAGAAGTTTGACGGATATGCTTGTGCTTGAGTGTGTCTGTCTTCTTGCCTGGCTGCTGTGTATGTCTTTCTTGGATTCCATTGCCTTGTCTGTCTGTGAGCAGCGTAATTCAAAAACAAAATGTTGGACAAATATAAAAAATCTGTTAAGGCACCAGAGTATATCCTGTCTGGTCTGTATATCTTTCAAGGTCAATCATTTAAATTACTTCGACACTGCAATTATTCAGAACAGTAAACCTTCTTAAAATTACTGTTACTAACGTCCGTTGTTTTAATTTGAACCGAAACTCTAGTGAATCATAAAATGGCAGCTGCCACAGTTAAGTTTTGTATGTATTATGCTGTGAAAATGTAACTCAGAGCGTAAAATTTAACAAAACAAGTAAGCTTATAAAATGAATTATAGTTCCAGGCAAGCAGAAATAACGTGACTCAGGGTACCACGTTGAAGCCGGAATTATAAAGGAAATAATTATCATAATAATCTGAGAAGGATAGTGATATAAAATAAGTAATAATATATTTAAAATCAGTGTAGTATAAAAAGGAGAAGCATTGTGAAAATTGTTGACTGTAAAAGCGACAGAAAGACAAGACAGGCACAGTTTTGTTAATTAGGGACCAGCCTCAGGTAGAAAGGGTAAATACCATTGAAGCAAGTTTTTCCTGGTAAACAGCTGAGTACAGCTGCACTTAGCCTGGCGAAGGCCACTCTCTAAGCATCATGACGCTAAGTTTGAGGGGAGAGAGGGGAATTGAGGCGTTGGTTTTCCTTGTAGTAGCGTGGGTAGATCAGTCTGCCTGAGTGCCTGGTGAGTGCAGGTCGACATTCTCGTCGTGTGGAGAAGATTGGCGGCGAACATGCTAGAGGGTAGAACGCTTAGCCGTAGTTAATATTCTTCGGTCTTTAAAGACAAAGTAACTTCGTATGCATTTAATAGTGATCGGCAAACCTAAAGTATTATTTTAAATAGTGAATAAAAGTGTTCCAAGATTGCGTTTGTGTGTTTCTCTGTACACACCCACGCATACCCTGAGGTTAAGGTTTCATGCTGGAGTAGCCGTGGCAAAAGAAGAACCAACTGGGAGGAGACAAGCAGCAACCGTGAGGCAAAGGTACTGCATCATTGTTGGAGGACGGAGCGTGGCTGCGTCATATTGCGCCAAAACGTGGGCAGAAAGAATTACCTGCGTCAACGTGAAAAGTTAAAGTAATATTAATCCTTCACTGGAGTCACTAATACATATTTTGCAAAGATATGTGGTTATTTTGTGAAACTGAGCTACAACTCCATGCCTTACAAGAATTGTTGCTTCTAGCTTGTAAAGTATAGTACCACACTTTCATGGATTAAGTCTCGGATGGCCGATGAATTTAGAAAGCAACTAGTCAATGTTACAGAGTAGCAGCCATCCACACACTGAAAAGAACTGAAGATAAGAATTGACAGAGAGAGGGATAATTGGTTCATTAATTCATTGATATAAATATATAAGGTAGAGCTGTCAAGGACAAGTGTTTTACTCGTTCGTTTCGTATGGTATACATCATAAGACTCACTCGATTCTTCCAGCCCAACTCATTCGAAAATCAGCAACGAATATACCGAATTATGGCCGAGTATCTGGTTCACAAGCCGTCTCTTGGAAAATGGGCATTTATTCATTCGAGATATATATAATATATATTCGCTGGTTCCAGAGGCGTTGTCAGGCGCATTGCTTCAGTACATGAAAGCAAAGGAAAGAAAATAGCCTAAGCCATATTATTACGTTTTCTTCCTTGTCTCTACCTATTGTTGCGGTCAATATTTCTTTTACTACATTATGATACACACATTCAGTTTTCATTTCTGTTTTATCATTATACCTAAGCAAAATATGTATGATAATATGTTCCAAAATAAATATCATAAAAGTATCTTTCACAATTTCATTCGGAATTTTTGTGAGAGCAAACAAAATTTGGGCATCTGTATAAATATTTAGTTAAATAAACATTACAAGATGTATATTATAATTTAACAAATAAAATAATGATTATTCTTTAAAGTTCAGAAGAACACATTCGTCCTATTATTTACACTGACGAAACTTAGGTAAAGTAAAACCATGCTAGAAGTTTTACCTGACAAGATTCTAAATGAAACGTGGTCTTGAGGGCAAATGTGGTTTCATAGAAGGGGTACATTTAGGTTTCAGTTAAAAAGTAAGGTTATTATCATAAAGAGATGAGTAATGAGTGTTTAGAGAAGGGTTTACCAATCTCCTTCAGAGACTGGAAGCGTGTGTGATAGTAATGGACAGTGTGAGCTATCGCTCTATGTTCAAAAGAAAAAATCCCCAATACAAATTCTAGGAAAGCTGATATTTTGTCACGGCTTCAAAGCAAGAACATACCTCATAATCTATATACACAATAACCAAATAATAAACTAATTTTAAAACAGCCGACAAAGCCTATTATTGTTATTAATTCATTATTAGTGCATACATCGCGCTTGCATTTCACTTGTATCATTTAACTCCATTATGACGCGAACTTGAGCCACGCTAGTGAAGTAAACAGACAGCCTTCTCCTTGGGTCTGGTCACTCTGAGCGTTCGAACATGAAATGAGACATGCTCGTTCGGTATACCATATGGAATGGTCTGAGAGAGGGACGACGCTCCAGTACGCCCAACCCGCCCGTATACAGGAGCTCATTTGTTTTCAAAGGCATGAATGGTACAAAATAGTGACCAAAACTCATTCGATGGACAGCTCTACTATTCATAATACTTTTGTGTATAGTGTAGCGGGGTTTGGGAATGGAAACATAATGGTTTGTAATGGTGCGGTTCTTGGTGGTTGAATCGTTGTTGCTGCCGGCTACTCAGATAGAGGAATTTAGGTTCAGGAGTCTCTTACCTCAGGGAGTGTGGATGGGAGATAAATGAAGTTCACTTTCTCCTCTCAGATGGCTCGTTTATTGATGATCCACACTGATGTCCTCGTACGAATCTCCTTTCCACACAAGACGCGATTTTCCCTCTCACCCCTGCTACTGTTTCCGTGTTCTTACCCTTTCTTAATTACTTTGCAAAGTGGAAGTACGTTACAATACTATGCTAATGACTTTTCCTTTCGTCAGTCCCTAGCTACCCTGTTCCTCACGGTTGCCTTAAACTGGTTTTCAATACATAAATATTTACTCGAAGACCGCTACACTGTTTCCCTCTTTAATATAATATATTTTGAATTTCTAGATCTATCTTACTTTCCCTCACGTTTCCTACACGAATCTATTTCTTCCCCTACAAATTATCTTCTCTCCCCGAAGTTTCGACACAGTCTTCTTCCCTCCCCGAAGTTTCGACACAGTCTTCTTCCCTCCCCGACGTTTCGACACAGAGTGAGTTATCTTACGCACGTCTAAACGTCGCTCTGCCTCATAGATAATTTTCTATTTCACGCCTATTTTCTAGTTTCTCTCTCACTTTTTGCTATTCACGTGACTTTCCTTCGTTATGATTGGTTACATTTCTGAATTTTTCCTCCGTCTACCATTGGTTCTCAATAACATCGTCTGAGCGTTGCTCGCGTCTAAAATTAACAATTGTTCGCTTTACTGCATTTTCTGTGCGCTTGATTAACTTCGGTTTCCTGCCCGTTGTCTTGGCTTCCCGTGTGCACAACTCAGTTCCTATTGTCACTCTCTAAGCGATCTCTAATGTTCTTTTTCCTGTCCTTTCCTACGTCTGCTATCTTTATGTGATTTTCGCCAAGTTTGTTGTTCTCAACTACACGTTTTATTTCATGTTCTTATTATTAATTAATATCTACCCTCTATGTTTTTTCTCTCTTCATGATTTCATTCCCCCCTTTCTCTAATTCTTAATGTTCTCTTTTATTCCTTCTTATTATTTTGATGATATGCTTATTAATTATTCTTCTTATTCGTTATTATTTATTATTTATTATTCGGGGGGATCTTATCACCTCAAATGTCAGAAACTGTAATTACATCGTTTGCTATTTGGAGACATCATTAAATTAAGTTCTTTATATGATTAAATTCATATCCTATTGTAATTGCGTATTATGAAAAAAGTTACAATTGATAGTCGTTTTAAGATACGTCGTCCATTTAATGATCATATTTGCATATAAATATATACTTAGTGTTACTTCATTGTTATAAGATATGGGTTATTTATATGCTTAAGAACATTGTTTCTTATAAATCAGCATGTTACACAATCATTTAATCAAATCCAAATAAATGTTATCAGCCGTAATAATGGCACGTGTGTGGCATGTGCTTGGAAAAGCAGGCATTTATTTTCTCTGTCATAACACACGAAGCGACGTCAGTCCTAATTTAAAAATGAACTGCACTCATCTGTGATGCCGCATTATTAAAAGCGTGTGTTCCACAACTGTTTTGAAAATGTAACTTTGCGCTTCATTAGCTATTTTCCACACTACAGATTAATCAACATACACGAAGAAAATTCCAATATTAGAATGTTTAGCATTATAACAGGATAATAATAATAATAATAATAATAATAATAATAATAATAACAAAGTTCAAATTACAGCATTCGTTACACTTGAGAGTATTATTCTCTGCAATCGTTTCACAAAAAAGAAGATGTAGAGTAGAAATGTTGAATTTAGCCTACCTAAACTAATTCTCAAATTTATCTAAGTCCAGAACTCAGAAAACAAAACTGCGACATTCAGGTTTTAAAGATAATATGGTGTAATGAATGACACGTCTGCCTATAACTTCAATATAGATTCAAATACTTCATCACAATAATTTTATTTCAACACAGTGTGGACCAAATTTATTATGCAATTCTTAGAGTGACATTTTCTTACTCGTATCGAAATTCCGAACTCGCTCCGTGATAAACATCTCACTGCCAAGTAAATGCGTTGCTTTCTGTAGCGGTTACATAAATAGCTTTTAAACAGTTCATTCCTAAAATACGCTATTAAAATCTCTCACTATGCTGTTTTGGTTTTATATATGAAATTAAATAATATTTCACACTGTTTATACTTATTAAATGCTGATGAAATTATCTACGATTAAGAAATAACATAACTTTCCATCTACACTAATATCAAATAGAGAGAAAACTGTGGGTATGTACTATTTTTCTTTCCCTAAGCTACTGCTCTGTAAATTTTAGTAATATTTTACCATTGAAAAGCACTCCTCTTTTTGACTGACAGAGCTATTAGACAGCTTTCAACTTCTAAATGACTCGATGAGCCGCAAGATAAAATGTAGTATTGCATTTTGCTTTACCTAAAGGAAAAACTCGAAGAAATAGCATACACTTTATTTCGTATGCATAAACAGTAACCTAATGCTAAGAAGTTTATACTTCCATACCATAGTTTAACCTTTCGATAACAATCGAATCCCCTATTAATCGGCGCTTCCGCTTCTATTCGCTCATACTCGTCACGGCCATTCTCATTTAAAACGTAACGATAATTAAACCTAGTATCAACATAGCCTCTGTATATAAAACATCTAAAATGTCTGAGTAATATGAGAAATGAGAACAAGGACAACAAATACAGTTCGTAAATTTGCTGAAGCAATATCCAATGCTACTGAATAGATCACAAAGCCCTGCAGTAAGAAATAAAAAATCTTCAGTAGTGCAAGAATTAAAGACGACAATGTTGCAAATAAAATAATCACTTAACCACTCCATATTCTGTTTCGAACCTATATAGTTGCTTTCTTTCTTTAAACGTCTTTATAGCCCGAAATTGAAAAACAAATGCAGCTATATTACTTTATTACCCACATTTGCTAAACAAGCGAAGTCTGAGGAAAGACATGCTATGATTTTTCTTAGTGTTTTCTACGAAGCAAACTCTTTTCTTACGTTTTTGCATGATAATCAGAGTATATTCTAAGGGTAGAAGTATAACCTACTGCAGAGGTAGCGATAACGTGACTCGCGAGGCATTTTGACTCGCAGGCGCATGTTTCCTCTCTGCAACCGTCCATTTGATTTTCACATGCTGCTGAGCGACACAGTGCGTGTTGCATATTTGGTGACTCGCGGAAGGAAGTCGTTTTCGCCACCCTTTACCTACTAGATCAATAATGTGCTAAGAGGAAAAGCATATACTAAGCTGATCCATGCTGATCGTAGTATTCCCTTCCAAAACTTAAGAAAACTATTTACTACATTTTATGCATGGGGCTCAATAGGATTTACAAAGACTATATGCAGGAATACGAACATACGGAAGTCTTGATGGAACATACTTGCGCAACGGCCTTGATATTCCTTAAGAACGCCATAGAGTATAAGATAGCCGTTTTTTGTGATACTCCACAGATAAGCCGTGCAAAAATAAGACAAAAACCTCGGATATTTCATTCCAGGATGGTTGGATGGATAGAGAGAGGAAGGAAGGGAGATGCAATATTCTGGTGCATTATGTATTGATATTTATTTTTTTAATGGACATTTTATTAAAATACTCGGATATACACTAAGAGTAACACTTATTTTAATTCTAAATATTATATAATGAAGTTTGTAGATACCAAACGTATGCAAGAACGTTTTGCTGTATTTTCCCCCGCACATAGTAACCAAGTACGTAATCAGAGTATGATAAACAATTGTACAGAGTTGTCCAATTACCTCGAGCGTAACATCAGATATTGTTCGATCAATATGTACACAACTGAGAACGTTTCTGGTGGTTACAGTTATATTTTATTTCCAAAATGTTTAAATTGATAGTTTAAGAGCGGGCAATCTCTTCACTGCCATCATTTCGCCCCTATATCGTGGAATGCTATTTACAGAGGTTTTGTGTATTATAATAAACTGTGGAATTATTAAATACCTAAGGAAATACACGGAAGGTAAAACATTTAAAAATGCATCTACCTCAATTAAAAATTACTAGACATTTTCATAGTTCTTTTAGATACTTATTTACAGAGCACAAAATATTTTCGGAAGATTAAGGAAATCATAAAATGAGCATCCGCCGATATTTTTCGTGAATATAAAGGGAATTTTTGTCCATTAGTAGAAATATAGTGCGGAATTTCAGTTCAAAAGGGTGAATGGGAAAATCATTAAGAACTTCTAGATCATTGTGCAATCATTTAAAAAAGAACACTTAGGGAGACCAATGAAACCAACTGAATCATTCGAGGTTTATAAAGTCGCCCATGCAGACCTTGAGTAACACACCCTCCTTTTACTATACAGAGTGTATCTTTATTGGTGTCATATTGTCGTAGCCTCTCTTTAAATACTTCTCAGAAACAGACGGGGGAGCACTCGCTTAGCAAAAGGCACCGGTGAATTAAACAAGATCTGCAAATGGCGAGGCTACGACAAGGGACGCAGCTAAAGAAAGTACAGAAAATATTACTAATCAGAATAATACCTGGCTTTAAGGGAGAGGAAGGATTCTACGCTATCATAATTAAAACTCGTCAAGAGTGGATGGCTAAGGGTTTAATGAGATAAAGACTAATTACATTACTTACATTCTTTTCCCATTGTCTGTTGACGAGGCCATCGTGCCGGAGCACGAAGAAAGCAGTTCTACGTCTTACCTACTCGGGGCTTGCTTACTGACTCCCCAAACCAACGCTAACTCTTCAAGCGTCACTGACGCTATCCCCTCCCTAACACTTAGTTCCCCTAACACCTAGTTCCCCTACTCCCAGGCAGACTGCTGTCTCGAATCTCGGTGCCCAGAGAGTCTTGTATCCTATTATCTGTGCATACGTCACATCTCCCCCTGGCCACCGAGATCGACGCCCTCGTCGACACAAGGCAAACAAAACAAAGACAATAAAAGAACAAACAAAATGACATACAAAAAAAATGAAACATGTGTGAAGCACCCAGATATAACAGAATAATATACATGTATGCCAGATGCCTTGTGGCCTTTATGAGCCTCGATCTATGGATAATATTGTTACTGCACTTATGCTTGAGCACCCCGCACACGCACACACTCCACGCTGCCTCTGTTCACACGTACACTACACTGCACAAGATATTGATGGTCCGCTGGAAGTGTTTGTGGGTATATTTATAATGTGCCCACAACGACGATTTGTCCTGGCTGTAGAATTGTTATTACTGCTGGTCTTTGGCGATGACAACGGGGTGGGCAGTCGCTGGCTTGGACTGCCCCCCGACATGGTAGCTCCTCATGCCACGGCAGTGTAGTGGCTGCCCGACAGCTTCCCTGTGGTGTTACTGGAACTTCTGGTGTGCCACGTGGGATGCTCCCTTATGCTTTCGAGCTCCGCCACAGCAAAATACAACAAAACCACCAAACAATAAAAAGGGTGCTCCAACAAGCAATCACACATAAAAAGAACGGTATGTGATGTACAATCAGATATTTGAAAGGTTTGCACTAAAATTCTTTTGACATGGGGCAAAGAAAGAGAAAAAAAAGTACAAATTGGCATAAGAACTAAATTTTATAGAGAGTTGCCATCCAAAATTTAACTCACAATGCTTCAGAATCCAAATAAAACATTAAAACAGACTCAGAATACATTAATATTATATCAAGAACAGTGACTTTTTCATACAATAACATGACAGAAAAAACATAACCTTATTTGGGATCCCAATATTAACTCTTAATGACCAGCTGGTATCACTAACAAAAGAAAATAAGTGCACTTACAAGACAATCACACATGACAATGAAATGAACTCATTCACACTGACCAAATCCCAAATTACACACAACACTCACTTAACTAGCTACTGAAAACTACTGTATGCATTACTACAAACTACATAATAAATCCACAATACATCTCCAAACTACACTACGTGACATGCTTTCAAGTACTATTGTTACACTCTGTCACTAATACAGTTTCTCCTCCACGTTACTATCTTCCTCATCTCATTATTATCATCAACTCAATCATAATCATCATCATCATCAGTATTTCAATCAGCATCATTACTTCAGTCATTATCATCTTTATCTCAACTTTCAATTTTCTCTTCAAAAACAAAACATCTTCACTGACGTGTCTCATTTACCATGCTGTAAATTCAAAAACATCTAACATAGGCATAACCTTCAAGAAATCACATTAAAATTTCAGGAATGACACAAATAACATGACATAATACTGTTGCATCCACAACCTGCGAATCAAAATTAAGCTGGAAAACAGTTGGTATTAAAATTTGCTATATAAGATGGTACTAAACTTGTTGCACAAACAGAAAAAAAAATTATTCACATCACAATCACTTCCATCCATTTAATCTCTCGTGTGAATACATCACACACGCTATACTGGGCACGTTACAGCAACACCAATAAGCAAAATCTCTGAAATCATCACATCAAATCAACTTTCCAGGTACATGTAGCCCTCCTGAAAAATCCACATTTATACAACTGTCGGGGTTACTCTTTGGCACTTCCACCGAAGCTGACATCATCTCATCTCTTCTCATCTCATCTCTCACATTAGCACCGTCGGGGTTACTCTTACGCACATCCACCAAGGCAAATCTCAACTCATATTTCTCACATAACCTCACACTACGCCATCGGGGTTACACTTTGGCACTTCCACCGAGGTAAATATTACATATATCACATAACCTCAAATACACACATACATACACACACTATTCATGCAACAATTTTCTGCAAATAAAGATCGCAGCATCATTATGAAACCCAAAATGACATAAAGTCAAATCACATCAAATCGAATGCAACAAAACATCACATCATTACTCAAAACAATATTGTCACAGAACATTCCTGAAAATGAAAGCTCAATTAAGCACATGGTACCCAAACACATTCCTGCAGCATAACACAACCACAAAACAAATGATTTGCAGTTCCCAAAACATAATTTAAAATTCAAGTTACACCAAAATAATAATACACTTTTAATTTAGCAGAGACATTCATAGCACATATTATTCCTGAAAAGCAAAGCTTAATTAAGCATCAGTCAGTGAAACAATAAAAATTTAGCATACCTGTGTGAGTTGTAAAACTGTTTCATTCGTCCAAACTTGAGCACTCACAATGTTTACATACTTACAGGTTATATTTTTTTTTCTTATTCTTTTTACCACAAAATTCCAGTGCAAATTTTCCAAAATTTGGTAACACACGTACAGCTGGTTCATCAACATCCACATCGTACTGGTCCATATTAAAGGCACCTCAAACCTAATTAGGTGAAGATACTGGCAAGGCTGGTAGTAGCTCCTGAAACTTTTACTTACATGAGTAACTGTGAAATATTTTTCCCTAAAAATATGCATTGCGGAATTAAATAAACCAAACTTGGCAACGGTGAAGCAAAATTATCATCATTATCATTTTCTCAGAGCAGCCATTAGCAGTAGTAGCGAACATTTCAAAATTCTGAAGTAACTCATACGCCGACAACTTGCTGGAATTCTCAACGTGAGAGGGGTCAATGACCGGGCGACACACAGCTGACTACATCGTACTCGCCACGACAGGCGGATTAGGCACCACTGGTAATAACTGAACAACAACAGGCGTACTAATACTGGGCATAGATTCTACTTCACTATGCTCGCTAACTGGGGCAATTGCCATATCAGATTTCTGCGTAGTACGTCGCTTAGGCATGATTGCAGCACAAAAGATAACACAACCAGTAAATAAACAATATGACAAAGCGATACAGATTACACCGAACTAAACACTTATAGCATCACATGAATGAAAGTAGCAATATCAGAACATAGCCAAATAAAACAGTACCAGAAGTATTACAATTAAGCGCCCACGGCGAAATATCAGAAAATTATACCAATATACGGTCTACACAAGCATGACACGCAAACCACTTGGACACAGTACCAAGATTTTAAACAGAATGAACACATGGAAGAAAAAACAAAATGATGTCTTCAGTGAGAAACCTCGAACTGGAAGTTAAGAAAAACCACGTCACACCTACTGTGACCACCGCTGACATTATCTCAAAAGGAGCAGAATACAGACTTGCAATTTGTACGTAGCACAAAAAAATTCCTTCTCTTTTTCCTTTAAAACAAATGTATCTGACCTGATATACACACGCAAATAAACGCGCCAAAACACGTGCTGATGAAGACTGGTTTCACAAGCTAGAATTAGTACTGAAATGCATGACCACGCGGGAATTACATAACACACGTGCGTACATAAAAGTTACACGAAAAATGTCCCACAAAAGTATAGTAAACAGCTAGAAATCACAATCAATGGAATATAAAGTTATAAGTTTCCAGAACCACTGCTAATAAGCACAGAAAACAATATTTTCACCTAGATGGCCAACACGTGACGAGCACATTTTCAAAGTTGCAAATATCTCACTCGTTTCACAACTCACCTTTCACAAAAATATATTTCAAAATAACCAGCACGAACCACTTAGCACAGCAATACAATTTAATAGAAATGAAGCCAAAATAAGAGGAAAATGGAGTCAGGAGTTTTAGCGTCACGCCGACAGACAATGGAAAAATGCAAAAATGAACTCAAAATTAAAATTTAGAAACGACACTTTCAGAAATTAAAGCAACAAAATTTAGAATATAGAAATCACAAATTACACCATCAAAATCCTTACCCTTAAGCCAGAAACAAATTTAGATTTTTAGCGACCACGTGGAGGACCACAAACCGTTACATTTCAGAGGGGGAAAAAATTTTGCACTTAAAAATCTCACAAAAAACCAAACTCTGCCCGGCTCTCCACCAACTGTCGTAGCCTCTCTTTAAATACTTCTCAGAAACAGACGGGGGAGCACTTGCTTAGCAAATGGCACCGGTGAATTAAACAAGATCTGCAAATGGCGAGGCTACGACGAGGGACGCAGCTAAAGAAAGTACAGAAAATATTACTAATCAGAATAATACATGGCTTTAAGGGAGAGGAAGGATTCTACCATAATTAAAACTCGTCAAGAGTGGATGGCTAAGGGTTTAATGAGATAAAGACTAATTACATTACTTACATTCTTTTCCCATTGTCTGTTGACGAGGCCATCGTGCCGGAGCACGAAGAAAGCAGTTCTACGTCTTACCTACTCGGGGCTTGCTTACTGACTCCCCAAACCAACGCTAACTCTTCAAGCGTCACTGACGCTATCCCCTCCCTAACACTTAGTTCCCCTAACACCTAGTTCCCCTACTCCCAGGCAGACTGCTGTCTCGAATCTCGGTGCCCAGAGAGTCTTGTATCCTATTATCTGTGCATACGTCACATCATGTTTGGGGGACGTGTTCCTGACATCAAAACAGTAAAAACTCTTCATATGTACATGGATCTGAAAAGCAACCGTTTCGTTGTTATAGGCCAAAGAAGACGTATTCCATGAGTGAACAGAGGATATGCACTACGCGTATGGCCGTGCAGACGGCAATGTAGCACGAGCACGTGAACTTTATGCAGTAAGGCCTCTGACAGGCCGTTACCGTGTGCAAGAACATTCGCACGAATTCACCAACGCTTGAGAGAGAATGGCGTATTTGAGAGGAGTACTAGGGATGTTGGGAGATCAAGAGCGGTACGAGGCATTGAGCTTGAAGAACGAGTTCTTCGTGTTGTGGATTCAAAGCACAAGACGTATGGCTGTAAGGGAAAGAGTTGGTCATATGACTATCTGGTGAATTCTGCATGAAAATCTTCTGTACCGTATCGCCTTCAACGTGTGCAAGGATTAAATGAGGCGGACTTTGAGCCAAGAAGACGTTTCTGTCAACCCATGTTACAGCAGTGCGCTGTGTTTATCAATTTCCTAGCCTGTATCTTATTCACGGATGAGGCTGGTTTTACTCGCAACGTCATCTTCAATTTTCATAACACTCATAACTGGGCATTTGAAAATCCTAATGAAGTACGACAGGACAACCATCAACAGAGGTTCTCTCTCAACGTTTGGCGGGGAATCGTTCATTATCACTTATTGGGTCCTACTTCTTCCCTCTGCGTCTGAATGGACAAACCTATCCCCAGTTTCTCAGAACTGAGTTGCATCACTTAACTGATAATGTGCCTCTGGACATCATCCAACGGATGTGGTTTTTACACAATGGCACTCCAGTTCATTTTAGTATGATACGTAGTTCGTAAGTTTTTGAATGTTCGATTTCCGCAAAGATGGATTGATCGAGGGGGATCTGTTGCATAGCCTGCTTGATCGCCTAATTTGAATCCAATGGATTTCTTCGTCTAGGGCCATTTAAGGTCTTTGGATTATGCGACTCCTGTACCTGATGTTAACATTTTGAGAGGACGTATCCAAACCGGATTTGGCAAAATACGAAATTACCAGGAATTTTCTACAGAGTACGCCAGAGCATTGAACGCGGGCTTACTGCATGCATCGAAGCAAGAGGAAGCCACTTCGAGGAATTTTTGTAACTTTCAATTTTGTGTTGTAACTCTGAAACAAATGATTTTCAGACCCATGTTCATATGAACCTTTTCACTGTTTTGATGTCAGGAACACATCCCCCAAATATATAACACCAATAACGATACACCTTATTATATCTGGCTACCGCCCTGATCGGCAACCTTTAAAATACAATGTGGTCGTTTTATGGTGAGGCCACGGATCGCGCGTAAGCTGCTCCGCTCACTGTGTATTACAATGGGGTTTTTTTGTTCTGTAACTCCCGCGTCACTTACTGACGAGTGATAGTAACACGCACTATAATAAGTATTAGCCTTGTTATAAATGGTGTTGGGAATGGTGTCCATCTGTGAAGACATTACTAGCATCTTCGGATGAAACTTGCGTTACACGCATTATTTCTTGCGTAATGTTCATAATTTCTGCTTTTATATTGTCCTTAAGTTCGTCTATGGTGTGGGGATTGTTCTTATAAAATTTATGTTTTAGGTTTCCCCACAAATAGATGCACCAATTTCGTCATTTTTTTACTCCGTTAGAACAACTCGTTTTTGCTTCTTAGGTTTAGCATTTAGCGATCCCGTGTCTAACAGTTTCTCTACCTGGAACTGAAATACCAAGAAATTTATCCTGAAATTCTCTATACTCCGGTCTAAATGATTCGGTTTTTGCATATGTATTGTACGTAAAAATTTGTTGTTCAAGCGTAAATTTGTCGGCAGGTATTGCAGTGAAGTAAGAACAAAACGTTAACACTCTTAAGAAAATCACACCCAACACAGATGTCTTGAATACATTTTTATTTGAGACACACAATGCCAACTCTCTTTACAGCACAAACACAGCAGCGATTGAGGCACAGCTGATAAAGATAACCTTGAACCGTCATGCGTTGCAAGTTGCGCATCGGAAAAGTACCAAGGTCACGGCATACAGCCGTTCTGAGGTCCCACCTTAAAACGACCTCACTGTACGAGCCTAATGTGCTATGTGCTTACAGTGTTGCACCAAGAATCGTAAAACAATTTTTCAGCACTGCTACAGCTGCTACATAGCGACCAAAATTGTGTTTGGTTGCACCAGTAGTTTCTTAATGTTAACGGTTTGACTAGGTGTTTTTACAGGAATCAAAGGGGATAAAGTGACGAGAGATGTTCGGTAGGAAGCCTCTTTGATATATTTCACAATAACTTGGTATTTAGATATAATAATTCCTTTAGAACTTCCATAAAACTTCAAAATGTGAATAGCAATTAAATACCTATAAAAGCTTTACTGGGAACCAAATACTTAAGATTACAATGACAGTTTAAATTCTATACAGCTTTTCTAAAAACTAATATTTAAAAACACTTACTTTTGCAGTCTCATGAATGTATGTAAAGCATACCCTAGAACCACAGTCATACGTCACGTACAGCGTTAATCCTTAAATAACCAAGAATGAACTTCTCACTCACACTTGCATTTATCTTCCCAAAATCACAGCAATACGTACATGTGAAAAGAATTAATGAGAGATTACCAGAGTACTTCATACCTACGATTGTGCACCTTATGTTTTAGTACTATATACCTCGTGCGTCTTGGTGTCTGAAGGAAATAAAACGAATGAAAAGAATAATGTAATGGGCATGTGAACAGTGCACAGCACACTCGCAAGAGAGGGATCATAGTGCTGCACCGACCGGCAGTAAGAGTAAAAGTCGCTCCCAGCTGGGTCGGTCAGAAAGCAAAAGTAAAAACTGTCTCCGGTGAAGGTCAGAACGTGCATATCAGGACGTTGCAAGACAAAAATGCTGCGTACGCATTTCCTTGCTCCCCCACTATTATCTCAAAAATAATCTATCCATTCCAACACAAATACCTTTTCACACGTATACACGTGGCGATATAACATAACCCACGTGCTTTGTTGGCTTGATGCTTACATCTCGTCTCGACCTTAGTCGCGTAGAAATACTTCGCTGCTCAAGTTCCGCAGTGTGCTGCTTGTATTATATATACGTGTTTTGGAATGCATCGATAAATCGCTAAGGCTTAGAACTTTACGTAATTTGACACGCCATGACTATGAAGAGTCTATGCAATACGTACGCGCAGTATGATATCCATTCTTGAAAATAACAGCAAACTTATATCACGAGTTACAAGCAAAGTTTTTGTTTGCGATCGTGAAAAAGACAATTTTAATGTCGACATCAGTTTGAAAACACGAAATAGTATTTTTGTTTACTGTTCCAAACAGAGGTCAACGTTTTAGGCTGTAAAAATCTCAAGCTTAAAAGAAGACAGTGAAATAGTGAGCAGTATGTCTCGGTGTTCTCCATAGCCCTTACTTTAGCAGATAAAAACGAATTGCAGTGTTATTAATTGTTCCTAATAAGTAAAACTAAATTTTTTCCAAGGGCTGAAATATCACTTTAGGTATGTAATTTGATATTATTATCCGTTATCCATCTCTGAGAATATATGGCCAACTCCAATATAATACGAAGCACACATATGAGTAAATCAACTATTTCAGAATGTGTTCACATGTTTGATGAAATCTTAAGCCCAAAAATTCGAAGAAGATTTTATTGCTTTACGTTGGAGTTGTTTGTACCACGTATGAAAGTCAGTTTGAATGATGTATTTTATTTTAAATGTTGGGGAGCCGAACCTGTAGTAGTTGCAACCGCACGTATAGTAAACAGTTTCCGGTAGCCTTCGCCCCAAATGTATTTTCATGTGGCCTTTGCCCCAAGGTTAAAAAATATTAACTTTGTAATTAAACTGTTTCTTTACGTATTAAATATTTATGTTTGCCTCGGCTGCGTCAGTATTATTGTTAGAGACATGGAAGTCTTGGCAGGGCGTGATACGACAAGAATGTAGGCTTACACAGATTTTAAGTTTTAATTCACTCCTTTTTATTAATCCTTGACACAAATTAAATAGCACTTCACTGATATCGAGAGCTGTGAGATTCTTTTATTTAATACTTGCAATTTTTAATACATATACTATTTTCGTCTCACACGAATACGTATTTAATTTCTAGAGGACGCATCATGCATCCGGTTACTATATTGTCTACAGGCAACTGACTAGATTTCAACCGTCTAAACTTGTAAATTTCTGTATTTCAAGTCTCTGATTGGCTATTTTACTCCAATAGAATACCTGCATTTAACTAAAGCTTTTTCTGGTTGTTGATCGGCTATTTTTTATAAACTGTCACTAAAATTACATTACTGCTTCCAAGAATCACAAATAGCATTTAAACTCTCAAATTCATTATTGCTTCAAGGTTACCTCATTGTTACCACATTTTAGCAATATTAAACTGATTATTCTCACAGCTCTTACATTATTGAATTACGTAATACATTCACATAATGTTATTACATATGGATACAATAATATAAGCATATACAATGACTGTTACATACATTTTACAAATTATTACATACACATATTGCTTCAAGGCGGGCTGTTATTGAATTTACATATTATATAATTTGACTGAAAATCATTTAAGTGTTAGAAATATTGCCTCAAATTCCAGTGGTCCGTTTCGCGTTTTCCGCTTTTGATATTATAATTGCAGAAACTGAGGTTGTAGCAGTAATTTTGCTATCACGCTATTTTAAATAAACATCACACTATATTAAATAAACATGTTAAATATATGCATGTATTTGGATATCAAATTTAATGTTAATTGCAAGAGTATATCTATGTTTGTACTGTATGTCTTGAAAACGTTGCGTACAAGCTCAGGAAATTTCCGCTTGTATGTGTACATACAAAGGCGAGGGTGACATAACAGTAGTAAACAAAGCCCTTTGCAAACTCTCGTACTGTTGTTATTATTTCGTAACGCGGGAGTATTTCTTTAATACAAAACACGTAACTATCAAAGAACCCAATGGAAAGGAAACACCTTCCACTTAAAATTTTGAAATTTAGAAAAATACCTGGAAATGACCAATGAGGGTAGGACAGCAAATCCAAGACCATCAAAGTAAAAACATATATAAACTGATATTTGGAGTAAAGTAAGGGCGTCTTCGATAAACACGCGTGAAGACAACTCCGCGCTAGTTAAGTTTGCGCCAAAAATGAAAAATCGCGCTTAAAACTAAAATAATTAATAGTGCGTCAAGCAAATCAGTTGTGGTTAATAATGAATGTAAATAGCACGCCTGAATTTTTGCAACGATATAATTCGCGTCAGTGCGTATTAGCGATTTGCGGAAAAGCTGAAGTCGCGCGTAGATAGTAAACTGAGTTATAGAGCACAAGGTGCATAGATAATTAACGTTGAAAACTACATTAACAAATCAGTGCATCGGACTCGGTGCGAAAACAGTTGCACAAAGGATGCAACAACCATGTAAAATGAAGTGCGTGTGCGCATAAACTCCACAACAGTGTACCCTTTATTCTTCTTCCAATGAAAGTAATTAAGCTTGTAGGTGTATTGCGTCGAATATACGTATATTGTTTCACTAATTTGCAACTTTTTGCATATAATAAAGTAGATTACTCAAAGGTAAACATAGTGTCTTCCACTCAGCTATCATTTTGTTCCACACGACCTGAGATCTCCGACCCATTTCATGATCATTTATAGCAATAGAACCCCAAATCATCGAACCCAAGAGCAATCGAGAACTGACGTCACCGAGATAACAGGGAAGAATGCACAAACTTTCCTCCGCCCGACTCAACAATCCACTACCCATCGACAGAGTCGAGCAACTTATATGAGGTTAGTTTAACTAATAAGTTACATCACTGTAATTAATCAACCTTCGAGAAGGACGGTCCCAAGGTTCGCTGTCTTTAGCGCTAGAGGGTGACTGTTTCCGATAAAAGTAAATTTTATTGAAGGAAGGTTACGGCTAACTTGAATGCAAAAGTTTGACTTCAAGCTGTTGCTGCATTTTGTTAAGATTTAAACCAAATGACATGAAAAAAGTCTGATTTATTTTGTTTTGTAAATCACAATCTAGTTTAAAAATCTAATAAGAGTTATCATCTAACAAATTGTATGTTTTATAAAATGTGCATACGTCAGCAGTTTTAATCAGATTATTATTTAGTATTATTTGGTCTAGTCTCTAGCATCGAGAACACGGACAGCCTCGGGTTGACATGTCATTGCCACCGCTGTTGATGATCTGCTGCATTGCGGTGTATTTCTTGTTGAACCATTTTCACTCTGAGATCATGGTGCAGTTCATCATTTCAAACGTACCAGGGTGCATTAACAATGTTAAGTCTCTGTATTATCTTTGCGTTTCTTTCTAACATGCCCTTCCCATCGCAGTTTCCCATTTAATGTTATTCTCAGATATTTATCCTCATCTGAATGAGAAATGATCTTATCATTGAGGAAAATCGGTGTATAGTTTAACTTTTCGATTTGTGAAGTCCATGTATACCATTTATCCTAAAAAATATTTATGTTGCATCGACATGACTTTCTCTACCACTATTCATATAAAAGTTTATTCTTCTAGGTGCTTGATTTTCTTCTGAGTATCGGAGGGGACTAGGCAGTGCTCCAGTGAGGATATTGTATCTATGCCCCATAAGGGAGTACCCCAGGAGGAAGAATGAGGTGAAAAGAGACTCCGGTGATCGGAACCAGGAGTGACAGCACAGCAATAACATGGTCCCTACAGTTTCTAGACTGATACATCCCGCCAGTCGGACAGGCAAATGAGGGACATCCGCCGCACATAGAGGGTCTAACGACCCGCTCCGAAGGGGCGTCCGTTTACCCCGACAACTAGCCAAAAGACAGGGACGGAGAAAGTTCCTCAAAGAGCATCCTTTTTTTCGTTGTTACGCCGCACCGAAACACCAATGCGACACTTCCATTCCTGAAATAGACCTAACAGGTTGAAGGATGAACGAAATGATAAAGGGAATGAAATGAACGGACAATAAATACGGGGGGCTGAAAGAAACCACTCTAGCATTCATTGGTGACGCGAGAAAATCCCGAAAAACCCATAGGTCAGAGTGAGTGGCCACCGGGAATCAAACCTGGGATCTCCCGAATGCGAGTCGCACGCGTTACCACGGCGCCACCTCGCTCGTTAGTGCTTGGTGTTAATGTAGATAAACATTTGTAGAAATGATTTTATTACACATTTCGTTTTAGATACAAGGCAAATTCAGTAGCCTCAAGCGATAGTCATATCCTTTAAAAGCTGGTCGCTATGTGATGGCTTTGAAATTCTGTTCTCTTTGCATGACCAGTAGAAAAAGACACGAATAGCCATCCAACCGTTGTAGAATATACTAGGTAAAGCGATAGTCAGATTTTTAAAGAACGCGTCACTGTGTGTGATGGCTTACAGATTCCATGATCCTAACATCACTACGATAAAAATGGAATGTCGCCTTCCTAGTTGAGAAATGGTTAAGTGCACGTAACAAATTTTTCTTTGACATAAATTGTGTATTTTAACGAGATATACATTTTCAGAGTAGTAAGATTTTGTGCATCTTTTGCGGTTTACTAATTATAAAAAGTTATTCAGAATGAAGAGGATCTCACAGGCTATTCCCTGAAAATTCAAGATATATATTACATATGTCATGTAAATATATTAAATACACTATTTTAATAAACCTCTGTAGAGTAATTTTAATTTTAAATATTATAAAGGTTTCCATGAAAAAAGAAGCTTGTAGAGGGGGAATTTTCTTGAAAAGCTTCATGTCGCATCTTTGGAAGATACTTAACTTAAATTCAAAGTTTGCTATTTATCAGACTTTTCGTTTTTAGTTTTGCTGTTCACATACCTTACACATAAACTCTTTTTTTTCAAAAATACCTCTTTTTGTATTCAGGATTAAGTGCATGGTAGAGAAAGTATAAACTACAAAGAGTATAAACTACTTGACAGTTCACCTAAATATAAAAAATCTGATATGTTACACTCACATGACTTTCTCTACTCTTGTACAAACTATTTATACAAACGTTTATTCTCCATCTACTTCATGTTAATCGAGATAAACATTTGCAGAGTCTATCTTATTGCTAATTTTCTTGTAGATGTAAGGGGAATATATATTTACAAAGACAATTTGGAAATACAGTAGCCTTTAAGCACATACATATCTCTTAATAGCTGGTTTCTAGGTGCAGCACCATTCCCTTTGCCACAGATTAATACTCTTTGCATATCCAAGACAAAAAAATCTGATGTGTTACACTCACATGACTTTCTCTACTCTTGTACAATGTATTTTTACAAACGCCTATTCTCCATATGCTTCATATTAATCGAGATATCGAGATATCAATCTTATTTGTAATTTTCTTGTAGATGCAAGGGGAATATGGTAGCTTTTAAGCGATAGTCAAATATTTTATCGCTGGTTGCTATGTGGGGCATTCCATTCTCCTTGCATGTCCAGGACATAAAAAAATCTGATGTGTTACACTCACATGACTTTCTCTACTCTTGTACAAACTATTTTTACAAACGTTTATTCTCCATATGCTTCATGTTAATGGAGATATCCAGATGTCAATCTTATTGATAATTTTCTTGTAGATGCAAGGGGAATATGGTAGTTTTTAAGCGATAGTCAAATATTTTAACGCTGGTTGCTATGTAGCGCATTCCATTCTCTTTGCAAGTCCAGGACATAAAAAAAATGAATAACGAATTTGAGAAAAAGTGTAAGTATTGGAAAATTTAAGGGAATAACAAGCAATATCTCGCAAACGGTTCACTCAGCAAAAGAAATGTATATGACATAAATTGTGTATTTTAACGCGATCTACATTTTTTGTGTAGTAAAATTTTGTCTATCTCTTATGGTTTACCAGTTATGCAAAAGTCGTTCACAATGAAGAATACTTTTGGAGACATTCCCAGAAAATTCGAGGTATACATTTTATTTGTCATGACAATATCTTAAACATATGATATTTTAATCAAAATCGTTAGAGCCGTTTTTGAGAAAATTAAAATTTTCGAAAAATGTTCCATGTAAAGGGTAGTCTGGGGTGGGGGGATTTTCTTGAAAACCTTCGTGTCGCATCTCTGAAAGATACTGAACCTAAATACCAAGTTTGGCGTTTATCCGACTCTTCGTTTTTGAGTTATGCTGTCCACACACACACACAGACAGACACACAGACAGACACACAGACACACAGACAGACACACACACGGACATGTTTCCAAAAATGCTTTTTTTGGATTCAGGGAGTCTCAAAACATGTATTTCCGGTGAAATCTCGGTATCGAATTTTTGGGTGGAATGCAATACTTCCCCTACTTACTATACGTAGTAGAGAAAGTAAAAATGAATAACGAATTCCCATTTGAGAAAATAACTATTGAAAAATCTAAGGGAATAACAAGCAATATCTCGAAAATGGTTCACTCAACAACAAAAATGTATATGACATAAATTGTGTATTTTAACGCGATCTACATATATTGTGTACTAAAATTTTGTTTATCTCTTATGGTTTACTAGTTATGCAAAAGTCGTTCACAATGAAGAATACTTTTGGAGACATTCCCAGAAAATTCAAGATATACATTTTATTTGTCATAAAAATATCTTAAACATATGATATTTGAATCAAAATCGTTAGAGCCATTTTTGAGAAAATTAAAATTTTCGAAAAATCTTCCATGTAAAGGATAATCCCCTGGGGTGGGGGGATTTTCTTGAAAATCTTCCTGTCGCATCCTTGGAAGATACTGAACCTAAATACCAAGTTTGGTGTTTATCCGACTGTTCGTTTCTGAGTTATGCTGTTCACAGACAGACAGACACAGAGACACACACAAGGACATGTTTCCAAAAATGCTTTTTTTGGATTCAGGGGGTCTCAAAACATGTATTTCCTGTGAAATCTCGGTATCGAATTTTTGGGTGGAATACAATACTTCCCCTACTTAGTAGAGAAAGTACAAATACATATCTAGAAAATGTTTAAGGCCACAAAAAGGTTAATTTGAAATAAATTGTGCGTTTTAATGAGATCTACATTTCTATGTGTAGTAAGATTTTGTCTATCTCTTACTTTTATAAGTTATACAAAAGTAATTCATAATGAAGTTGTCTTCACAGGCTATTCCCAGAAACTTCAGAATATATACTTTACCTTCATGAAAATATCTTTAAAATTTGGTAATGTAATAAACATCCTGTTAGAGCCATTTTTATAAAATCGAAAATATCCTAAAATTGTCATTGTAAAAGGTAGTTTGGTGGAAGGATTTTCTTTAAAATCTGTTTTTGAGTTATGCTGTTCACAGACAAATAAATTAACACACACATTACGAACCTTTTTTCCAGAATTGACTTTTTGAATGCAGGATACGTGCCTCAAAACACGTATTTCTGGTGAACTCTCGACATCCTATTTTGGGTGGAATACTTGCAATAGGTAAACAGTATAGAAAGTAATGCTATAAAGTCTCCGGGCGCACACCAGAGCATTGCATCTTGACATTATCAAATAACCTTGAAATTTACTGCTGTAACGAAAGTACTTCGATTGCCTTAATCCACTTTATTCTTTACCTCATTAATGTTCTCCGCGTTGTTTGTGCGCTATACCCATTCCGCTATCACGCTTAACCGTTTCCTACTCGTGCCCGAGATCTGCGAAACTGATAGGGGTACAAATAATGGTGATTTACAACATCGCTCCCTGAATTCCAAAGAACTTGAGCTTCGGCCTCTAATAACTTAATTCCATTGCGGTTTTCTTACATGGTAGTTCTTCGAGCTACAAATTACCATTCCCTGTAATTATAAAACAAATCGATATCCGTGCACGTCGTTTCCTATCGCAGCGTATAAACTTATTTGTGAATAATGATAAAGGTTGGGCGAGAGGCAGGTCATTTTCCTGTGTGCACGCCCGGATATTGACCTGGTGTTTGTTCATTACACAGCACAATCAGTAATATCGGACTAGCCTGCTATGCTGGGCTGAGTTTGGTTACGTTCACGATAGAGTCTAATTAGACAGCATGACAGACATGCACCCGCTCTCAAATACCACGTTCCAATGTGAAAGAGAAAGTTGAGAGCAACTAGTTGGCAATATGGCTCCTTAAAGACAATTGCGTTTAATATGTTAACCAACCTACAAAACTTTTCTTACATACTAAAACGTCTGATGGTGTCAATTTGATCCTAGTAAAAAAATACATTATTTGAATTTTACATCTCTTTATTTCAAGCGGTATTAAGAACATGAATTAGTTTTGCAAGTATTTTATCTTCTTGTAATGGGCGCCGTGGCCGAGTGGTTATACCGCTCGCCTCTTACCAAGGCAGCCTGCGTTCGATCCCAGGAACCCGCATGTGGTGAACAAAGCGTCGTCTGGACGGATTTTCTGCTGGTTCTCTGGTTTCCCCCGCCATTCATTCCAGCAACTGTTGCATCATCACCATTTCTTTCATCAATTTACCATAACTTCTTCCTCGCTCTCATACCAGGCATCGGGATGATTACCCATCTGAATACTCTATCTGATCCAAAGTTTCTGCTCCTAGACAGGCCTCTGACCTCAGACACCCGCTTGTAAGTCCTGGAGGGAGTAAGTCCTACATACGAGGAGTGTAAACAGAGAAAGAAGAAGAAACAAGCTTTCAACAAGGAATAGCATTTCTAGTGAAAGGGCATTCTTGCTGTTGTTAATTTCTAAGCCCAAGCGTTATTGTTATAGTTTGTAACTTTTGATATAAATTCACTGTCATTTATATCGCATGATTGTCAAGTATAAAAAACATAGTTTTGATAGTTTTTGCATAGAGGTCAATATGATCCCTCCAGGCGTTTAAGGTAAATACTTTGTATGAGAAAACTAAATGTCAGCAATTCATGTTTTGCTAGAGTAGGAGCACAGAAAATGAATAAAAGTTACAAGAGGAAATTTTGTTGAATTATTATTGTTCTACCAAAAGTAGAGATCAGATTCTCCCGGCGTTCTAGTGTTAAAAGACCTTGTGGTTATAGCCATAAAATTTTGTATTTATAAACAGCCGCAGTACATCGCAACGAATCAACAGCTGCAAAGAAATTATAATTTATTCGAAACTTTAAGTGTAGTCTGCGGTATCGGTGTTCTGGATAATGCCTTAAACTATAGGCATATAGTTAAACTCACCAGCCACACAATAGTGACATTTAACATCCAACGATATTACACAAGGACTGGATTAAACATGGCACAAGTACGAACTCATAACTGGCACCAGATAAGAAATTCGCGAATTTATCGGGCTTCTAGAAAACCTGATTCTCAAATGATATCCAAGGATAGGATAGGGTTGACTACGGAGGGGACTCGGCACCGATCCAGAGTGGAGATATTGTACCTACGCCCCCACGAGGGGGCATCCCCGGGAGGAAAGATGAGGCAAGAGGAGACACCGGGCGCCCGGATCCAGGAGTGACAGCACAGCAATCGCAATCTATGTTTCCAGAGAGAGAAACCTCAGCAGACTATAAGCAAACCGGGGACCCACGCTACGCAGAGGGGCCCAATGTACCTCGAGGGGGTTCGGATACCCCGACAGTCAGCTGAATGCCTAGGGACAGAGGGAGTCACAAAGAGCATCCTTTTCCCTGCCACCTGCACAGAAACTCCATCGCAGACACTTCCGACCCTGAATGAGACTAACGGGATGAAAGATGAATGAAATGAAGAATGGAACGAAATAGAGGGACAGGAAATTCGAGATATGAAAGAAACCACTTCAGCATTCGTCTTACGATCCGGGAAATTCTGCGATAAAAACCTATAGGTCAGAGCAGGTGGTCACTGAGGATCGTTCCCGGTACCTCCCAAATGCGGGAATAATATCCAAGGGTTGCGTGGAAAAGAAAAACGGTAGTAATATTCAAAGACGGTAAAATGTTTTACGTAACTCTTCATCTTCTCCTGTATGCTCTTCTTCGTCTTCCTCCTCTTATTCTTCTTCTGCCAGCATTGAACTTAACAGCGTTGCAACTCCAAATTGGTGAATCCATACTATCTTTTTGTACTTCAACACATTTTTATAACTTAACACACTTCTGGGTTACCTTTCAATTGACATCGATGTAAATGCTCTATAAATGCATTTCTAACATTGCAATTCACTCGTTTATGCTGTGTACGACAACCCATTATTCTTGTCTTAAGGGTAGACTAAATGGTGAATATAGCCAAAAGATGACATTTTTAGTTTTTATGCGGTCTTATTATTCGGAATTTTTGTATTAATTTGATAAGTATTTTGTATTTGTAGGCACAATACTTATATTTTTACTTTTTCTAGTAAATAGGAGAAGGATTGCATTCCACTCAAAAATTTGATACCGATATTTCACCATAAATACATGTTTTGAGGCTCCTGAATCCAAATAAAGCATTTTTAGAAACATTTCCTGTGTGCGTCTGTGTGTTTGTCTGTGAACAGAACTCAGAAACGAAAAGTCTAAGAAGTACCAAACGTAGTATTTGAGTTTAGTATCTTCCAAGGATGCGACACGAAGGTTTTCAAGAAATTCCTCCACCCCAACTACCTTTTACGTGGAACATTTTTCGAAATTTTTGATTTTCTAAAAAATGGTTCCAACGATTTTGTTTAAAATATTAAGATGGAAAAGTAAAATGTATATCTTGAATTTTCTAGGAATTTTCTTGAAGTTTTTTTCATTCAGAAGGAATTTTGTATAATCTTGTATAACTTGTAAACGTTAAGCGATAGATGAAAACGTAATGCACAAAAAATTGTAGATCTCTTTAAAAACCACAATTTACTTAAAACAAGTTTTGTTGCATATGCCGTTTCTGAGATATCTGTTATTAAAGGTTTGAATTGTTCAATACTTGTCATTCGTTTAATTTCCCATCAATTTTCAGTTGTTTTTCGCGATGTATGGAATTTTAAGGCCAGCATATGGCCTCCAATTCTTAAACATTTGGCTGTCGCTGTTCTCTTTGTATTTATAGCGAAATGTGTAATGTAGCTATTTCTACAATGGTTTATTTGGATTAAATATAGTAGATAGAAAAATAAGCTTTATTAAGAATGGATTGTATAGGCATGTAGAAAGTTATGTGAATGTATCATAACAGATTTTTAAATCTGGTATTGCATCTGCTATTTTGCACTCTGAATTCTGCCCCGCTTCACAGAAAAAATATCATAACTTCTGCGAACTTCTGAGTAGAGAAGTAAACTTTAGCCCATCTTTTAGGGGAAGGTTTGCTCTATAAACTGATACTACTGTTTAAGTATAGCAGCTTCTGTGTGCTCAAACCGCCTGGTTTCTTTCTTCGCAAGTATGCGACATTTTGTTTTCTCGAGTTTTGCATTGAACAGCTTTCGGTGTAAATGACGTTTTCTGGTATAAATAACCCGTTTTCTCAAGCTATTGTAGATATCTATTATAACTTTTAGGATAATAAAAACAACTTCTAAGCGTTGTGGATCTAAAAATTATACTTACGAAAGTTTATTTTCCTATCCACTTCATTTTAATAGAGACAAACCTTTCCGGAAACAGCTGCATTACACATTTCGTTATAGATACAGAGAACAGCGATACTCAAATGTTTTAGAATTGGACGTTACACGCTGGCCTTAACATTCCATACCCTTTCCATGATATCGCGAGAAACAATTTAAAATCGACATAACCTTAAAAGAATGGATAAGTATTCAACAATTCGAACCATTAATAACGGATATTTCCGAAATGGCTGATGCCACAAAAATTATTTTAGATAAATCATGTGTTTTAAAGAGATTAAATTTTTATTAGTTTTCATCTATCGCTTAACGTTTATCAGTTATTCAAGATTATACAAAATTGCCTCCAAATGAAGAGGACTTCAGAATCCCCAAAACATTCATATATTAATTTTATTTTGTATGTAAATATCTTCAATAAATGTTATTCTAATCAAAATCGTTTGATCCATTTTTTGGAAAATCAAAAATTTAGATAAATGTCCCATGTAAATGGTAGTTTGGAATGGGAGAATATTCTTGAAAATCTTCGTGTCGCATCTTTGGAAGGTACTAAATTTAAATAACAGGTTTGGTATTTATCCAACTTTTCTTTTATGCGTTATGCTATTCGCAGGTAAACACATACCGATTACTTTCTATATATGTGTATATTATTCAGAAAGAAATTTTCTGGGAAATCTCGACATTGAAATTTTGGGTGGAATACAATACGTTTTCTTATCTACTGTAGGTAGATGGTAGAGTAAGTAAAAATAGAGTAGATGAAATTATTTATTAATATTATTATTATTAGTTATTATTATTACTTATTTTCAAGCTACAACCATTAAATTAAAGTAATAGCGTTTTAGATACTGAAACACGTAGAAACGGTGTCCTTTTTAGTTTAAATGGACATCGGAAGTTATTTAAAGCATATACACTTTTTATACAGTGGCTAAATATAAGTCAAGCTACTGCTCACCAGTCTGGCCTCGTTTCGCCATTCTAGCTGCAACGGAATCCGGTGTTTCAAGAAGCATAGGGCGCGTTTCCTGCGAGAAAAGTTTTGTTGTGTGGAAAACTGACTACTTCTTTAAATGCATTAACTGAGGTAAACTTAACTCACTCCAGTCCAGCGGAAAAACCTAATGTCTGCAACATCAGTTCCTAAAACATAAACAAACAAACAAGAAACACATACGAGAGTGAGCTCGCCACTGGATACTAGTATCTAAAATACGGCTTGCCTTAATCGCAGCGTTACTAATCTCAGCACATTAAATTAATGGGCAATGCAGAAGGAATGCTGGAGTCATATATGACACTATACCGGATAGTAGTTGAAATTAGTAACAGGAAATGGCAGATAACGTCAATGTATACTCTTCCAATATAATAATACGAAGTAATTTTTTAAATTTTACCTGCAGGCATATATAAGTTTACCTAGGTAGGCGAAAAGTCGAACGCTTAAGATAAATAAGAGATACCGTCCACGTAAACAAAAAATAATGAACTTAGCCGAAGATGTTTGTACCATCTTACACCAGTGCCTATCTCCTGTTTAAAATTCTTAAACTGTGTTTTCATTTCGTTTAACGATAATAAATAAAGGTAGCAATAGGTATTTATATAATTGTTGTTACTGGAAGCCTTTAACGTCGCTTCTAACAACTGACAAGGGAAATGACAAGGGAAATGTTGCTCAAATGAGTCGAGTTGCTTAGGGAGTCGATATTTTACGTATGAGGATCAGGGATTAACTGTGAATAAACCGTATCCAAGTAACTCGCTCCTACACAGTTTTGAAGATAGATACGCTATCCTTACACCATGGACATGGGCAGTGACGGATTGTACGAATAAAGGAAATGTTACTGTTCATAAAGTATGTGAAGCAAGTTATCTTACTCTTGCAGAGGCCAGACAAACAATTACACATATGCTGGACTTGGAAAGACCACTCTATCTGCCTGTATCTTGTCGATTAAACAGTCATTAAAAAGAATTAGTTTTTTGCATTAGGGGAAAAGAAGATATTATAAATAGTGCCAGCGAATGAGCATGAGCGCCGATCCAAGTAGATCAGACTTAAAGATGATCTTTTTTGTTTTTCATTTTTACTTTCTCTACTACGTATAGTAAGTAGGGGAAGTATTGTATTCCACCCAAAAATTCGATACCAATTTTACCGGAAATACATGTTTTGAGACCCCTGAATCCAAAAAAAACATTTTTGGGAACATGTCCGTGTGTGTGTCTGTCTGTGAACAGCATAACTCAGAAACGAACAGTCGGATAAACACAAAACTTGGTATTTAGGTTCAGTATCTTCCAAGATGCGACACAAAGGTTTTCAAGAAAATCCCCCCACCCCAGATTACCCTTTACATGGAAGATTTTTCGAAAATTTTAATTTTCTCAAAAATGGCTCTAACGATTTTGATTAAAATATCACATGTTTAAGACATTTTTATGACAAATAAAATGTATATCTTGAATTTTCTGGGAATGTCTCCAAAAGTATTCTTCATTGTGAACGACTTTTCCATAACTGGGAAACCATAAGAGATAGACAAAATTTTACTACACGAAACATATAGATCACGTTAAAATACACAATTTATGTCATTTACATTTTTTTTTGTTGAGTGAGCCATTTTCAAGATATTGCTTGTTATTCTCTTAAATTTTTCAATACTTATTTTCTAAAATGGGAATTCGTTATTCATTTTTTGCCTTGGATATGCAAAGAGTATTAATCTGTGGCAAAGCGAATGGTGCTACACCTAGCAACCAGCTATTAAGAGATATGTATGTGTTTAAAGGCTACTGTATTTCTTTATTGCCCTTGTAAATATATATTCCCCTTACATCTACAAGAAAATTAGCAATAAGATAGACTCTGCAAATGTTTATTTCGATTAACATGAAGTACATGGAGAATAAGCGTTTGTAAAAATAGTTTGTACGAGAGTAGAGAAAGTCATGTGAGTGTAACACATCAGATTTTTTATCATGAACTGATTTCGTTCCTGCTTCGTAGATGCGTAGGTTTCCAAGGTCTGTGTCTTCATATGTGTTTCCAGCTTCCGAAGGAGAACGCGTCATCTCGTAGCTAGTTGTGGACGTTTCGGTCAACTTGCCGTGAGCTTCCTCTGGGCTCTTGCTGCTTTCGTCTTACTTTCCTTCAGTATTCTTATCCAAGCCCCTTGTTGTCTCGTTTCTAGAACATTTATTCCTGTTTGCTCCACCCCAAAAAAGTAGAAAGAGGACAAAAGCCCAAAAGAAGTTTAAGAAAAGATGAGCGAAATATCGACAATTAGCTACGTGGTCTTCTTCGGAAGCTGATGGACCTACATCTCTCCTACTTCATGAAAAATCTCTTAAGCGTCATTTTTTGCTTTTATTAATATACTATTTTATAGTTAATTTGAATATGCGAAACATTTTGAGCAATACGGTAGGTATTAATTTCTTAAGCCATTAGCAGCCAGCTTTTCCTGAAAATTGTTTTAGGTAATTAAGCCTGAAGAGGAAGTTTCAAATGTTATCTATTTAGGTAAGACGTGACTTTAATTACTAGCAAGATATAGACAGAAAATTACACAGGTTTCAAGGAGTAGCACGAGGAGAAACGGCGATAAGTTTCAACAAAGTTCTACTACCTTTACCAGACCGAGGGAGAAAGTTGCTGAAATGAGAATCCCACGATATGCATATAAATTTCACTACAGAGATAACGTCTCTGAATACAAACTGTGAACATGTATTAAGTTCTGGCTGCATAAAAAGTAGCATTAATATCACTATATTTGCAAAACTCATTAGAAGTATAAAATAAAAGTAATTTGCAAAAGGACAAATGTATTTTTGAATTTTGTTCCAAGAGAAAAATAGTTATCCCAAAGCAGGTCCTGTTAATTTAATCGTTGTGCTGTTTTAAAGACCACCCACGTAAACGGTAGCGTTGTTACTTCCAGTAGATAGTGACTTATTCGATTCTCGGTAAATCGAATATAGTTTAATCATACTATAGTAAACAAATGATTTAAAAGATCCTTAAAATCCTATTTGGGTCAGAATTGATTTTTGGGGGAAGAGATCTTTGTTTCATTTACCTACGTCATATTCGAGAAACCAAACCAACACCAACGTTTTTCGCTTGCTGGAAGGTGCACTGAAAGGTGGGGTCACTCAGCCTCGTATGGTCCTTGGAGACCAACTGAAGAGCTATCAGATGGAAATAAAGTGGTTCCGGTCTCGAAAACCACGCCAGAGCAGTTGGCAGCAATCTAATCACGTTGCCGTGATGTTATACATGGAAGAAGGCAGAGGGTGCAGCGGTCTTGCGGTAGATTTTATCCCATTAGGGCCAGTAGTTTACGATTTTGGTATTGTAAATTGCTTGTTTGGAAATAACTGTCTTCTACGGTGAAGAAGCAAGTTAAAAAGTATTTACTCATGTCACTTGAAAACTGCATAAAACACTATTGCTTATGAAACCGCCACAAAATGTTGCATAGCTTGTGCAGTAGATGTTATATAAAATTATATATATATATATATATATATTTGTTTTTTTCCTTTTTCATATAATATAAAAGATCCCTTGTTTACCCAGTTTATGAATACTGTGTTGTACTGTTTACTTTACCGCTTATTACTGCAATTAGACATACAACACACACAAACTCCCATCCCCATGGCGGTACTCGAACCCGCGACCCTCAACTTGACGGAGCGCCGAAGCTATATGCTTCAGCGACCACGGTTACGAGGGTCGGCATATTAAAATACACATGAGAAATGAAACATGCTGTATTATTCAACTCTTCGTCAATAACTACGCCTGAGAACACTGTGCACTCCTAGCACGGCTGTACTGGAGAAGATGCCGAACCATCAGGGGCAAAATAAGAATGTAGACGGCATGGGAGAAGTGACCGGTTGACAGAAAACTAACTAGCAGTATTGCCGCCCCAAAATGTTAATTAGCACATAAATACGCATATAATGTTAATTATATATGGAAGATGCAAACTATGTGAAGTGCGTATATATTTTTGGTGCAATATCTGGCTTAAGTATGAGTGGAAACAAACTTGATAATTATCGAAACGTTGGATATTTATAGGTAGCCACAGAGAAGCCTTTGTTATAGCGACAAGGGTAAATTATATTCATCCATTGTCCGGGTAGTGAAAGACCAGGAGCGTATCGTTATATGTACTGAAATGAGGTAACCGCTAACATTACTCTAAGATGTGTTATGATCACTTGAACATGTGTAGCCAATAATATTCATGTATTTAGCGCGATGTCAGCTAAAGTAAGAAAAGCAGTGTTAGCAAGTCACATATTTTAAAATTGTCTAAAAAGAAATAATTTGTTAGATACATTTTTGACGTGGACGGTGTGCCCGTCATGGATAGATTTCAATAAGTGCCAACGTGAATGTGACTAAGTGATGTAAACACGAATGGTGCTGAGGATTGAAACGGTATGAGTGGGAGTGTAGAAGAAACAGCTCGGTGAGGTGGCAGAATTCAAAATATTACCGCATATGAGAAATTGGCATTGAAAAATTAAGTAAATTACACGATTGCAACCAATATCCACTGGATCAGGATATCCACTTTGAGGCAGTATTTTTAACATTTAAATGATTGCAGTCAAATTACATAATATGTAAATTCAATAACAGCCCACCTTGAAGCAATATGTGTATGTAATAATTTGTAGAATGTATGTAACAGTCATTGCATATGCTTATATTATTGTAAACATGTTCAATAATGTTATGTGAATGCATTACGTAATTTAATAATGTAAGAGCTGTGAGAATAATACGTTAAACGTTGCTAACAATGAGATAACCTTGAGGCAATAATGAGTTTGAGAGCTTAAATGTTATTTGTGATTCTTGGAAGCATTAATGTAATTTTAGTGACAGTTTATAAAAATAGCCAATCAACAACCAGAAAAAGCTTTAGTTAAATGCAGGTATTCTATTGGAGTAAAAATAGTCAATCAGAGACTTGAAATACAGAAATTTACAAGTTTAGACGGTTGAAAATTAGTCAGTTGCCTGCGGACAGTGTTTGTAACCGAATGCATGATGCGTTCTTGAGAAATTAAATATGTATTCGTGTGAGACGTAAATAGTATACGTAGTAAAAAGTGCAAGTATTAAATAAAAGAATCTCACAGCTCTCGATATCAGTGAAGTGCTATTTAATTTGTGTCAAGGATTAATAAAAAGGAGTAAATTAAAAACTTAAAATCTGTGTAAGCCTACATTCTTGTCGTAACACGCCTGCCAATACTTCCATGTCTCTAAAAATAATACTGACGCAGCCGAGGCAAACATAAATACTTAGTACTTAAAGAAACAGTCAAATTACAAAGTTAATATTTTTTAAACTTGGGGCAAAAGGCCACCTGAAAGTACCTTTGGGGCGAAGGCTACCGGAAACTGTTTACTATACGTGTTGTTGCAACTACTAAAAGTTCGGCTCCCCAACAGTTGAACTATAATACAACTCCTTCAATAAACAACTCCAACAAAACACCTACTTCAAATTTATCCCTACTGCAATGGAGGATTATCAAGTTATAAACAATTTTCATATATAAACGCAGCAACGATCATCTTCGTTATCACGCCAAGGTTATCCTTACCAGATAAAACCTCATCCTGATGCTCTACCCTGAAATCCCAGCCAAATAACAACGCTCTCAATAGCTAGCCGACAACAACCACAGTAGCTTAAGATTAGCCACAGCAGCAGTAGCAGACCCATGTGAGTATACCTAGCTACGACAATCATCACAAAAAGCGGCATCACTTTGAAACACACCAACATACTAAAACCCTATTTCGTTTCAAATAACAATGAAACAGGTTTGCTGTGCGTTTTTAGCAGAGTGTTGTTGCAGAGCTTGATAATCTAACTCCTGTAATCCTTTTCTTGAATGTCCTAAATCGGAAACGAAGCAGTAAAGGCTAGCCCGCAGGTTGTTCTTCACACAATAATATATGCGTACTGTGACACTCGAGTGTTACCACAAGAAGTAACGCTCAGAAAGTTCTTCGGTAAAAAATTTAATTAAAGTTAAACTCCACGTTCTAGAAAACTGAGATTATAATAGGTGTAACCCAGTATAATGAATCTTCATCTTAGAATACTATATGACATAAAACTCTCTTAGTTAATATTGTCGTAGCCTCTCTACTAAAATACTACTCAGGAACTGACGGGGGAACACTCGCTTGCAAGAGGTACGGGTAAATTAAACAAGATCTTCACATGGCGAGGCTACGACGGGGAACGCAGCTAAGTTAAATACACAAATAATTACTATTCCAAAATAATACCTGGCTTAAGGGAAGGAAAGGACACTACAATACCATAAATGAAACCTTACAAAAGTGGATGGCACACAATTTAATAGATAATGTTAGATAACAGTACTTACACTCTCAGCCCAATGTCTGTCGGCGAGGCCATCGTGCTTTAGCACGAAGAAAGCAGTTGCACGTCTTTCCTACTCGGGGCTTGCTTACTGACTCCTTCTCAAACCCACGCTAACTCTCAAGCGTCACTGACGCTATCCCTTCCCCTAAGACCCCTGACTTACCCCTACTCCCAGATCAACTGCTGTCTCGAATCTCGGTGCCCAGAGAGTCGTGTATCCTGTTATCTGTGCATACGTCACAATATTAATACTCATGCCGTTAAATAAAATTACATTCTGAACGGTATTTGTAGAATTTAATAGAAATTTGTTCTGATGTAATGAGTCAGCAATGTTCAATGGCTGGAGTCGTGTAACAAAGACAAAGAAATGAGCAGCTCTCGAGAGGCAATCTCTCTTGATAAGATTAAGACTATATAAAGGTTATATTTTACAAAAATAAAAGTTGAAGTGGGAATATATAGCTACACGATGAGATGCCATGTTGTAGCTGGTAAGTTGTGGTGTGAGCTGGTCCTGGGTTCAGCTCTCTGCTTCGGCTCTTGGTCTGGTCGCCCCGTACTCTGTAATTCGTGGTTACCCTATTTGAAATTACCGCTCCAGTAAATACGTTTGATAATATTGTACCCTCCTTTTACGGTTCCATTTTACTTACTCCATTTCATTTCTATAGTTCAATAATTCATTGAATATCATCAATATTGGCTGACTATTCTTTTTAGTACATGTAACAGTGTAATATGTTTTACAATTTAAAATACATTTGAAAATCGCTAATGACCCAGCAGTTGAGCGCCCTTAAACAAATCAAATCAAACATTTGAAAATACATTTCTTTAGCCTTACTCAAGATATTGGCGTCTTGAAAAATTTCTCAAGAGTATATAAACAAAATTTAATGTTTACTTTTTATGCTGTTGCTAATTCCTTATTTCACATATCTTTAGTTTAGCTTTCTCTTCTATTTGCACATTTGCTTTCCTGTTGTGTATTTATTTTGCAAATGCATTGTTTTCGTTCTTTCAGATTAAGTATTTTCCTTAATAGCGTTAGTCACTTTTCTTTTCCTTCTTTCTTTTTATATGAAACAAGTTAATTCATAGTATAAAGCTTTTTGTAAAGATTTTAAATCCTTTACATAGCATTTTCTAACGATTCTGAATTCAAATTTCAACGCAATAATACCTAGCATGATAAATGTGTTTATAACTACATATAGCATTATTGCGTTTATAACTACAATTCTTACTTGCTTTTAAATAATTTCAAATTCACAGTCTCTTTCAACTCATTTAAATTCTGCATCAGAGTTAACAAAATTGTAAAACTCACTTTGTAGTTTTATAAAATATACAAAACAAAGCTAATAAATTACTAATACTATTATGGAAGTATTATTTATCAAAATATAGCTTGTCGAGCAATGAGTTTTATAATGGAGACACTTGGGGACTAAAGTTCATGCCTGTATACATGTTATTTACCAAATAAGCAAATATAATGTGTCAAGTATTTTTGCCTCTAACAATTTAATATCTATCTCCATTCAAGTAGAGACAGCAAGGAATGGGAACAAACTATGCATAACAAAACTATGAGGACTGAAATTGCCAACCTGTTTCAAAATTATCTAGGTCTGTATTCGGAGTTTCTACTTTTACATGTATGTTATAAAAATTAGTAATATTATAAAAAATTTATGTTTTGAGTTCTTTAAAGAAAATATGTGATTCTAGAATATGTAATGTACACACCGGATATGTAATGAAGATGGTTATTATTTTGGTATTCCCGATGTCCTAAAATTAGCGGTTACTAGCAGTTGCCTTTTATACAGAGGCACTTGCCCAACTTCCCTACTCCGATATGTTTCCAGAATATCCTTAATTATGTTTGCAGAACCAACTCGAATATTCTATCAACCGGTCAAACTTTAGTGTCCGCCAGAGATACTAGTTTGGCAAGCTGCCTAAGAGCGCAGCGCAAGCAATTTCTGCTCTTGCATTCGGTTAATACAAAATATTATTCACAAAGCCATTCGCCGCAATGAAATGTTACTCGTTTTAGTGAATATTATATTTTACATATCACTGTTATTCAAAATGTAATCTTCTTCAGTTTTTAAATTGAACGCTTTCTAGTTAAAGTGTTGCCCACTGGTAGTTCTGTAGTAAACTCTTTAAATGACATAATTCAATACCTTATAAAAGCAGATGATGAGAAGAACATATTCCAGCTTGTTAAGGTTTCACTAATTTTCCCGTGTAAAATACTAAATAAGACACAAAGGAAGGTGTTTAAATTGTATCAAAACATATACGTTTTATTAAAATTAGACGAGATGCGTGTATGTACTCTAAATAGTTTTAAATTAATTGTATATTATAATACAGTATGAAACCTAATAACGATTAACTACGTATTTAAATTAAATATATAAGTTAATTTGTTTGATATTCGTTTCACAACACATTGGATATTTCATGTTTGTCAAAATACTGTTCCAAAACTAATTCACAGATGTTTCTAAGTTAGCAAAATGGGGATGAAAGTAGTGCTTATGTAGCGACCAACATTACTCTACTCTAGAGAAATACCTGGACGAGATTCAACCTGAAAGCTGATCGCGGGACAAAACTAAAATACCTCCATTAGGGCAGGGTACTTGGGAGAACTGGAAGGAGAAAACAGGATATTAATTTGCAATTAATATCACTGTTATTCAAACTCCCGTCAAAATTTGAAGTTTCAACCTACAATAAAACTGCTATTTTTCGTTCCTTGAGTGTCTATTTTTACATACGACCTTTAATACTTGCTGGAGAGAAATGTGTGTTAATATGAAGACGTAGGTTTGTTGCTTCACGTTTTGGGAGCCAATTTGAAGAATGTTCGTTGCTGCTATGTATGGAATGCAAGTTTGAAGAAGATGTATTTTATTTCGACTATTGGGGAGCCGAACTTGAAGTAGTTGCAACCGCACGTATGGTACCCGGTAGCCCTCGTTCCAAATATTTAAAAAATATTAACTTTGTAATTTTGACTGTTTCTTTAAATATTATATATTTATGTTTGCCTCGGCTGCGTCAGTATATTTTTTAGAGACATGAATTTCTTAACAGGGCGTGATGCGGCTCTTCCAACCTATCATTCTCACAGCTCCTACATTATTACATGTATACAATAATATAAACATATACAATGACTGTTATATACACTTTTTATATATTATTACATACGCATATTGCTTTAAGGCGGGCTGTTATTGAATTTATATATTATATAACTAGACTGAAATCATTTAAGTGTTAAAAATATTGCCTCAAGTACTTCCATGGATAACAAACAATGTGTCACAAACATGCCAGTTTTCATGTGGGACATGAATTAAATATAACAATAATAATGAAACGCATGATCCGTAATATACTCCCGTGAAAGTGCAAAATAAAGTTAAGTGGTGTTATTTATATAGAGAAAGATTGTATTTATACATAAACTCGTAGGTTCTTTAACTTTAGGAAAGTTTTGTAGCATTTTAGTGGTTCTTTAGCTCTAGATATATATATATATATATATATATATATATATATATATATATATATATATATATATATCGCACATGCTTGCACACAGGTTTATTTATTTTAATGTGTTTTTTCTTCGTACATAGCTAAATCGTGCAAATATTGACATTCTCTGTGCTCATAGGTTTCAGTTACCAACAGTACACTTACAGAACGCAATCTAATTTAATTTACTTTTATTCGTCAGCAACTAAAACTAAAATAGTTTCTCCTCGTCGCGTTTTTGGTGCTTATTAACCTTCAGAAAATCAGTTCTGTCCATAATTTTCACTTGCATAGAGCACAGATATTCTGCGTTTTTAGTCTGTACCGTTGGTAAGGCACGTATACAGCAGCCTAGCGTGACATGCAATGTTACAAGCGCTTTTTACTTTCCGGGTTTTACAGTTAACCTATATTACTGCTGCCTTTCATGTACGTTAATAGAGTATTCGAGATCGCTTTGAAAGCTTACGGGAATACCTGTATACTCCTCTTTCTCAGAGGAGAAATTTTAGTTTGCCTAGAACATCTCGCCATGGTAGCTTAAGTGGTAACGTCGTCGATAAATTGATCCGTAGTTCGAGTCCCGGTTGTGGCATTCCACTTTTCAAATCTGATTCAATTTCCACACAGGCTAGTGTGAAATTATTGAGGGTGTGCTACGTATTTACAGTAAGTAGAGGAATTATTTATTGTATTGCACCCCAAAATCTGATGGCGATATTTCACCGGAAATACATGTTTTAAGGTCCCTCTGAATAAAAAAAACACTTTTATAAAAATCTATGTATCTGTGTGTGAACAGATAATCTAAAACGAAATGCCGAATGAGTACCAAACTTGGTATTTAAGTTCACTATCTTCCAAATATGTAACACCAAGCTTTTTAAAAAAAAAGTCCCACGCACCAAATTACACTTGATATGGAATGTTTTTGAAAAGTTTGATTTTCTCAAAAATGACCTTAATGATTTTTATTAAAAATCCATATATTTAATATACTTACATGACAAATAACATGTATATCTTGAATGTTCTTTGAATAGCCTGTGAAATCCTCTTCCGGGAAGAATCTTAAATAACTTCGTATAACGGTCAGACATAAAATATAGACAAAAACGTACTACCCAAAAAATGTAGATCTCTTTAAAACACACAATTTATTTGAAATAACTTTTCTGTAGCATATCCAGTTATTAGCTTGAATTTTTTTTCACTTTTTTGTCATTTTTACTTTCTCTACCACATGGTATGTAGAGGATATTGCATTCCACCAAAAAATTCGATACCAAGATTTCACAAGAAATGCACGCTTTGAGACTCCCTGAATTCAAATAAAGCATTTTTGGAAACGTGTCCATTTGTGTGTGTGTGTGTGTGTATGTGTGTGTGTGTCTGTGAACAGCATAACTCAAAAACGAAAAGTTGGAGAAGTACTAAACTTTATATTTAGGTTCAGTGTCTTGCAAAGATGCGACACGAAGATTTTCAAGAAAATCCCCCACCCCAACTACACTTTCCATTGAAAATGTTTTGAAAATTTTGACTTTCTAAAAAATGGATCTAACGATTTGGATTAAAATATTATATATTAAAAATATTTACGTGACACATAAAATGTATATTTTGAATTTTCTGGAATAGCCTTTCAAGTCCTCTTCATTTCGATACAATTTTGTATAATCTTGTATAATTCATAAGCGTTAAGCGACAGACGAAAACGTACTATCCAAAAACTGTAGATCTCTTTAAACTACACAATTTATTTCAAATAAGTTTTTTGTGGCATAGGTCATTTCTGAGATACCGTTATTATATGCTAGAATTGTTCATTTCTTGGTCATTACTTAAAGTCCTTTCAACATTCAGTAGTTTATCGCGATTGCATGGAAACAGTATGGAAGAGCGTCCAGCTCTTAAACCTTTTACTATCGCTGTCTCACTCTATCTATAACTAAATTGATAATATAGCTATCTGTACCCTCCTTGTCCTTCAACAATGTACAATAAAACTGTTCCTGCACAGCTTTATTTCTATTAACAAGCAGGTAAAGAAATGAGCTTCCGTAGGATTAATAATTTGTGGTAGCTAAATAAAAATAAACGATAATGGGTAGAGAAAGTCATGTGAACGTAACATTAGATGTTTGTATTACAATTTGATTCTCTTTAATGTAATAATGTGAAGTTGTTAGTAAAAGTAATAACATTTTTATCTAGCTTTTATATATTTAAGATCTTATAAAGGAATATTTATTTACACTATTTGTATAAAGTAATATTTTTATTTGTATGAGGTGGCTACTTTTGAATTTATTAATTTTGAAAATATATTTTAAATTAGTTTTATTTTTAGGTATATAATGTGTAGGAACGTTATTAAAGTACTTCATAACGTGTATATTACTTCTAATAGCATTTTTAAAATAGGAACGGGCATGCCAAGTAGGTTTTAAAGCATTACTGACAACTTAACATTTTCATTCCATAACTTGTTTTCGAATTTTTGAAGTGTAAGTCTTTTTGAACCTGGCTTGTTTTACTAAAATTAAACAATATTTCAATGAAGTGCTGAAATTGTTTGCTATAATTACTTCTTCTAAATTGACGTAACTTCTATTGGAATGTTTCATTCCTTAACCGAGAAACAGAACGTGTCTGCACGATCGTCACAGAAAATGCTGTAGGTCACAACACAACTGCCTCAACGCTTTTTGCTGAGCTAATAGGGGCTACGAACTTGTTTGTTACTCTCCAACAGTCCCTCCTGGGAACCGGGTACGTCGATTCCAAATTATCCCACTACCAGCAAATTGGTGGTTGGATCTTAATTGCAGCGCGGTTCAGATTTTAGTTGTAGATGTTTTCCCAAAGTTGCAATCTCCAATGAGGCCAACAGTTACGGGAAAATGGCTGTTTGGATTCTCCCTCTTCTAATTTTCATGCTCCAGTTTAAACTCTACAAATGTAAAAATAAAGTTAACTACAGTTTAGAACTAGCATTCTTAGTTGTTTTAGCAGAGATACTAGGGAAGCATATTGCGGGACAAAGAACTACTTATTCCTGTTTGCTTCCCATGTTTGTTCCCACTTATAAAGAAGGGTGGTCCTAAATCACCAGTTGCCCGTTCTTACTGTCACTTCACTAAAGTGATCTAATTTGATTGTTTCTGTCACTTCACTTATCTTCGTGATGTTGTCGCGTATTGAAATGCTGTCGCGGATATTCACCCGCTCTGGAATCTTACACAGGACGTCTCTAATCACCTACAGTAGCAGCACTCACTGCACGTCGCAACAGTCATTACAACCTTGCTTGGAGAACAGCACTTTGTGTCGCACCAGAAATTCTCTCACTAATTCACTAACTAACCCTCGAAAACACTCAGTTATATAACCAGTTGAATTTTCCACAGAGTTCCAGAATGTTCTTGGGAGATGGGGAAACTTCCAGAAGACTCTGGTTATCTCTTGAAAGCGTGTCTGAAGTTTACGCTGCGCTAGAGCGTGTAACTCTCCTTTATCTCGTACCAGTCGACCAACTGATAGCTCAGCATACAGTGTTGAAATTTCAGTTTTGGGGACTTTATTTTGAAATAGTCGAAAACTCTGAAACTCGTGCAGCAAAAATTAGCATAAAACAGCATTGCGTCTTACAGAATTGTCCATTTTTGTTGTATTTCTAAGTGCAATATGAAATAAGAGAATTCTTGTGTTCTACATATTGGGCAGAAATAGTATATCTTAGAATGGCAAACTCTACTTTTGAACAACAAAAAGAATAGTATTTTTCCTCATTTATTTTAGTTCACTTTAACTACGTGGTCATATCGTAACGCATCTGTTAGGAGATACCTCGTTGTGCTTGGTGTTTGGCGGACAGTTAGCCTTCTAGGTTTCATCTCTGTACCATACCATGTCGCTTCGCCACGCGTCCACAAGGCCTTAGTGCTAGGCAACTGTACCTCTGCTTTCATACGTGGTGGGAGATGGGAGCTTCGACACATGTCCACGGAGACTTAAGTGCCAGGCAACTGTATCTCTGCTTCTACATGTGCTGAGCAGATGACATTAGAGTACCGTCAATTTACATGTTCTTAATGATAGATGGCAGAGCATTCACTATTACCATCTATGTTCATTTTTACTATTGTTTTAGGCCTAAGATGGAACTTTTGGTTGTGGTATAAATAATGCATTGTAACATTTACCTTGGCGACTAGGGAAACCATGAAAAAACGTTATCTGATCGTTCGGCCCACGGCATTTGAACCCGGGATCTCCCGAATGTGGGCATAGACATTACCACCCAAGCCATTCTGCTCGGTAAATACTATTTTGTGGCAATGATAAGCTCTTTATTGAAACACTAACAACATCTTCTGTCATTTGATTGAGAACTTGGGGAAAATTGAAATGGATTTGGCCACACTGTATTCAGTCACTCTAGCGATAACAGAGGTATACAAAAAGCTTGCAAGTGTTTACCTACTTTCTATATGTTTTTCACCCATATGTGCTGCTTACACACACTTTTTTGGCCATTCTTACTATTTTGTTCCACAAATTTCCAATTTTTTTTCATATTATTCGGATATTTCTAATCGCTGCCCATACTGAGAAAATCGGTTTCATGGTTGTTTGTACCTTTTTATTTTCTCTAGTATGTAGAGAAGTTTTGTATTTGACTAAATAAATCTATATCAAGATTTCACCGGAAATGCATGTTTTGAGCCCTCCCAAAACACGTTTCGCGTGTATGTTTGTATATGTGTATATGTATGCATGTAATAATGTATGTCTGTGAAAGCATAACTCAAAAATGAAACGTTCGATAAGCAAACATGGTATATTTATTTTCAGCATCTTCCAAAAATGCGACACAATGATGTTCAAGAAAATGCTCCCATTCCACTACCCTTTACGTGGAAGACCTTTTGAAATTTTAGATTTTTTCAAAAATGACTTAACGATTTGGATTAAAATACTACAGGTTTAAGATATTTGAAATGAGAAATAAAATTTATATCTTGTATTCTCTGGAAGTAGCCTTGAAGTCCTCTTCCTTTGGAAGGAATTTTGCTTAACTGGTAAGCCATAAGAGATAGACAAAAAATTGCTTCACAAAGTGTATAGATCTCTTTAAAATACACAATTTATTTCAAATAATTCTTTCTGTAATGCCGTCATTTTCGAGACACCCATTGTTACTATTTTTAATTTTCAGTTACTTATTTTTTAAAAATACGTCGCTATTCATAAATTTCCTCACGTTGTCGTAAAAATAGTATGGAATTTCTATAAGCATCGATTAAGTTCTCATAATCGATTCAGACTCATAAACGAAATATATAACTATTTCTGCAAAGCCTCGATTAACATGAGGTATATAAAAAAATCTGATGTGTGACACTCACATGACTTTCTCTACTCTTGTACAAACTATTTTTACAAACTCTTATACTCCATCTATTTCATATTAATCGAGATAAACATTTGCAGAAACGATCTTTTGACATGTAAAGAGAATTACATTTTACACATAGCGACCAGTTCTAAAAATATTTGACTATCGCTTAAGGCGTACTATGTTCTCCTTGTTTTGTAATTGCAAGGGCAGTATAGAAATACAGTAGCGTTTAAGCATAGATATATCTCTTAATAGCTGGTGCTAGGTGCAGCACCATTCTCTTTGCCACAGATTAATACTCTTTGCATATCCAAGACAAAAAAATGAATAACGAATTCCTATTTGAGAAAATAAGTATTGAAAAATTTAAGGGAATAACAAGCAATATCTCGAAAATGGTTCACTCAACGAAAAAAATCTATATGGTATAAATTGTGTATTTTAACGCGATATACATTTTTGTGTAGTAAAATTGTGTGTATCTCTTATGGTTTACCAGTTATGCAAAAGTCGTTCACAATGAAGAATATTTTTGGAGACATTCCCAGAAAATTTAAGATATACATTTTATTTGTCATGAAAATATCTTAAACATATGATATTTTAATCAATATCGTTAGAGCCATTTTTGAAAAAATTAAAATTTTCGAAAAATGTTCTATGTAAAGGGTAATCTGGGGTGGGGGATTTTCTTGAAAACCTCCGTGTCGCATCGCTGGAAGATACTGAACCTAAATACCAAGTTTGGTGTTTATCCGACTGTTCTTTTCTGAGTTATGCTGTTCACAGACAGACACACACACAGACACACACACAGACATGTTTCCAAAAATGCTTTCTTTGGATTCAGGGGGTCTCAAAACATATATTTCCGGTGAAATCTCGGTATCGAATTTTTGGGTGGAATACAATATTTCTACTTATTATACGTAGTAGAGAAAGTAATAAGCTTTCGTAAGAATTGTTTTTAGAAGCTACATAAAGCTAAAGGATAGTAATCAGAGAAAGTCATGTGAATGCAACATATCACATTTTTTAAATGTAGCTTCCCAAATACACCACCGTTTTTGACTAAACTGACCCTCCTTGTTTGCAAATTGGAGTTCCCAACAGAAAAAGGAAAAGTAGGGTATACAAAGAGAGCGGGGTAATTTCCAGACTAGCAGCGATAAAAGTGGAGTCTCTTGCTGGTGCGTATTTTTGGGGGTATCACGGCAATGCGTCACGGCCGTGCACGCGGACTGCGATAGTGGCAGTGCGGCAGTGATTTAGCGCTGCATGCGTGACCATATGCCTGGAAGTAGCGCTATTTTCACAAGATAAAATGTAGACCGCCAAGTGCTGGTAATAAATTCCATTTTTCTCGGTTCGTTTCTCTTTTAAACAGTACAGTACTTTCCGTTCGAATGAGTGCTTAGTGGGTTTTGTCCAGACCTCTTGTATTTAGGAACAGAAACGGGGCGATGGAGTAATTTGAAATTAATAAAACTGAGATATATGAATTTGGTTTATTGTATAGTAGGGTATTTCGTCTCTGTATTACCTTTATTCCTTTCCTTATATCGGTTTTCCATACTCCCAGGTAATGTTATAAACAGATCTCCGAGTTCTGTTAGAAGGACATGGAAAAACTTGCAGATGTTTACAACATGAAAAAAAAGCCTTTGAACGTGCATTCAATGCCTTAAATATTCTGGAAGGGTCTCTATTTTAATGGTTGTTTTCTGCCTATAAGTGCATAAATTAATGTTTAAATTGTATAACGTACAAAAGGGTTGTTAAGTGTGTGGAGACTAGAATGAAATTTAAGTCAACGCTCTAACACAACGCATTTACAAATAGCCATAAACATGCAATTTGATACTCTGGTTAAAAGTCTGGATGCTTAAAGGTAACGCGCAATGCTTATCGAAACACTAAAAATTATTTAATTCCCCTCTTTGCGGTTCAATGTTGCTTATTATATTGAACTTTCTTTAGCTGCATTATGTAATGATAAACAATACCTAACCAACACGGGTAGCCGAGGTATTAAGTCATGGAATCGTGAACGGGAGGCCTACGGTTCAAATGCCGCCACGATCGTCCTCTCTGACTTAGGTTTCTTTCAGGTTTTCCTCAGACTCCTAACTGTCAAATACCGGTGTAGTACCTTAATGTTAGGCTTGGAACGTTTCCTTCCCGAACTTTGTCTCCCAATTATGATTTCATTTCATATATCGCCAGTATCCACCGCCGGCAGTAAGAACAGGCGTTAAGCACAACTAAAAGAAACAATACCAAAAGAATATATTGCGAAAGCTTTTCTTATTCGTTATTAATATTTTTCGCTTCTGTCTTGTAAATCACAAAGACAAAGATACTATTTATCATAGGCAGATCATGATTTGTTTTTGTATAACGAGCAGGTAAGACATGTAAACGTTTTCTTTGTCTATCATGTTTTTTTTTACTTTGCTACATTCCACCGGCATTCCAAACACTTTGCACAGTATCTAACATTATATGAAAGTCAAACCACTATGATCGAGAATTAACAGCTATAAAAGCAGCATTACAGAACATTCTATTTGGATCATACATAAAACAAAAAATAGTCATCTTATCGGACTCAAAATAGCCATAGACGGGATAGTAAATTGCAATAATAAAACAACAAGAAATATTAAAGAATAAGAAACCTAATTAAAGCAGTTGAAACTAGAAATCATGTCACTCTAAAATGGATCCCAGCTCATGTCGGACGTTTTGACAATGAACATGCGGATCAATTAGCAAAGAAAGGTGCAATACAACAAATAAAACCTGCAGGACAAATATAAATAAATAAACAATTAAATAGCATTAAACAACATTTCAAAACGGAGCAGGGGCTTGTTGAAGAAGATAAATTATACAAGATTATAAGAATATTAATGATAGAGTTGATGCACATACAAAAAATGCCAAGGAAAACTGCAATGGCCTTATTTAGGATGGCAACTGGCCAGGATTGCCTCTCAGAACACCTCTACAATATACGATGCCTACCTACACCCAAGTGCACTCTCTGTAAAGAAGATTTCATCCTGAACAAACAGCATCTCGCTAAATGCAAAGGCCTTAAAGTGATAACTTACAGACTTTATATTAGGAAGCCAGAGGGAAAATGAGGCAGATCAATTAATAAATCCCCAACGCCATTGATGAACAACGTTTTCTTTGTTTTATTGGGAAAAAAGTTAAACTGTACAGAAATTGGGTGAAATGAAGCCAGGCAGTGCTGACATAGCGTAGAAACTGGCCATAATATGCAGTTCTGTTAATCACCAATAACCAATATTGCTTGTAATATTCATCTTCATATACAAATAGTTACTTTACTGTATACTTAAAACATTTTGTGTAATTCAGTCCGAGATGTCCACTGAAAGACACTGTGGGGGATTATCTGCGAGAAAAAAGTTTTAAAATTATCGAAAATTGCTATGATGACCGTGTTCCTTTTCTTTTCCCGTACTTCACTAAACTGCTCTGCTAATGAACGATTTTGTCGTTCTATAAGCGCAAAACTTTGTTAATTTAGCAGACGTATGATTGATAAAGGATGGTGTGTGGTTTCTGCACTCTTGGCAATTTGTCTCTAGAGCACATTACAAATTTTAAATGCATTTCATGAATCTGTTTCCTGAAGAATTCATGTTTGTTAAATGGATACCTCTCGTCAAGAATTTTTTGTTGCGTCCCCTTACTGCTAGGTATTTCATAGCAGACGCTATACAGTACACATAAGTGAAGGTACAGAAATAAACTGTTGTCATCGTCTTTTGGCATGCAATGTGGTCATTATATTCTCTGCTATGAATGATGTGACTTTAAAGGGAGTGTTCGTACAATTTGCTCTTTTGGAAACAAAAAGGGATGCAAATACGGAGCTACACTGACAGTTTTTTTCGTGGTTTCCCTCGGCCGCTAAGGTAAATACGGATTGGATATTTAATACCACGACCCAAAGTTCCATCTTAAGTCTAAAACAATAGTAAGAATGGAAAATAGGTGGTAATAGCAAATGCTGTGCCATCTATCCACAGACAATGAAATAAGGTAGGCTGGACAGCACCCTAATGCTATCAGCACGGGACGAAGCGAGTGGCTACAGCGATGAGATCTAAAAGCCTAACAACTATCCGCCTTTCTATATGAAAGCAACAGTTAGAATGGACGGTATCCTAAGACCATCTGCACGGCACGAAGCAGAAGATCCAGTTACTATGCGCTAGGGTCTCTGTGGACACGACAAAGTGGGTGGTTACAGGGCTGAGACCTAGAAGGCTAACTATCCGCCACACCTCGATCTAAGAGTTATTTACCAACAGATCCGTCGCGATATGACTCTGTCGTTAAAGCGACGTAAAATAGAGTAATGTAATACATTTCGGATTAGTTTTAATATCCTGACAACCAGTCTTAGGCCAAATGTTATATGTTCCGCAAACAACTTAGTTAATAAAAAATACAGAACTGTTAATTGTTAATTGAGCGCACTGGTAACTAAAAGGTTCATAGTTTTCGATAATTTAATTGAGAACAAATTCGTATACTGACATAATATTTATTGGAGAACACAGACCTAAAGGAAAACTATCTGACGCGAGCGAAGTTCGACTAGTTAATTTATTTAGAATCTGACATTTTTAGGCACATGATTGCAATATTTTCCTAAAAAAAATACAGATTGTAGATCCATAAGCGTTGTTTTTTAAAGAGACGAGTTTGATAACGTTAACTCTGGTTTCTTTAGAAAATCAATGAAACTCAACAACATAACACGATTATATCCCGATTGCAAACTTTACTTCTCTGCACTTTCCTGTTTATTTTATCTATGCAAGCACTGATATTTACACTACACTGTAAATAATCGTTGTTTTAATAAAGTACATCCCCGGCATCCAGCCTTCACTAATCCGACATGAAAAAAATGTGTAAATAAAATCAGTGTTGAGCTACACGACTAAGCAGCGTTGGCGCTTCTGGGGATATACAAATGAATGTACACTGCCGCCCGCTGGGTCATTATTAGACGCAACTGGCCACCAATCGATTGTTACAAAATTGAAAGAGGTAACATTGTTCAGTTTACAGTACTGTACATACTTTTACTTTCTCTACTACGTATACTAAGTAGGTTAAGTACTCTTAAGTACTGCAATCCACTCAAAAATTCATTACCGAGATTTCACCGTAAATACATGTTTTGAGGCCACATGAATGAAAAAAATTAGAAAAAGATCCGTATATATGTGTGTGTGTCTGTGAAAAGCATAACTCAAAAACAATTACCAAACTTTGTATTTAGGTTCAGCATCTTCCAAGGATGCGACACTAAGATTTTCAAGAAAAATCCCCCACTCCAAACTACCCCTCACATGGAACATTTTTCGAAATGTTTTATTTTCTAAAAATTGCTTTAACAATTTTGATTAATATACTATATTAACATAAATAAAATTTATGTATTGAATTTTCTGAGAATAGTTTCTGAAGTCCATTTCATTTGGAAGAAATTTTGTATAATCTTGTACAACTGCTAAACGTTAAGTGATAGACGAAAACGTACTGCACAAAAAATAAAGATCTCTTTAAAACATAAAATTTACTTCAAATACCCTTTTTTTGTCGTATAATCCATTTCTGAAATATCCGTTATCGAATTGTTCAGTACTTCATCATTCTTGAAAATCCTTTCAGCACTCAGTTGTTTCTTGCAGTTTCATGGAAACACTATGGAATTTTATGGTCAGCATATAGCGTCCAGTTATTAAATATTTGACTATCGCAGTTCCTTGAATCTGTAACGAAATGTGTAATGTACGTGTTTATACTAAGGTATATATGGATTAAAATGTAATAGATAGAAAAATAAGCTTCAGTAAAAGTAGTTTGTATACCTATGAATAAATGATAGCGGGTAGAGAAAGTCATATTTATGTATCACATCTGAATTTTACCTGTAGGCCACTGTACATTAAAGTTTGTATTACTTTCTCTACTAGGTATAGTAAGTAGGGGAAGTGCTGTATTCCAAAATTCGATGTTGAAATTTCAATAGAAGTAGATTCTTTCAGGCCCCTGCACCCACAATAAGACATTTATAGGAAAAGGTTCGTGCGCGCGCGTCTTCTTGTGTGTGTGTGTGTGTGTGTGTATGTGTGTGTGTGTGTGTGTGTGTGTGTGTAAAACTGTGAATAGCATAACTCAAGTCCGTTGAATACCAAACTTTGAGGCAGTATTTTTAACACTTAAATAATTTCAGTCTAATTATATAATGCATAAATTCAATAACAGCCTGTAACAATATCTAAAAAGTGTATATTACAGTCATTGTATATGTTTATATTATTGTATCCATGTGTAATAATGTTATGTGAGTTCATTACGTAATTTAATAATGTAGGAGCTGTGAGAATAATAAGTTAAAAGTTGCTAACAATGAGGTAACCTTGAGGCAATAATGAGTTTGAAAGTTTAATAATACTACTTCTGATTATTGGAGTAACAGTAACGTAATTTTAGTGACAGTTTATAAAATACCCAATCAACAACCAGAAAAAGCTTTAGTTAAAAGAAGGTATTCTATTAGGATTAGCCAATCAGAGACTTGAATATTTACAAATTTAAAAGGTGGAAAACAGTTCAGTTGCCTCCAAACAGTGCTCATAACCAGACGTGTTGCTTCTAGACAGTGCTCATAACCAGACGCGAGATGTGTCCTCGAGAAATTAAATACGTATATGTGTGAGACGAAAATGGTTTACGTGTTAAAAAGTGCAAGTATTAAATAAAAGAATCTCACAGCTCTCTATATCAGTGAAATGCTATTTAATTTGTGTCAAGGATTAATAAAGGGAGTGAATTAAAACTTAAAATCTGTGTAAGCCTACATTCTTCAGTCGCACCACAACCCTACCCAGAGAAACATGTGTAACAATAATACTGGCGCAGCCGAGGCAAACATAAATATAATATTTAAAGAAACAGTCAAATTACAAAGCTAATATTTTTAAACTTGGGGCGAAGACTACCGGAAACCGGGTACTATACGTGCGATTGCAACGAATTTCAAGTTCGGCTCCCCAAAAGTTGAACTATAATACTACTCCTTCAATACGACCTACCTCAAATTGACGTCCAAAGCATGTTGCAAACATCGTAACAGAAATACATCTTCTTCAAACTGGCTTTCAATACGTAGCAATACACCTACTTCAACTTGGTATTTAAATTCAGCATCTTCCAAGAATGCAACATGAAATAGTTGCAGCCTCACGTATGGGAGCCAAACTTGCAGGAGTTTTATTGTTGTTGGGGATGCACCACGTTTAGGCATCAATTTGCGGGAATATGTTTCTTAGAGTGGTCGCCCCACGTACGGTATAAACTTTCCGGTGGCCTTCGCCCCACGTTTTAAGAACCAACCTATTATTTTAATGTTTATTTAAATATTTATATATATACATATATGTATACCTAGGCTGCGACAGTAGTAATTTTCAGAACACGTATCTCTTTGCAGGGTTGCTACGGCTAAAGAATGAAGGCTTACACAAATTATAATTGTATTCCACTCCCTTTATTAATACTTCACACGATTAAATAACGCTTCACTGATGTATCCTACTGTAGAGCTGTGAGATTATTCTTATTTGCGCTTTTAAACACGTAAACTTTAGATTAATCTCTCCGCAATGAATTTTCATGTCTCACACTGAACCTGCGCCGTACCGATCGGGTATGCTTCCTTCTAGCGTCTCCCGCTTGAATTTGCACATTTCCTCTATTTCTAGTCTCTGATTGTCTAACCCTACTCCGATAGAATACTTTTATTTAACTTAAAGCTTTTCTAGTTATCGATTGGCTATTTATAAGCTGTTTTAAATATTACATTATTGTTCCAAGAAGTATTAGTAGTATTATAAATTTTCTAATTTATTGTTGTCTCAAGGTTACCTCATTATTACCTCATTGTTAGCAATTTTCGGCTTCTGCTTTATAATTCTGTTTGCTACCGAAAGCAACTTGCTTCTATTCTCACAGCTCCTACATTGTTAAACTACATAATACATTTACATGCCATTTTTATACATGTACATAATAATATAAACATAATACAATGACTGTTACATATACTTTATATATTATTAAACACATATTGCTCTAAGGCGGACTGTTATTATATTTTATTATATAATTAGACTGATATCATTTAAGTGTTAAAAATACTGCCTCAAACACGAAGATTTTCAAGAAAATCCCGTACCCCAAACTACGCTTTACGTGGAAATGGCTCTAAGAATTTTGTTTAGAACACAATATATTAAGGATATTTAGATGAGAAATAAAATTTTGCCTTGAACTTTTTGGGAATAGCCTGTGAAGTCCTATTCATTAGCAAGGAATTTTGTATAACCTTGTATAACTGGGGTAAACGTTAAGCGACAGACGAAAACATAGTGCACAAAAAATGTAGTGCTCTTTAAAACACAGAATTATTTAAAATAACTTTTCCTATAGTACCAACCATTTCCGAAGTATCTGTTTTTAAGGGTTCAGATTGTTCAGTACTTTGTCATCCTTTTGGAGTGCTGTCGACATTTGGTTATTTCTCGCGATTGCATGGAAAGAGTATGGAATTTTGAAGTCAGTATATGGCGTCCAGTTCTTAAACATTTGATTATCGCTATTCCCTTTGCATCTGTACGAAATGTGTGATGTAGCTTTTCTGAAAAGGTTTATCTCAATCAAAATGAAGTAGGTAGAAAAATAAACTTTATTAAGAATGTTTTATTACACATTAGTAAACAATAGAGGGTCCAGAAAGTCATGTGAATGTAGCACACCGTATTTTTATATAGGTACATATATATCCTGTTCTGTGGTGCGTTGTGATGGCTTCAAAGAGGAAAAAAGTGTTTCGATGGAATAAAAACTGAACGCTTTGAAGACATTGAGGAAAGCTGTAGCGTTATTAAAAGTGCCACCAGATTATAACGGATCATAGCAGAAAGGAAAAGGAACTTACAGGAGATAGAAAAGTTCAAATTACATACCAATAACCGAGCGAGTTGGTACGTGCGACTTGCATTCGGAAGTCCCGGGTTCTATTCTCGGCGACCATCCACTCTGACCCATAGCTTTTTTCGCATATGCTGGAGTGATTTCTTTCAGCCCTCCCGAATTTCCTGCCCCTCCATTTCGTTCCATTCATCGTTTCATTCATCCTTCACCCGTTAGATCTGTTTCATGTTTGGAAGTGTTAACGATGGTGTTTCGGTGCGGCATGGCAGGGAAAAGGATGCTCTCTAAAGAACTTTCTCCGTCCTTGGCTTTTGGCTGTTTTCCGGGGTAAACGGACGCCCTTCGGAGCGGGTCGTTGGACCCTCTATGTAACGCGGCTGACCCTGGTCTGCCTGTGCGTCTCAATTTGGAAAATATAGGAACCCTGTCATTGCTGTGCCGTCACACCTGGTTCTTCCCACCCGGTGTCTCCTCTCACCTTATTCTTCCCTATGAGGGCGCCTCCTCACGGGTGTAGATATAATATCCTGAATCACTGCATCGGTGGCGAGTCCTACACATTCCATTTCATTGCATACCAGTATACATGTAATTTTTTAAATAACAAATGTATTTTGCAATTTAAATATTATAGTTGTTACTTTCCGCACATTTCCGATCATCTGAACAGGCCACAGCGCGTTTAAGTCGGATAATAGGGACTTTACAGTAAACTACCTACTCATTCTATAACAAACCCATTTCTGATAACAAACCATTACTTTATTCATCTTGGCGTTCGGTGGTGCCATATTTTCAATGGTTCAGTTTATTTCAGTAATGTTGTTGCTTACAAATTTAATCATATTTGCTTCAAAACAAGAGCTTGGTGTTAGAATAAAAAACGACTTAATCCACAATAGCGATAATAGAAATTAAAAGTCATATTTGTGTAGTAATAACACAAATATGATGAGTGCTGAAGAGTTCAGCACAAAAAGAGCGAATGAAACGTTCCTAAAACTAAAACAAATGCTATTGTTATAATTTTATGAGCACCAGGCTATGTGCTATCGATTTGATTCGATCCTCGAAACTGACCAACTGACCAGTTCAGCATCAATAAGCTGGTTCATTGTATGCGAGAAGTTCGAGTAACATTTTGTAGCGGGGTTTAAAAAAGAAAGAAAGGTGTAATGATCGGTTCTTGGTGTAGGTTTGGTAATTCGGGAGGCTTAATGTTGCTGCCGGCTACTCAGGTAGAGGAATATGGGTTCTGGAAACTCTTACCTCAGGGAGTGTGGATGGGAGATGAATGAAGCTCACTTTTCTTCTCTCAGATGGCCACACTGTTGTCCTCGTCCGAATACCCTTTCACACAAGACGCAATTTCTCCAGTCATCCCCTGCTATTGTTTCCGTGCATTACCCTTACTTAAGTATTTTTTCGAAGTTAAAGACGTTACAATGTTACTTTAATGACTTAACCTTTAGTCATGTTCTAGCTACCCTCTTACTCACGTTTCCTTTAAACTAATTTCTCCCATGCATAAATAAATACTCGTAGACATCTGCACTGTTTCCCTCTCTGATATAAAGTACTTTGAATTCCTACATCTATCTAATTCTCCCTCACTGCACCACACAGAGTTACCTTCTCTACCCTACGGTTCGACACAAAGTATTCATCTTCTCTCCCCTACGTTCTGACGCAAAGTCAACTTCTCTACCCTACGGTTCGACACAAAGTGTTCATCTTACACTGAAAGTTGCTCTCTGTCATAGATAATTTTCTATTTCACGCCTCTTTTCTAGTTTCTTTCTATATTTTTGCTATGCACGTGACTTTTATTAACTTTTATTGGCTCTCTCACTGAATTTTCCCTCGTCTTCCATTGGCTCTTAATGTCATCGTCCGAACCTCGCTCGCGTCTCCCATTAACAACTTATGTTCGCTAGAGTGAATTTTCTGTGCGCTTGACTGAATTCGGTTTCCGGCCCATTGTCTTCGCATCCTGAGAGTTCTACTCGGTTCCTATTGTTACTTATCGCTTACTAATGTGCCTCTTCCTGTACGTTCCTAAATTCTCAACCTTTCACGGTTTTTCGCCAAGTCTCTTCGTTCTCAAATACACGTTTTCTACATTTTATTTCACTTTCTGATTATTAATTAATATCTAATCTTTACTTTATTTCTCTCGTTATGATTTTATTTCCCCCTTTTCTAATTCTTAATGTTCTCTTTTATTCTTTCCTCATATTGGTAATCCCCTCCTTATTTTGATTAGATGCTTATTAATATACTTATTATGATGTATTATTTATTATTCATATTCTTCGGGCGGATCTTATCACCTCAGTTACCAAGGCAATGCATTTGCTGCTCACCACAATACGCATATTTGAATTTGTTTCTGCGCGTAGGTAAAAGCTGAAGGTTAAGAAGAAGGAAGGTTAAGCTGAAGATTTGTCTTGTAATTATTTTTGCGGACGATATAATTGGACGCAAGTAATTTTGTTATGGAAATGGGAGAAATACACACCATGAAGAGCAGTCAGCTTTAGGATTGCGACTTGGACCCACCACCGCTTTACTACGGGGATAAAAGACGGCTGAAATGCGAACTATCAGCAACAGATGCCGTTAGCACGACTGTAATCCAAAGGTTGAAGGAGCGCTTGGTGGGGCCTAGTAGGGCGTTACAGTATTCAAAATCTGAACCTGTCTTCCTTCTGTTTATAAGATTGAACCCACCAAGGTGGCGGCGGCAGTGGCGGTGGTGGTGGTGGTGGTGGTGAAAGGTTAGACAGAAACATAGAAGCTATTATGGTGTTAGTTGGTTGATTGTAAACGTGCCATAAGCTATATATTTCAATGCCGAAAACTCACTAAGCATTAAAATTGAAAATACAATATCTAAATACTAAATGCTTTTACGAAATGTAGATTCTACTCATACTGGGTCTCCCCTATAGATTCTTCTTGAAAAGAAACACAGCAAGTTCAACATACCAAAATACCTATATTTAATACGATAAGGCATTCGATAACCAACAAATAAACGCCGGAGTGTACCTATAATACAATGGAATTACTTGACAACTTATAAATACAGCTCATTTTATTTATGTATGCATACATTGATTATAACATATAAATGTTAAACTAAGGGGAAATAAATAGGAAAAGTGTTGTTGTAAATTTAGGTAGCACTGTCCAGCATCACCTCACGTTTTAATTTATGTATTCAAGACCTGTTCCACTATTCGGATCGACCTTTTAGAATGTTTTAGTGTTTTTAATTTAAAATTGTTACATTTAAATTATGTACCCTTAAAATTAATAAGGGTAATAAAATCTACATTTAAGAATGTAGAGGGCATAGTAAGGTGAAGGGCAAAACATCAAAACCTTTTAAGATAGAAAAAGGTGTTAAACAGGGAGATAGTTAGCCCATTATTGTTTAAAGTATTTTTGGATGAAGTAATGAAAACTTGTAAAATGAGAACAAGTAAGGAACTAGTGGGAATGTGGAAGTTAAGACCTATATACTGCCAGACTTTGGCTTATGCAGATGATATCGTGCTTATAACAGATTCAGAAAATAAATTACAACAAGCAATAATAGAATGGTTAGAAACACTACAGGAAAGGGGGATGACGGTAAATCTTAATAAGATTAAAGTAATGATGGTAGCTAGGACAGAAGACCAGATAAAGGAGATCAAGATAGGAAAAGAGGGAAGGCAGTTAGAGTTAGAGTAAGTGGAAAGCTATGAGTATTTGGGAACAGTGATAAACCAAACGGGTAAAATACAAGAAGAAATAAGAAAGCGTGTAGAGAAAGCTATTAAAGCGTATTATACACTAAGTAAATGTGTTTTTGGAAAAGAAGAAGTAGATAAGATGACAAAAACTAAAGTATATAAAAACATTATAGAACCAATACTTATCTATGGATGTGAAAGCTGGATAATAACAAAAAGTGAATTAAGCATAGTGAATGCAACGCAAATGAAATGCTTAAGAAGAATAGTCAGAAAGACACGACAAGATAGAATAAGGAATGAAAGAATAAGAGATGAACTCAAAGTGCCATCGGTAAATATGAGGATAGAAGGAAGACAGTTTACATGGTATGGACATGTGAAAAGAATGGACACAGACCGGAAAGTACGCCAATTTTTAGAAGCAAGACCATTAGGAAGGAATCCGAAAGGAAGACAAGAATAACCTGGGAAGAAGGGATTAAAAGAGCGGTGGCTAAAACAGGAAAGATTTGGGATCAGTTTAATAGACTACTAAAGGATAGGATGGAGTTTAAAAAATGGATCCGAGGCAAACCCCTGGCACCTCGATAGTGGTAGAACAGGGAAGTTGAAGAAGAAAAAGAAGAAGAACATTTAAATTATAATACTCCACTGAATATACTCATGCTTGAAGATGATTATGCACTTTAAGTTGAACTTAAAGATGTGCTGCAAATTGTTCCTTTTAAATTAAAAAAACTCTGAAAAGATTATAATATGAAATAATATTGCCTAAGATAATATGTTTTGTATTTAAAGGATCTGACCATATAAGAACGAAATATAATTTAAAAGTCATTCAACTCTCATATCTATACGATACCGTATGTGAAAAATTAAGGTAATTATAATAAAATTTAGGTTCAGGTATTTGTATGGAAAAATAAATAAAGCTTTAAAATATTCTTTTAAAACACTCTTTTGGCTCTATTATGTTATAGGGGCCCCGATTGTTCTTTAAGATCTGAGCTCTGGACTCTCACAAAACTAAAGGAATAACGAATTGAAGCAGTATTAAACTATAAACCTGACGATAAAAGTAATTCTAGACTCCAAAGAAACGACATAATGACTAATTATAACCTTATGAGGCCGGAATGAACTGTAAACCTTATCGCTTGTAGAAATTTAATAATTATTCTTATTATTACTCATTTTTGTTTAAAAATTTAAAACACAAAGGAAAAGAATCAAAGCGGGCAGTAAAAAAATAGCAGCGCAATTCTTTAAAATATATAAAGCTGATTTTATATTGTAAATTAAAATGTTCGTTGCCTGTTACAAAATATGATGGAAATCTTCATCTGGGTGTCTCGAGAAGCAAGCGACAAACCACAGAAGGAAAAATTATGCAGAATGTAATAATCACGAATGCGCTTTGTGCAAGAAATTGAGGAAAAGGAAAATGCTGAAATTACAGAAATTTTAGATAGAGTTTCAAAACTGGGAGAAGAGAAGCAGAGGGTACTAGAGCTTCCGAGAGTGGAGCATTAATTTCAAATCCTCTAAGCCTCAAACCTTTTAATTGTATATGTAAAACAGTTTAGTGCATTAAAAATATACATCTATAATTATTTTAGTGCCAGCAGTTTGTTTCCCTTCTTTTGAAAAAAAATTATTAATTCAATCACCTTTCTTCAATACTGGGTGAAATTAAACTATCTGTACATACAACTGATTACGGTAATGTAATAAATAAGTTTTTTATGGCATAAGCCATTTTGAGTTATCCGTAATTAATGGTTCCAATTATTCATTTCTTTGTTATTCTCTTAAAGTCCTGTTAACATTCAACAGTATGGAATTTTAAGGCCAGCATATAGTGTTCCAGTTCTAAAACATTTGATTATCTTTTTCTCTCTGTATCTATAACGAAATGTGTAGTGTAGCTATTTCTGAAAAGGTTTATTTTAAAACGTAGTAGATATAAAAATAAGCTTAGTAAGAATATTTTGTATGCCCACTATTAAGCGATAGAGGGTAGAGAAAGCCATATGAATGTAACACATTAGATTTTTATACTATGGAGCAAGTATCTTCTTCGCGGAAGGAGGGAGAGGGAGAGATAAGGAGGTGCATGGGTGTAATAGTTTATCTCTTAGGCTCAGATCATGTTGTTCGATGTTCAATACAGATGCCGTTTAAGGCTAAATAACTGTATCTACGTGGACTTTATTTTTTTCTTTTTTCCTTTAGCTCCATTCCCGCGTTCGATCCCCCCACACAAGCATTTATATATGTGCGTCAGAGGCCGATTTCGCGAATTGTTCACTATTAACTTCCGTCACTACAACTCACAAAACTTCACGTTTGCTAGCTCTACATAACAGTGTGTAGTTCCACTTTGTCTTACATTGCCGTTTTAAGTACACCCAATTTATAAGTTTTATGTGTCAGTCTCCGCGCTACCACGAACTGCAAGTCTTTACATGTCCGCCTCGGCGTGATTCCTAATTGCAAGTAATCTTACTCGTGTATTTCAAATATCGCCATGTAGCTTTTGTTACGACACCTTCTTTTAAAATTATTCGTGGGCAGAATTTCCTTAAAATAAGTGCAATTTTCCTATTGGTGGAACTCCCACACTTAGCTTTCTCACATGTTTTGAAATATAAATTTCTAAACGTTCCTATGAGAACTGGTGCGATTTCAAGTTAAAACACGTTTCACTAAAACCTTGCCTTGGTCCATATAAGCTTAGGTTCCATTGTGCTGGACACGTACACCGTAGCTACAAAGACTCGTTTACCGGCCGAAATTCCGGCGCCTTATAGAAAGCTGGTCACTATTGTATTTCCAAAAAGGTCTGTTTTTTCCCAGCGACCGTATGTTTCCGTCTGTCTACGATATTACGTATAAACAGAGTTATTCAAAAAGAAGGAACAGAATTTACATATTTATTTCTAATGAACGACAATAGATAGCGACACATACGACATACCATTGAATAAGGGAAAGTTCAAAGTTTTATGCCCCACCTATTAGTTCCATTCAGTACCTGCAGCGGCGCTGTGTTTGTTACGAGAAAATGGTGACGCCACAGGAAAAGTCGTATTGTGTGCTGCATTATGCAAACAGTGAATCCATTGTTTCATTGCAGCGTTCATTTCATTGCAAGTTCAACAGCGAGGCGCCTCGTCATAAAAATTTTACAATTGATCAATAAACTCGTAGATGGTTGCGTATGTAAACGGAAAAGCATTGGTCGTCCTCTCATAACAAATGGTGCTCATTTCGAACACACAAAATAAAACATTGACCATTTCTCTATTCAGTGATGTATCAGTAGTATTAGTCCCGGATGAGCCAATTGTTTTAACGATAATCCTGCCGCTAGGGGCGCTGGTGTCGCTAGTGTCGGTGCGTGCGACGGCGGCGGCGGTAAGTTTGAAAAGCGCCCTGAGCGTTAGGATTATCGTTAAATCGGTTGGCTCATCCGGGACGAGTTGAAAGAATTGAGGAAGTGACGTGGAGTGTTTTGATTGGTTCGTTAATTTGGGGTGGGAGATGGAGGAGTATGGAGGTCGCGTGATGGAGAGGAGCTGGGTGGCGAGGTGTTGTCTGTGCGGAGGTCGGTACTGAAAGAGGGGTAAAGATGGGGAGCGAGGGATAAAAAGTGTAACAGAAAGTGACGTGTGAAGTTGTGATTGGTGGGAGTAAGAAGTGATTTTATTGGTGGAAAGGAACAAATGAGAGTTGTTGATTGGTAGGAATAAGAGGGATTATGATTGGTGGAAAAGAAAAAGTTGTGGGAGTGGGGTATGTTGGAGGTGATGGGAAAGGTGAGTTTTGCTAGCAGCAAGATTTGCAAAAGCCTGTCTTGAACTGATCAGCAATTTTTGAACGTCGGATGGTAGTTTTCTTGAGTGGATAGAGAGATGGGGGCGATATGAGATGCGGTGGCGAAAATGGGGACTAGACAAGGTTGTTGAGACAAGAGGTTTAAGGACGAGGAAATTTGGAGGTTAGTGGTGAACACGGCGGTCGCAAGAGGTGGGGGTAAGGAGATGCAGTGGTGAGAATGGGAACTAAAAGAAGATGGGGGTAGCAAGAGTTTTAGAAGAGTAGATTTTGAGGTTAAAATAGTGGGAACTAAAAATGGCGGAGGGTCTACGACAAGGAGATGCGGTGAGAACTAAACAAGATGGCGGTCGCAAGAGGAGGGTAAGGAGATTTGAGGTTACAGTACGAAAACACGAAAGGATATATTCCTACGCCAAGCAGGTCCGAAAAATAATTATGCGTGTGGTACTTACCTGTTACCGGTGTGGATGCGTCACCAAAAGCGCGGCACGCGAGGCGGAAAAATAAAAGCAAACTGTTTTTGAAAATGCTTAACCAGCTTTAAGATCAACCAACATCACTACGCACTGATATACCTAGGTTTTTAAAGCGGTACAGACACCCTTTGCAGAGGCGTAATTTAACTATACCAAAAACCTGGTACTGGACCATCGTGATGGTCGCTAGCGTACGTAGGAGCAGGGTTCTCAAGCCGGTCGAAAGCGGTCAAAAACGTGTACGACGTAGGTGTTCGCAGTAGCTGCTGTCGAGTCAACCGTCGAGGTGTGAATAAACGAGATCTGTTCTCGCCGGCAATTTGGTTCGGAGATGTGAGCAGCGGCGAGGTGTTGTGTGTGCGGAGGTCGGGACTGAAAGAGGGAAAAGATGGGGAGCGAGGGATAAAAAGTGTAACAGAAAGTGACGTGTGAAGTTGTGATTGGTGGGAATAAGAAGTGATTTTATTGGTGGAAAGGAGCAAATGAAAGTTGCTGATTGGTAAGAATAAGAGAGGTTATGATTGGTGGAAAGAAAAAGGAATGGGGTATGTTGGAGGTGATGGGAAAGGTAAGTTTTGCTAGCAACAAGATTTGCAAAAGCCTGTCGTGAACTGATCAGCAATTTTTGAACGTTGGATGATAGTTTTCTTGAGTGGATAGAGAGATGGGGCGATATGAGATGCGGTGGCGAAAATGGGAACTAAACAAGGTGGTTGAGACAAGAGGTTTAAGGACGAGGAAATTTGGAGGTTAGTGGTGAACATGGCGGTAGCAAGAGGTGGGGGTAAGGAGACGCGGTGGTGAGAATGGGAACTAAAAGAAGATGGCGGTAGCAAGAGGTTAGAAGAGTAGATTTTGAGGTTAAAATAGCGGGAACTAAAAATGGCGGAGGGTCTGCGACAAGGAGATGCGGTGAGAACTAAACAAGATGGCGGACGCAAGAGGAGGGTAAGGAGGTTTGAGGTTACAGTACCAAAACACGAAAGGATATATTCCTACGCCAAGCAGGTCCGAAAAATAATTATGCGTGTGTTACTTACCTGTTACCGGTGTGGATGCGTCACCAAAAGCGCGGCACGCGAGGCGGAAAAATAAAAGCAAACTGTTTTTGAAAATGCTTAACCAGCTTTAAGATCAACCAACATCACTACGCACTGATATACCTAGGTTTTTAAAGCGGTACAGACACCCTTTGCAGAGGCGTAATTTAACTATACCAAAACCTGGTACTGGACCATCGTGATGGTCGCTAGCGTACGTAGGAGCAGGGTTCTCAAGCCGGTCGAAAGCGGTCAAAAACGTGTACGACGTAGGTGTTGGCAGTAGCTGCTGCCGAGGCAACCGTCGAGGTGCGAATGAACGAGATCTGTTCTTGCAGGCAATCTGGTTGAGAGATGAGAGGCGCGGTGGTAAAAATGTGAAATAAATAAGATGGCGGAGGCACGAAGTTGAGGTTAAGGAGCGGCGAGGTGTTGACTGTGCGGTGGTTGGGGTCTGAAAGAGGGGGAAAGATGGCGAACGAGGGATAAAAAGTATAACAGAAAGTGACGTGTGAAGTTGTCATTGGTGGGAATAAGAAGTGATGTTATTGGTGGAAAGGAACAAATGAAAGTTGCTGATTGGCGAGAATAAGAGAGATTATGATTGGTGGAAAGAAAAAAAGGTGTGGGAGTGGGGTATGTTGGAGGTGATGGAAAAGGCAAGTTTTGCTACCAACAACATTTGCAAAAGCCTATCCAGAACTCATCAGCAATTTTAAATAACTAGTGTTTCGGGGGTTTTCTCTGGTTGGTAGACGAATGCAAGCTGTTTCTACCATACTTATATTATTGGTCTTTTTCCTTTGTTTTTTTTAAAATGACTAGTTTTTTTTTTTTTTTTTTTTTTTTTTTGGGAGTTTTCTGCGGATGGTAAACAAATGCAAGCTCTTTCTGCTTTTTCATAGGTTTTCCCTGGTTGGTAGGCGTTTTCTGTACTGGTTGACGAAGGCGTTTCTAATTTTGGAGGTTTTCTCAGGTTTTTAGCGGTTGTCCCTGCCCGGTAGGCAAATGATGAAGTTTTACCTTGTCGGCGCACGGATACTAGGCACGTACTGGCGCGCACACACACACACACACACAGAGAGACAGACAGACACACAGACAGGCACACACACACGGACATGTTTCCAAAAATGCTTTTTTTTTTTTTTTTTTTTTTTGATTCAGGAGGTCTCAAAACGTGTATTTCCGGTGAAATCTCGGTATCGAATTTTTGGGCGGAATGCAATACTTCCCCTACTTACTATACGTAGTAGAGAAAGTAAAAAAGTATTGAAAAATTTAAGGAAATAACAAGCAATATCTCAAAAGTGTACTATCTTGTTTTCAAGGGTTTTCCAGATCGGTAAGCGTTAGAATACTCTTAGAGCTTTTTTCAGGTTTTTTAGCGGTTGTCCCTGGCCGGTAGGCAATTGATAAAGTTTTTCTATAACGTCGTCGTTTTGGCTTGTGGCGCACGGTTCCTAGGCACGTACTGGCGCGCGCGCACACACACACACACACACACACACACACACTAAAATAGTAGCGTATAAAAAAAACTGATTTGTTACACTCACATAACTTTCTCTACTCTTGTACAATCTAATTGGTAGCTTTTAAGCGATAGTCAAATATTTTAACGCTGGTTGCTATGTGGCGAATTCCATTCTGTTTGCATGTTCAGGACATAAAAAAAATGAATAAACGAATTTGAGAAAAAGTATAAGTATTGGAAAATTTAAGGAAATAACAAGCAATATCTCGAAAACGGTTCACTCAACAAAAGAAACGTATATGACATAAGTTGTGTATTTTAACGCGATCTACATTTTTTGTGTAGTAAAATTTTGTCTATCTCTTATGGTTTACCAGTTATGCAAAAAAGTCGTTCACAATGAAGAATATTTTTGGAGACATTCCCAGAAAATTCGAGATATACATTTTATTTGACATGACAATATCTTAAACATATGATGTTTTAATCAAAATCGTTAGAGCCGTTTTTGAGAAAATTAAAATTTTCGAAAAATGTTCCATGTAAAGGGTAGTCTGGGGTGGGGGGATTTTCTTGAAAACCTTCGTGTCGCATCTCTGGAAGATACTGAACCTAAATACCAAGTTTGGTGTTTATCCGACTGTTCGTTTTCGAGTTATGCTGTTCACAGACACACAGACACACAGACACACAGACAGACACACACACGGACATGTTTCCAAAAATGCTTTTTTTTTTGGATTCAGAGATTCTCAAAACATGTATTTCCAGTGAAATCTCGGTAACGAATTTTTGGGTGGAATGCAATACTTCCCCTACTTACTATACGTAGTAGAGAAAGTAAAAATGAATAACGCATTTGAGAAAAAGTATAAGTATTGGAAAATTTAAGGAAATAACAAGCAATATCTCGAAAATGGTTCACTCAACTAAAAAAAAATGTATATGACATAAATTGTGTATTTTAACGCGATCTACATTTTTTGTGTAGTAAAATTTTGGCTATCTCTTATGGTTTACCAGTTATGCATACTGAACCTAAATACCAAGTTTGGTGTTTATGCGACTGTTCGTTTTTGAGTTATGCTGTTCACAGACACACAGACGCACAGACAGACAGACACACAGACACACAGACACACAGACAGACACACACACGGACATGTTTCCAAAAATGCTTTTTTTTTCTGGATTCAGTGATTCTCAAAACATGTATTTCCAGTGAAATCTCGGTATCGAATTTTTGGGTGGAATGCAATACTTCCCCTACTTACTATACGTAGTAGAGAAAGTAAAAATGAATAACGCATTTGAGAAAAAGTATAAGTATTGGAAAATTTAAAGGAAATAACAAGCAATATCTCGAAAAACGGTTCACTCAACAAAATAAATGTATATGGCATAAGTTGTGTATTTTAACGCGATCTACATTTTTTGTGTAGCAAACTTTTGTCTATCTCTTACGGTTTATCAGTTATGAAAAAGTCGTTCACAATGAAGAATTCTTTTGGAGACATTCCCAGAAAATTCGAGATATACATTTCATTTCTCTCGACATTATCTTAAATATATGATATTTTCATCAAAATCGTTAGAGCCATTTTTTAATACAAAGAGAACGGGATTTCACAAGTGAAACAGTACTGTGATAACGATACCACTGAAACAAAAAAAAAAATCTGATGTGTAACACTCACATGACTTTCTCAACTCTTGTACAAAGTATTTTTACAAACGCTTATTCCCCATCTAGTTCATGTTAATCGAGATAAACATTTGCAAAATCTATTTTATTGCTAATTTTCTTGTATAAAAAAAAATCTGATGTGTAACACTCACATGACGTTCTCTACTCTTGTACAAAGTATTTTTACAAACGCTTATGCTCCATCTAGTTCATGTTAATCGAGATAAACATTTGCAAACTCTATTTTATTGCTAATTTTCTTGTAGATGTAGGGGAAAATATATTTACAAGGGGAATATAGAAAAACAGTAGCCTTTAAGCACATACATATCTCTTAATAGCTGGTTGCTATGTGCAACACCATTCTTTTTGCCACAGATTAATACTGTTTGCATATCAAAGACAAAAAAAAATGAATAACGAAGTCCCATTTGAGAAAATAAATATTGGAAAATTAACAAACAATATCTCGAAAACGGTTCACTCAACAACAAAAATGTATATTACATAAGATGTGTATTTTAACGCGATCTACATTTTTTGTGTAGCAAACTTTTGTCTATCTCTTACGGTTTTTCAGTTATGAAAAAGACGTTCACAATGAAGAATACTTTTGGAGACATTCCCAGAAAATTCGAGATATACATTTCATTTCTCACGACATTATATTAAACATACGATATTTTTCATCAAAATCGTTAGAGCCATTTTTTTTAATACAAAGAGAACGGGATTTCACAAGTGAAACAGTACTGTGATAACGATACCAACAAAACTAATTATTATTCACCCACTGAAACACATAAAAAAAATCTGATGTGTAACACTCACATGACTTTTCTCATCTCTTGTACAAAGTATTTTTACAAACGCTTATTCCCCATCTAGTTCATGTTAATCGAGATAAACATTTGCAAACTCTGTTTTATTGCTAATTTTGTTGTAGATGTAGGGAAAATATATTTACAAGGGGAATATAGAAAAACAGTAGCCTTTAAGCACATACATATCTCTTAATAGCTGGTTGCTATGTGCAGTACCATTCTTTTTGCCACAGATTAATACTCTTTGCATATCAAAGACAAAAAAAAAAATGAATAACGAATTCCCATTTGAGAAAATAACTATTGGAAAATTTAAGTAAATAACAAGCAATATCTCGAAAACGGTTCACTCAACAATAAAGATGTATATGTCATAAGTTGTGTATTTTAACGCGATCTACATACTTTCGTACTCACCTATAAGATATAGAGGGTAGAGGTCGTACGAACGTAGCACTTTGAGAATCTATATTCAACAGTTGGTGTTACTCCTTAGAAAGGAAGTATCTGCTGATTTTTATTTAATTCTTTACATTTTACATAACACGTATGCACTGGCACAACACAAAAGCACTACACACAATACTCAGTTTTAATATTTGCACTAATAACATCAGGAATAACTGAAGTCTGCAAACAGTCATTTCCCATGTGCAGCCTTACGTACAGAAAACGTGTGTGGCTGATCTATGTGTAAAAAGAGCCTGAGAGCGGATGTACGTCAGCGGTAAAATCTTTTAAATGCATTTTTATTGGCGATGGTAGAAATCGTGCAGTGGTGGATCGTGAAAATTCATATAAATGGATGTATCACCTCATAATAAGCCTCTATATACCAAGAATATTGAGTTTTTAAAAAGTCAGCAACTGTACCTGTGTTTCTATACGTGAACGTCAGATGGCAGCTTCGATACGTGTCCACGGAGACCTTAGTGCTAGGCAACTGTACCTCTGTTTCTATACGTGAACGGCAGATTGCAGCTTCGATACGTGTCCACGGAGACCTTAGTGCTAGGCAACTGTACCTCTGTTTCTATACGTGAACGGCAGATTGCAGCTTCGATACGTGTCCACGGAGACCTTAGTGCTAGGCAACTGCACCTCTGTTTCTATACGTGAACGGCAGATTGCAGCTTCGATACGTGTCCACGGAGACCTTAGCGCTAGGCAACTGCACCTCTGTTTCTATACGTGAACGGCAGATTGCAGCTTCGATACGTGTCCACGGAGACCTTAGTGCTAGGCAACTGTACCTCTGTTTCTATACGTGAACGGCAGATTGCAGCTTCGATACGTGTCCACGGAGACCTTAGTGCTAGGCAACTGTACCTCTGTTTCTATACGTGAACGGCAGATTGCAGCTTCGATACGTGTCCACGGAGACCTTAGTGCTAGGCAACTGCACCTCTGTTTCTATACGTGAACGGCAGATTGCAGCTTCGATACGTATCCACGGAGACCTTAGTGCTAGGCAACTGCACCTCTGTTTCTATACGTGAACGGCAGATTGCAGCTTCAATACGTGTTCACGGAGACCTTAGTGCTAGGCAACTGTACCTCTGTTTCTATACGTGAACGGGAGATTGCAGCTTCGATACGTGTCCACGGAGACCTTAGTGCTAGGCAACTGCACCTCTGTTTCTATACGTGAACGTCAGATTGCAGCTTCGATACGTGTCCACGGAGACCTTAGTGCTAGGCAACTGCACCTCTGTTTGTATACGTGAACGGCAGATTGCAGCTTCGATACGTATCCACGGGGACCTTAGTGCTAGGGAACTGCACCTCTGTTTGTATACGTGAACGGCAGATTGCAGCTTCAATACGTGTACACGGAGACCTTAGTGCTAGGCAGCTGTACCTCTGTTTCTATACGTGAACGGCAGATTGCAGCTTCGATACGTGTCCACGGAGATCTTAGTGCTAGGCAGCTATACCTGTTTCTATACGTCAACGGCAGATTGCAGCTTGGATACGTGTTCACGGAGACCTTAGTGCTAGGCAACTGTACCTGTGTTTCTATACGTGTCCACGGAGACCTTAGTGCTAGACAACTGTACCTCTGTTTCTATACGTGAACGGCAGATTGCAGCTTCAATACGTGTCCACGGAGACCTTAGTGCTAGTGCTAGGCAACTATACCTCTGTTTCTATACGTGAACGGCAGATTGCAGGTTCGATACGTGTCCACGGAGATCTTAGTGCTAGGCAACTATACCTGTTTCTATACGTGAACGGCAGATTGCAGCTTCGATACGTGTCCACGGAGACCTTAGTGCTAGGCAACTGTACCTGTGTTTCTATACGTGAACGTCAGATGGCAGCTTCGATACGTGTCCACGGAGACCTTAGTGTTAGGCAACTGTACCTCTGTTTCTATACGTGAACGGCAGATTGCAGCTTCGATACGTGTCCACGGAGACCTTTCGCTTCAGGTGACAAAATAACACTAGGCACTTGTGTGCCGTGGTGTAAGCCGCAATCACGGTATTGGTAGCGTGGATCTCCTTGGGGCTCTCCTCGGAGTTACCTCAACACCACGTACATGACCTGGTTCGTCACGGGTACGCAGGTCTGCACTACCACTTCCTCGGCGTTGAGCAGGCCCAGGAGGCGATCGTACCGGTACACCAGCTAGCACGTGGACATGTTATCGCGCTGTGGTGTTGCGTGTGCGAGGTATGGAAACTCAAGGACGCAAAACATGCACGACCGAGGGTTAAAAAGCAGAACAAGTAGTGACGTGGAGCGTTGTGATTGGTGTAAATAAGACGATCTCTGATAGGTGGACAAATTGAAATAACGTGATGTGATAGGCGAAAATAAAATCAAAGGTGATTGGATGAAAAATGACGAGAAGGAATTAGCGGTGAATTTGTGAACTAAGATGGCGAAGATTTTTTTTTTTTAAAAAAAAGGATAATATAAGTACGGCAACTGTAACGGTTTACGGCAAACGCGCGCCGCGCAATGCTTCACGCCCGGGCAATAAAACAAAAATCATATTGAGCAAGATGCCCGGCGTGACGCATTGCGCGGCGCGCGTTTGCCGTAAACCGTTACAGTTGCCGTACTTATATTATCCTTTTTTTTAAAAAAAAAAAAATCTTCGCCATCTTAGTTCACAAATTCACCGCTAATTCCTTCTCGTCATTTTTCATCCAATCACCTTTGATTTTATTTTCGCCTATCACATCACGTTATTTCAATTTGTCCACCTATCAGAGATCGTCTTATTTACACCAATCACAACGCTCCACGTCACTACTTGTTCTGCTTTTTAACCCTCGGTCGTGCATGTTTTGCGTCCTTGAGTTTCCATACCTCGCACACGCAACACCACAGCGCGATAACATGTCCACGTGCTAGCTGGTGTACCGGTACGATCGCCTCCTGGGCCTGCTCAACGCCGAGGAAGTGGTAGTGCAGACCTGCGTACCCGTGACGAACCAGGTCATGTACGTGGTGTTGAGGTAACTCCGAGGAGAGCCCCAAGGAGATCCACGCTACCAATACCGTGATTGCGGCTTACACCACGGCACACAAGTGCCTAGTGTTATTTTGTCACCTGAAGCGAAAGGTCTCCGTGGACACGTATCGAAGCTGCAATCTGCCGTTCACGTATAGAAACAGAGGTACAGTTGCCTAACACTAAGGTCTCCGTGGACACGTATCGAAGCTGCCATCTCACGTTCACGTATAGAAACACAGGTACAGTTGCCTAGCACTAAGGTCTCCGTGGACACGTATCGAAGCTGCAATCTGCCGTTCACGTATAGAAACAGGTATAGTTGCCTAGCACTAAGATCTCCGTGGACACGTATCGAACCTGCAATCTGCCGTTCACGTATAGAAACAGAGGTATAGTTGCCTAGCACTAGCACTAAGGTCTCCGTGGACACGTATTGAAGCTGCAATCTGCCGTTCACGTATAGAAACAGAGGTACAGTTGTCTAGCACTAAGGTCTCCGTGGACACGTATAGAAACACAGGTACAGTTGCCTAGCACTAAGGTCTCCGTGAACACGTATCCAAGCTGCAATCTGCCGTTGACGTATAGAAACAGGTATAGCTGCCTAGCACTAAGATCTCCGTGGACACGTATCGAAGCTGCAATCTGCCGTTCACGTATAGAAACAGAGGTACAGCTGCCTAGCACTAAGGTCTCCGTGTACACGTATTGAAGCTGCAATCTGCCGTTCACGTATACAAACAGAGGTGCAGTTCCCTAGCACTAAGGTCCCCGTGGATACGTATCGAAGCTGCAATCTGCCGTTCACGTATACAAACAGAGGTGCAGTTGCCTAGCACTAAGGTCTCCGTGGACACGTATCGAAGCTGCAATCTGACGTTCACGTATAGAAACAGAGGTGCAGTTGCCTAGCACTAAGGTCTCCGTGGACACGTATCGAAGCTGCAATCTCCTGTTCACGTATAGAAACAGAGGTACAGTTGCCTAGCACTAAGGTCTCCGTGAACACGTATTGAAGCTGCAATCTGCCGTTCACGTATAGAAACAGAGGTGCAGTTGCCTAGCACTAAGGTCTCCGTGGATACGTATCGAAGCTGCAATCTGCCGTTCACGTATAGAAACAGAGGTGCAGTTGCCTAGCACTAAGGTCTCCGTGGACACGTATCGAAGCTGCAATCTGCCGTTCACGTATAGAAACAGAGGTACAGTTGCCTAGCACTAAGGTCTCCGTGGACACGTATCGAAGCTGCAATCTGCCGTTCACGTATAGAAACAGAGGTACAGTTGCCTAGCACTAAGGTCTCCGTGGACACGTATCGAAGCTGCAATCTGCCGTTCACGTATAGAAACAGAGGTGCAGTTGCCTAGCGCTAAGGTCTCCGTGGACACGTATCGAAGCTGCAATCTGCCGTTCACGTATAGAAACAGAGGTGCAGTTGCCTAGCACTAAGGTCTCCGTGGACACGTATCGAAGCTGCAATCTGCCGTTCACGTATAGAAACAGAGGTACAGTTGCCTAGCACTAAGGTCTCCGTGGACACGTATCGAAGCTGCAATCTGCCGTTCACGTATAGAAACAGAGGTACAGTTGCCTAGCACTAAGGTCTCCGTGGACACGTATCGAAGCTGCCATCTGACGTTCACGTATAGAAACACAGGTACAGTTGCTGACTTTTTAAAAACTCAATATTCTTGGTATATAGAGGCTTATTATGAGGTGATACATCCATTTATATGAATTTTCACGATCCACCACTGCACGATTTCTACCATCGCCAATAAAAATGCATTTAAAAGATTTTACCGCTGACGTACATCCGCTCTCAGGCTCTTTTTACACATAGATCAGCCACACACGTTTTCTGTACGTAAGGCTGCACATGGGAAATGACTGTTTGCAGACTTCAGTTATTCCTGATGTTATTAGTGCAAATATTAAAACTGAGTATTGTGTGTAGTGCTTTTGTGTTGTGCCAGTGCATACGTGTTATGTAAAATGTAAAGAATTAAATAAAAATCAGCAGATACTTCCTTTCTAAGGAGTAACACCAACTGTTGAATATAGATTCTCAAAGTGCTACGTTCGTACGACCTCTACCCTCTATATCTTATAGGTGAGTACGAAAGTATGTAGATCGCGTTAAAATACACAACTTATGTCATATACATCTTTATTGTTGAGTGAACCGTTTTCGAGATATTGCTTGTTATTTACTTAAATTTTCCAACAGTTATTTTCTCAAATGCGAATTCGTTATTCATTTTTTTTTTGTCTTTGATATGCAAAGAGTATTAATCTGTGGCAAAAAGAATGGTACTGCACATAGCAACCAGCTATTAAGAGATATGTATGTGCTTAAAGGCTACTGTTTTTCTATATTCCCCTTGTAAATATATTTTCCCTACATCTACAACAAAATTAGCAATAAAACAGAGTTTGCAAATGTTTATCTCGATTAACATGAACTAGATGGGGAATAAGCGTTTGTAAAAATACTTTGTACAAGAGATGAGAAAAGTCATGTGAGTGTTACACATCAGATTTTTTTTATGTGTTTCAGTGGGTGAATAATAATTAGTTTTGTTGGTATCGTTATCACAGTACTGTTTCACTTGTGAAATCCCGTTCTCTTTGTATTAAAAAAAATGGCTCTAACGATTTTGATGAAAAATATCGTATGTTTAATATAATGTCGTGAGAAATGAAATGTATATCTCGAATTTTCTGGGAATGTCTCCAAAAGTATTCTTCATTGTGAACGTCTTTTTCATAACTGAAAAACCGTAAGAGATAGACAAAATTTTACTACACAAAAAATGTAGATCGCGTTAAAATACACATCTTATGTAATATACATTTTTGTTGTTGAGTGAACCGTTTTCGAGATATTGTTTGTTAATTTTCCAATATTTATTTTCTCAAATGGGACTTCGTTATTCATTTTTTTTTGTCTTTGATATGCAAACAGTATTAATCTGTGGCAAAAAGAATGGTGTTGCACATAGCAACCAGCTATTAAGAGATATGTATGTGCTTAAAGGCTACTGTTTTTCTATATTCCCCTTGTAAATATATTTTCCCCTACATCTACAAGAAAATTAGCAATAAAATAGAGTTTGCAAATGTTTATCTCGATTAACATGAACTAGATGGAGCATAAGCGTTTGTAAAAATACTTTGTACAAGAGTAGAGAACGTCATGTGAGTGTTACACATCAGATTTTTTTTTTTATACAAGAAAATTAGCAATAAAATAGATTTTGCAAATGTTTATCTCGATTAACATGAACTAGATGGGGAATAAGCGTTTGTAAAAATACTTTGTACAAGAGTTGAGAAAGTCATGTGAGTGTTACACATCAGATTTTTTTTTTTGTTTCAGTGGTATCGTTATCACAGTACTGTTTCACTTGTGAAATCCCGTTCTCTTTGTATTAAAAAATGGCTCTAACGATTTTGATGAAAATATCATATATTTAAGATAATGTCGAGAGAAATGAAATGTATATCTCGAATTTTCTGGGAATGTCTCCAAAAGAATTCTTCATTGTGAACGACTTTTTCATAACTGATAAACCGTAAGAGATAGACAAAAGTTTGCTACACAAAAAATGTAGATCGCGTTAAAATACACAACTTATGCCATATACATTTATTTTGTTGAGTGAACCGTTTTTCGAGATATTGCTTGTTATTTCCTTTAAATTTTCCAATACTTATACTTTTTCTCAAATGCGTTATTCATTTTTACTTTCTCTACTACGTATAGTAAGTAGGGGAAGTATTGCATTCCACCCAAAAATTCGATACCGAGATTTCACTGGAAATACATGTTTTGAGAATCACTGAATCCAGAAAAAAAAAAAGCATTTTTCGAAACATGTCCGTGTGTGTGTCTGTCTGTGTGTCTGTGTGTCTGTGTGTCTGTCTGTCTGTGCGTCTGTGTGTCTGTGAACAGCATAACTCAAAAACGAACAGTCGCATAAACACCAAACTTGGTATTTAGGTTCAGTATGCATAACTGGTAAACCATAAGAGATAGCCAAAATTTTACTACACAAAAAATGTAGATCGCGTTAAAATACACAATTTATGTCATATACATTTTTTTTTAGTTGAGTGAACCATTTTCGAGATATTGCTTGTTATTTCTTTAAATTTTCCAATACTTATACTTTTTCTCAAATGCGTTATTCATTTTTACTTTCTCTACTACGTATAGTAAGTAGGGGAAGTATTGCATTCCACCCAAAAATTCGTTACCGAGATTTCACTGGAAATACATGTTTTGAGAATCTCTGAATCCAAAAAAAAAAGCATTTTTGGAAACATGTCCGTGTGTGTGTCTGTCTGTGTGTCTGTGTGTCTGTGTGTCTGTGAACAGCATAACTCGAAAACGAACAGTCGGATAAACACCAAACTTGGTATTTAGGTTCAGTATCTTCCAGAGATGCGACACGAAGGTTTTCAAGAAAATCCCCCCACCCCAGACTACCCTTTACATGGAACATTTTTCGAAAATTTTAATTTTCTCAAAAACGGCTCTAACGATTTTGATTAAAACATCATATGTTTAAGATATTGTCATGTCAAATAAAATGTATATCTCGAATTTTCTGGGAATGTCTCCAAAAATATTCTTCATTGTGAACGACTTTTTTGCATAACTGGTAAACCATAAGAGATAGACAAAATTTTACTACACAAAAAATGTAGATCGCGTTAAAATACACAACTTATGTCATATACGTTTCTTTTGTTGAGTGAACCGTTTTCGAGATATTGCTTGTTATTTCCTTAAATTTTCCAATACTTATACTTTTTCTCAAATTCGTTTATTCATTTTTTTTATGTCCTGAACATGCAAACAGAATGGAATTCGCCACATAGCAACCAGCGTTAAAATATTTGACTATCGCTTAAAAGCTACCAATTAGATTGTACAAGAGTAGAGAAAGTTATGTGAGTGTAACAAATCAGTTTTTTTTATACGCTACTATTTTAGTGTGTGTGTGTGTGTGTGTGTGTGTGTGCGCGCGCGCGCCAGTACGTGCCTAGGAACCGTGCGCCACAAGCCAAAACGACGACGTTATAGAAAAACTTTATCAATTGCCTACCGGCCAGGGACAACCGCTAAAAAACCTGAAAAAAGCTCTAAGAGTATTCTAACGCTTACCGATCTGGAAAACCCTTGAAAACAAGATAGTACACTTTTGAGATATTGCTTGTTATTTCCTTAAATTTTTCAATACTTTTTTACTTTCTCTACTACGTATAGTAAGTAGGGGAAGTATTGCATTCCGCCCAAAAATTCGATACCGAGATTTCACCGGAAATACACGTTTTGAGACCTCCTGAATCAAAAAAAAAAAAAAAAAAAAAAAAAAGCATTTTTGGAAACATGTCCGTGTGTGTGTGCCTGTCTGTGTGTCTGTCTGTCTCTCTGTGTGTGTGTGTGTGTGTGCGCGCCAGTACGTGCCTAGTATCCGTGCGCCGACAAGGTAAAACTTCATCATTTGCCTACCGGGCAGGGACAACCGCTAAAAACCTGAGAAAACCTCCAAAATTAGAAACGCCTTCGTCAACCAGTACAGAAAACGCCTACCAACCAGGGAAAACCTATGAAAAAGCAGAAAGAGCTTGCATTTGTTTACCATCCGCAGAAAACTCCCAAAAAAAAAAAAAAAAAAAAAAAAAAAAAACTAGTCATTTTAAAAAAAAAAAAGGAAAAAGACCAATAATATAAGTATGGTAGAAACAGCTTGCATTCGTCTACCAACCAGAGAAAACCCCCGAAACACTAGTTATTTAAAATTGCTGATGAGTTCTGGATAGGCTTTTGCAAATGTTGTTGGTAGCAAAACTTGCCTTTTCCATCACCTCCAACATACCCCACTCCCACACCTTTTTTTCTTTCCACCAATCATAATCTCTCTTATTCTCGCCAATCAGCAACTTTCATTTGTTCCTTTCCACCAATAACATCACTTCTTATTCCCACCAATGACAACTTCACACGTCACTTTCTGTTATACTTTTTATCCCTCGTTCGCCATCTTTCCCCCTCTTTCAGACCCCAACCACCGCACAGTCAACACCTCGCCGCTCCTTAACCTCAACTTCGTGCCTCCGCCATCTTATTTAGTTCACATTTTTACCACCGCGCCTCTCATCTCTCAACCAGATTGCCTGCAAGAACAGATCTCGTTCATTCGCACCTCGACGGTTGCCTCGGCAGCAGCTACTGCCAACACCTACGTCGTACACGTTTTTGACCGCTTTCGACCGGCTTGAGAACCCTGCTCCTACGTACGCTAGCGACCATCACGATGGTCCAGTACCAGGTTTTGGTATAGTTAAATTACGCCTCTGCAAAGGGTGTCTGTACCGCTTTAAAAACCTAGGTATATCAGTGCGTAGTGATGTTGGTTGATCTTAAAGCTGGTTAAGCATTTTCAAAAACAGTTTGCTTTTATTTTTCCGCCTCGCGTGCCGCGCTTTTGGTGACGCATCCACACCGGTAACAGGTAAGTAACACACGCATAATTATTTTTCGGACCTGCTTGGCGTAGGAATATATCCTTTCGTGTTTTGGTACTGTAACCTCAAACCTCCTTACCCTCCTCTTGCGTCCGCCATCTTGTTTAGTTCTCACCGCATCTCCTTGTCGCAGACCCTCCGCCATTTTTAGTTCCCGCTATTTTAACCTCAAAATCTACTCTTCTAACCTCTTGCTACCGCCATCTTCTTTTAGTTCCCATTCTCACCACCGCGTCTCCTTACCCCCACCTCTTGCTACCGCCATGTTCACCACTAACCTCCAAATTTCCTCGTCCTTAAACCTCTTGTCTCAACCACCTTGTTTAGTTCCCATTTTCGCCACCGCATCTCATATCGCCCCATCTCTCTATCCACTCAAGAAAACTACCATCCAACGTTCAAAAATTGCTGATCAGTTCACGACAGGCTTTTGCAAATCTTGTTGCTAGCAAAACTTACCTTTCCCATCACCTCCAACATACCCCATTCCTTTTTCTTTCCACCAATCATAACCTCTCTTATTCTTACCAATCAGCAACTTTCATTTGCTCCTTTCCACCAATAAAATCACTTCTTATTCCCACCAATCACAACTTCACACGTCACTTTCTGTTACACTTTTTATCCCTCGCTCCCCATCTTTTCCCTCTTTCAGTCCCGACCTCCGCACACACAACACCTCGCCGCTGCTCACATCTCCGAACCAAATTGCCGGCGAGAACAGATCTCGTTTATTCACACCTCGACGGTTGACTCGACAGCAGCTACTGCGAACACCTACGTCGTACACGTTTTTGACCGCTTTCGACCGGCTTGAGAACCCTGCTCCTACGTACGCTAGCGACCATCACGATGGTCCAGTACCAGGTTTTTGGTATAGTTAAATTACGCCTCTGCAAAGGGTGTCTGTACCGCTTTAAAAACCTAGGTATATCAGTGCGTAGTGATGTTGGTTGATCTTAAAGCTGGTTAAGCATTTTCAAAAACAGTTTGCTTTTATTTTTCCGCCTCGCGTGCCGCGCTTTTGGTGACGCATCCACACCGGTAACAGGTAAGTACCACACGCATAATTATTTTTCGGACCTGCTTGGCGTAGGAATATATCCTTTCGTGTTTTCGTACTGTAACCTCAAATCTCCTTACCCTCCTCTTGCGACCGCCATCTTGTTTAGTTCTCACCGCATCTCCTTGTCGTAGACCCTCCGCCATTTTTAGTTCCCACTATTTTAACCTCAAAATCTACTCTTCTAAAACTCTTGCTACCCCCATCTTCTTTTAGTTCCCATTCTCACCACTGCATCTCCTTACCCCCACCTCTTGCGACCGCCGTGTTCACCACTAACCTCCAAATTTCCTCGTCCTTAAACCTCTTGTCTCAACAACCTTGTCTAGTCCCCATTTTCGCCACCGCATCTCATATCGCCCCCATCTCTCTATCCACTCAAGAAAACTACCATCCGACGTTCAAAAATTGCTGATCAGTTCAAGACAGGCTTTTGCAAATCTTGCTGCTAGCAAAACTCACCTTTCCCACCACCTCCAACATACCCCACTCCCACAACTTTTTCTTTTCCACCAATCATAATCCCTCTTATTCCTACCAATCAACAACTCTCATTTGTTCCTTTCCACCAATAAAATCACTTCTTATTCCCACCAATCACAACTTCACACGTCACTTTCTGTTACACTTTTTATCCCTCGCTCCCCATCTTTACCCCTCTTTCAGTACCGACCTCCGCACAGACAACACCTCGCCACCCAGCTCCTCTCCATCACGCGACCTCCATACTCCTCCATCTCCCTTCCTCCATCTCCCACCCCAAATTAACGAACCAATCAAAAACACTCCACGTCACTTCCTCAATTCTTTCAACTCGTCCCGGATGAGCCAACCGATTTAACGATAATCCTACCGCTCAGGGCGCTTTTCAAACACACCGCCGCCGCCGTCGCACGCACCGACACTAGCGACACCAGCGCCCCTAGCGGCAGGATTATCGTTAAATCAATTGGCTCATCCGGGACTAATACTACTTGTATCGCATGTGTTGCCATCTATTGTCGCTCATTAGAAACAAATATGTAAAGTCTGTTCCTTCTTTTTGCTTCAAAATTAATATTAAAGTGATATTAAAATACACATTATTTATTTATCAAAACTAATTGCTTCTGCACCTTATGTTAGAGTAATACTTTTCTGAGGCAAGTTAATTTCAAAGAAAGTTACCCTATAATTTGCTTAGGTGTCTTAAGATGTTATGGTTGATAATGAAGTTTACAAGTTCAGCATATGATTATTCATATTATCTCTTTGTGACCCAAAACTTAAAGAGATGAGATATTTCTGGAATATTTAAAAACTATGTTTGAATCACTATCAGAAGTGTCAGCGTTTCTTAAACAAATCTGAGAAACCCTTTTGAAATCAAAATAGAACTGCGGAATCCAGAAAAGTATTTGTGATAGTAATATACAGGGTGAACTATTTAAGTTGAGACTGTACAATACCTCCAAAACTAAGAGTGTAGAAAGAATCTTGAATAGAAGTTGCTTGATATTATTGGGGAAAGTAAATGTCATTAGTCGTATTTTATTTTAGGACGTTGTGATGGTCATTTTAGGGTCAATTTAATTTACCCTAATTGAGGTTCCCGTTTTAAAAAAATTAAATTGACTCTAATTTACTATCATAATGTCCTCCAAACAAAGCACGACTAACGGTATTTACTTTCTCCCATAACATCAAGCAACTTTTATCAAAGACATTTCTTTCTACAACACTTAGTTTTTGAGATATTGTACAGTCTCAACTTAATTGGTCCACCCTGTATACATTACAGTAAACTGCGCAGTTTATAAATGAATCAATGATTTTAACTGTGCGCATATGTGGCCATACATTTTTAACAACAGTATATTTAACATTCATTTCGATAGAACAAATGCTTACACTACTTTAATGCGCAGGTTTAAAAATCTATCAACTACACATGACGAGTATAACAGTGCGCCAAACTCGTTAACGTGCGTAACGTTATTGAAAACTGGTAACAATAAATGTTATGAAGGCCAGTGATGGCCCACACATCAATTACTGGTGACGCATGCATCTGCTATAACAAGGCTATTGTGCGCTTGACGGCATTTTTGGATTAAAGCATTGTTAAATAAAAAACATTCAATTGAAATAGAGTGTTCGGTGGATTGGAAGGCACGAATGATGTAATCGTAACGTATATCACGGCGGATGGTATTCCATGCGTGGTTCAAATTTTATCTTTTTTCTTTTCTCATTTGAATCGTTTCATTTTTATGGAAAATTCATTTGGAAAGTCGTTGGTTTCACAAAGATCTGAAAGCTATGCAAGTATTGCCGTATTTATTTCCACCTCTTTGGTAGGCAGCCTCACTCTCAGCGCCGTTGATGTGGAAAGGTTGGCTGGCATGCATATATTTGCTGATTCTTCCGTAATGCAATAGGATTCTGGCTCCAACAAAATCTGTCGGTGATGGAACATCTCGGTTCCGCAGTGGTGTTTTCCATTTTAAAAAATATGCACAACCATGCTCCCTAATTTAGTATGCATCTGCGTTCTATAAAAACTATTTTTCTTAATCAATTTCACTTCCTCTTCCAATGAAACATTCTTTAAATACATGTAAGTAGAAAAAGTATTGCATTCTACCCAAAAATTCAAAATCGATATGTCTCAAAAATTTCTCCTGAATCCAAAATAAAACTATACTGGCTGCATGTGTGTGAACAGTACAACTCAGAAACGAATATTCGGATAAATACCAAATTTAAACATTTAAATTCAGCATCTCCAAAGATAGTATACGAATATTTTACAGAAAAATCCTCTTGAAGTACTTGGTTATGCTTTATTTTTCAAAAAGCCTGAAACGGTTTTGATTAAAATTAAAATATTTAGATATTCCACAATATGTATATCTTGGATTTTTTTTAGATTAGCTTATAAAATTCTCTTCATTCGGAATAAATGTGTGTAATTTGGTATAACTGGTAACTCTCAAGGGACAGACAAAAAGCTTACTACCAAAAAATGCATACCCGTTAAAACACACGATTTATTTCAAATAGCTTTCTCCTAGCATCAGATATTTACGAGATATCTCAATTTTTTAAATATTCAGTTCAGTTGTTTCTTTTGATGCCATGGAAAGAGTTCACGATTTAAAATCCAGGATATAATGACCCGCTTTTTAAACATTTGACTATCCCTTCATCTTCCTGCATCTCTGTTATACCGTCAACGAATATGTAATGAAACTACTTCTGCAAACGTTTATCTCGTTTAACATGAAGCAGATAGAACAGTACGAGATAATGAGTAGAGAAACTCATGTGAATGTAACACAAATATTTTTAAAAAGTACGTCGTTATATGAAGGCTGTCAAATTCCATACTCTTTCCAGGGCATCGCAAGAAACAATTGAATGGTGACTGCACTTAAAAAATGACAAAAAATTGAACAATTTAACAAACATCTTATGTGTTACATTTACGTGACTATCTCTACCCATTCTTCAACAAACTATTCTTATTACGAAAGCTTATGCTTCCATGTATTTTATGCTTCGAAATAAATATTTTCAGAAATAATGTTATTACATATTTCCTTGTAGATACAATGGCAATAAGGGAATGCAGTAGGCTAAGCCATAGTCAAATCTTTTAAGAATGGGTCACTATGTGATGGCTTTGAAGTTCTGTTTGCATGGCCAAGATAAAAAAACTGATGTGTTACACTCACATGACTTTCTCTACTCTTGTACAAACTATTTTTACAAACGCTTATTCTCCATATGCCTCATGTTAATCGAGATATCGAGATGTTAATCTTATTGCTAATTTTCTTGTAGATGCAAGGGGAATTGGTAGGCTTTAAAGGATAGTCAAATATTTTAAGAGCTGGTTGCCATGTGGAATATTCCATTCTCTTTACATTGCCAAGACAAAAAAACGAATAACGAATTCCCATTTGAGAAAAAGTATAAGTATTGGAAAATTTAAGGAAATAACAAGCAGTATCTTGAAACTGGTTCACTCAACAAAAAAATGTATATGACATAAATTGTGTATTTTAACGCGATCTACATTTTTTGTGTAGTAACCTTTGTCTATCTCTTATGGTTTACCAGTTATGCAAACGTCGTTCACAATGAAGAACACTTTTGGAGACATTCCCAGAATATTCAAGATATACATTTTATTTGTCATGAAAGTATCTTAAATATATGATATTTTAATCACACTCGTTAGAGCCATTTTTGAGAAAATTAAAATTTTCAAAAACTGTTCCATGTAAAGGGTATTCTGGGGTATGGGTATTTTCTTGAAAACCTTCGTGTCGCATTTGTGGAAGATACTGAACCTAAATACCAAGTTTGGTGTTTATCCGACTGTTCGTTTCTGAACTATACTGTTCACAGACAGACACACACACACACACACGGACATGTTTCCAAAAATGCTTTTTTTATCCAGGAGGCCTCAAAACACGTATTTCCGGTGAAATCTTGGTATCGAATTTTTGGGTGGAATTCAATACCTCCCCTACTTACTATACGTAGTAGAGAAAGTAAAAACAAATATCGATCTTGCAGTTGAAAACGTACAAAGCATTTCACGATTCAAACCAATAAAAATCTGATGTGTTACACTCACATGACTTTCTCTACTCTCGTACAAACTATTTTAACAAACGCTTATTCTCCATCTACTTCATGTTAATCGAGATAAACATTTGCAGACTCTATCTTATTGCTAATTTTCTTGTAGATGTAAGGGGAGTATATATTTACAAGGGCAATATAGAAATACAGTAGCCTTAAAGCACATACGTATCACTTAATAGCTGGTTGCTAGGTGCAGCAACATTCTCTTTGCCACAGATTAATACTCTTTGCACATTCAAGACAAAAAAATGAATAACGAATTCCCATTTGAGAAAATAAGTATTGAAAAATTTAAGGAAATAACAAGCAATATCTCGAAAATGGTTCACTCAATAAAAAATGTATAGGACATAAATTGTGTATTTTAACGCGATCTACATTTTTTGTGTAGTAAAATTTTGTCTATCTCTTGTGGTTTACCAGCTATGCAAAAGTCGTTCACAATGAAGAATACTTTGGAGACATTCCCAGAAAATTCGAGATATATATTTTATTTGTCATGAAAATATCTTAAGCATATGATATTTTATTCAAAATCGTTAGAGCCATTTTTGAGAAAATTAAAATTTTCGAAAAATGTTCCATGTAAAGGGTAGTCTGGGGTGGAGGGATTTTCTTCAAAACCTCCGTGTCGCATTTCTGGAAGATACTGAACCTAAATACCAAGTTTGGTGTTTATCCAACTGTTCGTTTCTGAGTTATGCTGTTCACAGACAGACACACAGACACACAGTCTCACACACACACGGACATGTTTCCAAAAATGCTTTTTATGGATTCAGGGGGTCTCATAACATGTATTTCCGGTGAAATCTTGGTATGGAATTTTTGGGTGGAATACAATACTTCCCCTACTTACTATACGTAGTAGAGAAAGTAAAAAAGAATATCTCGAAAATGGTTAATACCACAGAAGTTTTTCCTTTACGCAAATTTTGTGGTTTAGCGAGACCTGCATTTTTTGTGTAGCAAGTTTTTTTTTATATCTTACGGTTTACAGTTAAACAAACGCATTCAGAATGAAGGGGAGCTTCACAGCCTATTCGCAGAAATTTTAAGATCCACATTTCATTTTCCACGCAAATATCTTAAATATCTTGTATTTTAATCAAAATCATAAGCTTTTTGAGAAATTCAAAGATAACGACAGAGTTTCCAGGTAACGTTTCAAGAAAATCCTCCTGTCTATCCTTGGATAATGCTGAATTTAAATACAAACATTTATCCGACATTTGGTATACTGCTCACAACGCATACAACACACATGCACGCACGGACGGAAATGCTTTATAAAGATTTACTTTCAATTCAGGGTACCTCAAAAATTCAGGGTGTATTTCTGGTGAAACCTCGATATCGAATTTGTTAGTGAAATGCAATACTTCTACTCAAGTAGTAGAGGAAGTAAAGGTATCATCATATTATTGGGTTTTGCGGCTTGCTTTGGGGTAAACAATGATTGTATGCTGCGATATATTTCACTGAAGCACGTAATGCCTTCTTGCAGTGGCTCACACAGTGGCCAAGGGTCAAAAGGAACACTGATTGATCTAAGTAACGCAACGTTAAAATTCCTGTGGCAATTGAACACAAATATTTAAAAGTGTATTTCAGAATTTACTTAAATGGTTGTTTCTGTGGACTTCACCTTAAATTAATACACAATGGAATATATAAATTCCAATAACAACCATGACCTACTTATTTGGCAGAAGTTCTATAATCTCTGAACCAGAGAAGCTGAAATGCAAACAATACTGCATACGAAGTATAGCTTATACCCCGAGCCTAAAATTTAATAATGGTGTTTGTAAGATCAGAATCTATATAGGGTGTTTCTGTGATGATGATACAAACTTTCAGGGAAGATTAAGAAGGACAAATGCATGAATTCGATATAAGGAACCCCGTTCTGGAAACAATTCCGTCGCAAGTTATAGGCAAAAGTTGTTTTGGGGTATCTATGAATGTGAAATTATACAAACTTACGAATATTTTTGTACTTTACTTCATTGTACTACTTACACAAGCCGTGATACTACAACAGGTGTTCAAAATGGCGTCCTTCAGCTCCGATGCTGGCATACAACTTCGGACGAAGTTCTGTCGTAGTTGGGCGAGAACCCTGAGTCGCTCTGACGATGTCACAGGCAGTGGGAATTCGTGCTAGTAGCTCCTCTTCGTTTTGTACTGCTGTCTGGTCACAAGAACCTTTCACATAATCCCACAAGAAAAAATCAAGCATGATGTGAAAAGTAAGCTGGTGCTTCATGTTAAAACCACATACGTTGACGTATCGCAAGTGGGATATGTTCCAAAAACCTGGTGAGTATGTCTCTTTTAAAAACACCGATTCAGTTTACACTGTACACTGCTCCAGTTAATCGGGGAAGAAGAAATGGGTCTATTAAGTCATTATTGACAATGCCCGCCCATACGTTCACTGCAAATCTGTTTTGATGGTACCTTATAACTGTAGCGCGGGGATTCTCATCGTCCCACACATGACTATTTCGGCTATTTAGCATGCCGTGAAACAGCCTTCATCGGTGAAAATAACACACACACACACACACACACACACACACACACACACACACACACACACACAGGGAAATGCGGATCGAATTCTCACTGTCTATGACATCGTCAAAGCGACTCCAGGATTGCTCGTCCAATACGACAGAACTTCGTCCGACGTTGTCATGTCTGTATCGTAGCTGAAGCATGCCATTTTGAACACCTGTTGTAGTATCATGACTTGTCTAAATAGTACAACGAAGTAAAGTACAGATATTCGTAACTTTGCATAATTTCACGTTTGTAGGTATCCCAAAACAACATTCGTCTATAACTTGCGACGAAGTTGTTTCCGGACCGCGTGTTTACTTTCTCTACTACGTATAGTAAGTAGGGGAAGTATTGCATTCCACCCAAAAATTCGATACCGAGATTTCACCGGAAATACATGTTTTGAGACCCCCTGAATAAAAAAAACATTTTTGGAAACATGTCCGTGTGTGTGTGTCTGTGTGTGTGCGTGTCTGTGAACAGCATAACTCAGAAACGAACAGTCGGATAAACACCAAACTTGGTATTTAGGTTCAGTATCTTCCAGGGATGCGACACGAAGGTTTTCAAGAAAATCCCTCCACCCCAGATTACCCTTTAGATGGAAGATTTTTTGAAAATTTTAATTTTCTCAAAAATGGCTCTAACGATTTTGATTAAAATATCATATGTTTAAGATATTTTAATGACAAATAAAATGTATATCTTGAATTTTCTGGGAATGTCTCCAAAAGTATTCTTCATTGTGAACGAACTTTTGCATAACTGGTAAACCATAAGAGATAGACAAAATGTTGCCACACAAAAAATGTAGATCGCGTTAAAATACACAATTTATGTCATTTACATTTTTTTTTTGAGTGAACCATTTTCGAGATATTACTTGTTATTCCCTTAAATTTTTCAATATTTTCTCAAATGGGAATTTGCTATTCATTTTTTTGTCTTGATATTCAAAGAGTATTAATGTGTGGGAAAGGGAATGGTACTGCACCTAGCAACCAGCTATTAAGAGATATGTATGTGGTAAAAGGCTACTGTATTTCCAAATTGCCCTTGTAAATATATATTCCCCTTGCATCTACAAGAAAATTAGCAATAAGATAGACTCTGCAAATGTTTATCTCGATTAACATGAAGTAGATGGAGAATAAGCGTTTGTATAAATAGTTTGTACAAGAGTAGAGAAAGTCATGTGAGTGTAACACATCAGATTTTTTATATCAGATTCATGCATTTGGCCTTAATCTTCCCTGAAAGTTTGTATCATAATCACGAAAACATCCTGTACAAATTACAGTTTTATAACATAAAACAACTAAGGGATTCTCCGCTTCAACGATTTCATTCAAAGCTCTGGAAGGGTATTTTATACGAGTAAATAAACTTTGCAGTAGAGTTTGCAATGTCTAAAAAATGAGTACAGATTTTTGATTTGATGCTATAGTCCATCCAAAAGACTTCTTTATGCACTGAATTGTGCATCATAGATCAAATATTACGGGTTAAACAACAAAATGCAATGAAAATTGTTAGTAATTTCCCAATGATCAAATATATTACAGTGTGATATTGTCACGGCCATTAACTAATTGAAGGCGTTTGTGAAAGTGCTTCTGGAGGAATGACGGAAATCTATCTCGAAAAAGGCAACACAATTAGAATGATTCGCTGGGTTTTCCTCACTTGTGGTTATGGCAATTAGAAGGGCATAACTAAGAAAGCCATCATTAAGCACTCATAAAAATCTGATGTGATATATTCAATAACTTTCTCTACCCTCTATCGTTTATTAGTGAGTATACAAATTATTCCTATTAAAGCTTATTTCTCTATCCACTTCATTTTGATCCATATAAACCATCACAGGAATAGCTACATTACAAATTTCTTTATAGATACAAAGGAAACAGCGACAGTCAAATGTTTAAGAACTGGACACTATACGCTGGCCTTAAAATTCCATACTGTTTCCATGCAATCGCGAGAAAAACTAAATGCTGACAGGACTTTAAAGAATAAACAAGTAATGAACAATTCGAACCATAATAACGGATATCTCGGAAATAGCTGATGCCACAAGAAAAGTTATTTAAAATAGATTGTGTGTTTTAAAGAGATCTACATTTTTCGTTTAGTACGTTTTCGTTTATCGCTTAAAGTTTACAAATTTTACAAGATTATATACAATTCCTTCCGAATAAAGAGGTCTATTCCCAGAACATCAAGGTGTACATTTTATTTCTCATGTAAATGTCTTTAATACATGGTATTTTAATCACAATCGTTAGTGCTATTTTTAAAAATAAAAGGTTGAGAAAAATGTTCCACGCAAAGCGTAGTTTGAGGCGGGGAAATTTTCTTGAAAATATTGGTGTCCTATCTTAGGAGGGTACTAAATCTAAAGCACCAGTTTGGTATTTATTCAACTTTTCGCTTTTGGGTTATGCTGTTCACACACACACACACACACGAAACTTTTTCTAAAAATTGCTTTTTTGGATTCAAGGTGGCTCAGAATATATATTTCCGCTGAAACCTTGATTCGAATTTTTGGGTGGAATACAACACTTCCGATACCTACCATACGCAGCAGAGAAAGTAAAAAGGTTTTTTTGGATTCAGGTGCCTCAAAACATGTATTTCCGATGAAATCTCGATATTTACTTTTTTGGTGAATGCAACACCTTTTCTACCTACTAGGCACGTGGTAGAGAAAGTAAAAATCTCAACTTATAGGTGTAACGGGAAAGACAAAAAGTTTCAATTTCAACACATCAAAAATTTAATACCAAAAATATCCTTTTCCTATAGTTTACATTTTGAGTGTTTTACAGAAAAATTAGTCAAGCCACATCCTTGGCCACTGGGCAGAAGCCGCAAGCACATTACGCTTTTAACACCCCAATGGTCCGCATGCTAAGAGAGAGATGCAAACCAGGACCAAGAGTATTATCCTGCACTCACCCTTACTTCCTGCCAACGCATCTTAAGCTACAGAAACTTCCATTACCGCCAGACTTGAATCGACCCTTCTGATCCATGACTACCAACCTATTCCGGGAGGGTCAACCCAAGTCAGGTCTACCAAACTAAACCTGTTGTGCTCGCCACAATACGTTGTATAGTGTTTAGCACCCTTAACCATTGATTTGTTTACACTTATACACGTATCATCAACGGAAAATCTTGATTAGAAGACCTGTCTTATGATTTCTCCGTTGACCACAGCCTTGTAGACAAGTGATTCCTCATAGAAGCCCAAAACATTGCATCCGTGACACATAATTTACTATATCAAAATGATCCTGTTGATGTACATACTGAGGCTTTCACGGCCGGCGTCAGAACTAATAAATGAATTACAATTATACGGGCTTGTAGGCCGTGGTGTAGAAGGCATCGTAGATACCGACGTTTCGCCAAGTACAGCGCTTGGCATCTTCAGGATGAAGTAATTCAGTGTCTGCGGTGGTCGGAGTCTAAATGCGGAGACCGGAAGATGGCGCTCTTATATAGTGGGGGTGGACGGGGCTTACTGTGAGGTTCTGTGCAATGATTGGCTCGCGTCTCTGGGAGTGGGTGGGTTTGGCGAGGTATTATTATGTCTGCTATTTTTGTGTACGTGTTTCTCCAAGATAGGTGTCCGGGCTTTATGCACACGGAGAGCTTCTTCTTTCCGGTTAAAATTGTTTTTGTGTTTATATATTTCAATGGTCTCCCTCTGTAGTCAAGCATGGTAGTTTGTAGTAGTAGATAAAACTTCGGTTTCTTTGAAGCTGATGTCATGGCCGAATAATAGCGAGTTTTCCACCACGGATGATTTTTCTGTTTGTCCCAATCTGCTGTGACGCTCGTGTTCTTTCAGTCTCGTGGCCACGCCGCGCATAGTAGTGCCCTGAAGGTGCCAAGCGCTGAACTTGACGAAACGTCGGTATCTATGATGCCTTCTAGACCACGGGCTACAATCCCGGATAGTTGTAATTCATTTATTAGTGATCCTGTTGACTTTCGCTAGCTAGCACCACATAAGAGTTGTGAATTTACTTCATGTACATCTGAATAGATAAACAAAACTTTAATTCACTGTAGCATCTTTCAACATATTTTCAGCATATTTTAAGCTGCAGCAAAATACTAGACTTCCCAATTGATAGAGCTTCAAGAGATAGCATTAAATCATAAATAATAATAATAATAATAATAATAATAATAATAATAATAATAATTTATCGTAAAAGCTGACAGAATTGAAGCTAGTTACATGCGAGTTTCAGGGAGGGAATTATTCTAACACTTTGCAAGCAAATAAAATTGTATTGAGCAAGCGAGAGAAAGGAAATTAAAAATCCTGTAATGCTTTAACACTGGCTAAGAGTTTGATGACATTACCCTCTGCAGGGTACACATGTTTCATGAACACAACGAAAGCAAATGTTTGAGCTAGTTCGGTTGTATGCCCCTGAAGCGATGTTGGCAACCTTTTAATAATCAATAGTGAATTCTACCGTTATGACGCAATAGGTAAAAGGTTATTAAGGTGAAAGGCGTACAGATGCAATAGCATATCGGTGTATGTATATTGATGAACGTTTTTAATTTCTAATACAGAAAAATCAGCTAAAGAGGGTATCCATGTCATCAGAATAATGCATCAGATAGACCGTTTTCATATATCAGTATGAGCACTGCTGCCATACCGTGTTAAATGCTTTTTAAGGGAAGCGCTGTTTCATTTTGTCATATTTTTATCAGAGTGCGGTTCTACCTTTAACATTCTGCTTTCATTATAACATGTTTTAAATGAGAAGTTTTATTAGCTTTTATTTCAGAGTACGTTTACTAGGGATGGGATCCCGACACTCTCCATACTCGGTGGTATTGAAGTATTTTTAAACTTTCGAAACTTTTTGGGTAATTTTAAATTTTGCATCATTGAAAGTTGTTGCGTTTAACTTCATGCTAGATAAGGAGTGAAAGGAGTCGAGACATCACGTTATTGTCCCAAAAGTGTTACTGGACTATAGTTCTTGATAGACCTTGACTGCGTTTCTTATGGGTGAATTAATGAACATTCCAAAGACCCTTGTGCCTAATAAAAACATGCAAAATAAAGGAAGGAGTAGACGAACTCATGTAACATGCAGTGTTAACTGGGTTGTGAATGAAAAAGGGAAAATCATTTAAAAGAAGGTTTTGCGCGGAAAATATAATTACGTAAAAAGGGAAGCAAAGAAATTATTATTATTCTTAGCTTAGATTAACAGTAGTGATTATGTATACATAACATAATATAACATCTCAATCTGTAGACCCTATAGTGAGCTAGACCAGCTTAAAGAAAGCTAGTCTACTCTAGGTTGTAGATGACGTCATAAATACATAATTAAATTGTGTATTTGTATGTAAATAAATTTTAGTTCTTATGTAGAGCACGTTAGAGCTAAAAAGTTTAAAACAATATGATTTATACTTAATGTAGTTATAAAATTTGGTAACATTTTATAGTCAGTTATTTTTTTGAATGCTAACTTGAATTTATTTTTATTAGTTTTCAGTTCCTTAATATATGATGGAAGTGAATTAAATAATACTATACCATTGTAGTAAGCCCCTTTTTGGAATACTTGTAAGTTAATACTTGCCCTGTGTAAGTCCTGCCCATTTCTGGTTTGTTGCTGTGTAGTCTGAATTTTTATGAACATTTCTGGGTGGTCAACCACGGCTAAAAGTAAAGCTAAAATATACTAACAGGCTGTGTCATTATCAAAAATGCTACCAAAGGAGAATGTCAAACAGGAACGATTTTGCAATTAGCATACAATATAAAATTGGTTACGTGCATTTATACACACAAAACTACTAATAAGAACACAAATCACTGAACAAACTATTGGCTTTACAGTTCTTTATAAAGTGAGTGTCGAGTATTGTGCTCGAAAATCAGTATGAGTACCTAGTATCGAGAAATTGCGGTATCGTCCCAACATTAAAATTTGCTCTGACATAAATAAAATACTTTCATCACTGGAGCATTTTTACTATTATGCACATCAATTAATACATTTAGAAAGTTTTACTTACAGAACCACTACCGTTAGTATTCAAAATATACGTATTAAAGTATAGGAAAGATTGACAGACGCGGTGAAAACTCATTCCCCTGCTGAAGAGCAGTCATTTCCAACTGGGTGCTCATAGCGGGCACTCCGAGCTCTCAGTAAGACAGGCGAACAGCAAAGGTACGGAGCAGACCGCACCACTTTAAAAATCAACTATCCTATATTCATATACTAAAATGAATTGAGAAAAATTAAAGAATTGTGTAGGGCTGTTTCTGTGTTTAAATGTTTATCATTCCGAGTCTAAATCCAGAGATTCTGGGTTTGATTTCCGGCTGGAGAGCGAATTTTTCTGTTTAAGTGAGTGTGAATGTGTATGTAATGAAATCATTGATACCAAATTAATAAAAAAAAACAGTCGCAACGGAATGTAGGTAACTTTATTGCTAATGAGTAATAATTTGTTTACCAATGCAACGCTACCGCGTGTTATATTCACATGACTTTTTCTCTATTCTCCATGGTTTATTAGTGGTATACAAAACACTCATACGAAAGCTTATTCTTCTATCTACTTAATTTTAATCCAAATAAACATTTACAGTAACAGCTATATTACATGTGCCGTTATATATAACACCCCCACAAACATACGTTTTTCATCTTAGGTGCATTGTGTTGCCACCTACTGCCTGGTATTCATTATCCGCGAACTCAGCAGTCATTAGACATGAGAAACAGCAGAATGGGACGCTCCGTGGGTGTCGCTTGTGTCAGAAGTCTGTACGCGAGATTTCCACACTCCTAAACATCCCTAGGTCCACTGTTTCTGATGTGATAGTGAAGTGGAAACGTGAAGGGACATGTACAGCACAAAAACGTACAGGCTGACCTCGTCTGTTGACTGACAGAGACCGCCGACATTTCAAGAGGGTCGTAAAGAGTAATAGGTAGACATCTATCCAGACCATCACACAGGAATTCCAAATTGCATCAGGATCCACTCCAAGTACTATGACAGTTAGGCGTGAGGTGAGAAACCTTGGATTCTATGGTCTAACGGCTGCTCATAAACCACACATTACGCAGGAAAATGCCAAACGACACCTCGCTTGGTATAAGGAGCGTCAACATTACACGATTGAACAGTTGCATAACGTTGTGTGGAGTGACGAATCACGGTACACAATGTGGCGATCCGATGTCAGGGTGTAAGTATGGCGAATGCCCGGTAAACGTCATCTGCCAGCGTGTGTAGTGCCAACAGCGAAATTCGGAGGTGTTGGTGTTATGGTGTGGTCGTGTTTTTCCGGGGGGGGGCTTGCACCCGTTGTTGTTTTACGTGGCACGATCACAGCGCAGACCTACATTGATATTTTAAGCACCTTCTTGCTTCCCACTGTTGAAGAGCAATTCGGGGATAGCGATTGCATCTTTCAATACGATCGAGCACCTGTTCATACTGCACGGGCTGTGGCGGAGTGGTTATACGACAATAACATCCCTGTAATGGTCTGGCCTGCAAAGAGTCCTGACTTGAATCCTATAGAACACCTTTTGTTTTGGAACGCCGACTTCGTGCCAGGCCTCACCGATCTACATCGATACCTCTCCTCAGTTCCGCACTCCGCGAAGAATGGGCTGCCATTCCCCAAAAAACCTTGCAGTACCTGATTGAAAGTATGCCTGCGAGAGTAAACGCTACCATCAAGGCTAAGGGTGGGCCAACACCATATTGACTTCCAGCATTGCCGATGGAGGGCGCCACGAACTTGTACGTCATTTTCAGCCAGGTGTCCGGATACTTTTGATCACGTAGTGTTTATAGTGTAGTTAAATTATATTCGAACCCACTCGCGGCCTCTCTCTACTGCGCGAGACAGCCGGCAGTCGCCGGGGAAATTACGCCGACAGAGGCGGACTAAAATCCTTACCTTATAATATATTCTGGAAATGTTGACCTCGCACAGTAGAAGGAGGCCGCAAGTGCGTTCGATATAATTTAACTACCCTATATAAGGGAAATAGCATTAGTCAAATGTTTAAAAAGTGGACGCTTTATGCTGATCTTAAAATTTCATGCTGTTTCCATGCAAGCATGAGAAACACTGAATATCGGACAGGGCTTTAAGATAAAGTATTGGACAGTTCGAACTAATAATAATAATAATAATAATAATAATAGTAAATTATTTTCTTTCTTTCTTCTAATGAGTCCATGCGGGAATAAAGAATAACAGCGTAGAATGTCCTTTACAGTTCAAGCGAGAAAACCTAAAGGCTGACAAATAATATTTAGAGAACGACTAACTATACAAAGAAGAGTTACTTGACATAAATTGTGTATTTCAATGAGATTGTCTGTCTGTCTTATTGTTTACCAGTTAAACAAAATTCATTCTAAGGAAGAGCACTTTACAGGATATTCACAGCAAATTCAAGATATAAGAAGCTTTATTAGTCATAAAAATATAAATCTAATCGTAATTATTACACTATTTTAAGAAAATAAAAACTAACAAAAATGTTTCAACGTAAGGCACAATTTGGGATGAGTAGCTTTCGTTACATATGTTTGCTTGTCGTATTTAAATAGCCCGCCTGAAATAGTAAACTTATTTATCTCAATTTTGTTTATGAATTATACTCTTTGCTCACGTACACATACACATCATAAATGTAGACATTTACACACGGAACGTTTTGTAAAATTGCTTTTTAGAGATCAATGGACCTCAAATGTGTGTTTCTGATGAAATTTCGATATAGAATTTTTGGGTGGAATAGAATAATCCATCTACTAGAGAAAGTGAACATATATTGAAGTGAATAGCAATGAAAATGTAAATTCCTTTAAAATGTTGTTTTACCTTGAAAATAAATGACTTAAGTATTTATTTTATATGGCTTCTATTAAGTCTGAGTATACCTACTTTATATCAACAAATATGGGTAACTGATAACTTCCTATAGCTAAATATTACAGTGACCCGAGCAATTTCCATAGAATAATTTTCTTGTTTCTCTCTCTTTTACAAGCTGGAACTTAAGTGTTATTACTTGTTTCGTCTTATGGATTACTAGCTGTTTCACCCAGCATTGCATTGGTACATTCTATAACTGCGAGTTTAAAATAGGAATAGGAGTTATTTTTGAATGTCGTATTTAGTTTGTAATTTTTACTAGTACCTAAATTGTAAGTTTCCAAAGTTTTGTTCAGATTACTCAAATAGTGAAATTTGTGCATAAGGGGTTGAAAAATATGAGTATGGATAGCTGTTTAAGTTATATAGTATGTTCTAACTTTCACGAAGTCCTATAGTCCCAAGTGCGCAATTTTGCGGTAGGTATAGTTTTATCTAAAAGAGGTTGAAAATAACGTAAAGGATAGCTTTTAAAAATTTCGAGTGCCATATAGTTCAAAATAAAGATTAAGTAGTTTCTGAAGTTGTAACATAATCTATTATATCTGCCAACCCCTATTGTATAATTAAAGTATTCTCACTATATGGTTTACACAGTGCAAATTTCTGAATAAGAGGATGAAAATATGGTAGGGTTAGTTTTTTAGAGATGTAAGGTAGTTTATAGTTTTCTTTGGGTCCTATAGTATAAGCTCACAAAGTTTCATCTAGGTAGAAGAAAGAATGTTGATTTGTATACTAGGGGTTGAAAATAAAGAATAATGTGCGGGTAGATTATCATTTTTGTAAGTTTCCAGAATCCAAATGAACCCGGTTTTGTCACAAACATTTAAAAAATATTACTTTATAAAACGTCAGTGAAATATGAGGAAAGTGTGATCGTATTAATGATATACAATGCCGCCTAAAATAGCTTAATTTTAAAATATTTTAAGCCTTGAAGTCATTAAAAATCTGCTATATTTGCAAAAAGGTGCCAAAATTAGCCTTTGATATCCGTATTCAAAGAAATGGAGTTGAAATTTTGTGGCATTAATATGAAAAAGAAACTCCCAACCCCCAGTTCCCAGATGTTTTGGAAAATTATATCCCTGCGACCACCTGGAAAAATGTTATACTGTTTGATACATATGTTTCTACACACATGTCCCAGACAGTTGCCTAAGTTTGCGCAGTCACCTTTTGGTACCACTCCCGTGTATGGGAAAGAACGTTTTGCATAAAAAATACTTGTAAATTCGATGACAGAGCGCGTTCACAATAGTCAGAATGAAAAAGGAAAGAGTTAAGCATTGGATACTGCCCGAAAGCAATCATCTAACTCACCCGAACACCCATTTTAGTGCCGTCATTTGTATAGGAGAAACTGGCGCCATTTTGAGATGGAAGCTGGTAAAAGGCAGCCGAAGCAATCGGCAAAATAATGTCGCCAACGTTTTAAAACGCTACGAAAGTAATGCAGGGGTTTAGTTTCACAGATCCTACGCCTAAGCTTTGTCATCGTTTCGCAGTTTCACTCCTCTACTTATAAATAGCATCTCTCGGCTACGCTTTGCGGCTTAGGGCCTTTAACCGTGGGATATGTTGGCAGCGGAAACAATGTTTCCATAATGCCTCGAGTGAGATAAATTTGTGTAACTTTGGTTATAATGAACAAATGTGTAAGTAATTGTGATAAATGCTTTAAAATGTGTTAAATGCAGTGTTAATTTATATCCTAAGATATATTAAACATATATATATGATAAAATAAATGTGATATAATAATTATGTTATGTGTATAGTGAGTCTGAGTGATTCTCATATATGGGAACATTCCTGTACCATCGGCTTGACTAACTAGATAATACATGGCTGCAGTTACGTAGCCGCCTTTCTCTGTCATCTTGTTTGCTGCTATTGATTTAAGCGGATTGCAATCTCTGGATTACTTTTCTGTGTGTACGTACCCGTAATCAGAGTAATGCTGAACGATAACCTTAGTTGCGGATTCCCCCTTCTGTATCGTCCGCTGGGTAACTTGTCTACCTATACGAGAGATAGGCTTAGTTGCGTAGCTACGTTCCTATGCTATTTATTTTATTTCTATTTCTTTTACTTTATGAGAGGAACGTAGCGTTGTGGCACTGAGTAGCCAATCAGTGTATACCCAGTCAGTAGGCTGGTATGCCTCCGAATGAGATCCACAGATTCAACCGCCCGAGCCATTTTGCTGGGAACTTTTTCTTTTGTTTGATTTTTCAATACTATTTTGAACGAAATTAAAGGTCTAATTTTCTATGGTTAGCCTGTGAAGTTCGCTTTATTTTATCAACATTTGTTTTTCTTGCATAGCTTGGAAACCATAAAATATTAGACAAAAACTGATTGTTGGAAAACTGTAGAGCTCATTAAAGTGCACAATATATGCAACATAATTTATTTTTCATAGCGTTAGCCATGTAACAAGTTGACGTCCATCCCAAATGTGATCATCTAATGGACATGCTGGAAATTTTGCGATACTCTTTTTCTTTTCTTTTCTTCTCTTCTCTTCTGTCTTTCCAACATAAGAGTTTATCACAAGCATTTGAATGCTGTTTCTCCATGTTTTATGTAACTAAGCATTTATTGCTTAACTTGTAATCATTTCTTGACAAAAATATATCCAAGTAACTTATCCTGAGTAGAAAAATCACTTCTTGTGTAAGTGTTGTAACATATATAATGGATACACCTTTTTAACTTTATCATGGATATAGAATGTCATGTAAATGTATCACATCAGCCTCTTCTTTATTGCAGTCAATGGCTCAGACCTAGATGTTTGATGTTTTAGAGCTTGGCTTTCAACATGGTAAAGTGATATCGAATTGATGAATTTGAAAATACGAAGATAGTGCAAGAAGTATCCAACGTTTGCCTTTAATAAGCCCCAAAACAAATATTTTATTTAAAAAACCCATGATATTTAAAATTCCCTGTTGTAATCGGCTGCCGCCAGTTCATTAAGCCAAGGTGTTCGGATACAATTACACCAAGCAAAGAAGGAGAAATGTTTGGTAAAGAAATTTGTAACTCATCCACGGGTTGCACGTCTGTCTTGCACGATATTGTTGTTCACTTGATTCCTGAAAGCATCTGTGATGAGTGATGGACATCTGGGTTAAGTTTCGTCATGCATATTTATTCGTCCATTGTTGAACATTTCATGTCACTTTCTCACATTTCTTTCGTTCATTACTCTATCACCATACGCTCCCTTTAGTTGAAGGTAAATTTCTTTCGAGCATTCAAAAATTGACGCCTCTGATCTCACAATAGTGGCTCGCGGAACTTTGTAATTATTTAACAATCACAAAATGCTCAATAACAACGTATTTAGATTGGCACTTACACAAAATTGAGAAACGATGTCGAGGAAACTATTTTATCTTAGATGCAAGCTCAGTGGCGATTTGCGAAGCTGGAATGCCCAAACGGTCGTTACTTCCTGGATTACTCTCGTATCATCAACAAGCAAACCAGATTGTCTCCTTGAAGATGATCCTGAGATCTATGACTTCCGGTATGATGATGACAATGATAAAGTGCAGCAGAAAGTGAATATTGTTTACTTTTTAAAAATTAATCCTAGAAACTGCAAGTTATAACAAACCCTGGTGAGTGCAAGTTTAAATAACGTTCAACAAGCGTATAAATGTGCGTGATCGCAGGACTAATGGTTGATCATTCGATATGCTTTTTTCGACTAAGCTCGTGTATCAATGTCTTGCTATCCAAATTGAGCACATTAAAATTGCGTGTCGGCTGGAAATTCTGATTAGAATGCCTTTAACGAGAATAAAAGCTTGAGCATAAGCATATGAAAACAGTAGCCGTAATTGTATCGAGTATTTAAGCATTAGCCATTGTTACTGCAAAGCATGATAAACTCTGGTGTGAAAGGTGATTGATAATAGTTCCAGTATTTAGAGAGTAGGCTAAAAGTCTGCCAACATGGCCCTAAGGGAGAGTCAAGACCTAAGTATTATAAAATAAACTGATGTAGTGAAATAAATGGGCATGAAATGAACTGTCTGTCGGACAGCGTCAGTTGCTTTGCTTATGGGTAATACGAACGCACGTGTTCCGCACAGCTCCGGAACAACCGCATATGACTAATAGATGTCACTAACGGCTGCTATCGGCAATGCTGTGATCGATATAGGTCACAGCCTAGCATAGCGGGCAGTTCATGACGTACCTGTAACATAAATTAAAATCAAACCGAGCATTCGAGTTCTCGCGGTCAATATTGTTAATAATCACATATTGTACAATAAAGAACTTAATATTTTTCTTGGCTATTAATAATGGATTCATAAATAGTGTATACAACTGAATGAGAATCTGATTATGTGTAGAAGTTCAATTAGCAGCATGCCCTCTTGGGGCAAATTAATGCAGATGATAGGTGATATTTTAAAATAAAGAATCAATTTTAAAAGTTTAGCTGGGTAGTCTGATTGAAAATAATGAACTACCTGTCCGAAAATACAATTTAAAACTCGCTAATTAATACAAAGTGCAGGGAAATATGAACTGAGCACGATTGCCAGATCTTTCACTGAATTTCTTCCAAGTCGTTGACATATTAAGCACTAGAAACTCGTGAAGAACTTGTTGCCTTTCTAGTTGTAGAGAGTTGCAAAGAATGCACATCTCTTTTTAGTAATTTTGTTTCAATCTGCTTTTCCCTCATATCTATTTGAATATAATATGTTGCCAATGAGCTTCAACGATATTCTATTGGCACGAATGTGCACTGAAAACAACCTGTTGTAGTCATTTGTACTGCTGACTAAATTTTAAGAACAGATATGCTTTCATTCATTTGCTGTTTCTGCCGAACCTAATTTCTCATCTGTAATCAAAATAGGATAATTTGAAACGTTAAATTTGAAACGCCTCATGTCATTTAAAGTTCCTATTAGCAAATTGCTTCCTGTTTACCTATTCATTTATATCGTTGTTTGTACTTAGAGCAATATTTACCACTAGCTTTGTGTTCGTTTAATATTTATTCATTGTATTTGTTGCCGTTTTTATTTCTATTTGCTTAATTATGTTTATTTTGCTCATTTATTCTATCATATTTGTTTCCTTCCTATTAGGATTGAAGCTCTTGATAACCGCTACTCACATTGCCGGGACTCGAATCACGGATCTTCGACTCCCCGTTTCGACGCTCTTACCACTTCAGCCAGCATGGAGAGATACCCTTACTCTACAAAGCTTAAGCCTAAAAGAAAACTTGACTATAAAGCCCAGACATTAAAGACACCTTGCATCATTACCGGTCGCCTTTGAGGTATGGTATATCGAATATTCAAGATCGCCTTGAAGTTTACCGGGACTTCAGATGAGAAGGTTAAAGCGTGAACGTACATCTCACCTTGGTAGTTGCCCTCCGTGGTGTAGTGGTTACATGCTAGCCTCCAATTCCCGAGGTCGCGGTTTCAAACCTGGCGGAGGGCGATGGAGTTTTTTTCGGGCGTAAAAATAAGCTTGGTAGTTCAAGTGGTAAGAGCATCGACATGGAAAGTCCGAGTCCCGGACATGGCATCGAATTTTTAATATCTCATTTCACCTTCCAGTAACAACATAGTTGCCGCATTCTGCATGTAGAAGAGAGACAAAAGCATTCTTTCATAATATCATGTAATTCGTTATAGAACAGGCATTCAGTCGGTATCATCAATGAGATATTATATAATATTTATGTATGTATCAATTGTAAAATTTTTTAAGTTTAGCGTCCTTTAATCGCTTAAGTCATGTTGGACGATGAATTAATGAAATTGTAAAAATGATGCTCAAATGAGGCTGGGATCCATAGAAACATTCATCGATTACGGTAACTCGCACTAACCGAGCGTGGTAGCAGAGCGTGGTTCAGTAACTTGCGATGATATCGCCGACCTCAGGCACAAAGCCTTAAGAGGCCACCGAAATCGTGCAAAAAGAATCCAAGATTTGTCTGAGGTTAGGAACTCCGGCAAAACGAAGAGGGAAGCCCTAACGAGTGCCGTAGGGAAATAAAGACCTTAAGCTGTAAAAGAAACAATGTAGGAAATAAAACATAGAGAAAGGAAATATCTACCCAAAAATAACTTAATTAAGAAACAACACCATAATTGTAACTGACTTTATTTTATGCCAAAATATGCCACATTGTAAATGCCCCATTTAAATGAACAACAAACTGCTCAATAAATCGAAACAAAATTTTACACATTTACTAGAGCTTAATTTTGAAATTTACTGTAATATTACAAACCGAACATCAATGCAAAATCATACTCAAAAAACGTTAACTGAAACCTTTAAACAATAAACGATATATTCTGGCCAAAGAAAAGAAATAACTAGCCAAGGAAATATTAATTAAACTGTTGCTGAAAGAAAGACAAAATTAAACACATGTAATGAAAGGGCAAATAGCAGGGCAAATTCAAAGCAAAGGTTCTCACGTAATGTAAATCAGTGACCAAACTGCAATAGTTTCAAATATCTTGCTTAAAGGAAACCCCTTTTATGAAATTACAATTTATAACAATAATGCCTAAATACAAAGGGACCCGTACAAGTAAAATGGAACAACTGCATAGCACATGGCCCATTCAATTCTTAAGAGAATGAAGTGAACATTTACAAATTAACTGGATAATCTAAAACGGCTAAATGTGTGAGCTAGTCACTTAGCATATTTGCTACTAATGTAATGGCAAAGGAACTGCTCAATAACACGTGGGCAATTTAACTGTACACGAATGTCGTGTAAATTTACAAGCACAAAGAGACACTTTAAATTAACAAAATAAGAGGGCCAGTCACTTAGAATAATTGCTGCAAATATCATGGCTTTAAATATGGCTTCAACATCCCCATTACCTTCAAACTAGAATGCATGAGCTGAAAACAAATCTTACCTTTGTGTAACAAAGTCGAAAACTCCGCCGAGGAAACGCACGGAACAGAGACGCAATTAGCCAAAGAATTTAGAATGATTTTAAACCAGCACATTCGCTAATAAACGTTAAACCATGTTACAGACTTTCAAAAGGTACTGACAGGCAAACAAAATTTAAATGCGTTTCCACTCCGGCACGTGCTGTCCCAACTGCCAGCCGAGAGCAGCCGTAACTCCACTGTCTCTCCTTCACGAAGCGCAACCACGCTCTCCAAGACAATCACCGGCCGCCCGGCTGGCAGGCACCAGCCCACACAGGGCAAGGCGACAACCAGATAAAAAAAAATTTCGTGCCGGAGTTACCAACTAAGACTACAAGGCATACTATTCTCAGTGACTGGCCGTACAATAAGAATACATCCAGATAAATCAGCACAGATTAATGTAAACAGTAAATTTTCACGAATGCCTTAATCAAGATTAAGCAGAGTTACTTACAAATTTTATGCAGTTCATTCTAAGTCTTAAATTATTGATTGCTAATAAACATTACATCATTTAATTTGGGCGTACGATTCTGCGCTACGTTATGACGTTATCATTTCCGCAGAGTCTTATTTTTTGTCATTAGCAAAACAATGTAAATTGTTTTTGTCAGTGTTGTATGCGTATCTGGTAATTTTTGATAATACACAATTTAAATCAGTAAATCTCAGTTGTAGTATTAGCAGTAACATATCAATAGCATGTTCAAATGTGACAAATTCCACGTTTAATATCTATGGACAAAAATTACTTGTTTTGTTAAGTTAGAAGTTATTTTAGTACTAGATAAATCAAAGAAGTGTTTTGTTTTTATGTCAATAAAATGACTGACCACGTTTTGTTTCTTAATTAATAGGCTTTAATAAGGTAATTCTTGTATTTGAATGTTGTCGGGCAACTGAAGATTTTAGTATTTTCTTAGAGTTAATTTGTATTAAATTGTATACAGAAGGCAGAAATTATGTCATTCCTTAGCAAATATTGTAGCAACGCATGTCATAGTAATTAGTCGATTATGCTTGATTTCAAATGTGCTTACTTTCCACTAAAAGGACAAAGATTGCATAACGAAATATTAAGATCTTCGATCGGATTTAAACTATGTTATTATAAGACTTATTTTAAAAATCGTTTAAATAATGTACTTTATTCAAAAGTTATTAAAACTGAGGCAGTATTTCTAACACTTAAATGATTTTCAGCCTAATTATATAAAAATAAATTCAATAACAGCCCGCCTTGAAGCAATATGTGTATGTAATAATTTGTAAAATGTATGTAACAGTCATTGCATATGCTTATATTATTGTATACATGTTCAATAATGTTATGTGAATGTATTACGTAATTTAATAATGTAGGAGCTGTGAGAATAATAAGTTAAAAGTTGCTAACAATGAGGTAACCTTGAGTCAATAATGAGTAATAAAGTGTAAAAGTACTACTTGTGATTCCTGGAGTAACAATAATGTAATTTTAGCAACAGTTTATAAAATAGTCAATCAACAACCAGAAAAAGCTTTAGTTAAATGAAGATATTCTATTGGACTAGGATTAGCCAATCAGAAACTGAAAAGGAGAAACATTTATAAATTCAAGTCAGTTGCTTGTAGACAGTGCTCATAACTGTACGCGAGACACGTCCTTGAGAGATTTAATACATATTCGTGTGAGACAAAAATAGTTTACGTGTTAAAAAGTGCATGTAATTAATAAAAACATCTCACAGCTCTCTCCCTCTAAGTCAGTGAAGTGTTATATAAAACGTATCAAGCATTAATAAAAGGAGTGAAGTAAAATTATAATATGCGTAAGCCTACATTCTTGTCGCACCAAAACCCTGCTAAGAGAAACGTGTCTTTAACAAATACTGACGCAGCTAAGGCAAACATAAATATATAATATTTAAAGAAACAGTCAAATTACAAAGATAATATTTTTTTTAAACTTGGGGCAAAAGCCACCTGAAAGTACTCTTGGGGCGAAGGCTACCGGAAAGCGGGTACTATACGTGCGGTTGCAACTACTTCAAGTGTTCGGCTCCCCAACAGTTGCAATATAATACAACTCTTTCAATACAACCATATTTCTAAAATTGGCGCCCAAAGCGTGGTGCAAATAACGTAAAGATATAATAACCTTCTCAAATTGGCTTCAATACATGGTACAAATAACGTAGCAAACCAACTTCTTCAAGACGTAATAATAATAATAATAATAATAATAATAATAATAATAATTCAAAATTAAATTTAACCGTCGCCATCGTTGCTCTACCGAACTGCTACCGAGGACCTAAAAGAAAAACTGCAAATATATGAACCGAATTTGATATGGTTCCAATCCAGGGTTAAAATCCTGTTGCGGCAGGGACCGCTAGCTCGTTGCCTCTATGTACAGTACGGTCGTTTTATGGCGAGGCCACGGATCGCGCGTATGCGTGCTTCACATACTGTCTATTACACTGGGGTTTTTTCGTTTCTAACTCCCGCATTACTTGCTCAAGAGTGGTAGTAGCATGCACTATAATGAGTAATGATTTTGTTATGAGTGCTGTATATAGCCGGTCAGTAGCCTTACCTTAAAACGCCCGCACTGTAACTGCTACAGATTTACGCAGATTAGGGTGTAGATGGAAGGGAAAGGCATAAACAGCATGTATGCACCGGCACGGGTGGCCAAGTTCGTTAAGGCACGCAGCTGTGAATGGTGGGTCCGCTGTTCTAATCGTACCAGAACCGTCCTCCTTGAATGAAGTTATTTCTTTCAGAACTTCCTCAGTCCTCATTGTGTGCAAACTCCAGGATCCTAAGCATAGGTCTGGATAGTTTCCTTCTCAAATTCCCTTTCCCAATTATAGTTTCATTTTATACACCATCAATGTCCATCGCCTGCGCTGCCGTATGTAGTAAGAATGGAACGTTACACATTGTTAAAAAAATATCCATTTTTCCCTTGCCCCATTAGTACATCTGTTAACAGCGACTTCACTTTTCCTATTACCTCACCGGCTTTATATATTCTCAGCAGGCTCCTCTCTGTATGTCGGAGAGCCAACGAGCCACAGAGCATTCAGTTGGCTCTGTAGTAGGTACCTCTGGGTTTTCCGTAGGCACACAGGTAACTGTTTATATCTAATATATACTTTTTCACGGCCCTGCGATAAAAAGCAAGAACATCAATATGAGGAGTAACGAAGAAGACTAAGGTTGACGGCCGTCAGCAAAAAGAACAGAAATGGGAATAGGGGCATTAGTGAATTACTTCAGTCTAATAAATAGCACGAAGATGTGGCGATATGGCCTGGAAATTGCAGCAACAGTATAGGAGTACAAATTAAAGAAAACATTTCTAATTCCCGTCACACAATCAGTAAATTTGTTTCTTCCCTTTCTGTCTCCCACAGCTTTAATAGTGCTGCAACAGAGAATGAAGTAGGGCAGGGATGACAGGTTATCCACACTCCACCTAAGTAGTGTTGTTACTGGCCGCGATAAAGCTTGTTGCCACTATATAATGGCTCAGTGCACCCTTGTTGACGATGTAATGAGGGGTAGGATCATAGGGTAACCTGAGTTTGACAAACACATGCACTGGTATTCCAAGAACTCAACAGAGTTCACCTATACGTATTCTTTCCAATCAGATGAGAATTTTCTCACACTAAGCAACATGAGATGTCTCTTTTATATACATACGCAGATTATTGTAGTTCATAACTATTGTCGAGAATTATACCCACTCAAAACTTGCACTCAACTTGCATTCAAATATTAACTGGTATATGAGATACACTCCTCAATAGGCATTGAAAACCAAGGGGCTGGGCTGACATCTTGCCATAACATAGAATCGTATGGAAAGCAAACCACTAGCAATATAACCGAAACATTCTTTACAGATTGCAAAGAAAAAAGTCTGATGTATTGCATTCACATTGCCTTCTCTAATCACTCACACAAAAACTTATTCAATATTTATTTCTTGTTAATCCAGATAAACTTTTAATTTACATTTATATATTCCGTTGTACGATACAGTAAGTAAAGCGATAGTCAGATTTTTAAAGGTCGTGTCGCTAAGTGATTCTTTGAAATTCCATCCTCTTTGCATGATCGTCAAGACTCGCATAGCAATTCCCATTTCAGAAAAGTATAAAATTTGAAAATTCAGATTAATAACAGAAATATCTCAGAAATAGCTAACTCCGCAACAAAGCTGTCATAAACTATGTACTTTAACAAGATCTATATATTTTGAGAGTAAGATTTTGTCTATCTCTAACAACTTATTAAATATACAAAATGATCAGAATGAAGACAACTTCACAGGCTATTCACAGAAAATTTAAAGTATACTTTTTACTTGCCATGCAAATATCTTAAATATGTTGGAAGGTGCAATCAGATGACTGAAGAATTCCGGCTATGGTATTGAATTTTTCGGTCATCTGATTCTACCTTTCCAATCCTGTCCAACACTCGGCTTGCGTGAAAGAACAATTAATTCCATCTTAAATATGTGGTATTTTAATCAAAATATTTAGAGCCATTTTTGAGAAAATTAAAAGCAACGAACTTTTTTTTTTCATGCAAACGGTAGAAATAACAAAACTGGGTACATATGGATTGACAAGCTACCGTTATATTCAATCCCTTCTTTCAACTCCTAACATACAAATCAACATTTTTTTTGTCACATCTAGATGACACTTTTTACGCTCATACTATAGGACTCCACGAAAATTATATCTACATTACAACTCTAAAATATACGACTACCATATTTTTAACTCTTATGAGGAAATTTGCACTGTTTAAATCATATGGTCAAAATATTGTACAGTTATGCAAAAATCATAGGTTTCGTAACAACTTCAAAAACCACCTAATCTTTATTTGGAATTATATATTACTCGAAATTTTTAAAGCTACCCTTACTTTATTCTCAGCTCCTTATAGATAAAACCATATTGCCTGGTCTACCACGCTACAAATTTGTGAACTTGGACTATAGAAATTAGCAAAAATTATAAGATGTCACACAACTTCAAAAAGCACCCATACTCATATTTGTTAACCCCTTGTGTACAAATTGTCACTACTCGATCAATCTGGACAAATCTTTGGGCACTTTCTTTAGGTACAACTGCAAAGTACAGTCCACTTACGACTTGCAAAAATCTACCCTATCCTTATTATCAGCTCCGTAGATATATAGAATGTACACATCCCATAAGAAGTAATCTATATCCGATTTCTGATCGTCTGTAAGGGCGTTAATAGCGCGTGACTTTAGATATCCGCTGGCGCCTCTTTCACTCTTAATACGTTGGAGGAGGAGGCGGGCTATAGATTGCCTGTTTAAGAACATGTAAATAGTTAGCAAACTGATGTTTGGGGAGTAGAATGTTAACATTTCGAGAATTGTCTCAAATTCAAGAACATTTCCAAACAGACATTTGCTGTATATTCGCAATTAACCTCGTGAGAGATGTAAAAAATTGGTCGCCATTCCTCACGTATCCTGTTCGTAATTTGCCAATGAGTTACAGAACTAGCATAGGTACGCTTATTGGTGCGATACACAGCAGAAGGCGTGATAGCACCTACAAGGTAACACCACCACCCAATAAAATGAAGTCGTGACGTCATGAATTCCCTAAAACGGTAAAAAATTGCGATTTGTCCAGGGAAGCCGTGTGTATAAAAAGAGGAAATTGCTAACATTTGAAATCGGGGGGAAAAGATTTACTAACAATAGAGAAGTTTTTTTTCTCGATGATAGCAGACTATATTATTTTCCAAAGAGGTTAACTTGTTGGCGTGGGAGTGTAGGATCTACATCTTCAACAGCTTTACCGCTATTTCGCTGTATATGTTAAGAATTTCTGTATTATGGAAAATTGTGTATATTTTTATGTTATTAAATAATTACGGAACCATACAGAAGGTACAAAGGTTTAAAATTTTACATTTCCTGTAATTACCTAACAAGTTACTCGGCCATCCCAATCGATGGTTGTACCACCGCCAAAGGGAACTTATAGGCTATGCAGCTTTTCCAGGACTTGGAAAACTGTCCGGGGAAGGTTAAGGAAGTTCGAAGTTCCGTCGATGTTTCACATCCTTTTTCGTGAATATCAGGGGATTTTTCATACATTGTTAGGAATAGCTATGTCTGTACGAAATTACAATTATAAGAGTTAAAGGGGAAGATTCATCTTGGGGATTGTATAGATCATTGTACAATAATTCCATAAAGAACGGGGGGAAGTAAATAAAATTAATTCGTCATTCGAATTATTTAAAAAGCTACTCGTGTAACATGGACAGCCTGCTAGTGGGATTAGTACATCGACACAAGAAGCACTTCCCTCGCTTTAAGCTGAATTCAGTTTTGCTGTAAAATGTTCATTGGCATAACCTCAACTGGAAAAGTCCTGAAATCAGCAGAGCTTTGCCAACATTCCTGAATGAAACTGGTAGTTTCGTGTAATGAGTTGGCACCATATTGGAATGCACACACATCTGGTCATGTGCTGAAGTTAAAATCGAGAACAAGTTATACAGAATATATATTTCAGTGAAATCAGCAGAGTTTACAACATCATTATCATTATTATTAGGCATTTGAAAACACCAAGTCTGCCTCTAAAATCTTATAATACAATACTCTTGGAATATATATTGATGTTTACCGACGGTTCTTCAAAAGGTCATAGCAGTATCAATGCTAAAGTGGAGTTGCAACCTACATTAATTTTAAACAATTTGTAGTTCACATGTTGCTGAAAGGGATCTTCATTATGCATATTAAGTGTTAGTACGCCAAAATGATTAAGCATGGTTGACTCATTTTGTTGTAGTCACCGTTATGAGAGTCTGCAGTATTCTAATGTGAACACTGTAATTTAGAATAACGAAATATAAAGTTACAATTCTTCCTTTCTGAGTATCATTGCAGCTTACATTGTTATGGATTTTTTAAAAATAAAGTAGACATAGAAGGATATATTTAGCAGATGTATTAAATATTAATATTGCCTAACAAGTTCCTTCTTGTTGCATATTTCGATATAATGTAACCGTCTTATATTATTTTCTTCTTGAATATATTTCTCTAAACTGCCTTAATTATTCCTCATTCATTAATTATTCGTTCTTAAGAAGAAAAGCGTTGAATAAATCAGGAGACAAAACCCTTGGAAGTGCAGGACGTATACACCATGTTTATTATCTATACAACTTTTTAGTTTACGTCATGCTGCTCATACACACACACATACACACAGACCTTTCCCTAAAAATGCCTTCATTTTGAATAAGGGATCCCAAAAGGCGTATTTCTGATGAAACCTCGACATCGAATTTTAGTGGCATACAGTACTTTTGCTGCTTAATAGGTAGAGATGATTCAATGGAGGGGGACACGTCGCGCGCTGCAACCTACACAGACCTAATGTGGCTACCACCCCCAGGAGGAAGGAATGAGGTGAGAGAACCTCAGGGGATCATAGGCAGACAGGTCACAGAGACGCGTGGAAGTCTCTAACATTTTCAAATCGTGGTAGAGAAGAAACCATCCCAGCTTTTACTGTCTACTCCGGGGAAACCACGATAAAGAATGGGCGGTCGCCGAGGATCGATCCAGGACATCCCGAATGCAAGTCGTACACGTTACCGCGGCACCATCTCGCTCAATAACTTAATAGTTAGACGTAGAGAATGTAAAACTTAAGTCCGAGTTTCCATTCCTGTCTCTTTCCCCCCCCTAGAACAATAAAATTCTTGAAAGTTTTATCCACCGAACCCACTTGGCGTAGAAATTGTGTTCCTCTGGAATGTACTGAACGGTCTTGGGTACATTCTCAAACCTTGTGACCACAGGCTTGGTGCCTTTTCTGTATCATATTTCCAGAAACTCTCTTTCTTCTGGGCATTAAAGTCTATATTCATGACACTGACATGAAAACACTGTTTTCATTATAAGTGGAATGAGAAAAACTGAGAATTTTCATGAATGACGACAGTCCAAACCAGTCTCTCAAAATTATTATACTGCATGAGATGGAGGCCGCCGCTCCGCATTCTCAAAGCAATTACTGGGGCAACCGATTGGGTTGGTGTTAAGCTGAGGAAGCTAGAAACCGAATGCCGGTGTCACCCTTTGATGTCGACTCCACTATCTGCTGTTGATTCTACTGCCGGCTGCTAGTGTGGTTGGTTATGAGATCTTTCTCGCAGGGTATATGCGAGCATATTTTGAACGGATAATATCAGTTTAAGTTGACTAAGAAATTTAATGTGATCTAATACTAGTGCTATTGAAGCGAGCAGGCCGATTGTTTGAAGATAAAGAATGAAACCGATGAGTCTTAGCACTCGAAACTATAACAATGGAATTATTATACCTGTTAACTACTGCAGTATCGATTTTTCGGCTTGAAATAATTGTTTCCACAATAAAAGAAACTAGAGTTGTAAATTGCCGTGAGTCGTTAAAATTCTTACCGGCAAAACCCCTCGCGGCTACCGCTAAGTAACTGACAATCCAGCGTGGTCTTAACCGTTACGAATTGCCGATCTTTATAAAAGACTGTAAGCCCCTTAGGCTGTGCAAAAGAAAAGAAAGACGACAATTTAACAATACACACACTTTTATTAACTTAAGTTCCGTCTACTTATCAATACGCCTACCAAAGTTCCTACATTATACGTTGACAACTCTTAAGCATCTGACTACCAAATTCTAAGAAACTATATGAGGTTATTTCTCAATTTTCCCGAACTGAGTTCGTGAAATTTCAAATTTCACATCTCTTATTTCTTGAATTCACGTCTTGAATTCTAGCTACCTGAACGTTGAGATAATAGATTTCTTGTTGACTTAAGTTCGCCGGAATGCTTACCTTAGCTGCTTTACACTTTAACAAACTTTTCCTGAGCCCGTAATCTGCCTGGTACTGGCTTCCTTATTCACTTACAAAGTTGCAACCCTTTCTTCTTCCATTATGCATTGGTTCAATATATGGAAATTATTTACTTCAATTATTTATCTATTTAGCTATCATTTCTTTATTTGTTTATAGCTTCCTGTCAATAATTACGGTATCAAGTTTCTGGATAGTAGGCTGGAAAATCTCTGGAAACTAGCATCTATGCAGTAATAAAAAACATTTGAGCCTAAAAAGAACAAAAACAGAAAAGCGTCTGTACTTAATGAGTAGGGTTTAACTAGTGCTGATCCCTTTATCTTTTCAATCAGGTAAGGTAATGGCAATCCAGCTGATGTAACAGCATTCAGTTGCTCATAGGTGCGGTAAAAATTCAAGAGTTCACTTTATAATTCTCTTATTTATGTGCCACTAATTCTCATTGGTAATTTATTATTTCATACAAACACTGAGTTAATCGGGACTTTCATTGTTGCAGTTAAATCAGGAAGTTAGCAATCGAGAGCAGGTCGCCCAGATTTACCTGAGCGGAATGTAAAATCGCCACAACACCTAGCCGCTAGTGCGGCTTTACCTGTGCGATATAATAGATTTTTTCGCAAGTTTTTATGTCGGGTGTCAGTGTAGTCAGAGTTGTTTCCCAACCTGCCTAGTCAATTACATATTAACTCAGTTTAAGCGGACTCTTCACTCCCATCAGATAAATCCCGACTTGGACAGGTTATGGGCAATGCATATGAATTACTAATTGTCTTATTAATATTAGTATTGGAGTAAAAGGGTGCGGTTTATAAGGTAATACGAATCTATTGCCCTTTGGAACTTAATATTCAATTTTCAATTTTTGCTTTCCCTACTGCGTAATTAACAGCAAGCAGACGAAGTATTGTATGCCACCCAAAAATTCGATGTCAACGGAAATAATGTTTTGAGGCTCCCTTAACCCAAAAAGGCGTTTTTAGAAAACGGCCCATATATGTGTGTGTGTGTGTGTGTCTGTGAGCAGCACAACTTAAAAACAAAAAGCGTAATAAACACCAAACTTGGTATAAGGATTTGCTATCTTCCAAAGATACGACACGAAGATTTTGAAGAAAATCTTCACCCCAAACAACGCTTTACGTAGAAATCATTTTGAATTTTTTTTATTTTCTCAAAAATGGTCCAACAATTTTGATTAAAATAACAAATGTTTACTTTATTTACATGACAAATGACATGTATATCTTGGATTTTCTAGAAATAATCTATGAAGTCCTCTTCCTTCAGACGAAACTTCGTATAACTGAAAAACTATAAAAAATAGCCAAAAACATACAACACAAAACATGTAGATCTCTTTAAAATTCACGATTTCTGTAAGATTTTTTGTGGCATCACCTAGTTCTGAGATATATTATTTGTTTGAATTGTTTAACACTTTAAAGTACTGTCGATATTCAGTTGCCTATCGCAATGTTATCGAAAGAGTGAAATTTCAAGACCAGCATATAGCGACTCGCTTTTAAACATATTACCACCAATTCGGTTTCCTCTATCATCCTTATACCTGCAACGAGATGTGTAAGATATATAGGTTTATCTCAACCTGAAAAAGGCAGAAAATAAGCTTCCGTAAGGATACTTTATTACCTATAGGAAAATAGACGATGGTGGGTATAAAATGTCATGTGAGTGATATAAGAGTTTCAAATACTCGCTTGTTAAAATACTGCAATGGATTTTAGTTTGTTTTATAAATAATCATCATAAAAAGCTCCTTTCTTCGTCCTTAAGATCCACATTTATCCTCTCAGCATGTTCCCTTAGTACTTTCCTGTACTTGATATTGTGGCCAGTTATGGCCAAGGTTGTCGGGAGGTCGGCGCCAGGCAGTCGGAGATAAGGATAAGTCACGCTCTCGCCCGGCGTAAACACCAGAAGCACTATTGTCAAATAACCAGAATCTTCGGGGAGTTTCCTTTGGAGTTCTAGAATTCTAGAATGTTCTGTGGAAGATTCCGCTGCCTATATAAGCGAACGTTCTCGAGAGAGGAGTCAGTCGACGAAAGTGCTGTCCTAGCGAGTTTGTGACGACTGCGTGACGTGTATTGAGTACTGTTACTGCAGGAGAGCTTGGACACATTTTGTGTTCGAATCCCCAGCGAGTGAAGTGAACTATTCATACGCCGTTACATCTCGAAGAATGTGAAGTAACGGGGAAAATCGAACTAGCTCACACCGGGAAGTGATAGCTAAAAGCTGGACAAAGTCACAATATTAATCGCTTGTATAACTGGGGAAGTTAATTTGTGGTCATTGGAGGCCCAAGTAAAGCTTACAATGTTTTGGGTTCCAACAAACGAGGTAAACCAGTGTACCTCAATTAATTATGTCAATGTGAACTGCAGTATTAAGCATGAATGTCATCTCCCACATGAAGTGCACAACACTAAGACAACTACATTAAATGCGCTCATACAAATCCGGTATTATTGTTACCCTGCTTGCCTTAATGAGTGCGGCAACTGCCAGCTGTAGATCACTAACCAAAATTAGATTGTATTGTAGTGCACGATGAAAAACAAGAACGCAGATTGCATCCTCTGCCCAGACATAAACACATTTTACATTAAAGTATTGCACATAAATTATCCGCCACCCATACCGAGAACTTGCATGACCTGCCTCATCTGGTTAGAATGGACAGGAACAGATATACACTGTTTCCTGGCACTCATGAACCTGTTTATCCGGAGCATGTGTACCATCCACATTTGGAATTCCTGGTGGTGTCGGAACACGTCAACAAATGATTATGCACAGCGTTGCATACAAAACTGATTACCTTGTGCAAATTCTGTAGCTAAAAAGTACTTGCAACACGAGCAACGTTTGGTAATAACCAAAACTAGGATTTACAATTGATTGCTTAGTACTGTGTGATCACTAGATATAGGCAAAATATGAGCAGACATTTGCCCAAATTTGAAACTTTTATGCCAAATATGAAGGAAAAAGTATTACAAAATATAAATATTTTAAAGCCATAAAATCTCATACTTTAAGGGTTTCAAGCAGGTTCATTTCGTTAATTTAAAAACAGGTTTTGTGTCTTTATTGTCCAAATTTAATAACAAATATCAGATTAAATAAAAAAATCTGATGTAACACACTCACATGACATATCTACCCTCTATCGTTTATTAGTGGTATACATTCTAATTTTACTAAAGCTTATTTTTATATTTACTTCATTTTTATCCAAACAAGCCTTTGCAAAAATAGTTACATTATACACATTTCGTTATAGATACAAAGGGAATAGCGATAGTCAAATGTTTAAGAACTGATTGCTTAAAATTCCATACTGTTTCCATGCAATCGCGAGAAATAACCAAATATTACAGGGCTTTATAATGATCAAGTAATGAACAATTTGAATTATTAATAACGGATATCTCAGAAATGACTTTTCTACAAAAAAGTTATTGGGCACAAATTGTGTGCTTTAAAGAGATCTACAATTTTTGTGTGGTATGTTTTTGTCTATGGCTTGAAGTGTGGTAGTTAGATAAGATTATACAAAACTTTCGGAATGAAGTGGGCTTCATAGGCTATTCCCATAAAAATTCAAGATATACCTTAAGCCATGTTGGCTGCATCATTGCAGAATAATTACGCTGTTGGCCGATGTTGACCAATACTGCAAGAAAGCTGCTAACATACATGATGTCCATTTGCGCCTACTGAAAGTAAATACCACCAGCAAGTTACATCTTCCTGCATTATCGGCCGGTGCACTGTAGCTTTCTAGTCAAAAGATGGAAGCGCAAATGGACTTGTGGCGCTGCATATGTTCCTGATGCAATGAGAGGTGGCCTGAGCGACACCGGGGATAGTCAAAGCGAGCTAAAGAGAGAAAGAGGTCTTAGTTCGTCGGCCGTTAGGGAAGCATCCCAACGACACCGGCTTTAGGGAAGCGTCGTCGCCCACGCGCCATTTTTCGGCTTTGTCTAAATTTCCGCTATAAGAGCCTTTCGAGTAAGTAACTTTCTAAATTAAAACATTCTGTGCGTGCGCCCACCTTCTTTAACTTCTCGGTTAGAGTATGAATAATTCATTTTAAAACATAATTGTAAAGGTTTTTATTGAGGAGTAATGCAAGAGAAACCTAAAGCTTCATAATGATGCAGCTATATGTGCTAAAGCTAATTTATAATGTGTAAACTGTTCAAATATTTCGTGTCATAAAGAATACAGTTCTTTGCTTTGGCTGCAAGAAACCAAATGTCTATTGAGTTTAGCAGTTGTTTTGTGAACCCTGGAATTTATTTCCTTTCCTATTTTGTCGTGAGATTTAAATAATTTGTAAGCTCTGGGGACTTTTGAGGCTGCTCATGTTATAGCCTAAATATTTCAAAGTTAGTACTTGATCTAAAGGAGAATCATTCAATATTATTTTAGTCCTTGTTGATATTCTTCCCTTATATTGGCATTATTTTATTATCTCTGAAATGTGGAGATAATATTCTGTCATTATTTTAAATAATGTGTATAATGTCATTTGAAGATCCTTTTCATTGTAGACTAATATTGTTTGAGTCTCCTCGACAAAAGGTAAGTTATTCTGGCATCCTCTGATCGCTTGGTCCAAATACATATACAATAAAATAGGAGACAGAGGACAACATTGTCTTACTCCTTGAATTATAGCAATTTTATTTTTACTCCTTCCTTTCTTTGTTGATACAATAATATTGGTTTCCTTTATAAGCTCCGATTGGTTCTTATAAGATATCGTGGGAAGCCTTTAATACGTAGGATTTTCCCATAGAAGATTTCTTTTGAACATATTGAACACTAACGTAATCTATAAAGCAGATGTATGTAGGAAGATTGAAGTCTTTCCTCATTTCCATTACTAATTGCACTGAGAAAATGCAGGTCCTTTACAGAATCCGTTTTGTGCTTCTAATAAATTCGGTTTGCTTAATAAAATCACTTCACGTACCAAAATTTCTAATGTGATACTTTACATGACTTTCTCTATCCTCTATCCTTAGTAGTGGGTATACAGATTATTCTTACTCAAGCATATTTTTCTATCTACTACATTTTATTCTAAATAAACCGTTGATGAAATAGCTACAATACGCATTTCGTTATAGATACAAAGGTAACAGTGATAATCAAATGGTTAAGAACTAGACGCTATATGCTGGCCTTAAACTTCCATACTGTTTCCATGCAATCGCGAAAAACAAACGAATGTTGAAAGAACTTAATGATCAAGAAATTAACAGTTCAAACATTTAATAACGGATATCTCAGAAACGGCTTATGCCACAAAAAAATATTTTAAAAAAATTGTGGTATTAGAGAAATCGACATTTTTTGTGTAGTACGAAAACGTACTGCAATGTAGATCTCTTGTAGATCTGTACTACAAAAATGTAGATCTCTTTAAAACAATTTGTCTCAAATGTTTTTTGTGGCATAAACATTTCTGAGATATCGTTATTAAAGGTTTGAATATCCAATTGTTTCTTGCGATTGCATGTAAACAGTATGGAACTTAAAGCAGCATATAGCGTCTAGTTCTTAAATATTTGATTATCGCTGTTACCTTTGTAAGTATCTATAAAGAAATGTGTACTGTAGCTATTTCTGCAATGGTTTACTTAGATTAAAATTAGGTAGAGAAAAAATAAGCTTTAATAAGAATAGATTGCATACCCACTAATAAACGATAGAGGGTAGAGAACATTATGTGAGTGTATCACAGATTTTTTATATACTTGATTATTCAACATTCATTCCATAATGTATACCTAGTAAAAGAAATGTTAACTAACTAGATAGCTTACAGAATAGTCCTCTTACCCAGATGTGCTTATTTCTAGAATTGTCACCAGTTGTGCTTAATGTTTTACTAAATTCTCAGTGTGACATAGACTTGTTTTGAACTTGAGTGGTTAAAATGTAAACAAATCTGTGTAACATTCATGGCTTTCTCTACCTATTCTTCAAAAATATATCCTTACAAAATCTTCCACTATCTACTTTATGCTAATCAGATAAACATTTGCAAAAATGGTTTTATTAGATATTTTCTTGCAGGTACAAGGAAAGTAAAGACATACAAGTAGGCTTAAATGACAGTCAAATACTTTAAGAAAGGGTCGCTATGGGATGGCTATGAAATTTCGCTCTCTTTGTATGAACACGAGAAAAATCTGGTGTTCCACTCACATTACTTTCTCTGTTGAAGCACATACTACATATTTTTACAAACGCTTATTCTCCACCTACTTCATGTTAATCAGATAAACATTTGCAGAAACTAATTGCTAATTTTTTTGTATGTGCAAGGGGAATATGATAGGCTTTAAGCGATAGTCAAATCTTTTAAGAGATGGTTGCCATGTTGAGCATTTCAATCTCTTTGCATGTCCAGGGCATAAAAAAACGAATCACGAATTCCCATTTGAGAAAAAGTATAAGTATTGGAAAATTCAAACAAATTACAAGAAATATCTGGAAATGGTTCACTCTACAAAACATATATAGGACATAAATTGTGTTTTTAATGAGCTCTAGATTTTTTGTGTAGAAAAAGTTTGTCTCTTACGGTTTACCAGTTATGCAAAAGCCATTCAGAAATAAAAGAACTTATGTGCACATTCCCAGAAAATTCAAGATGTACATTTTATTTGTCATGTAAATATCTTGAATATATGATATTTTAACTAAAGTCGTTAGAGCCGTTTTTGAGAAAATCAAAAGTTCCATGTTAAGGGTAGTCTGGAGTGGGGATTTTCTTGAAAATCTGCGTTTCGCATTTTTGAAAGATAGTGAACCTAAATACCAAGTTTAGTATTTATCCGACCTTTCGTTTTTGAGTTATGCTGTTTACAGACACACACACGAACCTCTTTCTAAAAGTGACTTTTTGGATTCAGGGGCCTCAAAACATGCATTTTCGTTAAAATCTTGGCATAGAATTTTCGGGTGGAATGCAATACCTCATCTACTTACTATAGTAGCAGAGAAAGTAAAAAGCGAATAGCGATTTTGCAGTTGAAAACATATAAAAAATTGAAAAAATATATTTGACACAAATTGTGTGATTTCACAAGAAGTACATCTTTTGTGTACTAAGTTTTTTTATATCTCTTACAGGTTATAAAAATTCATTCAAGATGAAAATGATTTCACAGGCTATTCCCAGAAAATTAAAGATATACATTTTATTGTCATGTAAATATCTTATACGTAAGGTTTTTTGAATAATATCGTTAGAGCATTTTTGGGAAAATCAAGTAAACGAAAATTTTTCCATGTAAAGAGTAGTTAGGGGGATTTTTTTTTAAAATGTTCATGTCACATCCTTGGAGAACACTGAACTTTGACGCAGTAATTTGTATCACAAAAATGTAAATGTCAGAGTGATTGTAGTGTGAATATGCATTGTTGTGTGACATTGCTTTGAGATGTTTGTTGATTGTAAGCATTGTCGAGAAGTGGGTTTATACGGCCTTACTGAAACTGACAATAATAGCGTGCAATAATGTAGCGAGGGGGTGAGCTGTTTATCATTATTAGAGACGAGCAAATGACGTCAGAGTGGCGTGTTTTTTTTAGAATTTGCTGGAACATTTTTCCTAGAGCATATGTTTTCGTAATTTTCATTGGATATAAATATAGACGCTAATGCTGGCGCGTTTTATTAACCAATAGTAGCTCGGTTATAATCTTTAGGCATATTGGGGCGAGGAAGTATAAATCCAGTGTCAGAGTCAAGTTTCACGTAGTCCAACAGAAGCATTCGCGTATAAGACATCGATGAGTTCAACGGAGGCATTCATGGAGTATGCGTCGCATGCAGTTCATCAAGGTTACGCGTAGCAAATTTATGACAAATCTCTCGTGTCGTAAAGTTAATTACATAAAAAGTTAAAGTACGCGAATTAATAATGGGCAGTAAAGAAGTTATTATAACAGTTTCAGTTTGGCGAGTGTCAAGATTAATAGGTGAAAGTGAATAATGTGTTACGACAATAAAAGTGTAAAACAAATTCTTTTATCAGTGTTATCTTTGGATAAAACTCCTTTCCGTTTACACACCTGTACAAGATAAGTGCTTGACCGAGAAATCATAGCTAGCCGGAGGACAGTGAACCCAAAATTAAATACAATAACAGGCGCTCAGCAAAAGATAACACGAAGTGACCGCGACAAATTGTCTTTTATACGTGCGGCAAATAAATGAAGCATCTTCCAACTACCAACAAATAATAATGCCACAACTTAAATACCAAGTTTAGTATTTAACCGACTTTTCGTTTTTGAGTTGTGCTGTTCACACAAACACATACACACACACTTGGAAATTTTTCTAAAAATAGTTTTGTTGGATTCAGGAGACCCCAAAACGTGTTTTCCAGTGAAATCTTAGTATCGAATTTTTAGATGGAATGCAAAACTTCCTCTACTTACTATAGGTAAACAGTAGAGAAAGTAAAATGTACCTTGTAAAAACTTAAAACTTGAAGTATGGGATTTTCGAATAAAGGACTTTTAGCAAACAATAAAGTGATATTTTGTAATATATATATCAATATCAATATCAATTTATTGTCATTAAACAGTTATACAACTGCAATAGACATTGTCAGTATATACAAAAATACAAATTAATAATACAACATAAACCACACCTTGTGCAACTTTTACAGCAAAAAAGTAACAATTAAATATTAATATCAGATGCATTAAAAACAATAAATTCATTAATAGAATAAAATGGATTATCCACAAGCCAACAATGCAATCGCTTACAAAATATTTTATAAGGCAAATCTTTTACAGCTTGAGGTAGCTTGTTAAAAAGTTTAATGCCAATATAGTAGTAACTTTGAGAAGTTCTCTTAAGTCTATGCTGAGGAATATCGATCATTTGACCATTACGGATATTATAATTATGAATATTGGATCTCGTGTCATACAAATGTTGATTCTGTTTCATAAAACCCAATACAGTATAAATATACAAATTTATAACAGTCAAAATATTATATCTTTTAAAATAGGGTTTACAGTGTGTTCTAGTAGTTATCTTAGCCATAATTCTTATAGCTTTCTTTTGCACAAGTAATACATCTTGGATATATGAGCTATTACCCCAAAGTAAAATACCATAATTAATAATACTGTGAAAGTATGCAAAATATGAGACACGTATATACTCAAAGGGTACACAATTGACTAAGTTTCTCATCAGGAATAAAACCCTTGACAACTTTCTGCATAAAAATGTAATGTGTGACTCCCAGGTTAAAAATCTATCAATAAAAATGCCTAAAAACTTTACATTAGTACAAAGATTTGGGACAACAACATTATTTAAAGTAAAAATTATATTTTTAGTTTTAGAATCATTAAGTAAAAACTTATTTGCTTGAAACCATTGTGATATATACATTATATTATTTTGAACCTCAGTTTCAAGATACTGTATATTTGCATTGTTGTGAATAAAAGTTGTGTCATCAGCAAATAATATGGTTTTAGATTCAGTATTGAATGGTAAATCATTAATCATGATTAGGAATAGCAGAGGACCTAGGATTCCTACTGAATGATACTGACGAACATATAGCACTCTCTAGTGCAGGCACGCAAACACAGTTGTATGTATGCCAATTGCGAGGTTGTGACATCCTTCCTTCCTTCCTTCCTTCCTTGAAGACCAGCGTGAGTGGTACATTATTCTCAGAATTTGTAATTCGCCATTCGATTGTTTACGCAAGGTGTTATTGTCTGCGTATGGATTGTGGAAGGAAAACCTCTGCCGTTTGCTCATCTTCTGCAGTTCTTCGACCTTGTTCTAGTGTAACAGTTCATTTTCAGTAGTTTTCACCAACGTAACATTAAAAGAAGAAAACGTAGTGTTGAGATATGCATCCATAGAAGATGAATTGTTTATCGACCAATGTCTAAGTCTTTAAAACGCACCACTGCGCAATTTGTACAACCTATTATTTAGAGTGTTGAATAGAGTGGTTGTTCAGAGTGGTTTCCTCGAGTTTTTACTCTTGAATATTTTTGCCAGCATAAAAGGTGTGTTGAATGGGTAAAATGGGATCCCTTTTGCTTTACATAATATATCCAAATATAACATTCCGTGTGCCATAAAAATGGGTACCTTTGCCCTGAGGGTATCAGCCCCTTGTAGAATTTGCTGTGTCTTTATAAATAGATGAAAGATTTAAAAAGGTAAATTTCATTCACTCATGCATAATTCATGTTTTTAGTTCTGATAAAATCCAGAGTTTACAGTAATTGTCTCTTTATGACAATTTACTGCTAGTAGAGCTTTGGGTCTGAGGGTTTATCTTTATCTAGTACTGCTTACGAAATACAAAAGCTTTATCATACCACTGATGCAATGTGTCTCCATACCGCTGAACGTCTAGCATGTTTGACAACTACCATCTTCCAACAAAAGAAAGCATTCAAAAAGGAAAAAGATAATCGTGCATTAAAAGGTGTTCAATCGATCTATTTAGCAGCTAGCAATGAGGTACGAGATAGGAGGTATTTACCGAAGGGGGGCACCTCGCCCTGCGAACAACTAGATCTACTATGACTACACCCCCCGGAAGGCAGGGATGAAGTGAAGAAGCCGTAGGAGTTCGCAGTACCGTACATAGACAGGTTCATAGACATGCACGAAAGTTGAAAGTTTCGAAGTTGAAACACCCGCCGTCACCAGTAGAGGCGAAGAATCCCGCTAGAGGGAGACGAAGCGACCATAGCAAGCGGGCAACGCACCCTGGCGTTTTACTGGGAGAAATTCTTTAAAATGCGCAGCAACCATGCCATCTGCCCGACACTAGCCACATTTCCTGAAAGATAAAAGGGGGAGATATGAAATGATAGGAAATGAGGGAAAGGAGAAATCGTGATAGAATACACCACCCCAGCATTCGCCTAGGCACCAGAGGAAAACCATGAGTCAGAGTGGGTGGCCAACGGGAATCGAACCCGGGAGCTCCCGAATGTGGGCCTCATACGTTGCCGCCTGAGCCATCCCGCTCAGTGTAGCTAGCAAAGTGTGTCATTCGTGATTTTATAATAAGTACAAATACAAAAACTAATAAAATAAGATCTGAAGCTTGCATGGCGGTATAACAGGTCTAAATCTTCCAAGCTACTTCAAAACCAAGAAATTATGCGAGCCAATGAGATTTTAGCTTCACATTACTTTCTGGTACTACAAATAGGGATATCCAAACTTCATTTCCTGAAAGCGCAGGTGAATAACACCTTCGAAACATCGGTTTCAAACAATTGGTTTCCTAACTAGAAGCCCGAGAATATTTAGAGTTACGAAAACTAATGTTTATTCTTTTTTGGAAGAAGAGAAAGGGTATTAGTTATGTATTATTTATGAAATAACAGTTTCCTGTAAGCTTCCGTCAAGATTCCTTTTATTCACTCAGAGGAAGCAAGCAAGAAAAACAAAAACAAAAAGTAAATAAACAAAAAACAACAAGGAAAGAGAGAAAGAAAAATAAAGAAAATAAAAGATAATTTTACAATATTGGTCGTAATGACACATTTTCTATTTTGCATTTAATTTCCTCTTTAGTGGCATTTACGTCAGGCATTGTAAAACTGATAAGAATGGAAGGTTAAACACAAAATCCTTAGAGTAAAGGATACAGCCTCCCATTAAGAAAAACTACGGTATTGCAGAAAATAACGAAAGAGCACAAACGCGCCAGGGGTATGTTACCAAGTGTTTGCCTTTTTATTGGGTAAAATAAAACTCAGCCAGGAAACTTGTACGCGGGCCCTTCAGTAGACAAGCACTCTCTTCATGTATGGGCCACAGCACTGGACATTCTGTTTACTGTTTACCAAATGCGCATTGTCGTTAGGTCAAACGTGACAACGAGGTCAAGAGCTTCACAAGAGAAAGATAGATACCTACTGTTGCAGAACTGCTGCTTAAGTGTAAGCGGTGTTGCCAGATATCTAGTTATATTTTATTTTAATTGGTTACCTCACTGGTAAATATTTGTTAAAGTGAATCTTGTCTTGTGTTTGCATATTTATTTCCGTTTCATTGGCAAACTTGCAGGTAAAGTATACATAAATAAGATCATTTGAGAAAACACGTATATCTACCCATTATTTTCCAGAAAATAACTACGGTGTGCAAAGTTTAATAACATCAAAGCATTTGAAATCGCTTTACATAAAGCCAACGATGTCAAAAATACAGATAGGCTCCCAAATTGTGGCACTAGGAAGCAAGAGGAAATTTACGAGTAAATTCTGTAAAAGAGAAAGGTAGTGAAATTTTGAGATTCGGGGAGATACCCCATAGTAACAGTGTCAGATACGCATTCGTAAGAGTTTAAGATTGGCCCCTCGCGAGAAGGAACCTTGGTGAAATAGTTCTAAGGTAGGTGGAGCTTAAGTAATAAAAGTGCGTGTATTTCTAAAATTAGCGTCTTTCCTTTCTTTCCTTCGTGTATAGCCTTAGAAGCTTACATCTTTTACGGTGACCGGCAGTTTGCAGTTACTTAGCGGTAGCGAGAGGTCTCGGCGGTAAGCATTTTAGCGACTCACGGCAAGTTACGCCTCTAGTTTTTTTTATTGCGGAAACAGTTATTTCAAACCGTAAAATTGATACTGCTTAAGCTAGCAAGTATAATAAGTCAATTCTAATAGTTTCGAGTGCTACGATTAATAATTATTAATTATTGCTTATAAATTATTATTAATAAATAATATAAATATTATATAATATATAAATAATAAATAAATATTAATTATTATTAAAGAATGAAACTGATTATAAGCAGTTTCATTCTTTATTTTCAAACGATCAGAACCCGCTTCAATAGCAAGTATTAGATCACATTAAACTTCTCAATCAATTTAAACAGGCGTTAACCTTTAAAAATACGTCCACGCATACCATCGCCCGGCTTCAAATTTAAAATCGTTTCTTACTGTTTTTAAACTCTAATTTTTTTCACAACGGTACTTAAATTTGTGGAATTTATTATTCCTTAGCTCATCCTTTCTGTTATATGAAATGCAGTAAGAAAATAATTCCCTTACTAAATGTCACTAGCGTTTACAACTGGCTGTTGCATATAAATTCAAAGTGGAGTCGAAATACACTGCTGCAATATTTTTCCCATACTTAATAATCGCCCAGTTTTCCTTGCACTGAGAAAAGGACGAAACCTCAGACAGGGAAGGCTGAGGACTAGGCTTGAAGACAACATAAAAATTAAATTCATTTAATCATTAAATATTTCTCATATCCGATAGTTTCGAACCTCAGCTTCATTGAGGGAATTCTTGCTGTAATTCATTACTCCAATAAAACTTAACTATTTTTCACTTTAACTTCAATTATTAGTAAATAATAATTTATTGTATCTGTGTATAATAGAAATGTAGATCATACTATTATTAAAGTTCATTTTTAAAATGAGCTATAAAGAAAAAAAATCACAAGTGAAGAAAAGGAATCCTCATAAACTTATCAAAGTACAAAGCGGCAGTGCTATGTTTTTTCTGAGAGGAAGCTGTTAAAGTGGATATCTAATTTAAAACAACATAGCGATTTCTACTTATACTTAATAATTATGTCTACCTATTTATTTCAATTATCTCACACGCAGTATATGAAATTTACACATTTTTCAAATAGAAGTCAATTTTTACCCATTTTCCTCCAAAATTGTATGCTACATTTTTTCATTTCTCTTCCTCCCCCTCGAGGTGCTATATGATATCTTGTAACGTGGTTTTCAACTCCGTAGCCCGATCCAAGCAGCTTCGGTCGAGGATTTACGACCATCAGATCGGCGGCTTTAGCTCGACGCATGGGGTAGCAGCACAAACCCCACGCTTTCGGCCTTTTCTAAATTAGTTTAATTCTCTTTAGTAAGTACCATTCAAAATTTATATTTATACTACGCGTATGGATTAGAGCGTGTTTCCTTTCAAGTTAATTGTAAAGATAAATGTTTTGTATTTCATTCTAAATGGTGCAAGAAGAACAAAAACTTTCAGAACATATTACGATTTGTTAAATTTATGTAAGCTTATAGAGCGCTTATGAATGGTTCAATACATTCAAGTTATAGCAGCAAGAATTACGATCATTCTTTGTGTTACTTTACCTTGGTTGTTTCCTTACCAACTTACATGAGTCATTTATTTAATTGTGAAGGCTGTGCACTTACTAAGAAAACAAGAAATGAAATTAATAGGCCCAGCACGCAGTTATTCTGGGTTACACTTTTGTAAAACAGAGCTAGTAGTTCTGAATAACTTCACTAAATTAATGTAGTGGGTAACTTGGGTGATTCACGGATTTGTTTATGACAATCCAAAGCTACAATATAGTAAAGGGTGTAAGTAGCTTCTTTTATTGTGCCTAAACAGCGGTACACTCTTAAGGATTTAAAATATATTTCATAAATATAAAAATGATACTAATCTCGCGTTTTGATTCTTCGTGTCACAGATGTAACCTACAAATACAAAAACCAATGATTTTTTTCTTATTCCAGAAATCCGAATGTGTACCAGAAAAAGAGTAGGGTTAATGAAAAGTTGCCTCGCGATCACATCAGAATTCTCTGTACTGTTCTTATTACCACCAGTATTTTGCTTGCTACTATGTGTTTTATGAACATTCGTATTTCAATGCCTCGGAGAACGCAGGCATTTTTATCAATTCTGTCTCGCATGCTCTATAGCGGACATAGGAAGTATCAGACCGGCAAGGAGGGAACATTAATTCTTCTTCACTCTACTCCTGTCATTGGTTGGAAGACCAATTGTGGCATGGTTGTTTCTCTTGGTGGACAAGTAAAGCACTGAGTTTAACACACTTTTCTCGACATTAATTTCTCTCATATATTCTGTTTATGTGATGTACATGCAATTAGAAGCTATGAATTAAAGTGATTCTGCTACTCGTCATGAAACAGGCATTCCAAAGAAAATGACTACCAGTGCTGAACTGACGGTGTGCGATGCAGGAGCAGTGAGTGGTGGTTGAAAGATGTAAGTTCGGCTTTGAAAGGAAGGGCTCTCAAAGGACATTTTCCCCACGTTTGGGCTATGAGAAAAACTTAATTGTGGTTCGCATCCGGGAGGTCCCGGGTTCAAATCCCGTGGTCCGACCAATCTGTCTGAGGTTTTTTCTTGGTTTTCCTCAGTCGCCAAGGTAAATACCGGATTGGATATTTAATACCACGACCCAAAGTTCTACCTTAAGTCTAAAACTATAGTACAATGAAAAATAAGTGGTAATAACGTATGCTACGCCACCTATCTACAGACAATGTGTGCAGTTAGGCTGGACGACACCCAAACGCCACCTGCACGGCAGAAGCAGAAGATCCGGCTGCCATGCACTGGGGTCTCTGTGGGCACGTGACGAAGCAATATGGCATTTCTAGGGATGAGACCTAGAAGGCTAACTGTTCACCTTTCTGTGTGAGGGTGGCGGTTGGACTGGACGGCACCCTAACGCCATCTACACGGCATAAAGCAGTTGGTTACAGGGATGAAACCTAGAAAGCTAACTGTTTGCCTTTATATGGGAGCGGCGGTTGGACTGGACGGCACGGTACCCTAATGCCGGCTGCACGGCACGAAGCAGAAGATTCGGTAGCTATGCGCTAGGGTCTCTGTGACACGTGACGGAGCGGGTGGTTACAGGGATGAGATCTAGAAGGCTAACTGTCCATGGTATACCGTTCTAAGAGTTATCCACCAACAGATCCCTCGCGATATGACCAAGGAGTTAAAGCGACGTAAAATAAAATAGAGTATAAAAAAACTTAATTTCTTATACGGAAGAAGTAAAATATCACATGAATAAATATGATTGTAATAATGCTAGAAAAAAGGATGAGTGGCCAATATGATGTTTTGAGTGCACAAAAGTACGTTTATTCTCAGGAGTTTGGGTCCAATAGGTATGCGTTAAACAAATTATACAAATATACGCATGAATTTTATGCCACTGCATGACTGACCACACCAAAGTAAAACACTTCTATTTACGTAATAAATCACGATTTACTTAACTAGATAGCTTACTTTCCTTACGACGAATTCAAAAAAGGATTTTACCACTTTGGAAGTTTTATAATGATTAAGAGATCGCGATAACTTACAGTTTTTCTTCATTGGACACACAATTTAGCATTTGCTTTTAAATTTTATGGGCACATAAACCAAATACCCAAGGAAGGATGCATTAGAACCTTTATTAAGAGGGAAAGGACCAGGCAGAAGAGTTCATTAACGTTTGCTCTTCTGCAGAGAGATTTAAATGTCGGCTAAAGGGATGATATAAGGAGCGTTGAATACAGAAAAACTGTTATAGTGTAATATGCATATTCATCTTCCTAAAGCAAAAGGGAGAATAACAATGGGAAAAGCTGCTTATAAAGGAATCCAGACAAATGAAATGAAATTTTTCATTACCCTTAAGTGCCCTTGCTCTAGTTCGACTGGTGATAAAGGAGGTTCGCAGACAAAAGAGACGAAAGAAATGCAAGCAACAAGAAAGAGAGAAACTTTGCTAAGCTTTTGCTTCGCTCCATTTTAAGTGAACGTAAAGATGCTACAAAGATGACATAAAAAACCGGAAGACATGGGACATTTTGAAGGGAAGTATTAAAAGAAGTAAAGAATTCGCTACACGACGAACTCCTAGATTCCTGATACCTACCAGCATGTTCAACACGATCCGGTCAGTATTGTTGGGACAGGGTCAAAGGACATACTAAATATTTTTCATAGCTAAAGCTACGAGTTATTTCTAAGCATCGATTCAGTTCGGGAGTTGTGGAGTTACGAGAGAATTTATCTAGAGTATTTGGAAATCAAAAGTAATATTTGCTAGGACTATTTATGGAATAAAATGAAGTGATTTAGTGAAACTCATTATTATTAAAAAAATTCTGATATGTTACACTCACATGACTTTCCCTACTCTTGTACAAACTATTTTTACAAACGCTTATTCTCCATATGCTTCATGTTAATCGAGATGTTAATCTTATTGCTAATTTTCTTGTAGATGCAGAGGGAATATGGTAGGCTTTAAGCGATGGTCAAATCTTATAAGAGCTGGTTGCTATTGGCGCATTTCATTCTCTTTGCATGTCCAGGACATAAAAAAATGAATAACGAATTCCCATTTGAGAAAAGGTATAAGTATTGGTAAATTTAAGGGAATAACAAGCGATATCTCGAAAATGGTTCATTCAACAACAAAAATGTATATGACGTAAATTGTGTAGTTTAATGCGATCTACATTTTTGTAGTAAAATGTTGTCTATCTACCAGTTATGCAAAAGTCGTTCACAATGAAGAATACTTTTGGAGACATTCCCAGAAAATTCGAGATATACATTTCATTTGTCATGAAAATAGCTTAAACATATGATATTTAAATCAAAATCGTTAGAGCCATTTTTGAGAAAATGAAAATTTTCGAAAAATGTTCCATGTAAAGGGTAATCTAGGTTGGGGGGATTTTCTTGAAAACCTTCGTGGCGCATCTCTGGAAGATACTGAACCTAAATACCAAGTTTGATATTTATCCGACTGTTCGTTTCTGAGTTATGCTGTTCACAGACACACTCAGGATGTTTCCAAAAATGCTTTTTTACTTTCTCTACTACGTATAGTAAGTAGGGGAAGTATTGCATTTCACCCAAAAATTCGATACCGAGATTTCACCGGAAATATATGTTTTGAGACCCACTAAATCCAAAAAAAGCATTTTTGGAAACATGTCCGTGTGTGTGTCTGTGTGTGTGTGTGTGTGTGTGTGTGTGTGTGTCTGTGTGTCTGTGTGTGTGTGTGTCTGTGAACAGCATAACTCAAAAACTAACAGTCGGATAAACACCAAACTTGGTATTTACGTTCAGTAGATAGATAGATAGATAAGGTATCTTTATTGGTTTCAAATTACTGAAGTTATTACACAAGTATTTAGTGCATGGGTCATTGACCGTACATGCATATTTAAGATACAATAGGGTGACAAAATAAACAACAGATAAAGAAAACACAACAAAAGGAACAAGAAAAAGGGAAATAAAAATAAATTACCTTTGTCTAACTGAACAAATTTGACCTAGCTTCGCGCACTTTAGCCAGAAAATTGCCCATGTTTTGCCAGTTCCTCTGGTCAGCCAGTAGATCCCAACATGCCAATCTCTTTCTTAAGGGACTTAAGAATTTTTCTTTGAGTTTAATCGTTCGCTGGTTCTCCCACTGTGCACATTCCGCCAAAATATGTACCCAGTCCTCATCCAATTCACAGAATGGGCAGATTCTCCTGCCAGAATCGTCGGACATTTTCTGTGCTCTCCAGCCCCCCAGTCTAAACCATGCCATTCCTGATCTTTCCTTTCTTCCTAAATTAAGTATATATGCCTCTTTACCCCAGTTCAATTTTATTTCATTTGCTAGACTTAGAGAAGGTTTAATTTTACAGTCCGATTCTATTTCCTGTTGGTTGATGTCTCTTAGTCTTCTTTTAACACCTTTCCATATGTTTTTGTCATTTGTTTCAGCTCTTAGCCATACTGATCCCATTCCTATTCTCCTCAAACCCCTTTCCAAATCAGCTGCCCAGAACTTAGGAGACAGGTTTTCTCGCTGGTATTTATAACATTTGGATCGTAGTGTGGAGTTATCCCCATGCATCAGCCTTAGCCAGTACTTCACTGCTCTTATTTTGCAGTGTATTGTGTCTTCATAGCATCCTACCTCCCTCAATACCCCCGAATTTGATGTGCCTTGTGAAACTCCAAGAACTCTTTTCCAAAATGCTACCTGTGTTTTATTTACATGCTCTGCTCTTTCCCATCCCCAGATTTCACTGCCGTATAACAGAACAGGCCTTATCATGGAGTTATACATCTTTTCTAATGTATCTACAGGTACATCCGGTATCCGCGAGAGGGTACGTAATAATTCATTTAACTGCCCTCGTGCTTTGTAGTTAGTTACAGATAGATGTTTGTTCCATTTTCCTCTCATATTAAACATTACTCCTAAATAGGAGAAATGTTTAACGTTTTGTAGTTCTAGCCCCTTGTAATACCATTTCTCATCCCTGCCATACACATAGCCATTTTTGAAAGCCATTGTTTTTGTTTTGTTAATGTTTACCACCAGACCCCATTGTTTACAATATTGTTCCAACCTATTAATACCTTTCTGTAAGCCTTATTTATCAATTTGGCCGACATGATTGTAGAAATTCAGGAAATACTCCCAAAAGCAAACTTAATCATAATGGGAGATTTTAATGCCAGACTCGGAAGCGAAAATATTACGGTAGAAAGGGGGGAAGCAGATTGCAGGAGAGAAGTGCGGCGAAGTAAGGATACAGTGATAAATTCAGATGGAAAAGAATTGCTAGCCTTTTGTGACGCGTTTAAATTGGAAATCCTAAACGGCAAGTATGGATCAGATAAGGAAGGGGAATTAACATTTATCAATAGTAATGGAGGAAGTGTTATAGATTATGTAATTTGTTCACAGGAAATAATACCATTAATAGAGGACTTTCAAATTTTAAATAGAGTTGAATCACACCACTCACCCATCTTACGTTCAGTATCTTCCAGAGATGCGACAGGAAGATTTTCAAGAAAATCCCCCCACCCCAGACTACCCTCTACATGGAACATTTTTCGAAAATTTTAATTTTCTCAAAAATGGCTCTAACGATTTTGATGAAAATATCATATGTTTAAGATAATGTCATGAGAAATGAAATGTATATCTCGAAATTTCTGGGAATGTCTCCAAACGTATTCTTCATTATGAACGACTTTTGCATAACTGGTAAACCATAAGAGATAGAGAAAATTTTACTACACAAAAAATGTAGATCGCGTTAAAATACACAACTTATATCATATACATTTTTTTTGTTGAGTGAACCGTTTTCGAGATATTGCTTGTTATTTCCTTAAATTTTCCAATACTTATACTTTTTCTCAAATTCGTTACTCATTTTTTTATGTCCTGGACATGTAAAGAGAATGGAATGCGCCACATAGCAACCAGCGATAAAATATTTGAAAGCTACCATATTCCCCTTGCATCTACAAGAAAATTACAAATAAGATTGACATCTCGATATCTCGATTAATATGAAGCATATGGAGAATAGGCGTTTGTAAAAATAGATTGTACAAGAGTAGAGAAAGTCATGTGAGTGTAACACATCAGATTTTTTTGGATTCAGGGGGTCTCAAAACATATATTTCCGGTGAAATCTCGGTATCGAATTTTTGGGTGGAATACAATACTTCCCCTACTTACTATACGTAGTAGAGAAAGTAAAAACAATACATACAGAAAAGCTATGAATGTCAAATTTTAATAACACAAATAATAATAAGAGGAAGGAGAAGTACAAGAAGAAGATAAGTGCGCCAAAGTTGTGCATAAGTTCTGGTGTTATCACACCGTGTACACTATACTATTTACTAAGTATAAAATCCCAGAAGAGATTTTACTCGCTTTCTTCATGTGATAACATGGTAATGGTCACAGAGTTGGTCACACTGTTCACATCCACAATTGCTGTCGGCGTCATGAAAACCTTGATTTTGCATATTTTATGGTGGTATCTACGCGCTACAAGCCATTTAACAAGATATCGCAGTTCTTGATTAGTGTCAATTCAGGATCTGTTCATCCTGACCTTCGTCGTCTAGAAGTTGGGCCAGATCTCATTTATCTTTCTCTCTCCTTTGTGCAGTAGTCTCTTCCAGTTGCCTGTGGATGACAGGGCTAACTTCATCCTGGATCGTTTCCTGCCTAAACATGCGTTCCCAAATATAATTTCATTGCATATACTACAGCGTCCACCGCATGTGGTGCCAATTGTAGTACGAATAGGCATTAAACAGTACTTAAAGGTATCATCAGTATCTTTCACCTTTTCTAGATACTGCAAATCAAAACTAAAGGCACCAAGTGACGTAAAAATGAGCTGAATGGAAGAAAATAACAGCGAGCGTTTCGTCTTTGTTTTCAAAAAGGCAGGTTAAATGAGAGTTTGGGAGAGGTACATTCTCATTTATCTGTGTATTTATAAGGCGAGAAACTAAAGCTAAGAAACTAAAACATAATGATTCCCACACAAGTGGTGTTCTCCAAACTAAACTGAAATATCCTACCCCCAGACAAAACGTTATTTGAAATTCTGTCTTCAGTTAACAAATGATTGCTGGTTAGTATTCAGAACACTCAACTTCAAACATTTGCTTTAAATATATTAAATCACTACAAAAACTGTAAATGAGAAGATATTCACGCGTAACAATTACGGATTTCATTTAAGGGGTTGTATGTACACACATCAGTGGAAATAACGGAATAGTTTAAATTGCAAACATACAAAGAGTTGCAATCAACTTATTAATACCTTTATATAGTTTTTGCTATATCTATCACATACATAGGAGGTAGAGAAGGTATTGCATTCCACCCAAAAATTTGATATTGAGTTTTCACGGAAATATATGTTTTGAGGCCCCAAATAAAATAAAAGTATTTTAGAATTAGTGTATGTGTGTGCGTGCGTGCCTGAGTGTTAGTGTGAACAGCAGAACTCATAAACAAAAAGTCGGATAAATACCAAACTTGATATTTAAATTCAGAAACTTCCAAAGATGAGAAATAAATTTTCAAGAAAATTTCCCCATCCCAAAACCCCATTACACAGAACATTTTTTCAAAAATTTTTGTTTTTAAAAAATTGCTGTAATAAATACTATATATTGAAGATATTTACATGACAAATAAAAATATATCTTTAATTTTCTGTGAATAGTATGTGTGGTTCTCTTCATTCAGAAAAAAATTATATAATCTTGTATAACTGGTAAACGTTAAGCGACAGACAAAAGCGTGCTCCTAAAACCTTTAATATCCTTAAAATACACAATTTATTTCAAATAACTTTTTGTGTCAGCACCGTTTGCCAGATATCCGTTTTAGTGGTTCGAATTGTTTAGAATCGTCCTCCGTGGTTACTATGAGTTCCCGAGGTCGCGCGTTCAAACCCGGCGGAGGGCGATGGATTTTTTCGGACATAAAAATCCTTAGCATGGTTTCCTTCGGAAGGGAAGTAAAGCCGGTGGATCCGTGTCGTATATTTACGGCACATAAAAGAACCTCAAGCCTGATAAAGAGGCCTGAGTGTAAAACTTCCTGTATTTCACGCCCAATATGGAATGGGACGCTAAGGACCATAGAGGAGAAGAGCGTCCATAAATGAAACTCAATTTATCTAATTATTTTGAGTTGTTCAGTATTTTGTCATTCTTTTAAAGTCCTGTCGATATTTAATTGTTTCTCGCGATTGCATGGAATGATTATGGAATTTTAAGAACAGCATACATATTCCAGTTCTTAAACATTTAACTATCAGATTCCCTTTGTATCTATAACAAAATGTATGATGTAACTATTTCTGCAAAGGTTTATCTCAATTCAAATTAAGTAGATAAAATAAACTTTCGTAAGAATGATTACTAATATACGATAGAGGATAGAGAAAGGCATGTGAACGTAACACATCAGATGTTTCTAAATCACATCAGGTTTCTTAAAGGTGAGAGGTATTCTTTCTCAATAGCTCTTTATATGAGAATAAAGCATAATAATTCAGAGTGCTTCAACTGTTACAGTTCAACGTTAACAAAAACAATTTGTGGCTTAAAAAATGAGTATATAGAAATGATCATATGTCGAAAGCTGAGAGTATGAAGTTACTGCAGCAAATCCTAAGTGGTGGTCAGCATATAAGTTTACTTACATATATGAGTAAATTTATTAATTACTTCGGTTCACATTAATTCACAATAAAATTCACATTCACATGTTTAAAATCACATGCAGAAAGAACTCTTCTCACTGTTGACAGTCACCTTTTATCCACATTATTTTTATCAAAAATGGATAAAATAAACAATTATAAAACCCATGTTTATAATATCAAGAGTAAACATAAATTATTGAAGCCTTTAAAGCAAATGCTTATATTATTGGGACGCATGAACTATGTACAAATAGAAAATTAAATAATAAAACACTACGAAGAGACAAATAAAGGACCATATATGAATAGTTCTCGGTATTCCACAAGTAAAATTTTTATTTGTTTATCAGTTTACATATTTTCCTTTTCTTCTGATTAATTTGGCTGTGCGCTCTTGTAGAACACTCACGCCAACCTATCCATTTGGATCTAGTGGTTTAGTGTAAGAAAATCACTAACAGCAAACTTAATATCTATAATGACTTTGAATTTGTGATGGTAAAATACTGAACTCTCATATAGGCGTCAGCTAACGGAATGCTCTAACCTTAGGGAGTAAGTCTACTTGCTCGCTGTTCTGAAAAAAGGAACCTCGATGAGAAGTGCAGGGTAGGAGGGGCAAGGACGCAGTTACTGTTGGCGAGACTAGTGGGGCAAAGAGAATGTATGTTATACGTACTTTGTACCTACGTAGTTTTGAGACATAAAGTCTTCCCTTCTTTCTCTTCCTTCCTTTCTTTCTTTCCGCACCCCTTACCAACGAAACGCGTAATTGATTTGGCTGACTATAAATTATGAGACACTAGAAATTCCGTCGCTTGGAAGCAAAACGTTTCGAACCACTTTTCACTATTATCAGCCTTAGTGGATGTGCTCCATTCCTCCCTGAAACGCTATCTTCATTCCCTCAATATACGCTGAAAACTCGCTTCTTATACTCTCTGCTCCAAGGTTTTCTTGCATAAGATTAAGTACTTTCAAACTCATACTTCTTCTTATGGCTTTATATTTTTACTTTCTCTACTACTTACTCATAGCAAATGGAGGAAGCATTGCGTTCCGCCAAAAAATTCAATACCGAGATTTCACCCGAAATACAAATTTTAAGACTCCACGAGGAAAGAAAAGAAAAGAAAGAAAAAACGCACTTTTAGAAAACGTTCTGTGTGAGTCAAACTGTGAACAGCATAACTTTAAGTCGGTTAAGTACCAAGTTTGTCTTCAAAGGATGCAATACGAATATTTTTACTTTCTCTACTACGTATAGTAAGTAGGGGAAGTATTGTATTCCACCCAAAAATTCGATACCAAGATTTCACCGGAAATATATGATTTGAGGCCCCCTGAATCCAAAAAAAGCATTTTTGGAAACATGTCCGTGTGTGTGTCTGTGTGTGTGTCTGTCTGTCTGTCTGTCTGTGAACAGCATAACTCAGAAACGAACATTCGAATAAACACCAAACTTGGTATTTAGATTCAGTATCTTCCAGAGATGCGACACCCCAGATTACCCTTTACATGGAACATTTTTCGAAAATTTTAATTTTCTCAAAAATGGCCCTAACAATTTTGATTAAAATATCATATATTTAAGATACTTTTATGACAAATAAAATGTATATCTTGAATTTTCTGGGTATGTCTCCAAAAGTATTCTTCATTGTGAACGACTTTTGCATAACTGATAAACCATAACAGATAGACAACATTTTATTCACAAAAAATGTAGATCCCGTTAAAATACACAATTTATGTCATATACATTTTTTTGAGTGAACCATTTTCGAGATATTGCTTGTTATTCCCTTAAATTTTCCAATACTAATACTTTTTCTCAAATGGGAATTCGTTATTAACTTTTTATGCCCTGAACATACAGAGAGAATGGAATGCGCCACATAGCAACCAGCTCTTAAAGATTTGACAATCGCTTAAAGTCTACCATATTCCCCTTGCACCTACAAGAAAATTAGCAATAAGATTAACATTAAGCATATGGAGAATAAGCGTTTGTAAAAGTAGTTTTTACAAGAGTAGAGAAAGTCATGTGAGTGTAACGCATCAGATTTTTAAGAAAATCTCCCAACACCAAACTACTCTTACTTAGAAATATTTCTATATTTATGACCTTCTCAAAAATGGCTCTAACAATTTTAATTAAAATATCATATGCTTAAGATGTTTTCATGACATATTAAAATGCATATCTTAAATTTTCTGGGAATAGCCCCTCTACATTCTGAATAACTTCGGTATAATGGTAAGAGATAGACAAAACCTTACTACGTAAGAAATTTACATCTTGTTAAAGTGCGCAATTGAAAAGGTGAGATCAAAAATGTTCAGGGAATAAAATTTTTCAGGAGAGACAAAAAACTAAATATTTCTCAAAATACTTGTACAAGCCAAATTTTCCTAACTCTAGGTAATTGACATTCGTGTGGTCAGTATTCATAGCAATTATGAATTTCTTATGTCTTTTCTCTGACAGTTAATAGGTGTACAAAATGAGTGGACTTTGGAAGTTTTGTAACTCGTGGGACACCATTTGGAATAAATATAAATGTGATCCAAATAAGTGTTATTAAATATAGCAAAATGCAGTGATTAAAACCAGAGTGTTTCTAACATTCCTATGAATAGATATGAAATTTGCATTGAAAGATTACACTTGATTAGGAAATATAGAGAAAAAACAGTACTCTAGATTATGAAAATGCTGCACTCTACTCTCGGCATTACTTACAAAGTTCATTTACCTATTTCCTGTAACCCTATCATAATTAAATGTGTCGTCATATCCAACAAAGGGCATAATGAAGTTGACAGCATCTGGTTGTAAGTACTTCATCAAAGAATTGACATCATCTTAAGATTAATTAATATGTACTATCTCATCATCAGTTTCAACGGAATCAACTAACAGCTGTTTGGTGACGGCAGCGCTATTGAGGACGGTTGGTGAGATCAAGAACTTACCTGTCCAGGACTTGGGATTCCCTTCAAATCATTACAACATTCAGTTACAATTATATAGGGGAGTGGAATGGAAAGCAGGGTACTTCTCTTTATCACTAGATGCGGCGCACTTGAAAGTAGAAGATCGTACAAAAGAAGCATTTCGTATAACTAGGGACTTGGGATGTTTTGAAATCACTGTTTCAATTTATGTCAAATAATTATTTTTGAAGATGTTATATTGTTGTAGGAGTTGTATTATATTTCAACTGTTGGGGAACCGAACTTGTAGTAGTTGAAACCGCACGTATAGTAAACAGTTTCTGATAGCCTTCGGCCCAAATGTATTTTTACTGTTTCTTTAAATATTATATATTTATGTTTGACTCGGCTGCGTCAGTATTATTGTAAGACACATGCATGTCTTGGCAGGGTTGTGGTACGACTAAGAATGTAGGCTTACACAGATTATAATTTTACTTCACTCCTTTTACAAATAGTTGATACGATTTAAATAACACTTCACTGATATAGAGAGCTGTGAGATTCTTTAATTAATTACTTGCGCTTTTTAACACGTAAAACTATTTTCGTCTCACACGAATACGTATTAAATTTCTTGAAGACACTTTTTGCGTCTGGTTAGTAACGCTGTCTGCAACCAACTGAACTCTAAATTTGTAACATTTTCTCCTTTTTAGTTTCTAATTGGCTAATCCTAATCCAATAGAATGGTTTTGTTTAACTAAAGCTTTTTCTGGTTGTTGATTGACTATTTTTATAAACTGTTACTAAAATTACATTATTGCTTCCAAGAATCACCAGTAGTATTGTTAAACTCTCAAACTCATTATTGTCTCAAGGTTACCTCATTGTTAGCAACTTTTGACCTATTTCTCATAGCTCCTACATTATTAAATTACATAATACATTCACATACCATGATTACACATGGACACAGTAATATAAACATATACAATGATTGTAATATATAGTTTTTATATATTGTTACATATACATATTGTTTTAAGGCGGGCTGTTATATTTTTTATTATATAATTTGATTGAAATCATTTAAGTGTTAAAAATACTGCCTCATTTCGTGGCGTTAACCGTTTCCGAAATATTGTTTATTATTAGTGTGCATTTTAAAATACTTATATTTATTGCTAGTAGCAAGTTATTGTTCGTTTTCCTGATCCTCATGCAAAGAGAATGGAGTTCCAAAGCTATCACGTAGCGACATGCTTTTTAAAAATCTCACTATCGCTGTAGCTACTGTATCCTCATACTTAGTACGAAATGCCTAAACGTTTAACGAAATTTTAACCCATTTACCAGAGGAATATGTAAGAACAAGTTTTTGTAAGAATAGTTTGTGGAATAATGAGTAGAGAAAGTCACTTAAATACAATACCTAAAATTTGTCAAATATTATGGGCATAGTATTTATTTGCCAGGAACTATGGATCAGTTCTTTCAAGGCAATCCAAGTTTCCACTTCAGGCAGAGCAATACCTTCTCTAAGAATGTTAAACTTGAATTTTCGACATTTCAATAGATATTGTTGTTTTAATCCATTTGAGTTTTTTAGAATCATTATGAAAGTCCATTGTATGATACAATGAAAAATAAGGCTTTAAAGATGCATTTTTGAGTTCATGTAATAGATTAAAACAAAACAAAAATCTGAAGTGTTATGTTCACATGACTTTCTCTAACCTCTATCACTTATTAGTAGGTATATAAATTACTCTTACGGAACTTTATTTTCCTATATGCTTCATTTTAATTGAGATAAACTTTTCAAAAAATATCTGCATTATATATTTCGTTACAGATACAAAGGGTATAGTGGCAGTCGAATGTTTTAGAACTGGACAATATACGCTGGCCTTCAAATTCCACACTATTATATCGCGAGAAACATCTGAAAGTTGACAGGACTTTAAAAGAATCACTAAGTATTGAACAATTAGCGCATTACTTTTTCGTCTATCGCTTAACGTTACCAGTTACACAAGATTATAAAAAATTCCTTCCGAATGAAAAGAACTTCACAGGCTATTCCCAGAAAAGTCAAGATATACCTATTATTTTCCATGTGATATGTCATCATTACTATATGGCATTTTAATAAAAACCGTTAATCCCTTTTTATAAAATAAAAAATTTCGAAAAATGTACCATTTAAAGGGTATTTTGGAGGGGATTTTCTTAAATCTTGGTGTCACATCTATGGCAGATAACTTAAATACCAAATTTGGTATTTATCCTACTTTTCGTTTTTAGGTTATGGTGTTCACAGACACGCACACACACGAACCGTTTTATAAAATGCTTTTTTTTGGATTCAGAGGGCCTCAAATCCTATATTTCTGGTGAAATCTCGATTTGAGCGGAATATAATACTTCCGCTACTCACTACACGTAGTAGAGAAAGTAAAAACTATATTCAAAACAAAATGTACTAAATGAATGTTGACCTGTATTATTAATTGGATGTATTTAACCGTTATATTACGCTTTCCTAAGCTTTCGGCAAAAATTACAATACGCACATAAAGGCTTTGTGCAGTTAGAGCTAATATCCAAAAGCGAGCACTCCTACCGTAGCACCCCCTAATTCAAATTTGTGTATAGAAGCTAAAGCATAAATTATTTTAAACAAAGTAGACAGTCCTTCTCCAGGAGCTAATTTGTCACAACTGTAGAGAATGACTTGCAGCAGGCCCGAGAGGCACAAGGCGGAAAGGAGACAGCCGGACTGAAGAAGGGCTTATCATCAAGGAAGGGATCAGTTAGAGTAGAACAACTCACCAAATCAACAAAAGGATAAGCTTGTCCGGGCTTATGTTCTCTAATCGCCTTTCTTCCTCGAAAAGATTCGTACTTAAAAGAGTAATATAGAAAATGTTCACTAAATCGGGTGCATTCATTAGCAGAATGCGAAAAATAAAAAATTATCTCATGTGATACATTCACATGACTTTCTCTACCTCTATCATTTATCAGTAGATAAAGATTATCCTTAGTCAAGCTAATTTCTCTATCTACTAATCTTAATCCAAATAAACCTCTGCAGAAATAGCTGCATTACACATTTCGTTATAAGATACAAAGGGAACAGCGACAGTCAAATGTTTAAGAACAGGGCGCTTTATGCTGGACTTAAAATTCCACACTGTTTCTATGCAATTACGAGAGAAAACTGAATATTTAAAGCACTTTTAAGAGAATGACCAATAAATCAACAATTCGAACCTTTAATAACGGATATCCCAGAAACGGCTTGTGGCACAAAAAACCTTAATAAAAATAAATTGTGTGTTTTAACGATGCCTACACTTTTGTGTAGCACGTTTTGGTCTGTCGCTTACCGTTTACCAATTACACAAGATTATATAAAATTCCTTCCGGCTGAAGAGGACTTCATAGGCTATTCCCCGAAAATTCAAGATATACATTTTATTTGCCATGTAAATATCTTTCATGTATGGTATTTCTACAAAAAATCGTTAGAGCAAATTTTTGCAGAATCAAAAATTTCGAAAAATGTTCTATATAAAGGGTAATTTGGAGTGGGGTGTTTTGTTGAAAATATTTGTGTCGCATCTCAGGAAGATACTGAACCTAAATACCAAGTTTGGTATTTATCCGATTTTTCGTTTTTGAGTTATGCTGTTCACAGACTAACACACACCATCACACACAGAATTTTTTATTCATCGGGCCTCAAAACATGTGTTTCCAGTGAAATCTCGATATCGATTACAGTAATCTCCCTACCTACTATGCACGTGGTAGAGAAGGCAATACCTAGCAACGTTTCAAATATCAGTCAAGGCGTTTTAAGCCATGTTATATCACTGGCGTTATATCGAGTCACTAAGAATAAATACATTATGAATGTAGAGGTTACTAAATTATCAAACAGTGCTAAAATATATGAATATGTTATGATCTATAAGTGTTATTGAGTGAAATATGTTTAGAAGTAAAGCTAAAACTAAAACCCTATTATTTGCATTAAACATACCTATAGATTTATCATATGTGGTATATGATGGAATCATATGAATTAGATATCCACAGAATTATCTGATCTTATATCACTACAGATGTAATGTATTTAGAAATTCTAATTTATACAGTTTTAATTCATTGCAACTCTTGAGAGTTATTCTATAGTCATTCTTATTTATAACCCGGTAATTTTAGTTTCATAAATTCATTTTATTTTCATCTAATTGTACATGTAGTATTATTCTTGTAATTAAAGTGGTATATTGCCACATGTTATTTATATAAATGCTTGTTTTACGAAATACATTTAACAGTGCCTACGTTTTAATAGAGATAACCTTAATTAGCAAGGTTACTTGGTTTGAAACAGTTGTACTTTAAACATGGAAACACTAATATTCGAATATACCAATGTTAATACTTCCTTACCTCAAGATTAGAATTAATTTATTTATTATAATGTGTACTTATATATACACAGCAGCAGGTTTTATGTACAGCTTGCAGCTATGGTATTACCATTTATAAAGTTGTTATGAACTACTGGAAGAAAGGTATGAGTATACAAGAAATTTTAAATTTAAAACAGGAATATTTAGTTCAATTAAGTAATTTTAAATTACATGAACAGGAGGTATTTCTAGAATTATAACTCTACAATAAACACTGATAAACAATAAATACAACTCAGATAACATAATTTAGAAGAGCATCAGTAGAAAGATAAACTCCAGCATAAAAAATGAACACATAGAAATTTCTTATTTTGAATATATCGATGACAAAAGCAATATTACAGTTTGTGGATTTGGCGGGTTTTTTTCAGATTCTTAATTTTAGTTTTAGTATTATACTATTTCAACATTTTCAAGTGCGGCATTAAAAATAAAGTTATATAAATGTATAAAGCAATTTATTGTATAATACCTGAAACTGTATGATTTAAACTGACGGAAAAATAAACTTGTATAGAAAAAACTGAATTGCTAATTGAAGTTTAGTAAAAACATTGTCAATTCCTGAGATGTTTTCTTCCGCCAAGTCAGGATTAATGTTCATCGTTATTTCAGGTAAATACTAATAATGGTTCACTTCTAAATGCACGTGAAATAATTTTGTAAACATCACACTCAAAAGAGTAGAAAAATTGGTGAAATGTTCAACAAATTCTAAAAGAAATAACAAAACTTTCTTTAAAAATTTCAGAGTATGTAAACTGTAACATCATTTGTTCTTTATGAATATTAAAAATAAGCATTTTCTCTCCGAAAATGTATGCTAGAATTTCTTTAACGTGGAGACAAATATTTTCTGCGGTGTCTTGGCATTCCTTGTAATACAGAATACCTTTCTATACTGTAACCATTGCTCTTTGTCATAGCCTACTATGTGCTCAGAATGCTGTCGGAAAGACAAAGCGAAAATGCAACAAAAGCATTTGTGTTATGCAGAATCATTTTTCAAGACTGCTTGTAGGCTGACATGCAGTAAATTGAATTTGGCGCAGACAAACTGGTTAAGAATATCAGCTTCTAAATCGGTTCGGTTTTGATTTACCGTTAGTAGCATCTAGTCATAAGTCTAGAGCGGTTTCTGTCTGCTTCACCATTACAACACTGTAACAAACATATGTTTTCCATTGCAATCAGATTACAGAAGCTGCAACAGGTCTGGCGAATAGGAAGATAAATGTCGGTGCGTGATTAGCCCAACATAGCAGAGTTTTTCACTTCTTCGCAGCCGGAAATTTAGTCCCTTTGTTTCCAACACAATCGCGCACTACTCCTCATTTGAAACCCTATCACGATCATTAGTGGTAAATCGGTTTGCAGCACATAAGCCTACGTGAGCCATATTTTGAAAGCCTGCCAAGAGCACTAGAGGACTACAAATTCTTTGTTACCACAGGGAATGTGTTCATTGAGGCGATAACGCTCGTACATGCGGTTACATACATTGTTGTTTCAAATCCCTGAGGTAGATTTTGATCGGTCATTGTGTCCGAATGGCTAATATCCATGTCATAAATTTTCATCTAACACTTTTTTTCTGGGGAACCAAATATGCTAGAGTTTCAATCATTTAATCCATTTAAAAATTTTGATATGCTATGACACACAACTATTTCTATCCAATATCATTCCGTGGAAATATTCTAAATTATTCATAATTAACTTGTGTCATACTTACTACCAGTTATTCATGACAACCATCATAAGAATTCCCAGTAAATGGCTTCAATAGGATGCTAATACTCAGTTTGTTGCAAGAAAAATTCTAAAGTAGTTCAAACGTTTACTCAAAAAGTATTGGAATTGTTCTATGCCACAAACAAAATTTTTTACACAAATTGTGCAACATTTTTTAATCTTTTACGGTTTCCCAGAGAAAATTAAACCAAAAATAAGGCAAAATGAAAATGATGTTATCGACGCTTATAAGCCATTTCAATAATTATTTGCCATCCCAGTATTTCAAACTGAAATGTAATCAACTTCAGTGAAGTCATTTTGAAGAAAATACAACTAAAGTAATCTTTTTGCAGTTAAGTGTTGTTTGGGTTGTGTCGTTCGCAAAAGGTGCTCGACTTAAATATAAAATTTCACATTTTACGACTTAATTTTTGAACTATGGTGTTCACAAATAAACAGATGCGCTTTACACACATGTTAACAAAAGATCTTTTTTTGATCCAGGAGGCCTCAAACCATTTTATCTGAAAGTGCAGTATCGAACTTTTTGTGAATATTCAGTGCTTTCTGTACCTTAGGTAAGGACTAGAGGAAGAAACAATTGTCCATATTTGCATTTATTTTGATGGATTCAAATGCGAGTGAGCTCTCAGAAATGCTTAGGAGCTAAACGAGGTGAGAGAGTTATGCTCCCATTGGTATTGTAAAGAAATTAATAAACGTAAAACTATGTCTACCATATACAATCTGTACTAAAGCCAATTATACTGTATTAAATTTAATTTAAAATCCCTAAGGGATATAGGGAGGTGAACTGGTTTTTTGGTCTAGGAACCGTGGAGCATTTTTTGAAGTAATTATTGCGCTTTTAGGAAAATGCTATAGAAGCCGGCTACAATCAAATGAAATGCGATTTCTCCAAGTGTAGCAGGAATAACCCGACTAAATGCATCAAAACTAAGGAAATAATAAATAACCTAAGAGTTATCAGCCGCAACGGCCTTTAGCTTGAAGAAGAAGAATTACAACAAGAAGTTATATAAGCTATCAACGCTTTATTTTTATTCTATTTTTCACGATAAAAAAATTGAAGTTTTTTTCTAACCTGTTAAAAACAGGCTACAGATTACTGGTTTGGGACGCAATACCGCATTTTAAGTAAACAAAGAAGTTGACGGTATCAGTATTATATTGGAGGATTTTTTTAAAAGAAAAGCCAATTTGTAGATAAAACAGAAACTATAAAACAGTTTAAGGTACCTTTTTACTTTCTCTACTGCGTATAGTAAGTGGGGGAAGTATTTATTCCACCCAAAAATTCGATGTCCGAAATTTCGCCGGAATTATATGTTTTGAGGCCAACTGAATCAAAAAAGCATTATTAGAAAAAGGTCCGTGTGAGTGAGTGAGTGAGTGAGTGAGTGAGTGAGTGAGTGAGTGAGTGAGTGAGTGAGTGAGTGAGTGAGTGAGTGAGTGAGTGAGTGAGTGAGTGAGTGAGTGAGTGAGTGAGTGAGTGAGTGAGTGAGTGAGTGAGTGAGTGAGTGAGTGAGTGAGTGAGTGAGTGAGTGAGTGAGTGAGTGAGTGAGTGAGTGAGTGAGTGAGTGAGTGAGTGAGTGAGTGAGTGAGTGAGTGAGTGAGTGAGTGAGTGAGTGAGTGAGTGAGTGAGTGAGTGAGTGAGTGAGTGAGTGAGTGAGTGAGTGAGTGAGTGAGTGAGTGAGTGAGTGAGTGAGTGAGTGAGTGAGTGAGTGAGTGAGTGAGTGAGTGAGTGAGTGAGTGAGTGAGTGAGTGAGTGAGTGAGTGAGTGAGTGAGTGAGTGAGTGAGTGAGTGAGTGAGTGAGTGAGTGAGTGAGTGAGTGAGTGAGTGAGTGAGTGAGTGAGTGAGTGAGTGAGTGAGTGAGTGAGTGAGTGAGTGAGTGAGTGAGTGAGTGAGTGAGTGAGTGAGTGAGTGAGTGAGTGAGTGAGTGAGTGAGTGAGTGAGTGAGTGAGTGAGTGAGTGAGTGAGTGAGTGAGTGAGTGAGTGAGTGAGTGAGTGAGTGAGTGAGTGAGTGAGTGAGTGAGTGAGTGAGTGAGTGAGTGAGTGAGTGAGTGAGTGAGTGAGTGAGTGAGTGAGTGAGTGAGTGAGTGAGTGAGTGAGTGAGTGAGTGAGTGAGTGAGTGAGTGAGTGAGTGAGTGAGTGAGTGAGTGAGTGAGTGAGTGAAACAGCATAACTCAAAAACTAAAATAAGCACCAAACTTGCTATTTAAGTTTAGTATCTTCCAGGGATGCGTCACAAAGATTTTCCCTAAAACTACTCTTTACATGGAACATTTCACGATAATTTTGATTTTCTAAAAAATGTCTCTAACGATTTTGATTAAAGTTCCGTACATTAAAGATGTTTACATGACAAATAAAATGTATATCTTGAATTTTCTAGGAATAGCCTTTGAAGTCCTCTTCATTTGGAAGGAATTTTGTATAATCTTGCATAACTGGTGAACGTTAAGCGATAGACGAAAACGTACTACACTGAAATGCAGATTTCTTTATAAGACACAATTTATTTTAAATAAATTTTTTGTGGCATAAGCCATTTCTGCGAAATCCGTTATTAATGATTCGAATTGTTAATTGTTTTAAGTCCTTTCAGCATTCAGCGGTTTCTCGCGATTACATAGAAACGGTATTGAATTTTAAGGGTAGCATATTGCGTCCAGCTCTTAAACATCTGACTATCGTTGTATCTATAACTGAATGTGTAATGCAGCTATTTCTGCAAAGGTTTATTTGGATTAAAACGTAGTAGATATAAAAAAGCTTTAGTAAGAATTGTTTGTATACTCACTAATAAACGATAGAGGGTAGAGAAAGTCGTGTGAATGTGTCACATCCTATTTTTACTTTCTCTACTACGTATAGTAAGTAGGGGAAGTATTGTATTCCACTCAAAAATTCCATACCGAGATTTCACCGGAAATACATGTTTTGAGATCCCCTGAATCCAAAAAAGTATTTTTGGAAACATGTCCGTGTGTGTGTCTGTGTCTATCTGTGAACAGCATAACTCAGAAACGAACAGTCGGATAAACATCACTTGGTATTTAGGTTCAGTATCTTCCAAGGATGCGACACGAAGGTTTTCAAGAAAATCCCCCCACCCCAGATTAGCCTTTATATGGACATTTTTCGAAAATTTTAATTTTCTCAAAAATATCTCTAACGATTTTGGTTAAAATATCATACGCTTAAGATATTTTCATGACAAATAAAATGTATCTTGAATTTTCTGGGAATGTCTCCAAAAGTATTCTTCATTGTGAACGACTTTTGCATAACTGGTAAACCATAAGAGATAGACAAAATTTTAATACACAAAAAATGTAGATTGCGTTAAAATACACAATTTATGTCATATACATTTTTTGTTGAGTGAACCATTTTCGAGATATTGCTTGTTATTCCCTTAAATATTTCAATACTTATTTTCTCAAATGGGAATTCGTTATTCATTTTTTTTGTCTTTTATAAGCAAAGAGTATTAATCTGTGACAAAGGGAATGGTGCTGTACCTAGCAACCAGCTATTAAGATATATGTATGTGCTTAAAGGCTACTGTATTTCTATATTGCCCTTGTAAATATATATTCGCCTTACATGTACAAGAAAATTAGCAATAAAATAGAGTCTGCAAATGTTTATCTCGATTAATATGAAGTAGATGGAGAATAAGAGTTTGTAAAAATAGTTTGTACAAGAGTAGAGAAAGTCACGTGAGTGTAACACATCAGATTTTTACTTTCTCTACTACGTATAGTAAGTAGGGGAAGTATTGCATTCCACCCAAAAATTCGATACCGAGATTTCACCGGAAATACATGTTTTGAGACCTCCTGAATCCAAAAAAAGCATTTTTGGAAACATGTCCGTGTGTGTGTCTGTGTGTCTGTGTGTGTGTGTGAACAGCATAACTCAAAAACGAACAGTCGGATAAACACCAAACTTGGTATTTAGGTTCAGTATCTTCCAGAGATGCGACACGAAGGTTTTCAAGAAAATCCCCCCACCCCAGACTACCCTTTACATGGAACATTTTTCGAAAATTTTAATTTTCTCAAAAATGGCTCTAACGATTTTGTTTAAAATATCATATGTTTAAGATAATGCCATGAGAAATGAAATGTATATCTCGAATTTTCTGGGAATGTCTCCAAAAGTATTCTTCATTGTGAACGACTTTTGCATAACTGGTAAACCATAAGAGATAGACAAAATTTTACTACACAAAAAATGTTGATCTCGTTAAAATACACAACTTATGTTATATACATTTCTTTTGTTGAGTGAACCGTTTTCGAGATATTGCTTGTTATTCCCTTAAATTTACCAATACTTATACTTTTTCTCAAATTCGTTATTCATTTTTTTATGTCCTGGACATGCAAAGAGAATGGAATTCGACACATAGCAACCAGCGTTAAAATATTTGACCATCGCTTAAAAGCTACCATATTCCCCTTGCATCTACAAGAAAATTAGCAATAAGATGGACATCTCGATATCTCGATTAACATAAAGCATATGGAGAATAGGCGTTTGTAAAAATAGATTGTACAAGAGTAGAGAAAGTCATGTGAGTGTAACACATCAGATTTTTTTATGTCCTGGACATGCAAAGAGAATGGAATGCGCCACATAGCAACCAGCGTTAAAATATTTGACTATCGCTTAAAAGCTACCATGTTTCCCTTGCATCTACAAGAAAATTACCAATAAGGTTGACATCTCGATATCTCGATTAACATGAAGCATATGGAGAATAGGCGTTTGTAAAAATAGATTGTACAAGAGTAGAGAAAGTCATGTGAGTGTAACACATCAGATTTTTTATACTGTTTCAAACTGACTCTGCATAACACAATTCCGTTATGATTTAAACAATTGTTTTGCTTTAGGATAATTTTTGTGGGCGCTCTACATAGAGATGCATTGACAGTCCATTTATTTGGCATAAACGTCTTCTGTATTGAAAGTGGTCTGTGATAATCTCGTGCTCAGCTGATAGCAGCATGTATGAAAGATTCATGAAGCCCAATGCTTAAGAACGGTCTATGCTAGCAAACATTACATCAAATACTTTCTTTAAGTTCAGGAAAACATTGTCCTACATCATTAACACTTGGAGTACCAAGACGTTTGTGCTACTCATAAGATTCATCAGAAATACTACCACAAACCACGTAATAGAATTATCTATTTTCATCTAGACTGCTACCATAAATGATGATCCATCACTTTTTATACTGCCAATAATAACTTTAACATATTTTACCTTTAATCATTAATTTAACGCCAACACTTGTTTTCTTAATGCTTTTTATTCTCACGACATCTTTATCCTATTGTAAAGGGTCGTAATAACCATTCTCAATATTGATTCCTAGCTCATCTTCTTCGCGTAAAATAAAAGGGTCTTAACCTTCTGATTCAATATAGGGCAACGATTCAAAGCAGAACAGTCTTTCATTGTCTTTCAGAGGTCTTCGTGCCAAGTTAGTACAGAAAAAACACAATATTACAGATAAAATAATATTTTATGCGTTTTAAGCCTTTACACGCGTTACTGCAACGTGAAATACGAAATATGTTTACCGATAAAATTGACCGGCTGGTCCTAAAAGGTAGAATCATGAAATAAACACATTTATAATTATATTCCAAGAATAAAAAGTTAAAGGGTCTACAGTTACTAAATTCCTGACAATTCACTTCACCTCGTTCAAAAGTTTGTGGTATATACACAATTATAAATCATTAACTGGTGAATTTACATTACAGTGTTTTGATATTTACTTATTAATAGGCACCGGCTGTTACAGAGTAATTATATATGACCTACCTTTAATATTGAAATTCATGCGTACATTTTCCATGACATTTATATAATATGTTTCATAACAATGTTACACACAAGATTACAAGTTTATAATATCATGTAATTATGACAAGCAATATCTGAAATTCTCAAATTGCTGTAAATCATGACGTTTGTATGAAGCTTTCCTGTCCATACTGTGGAAAATTATAAAAATGATTAAATATTCATATAAGCAAATCACATCCGCAAGAATATCGTAATACTTTAATAAGCGACTCCCAGCAAAATAACGTAATTGATAATGAGTCAGCCCCTTTAACTGAGGATGTATCGATATATCACACTCCTAATAATAATTATGATAATAATAATTTTCAACATCAACAAGAATTATAGAAATCTCTAGATAAATTTCACACCCTCATGATAACAATATTAACGATAATATACGTTTATTCTTGAATTTCTTGCCAAAGCAACTGATTTCATACCCGGACCTAAAAATCCATCAAAAAGTATATCAAAGCAAGAAGGAAATGGTAGCTTAAAAATAATAATGAATTAAAAAATTCCAGTAACCCTCAGAGGACATCCAAAAACGAACGCTAACGCCACAAAGAAAAATTTGAATATGAAATTATGCAATATGAATATTACTATCAAAGACGAAGAACAGTTAGATAAATGATTTTATCAGAGGAAATGTATAAACCCTCACTTTTTGAAAAAGATCAAATTCAGACATATTTCAGGAATGTTTTTGAGACAGTTAGTAGCAGTATAAAGGAATCTTATAGAAGTACTGAATTGACACAATCTGTGCTTGAATAAGTCCAGATATGATAATGAGTTGTATTAAAAAAGTAGCAGTTGATTCAAGTCCAGGGCTTGCTAAAGTCATTATAAAAGCTATTAAAAATTCAATATAATATTGATTTAAATCTTAAACATAATGTTGAAAACAGGTTTTGTACCTGATAAATTAAAAGACACCATTTTACTCCACAAAGGTGGTGATAAGCAGGATTTAAGTAATGGAGACCCATTAGTATATCTTCAGTTATTCGGCGTGTTTTTTCGAAACATGGCATTATGAGAGAATATATGTCTCAATCCATTCCAAAGGGGCTTCGTTATACACTTGGTACTTTTATCAACGCAAACTTAGTTGAAGAATTTTACGTTCTGCAACTTCGCAAAAGCGCTCTGCTGGTTTAGTTCTTTTATTTTTTATATCTCTAAGGCATTTGGCAATATCGGATATACTCAGCTTATCTCTACAATTGAATCTTCAAATCTTTTGATCAACCTTCTGGCAGACAACGTCACCCGTATTCATTTCGGAAGAGGGAAAACCGAACAACCAGCTTCAAAAGAGGCGTCATATAGGGCGATCCCGTCTCCCAATTCCTATTCAATTTAAGTATTAAACACATATTAAATGAAGCGTCATAGAAAAATATGGATACAAATTGTGCCCTGAGACTGGTCCACTAACAGTGCTTCGTTTTTCGGAAGATATAGTGCTAATTGGAAAGGATGAGGACGTAGTTAATGATTTAGTTACATTACATTTAGTCATCAGTCTTCTTCAATAAATCGGCTTAAACATCAATAGTGAAAAATCGAAAGTAATCCTGATCTATAAGAATAAACTTGATACAGGAGCTATTAAAACAGTTTGTGGTGACATAAAAGTCATTGCTGCTGAAGATAAAGTTAAAGACTTAGGAGTGACGTTCAATGATTCATTAATTTTTATCTCTAATGAGATTTTACATAAATTAAAATCATTTAGACACCCTGACTTGTACACATATGCTACAGCCTCAACAAAACTTGCTAGTGGTTAACCAATTTATATGTTCATCTTTGATTTCGGAAGATTTCGAAAGCACTTTTGTTAAAAGCTGACAAATTGACTTGAAGTGCTGTAATAGAAATTTTTCATCCTCCTAGTGATACTTCTAACTTAATGATTTACACGTGTCACAAATTCATGGGTCTTTCGATAGTGCGAGCTTCTTGGGAAGCTTTTCTTCAACAATTAAACATCAACAATTCCTACACTTTAGTCGCTGGATGAACGTTACATTAACTCTGTACTAAATTATGTTTACATCAAAAACAAATGTGTCTCTGAATTATAACTGGAACAAGCGGACGCACACAAACCAGTAGACAGCTGAGACGGATTTTACAAAAAAAGAATATATAGATTGGTATTCCTACCCGCATAAAGGCATCGACTTATTTTCACATGTTCCAATTGTAAACAGCTGAGTTATAAATAAAAAGGGCCTAAGTAGCTCTGAATGGAGAGATATCTTCAAGGTGAATGCAATGGTTGTTCTTGTTCGTTCTCTTCCTGGAAGTTCCTCAAGTACCAATCGCTACAGAGATTGCAGTGTGTATGAAACCGTTCCTCACGTGCTTGGGAGCTGTTCTCAGGGAGAACTGTTGCGAATTAAACGGCATAACACTATTCGGTCATTGCTAGCTAAAGCGCTTCATGAAAAGGGATTGAAAGTATATGAAGAAGTACACTGCTTGTCAGATGAAGGAAGCAGTATGCCCAGACATCGTAGCCATCAACAAGAAGAAATCCGAAACAGAGATAATAATTGACCCAAACATCAGATTCCAGACTGGAGTGGATCAACCCCAAGAAGTGACCAAAGAAAAACAATTAATTTATGAACCCACTGTGCCATACTTCAAAGAGTATTACAATATCAATAAAATTTCTATTACAGGTCTTCTTTTTGGATCATGTGGGACAATAATAGAGGGATTTGCAAATTGGAGGGACAAATACAAAATTAGCCAAAGTAATTCAGGACTCTAATGTACAATATATTATAAAAGAATCAATAACGATTTTATAAATCATGTATGTGGTATTAGCAGCACATAATTTATGGATATTGATTTTAATAATCTTAATATACAAAATACTTCTATTGTTTTTCTTCATATATAATAATTTTGATGTTGTTGCCTAAATATAATATGATATTGTTCTGCATTCATCATACCTATTTTATATTGATATTATTATATTTCCATATTTTATTATATTATATCTATTATATATCTATTATATTTATTTTATACGAACACCTAGTCATTGTAGAAAAATGTTATTTTTGTGCTCTCAAAAATGTTTATTTTTCAAAAAATAATATTTTTTTCAAATTTGGAGGTATAACTTAAAAACGTATATTGTAATTGCGCAACAAATTGCATCCTGTGGAGCATTTTGAATATGGAAAACTGCTGAACAAAGATTTACGAGAAATCAGGGTTTCAAATTTGTTCATGCCCATTAATAAACATGCACCTGTCCATTTATAGCTTTACTTAATTGGTGGTTAAATTGGTGGAAACGATAGGAATGATGTTAACTTTCAGCAGAGTTAGCAATCTAATCGCCAGATACCAAAGAGGCTTATATTCCGTATATAAAGGTCATATCAACCTGATCGGTTAGGCCAAAAGTAGTCACAAACACGTCTGAGGACATACAGTACATCTCAGAACACTCAGGTATTGTTACTATGGAAGAAATCAAGCCGTAAATGATGACCACGAAAGGAGACATTCATTCATTCCAATAATGTATTCATTACTAGCACTGATTGTGAGAAGGTTAACAGTTGAAGATCCCTTATAAAATCTCAAGTCTATAGAGACAGTGAAGGAAGTAATGTAATTGCTTCACGATCAATGAGTATTGCCTAAAGAGCTCAGACTACTGGACATGTATTTTTATTACAAGGATAAAATCTTATGTAGGCAACGTCCCCAACCAAGATTCGATCATGGGTCACGAATTGCAATCAAATCCTTGGTGATATGTATGTTCAAAACCATTGAAAGCGTTTTTCCTCGATCATATTGGGATAATCATTTTTCTAAACTTGAATGTTATTTCGGTTTTGCATCTACTTCGTTTCTTCCCTTCCCTCTCATTTTTACAAAAAATAAATCAGCAAACAGCCTATCCTATGTTTCTGAAAAGCCAACCAAGAACACAATCCACTTTTTAGGCTTCGTATCATACTTTAATATTGATAAAAAGAAAGACTAGAACGATAAAGTCTCAAAATGATGTATTTCAGGGTGTTCCCTACCTCCATCGTTTAAAATCGCTTACATACAGCTCGATCAGAAAATATATCTGCTATTCAATCATGAGAATCTCAGTTTTTGAGAAGTAAACATTGAAGACTTGAGCCAAGTAGCAGCATCTCTTTACGTCCTTCAGCATATAAGATCCAAGTTGAAACTCATTCTTTTAAGGCAGGCCTTGGAGGAGCACAAGGAGAGGATGTTTTCTGCATCAGCTATTTTCTTCTTAAGCTTAAGCTGACTTTCCATGATGTTCATTTTACCTGAACAAGAAAATGAATTGTACTATAACTTTGGTAACTTCTATACCGGGTAGCTTCAAGATAGTCTTGAAACGTATTTATTTGTAGGTGCTCTTGATATTAATTAGTGCTGCACTGTTACTGAAATTTTGGTTGTAAATCTTAGTAATTTATGAAATAAAATTATAAAATGATGTGAAGCAAACAATCTGGATGTTAATAAATATAAAAGGGTAGATTTAACTTTTAATATAGGACATTCTAGTTCTGATAAACAAGTTAATTTTTCTAAAACTTCCTCGTTAACGTAACTTAGGATGTGAACATCATGTTATTTATATTTCACATAAAATTAGTAAAGGATTATATAATTATAAGTCTTAATAATTATGTATGTCTGCCCTCTCTATTGTGGGGCACTCATATAAATTAGTGTCTGCAGAAAACGGCCTACAAAATCATTTCTGGAGTTCTACTTAGCACTCATTGTAAATCATTGTTTGTAAAATTGAATATCTTAACTCCTGACATCAGTGTTCATTTGCTTCTATGTGAAGAAAAATATTATTAGTTATTTATTATGTATAACTGTTCATAGGTACTCTACTCGAAACTGCTCCAATATTTATATTCATAAAAACTAATTCTCGAATTGTTTTAATCCAGATTAAAAATAGTCTTGAAACTGGATCCTTAAACTTGTACAATATTTTGCCACATATATAACGTATCTGCCTGCTTGCAAGTTTTTCCACAAGCTCACAGTATTCACAATAATCATATCTTGAAGTATCTCTGAAAAGTACCTTTCTCCACTTACCTGCACCTTTGAATACAGGATGACCCTACTTAGATAAGTGTTAATTCTACAGAAATTTTAAAGTATTATATTGAATGCCGAAAATCTTTTCAGCTTTTAAACTTTGTGTTTCTACAAAGACTATTAATATAAATGAATGTTAGAGGTAGTATAATAAAATGTGCATTCATTATATATGTATTCATGCTTCAAATTATTGTTTTTGAAATCGGAACAAAGGATTAACTAAATATAAATTTGTGAAAAATCAAGATATGAGTTCGTTTTAATTTTCATCCATAATAAACATTCTCTAGAGTAAAAGCCCAATATAATGTTTGCACTTTTTTACCGTTAACAGTAATTTTAGTTTTTCAAATGATTTTCAAGTTTCTAAAACCACTAGTATGCTTGAAAGGAAATTGATTTCATCTCATAAAATTACGTTGAAATAACAAGATATATGCACGATATCAGCATAACGTTCTCTACATTGTGCAATTATTTACTCTGCACTTATCTGTCACATGATAAATAGGAGAATTCGATATCGAGATTTCAACGGAATTGCATGTTTTGAGATACTCAATCCAGAAAAGCATTTTTAGAAAACCTCCACGCGCGCGCTTGTATGTATGTGTTCGTATGAGAGATAAATAGTATAACAAGACGAAAATTGGTTGAGTATATATTTTATTATATATTGTATTAAGTTTTTTACAACTACCCCATCAATATTACACTTTACATGAAATATCTTCGGTTATTTGTTATTTTCTCAAAAACCGCAGCGAAATACGCCCTATCAAGGCGCTTAGCATAGCAGAAAAATTGCATTCGAGTCACTTTTGGCGCACACTCGCACAAACACAGCTTATTCGCCGTATCACAACTGAACTGCTGAAACACGACTCAACTAAACTGCACGGTCCATTTTTCACTTCGTTACTTTTTCTAACAGAACTCAACTCAACTGCGCCCCCAGCAAGAGCAGCCCCTTATATAATTCCGCAAACAAAGCGGAACTTTCTAGAAGCAGATCCTACTCGAAACGGCTCAAAGGAATCCTCTGGAGTGGGGAAGCGTTATTGTTCTACACACCTATGATTCCGGAGGGGACAGCCATTAGCCCCACCCGCGGCCAGAAGACGACCCGATAGACGTCGCACCGCCGGTCCATAGATAACTTGAAAGGCATGAAGAGTCAAATGTATGTCTTGAATTTTCTGTAAATAGCCTGTGAAGTTTTCTTCTTTCGAAATGAATGCTATATACCTAATAAGCTGTATAAATATGAAACCGTAACACGCTGACAATAATTGTTGCATAAACATGCAGATCTCGTTAAAATATGCAGCTTCAGTCAAATAAAAGTTGTACCAATAACCATTTTTGAGATATCCACCGTTGGTTTTAATTTTTCAATATCCTTTGTCATAGAGTCTTGAAGTACTAAGTCATTTGTTTCTTGCGAGGATCGTGGGATGACTGAAGAAAGGCTTCGAGTTAACGCGCTTGTGAAGACGAAGAACCGGCAGCGTAAGAGCTGGCCGCAAAATAATTTAAATGCCTGCATTCTGCTAGAGAAGTCATGGCGATATGTTCTGGAACACAATGGAAGCACGTACTGCTTGAGGATATTATGCAGAGGGGTAATACAATGTTAATATGAGGCAGACCTTAATAGTCTTTCTTCCCATAACGAAGGCTAGTAATGCCTGAGGCTCGCATTCGGATTCAATTCCCGTCGACCATTCACTCTCGCCTTGGGTTTTTCGTGATTTCCTGGTCGGTAGGTGAAACCTGGGGTGGTTTCTCATCCACCATGATTTCCTATTCCTCATTTCCATTTCATTCCGTTTCATCTCATGTTTCAGATGTACTTCTAGGTTTCTTGGCGTGAGGCAATGCCGGAAGATGGAGCCGGATGCTTGCTCCAAGGAAAGAGTATATTCCCCATGGACACTAGAGAGCTGCCTGGTTGAAAGGGTCGTTCATCGCCCTCTTTGGGCAGCTCCAGTAGTGAGTCGGGTTTTCGAGCCAGGAAATTTCTGTGCGTCTCTGAGGCATGTCCGCCTGCCGCCTGTAGCTCCTTCACTTCATCCATTCCTCCTTGGGTTGGTAGCCGTAATATATCTCTCTCTAGGTAGCAGTGTACAAGCGTCCCCCTCTGTTGAATATCCTATAGTCTTTACCCTAACCTATAAATCATAACTGTGTATGGTGGAATGAATCAAGTTGAAGGCATTCGCAAACTTTGATTACCACCCCCCCCCAAATGAACGAAATCATACATCTTCATGGTAACATCAGGATTCACGCCAATCTGCAAACAAGGCAGGCAAATGTGCCTTCCTCATTCTGTATATATTCCAAATGTAGTTGCTTGTATTTGGATCCAAATATAGTGTTTGTCAAGGAAATATGTAATGATTATGCAGAAATTTGGCAAATAAATACCTTAAGGCATTTCCTGATAACATAATAGCAGATATTACATGCGTAGCGTTTCTTTTATTTCTCATTCTGTATATATTCCAAATGTAGTTGCTTGTATTTGGATCCAAATATAGTGTTTGTCAAGGAAATATGTAATGATTATGCAGAAATTTGGCAAATAAATACTTAAGGCATTTCCTGATAACATAATAGCAGATATTACATGCGTAGCGTTTCTTTTATTTCTCATTCTGTATATATTCCAAATGTAGTTGCTTGTATTTGGATCCAAATATAGTGTTTGTCAAGGAAATATGTAATGATTATGCAGAAATTTGGCAAATAAATACTTAAGGCATTTCCTGATAACATAATAGCAGATATTACATGCGTAGCGTTTCTTTTATTTCTCATTCTGTATATATTCCAAATGTAGTTGCTTGTATTTGGATCCAAATATAGTGTTTGTCAAGGAAATATGTAATGATTATGCAGAAATTTGGCAAATAAATACCTTAAGGCATTTCCTGATAACATAATAGCAGATATTACATGCGTAGCGTTTCTTTTATTTCTCATTCTGTATATATTCCAAATGTAGTTGCTTGTATTTGGATCCAAATATAGTGTTTGTCAAGGAAATATGTAATGATTATGCAGAAATTTGGCAAATAAATACCTTAAGGCATTTCCTGATAACATAATAGCAGATATTACATGCGTAGCGTTTCTTTTATTTCTCATTCTGTATATATTCCAAATGTAGTTGCTTGTATTTGGATCCAAATATAGTGTTTGTCAAGGAAATATGTAATGATTATGTAGAAATTTGGCAAATAAATACCTTAAGGCATTTCCTGATAACATAATAGCAGATATTACATGCGTAGCGTTTCTTTTATTTCTCAAACTTATTGCTTATTGTATTTCTGTTTCAGCGTCCTTCTACGGGGCGAGTTACATCTCGGTTCCCCTCCAGGACGCCAAGAGCACCACTGAGCTGACATTTAAGTTCCGAACGCGCCGTCCTGATGCCATGCTGTTCCTTGCTGCCGGTCGCACAGACTACTGTATGGTGCGTTTGGAAACGGGGCGTCTGAAGGTAAGTGCTTCATTAAATGTACGCTGTAGATTCCTGTTCCAGTATCACCTTCACGTGATTTAACATGCACACTGTGCATATTAGATTCATGTAGTGCTAGATTTCAACCGTTTGCCGACAAGTCATGCAGAAATAACACATGCACAGTTCGCTCAAATGTTTCTGTGCTAATTCTTGGCCAACTGTGCAGTGCTTCAGCCGCGATTTATCAGGTATATCTTCAAATTAGCATCGGCTTTGTTGATTGTTACATTAGATGTAACCGTTAGGTCATCCGGTTGAAATATACACTACTGTAGTAGTCGGGAAACACAGAATTCGCAATATTCCAATTTCTATTACTCCACTATTGCAGGATCCAATAAACACGGCGTTCCAGACACACCGTTCTAATGGTCGGACCAGTTCGCACTCTAATAGAGATCATAACACTCTCAGTAATACTGTAATTCCTGCATTTTTTATTATGTTGTCAGTATAGCATTACTATAAAGTAATGGAGGCTAAACTAATAGACGATAACTTCATTACTTCTCTCACATCACTGATTTCAATATTTTGCTTGGGTACCAGATGTACCGTGCAACATAAAATAATTAAAATGTCTTTAACCGAGAATGGATTAAAACTTACTTAAGAGTTATTTTAGTTCTGAGGATGAAAATGTCAAAAGCCAATACTGAATGAAAGAATACACATAAAAATATGTTGTGTTACATTCACTTAACTTTCTCTACCCCTATCGTTTATTAATGTGTATACAAATTATTCTTACGAAGGTTTTACATACTCTTTCTATGCAATCGCGAGAAACAACTGAAAATCGGCGGGAATTAAAAATAATGACAAAAGTATTGAAAAATCGAACCAGTAATAACGGATATCTCAGAAAAAGCTGATGCCACAAAAACGTTATTTGAAATAAATGTTGTGTTTTAAAGAGATGCGTGTTCGTCTATCACTTAACGATTATCAGTTATACAAATTACACAAAATTCATTCCGAATGAAGAGGACAGAAAATTCGAGATTTATATATTATTTGTTATGTAAATATCTTTAGGATATGGTATTTTAATCAAAATCGCTACAGCCAAATTTTATAAAATAAGACATTTCCAAAAATGTCCATGTAAGAGTAGTGTGGAGTACGGCGATTTCCTTGAGAATCTTCGTGTTGCGTCTTTGGAAGGTGCTAAACCTAAATACCAAGTTTGGTATTTATCCGAATTGTCGTTTTTGAGTTATGCTGTTCATAGGCACACACATGCACATACACACACGCGCGGACCTTTTCTATAAATCTGATGTGATACATTTGCATGACTTTCCCTACCCTTTATCGTTTATTAATGGGTATATAAATTATTCTTGCTAAAGCGTATTTTTTATCTACTACATTTTAATCTAGATGCAAAAATAGCTAGAGTACACATTTCCTTATATATACAAAGAGAACAGATCGTCGATATAACTTACCAGGTTAAAGGTCGTTAAACTAAAAACAAACAAACAAAAAGAGAGAGAATAGCGATAGTCAAATGTCTAAGAACTGGACACTATATGTTGGCCTTAAAATTCCATACTGTTTCCATGCAATCACCAGAAACAACTAAACGTTGAAGGACTTTAAGGGAATGACAGTAATGAACAATTCGAGCCATTAATAACGGATATCTCGAAAATGGCTATGCCACAAAACGATTATTTGAAAAGTGTGTGTTTTAAAGAGATGATCTACACTTTTTTGTCCATTACGTTTACGTCTATCACTGTTTGCCGGTTATACAAGATTATACGAAATTCCTTCCGAATGAAGAGTGCTACGTAGCTATTCCCAGAAAATTATAGATATAGGTACATATATTTGTCATGTAAATATGGTATTTTAATCAAAACCGTATATATATATATACTAGGTGAGTCTTCTCAGTCTGCGAATTGAGAAGCTATGCAGTCCCGGCGTTTTACAGACTATGCTGTAAACACTGTCCACTGCATCGCGTCGTATCAATTTCGGCCGAAATTACTGCTTTGCACCGATGTGCGGCAGTGACTTGCACTCGTAGCGCTATAGTGTGCGCGCTGGCCTTCAGTGGTGAAGGTCCCTGCCACTTGAAGGTACTTTTTATAGATGACGTGCCTTCGTTGCATTCTGCTGTGCTTCCCCGTATACTAACAGTATGTCCAGATGTCCTCTATTCGAAAACATTGTTCCACAGTGAGCACGAACGACTGGAGTTTCGTATTTATAGGCAGATCCACTTTCTAGTGCATTCGGAAAGAAAGCATGATTTGCTAGAAGGTTCTCGAAACTTGAACATAAATTAATAAAAATCTCATTTGTTTGCTGTATGACTTTCCAGCATGTTAAACATTGCACTACTAGATCACGTTAACAACGAGCACCACCGCTGATTAGGGCTACCCTAATCAGCGTTGTCAGCATCTGCATTGTGCATAGTCCGTAAAATGAAGGGTTGCCTAGTTACCAATCCGCAGGATGAGAAGATTCGCGCGGTATATATGTATATTGTCACTATAACTGTTTATTTCTTAACGTGTATCGAAGTTCAGAACGACAGACTAAGAATGTGAAATCTGTGCCAGATGTTAGTCTACAATGAAAACATAGAAAAAGCGTAACATTCATCTCCTGTGTTGCGGTAAATGAAGTTACGAAATAGGTTCACGCTGACTTTTTGCTCTTCTTTGTTACTTGGCTGTGAAAAAACGCTGCTTTGAAGAAAGCACATATCTACAGTAAGATGTACCTCAAACGAATTCAGGAATGCAAAAACTTATTTACACTTCGGCGCTCTGCTAAGTTACCTTTTATAAGTCTACAGAACTTTCTGTTGTACTCCACGCAAATTACTAAGGAACTGCGTTAACAGCAATGCCAGTAAGATTGTAGTTACCGCATATTTCGTACATCATATTAACTATTTGTTTGATCTTGCTTTTGCCCATTTATACTAATTTAAGTATTCAGGGCTTCAGTGGACATACGCTATTCCTAAGCACAGCTCTGTTTATGACGGGAATGCCAACTAGATAGAATTGGCAGTAAATTATTTAGTGCGCATATGATACTGTAAAATTTAGAGGCGTTCAGTGAATGTAAAGCAAATGATTAATGGCACAACAATTTCTATCTTATAGGAAGTGTATATTTCAACGATATCTGGATATTTACTGTAGTAAGATGCTGTGATCTCTTATGCTTTTCCAGTTACACAAAATCACATAAAACTCATTTTAAATAAGGAGTGTTTCAAGGACTACTTAAGAAAGCTTAGTTTGCTTTCTATTTCTCATGTTAGTATTTCAAATATATTTTATTTTAATCAAAATGATTTAAAGATTTTTGAAAAAATAAAATACAACAAACTTTGTTTACCAAATAGTTTGGATATGGGAACTTAATAAAAATTTTCATATCGTATCATTGAAACTTTTTGGACTTAAAAATTAACTTTGTATTATTCCATCATGTCTTTCTATTTTAGGTTATGCTGTTCACACACACGCACACACACACACACTCACACACACAGACGGACCGGTTTAAAAAATGTTTGTGTTCAGGGAGCCTCAAAACGTGCATTTAAGATGAAATATTTAAATTTAATTATTAAGTGAAATATAATACATAGTTTTTCTGCCTGCCATGGCTAAGCAATAGAGAAATCAAAAACAAAATATTATGGCCCATGGATATCCGGAGGTCGACGCTGAGCGGTCCGAGTAAACAACGATAATGGCTGTCAGCGTAAATACCGGAGTGTTATCGGGAGATAACTGGAACTTTCTGGAAGCTTTATCTCTCCCTCCTCCAGAAAGCGTGTCGAGAACCTTCTGTGGAAGATTCCACTGCCTATATAAGCGAGCGCTCTCACGAGCAGTCAGTCTGTGCGTGCCGAGTTGCGAGTCAAGTTGGCGGGTTTCCCGTGCGACATCAAGAGCGTTTCTCCGAGCGAGTTGCTGACGGTTATTGTGACTACAGCGAGTGCTACTGCGGAGCGGCGGGATGTGGGGTATTATGTTCGACTCCCGAGTGAAGTGAACCATCCGGTGTGAAGAGGCTACGTCACGAAAGAAGCGAAATGATAGGGAACTGAATTAGTTCACCTTGTGAAAATACATTAGTAAAGTGAACTCCCAGTGAAAGTGAACAACATAAAAACAAAATAGTGACAGATAAATGCGGCACAGTGACAGTGAGAAAGAAAAAGTGACAGTTGAAAAGAAAAGTGGGGAAAAGTTACAGTATTTTACCACACTAGAGAGTAAACGTTACGTATAAAGTGTACTGGCATTCTTAACAATCAAAACGATCATCGTCAATTACGCATATAGCATCTTCAAACGAATGGTGGTGTTTAAAAAGTACCAATGATTAGTATTACGTTACAATTTAGCAAGAGAGGTTTAAAAAGTTCCTTGTTTAAACTGAGCTTTAGAAGACAGCTAACTGTGTTAAGATAGGAAACGAATGCCAACTATGTGCGTGACGGGTATGGTAAGCGGTTTATTTTTTCTTCTTTTTTTCACTTGATCTGACTAATCCAGTGAGTTTTATATGGGCAGTCGCGATATTTGCTTTGAATACTTCGAGGCACCAAAGAACGAACCGCTCAGGTTACTGGAAAAAGAGGAATTTATTTCATTCTGTTATTATAGCTTAACACGCAACGTTCAGTGGTGGATTGTGGAAAACAGAAATATACGCAGCGTTCTTATAAAATTCTATGTAGTAGTGCCTCCTATCAAAGTATTATATCGTTAGGTATACATTTTATAGCACCTTCAATTGCTAAATTTCAAGCTGAAATTGAGCACAGTTTGAGAAAAAAATCTGAAGTGTTACACTCACATGACTTTCTCTACTCTTGCACAAACTATTTTTACAAACGCTTATTCTCCATCTACTTCATCTTAATCGAGATAAACACTTGCGGACTTTATCTTATTGCTAATTTTCTTGTAGATGTAAGGAGAATATATATTTACAAGGGGAATATAGAAATACAGTAGCCTTTAAGTACATACATATCTCTTATTAGCTGGTTGCTAGGTGCAGCACCATTCCCTTTGCCACAGATTAATACTCTTTGCATATCCAAGACAAAAAATGAATAACGAATTCCCATTTGAGAAAATAAGTATTGAAAAATTTAAGGGAATAACAAGCAATATCTCGAAAATGGTTCACTGAACAAAAAAAAATGTAAATGACATAAATTGTGTCTCTTAACGCGATCTACATTTTTTGACTATCTCTTATGGTTTAACAGTTATGCAAAAGTCGTTCACAATGAAGTATACTTGTGGAGACATTCCCGGAAAATTCAAGATATACATTTTATTTTTCATGAAAATATCTTAAACAATGGTAATCAAATATTGTAATCAAAATCGTTAGAGCCATTTTTGAGAAAATTAAAATTTTCGAAAAATGTTCCATGTAAAGCGTAATCTGCGGTGGGGGATTTTCTTGAAAACCTTCGTGTCGCATCTCTGGAAGACACTGAACCTAAGTACCAAGTTTGGTGTTTATCCGACTGTTCGTTTCTAAGTTATGCTGTTCATAGACAGACACGCACACACCACACACACACACACACACACACAGACAAACAGACACACACACGGACATGTTTTCGAAAATGCTTTTTTTTTTATTCAGGGGGTTTCAAAACGTGTATTTCCGGCGAAATCTCGGTATCGCATTTTTGGGTGGAATACAATACTTCCCCTACTTACTATACGTAGTAGAGAAAGTAAAAAGCCAAGATGCTCATGAAAATAGATTGATTATCTTGCATTTTCCGTAAACATTCAGTTAAGTTCTCTTTGTTCTCATTTAATTTTATAGAGATTAGTGAAAAACATAAGTTTAGGACAACCTTACTAAAAAAAATCTGATGTGTTACACTCACATGACTTTCTCTACTCTTGTACAAACTATTTTTACAAACGCTTATTCTCCATCTACTTCATGTTAATCGAGATAAACACTTGCGGACTATATCTTATTGCTAATTTTCTTGTAGATGTAAGAAGAATATATATTTACAAGGGGAATATAGAAATACAGTAGCCTTTAAGTACATACATATCTCTTAATAGCTGGTTGCTAGGTCCAGCACCATTCCCTTTGCCACAGATTAATACTCTTTGCATATCCAAGACAAAAAAATCCGATGTGTTACACTCACATGACTTTCTCTACTCTTATACAAACTATTTTTACAAACTCTTATTCTCCATCTATTTCATATTAATCGAGATAAATATTTGCAGAAACGTTCTTTTGACATGTAAAGAAAATTACATTTTAAACATGGTGACTAGTTCTAAGAATATTTGACTATGACTTAAAGCCTACTAAGTTCTCTTTGTTTTATATTTGCAAGGGCAATACAGAAATACAGTAGCCTTTAAACATCGACATATATCTTAATAGCTGGTTGCTAGGTGCAGCACCATTCCCTTTGCCACAGATTAATACTCTTTGCATATACAAGATAAAAAAATGAATTACGAATTCCCATTTCAGAAAATGGTTCTTGAAAATGGTTCACTCAACTAAAAAAATGTATATGACATAACTTGTGTATTTTAACGCGATCTACATTTTTTGTGTAGTAAAATTTTGTCTATCTCTCATGGTTTACCAGTTATGCAAAAGTCGTTCACAATGAAGAATACTTTTGGAGACATTCCCAGAAAATTCAAGATATACATTTTATTTGTCATGAAAGTATCTTAAACATATGATGTTTTAATCAAAATCGTTAGAGCCATTTTTGAGAAAATTAAAATTTTCGAAAAATGTTCCATGTAAAGGGTAATCTGGAGTGGGGGGATTTTCTTGAAAACCTTCGTGTCGCATCTCTGGAAGATACTGAACCTAGATACCAAGTTTGGTGTTTATCCGACTGTTCGTTTCTGAGTTATGCTGTTCACAGACACACAGACACACAGACAGACACACACACGGACATGTTTCCAAAAAGGCTTTTTTTTGGATTCAGGAGATCTCAAAACATGTATTTCCGGTGAAATCTCGGTATCGAATTTTTGGGTGGAATACAATACTTCCCCTACTTACTATACGTAGAAGAGAAAGTAAAAAATCTGATGTGTTATACTCACATGACTTTTTCTACTCTTGTACAAAGTATTTATACAAACGCTTATTCCCCATCTACTTCATCTTAATCGAGATAAACATTTGCAAACTCTATCTTATTGCTAATTTTCTTGTAGATGTAGGGGAAAATATATTTACAAGGGCAATATAGAAAAACAGTACCCTTTAAGCACATACATATCTCTTAATAGCTGGTTGCTAGGCGCAGCACCATTCCCTTTCCCACAGATTAATACTCTTTGCATATCCAAGACAAAAACATCTGATGTGTTACACTCACATGACTTTCTCTACTCTTGTACAAACTATTTTTACAAACGCTTTTTCTCCATATGCTTCATGTTAATCGAGATATCGAGATGTCAATCTTATTGGTAATGTTCATGTAGATGCAAGGGGAATATGCTAGATTTTAAGCGATAGTCAAATATTTTAAAGCTGGTTGCTATGTGGCGCATTCCATTCTCTTTGCATGTCCAGGTCATAAAAAAAATGAATAACGAATTTGAGAAAAAGTATAAGTATTGGAAAATTTAAGGGAATAACAAGTAATATCTCGAAAACGGTTCATTCAACAAAAGAAATGTGTATGACATAAATTGTGTATTTTAACGCAATCTACATATTTTGTGTAGTAAAATTTTGTCTAACTCTTATGGTTTACCAGTTATGCAACAGTCGTTCACAATGAAGAATACTTTTGGAGACATTCCCAGAAAATTGAAGATATACATTTTATTTGTCATAAAAGTATCTTAAACATTTAATATTTTAATCAAAATCGTTAGAGCCATTTTTGAGAAAATTAAAATTTTCGAAAAATGTTCCATGTAGAGGGTAATCTGGGGTGGGGGGATTTTCTTGAAAACCTTCGTGTCGCATCTCTGGAAGATACTGAACCTAGATACCAAGTTTGGTGTTTATCCGACTGTTCGTTTCTGAGTTATGCTGTTCACAGACAGACACACACACACAGACAGACACACAGATACACACACACGGACATGTTTCCAAAAATGCTTTTTTTGGATTCAGGGTGTCTCAAAACATGTATTTCCGGTGAAATGTCGGTATCGAATTTTTGGGTGGAATACGATACTTCCCCTACTTACTATACGTAGTAGAGAAAGTAAAAAATCTGATGTGTTACACACACATGACTTTCTCTACTCTTCTACAAACTATTTCTACAGACGCTTATTCTCCATATGCTTCATGTTAATCGAGATGTCGAGATGTCAACCTTATTGCAAATTTTCTTGTAGATGCAAGGGGAATATGGTAGGCTTTAAGCTATAGACAAATATTTTAAGCGCTGGTTGCTATGTGGCGCATTCCATTCTCTTTGCATGTCCAGGACATAAAAAAAAATGAATAACGAATTTGAGAAAAAGTATAAGTATTGGAAAATTTAAGGGAATAACAAGCAATATCTCGAAAATGGTTCACTCAACAACAAAAATGTATATGACATAAATTGTGTATTTTAACGCGATTTATATTTTTTGTGTAGTAAAACTTTGTCTATCTCTTATGGTTTTCCAGTTATGCAAAAGTCGTTCACAATGAAGAATACTTTTGGAGACATTCCCAGAAAATTCGAGATATACATTTCATTTTTCATGAAAATATCTTAAACATATATTTTAATCAAAATCTTTAGAGCCATTTTTGAGAAAATTAAAATCTTCGAAAAATGTTCCATGTAAAGGCTAATCTGAGGTGGGGGGATTTCCTTGAAAACCTTCGTGTCGCATCTCTGGAAGATACTGAACCTAAATACTAAGTTTGGTGTTTATCCGACTGTTCGTTTCTAAGTTATCTGTTCACAGACACACAGACAGACACACAGACACACACACAGACATGTTTCTAAAAGTGCTTATTTTGGATTCAGGGGGTCTCAAAACATGTATTTCCGGTGAAGTCTCGGTATCGAATTTTTGGGTGGAATACAATACTTCCCATACTGACTATACGTAGTAGAGAAAGTAAAAACGCAGAGCTCGTTAAAAGTGCATAATTTATATAAAATAGCTTTTTTGACCGTCTTATATATTTCCGAAAAATGTGCTATTTTACGTTTACATTTCCGGGTTTGAAATCTATAACTTAAAAACCTACTCATAAACAAAGAGTCTGTGATATACACTCTTAGAAACTAAATTGGGATTGGAAACTGAGTACCGTCTTCACATCTATAAAAATCTTTTGCATTATACTCAATTTGGTCATACTTATAGACAGATGTTTATCGCGACTAACGTAGGTATATCAAAAGAATTAAACGTTTTATAAGCAAGGATTGGTACTGACTTAAGAAATCGTCAGTGACTGTCGCACGTCGGTTTCTTTTTAGTCGCAATTTCTTCTACATGCATTTGTCTAATATAATACCGGTCCAAGTTTTTGCAATATTGTTATAAATATTTCAAAATATCTTGAAATATCCACTATATAGATTTATCTTTAGTATCGTTCTCTCCTGTAATTTTGTATGTTGTTTTACTTCTATCAATGTTCTTGAAGTTGGTTGCAAATTATATTGATGTGAATAAATAAAAGTATCCATGTGAAGCTTTCTCTGTTTTCAAGCAGGCTCTTTATCCATATTTGCGACCTCTTTTAGAGTTAAGCAACGTCGCATTATTCATATATGCCGCAGTACATAATAAACTTTAATTCACAATAAAACTGTGTAGAACCTCTTCATCAGACCGAAAGGCTATGATTCATGTCGGAAGATCTAAAGCTCAGGTTTGTACAAATATACAGTTTTAGAAGTTACATGTTAAGGTTACAGGCTATTGGTTCTAGGTATTTTGCCTATGTGTGTAATTTAACCGCAGGCTTGGCCACTGTTGACAATTCACTAGAAAGAAAAATAAGAAAGACGACATGAGATACTTTCTTCTTCATGAAACATCTGGGTCGATTTTCATCAGCTACTCTCATCGGGTTAACTACCCTAATCATGGCTTTTTTCGTGGTTTCTCCGGATTGGTAGGGGTGGTGGTTCCCCTTCTACCATGAATTTCCTATCCTTATGATTTCCTTTCATCTGTTTCGCCTCGAGCACGGCGGTTGGTGTTTTGCGGCAGGATGGTGGAATTTGCACCTAAAACGATTTCTCCCTGGGCGCTTGGCGTGACTGCTGGGGCCCTCTTCCTTCCTAGGAGCTGTCTCGTCTATTCCTGGGACACCCAGGTTGCGGGTATCTAAAGCAGGGCTAATCGGTGTCAGAACTGGTGTCATGTTGGAGTCCTTAGGTACCCCGTCCTTGCTAGAGCATTTGATATGCCCGGATCTGGTAGACCCTTTGGGTCTTCTCTATCTCCCAGGGTCACGTAGTAAGCACAAAAGGCTCACTAGATCCTACGTAAGCTGCTGTGTTCCAGTTACTGGAGGCCCCTGCTTCTGACTACTAACTCCTACCACCAAAATTGGTCTGAACTACCTACTTTGTACTCAGAAATCTATAGCGTAATTCTCCAATCGGGACAGCTACCTCCATACGCTAATAAATTAAGTTCTATCCAACGCCAGAATGCGCTAGCAGTTCATATGATTGCTAAGGACCGTGATATTCGAGAGGAAGGGTGAACCCGATCGTTATGTCACTTGCTAAGAGTTGCAAGCCTTAGGATTTAAAAAAAATCTTACGTAAAAGTCGTTTTCGTTTTTAAGTTCGTTGAAACCGAGCGGGCCGGCATTCGGGAGGTTGAGGGTACAATTCCCCCGGCCAAATTTCCTGACCATGGGTTTTTCGGAGGTGTCCCTGGGTCGATAGGGGAATGCGTGGAAGGTGCATTACATCCCCCGAATTTCCTGTCCCTCTATTTTATCTATATTCTCATTTCACTTTTCATCTGCTTGGTCTGTTTCAGGGTTGAAAATGACGGTGGGAGGCTCAGCGTTGCATGGCAGGGGAAAAGGATGCTTTATGTAGCCCTTCGTCCCCCGGAAAGGGGGCAATCTCCGAGTACAGGACTCCCCAGGGGGGGGTGTAGGCCCGCAGTGGAGGAAGGGAACCAGTTTTACCAGCTACCATCCGAGGAGTTTCAATCTGTAAACATAGGGACCCTGCTTCTGCCCTGTCGTGCTTCCTGGTCCAGCCAACCTCTGTCTCCTCGCACCTCACCCCTCCCTACCGGGGGCACCTCTTCAGGGGCTTCAGGCACAAAGGATCTTGCAGATCGGGGCGCTAAGTTCCCCTCCGCATCTGGTTATAGTCCTAAGTCCGTTGAATTTTATATTTAGCTTGGCTGTCATAAAGCTGTACCAGATTCTAATTGTTTCAGTAAAAGAGCCACTTTTTCATAATCATTAATGCTTATCAAGACTCCCCATGCAAGTTTAGAAAGCTGTCTGTTTTCCGTATTACAGTTAGTATATGGAGTCAGGAGGATTGATATTTAGTGTTTGTAGTTTAATACATATACAGAAAGCACTCGTTTTATCACTTCTTAACAATGGTAAACTTCATCCGTTTCACCTGAGTCATAGTATATAAAACAAATTAATTTGGATACCATTATAGCTTATGTTTCAAGCTGGCCAAACTTCGTTGATTAAGGATAACTTGACGCTATCGCAAACATTAATACAGGAGGATATACTCAACATTACAGTCTGTCCGACTACTCGAACCAGGCTACGGTTTTATCTGTAGTGTACTGTATGTCTCAAATTCTACGAGCCAGCTCTTTTTGTTTGGAGCGGAGTTTGGAGCGTTCCTTCAGTTGGAGCTCGAGAAGGGCTTAGAATCGAGTTTCGTCCTTCAAGGAGATGTGTTGATAGTATTGCAAATAACCTAATTCATTAGTCGCCTGCTTCAAAATTGTAGTCTTGACAAATTCGTGTATCTGATCTCGTTAAAGTTTTGTGTGTCCGGTTATTTCGCAATACTTAAAATTGTATATTTATATTTATTTATTGTCTTTCAGCAAGAAAATATTTTTCTCTTCAATTTTGTATTTTTGCCTTCTTAAATTTTACGTGTCTTCTTGATGTTGCTTTCTTGCAATCTGCTCTTGGGTGCAGATTGAATGTTCACGTTTATGAAAATTGATTGCAAAGTTGATTGAGATTGGCCTTTTTGAAGTTAAAGCAGGTAGTTTGTATTAACTTGTCGCCTGAGTAATTATTGTTTAACATGAGAGTCTTGGCATTATTTACCCTAGGATTGCTTTTATCTCTACCTTCATGGATATGTCCTTATTTTAAACCGTGAAATGTAATTTTCGCCCCCAATTAGTTTCAATGAAATGTGTTGAATTTGTGACATATTCCAATATAACAACAAGGAACACTTTCATAAAAGCATGTTATAGTTATTGCATTATTCTTAAAACTGACTTTGTCCGCGCTTTATCGAGAAACGAATCGAAAAAAACATTAAAATGCAGCAAGTGTGACGCGTGATGTAGGGAGTAAGGTCTGGTTTCTGGTTGAAGGTGAAATATCTTGACAGGAGTAGGGTCAAGAAACTGGAAAAAATTATCGTGACGTAATGCTCATTTATTATAACTTTTCCAGCATACAGGCGGATTGGGTTCTCCATACACCAGAGGAAATCTTATTAAGCCAATGCTAAGTTCTCCTTAGCGTTAGAATATGGGGCAGTTGCCTAACATATTTTCCGCAATCATAGCAGTAGCTAACACGGTTTGGGCGGTGACCTGATGCATGTTTATATACAACTTCATTAATTCAAGATTTGGCAGATGAGGTGGATGCAGGGGGAAGGACTGATGCAGTGGTGATAGATTTTTCTAAAGCTTTTGACGTAGTGCCACATAGTTTACTCATCCGGAAACTAGCAAATGCGGGACTTGATAATCGCGTTGTATTGTGGGTAGAACAATTTTTGAAAGGGAGGACGCAAAGAGTAAGAGTAGGTAGAGAACTGTCAGAAGGGGGGACCGTAAGTTCGGGCGTGCCCCAAGGCTCGGTACTGGGCACGTTACTGTTTCTTATCTTTGTTAATGATATCCATATAAACATTAAATGCCAGATAAGACTGTTCGCAGACGATTGTATTATTTACAATAAGATTAGGAATTCCATGCATGAGACTGCTCTTCAGGACGACCTAAATGAAATCAGGTGGTGGGCCGAAGCAAACAAAATGACAATTAATGCTGGGAAAAGTAAGTCCATTGTTTTTAGCAGAACTAAGGGGAAGATTATACATAACTATCAAATGGGCGGGGAACCAATTCCACAGGTGGACAGCTGCAAATATTTGGGAGTGTGCTTGTCAAGTAATGCTGGATGGAGGGAACAGATAAATAGTACATCTAGGAAAGCGTGGAAAGCATTGCATTTCGTAATGAGAATACTGAAAAAGGGGAGCGCAAAGACCAGGGAACTAGCCTACAAATCTTTAGTGCGGCCGGTTATGGAATATGGAGTAGCATGTTGGGACCCATACAGAGTCAATCAGATTGATTCCTTAGAAAAAGTGCAGAGAAGGGCTATAAAATTCATAAGGAGAGGTAAAGATTTTGGGTTTACAAAAGGTGAAGAGAATGAATGGGAACCGCTAAAAGTTAGGCGTAAAAATCATAGATTAGTTGCGTTATTTAAAGCTTATACTGGTTCAAATGCTTGGGCGGATGTTAGAGAAAGGTTAGAGAATCCAGCACACTACGGTCGAAACGATCATCTGTTTAAAATTAGGGGTAGAAAGTGCAGAACCGACGTGGGAAAATTTTCTTTTGTTAATAGAACCATTGAGGAATGGAATGAATTGCCTGTAGCAGCCTTTCAGGGCTGTCCTCTGACCTTAAAGCAGTTCAGAAATAATATTAGCAGAATAAATGTTGGTTAATTAACTAGTGTACTCATTTCACAAACTATACTATTAAAGTTGACACTACCAGGTTGAAAATACTGGTAACTAAATATAAGGACCAATTGTAAATAGTTAAGTACCTCGAAAATAGTTACGTACTTTGTAAATTGTTAAGTACTTTGTTGATAGTTAAGTAAATTGAGAATAGTTGAGTAAATTGTGAATAGTGAAGTAAATGGTGAATAGTTAAGTAATTGTGAATAGTTAAGTAAATTATAAATGGTTCAGTAATTAGGGATTTTAAAAGCTTTGTTAATATTTAAAATTAATCATTTGTATTGTTAGTCTTGTTTATTATTATTATTATTGTAAGCTAGTCATGGTGATGTAAATTTTGTACGGTTTAATTCTGCCACCGGGAAGTACCCAATTGCAGAATAAATAAATAAATACATACATACATACATACATACATACACTATAGATAAGATTGAATTGGTGTCTGTGTGTAGGGTCAAGCGAAGGAAAACCTGCAACTGCCTAACTAGCAATGATTTCCGAATAATTTGAAACGTTAATGAATACGTTAAGAGGGTTAAGTGCGTTTGTATTTATGTATATACAATGATCCTAGAAACTACTCAATTAAATAATTCTTTCTTCATTGAGAAATTATCGACTTCTTCAGGGCAGCTCCAGACTATAATTTTTAACTGGTAATATGGAAAGATTGAAACTCTTCATATATGCCAGTATTGCCCTTATTTCCTTGAATTTTCGTTTCAGGGGATTCCTTCATTTTCCATTAAATGAAACATTTTTTGGAGATTTTATGGTATTAAACAATTTTGGAGGCAAAGGTTAAGTGCAACATTTTTAGTTTTCCTTTCTATAGACCATAGTATTATAATTTCATAAGGAATACGTGAGAATAAACTAAATGCATTAAATTGTATTCGAAATTTAAAAACTCAGCCGTACAATGCCGCATGAGGTTACGTATTGCTCCAAATGGAAAACTCGAAAGTTTAATTTTATTAAATAACACCATTTTGACAATTCCATCTCCACTGAAAATTAAATCATTTAACAATCTCCCCTTTTGAAATGAATTCTTGCTGTACCTGGTTCTTGATTTATACCAGTGCTGAAGGAGAGACATTTAGGAATTCTGACTAATATTAATAATGCACAATGCCGATATGCTTACAAATTGCTTTCACCATCAAAATGAACCAGCCTTACAAATACACGCTGCTTGGGTAATTTATTAGAACTTGCTAACTATTTTAAAATGTAAAAAATTGTATTAAAACTAAATTGTAATAGATTCATGAAATATAGTTTGCTCATACCATTAAATTAACGCAATTCTAATATTCAGTCTTTTTACATTAATGTGTTCATTATATATTGTTGAATACTGTTCTTGTTCCTAAATAAAATCCTGATAATTTCTCACATTTTTTCTTTCACTTTTCCTTTACTTAAAGCAGAACCCCTGAAACATTTGCATACCTTCAAAAGCATGTACCAATAATAGCTACATTTCTCATTATTCAACACATACTAGGCAAAAATACTTCGTGGCAATTCACTTTTCATCCTCAAGTAAGTTTAAACCAGTTCAGCTATTGACACATTAAATTGTTTCATACTATCTATTAAGTACACTTCGGTAAAAAAATAGACAACAGACTTGTTTATCATTAAAGGAGATAATGTAATATTTCATCATCAGACTTCACGGTTTAGGAGATCTCTTCTGTTTCAGCCTCATACTTCCCTCCATCGCTTTAATGGTCTTCCTGTGTTTCAAAACCTGGTGGTTTGTACATATATGTTTGAAATGGAATGTGGTATTATTCATTCTTGGTACATGATTTTTCCATTTTTCTCTGTTTGTTAATATTTTGTCATTTAGCGAAATATATACTTAATTCTTCTCTTATGTCCTCATTTCTAATTCAATCTAATCTTGTACACTCTTTTACTGTTCGGAGATATTTCATTTCTGCAGCTTCAATTTTATTCCAATCCTCCTTTTTTATAGTCCACGTCTTAGAAACATATAGTAAAACAGGAACAGCCATTGTCTTGTAAAATTTTATATTTGTTTCTCACCGAGTCTTTCTTTTCAAAGTGTTTGCTATTATTCCACAAATTTATTGGAACTTACTCAATTTATTTTTTTGTTTTAAATATTACATTGCAGCCCAGATAGTTAAAATTTCCAACTTTATTACACAAAAATATCTTAGATATTTTCCATGTTCCTGTTTTGAGTGATTCTGCAGTGCCAAATCGTTTATCCTTTTTGGAGATAATATTTGCATACTTTAATTATGTCACTGAAAGAAAAAGCAGTAGAGTGCAAAAGCAGTTGTGAGGAACTAGAGTTGCAGATTGATTCCATTTCCATGTATCTGCTTAATGGTTTGGACGTGTCCAAATTCTACATTCTATAGCCAAGATGTGGGTGCTTTATGCGAAATTTTTCACCAAACAAGGTATTGTTGTCATTGACTTTAACAGCATAATGGAGTTATAATGTGTAATAACCACGATCTAGTTATCCTGCAGAGAGTTACAGTGCTGATTATACGTACTGCATGAGCACTTTAAGCATGATGCACGCTTGTGTTGTCCTTGTACAAGGGCATATAATAGCGCATTGAGAAGTCTCTTAGGGCAGAGCCGTGTCACGAGCACAAAACTTACTCTTGAAAAGTGGTAATTCAGCTTGGTGATAAAATTGAACCGTTTTCTGGACACAAAACAGGAAGAAATGTTTGTAATAAATTATCTAATTAACAAAAATGGAATTAAAGCCTGCAATGGAATACTTTAATAAGCGGAATATTTTTAGCGAAAATAAAAGCTTCTCTGAGGTTAAGAGTGAAATGTTTATTCTCCTTTAACAAGCAAATGTGGGTTTATCGAAATTAAGGACAAGATAGGATATTACTGCTAGTGTAAATTAGTAACAATGCATTCACTTTACTAAAAGAAGCTAGAATGAATGAGATAAGGGTAATTGAGAAAGTGAGTACCCTTTATCATAAGGCAGTATTTTTTATCCCTTAATTCCTATCAATATAATTGTACAATATAAAAATAATACCTCACCTATAAGCGATCAGTAATTGCTATAAAGTGCATATTACAGTCATTGTATTATGTATATTATTTATTTATTACATAAAATGCTACATGTTGGGGTGAAGGGCAAAAGGTTACCAGGAAAAAGGAAATAATTTACATCACCCCAACACACGCATGGGGTCGCAACTCGCTGGCAGCAAAACGTCCGGGACCTTGGTGTGGAATTTAAGGCGAAGGTGTGGGTTTTATGCTATACTGAGAAATTACATTGAATATATTTCTTAATTTAGAAACGTAAGAGCTGTGAGAGTAGAAGCAAGCTGTTGTTTTTTTTTTGTACGAAACAGTGTCATAAAGGGAAAGCAGAGGGTGGCTAACAATAAGTTGTAACCTTGGCAGAACAATAAGTTAGAAAGCTAAGGAAGGCTACCAACAGTCGATGGAAAAATACTGATGTAACGTCAACAAATTTGTAAATAGTCACGTGGGTTCAAAAAACCAATGAAAGTCAAGCCAAAAGCGTTCTGCTAGAGTAGGCTTAGCCAATCAGAAAACAGAAACATTAAATTTAAAATTTTAAGCTGTGGACGCTAAGAGGTAGCGTCCACAGTCAAATCAGTTCAGTAGATGAAGCTCAGAGTGTGCAGATGTGAAATATTAGTTCAGTGCGGAGAAGATAAATTTTGACCTTTAAAAAAATGTAATTAGGAACAGATAATTACTACAATTGTAAAATACATTCTTATATATTCGCAGAGATATATATTTGTGTACTTTATAATTTTTAACGGGAATAAAGAACTTAAGAAATTCTCTGTTAACTGCAGTTCGTTAGCACACATATAGAACTTAGCATCTTACAGCTCCATACGAAATACTTCAGTAATTTGTTATTATATTCTATATTATTCAACTGCCTTCAAGAATTAATAAAGAAGCGAGAATTTAAATTATAACTTGTGTAAAGTGTGTGAAACTATTCTACAGCCGTACTACCCTTGTTAAGAGATACTTGCTCTACCAGATATAACTGACGCAGCCGAGGCATAATTTAAAATTAAATCATTTTAATTAAAATTCACAAATCACTACCTATAAACTTTATTACGAACACACACACACACACACACACACACATACGAGACACCGCCGTAATCATGAACAGTGGATGCAGCAGAGAGATTCGTGCGTATAATTCTTAGCTAGAAGCCACATTGCAGAGACAAACTGAAAACCCTGCAGTAACAAATACCTTTTAAGTGTCCACTTAGAAACTATTTTAATTATTTGTCACCAATGTTTGTAAGAAAGTAACTTGCAATGATTTCAAGTGAATAAAAATACCATGTTTTAGCAAATTCGTATCGATTTTTCTGTTCAAATCCCTTGTATCAAATGCCTGAGAGGTCGAATCAACAGTGTCCGTGCGAGATGAACATACATTAGTAGTCAAAGTGGGAACATTGGCAGATTTGAGGCACCTGCTTGTGTCATCAGGACCTACCATAATTAGTCACTGAGTAATCATCTATTCACCTGCGCCAATACCTGGTGCGGACTGCTGTACTCAAATTGAATCACGGTATCAAATTTGGGCCTCAGTGTGGTAATAATTGCTTCATACTTAGTGCCCACGTTGAGGCAAATCGAATCTCAGCGTCAAACAGAATCTCCTGTTTCAGCGCCAATATTCTCCACCTTCATGCCTTCCAAACAAATAAGTAACAGCTTTCACCTCACCGCTGTAGGGTCATATCACTAAACCAGACCAGACCGCTTCTAAGAGGAGAAGCAACTACTTCGTCCTGAGGAGCAGATAAGTATGTATTTACTTTCCCTACTACTAGAGAGTATGGGAAGTATTGTATTCAACCCAAAAATTCGATATCAAGATTTCAACGGAAATATATATTTTGAGCACCCCTGAACCCAAAAAAAGCATTTCTAGAAAAAGGTCTGTGACTTGGTGTTTAAGTTCAGTATCTTCCAAGGATACACACCAAGATTTTCAACAAAATCCCCCCACGGTCAACTACCCTTTACATGGAACATTTTTCGAAATTTTGATTTTCTCAAAATGGCTCTAAAAATTTTGATTAAAATAACATATACTAATAAATTAAATTGAGTTTTATTTATGGACATCCTTTAACTGCTGTGTTCCTTAGCCTCCCATTCTATATTGGGCATGAAAGACCGGAAATTTTGCTCAGAGGCCTTTTATCAAGCTTGAGGTTCCTTTACGCGCCGTAAATGAACGACACGCGACCACCGGCTTACTTCCCTTCCTAAGGAAGTCATGCTAAGAATTTTTACGCCCGAAAAAAATCCATCATCCTCCGCCGGGTTTGAACCCGCAACCTCGGGAACTAGAGGCTAGCATGATAACCACTTCAGCATACATATATTAACGATATGCATGACAAATAAAATGCATATTTTGAATTTTCTTGGAAAGCCTGTGAAATTCGAAAGGAATTTTGTATAATCTTATATAACTAGTAAACATTAAACGATAGATGAAAACACACTACCAAAAATGTATATCTGCTTTAAAACACATAATTTATTTTAAATGTTTGTTTTTTTTGTAGCAACAGCCGTTTCCGATATATCCATTTGAATTGTTGAATTCTTTTCATTCTTCTAAAGTCCTGTCGAGATTCAGTTGTTTCTCCCGGCTGTGTTGAAAGAGTATGGAATTTTAAGGCTAGTATACCAGGTGGCCCAACCGCACCGTGTTTGACTTGTGCAGATAACCCTTCGTGTATTGAAAGAGTTGCAGAACTCAACAGGGAAATTCCAAGCAAACACAAGTCAGTGGGGAACTGGTGCATTAGCGCCCTAAAAAATCTGCTGCTGCTGCTCTCAGAAACGTCCATATGAATACACGGAACGATTGGAACAGCCTATCAATCAATAGAGGTAAATTTACTGACGTCTATTCAATGAGCGAAGCCAGCATAAAAGTACCGTTAAATGACGATGATAATAACAGTAACAATAACATTTATAATGACAAGCGAAAAAATGATAGTGAAATGCTGCGTGTTCTCATGTTTGTTGCTTATAGTCCGTAATATTAAACAAGAACAGCGTAAACATCATTATAAAACATAGCTAAGGGCAGATAGGTCAAATAAACACATTTTCATTATTTTTCAGTCTAAAATATGAGTTTATTCTTTCGAACATAAAGTCTGTGTAACTGAAGTGGAAAATATTCAAAGACTTTTTCGGTCTATTTTGTCTATCATCACGCATTGCAAGCCTGGGAAGTGCATCTCAATGAACGCGATCCGCTCATCGTCTTTGTTGATAAGTAAAAGGAGTAGAATGAAGCTCGACTGGCCCCGTAGCTCTGTCGGTAGAGCACCTGCCTGCTGCGCGAAGGGTCCCGGTTTCAATTCCCGCCTGGAGGGTGAGAACTTTTTTCTAGCCAAGATTATTCTCTATCCTCTCTGGAGTCTGCAAGTATGAATAGAGTGTGAATATGTGTGTGGTCTAATGATTAAAGCCAACAGTTTACTAGAAACGAGTCAACACCATTGCCTATAGGCTATAATATGATCAAAAGAAAAGGCCACCGATCCCACTTACGCTAATTCGCCAGTTCCTCATTGACTTGTGTTTACTACTGAAAATTACATGATTGAGTTCTGCAACTCATTTAACACACTAAGGGATAGCTATACACTTGAAATACGGCGCGGTTAGCCACCTAGTATAGCGTCCAGTTCTTAAAAATTTGACTATCGCTATTCCCTTTACATATATAATGAAATGGTAATGTAGCTACTTTTGTAAAGGTTTGTCTCGGTTAAAATTAAGTAAATAGAAAAATAAGTTTTGTAAGAATACTTTTTGTACCCATAAATGAATGATAGAGGGTAGAGAAACTCATATGAATGTAGCATATTAGAATTTTTTTTAATTGCAGAGTTATATCACTACAGCTGGGATACCTTCGTGTAAAATTATTTACGTAAATCATAATAGTACGAGTAAAATAAATACTGCAAATCTTCAATTTTCTGCGAATAGCCTGTGAAGTCCTCTTCATTCTCAATGACTTTAGTTTTAGTAGCAAACCCCATGAGATAGACAAAATCTTACTGTAAATAAAATGTAGATCTCGTTAAGGCACACAATTTGACATATAAACGTTTTCGTGTAGTTAATCATTTCCGAAATACACTTTTTATTAGTTTGAAATTTGCAGCGGTTAAGGTTAGCAGATATGAATAAATAAATAGAATGTATTGAGTGGAAATAAATAGGCAATTTATTCTACAAAAGAAGTGTGTGAATTTTAAACTATTCACAGCATGAATAAATCCTCATGGAATATAAACATGAAATATTTATTAAACCTGAGCATAAGACTGTGTTTACATAAAATATAAAAAATTATTCTTTTCTATTCACGAAGGCCTAATCGGTCTGTTGCCTAAACGTCTCTCTCTTCTCCGGGGTTATTGAATCTTTTTGGCTACCATTTATTTTTCCATTGTTTATATTGTTTACGTAGCGTTATAGTACTTTCTTTCGACTATTCCTGTCTGAATCACCCTCTACATTACTATTGATTCTCCCTGCATATTAATTATTTACATTTTACTTGCTATCCCACTACGAACCAATAATCCCTCACATATATATTTTATACACTGTTATAAATAAATAAAGCTTAAATTGATTTATAATTGTAATTACTTGGTTTCCCTTGATATTATTTTATAGAAATATTTTTCTTCAAAGCTTTTCTTCTTCTTCTTCTTCTTATTATTATTATTATTATTCTTTGTTTTTATTCTAAAAGTATTTCACAATGCTTTTTGCGCTAAATTTTGACATTTTTCATAAAGACAAAGAATTGTAATAGTTATTTATTTATTGATGCTATTTACGGCTGTTCTCTGTTTGAATCCCGCCTCAAATTTCAAGTACTTATAAGGACTTTTTTCAGTTGGTAATAAGTAACTATTCGTCTTTCTCGTATGGAAAGAGCATGGAATTTCAAAGCCATCAAACAGCGACCCGCTTTTTAAAAATCTGACTATTGTTTTAGCCTACTGTGCCCTATTTATATCTACAACGAAATGTGTAATGAACGTTTATCTGATTAACACGAATTAGATAAAATAAGCTTTTGTTAAAATAGTTTGTAGAAGGGTGAATAGAGAAAGCCACATGTATGCAACACGTCAGATTTTAATTATCATGTTACTCATATAAATCTAATAATTGGCTATTTAATGGAAACAGAATAATTTTTGTTTATAATTCCAACACTAACTATATGATAAATGACCTTCGGAGGAACCTCGTTTCAACAAATGATTACTGATCCCAATTATTAGCCGCAGGTACCCAGAGGGCGGTGTTCGTTACCAATGAGGATAAGGATGAATGAAGGACCTGCAGCTTAGACTGCACTGTGTTGAGTTTGGGGACACTTCACATGAGCAAGTCAGAGTTGAAGGCCTGGATAGGGGCGGCTTAAAATCGCCACGCCATAGCCCGGAATCCAATCATGAACCAAGCTACCTCGCCACCCTTGTAAAGTATATTGCTCTATTTCGTAAACAATTACGTATGTGTTAAATCAACTTTTCCAATGCTTTCTTCTCACAATCTCCTTTTGTGTCTGTATTTCTGTTGTGGTGATTAAGCATTGAATGTGCGATATTGTAAGTTAATAAATAGATATGTTTAATATAAACATATTGTCACGAATATGCATTAATTAAGCAACATTCCGAACCTTTCTATACTTAAAGCCATGACAACGGGGTCGAAGTTCGCTAAACATGCGAAACTAAGGACTATAACAGAGGAATCCCGGAATATGTAAAGTGAGGCAGTATTTTTAACACTTAAATGATTTCAGTCTAATTATATAATATAAAATATAATGACAACCCGCCTTAAAGCAATATGTGTATGTAACAATATATAAAAAGTGTATATTACAGTCATTGTATTAATGTTTATATTATTGTATACATGTGTAATAATGTTATGTGAATTTATTACGTAATTTAATAATGTGGGAGCTGTGAGAATAATAGGTTAAAAGTTGCTAACAATGAGGTAACAATGATGTAACCTTGAGGCAATAATGAATTAGAAAGTTTAATAATACCACTAGTAATTCTTGGAGCAACAATAATGTAATTTTTGAGACAACTTATAAATAGCCAATCAACAACCAGAAAAAGCTTAAGGTAAATAAAAGTATTCTATTGGAGTAGGATTAGCCAATCAGAAACTGAAATAGAGCAAAATTTACAAATGCAGTTGCTAGTAGACAGCGTTCCTAACTGGACGCGAGACGCGTCCTCGAGAAATTAATACGTATTCAGTTTGAGACAAAAAATAGCTTACGTGTTTAAAAAGTGCAAGTAATTAATAAATAATCTCACAACTCTCTATATCAGTGAAGTGTTATTTAAATCGTGTCAAGGATTAATAAAAGGAGTGAAGTAAAAATTATAACCTGTGTAAGCCTACATTCTTCAGACGCACCACGCCCTGTTAAGAAATTAATGTTTCTACAAATTAATACTGACGCAGCCGAGGCAAACATAAATATGTATAATTTAAAGAAACATAAAAGTACAAAGTTGATTCCTAAAACTTGGGGCGAAGACTACCGGAAACTTTATAGAAAACGTGGTTGCAACTACTTCAAGTGTTCGGCTCCCCAACAGTCGAAATACAATAAAACTCCTCCTTCAATACAACCTACTTCAAAAGAAGCCTAAAAGAAGAAAGTGTTTAAATTTTAACATATGACAGTTTTATTAACAAAAGATATTACCTTAACCTTGCATGTTGATCACAAAGAAGTCATCGACCGAAACTCGTCCTTGCCACGAGGCAGGTGCAGAGAGCACACCGCACTGTTCCTTAAATTAAGAGATCTTGCTGCCTAAAGAGGTTGAACAATTGATCCCGAATCATAGTATCGGGATCGTTACCCGGCAATTCCACCAAATCTGTCACAACTATGGATTAATTAAGCAACTTTCCGAACCTTTCCATAATTAAAGCCATGACAAAGGGGGTGAAGTTCGCTAAGCATGCGAAACTAAGGACTGCAACAGAAGAAGAAAGTATTTAAATTTTAACAAATGACAATTTTATTAACAAAATATGTTACCTTAACCGTACATGTTGATCACAAAGAAGCCATCATCCGAAACTCCTCCTTACCACGAAGAAGGTGCTGAGAACGTACCACCTGTTCCTTAAATTAAGAGGTGTTGCTGTCTAAAGAGGTCGGACAATTAATCCCTAATCATTTTATATATAATCATTCTCAATCCTACTTCTTGTAAAGCGTCATCAAAGCCACCAGAAATTCTGGACCAACCTAGAACAAAATCAAATTACGAACATTTGAGTTGAGCCTTCCGGAATGAACAGGTCTACCAATCTCTTTCTGGGAGGGCCGACTCCATGTTAGACGTACCAACCTAATTTATATGATTTGCCACATCATGTTAGCAAACGATTATAATGTTTTAATGTTTCATATAAATTGTCAATCCTTAAAATGACAAATTTGATTTTATATCAAATAATTCCGAAAATGTTTAAAGAAAACTACCAGCAACTTTATCGCTCCTGCTTGAATAACTAATAACTAAACTCCTTGTATTCCCTTTAGAGTTAGCCTATAATATCCATTATACGCGAGCTAAGACTGCGCATTAAAGATAATGGGAGTAAGGGAACTCCTATGTGCGATGTAAACCCTGGCCATGCATTCAAATTACAAATTTAACCTACCACCCTTTCTTTTTTCAGTATGTCAGTAACGTGATTGTACGCTCTAGGCGCAATAATAGTGCTGCCTCCTTTATCCTTCGTACATACCTTTATTGTTCAATGCCCAAGAATTCTTGTCTTTCACATTCCCTTTTCACCCAGATCCGCCGCTGCTCCCAACAGACAGGCGAACACTTGCCTGGAGTTTTACTGCGAAGCGCATTGTCATTCTAGTAACAGCTGTTTAAAAACAACAAAAGCGACTTCTTTCATTTCGCTCGAGCGTGTTCCTGTGAAAGGGAACGCTGCGCCATTTGATTTCAAATCGTGGTTTTAAATTGTAGAAAAGAGATCCAATTCCACGGTCGACTGCCGAAGTGTATGCAGATTCGCTTATTTTCCGAGGCAACTGCTACTGAAATAGCATGGCATTCGTCTCTCTCATAAACACAACCATTTTGGGCCGCTGCACTCTCATGCGAATTTCATGTGCTGGTCTGAGATACTGCTTTTATCATCACTTGTCTCTGCATTTGGGAGCATCACCTGTTGATCTCTGGTGGAATAGGTGAGTATGGACACAAAAGCATTCTACGTACCAGGAAATTACGAGCATAAGTATTCTCACTACCAAACTTTAGCAGAAACATTAGGTACCACCTAGAAGAAGGATGTAGCAATTGTCTGGCGCAGGAATTCTAAAAGGGGTGTGAATAACAGATTATCGGTATTAATAAAAGACAAATAGTATTGGTGTTTCATTTTTTAAATAAGGGACATATTTATAACCAAATTATGAAGCGAACTACATATTTATTCGAAGTTAATTAAACCTTTATTTAATAAGAATTTATTCTCTTCAAATTGACATACATGTATAACAAAATTCCCAGAGATAAAAATACAAATAAACTATTTGTTCATCAGTTTCCTGATTCTTCATTGTTGCTGGTTAAAATATGTTGCTCTCTTTGCCTCAAATATTGTATGGTTCTGTGGTGTAGGGGTAGCGTGTTAGACTCAAGCTCAAAAGGTTCCGAGTTCGATTCTCTGTTACGATGAGTTACCTGGATAAGGATTTTTTTCCTTCCTTCGAGGTTTATCCTGAAAAGACGAATATCGGGTAAAGCTCTAGAGTCCCCGGACCCACTTGAGTATCCTTTCAAACATTTCGTTCATTCACCGTCCTATGCGACTTACCAGGTTAAAGGACATTAATTAATCGTAAAAAATCGTGTTAAATTTGCATGACTTCCTCTATCCTCTATCTTTATTAGTGAGTATACAAATTATTCTTACGAAAGCTGATTCTCCTATCTACTTCATTTTAATTGAGATAAACCTTTCTAGAAATGGCTGCATTGCATATATACAAAAGGAATAGCGATAATCAATGTTTTAGAACTGGACACTATACGCTGGCCTTAAAATCTCATACTGTTTCCATGCAATCGCGAGAATTAATGTTGAAAGGACTTCAAAGAATGGCCAATTAGACGGCTTTCAATTCTTTTCTCTGCGCTTGAGGCAGTATTTTTAACACTGAAATGATTTCAGTCAAATTATATAATAAAAAAGTCAATAACAGCCCGCCTTAAAGCAATATGTGTATGTAACGATATATAAAAAGTGTATATTACAGTCATTCTACACGTTTATATTATTGTATACATCTAATAATGTTATATTAATGTATTACATAATTTAACAATAGGAGCTGTGAGAATAATATGTTAAAAGTTGCTAACAATGAGGTAACCTTGAGGCAATAATGAGTAAGAAAGTGTAATAATGCTACTAGTCATTCTTGGAGCAACACTAATGTAATTTTTGTGACAGTTTATAAAATACCCAATCAACAACCAAAAAGAAAGCTTAAGTTACATAAAAGTATTCTATTGGATTAGGAATTGCCAATCAGAGATATGAAATACAGAAATTTACAAATTTAGGCGGTAGAAATCAAGTCAGTTGCTTGTAGACAGCGCTCATAACTGGACGCGTTGGTTATACAGTTTTCCTAACCGGACGCGAGATGCGTCGTCGAGAAATTTAATACGTATTCGTGTGAGACGAAAATAGTTTACGTGTCAAAAAGTCAAGTAATTAATCAAAGAATCTCACAGCTCTCTATATCAGTGAAGTTTTATTTAAATTGTGCCAAGGATTAATAAATGTAGTGAAGTAAAAAATTATAATCTGTGTAAGCCTACATTCTTCAGCCGCACCACGCCTTGCAAAGAAATCCATGTCTCTAACAATAATACTGACGCAGCCGAGGCAAACATAAATATATAAAGAAACAGTCAAAATTTACAAAGTTGATATTTTTAAAACATTTTTTGGGGCAAAGGCCACAGGAAAGTACATTTTGGGGCGAAGGCTACCGGAAACCTTTTACCATACATGCGGTTGCAACTACTTCAAGTTCGGCTTCACAACAGTCGAAACTCCTCCTAAAATTAAACTTCTTCACGCTTTTGCAATGATCCAAATTCCACTATCATACATCAGTTTGTATTCATTTAATAGTCTATTTAGCAATGTTATAACTTATAACAGCTTCTTATGTTTTATCCGACAAATTCATGCCAAATTGTAATGTTATAGTTATTGTTTTATAGTATTTAGTTTTTATTTTTGTAAACTATATATACATCTATATACATCTATATGTAAAATAGAGTTGAAAGTTGTGGAAATAATAAAGACCTGTCTATTTTCGGTTTTTCCGGATTTTTGTTAAACCGGATTACCTGCGGTCCAATATAGCATAAACGAGGTTTTTATGTATTTGTAAAGATAAGATAGACTAATGATGTCAGCTCAGTTTTTAGAGTTACAGTGATCGCGCTTGCATATCTCTTACCTCTCCCAGTTGCACACATAAGCGCGCATGAATTCTTTTCGAAGACATGTGATGTGTTAGAAGCAAATTTCTTATCCACTATAATTTATTTTCAGAGCCACTCTGTGCATTAGTCATAAAGAAATGTTTTTTTTCGCTTTACCCCCTGTTAAGTACGATAAATGTTAAGCGAAACAGTTCCAATACACATTTTGTTTTAGCTACATAGGAACGTTTCAAAAGAAGCTCTCTATAAACTTTGATATTGCATGCGCTTTGCATGGGCTGATGGGAAACGAAAGAATGGATTACTTTTTGAAATTCTTTCCTTAAAATATTAAAATTTCAAAAGGAAAGCAGGAAATAACTTGGAATATCATAAACTGCATGCTTTAAGAATGTAATACTCTTTTTGTGAGAAATTTCTGTCCATCAATTATAATTTCCAGTAATATAAAACTCTAAAATTCAGCAGAATGAACAGGACTTCGCAGGCTATATACAGATAAGTCAAGAATCACATTTTATTTGTTATTCCAGTGTCTGTAACATAACATTTCTATCAACATCGTTAAGAACAGTTTTTGGGGAAATGAAGATAATGAAAGCTTTCTCCTTATAAAGGTTGATTTAGGATAGAAGAACTTCATGAATAAATCTGATGTATTACACTCACATGACATTTTCTACTCTTGTACAAACTATTTTTATAAACGCTTATTCTCCATATGCTTCATGTTAATCGAGATCTTAATCTTATTGCTAATTTTCTTGTAGGTGCAAGGGGAATGTGGTAGGCTTTAAGCGATAGCAAAATATATTAATAGCTAGTTGCTATATGGCGCATTCCATTCTCTTTGCATTACCAGGACAAAAAAATGAATAACAAATTCCCATTTGAGAAAACGTATAAGTATTGGAAAATTTAAGGGAATAACAAGCAATATCTCGAAAATGGTTCACTCAACAAAAAAATGTATATGACATAAATTGTGTATTTTAACGCGATCTACATTTTTGTGTAGTAAACTTTTGTCTATCTCTTATGGTTTACCAGTTATGCATACGTCGTTCGCAATCAAGAACACTTTTGGAGACATTCCCAGAAAATTCAAGATATACATTTTATTTGTCATGAAAGTATCTTAAGTATATGATATTTTATTCAAAATCGTTAGAGCCATTTTTGAGAAACTTAAAATTTTCAAAAAAATTTCCATGTAAAGGGTAATCTAGGGTGAGGGGATTTTCTTGAAAACCTTCGTGTCGCATCTCTGGAAGATACTAAACCTAAATACCAAGTTTGGTGTTTATCCGACTGTTCGTTTCTGAGTTATGCTGTTCACACACAGACACACACGGTCATGTTTCTAAAAATACTTTTTACTTTCTCTACTACGTATAGTAAGTAGGGGAAGTATTGCATTCCACCCAAAAATTCGATACCGAGATTTCACCGGAAATACATGTTTTGAGACCTCCTGAATCCAAAAAAAGCATTTTTGGAAACATGTCCGTGTGTGTGTCTGTGTGTGTGTCTGTGTGTCTGTGTGTGTGTCTGTGTGTGTGTGTGTCTGTGAACAGCATAACTCAAAAACGAACAGTCGGATAAACACCAAACTTGGTATTTAGGTTCAGTATCTTCCAGAGATGCGACACGAAGGTTTTCAAGAAAATCCCCCCACCCCAGACTACCCTTTACATGGAACATTTTTCGAAAATTTTAATTTTCTCAAAAATGGCTCTAACGATTTTGATGAAAATATCATATGTTTAAGATAATGTCATGAGAAATGAAATGTATATCTCGAATTTTCTGGGAATGTCTCCAAAAGTATTCTTCATTGTGAACGACTTTTGCATAACTGGTAAACCATAAGAGATAGACAAAATTTTACTACGTGAAAAATGTAGATCGCGTTAAAATACACAACTTATGTCATATACATTTCTTTTGTTGAGTGAACCGTTTTCGAGATATTGCTTGTTATTTCCTTAAATTTTCCAATACTTATACTTTTTCTCAAATTCGTTATTCATTTTTTTATGTCCTGACATGCAAAGAGAATGGAATGCGCCACATAGCAACCAGCGTTAAAATATTTGACTATCGCTTAAAACCTACCATATTCCCCTTGCATCTACAAGAAAATTACCAATAAGATTGACATCTCGACATCTCGATTAACATGAAGCATATGGAGAATAGGCGTTTGTAAAATTAGATTGTACAAGAGTAGAGAAAGTCATGTGAGTGTACCATATCAGATTTTTTTGGATTCAGGGGGCCTCAAAACATATATTTCCTGTGAAATCTCGGTAACGAATTTTTGGATGGAATGCAATACTTCCCCTACTTACTATACGTAGTAGAGAAAGTAAGAATCTTGTGTTGCTTTTTGAAAGAACCTGGATTTATTATGGAGTTTCAATCTACTTTTGCTTTTAAGTTTTGCTGGAATGCAATACTTTCTCTAATTGCAAAAATTAAGCGGTAGAAAACGTAAAATCATTTGTTTTAGATGTTAGAAGATTTCAAAACATACATTTGTATCGAAATGTTGGGTTCGTATGGAGAAAGCAGCGGAAATTATTGTAAATCTTTGATGATGTTTTTGGAAGGCTACCTGATTTTCGGCCCTTATGGCCGGAACTAACAGAATTAATGGTATGGTATAGATTATGTTATTTTTATATGCGTACCTTTTATTAAAGATCCATGCTGGAATTTTAATTAGGAACTGTTTTGCACTCTTTTCCACCATTTTAATAGCGCTGGCTACAGTATTCTAATAAGTAATTCAATCAAGGAGAGTTCCTTGAGTCCTCAAAAGTTGTGTCTTTAATGTACCTATTAAGGAGTACTTTAAATTCCTATGGTTTTACAAAAGCCAATAATGTGTGCTTTTGTTATGCTCATTTACGTTACGTATTCAAACACGTTCTTGTGAATGTACCAACGTACAAACCTAAAAATCATTCTCCTCAATCTGAGGTGCATTGATATCTTTAGCGCAGTTCATGGAGTTGCATAAGAATTGCTAATTAAATGTATGCAAAATGAAACAGAGATGATTTTCACTCGCTACCAGCTGTTATTGTATTACTTCTAATAAAACACATTAAATTAGTCTGCAGCCAAATGGAGGGTTAGTAAGCTGTTTATTTACGCATTAAACTTAGATTTCAAATATCAACATATTTCAGCCATTCCATCTAAAATAAGTGATTATTGCAAAATTAAGTGTGTATATAGTTATCTCTATAATCTCCTTCTAGGTACCAATGCCGATAAGAAACAAAACTGAATATTAAATTAGTTTTCAAAAATTCTAAAAAGCGAAAATAACCTGCGACAAACAATACCTACACTATGTGATCAAAAGTATCCGGACACCCTCAAAAACATACGTTTTTCATCTTAGGTGCATTGTGCTGCCACCTACTGCCTGGTACGCATTATCCGCGACCTCAGTAGTCATTAGACATCGTGAAACAGCAGAATGGGACGCTCCGCGAAACTCACGGACTTCGAGCGTGGTCAGGTGATTGGGTGTCACTTGTGTCAGAAGTCTGTACGGGATATTTCCACGCTCCTAAACATCCCTAGGTCCACTGTTTCTGATGTAATAGTGAAGTGGAAACGTGAAGGGACATGTACAGCACAAAGCGTACAGGCCGACCTCATCTGCTGACTGACAGAGACCGCCGACATTTGAAGAGGGTCGTAAAGAGTAATAGGCAGACATCTATCCAGACCATCACACAGGAATTCCAAACTGCATCCGGACCCACTCCAAGTATTATGACAGTTAGGCGTGAGGTGTGAAACCTTGGATTCCATGGTCGAGCGGCTGTTCATAAGCCACACATCACGCACGAAAATGCCAAACGACGCCTCACTTGGTGTAAGGAGCGTCAACATTACACCATTGAACAGTGGCAAAACGTTCTGTGGAGTGACAAATCACGGTACTCGGTGTGGCGATCCGATGGCAGGGTGTGGATATGGCGAATGCCCGGTGAACGTCATCTGCCAGCTTGTGTAGTGCCAAAAGTGAAATTCGGAGGTGGTGGTGTTGTGGTCGTGCTTATCCTAGAGGGGGCTTGCACCCCTTGTTGTTTTGCGTGGCACGATCACTGCGCAGACCTACATTGATATTTTAGGCACCTTCTTGCTTCCCACCGTTGAAGAGCAATTCGGGGATGGCGATTGCATCTTTCAACACGTTCGGGCACCTGTTCCTACTGCACGGGCTGTAGCGGAGTGGTTACACGACAATAACATCCCTGTAATGGACTGGCCTGCACAGAGTCCTGACTTAAATTCTATAGAACACCTATGGGATGTTTTGGAACGTCGAATTCGTGCCAGGCCTCACCGAACTACATCGATACCTCTCCTCAGTTCCGCACTCCGTGAAGAATGGGCTGCCATTCCCCAATAAACCTTCCAGCACCTGATTGAAAGTATGCCTGCGAGAGTGAACGCTGCCGTCAAGGCTAAGGGTGGGCCAATACCATATTGACTTCCAGCATTACCGATGGGGGCGCCACGAGCTTGTACCTCATTTTCATCCAGGTGTCCGGATACTTTTGATCACGTAGTGTATATCGCAAACCAGTTGTGTGAGAAATAAATTTCAAAATATCACGCAAGAAAACTGAATTCATGGCATTTAGAAGTAAATACCTGTACGTTACAGTTGAAAAAATATGTGATTTTAAGCTTTTAGGCTGGGATATATGCTACTAAAGTGAACATGATATAAACAATGAACTTAATGAATTTCAAATGATGATTGGCACAACACAAATACCTCTAAGAAACAAAGCGAGGGCAAGATACAAAATTAAGCTAATGACCACACAGTTATACTCTCAAAAATAAGCAATTCATTTAATGTACTGTGATAAAATAAAATATTAGCCAGCACATTTTTACCAGCGCAGTCATCACAGGCACCATCAATGAATTACGTGAACTCATTTTGCAAAATTGATTCAGGATTAATTATTAAATTAAACATACACATAAAGGACATAGCTGTATAAACTATATATGTAAAACATTATTTTAATGGCATATTGTAATTTTAGGAACAGATGGCAATGCATTAAAGAGACTTTAATGTGAACTGAGTATAAATTAAACCTATTATACATATTTTAATTGAAAACTAAATCAACCTGACGCAAATGTATCACGTATTTTGTCAAAATAAATGGTTGAATACCTGTAGCCGCTGATAAAACAATCATTAATTTCAATTTTATAAAACATACTTCCCAATAAATGGAAATACCTTTTGGAAAGCGTGTAAGCCTAACAATTTCTGTTATTTATACTGTATTATACTTACTTTCATGGCACGCTATATAAACTATGACTAAAACATTCACTGAAGATTTATAATTCTTATATAACATTGTGTGAATTTAAAATATGATAAAAGAACCCTAAATAAATTATTATTTTAATTTTGCGAACGAAATGAATAAAATAATTGAACATAAAATGTATATTCGTAAATATCAAATATTTAGTAACGTGAGAATTACAAATGATTCCACATAACTTTAAGAGGCGTAATGGTAACCGGATTAATTCCAAGAAGGAAAATGAAGTATCCTAAAAGGTTTAAAGCATGTCTTATACCTTTCTGGAATGAGACACAGGAATACTATATTAAGGTTTCTAAAGAAGGCACACTTTTTTGTAGGCGGTTTATTGTTATTTATATAAAATGACAGAGTTTCAAAGCTGGATTATTATACATACGTTGCTGAACAGAAATAAACGATTGAATGGATGCTTGATACTACGAAAAGAAACAAGATACGAGGTAACTACAAGTTATTTTAAAATGTACTCCTACTTACTAGGAACTAGGAAGCTGTATTTTCTACATATTAACATTTTGGTCCCATATGACCAAAGTGTTAATGACTAAAGTGATTTTTCACAAATGCGATACAGCGCAAACTCCTATTAAAGGTTTATATTGTCGTAGCCTCTCTACAATATACTACTCAAAAACCAGACGGGTGGGCACTCGCTTGCAAGAGGTACGGGTAAATTAAACAAGATCTGCACATGGCGAGGCTACGACGGGGAACGCAGCTAAGTTAACTACTAAATAATTACTCTACCAAAATAATACCTGGCTTACGGGAAGGAAAGGACACTACACTACTATAAATTAAACTTTCCAAGAGTAGATGGCTAACAGTTTAATGAGATAAAGACAGATACTTACATTATCAGCCCAATGTCTGTCGGCGAGGACATCGTGCTTTAGCACGAAGAAAGCAGTTGTACGTCTTTCCTACTCGGGGCTTGCTTTCTGACTCCTTCTCAAAAACCCACGCTTAAATCTCAAGCGTCACTGACGCTATCCCTTCCCCTAAGACTTAGTTCCCCCTGACTTACCCCTACTCCCAGACAAACTGCCGTCTCGGATCTCGGTGCCCAGAGAGTCGTGTATCCTATTATCTGTGCATACGCCACAATATTTTCATTTTCATCACCTGTAAACCACTTTTTAATGTGTTTTGAAAATGCGATAACATGAAAAAATGCCCCAAATGCGAAAATTATTTTAAAATTTTATATAGATGTGAAATCCACAATTGTTTTCAAATAAAGCCTATTCTGCATTCTTTCCTTCTTTTGGAAACTTCAACTGTGAAGTTTATATACTCTTGGAATGTTTATGTCACACTTTACTACTGTTTTGGAAAGCATGACTAGCTTGATGACTTGTGGCTACAACCCCCACGAGGCAGGCTTAGGTGAAGGAGCCGTAAGAGGCCGCAGGTGTACAGGCAGACGGCCTACAGAGACGTAGAGATGTCTCTCATATTTTCAGTTTGAACACCCGCGCACCAGTAGAGCCGAAGAATCTCGAGAGAGGCGACGAAGAGACCCTAACGGGCGGAATAACGACCCTGGCGTTCGTGGGAAGAAATCTTTACAATTCGCAACAACTACGCCGTCTATCCGAAACCGCCAGCACCGCAGGACCCGAAAAAATTTAAATTAAATTGAGATTCATTTATGGACGCTCTTTAACTACTATGGTTCTTAGCGTCCCATTCTATATTGGGAGTGAAAAATCGGTAATTTTGCTCAGAGGTCTCTTTATCAGGCTTGAGGTCTTTTACGTGCCGTAAATCTACGACACGGGACCACCGGCTTTACTTCCCTTCCGAAGGAAACCATGCTAAGGAGTTTTACGCCCGAAAAAATCCATTGTGCCCTCCGCCGGGTTTGAACCCGCGACATTGGGATCTAGAGGCTAGCACGGTACCACTAGTCCACGGAGGACGACGCAGGACCCGAAGACACACCTGAAACGTGAAAGGGAAGATGAAATGAGAGCAAATGGGGGAAAGGAGAAATCACGGTAGAATACACCTACCCGGCATTAGCCTAGACGACTAGGGGAAAACCACGAAAAAACCCATAATTAGAGTGGGCGGTCACTGGGAATTGAACCCGGGATCTCCCGAATGCACGCCAGAGACTTTGCCGCCTAAGCCATCCCGCTTGGGAGCAGTTTCCTTTATTGGGTAAAATTATCATAATTAAAAAATACTCTTTCCATTATAACATTAAACATAAATTATGTCCGTTTAAAATCTGAATTTTTAGGCATAGGAAAAACAATCATAGCTGTGATCCTAATGATAATATAATTGTTTATAAGTACAGCATCAGGCTAAATTTGTGAATCAGGTCTCAGACACAGTAAATTGATTACCCTGTTGGAGGCCTCTTTCTACCCTTTTGGGGCACATTAAGTTTTGGAATGAGTTGCTAATTTTAGGCATGCGCTAAAAGGTGTGCTGGAGGATGGTTACCCACAAATATGCTGCAATTCATGAACTCTTTAAAATGAAAACGTATATATCAAAATGAAAAAATGTCCTGACACTGCTGGCCGAGTATGGCCAATAATATAAAAGATTAAGTGTAAGTAAATGTAAGATGTAATTTTTCGTGTTGTTAAAATGGATAGTGTTGATGAGAGATGTGAATATTTTCATTCCCATATCTTTCGAATCATGCAGGCTCCCGTTAAACCCAAATACCCAGAGTTTGCCCGAGCAGTACTGCATAGATGCTGAAATATGTTTCAGTAATCACAACTTAATTATTGTAACTGACAGGAGAACACAAATGGCAGAACAAAATGCTGAGGTACCTCTTATGAATTCATTCAATAGTGCTAGTGATTCGTGAACTTGCATAACTTAGGTAAATTATGTGTATTTTCCTTTTATTGTTCTGTTTTACCTATTTGTCTTTTTTTTGTTTTATGCTTAAGTCTTATCAAGGTGTCTTATTGCGTTGCTCACTTATTTTAGGTTTAAAAAATTCAAAATTTAATTTACGCACTTTTATCACGCTATAAATTACTATAACTAATAATGTGATTTTAATTTCACATTAATCTTATATATTTTTTTACTTTCTCTACTACGTATAGTAAGTAGGGGAAGAATTGTATTCCACCCAAAAATTCAATACCGAGATTTCACCGGAAATACATATTTAGAGACCCCCTGAATCCAAAAAAAGCATTTTTGGAAACATGTCCGTGTGTGTGTGTGTGTGTGTGTGTGTGTGTGTCTGTGAACAGCATAGCTCAGAAACGAACAGTCGGATAAACACCAAACTTGGTATTTAGGTTCAGTATCTTCCAGAGATGCGACACGAAGCTTTTCAAGAAAATCTCCCCATCCCAGATTACCCTTTCATGGAACATTTTTCGAAAATTTTAATTCTCTCAAAAACGGCTCTAACGATTTTGATTAAAATATCATATGTTTAAGATATTTTCATGACAAATGAAATGTATATCTCGAATTTTCTGGGAATGTCTCCAAACGTATTCTTCATTGTGAACGACTTTTGCATAACTGGTAAACCATAAGAGATAGACAACATTTTACTGCACAAAAAATGTAGATCGCGTTGAAATACACAATTTATGTCATGTACATTTTTTTTTGGTTGGGTGAACCATTTTCGAGATATTGCTTGTTATTCCCTTAAATTTTCCAATACTTATACTTTTTCTCAAATTCGTTATTCAATTTTTTGTCCTGGTAATGCAAAGAGGATGGAATACTCCACATAGCAACCAGCTCTTATAAGATTTGACTATCGCTTAAAGCGTACCATATTCCCCCTGCATCTACAAGAAAATTAGCAATAAGATTAACATATCGATTAACATGAAGCATATGGAGAATAAGCGTTTGTAAAAATAGTTTTACAAGAGTAGAGAAAGTCATGTGAGTGTAGCACATCAGATTTTTTAAGTATATAACGTGTTTATCACAATTAACTCAAATTATATGCTTTTTCTTCAAAATTCCAAATTCCAAATTCATAAACGCTACAAAATGCTAAGTGTACAAATTAAAATGCGACATTTCTGATTTCGAAATGCTAAAAATCAACACCCCTAATTATAGGACTTAAGCATTCGTGACCGCTGTTATCCTCAATTAAAATATTTTATTGCTAAGGTCATTAAGTTTAAATAAAATCCACCCTTTAGAGAGAGTTTTGTCTCATTTTCTCTGGGATCTGGCGCATTACTTCAACATGCGCCAATTTTGTGCCAGATGACTGCTTTGAGATGAAACACAAAATATTACTTTTATTGAAATATTGAAATTTTGGTTCCGAACATATGCCATTATGGTTTAGGGTTAAATATTTCTGTTTGAATTTTTCTGCTTCAGTAACAGCCTCAACGTTGTATAAACAATTGTGGTGCTTCTACAATGGTGGCAATTGTATAAGATTAACTTTAATAATATTTGCAATAGCTTTACCTTTTCGAGTTTGTGTTGGCCTCATTCATTGATATTACGAATGCAACAGACGATATTCATTTGCATTGAAAACATATGCAACGTTACGTGGATCCTGTTTTGCAAAGCAGTCTAATAAGCTAATTAACAAATTTGAGGAAATTGGTTCAGTTGCCGATAGAAAGCGATCGTGTAGACCACAATTATTAGCAACGTTGTTTTCATTCAAGGCAGAGCTCCACTTCAAATACACAATACGTAAAACTAATTACACATCACATTGGTAATCGTGTAATTAATGGACATTTTCCGAACAGTTAGTCCTCTGGGTTACCAGACACAAATTTGGCTGATTACTTGTTATAGAACTTTTTAGAATTTTTTCAAAGAAGTAGGTCTACTGCGCTGAAAAACTGAAACGAGAATGCTAATGACACAAAACATCCATAGGAATGCACGGAAGAAAAATTATTTCTTGAGGAACAAGATGGTGGTCGTATTGAGGCAGACCAATATAAAAACTATTTTTAGGAGAGCAGCGGGGATTATAAAATTCTAAGGTAGAATTATGTTATCCTATAGAGCAGGGTCATCAATCTATGGTACATGATCTACTGTAGTGCGTAAACATTTTAGCAAATAAGATAAATTAATATTTGTTTTACGAACAACAAATGTTTGAGAGTTACATAACTAAAAGAAAACAATAGACTTTACATCGTCATAAAAATCTTGTGTTTGATACCATACAAAAATACTAGGGACGTTCTTTTCAACCCTACAACAATGAAAGAGCACAACTCGGATATATTTTATCAGACAACAATGGTAAATATTTTTGTAGCTTGTTTAATTGCGAGACACGTTTACAGTTAAGGAAGCAGTGGAACTACATTATTGTTGGAAAGGTAGAATCAGACTGAAGAATTCAACGCCATAGTCGGATTTGAACGAGGATCTTCGGCTTTCCGTGCCGTTGCTCATCTACTGAGCTACCAGGGCAACATGCTGGCATGAGGTTAAATTCCCCAACTCACTGGAATTTTCCCTTAAACCACAAGGCGTAATCAAATTCATTTTGAGATAACTTACCTCCATCACTATATTTTAACCTTCCAATGAATAGGAAAGGATTGAAGAGTTTTTTCTCATTTAAATATGTAATTCTGAAACACTACATGCAAGAAATAACTAAACAAATCACCGTTATTATTGTAATAAATGTAGATAAATGGTTACTTTGACCCTTGTACCACAAAGTCACGCATTTCCCTCTTAAAATGTTATTACTAGTACAACTAAAACCTTGTGTTGAATGTAATGGTACGTCACTGAAAAAAGGTTGTGAACTTCTCCTATAAAGCATACAGAATTAATAGTCACTGCCATAGAAAAAATCATTTATCAGCGGTGTCTTTGACCTAAGTAACAATTCTGCCATGACGTCAGTGGAATATTGCTAACGTTGATGATTAGGTACAACATACCTATGGAAAAAAATCCTTGTCCTGTCCTTTTGAAAACGTTCTTCATTGGACCCTCTTTTGGCGCATTTTATTTATTTGTTTATTTATTTATTCATTCATTTCTTCATTTTAGGTCGCATGAAGAACTAGGTAATGAGCGACCATGTAACATACATATAATAGTATGTTTCAGTAAAGAGTACTGGAAATAAATGAACAATAATATTTTAAGCATCAGTCAGTATTAATATTACATTACATTAGCACTCGTAACTAAGGTGACCATATTTTTGAAACAAGAGAACGGGACATTTTAAATTTTTCTCAATGAAACAAAGGACAAAGGGGAATGTGTAAAAGTGTTTCGTCATAAATACAAAAGTTTCGAAACTAATAATAAATAAATAATGTATGACTTACATGTACAGGGTGGACCATTTAAGTTAAGAGTACAATATCTCCAAAACTAAGTGTTGTAGAAAGAAATGTCTTCAATAAAAATGACTTGATATTATGGGGGAAAATAGATGTAATTAGTCATGTTTTATTTGAAGGACGTTGTAATAGTCATTTTGGGATCAATTTAATTTGACCCTAATTGCAGGTTCCCATTTTAAAATATTAAATTATTAATTATAATTAAATCTGTTATATCAGTGAACAATTTTATTCTTTATGGCCCGTGACGCCAGCTAAATAGTACAGCAACATATTTTCCATGCTATTTTACAATAAAAGAAAAATTTTCAGTACAAAAGTGCAAATTAAATATCTGCTTTTCCAATCAAAGTAAATTAAGTGCAATTTATTAGCAGAAAAGCATATCGTATTCAGCTGTAAGTTATGATACTGTTGATTTTGTCACATTCTATGTTGCAGTAAAAGTTGGTTTTGGAGAGTGCGTTTCACAGACTCATCTATAGAACACTTTTATTTAGTTGGCTTTGGCTTTTCTATAAACAACAAACGATCGCTCTATTAAAGTATGTTAAATAATGAATACGGCGCAAACTTAACAATAATAACCATTGTGTTCTATTGGAAATATATCGTTATACCACCCGCAAAATAAGCAAATACTCGTTGAGTTCAGTATATTGCTAGGCTGTTTGCTAGAAATAGCATGAACAACGGTAATAGAAATCGACTGTGGCGATTAAAGTTGCTTTAAATATTTAGAGGATTTTAATTTAAGCTTTGATTATACCTTAATAAATTCTACGTTAACTTGTTTCAATGCATGACAAATATACCTATATACACATAATCAAACAGAGTTTTTGTACTGTTACTTTAAATCCTAAAGTATAAACCGACTAATTAAAAGCATAAAGCTCAATATCGAAATAATAAAACTACCTAAATACATATCTATATTCTCTCGTTCTTGTCAAAGGTTAATCATTTTGGCTTAATTAACAGCGGAGAAAAATCTATCTTAAGTTCTAACTTCTATTAAGCAACTATGACACACCAAGGGAAGCCCGAACGTGCGTGTACAATATCATTGTCATTTGTACATTAAAAATAAATTTAAATTGAGTTTTATTTATGGACGCTCTTTAACTACTATGGTTCTTAGCGTCCCATTCCATATTTCGCGTGAAAGACCGGTAATTTTGCTCAGTGGCCTCTTTATCAGGCTTGAGGTTCTTTTATGTGCCGTAAATATACGACACGGGACCACCGGCTTTACTTCCCTTCCGAAGGAAGCCGTACTAAGGATTTTTAGCCCGAAAAAATCCTTCGCCTTCCGCCGGGTTTGAACCCGCGACCTTGGGAACTAGAGGCTAAGCACGGTACCACTGGTCCACGGAGGACGACAAATTGTACATTAAGGTTAGTAAATATACGATCGTGGTTAAAATAACTATTATTAATGACCTATGGCGGCTTATGAAATAGAAATTTGGCCCCGCAATCGTTTTCATATTGCTAAGAAACTTAAAGATTCTTCATAGCAACATTATGGAGGATTGCCTGGAGACAGTGCGAGGTTTTCTATTAATCATGTATTCATGACGATTCATTGTTCTTAGGTTTAATAGGAGCATCGGTCATTTACGTTCCCTGCAAGAATAAACATTTCATATAAGGTGCTAATGGATGATATATGAACTACATACACCCTGTAGATAGACTTGTTCTTTAAAGGTTAAAATCGAACATTCTTAATAATTCATTAACCCGGAGAATTTGAAGAACGTCTGAAAATATTGAAAGCTACAAAAATTTGTCTTGCTCATTTAAGTTGCTGGTATTATAAATTATAGCTGCTTTTAGAACATACTTTCCCAATTCCATAATGTATATGCGCATCCGAATAGTTAACCTCAGGATTTTAAGTCCCAATTTCTGGTCTGCAGTAGTGAACACATCACATCATGCAATTTAGGATATTTCTATACAAGCAAACAGGCTTCAAATCTAATTCATGGCAATCAAATTTCAACAACCAACGCATTCTTATGTAACCAATAGTTGCTATGTTTGCATCTCAGTTGTATTCCCTAACAGAATTTTTTTTTATGCTTTTAGTTCACATAGTTTTCGACAACGCGTTATTGCAAAGCTTTATGGGAGGGGAGCGTACGTATTTGCCCCAGGCCGACAGAACTGAGAGAACCAGAAAAATATGTGCAAAATTGAGTTTTGCATCCACCGTTCCTCTCTCATAGCGATATTAAAGAAAAAGAGAGTTTAAAAAACAGGCTTCACAATCAGTGCCCTTGAACAAAGCAAGCTATGCATATTTCCTTTCATTTGCTCTGCCTATATGCCAACATCACCAATGTTCGTTGTACCTCTGTGAAATCCTTCTTTCTTCTAGCCAATTTTATTACGGTTATCTATACATTCTCTTGATTGTATATACCGGGCGATTCAACTTATATTGCGAAGTGAGAAGCTATGTAACACCAGCGCTTTGCAGGCAATGTTATAAACATTGTTTCACTGTGTCATAACTAGTTTGACCAAATAAAATGTTCTGTTTTCCAGGTCGTGATCTACCGACAGGGGTAGTGCAGGTCGCTAGAAGCACGGTCTTATTGTAGCGGGAAATCGATGATCCTTGGGTGCTGTTATCTGTTGCAGTGTTCTTCTTCCTCGGCTATTGGTGCTCGTCGGTTGTTAAGTATTCCATTCCTAGCTATCTTGTTAAATCTCAGGTTCTAGTGGGTGAGACAAGTTAAAAATACACTGCAAGTTTCCCTTGTAGCGTTGTACCGCTCGGTGACAGATACGGTCTTTATGATTTCTTGGAATTCTTGCTAGCTCGCCCGTGTCTTACAATCAGCTCTGTACAAATGTTAGATGTTGAATATTTTAACATGTTAGTGAATTAAATTATTGCTGTACAATACTTATATGTATGGTTCCCCTTTCATATGTACAATTCCTCTATATATGTATAATACATCCCCTTTCATTATGAATGGGAGTCCCGTGATTCAAATCCCGCCAAGACCGCTCTCCCGGCTGAGGTTTTTCTAGGCTTTCCTCGGGCTTCATAAATGGCAAATATCGGGAAGTACCCTAAACTAAGACCTGGAAGATTTCCTTCCCACATTTCCTTTCCCAGTTATTTCATTTCATTAATAATCAATATCCACCGTCTATGGTGTGTCGGTGGTGATGGCGGTGGCGCGGCGGCGACGGTGGTGGTGGTGGCGGCGGTGGTTGCACGCCCCCTCCGTCATGAATCAGACAATTGAAGATTACCTGCTCGGTAGCTGCTTTGACCTCGTAGAAGCAATTATGCCTTAGTGGTTAGGGCAGCGATTTTCTAAGTAAGAGGTCCTGAGTTCGAATTCCATTTCCGTCTGCAGAGTCTTATATCTGTAATGTACTTTACGTACATATGTATGTAAAAAGCCAGAATTCGTAATTGATTACAATTTGTACCACCCCTAAAACCCTGTAACATACAACCCAATATTACCGGCGCACCATGCACAACTACGACATATAACTTCAAGAAGTGGATTAGCGGTTAAAGAGCCGAGGTTCTCTAGCATCTCCTTTGCTCTCATCAACGCCACGGAACATTCCCTGAATAAAGTCTCCAGCATCATGCGAATGAAGTCGCTGAGAGTGAACTTCGGAAGCTGATTTTAAATGCTGTTCATTAACTCAATGTGGCCAGTGACAGAGAATTTGAATACCTCACCAGTGCATAAAATTGGCAAAACTTTATGCTCAGTAATATCAAGACCAATTTTAGGAACCAGAATGTTTTACCTACGTAATACTTTCATTTAAAGCGGAGCGAAATGGCTTCGCAGTAACGTGCGAGGCTCGCATTACCGAATTTCTGGCTTCGATTCTTGGTGCCGGCCACTCTCACATTGGGTTTTCGCTCATTGGCAAGGTAATTTCCCTTCTACCACTAATTTCCTTTCGCTCATTTCCTATCACTTCGCTTCTCATTTTATGTTTCAGGTAGGCTTAGAGAAGTGTCTGTAGGTATCGACAGATCGTTAGCTTGCCAGATGACAGCCTTCTCTGAATGGCCTCAGATGGGTCGAGTCTTCCCGGTTCCGCCAGAGGGAAGCTTTCTTTGAGCAGCCAAGCGTGGATTCTTTTGTTTTCTTTTTTATTTCCCTTTATACGCCGCTTTTAACTGCATTGGTCTTATCGGCAGTCTTTCCTTTGGAAATTATTGCTATTGGCAATGGTGTTAACTCCTATCCACTTGTCGTTAGGTTTCTTGTTCTTTTTGGACTTTAAATCATTAGATGACACACACTTCCAAAGGAATAATCTTCGCTAGAGAAAAATTCCAACTCCCAGTCGGGAATCGAACCCGGGACCTTTCGCACAGCAGACAGGTGCTCTACCGACTAAGCTACGGGGCCAGTCAAGCCTGGATTCGTTAGGGTACTCTGTGCATCCCTTTAGGACCTCCTGCAGTTCCTTCACCTACAACGTTCTTCTTGGGGGTGGTAAGCACAAAAATTCCGCATTGGGTGGAGGTACTAGATGTACCCTCAATTACCTGGTCATATTCATAGTCACTTTCAGTTGCATTTACTTCTAAATACTTCAAATTATGATAAAAAAATTCATATTACCTTTTTGCCTATCTGTTTACCATTATAACAACATTTGTACATTTCGTAGCGATTAACCGCCCATTAATTCTTTAGTACTGAGTTTCATCCAATCCTTGTTTTGTGAATCCCCGAATTGCTCTTCAACAGTGGATAGCAAGAAGGTGCTTAAAATATCAATGTAGATATGCCTGCGCTGTATTCGTGCCACGCAAAACAACGAGGGGTGCAAGCCCCCTGCAGTAAAATCATGACCACACCATAACACCACCACCTCTGAATTTCACTGTTGGCACTACAGACGTTGGCAGATGACGTTCATCGGGCATTCGCCATACCCACACCCTGCCATCGGATAGCTACATTGTGTACCGTGATTCGTCACTCCACACAACGTTTTGCCACTGTTCAATCGTGTAATGTTGACGCTCCTTACACCAAGCGAGGCGTTGTTTGGCATTTTCCTGCGTGATGCGTGGCTTATGAGCAGCCGCTCGACCATGGAATCCAAGGTTTCTCACCTCACGCCTAACTGTCATAGTACTTGGAGTGGATCCTGATGCAGTTTGGAATTCCTGTGTGATGGTCTGGATAGATATCTGCCTATTACTCTTTACGACCCTCTTCAAATGTCGGCGGTCTCTGTCAGTCAACAGACGAGGTCGGCCTGTACGCTTTTGTGCTGTACATGTCCCTTCACGTTTCCACTTCACTATTACATCAGAAACAGTGGACCTAGGGATGTTTAGGAGTGTGGAAATCTCGCGTACAGACTTCTGACACAAGTGACACCCAATCACCTGACCACGTTCGAAGTCCGTGAGTTCCACGGAGCGTCCCTTTCTGCTGTTTCACGATGTCTAATGACTACTGAGGTCGCGCATAATGAGTACCAGGCAGTAGGTGGCAGCACAATGCACCTAAAATAAAAAACGTATGTTTGTGGGGGTGTCCGGATGCTTTTGATCATATAGTGTGTATACGAAATTATATCTACAATGTATATCTGTTCTAAGATAAATATCATCTTTCACAAAGTCCAAATATGAGCCAGCGATTAGTTTAAAATCAAGAATGTACAAAAAGAAAGAAAAATAAATGTCAAAATGTTGCCTGTGTGAATTTATTTATAAAACATTTCTTTAATCATTCAAGCATTACTCTAAATGTTAAATTTCACTGCAAAAAAATTGAAAATTGTATCGCAAGGAGCATTTTTGGACAAAAGACTGCGAATTGGTTCAAAAGATGATAATGTGGAAGCCATTTTTTTAAGAACAGCAAATATTATACGTGTTAATATACAAGTTAAATTTATCTGTTATGCTTGCTAACAGTTGGATTTAAAAGCGATTGGGAATTATATTACGTTAAACGAAATATTATATTCCTAAAGACCTTCTCTGCAATTATCTGAGAAACGTAAAGTACTCATGCACGACTTTGCATGATACAAACATATGCCTTATACCTAACAATTTTCGTATTTTATGTTTGCGAAGTATTGTATCCTTAATGTAAATATTACAATATTAGGTTTCCCAAATGCATTCTGGTAAACATGTAGTGTAGAAAATGGATACCGAAGTGTAAAGTACCGTTTTTCTCGCTGTTTTCCATTGTGAAGCAAGTAAATTTCACTATAAAAAATCTGATGTGTTACATTCACAAGACTTTCTCTACTCTTGTACAAACTATTTTTACAAACGCTTATTCTCCATATGCTTCATGTTAATTGAGATATTGAGATTTCAATCTTATTGCTAATTTTCTTGTAGATGCAAGGGGAATATGGTAGGTTTTAAGCGAAGGTCAAATCTTTTAACAACTGGTTGCTATGTGGCGCATTCCATTCTCTTTGCATGTCTAGGACATAAAAAAAATCTGATGTGTTACACTCACATGACTTCCTCTACTCTTGTACAAACTATTTATACAAAAGCTTATTCTCCATCTACTTCATGTTAATCGAGATAAACATTTGCAGAGTCTATCTTATTGCTAATTTTCTTGTAGATGTAAGGGGAATATATATTTACAAGGGCAATTTGGAAATACAGTAGCCTTTAAGCACATACATATCTCTTAATAGCTGGTTGGTAGGTGCAGCACCATTCCCTTTGGCACAGATTATAATTCTTTGCATATCCAAGAGACAAAAAAAATGAATAACGAATTCCCATTTGAGAAAATAAGTATTGCAAGATTTAAGGGAATAACAAGTAATATCTTGAAAATGGTTCACTCAACAAAACAAATGTATATGACATAGATTGTGTATTTTAACGCGATCTACATTTTTGTGTAGTAAAATTTTGTCTATCTCTTATGGTTTACCAGTTTCGCAAAAGTCGTTCACAATAAAGAATACTTTTGGAGACATTCCCAGGAAATTCAAGATATACATTTTATTTTTCATAAAAATATCTTAAACATATGATATTTTAATCAAAATCATTAGAGCCATTTTAGAGAAAATTAAAATTTTCGAAAAATCTTCCATGTAAAGGGTACTCTGGGGTGGGGGGATTTTCTTGTAAACCTTCGTGTCGCATCCTTGGAAGATACTGAACCTAATTACCAAGTTTGGTGTTTATCCGACTGTTCGTTTCTGAGTTATGCTGTTCACAGACAGACAGACACACACACACACAAACACACACAGACACACACACAGACATGTTTCCAAAAATGCTTTTTTTTTAATTCAGGGGGTCTCAAAACATGCATTTCCGGTGAAATCTCGGTATCGAATTTTTTGGTGGAATACAATACTTCCCCTACTTACTATACGTAGTAGAGAAAGTAAAATGAATAACGAATTTGAGAAAAAGTGTAAGTATTGGAAAATTTAAGGGAATAACAAGCAATATCTCGAAAACGGTTCACTCAAAAAAAATGTATATGACATAAATTGTGTATTTTAACGCGATCTATATTTTCGGTGTAGTAAAATTTTGTCTACCTCTTATGGTTTACCAGTTATGCAAAAGTCGTTCACAATGAAGAATACTTTTGGAGACATTCCCAGAAAATTCGAGATATACATTTCATTTCTCATAACAATATCTTAAACATATGATATTTTACTCATAATCGTTAGAGCTATTTTTGAGAAAATTAAAATTTTCGAAAAATGTTCCATGTAAAGGGTAGTCTGGGGTGGGGGGATTTTCTTACAAACCTTCGTGTACATCTCTGGAAGATGCTGAACCTAAATACCAAGTTTGGTGTTTATCCGACTGTTCGTTTCTGAGTTATGCTGTTCACAGACACACACACGGACATGTTTCCAAAAATGCTTTTTTTTGGATTCAGGGAGTCTCAAAACATGTATTTCCGGTGAAATCTCGATATCGAATTTTTGGGTGGAATACAATACTTCCCCTACTTACTATACGTAGTAGAGAAAGTAAAAATAATACAGAACATATGAAATGCTCCTCTTCAGCTGTTGTGAAGCTATTAGAAGAAAATTCATAATGAATAACTTATGTTAAAGTAAAGGAAGTACAATGTCAAAAAGCCAAGAGTGGTGAAATGAGCGGCTAACGTATATATCGCAGGAAAGATTAGCAAAGCTCATATCTTAGTATGAAGCAATAGGAGAAAACTTCGGCAAATATGCGACGTATAACATTAGACAAGCTGCATTTCACACCGTGGATGGAGAAATGTTAAAGAAAATAAGATTTTGAATGAATATAAGAAATTGTAGAAGAAGCTTACGGTGGAATATAAAACATTGTATGAGAATTCGATAAAGAATATCTGCTTACGATAGAACAAAATTTATGCTACAATAGGAATAGAATACATAAGCATTTATAATTTGCAAAAACCAAGTTATCTTAGATCATAATACAGTTTCACATTGTGGAATTATGCCTTTTCTCTTTGTTTTTGCGTTGGCAGTACTCTGGGAGGACTAGAAAGCAAATATTTTTCCGAAAAGTTAACTTTGAGTGCTTCGAAGTTCTGGTACGAGAGAATAGTTAGAATATTTTTTCTGTGTTCTTTGAAAGACATACATTCGAGTAAAGCAAGACCGAATTAATAAGCTATTGTGTTTGACGAAGGGAAAGGGAGAGAGCGAGAGGGGGAAGAGAGGAGCTGTTTTCAGTAGAAGAGAGAATAAGACACCTGCGTTGTTTAAGGAGTTTTTTTTCGTTTTGTTATGCGTTGTTATTTTGTATTCCAATGTGTATTACATTTGGGAAAGATTACTAATTAAAACATCACATATTGTTTTTCGGACAGCATATCAAATAACTAGAAAGCGAAGATATGTTTGTGCACATGAACGAATCTTGTGTTATCCAGTAGTGAATGATGAAAATAGACCGTAGTAAACAAAACCTATGTGTGTTTTATTTTTCTGGATGTAAATGCTTTTAGTAACAGACTATTTTATTAACCTATATTCGAAAATGCATGATTATGTATATTTGGAAGTATTATTCTAGCTTCAAACTTAGGCCTTAATTATTTTAGGTGTGGATTTATACGATTGCAGTTTGCTGCAGTTATTAACATGGATGCCAACATAAAATATTATACAATATTAATCACTTTTTGGACCATTTCTAGTTCAGGGTTCACCACCAATGAATGTTAATGCAGTGCAATAAAAAATAAAGTAAGCAAAGTTCAGCATGTATTTAAATGAACGAGAGTGTGTAAAGTACAACAGTAGACCTATAACCAAGTAACGAAGCATTCGTTAAAAAAGGTTCGGATGTGTTGCATTCATATGATTTTCTCCACCCACTATCATGTATTTTCATGTAGCTTCTACAAACTATTCCTACGCAAGCTTATTTTTCTACCTGCGTCACGTTAATTGAGATAAACCTTTGCAGATATAGCTTCATTACATTCATTGCTTCATTGTAGGTACTAGAGGTATAGAGGAAACGGAATCAATAGTCAGGCGTTTAAAAGCGGTTCGCTATGCCTTTGAATTTCTATGCTCTGTCCATGTTATCGCGAGAAACGAATGATTAGCGACAGGACTTTAAAAAACTATTGAACAATTGAAGCCAATATTAATGGATATCTTGGAAAGGGCTGATGCCACTAAAAAGTTCTTTGAAATAAGTTGTGTATTTTAGAGAGATCTGCATTTTTTGTGCAGTACAATTTTGTCTTATCTGTTATCGTTTACCGGTTACAGAAAATTATACAACGTTCCTTCTAACTGAAGTGGTTATTCCCAGATATACATTTTATTGTCATGTAAATATCTTAAATATATGGTATTTTAATCAAAATCGTTAGAACTACTTTCATTTTTGAGTTATGCTGTTCACAGTCTCTCACACACACACACACACACACACACACACACACACACACACACACACACACATGGACAGTTTTCTAAAAAAGCTTTTTTGGATTTGGATTCGTGTGTTTCTTGTGAAATCTTGATATCAAATTTTTGGATAAAATGCAATACCTTCTCTAGCTATTTGGTATGTGGTAGAGAAAGTAAAAAGTGAATTAAATCCCATCTTTTGATATCAATAAATATAGAAGCTTTATAATCTTGATATGCTTGGCTTCGAGACAGTTATATCAAAAATAAAGTAAATATCCCTAAAAATGTTACACAAAAAGCAATTTCCGACCGTGGCTGCAGAAGAAGCACTTAATCGACAAGATGGCTGAAGCGATGGCATTCGAGATGCCACAGGTTCAGACCTTGTGTATCGGCCAATCTGACTTGAGTTTCTTCCGTGGATTCCCTCATCTGCTAGGTGAATACCGGATTGGATATTTAGTATCCCCAAAGAATAAAATAAAAGAAGAACAGAAATAACAGGAAGGCCACTACGCAACTAAGACTATCTGTCCCTCATCACATTGACGTGCCACAGTTTCATGGATTGTAACTGAGGCAATCTATCACCAAATTAATATATTGCACAAGAAGACGAGTAAGACCATTTATCAATCCCACACCAAACCATGTGCAACAAATAATCATCGGGATATGGCCTAGATGTTAAAGTGACGTTTAAGCCGAGAAACAAAAACTAAAGATTACAGAAAATTCGTCAGAACACCGAACTGCAACCTGTTAAATAGAGCGGTTATTAACTATTTGAAAAATGCAATTTAGACTAAAGTCTATAAAAATGATAAGCGTAATTACTAACATTACATTAGGAGACTGAAGCAAACTGAAGCTTCCAAATGCATAACAGTTTCATGTATTTTCAAAACTGTTTATTACGGAGGGCGAAAAAATTCCAGAAGAGTTGAGCTTTGAAGTAGTTATTTTTTGTTGTATTGTTGTTTGCCCCACGTTTTTGGGAGCCAATTTTAAGAAGGTGGTTTGTTGCTGCTACGTATGGAAAGTCAGTTTGAAGATGTATTATATTTCAACTGTTGGGGAGCCGAACTTGAAGTAGTTGCAACCGCACGTATGGTAAAATGTTTCCGGTAGCCTTCGTCCCAAAAATGTTTAAAAAAGTATTAACTTTGTAATTTTGCCTGTTTCTTTAAATATTATATATTTATGTTTGCCTCGGCTGCGTCAGTATTATTTTTAGAGACATGAATTTCTTAACAGGGCGTGATGCGGCTGAAGAATGTAGGCTTACACAGATTATAATTTTTAATTCACTCCTTTTTATTAACTCTTGACATAATTTAAATAACACTTTACTGATATAGAGAGCTGTGAGATTCTTTTATTAATTACTTGCACTTTTAACTCGTAAACTATTTTTGTCTCACACGATTACGTATTAAATTTCTCGAGGACGTGTCTCGCATCTGATTAGTAACACTGTCTGCTAGCAACGCGTCCAGTTATGATCGCTGTCTACAAGCAACGCGTCCATTTATGAGCACTGTCTACAAGAAACTGACTTGATTTTAACCGCCTAAATTTGTAAATTTCTGTATTTCAAGTCTCTGATTGGTTATTCCTAATCCAATAGAATACTTCTATTTAATTTAAGCTTTTTTTCTGGTTGCTGATTGGCTATTTTATAAACTGTCACAAAATTTACATTATTGTTGCTCCAATATTGACTAGTAGTATTGTTAAACTTTAAAATTCATTATTACCTCAGGGTTACCTCATTGTTACCTCATTGTTAACAACTTTTAACCTGTTATTTGCACAGCTCCTACATTATTAAATTACGTAATACATTTACATAACATTATAACACATGTATACAATAATACAAGCATATACAATGACTGTAATATGCACTTTTTATATATTATTACATACACATATTGCTTTAAGGTGGGCTGTTATTATATTTTATATTATATAATTTGACTGAAATCATTTAAGTGTCAAAAATACTGCCTCAGTTTATGTGCATATGTGTGTGTGTATCTTTTGAATTTATATATACGAAAAATAATGAGGTATTTGATGAGAAAAATATGAGATATTTATAAGTTAAGTTGCCTAGTTGTCTTCAAGTTTGTTCAAAAACTTTAATATACAACTTAATTGGCGGAACTAAATATTAAATTATCAGGAATATCTTACGACGTAACAAGAAAATAGAGCTTGTTGCGCTGCATATTGTGTAGTGATTAGAAATCCATTTGCTTGCAAAGATCTCTAATATATAACGCGTTTTTTTCAGTTTAAATCAATTATAACATAGCTAAAATTTCTCTGCCTATAACCGGTAGCAGGATGTTCTGTACTATACTCTGTACTGAACGTACATGGCTAATCTAATACCTCACAACTCGTTTAGCGTAAGAGAAATAGTCCTTCAGGGAGAAGTTAGCTGGTGAGCTCGTAAAACTTGCTCCGGCAGAAGGTCGGCGACTTCTCGACGAGAGCGGATGAGTTCTACTTTGGCTAGTGTTTCAGAACAGAAACTCTAGATAAGACCTTCCCCATATGCGGCTACTGTAATTCATCCAGGTAACATCTACTTTCACACTTCACTACTTGTCCATAACCATTTATTTCATTCCAATTGCGCAAAGCCTTATTGTGGTTAATACTGGGAATTCCCAATAAATCGTTATCGACTATGCATTATGCGTTTTGAGGGAAATTTAAATACGATACTGCACTCTTTATTGGTAACTACTTTGGGAGAAATTATTTACAAATTGTGTATTATATTCAGTAATTGAGGCATTTTCTTTCTAATCACCAACATTTCATAGTGATTATATAAAGATATAGAGAAAGAGAGATATCTTTTTGCTGAGATTATAATATCGTAATATGTAGACTCACAGCTTACTTGCAATTTGCTTTATCAATATTTTCAATAATAGTTGGAGGCACTGTTTTTAACACTTAAATGAATTTCAGTAAAATTATATAATTTATAAATTCAATAACAGCCCACCTTGAAGCAATATGTGTATGTAATAATTTGTAAAATGTATGTAACAGTCATTGCATATGCTTATATTCTTGTATACGTGTTCAATAATGTTATATGAATGTATTACGTAATTTAATAATGTAGGATGTGTGAGAAATAGGTCAAAAGTTGCTAACAATGCAGTAAAAATGAGGTAACCTTGAGGCAATAATGAATTAGAAAGTTTAAATGTTACTTGTTATTCTTGGAAGCAATAATGTAATTTTAGGATAGTTTAAAAAAATAGCCAATCAACAACCAGAAAAAGCATTAATTAAATGAAAATATTCTATTGGATTAGGAATAACCAATCAGAGACTTGAAATACAGAAATTTACAAGTTTAGGCGGATGAAATCAATTCAGTTGTCTGCAAACAGTGTTCCTAACCGGACGCGAGATACATCCTCGAGAGATTTAATACGTACTCGTGTGAGAGAAAAATAGTTTACGTGTTAAAAGTGCAAGTAATTCATAAAAGAATCTCGCAGCTCTATATCAGTGAAGTGTTATTTAAATCGTGTCAAGTATTAATAAAAGGAGTGAAGTAAAATTATAATCTGTGTAAGCCTACATTCTTAGTCGCACCACAACCCTGCCAAGACATCCATGTCTCTAAGAATGATACTGACGCAGCCGAGGCAAACATAAATATATAATATTTAAAGAAACAGTAAAAATACATTTGGGGCGAAGGCTACCGGAAACTGTTTACTATACGTGCGATTGCAACTACTACAAGTTCGGTTCCCCAACAGTTGAAATATAATACACTCCCCCTAAAATAACATCTTCAAGTTCATGGTGCTACTTAAAGTTGTACTGTTTTTAAATTGTTATAAATATATTTACTGCCTTAACGCTTATAATAATTCAGTAAGCTTTTTATTGATATGACCTTACTCACCATGTCCCTTGGTGACATATAATAGCACAATTCTACAATTTTCTGATTCGCAATTATCCTTTTTCACAGAAGATTAAGACGAGTGGCGAGGGTGCTGAAAATCTTGAACTAATCAGAGAGCTTAAATCATGTAAACGATGTGTTCTGTGACCTTACGTCACGCGAAAAACAAACCTTGGATAGGTGATAAGAGCACTTGAGTTGGTTTTTCATACATTTTGAAGTTGTAATTAATTACTTATTAATCATAATTGTTAAAATAAGTAAGGAGCAAATTAATTGTAATCAATTTTGACCTTTATACCGGGTGAAAGCTTTGTAAATGTTATCCTCGTAGGAGATGAAAGGTTAAAACACCATTTTAGACACCGAGCGAGTTGGTTTCACGGTAACGTGTGAGGCGCGCATTCAGGAGGTCGCGGGTTCCATTCTCGTGAGACCCCCACTCCGACCTTGGGTTTTTCGTGGTTTTTCCTGATCAGATAATACTGGGTTGGTTCCTATTCTACAACGATTTCCTTTCTCTCATTTCCCTTTCATTCTTCTTGGCAGCCCCAGTAGTGGATCGGGTCTTCCAGCCAGGGAATCACCTTGAAAGGGGATATATTATACATATATAGGAATTGTACATATGAAAGGGAACCATACATATAAGAATTGTACGGTAATAATATAATTCACTAACATATTAAAATATTCAACATCCAACATTTGTACAGAGCTGATTGTAAGAAACGGGCGAGCTAGCAAAATTCCAGGAAAGCGTACCCTTCACCAAGCCAACAGGCAGGGAACCGGTAACGGTACGGAGAAATAGAAAGAGACAGATAGAGAAAAGAAAGAGACGGAGATATGGAACTGGCTTCACAACCCTCCAAGGTGACGCGTATGCGCACGGACTTGAAGAAACACATTCTCATACATGTTAAGGTAACGCGGTCTGAGGACCAATAGGAAGCGTCGTCACATTTTTAAACGCAGTGGTGAGCGTCACTAGGCTCCCGTATATAAGGGTAGACAAGGCCTCAGACCCCACTCTATCACTGATCTTCAAGAATTCACGTCGATACGAGGTGCTACAAATGCACGTGGGTGCATACAAGGATGGGAATGCGTGTGCAGATAGCTAGGCTCCTGACTTATTTAAAGTGGTGGGATTATAATAATGGGAAAAGCTAGCCGCCCATAATTATTTCAATTGCGAATAAACGTCATTGATTAAGGAAAAATTGCAGTGTATTTCTTAAACTTGCCTCACCCACTATAACCTGAGAATTAATAACTAGATAAAGTTAGGAACGGAATACGCAACAACCGACGAGCACCCATAGCCGAGGAAAAACACTGCCGAAAACCACATCAACCCAAGGATCGACGATTTCCTGCTACAACCTCCTGTGATTCCTTCACTTCATCCCTCCCTCTTGGGGTAGTGGCCACAATAAATTTCTGTAGGTTGCGCTGCGTGAGATGTCCCGCTACGTTGGATATCTTATACAATTTTAGTTTGTGAACGCTTATTTCAGCAAAACAAAGCAAAACTAAATCTGATGTGATACACTCATATGATATTCTCTACTCTCTATGCTTATTACTGGGTATACAAACTATTCTTATAAGGCTTTTTTTATATTTACTACTTTTAATCCAAATAAAACTTTGCAGAAATAGCTACATTTTGTTGTAGATACAAAGAGAACAGCGATAGTCAGATGTTAAGAACTGGACGCTATATTCTGGCCTTAAAATTCCATACTGTTTCCATGCAATCGCAAGAAACAACTGAATATTGATAGCGCTTTACGAGAATGACCAATAAATGAACAATTAGAACCGTTAATAACGGATATATCAGAAATGGCTTATGCCACAAAAAAGCTTATTAGAAATAAATTGTATATTTTAAAAAAATTGTACAAAATTGTACAAAATTCCTTCCGAAGAGGACTTAACAGGCTATTCCAAGAAAATTCAAGATAAACATTTTACTGCCATGTAAATAGGGTAGAGTATAGTGGTGTATTTATTGGTCTTAAATGTTTTACACGTTCAAACTCATGCATCCCACGGGTCAGATAGACTCTACGTGCTTACGTAATACACTGTAGCCCATGTGTTTCAGTCTATATTGATCAGTGATCATACTGAACTTTAAAGTTAATGATGTTTTACAAGAATTGGAAATAAAGGAGAGAGCAACGAAAATCACACAAACAAAACAGGAAGAAGAAAAAAATAACTTGTTCACAAGCACATGCCATTGTTTACAAAACAAGCAAATACCCGCCCCTAAGCCACTAAACTCTCCCCCACCCACCCTCATCCCTCTTCCTTACACTCCGATCTGAACTCCCCTCCCAACCAGCAAGGTCCAACAAGCTTGTAACCTTCTCCTTGAATTAATAAGGAATCTGGCAAACACTTTCTCCTCAACTGTTCTGTCTTAGTACAATGCGCCAGAATATGAATCCAAGTTTCTTCCTCTCTACAGTAGGGACAGATTATTATGTCTTCTTCGTTAATAAATTTGATTGTTCGCCATGATCCCAGTCTGAGCCAAGCAAGCCGTTTCTGGACAAAATATATTGTTCTATAATCCATTCTGCTTTTAGTTTCGACTGTAAGCTTAATGATATTTTCTCATTACATTGTGACAGCGTCTGTTATCGATCCATATCTTTCAGTTGCTTCTGTACCTTTCTCCACACCGCTCTATTCCCAGGTCCTTCAAACCAAATATTACCCATCCCTATTCTCCCCAGCCCTCTCTTGACTTTCGCTGTTCACGTATTGTCTCCTCCCATTCTAAGCTGTTCCTTATAGTACACTGTTCCCATAAGTTCCTACACATGTGTGTCGCAAGAGCTCAAAAGTCGATTGGCCGGAAAATTCCAAGTGGGCGCAGAAGACAACGCCCTCTATTGAAACCTGGAAGCGGGGACCCTTCCAAGGTCTCGTCTTATAAACATACTTATAGCTGTTGCATTATAACGCAACGTATTGTAACTGGTTATAAAAGTACTCGAATTACGGAGTTAAGCAGTTATTTTGGAGCTATACAAATTGACGTAAATTGTTTTTGTAACAGCTCTAACCTCTTAAATGCTTCAGAAAAACGCCTTCTATTATCGCCTTCCTTTAAGTTTAATATAGTTATTCTTATGTAATGTTATTGGGATGATTCCGATTAAATATTAGGCGACGAAAACCAAACCTATAGTTATAAATGCTTTATTGCTTTATAAACTGTGAGTAGATGCGTAAATTACAAAAGAAGTAGTACGTGAAATGTATTTTAAACTAATGTTCTTAAAATTCACTCGCACCTAATAGCAGCGAGATATACTGCAATGACAAAGTTTTTGTTCTTTTATTTGTAACTTAATTTTTTAAAATAGTTTTAGAATCGAAATAAAAAGTGAATAAGATATGTTGAAGGAAATTCCTTAGTATGAAGAAGAAGGCAAATTTTAGACTCTGTTAAATTGCATTTGATCCTGCTCTGCGTTACATATTAGTTGTTATATAGAACTTACCCAATAGCAGTTTAGAAATTTAAAGTAATCATCCAAATTTTATTTTTAAAATCATTACATATCCTTATAGTCTGTATACATATTCAGAGCAAAACGTACAATGTCCACTTTGTAGAAAAATAAAATTAATGTAATTTTGCCATCAAAGCGGCAATACCTTTTGTTTGCTTTCAGTGTTCACTTTCTCACGAGCGTGTGCTACTCTGTTGCTAGCGACTAACCGTGGTAGCTTTCAGCACATTTCCATTTGTGGCAAATGGTAGTACAAAACTGGAAGCTTCTGAATAAGGTTCTTAAGGGCAGGTCTATATGAGGGGAAGATACATAAAAGAGAGCTGGTGTACTACATTACGAAGTAATTAATGAGCAACAGTAAAAAAATTCAATATAGGCATATAATATACCATAAAAGTTATAAAATGAGTAAAATGAATTATCTAATGATGTAATAATGATGAAAGTTATTTTGAAAACATTTATACACATTTAGCAATTATCGGTTATTAAGTATATCGTGCGTCAACTTAAGTTATCTAACCGGAAAACCCAAGCATACACGGTTCATCTTATATTCCTATATTTGCTCGTAATGATTGACTCTTGTTTAATCAAACAATTTAAAAGCTGACATTATACTTACGTTTAAAATAATTAACATTCCTACGTGAAACTAAACTTTGGCCCATTCAACCATTTGTAATCCTGCAAACCAGTCAGTGAAAGTTTCACCCGCGTCACCATATCGCCATTTACGCATAATTTGGAATTTTGAATACTTCCACACAAGAACAATAAATACCACAATGAGTGATAGGCGTACCTTTTCCTGTGCGATATATTAAAAGCTAAATACATTACCAAAACGTAACCAAAGGATCTTGTGCATGACCTGGTCTCACTTTGTTGGTCGCGTTGGCTCAGGAGTTGCTGCTTTCTTCGAAGCTGTCGCAGTTCTCAATGGCTTGTGTTATCTTATTTTGTTGGGCGCTTATTGTTTAATTATTTTTTTTAAATTTGGGTTCTTTGTCCTCCGGCTAGCTATTATAACTCAGTCGAGCCAGTGTCTCTAAGTAGGGTGTGTAAACGGAAAGGAGTTGTTGCTGAAAGATAACACTGATAAAACATATCTGAATCCAGACTTTTATTGCCATCACACTTAATTAATAATTGGCATATTTAATCTTTATACACGCCTGACTGAAATTGTGATATTTACGAATGTAACTACAGTCGTTTTAGTTGCCGCGCACCAATTACTTCGCGTACTTTACATTTTTGTAACTAACTCTGCGACGTTCACCTCGTGGGAGATTCTTCAGAACTGTGTGACGTGCACCTCGTAAGATATTCTTCCGAACTGTGCAACACTTGCTTATGGCTCGAGAATATATACTCCTTCACCTCGAATTGCCTAAACATTATAATATAGTTGCTATTGGTTACCAAATTGCGCCCACTTTAGCGTCTGTTTTGGTCAGCCAATCACTACTACTAACATATATGTTCTAGGGAAGATATTCCCTCCATTTCTAAAAACGGCACGCTACTCTGATGTCATTTGTTTATCTCTTCTTAGTGATAAACAACTCATCCCCGCGGTTTATTGTTATCCACTTCTATTGTCAGTTTCAGTTAGGTCGTGTAAACTTATTTCCTAACAACGCTTATGCTAACAAACATCTAAAATCCTGTACATACAATAATATTAATTTACACTACAATCTCTCTGGCATTCACAGCATGTTATGATATAAAATATTGCCTCAAAGCCCAAGGCGTCGCACTGTCGAAATGTTTGCAGCAGCTTGTTCGACGAAGCAAGGAGCTTTACGGGAAGGGAGTGTTGACACATAACTGCTGACGTGGCCATACAAAGTTAAAAATAATAAAACATTTTGAGAGGTAGATTTAATATACTGCTGCAAATGCACTGTATTATTACAGAGGGCATCCTTTAAAAGACACTCAGGTTGAAATTTTCCTTCCTCCACCTTTCTCACCTCTATATTTTCCTTCTCACCTAGAGCTGGCATTTGTTTATGGGTTAATATTTGTGAAAACATACAGACTGGTTCGTTAATGGTAGGTTTTTATATCATTAAAGGAGGGCTTGCCAAAATTATATATGAAAAATGCTATAACCAAACTTCAAAGGGAAATTGTATAATTTCTAAAATCTTGTAGGACGTTTAGTTTTCGGTAATAAAGCAGACATTAAACATTCATTCTGTAATGAAACAAAACTTGAGTTTCATTGCCATTGGCACAAATTTCAGGCATTTTAATTATATTAAACATAAATTACTGGTGTAATTTAAGTCTATTGCAATAACGCAACACTGCTATGGTAAAAAGGTACACCAAAATAATACAATTCTAGTTTAAATAGCTATAAGGAAAGCCTTGAGATTGCAGCAGCCAGCAGAAGAAAGGGTATCTTATCTGGGTAGCTATAAATTGTACTTTTCAGAGGACAAATGAGAATTCTTACTTTGGTCCTTGTTCTATTTATTTTAACTTTAGGTAATCCGCGATATATAGCAGCTTTAGCGAGTTTAAGAGAATATTGCTCGTTTGTATTCCTGAGCAACTAGAATGAATTAACTCGTTGTGTATAAGGCTTTTACCACCCATAGAGCAATTTTCTTTTGCCCCTTCAGCATTTTCTTTTTGCAGAGGAGGGAATGCATTAGCACTTTCTAGAGCTGATGGCAACTGCAGCAATGAGGGGTGTTAGGTTGGCAGGCCGTGTAAATGCTTGTTTCTCCAACATCTCCATGCAAATAGCACTATCGCTGCCAATATCCACATTCCCTCGCTAACAAAAAAAAAGCGATGAAGGTGAATGAGCATGGTGTAGTACCTATCGGACTCCTACGTGGTAATTTGCATAAGGGAAAAACAGCAGCAGCAACAACACCAAAAAACAAGCTGGTCAGCGTTTTACAAGTCCCACAGGGCACCAAAAGCAAGGTTTATCCCACAGTGTAATTCAGTGGTGCGAAAAGAAAAGTTTGGAATAACGCAGTATGAACTTCACATTGCAGTATATTCTTTGTTTCGGTTTTTATGAAGATAAGGGTATTTAATTTTGTATCCAGTTGGCACGCAACCTCCCAAAGCTTTGGTTTTTGACGGGGAATGTTCCATACCGATGTTTTAAATTAAAAAGTGAACCCTCTTCTAAGCAATCAACCCCGTAGTAAAACTGCAGAAAGTAACTGCAGTGTATATTCCGTGCAAAGAACTTGGAGTGTTGACACTTCTGTATATTTATTCTTGCAAGCAGAGCATCCCTTCCTAATTACTTCCGTTAAAACATGGTTACACTGAACGGAACCTCAGCTTCCATTTCCTTATTCTATTCATTGACCTATAATAGTTTCGTCTCTTATACACAACTGGGCTAACTGCATTAAAATAAGTTGCTTAACTTACAATTCAACATGGACAACAAGAAGAAAACGTTTTCATACATAAAAACTTTGGCAAAGAATGAAAAAGAAAATGTTTTTGGAAGGTAAACTAGCAATTATTTTTAAACAATTCTATGGTAAAGTTTACGGTAGAATCGGCACTCGGAGGGAAAAGAGAGGGAGATCAACAGATGTGTGGGCGGATTTACAGTTCAGGTATCTCAGGTCGCGGTGTTGCAATGTTAAAGAAGCAACAGTTTATGGCGAAAAAAATTTCATTCATACGCACATTTCATTCCATCAATTCTTCCTCTCCCATAGTGTGATTCAGCCACACGACCTAACTCGCGAGCTTTTCGGTAAACTTCTGTTTATCGCCAGGTACACATTTCGCGGATCAGGTGCCCAGTACAACAGTACTGTGAAGCAACATATAGTACTAGCTTCGGACAAACTAATACAACTCATTAATGTAATAAGATATCTAATTCACAGCTCCTCAGTATTAACACATTAATAATTTATTTCTTTAATACTTTGTTCTAAGTTTTACGTATTTTCTTTGCTAATATTGTACGTATAATAATTAAATGATGTTAAAACACATATATTCATAATGTACACATGGTAGAGAATAAGTATATAACGTTATAACATATAAGATATAATCTGAGGAAGAAAGGCCATTGTTAGCTATATAACCAGTAATATAAAATTACGAGAAATGCAATAGTATCCTCGTAAGCAGGTAACGAACTTTGGTTTCATGTTTAAGACGATGGAAGTCTATAAACATATATATATATATATATATGTTTGTGTGTGTAACATAAACTTTTATTGGATGTTTTGGACAGTAGCACCAATCAGGTACATTGATAACATGCCTATAATTCAAATACGTACGTTAAGAATAGCGGTTGGAAAGAACGCTAACAGAAGCTTGTCAGTGTTCGAACAGGAAGGCCGTGTATAAACTCGTCTCTGAATAGACGCTAAAACTACACATTTAAAGTCTACCGGTTATACACATTTTAACATAACAAATGTAAGGAACAAGTCTAGAATACATTCTTCCCCTAAGTATGTGGTTTATCTAACATCCAAGTGAAATAATTAACAGAATACGTGTGTGCAAAATATTTTAAACTTCTCCATACCCAACCCTGATAATACACAAGTGCTCTCCGACACAAATACAGCAGCCGTGGCACAATTATCAAATAATAATTACAACATACTAACACACACAAGAATACAGATATACGGTCATCAGATTCCAGTCTACGAAAACGTCGAGATACATCACAAGAGTACGGGCATCAAGACGACCTACAGATACGTAACACAGCATCCATCATCATCAACTATTGGGAGCCTACCAAGGGAACCGCTACAACTGATTATAGCATTGACTCGCACATCCGTCTTTGCGGACTTCGGAATCTGAGTGCACTACTTGTGGTTGCAAGGTTTCGCCGCATAATGTTTTCTTTCTCCGACTATAATCGCCATGTTATAACTTGTCCCTTGAGACAGCTCTGTGACAGTTCACGTCACTACAGCTACGTGTGTGACAGCCCATCACCGTCGATAACGCCCAACACCCTTCGACCCCTCCGCATATAACCTCCAGCATTATAACCCTTCCATTGTTGACGGATTTATTTATACTGCTCCACATGGTAATACGTATATGTTTTAGTCTCGTGAACCCTGGAAGAAATGCATGGTGTGTGCACTTACATGACTTTCTCTGTTCTTGTACAAACTATTTCTACAAACGCTTATTCTCCATCTACTTCATGTTAATCGAGATGTTAATCTTAGTGCTAATTTTCTTATATGTGAAAGGGGAATATGGTAGGCTATAAGCGGTAGTCAAATCTTTTAAGAGCTGGTGGTTATGTGGAGCATTCCATTCTCTTTGCATGTCCAGGATATATAAAAAAAGGAATACCAATTGACAAAAGTACTGGAAAATTTAAACAAATAACAAGGATCTCTTACGGTTTACACGTTATGCAAAAGTCATTCACAATGAAGAGGACTTTTGAGTACATTCCCAGAAAATTCAAGATATACGTTTCTTTGTCATTAAAATATCTTAAACATACGATATTTTAATCAAAAACGTTAGAGCCATTTTTGAGAAAATAAAAATTTTCTAAAAATGTTCCATATAAAAGGTAATTTGAGGTGGGGTCTTCGTGTAGCAAATTTCAAAGATAATGAATCTCAATACCATTGGTATTTATCCGACGTTTCGTTTTTTAGTTATGCTGTTCACAGTCACACTCGGACCTTTTTCCAAAAATGCTCTTTTTGAATTCAAAGGGCCTCAAAACGTGTATTTCCGCTGAAATATCGGTATCGAATTTATTTGTGGAATGCAATACTTCCCCTACTTATTATGCTTAGTAGAGAAAGTAGAGAAAGTAACAAGTCCTTGACGTAATACATAATAAACAGTAGCCAAAGTTATTGTAAATAATAATAACAATAATAATAATAATTAATAATGTGTAATACGCCCAAGTATGCAAGGGTGAAACAAATCTTTAGTTTTCAGCATTGAGTTCTGTCACTGATGTTGATCATTTAGTGCAATACAGCATGTGGTATTTGTTGCAGTTTAGTTCACAGAGTTACAAATACATTTATCAATCACTGCATGAAAATTAAATTATTATGGAGCGCATTTTATTCACGACTCATTACGACATCTTTTATGCGTTAATTTGGTTCTGTTATCAAATGTTTGTTCTGTTATCAGATATACTACTCACAAATAACACGTAGCCTTCCTTCTTCCCGTTATCTCACCTTGCAATGCTATAATTAAATATGTAATTATAATAGTGACAGTTAATATGGCTTTTGATAATAGCATTAGTAGCTCGCAGTGTAAACATTAACTTATAATGTCTTCTTTTGCTAACAGTGTGAGAAAGACGATTTATTTAGTCATGTACAAAAATGAAGCAACGGTTAGCATTGTCAACTGAGCGCGCCAGGTAGCATTTCACCCTCCCCTGCCCCTCTGTGCAAAAACGTAGCTCTCCCTCCACTTCACTCACGACACGAAAAAAAATATTTTATTTATGGACGCTCTCTAACTACTATGGTTCTTAAAGTCCCATTCTATATTCAGCGTGAAAGAGCGGTGATTTTGCTCAGAGGCCTCCTTATCAGCCTTGAGGTTCTCTTACGTGGTAAATCTACGACACGGGACCACCGGCTTTACTTCCCTCCCGAAGGAAGCTATGCTAAGAATTTTTACGCCCGTAAAGAATCCATTGCCCTCTGCCGGGTTTTATTCTGCTACCTCGGAAACTAACTGGTTATAATCGGTAAATAAATAACGAACTGAGTGTCAGTCTTCGATAGTTTCTATACTGTTGACGCGATTTTATGGTTCATAGTTGAATTACGAGTTTACTAAATCTCTCCGCGTGCATACCTCCCACAATTACTCTAAGCAAATTAGTCGTATGGTGTTTACACCACTCATTTTCGATTCTCACAAAACTAAAGACGAAAGTATTAAGATGCGGATATATCTAATTATATGGTACTTCAACTGCATTAATATTACAGGGTGAAAATGTGTACGCGCACGCGTGTGTGTGTTTGGGATAATTTCCAAAACCGCTCAACCAATTTCTATAATTCGTCTCCGCTGAAAAACACTTGATTACGCTGTTCACATCGACATTTTTCTAAAAATTCACCTTTTTTTTAATTCGGAGTACCTCAAATCTTGAATTTCCCCTGAAATCTCGCTATTCAATTTTAGGTCGATTGCTATATCTTCTATATTGTAAGCAAACCTTAATAAGAACTACAGAAAGTCAAAATCAAGATGTTCCTATTCTTACCAGGCGATAGATTTTCATAACTCTAAGATCCAGAAGCTGTTGTTTAAGGCTTTCAAAGCAGATTATGTTTTGAAATATGTTTATTTTATTTAGGGTAAGTAAAGATAGTATTGTATTCCACGAAAAAATTCAATATCGAGACTAAATCGAGGTACCCTTTTGGGGGTAATCTGAATTTCCAACCATAAAAGCATGTTTAGGTCTGTGTGTATATTACTTGCAAAACTGTGTGTTATTGTTATATTTGTTTCGAAAATAACTGAATATTTTGATTAAAACACTATCAATAATCTGTATGCAAAAATACAATATCCCTAACTTAAAACGAGCATTGCAAAGCAGTGTTTGTACACATAAACTTAAGTGATTAGCTACATCAATTAATAGGATTTGTAAAATAAATCACTCTATACTGCGCCTTTTTATCGTGTTTTAATTATATTACACTGGGGCAATCATCAGCCTAGAAAGGTCATTATGCAATTGCACTCTAGTTAGTACGCAGTGCAATAAGAATTATTCTATTTTTAAATTTTCAGATATAGTTACACAACAATGCGAGGCACTAAGGAAGTGGACTGAGCTGCCCATTAGACAAATCAGCTTAAAAAGTTTTCTCCGATTTCAGTTCACTGCTAGAACACACAGTAAAACGTGTGGTTGAATCAGCATCCTTTTGTGAAAAGCATGAAATTACACTTACGACACTATCACCGTAAATGTAATAATTAGATCGTCCAATACATAAGAAAATGTTCGCCTTCTAGAACAGAGCAGGAAAGCTTAACAAAGACAAAAATGAAGCAGAAGAAGAAAAAGAAACAATAGGTTAGGTTAGACAGTGGAGGGGAACAGCTCGTGCACTGCTGTCTATGGAAGAAGGGATGAAATGAAGGAACTACAGGAGGCTACAGGTCGCAGGCAGACATACCACAGAGACACGCGAAAGTCCCTAGGCTCGAAAACTCGTCCCATACTGGAGTGTCCAGAGATAGCGATGAACGATCCGTCGACCAAGCAGCCCTCTAATGTCCACGGGGAGTACTCTTTCCTTTCAGCAAGCATCTACGCTATCTGTCCGGCACTGCCATTTGACACGAAACCTAGAAGCACATCTGAAAGATGAGAAGGAAACGGAATGAACGGGAAATGATGGAAAGGAAATCGTGGCATATAAGAAACCACCCAGAATTTGCCTTTCGACCAGGAAAAACCACGAAACACTCAAGGTCAGAGTGGGCGGTCTACGGGAATCAAACCCAAGGCCTCCCGAATGAGAGCCACACACGTTATCATGGAGCCATCTCACTCTGTAGAAGAAACAATAATATAGGATCAAAACTGCAATAATTGGTAATTAGATATTTCATTTTTAAAAAAAGTATGATAATTAACTAGTACCTAATTAATTCCATGATATTCTTAGTCTAAAGTTCTGGAGGTATTATTTTTATTGTTTGAATGCCAGAGGGCGTTTTAGTTCCAATGGTTATGTGCGTCACGTTGTAAGGAAACGGATGTTGCCATCTGAAGTGTAAAGTCTCGAAAGCTCTTGTCAACATGAGTTTTAAAAGTCATAAAATTCCGGCTTGCGAACGTACTTCAACAACCTCGAGCATTTTAGATTACACGCTTCACTTCTACGCGTTACTGGTTGCCTATGGAAAAAGACACATGTTTGTTTTTTTCCCCGTCTCATGCTCGCCGCCAACATACACCTTATCTTTGCAACATCGTACTGTTGAGTGTGGGGCAAGAATAATCAGAAATAATAGTCATAGCAAATGAACCCGATCCTAGGGTTTCTAGTGTCTCCAATATCACAACAGTGCGCCCGAAGACATGACGGGAAGGCAAACAACGTCATAGAAACCGTTGTTTATATGTATTTTGTTAATGCAGCAGAAAGGTTCCTTCAGTCTCCCAACCATCGCTACGTATTCTTCGTTAGTGTACGCTTTCGTTACCTTAATGTTGTATGACACTCTGGTACTATAGAACTAGAGCTTTTAGTTCGAAAGGAAGGTCTTGCCTACATATTCGTCCATACTATAAGACAGTGTTTCTCGAAACGTCTAGCAATAGGGATGTAACTATATTTGTGTGCGTAACTTTTGCTTTTAGTTTTACATATAGGTATTTGTGAAGTACAGTATGTATTACAGATATGAGCTGCTTCACAATTCCACAATCTTGGATTGTACCATCTTTTAGAGAAAGATATATAAATGTTAAAGGATAAATATACGAACATATAAATCATAATAATGGGGACTTTAACATAGGAATAGGGGAAAGAGCTAAGCAGAGAAAGTAATTAAAATTATTAGAGAAAATAATGTGAGTAAAATATGGAAGGGTATAAAATCAATGTATGTAAAGAAAAAGAGATTAGGAGAAAAGAAAGTTCATGGAATGGAATGAATAGGAATAAATGGATGTGGATGGTTAAAAGAAAAAAATAATGTAAATATAAATAAATATAACAATTACTAATTGTATTAACATGTAATGGTAATCCGAGAAGGCATCTAATATGTAATAACTTAATGCTCAGTAGATTAATATATTATTATTATTATGATTATTATTATTATTATTATTATTATAATCAAAGGAGGGGAGATGACTATAAAATGGCCAAGGCCAGAAGCAGTCACTCCCAATATGATTGTAACTATTCTGGCACTCAATAAATATTACATTACATTACAGATATGAAAACCTGCAGACGTGAGCGGGATTGGAACTGTGAACCTCTTTCCTATAAACATGCCGTCTTAACCACTCCTCTACAAAGTACAGATGCGATATGTAGATCAAAGTAGCTACCTAAGAGATAATCTTCAGATAACTGATTTATGACGGGTCATACAAAGCATACTTTTAACAATACACAAACAGTATGTCGGTTAGATCGATGTAACAAAGTTAGTTGTTAGTATACCAGTGCACTTTCCATGTACGTGGTGGCTAATGTTAGTAATACAGAACACTTTAAAATAAAATAACTGAAACAGCAGCATGTAATCCCACATAATGTAATAATAAAACAGGAGAGACATCTTACCTCCTTGGTGTTGTCATTTGGGTGCATATTCGAACAAACTGGACCGTGTTTCGAGAACACGGTGTACCTATGCAGTCTTCCTCTAAAGTGCGCCTCAATGATTTACTATATTTTGTAATATTAAAATTATTATCTAGCTAAATGGCTTTTAAGATAACGTCTGTGGATCAAATTCAAGAGATTCTGGCTTTAAATGCCATATACGCACAGTCTGTTCTTTTCTGCGTAATTTCTATAATTGAGTGATTGATACGTCAGTATCACGGTCCGGAGTTTCAGACACATATTAAAAGAGATAAAAATTAAACCGATTCTACAAGCAACCGATTATACAACTACCACCATCTCTGCGCCATTTAGCTCCATTTCATGTACAAAAGCCCATTTGTACATAAATTTGACATACCCATAAGTCCACCTTTCGGTTAAATTAATAGCACTAAAACAGGTAATACGAGGTGGTGACTATGCAACTGTGGTCGTTTATCAACAAGTTAATGCAGTACCTAGACGAAACGGGAAATTACCTAGATAATAATTACCTTACACTGTCTCATTTTTACCTACAGACACTTTCACGACATTACTTTGCAGCTCAAGTATTGTTAAATAAGCAGCAAATAATATTAGTGCAATTATTATTTATATATGGCAAAATATTTATGCGCTCATAATTATTAGGTTGCTTTGAAGTGACCAAAGCTATGCATACTCTTTCGAGGAACGTAGCTAACGGAATTCCTCTCTCATCACGAAGTAATCGTCTGAAGGCATTACATAACAAGTAATATCACTAATTGTACCATCTACATACATATTATCTTGCCCTTCATTAGCTCAAGGCTGCAAATACCGTCCTGCATGGCTTAATATATTCTCAAGGGAGATATTCACAAGTTGTTACATAAAGATGACCTCGTGCACGTTTATTTGCAGCTTTATGTGGATGATGTGGCTGTAAATATTTGTAATAAAAACCATGACTCCACTGCTAATAAAATAGAGGGAATTTCATCAAAAATACAAGAATGGTGTGATCTTAACAAACTTAATCTTAATACAGATAAGATAGAAATGTATTTTCACTGCCTATATTTCCGATGCATCGTCTGATCCAATTTCTAAGCATTCATCTCTGACCTGGGTTAGGCTAGAAATCTCTATAATATAGCTAATAATAATAATAATAATAATAATAATAATATAGCTAATAAATTAAGCAGAGATATTTTCATATTAAGAGTTCTAAGTTTTAATATATACTAGTTGGCCCAACCGCGCCGCATTTAACGCGTACAGATAACCATTCGTGCGTTAAAAGAGTTGCAGAACTAAACGGAGCATTTCGAAATGGGACGCCCTAAAAACTTACAACTACTACCACCACTACCACTAGCACTACCGCCGCCGCTGCTGCTGCTACACCGGTGGTTCTCAGAAACGTCCATATGGATACACGAGACGGTTGGAATCTTTTCAATCAACAGAGGCAGAATTTCGAACATCTATTTAATGAGTGAGGTCAGCATAACAGTACCGTCATATAATTCCGATGATAATAATAATAATAACAATAATATTTATAATAGCAAGCCAAAAATGGTAGTGAAGCACTACGTGCTCTGATGTTTGTTGCTTATAGTCTAACATTAGACAAGAACAACGTAAACACAATTTAAAAAATAACTTTAGCTTAAATAAGACAGTTTTAATTATTTGTCATCTAAAAAGTGAACTTATTCCCTAGAAAATAAAGCCTGTGTAAATGAAGTGGAAAATATTCAAATACATTTTCGGTCTATTTTTGTCTATCATCACGTACTGTACACTCTCTTAGAAGTCTGAGAAGTATCTCTCAATGAGCACGAACCACTCATCATCTTTGCGGATAAGCAAGAGGAGTAGAATGAAGCTCGGCTGACCCCGTAGCATAGTCGGTAGAGCATCTGCCTGCTGAGCTCCCGGTTTCGATTCCCGGTTGGGGGTAGAAATTTTTCTCTAGCCAAGATTACTCCCTGTCCTCCCCAGAGTCTGGAAGTATGAATGAGTGTGTGAATGTTTGTATGATCTAATGATTAAAGCCCAGAGTTTACTAGAAACCCAAAGACAAGCCAATAAGAGTTAACACCATTGCCTATAGGCAGTAATATGTTCCAAGAAAAGGCCGCCATTAAGATCATTGTAGTTAAAGGCGGAGTATAAATAGAACCTGAAAAAACTCGCTCACGCTAATTCGCCAGTTCCCCTATGAAGCGATACGCTGAAGCAATAAGAATGCATAAAGTCTATTTGCGTATCACCTAAATAAATGTAGAAACATGTAACATATTTTTATAAGACTGTACAGAGTAGGTACACGCCGGGAAGTAAACATACCGTTAGGGGATCGGAATGTCAGACGGCTGAACGTTCTATTGTCTCAGGACACATGCGTGAGTTGGGGAAACAAGGCAGGCAGAAAGTTAGGGTTAAGATACCTTCAGGAATGCGAACCGAAGGATAAATACAGGCACTTGTACTCTGGAATCCGATGTGAGTAGACGAGTGAAACACCACGGGCTATCATGTGACTATAGCTTGATTTGGCGATGGTGTAGTTAAATATATTTGTTTGGACGGATCGATTGCGGGAATGGTTTTAAGGAGGACAGAATAAAACGTATAAAATAATATAAGTGTCATCAATTAATATGTTATCGTTAACACGACCCGAGATTAAGAGATATCTTCCGATATTTCACCGATCCCCGCCTTTTCCCCCTGCAAAACCGATACCGTACAAATATAACACACGACAAAGTCTGTCCCAATAAGGGGCCCAACGAATCCAACACCCAACGAAGCCGTCTCACCCATTGACCTGAGTTTACTTGGAATTACCCATTGAGTTCTCTTCTGTTTTAACACACGAAGGTATATCTACACACTTGAAATACGGTGAGGCTGGGCCACCTGGTTTATATTATAGTCACTTAAATTAAGAAACTCTTCTCTACGAAGCCACCCGGACACAAATAAACTTTTAGTGCTACAAAAGCGAGCAATTAGATAAATTTGTGAGCCTCACCAAAGGAATAGTACAAACCACTCTCGAATGCTTATATTTTCGTGCATCTATATTATAAATTGCCTTTGTTACATTAAAACTAATTTAGATAGCTACATCGGATGTGCTTCGGTTCAGTATTTCCTACAAGAAATAATAATAATAATAATAATAATAATAATAATAATAATAATAATAATATGTATGTAAATGTAGTCAACTCGAAAGAATTATGAAGTACAGTTATTAAATATATTTTACAGTTTAGCTGATAATGTAAAGAATCTTAAAATTTTAAAAGACGTGGACGAATGGTTCTGTCAAAAAAAATCTTCGTTATAATGTACGGATTACCTTGATGTCCAATTTTAGTCGAATCTAATTTTAGTTATATTGAGTTTGATACACATTTAAAATATCTACAGCAATAAAGGTATCCATCCATCCCATCTATTCATCTACCCATCCAAGTATTGCTATATTTAAAGGCAACCATTATTACACAACCTGAAATTCTATTGTGTTTCTCTGTGTGTTAGAACACATAGTGCAGGCCGGCCTTGAGATCAAAACCCAAATGTTAGAAATGCCTTTCTTCTTAACGCTTCCTCTATTTATCACCAGTTACTGCTTTTGTTCTCAATGAATGCTTCCTTCCAAAACCTAAAAGCATTGTTTTCCTTGAGAAGATTGTACGGCAATAATTTCCATCTGTCATCTGTTATTCTAAACCCTCAGGAGTAGGTATTTTCCGACATTGCTATATCCGCATGATCATCGGCGAAAGGAATGCTACTACTGCATTACACTATAAATATTAATTTTACATATTATACGCAAATAATTTATAACTTTCCTTTGTGCAACACGTAGGCTTAAAACAGCCAATAAACCTCATTTACAGCCGCATCCAATACTAATAGAACGATATGCCTCTATAATATAAAAGCAATCGATAATATTGATTTAATTCATCGTAATAAACTAGTGAATTCTTATTAAAACGATTATAAAAGCAAATAAGATCTATTATAATACACAAATGCCTTGAACAAGTACGGTAGTGACTGTAAACTTTCCTCCAGCACACAAGCTACATGAAAAACATGAAAAACTGCTTACAACATTGGTGTCAATGCAGGTTCGAATGCTCGAAGTGTTTATTTGCTTTTGTTTTTAATAAATTAATATCATAGTAGGTGCGAAAACCAGGTATTGGTTTGTAAACTCAATTCCTTTTGCTTTCATTTTCAATGTGTTTTTCTTTATTTTTTTAAGCATTTTAATCACTCCATGCATTGAAAAGCAGTTGAACATCGAATCTCGGGAAGTAGTAATCTGACGTACGGAAAGCATGCGGATGCAACTAATCTTGAGCTATCTGATACAGCGACCAGTCTTATCGGGCATTACCCATAGTGCTGACAGTACTTCTCTTCTCCCTCTTCTTGGAAGTGCAATAGTAGTAAACACTGCCAATGTTACGCGTATGTTCCGAACACTTAACAGTTTGTCAGGGACAAGGATAAGCATATGGCATTGAAACAACAGGAAACTTTCTGCTTTGTTGTTGTTCGCAGAATAAGAATTTCTGCGACATATACGTTTAATATAACCTGTTCTAATTGGACACGCTTTGGTAGTTGTGTGCAGGTTGAATTAATGAATAAATAACAAATGCATGAATCCAAACTACTCACTTCTGTGTTTTGTAGACGTGGAGCAACCAGTAGCAGGAATTATGTATATTTTGTACTTATGGGGCGTGAACAGTGCATTTTCTCCAGTTTTATACTCAAAATTCTGCTTTATGTATTTGTTCAACGCTATCACTCATCTTATGCTTTATCATTTTAGAACAATAGCCCTATTGTTTAGCCTTGGTCGTCCATTAGATATTCTAAAGGGGTTTCTGTTTTAATGTAGTTATTTATCAGAAAAAAGAGACTTGAAGTTGCATCAAGTATCTAAACCGTTCCCTCGTGTTTTCTTTCAAGTGCTGGAAAGTAGTTTAATTACAATAGTGATATATTAAGAAAAATAATGTTTGGAACATTAATGAAGATATATTAGTTTTACTTTCACTACGAGAATTTGGTTGACATTGGCGATTTTAAAGGTAACAAAAGGAAAAAGAAGGTATATCTTGCATTGAAACGTTAGAAAAGGGAAACGGAATGCATGCTAAACCAATAATTGGAGTTCTAAATTTTGTTTGCTTTAAACTGCAAATGAAAGCAATAAAACGAAAGGATTCATCCAATTAGTCTAAAAGCTTTTAATAAAGGGTTCCTGGGAACCGCTCGACAAACCTTCATTTTCTATCTATTAATTTCGGTAAGTTTAAGCAAAATAGCCAACTTTATTTCAGGCGCTCTTTGTGCAAGTTGCTACGCTTTGATTAAACGCAAAGAGCGGAAACCTCTATGTGGGGGTCATCAGCAGAAGATGAGCAAACAAATCGGTGAAGACCTGGATAGTTCCGCAGAGAGATAGCCAGAGTTATTGATGAAGTTAGCTTGGCATAATAACTAGAGTGCTTCACAGTGGGGATCAAAGCAGGCCACCAATGAAAACCATTTCAGAAAATACAACTCTTAATTTAATTTTACATTAACCCCGTGTTTTTTTCTTAATTTTTTTTAATTAATCCAGACTGACTTTCATATATGGAAAAGAAAGTATCACTGATAGAAACATAGGATTTATTTAAAACTATCGATGTAATTATAACGGTATACCATCATCACGGACCAGTGGAAGCATCTGTGAAAATCTGAACACCGGCAAATTTAAAGCAACTGTGGTGAAGTATTGTGAAAATGTGTAGAATACACATTAGAATAAAAAAATTTATAAAATAGAATAAAAAATATATGTTCCTAGCTACAACAGTTTTGGACTGAAAAAATTATTTAATTTCTCGGAATTTAAAATTATACTCTTAAAGAATCTTTTACAGAATGAAAAAAGTAATAAAACAGAACCTAAGATGCCCTATTGCAGAGATTCTCGTAGCGTTTTTCTCTAGGACGAAAAGTAGTTTATTTCTACATCTCTCTCTCTCTCTCTCTCTCTCTATTTGTGTTGTGCATTTTTAAGAAAATTAGACAAAAGCAGTCAAACTTTCAGTCAAATTTCTGTGTAAAATTGTTTAATTATAAGGCAAAAAGTAAAATTTGAGCAATTATTAGTAACGTTAGAATAGGTTTAATGTCTTTCTTCCAGTTTTCCTAACGAAGAGCTCCTACAATTATATTCGGTTCCCATTATATTCGATGCCTACTATGAATACTATAAGGGTCCATTCATTTTGAAAGATTTTTCAAGTCCTCTGATTGAAAACCTAATCTGAAGAAGCAATTTACATATTGAAAATATTAAAAATCTTTATTGTTGTATAATCTGATTTAACATTTCTACGTCTCCTGGCAAACTTGCTGTCTTAAATTATCAAGTGACGGAATGTAAGTGCCCAGAATTTAAGTGTAAGGAAACAAAAGGCTCAAAGGTAAAGAGTGGAAACATTGAACATTGACATGGTTCAAATTCATAGATGTCTTCCCTTTAAAGCCATACTCTTAAGTAGGTTTTCTTACAGAGGCTACTCTATGCCAAAAACCTCGATATGGCTTTTTCATTTCTTGTAATGTCTATGGGCTTAAGTGTCAACAACATCTTTATCTTTAGTAAAACAGGGATATTGTTGTATACGTAAACCAGAAATGCCCATACAGTGTAATAAACTGTGCTAGTTTATGTACCATTTTTCTTAAACAGGGAAAAGGAATAAACGTTTTAATCAAGTCAGATCACTAGCACTACCTGGTTTCGCAAATGGGTAGAAATGCACATAAAATGCAAGACTGTGTGTATTAAACTCAAAAGTTTTCCAAATTCTATTAATCACCAAAGTGTATATCAAATTATTGACACATTCGTACGTCAGGTATATTATTATTATTCATTCATTCATTGTTACTAAAATAAGCATATGCAAATATGAAATGAATAAAATGCAGACGAAACTCTTTTCTACTTCAACTTTAACTCCGTTAGGAATCTAAATAAATAAATAAAGGTCTCTAAGTGTTTAATAGTAAAACTTTACATACGTTGCAATGGAACGACACTTCAGAGGTTAGGTTTGTAAATTTACAGTTAGCAGTAAAGTAAATGTAGTTACCAGTAAATGTTCAGGATGTAAACCAACTACTAGGGCATACCATGTTTGGGGAAGGGGGATTCATAATATCAAAATAAGGAGCATCGTACTAGAAACTAGAGTCCTAGAAATAATGTTTAACAAAAGCAAAATATTTTTGAAACCGGTGTTATAAAGAAAGTGTTGCTTTTTTCTGCAGAGTCAACTAACACCACTTTTATTACTCGTTTGTTTTATTTATTTACTTATGCGTTTACTATATTGCAGGCATGAACAAGCATCAAGCAATGAACTAACATAACAAGACATTCTTCTTTTATAACATCGAATTCAACGAGATTTTTTCTTAGAAACATTAATTCTGGGACCAGTTTACTTATATCCCCTTTTCTCTTATTTTGATGTAGGAAGCCTGCTCTTACAGTATGTCTCAGCATTCCCTATTCTTCCCAGTTGAAAACCCGAGAAAACATCCGCGCATCATGAAAGCCAGACAATACAGAAGATTTCAGAAATACAATGCAGAATTTCAAAATCGGATTACTAAACTTCCGATAGTGGAAGTAATATAAAACATGGCGAAGGAATTCACAACTTTTTAAACAGTATGCCTTTTGTTTATGGTCTCTCTAATTTTAATGAGAGAATTAAACCAAAAGTAGAACCAACAGAATTAACAGTTATTTAGGTTGTAAGTTACAGAGGTAAAGCTTTAATAAAGAGGTCAATTTAAGACACGACTGAAGGGAATCTTAAGACCCACGAAGGTTATTTTGTGTGTACTACAATATTTCATCTTCGTTTCGTAAAAAAATGCAATTTCGTTAAATAATGTGCTTGCTATAAATAAATGATTAAAGTTGTAGTTCAGGCCATTTATTCATTTTCAGAAAACAAAAGCAAATTCGTATATTTTTAAAACAAGCAAAACATGTATAAAACGCAAAACGTCAACCCACAGTTCCTGGATTCGATTTCCCCGGCTGGGGGCGGGAAGTTTGTTTTAATTATGGTTATTCCCTACCTTGCGGAGTCTGAAAGTATATATGCCGGAATGAATTTGAGACTTGTTTCTTATAAAAACCAATAGAAAACCAACAATAAAAAACTACCATCAACGAGTGTTAGTTGTTTCTGAAGTGAAAGCCCCGGATATGACCATAGAAGTTAAAGGATGCTATTGTTGCCTGGACTAGACTAAGTAATCGTGCACTTCGGTAGCAGTAGTATAAGGATTATTTATAATACAATTGTTAAAAGTGAAGTTTTATTTTGCGAGTAGAAATGTTTACGAAACGAAGCTGAAAGCGAGTAAAATAAAATAACTTAATATGTATTGTTATATACTACTTTTAGACAGTCTTGAATATTCAATTATAAAGTATCCAGATAAAATCTGTGTGGAAATAGCTGTATACATTCGAAAATGTATTGGTCAGCTCTAGTATGTTATTATTTGGCCTTCGTTGTTGTTTGACCTTCATAGCACCATTGCTGGCAACATGGTCACATACAAAATAACAACTTTCTATAACATACAGAAAGTGTGACATAAATAAATCAACAGAAGAAATGTAACAATAATGTTATTAATGTAATGCAATGTCGTACTGTTTCCTTAACTTCTTTGGTAACAATTCCAATGTTATTCTCTCGGCTGGCTGCAAACTTTCTTCTGGTTCTACCGAATCCTTTCCAAGTCATTCAAATAATACGTCATTACATTAATCGATACAAGACCTCTTACTATACATATAATTTCCATTGCAAGAAACAAGGGTGGTTACAACGGAGTCTTTTTAAGAATTGTATTTCATGATTGCCACATTAAGCTGCGGATTTTTAAGCACTAAACAGTAGAAATAGACAGATAAAATAAGAGTTCAAAATTATAAAATAGGCATTTAAAAACTCACTAACAATGTTCTTAGGACAAAACATTACAACCATACCGTAGAATTTACACACGAGGATGTCATTCATTATCCATTAAGCTCATTATGGCAGTGAATAACTAAATACCGTATTCCTCTAAATGCTGTAATGAGAACTGATGTCTATTTGAATGTTCTTATACTGGAAGAAACTTTACTTCACATGAAGTGATCAGGCATCCAAACCTAGCTGGAGATCAAGTAAGTGGCAGTGCACTAATATCAATATCATTTCCAACCAGTGTTTCTGCAGCCAATAGCACTTGCTCCCAATCTGAATTTCTTTGCATTATTTGCAGATACTTATTACTTTCTCTACTACGTATAGTAAGTAGGGGAAGTATTGCATTCCACCCAAAAATTCGATACCGAGATTTCGCCGGAAATACATGTTTTGAGACTCACTGAATCCAAAAAAAGCATTTTTGGAAACATGTCCGTGTGTGTGTCTGTCTGTGTGTCTGTGTGTCTGTGTGTCTGTGTGTCTGTGTGTCTGTCTGTGTGTCTGTGAACAGCATAACTCAAAAACGAAGAGTCGGATAAACACCAAACCTGGTATTTAGATTCAGTATCTTTCAGAGATGCGACACGAAGGTTTTCAAGAAAATCCCCCCACCCCATACTACCCTTTACATGGAACATTTTTCGAAAATTTTAATTTTCTCAAAAACGGCTCTAACGATTTTGATTAAAATATCATATGTTTAAGATATTGTCATGGCAAATAAAATGTATATCTCGAATTTTCTGGGAATGTCTCCAAAAGTATTCTTCATTATGAACGACTTTTTCATAACTGGTAAACCATAACAGATAGACAAAATTTTACTACACGAAAAATGTAGATCACGTTAAAATACATAATTTATGTCATATACATTTCTTTTGTTGAGTGAAGCGTTTGCGAGATATTGCTTGTTATTCCCTTAAATTTTCCAATACTTATACTTTTTCTCAACTTCGTTATTCATTTTTTTTATGTTCTGGACATGCAAAGAGAATGGAATGCACCACATAGCAACCAGCGTTAAAATATTTGACTATCGCTTAAAACCTACCATATTCCCCTTGCATCTACAAGAAAATTAGCAATAATATTGACATCTCGATATCTCGATTAACATGAAGCATATGGAGAATAAGCGTTTGTAAAAGTAGTTTGTACAAGAGTAGAGAAAGTCATGTGAGTGTAACACATCCGATTTTTTTTCATTGTCTTTCCAATATACAACTTTTCCACGTGATGAGAGGTTATGATCACCAGCTCTCCATTGTTTCAGAACATATGCTCTTGATGACATGTCTCCATACTATATTTCACGGAATACAGCGGAATGAAATGTCACATGCTTCTCAGAAAATTAAACTCTGTACTCAACTCACAAAATGAATACACACCAATAACTAGTCAACTGCCATAAGGATTTACCGGCTTTGCAGTTACATTTTCTTATGGTTTATTTTAAATTATTCGACTTCTTCGCGCTCAGTGTCAGCAAAACGTTAACACAGCGAATTATCGATAGCTGTTAGGTTTCACTACCCTCTGAAGGATAAAAAGGAAAACAACTTATAGATTCATAAAAAAATCAACAAAATGGACATAGGTACAATGTTTAGGCATTTACTAGTAAAATAGGCAATTAGGCACTAAAGATTGTGTATATTAACCTCATGGCGCTACGGATCATGTATAGGCTTGGCCTGCCTCCCGACTGCCGGTCTCACGTCCACAAACGCTCGGCAGAAGTGAGCGATACAACCAATACGGGGCGGTGATGTGGCTAGCATCACTAATCCCTCAACCGAAATGTTGGCTCTCGAGGTCAGAGTCCCTGGGTATCGCAGCTCCTCACTTTTCTCACGATGCTGAGTGGGCGCCAGTCCTATACCCGGGACTTAAAATCCGCACCACATGGTTGGGATCGAACCTGGGAAACCAGACCAAGACGCTCCAGCCGATGGGCCACGGCACAGGACGAATGTGTATCTTAAAATGGATATGTAACCTAAATTCCTGCCTTTCAGCATAAGAATTAAAAATGGCAAATAAACATAAATCCGCAGCCTAGTCATAATCTTCAATTTTTAGCATGATTGGCTGGTATTAAAAGCTCGACTTTAATTGCCAGCTGTTTAGAAAAGTAATTTGTAGTTATTGTTTTAAAGCTGAACATAACTCGTTTGATGGAAGATTAGCATAAACCATAATATTCCTTCAGATATTTTAAAATATCTAGAGCAAACTGAAATAAGAACCTGTATTTAGACATATGTTCAATCATTTTCCCAAAATCACCAGTTTTTACTTTCTTTTCTACGTATCTACAGTAAGAAGAAGAGTACTGCACTCCACCCAAAACTTCGATACCTAGAGTTCACCGGAAATACATGTTTTGTGATTCCTAAAGCATTTTTAGAAAAAGGTGCGCGTGTGCGTACACGTTTCTATCTGTCTGAAGAGCATAATTCAAAAAGGAAAAGTGGGTTAAATACCAAATTTGATATATAAGTTCAGCGTCTTCCAAGGATGCTAAACAGACATTTTCAAGACCTACCCACCCCAAACTACGTTTTACAAGGAAAATTTTTCGTTATTTTTTATTCGTTAAGTTATTTTAAATGAATTGTGTGCTTTAAACTGATCTACATTTTATGTGCAGTACGTTTACATTTATTGCTTAACGTGTACCAGCTGTACAAAATTATACAAATTCTTTCAGGATAAAGAGGACTTCACAAGCTATTCCCCAAAAAATCAATATATACATTTTATTTGCCATGCAAGTAGGTTTAATATATGCTAATTTAATAAAAATTATTACAGCTTAAGTTTAAAAAAATTGCACTTAAAGGGGTAGTTTGGGTTTGGGGGATTTTCTTGGAAAACTTGCTATTGCAACTTCGGAAGATACCTATGAATAGCAAGTTAGGTATTTATCCGAATTTTCATTTTTGAGTTATGCTGTTCACACACACACGAACCTTTTTTGTAAATTTTTTATTCAGAGGCGTCAAAACCCGAAATCTCGATATCGAATTTTTGTGTGGAATATAATACTTCCTCTATTTACTGTAAGTACATAGTAGAGAAAGTAATATTGTTACACATGGTTGAAGTTCACATATATTCAACAAGTGCAACAATTTACGGTATTTTATTTAAAACATTAACATAAGAATGAATCATAATTTGATCCTGTCTTTGCTGTTGCTCGTGATATCCGAAACTCGTCTAAAGAATATTGCGGTACCGTTTTCTTAAAATAATTCAGGTTTCTTACAGGAACTGTCCTATCTTCTTCTCTGTTTTGTTCATTAGCGAAAGCCATAACGTTGGCATTATCAAGTGGAATTAATAAGTTGCATCTTCCCCTATAATCTGCAAACACAAATCACAAAATTTCTTCTTGATTCGTGTTCTATAATAAACGTATTTCCACGTGCTTTCACCGCAAGGATTCAAAGAATAGGTGTCCGGAAAACAAATTACGAAATTCCCGCTTCCGCTTGCAGCGCTCAACAAATCCTGCAGCGCTGTGTACAGCGAAGATATTAAGCGCTTGGTCCGCTGAATATACCTATTGCTAACAAAAGAGCAGCTGTAGACAAGTTAACCCCTGAAAATACGAATAAGAACAAGAGTATGGTGTGGAACCAATTTTCGGGTTTTCTATGTAAAGAGAAATAATAAAATTCACGGCTCACTTAGTGACAGAAAGATTGTTTCTATTCTACAGGAGTGAATGCCGCGAAACTATATAAGTTCATAATAAATAATTTTTCGTGTTATTATCAAGCCGAGTAGCACTTGTGTTGCTAGTTTTCCACGACAATTTAATTTTGGTCTCAAACTCATGCATAGTTTCATAAATAATTATTTTTCGACCCTCAGTCGTGAAACAACTATCATGAAATGAAGCATTCATTAACCTCAATCAAATTGTCGGAGTGGTCTGGTATCGTAGATTCACGGCACGTAAAAAAAACCTCAGCCTAATAAAGAGGCCTCTAAGCAAAAGTAGTTTTGCCCACATAGAATGGGACGCTAAGGACTACAGCAGCTAAAGAGCGTCCATAAATAAAAAATCTGATGTGTTACACTCACATGACTTTCTCTACTCTTGTACAAACTATTTTTATAAACGCTTATTCTCCATATGCTTCATGTTAATCGAGATGTTAATCTTATTGCTAATTTTCTTGTAGATGCAACGGGAATATGGTAGGCTTTAAGCGATATCAAATATTTTAAGAGCTGGTTGCTATGTGCAGTATTCCATTCTCTTTGCATTACCAGGACAAAAAAAATGAATAACGAATTCCCATTCGAGAAAAAGTATAAGTATTGCAAAATTTAAGGGAATAACAAGAAATATCTCAGAAATGGTTCACTCAACAAAAAATGCATATGTAATAAATTGTGTACTTTTACGCGATCTACATTTTTTGTGTAGTAAAATTTTGTCTATCTCTTATGGTTTACCAGTTATGCAAAAGTCGGATACTTTTGGAGACATTCCCAGAAAATTCGAGATGTACATTTCATTTGTCATAAAAACATCTTAAACATATGATATTTTAGTCAAAATCGTTAGAGCCATTTTTGAGAAAATTAAAATTTTCGAAAAATTTTTCATGTAAAGGGTAATCTGGGGTGGGGGATTTTCTTGAAAACCTTTGTGTCGCATCTCTGGAAGATACTGAACCTAAATACCAAGTTTGGTGTTTATCCGACTGTTCGTTTCTGAGTTATACTGTTCACAGACAGACAGACAGACACACACACACAGACATGTTTCCAAAAATGCTTTTTTTGGATTCAGGGGGTTTCAAAACATATTTCCGGGAAATCTCGGTATCGAATTTTTGGATGGAATACAATACTTCCCCTACTTACTATACGTAGTAGAGAAAGTAAAAACTGTCGGAAAACTATCAGCATTTGTGCAACTACTGTTGATAGTAATTTTTGCAACCTACGTTTATACGCATTGGCGTAATTGTGCTAAATAAAAGAAATGATTATACGTATTTGACAAATATTACGATGTTGTCTAAAGCCTTATTTATGTGAATACCCATGCAGATCATTTTTATTTAGAGTTTTGTATGTGCAAGCTCCAGTATTTTTATTTGATAAAATAATAAAACAATCATTACACCTTTATTAACATTGTTTTTGTAAGCCGATGTGTGTTTTTGGTTCGTACACAATGCCGAGAGGTAAACAGAGGAGAGCGATTTAAAATATCCCCGTCTAGTGTTTTCCTAGTGCATTAATTTTAACGTGATTCTGGTGTTTATTCACCTAACAGCAGGCCCATATTTTCATCATATTAGCAATACACGTTCAATACAATTCAAGCAGAGAAACAAAAAAGCTGGAGCGATTACTATTGGTCTCTAAAATATTGGGAGAAAGGAATCGAAGCTTCTCTCGAATTCGACACTAGGTGGTTTGCTTTAATTATTTATTTATTTTAATGAAAGATGCATCTCTGTAATGTTTCTGCCTGTAATATGTGATGGCATGGAAATTTTTGGAAAACGGCATGCGGGTATTATTAAGATATATAATAGTTATTTTAAAATATTAATAAAAGATTAATTCTCGAGGAGTTATATTTTGATCACTAGTTAGAATCAGCAAAATTAAAATAATAAATTGCAATCTTAATACAGTTATGAATAAATTCATGTGATTGAAAACTCTCAGTTTTCTGGGATCCACAGACGAACCATCGCTGCTGCGATGTGCACCAGGATTCGGGAGCACCTCTTACTGCAAGCGCTTCGAGGGAAGGTCAATCGAGCTCGAACGATGAAGAGCTACAGCATTAGAGTATAGGATATACAACGGAGGGGGGCATCTCGCGCACTACGACCTGCATAGATCTACCTCCCCGGAAGAAAGGTACAGTTTGTGTAAATCGTCGTGACAGTCCCCCACTCCTGAAGCATACATGCGCAAAGCACTGACCAGACCACTTGCATAATAAGAGAGGTGGGGTCAGTGTTCCACCTGCTGCGAGTTCAAATGCAAGGTAACCTTACACATTTGTTTACAATGCGTTGTGTATGTGGCTGCCTTCGAGTTCTGATATCACTTGCTCCCCACCACTCTCACCACTATTCCTCATTTCTCCTCTCTTGGGCATATGGAGTGTCACGACATTTTACACAAGCTGTATGAAGTGAAGGAACCAGAGGCTACAGGCCACAAGCAGACAGGCCAACCCGACTCACTACTGGAGTTACCCAGAGAGGGCAATGAACGGCCTTTGCAACAGGCAGCCCTCTGGTGTTCACGGGGAATACTCTTTCTTTGCAGCAAGCATTCATGCCATCTGTCCGACGCTGCGTCGTCCTCCGTGGACTAGTGGTACCGTGCTAGCCTCTAGTTCCCAAGGTCGCGGGTTCAAACCCGGCGGAGGGCGATGGATTTTTTCGGGCGTAAAAATCCTTAGCATGGCTTCCTTCGGAAGGGAAGTAAAGCCGGTGGTCCCGTGTCGTAGATTTACGGCACGTAAAAGAACCTCAACCCTGATAAAGAGGCTTCTGTGCAAAATTACTGGTCTTTTACGCCCAATATAGAATGGGACGCTAAGAACCACAGCAGTTAAAGAGCGTCCATAAATAAAACTCAATTTCATTTTTCGACGTCGCCTCACACCACGAAACGCCTGAAGCATGAGAAGGGAACGGAATAAAGGGGAAATTAGGAAAAGGAAAGAGTAGAAGGGAAACCACCTCAATATTCGTCTACCCACCTGGGAAAACCGCGAAAAACCTAAGGTCACAATGGGCGGTGGACGAAAACCGAAGCGGGGACCTACCGGATGGGAGCCTCACACGGAGCCAACTCGCTTGGTAACGACAGCATTTAAACCTGCTATATGTAGTGTTACGCCTTTATACACTAACCTGAAAGTACTGTGAAAGCAGAGTGAGAGACAGAAGATCAAACCAAAAATGTGTATTTCCTACCTTGTGTATTAATGTAGTAAATCAATAAGACAAAACAGGATATTTGGTTTTTCGAAACATTAATGCCGGGATTAGGATGATGTAACGTAACTTAACAGGACGTAACTAAACTAAAACACGTTGATTATATGCAACTATTTAAGCTTGACTTAAGGTGACTTAACTTAACGCAACGTAATTTAAGATTCTGTCAGTTTCAGACGTTTCCTTCCCGTTATGTTGTGTTAGATGTTGAATTTGAACCAATCGGCGTGAAACAATGCCTAGGAGTAATAACACTAGTCTGCATTTTCAAATTTTTTGTCAGATGATTTCTTAAAAGTAGGTGTTCTTGAATCAAATTTTTATGCTGATTCCAGAAATAACTTCCATTTTTTTCTATCACGTCAGGTTTTTACACAAAATAAGTAATCTTTTGACAATTTTACTAATGAGCGTAGAAAAGTATTCAAATACCAAGTCACACAAGGTAAATTATTATTCAAGAAACATTTTAACAATACTCTCAAGAACTCCCCTTATTTACTACATTTTAACAACACAAGAATCCAAAAAGTTTCATTTAATTTTTTTCAAACTTTCTCTTCTTTGTCTTCCTTGCAGATCCTTGAAGATGACTGTCCCTCCTCAACATCCAACAGTAGTAGTAATCATAGTGTCATTCCATCTCCTCTGGTACCTCCTCTCCACTTCCTTAATATCTTTGTGAAAACGTTCACCCTGCTCTTCACTATAATGTCCCAGATTTTCTGGAAAGTAGTCGATATGTGAATGCAGTATATGCACCTTTACACTCATGTTACAACCCATCTTCTTGAAATTTTCCAACATTGTTTTGACAATGGCTTTGTAATTAGGATCTTTGTTATTGCCTAAGAAGTTTTCAGTAACTGATCGGAAGGCGGTACATGCTTCTATTTCTCTCTCATTCATTGTCTTCTCAAAATCTTCATCCTTCATCAATTTCTTTATTTGAGGACCAACAAAAATTCCAACCTTTAATTTGTCTTGTGCAATGAAGGAAAATTTCTTGGAAAGGTACTTGAAACAGGGTCCATCCTGTGGTAGAGCCCTTACAAATTCCTCCATCAAGCCCAATTTAATGTGTAGTGCCGGAAGCAATATCTTTATATCTCTATATTTTTGAAGTGAAATCGTGAAACAACTGTACGTGGTAGAAAAAAACTAAAAGCAGTTCTGAAATCAGCATAACAAAGCGAGTCAGAATCACTTATTAGTTTTCAGTCATCCGATATCATGCAGACTAGTGTAATAGAACCATCAACCACAATCATTCCTGTTACCTTAAATTAAGTGAATCCTAATTGGACCTTTTGTTTGGTGCTATCTCTTAACTTCACGTTACGTTCCGCCACGTTAAGTTCATCGCAATCCTAGCTTAATGCAGTTTCAGTTCATTTTTTCTTTTCCTTTGGCGACATTAAACAATAAGGTCATGTCCCTAACAAGTTGTATTCTATTAGAGCGGCAATTAGAAAAGAAACAATATAAAATAGACAAAAGAAAAGACACGAAACCCAGGCAGCTTACTAGAATTCAGAATGGCACCACTAGATACCTACAGAATCAGAAGTGATAGCCTTGGCCTTACCATTGCAACCCACTGCAAATAAACGAAAAGCTGAAGCGGTTGCAACTTTTCAGAATTACTCATTCATACGAGATAGAATTAGAGTAAAAAATTAACATATGAGCAATTCCATGCAATGTTCCAATACTAACAAAATATTTACATTGTACATGGTATATTAATTGAATTCGATGATATTAAAGTACTTTACCTCTGTGTTGACGATCATACGCTGCTACACTTGAAGAGCCATAACTTGTAACTGAATGTAATTTGTACCACCGCTAAAATCCATGTAAAATATGTAACCAACATTACAGGCGCTCCATGCGCAACTGCGAGGTAGGTATAACTTCAACAAGTGGATAGCGAATCGGAGCCCCTTACTTATATATAGAGTGATCCTTTAAATCATAGATCTCAATAAGTACACAGGCTAGCCCCGTAGCTCGGTCGGTAGAGCAACTGCCGAGATTATTCCCCATCCTCCCCAGAGCCTACAAGTACGAATGGGGGTATGAATATGTGAGTGATGTAATGATTAAAACCCCAAAAGTGCAAGAAACCCAACGACACGACACCATTGTCAATAGCAATAAGTTCCAAAAGAAAGGCCGCTGACAAGACCAGTATAATTAAAGGCGGTGTATAAATGGAACCAAAAAATTATGTACACTGCAAAGTTTATGGGCACCCTTTTTATTTTACCTTTTTGTAAATTTGCAGAGAAGCGCTTTAGATAAGTCCACACTTTCCCTCGCAGTGGCTAGGAAAATCACGCTTGATGGGTAAGGTCAGGTCCGTCGTAGATTATTATGCGCGCAAAGTTGTATTACGGGATCATTACCTTCACTTGTAGTATTTCAATTCCCAAGAGTCTTCTTTCGCTTACTTTCAGCGAAATGCTTAATTTTTTTAATGTTTTAATGAAATAATAAAATAAAAATAATTTTATTTAAAGGTTTACTTAATGTAAAAACCAAATAGGCAATTATTGGATACAAAATGGTTCAGGTATTTATCGAAACATTCAGTGAGAAAAATAAAATTAAGCTATATTTGTATTTAACTTGTTAAGGAAGTGCAAAAAACAAGTTAATCATTTGTTTAAACACTTTAATAAGCAAAACCCTCTGTTTTCATTCAAACATCCACTGGCAATGATAGGTATTTATTCCAAAGATATGAAGGCGTAATAGCAAGCGGCAAGAGATAGCCATAGCCATAGCCATGTGAGGCATATGTGAGGTCAGTTCTCGGCCGCTGCTGTGACATCGTAACTCTTTACTTAAGTAACGATTTGTGCAGAAAAAATGCTAAATTGCAGCGAAACAATGCACTTAAAAAGAAAATAATAAAAGGTGTAGATTATTTGCACTTCTAACATTTTAAATGCAACTGATATAAACGTTCCGTTGGGAACTACAATGATAAAAACACATTTATTTTCCTCTAAAATAAATATTTATAGATTAAAAGTACTTTTCATTTGTCTTTGTACATAAGATCACCTCCTAAGTGGAGGGTATCTACACCCCTCCACCCATCATATAAGTTATGAAAATTTTAAAATGCAAAAATACGGGTTGATAACAATCTAATAAAATGGCATGTAAATTAATAAAAGCTGGTTTTCAGTGCTTAAAGATTATTTTACTTGAATAAAAAACGAGAGTAAGTTATATTCCTTATCTTAATACATATTTTTAAAAATCCTTAACAGTTGCTGGTAGTTTAAGATGTGACACAAAACCGAAATTACTTACATGTTTATTTAATTGGGCAATAATAGTAACTAAAAGTATAACGTTTAAATTAGAATCTAGTTTAGAAGTCCTAATTTATTTTATGTGAATTAACTAAGTAGCATATAATCAGACCTTTTTTATTATATCACACTGATTGTCTTGTTCTATCGCCTGTGTTACACTTTTCGATTGATTTATTTTTGTTCTGTGGTACAGAACCACATTCATATAAAGTACTATCTATTAAATGTCAGTGGAAAAGATTGACATAAACAGTTTCATCTCATTGCTTTTTAAAGGACGTAATTATTGTTTTTATTTTATCCCCCCATATTTATATTGTTAATTGTTTACTTAAGCATTCAAAGCTGGTGTTCAAAAACGTGCAAAAATACTAAAAAACACAATATAGAGAATTTTAAGTAGAAATAGCGTTAATGGCTTAAGTTAAATAACTGAATTAGCCAAAAAATCCCTGATTGTCCAGTTCAGTCACACAGAAAGTCTCACACGTGTGTCACAAGTGCGAGTGTTCCATTTCTGGAGCGTAATCTCTGCAGTTTCGATCCTCACACCTCTTAATATATTGTGACAAATATAAACACCGCCTGACTCCCAACAAACTTTATTTATTATGCGAAACGCGTTACAAGCTTCGCTTTGCAACCTTAACTTACAAATAATTCGTAACTCGCTTACAACTATTTCATAATCGATTCACATTTATTTTCTGTCGTCTTTGTATAGTTCCCTGTTGATAGGGAGATACATAAATGCATGTCCCATAGCTTATCTGAATGCAAATGGCGAATTATGACTTAGCCAGTGCAAACCTGTTCCATGCTTGGCCGACTATACCATACGGCTTTGCTTTCTCGAATACCCCATCTCAAAGCCTTCATCAACAGCTTGGCCGACTGCATCACGAGGGTTTGACCCCACTGCTCCCACCTTAAAGCTTATAGTCCCCACCAGCTTTGTTCAGGAGGCCAAGATGAATCACTAACATCTTCCCTCTGGACAATCTCTGATGCCGTAGCCTACAATCTTCTTCACCACTCGGTATGGTCCTTGTCAGGGATGCTGAAGCTCAGGGCAACGCCCTTTGGTCCGGATAGGGCGATATAACCGCTGGTCGTAAGGGGTCCTCATGTGGCTGCCTGCTAACTGGATGTGCTGACGGGCCATTTCATGTATGTTGTGAAGATGGTCTACGAGCTCCTCCACGTACTCGGTTGCTGACTGTTCTGGCCCAGAGGCTTCCCGAACATCGGGTCGCATGGAAAATGAAGCTCTCTTCAAACACCAAGCTTGCTGGTGTCAACCGAGGTGTCGTGTGTTAATAAGCGGAAGGTGAAACGGCAACTCTAGGCCGAGCCCGAGAACTGTAATTATAGATAATTTATTAATTAATTTTTATTGATGTTAAATCATACTATGTACATATCTTTTTCTTATAATGCGTGTATAGTTTAAGAAGGGTGATTTAACGTTATGTATGTATCTAGGTTACTAATATTAGAAGAGTTATAAATGGTTTAATGTAAATAGTTTAAGCGCTATGTTAAAATACTGTCCACGACGAAATGTTTTAGCTACAGGAATAGTGCCTTCGAAGGCAGAAAATCTAGTCTTATGACGTCTCTTTGGTCGCAGGGCCATTATTCCTACAGCGAGTGTGTAGCGCCTTTGTTCCTTTATTTAATAATTCGCCGTGACCAAGTGAGAGAGACAGATAGCTTAACGGTAAACTTAGGAAAAGCCGCGACTTATATTAAACTTGGACCAATGCCCTGGAAGTTTATACAAAATATTGAGATGCGTCGAGTGGCGCTAAAAGTGGACCAATAGGAAAGTAAGCAGCCTCAGTAGCCTGCGACTATAAATGGATCTGTTTGGAGCAAATTCGAGGCAGTTTAGCATTGCAGTTGGGCAGTTTGGCATTTTGTCATGTGTGGTCAGGGAGAGATGCTGCAGGATGTGTGAGATATCGCGCCAAAAAGGGAATAAAGACAGTTTTAGAAACACACCTAAGAACCGCTACTCGTAAAGAGATAATAAGCATATTTAAACTTCGTGTCATATCCGCGCCGCATTTTAACAGCGGTGGACAGTATTTTAACAGCGGTAATACCAGTGTTGTATACTACGTTGTTTAGTAAAATAAAAAAGAAACGGCAGTGTCATCTGTTCATAATCAAAGCACGTCTATGTCTTCCTATATCACCACCCGAGATCTACGCTTCCTTTACCGAGGATAAGTCCATGCTCCCATATAGTTTAAAGAAAACTACTGCAGCTAGCCGAGGATAAAATTGCAGAGAACCAGCACACTGCGAACTTCTGGAATTAACATGGGAGATGCATCAAGGTAAGCCTACCAGCAGCGCAGAGGAGGAGGTGACTGCCGCAAAGGCCAGCAAGAAAAGCGTCACCCTGAAATCTCGGTCCCTTTGGTGACTGGCGGCAACCCTCCTCAGGTGTTCTTCGAGGGTCTTGATGTACCACTTTACCACGCCGTTTAACTGTGAATGAAGAGGTGTCATGCACTCCAAGGTGCCCCAATGTTTCTCTCATAAATTTCGATTGGAAGAATTTGTGTTCTGGTCGCTATGTTAGTGGGACCCAAAATGACACAACAGGTTCTCAACAGGACCTCTATTGTATTGGCTTCTTGCTTATGAATGCGTACACATCTGGCCAATTGGTGAAATAATTCATGGTCACTGACAGATACTTGTTTTCCTGTCGGACACAGGAAGTTGTCCAGCTATATCGATGGTGATTCGTTCAGAAGGTGCTCGCGCATTATACTGTTGTATGCGGCCCACCACACCCAATATGGTCCACGACTCGCTGTACGCATATGACAGTGACGGACTATCTCAGCACCTGTTTATAGCCGCAATCAGTAGTACCGCTGCCGGAATTTGTCGTTTGTTCAACAGGGCCCTCGGTATCCTCCGGAAGTCCTGATGCGCTTCCTTCAGGACCAACTGCTCCCTCCGGAACTTTCCATTATGTAATGTTCACACTCTGAATAGCATACCCTCTATGACTCTATGATCCTCAACGAATCCCATTGCGCCCAGAGGACTTATACAAGCCACTCTTTGGTGTGATGTTACCTCAGGTCGGCATATTTCCTATCTTCAGTTCTCTCAGTAGCGGCCCCAAGTCGGCGTCCGCTAGCTGCTCCCTCCTTAGGAGCTATCCCTACACACACGACTTGGAAATCATCTTCACCATCCCTGGGGTGATCTTGTTGTGTCGCTTCCTAGTGCTTCCGACCACTTCCTCCATCACGGTGCTCAGTTTCTTGTTACTTGTTCTTTCCAGGGCGTTAACACTTTCCCTTTGGGTCTCCTAAGGCGTCACTGCGTTCGTCGAGGTGATTCAGTTCTTTTTCTACGCTGGCTAGTTCCTTCACCGAAATTAGTAGTGTATGCATTTTAGTTGCTTAGTTGTACTGTAAATATATATAAATATATATATATTATATAACAAAATGCAAGTCCTGGTTTAGGGAACCAGATACCAGGATGACGTATTTCAGATTGCATTTTATTTTACTTTCACCGATAATTCTTACTTAATCTCCGTCATCCCCATTTTCATCTGCGTGGCGAATGTTCCATTTGCCGTTTTTATATCCGTCTTCATTTCGTTGAGTCGGGCCAACATCTCCTCCATGGTTCAATCGCACTTTCTGACATCATTTGTGACAAACAAAAGTACCGGTTAACTCGTAACAAACTTTATTTATTACGTGAAATGCGTTACAAGCCTAGCTTTGTAGCTCTGACTTACAAATCGGTCGTAACTCGCTGCTCGCAAATATCTTGTAACCGACTCCCGTTTATTTTCTACCGTCTTTTTATGGTCCTCTGTTGCTAGGGAGACACAGCAGTGTTCCAGAATTTCTCAGAATGCGGATGGTGAGCTTTCTGGAAAAATAGCCAGTTAAAGCCTCTTCCAATGTTTGACCAACTGTGCCATACGGATTTGCTTTCTCAAATCTCCCACGATCAAATTCTTCTTCGAAGTCTTGGCCGACTGTATCTCGCCGGTTTGACCACAATTGTACATAATACGTGTATGTCACTTGAGGCAGTATTTTTAACACTTGAATAATTTCAATTAAATTATATAATATGTAAATTCAATAACAGCCCATCTTGAAGCAATATGTATGTAATAATGTAAAAAAATGTATGCAAGACATTGCATATGCTTATATTATTGTAAACATGTTTAATAATGTTATTTGAATGCGTTATGTAATTTAATAATGTAAGAGCTATGAGAATGATAAGTTTAAATTTGCTAACAAATATGTGACAATGAGGTAACCTTGAGATAATAATGAGTTTGAGAGTTTAAATGTTATTAGTCATGATTAGAGCAACGATAATGTAAATTTTGTGACAGTTTAAAAATAGCCAATCAACAGCCAGAAAAAGCTTTAGTAAAATGCAGATATTCTATTGGACTAAGATTAGCCAATCAGAGACTTGAAATACAGAAGTTTACGGGTTTGCACGGTTCAAATATGTTCAGTTCCCTGCAGACCTTGGTAGTGACCGGATGGTAAATGTGTTCTCTAAAGAAATATTACGTATTCGTGTGAATCGAAAATTAAGTATACGCATTAACAAAGTGCAAGTTTTAAATTAAAGAATCTCACAGCTCTTAATATCAGTGTAGTGCTATTTAATTTGTGTCAAGGATTAATAATAAGAAGTGAATTTAAACTTAAAATCTGTGTAAGCCTACATTCTTGTCGCACCACGCCCTGATTAAGAGAAACGTGTTTCTAAAGCATACTGAAGCAGCCGAGGCAAAAACAAACATAAATAATATCTATAGAAGCAGCTTAATAACAAAGTTCATATAATATTTTAAAACTTGGAGTGTAACAACAAAAAATTCAACTTAAAATCAGCTTTAAATACGTAGCAGCATATTACGTAACAAACAATCTTCTTCAAATTGACGTTAATATGTGGAAATAAATTAAATAAACAACTCCAAGAACAATACTTTCTCACACTGCATGAATTCATTCAAAAGCTACAGTGTGTGGGTGTGTATGTGTAGATTAGATCGACTGCAAGCAAACGTGGACTGCGCGAAAGTTACCGCACACATCAGAATTATATTGGATATTGAAGTTGAACCGTGATTTTACAAGATAGAGTTACCGGCTTTTGTTCCCTTCCTTGTGTTCTGCCGCTAGGCGGCTCTACAGTGTGGGTTAATGGAAAAAATGCATCATCTCGTTAAAATTTTAGAGGCCAGTCAATTATCTACACAAAAATATGTAAGGAAATTGTATTTATTCATTCATTCATAGCACATTATAACTATAAAGGAGACATAAAAAGATTTAAATAATGCAGGACTGGTATTTTTTAATTCATAGATGATATAACCGAAAATAACACAAATAGTTATATAAACATTTAAAGAATGAACCTTCTAAGTTGAAGCTGTACAGCATCTCCAAAACTAAGCATTGTAGAAAGATATGTCTTGAATAAAAGTTGTTTGATATTATGGGGGAAAGTAAATGCCATTAGTCGTGTTTTATTTGGGGGACATTGTGAAGGTCATTTTAGGGTCAATTTAATTTGACCCTAATTGTAGGTTCTCGCTTTAAAAAATTAAACCCATTTACTTTCCCCATAATATCAAGCAACTTTTATTAAAGACATTTCTTTCTACAACGCTTAGTTTTGGAGATATTGTGCAGTCTCAGCTCAAATGGTCCATTCTGTATATTTGGATTGTATGCATCATAATAGATGCATTATCTCGATTGCGAATATATTAATAATGTCCCCGAAAATGTTTTGCTTCTTCATAGATCTCACGGCGTTGTTGAACCCGCTTTTGTTCAGAAAAGACTCTGGAGGCTGAACTTTTCATGAGATTATAGATAGTTGCCCTCTAAGAAACTGCTTTGAACTCACAATGAAACTTGGTTTCACATTTTTTGCAAAAGAGTATTGTGTAAGAAATACTCATAATGAATAACTTAATTCCAACACACACACGGCATAATTATACTCCTAATGAAAGGAAAATGTATATTCCATACAATTACCATAACTCAACTGATAAATACTCACGCCGTTTGGCATAAGCTTCAGAACGAATCTATTATAGGAGCAAAAAATATCGTTCAGTACAAAGTCACTGCCACTAGTTTGTCTAGTGTAACACTAGATTCACCATGTACAACAGGATTACAGATATTGATTTAACTACTATTAAATCTTAGGCTAATTTTAGTAAATACATTACACAATACATTCACTTGACTTTCTCTACCCTCTATCGTTAAATAGTATGTATACAGACTGTTCTTACTAAAGATTATTTTTCTATGTACTACATTTTAATGTAAATGAACGTTTGTATAAATAGCTACATTGCAAATTTCGTTAAAGATACAAAGGGAACAGCGATAGTCAAATGTTTAAGAACTAGACGCTATATCCTGGCCTTAGAATTCCATATTGTTTCCGTGCAATCGCAAGAAACAAGTGAATGTTGACAGGACTTTAATATCCGAACTTTAATAAAGGATATCTTAGCAATTGGTGATGCCACAATAAAACTTAGATTGAAATAAATTGTGTGTTTTAAAGAGATCTACATTTTTATGTAGTACGTTTTCGTCCATCGCTTAACGTTTGCCAGTTATACAAGATTATACAAAATTTCTTCCGAATGAAGAGGACTTCATTGGCTATTGCCAGGAAATTCAAGGTATACATTTTATTTGTCATGTAAATATCTTTTTATATGGTATTTAAACGAAAATCGTTACAGCCATTTTGTAGAAAATAAAAACGTCCGAAAAATGTTTCATGTAAAGAATATTTTGGGGTGGGGAGATTCTCATCGTGTCGATCTTTGGAAGATACTGAATCTAAACACTAAGTTTGGTATTTACGCTTTTGAGCTAAGCTGTTCACACACATACACATTGATATTTTTCTAAAAATGCTTTTATATATACTCTGATAAATAGAAGTAATTTTTTTACATTGCATGTGCTCGAGCGGAAACAAAACATAAAATTACAAGTTATAAACATACAAATTAGAGAACATCAGAAACTAGCTGCAACGGAATGGCTAGAAAACAAGAAAACTACAATGTCATGGAAGAAGAAAGAAGCTTAAGGACACAGGGTATTGAAACTAGTCTAATTTTCACCAAGAAAGTCGTAAGAGTAATTTTTATCATCTTCTCTTGTTTGAGTGGTTATGAAAACTGATGAAGTTGACCAAGCATTGTTGAATATTTTTAATGCATTAAATATATACATTCTATTCCAACATACGCCAGCATATCGTGATTAGGTATATTTTTCTGCTGTTATTTTGCTTCTAGCTTCTCCATTATATTCATAACACATGATTTCACCAAGTGAATGGTAATTTTTCTTTAGGCGAATTTAAAGTGTTTTAAACGCAGAAGAAAGGTTTTCTACTAATTTGAAAATCAGAAAGTTCTAATTCACAAGCAAATTATTTCATTTATTTTAAATATTTAATACCGTAACTTTAATTATTGTTAGTGAGGTAATCGTACATCATAATGCAAAAGTTAAGATTGCAGAAAAATGACGAATAATAAAAGTTATTTACTCTAAAATGCACCTGAATTGCACAACTGATTTTCGGCATCCAATGATTATGGCATGAAGAGCTATTATGTGGAAACGTTTGGAGAACCTGTAATTTAGGAAACCAAAAACAAGTTACCTTTTTTAAGGATTTTGGGCATTTCAATGTCCTAAAAGTGGTTTTCAAAGCTAAAGTATAGGAAAAGAAAGTGGAATCCCAGAATGAAATGAAAACATAATCATTAGGAAGTAAAAAGGGAATTAAAACAGGGACTCGAGACATACCTTGCACAGCTAGGTGAAAATTCATAATAAGAAGCTGCTCTTTTATGAAAATTGTGTTCTTTGTGTTAAAATATTATAATTTGTATTATGAAATAACGCAAACTATCAACAAATAATCGCCTTATACTTACCTAGTGGATCAGAAAATACATGTGAACTGCGTTCAATGTTTGCCTCAGTAAAACGTAAATACTGTCCAGTGCTCTTTCAATTTGGCAGGGCTCTGCTATAATTTGGTAGCAAGGCAGCGGTGCTTTTTCAATTTGGGAGCAAAATAAAAAATTACTTGAAACTAATACAATTAGAGTGTTATCCATTAGACTAAAATGTTGTTTGCTGAATGAGGTGATCAGCTCTTCAAGCACTCTGCTATAACTCGTTTACGCTGTTGAAAACGCACTACCAATCATACTCTGAACTCCATTGTATTCGTCATAAATACTGTTTCACTTTAGGAGTTCCATCGGAAGTGCAGTGATCTCTGCCAGAACAATTACTGCTTATATTTCCTGCAAAAGAGAAATGAACATCTAAAAGACACAATCTAATTGTTAAAGAAAAGGTTTTCATGCTCTGCTTTGTATATCAGATAGGGCGGCGAATGTTCAATTAATCCAAAAGCTTGATAACCTTTATGTAAGTATTTATGACACTGGTTTAAATACCTATCGACTATAACAAATAACTTAAAAGAAATCATTACGCTTTTTCGGCACTGTTTCATGTCTTACATAGACACCAATAGTATTTTATCTCTAAAAGTACTGATAAGCTATTTTACTACAGCACCAGATATTTTGGCAATCGTGGTTAATGTCAACATTCATTCACACTAGAAAAATAAAAGGTGAAACAGGAATTAATTTTAGAAAACCCATGGTTATTGCATACAGATAATTAAATTTTCATGTTATTATTATATTATCGTAGAGTTTCACAGCCAGTGTTATGAGAAAAATTACGTGTCTACAGTTATACTTGTGAGTTTTGACGTCACCTCCCTCTTTACCATCGTGCCAATCCCTGAAGTCTTAAGCTACATTTCTGATCCTTTTCCCAAAAATATCGTGGACCTGTTCAAAGATTGCCTCATAATCACCTTCTTCCAGTGGAATATTTTGAACAACTTGATGGAGTTGCTATGAGCAATCCTTTAATACCTGTAGTAGCGAATTACTTTATGGAACATTTTGAGACAGCTGCATTGGAAACGGCGGCGAAAAACCCACTTGATGGTACCGATATATCAACGACGCCTTTACAATATGGCCTCATGGAAGCGTAGATCTTCAGTCTTTTTTATTGTACTTAAATAGCACCAATCCAAATATCCAATTTACTATTGCAACTGAACGTGACAGTAAGCTCCCATTTCTAGATGTCTTGGTCAGCAAAGAAGCACAAGGTAAACTCGGCTACTCTGTTTACAGAAAACCCGTTAGCACCAATTAGTTCTTGCACAAGGACTCTAACCGCCATCCTCAACAAAAGGGGGTATTATTGAAACGTTAGTTGATCGCGCCAGAAGTATCAGTGAACCACAAAACTTAGAACGTGAACTAAGATGTCTCAAGCAAGCTTTCGCCCACAATGGCTACTCTAAACAGGGTTTACACGTGCGATTCATCCTAAGAAATCTCACAAGAAAAACATCATGTCGGCCCTCGTAGCTGATGTTGCTGGAGTGCGTAGCTTCGGCGCTCCGCAAGGCTGAGGGTCGTGGGTTCGAGTCCCGCCATGTGTGTGCGAGTGAGAGAGATTGTGTAATTGCTGCAATAAGTGGTGATGCAAAGCAGTAAAAACACAGTAATGATAAACTGGGTAACCAAGGGAACTTAAAAAAAAAATCTCAAGGAAAACATCAACCACCCTTACCCCAGATCTAAGGTTTTTCTAAAGGCGTCAGTGACAGAATCGGCAAGATATTAGATAAACAACAAATTAAAACAATATTTCTCCCCGCACAAAAATTAAAACAGATCCACAAATCAGCCAAAGATCCATTCAGCCCGTTCCCTACCGCCGTGTTTACAAGATACCGTGTACATGCCGCCAATTTTATATAGGTACAATAAAACGTAGTATAAAAACCCGCATTGCCGAATATAAAAGATGGTGTCGCCTCGGCTACACAGACAAATTTGTCGTTGCAGAACATGCTCTCGTGTTAGACAAACACCATATTATGCTCGAAAAAACAGAACTACTTGCAAACATCAAACATTGCTACTCTATAATTTCAGAGAAGTCGAAACATACAAACATCCCAATAATCTCACTAGAGAAGAAGGATTTAAGATAAATCAGGCTTGGCTTCCTGCCTTACAGTGCCTTCACATTGATCAATGCAACAGCCAATCATAACAAAGTAGTCCATAAATAACCCTCCTGCCACTCCAACGGCATAAATTACCGTCCGCTGTCATATGAACCCTGAAGATGTCCTCCACAGTTGAGGACCAAACGTCAAATTTTAGTAACTTTATTGTTCAACCACGGCCTACAAGCTCGCAAACATATTATGTTTTACTAATATTGTTATTTCATTGTTATTAATTTATACTTGTTTATCATTGAATTAAGACAAGAATTACTACAATTAATAAACGACAAACATAAGGGTTTAATAGAAAGCAAAATAAGATTTAATTTCGTACCAAGAGCATAGAAATCCGTTCAGAAATAACAAAGTTGTAAATATATTTTGCACGTGAATGTAAAGCTGAAGCTACGTATTTAGCCAGAGTACGCAAACTTTGTAAAGCCATTTTATTGTGACGACAACGCTTGAATAAGAAAGATTAAACCAAACCAATGAGCAGATGGCTAAACAATACTTATACTAAGATGACCGAGCAAGATGGTTTCGGGGTAACGTGCAAGGCTCGCATTCAGGAGGGCCCAAGTTCGATTCCCGTGCAGTGCCCAACTTGATCTTCGGTTTTCCGTGGTTTTCCCTAGTCGGTAGACGAATTATGGGGTAGTTTCTCTTCTATGCCTGTTTTCTTTCCATGAATTCCCTTTCATTCCGTTTCCTTCTCATCTTGAAGGTGGGCTTATAGATTTCGTGGCGTAGGTATGGCAGTGCCGGTCAGATGGCGCGGAGCTTGCTGAAAGAAAAGAGTACATACTCCCCGTGGACAATAGAGGGATGTTTGGTCGACGGGTTGTTCATCGGCCTCTCTAGGCAGCTCCAGCAGTGGGATGGGTCTTCGAGCCTGGAACTATTATGGACTTGCGCGCGTCTCTGTGGTCTTTCTGCCTGCGACCTGTAGTCTCCTTCACGTCATCCCTTCCTCCTCGGTGGGTGGTAGCCAAATAGATCTATGTAGATCCCAGCGGGCGAGGTTCCCCCCCCCATTATATAGCCTGTACCTGTACCTAAACCTACATTAAGATGATACGTCATAATGGTGTAACTTGTCATTACACATAGTAATTGAAGCTGTAAGATCAATCATAGGTATTATAAAAAACTCTGTAAAGTTCCGAGTGAACTACCAGTTATAGGAATTGTAATAAGTATTGTCGCCACGTGCTAAGAAAACCAGCCATTCCAACTTGTGTCGGAACATAGGAGAGAGAAGACGTATGCAAAAGCTAAAGAATGGCGTTTCGCGAAAAGAAATAACTTTTAAGCACACAGAGCGAGATGCCTCTGAGGTAACTGTGAGGCTCACATTCGAGAGGTTACGGGTTCGATTCCCTGTGGCCGCCCACTTTGACCACGGGATTTTTTCTGGTTTTCCAAGGCGAATGCTGGAGTGGTATAATCTACAATTTCCTCTCATTTCATTTCCCTGACATGCTTCAGGTTGACTCGGGGGCTGTAGTACGCTTGGTGTCGGGCGCAGAGGCTTGCGATTTGGAACTAGAGCCTCCACTGTTGGCTCGTGTTTTCCCGGTCCCATTAGAGGGACGACTCCGAGTGACCCTCCCGTGGCCAGGTGATCAAGCCTGAAACTATTAGGGAAGTATGCTCTTCTCTGTCGACTTACGCCGTCATCTCTGCAGCCTACAGGTCTCCTGCAGTTCCCTCCCCTCATCCGTTCTTCTCGGGTCTGTGTGCACAAAAGATCCATTGGGGGTCGAGGTTCTAAGTGTTCCCTCCATTAACTAGTATTATTTTATCCTTACTTTTAAACACTCGTCGCAGAATAATCAAAATTGTCGCGGATTTTTAATTGTAAAGAAATTATCACATAATATTAAGGAAAGATTCTTGTCAGTAAGAAGTCTGAACTATATTAGATTCAGGCACTTGCAAATTTTCTGTTCTCATGAATTCTAGATATACATGTATGTAAGTTATGTAAGAGAAGGTTTTAAATAATACAGCGGTTAAAGTTAATACTTTGTTTTTATTAAACGTGGGTAGATACACTACGTGATCAAAAGTATCCTGGCACCTGGCTGCAAATGACGTACATCGGTAATGCTGGAAGTCAATATACTGTTGGCCCACCCTTAGCCTTGATGACAGCGTTCACTCTCGCAGCATACCTTCAATCAGGTGCTGGAAGTTTTCTTGGGGAATGGCAACGTATTCTTCACGGAGTGCGGAACTGAGGAGAGGTATCGATGTAGGTCGGTGAGGCCTGGCACGAAGTCGGCGTTCCAAAACATCTTAAAGGTGCTCTATAGGATTCAGGTCAGGACTCTGTGCAAGCCAGTTCATTACAGGGATGTTATTGTCGTGTAACCACTCCGCCACAGCCCGCGTAGTATGAACAGGTGCTCGATCGTGTTGAAAGATGCAATCGCCATCCCCGAATTGCTCTTCAACAGTGGGAAGCAAAAGGGTGCTTAAAATATCAATTTAGTAGGTGTGCGCTGTGATCGTGCCACGCAAAACAACAAGGGGTGCAAGCCCGCTCCAGGAAAAACACGACCACTCCATAACACCACCACCTCCGAATTTCACTGTTGGCACTACACACGCTGGTAGATGACGTTCACCGCGCAATCGCCATACCCACACCCTGCCATCGGATCGCCACATTGTGTACCGTGATTGGTCACTCCACACAACGTTTTGCCACTGTTCAATCGTGCACTATTGACACTCCTTACACCAAGCGAGGCGTCCTTTGGCATTTTCCTGCGTAAACGTGTGATTATGAGCAGCCGCTCGACCTTGGAATCCAAGGTTTCTCACCTCACGCCTGACTGTTATAGTACTTGGAGTGAATCCTGATGCAGTTTGGAATTCCTGTGTGATGGCCTGGATAGATGTCTGCCTATTACTCATTACGACCTCTTCAAATGTCGGCGGTCTCTGTCAGTCAGCAGATGAAGTCGGTCTGTACGCTTTTGTGCTATACATGTCCCTTCACGTTTCCACTTCACTATCACATCAGAAACAGTGCACCTAGGGATGTTTAGAGATGTGGAAATCTCGTGTGCAGACTTCTGACAGAAGTGACACCCAATCACCTGACCACGTTCGAAGTCCGTGATTCCACGGAGCGTCCCATTCTGCTGTTTCACGATGTCTAATGACTACTGAGATCGCGGATGATGAGTACCAGGCAGTAGATGGCAGCACAATGCAGCTTAGATGAAAAACTTATGTTTGTGGGGGTGTCCGGATACTTTTGATCACATCGTGTACCATATATTCAAGTCACATCACTTGAAATAATAATTAAGTTAAATACTCGCCGGAACAATATATATAATAAATTCTATGAGTTTCTTGCAAAATATACCTTAAGCATACTTCGACTCTGTGTTTCTTCACTATTATGCCGAATTAATTTAAATTATTTCCACTTCAAAGCACACCTTTATTATTTCTTAAAAATCTCAAAATAACTGCCAGTTTGAATAAGCATCGCCTCTTCTGAATGTGGTTCCTACATACCTGACGAAGTTTCTCACGTGAAATGTTCCTAATTTCTAATAATGCTATTTTAACTGGTTTGTTGTGCGGGGATTATTTATATCCCTCTTTCTTTTAATATATCTCCATAAAAATGTTTGGGTTCTCACAGCGGGATCTAGGAGACTCAGTCTTAGATCGTAAAATATTAAACAAATATTATACATAGCATCGCCCTCAGTATGTGAAGTGGCGTTATTCATAATTCTTAATAAGGCTTATCCATATTGCATACTGTTAATTAGTTTTAAGGTATACGCATATGTTTTAAACGTCGAGTTATATCAAAATTTTGTTTTATTTCCATCATGTTTTTTTTTTTTTTTGCATTTTTTCACACTAAAGCTATTGGTTTTTATTTTATTCCAATCCAAAATTGCCTATAATATTTGTAGCAGCTTAAAGTCCCAACGTGTGTGTTTATCAGAGTGAAACTCTATTGCCCATTTTCTCGAATTTAAGGTTTTCTGCATTTCGTGACGTTCAAAATAAATATCTTAGTAAAACTTAAACCAGAGTGCTTCCCTTCGTCTAATCAATATGTAACACGCGTGACTTCACCTAGGGGCAGGAAGAAAACAGTAGCCACCCATAAATGGAGAAGCACGTGGAGTTCAAATTACTGAGAGTCCCGTTTTGGCCGCCGTTAATGCACCAAATCAACTAATGCAAAACAAAGTGTTTTATAATAAATAGCAGAGATAAATATTTGGATGTAAATTTTCTTTACTGTGAAAACTAAATAAAATATGTGTGGAGCTAAATGGGCACTTAAATAAAAATGCAGATATTTTCACAACAAACGAAAGCTAGTAACCTTGCTCCATCACGTACCGCTCATAAATTGGAACAGCTCAGTGAAACAATCAGTGGATTGTTTAAAACTTTGCTTTATTGTGTCTAAAAATGTAATGGTTTTATTATAAAAACATTCTCCAGAAATGCAAAACTAAAATATAGATTTAATGGCACAAAAGTAATCTCTGAATGTAAGTAAGGGTATATAAAAGTGTCAAATGAATGTAATTAAGAAACTTAGGCGTTAATTATTATTATTATTGTTATTAATACTAATCTGGTGTTTCGCCGCAATAATTTTTTGAGACCAATAAAACAAAAGCTTGTCAGCCTTTCGCTCACTTTTTGGGGCATTATGACATGTTTTCATATTGGTTACTTTTTTAAACCCCTTATCGTTAGTTATACGTTATAAATACATGTAAATTTATCATTAAAGATTAGTTATACATATTACGTAATATTTCCCGTCGCAGGGAAAATCACACTTGACAGGTAAGATCAGGCCCGCCGCACACTAAAATGCGCACTGTTTCTCCGATGTCGCGGCAAAGTTTCTGCAGCATTACGAGAACGATATTAGTTTTGCTAGAGCTGTTTAATTCCTAAGACAGTTCTTAGAGTATTTTCTTTTATGTTTAACAAAAGGAAATTTGATCATAACTCACTTGTTTAAATTTGAATGCAATAAAAAATCTGATGTGTTACACTCACATGACTTTCTCTACTCTTGTACAAAATATTTTTACAAACACTTATTCTCCATATGCTTCATGTTTATCGATATATCGAGATGTTAATCTTATTGCTAATTTTCTTGTAGATGCAAGGGGAATTGCTAGGCTTTAAGCAATAGTCAAATATTTTAAGAGGTGGTTGCTATGTGGAGTATTCCATTCTCTTTGCATTGCCAGAACAAAACAAATGAATAACGAATTTGAGAAAAAGTATAATTATTGGAAAATTTAAGGGAATAACAAGCAATATCTCGAAAATGGTTCACCTAACCCAAAAAATGTATATGACATAAAAATGTGTATTTTAACGCGATCTGCATTTATTGTGTAGTAAACTTTTATCTATCTCTTATGGTTTACCAGTTATGCAAAAATCGTTCACAATGAAAAATACTTTTGGAGACATTGCCAGAAAATTCGAGGTATACATTTCATTTGTCATGAAAATATCTTAAACATATGATATTTTAATCAAAATTGTTAGAGCCATTTTTGAGAAAATTAAAATTTTCTAAAATGTTCCATGTAAAAGATAATCTGGGGTGGGGGATTTTCTTGAAAACCTTCATGTCGCATCTCTGGAAGATACTGAACCTAAATACCAAATTTTGTGTTTATCCGACTGTTCGTTTCTGAGTTATGCTGTTCACAGACACACAGATACACACACGGACATGTTTCCATAAATTCTTTTTTTGTGTTCAGGGGGTCTCATAACCTGTATTTCCAATGAAATCTCGGTATCGAGGTTTTGGGTGGAATACTACTTACTATACGTAGTAGAGAAAGTAAAAAGAATGTTTTAACCTAAACGTGTATTCAGTATCCACTTACATAATGTAAACACCCAATGATGCAGTGCTTCAAAACTAATATATATAAAAGTTTACATTTTTATCGAAATATTCAGTGAGGATAGTGAAGTAAAATGGTATCTAACGATTTAAGGAAATGCAATACAAAATTATTTTCTTTCAAGATTTAATAAATAAGAGTAAGTCCTAACCTTTCTCAGTTTATTTAAACATACAATAAAAGGAAATAGAAACGACATATACCTTGTTAATAATGTTTATATTGAATACATGTGCATAGCGAGCGGACAACAGATAACCACAGCAGTATGTATCTTATATGTGGTCAGTTATTCAGCGGCTGTTGCAGCGTAACTTCATCTAAAATTACTGTTTGTACCAACAAATGCTAAGCGGGGAGGTTAAGAAAGAAAGTGAACATAAAAATAATAAATGTAGATTCTACCATGCACTTTAACAAGGCTTGCCTTAACCGCTCCGTATGTGAATTATGATGCGGCGAAAAGTGCGGGAAACATTTCTTTTTTTGCTGAAATAAGTGTTTACGGACTAAAATGGTATAATTTTTCATTTGTCAGTGAACATTTATTCCAGATGTAAATATACTAACGTTAATCATAATATCATAATCATAATGATTCCATTCAAATTCTACAAAAAGGTTAATAATTTTGCTTCATTAATGCCTTGGGAGCAGTAATAATTGCGTTATATCTTTATTACGAGCTCCGTGTAATCACAAAAGAAAGAAGAAGACATACAAAGAAAAGGAGATCATTAAATGATTTTCAATTATCAACCACAAGGACATTAGGATGTTAGCACAGCAACGCATGTAGGCCAAGTCGGCCTTTTGTGCTTCTAATGTAACCTCTACGAGAAAGGGATAAAGGGGAGACCAGATTCGGACGATGATGTATGCTATCAAGAACGGGGTCCCTAACGATTCCAGAATGACACCAATCCTGGCGCCAGCAGGAACATACCTTAGCCATCTCCAACCTGAGGGTACTGAAATGAAAGGAGTCACTCCAGGAAAGGTGCTCCTGCCGTCCTGCCGAGCACCAGGGAGAAATATTTCCACCGTCCTTTCGCAACGCACCAAACGCCGTTGCTTGGCCCGCCAATCCTGAAACATATGTGGATGAAACACATGAAGGAAATTATTGGGACAGAAAATATGGGCAGGAAATTCGTGGCGGAAGAGGAACCATCACAGCATTCGCATACCCAACTGGGGCAACCACGAAAAAACCCAGGGTCAGTGTGGTCGGCCCGACGGGACTCAACTCGGAATTTTCCGGATACGAGCCTTAACCTTAGCGCGGAGGCATATCGCTCGGTACACTGGGATGTTAGTAGTCTCCTGCGGAGATGGGTGGATGATTTCTCTTGAATAGGAATTGGCCATGGGATCTAATACTTGAAGATGATTGGGGATGATTATAGTTATAATAGCTCTAATTAAGGCTTTGACAAATGTTGCCTTGGAATGCAGAGCATTAGCAGCTTGTGGTAAACCTATAAACGTCAATGTGAGACACAACATTTTTCTGAACCACCATACTTCTTCATTTTACCACATAAAGTTATCGTTTGCAGTAAGCTGTCACGCAGCCTTCACCACAGACCAACGTAAATAGAGTTGTTCGCATTTTCATGTCGCTCTGTTGACTTGTTCAAGCGGGACCTCCTGTTGCAATGGCATTCGTGGAAAAATTACACTCGCGGGTTCCTTTCCCCCCCCCCAGTCGGCAGTTTTTATTATTGAAGTGTGCTGAGTTAGGACTCGTGCAGAAACAACTAGATGAGGAAACCGGGCCAGGAGAGAATAAAAAAAATGAAAGCACTCGCTAGAAAACGCCGTATCGCATACCCATTCTGCGGGACGGAATATATATTAGCGTTCATGCACGTCTAACCACCCCACCTTCCTCGCAAGAGCTTTAAATCGGTTTGGGGTGAGGAAACGTAGCAAGCCTCACAATAAAAGCTTGTTTTCTCCTTCTTATTATTTATAGCTTCGTACCGTGACTTGGAACAACCTCGAGGATTTATTTTTAATTGATTCTCCCACTTACATTTCAACTACTTTATTCATCTAGTCCTCTTACCTTTAAGGTGTTTACTTACATATTTTTCATAATGCTGAAACAAAACAAAAAGCTTTTCACCTTTAAGTGTCAAAAAGTAAGGATGCTAAACAACAAAAAATCAGATGCTGTGTCGTATTCTCAAAACGTCGACTTTCTTAACATGGAAGCCGTCTTCTGCCGAGAAATCACAAAACAAAGTGTCTATCCAGGTGTTACGTCTACATTTATACTATAAAGAGAGTAAATTTGTATGTAGATATGTAAACTATGTACGCATACATGTCTTATGTATACATACAGAGGTGGACTATTTAAGTTAAGATCGTACAATATCTCCAAAACTAGGCGTTGTAGAAAGAAATGTCCTGAATGTCAAATGTCAGAATTTCGATGTTATTTACGTTGGTGCAAGAAAAATTGAAAGTGCTTTATACAACTGTTGTTTAATTTATGTGGGGAGTGAGAAAACAACATAAAAAGGTAGGTTCCCATTTAAAAAAATTAAATTGATCCTAAATGGACCATCACAACGTCCTCCAAATAAAACAGGACTAATGGCATTTTCTTTCCCCCATAATATCAAACAACTTTTTTTCAAGACATTTCTTTCTACAACGTTTAGTTTTGGAGATACTGTACAGTCTCAACTTAATGGTCCATCCTCATATATAGATGGAATGTTTCAAAAATAGAGGGCATTGATTCAGGTATGCATTCCTCATATGTAGACAATAAAAGAGTCCATTACATGTGTCCGGAAATGCTTCCTTTCTTAGTTAAGGGATCCTTTAGACATTGTACAATACTTTTATAAAGAAGAAACAGAAGTAAATGAATCAATTAATTGATCATTCGAGTTTAAAAACCTAATCGTGCAACATCGTATAAACCATCTAGTTTATTCGTATAACAAAACGTAATCAATATGACCCTGCAATTTCCCACTTTGAATAAATAACTGATATTAACGATTCAATTTCTGTAGTCAGAAATTGAATGTTTAAATGTATGCTTATGTTTGCTCTAGTGTTACTGAGTTGCAGAGGATGGGAAGCATGCTCACATTGCTTCTAAAGTGGTGAAACTTATTTTCAGTTTACTGGAATGTAATGGTTTTAAAAGAGAGAAGAAGAAAGTCATAAGAATATAAAAGCAGAAAAGAGGCGTAGAAGAGTGTTACTCCCGCCTTAACATGTGAAGCAAATTGTCGTCCCCACCTGGGTGTATAGTGTAACTTTGCTATCATGGCGCAAACCGCGATTTTGCTGCCACTTACCAGATAAACGATACCCTTGGGCGGCTAACAGTTGTGGTCGTAGTGATAATGTTAGTATTTGCACTGGTAATAATTCTAGTTACTTTCTCTACCACGTACATAGTAGTAGAGAAGGTATTGCATTCCACCCAAAAATTCGATACCAAAATTTCACCGGAAATTTTGAGGTTTAAAGGTCTCCTGAATAAAGTATTCTTGGAAATATGTCCATCTGTATATGAGTGTGTTTGTGTCTGTCTCTGCCTTATTTTTGTGTGTCTGTGAACACCATAACTCAAAAACTAAAAGTCGGATAAATACCAAACTTTGTATTCAAGTTCACTTTCTTCCAAGGATGCGACATAAAGATTTTCAAAATAAATCCCCCCACCCCCGACTACCGTTTACATGGAACATTTTTCGAAAGCTTAGATTTTCTAAAAGATTGCTCTAACAATTTTGATTAAAATGTCATATATTAAAGATAATGTATATCTTCAATTTTCTTGGAATAGCCTATGAAGTCCTCTTCATTCGAAGAAATTTTATATAATCTTGTATAACTGGTGATAGACGAAAACGTACTGCACAAGAAATGAAAATCTCTTTAAAACACACAATTTATTCGAACAAGCTTTTGTGGCATAAGCCATTTCTGAGGTGTCCGTTTAATGGTTTCATTTCTTCATTACTTGGTCATTCCCTTAAAGTTCTGCCAACATTCAGTAGTTTCTCGCGATGTCATGGAAACACTGTAATTTTAGGGCAGCTTATGGCGTCCAGTTCTTAAACATTTGACTATCGTTGCTCTCTTTGTATTTATAACGAAATTTGTAATGTAGCTATTTCTGCAAAGGTAAATTTCGATTGCAATGCATTAGATATAAAAATAACCTTTAGTAAGAATAACTTGTATACGAACTAATAAACGATAGCGAAAGTCATATGGCGGTGACGGTAGCAAATTCCTAGTAGTTTTCTGCCTGTGTTACTCAGCGATATGATGAACTAACAACTGACTCAGATCCTGTGAACCATAGGGACTAAGTGAACAAACAGCATTGGGAACTAGCGTAAATAGTCTCTAGAAAATAATTTTAATTATCCAGGGAGAAGGAGAAATCTCCCAACCCATGTGTCGTGCAACCATTTCGCAATTCTTTGAAAAGACAATACTATGCAATAGAATGTATGTCGGGTGGCAAACATATTAAATCGCATGTAAGCTGTGCAGCTTTGGATTGAATTTGCATCTATAAAAACAGCCTAGAAACTACGTATGTAAGAAAACTAAAACTAATTATTCTTACCTGGTTTGGACATCATATGAGGTTGATTCATATTTTCTTCCTTTAAACAAACTCTTGGGGTTTCCTCACAGAGGTATCATATAATTGTTTTATTTACTTAAATTTACCGAGTGTTATGGCTCCAAGTAAGAAGCGACGCTCGCATTTGGAGGTCCCGGGTTCAATTCCGTTGACCACCCCCTCTAATCTTGGTTTTTTTGCAGTTTTCCCTGGTCGATAGGCGAATTCTGGAATGGTTGTTCTCGTACCACGATTTCTTTTCCATGTACTTCTCATGTTTCAAGCACCTTCTAGGTCTCGTGCGATGGGCGGTATCGGACAAATGGCGCGGATGCTTGCTCAACGGAAAGAGTATTTCCTGTGGACAATGGAGAGCTGCTTAGTTGACTGGTCATTCATCACCCTCTCTGGACAGCTCCAGTAGTGGGACGGGACTTCGAGCCAGGAACTGTTAGAGACTTCCACAGGTCTGCGACCTGTAGCCGCCTGTGGTTCTTTTGCTTCATCTCCTTCTGCTCGGGGGTTGTAGCCACAATAGATCTCTCGTAGGTCGCAGTGCGCGGGGTGCCCCCCTACCCTATACTCTATACTTGAAGTTATTCTGAGGGTTCGCTTACTATTAGCTTTTCTGGAAACCTGAAGGTCATTGCTCGTTGTATAATTGGAGTAGATTAAACTTATTAACGATTTTTAAAAGGTAAGCCAAAATACAATTTCATCTTCTGCCATTCTGCACCTTGAAGCCCGTCAGTCATTTACGTAACGTTTCGCTAGAGGCACTTAAGTGAAAAATCGTGTCATTTGCACGTTCCTATAAGAAATCCAAAAAAATAAAAAAGATTTCGAACAAAGAGACGGATATCAAAGCTGCATAAATACATAAGAACCAAAGTTTTTCCTTTCTTTTCTTTCTTTTTCATTTATTTATTTATTTATTTTTTTTTTTATTTTTTTTTTGTAAGTTAACTCCTCTAACCTGGTAGGTCATATTGGACGATGAATGAATGAAATGGATCAAATTATACTCAAATGGGCCCGGAATCCTTATAGTTTAAAGCTTTCATCTTCTCAGAATAAGAGAAAACTCAGGAAAGAGCCTCGCGCTAACCGGGATTCAAGCTCAGGACCATATGAGTGTGAGGTAGACACGCTACCCCCAAACAACAGAGGCGGGCTCTAGTTATTCATGACAGATGCCAAGGTGTTGGTCTGCTATTTCCTCGAACATTATGGCCATACTTAACAGCATAGACTGCACATTACGTGTAATACGTCTGCTACGACTAAACCGTAAAATTTGCATTAGTCAAACAATTGCCTTATAAACCAATACAATCTTGAATAATTTTCATTACCAATATGATTAAAATATTTATTAGTCTTTTGTTTCGATTAAACGATTTGTTTGCATTCCTCTAATAGGTAAACATTTTATATCCTACAAAAAGACAACATTTTCATTTGAAAGGAAGTATTTATTTTGCTTTGTTGCATCCTACAATGTTATTTATTTATGCACTGAGAGCAATGTAAATATTTCAATCCTGAGTATCACATCTAAACATTTTAACGCTGTCATGGCCACACTGTAAAAAGTAAACAATTTGTGGTCTCTGGTGAAAAGTGTGGATGTTGGTGGAATGAGAACAGTTTTAAATATTTTGTACTGCAGGTCATGCTGCGTAACGGGCGATTTCAGTTCACATAGCATGTGGTAATTACCTCCATAATCAGCAAATTAGTTATTTTCAGTTCCAAATGACCATGTAGTTCACATATCATAATATAATAAATGCTGATAAACATATGTGGGTGTTTCATTATTTAAGGAAATAGTTATACATAAACATTTAACTTATTACTCGAAGAAACTATAAGTAAACTACAACTAAAAGTAAAGCTTTTAATATGAATATTATATCACTCAGTGCAATAAAAGTGTTATAATCCTCAATTTTTACCAACGCTGTTTCTTTCGATGAAAATTATGTGTACCTATATTAAAGGTAACTCTTGTATCGATTAGTGTATGGATGACTCGGAAATGGAATCAGCAGAACGATAAGCGGAGAGAATAACGTTTGAATTGTTACCAAAGAAGTCGAGGAAACAGTGCAATATTCCATGCAACAGAATTCTTCAATATTGAAAGGTAAAAAGCTTATGTTTATATTTTATGCTTATAAAATAAAAATGAAGAAACTCCAGTGCATTTTTAGCCACAGTCTTCTACATACCATAGAAGGTATTGATTTTGTGAGCGCCCGGGTTCGATCCCATCCATGGGGTGCAGCTTTTAAGTTCCGAGTATAAAACCGGTGCCCATTCAGCATCATGGGAAAGTGAGGAGCTTACAACCAACGCAACCATCATCGACGCCATCCAGGACCTCCATGCTGAGGTGCTGAACCTTGCCAGCAGGCTGAATACCCTGGAGGAGCAGCTCATCGCGCAGTTTACTGGAGTCGCCGATACCATAGACGAAACCCACGACGCTACCAAGAAACATCTGATCAACATCATGAACAGCCACTTCAACGAACAACAAGAAGGCTTGGGAGCAATAATCAGACGCACCCTGGACATGGACGTCAGTTTCAGCCGTCAGTATGATAAGATGTTACTCAACATGCAGACACGCTTCACAGACGTCATCACGCGCATCGTCGAGACCAACAAGGGAACCCTTGCTGAGATCGACAGACTGCGACAGCCACCTCATCCAGTATATCAACATCAACGTACCAACTCCCGGAGGTAACAGGCCCGGGATTGGAGCCTCCATCTCCTGTTAATTCACCACCGTTACAGGTCCCTCTCAGGGCCATCGCCATGGCAGTTACCTGACCACCACAGCGGATTTGCTCCGTCACATGTATGTTATCACCCACGATCCTCCGGAGCGCTTCGGCTGAACCGGTCTCCAAGTATGTCACAATAAATTGTGTCACCCCAGAATAAGACCCCTTCTATTCCTTTCCCAAATTCCCCTCAAGCACCCCATACACTTTGTTTTCCTTTATACCTTTATTCCTGTTTTCCAAAAAAAAAAAAAAAAAAAAACCTAGGCAGAGACCACACCCTCGCTAAACCCAGGATTACTCGTGGGCCCTTTCCATTAGGGACGGTGCCTATTTTATATACCGTCCCCCCTGTCTGGTCAAGTTCGGCTAGGACTCATCCTGCCCACCCTTCCAAACAGGGACGGAAGTGGATACGCCACTTATGCGCGTCGGGCCAGCAGGGCGAACCCTACTAGGGGAGATTACAGAACAACCTCGGTGGGGCCGACAGTTTCTAGCAACCGTCTACCAGCTATCCCTCATGGCTGGTGCCGGAGAACCTCGAGGCGTCTCACAACCCAGCCTGGGCGGATAAACCAGCCAAGCGTACCCAGTCTCCCATGGGTGTCGGAAACCACTGCCTCGCCGAATCCAACCCAATCCGAACAACTCCCATGCGGGAGGGGCTCGAATGTTCGGCCCGGCGTAGTTCTAGTAATGTCAGAAGTACCACGAGTGCTAAGGGTCCGCAGCGCCCGCACCACGGCAGCTGAAGGGGTCGGAACCCCCCTTAAGGGGCCCTTCGCGGACTGTAGCGTTACAGAATTTTTTATTATTGTGTAAGTAAATCATCATGTTGTCATTCTGATGCTAAGAAGGTCAAATAACAATGAGGGCCAAACAATAACAGGCTGGAGCTTACCACTGCGTATACTGCTATTTACTGCTAGATGTTCTATAATTTAATACTTTATTATAGGATAGCTACACTCGGCTTTCAACCTCGTTCTGCAAAAACTCCACTTTTAACAGTTGTAGCACAAATAACTATTTTGTATCAGAACTTCACAATCTTAAAGTTTACCACTTTGTTGATTCTCCATACTGTTGTGTACAAAATATTTGCATTTAACGAGAGGTACACCTCGCACATTGCCACCTACAGGAGATCACCTACCCCCCAGGAGAAAGAGATGAAGTGAAGGAACCACAGGGGGCTAAAGGCCGCAGTCAGACAGCCCAGAGAGGCGCGCGGATGTCCCTAAAAGTTCTGGTCCGAAGACTCGTTCCACTACAACTGCCAAGAGGATGAACCTAGGAGCACACTGAAAGATATGAAAGAAATATAATGAAATGGAAATTATGAAAAGGAAATCGTGATAGATATGAAAGCATTCCAGGATTCGCCTATCGACCAGGGAAAATCACGAAAAAAACAATAGCATAATAGACCATCGATGGAATTCGAAACTGGACCTCCCGAATGCGAGCTTCACACGTTACTGTGGAGCCATCTCACTCGGTGAGTAAAATATTTAGTATGTAATTGAGGCTAAGGATTGAAAGTATTTTTGGACACGAAAACTAATTTTTGAACTTTTTGAAAGCTATAACCAAATTTAAGCTGTGGATGCCCTTAAGCCTATAATTATAAATACTTCTATATATAAGCCAACGACGAATAAGAATGCATGTAGCTATTATGGATGATGCTCCTAGGCAACCACTGACATCCATTCTCCACTAGCACATAACATAGCAACCTAAATCTTGTTTTGTTATCCCTCTTACATCACTATATTGATCCCTGGCACTGCGTCCGTTTCCTGAAGCTATTTTTCCCCCGATTTCCCCTTCGCTTTATGCTTCCTGCCTTCGGCCAGAATGTCTGGCCCAATTTTCTATTACGTCACAGCTATATAGCTAACGAAACTTTTAAGTTAGGAGCAATGTATTATTTCCCTAAACCCCGGGCATAAATGTTGTTGACTTTCTGGGAACGGAGGCTTCCATTGTACATCACCGTAACATCAGCCCCATTGTATGGAGTTGCTGCTGTACCATTCTACTTCAATAATGCTTCACTTCGATGCTAATAATGGAGGGTGCTTCGTCATTGGATGAGAATACCAACCACGCCCCTGGCACAACTGCACGGAAACGTGTAATGTTACTCCTAAAACAAAACAATTGCATTCGGGAACATGTATGTACCTCTCGCTGTATCGCAATCACCAAAGTCTCTTTCATTTCGAGAAATAAGTTGCTAACTATCAAATAGTTATACAAGAAACAGAAGATTATCTACAACGCAATACATTTGAGGCAGTGTTTTTAACACTTAAATGATTTCAGTCAAATTATATAATATATAAATTCAATAACATCCCGCCTTAAAGCAATATGTGTATGTAACAATATATAAAAAGTATATATTACAGTCATTGTATATATTTATATTATTGTAATAATGTTATGTGAATGTATTACATAAGTTAATAATGTGGGAGCTGTGAGAATAATAGGCTAAAAGTTGCTAACAATGAGGTAACCTTGAGGGAATAATGAATTTGAAAGTTTAACAACACTACTTGTAATTCTTGGAAGCAATAATGTAATTTTTGTTTATAAAATAGCCAATCAACAACCAGAAAAAGCTTTAGTTAAATGAAGGTATTCTATTGGACTAGGATTAACCAATCAGAGACTTGAAATACAGAAATTTACAAATTTAGGCAGTAGAAATCAAGTCAGTTGCTTGTAGACAGCACTAATAACTGGACGTGTTGCTTGCAGACAGTGTTCCTAACCGGATTCGAGATGTGTCCTAGAGAAATTTAATATATATTTTTGTGTCATAAAATATTTTACATGTTTAAATAGTGCAAGTATTTAATAAAAGAATCTTACAGTTCTCTATATCAGTGAAGTATTATTTAAATCGTGTCAAGAATTAATAAAAAGGAGTAAATAAAGAATTAAAATCTGTGTAAGCCTATATTCTTCAGTCGCACCACCTTCCTGCTAAGACATTCATGTCTCTAAAAAAATATAAATACTGGCGCAGCCGAGGCAAACATAAATACATAATATTTAAAGAAACAGTCAAATAACAAAGTTAATATTTTTAAATTTTTGGACGAAGGCTACCGGGTACCATACGTGCGGTTGCAACTACTTCAAGTTCGGCTCCCCAAGAGTTGAACTACAATACAACTCCTACAACAAAATAACTTCTTCACATTACAACTTAAATAATAAAACAAAAACAATGACTTTTAAAGGGAAGAACCCCGTTATATCAAAGATACTAATAATAGTGAAATATAAGAACACGTATCCCACTTCAATTAATTAGGATGTGATATTAATTTTAAATTTGACAAAGATATCGACATGAAAGTTAATAGGTTACAAACCATTTTTGGAACGATCAGAAGAACTCTAGGAAGAAAAACTAGAAAAGAAACGCAAATTAAGTTCTATAAGATCATGGCTTTACCTACTGTATTATATGGTTCCAAGTCGTGGACAATAACAAAAAGAGAGAGACACGCATTCAGTCCGTCGAAATGAAATTTTTGAGGTATGTAAGAGGATGCACTAGAGCTGACAAATTAAGAAATGACTCAATAAGTTCAGATTTGAATATTGTATAAATAAACGATAAGATTGATGAAAATAAAAGAAATTGGAAACAACATGTTGATAGAATGGCAGATGATAAAATACCAAAAAAGATAATAAACTACCAACCGACAGGGAGGAGAAGTTTAGGAAGACACGCAAGAGATGGCTAGAGCCGGAACAGGTGATATCACCTAATCCTAGAAGGGAGGAGGAGGAGAAGAAGAAGTTGCTAACTAAATGGGTTACAAATACGTTTCTACTCTCGAGTATATCTGCACTGGTTTTAAGTTTAATGTCAGCGGTTAGTTTTTCCAAATATAGTTAATTATTATCATCGCTAATGGCCAACAGCTTACCTCACAAGACAGACAAAGTGTAAAGGGTTGCCTAACCCGTTTCGAAGGGACCTAGTTACTGAACTTATATACATTGAAAGTATCAGTCTGCAGTTTAAAAATTCTAACAGCCAAATCAATTGAGATAAAGTTTTTTATATTTTATAATTCCACCGACTTTTCAATTCTTTCGTCTATAGTGCATTTAGTAGAGCAATTTGTACTTTCTCTGTTGCTTAGCTTTATTATTAAAGTTATTATAGAAATACATGGTGCATGGGTCGTTGACCGTACATGCATATTTAAGATACAAATACTGAGTGGGATGCCTCAGGTGGTAGCGTCTGTGACCCGCATTCGGGAGATCCCAGATTTGATCCCCGGCGACCGCCCGCTCTGACACACAGGTTTTTCTCAGAGGATTTCCCGGGTCGTCAGGCGAATGCTGCAGTGGTTTCTTCCATCCCCCGAATTTCCTGTCCCTCCATTTTTCCATTAACCATTTCATTCATCACCCGTTTGGTTTATTTCAAGGTTTAAAGTGTCGGAATGGTGTTTCAGGGCAGTGTGACAGGGGAAAAGGATGCTCTCTGTGCACTTTCTCCGTCCCTCGGTCCTCATGTGGTTGCCGGGTATGCGATCGCCCCCTCGGAGCGTTGGATCCTGTGTGGGGCGAGCACTTCGGTCTGCCTATCCGACTGCCGGGTTGCCTATACCTGGAAACGGTAGTGAATCTATCATTGCTGTGCCGTCACTCCTGGTTCCGGCTGCCCAGTGTATCCCTTCACCTCATCCCTCCCGCTCGGGGGCGCCCCATCGTGGGGCGCCGGTACAATATCCGGATTTACTGCATCGGTGCCAAATTCAGTCCAATTTAAGATACAAATTAAAGGGACAAAAAGAAAAACAGAAAACAACAAAAAAATCCCTATTGTTTTAGGGATAATTTGCTTCTGACTAACTGAACAAATTTTATCTGAGTTCACGCACTTTAGCCAGGAAACTGCCCAAGTTTTGTCAGATCCTCTTGTCAGCCTGTAGTTCCAAACATGTCAATCTCCTTCTACCAGGACTTAGGAATTTTTTAGTTTAATTAATCGCTGGTTTTGCGACTGTGCGCATTCCCAGTCTTCATCCAAACCACAGAAAGGGCATATTCTCCTACAACAATCGTCAGTCATTTTCTGTGCCCTCCAGCCTCCCAATCTAAACCATGTCATTCCTGATTTTTTCCTTCTTCCTAAGTTAAGTGTATATGCCCCTTTACCCCAATTAAATTTTATTTCATTTGCTAGACTTAGAGGAGGTTCAACTTCCAGATTCAACTTCCTATTGGCTAATGTCCATTAGTCTTCTTTTGACACGTTTCCCTATGTTTTTCTCATTTATTTCACCTCTGCCATACTGATCCCATGCCTACTATTCTCCTCAAACCTCATTCCAGTTCAGTTGCCCAGAAGTTAGGAGACAGATTTTCTCTCTGTTATTTACGAGGGCTGATCAATAAAGACTGAGACTATTTTTTTTCACAGATATTTATTACTCCATTTCAATGTTGACATGGTCTTTTTCAAAGTAGTCCTCTCCTACTTGAATGCACTTTTTATAGATTCTCTGCCAGTCCTCGAACACGTGGTACAGGCCATTCTTTGTCAGGTCTTTGAGAATCGCCTCACTTTTCTTCAGCACTGCTTCAGTGCTCTCAAATCGAATGCCCCGGAGCTTTGCCTTTAGTGATGGGAATAAAAAAATTCACAGGGGACAAGATTGGCGCTATAAGGCAGATGCGGCACACAGGTAATGTTGAATTTAGGCAAAAATTCCTGGACTTGATTTGCAACGTGAGGCCGCACGTTGTTGTGATAAGTTCTGGATGTTTCCTTGCAATGTGCTTCCTCGGTGTAGGCAATACTGACGTGTAGTACGCTGCTGTAACAGTGGTGTGAGTGGGAACAACAATCACAGCAGCTGTGTTGATGTTGACTTCAGTCATAGCAGAAGCTGAAGCACCAGGCCCACCTTGCTTAGCACAGAGGACTCGCTCTACTTTGAAGTCTTTGAACCACCTAAGCACTGTTGCACGAGGTAGTGCATCTTCACCGTATGCTTGCTTTAGGTTTTCTAAAGTTTCAGAGGCTGTATGATTTAAACGGAAACAAAATTTTATTGCTCCTCTTGTGTCACCTTCATTTTGTGGTATGCGAAATTCAACTAGGGTCAACAATATACAGCATTACTACCAACCTACCGATACGAGAGTGCTGCCGCCTATGGATATTATACATGAAACCCCGCTCTTTTCAAATATTTATGGTAGAGATAGGAAACTCTCAAGAAAGCTACAGGAAAAAATCAATCTCAGTCTTTATTGATCAGCCCTCGTATAACATTTGGAGCGTAGTGTGGCATTATCTTCCTGCATCAGCCTCAGCCAGTCTGCTCTTATTTTACGGTGTACTGTATCATCTCAATGTCCCACTTCCCTCATTAACCCAGAGATTTATGTGCCTTGTGAAACTCCAAGAACTCTTTCCAAAATGCTAATTGCGTTCTATTTACATGCTCTGCTCTTTCCTATCCCCAAATTTCACTTCCGTATAACAAAATCGGCCTTATCATAGATTTATACCTCTTTTCTAATGTACCTACCGACATAATGTATTCAATCCAAAAATTTGATATCGAGATTTAACCAAAAATACATGTTTTGAGGTGCATGAATAAAAAAAGCATTTTTAGAGAAAGATCCGTATGTGTGCTTGTGTATGTGTATGATTGTGAACAGTATAACTGAAAACAAAAAGTCGGTTAAATGCCAGAATATCTTTCAAGGATGTGACACGAATATTTTCAAAGAAATCTTCAATACAAACTACTTTTTAAATAGAAAAAAGTTCGGTAGTTTTGGTTTTCTCAAAAACGGCCCTAACTATTTTGATTAAAATATAATATGTTTAAGACATTTGCGTGACAAATAAAATATATATCTTAAATTTTCTTAGAATACCCTATGAAGTCTTCTTCATTCTGAAAGACTTCTGCATGATTGGTAAACCGTGAGAGACGAAAACCGTAGACAAAAAACATAAAAACAAAAGAGAAATTCTTGCTATACAAGCTATGTAGATCTCGTTAAAGCACACATTTTGTATTCAATAACAACTTTTGTGATTTTCACCATTTGCGAATATTCTGTGTCATTGGTTTGAGTTTTAAATACTTATACATTTTTTCAAGTGGTAAGTCGCTATTCTTTTTTTCTCGTGATAATGCAAATTTTATTGTAGCTTAAGTCTACTGTATTCCCATTGCACCTGCAATAACATGTATAATAAAACCATTTCTGCAAATGTTTATCTTGATTAGCATGTAGCAGATAGAAGAATAAGGTTTTGTACGAATAGTTTGAAGGAGAGTAGGTGAAGAAAGTCATGTGAATTAGAACATCAATGTTTTTATAATGTTCGAAGTTGCTGTAAAAACAGAAATTACACTAGGGAACAAATAATTTTTTTGTGGTGCCTTGAATTTCCCACCTGATTCTGGATATTTTAATGCTGCTGATTCCGAAAATGTCTTCCATTTCATTCTAGCATCTCTAGTTTATGAGATACTGATGATAGCTTTATAAACTGCTCTTATTGACTAGTTTGTTTTACAGCACCATTTGTAAATTGATTATATTATTTGCATTATACTAATTTATTTTATCCAAGGTCTATTCATGTTGTTTACAGATGTACTTTAACTATTCTGACATTTATATCTCCTTTTTATAGGCATTGTGTGGTTTAATAGGCACTGATATGGCTTCATCACGAAGAAAATGTGTGAATAATCCTGGTGTGTTTTGTTTCATCTGTGGGGAATACACATTCATCCAGCAAAAAACACCCATAACCGATTTTGTAAAAAGAGTTTATTTGGCCTATTTCAAAGTAAAACTTGCAGACCAAGATAAGGTTTGGGCACCTCACATCGTATGTAAAACATGCATAGAGCATCTGCGATAGTGGAAAGATGGGAAACGGAAGTATTTGAAATTTGAGGAACCAACGATATGACGAGAACCAATAAACCACAGTGAAAATTGTTACTTTTGTTCAGTAAATGTAAAGGGCATCAATAGCAAAAACCGGAACACGTGGAAATGTTCCGATCTTCACAACAGAAAACAAATTTGTTTCTGCGTCAATGTTGAAGTACTATTAACGAAACTGGATATAAGAAAATACACACCAACGGAGTGGCGGTTATTTATTGATAGCTCCAAATGCAGCTTGAAATGTGTTTTTTGCATAATGGGAACAAATACAGGTCAATAGCAATGGGTCACTCAATTACTATGCATGAAAATCAAGCTACAATAGCTACAGTCCTAGAGAAACTCTCATACCGTAATCACCAATGGGTTATTTATTCTACGACATAAAGATGATGAATTTTCTTCTAGGACAACAAGGTAGTTACACCAAATACCCATGCTTTATATTCCTATGGAACTCCAAAGAAGATCAACATGGGTGACAAGACAGTGGCCTCTTAGAGAAAGCATGATCATTGGAGAAAAAAACATCATCACAGAACCTTTGGTTGACAGAAACAAGATCATATTGCCACCACAGCATATCAAACTTGGGTTAATGAAGCAGTTCATCGAGGCGTTGAATAGAGATGGAGCATGTTTTGGTTATGTATGTACAAAATTTCCTGCATTGAGCATGGAGAAAATAAAAGCAGGTATATTTGATGAACCAAAAATCCGACAACTCATAAATGATGAGAATTTTCAAGAGTCAATGAAGGATACTGAGGCAGCTGCGTGGTCGTCGTTCTGTATGGTAGTAAAGAATTTCCTTGGAAACTATAAGGCTCTTAACTATAAAGAATTGGTTAAGAATATGCTCACTGCTTTTTGTGTACTTGGTTGTAACATAAGCATCACCGCCTGCACAGTCATTTGGACTGATTTCCAGACAATCTTGGAGATGTAAGCGAGGAACAGGGTGAGCGTTTTCACCAGGAGATAAGTATAATGGAAGAACAGTATCGTGGACAATGGGATATACATATATTTGCATCAGCGCAAATATCCAATATCATTGCATCCGAGGAAATCACATAAATGAGAATTCAGCGACCCGATGGAAGAAAACCAATGAACCTAATGCGACTAGTGTATAGATAAATTATGGTAGTTGATACAAAGTTGCTTCATGAAAAAGAATGTACTTGATCCATCCAAATGTATTCAATATTTAATTGTGTGCAAGTAATATAGTTGTATATGCGGACCAGTAAGAATAAATTGGTGTATAATGTGAATAAGCTGTATCTCAAAAACTGGAAATGATAGGACAAAACTGAGAGCATTTTTGGAATCAGTGACCCAAATATAATCAGAAATAGATCAGAATTGTAAGGCAGCAAAATCACTGTTCTCCAGTGTTATCAATGTCTTTACTCTCCTCAAACACATTTAAGCCCAGACTGATTGATTTATTTTCCAGTCGCTGAGGCAGTGTTTTAACATTTATATGATTTCAGTCTAATTACATAATATATAAATTCAGTAACAGCCCGCCTTAAAGACATATGTGTATGTAACAATATATAAAAAGTGTATATTACAGTCATTGTATATGTTATATCATTGTATACATGTGTAATAATGTTATGTGAATGTATTACCTAATTTAATAATGTAGGAGCTGTGAGAATAATAGGTTAAAAGTTGCTAACAAAGAGGTAACAATGAGGAAACCTTGAGGCAATAATGAATTTGAAAGTTTAATGCTACTTGATTCTTGGAAGCAATAATGTAATTTTTGTGACAGTTCATAAAATAGCCAATCAACAACCAGAAAAAGCTTTAGTTAAATGAAGGTATTCTATTGGATTAGGATTAGCAAATCAGAAACTAAAATGGAGCCAACTTTACAAATTCAGAAGTTAGTTGGTTGTAGACAGTGTTCCTAACCGGACGCGAGATGCGTCCTCGAGAAATTTAATACGTATTCGTGTGAGACGAAAATAGTTTTACGTGTTAAAAAGTGCAAGTATTTAATAAAACCCAAATCTCACAGCTCTCTCTCTATATCAGTGAAGTGTTATTTAAATCGTGTCAAGCATTGATAAATGGAGTGAAGAAAAAACTTTAAATCTGTATAAGCCTACATTCTTCAGTCGCACCACTCCCTGCTAAGATATTCATGTCCCTAAAAAAGATAATTACTGACGCAGCCGAGTCAAACATAAATATATAATATTTAAAGAAACAGTCAAAATTACAAAGTTAATATTTTTTTAAACATTTTTGAACTAAGGCTACCGGAAACTTTTTACCATACGTGCGGTTGCCACTACTTCAAGTTCGGCTCCCAAACATTTAAACTGCAATAAAACTCCTGCTTCAAATCGGCTTCCATGCGTGGGGTAGAAAATAAACTTCTTCACAGTTTAAATCATATTTTGAAGACATTGTCAGGTACCATATAAAAAAAATGTTGCTAAATATATAATAATTTTTTTAAAACGTCATACATAAAAATTTAAAACATCGGCGCAAGTTAAAGAAAATTCAACACAAAATAAATTAAAAGTACGCAAAACAGCTAGAATATGCTTTTTTCTTCTTCTTGTTGTTACAAATTGCACATATTTCCTTAATTCTGCTGCTAGAATGTTTTAAGTGGAGGCTAAATAGAGATATCCATGTTTATTGGGTTAGATTCATGTCCATATACTCTCGCACTTCCCACTCCCCTTAAACGATTGTAAGCCTTAAAATTTTCTTGGCAAATGTTATTCAGTGTGGCTTCACGGGTATTCAGCTATGTCAAATTAATAAAATCACTAAAATTAGTATTAAAAGTCCAGCTTTCAAACATTGTGAGCCCATGGCATTCTTCAGGAACAGATTCTTTCAGGATACAATTGTGTTTCAATTATTTTGTTTAGTTGTGCAGGTATATGTGCGTGTGTATGTTTATAACTTGGTATATCACATACCTACCTACGTTCCTAGAAAATAAACTACGTGATCAAAAGTATCCGGACACCCCCACAAACATACATTTTTACCTTAGGTGCATTGTGCTGCCACCTACCGCCTGGTACTCATTATCCGCTACCTCGGTAGTCATTAGACATCGTGAAACAGCAGAATGGGACGCTCCGTGGAACTCACGTACTTCGAACGTGGTTAGGTGATTAGGTGTCACTTGTGTCACAAGTCTGTATGCGATATTTCCACACCCCTAAGCATCCCTAGGTCACTGATGTGATAGTGAAGTGGAAACGTGAAGGGACATGTACAGCACAAAGGCGTACAGGTCGACCTCGTCTGCTGACTGACAGAGACCACCGAGGTTTGAAGAGGGTCGTAAAGAGTAATAGGCAGACATCTATCCAGACCATCACACAGGAATTCAAAACTGCATCAGTATCCACTCCAAGTACTATGAAAGTTAGGCGTGAGGTGATAAACCTTGGATTCCATGGTCGAGCGGCTGCTCATAAGCCACACATCACGCAGGAAAATACCAAACGACGTTCGCCTCGCTTGGTGTAAGGAGCGTCCACATTATACGATTGAACAGTGGCAAAACGTTGTGTGGAGTGACGAATCTCGGTACACAATGTGGCGATCCGATGGCAGGGTGTGGGTATGACGAATGTCCGGTGAACGTCATCTGCCAGCGTGTGTAGTGCCAACAGTGAAATTCGGAGGTGGTGGTGTTATGGTGTGGTCGTGCTTTTCCTGGAGGGGACTTGCACCCCTTGTTGTTTTGCACGGCACGATCACAGCGCAGACCTACATTGATATTTTAAGCGCCTTCTTGCTTCCCACTGTTGAAGAGCAATTCGGGGATGGCGATTGCATCTTTCAACACGATCGAGAACCTGTTCATACTGCACGGGCTGTGGCGGAGTGGTTACACGACAATAACATCCCTGTAATGGACTGGTCTGCACAGAGTCCTGACTTGAATCCTATAGAATACCTTTGGGATGTTTTGGAACGCCGACTTCGTGACGGGCCTCATCGACCTACATCGATACCTCTCCTCAGTTCCGCACTCCGTGGAGAATGGGCTGCCATTCCACAATAAACCTTCCAGCACCTGATTGAAGGTATGCCTGCGCGAGAGTGAACGCTGCCATCAAGGCTAACGGTGGGCCAACACCATATTGACTTCCAGCATTACCGATTGAGGGCGCCACGAACGTCATTTTCAGCCAGGTGTTCGGATACTTTTAATCGCGTAGTGTATATGGTACATTAATTATTTATTCAAAAAGGGGGGTTCTAATGCGGCGTTAAGTAAAAACCGGAACATTTCGATTATTATTCAGAACAAACGCTTATAACCCTAATGTTTCTCACAAATTTGTTTATGAAATATTTGTACATACGGTAGCCCACAAAAGCCATCCATAGTTGAAGTTAGTTTACCGGATAGCGCGGATGCCAAAAGGTTTGCCTAAGTAGAACTGCAAAGGGGACCTCCATACCGACAGAGAGGAGACGGCTAAACGAAAGACCTACGCTTGAAAACGAACACTTTAACTGCTATTGCTGATCCCAGAGCTCATTCGGTAGAGAAACTGCCTGCTATATGAGGTGTTCCTGTTTCGATTCCCGGCTGTGCTCCAGAAAGTTGTCTTTAAAAAAACATTTCACGGTATGCCCAGAGTCTGGTGTTTGAATGTGAGCGTCCCTATGCGTGTGTGTGTTTGTGTATGGGACGGGGTTGTTATCGGTTATTTAATAAGCAACTCGCTCATTAACAACAATTCAAGATTGCTGCTTGACGCAAACCTGAGCACACGTGTTAAGTAATTTAGTTCCTTGACAATTAATCTACAATCAGTACAACTATATGGCACCATTTTGTGCCGCAAAATTACCAAGATTAAACAAAATTCTATTTTTATTATATTTATGCGCCCTTAAAGGTGCGTCAGAATTACATTATGTTCTATTACTGCATTATTCATAATAAGCATGTGCAAAAACATGCCCGCCTTGGTAGACGAATTATGTAAGAGGCTCTTAGGCCCACGTTCTACCTGATGATCCATAATTTCTTAATATTGTTTCTGTACGTCAAACTCCCAACTAAAAAAGTGGGCAGAAGACAGATGCCGCGTCTGAAAATGTTCAAAACACAGCCTTCGAGCCTCGCTGCATTTTGGTACGTCTCTGCACAGATCGTAACCATATCCGTGTGTTCGTTATTGGTGAACGTTACCTTTTAGTCTAAATGACCTGACTCGAATTGCATGCAGGCGACCACGCGATGCTTATCAGTACTAAACTACCGCGTAAACACTTACAGACAGCAGCACTACCTTGTGACCTTTTCCTTTGTACCTGCACTGCCCCTTTAACAGCAGTGATGCGGGAACTTCTTTTGCACCTATGTATGCGGGAAAAATAAAACTGCAAAAGACGGCTGTTACTTTAAGAAGTTATACAAATTTATAATTATATTTTAACCGGTGATATGAAAAAATAATATACTTCCACACGCATAGTAATAAAAAAGAATAGGTACAAGTTTATGCTCTTTAAATGTTTTACGTATGTTTTAATTCTTTTAACATATGAAAAATTAGTTTTATTACCAGTTTTCAAACATCACATTACATCTAAGTTGGGTGTCTGTCATCTCTAAAATGAGCTTCATGCTCATACCAAGGTCCTCTTTGTTAATTCAGCATTTTAACATCCCTCAAACATAGAATTGAAACCCTGTAGCGTTTTTTATGTCTGCTTATAGAGGTACAATTGCTGCGGTCGAGCTGAGAATTGAGCCGGGTTTATAGGTCAGCACGCTGGTCCAAGATTTAAGAGGCAGGTTCGGAACACAATTTAATAACACAAATCAGTTCCATTATGCTGGGCTCTCACCTTGCTAGTGTACTGCAATGTATTGCTTCAAGAGAGAGATCTATCCCTTGTGGCTACATTATTTTGTCTGTGAGAGAGCTGAGTTTATCTGGATCATCTGGTATTTAATAACATTTTAAAAATATTGTGGTATATTTATGCAACATATCCCAGAATCATAGTCCAGGTTTTTTTTCAAATAGGCCATTAAACTTGCCCCATAAGGATTGCACAATGCCGTTGAGTTAACAATCTCAGATATCAGGATGTTGGACAGTTGTCTCTGATAACTGGTATAGATTCACCAAACAAAACCCTGTAAGATGATTTTACAAACGAGAGGCTTGAATCACATGGAGATAAAATTTAAAGAACTCAGTAGTGATTCTGTGGCATTGGTTAACATTAGGAGTAGGCCTAGGTACGGAGAGGGACTTAGCAGAACTTTTGTGCCTAAGCCCCTGACCGGGTGCCCCCAGAAGGGAGGGGTGGGGTGAGAGGAGACAGAGGGCGGCCAAATTAGGAGGCACGACAGGGTAGAGGGCAGGGTCCCTACCTTTTTACAGATTGAAACTCTCCGAATAGCAGCTGGTGCAACCACCTCCCCTCCTCACCTGCGGGCTTGCACATCACACTGGGGGGCCCAGGACTCGGAGGCCGCCCCCATTCCGGGGGAGGAAGGGTGACACAGAGCATCCTTTTCTCCGCCATGCAACGCAGAGACTCCCACCGACATTTTCAATCCTGAAACAGACCAAGCAGATGAAAGGTGAAGTAAGATGTGAACGGAGGTGAAACGGAGGGACAGCAAATTTGGGGATGTAATGACATTACCAGCATTCAACTACAAAACTTAATAATTTTTACATCAACAATTTTAATTATATCCTCTTTATTAACGTTATACTATTATATACGAATTGTATATACAACGATAATATTTATCTTTAAATAGATGATAATATTTATTTATAAAATTGAAATAAATGTATTTATTTTTACAATGAAAATGTAATGTCCCAGGAAACCCTTGGTTAAGGAAGGTCGGCCGCGGGTATCGAACTCATGACCTCCCAAATGCGGCCCACAAACGTCACCACCTGAGCCATTCCGCTCGGTATAGCATTGTGTATATCCGCCATTAGCGAATTATTTTACATAGTGTCAACTAGTGAGCGTGGACACCTCTCACGCTTATAACTTCTTAAGTGAGCCCGGTGTCCAAAGAGTTAAGAGTTAATCGACATTTGTCATTTCGGTATAAGAGAGAAACCTTATCCAGCTACTCACTTCAACTCAGATTGGTGTTTCTAGGTAGTCATGTAAGGCATTATACTATGGAGATATGGCACAAAATAGAATAGAAAAGAAAGAAAAAGAAAACAGGAATACACGACACTGGATAAGATCGCTGACTCCATCTCTGTACATACGATTTGGTAGTAACGACAGCCCGTCCGTCATTTAGTGTGTCGTCTCCGTGGCAGATCGATAGAGAAGAGAGTGAATATGTATGCTGACGTTCCTTTCGAGTCGAGATTTTGCTGCACCAACTTTCACTCTCCCTTCCATTTAATATTTCAGTTTGAGCGGAGATAGGCAACCCGCCAGGCTTCTCCACGCTTCGGATCGTAAAACCGTGTGAGAAGGGAAAGATTTTGAATCTCGGATATTAGTTCTCTGCCTTATAAACATATTATTTCTGCTACAATCTCCCGATTCAACATTTTTACAGCCTTTATTCGATCCGAGCCTTTATAATAATTTTCCTGTTACGAACAGCCTTCTTTTTTCTTCCTTTTTTTTTTTCTTTTTTGCTCTCATCAGTGTATGAATGCAGAAATTGTGATGTTACGGATTCTTTCAGTGCTTTTTGAGACAAATTTCTGAAATTTGTGAATTCTAAGTCAAACAGAACTACTTTGATCTGCACAAAAGTATTCCCTAAATCAGTTTTATCTGCATGGAAGTAGTCCTACAGGGAAACCATTTAATTATACTGCCCTTGAGTGCATGCTAGATGTGGCTAAGGGTTAGAAGTAGGACTAGGTACGGAGGGGGACTATTTACCTCGACCTACAAGATCTTTTGTGCCTATGCCCCTGACCGGGTGCCCCTTAGAGGCAGGGTGAGGAGACAGAGGGGTAGTCGGACCAGGAAGTACGACAGGGCAGAGGGCGGGTCCCTACCTTTTACAGATTTAAACTCCCCAGATAACAGTTGATGCAACCGGCTACCCTTCCTCTTGCAAGCTTGCACATTCTGCAGGGGAGGGGGGCTTGGTACTCGGAAATCGCCCCCATTCCGGGAGACGAAGGGTTATAGAGCATCCTTTTCCCTGCCATGCAACGCTGAGACTCTTCCGACATTTTCAACCCTGAAATAGACCAAGCAGATTAAAGATGAAGTGAAATGAGAATGGAGGTGAAATAGAGGGACAGGAAATTGGAGGAATTTGCCTAGTGACCCGGGGAAACCCCCGAAAATCTCCATGGGTCACGAAGGTCGGCCGCGGAAATCGAAGCCACAAACGTTACCACCAGCCATCCTGCACGGTCGATGTAGGCTAAAGTAACCTTTCCAGCTCCTCATCCGTTTATATTTAATGAAATAATTTTCTAATTTTACCAAACAGAAGCATTTCGAACTATAAAATTCCTCTAGTGATCCTCTAGACGTCTCCAAACTGAGTCAACACTTGCCCGTAAAACTTGAAAGCACAACATAGCTCAACCAAATCACCATATAGCGATCACCCTTGGATACAAAAAAGTGACTTATTACAGAATAAGCATAAATAAATCGTGGTTTTTCTTCCGTAAGGTTACCACATTATTTCTAACACCTAACTCCAACCAAGCTTTATCATCTCCCTCTACATTTAGCTTTAAATAACCTCCAAGAAAACTCATATACGAATGCGCTACGTTATGTTTGGTGTGAAACGAGTGGCGTATCATAAATAGCCTCTGTTGGTGAATTCTACTCTGAAAATGTAACTAGAGGTTGACTAGCCCGACGTAATATGATCAGTGACTCGATCTTGTAAAGAGAGGTGTGAATGAAAAATGAGTTAGTGTATGTTAAAGTGCATAACAACTTAGCATTTAAGTGAAACGCTTCTTCTGAAGTAAACTTTGAAATGAAGTATAACATTATTACTGCCATGGAATAGGGATGTAGCGGTGCAAGCGTTTGCTGAATTGTTGACCTACCTAGATGAATCGAATAACATTGGTAAAAAAGCTGAAGAAAGAAGCTATTAGTTCGATATATTGTCAATTTGGATAACTAACAATTGTGTGCTATTCGACAAATCTATTATACTTTTGTAGGCATTATGCACTACTTTTATCCTACTTAGCAGTAAATCGTTGTTTCGCATTTCCAGAAGGTTCTAAATATCCAATTAATTTATATTTTTTCAGCGTGTGAACTTTTTAACTGTTGCACTCGCAATAATAGGCATTTTAATCGAATACATTGGTATAGCGCATCAACACTGTGATAAATGCCAGTTGAGGTGACGTGGCATATAGCAACCCCACAGCTTGGGGCTTCCCTCTTCCCTGCCACGCAGCAATTCAGCGGCAGGTTATAGCAATGGGATCGACAATCCGGCCGTCTCCTTGTCTCAATAAGTTTTAAACAAATGTACAAAATTATAAGCACAAAAGCCTTTTTGTCTTGCATTTATGAAGTTTAGCACACGTTTTGAAAAAGAATTGGTTAAACTCGCAAACTTTTAAAAGGCTATGTAAACTATCTTTTTTCTGATTTTAGTCTATTATAAAACGTTTTCACAGTTTTCCTCAAACTCTTATATTTAAATTTTCTGACTCATATGTGCAGCGGAACACAAGGAGCTCTATGCTAGCGAACACGCCTAAAGACGCAGGCGTTGTATCATCTTTTATAGACATGTACACTTCCAGCTTTTCGCATGAATGTTCAAATGCTTAATATGGACCATGCCTTGGCATGGCCAAGGAGATAGAAGCATTATGATTGTTCCTGCCTCTACAACTGGCGTGAGAAACTGAATATCTGAACTAAGTTAGGGCAAGTGACGCGGTCAGAATAATTTACGAAACTGCAAAAGACAGACATTGCCCAGTTTCTCTTCACTCTCCCTTCCGAAGAGAACTTGCGAAAGGCCTTGGCACAAGTTGCCTTGGCAACAGAACTTTGGAGCAATTGATTATTCACCTATTCTTCGCTCACACTTCTCAATTCCTCCCGTTTGAATTTCCGCGTGACATCTCAAGAAAAGCGATATTATTAATAGCACAGCTCAGATCCACGTTTAGATTCTAGAATATGAAAGGACAGTCTCTCAGCTGCATCGTCATGATTTGTTCCCAACGGCTGTTCTCAAAAGCATTAATGGATATGAAAGACTAGGGGCATGAGTAAGTTACGTGTAACAATCACGTTGAAGTATAGCCAACAGAGCATTTTCAGAAAAAAATGTATTTTATAGAAGAAAATAGAACAATTGTATTTCAAACAAAGGTCCAAAAGCCGTTGTTGCAATAGTAACTTTAAAAAACATCTGCTGCATTACATTTATATGACTTTCTCTACCGATCGCTCATTAGTAGGTATACACATTCTTACGAAAGTTTATTTTCCTATCTACTTGATTTTAATCGAGATAAAACTTTCCGAAAGTGGCTGCATTACCCATTTCGTTATAAATATAAAAGGAATAGTGATAGTCAAATGTTTTAGAACTGGACGCTATACGCTGGCCTTAAAATTCCATACTCTTTCCATGACATCGCGAGAAACAGCTGAAAACGACAGAACTTTAAAAGAATGTCTATATTGAACAATTTGAACCATTAATAACGGACAACTTGGAAATGGCTGATGCCACAAAAAAGTTATTTGAAATAAACTAGAATTTTAAAGAGATCTATATTTTTTGTGTAGTACGTTTTCGTCTATCGCTTAACGTTTGCCAGTAATACGAGATTGTACAAAATCCTTCCGAATAAAAAGGACCTCATAGTCTGTCACAAAAAATTCATATACGTTTTATTTTTCATTTAAATATCTTTAATATGTGGTATTTTCATCAAAATCATTAGTAAGTTTTTAGAAAATAAAAACGTTTGAAAAATATTCCATGTAAAGGGTAATTTGGGGTGGGAAAATTTTCTTGAAAATCTTTGTGTCGCATCTTTGGAAGCTAGTGAACCTAAATACCAAGATTGGTATTTATCCGACGTTTTGTTTTTAAGTTATGCATTTCACAGCCACACACACACGGACATTTTTCTAAAAATGTTTTTTTGGACTCAGGGGCCTCAAAACATGTATTTTCGGTGAAATCCCGATATTGAATGTTTAGTTGGAATGCAATACCTTCTCTACATACTATGTAGGTGGTAGGTAAAGTAAAAATAAACTTCGTAATCACTCGTCTGGGCAACAAAGCCATAACCGCACAGTACAGTCAGCAATTCCACGATTCGTAGAATATTATTTGCGGAATAATAAATAATAACAATAAAATACATAGCACAGGAACGCAATCACTCAACTAAGGCTAACTATCAGAGGTTACTCAAGCAGATGTTACAGGAAGGTGACTATGCAACTAAGATCATCCACCTGGTGCCCACTCATGTGTTCCACGGGACTGATAAAAGAACCCTGTGGAATAATTATAGGACGTTAAATATGCTAAGAAACAAACATTATGGCTAGAATTATTCCCTAACCTCAAGTAGGAGAATGGATGCGGGAGTAATGTGAGCATGTTACGCGGTAAAAATTAAAAAAAAAATCAACGATTAAAAGCTCTTTCTCAGGAAAAAACCCACTTTATGACCATAGAAGTTAAAGGGAATGTTGCATGACTTTCTCAGTCCATTGCCATGTATCGTTATGCTTCTTCTACAAGCTATACTACAAAAGTTTAAATCGAGTTAAACTTTTGTTACACATTTAGACAATTCGTTGCAGATATAAAAAGGATACATAGGCTAAATCGAGTCAGATTTTTAAAAAGCGGGTCACTATGCGATTGCTTTTAACATTCTATGATACTTGCATGACCATGAGAAAAAACTAATAGCGGCTTAAAGACAATCTCGGAAATGGCAAACGCCACAAAAAAAATATTTCACATAAATTGTGTGAGTTAACGAAATCTACATTTTATGTGCAGTAGGGTTTTGTCTATCTCTTACGGTTTACCAATATACAATACTCATTTAGAATTAAGAATTCTTCACAGGCTATACGCAGAAAATTCAAGATATATGTTTTATTTGTCATGCAAATAACTTAAACATATAGTATTATAATCAAAATCGTTAATGAATTTTTAGAAAATCAAAAATAACCATAAAGCTTCCTTGAAGGGTTTGGGGTGAGGAATTTTGTTGAAAATCTTCGTATTTCTGTGTAGATACTGAACATAAATTCCAAGATTGGTAAAGGTAACCGAATGTTATTTTTGAGTCATGCTATTCACACCCCCCCCCACACACACACACACACCGATAGGTAGGTACACACACACTTCTTCAAACGTGTATTTCTGGTGAAATCTTAGTATCGAATGTTTGGGTGGAACCAAAAACTTCCTCTGATTACTATAGATAGCAAAAGGTAAAGGTAAAAGTACGGACGAAAGAAGGGATCCCTCGAAAGCGGAGCAGAATGCCTCAAGTAGACCACAACGGTCCGCTTTGCTTCTGTCGTGGCCCCTGGGAGAGAAGGATGAGGGGAGAGAGCCGAAGGCAACCAGATCAGGATGACGATGGGCGCAAGCACAGATGGGGTCCCTAATGTTTCCAGATATAATGACTCTAACACCGCCCGAGCTCACTCTATTGGGCCCCGGGCCTCTGGGGATTCCCCAAAGGAGTTCCAGCCCGAAAGCACTGAGTCGAGTTCCAGCCGAGCAGTACCAGGACGACACAGAATGAAACTTCCACAGAGCGCAACCCGCCGAACACCGTTGCCTGGTCCTACAATCCTGAAACAGATGACAAGGAAGATGAAGGATACAGGAAATGGAGTGCAATAGAGTCGTGGTAGAAGATGAAACACCCTAGTATTCACCTGTCGACTCGGGGAAACCACGAAAAACCCATTGGTCATGTCATCGGGGATTGAACCCGGGACCTCCCGAATGCGAGTTGCACACGTTGACGCGGCGCCAACTCTCTGTTGCCGTATTTTGCAACATTGTAACATCTATGGCTGGGGCGGCCACTCTGACCATTTTTTGGGTTTTCCCAGGCGGTAGGCGATTACTAGAGTTGATCATCTTATACCATGAATTTCCTGTCCCTCATTTCCAATTCCTATTATTTCCTTTCATCCTTCTTATCTTCATATGTATTAGGGTTGTACGATCAGACGGCGGCGAAGGTAAGTTGCGGCAGAACGGTAGAATTTGCGCTGTATAAAGATTCCTCCCTGGCTCTTGGATGGCGCGATGGTGCCCGTTCCTATGGACCCGTTCCTGGAACTGAAGGTGACTCAGGCAGGCTCGCTCCGGCGTTAGGATTGGTGCCGTTCTGGAATCGTTAAGGCCTTGCGTGCACCTTTGTCCGGACTAAGGCACCCTTCGATTCTCCCCTTCATCCCTTCCTCCCAGGGGTCATGTAAGTCACAAGAGGCCTAAAATGGGCTAGGTGTAGTTCTGTACTCCAGTGGCTGGGGCCCCTCCTATTAATACTAATCCCAACGTCTATAGTTGTAACTAAGTGCTTCTTAGTAATATGAATTCACTCCTAGGTAAGCATAAACTATTTTGTAACGTAACATGGATGGGTGAGTTCGCTTTTACGAGATGAATACCATAATACACAACGGATATAATATGAATGTATCTTCTGTGAATGTATCACATCTGATTTTTTGAAATGCTAAGTAATGTTTCAATTGTTTTACGAGGTGTTAATAAAAAGGTATAGAACTTCAAAGCCAGCATATAGCAATTCGCTTCAGTCTACCGTAGCTACAACAAAATATCTAATGAAACGGTAACAAGCTGTAGCAGTGGAAAGACGAAAGAAAAGAAAATAATTCCAAATTTTCAAGCACAACCTATAGATGTACTCACACTTGGGATAAGTGTAAATTTACTAAATGGAATATTTTAATGAGTTGTCGCAGTAATCTGTTCGTGTTATCTTATTTGCTGAGCGCCTGTTATTGTTTCACTATTTTGAGTTTTGGGTTCTTTGTCCTCCGGCTAGCTATTATTACTCAGTCAAGCAAATATCTCTTGAGCAGGGCGTGTAAACGAAAAGGAGTTGTTACTAAAAGATAACAATGATAAAAGAATTTGTTTTTACACTTTTATTGCCGTCACACTTAATTAATTTAACATATTTAATCTTGATTCACGCCTGACTGAAATTGTTATATTTCCGAATATAACTACAATCACTTATTTACCGCGCACTATTAATTCGCATATTTCACATTTTTGTAACTAACTTTCCGACGCGAGAGATTCTGTAGAATTGCGTAATGTGTACCTCATGAATGCTTCCTTAGAACTGCCTGACGTGTAACTCGCGAGAGAGATTTCTCAGAACTGCGCGACGTTTACCTTGTGAATGATTCTGTAGAACTGCGCGATACTTGTCTCTGGCTCAAGAATTTATACTCCCTCACTCCGATATGCCTAAACATTATAATAGAGCTGTTATTGGTTAATAAATCGTGCCAACATTAGCGTCTATTTTTTTAGCCAATCATAATTACTAAAACATATGCTCTAGGGAAGATATCCCCTCCATTTCTAAAGAAAGGCACACTACCTTGACGTCATTTGTTTGTCTCTTCTAATTGATAAACAACTCACCCCATCGCTTCATTGTTACCCACTCCTATTGTCAGTTTCAGTGAGGCCGTGTAAATTTATTTCCTAACAATGCTTATAGCTAACAAACATCTAAAATCATTGTCATACAATAATGTTAATTTACACTACAATCACTCTGGCATTCACAGTGTTGTGATATAAAATACTACCTCAGAGTTCTACATTTCTCCTGCAGTGGTCTCCTCGTAACTATACAAAATTCAATCAAACAAGAGGACTTCAGAGGCTGTTCGCAGGAAATTCAAGATATACATTTTTTTGTCATTAACTCTTTTATAACTTGTGGTATTTTAATCAAATTCATAAAAATAATGTTTGACAAAATCAAAAATAACTAATTATTTCCATGTAAATGTTAGCTTGGGGAGGGAGATTTTCTTAAAAATCTTCGTGTGGCATCCTTAGAAGGTACTGAACTTAAATACCAAGTTTATTATAAAGCCAACTTTTCGTTGTTTGAATTATGCTGTTAACAGACACAAAGGAGGCATCAAAACATGTATTTCCGGTGAAACCTGGATACCAAATTTTGCGTGGAATGCAATACTTTTTCCACCTGTTATTAAGTATGTGCTACAGAAAGTAAAAATGTACTTCCCTCATGTCTTTATTTTTATACTTTCTGTAAAATTTGTCTTCTTTTATATTTCCCCCTTCTTTCAAACATTTATTGGCTGGAAGAGTATAAAATTTTTGCTCAAGTGATAACGTCTGTGGCCCGCATTCGGGAGGTCCGGGTTGAAATTCAGTGGACCGACTGGCCATACTTATTGGAATTTTTGCGTGGTTTTCCTTGGTCGCCAAGGTAAATAACGGATTGGATTATTAAAACCACGACCCAAAGTTAGGTGTAAAACAATAGTAAAAATAAAACAGGTGGTAATAGCGAATGCTCCGTCATCTATCCACAGATAATGAAAGCAGGTAGACTGGATGGCGCCCTAATGCCATCTGCCCGACACGTGTGGGAGCAGAGTTATAGTTCCCTGGCACTAAGGTCTCTGTTGACACGTGTCGAAGCTGCCATCTGCTTTTCATATATAGAAGCAGAGATACTGTCCCTAACACTAAGGCTTCTGAAAACATTTCTGGAAAAAATTAAATTAAACTGAATTCTATTTATGGACGCTCTTTAACTGCTATGGTTCTTAGCGTCCCATACCATATTGGGTGTGAAAAAACGGAAATTTTACTCAGAGGCCTCTTTATCAGGCTTGAGGTTCCTTTTTACGTGCCGTAAATTACGACACTGGATCACCGCCTTACTTCCCTATCCCTAAAGATTTTTACACCAGAAAAAAATCCATTGCCCTCTGGTTTGAACCCACGATCTCAGGAACTAGAGGCTAGCATGGTGTTACTAGATCACAGAGGACGATACACACGTGTCGAAGCCGCCAGCTACCCGTTACATATAGAAACAGTTGCCCTAACACTAAGGCTTCTGAAGACACGTGTCCAAGCTGCCATCTTCCCGTCACATATAGAAGCAGAGATACAGTTGCCTAACACTAAGACTTCTGAAGACACGTGTCGAAGCTGCCATCTGCCCGCCACATATGAAATCAGAGGTACAGTTGCCTAGCATTAAGGCCTCTGTGGACGCGTGAGAAGCAAGATACCATACCGGTACAGGGATGAAACCTAGAAGGCTAAATGTCAGCCACACCGAGCCAGGAGGTATCGCCTAACAGATCCGGCGTGATACGACTACGTTATTAAAGCGTCGTAAAATAATAGGAAAAAATTTAAAGCCCGCTGGCGATATATATTTTAGATTTTTGCCCTAAAATTAACATGTCTTCCACAGTTACTACGTTATCTGAATCAGGAAGGAAGTGAAGATCATAGAAGACAAGGTTCCAACAATTCATTGCTCGAGTTAACGAGGAACAACGCGGTAGGCGCTAGTGATGTATATCTGATTAAAACAAAAATTTTCCCTTGGCATACACTTGGCCATCTGTACACGCCATACCGCAGAGTAATCGTTTCCGACAACACGCAACCCCCTGTTTGCTTTTAATCACGGACTGCACGAAATATAGTTGTGAAAATTGCGTAAGGTAATTCAGACACGATTCAGAGAAGAATTTATCTCTTACTTGGCTTAAGGGGAGACTAAATGGCGAAAATTGCCAAAAAATGACATTTTTAGTTTTTTCGCAGTCTTATTAACTGGAGTTTCATCTTTAATTTTATATATATTGTATCGTGATGGACATAACAATTATATTTTAAATCTAGTTTTATTTTCCCTACCACATGCATAGTAGGTAGAGAAGTTACTGTATTCCATCCAAAAATTCGATACCGATATTTCACACGAAATACACGTTTTGAAGACCCTGAATCCAAATAAAACATTTTTTAAAACATGACCATGTGTATTTGTGTATGTGTGTCTGTAAACAACATAACTCAAAAACGAAAAATTGGTTAAGTACCAAACTTGGTATTAAGTTCAGGATCTTTCGAGGTTGGGACATGAAGATTTTCAAGAAAATCCCCCAACCACAACCACCTCTTACAGGGAGCATTTTTCGAGTATTCTGATTTTCTAAATAAAAGAACGACTCTAACGATTATGATTAAAATACCATATTAAATATGTTCACATGACAAACAAAATGTATATATTGAATTTTATGGGAAAAGTCGTGAAGTACTTCTTCATTTAATCTTGTATAACTGATAAACGTTAAGCGATAGACGAAAACACCACACAACAATGCAGATCTCTTGAACTTGCGTATTATTGCAAATAAGGTTCTTGTGGTATAAGCCATTCCTGAGATATCCGTTATTAATGGTTCGAATTGTTCAACCTTGGTTTTCTCTTAAAAGTCCTGTCAACATTCAGTTGTTTCTTGCGATTGCATGGAAACAGTATGGAATTCTAAGGCCAACATTTAGCGTCCAGTTCTTAAACATTTGACTATCGCCGTTCCCTTTGTATCTATACCGATATGTGTAATGTAGCCATTTCTACAAAGGTTTTTCTCTATTAAAATGTTATAGATAGAAAAATAAGCTTTAATAAGAATAATTTTTATCCCGCTAGTAAACGATAGGGGTCAGAGAGGCATGTGTATGTATCACATCAGATTATTAATACTGGTATTGCATCTGCCATTTTGTAGTGTCAATTCTGTACCACTTCACAAAAATAAATCATAACTCCTACACTTTTTAGAGTACAGAAGTAAACTTTAACCCATCTTTTAGGGAAATGTTTACTCTAACAAATCGTATTACTCTATTAAATATTAAAATCTAATGGTACTACTGCTAAGAATGGCAGTTTCTAAGTGGTTAAGATAGGTTGTTTCCTTTTTTACAAATATATGCGAGCTTCTTCCCAGACGTTTCGCCTGCGACTGCGGCAGACATCTTCAGTGGCAGTAGTGAGACCGAAGTGTTTTGGCAGTAGTTTTGAAAGCGACTGTGTCTGTGTCAATTCGACCTCGCCACTGTCACTGAAGATGACTGCCGCAGTCGCAGACGAAACGTCTGGAAAGAAGAAGAAGGAGCCAGTAGCCCACAAGCCTGAATAATACTTTAATATTGATGCCGGTCTTGAAAGCCTACAACTTTTTAAAAATAGGTTGTTTCATAATTAATTTCATATGGTTGGGGAAATAAGTTTTAAGACCGATAATGATATTGAACGTATAGTTAGACAATTTTAGTCAATATGTGTGACCATTGATAGAATCATTAAAATTAAAATTAGGTAAGAGAACGAAAATGAAATTGTATAAAACTGACATTAGCTAGGCTGCCATAAAACAACCTAGGTACCAACTCAACTCAAATTAAGAAATTCAAGCAAAACAAATGATAGTCCTAAGAGCGTAAGGGTGTCTATAAGAAAGATAAAGTAAGGAATGAAGGTGTAAGGTGTAAGCGAACAGCTAAACATAAAACAGTAAGTAATAAAAGAAAGATAATGGATAAAATGGACTGAACATTTGCTAATAATGGAAAACAACAATTCCCAAAGCAGCATTAAACTATACGCCGAGAGGAGTAGAAATCGAGGCCGAAGCGAGTTGTGAAGCCGGAAGAGATCGTTGCCTAATCCATGAAGTGGAGAGGGGAAAGAAGAAAAAGAAGAAGAGACCATTAGAACTATGATTTTTCCTTGTTAACTGAGTTTTAAACTTTTAAAGTGAGGAGTTTAGTATCTCAAAACAAAGTGGCAGATATTAAAAAAGAAAGAATAGAAAAAGAATTAAGAGCATCACGATAAGACTCTGACCATGATTAGGATGGCGATCCAAGTTCCCTGCGCTATAGTTGCACAATATGTAGTGAATACCTAAGAACCATAAAAAGGATTGAATTGGGAGAAGTTAGTCTTGCTCGTAGACATAATTTAGACTCTTCCACTGCCCCAAGAGAAGAAATTATCTTTCCAAAAAATATCAGGTGGCCCAACCGCAAGTGTGTAGATATACCTTCGTGCGTTAAAAGGGTTGCAGAACACAACGGGGCAATACAAGTCAGTGGGGAACTGGCTTTTTCAAGTTCCATGTATACCCCGCCTTCAACGATAATAGTACATTCCTATAGGGATCTTTGCAATGTCAGCCAACTCGCATATCCTCGATTGGCGATCGTTCAGTACGGCGTTGTGAATTTTTGTTGCAATCTCGTCTCTGGTAGCGGTTTTGGAAAGCTCTGAATGTCCATAATCTTGAATGGATGTTTAAATTCACCAGCCCACTTTTAACCGTCGAAAACGAAGCGGAAGAATCCTTTAAAGCTGAACCTAACTCCTTTTGTATTTCTGTTAGGATTAAACCTTTCAAAAGTGATTCATCGAAGTGCTTTATCGCATCTCGTATTTCAGTTTTATCAGTTTTGTAGAAAATTCTTAACATTACCTTGTTTACCGAATCGTCATAAAATAGCGACCACACTTTCGCATCTGAAACTTTACAGCGTGCTATCTATGGCTGATACTTGATAGCTATCAGAGTGATTTGGCCATCCTCACGACATCCCTAAGTCAGGCCGAGAACTTAAAGGCCTTCGTGTGTGTGCGTGCGTGCGTGTGTGTGTTTGTGTGTGTTAGCGTGGGTCTAGTTGTAGCCAGAGTGGCGTCAGTTTAACATAAGTTTTCGGAGGGAATATATGTGCGTGCGTGTGAGGGAGTGTATGCGTGGGGCATCTCCCCCAATATTCTTCTGTAATCCTTTGTGTATAATGTAGTATAATAAGTCTTGTTAAGTATAATAAGTCAGAGGTAAATGTGAATTTATACATTTTTAATGTTCTATAGATCCCATACCCGCTTAGTTTGTGCAGCAAGTTCTTGGTATCTTTCTGGTTGCTCTAGTTGCGTTCCCCAATGTTTATGCCGGGGTAACTAAATTTAATATTTTAGTTGCAAACCTTTAGACCTCAGCCCGGTGTATAACAATATAACTATGTTTGGCTAGTTTTGCTAGTAGGGAGAGAGGGTATTGCATACCGTTCAAAAAATAGATAACGGATTTCAACGAAAATACATGATTTGAGACACTCTGAATCCAAAAAGAGTATTTTAAGAAAAACTTCAGGTGTACGCGCGCGCATATGCGTGTGTGTATGAACAGCATAACTCTAAAAATGCCACACTTGATACTTGGGTTCAGTATCTTCCAAAGATGTGACACGAAGATTGAAGAAAATTCCCTATTCCAAACTACCCTTTACATACACATTTTTTAGAAATTTTTTTTTCTCAAACATAACTAACGATTTTGATTAAACTACCACATAATTAAGATATTTGCATGACAACTAAAATGCACATCTTGAATTTTCTTAAAATAGCCTGTGAAGACCTTTCATTTGCAAGGAAATTTGGTGTAATTTTGTATAACAGGTAAACCATAAGAGACAGATAAACTACTATACAAACAAAACGTATATTTCTTTAAAACATACAATTTGTTTCAAATAAGTTTTACTGTGCCATCAGCCATGACCCAGATATTCGCTCCTATTGGTTTGAATTGTTCAATGCTTTATCATTTTTGAAGTGCTATTACTCACGATGTTTTGGGAAGAGCGACCCGCATTTAAACATTTTGCTGTCGCTTCCGTTTCCTGCATCGGCTTTGAACCTTAAATGAAATGTGTAATTTAACTAATTCTGCAAAAGTTTATCTAGATAACATGAAGCAAATAGAAAAACATTCTAATGTGTTGCACTCACATGACTTTCTCTACTTTTGTACAAACTATTCTTACAAACGATTATTCCCCATCTACTTCATGTTAATCGAGATAAACATTTGCAGAAATTATCTTATTGCTAATTTTCTTGTAGGTGCAAGGGGAATACGATAGGCTTTAAGCGATAATCAAATATCTTAACTTCTGGTTGCTATGTGGAGCATTCCATTCTCTTTGCATGTCCAGTACATAAAACAACGAATAACGAATTCTCATTTGAGAAAAAGCACAAGTGTTGGAAAATTCAAACAAATAACAAGGAATATCTCGAAAATCACTCACTCCACACAAAAAAAATGATTATTTCATAAATTGTGTTTTCTAACAAGATCTACATTTTTTGCGTAGTAAAATTTTGTCTACTTCTTACGGTTTACCAGATATGCGAAAGTCATTCAGAATAAAGGAGAACTTTTGGAGATATTCCCAGAAAATTCAGGATATAATTTCATTTGTCATAAAAATATCTTAAACACGTACTATTTTAAGCAAAATCATTAAAGCCATTTTTGAGAAAATCAAAACTTTCGAAAAATGTTCCATATAAAGGGTAGTCTGGGGTGAGGGGAATTTATTTAAAATCTTCCCGTCGCATCCTTGGATAATACTAAACTCCAATACTAAGTTTTGTATTTATCCGACGTTTCGTTTTTGAGTTATGTTGTTCACAAGCAGGCAGACACACACACGGTCATATTTCTAAAACGGCTTCATTTGGACTCAGGGTACCTCAAAACATGTATTTTCGGTGAAATTTTGGTACCGAATTTTTGGATAGAATGGAATACTTCCTCTACTTACTATACGTAGTACCGAGCGGAATGTTTCAGGCGTTACGTATGTGGCCCACATTCGGGAGGTCCCGGGATCGATACCCGGCGACCGCCCATTCTGATCCATGAGTTTTTCGTGGTTTCCCGGCGAATTCTGGGGTGGTTCATCTTCTACCACGACTCTCCTTCCTCTCATTTCCTGTACCTAACCATCATCTTCCTTGTCGTCTGTTTCAGGTTTGTAGGACCAGGCGACGGTGTTCTGCGGGTTGCGGCTGGGCGGTGTCTTGCGCTCAGTAAAGGTTTCTTCCCTGGCGTCGCTGCGGAACCCCTCAGTTAGGTCTCTCCTCAGTGTGGGGCTCCGCCCCGGGTTGGTAGCTTGCGGGCAGGGACCGTGCGGCATCGGATGCGTTCTATCTTGAAACGTTAGGGACCCCATCCATGCTTGCGCTCGTCGGTATCGGATCTGGTCCCCCTTCGGGTCTCTCCCCTCATCGTTCCCTCCCGGAGGTCACCTTGGAAGCACAATGGGCCGACTGGCCTGCGAGCGGTGCTCTTCCCCGGTTCCGGGGCCCCTCCATGATACGTACCTTTACCGTTACTATACGTAGTAGAGAAAGTAATAGGGATTTGTAAGAATAGTTGTAGAAGATTTGTAAGAATAAGTGAATGAGTAGAGAAAGTCATGTACATGTAACACATCAGGGTTTTTCGCTACCTCATCGTAGAAGCAAGTATATACGTGTATACATTTCGCATCGAACTGGATGGCTTGTGAACAGAGACTCTGAGACAGCATAAGCTTACTGTAGCATTCAGCGGGTTCATGGTAGACTTTGTAACAGAGATTCAATCTACGAAGTTTCAACTTCAGCGACCTCTATCGAAAGATTAATCCTGATGTGGTATTCAGCACAGCACTGACGGGTATTAAGCGCTACTTAATGGAAACTTGTGCGGACGCTTGACAAGAGAGGCAGTTCTAAGTAATTGCACTTGGTCAATGACGATGCAATCTCTTGACACACAAAGATTTTTCTAAGGAATAATTTTATCGATAACCAGCAGAACCCGCCATTCGCATTATTGCTTGAAAGATTCTTCCCTTCTGTTTGTAGAGAGAAGAAGAAGGATGTTGTGACTAAAACAATACAAGAAATGTTTCAAAACAAACGTGTATTTTATGAACAAGCTGTTGTATCCGAACATCGGAGTATGATCGCTGAATGTATTAACTGCGACTTAATTACTATTATTCTTACGTTGATAGTTTTTGAACACCATAAAAATTATAAATTATAGATTATTTCGAATTATCTTCATTTTATTTCAAAACGCAACAAGGAAAAACCAGGCCTGGAATTTCGTTTGATAGCTGTTGCTTTTGTAGGCAAATCATATGACCCGTAGTTAAAAGGGCCTAATTGTTGCTAAAACTGAGTTTTTTCGCCTTGTGTGCAAGGTTCCGTGTACAAAATTTGGTCGAAATCACTGTGGATTTGTAGGTAACCCATATGATACGTAGTTAAGGGCCTAATTGGTGCAAACTGGATGTTTCAAATTATACAGTTCTTTTTGCCTTGCGTGAAAATTTCTGTGTACAATATTTGGTAGAAATCAGTGTGGATTTGTATTCAACAGAAACAAATACTTACAGCTTTACTGACATATGTTTATTTATTCCTTCATTAAAAATATATCCTTACTCGAGCCATGCTAGCAACGATCAGATTGTTGTTATGATATTTAATAGTGTTTAACACCCCTTCCTACAGTATAAGGCACAACAGATGGTGGACAATGATGCTACACGAAATGAAATAACTGAGGGAATAAATTTGGAAAGGGAATGTTTCATTGGAATTAGCCAGTGTTGAGGACTGAGGAAAATCTGCGTAGGACGTTTCTGGTAGGATTCAAACAAAATAGATAGTGAGTGGTATCTTGTTTAGCAGAAACAAATCGTAGATCTTTTGATTTCGCGATCACTAGTTCATGCCTTAACTCCTCGGCCATTCGGACATGTTACGATGATTTGAAGTGAAAATAGGTTATTTTATTAAATCCGAATCTTTTCTCAGAAACCTTTACTTTTAACCTAATATAGCTTTACTCATCACATACAACTTAATCAAATTAAGAGTCCTAGGATTTCTTATATTCTCCCTTCCCCTGCATTAATATGTTACCCCAAAAGCATCTAATTTGAGCTCCCTTTTACATTTAATACACAACCGCAAAGTTAAACGTTAAGGTATTATGTTATTTTATAAAAAAAAATCGACAGTCAATCTACAATCTGTCGTCTTAATATCTGGAGAGTTTAAAAAGAAAGAAAAAATCTGATGTGTTACACTCACATGACTTTCTCTACTCTTGTACAAACTATTTTTACAAACGCTTATTCTCCATCTATTTCATTTTAATCGAGATAAACATTTGCAGACTCTATCTTATTGCTTATTTCCTTGTAGATGTAAGGGGAATATATATTTACAAGGGCAATATAGAAATACAGTAGCCTTTAAGCACATACATATCTCTTAATAGCTGGTTGCTAGGTGCAGCACTATTCCCTTTGCCACAGATGAATACTCTTTGCATATCCAAGACAAAAAAATGAATAACGAATTCCCATTTGAGAAAATAAGTATTGAAAAATTTAAGGGAATAACAAGCAATATCTCGAAAATGGTTCACTCAACAACAAAAATGTATATGACATAAATTGTGTGTTTTAACGCGATCTACATATTTTGTGTAGTAACATTTTGTCTATCTCTTATGGTTTACCAGTTTACCAAAAGTCGTTCACAATGAAGAATACTTTTGGAGACATTCCCAGAAAATTCAAGATCTACATTTTATTTGTCATGAAAATATCTTAAACATATGATATTTTAATCAAAACCTTCGTGTCGCATCTCTGGAAAATACTGAACCTAAATACCAAGTTTGGTGTTTATCGTTTCTGAGTTATGCTGTTCACAGACAGACACACAGACACACACGGACATGTTTCAAAAAATGCTTTTTTTGGATTCAGGGGATCTCAAAACATGTATTTCCAGTGAAATCTCGGTATCGAATTTTTGGGTGGAATACAATACTTCCCCTACTTACTATACGTAGTAGAGAAAGTAAAAATTATCAGGAAAATGTTACAAATTTGGTATATATATTTTATTAGTATAACATTCTTTAACCCAACATAATTATATTAAACAGTAAAGCATGAATGTGAGATAAATGACTAAATTACTCAGAATACTAAATCTATAAGATTTTCTATATTTGTCTTAAGGAATAGGATAAAGTCCGAATAAAATCTTATTCCAGTAAGATATTTGGTGGAAGCTTATATATATATATATATACTTTTAATTACAAATCCTTGGCAAAATTCTTATTACACTTCTTCTAAGAGGGATAGAAAGCTGATTAAGAAGCGTGTAAACTGATTTTAAAAGGCTGTTAAACTACGTTATATAAAGGATGTAATAATAATATTTGGACAAAGGGAGGCGAGTTTCTTAAACCAAAACATGGAAATTTGTATCATATTCTCATTTTGTTTAAAATGTACTCGATTTATAGTAATTATTATTCTTTCACATTTGTCGTAAAACACGGGGAGTTTGCATTCCACTGCTTATTTAATGCAGATTTGTTTTTTCTATTCAGACATTTTGCGGTGCTGGTACAGTATCAAAAGAAAACTAGCGCTATGCTGGAGCTTAACTGTTTCAGTCGGAACTGTGCAGAAAATGAGATAATAAATGTCGATTGTGCAATAATGGTTTGTCAGAGAATTGACGAATCCCTTACTACCCTCATTCTAAATCTGGCATTGTGCCTGTCCTAGACTTCTGTCACATTCCATTAATAGAAGCAAATGGAGCATCTCTTTAATCCCCCCATGCTTATGCACGGGTTCGGACAGAAAGTTCCTTACTAGGGAAGACATATTTGTCTCCTTAAAGCACACACACTGAGATGAAATGAGGGTCAGGAATTTTCGTGATAGTACATAATTCACTATAGCACTCGCCTACCGACTTGAGAAAACTGAAAAAATCCAAAGTCAGGGTGGCCGGGACCTCCCGAAACTATCGTATAAGCTACTCTGCTGTTCTATTGCTGTTATATTTTGGATTGTGCAACCAATATTTTCTGTTACCGCGTTTGAAATATCGCCAAAAATAGGTGTGTCTGAAGTCCTGAATATATACGCAATCAGGTGAACAAAGTGTGGGGATAAGCAACTGCTTGCAACTATCTGTCGTTCTATAAATCTAAACCATCTAAAGAAGACGTGGCAGTCGACATAGTAGGATTTAGTTTGGCTTGCAACGTCACCACTACATAATACGGCACCCTTGACGGATGCAGCTTGTTTCATTTGTGACACTCCTGATGATCACTAGGAATATAATTGGATTATTCGTATTACATGTGACAGTATACAGTTGAATGCATAGATTCGTGCCGATATAGTCTGCAGTGTCTATGTTGGTGAGAGAATACTAAGCCGCCTTTGTCACGCTCAATCCCTTTACTCTAGCACTCCATTTAATATTTGCCTTAGAACCACCTTTCCTTCACTGCTGAGTCTGAAAAGAATCTGTGTTCATAGGTTAATGTTTGAGTGCCAGACTATTGACATCAAACCGATACAAGACGGAACTCATTCAGGAGCTGGTGTGGACCGTCGTTGCCACAGAGCACTCGGATGAAATGTTTCCGTATTTCTCCCCCTTCCGCCGCTCACCTAGGTCTGACCTTTGTTCATAGGCTCATGCGTGTGGGTTGGGCTTGAATTGAATTGAAAACAATAAGGCATTGGCTCACCCAGAGCTGTTGTGGAACACAGATGATTCGGAGATTCTGCCAACATAAAATACAGAAAAACACTAACAAATAAAGAAGCAAACGTTCGTATTACATACATCGTTTCAGCACCGGTAGAGGAGGTAAAACCAAAAGCTTTTATGCGAAAAAATGTTCACAGATGCCTTCCGCTAGGGGCCCTAAATAATAGATTATTCGACTTGTGTGGTGTTACAAAAGTTCGTCTACAGCGTTTCGGAAATTGTATAGGCGGCAAAAACAAACAGCTGTTTAACCATTAGTGTCAAACACTTCTCAGAAATTCTGCTTTAGATGGTCCGTATTCATAAGAGTTGTTGCAAATTGATTTTCGGACTCTTATTGTTTGAATGCATACGGTATGTGAACCAATGCTGTTTAGAGATGTTCAAACTGCCTTCCATTTACAGTGAATTTGCTTTAAGTTGAAACATGCAAAGTATAAACAGATAGCACTATATTTCACATGAACAGTTGGTAATCCTTAACTGCCTAATCTCAAAACCTTTATATTGAAACTTACTATTTAAAATCTGGGTTAGATTGAAACATGAAATTTAGAAGAGAACAACCAACACACGCTTGTAATAATACGATAGCCAGGGAGACAAGAACGGCCCCGCTTGTAATAATACGATAGCCAAGGAAACAAGGACGGCTGAAGGTATCAGGATATTTTCCATATTTCACTGCCGAAAATGCAATTGGCAACAACACTATTACAAATATAACTGAAACTGCTAGACTAGACAGTGAAGGGTTATTGTGACAGAATTTCACAGCACTCGTTCTGTCATTAGCGCACTCCTCCCCTCCTAGACCGGTCAGGTAGCGTCAAAATGGTCATGTTTCAACTTAAAGACACTGTAACTGAATACACTATTTATTCCTGTATGCTACGAGTGTCCATCTCTAAACAATTAAATTTAATTTACTTACATAAACTCCTTTGGAGAACAAACTTTTCTTGAGTATTATTTAGAAATATGACACATTTATCTAACATTAACTATGAAAATTGGAAACAGGGTGCGTGAATTTTCAGATATTTAAACACCAGGTGCCATAATTCCACTTCCACACTTTAAGGCGTTGCGTAGGCAGAAATAACTGCATAAACTAAATTCCCTGCATAGCCACAGCCTTTGCCTAAAGCAATGAAAATTTGCACAGTTATTTTAATTCACATCTTCTAAAGTTTTGTCTTTTTGTATATAATTTGGTCAATAAATAAAAACGTAACACTGCATTTAATTGTTCATGCTACATCATATAGCGTATGCACTTCTCACTGTCCCTTTGAAGAAGTCGTATGAAGACGCATGTACAAAGACCGCCAAAGAAAATATTCGGCGGATTTTGTATCGTTTTCTGGGGTCTTTTGAGGTGTGTCCTTCACCTTACCTATCGCAGAGCGGGATGGCTTGACAACACAGGAATAAGGGGGAAAAGAGGGGAGGTTGATGCTTTTTGCTTTTTCTGGTGTTATTGAAACCAAAACATGTTTATTGTCTCAGAACCAGTCATGCCGTATATTAGCGAAATTACTCGTGGACGTATCGTAGGTATGTGAGAGACTGTTCGCACTGTTAATCGCAGTGGCAGTGCATAAAAGCTTTTTATAGTAAATTACTGGATACAAATATTCCAGGAAAGTGTAGAAGGCGGTCTACATACTCGTCAGAAAGTGGGCACTCCCAGTAAAACATCCACAGATGATGATATTCGTTTACTAAATGAAAATTACTCTCTTGTTATAATTGAGTGATCATGTTTAGAAACTAGAGATAAATGTGTATATGTATATGTATATGGTTTATGAATTAGACATACATATTATGGCAATTAAATTGGGTTATATTTTTTCTATAGTCCTGTTGTATTCCTATGATCAGCAATATGTTAGTAAAGGTGTATTAACCAATTATAGTTTGACTTAGAGGGAAACATGCTGCTTTATTTATTATTTAGTTATGTTTGCTTCTATGAAGCAATAAGCATTGATATGACTGTGAGAATACAGTTCTATTTATTTTTTGTTATAAAGTGTTGCCTTGCTATGTATTTAATGAATACCATTCAAGCTTTAATTTGTACCCCCTGAAAACCCTCTCACACTATGCATTCTACATTTCGCCAACCTGGACGCTCATCAAGTTTTCCCCTTAGCTTTTAACACTTTCAAAGGCGTGTCCTGCACTAGCCGATAAGGTATGGGCTACTAATCACGATAAGAGGTCTGTATAACTAACTGAATGCGCTCAATCTACCTCTTTCTCTTTTAGCCAATACGATCAAGAGCGTAAACATATATTTCGTTTCTACACCATTTTGTAACCTTTGTTGTGGTTATTGGTGTAACTATTTAGCAGAAGGAGTGGCGCCCCTTGCACCGTGGCGTAAAGCAACCGATGAAATGGCCATGGCTTTGCAAGGCCACGTATAACGATAAATAATGTGACATAGTTGCGAGGAGCAGTGAGATTTTCTTTGGCGCTCTTTGTACATAGTGTGTTTAAATGAATGTATATTTTCCTGCAACAGTGTTTTCCTGTTTTTTTTCTGTGAATTATACTTTCTCTACTACGTATAGCAACTAGGGGAAGTATTGCATTCCACCCAAAAATTCGATACCAAGATTTCACCGGAAATACAGGTTGTGAGGTGCCCTGAATCCAAATAAAGCATTTTTGGAAACATGTCCGTGTGTGTATGTATGTATGTGTGTATGTATGTATGTACGTATGTACGTGTGTACGTGTGTACGTGTGTACGTGTGTACGTGTGTACGTGTGTATGTCTATCTATCTATCTGTGTGTCTGTCTGTGAACAGCATAACTCAAAATCGAAAAGTCGGATAAATACCAAACTTGGTAGTTGTGTTTAGTTTCTTCCAAGGATGCGACACGAATATTTTAAAGAAAATCCCCCACAAAGACTACCCTTTACATGGAATATTTTTCGAACATTTTGATTTTCTCAAAATAGTTCTAACGATTTTGACTAAAATAACTATGTTTAAGATATTTTCATGGCAAATGAAATGCACATTTTGAATTTTCTGAGAATTTTCCCCAAAAGTTCTCTTCATTCTGAATGACTTTCGCATAACTGGTAAACTGTAAGAGATACTCAAGATTTTACTACACAAAAGATGCAGATCTCGTAAAAACACACAATTTATGTCATATATTTTTTTTCGAACGACCGATTTCCGAGATATTCCTTGTTATTTGTTTGAAGTTTCAAATATTTATACATTTTCTCAAATGGGAATTAGTTATTCGTTTTTTATGTCCTGGACATCCAAATAAAATAAAATGCTCCACATAGCAACCAGCTCTTAAAAGATTTGACTATCGCTTAAAGCCTACCATACTCCCCTTTTACCTACAAGAAAATTAGCAATAAGATAATTTCTGAAAATGTTTATATCGATTAACATGAAGAAGATGGAGAATAAGCGTTTGTAAAAATATTTTGTACAAGAGTAGAGAAAGTCATGTGAGTGCAACAGATTTTAAAATTATTTCCAATGCGAATAAGTGTTTTTTTTAATTCTTGTGTATTTCATAACACAAATTCTATGAAAGCCAAAATAAAAGAAAACTACTGCAAGAAATGTTCACCACTGTAGGAAATAAGTGTGTACCAAATTTCATTGTAGTATCTCTAATAGTTTCTGAGAAAAAAGTACATAAGTATTGTAAAATTAAAAATTGGTGATTGTGGCTGGACCCGCTGAGTGCTCTATCTCACTTGTGGATTAGAATGGGTTTTAACTGATATTGCATTCTAAACAGATGATTTTTGTTTCACTTGTAATACTTAAAATAATACATAGTAATTATAGCGAAATAAGCAGCATTACGAGTATAACCCTATAAATACACATCAATAAAAACACAGCTAGTGCTATGCTGGTGCTGAAATAGGCACAGATGCACCGAAGCCTTTTAAATTTTTAAATGAAGTTAGAGGTAGAAAACAAATAAAATACTATAACAACGTGTTCAATATAGCATCTATCAAAAACGTTAGAAAGGATTCTTATATGTCACAATTGGCTTATGTCCCCTTAGCCGCCGCAGAAGGCCATGTGTGTTGCTCAGTTCATATTAGCAAATACGAGCAAGTACCTGGCATACGAAATAGGTATAAGAGAACAGAAATGCCGTCGTTCATTTTTCTGCCCGAAGAATATCTCAAATATAAATGAGATAAAAATGCAAATTCAGAAACAGAAATAAAGCATGAAGTTTCGCAGTTATAATGCAAACTTTTTCTTAATTAATATCAGCGTATTTGTGGATGCTTTTGTATGCTCTCGCTATCTAATTCGCAGCTTCGCTTGTTTCTAATTTTTACACTGCTACTAACTTTCAACACAAATCGTCAACACTGCATTCTTATTGCGGTTCCTTTGCTTTTTTCCTCCTTTCTCTTCTTCATTTTTCTTCTTTTACTTCCGGTAATCACTCCACATTCATTTTCTCTCCAGAAGAGTTACGTTTGGTTTTCATTTGAACTTAACAAAACATGTTTCAGCTCCCCCAAGCCTTTTCGTCTCGCCGAGCCATTCTTAGTGCTCTCAGGAAATTCTGTGGGAAGCAAAAGTTTTCTACGCTCGATATATCCTGCTCTTCTCTCTCATTTCAGATACTACAATGCTTTTTTTCTGTTTTATAATCACCATACACCTTTATTAAAGTAGTGAGGGTAATATAATCTACAGTGTTTAAAATTTTAAACAATGATTTCATTACGCTCAATTACCTTATATGGTGCCTAATTATTTTTTGTTAACGTAAACCTCCTTTTAATTGGTTTCATTAACTTTTTTTCACAAACATTCACTCCCGCAATCATATTACTAGACTGTGAAGGATAGGAAGCCGTTCTAGATGAAAAGAAAATTATTTCTCTGCCCCAGCCGGGAACCGAACCCGCAACCTCAGGTCTGAGAAAAGTGAACCTTTATACAGGATGTTTCAGGACTTCTGCGACAAATTCTGAGGAACGATAGATTTCGCAGAGGGAAACGTTTTTTGTCAATCAATAACCATCCTCCGACGCATCGTTACGAAGTTATTCACCCCTGTTTGAAGCGTATTCGTAGAACAGGTTTGAAAGGCACAGACACGCGTTGACTCTCTGTTTACAATTGCTAAATCAGGTGACATCGCCTCTTTCTTGTCCCTTACGTCTGCTAGGTTTGGTAGATCTAAGGCGCACAGCCCAGTTTTACTCAAACGGGGTGGCAAAACGAAAGGTCCCAGCAGATGATCACCAACGATTCCAGCCCAGATGTTTACGGAATACTTTTGTTGGCGATGCTAACGAACACTGCATGAGGTTCTCAACATCCCAGATGTGACTGTTCTTGCTGTTGAAGTATCCGTCTCGTGTGAAGCAGGCCTCATCGGTAAACAAGATGTACGCGGAAGTGTAGGATCTGCGATACTTCGTTGCAGAAACCACTGGACAAACTGCGAAGTCTCCGGCCCCAGTTCATATACTTTCTGAAGATGGTATGTGTGGAGCTGTTGTTCATAAACACTGAGATAAATTGGGCTGTGCGTCTCAGACCTACCAAACCTAACCAGAAGTAAGGGACCAGAAAGAGGCGATGTCACTTGATTCAGCGGTTGTAAACAGAGAGTCAAAGTGTACTGGCTGTGCCTCTCAAACTTATCCTACCGGATACGCTTCAAACAGGGGTGAGTAGCTCCGTAACGATGCGTTTGAGAATGCTTGTTGCTTAACAAAAAATGTTCCACTCTGCGAGATCTATCATTCCTCAGAGTTTGTCACAGTTTGTCCTGAAACATTCTCTATACTCAGAGAATGTTTTTAAAAGACGCTGACAGCATAGATACAACAGTTTCATAGCAACTATTTGAAAAAAAATCAACATTTTAAGATGTAGTACTATTCATCAAAACAAGGAGAAAATCTTACAAACGGTGTTCAAATTGATATATTTAAATACATGCGCAATTTAAAATTCGGTAGCAAGAGTAAGTACATACTTTCCAAGTTTAGCATGTTTGCTTATTTATTTTTGGGTGCACAAAATTTACAAAGCATGCTTTAAAGACATACTTCTACAGTATAATTCACAGTAATGGAATTTTGAGAGCTAAAATAGCTAAATGAAAAAAATAGATAAACAGTGAAATACTAGGATTCGTCAAGAATTATAAGTAGAAGAGGTAAATGAAATAGTCAACAAATACCTAAGGAATAACAGTCAACAATATTAACCGATACTGAGGGAGGCTTCGCGGTAACGTCTTAGGCTTGCATTCGGGAGGTCCCGGGTTCGATTCCCGTCGACCGCCCACTCTGACCCGGGTTTCTCGCGGTTTTCCCTAGTGAGAGTGGTTTCTCATTTACGACGATTTCCTTTCCATCATGTCCCTTTCATTCCTTTCGTTTTCATGTTTTGAGTGTGCTTCTGCTTTCGTGGCGTATGGTAGTGCCAGACAGATGACGCGGACACTTGCTCAAAGGAAAGAGTATTTCCCGTGGACACTAGGAGACTGCTTGGTTGGCGGGTCGTCATCGCCCTCTCTAGGCAGCTCCAACTCCAGTAGGGGGATGGGTCTTCGAACTTGGAATTATTAGGGACTTCCGCGACTCTTTAGCCTGTCTGCCTGGAGTCTGTAGCCTCCTGCGGTTCTTTCACTTCATTCCTTCCTCCTGGGAAGTGTGGACGGATACCTAACGATTCCAGATTGAACGCATCGGACGCCGTTTAAGCCTGCCCACAGACCACGAGCATCCGGGGATCCTTTAAAGGCGAGTCCATCACAGAAGGCGAGTCCATCAGCAGGGAGAAACCTTCACAAAGGGCACCACCACCGCCTAGCCGCAACATGCCGAAATCCGTCTTCTGTACCCTGAAACAGAAGATGATGAAGGTAAAGATGGACAGCAAAGTCGTGGTAGAAGAATTAGCCACAGAATTTATAATTGTCCTTTATGGTATAAAAAACAAACAAGAAAGCGTTCAAATTAGAATATTTACTGCGCTACAATGGAACTGTAAAGGGAAGACATTAATTTTATGCTAATATTTACCTAGCTTCTTTCTTGTTTTCGCAAATATACTGTTTAATACGCTTATGAAAATGCTGAACATCATTAACATCAACCGGAATAGTAAAACAAAGTTGGTATTTAATCATTTGGCCGCATTCCAAAGATATTTTTCGATGTATATGCATATCTTTGAAAGTGCTTTAAAACGAAAGAGGACTTCGCAGACTATTTCCAGAAAATTCAACATATACATTTTATTTGTCATGTAAATATCTTTAATGTATATTATTTTAATCAAAGTCGTTAGAGCATTTTTGAGAAAATCCAAAATTTCAAAAATCTTCAATGTAAAGATTAGTTTTGGGGTGGAGAGTTTTTCTTAAAATTTTCGTGTCGAATCTTTGGATGATACTGATCCTAAATGCTAAGTTTGTTATTTATCAGACATTTCGTTTTTTACTTATTATGCTCACACGCCACACACACACACAACACACACACACACACACACACACGCTGACCTTCTTCTAAACATGTTCTTTTTTATTTAGGGCGCATCAAAACCTGTACTTCTGGTAAAACTTCTACTCGAATTTTTGGGTGGAGTACAATGCCTTCCCTACCAACTATGTGTGTGTAACATATATAAGTATAAGTCTCGCCAGGGATATTGGCATATGACCTTCAGCGCTAGCCCAGTCAAACAGCCCTCTGATGTTTCAATACCTCCCTTGCAAGTAGCACGTGATTCCTTCTGTCCAGTTGTGGTCCAGTTCCTTCCACCGTATACAACTCCCGTCTCAACTTGCACCATTCTTCGAGCTGCAGCCCCGTATGTGTCATACATCTATACGGTAAATGACTCGCATCGTAGCTCTCCATTAAAATTTTCACATGCCAAAATCCGTGGCGCGACCTGTAAGTTACAATTCAAACGAAAATTCAAATCAATAATCTTAGAAATGGTTAACTCCACCAAACAAAATTGACATGATACTGAGTGCTTTAACGTGATTATTTTTTGTGTAATAAGATTTTGTATATTTCTTACTATCTATACAAAATTCATTCAGAATGAAAAGAATATCCAAGGCTATTCTAAATACAGACTTTTTCAATACAGGATGTGGTGAGAATACACAATTCGTTATGTCACGTGCAATGTTTATTAGTCATGAGCAGAGTTTGTGTTATAAATAATTATTTATCAACTTATGCGAAAAAAAAAGAATTGTTCATTGCCAAAACTTCAAACATACAGCGGTAAATATTTCTAAATCGGCTGATACAACGAAAAAGGTTATTGTTTTAATGTGTTCGATACGTTTCCTGTATAAGTGTATTCTATCATTCACGTCTACCTAAAAAATCAGCAAGAATAAACGAAACTTCACTTGCTATTTACAGTGTATTCAAAAAGTGAGTTGCATTCATCAGACCAATATCCAATATGTATTAATCAAAATTGTTAGAGCCATTTTTGAGAAAATGAAACAACACTTTATGTTAGTTGCTTTCTGGAGATGGGGAAAATTCTTAGAACCTTGGTGCTACATTTTTGATAACATGGATTTCGGAATTTATCAGGTTCTCTGTTTCTGAATTATGATATTCACAAACAATCAGGCAAACATGCACACTCTTGCAAAATTTTCTTGAACAGTTTTCTTTGGGGAGAGGTTTCATAAAGCCTCAAGATGAAATCTCGAAATATAATTTGTTTGTGTCGAAGGAATACTTTCTCTACCGATAAGCGTTAGAGAAAATGAAAGTGAAAGGGAACTTCTCACTGGAGCGTTTTGAAAATGTTTGCTCCTGAAGTAGGTATACTGTTGTGGATAAAAAGTGGTCCATTCCCCTAGATCGCCCTAGTGCGTTTCTCTCCCCAGGTCTTCCAACTTTTGGTTCCACCCAGCTAGTATCAGTTTTCTATGTGATTGGCCTAAAAACAATTAGGTCATACAAACTAACCAATGGACATTGTTTTATAATGTGTGAAATGAAGGGGTGATTCTGATACCACCTGTATGAAAGAGTTTTGCTATGATCGGTACACAAGGAAAGGCTAAACCAATTACAAATAATTCGGTCTTCTAGAGGAAGGCGTGAAGAATTATTTGCATGTGTGGTTAAACTAAACAACAGCTACCATACATATATGAGAGATTTCATCAGCGACATGGAGACGAAAGTTAATGTTGTTGCTACTACTAAACGGCAATAAGGAACCCGGCATTAAGAAAACGGTACTATAGCATGAAAATACAAGGCTTAAGTTGCAATGCTACCCTTCGGCAGTTCGGCCATACTTTGGGGGTGGTAAAGTACCCTGACAATCCAGTGACTGGAATTATGCTTGAAAAACAGAGGCGGTGACGCTGGTAGGGGTGTTTGTCATTACTAACAAAAATAGCTCCGTTCCATTATGGGCCACATTTTATGCATGCCAATATACACATATGTATTGATACGGTTTGCACTGCACAATTTCTGTTGGCGTACGTCCACGTTAATTATTAGTTTTTACTTTCCCTACTATTTGTGTACAGTAAGCATAGCAAGTACTCGTTTTAGAGCTTCCTGAATATGTATATATATATATATATTTATATATATTTATATATACACATATACATACATATACATACATACATTTGTACAAAACGGCCGTTCTGAGAGAGAACACCAAAACTAAAAACGAAAGGTCTATTAAATTCCAAACTTGGTATTTAGGTTCAGCATCTTCTAAGGATGTGAAACAATAATATTTTCTAAAATTCTTCCCACCCCAAACTATCTCTTGTATGGAAAAATTTTCGAAATGTTGTATTTTCTCAAAAATTGCTCTAGCGATTTTGATTAAAACACAGTATGTTTAAGATGTTTGCGTGATAATTTAAATGCATATCTTGAATTTTCTGCCAATAGCCTGTGAAATCCTCCTCATTCTGAATGAATGCTGTATAATTGGTATACCGTATGAAATAGACAAAATCTTACTACATAAAAACTGTAGATCTTGCTAAGGCATACATTTTATAAAAAAGTTTTTGTTGAAGTTAACCATTTCCAAGATACGCTTTGTTATTGATTTTAATTTTCGAACACTTTTACTTTATCCAAGTGTTAAATCGCTATTCGTTTTTTCTCGTGGTCACGCAAAGAGCAAGTAGGTTCAAAGCCATCATAATTATAGCGATCCACTTTTTAAAAAATTGACTTACAGTGACAGGCTTTACCTCTGGGAGGGGTATTGGTTCAGTTCTAACAGAGCAGCAGGTGCATGCACAATGTGAGATAAGCTGATTCACCAGGCGTTCCGAGTGAGTGTTTGTTCCACGCAAGGGAAACATTGCCAGCCGTTTTCCCCCCACCTAGACTACCTTCTCTTTCTCTGCGTTTCTGCCTTGTCACGACGAAAAAATCCACCTGTACGGTTTAACCTACTGTATCCTCCTTATACCTATAACGCAAGTTGTAATGGAAGTTTATCTGCTAAAATGAAACAGACAGAAGAATAGGTTTTTCTAAGAACTATTTGTAGAAGAGTGAGTAGGAAAAGTCGTATGAATTCAACATATTAGTTTTTGTTTAAATAATTTCGCTCTTCAATTGTTTCTCGCAATGTCACCGAAAGAGTATGGAGTTTGAAGACCTACATTTAGCGACCCGCTTTTAAACGTTTCCTCTATCCCACTTGTACCTACAACGAAATGTGTAATGAAACTATTTCTCAAATGTTTATATCGATTAACATAACGTAGATAGAAAAATAAGCTTTCGTAAAAATAGCTTGTAGAAGCTGTATAGAAATAAACGATAGTGAGTTGAGAAAGTCGTGTGGAAGTGACAGATTGTAAAAAAAAATAATTAAGCTAATTTACGACACCTGGCGGATTTTCCTTTTTATTTCAAAGGGATTGATATAAACTTTCATAGGCATTTCAGAATAAGTTACGCTAATGACGTAATAATAGCAACGACATATCTCCGTAAAGACGGAAACAATTGTACGTGGTGCATTATTTTTGGGATTGTCTTCTTAAAATTGCGTACACGTTTATATTACAAATTTCAAACAATTCACTATGATAAAACCCTTAGAACCCTTTTTAAAATTTAAAAGATAGATGTGGAATATATTATCTTATTGGGTCCAAGAAGAAGAGAATATTCTACCTTCAATTTCCGCTTTTCACAGCATAATCTAATTTTCTTGAGGTCCAAAAGTATTGTGTTCCACACAAAAATTCGATATCGAGATTTCCCTAGAAATGCATTTTTGAGACCCCTCGAATAAAGAAGGTATTTTAAAAAAAATGTGTGTATGTGCGTGCGTGTGTATGTGTGAATAGCGCAACCAAAAACCGGAATATCCGATAAATACCAAACATGGTATTTAGGTTCAGCGTCTTCCAAAGACTCAACCAGAAGATTTTTGAGAAAAACCTCCAACCAGAGTGCCCTTTTATATGAAAGATTTGTCAAAATTCTCGATTTTCTCAAAAATGGCTCTAACGATTTCGTTTAAAAGACCATATGTTTAGGACATTTACTTGGCAGATAAAATATATATCTTATAATTTCTAGAAAGAGAGCTTGTGAAGTCTTCATATGGGAGGAATTTTGTATAACTGGTAAATCATCAGTAAGCGTGTAGGTTTGGACAGGAAAACATTAGAGGCGGCGTCAGATTACGAGGTAACTAGTCGGCCACGATATGAATGCGTATGGAGGGAAGAGGAACTAAACGGTTACGAAAAAGTGGGCGGGGCATCGAAAGGATAGCCAGGTAAAGAAAACATTCGCAGTTCCAAGTTGCATTTACTATCGAGGCTGAGGCATTCACATGTAGTACTGTTTTCATTGTGAGACAGTACATTTCACTATCGCCTTGCCCCTCAGTCCCCTCTGATCTCTACCCTTGATTGTCAACAAAACAAAGTGGCGCCCTCCACCAAGCCCATTTCAATCGTGGCCGAATATTACTAAGCTATAGTTTGTTGTACTCCACTAATATACGTCAATGCCGTAGGCATGGCGGAATTGACAGAGTAGTGTATTGTCATTCCTCTGTCGCTTGTTGTAAACAACTCGCTATATGTGATTGGCGATGCAGTTAACTTCTACATTCGCTGTCCAAAACTACAGGTATAAGGGATGCACAAAAAATTTAGATCTCATTAAAGCATTCAGTTTATTTCAAATAATTTTTTTGTGTGTCATTAGCCTTTTCCAGATATACGTTGTTGTTGTTTTGAATTTTCCAATTATTTATTTTAAGGTGCTGTCTTTATTCAGTTGTTTCTCAATCCTGCGATGTCTTGGGAAGATTACGGAATTTCAAGGCCAGCATAGAGCGAATAGTTTTTAAACATGCGAGGGCAGTTCCAGAAGTACCCGACCTGACGTGTGTGTGTGTATATATATATATATATATCTTTATTTGTTTCAAACAAATGACTATAGTAGAAAGTACCACCCGTATAAAGCTTAAGTTTGAGGTTTGATGATGCTACGTTGTTTAGTAATTGTTTGTCAGCCATTAATAGTAAATTCTCTCAGAGAATTTGTAAACATGGATAACATGGCCATCGTTATGTGATACAATACTTTCATTTGAAAGGTCTTAGTCCAACTAATATTAAAGCTGAGCTAGATTCTACTCTGGGGGAGTCTGCTCTTTCGTTTACAACAGTAAAATATTGCGTGGCAGAGTTTAACCGAGGCCATGCGGGCTGCCAAGACGAACATCGCAGTGATCGACCAAATGAGATGACCACGACAGAAATTGTGAAGAAAATCCACAAAATGGTATTGGATGACCGTCAACTGAAAGTGCGCGAGCTAGCATACTTCGTAGGCGTTTCAAAAAGTTCTGTACATCGCACACTAACTGAAAATTTAGACATGAGAAAGCTGTGCGCAAGATGGGTGTCGCGTTTACTCACAATGGAACAAAAGCAGCTCGTGAGGATGTTTCAGTCGAGTGTTTGGCGATATTTCACTGCAATAAAGCCGCGTTTTTGCGTCGATTCATAACCATGGATGAAACATGGATTCATACTTCACACCTGAGACGAAGGAACAGTCGAAACAGCGGATTGAAAGGGGAGAATCGGTTCCAAAGAGGGCGAAGATAGTTCCATCTGCAGGCAAGGTCATGGCGTCGTTTTTTGGGATGTCGTGGGAAAATTTTCATTGATTGTCTTCAAAAAGGAAACGCAATCAATGGCGAGTACTATGCAAACATATTGCAGCGTTTGAATAATGAAATCAAGCAAAAACGGCCGCATTTAGCGAAACAGAAAGTTCTGTTGCACCAAGACAATGCACCAGTTCACACATCCATTATCGCCATGGCCAAAATCACTTTGTTAAAGCTCATATTGCTTCCTCATGCACCCTATTCGCCAGATTTAGCCCCCTCTGATTCCAAAGTTGAAGAAATGCTTGGTGGTAAAATATTTGCCAACAATGAAGAGGTGGAGTCTGCAGTTGATGGCTATTTTGCAGAACTCGACGGTTCTCACTATAAACAGGGTATCGAAGCTATTGAACATCGCTGGGAAAAGTGCATCGATGCTGAAAGGAGACTATGTAGAGAAATAAAGGTTTTTTCCCAAAATGTTCGTATTTTCTTTGTTACGTCGGGTACTTCTGGAACAGCCCTCGTATGACTATCGATTCGGTTTCTTCTATTCCCCTTGTACCTCAATGAATTGCGTAATGAAAATTTTTTGCAACGGCTTATTTCGATTAACACGAAGTAGACAGAAAAATAAATTTCTGTAGGATATTTGTTTTTAATGTAGAGCCAACTGAAAAGTTCAACGCCACAGCCGGGATTTGAACACAGTTCCCCGCTCTCCGTGCGGTTGCTCTAACCATTGAGCTACTGTGACAATATGCCGGTGGGGCATTGAATTCCCCAATTGACTCGAGTTGTTTTCCCAGACATACCTACCAAGGCATCTCCCTCGAGATGACAAACTTAGCGGCGACCTGCTTATTGCAAGTACTTCAGTGCTGGGTGCTTATATATTATTATTAAGGGTTTTAATTATTTTTTGTTGTTATTATATAAATTAATTATACTTTTAATAGACCTTAGCCTGGTCTTAGGCAAGTTTTTAATGCAGAGCCAACTGAAAAAATCAACGCCACAGCCGGGATTTGAACACGGTTCTTATTGCAAGTACTTCAGTGCTGGGTGCTTATATATTATTATTAAGGGTTTTAATTATTTTTTGCATCTTTTTTGGGGAATTCAATGGCATGTTATCACAGTAGCTCAATGGTTAGAGCAACCGCACGGAGAGCGGGAGAACCGTGTTCAAATCCCGGCTGTGGCGTTGAACTTTTCAGTTGACTCTACATTAAAAACTTGCCTAAGACCAGGCTAAGGTCTATTAAAAGTATAATTAATTTATATAATAACAACAACAAAATAATTAAAATTCTGTAGGATAGTTTGTCGACCCTATATAAAAATAGAATAGGTAGGTAGAGGAAGTAATTGGAACGTAACACGATACTCTTAATATTGTATTATTATGAAGTCTAGCGGATACGTGTTCTGAACGTATACCTAAGTACTCAGTATCTTCGCTAAGATGATCTAGAAGGCAGTGACCCAGACAGAAAGTTCTTGTTACAAACTGTTTTCTTACTTTCAGGTTCACATCAACGTCGGTGCTGGCGAGACGGAGATAGCTTCTCCCAAAGGACTCCGTTTAGATGACCTTAGCTGGCACGAAGTAGCCATAACCCGCAAAGAAGCCGCGTTCACGCTCCAGGTGGATGTCATACACGTTGTCAAGTAAGTAGCAGTTTTTCTTCACCGCTCGGAAAGCCACAACATAAATCCAGTACCATGTTTGCCTCTCTGCGATAAAGTCTTGTGAACGTACAATATTTTTGTTTTGAAAGAACGTTTCCATAACGGCCTATACATAAATCGGAAAAGGTCTCCAGTAGTTGATGTAGGCAGCACTTTAAAGGCTTCTTCGCTTTCCCTTTACCTATGTTTTTTAATCTTCAGGGTTTGAGTTTCCAACGGTCTTCATATACTCGCTATCATCGCTGCGCACACCATTCTTTGTTTTTTACTTTCCATTGCAGCTACCTATATAGCAGATATAGAACAGGGCCGGCCAACCTATGCCCGCGGGCCAAGTAATGGCCCATCAAGACTTTTGAGTGGCCCCCAGTAACTCGAGATACATGTGCACCTATTTATCATTACAAACTCTTGCTTTTTCGAATTTGAAAAGATAACATAGATTTATTCATAAATACATTTTGCATTTCAGAATCTGAAATTCATAAATATACCCCCTTTCAAATAGAATAATAGAAATCCAAACACTCAGGATTTGTGCTGTTTAAAGAGTATTGTGTATCACCTACTTCTCATAATTTGGCTGAATTTTGGAACTATGTCCCTTTAGACCGATTTCCTGAGATTTACGAAATTGCTCTAAGGTTTGCGTGCAGATTTGGAAAACTTTTTCTGCCCTGTATGTCATAAAGAATAAATTACGTTCAACTATTACTATTATCTTGCTAATATACATGTTCTGTGCACATCATATTCACATTAACAATACAGGTCTTCAAAGTTCATTGGTATGTTCTTATTAAATAGTGTAACAAAAAATATTTTTACTGTAATTCAATGCGTTTCTGTTTATGATAATTTAAAAAGTGTGTAACAGCATATGATGTTCTTTCAGAATTAAAAGGTGAATAATAAGAATAACTGACTTATAAAACATTGTATGCGTGTGTATATGTGTGTGTGTACACGCTACACTTACCTAAATAATACTAATACTTTAGTTCAGATTCAAAATAGTTATTAATATAAATTTAGTTACATAGCTTTCAAAAATGCTATTATTTTACTGGCTCAAGCTCAAAATAGGTTGGCCACTTCTGGTATAGAAGGTATTGTGTTTTACCCAAAAAGTCGATATCTAGATTTCATTGGAAATGCAAGGGCCACCGAATCCCCTCAAAAAGAAGCATTTTTGAACAAGTTTTCTTTTATGCGTGTCCTGTCTGTCTGTCTGTGGACAGTATAACTGAAATATGAAAATTCAGACAAATATGCAACTCCATACACGGTCATCACTGTTTAAGCATACTAGGCGAAGATTTCAAGAAAACTGTCCCGCCCGAACTTACCTGCATGTAAAAATGGCTGTAGTAATTTTGATTAAAATATAATATATTTAAGATATTGACTCAAAATTGAAATGTATATATTGAATATCCTGTGAACTTCTCTTCGTACTGATTGAATTTTGTATAATTTTGTGTAACCAGAAAATTAGAAGGTAGGCAAAACTATTACAGAAGAAATGCGAAGCTCTTCAAAATATGTACTTTGTGTAAAATAAGTTTTTCATTGCTTTAATCATTTTCAAAGTATTCCATGTTGCTGTTTATAGTTTCTAAAGTGAGAAATCTAATCCAAATACTTGAAAACTGTGATTCCTCTTTGTTTGTTTGCATTGCAAGAGAGTGTTACCTTGCTAAAAACATTTGAATCCCGTTTCCAAATGCTGTATGTAACATGGAGAGGAATCGTATTTTATATGAATACTATAGTATAGTACAGTACATATGTGAATTTTTCTTCAATAACACATTTTGGGTATTCACATCATTTTTACAATTATTCTATTGCTTTTACAAACAGTATAAGGTGATTTCAGAGAATCAATAAAGTAACGCATTTTATTCTTTAGAACTTTTCAGCTTTCATTATAACTAATGTAACACTGCTAATGTAACTTTACAATATTATACATCGAGGATCTTACCTTAAATATATCAAATTCAAACTTCAAATTGTTGACAGAGCTACGTGCCAAGCTATCAACTGGATTGCGCTAACCGGCCGACCTTGCTCTCACCCAGCGTAAACACCAGAAACGCTATCGAGAGTTAATCAGAATCTTCTGGTAGTTTCCTTCTCTCCGGCTCTCGAGCATTGTTGAACTCTGTGAAAAATTCCAGCGGCTATATAAGCGAGCTTTCGCGTGGATAAGCCAGTTAGTGAGTGCGTTTCTGGTGCGACATAAAGTGCGTTCTCCGAGTGAGGTTGCGACAATAGTTATGAGTACAGTGAATGCTCCTACCGCGAGAGATTAGAGATGTCTTGTTTTCGATTCCCCAGCGAGTGAAGCGAAAGGAAGAAAAGGCAGCTTTGCGCGTATTTCTTTACGTCGCGAAAAAAAGTGAAGTGGCAGCGAAAATTGAACAAGGTCATATTAGTGAGGTGGCAGTGAAACGGGCGGAGATTGTTTGTTTATAACTAGTAAACACCGGCGATATACCCTAAACTTAGGCCTGGAACGCTACTGCCTTTCACAAATTATCATATTTTTTTATATATAATCAGTGCCCACCGTCTTTGGTGCCATGTGTTGTAAGAACGGGCGTTAAACACTACGCAAAAGTAAGAATTATTTCCACTTTACATAATCGAATCTTTCTGAATCGTATGCGCAAAAAGGGTTAAACATAGAAGTAAAATTGTAGTGGATATATTAAAATCTCGAATATACGTAGTTTTCAACTTAGTGAGGCTTTGCCTTATCTGGCTTTCATATCTTTCGAAGCATGCACTGTACGCTTGACTCTTTCAGGGTAACTCTAAGTGGCTCGAAAAGAAGACCACAGTAGACTGACCACATAGCCTAGTTTCTGAAGTAGTTCATACAGTCGACTGCTTGCCCGTCGTCATAAAGTACAAAATAGCTGCTGCTCGTTCGTTTGGTTTGGTTTGGCCGTTCATGTTCGCTGCTCTGCTGCAACTGAGCGAACAATTCTCACACACCAGCTATCCCTTTATATTCCAGGAGCTAGCTCCCCATTAGCCATTCCAGAGCTTTCTGATAATCACCGCGATTCTTAGGACGTCTCACTCTCTCCGCCAAACGACAGGCCTTATAGGGGTCGATGGCGACAATGGATACTATCAAGGCCGCCAACGGGGTGGGGGAATTTTGGGGGAAATTCAAAAGTTTGGGAAATACAAAAATATTGAAGTAAATTAACGAGGTAATACAAGTCTAATTTTGAGGCAGTATTTTTAACACTTAAATGGTTTCAGTCTAATTATATAATATAAAAAATAACAGCCCGCCTTAAAGCAATATGTGTATAATATAATACATAAAATGTATGTAACAGTCATTGTATTATGTTTATATTATTGTGTACATATATAATAATGTTATGTGAATGTATTACGTAATTTAATAATGTAGGAGCTGTGAGAATATAGGTCAAAAGTTGCTAACAATGAGGTAACCTTGAGGCAATAATGAATTGGAAAGTTTAATAATGCTACTATTAATGCTTGGAACAATAAAGTAATTTTTAAAACAGTTTATAAATAGCCAATCAACAACCAGAAAAGCTGAAAATTAAATAAAAGTATTCTATTGGAGTAAAATTAGCCAATCACAGACGTGAAATAGAAGAATTTACAAATTTTTGCGGTAAACGGCAGTCGCTAGGCGACAACGTTCCTGAACAGTTTAATACGTATTCAGTGTGAAACATGTAAAATTCATTACGGCGAGTATATTATAAAGCTTACGTGTTAAAAAGTGCAAGTAATTAATAAATAATCTCACAGTTTTGTATATCAGTGAAGTGCTATTTAATCGTGTGAAGGATTAATAAAAGGAGTGAAGTAAAAATTATAATCTGTGTAAGCCTACATTCTTTAGCCGCATCACCCCCTGATAAGAGATACGTGTTTCTACAAATTAATACTGACGCAGACGAGGCAAACATAAATATATATATATATATATATATATATATATAATATTTAAAGAAAACATTAAAATACAAAGTTGATTTCTAAAAGTTGGGGCGAAGGCCGCCGGAAAGTAAAGTTGGGGCGAAGGCCACCGGAAACTTTGTATCGCACGTGGTTGCAACTACATAAAGTTTGGCTCCCCAACAATAGAACAACAATACAACTCCTCCTAAAATAAAATCTTACCTCAATTTTTATCGAGTACTGTAATCATTAACTAAGCTTGTATCTTTAGGTTTGTTAATATAAATGTGCTGTATCCTCCCCCCAAAAATAATCTTAAGTACAATTCATACTGTATGCTATAATGTGGCGTATCAAGTCATAATTTTTTGGAAATGTATAAAAGGAACTATAATATTATAGGAAGATATGGAGTTGTTCTGAACGTATACGTTATTACACTTACTGTATTGGTCTATTTAGATAGATAGGTTTGCGAAGCTTTACAACAACATAGTAATGGAACTATATAATTTAAATTGAGCTCTCAGAAAACTGGGGTGGGAAGGAAGATTGTTTTTGGGCGGATGGGTACCCCTGAATCCTACAATGCTGTAATTGCTGCAGCCTTTATTGCACTATTAAAATCTGATGTGTTAAATTCACCTGACTTTCTCTGCTTACACCTCTAAAAGTATTCTGACACAAGCTTATAACTCGAGCTATTTCTTGTTAATCCAGATAAACTTTCAATTCACATTTACACATTTCGTTCTAGGAAACACTGCGTAAAGTGATAGTCAGATTTTTAAGGTGCGTGTCGCTATACGATAGCTTTGAAATTCCTTCCTTTTTGCATGACTACGAGAAAATAAACGAATAAAGTCTTCCCATTTGAGAAAATTGCAAGTATTTCAAAAGTCAAGCCAATAACAAAGAATATCTCGGAAGTGGTTAACACCACAAAAGATTTTTGACAAATCTTTTACGTTTGCCAATTATACAAAAGTGGTTCCGATTAAAGAGGACTTCGGAGGTTATTCTTAGAAAATTTAAGTTATACATTATAATCAAATAGTTAGTTATTTTTAATAAAACAAAAAATAATAAAAAATGTGTTCGTGGGAGGAGTTTCTTCAAAGTCTTTGTGCTGCATCCTTGAAGATCCTGAACTTAACTGCCAAATTTCGTATTTAATCGACTTTTCGTTTTAAAATTTACAAACATACACACAGGCACACACCTACACGAACCTGTTTCTAAAAATGCTTTTTTTGTGTTCAGGAAGCCTCAAAAAATATATTTCCATTAAAATCTCGACATCGAATTTTTGGGTGGAATACCTTTGGGAAGAAAACAGCGAAGGTAGCCACTAATCCAAGGACATCTGTAATGTGCGGGTGCCGATTATAACTTCAGGAGAGGGGGAAAAGATGACTAACGTTATGCGGTTTATTTTATGTTCTCTCCTTCAATGTAAGTTATTTTCAAAACCGTAGTAAATTGCATTGGTGGAAATAATAATGGTTTCCATTACGTAGTAAGCAATTCTTGTACGGTCATTGCTTGTCTGAAACTACAGCATAAATGCTGCGATCTATGGAATTTAAGAGTGTCCACCAATATCTGTGCTGTGCATGATCCAAAGGGCTCTTTATTAGCAAGACACTCGCCGACGTTTTAATTATTCCCCGTGTATTAAATCTAACTGAATTACCCAACGTTGTAGTGTTAGCTTTTTAAACTCCAATAACGAATCCATTAATTTTATTCACTTTCCGCCGTTCTTTATGAAATTATTGCACAATGACCTAGAGGACTTTTATGATGAATCGTCCCCTTTACTTCTTATAATTGTAACTGCATACAGCCCCAGCTATTCCTACTGGCGTGAAAAAAATCCCCTGATATCCACGCAAAAGGATGTAAAACATCGGCGAAACGACTGACTTCCTTAACCTCCCACCGACAATATTCCAAGCTCTGAAAATGCTACATAGCCTATAAATATCCTTCGGGTGGTGCAAGAACCATTCGACGAGTAATATTTTATATGATTACAGTAGGTAAAATTTTAAAGCTTCGTGCCTTCTCTTTGGTTACATAGTTACTTAATAACATAAGATCTGCATAGTTTTCACATAATATAGAAAACCTTAACATATTCAACAAAATAGAGGTGAAGCTGGTGAATATAAAGATTCGGCACTCCCAAGCCACTAAGTTAACCTCTTTGGAAAAGACACATCGTCTGCAATCAATAATATTTTCAGTTAATATAAAATATCGGTTCATTGATTTCTAATGTTAGCAATTTTCTCTCTTTACACAATTATTTGGCATTCCTTACTAACGAACTTGATTGCAACATAACAACGGAAATAAACCTTCTTACATGAGGGTTATTAGAAGGTTTTGGCATCCAGAAACTTCAGTGCATATATCTATAGAATTATAACAAGGGTTATTCAGAGGTTTTGAACTGTTTCTTTACACAGGTTCGATTGACGCTTTTTAAACTCTGTCTTCTGCTTGATTAGGTGTTACATCATAGCCATCAATGTATATTGCTTGAAATAAAATGTAACCGGCTTTTGTTTCTGCATGCATTCTCTGTGGAGTACAGCAACTATTTTCTACTCCAAGGTACTCTTAATGAAGCATCTGTAAATCCAAATCTCTTTTTAGTATTTTAGTAATTTGTGAATTGAAGGCTTTTATAGTCCAAGCCCGTCAGAAAGAATATGGCTTTTCAATGGTGAAAGAATTATGAAAATCGCTTGAGGTGGTTTTGATATTACCCTACATACAATTTCTTCTGTTTATAATATTAGTATAGCTATAAAGATGTTTCCCTATTGCTTAAATTAACTCTGTCATTTGTTGCATATTACAAGCGGTAATTACCGAGTATCCTGTTGAAATAAAAGCCACGAGCTCATAATCTCCGAACAGGCGTTGCTCTTTATATGATAATAGCGAGGAAAGTTAATGAGTTGTGTGAAGTTAAGAGAAATTACACCATCATGTCCTAAAGCGTTAGTGAAGCAGAAAGCTCCGGAACAGGTGTTGTGTGCTTTAAACGAAAATTTCTTCTCCTTATCTTTTTAATTACCTAATTTAGCACTCTGGCAAAGTTTCTTGAGAAATGTTTATGGCGCCGCAAAGAGTAGCCTGCAGGAACGTGTGTCGACTTGAATGTAGGAGAACAGACTGCTGTGCAAGCACTGGGGTCTTCTCACTGATTTTTAATCATAAAAAGGAAGAAAAGTTTGGATATCACACAAATATACGAATTTGTTTACCTACTAAAGTTATTTGCTTAGTTTGTTTTTTCATAAGGTTTCCATATAAAAGCTTGTGTTTCTATCTAATTCATGCAATTTAGGATAAATACTTGCAAAAATGTTTTCAATGCACACAATTCGTAAGTACACGGGATCATAAAGGATGCTGAGATCTGTTTTAAAAGCAGATCGATACCTGCTAGCTTTAACATTACACTCTCTTTGCATGTGCTCCTGCAAAGCAAAAGAACATCATCGAGCGGGATGGCTCAGGAGGTAACGTCTGTGACTTACATTCGGGAGGTTCCAGGTTCGATCCCCGACGAGGTTCACTCTGACCCATGGGTTTTCTCGGGGTATTTCCGGGTCGTCCGGCAAATGCTGGAGTGGTTTCTTTCATCCCACAAATGTTTATAATTTCCTTTATTCCATTTCGTTCCATCAATCATTTCATTCATCCTTCACCCCGTTTGGTCTATTTCAGGGTTAATAATGTCAGCGATGATGTTTCGGTGCAGCGTGGCAGGGAGAAAGGATGCCTGTACGCTTTCTCGGTCCCTCGGCCTTCGACAGGCTGCAGAAATATAAGTACCGCCCCACTGTAAGAACCCTGTCATTGCTGTGCCATCACTCCTGGTTCCGGCCGCCTGGTGTCTCCCTTCACTTCATCCCTCCCTACCGTGGGCGCTCCCTCGTGGGGCGTCGGTACAATATCCACATTCACTAGATCAGTACCGAATCCCCTCCGCTTCACAGTCTAATCCAAGAGAACATCACTTAATAGTCCAAAATACCGTATTTAAAATATACAACATTAAAACTAACATTAGTTACTTTTTCTGAAATACTTAATGTCCCAACAAAAATAAAATAAATTGTGTATCTTAATGAGATCTACATTTTCCCTGTAGTAAACTGTTGTCTATTGTAGATATATGTTTCCCAGCTGCATAAAGTTCAATCGGAATAAAATGAACTTCATTTACAGGAAATGCAAGATATATATTTTATATATCAAACAATCACCTTAACATATATTTATAATTATGATCAACATAGCTACATAGTAGTTTTGAAAAAACAGAAATTAGCTAAACGTTTTCCATAAAAAGGATGTTGTGTGGTGGGGAGAATATTTTAGAAGATACGCCTCGCATTCATAAGTGGTACCCCACTTAAGAATGAATAAGCATTTACCTATTCGTGTTTTCGAATCTTACGCTACTGATGTTTTTGAATAGAAAGAAAATAAATTAGAAAAGCTCCGTGTGTCATGTGTGTCTGTGAACAGCCTAAGTCGAATAAATACAAATTTCACACTTAAATTGAGTACACTTAGGGATTCAAGGCACAAACTTTCAAATGGTTTTCCCAACATACAAGAATTCTTTTCTTTCAAAAATATCCAAGAGGTATTTTTATTAAAAATATATGGTATTCAAAGAAGTTTCAGTGTTGATTTTTTGAGATTCTACCTCAGCTAAGTGGAGGAAAAGTAATAATATATATTGACCCTTTTTGAATAGTGAAGAAGACATATTATCTCTTGGAAAATTTATGTAAGCACAAGCAGCATATATATTCTCCTTTAACCTAGAACTACAGATTTGATGTTTGGTGGCTTTATTTATTTATTTTTTCAAAATATGTACAGTTGATTGCGTAAGACCTCTAGCTAAGGCTATAACAAGTGGCTTATATGCATTTCCCGCTTCTATGGAAAACGTTGGCCTAATATTTAGGGCTTAAGAACTACTTGTATACCTGACGGATACTGCAACGTTTTCACATAAGCCCTTCTACCACCGATATTCATAAATAATAATTGTGCTGCGAACAATGTAGTTCACAGACGAGAAGAATGCTGCTTCGTAGTGAGGGGTGAAAGCTTGTGTAGTTGGTAGGTGGATCTTCATAAGCATGCATTGGAATTTCTAAGCTTAAAGCCAGGACGTAAAGAAATAAAGTTTAACTTGGACTTTAGGAAGGGGCGTCACAGGTAAAGAAAACCGCCCCGTCCCTAGTACAGTCTGTTAGCTTTTGCAGACAGCACTCACCAGACTGTGTTTACCTGCTGTCAGTGACCCTTGGCCGCTGTTGTTTGCGCTCTGAGGCAGTGTTTTTAACACTTGCATAATTTCAATTAAATTATATAATATGTAAATTCAATGACAGCCCGCCTTGAAGCAATATGTATGTAATAATTTGTAAAATGTATTTAACAGTCATTGCATATGCTTATATTATTGTAAATATGTTTAATAATGTTATGTGAATGCATTACGTAATTTAATAATGTTAGAGCTGTGAGAAAAATGAGTTTAAAGTTGCTAACAATGAGGAAACAATGAGGTAATCTTGAGGCAATAATGAGTTTGAGAGTTTAAATGCTACTAGTCATGATTAGGGCAGCAATAACGTAAATTTTGTGACAGTTTAAAAATATCCAATCTACAGTCAGAAAAATCTGTAATTAAATGCAGGTATTCTATTGGACTAGGATTACCCAATCAGAGACTAGAAATACATAAGTTTCCGGGTTTGGACGGTTGAAATATGCTCAGTTGCCTGCAGACCTTGGTAGTGACCGGATGGAAGATGTGTTCTCTAAAGAAGTATTACCTATTCGTGTGAAATGAAAATTAAGTATACGCGTTAACAAAATGCAAGTATTAAATTAAAGAATCGCACAGCTCTTGATATCAGTGTAGTGCTCTTTAATTTGTGTCAAGGATTAATAAAAAGAAGTGAATTAAAACTTAAAATCTGTGTAAGCCTACATTCTTGTCGCACCACGCCCTGATTAAGAGAAACGTGTCTCTAAAGTAATACTGAAGCAGCAGAGGCAAAAATAAACATAAATAATATCTATAGAACCAGTTTAATAACAAAGTTAATATAATATTGTTAAACTTGGAGTGTCACAACAAAAATACATCTTCAAATCGGCTTCTCATACTAACAGCATATTACGTAACAAACAATCTCCTTCAAATTGACGTTCATACGTGGAGCTAACATCAACAAACTTCAACAGTAAACAAAATAACTTCTTCAGCTCTTTGTACTGGCATATGGTTTGAGTATAAATAACTTCAAGCCAACTGCTTAAGAGTGCCTAAGGCTGATGATGATAGTGGTATTGCGAGATAAGTGCAATGCGGGTGGAAGTGAAAAAGTTTATCTCCTAGTGAATGATGGTTCTTAACTACTGTGTACTTGCAGTCCCTGCAGCTCTGACTTAGTTGTTTGGCAACCTTGACTCTGTGTGCATGTGCTTGCATGCAGAGAGAGGAAATGCTCACGTAGAGTACCTCTGTTGCTAGCATTTTTGTCATCTGGGAACTGTAAGTAATCAAATAGCTCCAGGTTTAAGTGCTTTTGGTCCAGTTAGCTTCGTTGTACTACATAATTTATGTAGAGATTCATTGAAGGACTGTGAAGTAGAATTAATATGGGTTGGAGTGCCAAGTTGAAGTAAAATAAGAGTGTGATTGTGGGATGATGAGGTGTAGGTATCGCCGCCGTCTCCTGGTGGATGCCTACTTAAGAAATGCTCGGTTTGAATTTACCGTGCCTCTCACACAGTTGCTATTGCAAGTTTATGTCTAGCGTGGCACAACTGATTTTCAAGCGGATAATTTTTATTCCGTAATTGTTGATTCTATCCAGTATTTAACGCATAGCACAATGTTTGAATGTCTCTTTGGATCCGTTACATTTTAAGATATATTTAAAATTTCACCACCTCTTAATCGTGACAATATTGACTGTTATCTCAGATTTCAGGTGTTTGGAAGGTAAGATATTTATTATTTAAAATAATGAAACCAATAAATGAGTCTTCACTATGTATTTTATTTTACTTCTTCATATGCTTTAACGACGAACAATAATCAAATATTTGTTTACATTTATGGTTTCATTTCTTGTAGACTTTCTGTGTATTACAATTATCAATTTTTTACTTTCTCTACTACGTATAGTAAGTAGGGGAAGTATTGTATTCCACCCAAAAATTCGATACCAAGATTTCACCGGAAATATATGTTTTGGGATCCCCTGAAACCTAAAAAAGCATTTTTGGAAACATGGCCGTGTGTGTGTCTGTGTGTGTGTGTGTGTGTGTGTGTGTGTGTGTGTCTGCGAACAGCATAACTCAGAAACAAATAGTCGGATAAACACTAAACTTGGTATTTAGGTTCAGTATCTTCCAGAGATGCGACAAGAAGGTTTTCAAGAAAATCCCCCCACCCCAGATTACCCTTCACATGGAACATTTTTCGAAAATTTTAATTTTCTCAAAAATGGCACTAACGATTTTGATTAAAATATCATATTATAAGATATTTTCATGACAAATGAAATGTATATCTCGAATTTTCTGGGAATGTCCCAAAAGTATTCTTCATTGTGAACGACTTTTGCATAACTGGTAAACCATAAGAGATAAACAAAATTTTGCTACACAAAAAATGTAGACGCGTTAAAACACACAATTTATGTCATATACATTTTTTTTGTTGAGTGAACCATTTTCGAGATATTGCTTGTTACTCCCTTAAATTTTTCAATACTTATTTACTTAAATGGGAATTCGTTATTCATTTTTTTTGTCTTGGATATGCAGAGTATTAACATGTGGCAAAGAGAATGGTGCTGCACATAGCAACCAGCTATTAAGAGATATGTCTATGTTTAAAGGCTACTGTATTTCTATATTGGCCTTGTAAATATATATTTCCCTTACATCTACAAGAAAATTAGCAATAAGATAGAGTCTGCAAATGTTTATCTCGATTAACTTGGAGAAAAAGCGCTTGTAAAAATAGTCTGAACTAGAGTAGAGAAAGTCATGTGAGTGTAACACATCAGATATTTTTTTGTCCTGGACATGAAAAAAGAATCAAATACTCCACATAGCAACCAGCTTTTAAAATATTTGACTATCGCTTAAAACCTACCAATTCCCCTTGCATATACAAGAAAATTAGCAATAAGATTAACATCTCAATTAACATGAAGCATATGGAGAATAAGCGTTTGTAAACACTTTATACAAGAGTAGAGAAAGTCATGTGAGTGTAACACATCAGTTTTTTTCCTCCTTATCGTTGATAATATTTAATTATTTGCCTAACGAATTATTATAGTTCTCCCGCTTTCCTTGTAAGGGTCTCCTTACTAGTGAAAATGTTTCTAATAATCCTAAAAGTTGAGTATTTTCCTATTTCTTGAGTCAGCATATTAACACAACTTCTTAATCGACTCAACTCTAGAACGCTACCTGAAACAATTGTCCAGTTTGATTATTAAGAATTTGAGCGAGTGAAGTTGTGTTAATATGTCGACTCAAGAAATATGAATATATTTTAACTTCACTTTTATCAATACTTTTAATGTGTTTGAGCTGTTGGTTATTTAAGTTTTTTCTCTGGTTGCTAACGGCCGTAAAACAAATTCATACAATTTAAAATTCTTGCATGGAATAAATAACACATTTATAAGAATAACATATTTACAATCATATTATACATAAAACATTATTTATACTTAAATTCTTGCTTTTTGTTATAAATTTATTTTATTACAAAGTCATCTTCTTCGTTCACTTTATTTTCAGTGTTATTCAGTTTTTCTATATCTTTCAGAATATCAATAAATACAATTGTAATTAGCAATTTAAAATATGTAAATTCTCAAGGCAAAGTTTATGACACAAATGGTGTTTTATAACAATAATACAATAATAATGATGTTCAATGCATATATAAATATACAATATACAATACTCTTTTTATTCACTCCATAGCATTCCTTAGCAAGTTTTAGAAATTATTTTCGATCGTTTTATTAGCATATGTTTCAACTGTCAGCTCTTTAATGGCATGACAGGTTATCCATTAATAAATTACAACTGTACATAACCTTCATACTAAAATGAATGCAGTAGACAGTTATTAGCCTACTGGAAATAAAGTAAACAACAGTTTCTATTGGCATAAGACGTATTGATAGGAGAATGTGTCATTTAGCTTTGAAGGTAAGTCTAAACTAAAAGAGAATTTAAAAGCAACGGTTCTATAGCATTTTCGAAACATTAACTAAGTAAGAGGAACAATGGATGAGCTAGAAAAGAGCGGGATCGTTCACTCATGACGCTACTGATGTTTCTATCAAAGAGAATTAATGCCATAGTCATGACGGAGATACAAAGTCAAAAGAAAAGAACAAGCCGCAAAGTGACGTTCCTAAGGGATGTAATAAATGAAATGCAAAAAGGTGACTTTGAAAGGAAGAAATAAGCCCGGAACCGAATTTAATTTCCATAATGGGGAAGGAATCACGTCAAATATAAAGAGAAGAGACAATATTAAAAGAAAGAGAAAGAATTTCAAGGCAAAGTGCTGAACATATTGAAAGGGAAAATTAGACTATGGAAGGGATGAGTTTTTTAAAGGAGAAATTGAAGCGGTGGTTCCAAAACATCCTGAATGAAGATAGCAAAAATTTCGTGAAGAGACATCAAAACTCTGTTTAAAAGAGCTATGCAAGCGAGAATTATTTAACACCATGCACTAGTCCATAATTAAATCAGTATGTCTAGATGTGATCAATAATGATGCACATTTACTTTTCCGCTCGCTCTACGCCCTTGGTAATCGAATTGAGCAGACTTGATATATTTATACACGCTATTGCCTGTCCCACTCCCCCTACCCACGAACTTTCTACTCTTCGATAGGCGTCGAGTAAGTTGCTACCCACAAAAGGTTGCTTCTGAATAACTCAGGAAAAGTTCAAGATAGATGGGTAGGAAATTCTTACAAACCCCCGAGCATTGTAAGAATTAAAGGAAAATATCAAGCGAGAAATTCACTCAATTCCGACCCAGCGGGATGGCTCAGGCGGTTACGTCTGTGGCCCGCATTCAGGAGGACCCGGGATCGATCCACGGCGACTGCCCACTCTGGCCCATGGGTTTTTCGTGGTTTCCCCGGATCGCCAGGCGAATGTCGGGGTGGTTCATCTTCTACCACGACTCTCCTTCCGCTCATTTCCTGTACCCATCATCTTTCTTGTCATCTATTTCAGGGTTGTAGGACCAGGCGACGATGTTCGGCGGGTTGCGGCTGGGCGGTGGCTTGCGCTCTGTAAAGATTTCTTCCCTGGCGTCGCTGCGGTACCGCTCAGTTAGGTCTCTGCTCAACGTGGGGCTCCGCTCTGGGGAACCCTGGAATTTGACGGTTTGTGGGCAGGGATCGTGCGGTGTTCTATCTGGAAGCGTTAGGAACCCTTCCATGCCTCGGCCGTCGCATCCGGATCTGGTCGCCCTTCGGATCTCTTCCCTCATCCTTCTCTCCCAGGGATATGTTAGAAGCACAATGGGCCAACTATCCTGCGTTCGGTGCTCTGACCCGGTTCCGCGGGTCCCTGCGTGATACGTACCTTTACCTTTATTACTCAATTCCAAATATTGAACACTCAGTGTCAATGAAAATTTCCAGAGAATATGCAAAAATTGTGTGGATAGAGAAGATCAGCATTTCCAAAATCTCTTATGTTAAGGCGTGCGTGTGTTGTTGTTGTTATTATTATTATTATTATTATTATTATTATTATTATTATTATTGTTGTAACTATGAGAACATGGGGCGGTTGTGAGAATATTATAGCTGTTTCGGCGGGAGTCCGAACTGCGGTGCCGGTGCGCGAGCGGCCGTGCGGTGGCCACAGCGTGAAGGAAAAGCACTGTAGTTGGAAAGTTGAGTCAGACTTGAAAAATTCAATGCTACGAGCGGGATCCTAACCAATGATAGTCGAACCACGGATCTTTGATTCTCCGTACCAATACTCTTACCGCGGGTCTACCACGTGAGATGGATTACGTGCATTAAATCTTCTCATCTGATGCACCTGAAGGCTCTGAAGGGGGAGGAGCTGGAAAGTATTCTTTAACTTAAGGTTCTCACAGGCAAAAGTGTACATCTTTGCGCAGAAAAAGTGGCCCATTCCTCTAAATAACGTTACAGCTTTTTATTGCTTAAGATTTCCAAATTCACCTAACATAGAGTTCCCAAAGGCTCTATTACTGCTTTCTATGACTTACAAGAAGTTCCCAGAAACCAAAATTAACCAGTTAGCGATGTTACATTCGATGTAAAATGAAGAAGTGCCCTAATTACATGATGACCTAACTCACGATAGCTCAGCTCAAAACCGGTCTACTATTCATGCTGAAAACATTCAAACTTGTCAATGTAACATTATATTTAAAACGGTAGTATTAATAAAACTTACCTACTCAGAACGGTGTCTAATATCATTGGCTTAAAGTAATTACAGCGTTTACAGAGATCAGCCTGAGATGTTTTAAGTTTTGGCACGGTTTCGTTGCATTGTTTCCTTCTGCTATCATCTGCTGCTGAAGCCAGTGAAGTACAAGCAAGGTTACCTGTAGCCAAGCTACTATTAACCCTAGCAAGTTAAGAAGAACAGCACGCAGAACTCTGCAGTCTCATAAACCACTTTACCGTTCCCTTTTCCGCCCTCGCTTTAGCAGTGTAAACATCTTTGTCTAAAACACCACAGCGCTGTGGCCAAGTAAACCCAAGTTTTGTTTTGTTTATGCTCTTACTCCTTATATGCTCATCGCACCAGACACTGAGAAATCACAACATGGTATAGCAATTAGCATCTACCAACTGTGCGTGCTAGCTGTAAGTTGTACGTGTAACCGGGATCATTTCTGATTATTAAATACTTTGTTCTGTGTCTTTTCTCACTTTTAGAATTTTTGTTTAAACGTTTAACCTCTTTCAATTCCTTTCTTGATTAAGCATATAACACAAGGATGTTTTTTCTGCGTGTTAGATTAACAAAATTGATTTAATTTTCTCAATTCTCTTGTTACCTAAGTGCAACAGTAAAAGTTTAACTATTGTAACTATAAGTCAAAAAGTGGGTTTTGCTAGTCCTTTTATGCAGAAAATCTGGTGACATTTGAAGAAAACGGCCAATTTTTTCGGCATTACATCAAAGGCGTTCAAGCTTTTCTCATGCGTATTAGAGACGCCTATTCCCTTTTTTCAGTTTTTTTAAGTTTTATTTTACTTTTAGAGAGGCTTTTACTTTCTCTATAATGTACATAGTAGGTAGAAAAGGTGTTGTATTCGACCCAAAAATTCGATATCAAGATTTCACGGAAATATATGTTTGAAGCACCTGTATAAATAAAAACAGCATTTTTGGAAAAAGGTCCGTATATGTGTGTGCGTGCGTGCCTGCGTGCGTGCGTGCGGGTGTGGGTGTGAGAGAGAGAACAGCATAGCTCAAAAACGAAAGATCGGATAAATACCAAACCTGGTATTTAGATTCGGCATTTTCCAAAGACACGACCGAAGATTTTCAAGAAAATTCCCCAACCCCAAATTACGCTTTACGTGGAAAAATTTTCAGAATTTTGATTTTCTAAAAAATAGTTATAACGAATTTGATTGACATGTCATATATTAAAGATATTTACATGATAAATAACATTTATATTTCGAATTTTCTGGGAATAGCCTGTGAAGTCCTCATTCTGAAGGAATTTTGTATAATCTTGTATAACTGATGAACATTAAGTGAATAGACGAAAACGTTCTACTCAAAAAGTGTAGATCTCTTTAAAACACACAATTTATTTCGAACAACGTTTTTGTATTATCAGACATTTCCGACATATCCGTAATTAATGGTTCGATTTGTTCCATGCTTTATCATTATTTTCAAGTCCCATCGATTTTCAGTTGTTTCTCGTGTTTGCATGGAAAGAGTATGGAATTTTAAGGCCAACATATAGCGTCCAGTTCTTAAACATGTGACTATCGCTATTCCATTTGTATTCTAATGAAATGTGCAACGCAGTTATTTCTGCAGAAGTTTATCTTGATTAAAATGAAATAAAAAATCTTATGTGTTACACTCACATGACTTTCTCTACTCTTGTACAAACTATTTATACAAACGCTTATTCTCCATCTACTTCATGTTAATCGAGATAAACATTTGCAGAGTCAATCTTATTGCTAATTTTCTTGTAGATGTAAGGGGAATATATATTTACAAGGGCAATTTGGAAATACAGTAGTCTTTAAGCACATACATATCTCTTAATAGCTAGTTGCTAGGTGCAGCACCATTTCCTTTGCCACAGATTAATACTCTTTGCATATCAAAGACAAAAAAATGAACAACGAATTCCCATTTGAGAAAATAAGTATTGAAAAATTTAAGGGAATAACAAGTAATATCTCAAAAATGGTTCACTCAACAAAAAGTTCCATAAGTCCTATAGGTACAAATATCTAAATATATCTATAGCTACGTCCTTAAGGTGGAAGCTGTACTTCACTGAGAAATATTTTCAGCATAATAAGCATTAATATGGTCCGACCTGGAAAACGCGTATCCTTAAAGAATTACCACAATAATAGCAAGCAGGAATGAAAGCATGTGTTCAAGTCCCATCTCATCTCCCAATTAGGAATGTGAGCAAGTATTCAACAGCATGTTTTTGCTAAGATAAATGTAATTTATAACAGTCATAAGACCTACTATATCCATTATCGTATCATACAAATTCAATAAACGATTCATATAAATTTTATTTAACCATCCACGTTATGTTAGTATGATACATCCGATCTGAAAAAATCTGATGTGTTACACTCACATGACTTTCTCTACTCTTGTACAAACTAGTTTTACAAACGCTTATTCTCCATATGCTTCATGTTAATAGAGATAAACATTTGCAGAGTCTATCTTATTGCTAATTTTCTTGTAGATGTAAGGGGAATATATATTTACAAGGGTAATATAGAAATACAGCAGCCTTTAAGCACATACATATCTCTTAATAGCTGGTTGCTAGGTGCAGCACCATTCCCTTTCCCACAGATTAATACTCTTTGCATATCCAAGACAAAAAAATGAATAACGAATTCCCATTTGAGAAAATAAGTATTGAAAAATTTAAGGGAATAACAAATAATATCTCGAAAATGGTTCACTCAACAAAAAAAATGTATATGACATAAATTGTGTATTTTAACGCGGTCTACATTTTTTGTGTAGTAAAATTTTGTCTATCTCTTATGGTTTACCAGTTATGCAAAAGTCGTTCACAATAAAGAATACTTTTGGAGACATTCCCAGGAAATTCAAGATATACATTTTATTTGTCATAAAAATATCTTAAACATATGATATTTTAATCAAAATCGTTAGAGCCATTTTTGGGAAAATTAAAATTTTCGAAAAATCTCCCATGTAAAGGGTACTCTGGGGTGGGGGGATTTTCTTGAAAACCTTCGTGTCGCATCCTTGGAAGATACTGAACCCAAATACCAAGTTTGGTGTTTATCCGAGTGTTCGTTTCTGAGTTATGCTGTTCACAGACACACACAGACACACAGACACACGGAAATGTTTCCAAAAATGCTTTTTTTGGATTCAGGGGGTCTCAAAACATGTATTTCCGGTGAAATCTCGGTATCGAAATTTTGGGTGGAATACAATACTTCCCCTACTTACTATACGTAGTAGAGAAAGTAAAAAGCAGTTTCAACAATCATGTAATATCATAGTGCGCAAGAGGTTGAGAAAACAGTATTATAATCCGAACGAAACGAGAAGGAATCTGAAGTAAGCCAATGGAGCGTCAGCAGGAGCGCTGCGTTGGCAGATGGTTTGTGAGTGTGACAGAGACAAACAGAGAGAGACGAGACACAGCGTGAAGCAAGATAAGGCCAGTGTAGCATACACATTCACCCCGATCACGACGCGGAGTCCAGCGGTCATGCTTTCATCATTGTTTAACACTTTATTAGAACCACTACACTTATAACACTAACTTTGAAACTTTAAGCTTATTCAAAGAATACTTTCGTGTATAAATACACTGTCTAAAAAGTAAATTACAAGCAACAAATTAAGAACTGAGGTTGACACGTCTTTACATCGCTAATTTCGGAACTCAACTGCTCTAAACTCTTTTGGGGGGGGGAATAGGATAGGATTAGACGTGGATTAGAAAGGAGAAGTTAGGAGGGGTATTGGGGTTCCGCTGTTGCACTCCCGTTAGTGCGCGGTAGGATAGCTGCCAGCTTATTGTGCTGGCAGTGGAGTAAGGGAATGTCGGGGTGACGACCATGGCCGAGGCCCTGGTCGCCACCACGGGGAGTTTCGTGGAGAGAAATTTGAAACGATTGTATCGTGGTTTTCTTTATTGCATCAGAATTCTAATGTCGAGTGCCCCTCGAGAAGTGCGCTCAGTTTTGGTGAGCATAGTTGAATCTGTTGGACGAATAAAAGCGAGCGGCCTCTTGTGCCATCAAGTAACCGTTCATTCGGTCCTGTCCACTCTTCAAGCCGGAGAGATCTGTCGGAGCTGGCGTTGCTGGTGTAGGTGGCAGACTGGCGATGACTTCGCCTAGGCCACTGATTGAGATGTTGTCGTCTAATCGCTGCAGGCAGCTGGTGGTGAATGTGTTGACTGTGAATGAGAAGGCAGCGGTGATGGCGTGTAGATCTTGTAGTCCAGATTCAATGGCGGCGAATCGGCGGAGATGATGATCCGAGTTGGCGGAGTTGACGGCAGTGGTGAGTGATGTGATAAGTTCTTCCTGTAGAGAGATGCGGGATCCCATGTTGAGGACCTCCGTGTGGAGATCCTGGACCGCATCTCGTAGGGTGGTGTCGGTGATGGCCGGAGCTTGAGGTGGCGTTGGAGGAGCGGCTGGAGCTGTGTAGATGGTTTCAGGCGGTGGCGGTCGATGGCTTCTTGGGCATAGGGGGCACTGCACCTGCCCGGTGTAGTGGCCGTGGCCGTTACAGGAGGCACAGTACCGACGTCGGCAGCGGAGGTCGTGTCTGGTGCACTGTGTCGTCAAACTCGGAGCACCGCAGTAGTGACACCTAGGTGGTGCAGCGCAGGTTGTGGTGTCGTGGCCGTAGCAGCAGCATCTGCGGCATGGCTGGTGGCTTTCCGATCGGCTAGCCTCTAACAAGGGCAGGCCGGACCTTAAGGCAGCCTCACGGTCGGCCGGATCAGCCAATGCCAGGCGGACGAAGGCGGTTGGTCCTCGAGACGTGATAATGCGTGTGGCCTTCAAGGTAGAAGGCCACCGGTGTTGGGCTGCGGTGAGTATGTATCTAGTAGGCAGATCCCGAGGAACTCCAGAAATCACTGCGCTGCACCGTGATGACGGCGGCAGTGGTGTTGGATGCTGTGGTGGTAGCTGCTGCGTTGGATGTTGTGATGAGAAGTGCTGTGCTGTTGGCGACTACTGCGGTTGGGGGTGAGGTGTGGTGTTGACTGGAAGAGAGAGGTGAGGCTGCTGGTGCCGGAGCGATGCAGTGACTGCTGCCCAAGAAGGCCCGGTCTCTGGCGGCGATGAGGCTGAGCTCCCGGCAGATGCCAGGGGAGCGGCCGGCAAATCAGCGGGGCGAGGCCCGGAGCAGCTTCTTCAGATAACGGCGCGGCGATGGCCCTTCAGCGGGTGCCAAAGGGGCTGCGGCGGTATCTTCAGCGGCTGCCTGGCGTGTCCGTCTCCTTCCCATCTCCGACCAAAAAAAGTCTAAGCTCTTGCAAACAGACCGAACGTAAACACAACACTGCTGATGGTGGTCTACAATGGTCAAAGTCTTTCAGCAACCCTCATAAATATCTGCTTTAGCACATAACTAAAGAACCAAACATCGCAGAGACTCGGTTTTTGGATAGTCTGATTCAAAATGTTTAGCCCTGCTCAGCTATAATACTGTAAATAATGAGTACTTAACAACTTTTAACAGCGCAATTGAAAAGTAGAAACCGCACCCTACAGCGAAACCGCGCGGCACTTGAACTAGGCAACCTCACTCTAGCGCTATTGGCTGAGCGACTTTCACCAGCGTTATCTAGCTCCGCCTCAGATTCCTTCTCATTTTGTACAGATAATAATAAAATAAGTCGACACATGTGAGCCTGGAGCGTTTAAGAAACAAACGCTGAACACATACAATTTCAGAACGAACTGGACTTTAAATTTATAAATATACAAATGCAGTTCTCCATATATATATATATATATATATATATATATATATATTTACTTAAATTGTATGATTTAACGAGATTAAGTTGGATATTTCCCCTATAGTAAACATTGTCTGACTTTTATGTTTACCCGCGTAGGTATATAAAATGCATTGAGGATGAAGTTCAAGAGATACATTTTACTCATCATGCCAATATCTCAGGCCCTAAAGTTAAGGGAAACCCATTTTCTTTTCGAGTGTCTGAACACAAGGCCCAACATAATGTGTTCATTTTGGGTCACTACAGTCCATAAAATGTGTTTTATTTGTCCGTTTTTGTACTTTAAGTCTTAACAGCTTTCTTGCAACTTCACCTTCTTTCGACTACATTTTATTGATATTTCTGAATTCAATTCCAATAGATAACAATTATTTATATAGATTAATATAACCTAAAAAATACTTAAAGAAGCAGCATTTTATTCATAACGTTTTTCTCACTGTATGCTTCATAGCACCAGCACTTTCTATTTTTAAGCAAAAATTTGTAATTCTATCTCAAAGAATAAAATTTGGACGTTACATGATGGTGCATCAATCTATCACTGCAATATATATGCAGTAATGTATACCAGGAATCCATAAATAATACAATTTGGGGGAGAAATGTCACACATCCCCTTTTAAAAATGGCGATGCAGTGATGTTGATGCCTAATGTCAGGTATTCCATTCATTAAAACTATTAAAATGTTAATTAATTGCGTTCTTTTTTCAAGTTGTTGTATCTTTTAGGGAATTTTAGTTATTTTATACGTCATTTTATGCAGTTTATAGATCTTAACTTTCGAGCCATACTTATGACATTTTGATGAAAATTATTAGAGTAGTTTTTGAGAAAATAAGAAATTCGGAAAGAACGGGGGAACTTCGTAAAGCAGCCTTAAAAAATGTGTCTCTTTGATAAATCAAGTTTTGTATCAATTCATGTTTTGTATTTTAATTATACTGTTAATAGACATGCAAAGATGTTCTCAAAGCAATATTACAGGTGAATTCGCAATATAGAAGTGTTAATCAGAATGCTGTGCTTCCTCTCTCTTAGGTAAGAGGTAGAGTAAGAAAAAAGAAAAATAAATGTTACCAATGAATGTGTTTACATACTATTGTGTTCCTATCTCCCTTTAAAAAGTTAAATATAATCAGAAATTAATTTTAAAACGTCATTTACACTGTGGTTACGAATGACGCAAAAAGCACGCCAAGCAGACAAATTATTACATTGTTCCTTAAGGCAGCAGCAGTTCGTTTAAATTGCGCACGTCAGTTAAACCTTTATTCTACTCTAGTCCTACAAATTTATCTATTCTAACACAAACTGTAATAAAGAACGAAAGCCTTGCTTATAGATCGGAAAGCGTTCACAAAAGAATCCCTGGCGTGAATATTCAGGACCGATATTGATCGTCAGGTGCTAATGATGTGTTGAGACAGCCCTATTCCCTTCGTTCCCAGAGTAATAATGGCAAGAATTTGGAATCAGCTGCTAGTTTCAAACCAATAAAAGCAGAACAAATTGGTTGGCGAGTGACTTCACTTCTCAGTTCGGAACAATAGTGGGGTTTCTAAATGTTGCAACATGCAGTAAATTATCGTGGAAAATGAAGATATAGCTATACTTCTTGATTTTTTTGCTGCAATTACTTTCAATTTTCATATCGTATTTGTCCAAAACGTGATTTCTTTCGGAGATGTCTCAAAGTGAACTCTGTGTACTAGAAGTTTGACTCTAGAAGCAACCAGGAACGAAAGGGTACATTCTACTAGAATCACATTATCCCCAAGGCACGGCACAGAAGATCTTATATTGTCATGTTCCAGAGTCACGGTGTAGTGTTCGTTTTTCCATGTATTCATACAGCTTAGAATCAAATTGTTATCACGCCATGGACAGCAGTACTATGTCGATTTATTTTCTTACTGAGTAATCAAAACTCCTTTATTTCACCATTATCTTGTTAGAATTACTGCAATAATTACCTACTCATGTGAAAATCTTGTAGAACTTGCTCCAGTTCCTCTCTTTTCAAGTTTATACAATGTGATCCATATAAACCTTAACCACTTTAATAGACCATAACTCTTGAACCAATAATAGGACACATGTGCAACTTTGGGAGAATATAACACACAATAGGGATATTAAATGGTTTATTGTTCCTCAGAGCAATGTTGGAAGTGTCCTCAACCGGCATCTCGTTTCACCATACTCTGTGACGTTCGTATCCTCGCCAATGTTGCTTATTTCGTTACTAATGGATTCATGGAGTTCAGCAGTTGTTCGAGGTCTATTCTTATACGCCATATTTTTAAGATACCTCCATACTAAAAAGTCCGACGAGGTTAGGTCAAGTGATCTGGTGTTCCACAGACCTCTTGAGATTATTCCATTATCAAAGAAACTGATTACAAGTTACATGGAAGAGTTAGATATATGACACGTTGCTCCACCTTGCTGGAAATAACCTTCTGTCAATTCGATATCAGCCAGCTGTTCCACAAAGGCATTCAAGATGCAAGTATTAACTGCAGTTTCTAAAGTCGCATCAAAGAAAATGGGGCCAACAGTCCTGGAAGCTGACACCGCGTACCATACTCCAACCTTTTCATAATGCACTGGTGTTTCGTGGATGATATGGGGTTTACAGCAGCCCAATATCTGCTGTTTTGTGTGTTGATGTTGACATCTTCTGCTGTAGCATGACAGATGAAACCTTGCCTCATCTGTAAACCACGTTATGGAGAGAATGTCTGGACGTAAAATAAGAAAACCCTGAAACCATGGACAATAACGCATTCCTTTTCCATGATCTTCTTCTTTCAATTGCGTACCATATGCACTTGTATGGTAGCAATCCCAATTTCTTCGCAGCTCTTTGACAGGTGCCATATGAACTGCCCGTCTCCTGGCTCAATGGACGCAAATATTTCTTTCGAGAGTTCAGTAAGCGTCTTCGAAGATTATCAACAGACTCTGCACTCATTGATGATCTGTGTTTTCCACTCTCACTGACGAATACATTAGTTGTCCAGCTATCTTACTAGCGATAAAATCGTTGCCTTTGTTGAAATATCGCGCACATTGAATTCTCTTCGAAACTCCCGTTGTGTTATCAATAAATTTATCTTCCAATACGTTTTCACAATACAAACACGCTCTGGAAGCGAGTACTGCATGTTACTGTTACGACTGCAAACATAATACTGTCAACAAATCTCGTAATGACCATCGAAATCAACAAAATAGTCAACAAATGGCAGTGGTACTGATTTCCCAGAATCACTTAGATCATTAAAACAAATTTCACACTTCTACGAGCGTTCAGAGATAAATTATGGCCCATTAAAGTAGTTCAGGTTTATATAGATCACACCTATTATACAGCCACTTCCTCCGCTTCTTTTGCTATATGATAAGAACCACAACCGTATTTTCGATATCTTCTTCAAATTTAGAAGACCTGCTGGAACTATCAACCTATCCACCTTCCAAATCTCAGAGCATTTAATGGTAATAGTTAAAGAAAGTCGTGAGAATTTCATGCTTCAGTTTTTTACTTTCTCTACTACGTATAGTAAGTAGGGGAAGTATTGTATTCCACCCAAAAATTCGATACCGAGATTTCACCGGAAATATATGCTTTGAGACCCCCTGAATCCAAAAAGAACATTTTTGGAAACATGTCCGTGTGTATGTCTGTGTGTGTGTGTGTGTGTGTGTCTGTGTGTGTGTGTGTGTGTGTGTCTGTCTGTCTGTGAACAGCATAACTCAGAAACGAACAGTCGGATAAACACCAAAATTGGTATTTAGGTTCAGTATCTTCCAGAAATGCGACACAAAGGTTTTCAAGAAAATCCTCCCACCCCAGACTACCCTTTACATGAAACATTTTTCGAAAATTTTAATGTTCTCAAAACCGGCTCTAACGATTTTGATTAAAATATCATATGTTTAAGATATTGTCATGACAAATAAAATGTATATCTCGAATTTTCTGGGAATGTCTCCAAAAGTATTCTTCATTGTGAACGACTTTTTCATAACTGGTAAACCATAAGAGATAGACAAACTTTTACTACACAAAAAATGTAGATCGCGTTAAAATACACAATTTATGTCATATACATTTCTTTTGTTGAGTGAACCGTTTTCGAGATATTGCTTGTTATTCCCTTAAATTTTCCAATACTTACTTTTTCTCAAATTCGTTATTCATTTTTTTTATGTCCTGGACATGCAAAGAGAATGTAATGCACCACATAGCAACCAGCGCTTAAAAATTTGACTATCGCTTAAAACCTACGATATTCCCCTTGCATCTACAAGAGAATTAGCAATAAGATTGACATCTCGATATCTCGATTAACATGAAGCATATGGAGAATAAGCGTTTGTAAAAATAGTTTGTACAAGAGTAGAGAAAGTCATGTGAGTGTAACACATCAGATTTTTTAATTTTAGCGTCCTTTAACCGTTCAGGTCATATCGGACGATGAATAAAAGCTCAAATGAGCCCGGGTCCGCAAAGCTTAAAGTTACCCGACATTAATATTTTCAGGAAAAGGGAAAACCCCGGAAAACCCTTATCTGGGTAAGTCACCCTAATCGAGATTAGAACTCGAGACCTCTTTAATGTGACGTAGACACACTACCCCCATTATACAGAGAATGGAGAAATTCTGCAAAACCTTTTTTATTTAGTTGTATATTTGGATTGGCCAGATGATTCCAATATTCACTCACTCACTCACATACTTACTTACTTAGCTGGCTTACCCTCCTGTATGTAGGGCTTACACCCCCTAGGACTTATGATTCCAATAATGTCTAGTAAATGTGTCCTCTTTGAGAATAAAAAATATGAGTGCTTCAGTTTTACATTATGTTATCATTAAAAATATTTGTTCCCGATGAGATATGCAAAACAGGATTTTCTTGGGTTATAGATTTAAACATGGTTATTATAAGTTATGAAGAGTAAAGCTACTGCTTAACGTTGAATATTTATATCTGAATAATCTATAGTTGTGCATATAAAACAAGACGTCACTGCATGTGCGAAAATGTAAACAGATACACACACCTATTCCTTGCTGTACACACTCCAACTGTGAGGGTCAGTAGAATGCCTCCCAAAGCCGCAGGGACAGCATAACTGGAAGTGAGTATGCAGTGCAAGTTCAGGCGATAAAAGCTATATAAACACTCTGTTGTTATAGATACATGTTGAGGCAATATTTTTAATAGTTAAATGATTTCAGTCAAATTATATAATATGTAAATTCAATAACAGTCCGCCTTGAAGCAATATGTGTATGTAATAATTTGTAAAATCTATGTAACAGTCATTGCATATGCTTATATTATTGTGAACATGTTCAATAATGTTATGTGAATGTATTACGTAATTTAATAATGTAGGAGCTGTGAGAGAAATAAGTTAAAAGTTGCTAACAATGAGGTAATCTTGAGGCAATAATGGGTTTGGGAGTTTAATAATACTACTTCTGATTATTAGAGCAGCAATAATGTAAATTTTGAGACAGTTTAAAATAGCCAATCAAAAACCAGAAAAATCTTTAGTTAAATGCAGGTATTCTATTGGAGTAGGATTAGCCAGTCAGAGACTCTGAAATACGGAAATTTCAATTTTACGCTTTGGGCGTAGTTTGTAGTGAAGGAAGTGGATAGACCGCTCGCCTCCCACCGAGACGGACCGGGTTCAATCCCAGGGACCTGCATGTGGGATTTGTGGTGGACGAAGCGGCGTCTGGGCGGGTTTTCTCCGGGTTCTCCGGTTTCCCCCGCCATTCATTCCACCAACTGCTCCATCATCACCTTTCCTTTCATCCATTTCACTAACATTTCGCTTCATCCACTTCCTTCATCCCATACCAGGCATCGGGTGATCACCCATCCTGGATGTTCTGTCTGATCCATGAGTGTCTGCTCCTCGACGGGCCTCTGAACCCAGGCACCCGCCTGTAAGTCATGGGGGGTGTAAGTCCTACATAAGAGGAGGGTAAACAGATAATGTATCAAGAATTGTATCGAAGGAGTTGTATTATAGTTCAACTGTTGGTGAGCCGAACTTGTAGTAGTTGCAACAGCACGTATAGTAAACAGTTTCCGGTAGCCTTCGCCCCAAATGTACTTTCAGGTGGCCTTTGCCCCAAAATTTAAAAAAAAAATTAACTTTGTAATTAAACTGTTTCTTTAAGTATTTAATATTTACGTTTGCATCGGCTGCGTTAGTATTATTTTAGAGACATGGATATCTTGGCAGGGCGTGATACGACAAGAATGTAGGTTTACGCAGATTTTAAGTTTTAATTCACTGCTTTTTTTATTAATCCTTGACAAAAATTAAATAGCACTTCACTGATATCGAGAGCTGTGAGATTCTTTTATTTAATACTTGCACTTTTTAACACGTATACTATTTTCGTCTCACACGAATACGTATTTAATTTCTCGAGGACACATCTCGCATCTGGTTATGAGCACCGTTTGGAGGCAACTAAACTGTGGGGGAAAAGTAAAACACTAATCGATCTTAGTGATGATAATATTATGAAATAATAATAATATATACTTGCAACTCTTTAGACTCTATTCCTTTTTAATTACATTTAGCCTGCACCAACTATATCTCGGTCATGTTCAGTTCTAAGTCTGCTTTACGAATAATATCACAAAATTCTTCCCTAAAATTTTTGGAAAATTAAAATTGCATATCCAAATTCTTATTTTTTAAAATACTTATGTCTTTAAAGCAGCTTAAGCGTTGTTTAACAAGGGAAATAAAAGTTGTTGTATTTTCTGTGTTTATTGTGTAAAATGTAATTTATTTGTGTGGAACTGAGTCTTTACAAGGTAGTGGCGCTTTGCAGCCATTCAGTTTAAAGCTCTTCTTACTGCTCTACTTTCATTCCTCACCTAGAACTCGTAGGTTAATGTGGCTATTCAGAATTTACTCCAGACAAATAAAAGACTGCTAGGTCAAGGAACTAGTGTGAACAACAAATGATAAAGAGGTTCTGCTGACATTGGATCAGAGAAAGCACTAAAGGAAACTTAATGAATTGGTACCATTCCGTGTACTTCAATGTAAAGGTACGTATCACGGAGGGATCCCCGGAACCGGGCAGAGCACCGCATGTAGTCCAGTCGGCCCCTTATGCTTCCAACATAACTCCTAGGACCGAAGGATGAGGGGGAGAGACCCGAAAGGCGAACCGATCCTAATGCTGACAGACGCAAGCATAGATGGGATCCTTAACGTTTACAGATAGAACGCACCCGATGCCGCACGATCCCTGCCCACACGCCACCAACCTCCAGGGTCCCCCACAGCTGAGTTCCACGCTGAGAAGAGACCTAACTGAGCGGTACCGCAGCGACGCCACGGAAGAAACGTTTACAGAGCGCAAGACACCGCCCAGCCGCAACCCGCCAAACACCGTCGCCTGGACCTACAATCCTGAAACAGATGACAAGGAAGATGATGTGTACAGGAAATGAGAGGAAGGAGAACCGTGGTAGAAGATGAACCACCCGAGTATTCGCCTGGCGACCCGGGGAAAACACGAAAAACCCATGGGTCAGAGTGGGCTGTCGCCGGGGATCGAGTCCGGGACCTCCCGAATGCGGACTACAGACGTAACCGCCAGAGCCATCCCGCTTGAATGTACTAAATACTTATCGCTCTGGGGCGGTGGAACATAATTGCTCGCTACCATGACGGGCAAGTCTCCGTCAGACGCTGCTACAGAATCAACATTTCAACACACGTTTTGGTTCAAAATATTCTGTTATGAACTAGCAGAACCAGAAATTTCGCTTGTTTTATAATTGCGGGAATATCCCTCTCTCCCCATTTCCCACTATCCCTGTCATCCTCCTCTCCCTTCTCACTCTCCTCTGCTACAACTCTCCGCTTCCCGCTCTCTTTGTCTCTGTGCAAAGTGTATGGCATGTGATGTTTTCGAAACTAGCAATAAAACTAGTGTATTATATCAAATTTAATACAAGTAGATTTAAAAACCATTCAACAGTAACTGTTAAAGTTTAACAGTACACAAACTTGTGTCTATCCCTTATGCTTGTTACGCGTCGGAATTACACATTATTGATAAACATATACCACTTAGCCATTGTAAGGGGTTTTTGTTCACGAATAGTGTAATTACGAATAAAATTGGTATAGCTTCTTAAATACCTATTATTGCTAATTTTTGTAAACAACAAAACTTCATATGAATGCTTGCTATGTTAACATTTTTTCGCAGAATTTAATAAAAAGCGAGATATTTCGACTGTTTACTTTATGCACCATTAAAATATGCCATATTTTTAAGAAAGAAAAAAAAGGTGTCAAATATTTTGTCCCGTTAGTGGAACCTAGCATACATATACGAAGTTCCATCATTCTTGGACAAGAAGTTATAAACGCACACACGCTCAAATTTCTTATTGTTATTTTTAGCTCAAGTCAGTCATTTATACACATTAACATTACTCGACAATCCACACTAGAAAACCCAGAAAAGCTTGTATTGCCTTCCTCAGAAACAACCCTTGATTATAAATGCCTAAAACATAACTGTAAATAACCGTATATCAATGAAACTGGTAACATAAAAACAAATCTAAAAACGACAGCATCACAGTCACTGAATGTGTGCTGCACGTGTCAAGCTTCAGGCATCAAGATGGTGGTGCTCCCACTCATGCCACACGCGCTCCAGGACATATGTTTGTTGACAGGTCCTTTGTTACAGCCAGCAAGCTTTCGCAAAAAAAAATGTCCTTTAGGATCACCTTTGCGCTAATCGCAGTTGTTTAGGATGAATTCTCAGAGGATCTTGGACACTTTCGAAACATTTGACTGCAAACTAGTACGGCACACAGAGCACTGCTTATAATCATCTCCCGCACAAGTTCCTCAATTTCTGCATTAACAGGTCGTTTCGCTGAATGGCCTTTCCTTTGATCATATTTGCATTCCTTCTCCACAAAATCTCCGTACCACTTGATAATCATCAGCCACTAGATGCTTGATGTTGAAACTGCCGTCTGAAGGCACGCAAATACACAGTGTGTTCACTATTAAACTCGCTAAATAGCTGCAGAATTCGAGATGTAAACGTTCACACCATTTCACACTGTTTGCTTCAATTCAACGGATTAAATCATACTCACCTCCGTAGCGTCTGTACCCTATCTTCTATAGTTCCTCAGTTCGAACCTTGGTTGTGGTGATTTGGCTTCATAGGCTTTATTTTCCCTGCGTTTTGCCTTATCCACTGAAGACGAATTTCGAACCCCAGGCTGATTTCCCATCATTTCGCTCGTTTTATACATTCACAATCCGATATGAGAGAAATGGAGAGATACGTAAGGATGGAACCAGCATATGTATGTATATGTGTATACATATGCATAAATATTAATTTTAACAGAAAAATTGCACATCCCGCTAAACCAAAACCAAGAATCCTTTGTGCCGCTCGTTTAAATGGCGGGTATGTATTTTGTACTACAATGATCACTAAATTGTGACAGTTTAAAATCACAAACTGTTTCTGTGAGCATAGTGTATACGTGGATCTTAATATGTGAAGAAGCCAAGAAAAGAACATTTTTATTTTCTCCACTAGGTACAGTGGGAAGTATTGTTTTCCAACCAAAAATTCTATATTAAAATTTCACCGGAAATATTTTGAGGCCCCCTGAACCAAAAATTGGGATTTCTAAAAAAAAAACGTCAGTGTGCGTGTGTCTATATACACACCTGGTAGCCCACACAAGCCGTCGTTGTTGTTAGTATACCCTCCATGGAAATATTTTCGTTATCCCTTATTTTCTCAATAATAAAGCCCGAAAAGGAGAAGCTGAAAACACAGGCAGCACATATGAAATTTGTATGATCGACACTAGGATGTACTTTAATATTATTTTTCTTCTCTAATAATCTACAACACTAACTCAAGAAAGAGCCATTGCTCGACAATCTGAGGAAAATAAAGGAAAATGCTGTAAATATATAAGGAAGTCAGATAATAGGTTACCAATTGCAGCAATGTAATATGAACAGGAATACGAATCGAGGGATACCTCAAGCAAAATGGGTGCCCCAAAAGGTTAAACATAATCCTTGCAGGAAACAAGAAGAAGGTTTTTAATTTGAATGTTTTGTGTTGTATGTTAATTTAGTTTCCAGATCCAGTAAGGCGTAACTATCTGTTTCTCTATGATCCTCCGTAGTACCCTCGTTGTAAACCTATTTCCGTTTTTATTATTTTTTTATGGAGTTCAAACTGAAGACAATGTTGTTTTGCTTCTACAGTACTGAAACAGCTGATTGACATACTGACATTCGTTCATTCTACCAGCATCGCTCATTTCCATTCTCTCATCCTCTGCGAATGCTGCATTCGAAACGCAATCTCGACTTCACCAGTAAATCGCAGTAACTCAATTTGCTGCGCACGGTCGTTTCTTACTCGCTATACATAAGAAGATGCACCATTTCTAGAATATTTTTGTTTGCGTATTCGTGACGCGTAGAGCGTTCGAGTAATTACCTGTTTTCTATTTCTCTTTTTGCAAGCCATCCCAAAAAGGGGTCCTACAATGCTGGTGGCTCCTGGTTACATTATTACTTTCTCTACTACGTATAGTAAGTAGGGGAAGTATTGTATTCCACCCAAAAATTCGATACCGAGATTTCACCGGAAATACATGTTTTGAGACCCCCTGAATAAAAAAAAAACATTTTTGAAAACATGTCCGTGTGTGTCTGTGTGTCTGTCTGTGAACAGCATAACTCAGAAACGAACAGTCGGATAAACACCAAACTTGGTATTTAGGTTCAATATCTTCCAGAGATGCGACACAAAGGTTTTCAAGAAAATCCCCCCACCCCAGATTTCCCTTTACATGGAACATTTTTCGATAATTTTAATTTTCTCAAAAATGGCTCTAACGATTTTGATTAAAATATCATATGTTTAAGATATTTTCATGCCAAATAAAATGTATATCTTGAATTTTCTGGGAATGTCTCCAAAAGTATTCTTCATAGTGAACGACTTTTGCATAACTGGTAAACCATAAGAGATGGACAAAATTTTACTACACAAACAATGTAGATCGCGTTAAAATACACAATTTATGTCATATACATTTTTTGTTGAGTGAACCATTTTCGAGATATTGCTTGTTATTCCCTTAAATTTTTCAATACTTATTTTCTCAAATGGGAATTCGTTATTCTTTTTTTTTTGTCCTTGGATATGCAAAGAAAATTCTGTGGCAAAGGGAATGGTGCTGCACCTAGCAACCAGCTATTAAGAGATATGTATGTGCTTAAAGGCTACTGTATTTCTATATTGCTCTTGTAAATATATATTCCCGTTACATCTACAAGAAAATTAGCAATAAGATAGAGTCTGCAAATATTTATCTCGATTAACATGAAGTAGATGGAGAATAAGCGTTTGTAAAAATAGTTTGTACAAGAGTAGAGAAAGTCATGTGTGTGTAACATATCAGATTTTTTGTATGTCAGATGTATTGTTCTACGTTTTATCTTTCACTATCAGTTGAATGAACAATGTGAGCAGTTCCACATTGAACTAAGTTTTATATTATGAATAAACCAAGCTTCTCTTAGCGTAACAAAAAGGAGTGCACGATTAGCGCTGGAAATGTTATTTTTAAAAAATTAGTTAAACAAATCCTGAGATAAATTCAGCCGGCTTCAAAAGCCGTAATGCTGCAGGGGAAAAGCAAAAAAGGCTTCGGACATTTTGGGAAACTGAGATGTTTCTTCTAAAACAGCGAAGTTCTTGATATGCGAGGCATAGTTACAAGTACTTTGGAACGTGCAGTGCCAGAGGTGACATCCAGATGATACAGAAAACTAAACTGTGGTTTTAGATAGCAAGTTCTGTTTCATTTTCCTCCAGCTTTTATCTCGGAGTAGGTGTATTTTTCTTTCTTTGCCTTAGGGATTTCGGTCTCTTTCCGCTATCCCATTCCATTTATGATATGCGACCTACTTCTTCTTTCCTATTTCTTTTGTTTTTATTCCGCACTTTCATTTCCATACATTCTGGTTTTATAAGTGCGCCTAGTAATTAACGTTCTTAATTCTTTTGCTCTGGGCGCGATATCACTCATGTGAAAGGTGCACCGTAGCTATACCAACCTTCGCAAAATCTCATTTTTCATAAAAAAAAATATTTTCACTGTGGCTACTTCGCATTCTGTGTTTTTTTCGGAATGATCCAGTCCACAATAGCCGCTTTACATCCTATCATAATTTTGCATTAGTTAACTATGGTTTAGAGCCAATGGTTTCTTGTTAAATAAAAAGAAAATACAGAAACTATTATTAGTTTAAGGGATATCCCAGAATTAGACATCATTAAGGATGTAAATTTCTTGGGTGTAGTGGTTGACAACAAACTTTCATGGGAGCCTCACATCAATTATACGAGGGGCACTATTTATATTTTGAGCCTTGGAACCCTGAATGTTGTAGGTGCCATCTGACGTTTCCAATGGAAAGTTCGACATTTTTTACCATAATCTACTTTAAACATTTTGTCAATAGAGCGCCATTTGTTTTGTTTACACTAACTTGAAAATTGTGTCAACAAAAACATAGATTAACTCGTGAAAATGTTCGTGCAATGATTTATTACGACTTTCGACGTGGATTATCAAGACAAGAGTGCATCGATCAACTAACTTCCACATTTGGCGACGAAGCTCCATCCTTTGCCACTGTGAAACGCTGGTATAACGAATTTAATCGTGGCCATCGTTCGCTCAATGATGAAGTTCGTGAAGGTCGTCCAAAATCAGTTGTTGTGCCAGAAAACATTGATACTATGCAAAAACTAAATATGAAAGATCATCATGCCACATATTCTGAGATTGAGGCAACCCTAGGCATTAGTTTTACCAGCATATATAAAATATTGCATAATTATTTAGCCGCAAAAAAGGTTTGCTCTCCTTGGATCCCATATAATTTGACGCAATCTCAAAAAGATGCTCGTGTCGATTAGTGTACAAAAATGCACAAGAAATACAATGGCGGTGCCTCAAAAGACGTATAAGATTGTAACAGGTGACGAATCGTGGATCTATGCGTATGAGCCGGAACGTAAATAGCAGTCGCCTGTATGGGTGTTTCAAGATGAAGCAAATCCAACAAAAGTTGTTGGCACTCGAAGCACTTCGAAGCAAACGGTCGCCTGCTTTTTAAGCAAAACTGGCCATGTGGCAACAGTGCCTTTAGAGGAACGTAAAACGGTCAATGCCGAATGGTACACAACCATTTGTTTGCCGGAAGTCTTCGGTGAAGTAAGGAAAACGAACAAGAACCGTAGGATCGTTCTTCATCAAGACAATGCAAGCGCACACACATCTCGTCTAACAACAGAGTATTTGAAGGCTCAAAAAATCGAATTGATGGTTAATCCGCCATATAGTCCTGATTTGGCACCCAATGACTTCTTTTTGTTCCCAAACATCAAGAATAAATTGCGTGGACAATGGTTTTCGTTGGCAGAAGTAGCCGTTGATGCCTTCAAAAACCATATTTTGGATGCGTCTCAAGAAGACTGGAATAAATGCTTTGACAAATGGTTCAAACGGATGCAAAAGTGTATTGATCATAAAGGAGAATATTTTGAAAAACAATAAAGCAATTTTATATATATTTATATATAATCATATGGTCATATTTATTAGATGCCCAATATGCATTTATGCATTTTTCAGTTGCATCTCACTTTTCACTATGACTAAAATGTATTTATGTTATTATTTGTTATATCATTTGAAAGAATTGTATCCTTATCTAATGTCCATACCACTGTAGTTATCAGACGTCTATTGCTAACTAAATTCAATGACAATAAAATCTATGATGATGACTATTATTATTAATCTGATTATGTACGAAGAACATAAATGATACATATATCCTTTTAAAGCTCACTTCTGAGTTTTAAAAACTTATAAACTTTGAAACATTTGTGGTAGAAAATAAACAAAGGTGTCACTTTGTTGGCCAAAAAACACTGAGATTACATCGGATTTGCTTTTATCCACAATGCTGCATACCTTCTGTGACGGTATGCACAACACCTTTAGCATGTTTGTGTATTTTTACTTTCTCTACTACGTATAGTAAGTAGGGGAAGTATTGCATTCCACCCAAAAATTCGATACCGAGATTTCACCGGAAATACATGTTTTGAGACCTCCTGAATCCAAAAAAAGCATTTTTGGAAACATGTCCGTGTGTGTGTCTGTGTGTGTGTGTGTCTGTGTGTGTGTCTGTGTGTGTGTGTGTCTGTGTGTGTGTGTGTCTGTGAACAGCATAACTCAAAAACTAACAGTCGGATAAACACCAAACTTGGTATTTGCGTTCAGTATCTTCCAGAGATGCGACACGAAGATTTTCAAGAAAATCCCTCCACCCCAGACTACCCTTTACATGGAACATTTTTCGAAAATTTTAATTTTCTCAAAAATGGCTCTAACGATTTTGATGAAAATATCATATGTTTAAGTTAATGTCATGAGAAATGAAATGTATATCTCGAAATTTCTGGGAATGTCTCCAAAAGTATTCTTCATTATGAACGACTTTTGCATAACTGGTAAACCATAAGAGATAGACAAAATTTTACTACACAAAAATGTAGATCGCGTTAAAATACACAACTTATATCATATACGTTTTTTTTGTTGAGTGAACCGTTTTCGAGATATTGCTTGTTATTTCCTTAAATTTTCCAATACTTATACTTTTTCTCAAATTCGTTATTCATTTATGTCCTGGACATGCAAAGAGAATGGAATGCGCCACATAGCAACCAGCGATAAAATATTTGACTATCGCTTAAAAGCTACCATATTCCCCTTGCATCTACAAGAAAATTAGCAATAAGATTGACATCTCGATATCTCGATTAACATGGAGCATATGGAGAATAGGCGTTTGTAAAATTAGGTTGTACAAGAGTAGAGAAAGTTATGTGAGTGTAACACATCAGATTTTTACTTTCTCTACTACGTATAGTAAGTAGGGGAAGTATTGCATTCCACCCAAAAATTCGATACCGCGATTTCACCGGAAATATATGTTTTTAGATCTCCTGAATCCAAAAAAAGCATTTTTGGAAACATGTCCGTGTGTGTGTCTGTGTGTGTGTGTCTGTGTGTCTGTGTGTGTGTCTGTGAACAGCATAACTCAAAAACTAACAGTCGGATAAACACCAAACTTGGTATTTAGGTTCAGTATCTTCCAGAGATGCGACACGAAGGTTTTCAAGAAAATGCCCCCACCCCAGACTACCCTTTACATGGAACATTTTTCGAAAATTTTAATTTTCTCAAAAATGGCTCTAACGATTTTGATTAAAATATCATATGTTTAAGATAATGTCATGAGAAATGAAATGTATATCTCGAATTTTCTGGGAATGTCTCCAAAAGTATTCTTCATTGTGAACGACTTTTGCATAACTGGTAAACCATAAGAGATAGACAAAATTTTACTACACAAAAACTGTAGATCTCGTTAAAATACACAACTTATGTCATATACATTTCTTTTGTTGAGTGAACCGTTTTCGAGATATTGCTTGTTATTCCCTTAAATTTTCCAATACTTATGTCCTGGACTTGAAAAGAGAATGGAATGCGTCACATAGCAACCAGCGTTAAAATATTTGACCATCGCTTAAAAGCTACCATATTCCCCTTGCATCTACAAGAAAATTATCAATAAGATTGACATCTCGATATCTCGATTAACATAGAGCATATGGAGAATAGGCGTTTGTAAAAATAGATTGTACAAGAGTAGAGAAAGTCATGTGAGTGTAACACATCAGATTTTTTTCAGTTTCTTACAGGAGGAAATATTCCGTTAATAGAGCAGTATATCTTACCTAGCAACCGAAAGACGAATGCATGAACTCTACAGGTATAAAAAATTTCGTTTGTAACGATTAAAGGATGGCAAAGGAGGAAAAGAAATATGTGTTACATTCACATGGCTTTCTCTACCTATAGTTCTTATTAGCGGGTATACAAATTATTCTTACGAAAGTTGATCTTCTTATCTGCTTCATTTTAATACAAGTCAAATGTTTTAAAGAACTGGATGTTATGCGCTAACCTTAGTTTCCATACTTTTTCCGTGACATCGCGAGAAACAACTGACAGTCTATAAGACTTAGAATGGTTAAGTATTGAACGATTCGATCTATTAATAAGAGATATCTCGGAAATGGCTTATGCTACAAAAAAGTTATTTGAAATAAATTGTGTGTTTTAAACAGATCTCAGTCTATGCTTAACGTTTACCATGATACAAGATTATACAAAATTCCTTCCAACTAAAATGGACTTCACAGGCTATTAATTAAGATAAACATTTTATTTATCATGTAAATATCTTCAATATACTCGTATAGTGTTTTAGTCAAAATCGATAGAGCCATTTTAGAAAGTAAAAAATTTCGAAAAATCTTCTATGTAAAGGGTAGTTGGGTAGGGGTAGATTTTCTTGAAAATCTTCATGTCGCATCTTTGGAAGATATTCAACATAAATAGCAAGTTTAGTACTTCTCTGACTTTTCGTTTTTGATTGATGGTGTTCACACCACACTCTCTCAGAACTTTTTCTAAAAATACTTTTTGGGTTCAGGGGGCCTCAAAACATATGTTTCCAGTGAAATCTCACATCGAAGTTTTGGGTGGAATGCAATACTTCCCTTACTTACTCTACGTAGTAGAGAAAGTAGTAATAAAAATAGTTTTCATGTGACAAATCTTTGACAGATATACCATTTTTCCCTAGGTCACTTACTTTTTATAGTGTTAAACTTCGTTCATAACGGTTCAGGTTGAAAAAGGAGATAAAAACAAATAAATGTTTTACAGCATGTTATTCTCAAACTGGTCATTTGGCCGCGTCGTGTTTTAAATGTTACGAATTGGCTTTCGGATTCCTGTTACTCGAATTACCAAATGTGAACAAAAGTTGTTTGCAAATGTTCAGACTGCCTTACATTTAATTGTATGGACAATTCATTCAGCTATCAGATGCGCGAATAAATTCCAAGCATTGCAGGGATTATTCGAAAAACTCCTGGCGTTAAATGAAAAATTACGTTTATTTTTATTTTCTCAAAAACTGCTCATGATTTTTATTAAATATCGTGTATTTGATATCTTCAAATGGAAATGAATACTCTTGGGATCCCATATATTTATAAAAGTTCTCTTCAATCATATTCATTTTTATACCTTGAACGAGATGCAAATACGTACTACAGAAAAAAATTCACAGTCCATTAAAATACACAATTTCTATCAAAAGTTTGTTTTCGTAGCATTAGCCGTTTTCGAAATATTCCTCGCATGCTAACATTTCCCAGTTATAAGTATTCCATCTGATGGTAAAGTCTGAAAGTCTGCGATTCTTCCTTTTCGTTTGTATGAGTTTGTTACTATGAGTTACAATATAAGCAGCTGAAAGTTGTGTGTAATGAAGCCTATATTTCTTAATTTCAAATATTTGCTAGGCAAACATTCATCTTGAATAACCCAATGAATATAGAAAGCATGCTTTATATTAATAATATAACATATCAAGGACACGTGTGAATTTGAAATGGGTTGACTGTTGCACGATATATTTGTATTTTCGTGAACTGATATTTTGTTAGTAAATAATGCAAACAAGATAACTAAGAATTGAGGTGGATTTTTCTGTTGAAGCAGAATGTGAGACGTCGCGATAATTTGAAACAGTAACGATGGTCGTCACTTTTGAAGCCGTTGAGATCTTTCTTTCAGGGTATGCGTGGATGTGCTGGGAAGAACGACATCAGTTTAATTTGACTGAGGAATTTATTGTGAATAATACTGTAGTTATAGAAGTGAATTGCCGACATTTGAGATGAAGAAATAGACTGGTTATGAATCATAGCACTCGCAATTGTAACAACTGAATTTGTACCTGCTAACTTCTGGAGTATCACAGTTACAGTTAGAAGAACTGTTTCCGCAATAAATTAAACCAGAAGTACGCTAGTACTAGAAATTGAAGAAGTTAATTTCCTTACGTTGGAAGTGTTTATTTATTTAGCTCCACGTATGGACGCCAATTTGAAGAAGATATTGTCTTTACGTTGTTTGCTCCTACGTATGAAAAGCCGATTTGAAGTAGTTTGTATTGAAGGAGTTTTGTCGTATTTCAACTGTTGGGGAGCCGAACTTGTAGTAGTTGCAACAGCAATTATAGTAAACAGTTTCCGGTAGCCTTCGCCCCAAATGTATTTTTAGGTGGCCTTTGCCCCAAGTTTAAAAAAATATTAACTTTGTAATTAAACTGTTTCTTTAAATATGTAATATTTATGTTTGCCTCGGCTGCGTCAGTATTATTTTAGAGACATGAATATCTTGGCAGGGCGTGATGCGACAAGAATGTAGGTTTACGCAGATTTTAAGTTTTAATTCACTCCTTTTTATTAATCCTTGACACAAATTAAATATCACTTCACTGACATCGAGAGCTGTGAGATTCTTTTATTTAATACTTGCACTTTTTAACAAGTATACTATTTTTCGTCTCACACGAATACGTAATTAATTTCTCGAGGACACATCTCGCATCCAGTTACAATCACTGTTCACTGTCCGCAGGCAACAGACCAGATTTCAACTGTCTAAACTTGTAAATTTCTGTATTTCAAGTCTCTGATTGGCTATTTTTGTAGAATGCCTGCATTTAACTAAAGCTTTTTCTGGTTGTTGATTGGCTATTGTTTATAAACTGTCACTAAGATTACATTAATGCTTCCAAGAATCACAAATAACATTTAAACTCTCAAACTCATTATTACCTCAAGGTTACCTCATTGTTACCTCATTGTTAGTAACGTTTAACTTATTATTCTCACAGTTCCTACATTATTAAATTACGTAATGCATTCACATAACATTATTGAACATATATGCAATGACGGTTACATACAGTTTACAAATTATTATATACATATTGCTTCAAGGTGGGCTGTTATTGAAGTTACATATTATATAATTTGACTGAAATCATTTAAGTGTTAATAATACTGCTTCAAAATACCGAGGATGGTACCAGAGAGAGAGTAACCCTCTGATTTAGATATATTCCTCGCCTCTGTATTACTTAAGCCACGCCTACATTAGAATTGCTCCCACCAAACTTATTTCATGCACAAGCCACGTAGACACATAATCAGCAAATATTACTTCACATATACCACTCACACACAAAAACACGGGGGCCTTCACCAAAAATGTTACATTCTGGTAGAGGCCTAAAAGTTCAAATGAAAAATTAAATTAATTTTTAGTACGCAACACGTACATTGAGGGGGACCGAAACGTGGTGTGGGGGTTAAGAGGAAGCCGTGGGTTTCTCACTGTACAAAATCCATAACACAAATCTGCTTGCACATTCCTAGATTTATTTCCCAACCGTTTGGGGTTCCTACATTATTAAATATGAAAGGTGAGGGGAGATATCCACCGATCCAAAAACCGGAACGTGCGAACCCCTTCTCACGAAATTCTCAGCAAGACAGACGTTATATCCCCACCACTCGTGGCTAGCAAAAACTCCCAGCAAGGAGTGACGTCACGAAAACAACAATATGTCTGCAAATGACAATGAAACCCCCAAATTATTAATACGCCACAATATTCACCACTCTTACTTTGTTGTTAACTGAGCCTGGCTAAAATCTCGGAAATACCTTTCGTTTCTCTTTTTTAGAGTCTTGACCTACGTGACTGTAAATGTACTGAGCTTATAGCCTAATTTAATTCCCAGACTCCTTAAGCTAATGCGTTCTCTATTCGGTTGCTACTAATGACTTTCGTTACATGGCTCGCTAATTACCTTCTTCTCGTGGCAAATCTTTTTAACTCAAGCTTGCTATATTATAAATTGATTAATGTACGGAAATTATTTATATATCTTATTATTATTTATTTATTTAATTATTTATACCTTGCCTTCAATAATTACGGTATCACTGTTTAATTTCTGAGATGCGTATTTCACGAAAATGGCATTTTGGTTTTTACCTTTATACTAATATGTGAAAAGTCAGTTAATAACTCTACAATGATGTCAGAAAAAAGTATTTTACGATACATCCAACGACTTTCTCTACCATTGATAAATTCACATATGTCCGTTATATATTTTGTTTCATACTATCTGGAATTTCATGTTTTTCTCTCCAAACTAGTACGTCAAATTGAACTTTTCTATTCAGCTATTTTTCGTTCTCCAACAACAGTTGTAACTCCTGGCACTACAATGGGCATATGAAACATATGAACTGCGTCCATGTCCAACATAATACGCAACCATTATATAAAGTGTTTCGACAAAGTATGATGCAAAATATTGTAGGTAACTGTGGGAAATTGATTTTTTTCAGGACCCGTTTCTATATTCCCGCTTCAGCTATCATACTCATCCTAAAAAACTCACTTTCCTACACAGTTACGTAAATAACTAATTAATGTTCATATAAAAAATGATTTTTCTATCCACGTTACATTATCCACGATTTTTTTCCGTAAGAATGATTTCAAATTGAGTTACATAAAACACATGGAAACAGCATTGAATTGTTTATTCACGGTAACAAGTTTTTGCAATGGTTAGAGGAAAGTAAGTGTCCTTTGAATGTCAGTCTTGCTTGAGAGGGTGTTATGCTGCTACATGGAATACTTCGAAAACAGCTAATGCCACGAGAAAAAAATGATGTTGCATTCACATGACTCCCTCTACTCACTCTTCTACAAAATATTCTTACAAAATACTATTCTTCTATATACTTCTTGTTAACATTTTCACATTTCGCTGTAGGTATAAGAAGAATATAGTAGACTAAAGCGATAGTCAGATTATAAAAACCGATTCGAAGCACGTCTCTGTAGTAAGGGAGTAGCGAGTATGCCTCACATTCAAGAAGTCCCGAGTTCGAATCTCGGTTAGGGTGAGTTACGGTGATAAGGTTTCTTCCGGGGTTTTCCCTTATTCTGAGAACACGAATGGCGGATAATTCTTAAGCCCTAAGGAACCCTTGCTCATTCGAGTGTAATTTCGCCCATTTCATTTATTCATCGTTCGATATGACTTACCAGGTAAAAGGATACTAAACTTCCAGAAAAAAAAAGTCTATGTGATGGTTTTGAAATCCTATTCTCCTTGCATGGCCGCAAGAAAAAAATCTTATGTGTTACACTCACATGATTTTCTCTACTCTTGTACAAACTATTTTTACAAACGCTTGTTCTCCATATGCTTCATGTTAATCGAGATATCGAGATGTTAATCTTATTGCTAATTTCCTTATAGATGCAAGGGAAATTGGTAGGCTTTAAGCTACAGTGAAATATTTTAAGAGCGGTTGCTATGTAGAGTATTCCATTCTCTTTGCATTACCAGGACAAACAAAATGAGTAACGAATTTGAGAAAACGTATAAGTATTGGAAAATTTAAGGGAATAACAAGCAATATCTCGAAAATGGGTCACTCAACAACAAAAATGTATATGACATAAATTGTGTATTTTAACGCGATCTACATATTTTGTGTAGTAAAATTGTGTCTATCTCTAATGGTTTACCAGTTACGCAAAAGTCGTTCACAATGAAGAATACTTTTGGAGATATTCCCAGAAAATTCGAGATATACATTTCATTTGTCATGAAAATATCTTAAACGTGATATTTTAATCAAAATCGTTAGATCCATTTTTGAGAAAATTAAAATTTTCGGAAAATGGTCCATGTAAAGGGTAATCTGGGGTAGGGGAATTTTCTTGAAAACCTTCGTGTCGCATCTCTGGAAGATACTGAACCTAAATACAAAGTTTGGTGTTTATCCGACTGTTTTCTGAGTTATGCTGTTCACAGACACACACACAGACATACACACGGACGACATGTTTCCAAAAATGCGTTTTTTGGATTCAGGGGGTCTCAAAACATGTATTTCCGGTGAAATCTCGGTATCGAATTTTTGGGTGGAATACAAAAAAGTTCTGATATGTTACTTTCGCATTATTTTCTTTGCCCACTGTTTCACAAACTATTCTTACAAAGAGTAGCCTTCGAGTTATTCGAGATAAACATTTGCAGAAATGGTTTGTTTACAAATTTCGTTGAAGTACAAGGAGAACACTATAAGCTTAACTTTAACAAATGTTTTTAAAAGTGGGTCGCTCTGTGATGACTTTTATATTCTGTTGTCTTTGCATGACCACGAGATAAAGTGAATAGCAACTTAGCAGTTGACAATTCAAACCAGTATCTTGAAAAAGGTTAAAACCACGAAAATGTTTATTTCACTTAAATCGTATGTTTATTTCGATTAACAAGAAGTAGATAGAATAATAAGCTTTTTTAAGAATAATTTGTAGAACAGGGGGTAGAGAAAGGCATGTGAATGCAACACATAAGATTTTCGCTTTAGTATCCTAGTTACACAAAATTATATAGAATGAATCAAAAAGAGGTACTTCTTAGGGTATTCACAGAAGATTCAAAATATACATTTTATTTCTCAGTTCAATATGTAAAATTATTTTTATTTAAAATCGTTAAAGACGTTTTTCAGAATACTGAAAACTTTCCAGATAAAGGGTAGTTTGGAACCTTCGTGTTGTATCTTTAAAACATTCTGGAATTAAATACCTACAAAGTAAGATGTTCAACGTACTTTTCGTTTTTGAGTTACGTTTTACGCGAACAGACATACACACAAACACGGATCTTTTTCTAAAAACTTGTTTTAGAGAGGGCTTTAGAGACCTCAAGACGTGTATTTAAGGTAAAATCTGGATACCGATTTTTGGTTAGAATACGATACCTCCTCGATCTGTAGGTAGACCTGTCGTGCATAGCGGTTTGTTTTCCTACTAATTTTTTTAAGTTCCATTTATACCCCGTCTATAATTACAACGGTCTTATCGGCAGCCTTTCCTTTGGAACTTATTACCTATGGGCAATGGTGTTAACTTGTATTCGCTTCTCGTTGGGTTTTTAGTAAACTTTGGATTTTAATCATTAGGTCACACACATTCGCACGCTCAATCATACTTCCAGACTCTGGGGAGGATAGGGAATAATTCTGGCAAGAGAAAAATTCCAATCCCTCAGACGGTAATCGAACCCGGGACCCTCCGCTCATCCTGCCGGTGATCTACCGATGAGCTGTGGGACCAGCTGTGTATTAATATTGTTTATTCCTCAATACTGATTTTCTCTACCATCTACTTATAATAGGTATATGAAGCATTGCACTCTAACCAAAAATTTCATTTCGAGATTTTACAGGAAATACACTGAACCCAGAGAGGGCGAGAGCACAATACAAAAATCTGATGTGTTGCATTCACATGACTTTCTCTACTATTGTACAAACTATTTTTGCAAACGCTTATTCTCCATCTACTTCATGTTAACCGAGATAAACATTTGCAGACTCTATCTTATTGCTAATTTTCTTGTAGATGTAAGGGGAAAATATATTTACAAGGGCAATATAGAAATACAGTAGCCTTTAAGCACATACATATCTCTTAATAACTGGTTGCTAGGTGCAGCACCATTCTCTTTGCCACAGATTAATACTCTTTGCATATCCAAGACAAAAAAATGAATAACGAATTCCCATTTGAGAAAATAAGTATTGAAAAATTTAAGGGATTAACAAGCAATACCTCGAAAATGGTTCACTCAACGAAAAAATGTATATGACATAAATTGTGTATTTTAACGCGATCTACATCTTTTGTGTAGTAAAATTTTGTCTATCTCTTATGGTTTACCAGTTATGCAAAAGTCGTTCACAATGAAGAATACTTTTGGAGACATTCCCAGAAAATTCAAGATATACATTGTATTTGTCATGAAAATATCTTAAACATATAATATTTTAATCAAAATCGTTAGAGCCATTTTTGAGAAAATTAGAATTTTCGAAAAAATCTTCCCTGTAAAGGGTAATCTGGGGTGGGGGATTTTCTTGAAAACCTTTGTGTCGTATCTCTGGAAGATACTGAACCTAAATACCAAGTTTGGTGTTTATCCGACTGTTCGTTTCTGAGTTATGCTGTTCACAGACAGACACACACACAGACAGACACACAGACAGACACACAGACATGTTTCCAAAAATGCTTTTTTTGGATTCAGGGTATCTCAAAACATGTATTTCCGGTGAAATCTCGGTATCGAATGTTTGGGTGGAATACAATACTTCCCCTACTTACTGTACGTAGTAGAGAAAGTAAAAACGAAGTCATTTAGTTGCCAAACTCGGTATTTAATTGAGCGTCTTGCAAGTATGGGACACCTGGATTTTGAGAAAAATCTCCCTACCCAAAATTACGCTTTATATGGAAAGTTTTTATTTTTTATTTTCTTAAACATGAATGTAACGATTTTGATTAAAATATCATATGTTTAAGATTTTTTTCATGATTGATATAATGTACGTCTTGAATTTTCTAATAATAGCCCGTGAAGTGTTTTCATTCTGAATTAATTTTGTATAAATGGTAAGTATAAGAGATAGACAAACCTTTTATACGAAAAGTTCAGATTTCGTTAAAACATATAATGTATACTAATTACACTTTTTCTGGTATTTTTTCAGATAACTATTGGTTTGGCTTTTCCAATATTTTATCATACATATGTTGATAAGTCAACATTCTTTGGTGTCATGTAAAGAAACGTAAGGAGTGGAATTTCAAAGCCAGCACGTACCTACCGGCTTTTAAAATATTTTACTTTGGCTTAATTCTCCAGTATCCCTCTTGTACTTATAAGAAATCCGCAATGAAACCATTTCTGCAAACGTTTATTTTAATTAACGTTAAGTATATAGAAAAATTTCTGATATGTTAGATTCACATGGCTTTCTCTACCCTCTTTCGCATATTAGTGTGTATACAATCTATTTTTACTAAAACTTATTTTTCTATCTACTTCGTTTTAATCCAAATAAACCTTTGCAGAAATAGTCACATTACACATTTCGTAACAGAGTCAAAGGAAACAGAGATATTCAAATGTTTATAACTGGATGGCATATGCTGGCCTTAAAACTGCATACTGTTTCCATGCAATCGCGAGAAACAACTGAATGTTGTAAGGACTTTAAAAATGACCAAGTAATGAACAATTCGAATCATTAATAAGGGATATCTTGGAAATGATGCCACAAAAAAGTTATTTGTAATAAATTGTGTGTTTTAAAACGATCTGCATTTCTTGTGAAGTACGTTTTCGTCTATTGCTTAACGTGTTTTTCATGTAAATATCTGTAATATATAGTATTTTAATCAAAATTATTAGAGTCATTTTTTAGAAAATCTAAGATTACGATACATTTTCTATGTAAAGTGTAGTTTGGGGCGGGGATATTTTCCTGAAAATCTTCGTGTCACATTTTCAGAAGGTACTGAACCTAAATACCAAGTTTGGTGTTTATTCGACTTTTCGTTTTTGTGTTATGCTGTTCACAAACACATACACACGGACCTTTTTCTACAAAATGCTTTTTTGGATTCAGTGGGCTTCAAAACATGTATTTTCAGTGAAATCTCGGTATTGAAATGTTACGTGGAATGCAATACCTTGTCTACCAACTATGTACGTGCTAGAGAAAGTCATAAGCTTTTTTAAGATCAGTTTGTAGAATGATATAAAAAGTAAACATAACGAGTAGAGAAAGTCATGTAAATGAAACCCATCACATTTTTTGCTTGTACAAATATAATAAAAACAGAAATCTGGTAATTGTAATTATTTTATAGGGAGAGTCCCTATTGTTGTGGCATTAACGCCGTATACAACGTAATGGTGTTCAGTGGCAAATATTGTGCACTTATTTCATGCGGAACCAGAATTCGATATAGCGGCGATTTCAGTGAACCACATCGTGGTTGGAGGTGGGACCGTCAGTCCGGTGGGACCAACAACACATTTTTTGATACTCCCCCACCCTCTTTCCCTCTAGAGCAAGGCCACAGCTCGTTCCCTTGCGGTTTTAACATCCGTTGTTCAGTGTGCGTAACGTATCCCTCGGGGTGTGTTTAGAGACACACATTGGTTACGTAGCATTTGTTCCCAGTTTAATAATTCTATATCTACCCTTTCTCCACATGAAAGAAGCTAATACACAACATCAGGGTTCTAGGTTATTTTAGGTCTCTAGGGACCAGAGTATTTCTTCTTATTTTGCCAAAAGCAGTCCATAAGACTGTTCCTTTTTCATAGGAATTCTCTGCCCTGGAGATACGCACATAGTAAAGGTATTTTATGCTCCTGTGTTGAAACATGCAGAACTCTGCAACACCTCCAGCAATTGGCGTCCTAAGTGATGCAAACTTGTTACTATGAACCCGGGGCTATTTCTGTGCTGTATGATCAGAACATGTCTCCAAAAAATACTATTTAAATTAAAGGAAACCTTATTTTCATTTTAACTTTAAATTATAAATCTGGGTACATATACAAACGCAAATGGAAATCACCTAATCACCATGTTAATTAGTTATATTCATGTGTTTAATTTCTTATACAGATGCTAAATACTTTTATAGCCATTGTCTTATCTAAAACTTCCAGTCCTTAATATATCATGCTCTGACCAAACAATGAAGGATTTAAAACGGAAACTTCCTGCAAAGACGAGTCATTTAGTAGCTACAAGTTCAGTGTTTTTCAGAATTAATGCGCCATCAATTGGTTGTAAAAAAACTTTTGCATTTTCAGGCATGTTAACTGCCATTCCTATAAAGGATTTGTTTTGTAAACATAAATCATTTTTGCAATCATTACATGAATTATGAAGTCATCCAAGGATTTTTTAAAATACAAGCTGTATTTTATATCTGTTTTCCATATCGCTGGGATTCATTTTGAGATAACCAGTACAAACAAATTAGAAATGTTATATGATTGAGTAGTTTTATTTTGTTTCATTTTGTTGTTTAGTTTTACGAAGTAGTAGCTACTTGTTCTTAATTTATGTGAAGTGTTTCTTTTGAAAAATCTAGTACAAAACTCTGCACCAGAAAATGTTTTGTAATTTTAGATTTTGGATAAATAACTGATAGCAATGTATTGTATAATGAGCTAGTCTACGGTTGCCGTTGTAGGGGAGAAAATGTTTTACTCTTCCCTCTGTTTTTCCTTCTTCGGTTTGCCTTTCACATAACGTCGCCGCATGTCCCGCTACCCGCAACACACGAAGTTGGAGCTAGAAAAAGGGAAAATGACACCGAATGTCACATAACGGTAAGCCTGGGCTAGTCTGAAGCCATAAATGTCTGCTTGCTTGAGTTTGCTTGTGTATATATGTGACCTTATCACCCAAGTATCACTGGACTGATTGTCATAAAACTTTGTGTATATAGCGGGTGCCTAACCACTTGAAATTTGGGAGCCGCAATCTAAGGGCCAAACCTTGAATGCAGCGGCGTTTAATTCCGCATATTGCAAATTAAAATAAAGCCTTAGTACATCCTAATAGTATTTTAATTGCCAAAAATGTAGATCATAGACCGCGATTCGTTGAATGGATACATCAATGAACATTTTTATAGAACACAAATTACATTGGACTTCGGGGTTCATTTGGAGCTGACAGCTGCTTGAAATCTGGTTAGCGACCAGTTAAGGCAGTCCTAACAAGTTCTCTTGAATGTTTGTCATTTAAACCAATTCATTACTTATATTTAATGAATTTAAGTGTTGAATACGATGACTCACACGAAAAGGTTATCTAACAATGGAGATAAGTCTCTTAGCTCATTATTTTAATTTTTAACTTCTGTTCAGGTACTTTTTTCAAATTTATTGTTTTAGTATTTCATCCTCCTTAAGCTCTAGAAGCTCCAACTCTACAACTGCAGAACCAACCACAATCGGCGTTGAAACAGGGCACTCATTTTTCGTTAAAGTCAACAAGAAAATAATTTTCGAAATAAAAAGAAACGATGATTAAATACTCTAAGATCAATAAATCTGTCACTCATTTTTCTGCCAAGTCATTTAATTCACATGTGTAATCTTCGGTTTTTACATCTATTTCATAAACATTTTTCAAGATTCTCTCTTTTTACTTTCTCTACTACGTATAGTAAGTAGGGGAAGTATTGTATTCCACCCAAAAATTCGATACCGAGATTTCACCGGAAATATATGTTTTGAGGTCCCCTTAATCCAAAAAAAGCATTTTGGAAACATGTCCGTGTGTGTCTGTGAACAGCATAACTCAGAAACTAACAGTTGGATAAACACCAAACTTGGTATTTAGGTTCAGTATCTTCCAGAGATGCGACACGAAGGTTTACAAGAAAATCCCTTCACCCCAGATTACCCTTTACATGGAAAATTTTTCGAAAATTTTAATTTTCTCAAAAATGGCTCTAACGATTTTGATTAAAATACCATATGTTTAAGATATTTTCATGAAAAATGAAATGTATAGCTCAAATTTTCTGAGAATGTCTCTTCATTGTGAACGACTTTTGCATAACTGGTAAACCATAAGAGATAGACAAAATTTTACTACACAAAAAATGTAGATCGCATTAAAATACACAATTTATGTCATATACATTTTTTTTGAGTGAACCATTTTCGAAATATTGCTTATTATTCCCTTAAATCTTCCAAACACTTATACTTTTTCTGAAATGGGAATTCGTTATTCATTTTTATTGTGGTAATGCAAAGAGAATGGAATACTCCACATAGCAACCAGCTCTTAAAATATTTGACTATCGCTTAAAACCTAGCAATTCCCCTTGCATCTACAAGAAAATTAGCAATAAGATTACCATCTCGATATCTCGATTAACATGAAGCATATGGAGAATAAGCGTTTGTAAAAATAGTTTGTACAAGAGTAGAGAAAGTCATGTGAGTGTAACACATCAGATTTTTATTATAGAAGTGAAGTGAGTACATATTTTAGACTCAATATATTTCTGAAAGTCTTACTCTACTTTGGGAGCTGAATACATCTATGCTAGATCTGAAATAAGTTTATTTTGAACTTGTAATAAAAGATTTATTGACTGTATATGTTGAATAACATTTGCGAAAAAGTCATGTCTAATAACCACTGTGAGTCATCAAGTTCAGGAGAATATTTGGCCCTTTCTTTAAGGAATGCTTTCAAAAGGTAAAAACTTATTGAGAACTATACTTACAAATAGTCATTTTACTATGGAATACCACGATGCATCAACAGGCTACTCATCGTTGCCAATTTCATCTATGAAAGATTTGAAGTGGCGTTTATTTTGACTTGGAGCGGATGTAGTTATCAGTTCTCAAAACCATTTCCATAGCATGTTCATATTTAACGGTTTTGTCAAATATGCCATATGTCTGTCAAAGTTGAAGCAATAACAAAAATCTTACATTAGTTCACTATTTCAGTGTCAAAATATTCTTGGAGTCGCGCTGTGGCCACCCCTTGTATATAAAACATACATTCTTACTTAGGAAATACACAATGCAGCTTAATTGCTTTTTCCAATGAGATGGTTCTTTTTTAATGAGGTACAAAGTCAAAAAGTCGAAATATCTCATTATTGCTGAGTTTTGAGAAAAATGCTACACACTAAAAGTTTATAACCGTAACTCTTCTAGCAAGTTTCTTTATTTACAAACATTTTATAGGGTGAATCGATGTAGGTCGGTGAGGCCTGGCACGAAGTTGGCGTTCCAAAACATCCTAAAGGCGTACTAGGCCAGTCCATCACAGGGATGTTATTGTCGTGTAACCACTCCGCCATAGCCCGTGCAGTATGAGCAGGTGCTCGATCGTGTTGAAAGATGCAATCGCCATCCCCGAATTGCTCTTCAACAGTGGGAAGCAAGAAGGTGCTTAAAATATCAATGTCGGTCTGCGCTGTGATCATGCCACGCAAAACAACAAGGCGTGCAAGCCCCCCTCTAGGAAAAACACGACCACACCATAACACCACCACCACACCTCCGAATTTCACTGTTTGGAACTACACACGTGGCAGATGATGTTCACCGGGCATTCGCCATACCCACACCTTGCCATCGGATCGCCACATTGTGTACCGTGATTCGTCACTCCACACAACGTATTGCCACTGTTCAATCGTGTAATGTTGACGCTCCTTGCACCAAGCGAGGCGTCGTTTGGCATTTTCTTGCGTGATGTGTGGCTTATGAGCATCCGCTCGACCATGGAATCCAAGGTTTCTCACCTCATGCCTAACTGTCATAGTACTTGAAGTGGATCCCGATGCAGTTTGGAATTCCTGTGTGATAGTCTGGATAGATGTCTGCCTATTACACTTTACGACCCTCTTCAAATGTCGGCGGTCTCTGTCAGTCAACAGACGAGGTCGGCCTGTACGCTTTTGTGCTGTACATGTCCCTTCACGTTTCCACTTCACTATCACATCAGAAACAGTGGACCTAGGGATGTTTAAGAGTGTGGAAATCCCGCGTACAGACTTCTGACACAAGTGACACCCAATCACCTGACCACGTTCGAAGTCCGTGAGTTCCACGGATCGTCCCATTCTGCTGTTTCACGATGTCTAATGACTACTGAGGTCGCGGATAATGAATACCAGGTGGCAGCACAATGCACCTAAGATGAAAAACGTATGTTTGAGGGGGTGTCCGGATACTTTTGATCACATAGTGTATATATGTGTATGTGGGTGTGTGAATGTAAGAAAATCTCAGATACCACTCAATCGATTTTGATACTTCTTCCACCATTGAAAACCCTATTTGTACTGATGAACATGGGTCATAAAGCACCTATTTTCAATCCATAAATAAAAACCTGGTAAGTCACATTCACATGGCTTTCTCTACATGCTATCATTTAATTTTATATGGCTTCTACAAACTATTCCTGCGAAAACTTATTTTTCCATCCACTTCATGTTAATCGAAATAAATCTTTGAAGAAATCGTTTTATTACACATTTCGCTGTAGGTACATGAGGGATGCAGGAAGCCGAATCAATATTCAGATTTTAAAAGCGTTCACCACAACCTGGCCTTTAAATTAAATATTCTTTCAATTACATCGCGAGAAGCAGTTGAATATCGACAGCAGCTAAAAAATAACAAAGGTATTAAAAATGCAAACAAATAATAACGGATATCTCGGAGACGGCTGATGATACAAAAAAAATTATTTGTAATAAGTTGTATATTTTAAAGAGATCTGTATGTTTTGGCTAAAAGGTTTTCGTCTATCTTACAGTTTATACAAAATTATACAAAATTTCTTTCGAATGAAGAGGATTTCACAGATTCTCAGAAAATTCAAGATATGCATTTTATTTGCCATGTAATTATCTTAAATGTGGGTAATTTATGGTAATGTATTAAACTACGAGGGCTGATCAACAAAGACTGAGACTGATTTTGTTTCACAGATGTTTATTACTCCAATTTTCAATGTTTACATGATCTTTTTCAAAGTAGTCCCCTCCTACATCAATGCACTTTTTATAACGTCTCTGCCAGTCCTTGAACACGTGCTGCAGACCATTCTTTGTCAGGTCCTTGAGAATCGCCTCACGATTCTTGAGCACTGCTTCAGAGTTCTCAAATCGAATACCCCTTAGCTTTGCCTTTAGTGATGAGAATAAAAAAAAGTCACAGGGTGCAAGATCGGGGCTATAAGGTGGATGTGGTATACAGGTAATGTTGAATCGACCCAGAAACTGCACGACTTGATTTGCGACGTGAGGCCGTGCATTGTCATGATGAAGTCGCCACCCAGTCCGAGAACGCTCTGGTCGTTTCATTGCAATGTGCTTCCTCAGTGTAGCCAATACTGACGTGTAGTATGCTGCTGTAACAGTAGTGTGAGGGGGAACTTCATGCTGGTAAATCATTCCATTACAGTCAAAAAATGTGATCACCATCACTTTCCCTGCAGATGGAACAACTTTTGCCTTTTTTGGTGTTGGAGAACCTGGCGATTTCCACACTGTGCTGGCTTGTTTTCCTTCAGGATCATAATGATGCAGCCATGACTCATCACCGGTGATAATCGATTTAAAAAATGCTTCACCTCCATTGTCTGGTATGCGAAATGCACGTAGGGTCTACAAAATAGAGCATTACTACCAACCTACCAATACGAGAGTGCTACCGCCTACCAATATTATACATAAAAACCCGCTCTTTCCAAATATTTATGTTAGAGATACGAAACTATCACGTAATCTACAGGAAAAAATCAGTCTCAGTCTTTGTTGATCAGCCCTCGTATATGGTAAATGTATAAATATTTATTTAGTAATAAAAAGTATATCTTGAATTTTCTGAGGATAGCTTGTGAAGATTCCTTCATTCTGAATGACTTCTGTATAACTGGTAAACCATATGATTTGCACAAAATCTTACTGTACAAAAATACAGGGCTGTTCTAAGTGCACAATTTATGTCCAACAGAATTGTTTGCGGCGTTAACCATTTCCAAGATATTTTTGATTGAATTGAATCCACTATTTTCCACCACATACCCTATTTTTCGATACTTATACTCGATACCGATGCTGATTTTTGAGCACCGATACTCGATACTCACTTTATAACAAATCTGTAAATGCGATAGCTTGTTCACTGAAATATGTTCTTGTTAGTAGTTTTCGTGCATAAACGCGTGTAATCAATTTTGTGTTGCATACTAATTCCAAAATTTGACATTCTCAAATTGGCAGCAATATTTTATCTTGATAATGCGAGCGGGATGGCTCAGGCGGTAGCGCCTAAGACCTGCTTTCGGGAGGTCCCGGGTTCAAACACTCGGAGCCGACCAATCTGACCGAAGTTTTTCTTGCGGTTTTCTTCGGTCGCTAGTGGAACGCTGGGTTGGTTAATTTGATCCGCGAATTTTCCTATCATCCCTTTCATAACTACATGTCATTTCCTTCTTCACCGCCGTACTAGGCATTGTGCTGATCACCCATCATAGATATGATCACCCATCCTATGATCTAGAGTTTGCTTGCTCCTCGACAGACCCAGGACATTGGCTGTAAGTCCTTGTGGGTGCAATCCTACAAAGAGGAGGTCAGTAAAGAAGAAAAAGATAATTCCACAGGTTATATATCCCCTATTGTTAGTCAAGACTAATAATAATAATAATAATAATAAATAACTTCTTTGCTCATCTTTATGCGACTATATTGTGTGCTGAAAACTTTCTTTTAAAGGATTTTATATCCGTATTATGGAAATTAGTCGTACGGCACGCTCGTGACCCGAGTTCGACTTGCGTAAATACAAACTAACAGATGGAAGGAAAGAACAAATATTTCCATGCATTGTATTATCTCAAGCCATAACTCTTTAATCCACGTATTATTTATCTACATATGCCACTCGTCCTCTAATTCCCAAACCTGCCTTTCAACGGCAACAAACAAACGACACCCGACAGCCGTGATCATTAATGCGATACGAAATGGACTGGCCATCCATTCAAAGTCAAACGTCGTGAGTTTGAGTCCTAGTGACTGCATCAAATGTGCCTATGGTAAAGGACGGGAGGACCCAAGTAAAATAATTGGTGTAATGGCACGCTTGGATGCTGATGGGTTTAGATTTAACTGCAGCCCCATGCATTTTGCTTCTTTATATTTAAAAAAAATACATACAGTCTTACTGCAGGTTAGCATAATATGAAATTAGCCTCAAAAAAACTTCAAAATATTCTAAAAGTAAATTCTTAATATGCATGTTGAACATCTACAAAGCAGCGCATTTAAGGCTTAAGTTCTGATTTGTTTCTACTAGATTCACAGATTCTGGTAACCGGAGTAGGTAAAATAATGACTGAGAATGAGTCACCAAGCCCCGCTATTGCACACTGATACCCAACCTTAAGCAAAATAGGGGAGGACGGATTTACCCCCACGCAATGCTCGCGGAGCTATGACGTATGCTCCTGGGAATCACAAACTCTGTTTGGTTACCTTGGAAAGTGTCAATGCGATCGCCGTCAGATGAGTGAAGGGGAAATGCTTCATAACACAAAACGAAAGAGGTGGGTTGAAGCGACAATGTGACGTCATTAGCTCATAAGAGAAGTGGCTGGGCTTTGCTGCTATTGCGGACGCTAAATCAGCTGACGCACTAAAGTATTACTTAATGCTGCATGTTACATAAGTAACTCTACTCCTACCCCTATTATTTTGCATGTTTTCATTTAGACACAAGCGGGTTCAAACCCGGCGGAGGGCGATGGATTTTTCGGGCGTAGATTTACGGCACGTAAAAGAACCTCAAGCCTGATAAAGAGGTCTCTGAGCAAAATCACCGGTCTTTCACGCCCAATATAGAATGGGACGCTAAGGACCAAGCACTTAAAGAGCGCCATAGATTAAACGCTATTTATTTACTTAATTAATAACTTATTTAGACACAACAGTCTATGGAATGTTGCATGCAACGCAGTCAAGGTCTATCAGTAACTATAATACATCAACTCTTTGGCAACTCTATAGTCCCTGCAAATTATTGCGAGGCAATAACGTGAAATCTCGACTCCTTTCATTCCTTAATATAGCATAAACTTAAACGCAACAATTTTCAATAATGCAAAACTTAACAATGTAAAAGTATAAAAGATTTATTTCAAAATATTAGATATACACCACTATACTTAGAGTTACGAGGGTATCTGTTATCAAGTGTATGGGGGTCCCATCCCTAGATTGAATTTTCGAATACTTATACTTTTTTCAAGTAGTAAATCCTTATCATTTTTTCTTGTAGTCATGCAAATAACATCAAATTTCAAAGTCATCACATAGCATCTCGCCTTTTTAAAAATCTGATGTGTTACACTCACATGACTTTCTCTACTCCTGTACAAACCATTTTTACAAACTCTTATTCTCCATCTATTTCATATTAATCGAGATAAACATTTGCAGAAACGATCTTTTGACATGCAAAGAGAATTACATTTTACACATAGCGACCAGTTCTAAAAATATTTCACTATCGCTTAAGGCGTACTATGTTCCCCTTGTTTTGTAATTGCAAGGGCAATATAGAAATGCAGTAGCATTTAAGCATCAACATATATCTTAATAGCTGGTTACTAGATGCAGCACCATTCTCTTTGCCACAGATCAATACTCTTTGCATATCCAAGACAAAAAAAAATGAATAACAAAATTCCATTTGAGAAAATAAGTATTGAAAAAATTAAGGGAATAACAAGCAATATCTCGAAAATGGTTCACTCAACAACAAAAAATGTATATGACATAAATTTTGTATTTTAACGCGATCTAAATTTTTTGTGTAGTAAAAGTTTGTCTATCTCTTATGGTTTACCAGTTATGCAAAAGTCGTTCACAATGAAGAATACTTTTGGAGACATTCCCAGAAAATTCGAGATATACATTTTATTTGGTATGAAAATATCTTAAACATATGATATTTCAATCAAAATCGTTAGAGCCATTCTTGAGAAAATTAAAATTTTCGAAAAATGTTCCATGTAAAGAGTAATCTGGGGTGGGGGATTTTCTAGAAAACCTCTGTGTCGCATCTCTGGAAGATACTGAACCTAAATACCAAGTTTGGTGTTTATCCGACTGTTCGTTTCTGAGTTATGCTGTTCACAGACACACACACACGGACATGTTTCCAAAAATGCTTCTTTTTGGATTCATGGGTCTCAAAACATGTATTTCCGGTGAAATCTCGGTATCGAATTTTTGGGTGGAATACAATACTTCCCCTACTTACTATACGTAGTAGAGAAAGTAAAAATCTGACTATCGCTTTAGCCTACTGTATTCTTCTTATACCTACAACGATGCTTCTTTTTCTTTTTCCATTTATATGCCACCTTTAACATCTAAGGTCATATTGGCGGTTTTGCCTTTGGAACAATTGCTCATCAGCAATGATGCACGCTCGTTTTACCATTGTGTATCTCTGTGTTTGTTTACGTTGGGTTTCTTTGTAAACATGAAATTCACACACACACACACATTTACTTTCTCCCATACTTCCAGACTCTAGAGAGGATGAGGAATAATCCTCGCTACAGAGAAATGCTTATCCTCCAGTCGGGCATCGAACCCGGGTCCTTTGGATTTGGAAGTAAAACGAAATGTGTGGATGTGTAATGAAAGTTTATATCGACTAACCAGAAGTTGATAGAAGAATAAGCTTTCTTAAGAAAGGTTTGTAGAAAGGGAAAGCCATGTGATTGCAATACATCAGATGTTTTGAAATACTCTTCCCAAATGGTTGATGAGTTTACAAAAACATAACTAATTTCTATCCTGAGCCAGTATTTCTCGTTTCCTCTTTCTTTACCTCGCCTGTCAAAATTACCAAGTGATTTTAGTCATCTCTCGATGCTATACCAATAAATTCTTTATTCAAAATAATAATTGTGTGTTCCTATATTCAAACATCCTCATAAAAATTGTGTTTATCCAAGCTCATGAACGAAATACTTGTGGTGTTGCACTGACCAATCAGTAGATCATACACTACCCTACTCTGAAATGGGGAGGGCATTATCTCGCGTATTCAAACTTCACTCATTATGGTTAGAGCACGTTCCTTCGCTTATCTCTTGACATAGCTCAATTACGCGAAGGACTGCACTTTGTTAACACAAACTGGTATTCGCACAATATTAAAGCGCATGTATATGCTGCACAGTGATGGAGTTCACAGTAAATAAATTGGTTCTGAAAAGGGAAAATCTTTAACAAAACTAATTTAATGTTTTAATCTAATCATCTGACGTTGATATGAAATGAATTGGTACCTTCCCTACTGCATACCTAAAGTAAGTAGAGGAAGTATTGCATTCTACTCAAAAATTCGATATCGCGATTTCACCCGAAATACACGTTTTAGCCCTCTGGATCTAAAACAAAATCTGATGTGATATATTCATATGACTTTTTCTACCCTCTATCGTTTTTAGTGAGTACACAAACTATTCTTACTAAAACTTATTTCTATCTACTACGTTATTTGCAGAAATAACTGCGTTATACATTTCGTTATAGATACAAAGGGAACAACGATAGTCAAATGTTTTAGAACTGGACGCTATATGCTGACCTTACAATTCCATACTGTTTCCACGCAATCGCGAGAAACCGCTGAATGTTGACAGGACTTTAACCGAATGACCAATAAATGAACAATTCGAACCATTAATAACAGATATCCAATAAATGCCTTTGCCTCAAAAAACATATTTGAATAAATTCTATGTTTTAAAGAGAGCTACATTTTTTGTGTAGTACGTTTTCGTCTATCGCTTAACGTTTACCGGTTATACAAGATTATACAAAATTCCTTCCGAATGAAGAGATCTTACTAGGCTATTCCCAGAAAATTCAAGATATAGGTTTTATTTGTCATGTAAATATATGTTATGTATGGTAGTTGAATCAAAATTGGTTGTCATTTCTTAGAAAATCAAAATTTTCGAAAAATGCTCCATGCAAAGGGTAGTTTGGGTTGGGAATTTTCTTGAAAATATTTGCGTCCCAGCTTTGGAAGATACTGAACTTAAATAACAAGTCTGGTATTTATCCAACTTTTCGTTTTTGAGTTATGCTGTTTACAGAAACACACACATACACACATGTCCGTACACATTTTTCCAAAAATAATTTTTATTCAGGGGGCGTCAAAACATGTATTTCCGGTAAAATCTCGGTATAAAATTTTTGGGTGGAATGCAATATCTTCTCTACCTACACGTTAGGTACATGGTAGAGAAAGTAAAATGTATTGTTATGAAAACGTGTGTGTCTGTATAGCATAATTCAAAAATTTTATGTATTGCACTCACATGACTTTCTCTACTCTTGTACAAACTTTTTATACAAACACTTATTCTCCATCTACTTCATGTTAATCGAGATAAACATTTTCAGAAACTTATTGCTAATTTTTTGTAGGTGCAAAGAGAATACGGTAGGCTTTAAGGCTAAGCCATAGTCAAATCTTTTAAGAGCTGGTTGCTATATTGAACATTCCATTCTCTTTGCAAGTCCAGGACATAAAAAAATCTGATGTGGTACATTTACATGACTTTCTCTACCCTCTATCATTTATTAGTGGGTACACAAACTATTTTTACTAAATCTTATTTTCCTATCTACTACATTTTAATTCAAATAAATCGTTGCATAAATAGCCACATTACACATTTGGTAACAGATTCAAAGGAAACAGCGATAGTCATATGTTTAAGAACTGGACACTATACACTGATCTTAAAATTCCATACTGTTTCCATGCAATCGCGTGAAATAACTGAATGCTGAAAGGACTTTAAAGAATGACCAAGTAATGAACAATTCGAACCTTTAATAACGAATATCTCAGAAATGGCTTATGGCACAAAACAACTTATTTTAAGTAAATTGTGGTTTTAAAGAGATCTACATTTTTGGTGCAGTACGTTTTCGTCTGTCGCTTAACGTTTAGCAGTTGTACAAGATATACAAAATTTCTTTCAACTGAAGTGGACTTCACAAGCATTCCCAGAAAACTCAAGATATAGTTTTATTTTTCATGTAAATAGCTTTAATATATTGTATTTTAATCAAAATCGTTAGAGCTATTTTTAGAAAATAAACAATTTCGAAAAATGTTCCACATAAAGGGTACCTTAGGTAGGGGATTTTCTTGAAAATCGTCGTGCCGCATCCTTGGAAGGTACTGAACCTAAATACCAAGTTGGTATTTATCCGAATTTTCGTTTTTGAGTTATGCTGTTCACGGACACACATTCAGATTGTCTGACTGAGACGCACGCGCACGCACCTTTTTCTAAAATGCTTTTTTATTTAGGGGGGTCTCAAAACATGTATTTTCGGTGAAATCTCGGTATTGAATTTTTAGGTGGAACGCAATACTTCCCCTACTTACCTACTATATGTAGTAGGGAAAGTAAAAACACGAATAACGAATTCCCATTTGACCAAAAGTAAAAGTATTGGAAAACTCAAGCAAATAGCAGGAATATCTCGAAATGGTTCACACTCAACAACAACAAAATGGTGACACAAAATGCGTGTTTTAATGAGAGTTTTGTCTCCCTCTTACGGTTTATTAGTTATGCAAAAAGTCATTCAGAATGAAGAGGACTTTTGGGCACATTCCCAGAAAATTTAAGATATAAATTTCATTTGCCATGAAAATATCTTAAACATATGATACTTTAATCAAAATCGTTACAGCCATTTTCGATAAAATCAAAATTTTCGAAATATGTTCCATGTAAAGGGTAGTCTGGGGTGGGAGGATTTTCTTGAAAATCTTCGTGTCGCATCCTTGGAAGATTCTAAACTCAAATATCAAGTTTGGTATTTATCCGACCTTTTGTTTTTGAGTTGTGCTGTTCACAGATACACAGGCACACAAACACACACACACACACACATACACACATACGGACATGTTTCCAAAAATTCTTTGTTTGGATTCTGTGCACCTCAAAACATGTATTCCCGGTGAAATCTCGGTATCGAAATTTTTGGTGGAACACAATCCTTCCCCTACTTAGTATACGTAGTAGAGAAAGTAAAAACCTTCCCAAACTACTATTCACATGGAAAATGTTTCGTTATTTTTAATTTTCTCAAGAATGTCTAACGATTTTGTTTAAACTATTATATATGTATGTTGGAGGTATTTGCATGGAAAAAACTAGAATGTATATCTTCTTTTCTTTTTTTTTGTATTTGTACTTGTATTTATTGGTTTAGCTGAATGAAGACACATGTGGGATTGACGTTCAGCCCAGGCTCATTGCCTCTCCCACTAATGAAAACGTATAACATTCACAACTTTTTTTCTTACTTATAATTACTAACTTTTGAACTAACTTACTAACTTGCTAACTTTGTTTCTTTTTACTGTCCATAACTTCTCACTTTGTTCATAAACACTCCACCCTTCTCATAATCCTTCATAAATATTTCCTTCACTGCAATATTCGGGTCAACCATTTGTTCCTCATCTGTTCTTCCCTCCATTGTTAGTGGCCCTACATTTAAACAGTATTGTTCTCCACATAAAGGACATTAGTTTGGTTCTATTTCCATCCTCGATCCTTTTAACCTCCACAATCCTGATCTTGCCCATGCTATACTTTCTCTTGCTTCCACGCCTGTTTTTTTCTACATGTTGACTCCCATGTTCGCTCCCTTCCTATCTCCCCTTAGCCTATGTGCACTTAATCTAGACCAGGCCCACCCTTCTCTTACTAACCTATTACCTACCTTCCCCGTCCACCTTTAATTGTCTATATAGTTCCAAGCTTTTCTTTCCTTCCTGAATTTGAAATAATTCTTGTTTCTCTATATCTTCCACTCTGTTCCTCACTTCTTTCCAGAAACCTTTAACTAACCTCTCTCTCTCACCCCATAAGTTAATCGTTCCTATTTTCTGTAGAATTCACCTTATTCCTTAAGCCCAGTTCATTCCAACACTGGATTTTTCTTGGATTATTAAACATTACCTCAAGATATTATGCTCGTCCAATGATTTCAATCTATGCCAATATTTAAGTATCCTTTCTACTATCATGCCATTGCTACCTACTCTTCCCAACTCCAACATTGCTGCTCCATTAGGTGATGAAATAGATAAACCTAACATACATTTACAGAACGATCTATGTACTTTATCAATCATCTCCCATCCTTTGTCAGTTCCCCAAATCTCTGATCCATAGAGCATTTTTGCTTCAACTACAGCTTTGTAAACCCCTTCCAACCATTTAATTTGAATATCTGGTACTTTCTTTAAGCATATTCTTATAGTAGTCATTGCTAATCAACAGGAAGTACTTAGAAAAATAAGCTTTTGTATGAATAATTTGAGGACGAGTGAATCGAGAAAGTCATGTGAATGCAACCATCAGATTTTCCGTTAATGAATACTCCAAAAAGTTAAGTTAAATGCTCTTTATTAATATGTTATCACTTAATCCTTAAAAGACGTTCCTTGCATGTGTTAGTCTGCTTTTATTTCTTTCTTTAATATCCATTACAGTTATATTCGTTGTTTTCCTCCAGTGACAGGTGAGGAATACTGTGTGGTGGAACAGTTTTAGTCAATAACAGTAGGGAAACGGGTTACATTTGGAGTGAGGTTAAAAGAAACAACATTTGGTTCACGTGTATCATAGACCCGTGGGGGACCTTGTAACCCCTATCGGGCGCGTCCCTCGGGTGGCCAATGTGGGATCTCACTTTAATGGCTTTAATAATAAATTACCCGTATTTCGGCAGATATGTGGCACAATAAACTGAAGTCTAAAAACTAAAGCCAGAAAAGAAATGAAGTTTTGTAAGGTAATGGCTGTACCTGCCTTTCTATATGGATCTGAAACATGGACAATAACTTATAGCTGACAAGAAGAAGACATGCACCGGCTGCCGAAATTGGATTCCTAAGATCAGTAAAAGGGTGTGCTCTTTTAGATAAAATCTCAAATTAAACAATTAGGGAAGAATTAGAGATACCTTCTGAAAGAAAAAATTACAAATTACAGAATGTCACCCAGGATCCCAGGAGAGGATTCCCAGAAAGGTATTTACTATAGGTGTAAAGGAAGAAGATATCCGAGAAGATTAAGAAAACTATGGTCAGACATATTTTGAAGCCCGAACAGGTATTCTTACCTAGTGCTTGAGGTGAAGAAGAAATTTATCACAGAAGGAAAACGTCAGTTGTTTTATACATAAATACTTTCAAGAAGCATTATATCCCCTAAACATATTGTTTACAACAAAACTGAGAGATCAAGACCGAAATTAATATCAGGAAACTGGATAAGACTGAAGGTAGTTATGTGCACTAAAAATCAGCCAAACATACCTCACCATCCTATCTTAGCGTAGAAGCGAATGGAGTGGCGCCGCGGTAATGTGGGACTCACATTCGGCAGGACCCGGGTTCAATCGCCGGCGGCCGCCTACTCTGACTCATGGGTTCTTCGTGATTTCTCCGGGTCGACAGGTGAATGCTAGGGTGGTTCCTCTTCTGCCAAGAATTTCTTGCCCTCATTTCCTGTACTCACCAACTCCTTCATTGTCATCTGAAATCATCACTCACCACCGCCGTCAATTCCGCCAACTCCGATTATCATCTCCGCCGACTCGCCACCATTTAATCAGGTCTACAGGATCTCCACATCATCACCGCTGCCTTCTCCACTGCCTTCAACACTTTCACAACCAGCTGCCTGCAGCGACTTGACACCACAGACACAACTATCAATACCCTGGAAGAAGTCATCACCTGCCTGCCACAAAACTCACCCCGCCAGCTCCGATAGATTCTCTGGAGGAGTTTAGGCGTACGCTGACTGGCCTTGCTGATCTCATACGAGTCCTGCTCACGACGACGGCCGAATGGACTTCGGTGCTAGCCGACCTGAAGAGTGAACAGGAACAACTGCGGAACTACATGCCTGCAGAAGGCTTTCCTTGGACGTATGGGACTAGATACCAACGACAAAACTGAGTGCATCTCTCGAGAGGTGCTCAAGAAATCTTTAAATACATTTAATAAAGAAGTACATACATCCCTATCCATTTCCGATCCACTCCCCGCAGTGGCACGGTCATGGCTGTCACCTGGACATTTCCTTCACCCACTGCCAGCGCAATAAGCTGGCAGTTACCTTTCTGCACTAACGGGGGTGCACAGGCGGATCCCCAATACCTTTCCTCACTTCTCCTGTCAGTTCCTCTCCTTAACTTCACCTTTCTATTCCCGTCACTGACCCAAAAAAATGTGGGCCCCACCAGGGGGGATTGCGGGAGTTAGGAGGCTGAGGGTGGGGCCTGGCGGCATCGGATGCCTTCGAACTGGAAACGTTAGGTATCTCGTCCATGTTTGCGCCCGTCGTCATCCGGATCTGGTTGCCCTTCGGGTCTCTCCTCCAGGGGTCACGGTAGAAGCAAAAAGGACCGCTGTGGCCTGCTTGCGGTGCTCTGCCCCGGTTGCGGGGGCCCTCCGTTCGTCCGTACCTTTACATTTACTTTCCCCATAAAGTAGGGCAGGAGCGGCAAGTATGGAACACGCAAATAATTTGTGCTTCTTCATTTCTGTCTGGTTATCCATTTGCCTTCAACATGCTGCTAGTTTGTGTCATGCGAGTTGTATATTTAGTGATTCGACAAATGGAGGAGTCTTGCTTCCCTTGTATCAGGTTTAACACAAGGGAAGTCTTATTGCTATGGAATACCCCCTTTCATGTGACATTCCTCTATAAGCTTTCGATCGCTTACGTATGGTAAGAAAAGAAAATTGTAGACTACAGCGTTGTTACCAACGGTCCATTCTGCTAAAGGAATTACACTCCGAAAAGACTGAATATTATAATACACCAAAGATTTGATACGAAATTATGAGTTACCTTAACTAAGAATGACCATTTTAGCTATAAGTTGCACGGGAGTGCGGCTCATAGAAGCCAAGAGGACCTTCGAGTAGATTGCCCTTTATTACGCTCCATTTTAACGACTGGACAAGTCCGAGCCAAAATGCGAAGTGTAGAATTAAAATCAGTCTAAGCCAGTATAAAGCAGACCATTCTTGAAGTTTCCGTTTGAATTGTTTGCACTTCACAGCATTAATGGCGGACTTCCAAAAGTAATCCCATTCTATATATACATATGTATATGCGTGAGCGTGTATGAGTGTTTTTACATGTTAAAGGTTTTGTTTGTTTTCTTGTTTGCTTAAATTTGTTCAAACTATTTGAATTAAAGTGTCACAATTAGAGATAATGCATAAAATAAAATGTGCACGTTAAATTTCCATTATTAAATGACTGTGAAATCCTTGTCATTCTCATTGAATTGTATGTGATGAAAAACCATAAGAGACAGAAAAAATCTGATGTGATACATTCACATATGATTTACTCTACCCTCTATAGTTTATTAGTGCGTGTACAAACTATTCTTATTAAAGCAGTTAATGCACTGTGGTTTTTAACCTCACCAAAAATATCATTATTTTGAGTCAAAGAAACAGCAATCTCTTTGCCTGCTTTCACGGAAGCACACTTCTTAACGTTAAAATTAGTTTTCTTACTAGGCATAATGAAAATTCTTAAAATGTAAGTAACAAAAACAAATAACAGAAACTGAGAACACTTGAAAAGGTACTATAATAAATAATAAGATATGAATTATTAAAATGAAACAGTCTAAACAAAATTGGTTCAATCAGCACTCCTTCGAAACAAAAGCCGCTGAAAGAAGATTCACAAAGAAGATTTTTATAAAATTACCATAGATGTTTATATTAGTTCACAAAATCGCAGTAATTGTGTGTTTTAATTAACTCTACAGTTCTTCTGAAGTAAAGTTTTTCTAACTGTTATGGTTTTCTAGTAATACAAATTTATATAAAGTTTCTTCCAAATGAGGTGGACTTGATAGGCTTTTCCAGAAAATTCAAGATATACATTTTATTTGCAATGTAAATACTTTTAAAGTATGGTATTTCAATCGAAATCGTTAGAGCCATTCTTTAAAAAATCAAAATTTTCTAAACATCTTCCATATAAAGGGTAGTTGGATTGGAAGGATTTTCTTGAAAATCTTCATCGCATCTTTGAAAGCTACTGAACTTAAATACCAAGTTTGATATTTACTCGACTTTTCTTTTTAGAATTATGCTGTTCACAGACACACACATACAGCAACCATTTTCTAAAAATGCTTTATTTTTTTTATTCAGAGGGCCTCAAAATATATATTTCCGACGAAATCTCGGTATCTAATTTTTGGGTGGAATACAATACTTCGCCTACTTGCTATACGTAGTAGAGAAAGTAAAAATGAAGGGTCCATTAAAATATAAAATTTACGTAAAATAATTTTTAATATTAGACGTTTCTGAAATATTCATCGTAAGTTAGCCTTTACCCGGTTAAGATTTTCTTTCCTTAAAGTCTGGGTAAGAGCCTTTGAATACTTTTTTTTCGCCTCAGTTCATCACTAATAAAGTGCAACGTGTTATAAACAGCTGAGTGAAGTATCCGATTTCGCATATAACCAAAACCATGCTGCCCAATTTAAATCCATTTTTATTTACCTACTAAGTATTTGCAGTAAGTAGAGGAAGTATTGTACTCCACACAAACATTCGAGGTCGAGATTTCACCAGGAATACATGTTTTGAGACTTTTAACCAAAAAAGCACTTTTACTTATTCTACGTAGTAAAGTAAGTAGAGGAAGTATTGAATTCCACCCAAAAATTTTACACCAAGATTTCACCGGAAATAAACGTTTTGAGACTCCCTGAATCCAAAAAAAAAACGTTTTTAGAAAAATGTTCGTGTGTGTGTCTGTGTGGATGTGTGTGTTGTGTTCAGAGAGTGAACAGCGTAATTCAAAAACGAAAAGTCGGATAAATACCAAATTTGGTATTTAGGTCCAGTATCTTTCAAAGATGCGACACGAAGATTTTAAAGGAAATTCCTCTACACCAGACCACCTTTTACATAGAAAATTTTTCGAAAATATTTCTTTTCTCAAAAATGGCTCTAACGATTTTGACTAAAATGTCATATATTTAAGATATTTTTATGACAAACGAAATGTATATCTTGAATTTTCTTGGAATATCGCCAGAAGTCCTCTTCATTCTGAAAGACTTTTGCATAGCTGGTAAACCGTAAGAGATAGACAAAAGTTTTACTGCACAAAAAAATGAAGACCTCGTTAAAACACAATTTATGTCACATACTTCTTTTCCCCTTTCTTTTTCTTTTTTTTTTTTTGTCAGGTTTTCCATTCCCGAGACAGTCCTTGTTATTTGTCTGAATTTTACAATAATTAAACTTTTTCTCAAATGGGAATTCGTTATTCCCTTTTTTTTATGTCCTGGATATGCAAAGAGAATGGAATGCTCCACATGACAACCAGCTCTTAAAATATTTGACTATCGCTTAAAACCTACCATATTCCTCTTGCACCTAAAGACAATTAGCAATGAGATAGTTTCTGGAATTGTTTGTGTTGATTAATATGAAGTACATGGAAAATAAGCGTTTGTAAAAATAGTTTGAACAAGAGTAGAGAAAGTTATGTGAGTGCAACACATTAGAATTATAGAAAAAGTCTCGTGTGTGTGCACGTATGTGTGTCTGCGTGAGAGAGAGAGAGAGAGAATAGTATAGCTCAAAAACGAAAAGTCGGTTAAATACCTAAAATGGTATTTAAGCTCAGGACCTTTCTAGGATGCGATACTGATTTTGAAGAAAATCCCAACAAACCAAACTATGTTTCCTTATTTTTATTCCCTCAATAAGGCTCTCACAATTTTGATTAAAATGCAATATATTTAACTATTTTCATAATAAAAACAAAATGTGTATCTTGAATTTTCTGGGAATTCCCCCTGAAGTTCTCTTTATTCTGAACCACTTTTGTACAATTGGTAAACCATAAGAAAGAAACAAAATCTTGTTACATAAAAGCACACAATGTGTGTCGAATAAAAAAATCGCACGTCCGAGATATTCTTTGTTATTGTTTGAATTTTCAGATGCTTTATGCTTTTCCCAACTACAAATCGTGTTCCTGCAAAGAGAACAAAATTTTAAAGTCATTGCATAGCGACCGACTTTGTAAAGATTTGACTATCGCCTTAGCTTATTGTATTCTTCTTACACCTACAACGATGAGTAATGTACGTTTATCTGTATTAACAAGATGTAGATAGAAAAATAAGCTTTTGCAAGAATAGTTTTAGAAGAGTAGGTAGATAAATTCATGTGAATGCAACCCATCATATTTTACTTTCTCTAACACGTGTGTAGTAGGTAGAGAAGGTATTTACTTAATATCGAGATTTCACCGGAAATATATGTTTTGAGATTTCTTGAATAAAATAAAATAAATTTTTATAAATACACTATGTGATCAAAAGTATCCGGACACCCCACAAACAAACGTTTTTCATCTTAGGTGCATTGTGCTGCCATCTACTGCCGGGTACTCATTATCCGCGACCTCAGTAGTCATTAGACATCGTGAAACAACAGAATGGGACGCTCCGTGGAACTCACGGACTTCGAACGTGGTCAGGTGATTGGGTGTCACTTGTGTCAGAAGTCTGTACGCGAGATTTCCACACTCCTAAACATCCCTAGATCCACCGTTTCTGATGTGATAGTGAAGTGGAAACGTGAAGGGACATGTACAGGCCGACCTCGTCTGTTGACTGACAGAGACCGCCGACATTTGAAGAGGGTCGTAAAGAGTAATAGGCAGACATCTATCGAGACCATCACACAGGAATTCCAAACTACCTCAGGATCCACTCCAAGACTATGACAGTTAGGCGTGAGGTGAGAAACCTTGGATTCCATGGTCGAGCGGCTGCTCATAAGCCACACATCACGCAGGAAAATGCCAAACGACGCCTCGCTTGGTGTAAGGAGCATCGACATTACACGATTGAACAGTGGCAAAACGTTGTGTAGAGTGACCAATCACGGTACATAATGTGGCGATAAGATGACAGGGTGTGGGTATGGCCAATGCCCGGTAAACGTCATCTGCCAGCGTGTGTAGTGCCAACAGTGAAATTCGGAGGTGGTGATAGTGGTGTTATGGTGTGGTCGTGTTTTTCCTGGAGGAGGCTTGCATCCCTTGTTGTTTTGCGTGGCACGATCACAGCGCTTTAAGTACCTTCTTGCTTCCCACTGTTGAAGAGCAATTCGGGGATAGCGATTGCATCTTTCAACACGATCGAGCACCTGTTCATACTGCACGGGCTGTGGCGGAGTGGTTACATGACAATAACATCCCTGTAATGGACTGGCCTACACAGTCCTGACTTGAATCCTATAGAACACCTTTGGGATGTTTTGGAACGCCGACTTCGTGCCAGGCCTCACCGAAATACATCGATACCTCTCCTCAGTTCCGCACTCCGTGAAGAATGGGCTGCCATTCCCCAAGAAACCTTCACCTGATTGAAAGTATGTCTGCGAGAGTAAACGCTGCCATCAAGGCAAAGGGTGGGCCAACACCATATTGATGGAGGGCGTCACGAACTTGTACGTCATTTTCAGCCAGGTGTCCGGATACTTTTGATCACGTAGTGTAGGTTTGTGTGTGTGTGTGTGTGTGTCTGTCTGTCTGTCTGTCTGTCTGTCTGTCTGTCTGTCTGTCTGTCTGTCTGTCTGTCTGACTGGCTGGCTGGCTGACTGTGAACAACACTACTCAGAAACTAAATGTCAGTTAAATACAGAACTTGACATTTAAGTTCAGCATCTTCCAACGTTGCGACACGAAGATTTTCAAGAAAATCCTCCCAACCCCACTAACCTTATGGAAAACTTTTCGTTATTTTTTATTTTCTCAAAAATGTCTCTAACGATTTTGATTAAAAAAACAAATATTTAAGGTACATGACAATTAAAGTGTATATCTTGAATTTTCTAGAAATAAAAGTGAACTTCTGTTCTTTCTGAATGACTTTCTTATAACTAATAAACCGTAAGAGATAGACAAAAACTTCCAATGTAGATCTCGTTAAAACACAATTTATGTGAAACATTTTTGTGGTGTTAACCATTTCCGAGATATTTTGTTATTGGTTTGAATTTTCAAATACTTATATTTTTCTCAAGTGGAAAGTCGCTATTCGTTTCTTCTCCCTCGTTGTCATGCAGAGAGCATGTAATCTCAAAGCTATCATATAGCAATCTTCTTTTTAAAAATCTGACTGTCGCTTTAGCCTAAATGTATTCTTATATGTACCTGCAACAAAATGAGTAAATGCGAAATAAATTTATCTCGTTTAACAAGAATATGTTTCTGTAAGAGTAGTTTGTAGAAGAGTGAGTAGAGAAATTCATGTGTATGTAGCACAAACTAAATCTGGTTATCTGGAATTAATTGTTCTTTCACACAAGCCGTGTGTTGGACAGGGTTGGAAAGGTAGAATCAGATGACTGAAAAATTCAATGTCATAGCCGTGGTTCAAATACTGTATTCTTCTTACACAAACAATTAAATGTATAAATGCGTAATGAAAGTTTATTTCTAATAACAAGAAGTAGTTAGAAGAATATATTTTTTGTAAGAATAGTTTGTAGAAGTGATTAGGAAAAGGTCATGTGAATGCAACACATCAGACTTTTTAATTTGAGTTACCAAGCACCGTAAGTCAAACTCTGTATTTGTTTGTTCCAGGGAGAAATTGCCTGGTAGGTTCTTTGAGCTCAACATCCACTATGGACTCTTTCTTGGAGGACAAGGTGATTTCTCGGAACTGTTCCTGGGCCATTTAGAGTACCTTCGAGGGTGCTTAGCTGATGTGCGGTATAACGGAGTCAACGTTCTGGCGCGAGCGCGGGAACGCCAGGGCCAGGTTGATGTCCAGGGCATCACCTGGACCTGTGCCCCGGAGTTCGACGCCACTGTTGACCGACACATCAGCTTCGTCGAAGATGGCGCTTTCATGGCCTTTCCCAATGGCATCACCCGGACAGGAGCAAGGTATGTTTTATCTTTTGACAATAAGTCCTAGGGAGTTTCCTCCGGAATACTATAATGTCCACGGCAGTGGTGGTAGCAGGAAAGTGGCAATGGTGGTGCTAATGGTTGTGATGGTAGTGATTGTGATAACTGGTGGTAGTAGTTGGTATAGTGTAGGTACAGAAATATACTACAGTACTATGAATGACAGGCACATGGCAGGTGAAGATGGATTTTAATTGAGGAACTTAGAAGCTCCGAGAGGAACAAAAAAACAGAAAAGCAACTGAGACAGTAACCATGGTTATATATGCCATATATACATTAATGTAAATTATAATGTAAAATAATATTAATAATCAAAATACTGGTTATAGAAATAGAAGTTAAGGCATAAGTTTTATGTATGTGCAAGTGTAGCTGGAGCTGTGGAACCCTTGTTAAAAGCCGACAAACATATCTTTATGTTAGAATTAGGGCCCAGGCAAAAAGGACTTGTAAGGGAAAGTCATAAAAGCCAGACCTTGAGTCTTTGTGAAATAGAAACGGCGACAAGCGAACACAACATATTTTTGTAGAGAGGTCACACGTTTGGTCGAACAATAGCCGGGTAAGTCATCTGGAAGGTTCCAAGCTGAACGAAGACAGACAATGAAATTTTAAGGAAGAATATGTTTAAAATCTTTAAGTACAGAAATGCTAGTTGTAGCGACCCCATCAGCCAGGGCGGTTGAGTATAAAGTGCTGCGATGTGAATAACATACATGTAAGCTCTCAGAAGCAGGCGTTATTAGTTACTTCTTATAATGTAGAGGAACGCTGAAATTTTATCAATTTAAAAGTCCATAGGAACGTGTGATAAGTACTACAATTATTTCTAGAGCACGTATAAAATACTTGATTGCTCAGCGACCGCAAGTTTGACGCCCCAACGTGGTAGGGCTCGACCCTTCTACAGCTCCAACTAACTTAAGCAACTGTCTAGCTTATTACTAAAACAGTAAATGCGTGTTCCATCAAATCATAGTGTTCTTTATGACTTAATCTATTGTTAGAGTTGTTACTTTTTACCTTCCTTCCCGTATCACACCCTGCAAAGTTATACAAGCTCTATCAAAAACCCAAATAACAGCAGCCGTGGTAGAAATAAAGATAAACTTTAAGAGTAACAACTAAAACACCAGATAATTATCAGTATCGCCATAGTTCATATATTAAATCATATATTAATATATCGGACATACTGCGAGTTATGCTCTCCCACCACGAGTATACCGCACAACCACACGTCAACTGCAATTTTACGTTTCTATAATATGCGCTGGAAAACACTTCAGATCTCAAGGTTTTGGTTTCTTCTCGTCATTTTAATTTTTAAGAAAAGTGAATGTGATGAATATAACAATTACAGTGCAATATACTTGGTTTTTGCCTTGCACATAAGATATGCATGATCGCTCACAAAACTTTGCAGAAGGTTTGATTTAGGAAACAATACTAATTTCGAAGAGGACGATCTTGTGTGTACAGGGTGGACCATTTAAGTTGACACTGTACAATATCTCCAAAACTAAGCGTTGTAGAAAGAAATGTATTTAATAAAACTTGGTTGATATTATAGGGGAAAATAAATGCCATTAGTCTTGTTTTATTTGGAGGACGTTGTGATGGTCATTTTAGGGTAAATTTAACTTTTTTTAATGGACCAACCTTTTTTATGTTATTTCTCACTCCTCATAAATACTAAACAACATTTGTATAAAGCACCTTCCAATTGTTTTTACACTAATGTAAATAGCAATGAAAATTCTGAATGACTGTACGAAGAGCGCAATGAATGGATCGTTATTTGAGGGTCAGTTACGTTTCGTAATTGAGAACCAACATTTTTTATTTTGTTTCCTTATTCCTCATCACAAAATAAACAGCTTGTTATAAACAATTTTCTAATAGAAAACAACATACAAATTGTAGGTTCCAATTTAAAAAAATTAAATTGACCCTAAAATTACCCTCACGACATCCTCCAAATAAAACACGACTAATGGCATTTACTTTTCCCATAATATCAAGCAACTTTTATCCAAGACATTTCTTTCTACAAAGCTTAGTTCTGGATATAATATACAGTCTCAACTTAATGGTCCACCCTGTATATGTAGATAATACTTTTATTATTAAACAGATTATGAAAACTATCGGGAATATGCAAATAACATCTTTATTGTTGAATAGATTATGAAAACTATCGGGAATTTAATTAAGAGACATACATATATAGCTCTTATGGACGAGCAGAAAAACCTTAATGGCGTTCAGAGAGACATATAACATCAAATATCAAAACAGGGATAATATTCACAACTCATAATGATAATAAAATGCTCCATTATTAAAGTAGTAATTAAAAACAATTTAATGTTTCTAAGGAAAAATTCATTAAATCATTCGACAGCTCCAATTCTTTTCATTATTTATAATGATAGCATAGTGAGCAAATCGAAACAAATAGCGAAAGCTAGTTTTAAAATACCAGGGGTTAAATATTTAAATATACATTTAATTTCCACTATTTATTTTTATTCAAAACTGCTAGTATCTCCTCAAAAAGTTAATCTTAAGCTTAATTAATGCAGCATGAAAATAACCGCTGGAAACGCATATTATGCAAATGTGGTATAATTAATATTACTTTTATAGAAGCAATTATATAGAAAGAGATCGTTTTTTAATCCTAGAAAGACATGACTGCACTTGTGATGCTCTATGGAGATGAGTTCTGAAGATTAATAAGAAAGTAAAGTACAGACCTCGGAAATGAAATTTTAAGAGGGATCAAAAGATGCAGAAATTCTTATAGAGTGCAAGAATGAAGAAATAACTATTATAATACTCATGTACGACCGAATGAAAGACTTTAAGTGACAATGAAATGAACATATGAAAATATACTTTAGTAACGAGTAGGTAGAAATGTAAATAAAGTTCTATAGGAATAAAATCATGGTAGACCGTAAAAGAATGGATGGAGAATTTTTAAGGGAAAACAAGAGTTTTTACCTGTAACAACAAAAATAACGACGATTAGTTAAGGAAAAGCGAAAGAAAGAACAAATGAAACCATGTTGAAATACAGTTTGATACAACATCTAGTGTATTCTTTTCTTTCTCCTCTGCTTGTTCTATTTCTTTGATTTAACGCTGCTTATATTGTTAAGACACTGCAGTCGTGTATGAACAGGGAGATTAAGAATTGTGCAACGGATCTAGAGTACTTGGTGCTGAAAGTTAACTGGCATGTATACTTTTAGGTTGTAATAGAAGAGACTAGGTAATATGCAAAAGTGATTGCTTTAATTGCAAAGTTTGAAATATGAATTCCATACAGACGCAATTTCTGGTGCGTTCAATCAGCAAAATCGTGGCTTTCTTTTGTCACGTAAGATGATTTTCAGAGTTATAGATGAAGAAACAATTAGCAATAAAACACCTTAAGTAGCACTGAGTCGTTTTATAACAAATATGCCTAAAAACACAGATGAAATAGTTTTGTTCTTTTTTATGGTTAAAATCTCAGATTTAGTGAAAATAATATAATTGTACAAAAGTTACAGAAAGTAGCGATATTTACTCAGGTTAACTAGTTACACGCATTCCCTAATTTAAGAAACAGATAAAAGGATTCTCTTCAGAAGTAACAGAAACTGCTGATTGTGGACGCCTGCTAGCACTCCATGCAAAGAACGCATAAAATATATGCTCAATGCTATCCGCATATGGACACAGGACCCTACGGCAGGTTTTCATGGGTCTGACAGTTAATGGGACTGTGTTTGTGCGTGTATTTGTGTGTGCTGTTAATAGATAGGTGAGATCAGGACTTAGAACCTTGGGCTGTAAATTATATGCCTGCCACAGCCATGTACGATTACGGTATTGGGTTCGCAAGCTACAGACTCAGCGTTCAAATCTGCGTCTATGCCATTGCATATAGCTAGCTGTGCTTTGTATCTCCACATTTAGCTGTACATTGCAAATCAATATAAGCTATTATACTGTATTACATCACGTCATGTTGTATTATGTTTATGTTACGTTACGTATATTTGTAAGATAGTTTGTCTATTTACCGGTACGATTATAATTAGAGCCCGGATTTGTATGCATAGTCAAATAGTAAAATATGGTGCAAATATGCATAAACACGTATAACATTTGCTCTATAATATGCAAAAACAAATGAACAAAAACCAAATAAGCTATTTGTTGTGTGTGTGTGTGTGTGTGTAATCTCTTAGCAATACAAATAAGGGTTCTGCACCTTCCACCATTAGCGCATGGCGTTCGGCCGTAGCGAGCCGCAATGAGATTAACAGGGTCTTCATTGGAATTTAACTAGAGGTTGGGCGAGGATGTGTGTGAAACAGGTTCAGACTGGTTACGAGGAAACCTGTTCATCTCAGCGACCCTGAAAATATGAGTTCGATACTAATCTTGATCCTTTTATACATTTGTTCACCCCATCTCGCTACCATGCTGATGAGGAATGAACTTTGTCTCAAATGGTATCGAGATGTCACTATTCATCTCACGATCCTGAAAACTATGGATTCGACACTAATATCGGTCGTTTTTTTAATATTTACACATGTCACCCCTTCGCAACCCCACAGTATTATTTTCCAAATCGTAAGTCATGTGTACGGAGTTGGGTTGAAATTTCTCCAGGTGTTCCAGAGTTATGCTGCAACGTATATACACAAATACATACATATTAATATTGTATATTTATTGAAGATAGTTCTAGTAATTACTGATTAGCCACAGAAGAACATTATAATTTAACGCGGCATCCAATATTACAAATGTATTTTTGCATTAAAAAGATAAAATATTCATTTTTCCCTGGAGTATGCATTTATATGCTTTAACAACACTACTCGAATTGATTGCGAAATTGTGACTTACAAAGTATATCATTTGCACAAATCTTTAAATACACAGGGTGGACCATTTAAGTTGAGACTGTACTCCAAAACTAAGCGGTGTAGAAAGAAATGTCTTGAATAAAAGTTGCTTATATTATGGGAGAAAATAAATGACATTAGTTGTGTTTTATTTGGAGGACATTGTGATGGTCATTTTAGGTTCAATTTAAATTGACCCTAATTGTAGGTTCCCATTTTAAAAAATTAAATTGGCCTTGAAGTTACTATCATAACGTTCTCCAAACAAAACACGACTAATAGTATTTACTTTCCCCCATAATATCAAGCAACTTTTATTAGACATTTCGTTCTACAGCGCTTAATTTTGGAGATATTGTAAGTTTCAACTTAAATGGTTTATCCTATATATAAAAAGAATATATCTACATTTTGCATATAAATCCGGGCTTTAATTGTAATTTTAAGTTTATTTCTATATTTAAAATGCAATACGTGTAAATTTTCCTGTCTCGTTGTTTAAAACGTTGTCATAGGTAAATTAAAATATCACAAATATTTAAATATATTGTTTGAGCAAAGGATTAGGAAAGGACAAGGTGATTCCTTCCTTATAGTTTATTTATGTGCAAAACAGTCTGGAGATTCCGGCGTCTATATGATAGTACGTTAAAGCAAATCAAGTCACAGCCCTCTTTTTCCCCTAGGTTTAACGTCTTTTATCGGTAGGTCATTCGAATAACGAAGGAATGAAGCATGAAGCGGATAAAGTGATGCTCAAATGAACCCGAGAATCATAGAACAGTTACCCGACATGCGTCTTTTGAGCATAAGCGAAAACGTTGGAAGCAAATATTATCCAGATAACTCATCGAGATGTGAACTCGCGATCTCTTGAATGTGAGGCACACGCTACCCACCCACCAAGGAGGTGATTAGTTCTCTTTAGTAGTGAATTAAAATCCTCCAAACAAATCTTAATACAAAGTGGTTATTTTAAACTTTATAATAAGTATTTTGCAGTATACTGTGCAGTAGTGGCCGCATCAATATTTTTTTTTCAATTTCTCTACCCTTTACCTATGGTAGATGGAAGTCTTGTATTCCACTCAAAAGTTTGATATCGAAATTTCACAGGTATCATACTTTTCATGCCCTGAACCCAAAAGAGTTTGTCTGTGAACAGCATAACTTAAAAACGAAACGTCGGATGAATTCTGAACTATCAAGCACACAACAACAGTTTTCACGAAACTTCTCCAACTGTTTATATGAAAAAAGGGTTATAATTCTTTTTCAAAAATTTCTCTAAATATTTGAACTAAATGCTACATATTTAGGGTACTAGCATGAAGAATAAAATGTACTTATTAACTTTCTGAAAATAGACCTGGATAATTTGTATAGTTGAGAAATTATGAGAGACAGATAAAAACTTAAAGAAAAGACACAGATTTCGTTATAATATAAAATTTACGCCAAATAAAATATCGTTTCTGAGATATTCATTATTGTTAGTTGATATGTCCAGTATTTTGCTATGTATTTTTAAGTGCTAAGTCACCATTCTTTGGATTCTACTGAGATCATGAAAGTGAATGCACTATTTAACTCTGATATAGCGACCTGCTTTTTAAACATTTGACTTTTGTATCAGCCTCCTGTATGATTCTGTGTTTTTATAACAAAAATGTATACTTTTTAAGCTTGTTGACTCTGCAATCAGTATTAGTGTCATATAGTTAAATTGTTTCTAGATAATTCGAAAAGGTATTTATCCAGTAACAGTCTGAAAAGTGGTTATATGGGCGAATTAATCAGTAAATAAGCGGTTTACACACACTCAAGTATACTCCATTTACACACAGTCCTACGGCATACAGAAAAAAACTTCTTGAAATGCGTAATGTAATCATGACTATAAGCGTTTACCATAATTAACATGAAACAGATAGGAAAATATGCTTTTGTGTAAATAATTTATAGAACAGATATACAAATAAATGATAGTGGTAAAGAAGGTCGTGTCTAGGTATAACGTGCCGTAAAAGGTGGTCTTATCGTATGATGAATGAAAAGAGCTAAGGGTCAATAGAGTTTCAAATTATCGTGCACTTGTCTTCTCAAGCTAAGAGGAAACCCTGTAAAACGTTCTATCCCTGAAATTCACCCCAACAGACATTCGGTCTCGAGCCTTTCGGATTATGAGGCAAACACGCATCCCAACCGAGATATGCGCCAAAGCTTTGTGTTCTTTCATAAATGAATATACATAAACATAGTCGACTAATTTAATTTTTTTACTCACATTTCATCACTCAACATATAAACACACAAGCACAGCATAGTTTCCAGAATATCAAACCGGAGGCTAGTTCACCTGTCTCTAAGACTCGAATTTAAAGGCAATCCAACTTTTAAAGCGTATATTTTACCTGCAAAAATATCTGCCGCATTAGTAATAACCAGATATAGGATTTTCTAAGCATTAAATCCAGTAAGGAAGGATATGAGGTTGAACTGTCACGGACGCCGTAGATAAGAAACTACCCCCATCTCTCGTACATTCTTTTGAGGTTTGTAGGCAGCACTCGTACCGGTATTTACCTGCCTGTTACTGACCCCTGTCCTCTCTTGTTTTGCATTCTTTGCAGTGCAAATGTTTGAACGTAGATAACTTGAAGCCAACTGCTTAAGAATTCCTATGCCTGGTTATAACATTCCTCTTTGTCAGTCTTCAAACTCCTTATAACTTGGAAAGCGTTTCCAATAGATTTTTGCGGTTTCATAAGTTTCATTCCATACATACCAGGTGACCCACACAAGCCGTCCATAGTTGAAGTTAATTTATACTGGATAGCGCGGATGCCAAAAGGCATCCCCAGCAGAACTGCAAAGAGGACTCCATACCGACAGAGAGGAGACCGCTAAATGAAAAACCTATGTTTGAAAACGAACACTTTAACTGCTATTACTGATCCCAGAGCTCATTCGGTAGAAAAACTGCCTGCTATATGAAGTGTTCCGGGTCCGATTCCCGGCTGGGCTCCAGAAGGTTATCTTTAAACAAAAATATTTCACGGTATGCCCAGAGTATGGTGTTTGAATGTGTGCGTCCCTATGTATGTATGTATGTATGTATGTACGTATGTATGTATGTGTGTGGGGGAGGTGTTATCGGCTATTTAATAAGCAATTCGCCCATTGACAAGAATCAGGGTTGCTGCTTGACGCAAACCTGAGCACACGTGTTAATTCATTTAGCTACATGACAGTTAATCCACAATCAGCACAACTATATGGCACAATTTGGTGCCGCAAGATTAAAAGATTAAACAAAATTATATTTATGTACCCTTAAAGGTGGTTAGAATTAAATTATTTTCTACTAGCGCATTATTCATAATAAGCATGTGCAAAAACACTCCCGCCTTGCTGGAGAATTGATGTAATCTCAGGCCCACATTCTACCTGGAATTATCCATCATTTCTTAATATTATTTCTGTATATCCAAAACAATAAAAGAAATGTGCGCAGAAGACAGATGCCGCGTCTGAAAATGTTCAGAACACAGCCTTTGAGCCTCAGCTGCATTTTGGTGTATCTCCGCACATATCGTAACCATATCCGTGTGCTCGTTATTGGTGAACCTTACCTTTTTATCTGCAGGTCCTGGCTCGAACTGCATGCAGGCGACCATGCGACGCTTATCAGTACGAAACTACTACGTCAACACCTGCAGACAACAACACTACCTCATTGACCTTTCGCTTTGTACCTGCACTGTCCGTTTGAACAGCTGTGATGCGGCAACTTCTTTTGCACCTATGTATGCGGGAAACATAAAACTGCCAAGGACGGCTTGTTTGGGCCACCTGGTATATCTTTGCTTTTTCAGTTAATTCACACATTGCGATATATTTGCACATTAGTACACTTTTGACCAAAAGCTATAGAATTTACTCTCATAACTTTCAACTTCCGCATTTAAATTTACAAGTAAATGCAGTTATAAACATCTCCTCTGATATCAAAAGGAAGAAAAATGGCAACAAATGTCATATTACCTACTCCTAGAAATGACACTCAACAAAACTGTTTCTTCCCGTTTATTCGCAGTTCCAATATGTAAACAACCGTACATCGCGCTGCTATCGGTGGCCGAAGTCTTTAATAACATGGACTCGTAAACGGTAGGTCCGCGCTTCAAATCCAAACTGGACCATCCTCCCTGACTAAGAGTTTTTCCAGGTAATCCTTAATCTTCATAACTTGCAAATGTCAAGGAAGTACCTTAAACTCAGACCTGAAAATTTCCTTCCTAAACTTCCTTCCCCATGATCATCTTACTTCATGTATCATGAATGTCCACCGCTGCGTTGCCGTATATAGTGCGGATGGGCATTAAACACTACCAAAAGAATCGCGTTGCTATCACAAACGGCTCATGAGCGTGTTCAAGAGAGCGGTGTTATCTGTACGGATGCAAATAAAAAGTATGCCCCTTATCAAAATGATGTTATACCGAAAAGGATCCTTAGCATGGCTTCCTTCGGAAGGGAATTAAAGCCGGTGGTCCCATATCGTACATTTACGGCACGTAAAAGAACCTCAAGCCTGATACACAAAATTGCCGGTCTTTCACGCACAATATAGAATGGGACGCTAAGGACCACAACAGTTAAAGAGCCTCCATAAATTTAAAAAAAACGAAAAGGATCCAAAGTTCGTTGCAATTACAGTGCATATTTTGCGCTTTTTGTTTACTAAAAGTGTCCATTTTGTTGATAGTCCATTTCACGGTTACAAAAGCTTGGTATAGAAAAACATGAACTAAGTTCATAAGGAACACAGTCACTCTTCTAAACTAATCTACTTCTTGTTAACTGAAATAAACTTGCATTACACGCTTGCACACGCGTTGTAGGTATAAGAAGAATAACATAAGGTTGAAGCGATCGTCAGATTTTTAAAAAGACAGTCGTTATACTTTGAAAATTCATGCTCTTTGCATGACCACAATGAAAAACCAATAGCGCCTTACCATTTGAAAAAATATATCTATTTGAAAACTCATACCAACAACAAAGAATATCTCGGAAATAGTCAACTCCACAAAAAAGTTGCATCTAAAGTGTGTGCTTTAAGGAGATTTAAATCGTTTGTGTTGTAAAATTTTGTATGTCTCTTAGGTTTTACCAATTATACAAAAGCCATTCACAATGAAGACGACTTTACAAGCTATTCCCAGAAAATTCAAGATACCGTTTTATTTGTCATGAAAATATCTTAAACAGATTCCCTTAATTGGCCTAATAGTGGTTGAAACTATGAAGCACGGGACTTAAAGTACTTACAACATGATAGGTCGCCATTGGGGTATGTTCATCTCAATACAATTTGAGATCTCCTTGTGGTTTACCGGGAAACATGAGAATCAGTTGGAGAATTTAATGTCCTACCTGCATGTTGCCATGGTAGCTCAGTGGTTAGAGCAACCGGACGGAGGCCGGGAGATCTGTGGTTCAAATCCCGGCTATGGCATTGAATTTTTCAGTCGTCTGATTCTATCTTTTCAACCTTGTCCAACACACAGCTTATGTGGAAGAATAATTAATTCCAGATGGTATTTTAATCAAAATCGTTTAAGCCATTTTTGAAAGAATTAGAAATAAACGAAACATATTTTCAAGTACAGTGAAAACTCTCTTAACGACCATCCCTATTAAGAGACCAAGTTTTGCAGGAACCGATTTAAAAACGCATATAATCAAGGCATGTTTTACTCCTATTTAGAGACCACCCCTTTTTCCAACCAGTAACCAGCCTTTGGTAGTTATTTTCTTCATTTTCAACCGTTTTCAAAGACCATCTTTTATTTAATAAAATTTTAGGATTTTTCCAGTCGGTTTTCAAGGCGATAATTTAGGTCTTCAGTATACCTATCCCAAACACAAGTAGATGACCTTTTCTTTCTCTCATCCTTTCCACTTCTACAAATTGCTTTAGAATCTATTGTCACTTGAGCGGTATACATTTTGACTACGTGCCTTATACCTGTTTACAACACAAATCTCAAGTGGTCGTCTTCTCTGCCATGTCATACAGAATTAAGACGGAACGGGTACGTTCGATACATATACATGAAAACATAGGTTTACTTGACTTTTGACAAAATACTCTGGGCGTGAAGCGTCTTGTGTGCGAGAAAGGTGAATCTATTTATTTAGCCCCCCCCTCTCTCTCTCTCTCTCTCTCTCTCTCAGAATGTATATTTCTAATAGAAAGAGTTATTTTTCTAAAATCAGACTTCGCGATGTCTGGCAACTTGTTAACTCTGCTTAGAAATATGGGTAATCCTCAAGGAAATAAGAGGAGGAAGAATGCTATTGTTTAAGGCATCCAACCCTTGCATTCCATACCTAGGGTTCGAAGTTCCCGGATCTAGAAACAGTTTCGTATCACATTTCACGTCCTTTATATTACATGCCTGATAGTTTAATATAGAAACGTGTAAAAACATCGTCACCTGTATTAAGCAACCACTCCCCTAAAAGATAAATTTTCAATGTGAGCAATGGTGGTCGCTTAATACAGGTTTCTGTAAATGGTAGTTTTGGGTGGGAGGATTTTCTGAAAATATTTGTATCGTATCGTTGGAAGCTGCTGAATTTAAATACCAAGTTTGGTATTTAACCGACTTTTCTTTTTGAGTTATGCTGTTCTCACACACACACACACACACACACACACAAAAACTTTTTCTAAAAATATATTTTTGTATTCAGGAAGATTCAAAATGTGTATTTTCGTTATCGAATTTTTGGGTGGAATGCAATAAGTAGTTCTTCTATATGGTATATGTAAATAGTAGAGAAAGTAAAAAGGGAAAACCTTTCTGATTTAAGATTATCTTTCGGAAAAAAAATTTATTGCTCCCAAATCTACTATAAAATTCTTGGGAATAGCCCTGGAGGACTGCAAGCTATCTTGGAAACCCCATTTTGAAAACGTCATTACTAAATTAAATATCACATTCAATACTATCAGGTTTCTTACTGGAAGAGATTGCGGTGATCATCCATTAGTCTTGATGGCTCTGTTTTACTTTCTCTACCACGCACCTATTAGGTAGAGAAAGTATTGCATTCCACTCAAAAATTTGGTATAGAGATTTCACCGGAATCGTGTTTTTTGAGGCTCCCGTATCTAGCATTGAGCATCCAATATTAGAGGATCCCCTTTTACTATGATCTGGCTAAAAATTGATGAATCATTAATGAATCGCTGTTTATTTACAAGGGAAAGGGGTTAGTTTAATATGTAAAATTACATTTGGAATTAAGTAGTGTATCTATTGGCACAACAGCTTCCCTAACTTTTATATTGCGTATTTAAAATGTTAAACGTGCTGGAATCAATTTACCATACCTTAGATGTGTAAGGTAATAATCTCCTAGCCTAATCCTTTTTAGTTAAGAGGATGCTAATAACATTGCGGTGAAGCACTTGCGATTGAGAGCGGTAAGTCTGGAGAGATATAATTAAAATTGTAGTTACACTAGGAAAACTTAGATTTGTTGTTACTGTAGTACAAGGGTGGCGAAAACGACTTCCTTCCACGAGTCACCAAATATGCAACACGCACTGCATCACTCAGCAGCATGTGAAAACCAAACGGACGGTTGCGGAGAGGGAACGTGCGCCTGCGAGTCACATTTTCGCCACCTCTGCTGTAGTAGATTTAATATAACGGACGCTCTATAGTGTATGTCGCCCTCCGTGGACTAGTGGTACCGTGCTAGCCTCTGGTTCCCAAGGTCGCGGGTTCAAACCCGGCGGAGGGCGTTAGCACGGCTTCCTTCGGAAGGGAAGTAAAGCCAATGGTCCCGTGTCGTAGATTTACGGCATGTAAAAGAACCTCAAGCCTGATAAAGAGGCCTCTGAGCAAAATTACCGGTGTTTCACGCCCAATATAGAATGGGACGCTAAGAACCATAATGGTTAAAGAGCGTCCATAAATAAAACTCAATTTATTCTATAGTGAATAAGAAGAACGAAACAAACAGATAAAGAAGTTTCCTGCAATATAGGCAAACATGCGCAGACCCTGATGGAGAAGTTGCCGCATAAGTAAGGGGTTTTCGTGTTCCATACCTGTTAAGTGTCCATATAATTATGAAATAATTAGCAAGAAGTCAGTCCAGCAAAATGCCTATTCGCCAATTTTAAGGATGAATTCTGCATATATAATTGTTAAAAAGTAATAAATTTTGATACGCATAACTGGTATAATTATTATAAGTTTATGTAACAGAATGCTTATTGGTAAAGTGACAAACGCTTGCAGGTTAAGCTAGTAACTTCAATAATTAGAATTAGAATTATTATCTCTGTAGAACTGACTTTGCTCTGAGCATGAATAAGGAACCGATGTTGTCCATGCATTAATTTTTGTTATAGAAACGGCGTCTCCATCTCACATACGGATGTCTACATGCCAACATGAAAGGAATGCTAAATGAACGATATGAAATCCATCTTGGGGATCAAACCCTTCTTTATTGGCATGTGCATTAGAAATAGAGTACACCCAGTGCCGAAATTACATTAGCTTCATTCATCAAAATTCACAAGCATATTTAGGGTTAAGACAAAGGTATTTTAAGAGAAAATGTTGGATCTGATATCACTACTGATTTTTCGTCGCGGAGAAGAGTGGTGTATAATGGCTTCCTCATCTCTAGTAACATGTTTGCTTCAACATAAACTATAAGTGAACAAATAAGATAACGTAAAAAGACACACGTCCAATACGAATTGCTATTATCAATGTTTGTTTGCAGTATCGAATTTTGGTTTCCAGTACCAAACACGCTTCTTCACCCGCTCAGGTCTGTTATTATTCTAACTGTATGTTTACTTCTTATGTTCGTTTCTAACTCTGAGTTGAAATGTAAGCACATTTTGCAATACCCATGTCTTCAAAATTAACAGTTTCTCTTGCGCTAGTAATAAAATTCTGATGGCTGAGAAATAATTTACCGGGGGGTCGTTATGCATAAAATCTCTAATACAAAGAGCTAAATTTTTTATGGTTACGAGTAGTAGATTGACCCATTTTTAATACTTAGATTTTATCCGATATTTCATCAGAGTACGCCAACGAACTCTTTTTCGACAATAGCGTTTCTTTTATACACTTCCTGCTATCATACGTGGGAAATTAAAATCCCTGCCTCCGTGCGTTTTGCATTTTTACCGTAGATGTTAATAAATTGTATTAATCTTCCAGCTATTGATACGTACCAGGTGGGGTGTGCAGATAACCCTTCGTGCGTTAAAAGAGTTGCAGAACTCAATGGGGTAATTCGAAGTAAACACAAGTCAGTGAGAACTGGTGTATTAGCGCCCTAAAAACCCACTACTACTACTACTACTACTACTACTACTACTACTACTACTACTACTACTACTACTACTACTACTACTACAGTGGTTCTCAGAAACCTCCATATGGATACACGGAGACAGTTGGAAAATCGTATCAATCAACAGGGGCAAAATTTCGAACATCTATTCAATGAGCAAAGTCAGCATAACAGTGCCGTTAGATGATGATGATGATTATGATAATAATTAATAATAACATTTATAATAGCAACGGCGCCGTGGCCGAGTGGTTAGACCGCTCGCCTCCCACCGAGGCGACCCGGGTTCAATCCCAGGGATGCATGTGGGATTTGTGGTGGACGAAGCGGCGTCTGGGCGGGTTTTCTCCGGGTTCTCCGGTTTCCCCCGCCATTCATTCCACCAACTGCTCCATCATCACCTTTCCTTTCATCCATTTCACCAACATTTCGTTTCATCTACTTCCTTCATCCCATACCAGGCATCGGGCTGATCACCCATCCTGGATGCTCTGTCTGATCCATGAGTGTCTGCTCCTCGACGGGCCTCTGACCCCAGGCACCCGCTTGTAAGTCCTGGGGGTTGTAAGTCCTACATAAGAGGAGGGTAAACAGATAATGAATGAATGAATTTATAATAGCAAGAGAAAAAATGGTAGTGAAATGCTGCGTGCTCTCATGTTTGTTACTTATAGTCCGTAATGTTAGAGAAGAACAGCGTAATAAAATTAAAAAACAGCTATAAGCGAATACGGATAGGTCAAATAAAGACACTTTAATTATTTTCAGTCTAAAAAGTGAGTTTATTCCCTCGAAAATAAAGCCTGTAAAACTGAAGTGGAAAATATTCTAGAACCTTTCGGTCTATTTTTGTCTATTATCACGGGCAGTACACTCTAGTGCAAGGGTGTGTTTTGTCTATCATCACGGACGTTGCAAGCCTTAATGTTAGACAAGAACAGCGTAAAAACAATTAAAATCAGCTATGAGCGAATACGGATAGGTCAAATAAAGACATTTTAATTATTTGTCAGTCTAAAACTGAGTTTATTCCCTCGAAAATAAAGCCTGTATTACTGAAGTGGAAAATATTCTAAGAACCTTTCGGTCTATTTTTGTCTATTATCACGGACAGCACAATCTAGTGCAAGGGTGTGTTTTGTCTATCATCACGGACGTTGCAAGCCTGGGAGGTGCCTCTCAATGAGCGCTAACCGCTCGTCTTTGCTGATAAGCAAGAGGAGTAGAACGAAGATCGGCTGGTCCCATAGCTCAGTCAGTGCACCTGCCTGCTGTGCGAGGGTTCCCAGGTTCGATTCCCGGCTGATGGGAATTTTTCTCTAGTCAAAATTATTTCCTATCTTCTCCAGAGTCTGGAAGTATGAATGAGAATGTGAATGTGTATGTGCGATCTGATGATTAAAGTCTAAAGTTTACTAGAAACCCAAAGACCAGAAATACGAGTTAATACCATTGCCTATAGACAACAATATGTTCCAAAGGAAAGGCCGCCGATAACGGATAATACCATTGTAGTTAAAGTATAAATGACACTTAAGAAAAACTAAAAATATCTCACTCACTATAATTCACCAGTTCTCTAATGATCTGTGTTTACTTGGAATTGCCCGTTAAGTTCTGTAACTCTTTAAACGCACGAAGGAATATCTACACACCTGTTATATTTATTGTCGCAGACTTGCGATATAATCTATTTGATACATTTAAATCTTACCGTCCTTACTTCGCTTTAGTTAACAGTTCCTTACGATTTAATTTAGCAGCACTTAAATATAACTCTTTCAGCGCAAGCAACCATGTCACCTTCAATCGTTGATTAGTCAACACCCAGGCGTAACTAATCGCAGAAGCCAATGTGGTCAACCTTGATACTGCTTTTGAACAGCTGACAGTGCTTAATTTTATTTTTGCTTAGCATTCCTATTATTCATTATTGTCGAAAAAATAGTGCGTTAAGTACTCGATTACATTTCGTATTTTCAAACTCCTTTGCTCGTTCTGCAAAGATGTACTCACCACACTTGTATCGCAATGTACTATTGTGTGTAGGTCACTACTTCACGCTGGAGAGCAAACAACTTAGCATTTTAAAATGCGTATTTGCTGTCAAAGTGAATATTTTGAAAAGTATTGTAGTTTACGTAGCGTTAACTATTGATTTAGGTTGATATCTCAGGGTACAAAATTGTTTATTAGGTGACTACTTCGCTAGGTGTCCCAAGTAGTAGGTACATTCCTTTCTCGAAGCATAATGTTAAGTCTTTTCATCCCTTTAGATGGCAGTTCTCGCTGAAGACTGTTTCACGTCGAGGAGTGCTGTTGTACAATACGGGATTCACTTCAAGATCAGACTTCGTGGGCGTGGAGCTTGTGGATGGACATATTCGACTGCTGCTGAACAAGGGCAACGGTGCCACGGAACTACAAAGTCAATGGGGCGTGTCTGACGGCAAGTGGCACGATGTCACCCTCCAGTTCAACCCCACCTTCATGGAGATTGGTGTCGATGGCGCCACCGTGAGCCAGCGTTTGCCTCAGGGTGGCAGTCGCTACCTCGACCTCGCTGAAACCGTTTTCGTTGGAGGAATCGAACTCAACAAGAGATCGCGAGCTCTTGCACAAGGTCTGCTTGCTGCCGACACTAGTTTCAAGGTAGTGTATTGTGAAAACGTTTAAAATTCGTAATAAACAATGTGAGGATATTGACTTTCATAACACTTAGTGTTGGCTCACAAAGGAAGTATATGGCATGTAGCTTTGATATTATGTAAGAGATAAGCTGATAGTTAACCCAACAACAGTTATTCTAAGAGCTGATAAAATATTAACTATACTAGTGAAACAGAAAGAAATCCACCTGTATATAAAAAAAAACATAATTTAAGTTTGTCATTGATACCTGTACATTGATATATAATAAGGAGGAATCATGGCTAAAAGCATTCAGAATTTGCAGAATTATACAAAAAATAGAAACTATAGTTTTTAAAAACAACGTATCAAGCCTAAAGTGTAAAAATGTTCACAGTGCTTCATTTCACTTTCTAAAATGAGGTAATCATAACTTTATAATAGAAGTGAGGCTCTCATCCCCCTTCACAAATTGCCGTATTTCAAAAACACAGGAGCCAGAGTTTTCTGTTTGGTCGCTGTTCTTTTTATTCATTTATATTCTTGTCTTCACTCCATCATTCAACAAATAAATGCTCTCCAAAACGTTGTACTGAATTAGAGTCCTGGAGTTCAAAACTGTGAATTTCCTATTATTAAAATATTCTTATCTCTGTTTCTATACTGAAGTTTCTGTGATAAATCATAGTAGAATATTATAGAGTCTTTGTGTTTGTACATATACTTATTACACACTTTCACAGGGTTGTCTTCGCAGCATGGCAGTGGAAATGAGACACATAGGCATCCCTGATGCTCGTGTAACACAGGGAATTCTACCAGACTGTGTATGGGAGTTTCCCTGTGTTCAAGACCCTTGCATAATAGGATCGCAGTGTCTTCAGTTGGGAGTAGATTCCTTCAGATGTTCAGAGTGCGATCAGCCATTGTGTGTTAAGACAGATTATGCTGAAAAGTACAAAGTAAGTATTTTGGCAATGTTGTTTTCTGTTATTTTGTGCAGTGATGCAAGGAATTGTGTGTGTGTATATTTTTTTCTTTCTTTTCTTATTGCTTCCTTTTTGCTATACACAGAAATCATTAATCAGATAATGTAAGAGGATCCAAAGAATGATTTTAAAAAATCACTTGATTCTTAAAAATAAATGTTAATAAAAATGAATGCAACTAACTCACCAAGGTAAAAGCATTAAAAATACTTGTGAAATACTTGTTTCCTAGAATTGCATTTACAATTTAAAAAATCTGATATGGTGAGTGTTCCTTGAATTACACAGCAAAAGAATGAAGTTGTGGAATATCTGGAGTAAAGGAAGCACTCTAGTTTTTTCCATTTTAATCTGTCTTTTGGTTTCCAAGTATTCAGAGCAATATGCCCACTAACATATCATTCAGAGAAAAGCTCTATGACTTAAAAAAGATGTATCTGAGTCAGTCATGTTGACATGGTTCTTTCCTGCAACAGGAGCTCAATGTATCAAAACATTTACAAAATGTCAGACTGTTGTTTGTAATTAACATCTGGCTAATACCCAAGAACTAGAATCTATAAAACATTCAAAAAAGAAAAATAGTAATTATATAATATATAATACATATAACAATGAACCCAAAATTATTTAATTTTTTATGTAATTTAGTCCTATACCTCTTGCTACATATTGACATTTTGTTGCTTGACTTTTGTTGCTTAACAACTACCATTCATTACTGAACCCAGAATTTTCTCAGTTTTAACACTAATGAAGACATCACAGTAACATTTGAGACATGCCCAGCTTATTTTGTTAAAATTTGATGTCATATTATGCTTGCAACTGTCATGATAGGCATTCATACAGGATTGTTTCTGGTGCACAATTTTGAAAAGGCATTGGCCATACATCTCTTATCACTATCCAAGTTTTTTCCATAATAAAAGAATAATTAAATCAGGAAAGCAGGCATCCAAAGTCCAATGACACAGTCCAAAAAATGATTCAATTTAAGCCATGCTGTCTTGCACAGGATGACATTTCATCCTTCTGGAAATATCCAATGGACATCTCTTCATCAAACCACTAACCATAGATCCTTGAAATCAAGCATCCCCAGAGGAATTCAGGCAGTGATGACAGATATAATTGGTAGAGTTTCTCTAAAATGTGATGCATAGAATTCAGTCCTGTCTGAATGCAAATTGTGACCACTTCCACATATATTATATCATCACTACCAAAACGACCTAAATCTGCTTCAAATTTTGTTGTATACTTCCATGGCCATTACAATTACCTCCCAGATTCAGTAATATTATTGTTTGCTAAATTTCTTTGAATGCTTACTAGGTGTTCTCTAAGCCTACATTAGCTGTAGACTTAGAAATTTTGGTGCTGACACCACTTCAAGTGGCTGAGGGTGAACATGCTCTGATTACAACAAGAAATATTGATGTTGTATTGGATTACCCCAAATATGGTGTTCGTGACTCTGGTGTGTTACTGCATGTAGTTGAAGCTCCCCGACATGGAAAATTATTAGTGGAGAGAGGACGACCTGTGTTCACTTTACTTGATCTTGCTAAGGATAAGGTGAGTACTCTCACACCTAATTACCACTGAATTCAATTGTGACTGTCAAAATTTGTGTGACACTTTCAGTTACTCATTAAAATAGTGATATAATTTGATGACAAATTATATCACTTGCACTCATTTTCACACATACCATAATTTATATATGTAGAAATTGCTATTCTTAACTAGCACATTAAAGAAATGCTGAAAAAAGACACATGTTAAAAAGGAATCAGTTAAAGGTAAAATATAGTAATGATCTGCACCAAAATGGTAGTTTCTGGTTGATAAACCTTTTTGTATCATTATATTGAACAGTAAGTAAATAAACAGTATGTATGGTTAGGTATGATGAACAGTTAGGTATGATATGATTTGGAAAATATTACAGTGGATAATTTATATTATACCAGGTGAACCAGCAAACCTGTGCACTGTAGATTCATTCTCTCACTAAATTGTAAACGAGTAGTAGTCATACTAGAGATGAAACATTGCATACTCCGCCTATTCAAAGTCCTGCATTATGGAACTGGTATAATTTTCAATGTGTATTCCAGTTTAGATATGCTTCAGTCAAATATGACTCTGTGAACTAGCAGCAATTATCCCTACTTCATAAATTCAGAGGTTAAGGGTTCAATTCCCACCTGGAGCATGGGAATTTTTGTATATTTTCAATCATTCTCTATGCTCCACAGAGTGCTCTGTTTGACATCCCAAATACTTCAAGGTTTCCATTGTAACTGTGAGAGGTATACAACACTCTATTAACAAAGGACACCAATTTGAACATTCATATTAATGAAGAATGCTTCGGTTACAGCTGCTATGGATTGATTATTCATTTGTTACTTTCTTCTTTTTATTGTGTTTTTGCATGTATCATTAAGCAAACAGGTGGCTAAAATTAAGTAAAACCTACAGCTTTCACCCAAAATACTATGTGAATTAACACATTAGTTGTAACAGCTAATTCTTTCATCCATTTTCCTTATTTTATAATTACAATGTTTATGATCATGGAGAATATGACAAAAAAATATGAAGAGAGTCACTGAAATATGAAAGTTTTCTGAAATCACCACTCTGAACAGTTTTAATTTCTGTTTTATAAGATACCTCTAAATTTAATTTCTAAGGATTGTTTTATTTTTATTTGTATTTTATTTGTTCCATTGTGTATACATGCAATGGTATACTAAACCAGTAAATTCATGTATTATGATGCGGTATTAATGTTTTTTATATTTAACATTATTGTAGCCCCACGTTGTGGTAGCCAATTTGTAACGGTATTACTTACAAATGTTTGTTTACATCACGTGTGTTGAAGCCATCTTGTGACATCATTCATTTGTTCGGTTTGTAGCTCCATCTAATGTTAGCAATTTGTGGTACCTAGTATCAGTGTTTGAAAGAATTTTAAGTTTTGTTTACTGTCCTCCGGCTAGCTATTATCGTATCTTGGGTCGAACATGTGTCTTGATCAGGGTTGTGTAAACGGAAAGGAATCTTTTATCCAAAAAGAACACTGATGAAGAAATTTGTTTTATAATTTTTATTGTCGAACACGTTCACTATCACTTTTACATATTGATCTAGATACTCGCTAAACTGAAACTGTTATAATAACTTCTTACTGATCACTTTTAATCAACGTACTTCAACCTTTTGTATAATTAACTTTACCATATTTTAGATCTTTCATAATTCTGCTGCGCGTAACTTGTGAATCTATATCCGATGTATGACGAACTGACTGACTGAAGACGACGTGTAGTGTACACAGATTTTTGATGAACTGAGCATGAAGCTACCTCTAACCTACCCTATTTATAATCCTGCATCCAGATACGCCTAAAGATTATAACTGAACTGCTATTGGCTAATAAAACGCGCCAACATTAGCGTCTATCTTAATATCCAATGAAAATTATGAATACATATGCTTTAGGGAGAAAACATTCCAGAAGGTTCTCAACGGAAAAAACGCGCCAACATTACGTAACTTCCTCGTTTCCAATAATGATAAACAGCTCACCCCCTCGCTGCATTATTGCGCGCTATTATTGACAGTTTCAGTAAGGTCGTATAAACTTACTTCCCAACAATAATTACAATCAATAAACATCTCAAATCAATGTCACATAAAAATGCATATTCATATTACAATCATTATTTACATTTAAGTAATTTGTGATACAAATTACTGCATCAATTATCAAACACTTGTGCTCATTTAGTTTATGTTACCTTTCACTACCTTTTCCTTTAAAATACACATAAACAAATCTTTATGCCCAAATAGTCCTGTGGGACAATATGCCTCTCTTCAAGTGTATCTTGGCATGGATCACAAGGTTTAACATGAAGTATTTTTATAACTTATAATGAATATTCTATTCTACTCATGCAACAGTTGGTTTGAAAATCACTCTTCTTCACTGTCTAACTGTGTGATCTGAATTTCATAAGCTTCATGATTATAATACAATAATAAGATGCATCTCTTTTCATAGGTGCGATATGTGCATGAGGGCACAGAGCAGCATCAAGATGGAATTGTCCTGGAATTGGAGCTAGCACCTACATCAGGTTTTGTTTTACCTGGCTACCTGCAAGGACGACATCGCTTTGTTCTCCATGTTAATATTACACCTGTAAATGACCCTCCAATATTAAATTTTCCACCAGGTGCAGTGCTAAGACTTGCTCAGGTAAAAAGAATGTAATATATACTACCAAATTATTTGGAGTAAACTTTCAAAGTAAAACTAGTTATGTCAAATTTCTCATTTCAAGTATTACCTATACTTCCAGACTCTAATGAATTTAGCATGAGTCATAATATTTTTACACATACCTTCACTTAATAAGTTATTTTAATAACTTCATGATACATCTAAATTCAATATGAAGAAAATGCTTCTGTTTTTTATATCTAAAACAGTAATTATGCCAGCAACATCTAATTTTTGACTAAAGAGTAAAGCATTATAGAGTCGGTTCGAGAACAATATGTACATCATCTAGTTAAAAAGTTCATTCATTGTGGACTAACTGGAATTGACATTTCTGAATGTCTTCCAAAATGGCACAATTATCTTGAAATTCAATTACTGTTCTTTTACATTAATGAAAGAATAAACAGTAAGACAGTATAGACGTAAGTTGGAAAGTTGAATCAGACTTGAAAAATTCAGTTCTTCATTTTTCTTGAAAATACAAATAATCAAAAATGGAAATATCAGTTGGAAAATTTAGATTGACTATGGCATACAGACTTTAAACTAAGAATTAAAATAAAATCAGACCATTACAGTCATGCAATCTTAAGCAAGAAACAGAACAGCAACTCTAAAGCAACTACAAAATGAAAAGTACTAAGTATTAAGAGCAACACAATAAATTAACCCAAAAAAAACAAACAAACAAACAAATTACAAAAGCATTACAGGTAATATTTTAAGAAGCTTTATTATTTCTTCCTGAAGTCACTATCAAGCAATGATTAAATTTTCCTAATTACTGCTTTACTTATTTTATAAAAGTTCTTGGTGAACTTATCTGTCTATTGCTTCTCTGACAAAACTTATGAAATTGAACTTAAGTTGATATCTTCTATAGAAATGAAATTATATTTCACATCTTTAAATTGCCTTACCCTTTTACTATTCTCCAAATTCCCTAAACCTATGTATGTAAACTTATGTATGGTTGCAGTTTCCAACACCTACAGCTTTTCAGATGCATTTTAAGTATTCAGCTAAAGCAGTGGCTCTCAAGCACTTGTCCATAGATTTCCTAGCTGTGCTGTGAAACTTTCTAGGTGTTCTGTTGTAGCAAAAGTAGAAAAACTGAGCGAGATGGCTCAGGCAGTAAAGTCTGTGGCCCGCATTCAGGAGGTCCTGGGTTCAAATCCCGTGGGCCGACCAATCTATCTGAGGTTTTTTCGTGGTTTTTCTCAGTCACCAAGGTAAATACCGGATTGAATATTTAATACCATGACCAAAAATTCCATCTTAAGTCTAAAACAATAGTAAAATGAAAAATAAGTGATAATAGCGAATGCTATGCCATCTATCTACAGACAATGTAAGCAGTTAGACTGGACGGCACTCTAATGCCATCTGCACAACATGAAGCAGAGGTTACAGGGATGAGACCTTGAAGGCTAACTGTCCGCCTTTCTGTGTGAGGGTGGCGGTTAGACTGGACGGCACCCTAATGCCATCTGCACAGCATGAAGCAGGGGCTACAGGAATGAGACCTAGAAGGCTAACTGTCCATCACATATCACATATGAACCAGAGAGCCAAAGAAAAGACTGCAAATCAGTATGGCCTGCAAAATCTTGTCTTGAGAAAGTGTTTGTAAAATTAATATGACATAATTGTGCTCAGATCCCATTTTTGTAAGGTTGCCAACTCTCCCTTATTATATATAAACTCCTGCACTTCCACTAAAATTATTTTTCCTGCTTTACAAAATCTTATTTCATCCAATAGCACATATTTCCATATTACTGAACATAAAGTGAACTTTTTTTAAATTTGTCATGTTTGTAAATGCTATGATAACACCTTTATCATTTATAAAGTGTATCCCAGAATCACTAATGCTTTTAGAATTGATAGCCCAACTCGCACTATAAGGAATGGGTAAAGCTGTTAGTAAACAATTCTAATACCTCATGCTACAGTTCATAGTACAGATATATCACTGCAATGGTTCAAAATGTATTTAGCAAGGCACAAGTAATATGAGAACATGAGCATGAAATTTAAAGAAATTATTACAATTCTGAGAATGATATATAAAATCACTTTGCTACCCTGGTACCCCTCTGCACTTTTGAATAAATAAATTATTAGCTTTCTGGACTCGGGGAACAAAAAGAAGTTTTATATTTTATTTATTTACCACTTAAATATTTTACTATTACTTTATTAAATAAAAAAAATATATAAGACCACCTAGACATCATTAGTGGATAATTTTGAGCCTTTACCAAACTATTATAATTTAGAATGTATACCTTTTACATAATTTTCTAAATTTTCTTTGAAAAATAGAGCAATCACTTGATTGTTATTCTAACAGATCTATTCCTGATGATACTGTTTCACAGGGAACCCGAAAGACACTGACATCAGAGCTACTTAGAGCTGAAGATCCAGACAGTCCAAGTGATGATTTGATGTACTCTGTTCTGGGTGAGACAAAAGATGGTCATGTGGAAAGAGCCAGTGTTCAAGTAGAATCTTTCACACAAAGAGAAGTTGATCAAGGACTTATCAGTTATGTTCATCATGGAGGGGATGCAAGTTCCAACACAAGACTTACTCTGCAGGTAAACAGAGAATTTTGTCTCTTATAAACTACTCACTTTCTTATCTAGCCGAAAAGTTTGTTTTTCTTATTGCTTTATTTGAACATTCAATTAAAATTAAACTATTAATTATTAAACTGAATGAGAATATAGCAGTATGGTCTTCTTGATTAGCTCCTATCTCTAGCATGCTTTGTCAGCATCTTTCCAGGAAAAGTAGGCTGTCATGAATACTCACAATCCTCCTTCCTATCCTTGGTCTCAGAAGTTGTTGGTTACACCCAGCTATGAACTAAGTCTAAATAGATACTGTCTCTCATTTCGTTTTAGTAAATGCACAATCACAAAGGCACAAAATGTGAATTCATACCCTAATCTTATTCTTCTTAGGTCAACAGAATACATTCTCTCAGAGATACTCTTGAGATTTTTTATCTGTAATGCTTTTACATCTCTGGGAAGCTAATTGGTAGTTTTCTCTGCAGCCATGTAGTAATGTCCAGATAACACTATTCAAAACATAAGTTATATCAGAAAATTTAAATCTAATAATACCTATTACTGATTTAATTTTCAATTTCTTTTAGGCATTTAATTATTAGTGTTTTTCCTTTTATAGAAATAAGTTGCCTACTTTTTTGTCTTAGCTATAAAATCTAGGTATTGATCTATAAATAAGGCAACACACTATACTGTCCCAACCGAGCAGGATGGTTCAGACGGTAACATCTGTAGCCTGCATTTAGGAGGTCCCGGGTTCAAATCCTGTGGGCCAACCAATCTGACTGAGAGTTTTTCGTGGTTTCCTTCAGCCATTAAGGTAAACACCGGATTGGATATTTAATACCATGACACACAGTTCCACCTTAAGTCTAAAGCAATAGTAAAAATGAAAAATAGGTGGTAATAGCGAATGCTGTGCCATCTATCCACAGGCAATGAAAGCAGGTAGACTGAATGGCATTCTAATGTTATCTGCAGGGCACAAAGCAGAAGATCCGGCTGCTATGCACTAAGGTCTCTGTGGACATGTGACAATGGCATGGTTACAGGGATAAAACCTAGAAGGCTAACTTCACCTTTCTGTATGAAAGCGGCAGTTAGACTGGACAGCACCCTAATGCCATCTGCATGACATGAAGCAGAAGATCCAGTTGCTATGAGCTAGGGTCTCTGTGGACACGACAAAGTGGGTGGTTACAGGGATGAGACCTAGAAGGCTAACTGTCTGCCTTTCTATATTAAAGCAACGTTAGACTGGATGGCACCCTAATGCCATCTGATTGGCCCAAAGCAGATCCGGTTGCTATGCGCTAGGATCTCTGTGGATATGTGACAAAGCAAAATGGCATGGTTGCAGGGATGAGACCTAGAAGGCTGTCTGCCTTCCTATATGAAGGCAGCAGTTAGACTGGATGACACGCTAATGCCATCTACATGGCATGAAGCAGAAGACCCGCTTTCTATGTGCTAGGGTCTCTGTGGACGCGACGAAACAGGTGGTTACAGGGATGAAGGCTAACTATCCACCACACCTTGATCTAAGAGTTATCCACTAACAGATCCATCATGATATGACTTTGTAGCTAAAATGACGTAAAATAAATAGAGTAATAATATACTGTCACATGTTATGGATTTTTTAAATTTTTTATCTCCTAATTTGTGCTTATTCTATTTACTTAATGCACTAATCAACCATAGAAAATAGTGTTTATGGTATGGTGATTTAACTTAGATTTTTCTTGTATTTGCAGGTGTCTGATGGCATAGAAACAAGCCCAGCAGCATTCCTACGTATTTCAGCCTTTCCCTTACAACTGCGCCTTGTAAATAATACAGGATTGATACTGACACATCGTGCTGCTGCACTTATATCACCTACCAACCTCACATTTGCATCAAATGCTGAGGATCCAGACCTAGATATCCGGTATGAAGTGATAAAGACCCCACAATATGGTTCAGTACAAAGGTTTCGTGGAGGTTCTGATTCACAGTGGCAACCTGTGGAGCATTTCACCAGTCACCAGCTAGCTCGTGATCAATTACGATATGTCCACACAACAGGAGACCCAGCCCATGATAATTTTAAGGTTTCAATAAACTTTTTTTACTCTGATAGGATATATTATCAATAGAACTTGCAAATTTAATTTATTTTATATTGCTAATATTTACAATAAAATAAAATATTCTACAATAAAGACAATTATCTATACTCTCATCACTATAAGAATAGCATCAGACATAAATACCCACATATGATTTGGTTTGTGCTGACTGCTTTTTTTCTTCACTTCAAAAATATTTGAATGTTTACCATGATTTAAAATGCTTTTACTGCTGTTAAAAATACTTTTTAACAGTGGTCACTTGCAATTGGCTGGAAATAGGGAGAATGAAAGAGAAAGTTTCTCTTAACTGCTTTTATAATGCATTTCCTTATTGATATAAATATGTAGTCAAGTGATATTCACATCAATATAAAAGTTTTATACTTAAATTTTTAACTAAATGTTTGTTAACTAACCATTTTAAAAGGAACTATTTTCTTTAATATTCTATGAAGATGTTGCATTGCTTCAGTATCCATCTATAATTAGGGTTGCCAATTATATATTATACAGGAACTCCCATATTCTGTGTAAATTTTAAGCTGTCTCCCATCTTGATTTAGCCTGGGAGCTTGTATCTCCCATATTTCAAAAAATGATACCGACTGACAATTAAACCTGTTGCAAATTTAAAAATAAATATGATATTTGAGTGTTCTGTATTCATTGCACCATAAATATTGTGTTGTAATATTGATAGCAAGACTTTGATATGCAATGATAGGAACTCTATAACAACATTTCTGCTTATGCCAGTGTTTTTACATTCTGTTTTGTTAACATGCAGTTGTTATAACTTAGTTTTGGATCTCCTTGAATTTTAGTACTGCAATACAGATGGATGCTTAACTCCTCCTAAAAAGAAAGGAGAATATTTATGTGTTTATCAGAAAAAAATGGGAAGAAAGTTATTCATGGATTAATTCCATAAAAAAATAATCATTATAAAGCATATTGCTCCCTTTGTAAGCATGACTTCAGCTTAACTCATGGCAGCAAGCATATTGTATTTAGTATGTCAAAAGTAAGGTAAAGGGAACTTCTAAGTCTTCTAAGATCTCCATTTATTTTCAGCACTCAAGTGAGAGTCCTAAATCTAATAAAGCTGGAGTGAGTGAGTTACTGTGCAATCCAAATCTCTTGACGTTTCATGACAACCAATACGGAGTGATTGCGCGGTTGCCAAACTTCACTTCACTTCAACAGAACATTACGCATTTTTTTATAAATGCCATTGCAATGTTCACTTAAAAGCTATAATAAACCAAGAAGAGACACAACAATGGAAATGTAATACACAAATAGAGAAATAAAAACCATACCTTTCCATGCGTCCTTTGTTATTCAAGTGGCACAGCTAATGGCATATGCTTTTTTGCTTCCCTACACACATGTGAAACAGTTGCTGTACTTAATGAGCACACCTCAGTCATAAGTTCTTGACAATTCATGAAATTAACATTTTTATGGTATTCTTCATTACACACTTTTTAAAGAAATTATGTACACTGAAGACAACAGCCCTAACCTTACCGCTATATCCACTGGTACTACTGGGCTTTCAAAGCAACATTTTCATGAAAGAGTTAACTTTATAAATGCTAGGATAAAGCCTATCACTGTTAGAACTGAGCACATCGCAGTTGAATTCACAACTGAGTCGCTTAACCTTAAGCAAGCATGCTGTAAAAAGTACACCAGCTGTATTTTTTTGCTTTGTCAAATGTTTTAACAATGTTTTAACCTTGAGCTATCACGGTAATGGTGCAGTGAATTCCATTGTTGATGCTTCCTTGAGAATATGATGACAGTTTTTGATTCTTTGCTTATAGTTCTTAGCGTATTCTTTATTATGACTTTTTTTGTAGTGCATTCCAAGTAACGAGGTGTTGAATGTTGTAAATTGCACAACACGCTCTTCTCATGTAATGGATACATGCTTGGATCTAAGATGCAACATTATGCAGAAGTAAGCATAATAATCATTAAAATGCACTTAATCATTGGTTTTCCAATGGTATTATTCTGTGAAACAAACCCATACATAACATTGTTTATTAAAATACATCACATATGTTTTTGTAGAGCTGTGTCAGAGGGCTTTGAAAAGATTTTCATGACAACTTTGTAGCTGTATTAGAAAACTGTGTGGAATAACTATTTCTAAATTTATTTAGGACATGGAGAATTGCACATTATTACAAGCATGACTATAGTTAAAAGTTCCCATTTAAACATCATGAAAGATAACTATTAATTAATGGTGAACCACTGGGTGTAAAAATATGATTCTTGTTTGTACTTGTTCAGGAAAATGTTACCTTTTATCCTAGCTACTTGTTGCTTTTCTGAAATATAAAATACACATGTGTGCACATATTGCAATTAGAATTTTACCATTGGTGAGGTGTACTGTCATATGAGGCAATGCTGCACTTTTGCTATTCGCTAGTGCTATATTAGTGGACATGTCTCAAATGTCAAGAGATTTGGACCACATAATAGTAGTGGTTTATCATACAGTGAGATATAATTTCAGTTACAGTAGTAGGGACTGTGCAAATAAACTTCCAAGAAACATATACATGGATTCTTGTGTAGCCAAAAAAATGCACTATGGTATAATGAAGGCAAAGTGCATTGCAACAAATGTGTTAATGCCAAGAGGTATAAGTGATGTTTGGGATATACTTAATGATCCAGGAAAGCAGAGCAGCTTTTTCTTTGGTTAAAGATGCATCCAAATTAAAGTATAAAAATTGTATCCCACAGTTATCAGATACATTGATCCTTTTGTTAGCATAAAAAATAAATTATTAGACTTTGTGGATCAAGCTGACAAGATTGCTGGTAGTATTCTTACTTTGAATGCTATTGAGGTATTAGAGGTAGACTTAGAAGTGGTAGTTATTAAGGTTCATGGACACATTTCAGTGTCAGAAAAAAGGAGAGAAGAAGTGAAAGTGGTCTTTTAATTTTGTGGATAGCTACTGAACGGACTGCAATTTTATGGCAGGTGCTTACTAGATGGTTATCCCTCACACCATCTGTTGATAGTTTGTTAAGAACTGGGAGTCAGTAATAAGCTATTTTCAAAGCACAAATTGAACACCTAAAGCTTTGGAAAGGTATTTCAGTGATAAGGGGCCAGATAAAATCTCAATAGCTATTTGAAGCATACCTGCAATTTTTTCTTACATTGATAAAAGTTCTTGTAGAAACTTCAAAACACCTTTAAGTTTCAGATTTAACTATCATAGAATCATTTAATATAATTGAAGTATTGATGAAAACAAATATTGCAAAAAAGGAAGATAGTTTTATTGGAAGCAGTATGCACCAAGTCTTAAATAACTTAGAACCTCTCATACAGAAAAAAAAAGTCATATTCATTTTGTTGAACCCTTTGAAGCCCTTCATTCATATGTGCTGAAACATGTAAACATTACGGTAATGTTAAAATTCAGTCCTTGCCCCACTATCCATGAAGAATGATGTTAATTTTTAAGATTTTCAAAATATTCTCATTCACCTAAAGTTGGATAAAAAATGAGAACAAGCTGCATGATGAATCTTGTACTTTTAAAGATTTAACAAGTAAAAATATTTCTTAAAACAAAATACAAAGGTGTTAAAGCTCATGAGAGCTCATGAGAGCTTCTTGGCTATGTTCTCAGTATATCACCATCCAATGCTCATAATGAACAAATATTTTCCTTGATGAACGATAAGCATCCAATGTAAATCTAATTAAGCTGAGTTCAAATAAGCATTAATGTTTGTTACACATGCAAGTATTTGCAGACTATAAAAAATAATCATAAACTTCAGGCTGATGCCAAAAATGTAAACAGATATACTTCTAATAAGATCTCTGTGCTTTGTAATAATTTTCTTATACAGAGTGAGTCTGAAGTCCACTGACAAACTACAGGGGGCTATTCCTGACTGAAAATGGAGCACAAAAATTCATACCACCTTGTGTCCAGAAATGCATAGTTTCCACAGTAGATGGCAGTGAAGAGCAACATCAAACATAGAGCCCTGGCACACAGTGCATGGCCTAAATCCCATCCATGTCACAACAATGTTCAAAGTGGCCATGGGATGCAATGCACACATTCACACATTGCACCATGGATTGCCTCACTTGTTTAAATGTTCCAAGCTGTGTCTAAATATCATCACAGGTTATGTGGACACACTATTAAAGGTCTGAACAATTAGGAACAGGCTCACCGTACATAATGCTTTTCAGATGCCCCCACAAGTAAACCTCCAGGAGATTTAAGCCTGGTGTTCAAGCAGACCATGCAACTGAGCCTCCACATCCTATCCAGTGACTGGGGAAGATGTTGTTAAGGTGTCGGCAAACATTAATGCAGAAGTGGGCTGGCGCTCCATCGTGCTGAGTCACATTGCTTGTCATATTATCAAAGGCACATTCTCCAGCAATAGAGGTGAGTGTTTTACAGAAAGTCCAGGTATATTTCTCGGTTCAGGCATTGTGGAAGAAGAATTGGTCCAAGTAGGCAGTCACCAATAATTCCTGCCCAAACATTGATGCTGAACCACTGCTATGAGATGCTTCAACCATTCCATGAGGATTTTCTATAGCCCACAGATGATGATTATGCAGGTTATTGATGCCATCTCTACCGAAAGTCGCTTCATCGGTAAAGAGGACTGAAGACAGAAAGCCCATAATGGTTATGGCCTGTTTCACAAACCAGTGACAGAATTTTTCCCATGGAGGAAAGATCTGCCGGTGAGAATCCCTGCACACGTTGGAGGTGATAGGGATAATAGCAGTTGTCATGTAGGATACAGATAACCATTCTTTGGCTTACACCATGTTGGCGGGCCAATTGCCTGGCGCTTGTACCAGGATTGTTCTCAATATCATGTAGAACATTCCTCCACATCTGATATATGCAAGTCTGCAGCTACCCTGAACATTCGTCTGTGTCAAAAGACCCATGCTCACACAAATGTCAAAAAATGGCTCCAAATGTTGTATGATGTGGGTGGTGCTGTCTGTCAGAGCACATGGCTCAGTACATCCTTGCTGCCTCTCAAACTGTTTCTACCTGCTTAGCCATACACAGACACCATCTCAGGTTGTTCCTGGAATGAATACCAGACCATTGTGCTTCTACGTTGCTTAAATCACACTATCTGCAACATACAAAACACACACTGCAGATTATGAGAGACTATCTGCAACACAAAATGCATACTGCAAGTTATAAGAGAATGTCGTCAATGCCATCTACCATGGAAACTATGTATTTCCAGACATAAGGTGATATGAACTTTTGTGCTCTATTTCCAGTCAGGAATCTTCCCCTTTAGTTTTTTGGTGGATTTTAAACTCATTCTGTACATATAGGCGGCGGCGCCATGGCCAAGTGGTTAGACCGCTCAACTCTCACCAAGGCGGCCCGGGTTCAATCCCAGGGACCCACATGTGGGATTTGTGGTGGACAAAGCGGCATCTGGGCGGGTTTTCTCCGGGTTCTCCAGTTCCCCCCCCCCATTCATTCCACCAACTGCTCCATCATCACCTTTCCTTTCATCCATTTCACCATCATTTCAGTTCATCTACTTCCTTCCTCCCCATACCAGGCATCGGGCTGATCCCCCATCCTGGATGTTCTGTCTGATCCATGAGTGTCTGCTCCTCGACGGGTCTCTGACCCCAGGCACCCACCTATAAGTCCTGGGGGGTGTAAGTCCTACATATGAGGAGGTTAAACAGATAATGAATGAATGAACTGTACATATAGCTTCTTTAATATTTTTAAATTAATATATTTGTCATCACTTGAATCAAAGTCTCCTTTACCTTGGGGTAAAGAGAGAGGGAGAGAAAGATAAGAAATACTACAACCAATCAACAAGAACCAAGTCACATGCAAATATTTTCATCTAGTACATTTCTTATATTTGCCAGAGAATAGCAAGATACATATGCAAGGAAAATAAATTAATTGTGTATTAAATACACCTCAATGCTGAATGGTGGCTTTTGTATTAGTTCACATTTTATTCACCTAGTGTTAAATAGTCATTGTTCCCCATATTGACATGCTGCATGTGGCATAGGAGACCCAAATTGTTGCCAGCAGCAGCATAGGGTTTGCTGTCTCTGAGAGTTCTAGAAAAGATATATTTAAACTCATGAAGGCTGTTCTAGAGGAGCACAATTGAGAAGTAACAGCTTTTGGTCTCCTAAACCATACAAAAGCTCAGGGAAAACTGGCATGCTGCTCACATGCCACCGCAAAACTGGCCGCTGCCCATGACATCCACTAAGGATAAAAGCAGAGGATGTAGTGGTTGTACCATCAGTACTAGCCCACATGTAATGTCATTAGGAACACTGCAAAAAAATGTTAGACATATATTAAGTACTTACACTGTTTGTTTCCTTATGTAAATAATAATCCTATATCAAGTTATGTAAGTAATTCTGTCATCTTATTTAGTTTAAGGTGTCCGTGATGGAAGTAAAAAGTCCAACAGTGTATGACTTCAGAATCACATTCACAGAGCTAAGGCTGGTTCTTATACGTAATCATGACCTTCAGCTGAACGGGTCAAGGGAGGCTGTACTCACAGATATGCAGCTGATATATCAGACAGAGCCACTACCTACAGAGAGTTACAAAATTATCTATGAGGTTTGTTGTTTACATAGTAGTTCTTTGTATCCAGATTAGTTGCATAATAACTTTAATTTAAGTGAAGCAAAGGAATATACCATATCTGACATGGAAGTAAAAGGGAGTATAATGTTCAAAAGTTCAAACAAGCACTCAGTTTTATTACAACAGTCATAAGTATGGTTAACAGCTGTAGTTCTTATTGCAGCTGCATTGGCTGAGTGCTTGGCTGACCTGAATAAAAAATGAAAATACTTCATATGCAGCATTTCCTAAGTTACCTACATAATATTTTCTCTTTGGCTCATTGCAATAATGAAGGTAGATGTTACTTCTTTTAAGAAGAAAACAGTCAAAATAGTACCTAGCTATATACAATTGGTTTTAATTTTTTCAGCAAAAGTTGGAGACATTATTAGAATTGTTGTAGACTTTCTATCTGGCTCAACAAAACAAACAAAAATCCTGAAGTTTATAATGCTCCATTTACTTAACTTGATGCAAAACTTAATAATCTTAAAATTATCCCATTTAAAAGCAGATATGTAAAATAATTCATTAAAATGTACACCTGCAATAAGGGTTTGATGATAGCAAATATACTGATCATTTTTCATTCCAGGTTGTACGGCCACCTCGTTATGGTACCCTTCATGCTAATGCTCCAATGAAACATCATCGTCTCCAGATTGGTGACACTTTCACACAACAGGACCTAGAAATGGCCCGCCTTCGCTATAGGCTACATCGCAAGGCATATTCACATGTTCATGATGACTTCACATTTCTAGTATCAGCACCAGACTGCTCGAAAGTGTCCGGTAGCCTTGGCCTTCTTCATATACCTTCTGGTGAAACTCGGGATGAAGTCAGAGCAACATTGGAAAGGCTTCAGGTCACTAAATTAAATACTGTTTAATTTTTAAACAAATATACAGTTTCTGATAAAATTTGAATAGCGCATTATGAAAATTATTCTCTTGCTGCTATGGTGCCAATGTTGGAGATTAAATTTATAACCATACATTTTTATGAGTCTTGTGGTTAACTTCTTTAGTGACAGGTACATGGAAAACACATGGAGGGGAAAGTTTAGCAATATTTATTGATTTTCATGTACATTACCTTGGCCTGGTTAAGGCAGTAGAGAGAGCAAAGGAGAAGTAGATCTGCCATTGAAGATGCTGACCAGAGGAATCAGCAAAAAGTGTGATTATAAATTTAACCTACTGCCACAGTATAAAAGAGAATAATTTTAATAACAGGGACACCATCTGTGAAAAATAGCTAAGGTGCATCACTTTGAATAGTACAATATAGTATATATAATTACATAATGTTAATGAAATTTCTAATGTACAACCTTTTTACCTTCTTCCTGTACTTCTATGAAATGTTGTGGATTATCTCTGTGGTTAAGTGGTTGGCATGTGACTTCTCAACTCAAAGGTCCTGAATTTTATTCCTGGCTGGGGCAGAGGAATTTTTCTTTAACTAGCATCATTTCCTCTGTAGATTATGGAAGTATGAATGTGTGTTTCATGCAAATAAAAAGGTCAATAACCCATTATGTTCTTATTACCATCAGTCACCAACACGGGTAGCCGAGGTCATTAAAGCATGAACTTGTGAATGGGAGGTCTGCAGATTAAGTCCCGCTAGGACCATCCTCCCTGAATGAGGTTTCTCCCAGGTTTTTCTCAGTCCTCATAACTGGCAAATGTCAGGAAAGTACCCTAAACTTAAGCCTGGAACATTTCCTTTCCAAATGTAATTCTCATTTCATTTCATACCCATATATCATCAGTGTCTGTTCTAAAGGCAGTAAGAATAGGTGTTAAACACTACCAACAAAAAAGAAAAAAATCAGTCATTTCTCAAGTCAAAGCCGCCAATAATATGATAATAGAAATTAAAGGGCAGAATAAGCATGAAACAATTAAAAATAACTGCAAAATTTAAAATAACTAAGGGTTAATTATAGTACATGAAGGACTTTATTATAATACTATAAAATATTAAGGGACATTCTCTTCAAAATTAAATTAGAGCACATAACAAATGGTAATTTTACAGAATTTCCTCTATCTAAATGAGCAAGAATAAAAATTTACATTTTATTTGAGGTTGGGCTTCAGAAAGAAATATTTGGACTTCCAATCAAAGCAGGTAAATTTAATAATAATACTGGCTTGAAATAGATCTCTTCTATGCATCATTACTTATAATCTCAAATGATATGGAAATTCCCTATGTAATGAAAGAGAAGCACATAAATAACATTCCATATGGATGATTACAGTGCTTATAATCTGAGCTAGGAAACATTGTTAAAATTAATCAATAGAATCAGGAAATCCTTCTTAAGCCATATTTTATAAAAGCAAGTTTCTCATTCATTTATGTAATGACCAGGACCAACTTCGTAAATTCTGTCTCCCCTGATAACTTTTGATTGTGGGGGAACTCATCATCACTAAGTCCAAGCAGGCCCCGTTAGTCACAAAGTCCCACCTAATTTGTACCATAATGGAAAAGGAGTGACATTTTGGTAGATTTTAATAACACAAAATGATATGCCGTCGTAAATTACACAAATCTACTGTTGTGATATTTTATTGTCTAGGCCCTTCCAGATCCCATAATAAAGTCCCAAATCTGTAACACATGTCTAACCTGAACCTTCCTTATGAGTGACTCCAATTAAAATAAATAATCAGATATCAAATTTTCTGTAAATTCCTTTTTTGCTGAAAACTTTGCATATCCCTTACAATTATCCACAAATCAGCCCTGTTTATTTTCGATAAACAAAAAAATAAGTATACAATATGGATAAGCTAGAACAGTAATGTGAAATTGAAATTATATATAAAATTTCAGTCGGAGTTGAAACACTTAACATCACTTACATTTTTACAGCTTGACCGGTTTCAAGAGCAATTAGCTCTCATATTTTCTATACAATAACAAACAAATAACTTTACAGGTAGTAGAAGGTGGCCGTCAACCTTTGCTGCGAACTCATCTGGATCTAGCAACAAATGGTATCACAGAGCTGATGTACAATGTCACTCATGGACCACATCATGGAAGACTTGATGTAATGGATGTGGGTTTGGTCACAGTACTCCGTAAGAACACAGTCTACTTCTCATCCCGTGAGCTGATGACTGAACGGGTATTTTATGTACATGATGACTCGGAAACCCGCCGAGACTCTTTTCACTTTATTGCTCTTTCATCTGAAGAGGAAGATTTCCAGTATGTTGGTGTTTTTCATGTTGATATATTACTGAAGAATGATAACACTCCTGTACGAGAGATTGATAAGGTGAATAATCATATGCTTTGGATAAAACATTCCTAAGAAAATTTGAGCATAGTTTTAGAGTAGCTTTGGATATTATTTTCATAATTCAGTATAAAAAGAGTCTCTGTTGTACTAAAAACAATGTTTCAAAAAGGTTATTTCTCTCTCCATTATTCTAAAAAAATTTAAAGATTAGATACGCTTGGTCAAAATAAAAGTGGCCAGTTTCTTGACCACTTAGATATATTCTAAGTCTGTTCGAGTGAGCACACAGTTCACAAGTGTCAACTTCTGTGCACCGCTTTGGCTAACTCTGTAATACAAGCCACAAGCACTGATTTGGGCTATCTCCACATGGTGCATGGCATGGAGCAGTGGTTAAGCTACTTAACTTCTATGCAAGTAACTTGAGTTTGATTCTCCATAGTGGATTGTAAACCTTTATTTTTATAACTATTTTATTGCACAATATAGTTAAATAATATTGCTTGTGTCACTTCATTTTACTTACATATATAATTACAATAAAGGTGAAATTTGTGGTTACAAAATTAAATTGAACATGAAACATCCTCCAGACTGATAATTAATGTCATGGTTGCCATCTATCAGTATGATGGATTACTAAATAAATGGCACATACATAAATAATTATAAAAACCTGTTACAATTTTACTAATGTGTTTAAAATGAAAGGAAAAAAGGTTGAATAGCTCTGAGAAGATTTGAACTTGCAACCTCAGAAACAGAAAACTAACTCTCTACCACTGAGCTAAGGGTGCTGCAATAAGTGTGGCATTGTAACGAGGTTTAATCATACTCCACTTGAGAACTATAAACCAACAGTCTTGTGAACAAAGCCTGGCTGTCCAGGTACTCATGGAAGTACCTGATTTGAGCTCAGTCTCTCAGACGCCAGCCAGTTTTAAATTGATTGAGTGTACATTCAAATTAGTTTTGCACCAATGAGACAAACAAAAATCAAATGGTTTCAAGCAGAAAAGAGAGAGGATATATACAATTATATACACATAGTATCTTATACCACTCAGGACTATGCTATGCTTAATTATCCACACACTTTCAAAGTAGAGAATTTGAATTCAACACTAGAGTTAGTCTATTTTATAATTAGACTGACATCACACCAAAGATGTTCACAACAGTAAAGTGGAACCAACTGCTACCATGTGATTTACTCCACATGGGGAAGATATTCTGATGGCTTTGATTAGCTAAAGCTAGATGTGAATGGATTCCTACTGGATGGAGTCAGGGTAGCAGTGAACTTTCCTCCAGCCAATGAAGGATATCACATTGACATACAATTTCTTTGACCAAACTACCAATACAGTAACAAATTATATAATGAACAGCATTAGTCGAGAATAATCGACAAATTGCAGAATTCAGAGCCCCAAGAGTATGTATATCAGCATCTTCCACTTCCATCTCTAATAACATTATATCTTTTATTTGCAACAAGAAAGAAATTCCATCAACATTTAATTTTAGTAATTGTGCTTTTAATAATTGTACATTTTAAAGTTTCCCATCATATTTTGTTCAGTGAAGCTGCATTCTCATTATTTTGGTGAATAATACAAGAGCAAAGCTAAAAAGAAATCTAAAAACTAACTACTTATGGATTATATCACATAACCTTAGTTGATTATTGCCATACAGCTGTTAAAAATAGGATTTCATTTTGTATAGATCCAAAGACATTTAACAGTAAAGATACGCTATTTAAAAATAATCCAGTAAAGTTTAGTCTTGCATTATTTGCTGAAATAGTCAAACCAAATCTAATGCAAGCTGTGTCATTCCTTATTCAAAATCACACAATACCTTATTAGATTACTTATGATAATTATGTAGGACAGCCCATAAGGGACCAAGGCCTACTAATCCAAATGCTGTCCTCACCCCAACATGACCAACTAGTACAGGGAGATGATGTAGTCAGCACCTTACATCTCAGTTGGAATGTTGATTTTCATGACCCATGAAACATTATCCATTGTAGCTCCTGATATTCTTCATGATGCGAGTGTGCATCAGTTCTATACATGAGCCAAAAAGTCCATATCCCCAACATGGACTCAAGCCCATGTGTATTCCACGTCCAAGAATTGGAGCACCATATTCTTGCTTCCATGTTCAGAACATGGACCTGTGTAGAAATAATTTTAATTTGGTAATACCATGATAATGTGCAGTGTGGAAGAGACTAACAAAAGAGATATGCCACCAATTTGTTCATAAGAAACAGAACACATTACAATATCAGAATACATTTTCTTAAAATATGGGAAAACTTAAGTATAAAACTGCAAAAGTGTTAGTTAACATGAAAAAAAATCTGGTGTTACATTTACAACATTTTTTATAAACACTCTTCTGCAAACCATTCTTACAAGAGCTTATTCTTATAACTACTTCACGTGATTTCATGATAAAGAGTTATTAGGAAATTTGAGCATGTACCTTATTTAATTTAAAGATGCTGATTAAGCCTGGCTATATGTTTCAGGTTTTCCAAATAGTAACAGGAGGAGAGAGGCTTTTAACTGGTAGAGATCTTCGATACTCTGATGCTGATATAGATACACAGCCAACAGATATTGTATACACCCGCCGTGGTATTCCTAATGGTGGTATATACCAAGCTTCAGATTCTACAGTAAGTAGCATAAGTTAAAGAAGTTCAGATCTACAAACATGCATTTTGTTTATCTATGCAGAATGTTTCACAAAAGTGATAGTTAATAATGCAGTTTAAGCATGTAGATTGCAGTATACTCAAAACTATTTAGTATATAATCATACTAGGTTAACCATAATCTGGCCATCTGTTTAGTATTCTGTTTCTGCAGTGCAAAAGCTTTTGATTCTGCTAATTTTTGCTTTAATAATCTTTATGAAGCACTTAGACAAAGTATTCCAATTCACATTGTATGGCAAGCTTCCCTTACTGCTGAGCTTTCTGATAAATTTTATCTCTGGTAAGTTGGGGTTTACCCACAAATTCTTCTTACTCATTGTCAAATTAAATTTTTTCAGAGATAATAATAATCAAATTGAAACACTTGGAAAAGTAAAAATAAACAAAAATATTTGGCACATTTATTTAGCAGAGTGATACCTGAGAAACTTACCTAACTTGTCAATCAAAGAAATGTATCCATCTTTGTATCTCACATATAGTATTACTTTTTTTTTTAGTATAGTATAGTATTTTATTGTGCTAAGAGTTTTACAAATTTGATTGTCTACTGCATTTTGACCCTGGTCACTTATTCAGTAGACAATTACTACAGTTTATTTACATTTTACAATTTCTTGTCACTAAATTATCTTGCTCTTTTTTTTCATGTCCCATTTCCACTTGTTTTTCACTTTTCATTTATTGATTGCTTAACCATCACACATTCACTATAGTTTTCCATTCAAAGTAAGAAGCAGTACCTCTTACTTTTCTCTTTCCACTGTCCAAAGCCATTTATTTTTTACTTTACACAAAAACTGTCCAATGCTTCTAGCGTCCTTGCATATCATTTCAATTATAAGTGTATTTCTATCCCCCTTCAATCACTTCTTATTGAAAAATTCTTTTCTCCAATTTTCTGTTCCTTGGCACTTAAATACTATGTGTTCAATGTCTTCATTACCACCACATATCGGACATTGGTTCTGAGGAATACCCTGTCTTAGCCCTTTTAGCCTCTATGCTCCGGTTCTTAACCATGCAATAGATTCTCTCTCTTCTTTATTTACTATGTCTATATATTTTTCCTTACCCCATGTATTTTTCATTGGCCTATAATAAACTAATGAGCTCTTTTCGGCAATCTCACTGAACATGATTTGTATTTCTATATCTTCCAGTCTTTTCCTTGCCTTTTTCCAAAAATGTTTTACGTTATTTTCTCTCCTTCTCCATATATCTCCTAACCCATTTTTCTCCAAAATATTTCGTAATTTACTTACCCATCCATCATTCATTAAGCTATTCTCTTGGTATTCAATACATTGTCTTAACACATTACTTTTTCCTAGATTTAAAATTCTGAACCAAAGTTTCAAAGCTCTTTCCATTATCTTCCCCTTAGTTGGCACCCTGCCCATCTCTAATTGTGCTACCTGTCTTACAACTGACTTCGGTAGCCCTAGTATTTCTCTACAAAACATCCTGTGCACCACATCTATACATTCCCATCCTCTATCTAATCCCCATATTTCTACACCATACATCATTTTTGCCTCCACAACCATCTCATAAACTTTTTCCAGCCATTTAACATTTATATTAGGTACTTTATATTTGTAGCTTCTAATTGCTGCCATCGCCCCTTTAACTTTTGCCAATGCAAACTTCTTTTGTTTCTCCCATTTATTACCTCCATGTATTTTTACTCCTAAATAGATACAGTCACGCACTACCCTGTAATCTTTATTCTCTCCCTTCCACTTTTCATATTTGCCTAATTTTCCCCCCTTTTTGAAAACCACAATCTGTGTTTTCTCTTGATTTGCTTTTAACCTCCATTCTTTACAATATACATCAATTGCTTGTAATGATTGTTTTAAACCACTTACTGTAATAGATCCTACCACTAGGTCATCTGCAAAAAGAAGTCCTGGAATTTCGATGTTGCTAATTACTGGTGCACAGTTATTATTCCTTCCAATTTCTAGTAAGACATCATCTTTGTATAAATTAAATAAAACTGGACTTAACTTACATCCTTGCCGAAGGCCTTTCTTTTGTGGAATTTCGTTTGTTACACAGCCTGTCTCCACCCTTACACAGAAGGTGTTCTCAAAATACAGTGCTTTAAGAATATTCACCAATTGCTGACTTACTCCCCTGCACACTAATTTATGCCACAGAAGTTGCAGCTCAATTCGGTCATAAGCCTTCTCTAAGGCTACAAAAGCCATATATAATTTACCCCTTTTTTCTTTTAAATATTTGTCTGCTAATGTCTTTATAATAAATAAATTATCAATTGTTCTCCTTCCCTTGCGAAAGCCCATCTGGAATTCCGAAAGGATATTATATTCTTCAACCCAAAATTGTAGTCTCGCTGCCAAAATGCCCCCAAAAAGTTTTCCTATATTCGATAATAATGCAATACCTCTGTAGTTATTAGGTTTATCGACATTGCCCTTGCCTTTATATATATAGGATGGATGATAGCTTCTCTCCATCGTTTAGGTACATAACCCTTTTTAATAATTACATTAAATAAATCTAATAAAATTTTCACTCTCCCTGTTCCATTACACCACTCCTTAAGAAACTCTGTTGGGATGCCATTAATTCCAGTAGCTTTATTTTTCTTCAGTAACTTAACTTGTTTTATTATTTCCTCACTCCTAATTTCACCATCCAATATCTCTACAAAAACATTCCTTATTTCCAAAAATTCCGTACTTCCTATACTCCTTTCTTCCCCATATAATGTTTTAAAATACTCCACCCATTGTCCTGGCTCAACAGTGGGTTTAGTTACACATTTATTATAGGTCGACTTAAGAACCTGCCTTACCTTATTAACATTATTTTCATTTAGATATTTTATCAAATTCCTTTCATTGCATTCCCTCCAGTCCTTTTTCTTTTGCTCTGACAATAAATTATGTGAATTCCTCCCTTGCATATAATCGTCCCTAGATTTTCTATCACCTAATTCTCTCCACCTAACCAACAGTTGTTTTACTTGTCTTTTTGATACCCTACATTCTTCGTCAAACCAGTCCTTATCATATATGTAAACCCTCTTTTTTGTTTTCATTTCCTCTCCCGCCCTTTGCATAACTGTATTAAGGATATCTGACAGAACAACCAAGCACACAGGAAATTTTGCATAACACTGTCAGTATTATGTATACTTTAAAATCCACTACATCAGTTTATCAGTACTATGCTTAAGTCTATGGAACCATGGTAGTATTGTGCCCCTCTGCCTTTAAATACCATGATAAGTTGATAAAATAAAGTGAGTAAATGCCTAGTGCATGATATAAAAGTATTTGTTTCTAAGATGTGAAGCTAAATTCAAAATGAAGGAATTTTCTTTCTTTCCACCACCTTCCTCTAATTTACTTTTTATCTCTTTTCCCACATATACCTTAGTATAGCAGAAGTACAATTTTTTGTAAACAGAGCCTACTAAATATTTCTGGTTTAATACCTGCAAAGGAGTTCCATTTACTAATTTGTTTTCCTTCTCAGGTGCCAATGTTTGAATTTACTCAGGATGATCTGGACAATTTTCGAGTCCTTTTCCGTCATGAAGGAGACGAGTATGGAAAAGTGGGTCTCTGGATTACAGATGGACAATATTATGCCAATGGAGTTTTGGAAGTGCGAGCCTCACCTCCATTTGTTGACATTGTTAACAACACAGGTCTAATTGTGCAAAGAGGAGGTGTAGCTGCTCTTACTACTGCCAATTTAAGTGCTGAGACAAACTTAAATCTCTGGGGAGAGCAGATTGAGTTTGAAGTGACAGAACATCCAAAACATGGTCATTTACAGTTAGAACATGAAGCCAATCATTTCACACAATTAGATCTTGAAAATGGCCACTTATCATATTATCACGACAATGGAAGTGCTCTTAATGACCATTTCAGGTATGTTGTAATCATTATTCATATCTTAAAGCTGGGGTGACCACTCACCCCAAGTTCTTGGGATGGTCCTGCATTTTGAAACCCCTTAAGTTGTCCTGCAAGGGAAAGAATTTATCCTGAAATGCATTCTTCATGTGTCAACACCTTTGATAAGCAACCTCTTAGGCTAGCCTATTGGTGGCAGCACAATTCATCCAAGGGTTCAAAAGCAAGAGTCAATTCTTGAGGAAAATGAAATTTAAGTAGTTTAATTCAATTTATATATTGTCCCATTGCTGTGAAAAGAAAATCCGAATTTTGCATCCAAATAAAACATTAGCAAGTCTACAACTAAACTATAGCTTTTATCTTTTGTGGTGTAGGACATCTTTAGCACTTTCTAATTAAAATCTATAAATAGGTCAGCTTATGAAATAATTTCTATATTTATAAGAGAAGAAAGGCCAAAAATATTACTTGTGAATTTCATATTGTGCATTGTCCCTCAAAACCCAGAAATGTCTCTCTTTTTAGGTATGATATCCATCATTCTTAAGCTGAAATGATCATTCTGTTTAAGGTTCATATAGCAGGATGTGGATTAGGTATTAATGAACTACTCCAATTGTTAACTCCCCATATGACACCACCCTATGGTCAGTAGTGTCATCATCAGAAAAAAACAATTTGTAACTTAGTTTTCCTTTTCCTTCTTTCTACAGCATTTTTATACTTCAATCTAAGGGGAGATGTGTATTAAAATTCAGTGTCTTAGCAAAACACTTATGTCTCCTTAAGGCTTATAGCATATAGTTATCAAGTTTTGTACAACAACTTGTAATAATATTGTAGTTATAATGGTCTTTTAAATAATTGTTTATATTTGGACTATTCTACAATCCTTTGTTTTTTAAACTGCAATGTTACACAGAGATGCACATTTCTGGGACTGGTATTCCATACATATCAGATATTTTATCAGCTTATTGTAAGAACATCATTATAAATTCTGATACAATGATTTTGTTTTTCTCTCTATGATATTTTAATAAATTTGTAAATTTTAATGCCAAAATGAGGTACAAAATGTTCTGCTTTCCAGTACTGTTTCATTAGAATGAGCAACAGTATCAGAATTCTGTTGCAAAAAAATATGCTCCTACTGAATAATTTTGTGAATTTAGCTTAGGTTTCAAAACTTTACAAGAAAGTTCTCACACCAGGGGCTCCTACCTGCCCTGTCATCATCCAAGCATACCATACCACCACTAGGTCAACCCATCCAAATCCACAGGCAGAATACAGCACACAGCTGGTGTGGCCAGACACACATCACAATGGCAAATGTTTGCGTGAACAACATTGGTCAATGTATCCACAGGGATTTCTGTACATGCTACTGTAATTTCTTGATGAAGGACCTCCAGCGTAGGTGGTTTCCTGCACTACACCGAACCCTTCAACAAAGGTAAAAGTCCAGAAATGTGCTGAGAATTCAAATGCAGCTCTTCATCCTCTGTGTCTCTGCAGATTCTTGTCCAAGAAGACATGCATGCCTCAGTAGCACAGGGGTGCCCCATCCTGTTGGTAGAAGAACTTACAGTTTCCATAAACTGCACATCTAGTTGGCAAAGTTGATGTGCGTAACATTTCCAGATACATGGCAGCAGTAAACTAACTGTACCTTCAAAGAAGAAGGGTCCTATTAAACCCCCAGTTGACAGTACACACCAGATTTTCACCCCAGCAGATTGACTGCCTTGTCAACACAAATATGTGGATTTTCTGCTGCCCAGTAAACACAATTATGATGATTCACTGTTCTGTTTTAAGTTTGAATTGGACCTCATCAGACCACACAATTTTCACCACAAACTCTTCATCCTTGTTTACCTATACTGAAACCTTCATAAAATATGATTCAGCAACCAGGATCAACCTTGATAATACAGGCCTGCAAATTTAATTTTTTTTCTGCGGGATGGAGTTAAACAGGTCTGTAAACCTAATTTTGGTATGCTGAATTCAAATCTGCTTTCCATTTTTTCAAATCATGCACTTTCTCAATTCTACAAATGCAACAGTTTATATTGAACTAGGGAATTTCAAACATACCTTATAATTTTATTTTCTCCTCTGCTTTGTTGAAAATGAATGCTGAGTTGGCTTGCGTTTGTGGTCCTGACGAGGGTTGTCTCTAATTAAACACCAACAGTAGTCGGCCATCATGGAGATGTTCCATTGACCCTGGTAGCTTGTTTCTATCTCCTTTATGTCCTGGTGGAATCTCTCTCCCTGTTCTTCACTTAGTGCACCCAAGTTTTCAGGAAAAAATTCAAGATGCAATGCAGAAAATGCAATTTTAAGTTCATGTTGCATCCGAGTGCCTTTAACTTTTCGAGTATGGTTTTAACAATATGCTCATATTGGTCATCTTTAACATTACTCAAAAATTTGTTTATAATTTAATTGAATGAGCCCCAAGCTTGAAGCTCTATGTCTGTCATGATATTTCTAAAATGAATGTCCATCATGAGTTCGCAAATCTGTGGATCATCAAAAATGCCTTCTTTCACTTTTGATTCAGACAACATTGGAAATTTCAGAATAAGATGTTGGAAACACAGACCATGTTTGTCCAAGGCTTTAACAAATTGCTTCATTATCCCTAATTTGATATGTAACAGGAGTAGCTAAACATTTTGTGAAGACCCAGATCATTTAATTCTGACTGACTCAATGGATTTGGAATATCATCTTCTACACTCAAAGTATCAGTACTACTCTCTAATAATACTGTAGGTAGTGATGGAACAGGAACATCAGGTCCATGAGGCACTAATTGCTGATGGCAAGTTTGGATATATAATGCCCACCTTGTTTTTCCTATTGAATACACAGACAAAACTAACAGTCAGTAAAATGATTTTGTTGTTCATGCCATACCATAAGAACACCAAAGGGCATAGATGAATGATCTCCCTTGTGCCATGTCTTAGATTTTCTACACAACTTTTGCACACAGTATGAGGAGCAAAATTCTTGTCTTGATCTCCTAATTTAATTTTAAAATAGGCCAGATACAAACTCTTAATAAACGCGGTAATGCTTCTTTTCTATTGCTTTATCACATAACACCTACAGACATAACAGAAATTATTAGGAGTGTTCATACAGCCCCTCTTAGATATACCACTCCAACTACTCAAACATGCCATTTTTTTCCACAAATAAAATTCACAACACAATACGGCTTCAGTTTAAAACTGTACTGAGGATTCTAAGATAGGTTCCTGTTGATATCTTAGGCAATAAATATTTATGGGACAGGTTCAACATTACCTGTAAACAGAGATAGACAGTAGTACAACATGACATCATATGATTTAGCATGTTTACATACTCTAATCAACCATGCTGCAAGTTGGATATGTAATGATGTTAATACTAGCGTATTGAGTCTTTAATTTTGCGTTGAAACAGAATTGTTCAAAATCTGTACGTGATGCACAAAAATTATTGTTATTTTCAAAAACCAAGCATCCAAATTGACCATTATATTCCATGCCATAAAATCTTTGCAGGCCTGTGTAATTGATTGTGAGCTCAAGTCACTATTCAGTTTCACTCCACAGTCTCCATATACTGCTAGCATTTGACATGAAACACCCATCTAAGTTATTATGTAAACTGGGAATGTAGGAGAAAGCAGGAAGATATTGCAACCCTGAACTCAACTTCAATTGGGATTAACTTACATTTTTCTTTCTGTTTTTCTACATTCTTAGTTTTTTATTTGGCACAGACACAATAATATTGGAGTGGCAAAGGAGTAGACCTTTCTCCTCCTTATTTACCATTCTACAGGTTAACATTTAGGGCAATTTAATAATCTCATGATCATCCAGCACAATATTTTTATAAGGCATTATGATATATATATTTCACTCTATTTGCAAATTAACATACTTTGCACACACAAAACTAACTCTTACACATGCAGTTCTGGTTAATTAAATGCTCCTTTTACTTTGATCAAACTGTATTTTCTATAGAAACAGTTTAGTTAAGTACTTATTCATTATAACTATGCTTCATTATTTAGATTCCGTGTAGATGCTGGTGGAACAACAGCAGAGGGCACCTTTAGTATGCGTATATTCCCCCCATGGTATTGGGAACCTCTTGTAATAGCGAGTAATCGAACTTTACATGTGGAAGAATCTACCAGTGTTGTTATCACTCCATCATCATTGAAGGTACATATTGATTTCTATACTTTAAGTTTAAATAACAAATAATTTAATTTTCAGTCAGAACTTCATGGAAGCTAAGAGTGTAGTTATGATATTAACCTCAGAAAACAGATTTTAAGTTAGCTAATCTGTCAACCTCATTAGTATTAACAGAGTGACCACATTTCTGAAAGATCAGAATATTACATATCCAGACAAACCACTGTTCAAGAAATTAAATAGAAATAACAACTTAAGAAAATCTTTAATTGCTGTAATAATACAGCCTAAGTACAGACAACTAAAAATGAAAAGTAAATTGAGAGGTCCACTGTAAGAGCGAGCTATGGCACAAGGCATGCAAAAATGAGTTTTTCAGCTTTTCAAACAGCTCCCACATTCTAGCATTGTATGTGTGAATTACTTGAATGCAGCATAGCCCCAGCCAATGCTTAGAGCCTCTGAGTAGATTAAGAAAATCTTTTCTCTCAAGTTTTCCAGTATAAGCTGAAGCAATGCCACTGCAGTTCTGTAATATCAACCTTGAAACTAGTGATCATATTATAATGTTTAATTTTGACATACCTACATATTCTGAACTTGACAACTGGCACATGATCAGAACTTTCAAGAAGATGGGAGGATGTCAACCCAAGAACAAGACACAACTGGGAGTTCGCCATCCATTTATTATATCCCATCTCCAAGAACTTCCCATGCTCTATTTCATCCTATAGCTTCTGCAAAACTAAAGTACTCCATGTCCATTTTACAATACATTCCACCAGCACATCACGGTGTTTACAAAAACCTCAAAACAAAAGATTGTGGCACAGAAGTTGAAGACATTTCAAATTATGCTTTCAAATATTAATTTCTAAGTGAAGTAATGTATAACATTGTTTTTGAGATCAATGCAAATCTTTGATTATTAAAATCAATATTTATTCATATATTTGTTTCAAATCAAATAAGATTCCAGTAGTTATATGTTTATAATTTAAATATTTATGGTATGATACATTTCTCAAAAGTGTATTTGTTCTTTTTACATGATTCAAGAAACAGAGCTCCCTCTTGCAATGGACCCCTCAATTACGATATTTACAAAGTAACTTTCTTGCAAACTTAAATTTCTTTATTACATTCTCTACCATATAGGTACCTGGTAGGTAGGGGAAATATTGCATTCCACCCAAAAATTCTATATACAGATTTCACTGGAAATTCATGTTTTGAGGGCCCCTGAATAAAAAAAAAACATTTGTAGAAAGAGCCTATGTGAGGTGTGTGTGTGAAAGAGAGAGAGGCTCAAAAACAAAATGTCAGATAAATACCAAATTTGGCATTTAATTTTGTCTAAGCATATTTCAAGTGAAAAATCTCAATACATGCCTCTTTTCCAGTACTTTTTCTCTGCTTGCTTTTAATTTCATCTCACTTATTCTTAAAATCTCAATTTTATATTTTTCCGTTGCTTCTACCACTTCTATCTTTTTAACCCTTATTGTTTTAATGTTCCATGTTTCCATTCATATTTCCTTATTCTTGCATTGTCATCTCCAGCATGTCTTTCTTGTTTTGAGGCCATCTATTAACCTCTGAATCTCCTATATTCCCTGTGGGGGATTGGCCCAACAGAGATCAGGTAGTTATCCTTACAGTTCCCGGGTCAGTGCTGGATTTGAATTTGGGCTTTTCTCCCATAGAGATCAGCAATAACACACCATTTTTGGACCCAAATTTTCAAAGTGAACCAAAGCTACTAAAATCAAATCAAAAGTTATAAATGGAAAGAGGAGTATACAGAGCAATTTAAGAATAATTTGATCTCAAAATGTGGGGAATTAAGAAAATTCAGTATTATAGAAGCATTACAGTCAGATAGGATAGAGGGAGCATTGGAAAGGTTAGAATCGATGGTTAGGTGGGCAGGAAGCAGGATGGAAGTGAACGTTTCAGTAAATGAAAAACAGTGTGGTTGGTATGATGAAGAGTGTGTAAAGGCTGAAAAAGAAGTATTCAAAGAGCTGTCTAGATGGAGAAGGTCAGAAGAGGAGAATGATAGAAAATTTTCTTATTAAATAAGCAGAGCTATAAATGCTTACCAGGCTAGAAAAAGAAGGAATGGGAGCAGAGAATGGGAGAAAAGATTAAGGAGGTGGTCAGAGGTAAAGATAAATATATATGGTCAGTTGTTAAGAATACTTCCAGAAAGAAGCAAATACACAATAAGATAGCACCAAGGGAATGGAAATTCTGTTTTAAAGGTCTATTGGTAGGAGGAAGAATTCAAGGAAGTGAAGCATATTTGGGAAATTTTGTGACTAGAGTGGATTAAAGGTAAAGATACATATCACAGAGAGGCCCCTGGAACAGGGACAGAGCACCACACACAGGCCAGATGGCCCATTGTGCTTCCAACGTGGCCCCTTGGAGGGAAGGATGAGAGGACAGACCTGAAGAGCAACCAGATCCGGATACCGATGGGCAAAGGCATGGCGGGGTCCCTAACGTTTCCAGATAGAATGCATCCAATGCCGCACAGTCCCTGCCCACAAGTTACCAACCTCCAGGGTCCCCCAGATCAGAGCCCCACACTGAGGAGAGACCTAACTGAACGGTACCACAGTGATGCCAGGAGAGAAACCTTTACAGAGCACAAGCCACTGCCCAGCCGCAACACACCGAACATCGCCACCTATCCTACAACCCTGAAACAGATGACAAGGAAGATGACGGGTACAGGAAGTGAGAGGAAGGAGAGTCATGGAGAAGATGAACCACCCCAGCATTTGCCTGGAGACTCAGGGAAACCACAAAAAACCCATGGGCCAGAGGGGTGGTCACTGGGAATCGATCCCAGGACCTCCCGAATGTGGGCAATAGAATGGTTTTATTTAAAGAGATTACAGTTAGAGAGGTAAAGTATGAGATAAAAAAACTGAAACAGAAGAAGGCTACAGGGATTGATGCAATTGCGGGGGAGTTTTGGGAAAAATTGGGGGAAATAGGAGGAGGCATAAAGCTGTTGTCAGAACTATTTAATGGATTTCAAGAGAAGAAAATGATACCTGAGAAGAGAAAAGTGAGCGTTATTGTATCATTATATAAAGGGAAAGGAGATAAAAATAAACCAAGCAACTACAGAGGAATTAGTTTATTATCCATATTAGATAAAATATGCACCGGTGTATTAGCTAGAAGATTATATGAGTGAGCAGAGATGGAAGATAAGCTATCAGTATATCAAGCAGGTTTTAGGGAGGAAGAAGAACAGTAGATAACATAATGATAATTCACACTATAATGAATAAGTGCCTAAGAAATAAAAGGGGTAGGGCATGCATATTCCTTGCAGACTTTGAGAAGGCTTTCAACACTATAAACAAAGATGCTTTGACATACAAACTGAGGAATAAAGGAGTAAGTACTTCTTTATTAGGGATACAAAAATTGTACAAAGGAAATAAATTTTGTGCTAAATGTGAAAGAAGTAAAACTGCTGATTATATGCAGCAAAATTTAGGTCTGAGGCAAAGTTGTAAACTCAGTCCAATATTGTTTAATTTATTTATAGACAAAATAATGAAAAGTAATAAACATTGTCCAGTTATAGGGAAGAAAGAGGCATTAGGACTGCTATTTGCCTTGCTCTCATAGCAGGCCAGTAACAGTTGATGCAGTAATTTGTATCACAAATTATTTAAATGTAAAGAGTGATTATAGTATGAATATGCTTTATTATGTGACATTGATTTGAGATGTTTGTTGATTGTAATTATTGTTGAGAAGTACGTTTATACTGCCTTACTGAAACTGTCAATAATAGCGTGCAATAATGCAGCGAGGGAGTGAGCTGTTTATCATTATTGGAAACGAGGAAGTTACGTAATGTTGGCGCGTTTTTCGGTAGAAATTGCTGGAACATTTCCCTAGAGCACATGTATTCATAATTTTCATTGGATACAAAAATAGACGCTAATGTTGGCGCGTTTTATTAGCCAATTGCAGTTCAGTTATAATCTTTAGGCATATCTGGATGAAGGAGTATAAAAGGTAGGTTAGAGGTAAAGACCCTGCCAGTTCATCGAAAATCTTAGTACATTACACGTCGTCTTCAGTCCAGCAGAAATATTACACGTCGGCTATCGATTCGCAAGTTACGTGTATAAGAGTTATGAAAAATCTCAAGTATGGTAAAGTTAATTATACAAAAGTTTGAAGTACGTGAATTAAAAGTGATCAGTAAGAAGTTGTTATAACAGTTTCAGTTTGGCGAGTGTCAAGATCAATGTATAAATGTGATAGTGACTGTGTTTCGACAATAAAAGTGCAAAACAAATTTCTTCATCAGTGTTATCTTTGGATAAAAGATTCCTTTCCGTTTACACAACCTGTATAAAGAGAAGTGCTCGACCCAAAATAAGATAATAGCTAGCCGGAGGACAGTAAACCAAAATTGAATAAAATAACAGTCGCATTCTTTCAAACAAACATTAATACTACCGCAAATTGCTAACACCAGATGGAGCTACAAACCTAACAAAGAATCACGTCACAAGATGGCTTCAACGCGTGAAGTAAACACAAATACACAAACATTATAAGAAATACACCCGCACAGTGATAGGGTTACAACATACTATCAATGAAATTGTTAAATTCCATACAGAATGGGTTTAAAGGTGAATATCAACAAGTCAAAGATAATAGTATTCAAGGAAGGATCAAAATTAAAAAGAGATGAAAGATGGTTTATAAGCAGAGAGCCAATAGGGGTAGTAAAAGAATTTGTTTATCTGGGGATCAGATTCTCAAGCAATGGGAAATGGGATGTGCAATCTAAATGTGCACAATTGAAAGGAAAACTACCATGAAAGATGTTATAGTCTGCTTATACAAAACACCAACACTGTCAATGAATTCGCTGGAAAAACTTTATGAAGCACTAATTGAGTCAAAGATGCTATATGGAATAGAAATTTGGGGAGTGACAAGACAAAGGGGTGGCCTATGATTGATATAGTCCATAGAATGTTTTGTAGAGAACTTCTGGGTCTGCCCAAGAGCTCATCAAGGGGCATGGCACTGGCAGAGTTAGGAAGGATAGGGAGGAAAGGTATAATAGTGGAGGGAATTTTGAAATATTGGTACAGATGTTTAAATTTAGATGGCAGTAATATAATAAAAGAATGCCTACAGTTCCAAAAAGATGTTTTAGGAGATGGGAAATGTGTTAGAAAAAATTGGCATAAGAAATAAGACAGTATAGACAATGTCTACCCAAGATATTTTGTGAATGAAAATCTATTTAATTCCAGTGCATAATTATGTCAATTATTAATTTTCACATTATACAGCTTCATTATATTTCCCAAGTTTTAGACTCTCAAAAAAACAGGTAAATTGTAGGGAGATTAGTAGATGCTGTTTGCTATTTGGGCATACAAGAATTGCCATTTAGGGGCCATAGAGAAAGCCAAAGTTCATTTAATAAAGGGAACTACTTGGCTACTCTTGATTTACTGGCTTCAGAAGAATTTTTCATGGGAGGTCATCTGGAGTCAGAGAATGTTTTCAAGGGTACCTCTAGTGATATACAAAATTATTTAATTCAGGCTGTGACTCTTGAAGTTCAGGAACGTATTCGAGGAGAAATTGAATCTGCTGAATTTGTTTCCATCCAAGCTGATGAAACTACAGATGTTTCAGTAAAATCTCAATTGAGTATTATTGTGAGGTACTACACCAACAGAAAAGCTGAAGAGCAGTACTAGTACTACCACTACCATTGCCTCATGATTAACAATTCAGAAGACTTACTGTTTGTTGGAAAATATCACATTAATCTTCAGTCTGTATAAACAAGAGTAACGATACAACTCCAGTGACAGAGCACAATTCTTGTCTTGAAAAACAAACCAACAGTTCACTTTTTAATCTGTTTTCTTCAAAGAATGGATATACTTCCAGTAGTTCTTGAGATATTTCAGGAAAACTACTTTAATACAAATCATTCAGGTTTTATTGACTTATGTTTTCAGAATTTTCTAAAATACAAGTCCCTCATGGAACTTAGAGAAGTGCCATTTCAAGGTGAAATGCCTTCTAAAGGATTTGTAATGTACAGTGTGATTTAATAGTAGAAGCACTTTTATAGAGCGCAAGTACATGCACTAATGAAACTAAGCCGAACACCACAGTCCCCATTCAAATTACATACACAAACTCACAGGTGGCCAGGTGCAGGTGCTATCTGTAGTCACTTCTCTTTCAATCATCTGCTTGTAGTGTAGGCAGCATTATAAAACAATGATTAATTTAATTTTAAGTATAAATAATGGAAAATTAATGATGAATATGATACAACAAAGCATCATTTCATACTAACTTTTAAACTGCAAGTGATTGATACCTTATTTCTCACTTCTCAGTATAGCACACTTTTCATAGATGTATGATAAAATTGGTACTTATGATTAGCATTTGCTGTGAGAGAAGACATTGCAAATTTTGTGTTTACTTCACTTTAACTGCCCCACGTATGGGAGCCAATTTGCGAGAGGGAAAATTGTATATTGTTTACTTCACCACGTTGTGGATAATGTTTCTCACGTAATGTCGTTTACCTCACGCGTGGAACCATCTTGTGTGACGTCATTCGTCGGTCGCCTGCTAACTCCATCTGGCGTAGCAATCTATATGAATTAGTTTTAAGGTTATGTATATTGTCTTCCGGCCAGCTATTTAGGTAGGCATTTAATTCTTGCAGGGTGTGAAGCGGAAAAGGAATCTTTTATCCAAAAATTACTAGTGAAGAAATTTGTTTTATACTGTTTTATTGTCGAACACGTGCACTAACACTTTCACAGATTTGTCTAGATAATCGCCATACTGAAACTGTTTGTAATAACTTCTCACTTTTAACTCACGTACTTCAATTTTTGTATATAAGTGACTTTGTAATATTTTAGATCTTTTATGATTTTTACTGCGCGTAACTTGACGAACTGAGCGGCCAACGTGTAATGTGCGGACGATGTGTAATGCTTCGTGAATCCTGCCGAACTGGAGGACGATGTGTACTGTGTCGAGAATCTTGCTGAACTGGAGACGATGTGTAATGTATCGGGAATCTTGTTGCACACTGGGGGACCCGCTAACTCGACCTGACTTATTTATAGGCATGCCTCAAGCTACACCTAAAGATTATAAATGAACTGCTATTGGCTAATAAAACGCGCCAACATTAGCGTCTATTTTACTATCCAATGAAAACCACTAATACATATTACTTTTATAGAATGTTCTGGAAGCTTTTTTTTACTGAAAAGGCGCGAAACATTACGTAACTTCCTGGTTCCCGGTAACGATAAACAACTCACTCCCTTGCTAAAGTATTATGTTATTGTTAACAGTTTCAGTAGAGCCGAAAATTATTATTTACCATTAATAATTACAATTATTAAACCTCTGAAATCAATGTTACATAAAAATACATATTCATAATAAAATAATTATTTATATTAACGTAATTTGTGATACAAATTACCGTCACATATGCCCCACTAGAAACATAATTATAAATATTTATAACCTGTTTAGAAATTTTATAATTTTGTTTTTAGTCTCCTAAATCTTGTAACACACGCTATTCACTTTCACTTAACACTTCACACACGTTTAACACACGACATATGTTTTATCTTGCCACTACTTACTGGCTCTGATTTAATTAATTTAGATATTAATCTGATATCACAAAAATTTTTTTTTTTTATAGCAAATACTATACCCTAAACTATTTATTTACTACTACCAAATTGTTTACTTTAAGCTGTTGACAAAATTTATACATTTAAGATTTTTGTAATTATTATACATATGTACCAAAATATTCACCCTCAACACAAATATTTACATCTCTTAAATCTAGACAATGTTTCACATGTTCTATTTACTACATAAGTATTTGTTTCAATTACTTTTAATTATATTTACCAATTTTTTTTGTTATTTTGTACTTTGCAAATATATTTACATCTCTTAAATTTTGACAATGTTTCACCTTTTCTGTTTGCTGCATAAGCATTTGTTTTGAATTATTTTTTTTTTTTTTTTTACCAATTTTTGTTATTCTGAATTTTATTTTAACAATACTCTTTAAATTGTATTTACGTACTTTTAATTTAATGTCATATTAAGTTTCAATCTTTGCATTCTTAATTTTTTTTTTTTTAATTCTTGGAATTGTATTTACGTACTTTTACTTTAATATCATCTTAAGTTTCAATCTTTGCATTCTTAATTTCAAATATTGTTACAGTTACTAAAAATTGTTATATTTTTTTTTTTTTTTTTTTTTTTTAAATAATTTATTTCTCTTTCCAAATGATATATATAAATAGTTAACCCTCTTACGTTCCAATACATTTCTCTGCAAGTCGTCGTTAACTATCCAGCATTTACTTTACATCTCGTTGCTATTTACCCTCCTGGATCAAATTGTGTGTGGCTAAACATTACTCGTAGCCATAACCTAACCTTCAAATTTGTGTTCATGAATAACCTCTTGTATTCATATGACATTTCGTTCCCTGATAACATTTGAAAACAATCTACAGTTTCTTGAACAATACATCTTTTAACAACTTTCATTTTCAATTCTTCTATCATTTTAATCTGAGAATACTCTGACAAATCTGTACTGAACTGTACTGGACTGGAGTTTTCATTTTGAACATCTTGGTACAATTTACTTCTTTGCATTTCTGATTCTTTCTGTATTTCTGATATTTCCCCACTGAAATTAACTTGCGCCTCATTTACATCTACATTCCTAACCTCTTTTATCTCTCTTAACTCACTTGAAATACTACTCATTTGACTTCCTAACTCTGTACATTCTACATTAACCTCACTTTTAGTATTAACCTCACTTTCTTTGTTACATATTTCCCTGCTCATGTCTAGCATTTTCTTTGAAATTTCTCCTATCTCACTTGCTATTACTTCCTCATTTTCATCTCTCATTTTTGGCATACAACTATCTAGCTTCGTAACTTTCTTTTCACTTTCTTCACTGCTTTGATCTACTTTTTGCTCAAATATATCATTACTCCTACCAATATTTTCAATTGATTTCCTGTTTTGTTCAAAGCTCTTACCAATATCTTCCCTCAATTTCTCATTATTCTGAGTAAGTTTTTGTTCTAAACTCTTAATAATATCTTCACTCAATTCCCTATGATCCTTTTTTATAGCTTCACTTTCTTGATCTAATTTCTTTTCTAATCTCTCAAAACTCTTTTGCATATCTTCCCTTATATTTCTCAGCATTTCCATAATCATACTAGCATCAATAGTAATATTTCTCGCTATTCTATTCTTACTTTCTGCACTAACATTTCCTCCCTCCAATATTACATTGTTTGAGCTTTTTTTTGTAACCTGTATTGACTTACAGCTAACTGTTACACTATCTCCCTCCATCATTGTTTTTTTTATGTTATTAGTGGCCATTGTTTTTGTTTTCTAAAAAAAAAATACAATCACCTGACTTTGTGATGCTGTCTGATGCTGTAGTTTTGATGTCCAGCGTTCTGCCCCATTCTCCTAGGTTTGTATGTCGCTTCTGCGTTGTATCGTGATGAATCTACGTCGTTTCGATGTTTTCTTGTAGCTGAATTACCCTTCTGTCTCGGAATCTGCGTCTATAGGTCGTTTCACTGCTGCTTTCGCCTCTCTGGTTATTCTTGTTCCTTTCCTAGTCGTCTAGCCTTCCTTTCCTAGTTGTCGCCCCACGTTGGGCGCCAATTTGAGAGAAGACATTGCAAATTTTGTGTTTACTTCACTTTAACTGCCCCACGTATGGGAGCCAATTTGCGAGAGGGAAAATTGTATATTGTTTACTTCACCACGTTGTGGATAATGTTTCTCACGTAATGTCGTTTACCTCACGCGTGGAACCATCTTGTGTGACGTCATTCGTCGGTCGCCTGCTAACTCCATCTGGCGTAGCAATCTATATGAATTAGTTTTAAGGTTATGTATATTGTCTTCCGGCCAGCTATTTAGGTAGGCATTTAATTCTTGCAGGGTGTGAAGCGGAAAAGGAATCTTTTATCCAAAAATTACTAGTGAAGAAATTTGTTTTATACTGTTTTATTGTCGAACACGTGCACTAACACTTTCACAGATTTGTCTAGATAATCGCCATACTGAAACTGTTTGTAATAACTTCTCACTTTTAACTCACGTACTTCAATTTTTGTATATAAGTGACTTTGTAATATTTTAGATCTTTTATGATTTTTACTGCGCGTAACTTGACGAACTGAGCGGCCAACGTGTAATGTGCGGACGATGTGTAATGCTTCGTGAATCCTGCCGAACTGGAGGACGATGTGTACTGTGTCGAGAATCTTGCTGAACTGGAGACGATGTGTAATGTATCGGGAATCTTGTTGCACACTGGGGGACCCGCTAACTCGACCTGACTTATTTATAGGCATGCCTCAAGCTACACCTAAAGATTATAAATGAACTGCTATTGGCTAATAAAACGCGCCAACATTAGCGTCTATTTTACTATCCAATGAAAACCACTAATACATATTACTTTTATAGAATGTTCTGGAAGCTTTTTTTACTGAAAAGGCGCGAAACATTACGTAACTTCCTGGTTCCCGGTAACGATAAACAACTCACTCCCTTGCTAAAGTATTATGTTATTGTTAACAGTTTCAGTAGAGCCGAAAATTATTATTTACCATTAATAATTACAATTATTAAACCTCTGAAATCAATGTTACATAAAAATACATATTCATAATAAAATAATTATTTATATTAACGTAATTTGTGATACAAATTACCGTCACAGCTGCCAAGATAAACCGTAACAGGTGCTAAATGGCACAAATATGGGCTATGCTCTTGCCCCTCCAATCCCCGCTAGAGCCTAGTCCTGAGTGCTATGAATCCGTGCCAGGTCAGAAGTGGTACGGATCTATAGAATAATAATATAATAAAGTTGCAAATTTGCAATTTACATTGCTTCGCTGCAGCTTCTATGGTTTCCTATTGTCAGCAAGCCATTTCATTGTGCCTTTAACAATAGGCATGACCGTATTCTTTATGTTACCATGGAGTATACAAATAATATCAAAACGTATTTCTTCATTTTATTATGGTAGTGCCATGGCACAGAGGCATTACCCCTGGAGCCATCCCTGATTAAAATACTGGCAAGCTCAAAAGCAGAAACAATTAAAATGGTGGGGACATTTTTGGGAAATGTAAGAGATAAGTGAACAAGGAGCCTAGGAAAGGAGTAACAGAATGGTTTCAGCCTGGAAAGTGAAGAGATGGTACAGTGGCTTTATTCTACATAAAACCTAGGGTTAAAGTATGGGAGAGTTAGTTTATAGATGTACTAGACTTTTTTAAAAATGTTTAGTTGTTTCATTTGTAATATTGTATCAAAAAAAGATGGAAATAAAACTACTACTACTACTACTACTACTACTACTACTACTACTACTACTAATACTAATACTATTATTTCTGTAGCAAAGAGGTAATATTTATGAACAAATACTTTATATTTTGTGTTCAAGAAGATTTAGATTCAAAGAATGAATACCTATTTGTTCCAATGAAACAGGATGTATGCTAATGGGTAATTTATACATTTTGAATCACATATAGAGTAAGTGAATAAAATTAGAGAGATTTCAGAGAATCTATTTTCTCTAAAGCAAAATACCTTCTAATAGCTAGACATTCTTGCAGACTTGACTGCCTTAGCGCTAGCTTATTCCTCTGGTTTAATTTTTTCAGGCAGTTTATCAGCTTCTGCAATGGAATAATGGAAATGAATTGTCTTTTTGGAAATGCAGAGTAAAGTGAAGCCTGAGAAATTAACATCACAAGTAACCAAATGCTTGATGTTTCTTAGGTAATGCATCCTCATATTCCAGCAACAGATATCACATATTTAGTGACCGAACCACCTCTGTATGGATATCTGGAAATTGAGGCATTAGTTGCAGAGGGGGAAGAGGAGTCAATTGATGGAGAAGAAATCCGTCCAGCTCCAGTCACTGTTTTTGACCAGGCTCTCATTGATGACAAGCGCCTGCATTATATTCAAGCCACAGCTAACAGGACTTGGGACAGATTCATAATCGATGTGACTAATGGCATCATTTGGATGAGAGGTACAGATAATGGTTTTGTAATTGAAAGAAATTAGCACTTTTATTTATGCACTTTTTATGCAAATAAATGTATCCAATCAAAAATTAAGATATGTAACACATTAAAAATTTTACAAACAAAAGCTAAGCTAGTATAAAAACCAAACTGGAAGTACTCATATTATACAACAAAACAAAATGTTTAATTAACATTTAAGTTAAATAAATACAAATTGCTTCATTAGCACCATTATATGAATACAAAATATTCTGTCAATGTGTTACCTACTTCCTCAGGTATTTCCAATTTACGGAAGCATCTCAGGCATAACAAATACAAAGGCATTTTAAATCAATGGAAGATTAGTTTTGGAACAAGAATCACAATATAGAAAAGACACTTCACTTCTAAGACATATACAATACCATATGGAAGAAGCTTTATTTAAAAATATACGAAACTGCGCTAATGAATTTTGAAGTTTCTACTAAATATAACCACTCTTCAGATTCATGAGGTATTTGACAGAGGAATCTCAACAATTCATTCAAGACAAAGACAGCACTTCTGGTAGTAAAGGATAGCTGAGGGTGTAGACAGCATAAGAACAAACATGTCCTATGAAAGTAATGGATTTAATGGAGAAATTTAAAGTGTTTCGTCTATAAAATATTAACTGAGAAAGAGAAATTACTTTCTAAAAACTTTTATAGGCTATATGATTTTTCATCATGTTGCTATTTAATTTATACACTTAACCCATATTTAACAAGTGTAATGCTATAAAATGTTAGTGTTACATTTTATCAAATAATACAAATTACTGATTCAGCCAGACACAAGTCATAGAGTGGAATCTTTCTAAACACTGCATACTCATCAAACTATATTTTTCTGTTTCCTTCTCTTGATTGGCTAAAGCTGTTCATTCCTCATTAACATTAAAAAAATTGTGTAATGCATGCAAATGATTTGTTTGAAGGATTGAATGAAACAGTATTAATAAAGGATGTTAAACTTGCATTTTTGAAGCATCTTTTAATGGAAAGATTGCTTTCATGCTAATATCTATTTCTGCTATGAATTAAAGCATGTAACATTAAAAGTTTTTCCTTTCAGTGTTTTATACAATGTTTGTCCTATACAACTTATAAATGCACCTTTCAAATATTACGAATGTCAGCATAAATAAAGCCCAGTCTTTTGCATAACTGAGCTAGGACAAATGATAAAGGAGCACAAATAGTCTCTATTTGATAAATCAAGTTTGCATATATGAGGTTACAATCCTCTTTCACAGTGATGTAGTGTATAATCTCTTGATTGGTCACTACACCACACATATTTCATTCATATTCTTGGAAAACGAAATTTTCCTGAGGTTCTTTGAGTATATGAATAAAGAATGATTGCATTGGGTAAAGAATTAATTCATATCTGCCTTTAACAGCCCAGTAAGAGATTAAGAGTGCATGGCAATGTTGACATGGGGTAAGGTAAGAGGAAATTGTGGATCAGTCTATTCTAAATTTCAAGGTGTAGCTCTTAAGTTCTTCTTTCATTAGTCATAATGATAGTTACACATTCTTCTGTAAATGTGACATAGGCTGGAAGAAAATGCTACTCTGTATCAATGATAGCAGTTCCACTAAGCAAGCTCATTCCATATGCCTTCTTTGTCCTATGCTCTTTTCATAAATTTGCTTACCCAAATTTCTTAATGCATCATATAAATTCCGAATTATTAGCTTTCAAATTTTCTATCCATAGCACATTTCCTAACTTCCTAACATCCCCTGACATTGTAGACTTGCAGCTGGTTTCTGAGAGAACCAATTGAGTCATAGCTCATCCAGTGGAGATGAGTGTGAGAATGAATGTGAGAGAGTACACTAGGGGAGGTTTAAGCTGGATCACTAGGAGAATTATTCTAATCAAGAATATATTCCCAATGCAAGTCTGGAAACTAAATCTGGGAGACACTGGAAATGACAGCTAGATATGTTGAGCATCAAAGCATGATATTGATGTTACCAAATTCAAAGACCAATATTTCTCTCTTTTTTTCAATGCAACATATCAAGGTACTTAACCAATTTCTCACATTATTCACATTTTCTCACATTACATTGCCAGCAGATGGAACTCTGTGGATATTAAATTAAAATAGCAGAACTGACATTTTCTAGAAAGGAAGCAAGTATTACTTGTTCAAACAACCCTCATGTTTTTCAGGAATTTGAATGAATTTGCTTTCAGATCATTTTAGCTAAAAAACAAATCTGTTAGCAGATAGCAGATGCAACATAGGTTCACCCAATTTGTAACACTAGTCAAAAATCGAAGGGGATTGGCTGAATATGAATACATTCTTGCTTTTCATTTTAATGATCAACATTAATTTTAGTTTAAGAATCCTTCATGTTACCATGAAGAAGGTTCATTTTAATATTGTGGTTTCTATTATATTTAGGTCTTATGGTGCAGTTTGTAATTGTCCCTGAATGGCTCTATATTTCCGGAGGAGAGCTGAAAGTAATGGAAGGGGATACTGTAAAACTTTCTGACTCACTGCTTGCAGTATTAACAGAGTACTATAGACCCCGTGTAAGTGAATATCATATTATAGAACTTCCTAAGGCTGGAGCCATACAATTATCTCGTGATCCATCTCTGGCTCCGCTGCATAAGTTCACGGTCGCACAACTTAAGGCTGGACTTGTACAAGTAAGTTATATGACTGCAATATAGTCATCTTAACCATAATGTGTATACGTAATTTGTTTTATACCTTTAATGTGCTGTTCATTTGTCAGCAGAAATTCAACAGTTTTAATGGCAATAGCTATAAGAGTTATAACTTCATAAACAATAATTATTGAGCAGTCAAGAAAATCTGTATTTTATTTGGAATTCTATAAATTAAACATTATTATCCATACAGTGATAACAGTCCTTTATTTGTTAAAATAAAATACTCATCATAACATAGCATCACCAATATTTTTTCTTAACTTCCAGTATTTGCACATTGTATCTAGGATGGACCTGCTTCTTTATGGTGAACTACACGTGGGGTTATGATCTGTCGGGCAAAAAGGAGGACATGTCCTCTTTTCTCATTTTATCCCATCCAGCAGGAATTTTAATATGCTTTGGAATGTCCAGCATTTAAACTAGAATTAATATGAATATTGAATAATGTGCAGTTTTGTCATTTTGTGATGAATATTTTTGTTGGAGTTTATTGGAGGAGCAAGAAATAGAGCAAAGAGGCAATCATGGAGTAACCTCTACACTTGATATAGCTAGAGTCAGGAGACTGTTGGCCTTGACTGTCAGCTGCCTTTGCTGTACTGATAATGCAATATGTACAATCATAAGGTTTTTCATTGGTGTTCTGTTGAACAGTGACAAAATGGGGAAGCAAGTTCTACCAGACTTAAAACTCAGTCTTGTAGGCACAATAGTAGTTTGTAAATCATATGTTGCTATGAATGTGATAAGTGAGCAATACCAGTAAAATATGTTGTTTAGCAGCTTAGCTCATTTATAGTGCCTAGTATAAAAAAATAATACTTCATCTGTGGATGATAGTTTGATAAAAAGCAAAGATTCTGGAAAACTGGCTGTGAAATATCTGTGTTTTAAAGAAGGGCATATGAATATGAAGTCAAATGATTGTATGTAATTGTTTTTTGAACAAAGGAAATAAGGGGAAACAGGAAATTGAAGCAATTAATGTTTTTGCAGGCATCGAATAGTTGGTTCTGTTTGAAATATAAAATAATTAATTACCTAAGCTCACAATCACTTTCGCAAAGTAATTATGTATATATATTATTATTATTATTATTATAATATGGGGAGGGGAGTAAGATTGAGTAGTTTTTTTCTTTTTTATTTTATTTATGGACGCTCTTTAACTGCTATAGTTATTAGCATACCATTCTAAATTGGGCTTTAAATACTGGACATTTTTGCCTCTTTATCAGGCTTGACGTCCTTTTATGTGCCATAAATCTATGACACAGGGCCACCAGCTTTACTTCCCTTCCTTCCGAAGGAAGCCATGTTAAGGACTTTCACACCTGAAAAAATCTATCACCCTCCACTGGGTTTGAACCCGCAACCTCAGGAACTAGAGGTTAGCATGGTACCCCTAGACCATGGAGGACTATAAAACCCAGTATACTGTATACTTCAGGGTATTAAGTTTGTTAACATAGCACTCTTCTCTCCTAGATACTTTAAATAAACAACAATTCTGAAGAAAAATAACAATCATTATTCCTTGTGGCTTTACTCACTGAAATCACTTGGTTTCTCATTTCAGTATCATCATGATGGCAGTGAAACTCTTGGGGACCAATTTGTTGTGAAAGCCATCGCAGGAGATAAGGAAAGTGTTCCAACTACAATTAGGGTGTTAGTGATACCAGTTAATGATGAGCCCCCTCACATTGCAAATAACACAGGACTGACAATGTGGGAAGGTGCAACATCTGTAATCACAGCTGCCCACCTAGGTAATTACTACATTTTAGGATCTATACATATTCATTTGAGCCTATATCAGATAATATCAAGCCCATAGTGAGTTCAAGTGTCTGAATGGAGTAGATCATTAATTTCTTATAGTAATCAAATATTCAATGACCATAACAGGCAGAAAAATTAAAGGACAAAGGAGTAAATGCACATAATGAAGCTTCAATATACCAACCAACCACAATTAATAATATGGAAAATACGGCAGATGACTTACCTATGCAGCAAGAATAATACAGATATTGTATATAACAGTGGCCTTAAATAAATTAATAAAATAAATGGTGGTTAAAAATATACCACTGTAGAAATAGCAAGACTTTCAAAAATAGTTAAAATTATCTATTAAAATAGTATAACTCAATAGATCATTTGCTCAAAAACTTCACTATTTGGCTATTTACCTCGAATATGTTTCAGAAACATCTTGCTTCCATTGTTGTATTCATTTATTGTGCTAAGAGTTTTACAATTTGATTGTCTACTGCACTTTGACCCTGGCCACTCATTCAGTAGACAATCACTACAGTTTATTTACATTTTACAATTTCCCATCAATGCATTCTATAGACAATGACTATAGATTATTTACATTTTACAATTTCTCATCAATAAATTATCTTGTATTTTTCAGTTTTTTCATGTCCCCTTTCCACTTGTTTTTCACTTTTCACTTATTGATTACTTAACCATTACACATTCACTGTAGTTTTCCATTCAAAGTAAGATACGCTACTTCTTACTTTTCTCTATCCAGTGTCCAAAGCCATTTATTTTTTACTTTACACAAAAACTGTCCAATGCTTCTAGCATCCTTGCACATCATTTCAATCATAAGCATATTTCTATCCCCCTTCAACCACTTCTTATTAAAAAATTCGTTTCTCCAATTTTCTGTTCCTTGGCACTTAAATACTATGTGTTCAATGTCTTCATTACCACCACATATCGGACATTGGTTCTGAGGAATACCCTGTCTTAACCCTCTTAGCCTCTATGCTCCGGTTCTTATCCATGCAATAGATTCTCTCTCTTCTTTATTTACTATGTCTATATATTTTTCCCTACCCCATCTGCGTCCATTGTTAGCCACTAATGTGTTTCCAGCTTTGGTGTAGATGCTGCTGTTTGCTTAATGAATTTGGAGATGAGATCTTTATCTAATGGGAAACTGAAATTCATTAGGTGATCCCTGTTTTTCTTTATTATGGAGTTTTTCCCACATCATCAATTCTACTGGCTCTTGGCTCTTGGCTTATCTTTTGCTTCCTTTTCTATTTCATGATTTTCTATCCAGAAGTGATATGCCAGTGCTGATTTTTCTATTCCCTTGTATTTTATATTTCTTAAATGTTCTTTCAACCTCATACCCATGTTCCTTTTGCTTCTTCCTATGTAAATAATTTAGTATTAAAATAGCTGGCATCTTGTTTTCTGGGATTTTGTCTCGGGTGTTCATTTTCAATGTGTTACTCAAGCTATGTTTGTTGGTGGTTACCAGGTTTATGTACCAATTTTTAAGAGTTTTTTGGAATTAATATTGTGCCAAGGATGAAATATGAATATATTGAAGATCCTTTCTTTTGAGATTTCCTAGTGTAGTGGACTGGCTTATTTCCTTATGCCGTTTAAATTTCTCAACTTTTTGTGTGCTAATTCTTTAGAAAAATCATTTTTTTTTTTTTTGGCTAGGTACTTCTATGATATGTTTTAATTTGTTTTTTATTCCTTCCTGGATATGTTCTCCAATTTGACGGCCAGACTGTTGGTGACTGCAAGTTTGTGTGATGTTGGGTTGTTTCCACTGTTCTTTATGTAATTGCCAGTATGTGTTTGCTTCCTGAAAACCTCAAATTCTAGTTTGCCGATGGTATTGATGAATTTTATGTTTAAGAATGGGAGTTGTTGTTGGTTACTGTCACCATTGTAAATTAAACTGAGCTGTCTGCTAGGTTTAGTGGCTTTAAGGCATCTACTACAAGCTTTTTGTTTACAATGGCAAAGATGTTATCACCCTTGGAATTTACTTTACAACTCTACAACTCTATGAATATTATGAAGCCCCTTTTAATTAAAAACATTATTGACAATACGAATATTAATACCAAAAAAATAAATCAATTTAATGTCTACCTAGGTGCATTTCTGTATCATGCTTCAAAGATCACTGGGAAGGCATTGGTTATCTGAATTTCTAAAAAAGCTCCTAAGGATTTGCCAAAAATAGGAACAATATCAAACCTTTGGTTTGACTGTAGAATCTATTAATGAATACAAATAAATTTTCTTTGATGCATATACTCTTGTGCTTTGTACTTTGCTATGAAAGCATGTACTCTTCTATATGTTCTCTTTAAATATCAGTTGATATAGCCATTGCTCTCATGTTAATAGCTTCTCCTTTGGGATACTTGAAAAAAATGAGATAACATTAAAGGACACTTTAACTTGCCATCTGAAGTCTTATAGTGCTGTGTTTCTTCTGTTAGGTCATATGTATTTGTGGTGGTAATAATAATCAGTCTTACTTTTTTAGCTGAATTGTGAATTTTATACATATTCTCAGGGTAATCAGGCTCCATGGTTGTTTCTTTCTCTTATTCAGGTTCTTGTTTGTGTTCTTTAATGTTTGAATTATAGTATTTAAGCTTTTGGTTTTTAGATCATCTGTAATTTCTATGTAATCATTGAATCATTTGTTCTATAAAAGATTGTTCATGCATGAACAGCTTAAACCTGAGAAAGGTCTCAATGGGTACTAAAAAGCTTTACAGCACTCTTCTTCTATCATGGGTTTCCCTTTGAAATGTAGGTATGTTTGGCAAGTATGTCTCTTCCCTTGCATGTAAGTGACAAAAATCAAGGTTGAACAGTAGGAAAACTGCTTCACACCACAGTTTCTAAAGTACATCACAAAGGTTAGTCTGTTTAAGGAATGATACAATAGACCCTTGCTAATTTGAAATCGGATAAACCGAAAACTTGGTTAATCCATAGTAGCTGCTCAGTCTCCCTGCTGAATTATATGGAAAAATCTACCGCTTAAACCGAATTTCAGATAATTCATACTAAAAACTAAAATTTGGTCCCCTCATTACATATTCCATAAGTTATTCTTCATTTAAACCAAATATGTATGTTGTGCTGTGTACTACGGTATTTTCCGTTACGCATTTCACATAATTTTTCTCAATACTGTACTGTAATTTCTCAACAATGGTCTGATTGCTTACTTACTGCTTATATATCACTTCCACAGCATATGATGTAAGGGCGGAGAAAGAGAAGGTTGGTTAGCAGACCACATACGGCACGCGACTCGCAACAATCCAGAGAGCTGTTTGTCTCTGTTTGTGAATAGTGAACTTTCTTTTGCCCCATTACTCCCTATGCTGTCGAAAGATAAACGTGCTCATAATGCTCTCATGCTGAAACAAAAATGGCAAACTTTAAATATGGTCAATAGTGGAGAGAAGACCAAAACACAGGCTGCAGAATACCTTCAGATTCCGAAGTGTAGTCTCTCATTGATTATAAGTTCAAAACAGAAAATAGAGGCAAGTCTTGATAAGCTATTCATTTAGCGGCAATAAGCAAGTGCATGAGACCAGCGAAACATGAAGAGTTGGAGGATTTGCTGTTAGAAGGTTCCAACACATGCGTTCTTAGCAAATTCCACTGTCTGGCCCCATGCTTCAAAAAAGGGCTTGGGAAATCCCCAAGAAAGATGGAATTTCTGGATTTGTGTCTCTGAGGGATGGCTATGGCGCTTTCAGAAGAGGCATAAAAGCAGTGCTGTCAGTGTCTGTGGGGAGGCACATAGAGTAAATGAGGAAGATGACAATGAGTGGGTGCGGGAGTTTCAATCTAGGCTCTCTCATCATCACCCAAGAAATGTGTTTAATATGGGTGAAGCAGGCATTTTCTATAACTTGATGCCTGAAGAAACACTACGTGGCAAGAGCAGAAAATGCCATGGAGGAAAACGCAGCAAGGAGAGACTGGTTGTGGTCTTGTGTTGTAATTCATATGGTTCTAAGAAGCTCAAACCATTAGTGATTGGAAAATAAAAAAATCCACGTTGTTTTGAAAATGTCAACCTATTCAATCTGCCAAGTCAGTATGAGAATAACAATAAAGCTTGAATGACCAAATCTTGAAGATTTAACAACAAATGGCTGCGAGAAAGAGGAACATTTTGCTAACTTTGGACCACTGCTCGGCACATCAGTTCGATGAACTGGAACTTTTGAACATAGAAGTTGTCTTCTTACTAGCTAACACCACGAGCCATCTGCAACCATTGGATCAAGGAATAATTGCCTCAATGAAGCTTAATTACAGATGCCGACTGGTTGAGGCTGCCATCAGTGCAATAGAACTACAAGTAACAGTTCCACATTGGAATGTACTGCAAGCTATCTGTAACATATCTGCTGCTTGGAATGAAGTTACAACAGACACCATAACTAACTGTTTTAAGAAGGCCTGGACAGCAACTGATAACACCGCTGAAACTGAACAGGAAACCGATGATACACATCTGAGCTTATAATGTGGATACAATTGGGATTCTGATAATGCTTTTCTACATGCTTACACCTGGTTGGTGCCCTCTTGTACCGTCATTATGGAAGAATGGATGTAGGTGGACAACATCATCTGTGCTGCTGAAGAACCAATCTGCTGATGATGCAGAAGAGAATGAGAGAATGATAATTCTTTACTGTCATCTTCTGAGGTGGAATGTGAAGATACAACACTGCAACCCTGCCCTGAAGCTGCCACTGCAATTTCTGCTCTCAAGAGATTTGCTGCCACTTCTGATGTCTCCATGGCATTTCAGGCTACCCTTTATGTAGTATCTTCAGAGAGTGTCATAATATTATGACCAAAGGTCCGCCAAACAACAATTAATACTTTTTTCAAATTATAGAACTAAAATGCATAATGGATAAGAGTTGTAACTAAAACATGTTTTCTGATTAAAACTTAGTATTAAAAGAATGGTATATTTAAAGTGTTTCTTAAGCTTATTGTTTGTTGTATTACATGAATCACTAATTCAATGAGTACAATATTGTTCCAAATAGTACTGTTTTAAAAAAATTATGACAAGCATTTGACAGTATACTTTCTCAATTAAACAAATACCAGATATGACGTATACAGCTGCTATTTTTACTTTTTCTTAGAGCTCATGAAGGTGGAACACCCTCATTCGTTGGTATGCATAACAAGAGAGAAAGTGAGCTCAACAGTAATAACAGTAATATTTTACCATTTCAAAAAATACGGGACTATTTTTACAAAACTTCTTAAACAGAATTGGCTATTTTTCAGTCCCTTGGAATTCGTTAAATGAGGGTCTATTGCACTAACTTTCACTAGTGGTATTTTACTCCCATAATAATTCTTGCATGAATTTGCAGCAAAATTGCTAGCATTTAATGAGAGCAAATAAATTCATCTTGTTTTATCTTATAATAAAAGAACAGAGGAAAATAAATCTTTTTACCTTAATATTTATTTACATGCACTGAATATAAAAAAAATCAAATAGGCACAATAGTGTTTAACTATCACAACCAGAAATATCTGATGTGGTATACTCATACAACTTTCTCTACCAATGACAAACTCACGTATATTGTTATATATTACTTTATTTGTATAAAATTTTTTCCATCCAATTATCTACGTTATTCACAAAATATTTTTGCCTAGGAATGATTTAAAATTAAGCAAAAAGTAATGGTTACATACAACATGCAGTAAAACACTTAATAGTTTAGTCATGGTAACAAGCTCTTTTGATGGAATAAAAAAAATTGCAAACTGTTAAACATGTTCATCAAATGCTGTATTTAGAATTGGTTGTAAACAGTGAAACTTTTTAGCATACTTTAATTGTGAGTGGATTGATAACATATTAAATAAAGCTTTTAAAACACCAAAACACCAGCAGAACCCACAGTATACGAAAAAATCCATATCACCAAAAATGCACACCAATAATGAATTTTAAAATTCTGCCAATAGATGGCATAATGAAGTTCTCCACTAGACTGCTAGATGACAGTACAACTGACACTCTAGTAGAGGATCCCTACCAGATACGAATGGCCATGTAGCTGACAATAGAGATGAATGTGTTTGAAACATGTCTTTCTTCTGAGTGAAAACTTGGTAAGTGAAAGTAAAGTGTTATCAGTCCACCTAAAATTCATTATGTCCATCAAATGATAATCTTACACTTGTGGAAAGCATAAATTTCAATTCAATTCACTTCAGTTTATTTCTTGTCTATTTACATCATGTACATGAATTTAGACATGTCAATATAATTATACACAATAAACTTAATTTCAGATTAATTCTCTTCTACTATATAATCTACTGACACACACACACACACACATACACAAAATAATATTTAATAATAACAAATATACAATAATAACAACATTTTTTATCATCTAAGTACTCCTCTATGGAGTAATAACATTTCTCTAGCAAACATATTTCTAGGTTTCTTTTAAGGTTTTCAAATGATGTGATATGTTTTATTTCTGAGGGAAATTTGTTATAAATTTGAATACCATTGTACTTGAAGTTGAGCTCATATAACTTTTCTCTATTAAAGGTAACATGCAAGTGTGATCTGTTCCTGGTATTAAAATTATGAATTTCAGAGCTTTTATTAAAATTGTCTGTTTGTTCGTATTTGAATAATAGTTTTATAAATGTGTAAACACGCAGTGGCAGTATTTTAAGCTTTCTAAACCATTCTTTACTTTTTTTGGTTTGTTTGTTTTTTGTTTGGTTTTTTTTGTTTGTTTTTTCCAGATTCATCACTGCTCTAATTACACTTCTTTTGTGCTCTGAATATTTTAATTATGCCACCACTATTTCCTTTTGTTGTTATTCTGTACGTTAAGAGTGAGTGAAAATTTGAAAAATATACTATTCTTAGGGTATTTACATTTATGCATGTTTTAGGACAGAAATTTGATAACATATTTTACTTAGATTCTTCAATAAAAATTCAATATGTATTTTCTAATTTAGATTTTCATCCACCCAATCGCCAAGAAATTTTGTGTTTTGTACAAAATTAGTTACATTACCATCTAGTTTAATTTTTTAGTAATTAATTGTTTTATTTATTTAATGGTAGAACATGAATGTTTAAAAAAAATGGCTGAGCCTATGAAAAACTTGTTAGATACACATTTTAATGAGCTCTACAATAGTTTCCTGTTGTAAGTGTTTTTGTGTACCTCTTATGATTTATAAGTTACATAAAATTATACAACACTTAATCAGTAGCCCCTTAATAAATATTATGCAAATTCCCATCAGCAAACAAATGAAAAGAAATGTTATGAAAAATTTTAAAGAGAACTAAAAAGACATAAAAATCTGATATGTTGGATTCACATGACTTTCTCTATGCTTCTACAAACTATTCTTATAAAAACGTATTACTCCATCTACTTTTTATTAATCCAGATAAACTTTCAATTCATATTTACAGACTTTGTTGTAGAATATGGTAAGTAAAGCAATAGTCTGATTTTTAAAGAGCAAGTCTTTGAAATTCCAGATTCTTTGCTTAACCATGATATGAAAAAAATGAATTGTGACTTCCCAGTTGAAAATATAACTGTTTGAAAATTCAAACCAATAGCAAGGAACATCTTGGAAATGTTTAACTACACAAAAAAGTGTTATTTGACATAAATTGTGTGCTTTAATGACATCTACATTTTTTTAAGAGTTTGTTTAATTTATACAGTTTACCAATTATACAAAATTCATTCAGAAAGAGAAGCATTTCACAGGCTATTTTCAGAAAATTCGAGATATAAACTATACTTTTTATGCAAATATCTTAAACATATGATACTTCAATCAAAATTGGTAAAGCCAATTTTGAGAAATCAAAAATAGCGAACATTTTTCCATGCTGAACTTGAATACTAGGGATGGGACCTCGATACCATCAATACCGCAATACTCAGTGGTATTGAAGTATGTCGAATACTTTGAGATAAGCCTTTGATACTTTTACATTTTTAAGTTTTGCATTATTGAAAGTTGTTGCATTTAACTTTATGTTAGATAAGGAATAAGAGACTTCATGTTATTGCTTTCCATGCATCCCCAAAGAGTTACAGGACTTTAGTTCTTGATAGACCTTGTCTGTGTTTCCTGTAGATGAATGCAACATTCCCACAGACTCTTGTTTCTACATGAAAACATGCAAAACGATGGGAGAAGGAGCAGAGGTTCTCATGTAACATGCAGCGTTAACTGAGTTGTGAATGAAGCTGACTCAGCTGACGCAATCACGTTTCCTAGCTTAGTGACTCACTCTCAGCAATTACATTTACCTACTCCAGTGACCACAATCTGTGAATCCAGCAGAAACAAATCAGAAATCAAGACATGTTGATTTTTATTGTTGTTATTTGAGTTTCATGTAAAATATACATTAGTTTATATTCTTAAGATTGCAGAATAAAGAAGAATTTACAGTATTTGTTTTTCTAGGATAGAAAATTCTTTAAAACAAGGTTTTCAGCTCAAAATACAGTTACACAAAAATGGAAGCAAAGAAATTTATTGTTGTTATTGTTATTATTATTGTTGTTGTTGTTGCAATTATTATTATCCTTCATTAACAATAGGAGATATATAACCTGTAGCATCGTTAAGATAAAAAGATCTTATGTGATACATTCACATGACTTCCTCTACCCTCTATTGTTTATTAGTGAGTGTACAAACTATTCTTACTAAAGCTTATTTTTCTATCTACTTCATTTTAATCCAAATAAACCATTGTAGAAATTGCTACATTACACATTTCATTACAGATATAAAGAGAACAGTGATAGTCAAATGTTTAAGAACTGGATGCTATATGCTGGCCTTAAAATCCCATACTGTTTCCACACATTTGCAAGAAACAACTAAAGCTGACAGGATTTTAAAAGAATGACCAAGTAATAAACAAATCAAACCTTAATAATGGATATCTCAGAAATGGCTTATGCTGCAAAAAAGTTATTCAAATAAATTATGTGTTTTAAAGAGATCTACATTTTTTGTGAAGTACATTTTTGTCTGTCACTTATTTTTCCAGTTATACAAGATTAAACAAAATTCCTTCCGAATGAAGAGGACTTCATAGGCTATTCCCAGAAAATTCAAGATATAAATTTTATTTGTCATGTAAATATCTTTAATATATGGTATTTTAATCAAAATCGTTAGAGCCATTGTTTAGAAAATAAACATTTCAAAAATGTTTCATTTAAAAGGTAGTTTGGTGTGGGAGGATTTTCTTTAAAATTTTTGTGTCACATCTTTGGAAGGTACTGAATCTAAATACCAAGTTTGGTATTTATCCAACTTTTTGTTTTTGAGTTATGCTATTCACAAACACAAAGACACGCGCGCGTGCGCACACACACAGACCTTTTTTCTAAAAATGCTTTTTTTTGGGTTCAGGGGACCTCAAAACATATTTCCGGTGAAATCTCAGTATCAAATTTTTGGGTGGAATGCAATACTTCCTCTACTTACTGCACATAGTAGGGAAGGTGAAAATTGCTGCAATTTGGTGAATGTCAAACAGGAATAATTTCAGAATTAGCATCAATAAAAAATGATTACATGAATTTATACATGGAAAACTACTAATGAGAATATAATTTGATGAACAAGATATTGCCTTTACAGTTTTTTTCTAAAGTTATTATCAAGTAACAAATCTCATCCAGGAAGAAAAACAGTTAAAAGTCAAGAAACTCACATATCATCCAAGAACATATTACAAATATAAGATTTTCATGAATCATAACATCAGCCTAGCCCCACAGAACAAATTTAGCATACAGAAATTACTTTGCAATAGGTTAAAAGACCCATACCAGAAAACACAAAAGCTGGAATCTACAAAATCAACTATTCTGATTGCAATAAGGTACATATAGGCAAGACAAAAAGAAACCTGGAAACTAGGCTAAAGGAGCATATGAGATGCGTAAAATACAAACAAATGGACAAATCTGCAGTCTGATATCATTTCTGGATGACCAACTGAACGACGACCACCATCAAACTGAACTTTACACCAATCAAACCAGCCAAATATGCAACAGAAGTAGACACGTGGGAGAAGATCTTCATTTTGACACACAGCCCACAGCTAATGAATTTCGATTTGCCGCCACTAAGTCCCCTCTGGAAGTACATTATGCCACCACAATAGACAATCAACACAATGGAAACACCAACAATACAGAACAATCGGGCACCTTCTGAGGATGGAACAAACTGTTTCCCAAAACATGTTAAGTGAGTAACTTTAACAACGTTAGTGTAATTAATTCTTACTCACCTCAACTAAAATGCAATATCATATTGAATTTTTTGGTAGAATACAATACTTCCTCTATGTACCACAGGAAAGTGACAGAGAAAGTAGTAAAAGGGAAATAAAATAAAATGAAGCAAACAATTTTATTTAAACATTTAATGGAAGAGATTAAGAACTAAGCTGTATTATTTTTATTTAAATATTCAATAAAAGAAAACAAAACCATTAAGCAGTATTAGTAACACAGTGCATAGTGCACACCAGAACTGTATGCATTGTCTGCTAGGTCAGGAGCTTTCCCCTTGAAGGTTCACTTGCAACATAGTCTCTTCAACAAAAGTGATGATTTTACAAAGTAAAGATGTTAAATTTGGGCAAAATGAGACATTTTAGGAAGAATACAACAAAAATGTAGATCATTTCCTACTCTGTCATATATTTTATGATACTTGCATTAGTTATTCCATATGTAAATTAGGATGCTGTGAAAATCGCAAAACCTTTTTTATCCTGCTGAAAGAATTGCTCAAATACTAAAATAATATACTAACTTTTCATTTGTATCTTTACTTAATATTCTCTTAAGCAAATGAAATTCTATGCTACTTCCACCCAATACAATAAATTGAAGTGTAAGTACACCCTATTAAAATGTCTGCTTAGAAAAAAAATAATAGAACAAAAGAGTTCATTAAGAACCAAAATCATAAAGCTATAAGTTTTTCAAATGCATTTCAGATTTAATCAGGCCAAGTGTACAAAGAGTGTAAAAGAACTTCTTTTTTCCTCCCAAATATAAGACATTTCTCAAAATCAAAGTTGTATTTCAAAATATTTTAGTATAGCAAATCTTATACTTTGTGTTTTGTTTGCTAATATGTATGCGTTTTTACTATTGATATGCCAACACTCTGACAACTTTAAAAAGAAGAAAAGAATAAACAGGATGAATAGAATATTCGTCCTTGTATTTTGTCCTTGGATGATGTAAGGATATCTTAAGCAGCTGAAGCATTTTAGAAATCAAAAGGAAGTGATTCTTTTGTCATTAATGACTTATCTAACACTTGAATTTCATAGTCAGTTTTACAATTTATATGTAAATTATTGCCAAAGTGAAAACTGAATAATTTTTGTAATATCTTAATATACTGTCCTTGAAAATTACACAGAGCTAGAAATGAAAGTAGCCACTTCACAATCTGCTCTAGCTAAAGGCTTGATAGTTTTAAATAATGAATACCTACATACAACTTACAGGAGACATAAATTTGCCAGTTATGTTGTAATCATTCTCATATCATACAGTTTAAGAGCATGGTGATCACATCATGAGCTCTACTTTCTATTTATACAGTGCTTTTCCTCTTAAAATATTTGAGAATAATTGATAGAAAAAATAATTTTATCACTATAAATAAGGATAATCAAAAAGGGTAGATTGTTTATCCTTGGAGTAAAGCTAATAAATAAGAAGAACATCATGTTAGGATATGCTTCTACAACTTGTTGCTTTCTAGCAAGATATATACACAATGTAAGTTTAAAACAGTATTGAGTCTCACTAGTATTTTGTTTTTATTACGACAGCTGCAGTTGATAAGGACACGGGACCAGAAAATCTGACCTTCACAGTCACCTCTCCAAAGTCAGGTTTTGTTTCTCTTACAAAAGCACCTGCTGTGTCTACAAGGTATTTCACCCAAGCACAAATAAATGCACGGCAAGTGCTTTTTGTCAACACAGGTAAACCTTACTTTTCTTCTTATATTTCTACCTAATTATCTAATTTTATTTCTATTTTCATAGTTAGAATTGTAAGAAAACAGATCTGTGACTAGTTAGGAAGCAAATTACAACTCAATGGAAAAATAATGTTTCTGCTGTGATGTAAGAGATGGAGAGAAGGGAATGCTCAGCTCTCCTTCAGAATATTAACTTTTGGCTTTAATAATAATGACAGTGTGATGACAATGATAATGATGATGATGATGATGATGATGATGATGATGCTTTGTTGCCCACAAACTTGTATACAAATTTCAGACATTCTCAATTTTGATCATATTTACATTTTACCTATTTATAGTAATTAAAATCTGTCCAAAGGATACAAACATTTTTCTGTTTCACATTTCCAATAGTAAATTAATTGCAAAACACACAAAAAACATTTATTTTCTGGGTAAAATAGAATGCTGTATATTTCTTAGTAAATGGCACATCATTAAGGATGTAAACAGTGAAACAACTGTTTACCCAAATACAAGGTATACCCCAAAATCAAAGATGTGAATAAAGTTATAAGCAGAAATTAATTAAATAAAATGAATAATTTAAGCACAGTGAAATGCTACTAATTGATAACTTTATGAGTAAGTCAGATATTTATTACCTTCACTAAAGCATTTAATATTTTTTGTATTTTTATGGATTTGTTTATATTAGATATATTATGGTGACCAATTCCTTGGATAATGGCATACTGAGATTTCCAGCTTAAATCTTACTTTAGATCCATATATTTAATTTAATAATGAATCAGATGCTTATTATGTTCACTTAAGTGAGTGAAGGTAATAAATACCCAATTTATTCTTAAAGTCACCAATTACAAGCAAAATTTAACACAACAAACTTTGTATATTTTGTTCTATGATCCTTTTACACCATCAATAACAAGCATACTTTATTAAAAGCAATGCTCTGGAACAGCATTAAAGTTGGCATGTACCAGTAATATAAGAAATAATTTGCAGAGAAGTAAGAAGAAAGTGAATTTAGATTAAGACAGTGCATAAAGAAGAAATGTGCACACAAAATAGTTTTCAAGATTTGTTTTTTATTTAAGATGCATTCTATCTCTTAATCACCAATATTTCAATAAAACATTTATATTATATTAATAAATATACAATAGTAGCTCTGATTTTATTAAAATTAGTTTTTATGGAGTCTCTGATACTCATTAGGCTACTGCGATATATGTACAGAGTCTTTGTTTGGACACACAGCAGCCTAACAAGAATTTTCTTGTGACAAGGAAGCATGCTGTTTGCTAATGGAGTCGGATGTTCATGGACCCTTAAATTCAAACACATAGATTTCCCATGTAAATTATGACTACAATAACCACATATCTTCATCATAGAAGATGTTGGAAATGATGTTCTTGTGCCACCACACATCTCTCACACCTTTTAAAAAAATTATATTAACACACATTAATTCTTCAAGGCCATGCATAAAAAAACTAAATGCAGGTCAATAGAGTGATCATTAACATTATAACACTCAATTGCAGAAATTAACTTTACTTGCATTATCATATGATTGCGATTCCTAAATTATAATTATCTTATAGGCTTTTAATTTTAAGTTTAGTGACATTAAGTTTTGGAAATTCCTGATTCCTATGCAAGCTTTCTCAGAGATTTATTTGGACTTGGTTCTAACTTTTCTCCAATGTCGAGTTTTTCCTCTATAAGTACAAGGTGATATGCAGGACCGAGTTTTATTCGTGTTTATTTGAAAAAAGCTTTGTGAAAAATATATAAAATGTCATATTTATAATTTAAAATATGGTATAAATTTCTGAAAATTTCTTAATTTTTAATGCCATAGACAATAGCTCTCATTGTCACAGCTGTGGCATGATGTTTTTGAAATTCAGCTGGAGATAAGTTTTCAATCATTGTTATCGATTGTTGATCATGTGCGCTGCTTATGGTCGCATTTCTGTCATTTTATCTCTGTTATTAGTTTCCAGGTGGTCACTTACTTGTCCACTGCAGAAATTACTTCAAGAACTTAAAAACAAAATTGTTACTAAAAAATGTTCTGAAAGCTCAGGAAAACTCTGTCAGCTGTCATGTATGGTCCTGCAAGTCATAAAACAGAATAACAAAATAGTCTAAACTTTCAGGTTAAGTATCTTTCCAAATGAATTCTCATTCTTTTACAGCCAACATCTTCAAAACAAATATATTTTTTAAAAATGCCGTTTTTTTTCATTTTTATAGTAAAACTACCAATTTTGTAAAAATGATCAGTTTTTGCAAAAATTTACTACAAAGTTATAGCCATAAATCTGTCAGATTTGTCATAAATGTTGCATGTACTCCTTGCTGCATCTCCCCATTGCATTTTGCATTTATTGTTAATAACAAAAAAACCTGGTCCTGGTGATAGACTTTTGGCTTCTTATCAAGAATATATTCTCTTTTCTTAAATCTGTTCACAAGATTATAAATTGTTTCTCTATGAGACACACAAATAATAGGGAATATGTCTATAAATCACTGTCTCACTTCTCTGCAAGAATTTGTTGACACATAGGATTCAGACAGAATCAACACAGAAACTTTCTGCACACTATGTTTACAGTGAAAGCATTGAAAATCTTGATCACTTCAAGCAAAGGCTCAGTGCAGAAGTTGCAGAATGCATCTGTTGTAAACAGGTATGCTTCATTTTATGCATACCAAAGATTACAATCAATCATATTAGCAAGTGATCTTATATTCTTAAATGAGTATAGTAATTAGGTGTTTTCTAAGCAACAACATTATAATTTACAACTTATTATGTATGCTTGAACTTCAGTGGTTTCATTGTCATTCTTAGAAACAGAACTGAATGTTTCAAAGCTGTTGATTAGGTAGTTTATTCTCTATATTATAGATATAGCTATAGGTATTGTATCCAGTGGCTATGGCTGAAGGTTATCGGGAGGTCAGTGCCGAGCGGTCCGAGTAACCAGCGATAATGCCGCTTGCCAGTGTTAACACAGGACGTGCTAGCGGGAAATAATTTATCTCCCTCTCCTCCAAAAAGTATGTTCAAATAGTTTAGAAGGTTCGAGAATCTTCTATGGAAGATCCCACTGTCTATACAAGTGACGAGTAACGAGTGTACCGTGGAGCGACGGTGAGTTGGTGACGGCTTCTGTGACGAGCAGCGAATATACTCCAGAGCGACGGTTGTGGAGGTCTTGTGTTCGACAACCCCCGAATGAAGTGAACCGTCCGGCGTGAAGAGGCTGTGTCTGGAAGGAAGTGAAGTGACGGATAACTGAACTAGTTCACTTAGTGAAGTGAAAGTGTGAGAGAGGTGACCTACATAACTTAAAACAGCGTCAGTGAGAACTGAGAGAGTGACAATGGAAAAACTGGACGAAGTCACACTGATGTTTGGAGTGGGATAAAAATGAAAAGGCCAAGATGGAGGAAATGTTTAAAATATTCTTGGCCAAAATAGATCAGATGGGAACAGAAATGAGGACTCAAATGAAAGAAATTACATTTGGAATGGAGAAAATGGAGAGTGAAATAAAGAGTGTAAATTCCAGAATGGATAAGGTGGGAAACGGAAATAAATATGTTAAGGAAGAAATAGAGAAAATGAAATCCCAACTAGGTTTTACATTGACACTGTCAAATCCGAGATTAATGTGTCAGTGAAACACTCGAAAGACAACAACTTGACATGGAAGGAAAAATTAATTCGGTGGAAGATCGTCTAAATCAGCAAGAAAAACTTTTAGAACAGCAAACGAAGGAAAGCAAGAGAATGGTGAACGCCGCAATGGAGGAAATGCGCCGCGACCTAGAAGCCAAGATCGTGCCGAAGATGTAGGGGGTCACGATTATGAGTTCGGCTAATACAAAAACAGTAAAACCTCCAACATTCAACGGCACTTCTTCGTGGGCGGTGTTTGAGCGGCATTTTGAGACTATTACTACTCATAATGAATGGACTCCGGCGGAGATGACGATCCAGGTTTTTGCTGCCCTGCAGGGGCAAGCAGCTGAAATCCTTTGCAACTTCCCCATTTTATTTGATCAAACTGTTGCAAGGGCGCTATAGGGAATATCGTCTGGCTGCCGCTTGCAGGGCTCAACTGAAAGTAAGAGTGCAACGGCCAGGTGAGACCCTACAAGAATTCGCCATGGAGGTGGAGCGGCTGGTGCACCGGGCGCTGACGGAATTTACCAGCAGATTATCCGGAGATGCAGCCCATGGGTTCATCAGCGGGGTGAGAGACCGGAAGGTGAAATAAAAGCTCCTCCTGACGCAACAACGCAATGTCAACCATGTCCTGGCGGCTACCCTCTGAATTGAAACGGCAAAAATGACGGCCAAAGAGCCACCCCGGTGCCGGCGAGAGCTCTGACCGCTAAGAATGACGATTACCGGCGTCGACCACAACAACCCAACCGGCGTAGAACCGCGAATGGGAGACCTATGTTCTGGAGTTGCGGAGGGCCCGGACACTAACGCAGACTGCGAGCGCACCCCGGACGAGGGTCAGGAAAACTACTAAGGACCGGCGTGAAGAGGGATACCTTACCCTTGCTTCACGTTGAACACCGTGGCTGGGAACGACGAGGATGGTCTGGTAACGCACGGATGGATTGGAACCGTCCCTAAATTAAAAATTAAATTGAGTTTTATTTATGGACGCTCTTTAACTGCTGTGGCCCTTAGCGTCCCATTCTATATTGGGCGTGAATGACCGGTAATTTTGCTCAGAGGCCTCTTTATCGGGCTTGAAGTTCTTTTACGTGCCATAAATCTACGACACGGGACCACCGGTTTTACTTCCCTTCCGAAGGAAGCCATGCGTAAAAATTCATCCGCCTCCGCCAGGTTTGAACCTGCGACCTCGGGAATTAGAGGGACAGTCCCTGCAGAGTGCTGATGTACACAGGGCCCCCACTAACTATCGCCAGTCGATATGGTGTGGGACTACCAAAAAATATCGGTCAGACGCTACAAATTACGAACCGCCTCCGGTAAAACCCTGCCCGTGACTGAGGAAGCTTATCTGGAGTTGACCCTTGGCAGGAGCAGGCTACAAATGTTGGTGTTCGTTGCCGCATTCACCGAGGAAGTTATCCGAGCCTGAACGCCTTTCGATTCTGTGGTGCCAAGGTGGACGTCGGGCGCCGCATATTGCACCTGAGCCGCGCAAATTCTGTTAAACCATCCGGAGGAGGGTTGCAGCCGGTGAGGCTCTTACTTATCGAACGTGAGGTGATACCAAGGTGGAGCGAGAGCGTGGTAACGGCGAGGGCAGAGAAACCTCTAACGAGGAACATGATTGTGGACGGAGGAGGACTCGACTGAGATGGGGTTTATGTTGCAAAGACGCTGCTTCCTGCTCGGGAGACCTTCCAGTGAGGTCCTTAATGCCATCAACCGGGACCAGGAATTGCTTAGCGAAACTTTCTTGGAGATGTACGAGCCAGTCGCCTCTATAATAACTGCAGCCAAAGACACCGAAGGCCGACCGAAAACCAACAAACTGGATAATCGTCTGAGTAAGCTTGTCCAGAAGGCGGTTGAGAACCTGTCGCGAGAAGAGAAGCACATCCTTAGCCTGCTAGCGGAATTCCAGGGCATCAGCCTATCAGAAGATGATTATGGCTGTACCGATAGAGTGATTAATTGCATCGACACCGGCGACGCTGGACAGATCAGACAGCTGCCTGGCCATGTCCCGCTAGCGAATCAGAAGGAAATATACAACCAGATAGCGGACATGACTACCAGAGGCCTAATAAAGGAATCCGATGGACTGTGATTATCAGTGGTAGTGCTAGTGAAAAAGAAGGATGGAGATTTGCGCTTCTGCGTTGACTACCGGAAGCTGAACGACGTCACCAAGAAAGACTACTTTCTGCTGCCATGGATCGACGACACTCTAGACGCCTTAGCGTGAGTCCAGTGGTTTTCCACCTTGGACCTGAAGTCGGGGTACTGCCAAGACAAAGAGAAGACAGCATTTTTACTGGACATGGTTTGTGTTCACATGTAGTTCACAGTAATGCATTTCGGGCTCTGCAACGTTCCAGAGGCTGATGGGTTCAGTGATAAGAGAGCTCACATACGACACTTGTCTGCTTTACCTTGACGACATCATTGTTATAGGAAAGAATTTCGAGGATCATCTAAGCAACCTGGAAGATGTTCGAATACGTCCGCCAGTGACTACAGGCCAACCTTAAGTTGAATTCCAAGAAGTGTCAGCTGTTTAAAAAGGAAGTGTGCTACCTAGGATACCTCATAAGTTCTGGTGGAGTGGTTGCGGACCCCCGAAAGTTAGAGGCCGTCAAGGAGTGATCCAGGCCCAGGAATAAACAAGAACTGCGCCAATTTCTCGGCCTTTGCACGTACTACCGGAAATTTAACCGCTGACACAGCTGACAAAGGAACGAAGAGCCTTTCAGTGGTCCAACCAAGCCGAGACATCTTTCTATACCCTGAAGAACGCCCTGTGCACCATCCCAGTACTATGATATCTCCGGTAAAAAGTTAATCGTGGACGCAAATGCCAGTGACGTCGGCATTAGAGGTATATTTTTGCAAGAGCATGGTGAAGAAGAGCGAATGCTGGTCTACTTCAGTACAACGTTGTCCAAGGTTTACGCGATTTCTAATCAAGAGGCTTCAGTCGTAGCTAATACACTGGTGGACAACTTCTTTTGCCGGTTCGGGATTCCCCGGGAGCTCCACAGTCGGGGACGAATTTCGAATCGAACCTTATACGAGAGCTTTTCCAGCGCCTCGGGATCCACAGGACTCATCCACAGTCGGACGGAATGGTGGAGCGGTATATTAAGACGATCGAGGAGCACCTCCGGAAAGTGGTATCTAGCCATCAGTACACGAGTCCATGTCATGACACCGGCCAACATGGCATTCAGACGGAGCTACGACTACTTTGCCACTGTTGTTCGGCACCACTTTGATACTGACTGGTCCGCAACGAATTAAGTCGGAGCGCTAACGGATAGGCTGGAGGACATCCACCATTAGCCAGGGAGCACCTTGGAGTTGGCAATTGATAGAATGAAATTGCACTATGACCATCTGGTGAACACTGCCGTATGGCTCTGCCGTCCAACGAGGACTAGAGAGAAGTCACCGAAGCTGCAACGTTCCTGGGACGGTCCGTATAAGGTAATCACCCACATCAACGATGTGGTATACTGCATTCGGCGTCAACCTCGTAGATGATGGTCCATCTTGATCGGCTTGCTCCATACTGTGGAGTTGCTCGGGACGACTAGCACTGAGGCGGGAGATGTGTGACGCAGTGGCTATGGCCGAAAGTTGTCAGGAGGTCGGCGCCGAGCGGTACGAGCAAACGGCGATAACACCGCTTGCCAGCGTAAGTACCGGGAGATAACTAGAACTTTCTAGAAGCTTTATCTCCCTCCTCCTCCAGAAAGTGTGTTGAAATAGCTCTAGAAGGTTTGAGAACCTATGGAAGATTCCACTGTCTATTCTCACGGGCATGAAGTCAATCAGTCAGTCAATCTGAGTTGAAAGCGAGTCAGTTCATGTCAGGTTGCGGCAGTGACGAGACGAGTCAGTGCGAGGTGAAGAGAGTTGTTGCGACAGTAGAGTGAATCGCGTCGGTGAGGAGCGAATTGGCGGGTGAGTTTTTCGTGCGACATCAAGAGCGATTCTCCAAACGAGTTGGTGACGGCTTCTGTGACGAGCAGCGAGTGTACCGCGGAGCGACGGTGAGTTGGTGACGGTTTCTGTGCCGGACAGCGAGTGTACCGCGGAGCGACGGTTGCGAAGGTCTTGTGTTCGACGACTCCCAAGTGAAGTGAACCGTTCGGCGTGAAGTGACGGAGAATTGAACTAGTTCACTTGGTGAAGTGACAGTAGTGAATTGAAAGAGGTGAACTATATAAGATCTTAAAACAGTGACAGTGAGCACTGAGAAAGTGACAGTGGAAAAACTGGGGGGAAAAAAACTCACAGTATAAAATTCATTGATTTCTCTAACAGTAAATTTAACACCTTATGAACACAGAAGCCACAAAACTGACTGGTAACACAAAATTTCCTCTTAAACAATAAAAATTAGAACCTCCTAAACCAAATATGTAGTTTGAAAGTTATATATTTTAGGAGTGCTTTGATCTGTGTTATTTTACTTTTAGCTATTAAAGTTACTTTTTAGGCTCCATATCATGGAAAAAGTTGTATGGCATGATTTATTAAGGTTCTTAAATATCTACCTAATTCTTATTTCTTTTTCTGGAATAAAAATTAACATGTCACATTTTTTGCCTTCTAATTCCGTTGTGGAAAGACAGGCACTGCAGACCATAAGTCGTTTAAGATAATGGAAAAATTGCTGAAAACTTGGTCATTAGCATTTCTGCTTACATTAAAACTTGCACATATCATAAACAATTGATGAATGCAAATGCCTTGCTGTTATATTTTGCTGAGTTGTTTACTCTTAGAAAAAACATGAATACAGGCACAGTAGTGCATATGGTAAAAAGATGCTTGCTTCTGTTTTCCTATGCACATTGCAGTTCTCCTGAGGCACAATCCTAAGAGCAGCAATAAAACATTTTACTATAGAAATTGTAACCTCAAAATGGTAGCAATTGCAGGAAAATATGTTCTTTCATGCAATGCATCTCTCTCTCTCTTTTTTTTTTTTTTTTTTTTTTAACTCTTAGTTAAAAAGATACATCATACAAAAATGTGCATACAGAAGACTAGGTTCTTTCAGTCAATGAATGTTATCTGTCCAGAATTTTTAGTTTAGAAGCTAGCTTCCAAAATGCAACCTGAAGATTTTCATGAATATCTCCCACTCCAAATTACACTTTACATGGAACATTATCATCATTTTGGATTTTCTCAAAAAGGTTCTAATGATTTTGATTAAAATACCATATGTTTAAGACATTTTCATTACAAACGAAATGTATATCTTGAATTTTCTGTAAATAGTTCTGTTAAGACCTCTTCATTCTGAATTATTTTTGTACAGTTGGTAAACCATAAGCGATAGACAAAATCTTGCTACACAAAAAATGTAGATCTTATTAAAGCACACAATTTATGCCATATAAAATTTTATATATTTTTTTTTCCAAGGAATTTGAGAGCCATCACATGGCAATCCACTATTTTAAAATCTATCACTATATCTATTCTACTGTATCCTTCTTATACCTACATTAAATTGTGTAAATGTGTAATAAGAGTTAAATACAAGAATAAGCTTTTGTAAGCATACTTTGTAGAAGAGTAAATACAGGTCATGTGAATGCAGCACATCAGATTTTCTTTTACACTGAGTTTTAATGTTTTCAGGAGGATCAGTAGGAGGATTTGATCTCACTGTGAGTGATGGGGTAAAGACAACAGGAGTTTTAAACTTTGTTGTAACAATTCGCAAAGTAATTGTGAAGATGATAGCTCCAGTACCAGGTCTTGCAGCTACAAATCTTCATGTCTTCCCTCTACGACGTCAGGTTATCACTTCAGCTCAGTTGCTTGCACTAGCTTCAGATGCACGCAGATTAGTTACATATGTTCTGAGAAATCCACCATCATTGGGTCGCTTGTATTTGGAATCTATACCACCTGGAAATCCCAGACCTGCAGCCAATTTTACACAGCGTGATGTTAACAACAGTCGCATCTCCTATGAACATACTCATCCATTTTTTGGACTCTCCACTAATGATTCATTCACTTTTGATGTCTATGCTGATTATGCAGAGCCTATACTAGGCCAGGTAAAGTACACTGTTTATAATTAATTTAATTTTAAATTAGTTCAGCATTACTTATCTCGAATCATATATTTTAATTTTAGACTTTTATTTACTAGAAAAATAAATTGGAGAAAAAGATTGAATGCTAATCAGAAAAAGATAAAGAGCAGCACGAGTTCAAAAACCAAACTGAACAGAAAGATGAAGGATAACAGGAAATTTTAAACTCTAATGAAATACAATACTTTAAGATAAACATTAAGCTATTATTAAGCATACAAAATAAAATAGCTTTATATTCATTTGCTGAAATTTAAATGTTAACATCTGCTAAGTATATTTTATTTATATTTTAGTATTTAATCATATAAATGATTTTGTGTGCTTATTTTGCTAACCTTCTCCATGGGTAGTATGTTTGTTTTGTTTAGTTTATTTCAGGAAGCTATGGATGAGGATTGTTTAAAAGGGGAATAATATATGAGAATCCCATTTATTCTGATTATTAGTCCTTTCTATAATACATAAATATATTATACGTATACACAATTAGCAAATAGCATTTACTTTGTAGAAATTATTTCCCTGAATATTGTAACAACAATAATAGAAAAATACCCAATGAAATACAATAAGAATAGATTTCATGAACATTTAATTTAAAAAATCCTCAAAAGAGTTACAAGTAAATAGGCCATATATATACTGACTTCCTAAGATAATAAAACCTCCTCCTTTGAGATTCTATTTCATTGACGATATTGTTAAACAAGCCTTTAACATCTGTAACAAAGCCTAGAGAATAATCTAGAAACACCTTCTGATCAGCTGCTGCATTTGACCTTTTAATAACGGCATTAACAAAACTATAAAGTAAGCCCATCTGAGTCAACACTTTATTGCATATAAAAATATGTTTTGATGTAGACGCTACCACTAGGTACTAGAATTTGGAAAAATGCAAACAGAGTAATTTACTTTAAAAATATGAAAGCAATAAGGAGTTCTGTTTGATCTTAGAAAATGAAAAGCCAAATATATACCAAAACATGGTTAAACTGTCACCCCATTATTGCAGCTTTCCTAAAGTTCACATATTTTTAAGCTTTTATGCGTTTTCCCAAAGTTACTAGGTGCTAGCTTGCGCTGTAGTTCTCTGTCCACTTCTGACAACTGCTGACTGCCACTTGATTGCTAAGAGCAGACCTTTCTATGCCTGCTCAGTAGGCAGAGAACAGTATGAAGGTGAGAAAGCTAACATGGCATGTGCCAACATAACCCAAACCACTTGACATACAGTAGCAGCAAATTGACTACTACAATTTCTAAGCCGCTTCCTGGATGATTTGGCTTATTGTTTATGTATATGAAAAAATAATTGTCCTAGAACAGACCCTTGCAGTACCCCATACTTAATTTTGCTATTGAATTGATACATTTAAGTAATTTTACATACATTATGCTTTGTTGGGCTGTTTATGTGATATTATTTTGTTTGTGATATTATGCTTTGTTTCTGTGATATTGTTATTCAAACAATACATAATTTTTCTTCAACATTTGATACAATAATCAATCTTGTCTCCAGTGAAGGGAAATACTAGCCTCTAGTTACCAAGGTCACGGGTTCAAACCCAGTGGAAAGTGATGGGTTTTTTCAGGCACAAAAGAAACCTATTAAAATACATTGTTGTATAAAATAAATCTTGTATTTGTTTGCTTCAACACTGCATACACACTAGTAACCTTATTTGTAGATTTTTATACACTTATTTATAACTCCTTTTGACATCTCTTGAGTTAAAGCATTGTAAACACAAATACTTTAATTCACATGGACTTCATTCTCATATTTACCATGATGCAACCAAGTAACCTTATTTGTAGATTTTTATATACTTATTTGTAACTCCTTTTGACATCTCTTGAGTTAAAGCATTGTAAACACAAACACTTTAATTTACATAGACTTCATTCTCATATTTACCATGATGCACTCATTTGTTTGAATTTGAGCACCTATATTTTTATTTTCTCTGCCACTTACTTACAGCAGATAGAAATATTATGTTTAAACCAAAAATTTGATATCAAGTTTTAACACGAATATATTTTGAGGCCACTGAATCCAAAAATAAGAGGTGATATCAAAAATAGCTCAACTATTTTTATTAAAATATAAGTATTTAAGATTTCCTCATAACAAACTGCATCTCTTAAATTTACTCTACATTCCCATTGAATTTTAGGTAACTTGGAAACAATGAGAGACAGAAACCTACTGCTGAAAGTTATTGGACAATTTGTGCCCAATAAACTTGTTTATAGCATTAGGCATTTCTGAAATATCACTTGTACATTTACATTTTTTCTAAACTGTTGATCTTGCATAAAACATTTGAAAATTTGCAATTCTCTTTTTTCTATACCTTCACACAAACCAGTTACTAACAAAATCAAATTTGCAATATAAGCAATTAAATGTTGTTTCTGATCGTGCATATAACTTAGATTGCATTGCCTACTTGGAAACCATTTACAGGCAAATCTTTGCCGGTCTGGGTGGCTCAGTTGGTTAGGCGCTGGCCCTCTGATTGCAAGGTCACAGGTTCAAACCTAGCCCAGACCAATGGTTTTTAAGTGTGCTTAAAAGCAACAGCCCCATGTCAGCAGATTTACTGGCACATAAATAACTCCTGTGGAACAAAATTCTGGCATACCAGCAGCACTGATATGATCCTGGTAATTGACAGAATCATTAGCCCCCCCCCCAAAAAAAAAAAGTAAACCTCTATCACGAATAGCATATCACAGCTAGCAGAAATACCTTTTGTATGAATAGAGTATGCCTATATGTGTATGAAGATATGAAAGGGTACAGCTTAGGGGTTTGAGTAATTGGTATTTCAGCATTCCTTCATATTTATTTGAAGTAGGTAAGAATAATAATAATAATAATAATAATAATAATGATGATGATGATGATGATGATGATGATGATGATGATGATGATGATGAAAGAACGTGTTTTCAAAGCTTTTTGATTAATAAAAATGAACAAGTTAATTTTGATAACATAAAAACCCTGATTTTGCAGCAAGGACTTTCAAAGGTATAAATATTAATTGTGAATATATGCTAAACCACTTGGAAGTTATGTAGTGATAGTTTTTTGTTTTCTAAAGGTTTTTCCTCATAGCATATGTTTGGAGTGATACCTATACTTAAACAATAGATTGGTATCATTTGTGCCTATGAGAGAGATTTTTATTTTAATTCTTTTTGTGCAATTAACATTGCTATAATGCACTATGTCATAGCTTTAACTATGCTCACACAAGCAAGCATTTTCAAGTCTGTACTTTGGGCAGACATAATGCCCCTTCATTGTCTGCTCTCTGTTCCAATTTCTAACTGTAACCACAAGTGGGACAAGGCCACTTTTTGCAAGAAAATTTTCTTGGTGTCACTAGTTTTCGTTTGTTTCCATCAGCTGTGTTTGAAGGAGTTGTTTTCATTGTCAGATGTGATATGCTGTGGAGTTTTCATATCAAGTTTTAGTTGTGGAGTTTTCATATATAAGCATTGAAGTTGTTGATCTTGTAAGTGAACGAGGAGCAGGGCAGTGGTTCTTGAGTTTATGCTAGTGCATAAGGTCTAATTCTTTCATAAAGGCACATTTGTCAATCCAAGCTAAGTGTTGAAGGCTTTATAATTTCAGGGGGTTCTCTGAAGTTAGAGGAAAATCACTAATGATGTAATTCACTTCATGGGAATTGATGGTTTGCTTCATAGATACTAGATAGAGGAATTATTTTTTATTTTGAAATGATCTATTCTTGTCAAACTTGGTATGTTTCTCAATCCTTTCTATAATTTTCTTTGCCAGTATTAGGTTGGAAAAAATGTTACCTGATTCTTTCTCACTGCTATAGAAGCAATTGAATTTTAGACTGACATGATTAATGGTTTAACATATGTATATTCTTGAAAAATGTCCTTTTAAAAAAGCCAAAATATTGGTCAGGTTGGTAGGTACTTAGTTTGTCCCCCAGGGAGGAAAGAAATTCAGCAGTTCTTATTCTTGTTCATCAGAAGCTGTCTGAACATATTGAATATCATGAACAATACTTCTCTCTAGTACATCATCACTCTCACATTTTTCTTCAGTCTCCCTTCAGTATGATAAATGTCTGAACCATCATTATCAAAATCACAACTAGATAAATTATTTTCACTTGGTAGAGGAGCACTGAAATATTCTGTGATGACATAGGCTATCCCTGATGGAAAACTTATACAATGTGAATAAGGTTTTAATGGTTTAGCAATGAATTCAGATGTGTCACTATTGTCTGTCATGGTGAAGATATAAATCTCCTAAAAACGACATTGAAATAAATACAGAACTGTGCATTATGATCCTGGAAATACTACCACCATAATAAAGCTGATTAATTCTCGTACATATAAGCAGGTAAAAAAGCAAAATTAAGACTCCTAAATTTATGAAACCTCTCATGGAATACAAAATTACCAGATGAGTGGAAAAAAAGCAATAATAATCCTATTTTGAAATCAAATAAACCAGCAGATAATTTTTCAAGTTACTGCCTAATAGCACTTACTAATGTATTAGCAAAAATTGTGGAAAAAGTGCTTTCCAAGCAATTAAATAGTTTTTTAGAAAAAAATAACTTAATTTCAATTATCCAAGCAGGATTTACAGAATACTGTTCAGCAAATCAACAAATTTTAAATTTTAGTCAAGACATTAAAGATGCATTGAAACAAAAAAGAAGGTATCTTGGCAGTAGTCATTGATTTTCAAAGAGCATGGCTCTATTTGGAGACACAAACCACTCTACAAAACTTAAAATTTTAGGAATTCAAGGCAGAATGCTACATTAGATAAGTCAACTCACCATCAAAAACTTTATAGCTACCAAATATAATGATCAATTATCAAAATATCAACAGACACACCAAGGTGTACCACAAGTATCCTTAGTGCCACACTTTTCAATATTTATATCGATGATCTTCCCTGACAATTACAAAAAATGGAATCCAGAGTCTTAATGTTTGCAGACAGTGTAGTCTTCTGGAACTCCAAACCAAAAAATCAAAGTCAACAGCTAATAAATATAGCATGATAGTCCCTAATAAAATTACAAAATTGGGCATATTATAATTTGATGAAAATATATATCCAGAAAACAAATTATCAACTCTTCTCAATAAGGAAGAAGCCATTAAATATTTCTCTAAGGCTAGAAGGGAAAACACTTGCAGAATTTCTGAAGCCAAATATTCTAGTATTGTTTATGATACAAAATTAACATGGAGAAAACACATTGATAATATTTGCAAAAAAAAACTGAGAAAAAGTTACCACTATTAAAAAGATAAGCAGGAAAAAAATGAGGAAGTATTACACAAACTTTGAACATTTTTTATAAGATGTATATTAAACCAACTTTCAAATATTGTGAAAAGATATTAGTAACTGCAAATGTATAAAAACTTATTATTCTACAAAACCAAATTGTTTGTTTAGTAATTGGAGCTGTTAAAACTACCCCAGTACTTGCTTTGCAAATTCTAACAAATAATACAAGACTTAATCTTGACATTGAAAAAGCAGCTATCATACAATATGAAAAATTAATCAGATTAGCCTAAAGCAATTGGGAAAAAAGAAAAACCACAGGTGAACTTGAAACCTCAACAAAGCTTTCTTAATAATTCCAAAAAATCAAACAGAAATTAAAACTCCCATACTTAAAAGAAAACTTACAAACAAAAATCAGCCCTTTAGAACTATTTGATATTGAACACTGTCTACATTCCGCAGAATAATTTAAAAAATCTGAAGTCTCTCCATGTGTTTTGAAACAAATATCACTGGAAAAATTCATTCATTCATTCATTATCTGTTTACCCTCCTCTTATGTAGGACTTACAGGCGGGTGCCTGGGGTCAGAGGCCCATCAAGGAGCAGACACTCATGGATCAGACAGAACATCCAGGATGGGTGATCAGCCCGATGCCTGGTATGGGATGAAGGAAGTGGATGAAGCGAAATGTTGGTGGAATGGATGAAAGGAAAGGTGATGATGGAGCAGTTGGTGGAATGAATGGTGGGGGAAACCGGAGAACCCGGAGAAAACCCGCCCAGACGCCGCTTCGTCCACCACAAATCCCACATGCAGGTCCCTGGGATTGAACCCGGTCTGCCTCGGTGGGAGGCGAGTGGTCTAACCACTCGGCCACGGCGCCGCCTTCACTGGAAAAAATAAATTTAAAATATCCTGCTAATGAATGGCTACATTATTAAACTGATGGATCCAGCCTACCAAACAATGGTGTTATTGGTGCTGGTGTAGTATGCTCACTCTTTTCTTTTCATAGAAGATTAAGTTCAAATTCTACAAATTTTTATGGTGAAATTTTAGCAATTCTTCTCACTTACAAAATCTTCTATATCAAATAAACAAATTTAAGAGTTGTGATATTATGCCACTTTAAATCAGGTATAATATCCATAGCATCAGATACTCAGCCAAAAGCCTAAATATCTAGGATGCCAAAAAATTATAAAATAATTAACTAATTTAAATAAGAGTAGTACTTCAATGGATATCAGCACACTGTGGAATAGAATCAGAAAAGTAGCTGATTTTCTAGCCAAGAAAGATAGTAAAATTACATCAAAATCATCTGGTTCACTGTCTTATCACTCTATCAAAACAATAACTACATCAACATACAATACAAAAATCAAAGAAGAATATGTATCACAAACAAAAGGAAAACATTGGGGAAAATCTACATAACAACACAACTAGAATTACTACACTACCAAGAAAATCCTCTGTAGCATGTTTTAGGTTATTAATAGGCCATGACTGTCTTAACAAACATCTGCACAGGATTGGCATAGCAGAATATATGATCTTACTGTGAACTTGAAGAAGAAATGGAGACAAACCATCTACTCCACTGCCCAGCTTTCAATCAACATACCAACCTATCATCAAAATACCGAAGTGCTAGAGAGCAAATGGCTTCACTGCCAACAACACAATATTAGATACCAAAAAACCAACCACATATAAGCATGAGGGAGCAAGTGCATGTTTTTGCAACCAAGCCTTATAAACCATAAAGTATTTGTTGTAAAGAATGAAGGTTAGAAGTGAATCAAGAGAAAACACAGATTGTGGTATTCAAAAAGGGGGGGGGGGATTAAGCAAATATGAAAAGTGGAAGGGAGAGAATAAAGATTACAGGGTGGTGCGTGACTGTATTTATTTAGGAGTAAAAATAGATGGAGGTAATAAATGGGAGAAACAAAAGAAGTTTGCATTGGCAAAAGGTAAAGGGGCGATGGCAGCAATCAGAAGTTGCAAATATAGAGTACCTAATATAAATGTTAAATGGCTGAAAAAAGTTTATGAGATGGGTGTGGAGGCAAAAATGATGTATGGTATAGAAATATGGGGATTAGATAAACGATGGGAAAGTATAGATTCGGTGCACAGGATGTTTTGTAGAGAAATACTAGGGTTACCGAAGGCAATTGTAAGACACGTAGCGCAATTACAGATGGGTAGAATGGCAACTAAGGGAAAGATAATGGAAAGGGATTTGAAATTTTGGTTCAGAACCTTAAATCTAGAAAAAAATAATGTGTTAAGACAGTGTATAGAATACCAAGAGAATAGTTTAATGAATGATGGATGGGTAAGTAATTTATGGAACATTTTGGAGAAAAATGTGTTAGGAGACATGTGGATAAGGAGAGAAAAGAACATGAAAAATTTTTTGGAAAAAGGCAAGGAAAAGACTGAAAGATATAAAAATACAAAACATGTTCAGTGAGATTCCGAAAAGAGCTCATTGGTTTGTTATAGGCCAATGAAAAATACATGGAGTAAGGAAAAATATGTAGACATAGTAAATAAAGAAGAGAGAGAATCTATTGCATGTCTAAGAACTGGAGCATGGAGGCTAAGAGGGTTAAGACAGGGTATTCCTCCAAACCAATGTCCGTTATGTGGTGGTAATGAAGACATTGAACACATAGTATTTAAGTGCCAAGGAACAGAAAATTGGAGAAGAGAATTTTTTAAAAAGAAGTGGTTGAAGGGGGATAGAAATACATGTATAATCGATATGATGTCCAAGAACGCTAGGAGCATTGGACAGTTTTTGTGTAAAGTCAAAAATATGGCTTTGGACAGCAGATAGAGTTAAATGTTACACATCAGACTATTTTGTATTTGTTTTGTCCATGTTAATGAATTACACAATAGCCAAACCTTTCTCAAGAAAAGCATAAATGCTGCAACTGATCCGTTTAGTGATTCTTTGAATTGGCATGTTCCCATACACTGACTTTTATGCTGTCTTGCTGGAGAAAAATATAAATGACGTAAAATGTTGTAATCACAGCTTCAAAGTCCATATATATGACTGGAAACTTCCATGTCATATTTTCTTCTTCTTCTTTCTCTGTTTATCCTCCCCATTGTTAGGACTTACACCCCACAGAACTTACAAGTGGGTGCCCAGAATCAGACGTCTGTTGGGGAACACAGACTATGGATCATAGAGAACAGCCAGGGTGATCAGCCCAAAGCCTGGTATGAGAGTGGGGAAGGAGATGATATGAAATGATGGTGAAATGGATGATGGAAAAGATGATGATGGAGCAATTGGTGGAATGAATGGCGGGGGAAACTGGAGAACCTGGAAAAAACCTGCTCAGATGCCGCTTTGTCCACCACAAATCCTACATGCAGTTCCCTGGGATTGAATAAGCTGCCTTGGTGAAAGGCAAGTGGTCTAACCATTTGACCATGGCATTGCCTTCCATATCATATGTAACTTTATAATGGAAATTTTATTTATTGTATTTTATTGTGCTAAGAGTTTTACAAATTTGATTGTCTACTGAACTTTGACCCTGGTCACTCATTCAGTAGACAATCACTACAGTTTATTTACATTTTACAATTTCTTGTCAATAAATTATCTTGCTCTTTTTTTTTTCATGTCCCATTTCCACTTGTTTTTCACTTTTCATTTATTGATTACTTAACCATCACACATTCACTATAGTTTTCCATTCAAAGTAAGATGCACTACCTCTTACTTTTCTCTTTCCACTGTCCAAAGCCATTTATTTTTTACTTTATACAAAAACTGTCCAATGCTTCTAGCATCCTTGCATATCATTTCAGTCATAAGTGTATTTCTATCCCCCTTCAACCACATCTTATTAAAAAATTCTTTTCTCCAATTTTCTGTTCCTTGGCACTTAAATACTGTGTGTTCAATGTCTTCATTACCACCACATATTGGACATTGGTTCTGAGGAATACCCTGTCTTAGCCCTTTTAGCCTCCATGCTCCGGTTCTTACCCATGCAATAGATTCTCTCTCTTCTTTATTTACTATGTCTGTATATTTTTCCCTACCCCATGTATTTTTCATTGGCCTATAATAAACTAATGAGCTCTTTTCGGCAATCTCACTGAACATGATTTGTATTTCTATATCTTCCAGTCTTTTCCTCGCCTTTTTCCAAAAAATTTTCACGTTATTTTCTCTCCTTCTCCATATATCTCCTAATCCATTTTTCTCCAAAATGTTCCATAATTTACTTACCCATCCATCATTCATTAAGCTATTCTCTTGGTATTCAATACATTGTCTTAACACATTACTTTTTCCTAGATTTAAAGTTCTGAACCAAATTTTCAAAGCTCTTTCCATTATCTTCCCCTAAATAGTATCATTTACCTGTGAGATGGGCATGTTGTAAATGTCTGCTCATGGATATAAATATTTCATCAATTTATTGTTTTGTTTCAATACATTTATTATACTGAAATTAATGTTATTTATTGTGCTAGGAGCTACATATAGATATCTCTGTGTCATCTGGTGGATTGGATCAGTTTATGGACGTTCAGCTGCTAACAGTAGTGGAAGGAGGTTCAGCAACAGTTCACTTAAATACATCAGGAATAGTCTCCTTCCTGGAGACACATGCTGATTTGGAATCTAGTCCTTTGATCTTGGTGCAGCTGGCTACTCACCCAGAACATGGTCAAATAGTAATACTGGGTGACAGTAACTCAACTGTATTCACCCAAATGCAGTTTGACACTGGAGAAGTAAGTCCTGTTTCTAAATCTTTTGGATGATTTATTAATTCTGGTTAGCAATGACTGATACAATGATATTATAAAAGGTATAATTTATTAAAGTGATTTATGGTCTTAGAATAAAAAAAGGACCAAAATAAGAAATACTTTTGCCTAGCCATTGTCAAAATGATATTATTTGGTGGTGATTTTGTTGGTATCAATGGGGGCTCCCTTGTTCATATGAAATTAGAGTTCTCCTCAAAGGAAGTCAAAATGATCATTTGCAATTAATTTTCTACTCATCCTTCTATGCTGAAAACTAGGCTGCAGTTTGGAAAAGGATGAAGAAGAAATTTGCAAATTTGTGGTAGGGAACCTCAAAAAGTGATTACAGAGTTTCATCATAAGCCTGCCACAACATATCTAGACAATAAGTAAAATAATTATGATATTAAATTCTTTATATAGTAGAATTCCAATTCTATGAACTAATTTGAAACTGGCATTAATCTAATGTGCAGAAATAAAAAATTGGTCAGACGTTACTATTAGTGTAGATAACAAATCTTAATGCTACTTGCATTAAAACAATAGCCAATCATGATTTTCTAAGGACAGGTCTTCCACTGTAAACATAGGCTCCTCCTTCTTCCCTCTTCTCTTCTTTTATCTTCATCTCAGCATAAAGACCATTCATCTTAATTTTGTCTTATCATTTGATATCTTTTTTTACCAGCTTTCTTCCTGTTCACCATTCTTTACATGTATTTCAAAGTAAACAGCTTCTTCTCATCCATTATTCCAAGTAATTTCTATCTTTTTCAGATCAGTTTCAATATAATTCTTTCTTTAGGTGTTATTTGTAACACAGTTATTTATTTTGCTTGTCCATTTCACTCACTCCATTTTGTTTATATTCATATTCCAAACGCTTCCACTTACTTTTCCTCACTTCATCATAATATCCAACTACATCACACTCTGCACAAAGCATTTCCCACATTTCTTCCTAAGTCTTTCTATAAAGGTTCACAGAAAATGTTTAATTAAAAGAACAAAAGTTGCAAATATATGAATACAAAAGTATGTTAAATACAACACACAGCATTTTCTATTAACTTATGTACGTATGTCAATAAAAATAATTGCATATCCTGAAAATCTATCTACATATGTAAAATTTGATAGGTTATGATCCATATATTTAGCTTTCAGTTGATAATAAATGGAGTTCTGCAGGATGACCAAGCACAAAAAAGTATTTTATGCTGCTATGGTGGAAAACGTTGTTTTATTTGACAATGAATAAGCCTAATTGAAAATATGACTATCTTTCATCTTTTTATCTTTGTTTCTGGTACAGGTGGTGTATCAGCATGATCATTCTGACACCCTCCATGACAGTGTACAGTTTTCTCTTCTGCTAGAACCTGGAGATGTACTTCTATGCAATGTTACCATTCCTGTCAGTATTCAGCCGGTGAATGACCAACCATTTGTGCTAACTACTAAGGCACCACATATTGCTGTGGTGCAAGGTCAGTCTGTGACCATCACTCAAAATAATCTTCTCACTGAAGATCCTGACACAGGACCTGAGGAACTTGTTTATGATATCATCAGTGGACCAAGTCAGGGAGAACTTCTCTTTAGGAATGAAACTGTGAGCAATGCAACATCTGTTGTCAGATTCACCCAAGCTGACATTGATGCAGATCATATAGTGTATCATCATGTAGGAGCCTTGCAATTAGTTACATTTTATTTCCGAGTGTGGGATGGAAATTTTAACCCAGTGTATACTGTGTTTAACATCCATGTACTTCCTTTGGTGCTAAATGTGACAGTAGTGTCACCAGTCATGTTACAACAAGGATCTAGTGTGGCTCTTATCACTTCAGAACATCTGGTCGCTCACACCAATGCTCAGCGTGAAGAGGTGGGTTACCTTTAGCTGCCCAAAGCTATAATTTAATATGGTTTATATTTCACAAGTTTAGATCATAAGATTTTCTGATAAATGCATTATCGTGTCTATAGTGTATTGCTTTGTAAACTATGTACAGTTTAGTGATGTAGGTTAATTCAGTCATACTTTAATCAGCGTATTTGCTTATAGGTGAAACTATGTAAATGCACATGGCAACAACAAAAAACATACATATAATAAGTGTGCATTGTGTACATAGAAGTACAAAATAGTTTATTATAATACAGAATGAAACTATGGATGTGTCAATACAAGAACAATTTAATATTTGTGTGCCTCTGGTTCTGATCCAATGTTAACTGAAACCTAGGTTGCATCATCGTCACTTTTGTTTAACAATTGAACTCTGTATTTGAACTCCATTCTGTCTATTTTGTCACAGTAACTTCTGTTATCTTATTTGCTGAGTGCCTGTTATTGTATTACTAGTTTGAATTTTGGGTTCTTTGTCCTCCGGCTAGCTATTATTACAAGTCGAGCAAATCTCTTAAACAGGGTGTGTAAACGGAAAGGAGTTGTTACTAAGAGATAACACTGATAAAAGAATTTGTTTTTACACTTTTATTACCATCACAATTAATTAATTTCACATAATTACTCTTGATACACGCCCGACTGAAACTTTATATTTTCAAATGTAACTATTATCACTTATTTGCCGCACATTATTAATTCGCATATTTCACATCTTTTAACTAACTTTATGATGCGAGAGATTCTGTAGAACTGTGCGACGTTTGCCTTGTCAATGATTCTATAAAACTGTGCGACGTATAACCCGGGAATGATTCTGTTGGACTGAACGTTACCCGTCTCTGGCTTTAGCTTTTTATACTCCCTCATCCCGATATGCCTAAACATTATAACAGAGCTGCTATTGGTTAATAAAGCGCGCCAACATTAGCGTCTATTTTTATATCCAATCAAAATTACAAACACATATGCTCTAGGGAAGATATTCCCTCCATTTCTACAGAAAAGCGCGCTACTCTGATGTCATTTGTTTGTCTGTTATAATTGATAAACAACTCACTCCCTCGCTCATTGTTACCCGCTCCTATTGTCAGTTTCAGTGAGGCCATGTAAACTTATTTCCTAACAATGCTTATAATTAACAAACATCTCAAATCATTGTCATACAATAATGCTAATTTACACTACAATCACTCTGGCATTTACAATGTTGTGAGATAAAATACTGCCACAATTTCAACAATTTTTTTCTTTTTTGTTTGCTTAATGAGAGATCTATCTTAGAATTTAGGGAGGCCAAGTTTCTTCACTAAAATTGTTGGGGGGAGCGATGCCCCCTGTCTTTGTAATTTACGGGGCAGAAAGTGCTTTGCCCCCTTAAGTCAGCACCATGGTGACAACCCAATTTGTATCATTGCAATGAAAGCAGAATTAAATTTGGCAGCAGGTTACTCTATAAAGTAAGAGGTGAGTTTAAGCATGAAGGAATAAAGAACATTTAAAGTAGATACTGATATTAAGATAATATAATATTGGCAGCCAAAGAGAAAGCCAGTGACGAAAAATTTAATCTGGGGACTCTTCAACAACTTTCATGTGAGACATAGCCAAAGAGTAACATTATGATCATCTACCCAGTTTATAATGGCTGCATTATTATAAAAGTTACAAAAATATTACAGTAACTAGTTATTCAATAATGGTTACAAAAGTAAAGGGAATAGATTACAGTAACTAGGAATTCTCATTATTAATAGAATTCAATAATTGAACATTATTACATAGCATTGCATTCCTCCGCAAGATAACATGGTACTACCATTCTATTACACTATCTGATAATGCCTTACACCTTGTAATGTAAATATTACAGCATAGCTCACCTTCCTGCTTCCTTCCAGTTCAATCAATTATTTTTGTCATGAACTCTAAAATGAGTAAATGCATAAAAACTAATTAAATGTGGTGTTATTTCACATATGTAGATAAACATTTTGCAAAATCTGATTTATGCAGAAAGATAATATGTTTACAAACTATTGCATCACTAAATAGTTGTGTAAACATACTGAGTGGTAACATTCTTAATCTGAAATTTCATTATTCTAATTTTTAATGTACAATACTTGTGGGAAATTCACAGCAGCAGCTGCTGTATAAGAGCACAAGAGCACATGAACACCCTAACTTTTGACACCATATGAATTTAATGGTTATTTTCTCTTTGAATGCTATTAAATGTAACGTATAAGTGGTAATTTCAAATCTATGGCATTTAAATCTACCATGCTACTCCTCTAAACTCAATTAAACATACCAACAGGACCTTTAGCACATCTTGGCTTGTACACATTTTAAGGAGCTTTTGCACATGCATAACTGATATGACATAATTACCTTATGGGTCAAATATATACGTGTTGTGCACACTATTGTGAAATTTATAGACTTTTCCTGAAGGTTCAATAATTTTAGTGCATCGTCCAAGAAGTGCAATAGTCCCAGAAAAACATTTGGAAGATGCACTAAAATTATTGAACTTTCAGGAAAAATCCATAAATTTCACAATGGAAAAAGAACAGATTGGACAACTCCCTTTCCTTGACCTTAAAATCATCAAGAAAGAAAACCACCTAACATTCGGCATCTACAGGAAACCCACACACACAAATAGCTACATAAAACAAAACACTTTCAATCTGGTTGCCCACCAGCATGCAGTACTCAACAGTCTGACCCACCGACTGGTCAACATCCCCATGAACAAAGAGGAATACACATTTGAGCTAAACAACATATTGAACAGAGCTACAGAAAACAGATTCAGGCCAGAAACAATACATAAGAAAATAAACAGAGCCATGAGCAGAATGAGAATAAAAGAAGCTACCAACTCACCCCTACTGGAAAAGAAAAGATGATCTTCAAAAAATGCACATACCACCCAACAGTTTTTTACAAATTCCAGAGAATCTTCAAGCAGCACAGCATCTCTTTGGCCCCAAAAAACAATTGTACCATCAAGAACTTATTAAGCTCCAAATTAAAAGATGACATCTCACAGGAGAACAAACCAGGAATATACCAGATCAGCTGCAACGACTGCAAAAGAATCTACATTGGGAAAACCAAAAGAAATATAAAAACAAGAGCAACAGAACACTTCAGTTACTTAAAGAAAAAACAGGAAGATAAATCTGCAGTAGCTTGGCACTTTTGGAGAGACAAACACACCATAAACAGAAACCCAAAAATACTAAAACACATCTAGGAAAAACAGAACTTACAATTTGGGAAAACATTTATACTTGGAAAAACAGAAACTGCATTTATAATTTTGAAATCCCGCCAGGAGACTTACCTTTGAAGAAGTTCTTCCAACCGCCACCAGAGATGAAGCTAACAACTAAGATGAATGATGCAGGCAGTCGACAAGGAACTGAAGTTGGGAGCAATTAGCCCCTGAAACATGTATTCATTATAAAAATAAGCGAGTGATGTAGTGTCACCATCGACTCAATAATTACTAAGATTTGATATGCCTAGCTCTGTTAATATTTTATTTTACTTTTTATGTGCTTAGCACATTATAGTTGTATTTATGACTTGGTTTCAAAGCTTCCTCTACCCGAAGCCATAAGTAAAACTAACACAGCAGAAATAATACATTTAAAATTGAATACTCCCTTAGAGCTAAATTTAAACACTCATGTGTGAGACTTAGATTTATGTATGTAAGTAAGGAAGAATGTTCATTTGAGTGTAAACTATGTCACCTCGAAGCTTGACAACCCACCCTATACCTGACAACTGCGCACCACTCAAACATACATGTGCACTCCTATGGTCATATTAAATGGTAAACTGTTGTGTTCCTTTGTATCCTAAAAACCAGGAAAACATGGGGCATTTCTTTTTTCCAATAAAGTTCCATACAATTTTAGAAGGATGGAAGACACAACTGAAAGTTAACAGTCTTTACAAATAGTTTTAAACACGATAGTGCATGCACTTTATAAAACCCTTCTCAGTAGGCACACTTATCACTAATGATAATCTTTTGCAGACATGTTCTACATGAGTACCTATGCCAAGTCAATTCTGGATCTAGAAGCATTCCTAATAATTTAATAACAGTGATTAACATACTTGCTGGAATTGTTGAAGATTAAATATCATGTGTTGAATCCTGTCAATACTTAGGTACTAAAAACCTATTTCTTGATGACCATTTGTTAAGTTAATTCATAATACAGTTGCTTACAGTGGCACCTGCTGTATAAGATCATGTGAACACTCTAATTTTTGAAAACTTGCGGATTTATTGGATATTTTTTCTTTGAATGCTATTACACATAATGTAGATGCGGTAATTTAAAATCTACAGCATTTAAATCTACTGGGGTTTTCCTCTAAACTCGATGAGACATGGCAACATAATCACAAGCATATCTGGGATTGTGCATGTTTTCAGGAGTTTTTGCACATGCGCAACTTGTATGACTAAGCGAAATACATATGGTCATGCACTCTTGAAGACATACACTGGACCTTACCATCCATCTCTCAACAACAAATTTACACACTATTGCAGAAGTTTCATTCATACGAGAGTGCAAGAGTGGGAATTTGGGAACCCCTATCACTTTCAGTTTGTCAATTATACCAATTCACTCACTGTACAGTGAAATTTAGATGTGATGTGAGTATAGTTACAGTTTGTATTGTATTGTTTTCTTGTGCTAAGTGATTTACAATTTGATTGTCTACTGAACTTTGACCCTGGCCACTCATTCTGTAGACAATCACTACATTTTTTTTTTTTTTTTTTTAGATTTTACAATTTCCCATCAATAAATTATCTTAGTTCTGTTTTTCATGTCCCATTTTCACTTGTCACTTATTGATTACTTTACCATCACACATTCACCATAGTTTTCCATTCAAGGTAAGATACACTACCTCTTACTTTTCTCTATCCACTGCCCAAAGCCATTTATTTTTTACTTTACACAAAAACTGTCCAATGCTCCTAGCGTCCTTGCACATCATTTTGATTATAAGCGTATTTCTATCCCCCTTCAACCACTTCTTTTTAATAAATTCTCTTCTCCAATTTTCTGTTCCTTGGCACTTAAATACTATGTGTACAATGTCTTCATTACCACCACATATCAGACATTGTTTCTGAGGAATACCCTGTCTTAACCTTCTTAGCCTCCATGCAATAGATTCTCTCTCTTCTTTATTTACTATGTCTATATATTTTTCCCTACCCCATGTATTTTTCATTGGCCTATAACAAACCAATGAGCTCTTTTCGGCAATCTAACTGAACATGTTTTGTATTTCTATATCTTCCAGTTTTTCCTTGCCTTTTTCCAAAAATGTTTCACGTTCCTTCTCCTTCTCCACATGTCTCCTAACCCATTTTTCTCCAAAAGGTTTCGTAAATTACTTACCCATCTATCATTCATTAAACTATTCTCTTGGTATTCTATACACTGTCTCAACACATTACTTTTTTCTAGATTTAAAATTCTGAACCAAAATGTCAAAGCTCTTTCCATTATCTTCCCCTTAGTTGGCACCCTGCCCATCTCTATTTGTGCTACCTGTCTTACAATTGCCTTCAGTAACCCTAGTATTTCTCTACAAAACATCCTGTGCACCTCATATATACTTTCCCATTCTCTATCTAATCTCCATATTTCTAAACCAGACATCATTTTTGCCTCCACAAACATCTCATAAACCTTTTCCAGCCATTTAACATTTATATTAGGTACTCTATATTTGCAGCTTCTGATTGCTGCCATAGCCCCTTTACCTTTTGCCAATGCAAACTTCTTTTGTTTCTCCCATTTATTACCTCCATCTATTTTTACTCCTAAATAAATACAGTCACACACCACCCTGTAATCTTTATTCTCTCCCTTCCACTTTTCATATTTGCTTAATTTTCCCCCCTTTTTGAATACCACAATCTGTGTTTTCTCTTGATTTACTTTTTACCTCCATTCCTTACAATATACATCAATTGCTTGTAATGATTGTTTTAAACCACTTACAGTAATAGATCCTACCACTAGATCATCTGCAAAAAGAAGTCTTGGGATTTGGATGTTGTTAATTACTGGTGCACACTTATTATTCCTTCCAATTTCTAGTAAGGCATCATCTATGTATAAATTAAATAAAACTGGGCTTAACTTACATCCTTGCCTGAGGCCTTTCTTTTGTTGAATTTCTCTTGTTGTATTGTATTGTATTGTATTGTATTGTATTTATTGTGCTAAGAGTTTTACAAATTAGATTGTCTACTGCATTTTGACCCTGGTCACTTATTCAGTAGACAATCACTACAGTTTATTTACATTTTACAATCTCTTGTCATTAAATTAACACATTCACTATAGTTTTCCATTCAAAGTGAAGCGAGGTATAGCTTACGTATTCTGTTTTACGTAAATTATTATATCTTGAAGATCTTATAGTTAGCTCCACGTTGTGGTGCCAATTTACGAGAGCAAATATGTGTTTACTTCACGCGAAACCATCTTGTGTGACGTCATACGTTGGTTGGTTCATTTGTTCTGTTTGTAGATTCCTCTGGCGTAGCAATTTGTATCAGTTTTAAATGTCCACCGGCTAGCTATCATCTGATCTGGGTAGGCATGTTTTTCTTACAGGTTGTGAAGCGGAAAAGGAATCTTTTATCCAAAAATTACTAGTGAAGAAATGTGTTTTATAATGTTTTATTGTCAAACACGTGCACTAACATTTTCACAGATTTATCTAGATAATCGCCATACTGAAACTGTTTATAATAACTTCTTATCACTTTTAACTCACGTAATTCAACTTTGTATGTTTAACTTTAGAATATTTTATAAGATTTCTCGTACTTCTGCTGCGTGTAACTTATGACAAAATGAAAGACTGATTGGCGACATTTAGTTGAACTTCGGGATCGACGTGGAGTTTACGGAAAATTTTGTATAACTGCGGGGCGATCGACTTCGATCCTGACTATTTATAGGCTTGCCTCAAGATACACCTAAAGATTATAAATGAAATGCTATTGGCTTATAAAACGCGCCAACATTAGCGTCTATTTTACTATCCAATGAAAACCACTAATACATATTACTTTTATAGAACATTCTGGAAGCTTTTTTTACTGAAAAGGCGCGAAACATTACGTAACTTCCTGGTTCCCGGTAACGATAAACAACTCATTCCTTGCTGCAGTATTGTGTTATTGTTAACAGTTTCAGTAGAGCCGTATATTATTATTTACCAATAATAATTACAATTATTAAACCTCTGAAATCAATGTTACACAAAAATACATATTCATATTAAAATAATTATTTACATTAAAGTAATTTGTGATACAAATTACCGTCTCATATGCCCCACTAGAAACATAATTATAAATATTTATAACTTGTTTAGAATTTTATAATTTGTGTTTTTAGTCTCCTAAATCTTGGAACACACGCTATCACTTTCACTTTACACTTCACACGTATTTAACACACGACATATGTTTTATCTCGCCACTACTTACTGGCTCTGGTTTAATTAATTTAGATATTAGTCTGATATCACAATTTTTTTTTTATAGCAAATACTATACCCTAAACTATTTAACTAGTGTTACAAAAAATGGTTTACTTTCTTATATTGTTTTGAATTATTTTTACCATTTTTGTTATTTTGAATTTTATTTTAACAATACTCTTGGAATGGTATTTATGTACTTTACTTTAATATCATCTTAAGTTTCAATCTTTGCATTCTTATTTTTCAAATGTTGTTACAGTTACTAAAAATTTATATATATATTTTTTTTTAAATAAACATTTCTCTATTTTTTTTTTTATAACTTATTTCTCTTTTCAAATGACATATATATTTAGTTAACCCTCTTACGTTCCAATACATTTCTCTGCAAGTCGTCTTTAACTATCCAGCATTTACTTTACATCTCATTGCTATTTACCCTCCTGGATCAAATTGTGTGTGGCTAAACATTACTCGTAGCCGTAACCTAACCTTCAAATTTTTGTTCATGAATAACCTCTTGTATTCATTTGAAATTTCGTCACATGATAGCATTTGAAAACAATCTAAAGTTTCTTGAACAACACATCTTTTAACAACTTTCATTTTCAATTCTTTTACTATCTCTTTAATTTGAAAGTACTCTGACAAATCTGTACTAAACTGTACTGGACTGGAGTTTTCATTTTGAACATCTTGGTACAATTTATTTCCTTGCATTTTTGATTCTTTCTGTATTTCTGATATCTCCCCTCTGAAATTAACTTGCGCCTGATTTACATCTACATTCCTAACCTCTTTCATCTCTCTTAGCTCACTTGAAATATTACTCACTTGACTTCCTAACTCTTTACATTCTACATTAACCTCACTTTTAGTATTAACCTCACTTTCTTTGTTATCTCTTTCCCTACTCATGTCTAGCATTTTCTTTGAATTTTCTCCTATCTCACTTCCTATTACTTCCTCATTTTCATCTTTCATTTCTGGCCTACTACTATCTAGCTTCATAACTTTCTTTTCAATTTCTCCACTGCTTTGATCTACCTTTTGCTCCAATATCTCATTATTCCTACCAATATCTTCAATTGATTTCCTATGATCCCCTTTTATATCTTCTCTCAATTCCTCCAAACTCTGATCTAATTTCTTACTAATATATTCCCTCGTTTCCCTACAATTCTTTTGCATATCTTCCCTAAATTGATCTCTAAAATTTCTCAGCATTTCCATCATTATTCTAGCATCAATAGTAATATTTCCTGCTATTCTATTCTTACTTTCTGCACTAACATTTCCTCCCTCCAATATTACATTGTTTGAGCTTTTTTTTGTAACCTGTATTGAATTACGGCTAACTGTTACACTATCTCCCTCCATCATTGTTTCTTCTGTTTTACTTGCAGCCATTGTTTTTCGTTTTCTAAAAAAAATTACTATATTCTGACCTTTTGTGACGCTGTCTGCTGATGTAGCCTTGATGTCCAGCGTTCTGCCCCTTTCTCCTAGGTTTGTATGTCGCTTCTGCGTTGTATGATGATGAATCTACGTCGTTTCGATGTTTTCTTGTAGCTGAATTCCTTGTTGCATCGCAATCTCGGAATTACGATCGAAGTCAGTCGTCCCTTTCGTCTCTGGAATCTGCGTCTTGTAGACCATTTCACCGCTGTATTCCTGGTTACTCTGCTTCATTCCTTTCCTGGTCGCTTCGCCTTCCTTTCCTGGTCACTTCGCCTTCCTTTCCTGGTCACTTCGCCTTCCTTTCCTGGTCACTTCGCCCCACGTTGGTGGCGCCAATTTGAGAGAGGTATTGCTTACGTATTCTGTTTTACGTAAATTATTATATCTTGAAGATCTTATAGTTAGCTCCACGTTGTGGTGCCAATTTACGAGAGCAAATATGTGTTTACTTCACGCGAAACCATCTTGTGTGACGTCATACGTTGGTTGGTTCATTTGTTCTGTTTGTAGATTCCTCTGGCGTAGCAATTTGTATCAGTTTTAAATGTCCACCGGCTAGCTATCATCTGATCTGGGTAGGCATGTTTTTCTTACAGGTTGTGAAGCGGAAAAGGAATCTTTTATCCAAAAATTACTAGTGAAGAAATGTGTTTTATAATGTTTTATTGTCAAACACGTGCACTAACATTTTCACAGATTTATCTAGATAATCGCCATACTGAAACTGTTTATAATAACTTCTTATCACTTTTAACTCACGTAATTCAACTTTGTATGTTTAACTTTAGAATATTTTATAAGATTTCTCGTACTTCTGCTGCGTGTAACTTATGACAAAATGAAAGACTGATTGGCGACATTTAGTTGAACTTCGGGATCGACGTGGAGTTTACGGAAAATTTTGTATAACTGCGGGGCGATCGACTTCGATCCTGACTATTTATAGGCTTGCCTCAAGATACACCTAAAGATTATAAATGAAATGCTATTGGCTTATAAAACGCGCCAACATTAGCGTCTATTTTACTATCCAATGAAAACCACTAATACATATTACTTTTATAGAACATTCTGGAAGCTTTTTTTACTGAAAAGGCGCGAAACATTACGTAACTTCCTGGTTCCCGGTAACGATAAACAACTCATTCCTTGCTGCAGTATTGTGTTATTGTTAACAGTTTCAGTAGAGCCGTATATTATTATTTACCAATAATAATTACAATTATTAAACCTCTGAAATCAATGTTACACAAAAATACATATTCATATTAAAATAATTATTTACATTAAAGTAATTTGTGATACAAATTACCGTCTCAAAAGTAAGATGCACTACCTCTTACTTTTCTCTTTCCACTGTCCAAAGCCATTTATTTTTTACTTTACACAAAAACTGCCCAATGCTTCTAGCGTCCTTGCATATCATTTCAATTATAAGTGTATTTCTATCCCCCTTCAACCACTTCTTATTAAAAAATTCTTTTCTCCAATTTTCTGTTCCTTGGCACTTAAATACTATGTGCTCAATGTCTTCATTACCACCACATATCGGACATTGGTTCTGAGGAATACCCTGTCTTAGCCCTTTTAGCCTCCATGCTCCGGTTCTTAACCATGCAATAGAATCTCTCTCTTCTTTATTTACTATGTCTATATATTTTTCCCTGCCCCATGTACTTTTCATTGGCCTATAATAAACTAATGAGCTCTTTACGCTTGTTACACAGCCTGTCTCCACTCTTACACAAAAGGGGTTCTCAAAATACAATGCTTTAAGAATTTTCACCAATACGGATAGAAAAGCATATTTTCTAAATCTATATATTTTATGGATTTTTGGATGAGTTATGGCATAGTATATTAAGTTATGATACTAAAGACTTCAATCATAGTGAGATAGAAGCATTTGCTCCATTGAAAGACAGATGCATAGACTTTCTTTATAAATAGATAGTGTCAGCCATGATGCAGTATAGTTTTCCTTATTCAACATGTACCTACAGTGCAGTATAATGTGTATTTATACTGATTAACATTTTTGTTGACTATATGGAGGGACAGGACATTTTCCTGAGACTTGGCGAGTGCTAATAAATTAGTAATATTAATATTTTGCTGATGAAAGGATACAAATGGAGAGTACCAAAAGCTTACACATTACTTCATTGTTGCCCTAAACTGTACTTAATTATGTGCAAAATGATAAAAATCCACAAAACTCTTTTTTCATCAGAGAAGTTAAGTGTTATTATTATTATCATCATCATCATCATCATCATCATCATCATCATCATCGTTATCATTATCGTCATCGTTGTTGTTGTTGTCGTCATAAATATCATTATCATCATCACTATCATCATCATTGTCATGTTTTGTTTGTTTGTTTTTGGGGGCGGATGCAGTTGTATCAGTTTGTTCATAATCATAAACATTATGCAGTATATGCTATTTCATACTTTCAGGGCTATCTGAATCTAATGTTTTGTAAACACTCAAAGTGTATACTCAATGTTAGCATGACATTGAGTTATCTGTATATATGTAATAATGATTTAGAAGTTATATTACATGGCAGATCATGATAAACTTTGATATTGGATTATGTCCGGTATCACTATATACACATAACACATGCATACACTGCATGCCTTTTATTGTCTTCAACACATTATTACACATAATAAAGAACAATTACTGTGGATAGCAAAAACTCTGTTTTGGTGACTTAAAGGCTTCTATTTTCACCATATTCCAATATCGAAGTAACTCCTTACCTTTAGCAGCTCATTAATTGCATAGGCCCCTATAATTTTTTATTTAAATTTTGAGTTTTAAAATTCCCTTAAAACATATGTCTTATTTTAGTATCAAATGTACATTATTTAATTGAATCTTGAGTCGGTAGATACACCAAAACTTCACTTAGGTACTTTAAAGTGTAACGTAAGTGAAGTTTTAGTGTATCCACTGAGTCAAGATTCAATTAATTATTATTTTGCTTCACTCTCTCTAACTTCTGAATAACACTTTTCTACCAAACATACATTATACCCAGATTAGTCAATTCATGTAATAAATTACATGACTAATCTTTTGCTTAACTTTATGATAGAAGAAGGACAAAATGCAATAGAATCATGGTACCTACAATGGGAACACTCTAAAACTGTTATGTTTATATACAAAATATCTACTCTACCTATGCACATAAAACACCCAATAACTGAGAAATGCAGAAGTTTCAGCATAAGTAGAACATAACCTCTTGTTTTACGCTAGTGAAATTAATAATAACCACTTCACCACAGAGACAATATCTAAGTTTAACTCCATTGTATGCCTTCTTTTTGAAATGAAGCAAGTTTAGTCAATGCTGTACCAGTTATTAGATAGATACTTACTTCAAATTTTAAGTTGGAAATGTGGAACCCTAGTTCATTGATCCTGAATCATTTGACTATTATAGAAAATATTGTTGCTATCTTTCACACCAATTCATCTGGAAAAGTAGCACAGATCTAAATATTGACCTCACTAAATCCACTAATGAAGCAGAATTGTTTCTAAATGTATTAAGATCTCACAGTCTTTATCCAACTAATTTTCAACTTACAAGAAATGTACAGAAAAAGGCAATTTTAAATAACATCTGTAAAAAAGCATGTAAACCACTCTTTACTAAATTAAAGGTTATTTGTGGCCATGTATAATCTATATATTTATATACAGATCACTAATCTGTATTAAAACCAATATAAACCAATATCTTCCAAGTACTACATTTTATAATTTAACACAAAAAACAGGATCAATTAGATTATCCAAGATGTAGTTCAAACAGCTTTTTTACAATGGTATCAATATGTTCAATAAACTGCCAGATGCAGCTAGAGTTGTTCCAAATTAACATACCAAATGTATTTATTCATGACTGGCTAGCAAATAGGCCATTTTATGCAGTTGTAGAATTCATGGATAGTGATGTAAGTATCATGCTGTAACCTAATATGTAGATATCTATAAATATTTATATGTGTTTAATGCTAATATCTTTCGTAGTGCCATTTCTGGATGTATATGCTGATCTCTGAGAAATAAATAAATCCATCATCATCATCATCAACATCATAACTGCTGTCATTTCCTAATTCAGTTCATTTGTTGAAGACTACTATATGCAGTATTGCTCATGTAGTATAGCTAAGCAGTGTGTGTGAAGTTAATCATTATGTGGTATTTTGATCTATTTTGATGACACATTACAGGTTCACTATAATGTAACTCTGGTTCCAAGACATGGGATGATATATTTACATGACATTGTGACTCGGGAGTTTGGCCAAGTGGATGTAGACAACAAGCATGTTATGTACATGCAGACTGATATGACAACAGCCAGTGATTTCCTTGAGCTGACAGCCTGGATACCTGGAGATAGTGATGTCACTGTGCCAGGGCTAGTAGTGAATATTACTGTTGAGCCCTTGCTTCAGCTGGGAAATTTCACTCCCATAGCTGGCATAAGGAATAAGATCATGCTTAATATATTGGATGCAACTCCACTAGCCAAACTCACTTCCAGTAATCCAACATATCAGGTATGCAATGGATACATGCTTTAACTCTTTATGACAAAAAGGATTCCTGAAAGAGATAATGATAACATTAATGAGAGCAGCAATTTGAAGAGAAAAAGCAAGAAACTCTTATGAATGTTACAGGATTAGTCTAGCAATCCAGTCAATTAAAATCTATTTAGTGTATCTTGGATTCAAATATGAAAAAAGAGAAAAACATTTTAAAAATATAATACATGTGTTTACTTTTAATTAACTTTGGTCATATTTTACTTTTAAAAGAGTGATAAACATATAATGAAATGTGATCATATATCTTAGAAAATGAGCATCTAACATTGCTCTAACAAATCAAAAGAACATTCCTTCACTTGCAGACAGACAGACAGACAGACAGAAAGACACATAAATACTTCAGTGTATGAATTATATAAATCTTGGTTTTATCAATGCTAAATTTTACCATTACACTATATCTGCTTTGGAAAGCAAAATAAAATAGGAAACAAAAAAATAATATTTTTATTAAAATCAGAAGTACTATCAATAGCAAAGTCTCTTTATCATGTTTTGCAATTAAATCCTCACTTGTATCAGATGGTGAAAAAAAAAAACATGTTTTAGAGACATTTGCCTCCATCATCAGATTTTGGTCAACTGAAGCTGAAACCTTCAAAGTCAGTTCTTATTACATTGGTCACTACTAGCTGTACTCTGATGGATGATTGGCAAAACTCGAAGACTTCACTAACTGGCAGGATTTCAAAGTTAATTAACAATAAAAATATTTTCCCATGTAATGGGAAATGTTCTAATGATATAGTCATAGGTTTGAGCAATTTAATTTCCTATCCATCCAAAAATGATGAGCAACAGTTGATTTATCTATTTGTTTATGTTTGACTTTATTATATTTCCCTTTCAATCTAATGTCCAAATTTCTTTTAGTTTTTACAACATAAAACCTTCCCATAATCCTCACATTGTATTATTATATTTCCCTTTCATCTAATGTCCAATTTTCTTTTAGTTTTTCCAACATAAAACTTTTCCATAATCCTCACATTGTATTTGATCAATACCTGATCTTTTCCTGAAGGATGCATATTATTAAATTAATCTGTTTTATAGGGTCAATCTAATATTGTTATTGTGTAAAATATTTTCAAATGTCTTATGTGCTCATGGATGACATAAATTTTTGCTACTTCCATACTGAATCTTCTCATTTTTTCAGTGCCAATCTCCTTTATTTTCTTGTGTTTAATGTCTGTTAATTATTTTTTCTAAAGATTTTGAGTTGAAGCCATTTAAATTAGCTTGAAGAATATAAAGGAATTATTTGGATGATATTCTGTTTAAACTATAAACTCTTAAAAACTGCATACTGATATGAAAGAGGGTTACATCCATTCTTTTTTGTAGAGTTAATGTGTAGGGATCTCTCTCCCCCTCTCCCTCTCTCTCACCCTCTCCCCCTCCCGCTCCCCCCTCTCCCTCTCTCCATCCCTCTCCCCCTCCACCCTCCGCCCCTCTCCCCTCCCCCTCTACCCTCCCCCTCACCCCCTCTACCCTCCCTCTCTCCCTCTCCCCCTCTCCCTATCCCTCTCTCTCTCTCTCTCTCTCTCCCTGAAAAACCTTTACAACGTGTATCTCCATATTGCTCATATACAAGTCAGCAATGAAAATGATATGGGTAACCCCATTGCTACATCTTATGTTTATTTTATAAAAGAGTTGGTGCATACCTAAGCTTAATTCTTTCATTTGTTTTTCTAATAGAAATTCAAATTGATTCCAACCGTTCCTTTAAAACTATAGGTAGCCTGTCTGCAGAAACACTTGTGAACAATGTTTGCACATCAAAGGAAACTAATGCTTCAGTTTTTGAATCCAAGGATTCTAAAATAATTTAATTGCTGGCTGGCTGGCTGGCTTACCAGATGTTGCATGGGCAACTTTTTAAACCTTGAATGATTAATTTCATTTACCTCCCCGTCAGTCTTGGTGGCTTAGTTGGTTAAGCACTGGCCTTCTGATCCCAAGGTCATGGGTTCAAACCTGGCCCAGACCGATAGTTTTTAAGTGTGCTTTTAAAAGCGACAGCCCCATGTCAGTAGATTTACCAACATGTAAACTGTGAAATTAAATTCTGGGACACCAGCACTGCTAATATGATCCTGACAATTGACAGCATCATTAACTAACAAACATATCTTTTTTTATTTACCTCTGCTTTATTCTTTATGAAATTATTGTACAATTATCTATAGTTCAGCATCTTAGAAAAACCCCTTGGGAGGGGTAACTTACTGATCATGTACTACCCCTCTCTAACTGCCTTGGGCAGGTATGACTCTGAGTTGCTGCTTAGGCAGCATATGCCATAATTTTTCCTAGCCCATGTTTCATGTTTCATTTTTTTTTATTCTCACAAAATCGTTTATCACTTAATCATACCACTGTTTTAACTATCCAACAGTAGAGACAGGACTAAAGACACAAAAGCATGCAACAAAGATGCTGTGTTTGTAGATTGCTGTGACAGGCCATGCAGCAGCTGTGAAAACAAGTGTTTGCATCACAACTAACGATAGCATTTCACATATATATGGTATTATCACGGGATATCTTTCAAAAGTTAATTCACACTTTTTAGGGTATTTCATAGCCTTCACTCCCCCATCTATCTCTTCAAGGAAAGATTGGCTTTTATAATACCATTTATTTCAATTGAAGGTTTACAAAGAAAACTAGTGGCTTTAATTTTCTTACAGGGAGACCAATCACACATCATGGTCATTTCAAAACTGTGCTCTTTAACATACCTCTTACAGAGCTGGAATAAGGAGTTTAGTTTTTGAGTTATCACATTACAAATAAGATCCTAATAAATTTATCCACACTATAAAATTGCCATGATAACAGTGAAGTGACACTTGTTTCCTGCATATCAGTCCACTTCCTCTTTAAGACACCGCATTGAATAACTCAGTAGCTAAAGGCAAAAGACAAGTAGAGTGGGGGCGATACTGAATACTTCTGCAGTCCGTAGACTGAGGAATTTTATTAATTTGTTATACTATAGAACATTTACTTTCTCTGCTATGTATAGTAAGTAGGGGAAATATTTTATTCCACCCAAAAATTCTATATTGAGATTTCACCAGAAATACATGTTTTGAGGCCCCCTGAATCCAAAAAAAGCATTTTTAGAAAAAGGTCCATGTGCATATGTGCATGCATGCATCTCTGAACAGCATAACTCAAAAACAAAAAGTTGGATCAACACCAAACTTGGTATTTATGTTCAGTACCATCCAAAGTTGCAACAAGAAGAATCTCAAGAAACTTCCCCCACCCCAGACTACACTTTACATGGAACATTTTTCGAAAATTTTGGTGTTCTCAAAAATTGCTCTAATGATTTTGATTAAAATATCATATGCTTAAGATATTTTTATGGCAAATGAAATGCATATCTTGAATTTTCAGGGAATGTCCCCAAAAGTCTTCTTCATTCTGAATCACTTTTACATAGCTGGTAAACCGTAATAAATAGACAAAATTTTACTATACAAAAAATTTACATCTTGTTAAAACACACAATTTATGTCACATACAGTTTTTCTTATCGAGTGAACCATTTCCAAGATATTCCTTGTTATTTATTTGAATTTTCCAATACTTATACTTTTTCTCAAATGGAAATTCGTTATTCATTTTTTTTATGTCCTGGACATGCAAAGAGAAGGAATGCTCCACATAGGGACCAGTTCTTAAAAGATTTGACTATCGCTTAAAGCCTACTGTATTTATATTCCCCTTGCAACTACAAGAGAATTAGCAATAAGATAATTTCTGCAAATGTTATCTCGATGGAGATGATGTAGATGAAGAATAAGCATCTGTAAAAATAGTTTGTACAGGAGTAGAGAAAGTCATGTGAGTGCAACACATCAGATTGTTTATACTGAATCCTCCCCTTTACCTTGTAGAACTGCAGTTTAGTAAATATAACATAAGGGACAAAGAAAATCTCATGATATTCATGGAAATGGGTATGAAATGTCAACAGATATTATATTTCTGATTTCCTCATCCTCTCCCAACTCTAAATTATGGAAACTTTTCTATTAGTAGTGATAGAATTATCGTAATGGTAGAATAGATTTTAGATAATTACAGAAGATGAAATTTTAAATTCTGAACCTTATCTTCAGTCCCATACTTATTTAATAACATAAACATTCCACAGCTTTCATATAATCAACACACACAGAAATTACAGCAAAATGTTTTTACATAAAAGATTTTGTCATCCAAAACTTCCACTATTTACATCTAGAATTAAAGTAAATGTTACCCAGATGTTTTAAGTTAAATCCTACATACATCAGCAGTATTTGTATAAAATATCAATTAATGAATTATGTATCACATAAAATCATGTAATCAGAAAATACTGGGTGCAAGAGAGAGAACAGCTTCATTGCCAGCTGTCCAACATTATAGATACCAACCAACCATATTATAAGTAGAATCTGATAGTTTTTTGTTTTGTTGTTTCTTTTGCTTTTTCAGTTGCTAAATAGTGATTAGCTGTGTATGTTGGAATGAAATAACAGTATCTTTTATCTTATTTTACTTGCACTTTTTGGGGATTATCAACAACCACAATCAATGGTGAAAGAATTCTCTCTCTCCTCCCTCTCTCTCCCATCCCTCCCCTCCCTCTCTCTCTCTCTCACATACACAAAGTTTCTCTCTTTATAATATTAGTATATATAATAAATTAATACATGGTCTGAATGAGAAACCAGTCATTTACTCAAAAGCAGATAAGATCAATATGTTGGTGATATTGGATATTATGGTTATGTCCACAGAGTTATTGACTATTACTAGACTCTTTTAGGTCCATATTACTAGTTGGCAACTTAGAAATTATGTATAGAATTAGTAGATTCAATTTTAAAATGAGTCAACATAATACCCAATTACATCAAGTCATAATTTTTTTTTTATAATAGTAGTGATTAATTCCCATTCTTACTACATATGATACCTCAGGCAGTGAACACTGATGATACATGCAATGACATGATATTTGAGAAAGGGACTTTGGTAAGTAAACATTCCAGGTCTAAGTTTAGGGTACCCAACTCCCTGATATTTTCTAGTCATGAGGACTGGCAAAATCTGGAAAAAACCTGTTCTACTAATGTGGAATTTCTTGCTTAACCAAAATTCATTAAAATGGCAGGAGCATGAGGTCATAACAATTTTGGCTGCCTGTGTTGGTCAACAAGTCATATGAAACCTCACAGTTCTACTAATGTGGAATTTCTTGCTTAACCAAAATTCATAAAAATGGCAGGAGCATGAAGCCAATCATTGTACAGAGTGTTTCAGTGGGAAGTCCCACTTTTTAAACAACTCTTTTGAGGGATTAAATTATAATACATGAAAATACCCATATGTAAGTGAAAGGTTATCTCTTGGAGAAATAACAATAGCTACAAGATGGGCTGAGAATGTAGGGTTCAACTTCAACTGACCAAAAGTTAATGATGGTGGAAAATGTCTCTGAAAACATATTTCTGCTTTTAACCAACTGACACAAGTGAGATTTTAAAATGTAAATACTGACTTATTTAAAGCATGACATACATGGATATTTCATTAGTCTAGTTTTCTCTCTATTAATGGTTGCTGTAGTCTAAATCTACAGCTTAGATACCTCTGCATAATTTTGAATAAGAATGTGCCATGATCCATTTCACTTGCCTCTGAGAACTACCTAGCACTACCATTGGCTTTAAAAAATGTTTGCAATGAATTCATTATTGTTATTCACTTATCAGAATTCCTCTTTCATCAGCATAGGCTTAAGGCCCCTTCAAGGAAGCTGCAATTAATTTATTATTGTTATTGACTTGTCAGAATTTCTCTTTCATCAGCATAGGCTTAAGGTCCCCTTCAAGGAAGCTGCCAGCCTTTTTCAAACATCTGCTCTGGTGATGCAAAGTTATAGACATACCACTGCCAAAAATAATGTACAGAGAATTATATTTTGCTATTTGCAGCCCTTGCAGTACCTGTTGTCTTAAAACTGCTTATTGTTTCTAAAAGGATTACCAAATGTATTAACACTCATCAAAAAATGCATTGTTACCAATACTTTTTAGATTATATGTGTATTCTGTATTTTTCTTTTATTTTATTTGTATCAATAGTCACAAATGATTCATCTAAACCATTGACAAATATCTTTACAGATGCTTCATAGGCCACGTTATGGTCGTATCAAGAAGATTATACGTAGTTCTGGTGAACGGAAAAATATGAGAGAAAGAGAAGTAAGCCATTTTACACATGAGGAGGTGAAGAGTGGAGTCATTTATTATGTAGCACGCCGACTTCCAGAAATTAATGCAACTGGCCTCAATGACAGTTTGGCGTTCATGCTAGCAGCATCCATATTCCAACCAGCACTTGGAGAACTGCACTTCACTGTTCTTCCAGAAAAAGAACTTTTGGCCTCCACTCCTACTGTCTCACTTCCACCTCACTTAGTTCCAGAACCAAAAGATCCAGTGAGTCATGAAGGTGGCTTTATTGTAGCCAGTCCAAACATGAGCAGTGACTATGTTTTGATAGTAAGCATGGTATTAGGTGTAATGTTGTTAGCCGTTCTTGTCATCGTTGTAGTTAAATGTAGGTCCATCCAGGTAGGAAGAGAAGAAACCCGAACTTGCAAGACAGACCTTACAGGTCTTCCTCCAGTTCCTTTACCCCGTCCACCAGATGTTCTACAGCCAACTTCACCACATCCTAAACGGTTTGTCCCAAATGGATCACCTACCCCTGGAACAACGCCTATACCAGCATCAGGAGGTGTTCTTCAATGTAAAGTAATTCCATTAGAACCAGTGGATTCAGTTGCCAGCTCTGAACCAGATCTCAATGCAAGGTATCCATATGGTGTTGCTGATGAGCCAGTGGAGGACTGGAGCAGTTATGACACATCAGAACTTGCATATCCACCAAGAACCAACAACCCTATGTTAAGAAGAAATCAATACTGGGTCTGAGATAGAGCCTTGGAGCAGCTACAAACTGCTCACCATATGAACCTCTGTATATTCAAAACTATTCAAGATCCACATATTTGACAGGATGAAGACAGTTTTATAAATGTATAGATACAGAGTGACTTCATCCACTGATGCACATGAGTGCTGTGAACTTCTTTTTAGATGACTTTTTAAAACTGTATTATACATAATTCCTAATTCTGAGTGCAAGGGTGTGTATTTTTAATAGAAATTCTGTTATAACAGTGGTGTAATAGCTATTTTTAAACACAGAACATTCATCACTGCTTTAATAACTATTAAAAATACTTAAACTATGTGGAGAAATCATGCGCATCCTATAGTGTAATCCTTTTGGTGTAAGGTCTTCCTCTGGATAAGGCTACCGTATTATATTTTTCTTTTTATCTAGCCATAGCCTCCTGCTGGTGTTTGAACATTTTCAAAGAAAAATGTTTTATATTTGAGCAATGATATTCTGCAGATATTAATTTTAGTTTGATGAAAAGCAAAATATATTCATTAAAATCATCATGTATGACGTAATGAGTATAATTGCAGATTATTTTATATTCTTATGCTACAAACATCAAAAGTGATAATACCAACAGCTGATTAAATTGAATTAATATTGTTCATGGTCCAGTACCCAATAAACTAAGGCTGATCACTAAATTATTAAGTTTCAGATTAATATGTGTGTGAATTTTTAAGACAAAGTTTCTTTATGGTTTTAATAATCAGTGGTTTCAGCCATTGAATTCCTTGCAAGGACTGCAAATTATTTTACAAATCATTTTGAAAATTTATATTGGCTATAAAATGCATTATCATAGTATACTTGCAACAGATTGACTCACCAGTCATGCAACATTCCTCTCAGACCTATGACCCTAACTTGCACTAGCTGCTCTTGAACATTCTCTAACACATTCTGTTTTGAAAATAGATCTTTGTATAAATCAAAATAAACCAAATATAAAATTCTCAATCCTAGGTTATCTGTAGTTGATCAGAGCAAATTTGGCATTTAAAAATGTGTACAAATGATGAAATCTTTGGTAAGACTTCCTAGTACTCCACAATGCTTATATAGTAAACTATGGCAATGTACAGTGCGACGGTATATGTTTCTTACGTAATATTTATAGCGTAAGTTATGAGAAATTGTAGATCATATGTTGTGCTGCTTTACTTAACGCGTTGCCATCTTGTGACGTCACTCCTTTGTCTGGTTCGTAGCTCCCTCTGGCGTAGCAATTTGTATCAATTAGTTTCTGAAAGAATTTAAAGTTTTGTATATTGTCCTCCGGCTAGCTATTTAGGTCGACATTTAACTCTTGCAGGGTGTGAATCGGAAAGGAATCTTTTATTCAGAAATGATACTGATGAAGAAATTGTTTTTATAACTTTTATTGCCGAACACGTTCACTAACACTTTTTACATATTGAAATAGATACTCGCCAAACTGAAACTGTTTGTAATAACTTCTTATTTATCACTTTTAACTCGCATACTTTAACTTTATGTAATTTTTTTTAACTGTATAATACTTTATAATAACTCTCGTAATTCTGCTGCGTGTAACTTGGCGAAATGAATGAACTGAGAGACCGACGTGTATAGTACTGAGAATTCTGTTGAACTGGGGGAACGCTCCCTTGAACCTGGCTTATTTATAGGCCTTGCCTTAAGATACGCCTAAAGATTATAAATGAACTGCCATTGGCTAATAAAACGCGCCAACATTAGCGTCTATTTGAATATCCAATGAAAACCACGAATACATATTCTTTAGGGAGAAAACATTCCAGAAGCTTCTACCGAAAAGGCGCGAAACATTACGTAACTTCCTGGTTCCCGGTAATGATAAACAACTCACCCCCTTGCTGCATTATTGCGTTATTGTTGACAGTTTCAGTAAAGCCGTAAATTATTATTTACCAATAATAATTACAATTAATAAACCTCTGAAATCAATGTCATATAAAAATACATATTCATATTACAATCATTAATTATATTTAAGTAATTTGTGATACAAATTACCGTATCATATGCCCCACTAGAAACATAATTATAAATATTTATAACTCGTTTAGAAATTTTAAAATTGTGTTTTTAGTCTCCTAAATCTTGGAACACACGCTATCACTTTCACTTAACACTTCACACGCATTTAACACACGACATATTTATTTTATTTTTTTTTTTTTTTTTATCTCGCCACTACTTACTGGCTCTGGTTTAATTAATTTATATATTAATCTGACATCACAAAAAAATTTTTTTTTTTGTTTTTTTTTTTATAGCAAATACTTTACCCTAAATTATTTAATCACTGTTTCAAAATTGTTTACTCTCTTACATTGTTGACAAAAATTTATACATTTAAGATTTTTGTAATTATTACACATATTTACCAAAATATTTACCCTCTACACAAATATTTACATCTCTTAAATCTAGACAATGTTTCACCTTTTCTGTTTGCTACATAAGTATTTGTTTTGAATTATTTTTACTCATTTTTGTTATTTTGTACTTTATTTTAACAATGTTCTTGGAATAGTATTTATATACTTTACTTTAATATCATATTAAGTTTCACTCTTTGCATTCTTAATTTTCAAATGTTGTTACAGTTACTAAAAATTTATTTATTTATACATTTTTTTTTTTAAACATTTCTCTTTTTTTTTTTTTTTTTTATAATTTATTTCTCTTTTCAAATGACATATAGATATATTTAGTTAACCCTCTTACATTCCAATACATTTCTCTGCAAGTCATCTTTAACTATCCAGCATTTACTTTACATCTCATTGCTATTTACCCTCCTGGATCAAATTGTGTGTGGCTAAACATTACTCGTAGCCGTCTCCTAACCTTCAAATTTTTGTCAATGAATAACCTCTTGTATTCATATGAAATTTCGTCATATGATAACATTTGAAAACAATCTAAAGTTTCTTGAACAACACATCTTTTAACAACTTTCATTTTCAATTCTTTTACTATCTCTTTAATTTGAAAGTACTCTGACAAATCTGTACTAAACTGTACTGGACTGGAGTTTTCATTTTGAACATCTTGGTACAATTTATTTCTTTGCGTTACTGTTTCATTCTGTATTTCTGATATTTCCCCTCTGAAATTAACCTGCGCCTGATTTACATCTACATTCCTAACCTCTTTTATCTCTCTTAGCTCACTTGTCATATTACTCACTTGACTTCTTAACTCTGTACATTCTACATTAACCTCACTTTTAGTATTAACCTCACTTTCTTTGTTATCTCTTTCCCTACTCATGTCTAGCATTTTCTTTGAAATTTCTCCTATCTCACTTGCTATTACTTCCTCATTTTCATCTCTCATTTTTGGCATACAACTATCTAGCTTCATAACTTTCTTTTCACTTTCTTCACTGCTTTGATCTACGTTTTGCTCTAATATATCATTACTCCTACCAATGTCTTCCCTTAATTCCCTATTATTCTTTTCCATATCTTCCAATATTTCCCTGCTTTTTTTTATCTCTTCCCTTTCCTGATCTAATTTCTTACTAAGATCTTCCCTGTTTTGATCTATTTTCTTACTAATATATTCCCTCGTTTCCCTACAATTCTTTTCCATATTCTCATTCAACTTTTTCATATTCTCATCCAAATTTTTCAGCAATTCCATCATTTCCTTTATCATACCAGCATCAATAGTAATATTTCTTGCTATTCTATTCTTACTTTCTGCACTAACATTTCCTCCCTCAAATTCTACATTGTTTAAGCTATTTTCTGTATCCTGTATTGAATTACAGCTAACTGTTTCACTATCCCCTTCCATCATTGTTTCTTCAATATTATTAGTAGCCATTGTTTTTGTTTTCTAAAAAAAAATTACTATACTCTGACCTTTTGTTATGCTGTCTGTTGCTGTTACTTTGATGTCCAGCGTTCTGCCCCATTCTCCTATGTTTGTATGTCGCTTCTGCGTTGTGTTGTGATGAATCTACGTCGTCTCGATGTTTTTATAGTTGAATTCCTTGTTGCCTCGTAATCTCGGAATTACGATGTCCAATCATCCGTATAGTCTGTCGTTCCTTTTGTTTCTGGAATCTGCGTCTTGTAGATCATTTCACCACTGCATTCCTGGTTACTCTGCTTCATTCCTGGTCATCGTTTTCCTTTCCTGGTCACTTCGCCTTCCTTTCCTGGTTACTTCGCCCCACGTCCTGGGTGCCAATTATGCGACGGAATATGTTTCTTACGTAATATTTATAGCGTAAGTTATGAGAAATTGTAGATCATATGTTGTGCTGCTTTACTTAACGCGTTGCCATCTTGTGACGTCACTCCTTTGTCTGGTTCGTAGCTCCCTCTGGCATAGCAATTTGTATCAATTAGTTTCTGAAAGAATTTAAAGTTTTGTATATTGTCCTCCGGCTAGCTATTTAGGTCGACATTTAACTCTTGCAGGGTGTGAATCGGAAAGGAATCTTTTATTCAGAAATGATACTGATGAAGAAATTGTTTTTATAACTTTTATTGCCGAACACGTTCACTAACACTTTTTACATATTGAAATAGATACTCGCCAAACTGAAACTGTTTGTAATAACTTCTTATTTATCACTTTTAACTCGCATACTTTAACTTTATGTAATTTTTTTTAACTGTATAATACTTTATAATAACTCTCGTAATTCTGCTGCGTGTAACTTGGCGAAATGAATGAACTGAGAGACCGACGTGTATAGTACTGAGAATTCTGTTGAACTGGGGGAACGCTCCCTTGAACCTGGCTTATTTATAGGCCTTGCCTTAAGATACGCCTAAAGATTATAAATGAACTGCCATTGGCTAATAAAACGCGCCAACATTAGCGTCTATTTGAATATCCAATGAAAACCACGAATACATATTCTTTAGGGAGAAAACATTCCAGAAGCTTCTACCGAAAAGGCGCGAAACATTACGTAACTTCCTGGTTCCCGGTAATGATAAACAACTCACCCCCTTGCTGCATTATTGCGTTATTGTTGACAGTTTCAGTAAAGCCGTAAATTATTATTTACCAATAATAATTACAATTAATAAACCTCTGAAATCAATGTCATATAAAAATACATATTCATATTACAATCATTAATTATATTTAAGTAATTTGTGATACAAATTACCGTATCAACAGATGTTTATTTTTAACTTTGGACTTTCATTTTAGTAGGGTTTTATTGCTGTCTTTATAACTATATTTTGGAGTAACCAGGGGAAATAAAGGGAATAAGCTGCAATATAAATGCAATTGTGGAACTGCTTCTTTCCGAATTTTCAGCAACTGTTCTTTTGCACTTGATGTCAGTACAGTTCATGTCACTATGCTTAAGGAGTATAGTTGACAATATGGTTAATTTTAAAGAAAAGTGGTAGGTTTTTATTTTTAAAATGTTACACTTTTTAGTAATGTAGCCTCATAAGTTGTGGAAAAATTTATACACTCAAAATTAATTCAGCAAATGATGCAAAACATCATTTGTAAGATTAGGAAGATCAAGGGTAGCTAGAACCAACCCATCATTTTGATGGATATGATTTTATTTGCTTTATTTTTTTAATACTAAACAAGTGTAAACAATGAATGTTTTATTTCATATTATTTCTATACATTTTCAACCAATGCATATGGATCTTTTAATCTGAGTTTCTTTATAACCTTATGGTCATCTGAATGGAATAAGAAGAGTGGGTAATTTCTTTATTTCCTATAAGGAAATATTGTCATATAAATTAAAACTTAAATAATAGAGAGCATTTAAAAATCTGTTCTTTTTTCTCATTCAGAGCCACAAGTTACATTGTAACAATTTACATATGTGCACTCATAGTTATCTGAATTGTAAACACTCCACACATAATCCTAAAGTGCACATATACTTTTACTAATTTTTCCCCTCTGCTAAATTTGGCGCATCTTTCACTTGTTACTATCCTGTGGCATCTTGTTGACTGTATGCTGCTGCAGTTAATTCTTTTGTACTTGTTTATGAAATAGCAGTTGTTCATTTTTTCAAACACAACATAAAATACAACAGAACTTCTGTTGTCAGAAAAGATCCAGCAGAAGGTTATAAACAATGAGAAAGGCATGCACAAGAATAGATACAAACAATTTAAATGTATAGTCTATAAAAGTCTGCACTAATCATTCTGAATACCACTACTTTGGTTGCACCACTTTTTAGAAAGCTTCTAAATTACTAAATATGAGTAGATAGGTACACTGGTTTCCTTATATGCCATCCCCATAGCTTCAGGAGCCATTCTATTGGATACATAGATGATGTAGGTGCAACAAGGAGTGGGTGTGTGTAACTGTTCAACATTTCTCTCATGCAGTGGTGTCCTGTTTTATGTGCAAGTTTTAGCATATTGGAAAGTATCATATAATAATATATAACTTTACGTAATAGCTTTACTCATCATTACTTATAACATCCAAGTTTAAGTATATAACTAAATAAAACACTGTTTTGCTCAATTTATTTATGAACAAAATCCTTTTAATAATAATATAATGTAAAGCTGAAATAAATTAAATCTTTTAATCTCAAGAGGATACATTCGCTAGACATTATTTTAATAATCTGTCCAATCTCCATTCCTGTCCAATGCTTAATTTAGTCATCTAGGCACTGAATCAAGCTAAATGTTCTGGCTCTAAATGTAAATGTTCCCACATTTCATGACAGTGTTCTCAGGTGGCAGCTCTGACTCTTCTTTGTAGAGATTGCCAAACTTGAACTATCCTGGCAAATCCATTCACCATGAGGTTGATATCTGGTGACTTATGTACCAATCAAGAAGAAGAATATTGGAGTCTGGGCAAAGAATTTGCATCCTGCTTAGAAGTTTGCACTGAGATATTATCCTGCACTATATGAATTACAAGCACTTGATCTATAGGTTAGACTGTTGATACATAAGGGATAATAACTTCCCTAAGGACAGTTACATGCTCCTAGTATTCATGTTGGCTAGTGTCTGCATAAGCTTACAAGGATTACCAGCACTAATTACTCCAAAAGTGAATATGTATGCATCTGGATTTTCTAGTCACCTGTCAAAATACCTGAAGCATTCAAGAGCCATCAAGCCTCCAATGTTTCATTTGGTGAATAGGTACAGAACAAAAACCTTTTTTGTCCATCCATATAGTAGTTTCCCATACTTCTTGAGTTGTAAACTCTTGAGAGTGAACCCTATGTGCAGTTCTCACTGGCAGTTGGTGAGGAGCTCTTTCCATGCAGCAATCCGTGAATGAATGCATGCCAAGAGGAGTGTCCTGGATGGTGTTTGAGCACTAACTTGTAGTTCTGATTGTGCCATAGTATTGTTCATGGCCTGAAAAGCCTGAGCTCTTGCCACTGCTTTTCTTCAGCATGGTTTTACTTGGCATGTTTCTTTTTCTTGATCCTTAAGACCATCGTCTCCTCCTGTTTACCAGGCATTTATCTACCTTTGAACTGTGTGAATACTGCATGAAGTTGCCCTAGCAAAATCTTCAATGTGCAAATTGGTTTCCCAAATACCCACAATTCTTCCCGATGTACCTCTGAAATATCTGCATACATTGCCTGAGTTACAATTAACACACACCACTGCTTGGTCAAAAAAAAAAAAAAAGCAGGATGCTCTCTTCTTGATGTGTAAGTACCCATTGCAAAGGTTGGTTAAACTCTGCTTGGAATTGTGGTGATGGCATATATGGAAGCAATCATAAAGAATGAGAAAAAATCACAGGACACAGGGACTTTAAAATAAAACATTTATGGGAAATTAGTATTTGAAGAAACATTACTAGTCAGGATGTTGGATATGGTTCTCCTAGTATTATAATTTTTAAAAAGGACAGCTTTTGAACAGCATAGATTAAATTGCTTTGTCTATTATTCTTAAAGAGAGGTATTGAATATTTCCCTGTCCATTAGGAAAAGCAGAAAAGGAATTGTCATTGCAGACTAACTCTAATATCTCTGTGGTTTTGATTCATAGTTGATCTCCTTTTGTATCCTCACAAGAAAAATTGTTATAAACTCAAGGCTGAATGGTTACTGCTCAAGCAAAGAAGGGAGGAATTTCTGAATATGATATTCTCTCATATTGCATTAATAATGGCTCTAAGTGAGGTCAGGGATATACCTACTTTATACCTTGTAGATAGCAATGTTTTGGCAAATGTATTTTGAAAAATATATAACAAAAATTGTTTCCCTGTAATTCCCTGCAATAAATTCCCTGTGGTGCATTTGCATTAATCTGTTTGTATAAGTCCTGTATTAATGAACATAACATTTAACAACTTTCTATTCTTCTTTATTGTTATACTACCAACCATGTTTCATAGGTTGATCCGCACACAAAATAATTACACTGTAGTAGTTTTGTGGAACTGAGAGTTGTAACAAAGCGAAGACCTTGCAAAGCATTTGCCATAAAAGAAACTGGTCATATGCATAACAAGACTGTAAATTGTCTCATTATTGTAATAGTTAAGTTACGGGGATCAGGAAAGACAATCAATGGCCTACAGATGATATTATTAATCTCTTGGACAGCAACTAACAGCATACAACAAAAATTAATCAGCCATGAAATGAACATATTTTTAAATTACTATTATTGTCATCATTGTTATTATTAGCAACTATTATTCTCTTTTTAATTCAAGTAAAAATACTGTAAAAAGACACTGTGTTATAAGTACCTTTATGATGATAATTGTGTGTTAGTTTCTCCTTAAATGTAAACATTTTTTAAACTTTAAAATGAGAGAGAAACTTTAAACATGTGGAAATACCTGTAGAATTTCTTTTCTTTTGTAATATAAAATGGCATTTTTGTATGTGTGTAAGAGTAATGGATTTTAGGAACATCAAAACATGTAGAAGGTGTTTAAGAGACATTATTTTTTTTATGAACATAAATGCATACTCAGATAAATAACATTTATCATTACTGTCCATAATTCAGTGATTGACTCTCACAAAGAACTAATAACAAGAATTTCTATACTTAAAGATGAACATTTGGCATAAAATGTTTACATATTTTTCCCTATGTGGATTAGAAGAAATGGAAGAAGGAAGAAAAAAGGCAGCATTGAAGCACATTGGTGTGTAGAGACAAAGTTTAAATGAAAGTGATCAGCAAACAAGTTCTCAGTTGTTCAAACATGATACTGTACCTATCAAGAGTGAATGACTAAAGCATTTGGGAATGGTTCAGCATGCCTCAATGATTTGTGCCTAAAAACTGTAAAATTATGTCATAAATTATTAATACTAACAATATACATTTCTGAGTGTTTATAGAACTAAAAACGGTTTTGTTATAAGAAAAAGCTTTATAATTCTAGCATAAAGCACAAAAAAAGTATTTAGGACCAAAAATGTCTTGAAAACACAATATTAAACTGGATTACAAACATTGATACTCTAGAAATGGAATCCTTCCATATAAGATATTTATATAGCATAAGCAAGCCAGAGAATGCAAATAAGGCAAGTATAGGTATGTAGGTACTCTATTTTTGTTCTTAAAAATGTGAACACTGTACTACAGTAAACCAACCGAGCTGAAGAAATAGTTGTAAGTTGCCGTGTACTGACCTACAGACAGTACTTAACAGTTTTGGATAAGACAAAAGACTGATTTCATATGGTGTTGTCTGCTTAGACATTTGCGCTTCCGAAGAATGTATGGTGAACATTATTTGTAAATAGGTCAGAGTGTGTCTCATATATATGTAAAGTAATTGCATTCACATGGCTCAGTTTTCCTTATAAATATAACAGTGAATGCAAGAAGCACTGAACCTCACCTGTTACTACTAAAACTAAAACACACACACTGGCACACACTCTCTATCTCTCTCTCTCTTACATAAATACACATAAAAGTTAGTACCTATTTTATTTATATATTTGTGTAGTAGCAAATTATCAAGTTTTCAAGGATCCATATTAGGACATTTAACCCTTAAGCAGCAGCTGCAACATACAGTGTTGTACTAATCTACTTTTGCATGAAACTTTTTACATGTCAAAAAAAAAAATTAAATTTTTAAAATAGCAATATAAACAAATTGCATTTAAAGTCTTTTCTGGAGTATGTAGCGGACAGGTGTTGCACTTCCTCGTATACACATGCTATCTCACCTGGATGATGTCTCAAGGTGGAAGTTCTCTGCCTGGGCTACCATTCGTAGAGCTGAGAAGAAATGCCTATCCTAACTACCTATCTTTGGTAAATCTCAGGATATTGTGGGTGAAAGCAATTAATAAACTGAATTTCCTTTAACAACTTGATTTATTTTAACACAATAACTTATTGAAGCGGCTAGCAGCTGTTCCCCTTTTAAATAATACTGAAGTAATCTATGAGCCACATTTTCTATCTTCCTGCTACTTTAGATTTTACCATGGACCTATCTATTTCACATGATATCTCCCCCACTCACATGCATTACAGTACTGTTTACCTGTCACTAAATAGCTAGCATGAGAGAATATGAAATCTGGGGTCAACCTTCCTTTTATACTCCTTTACTATGATGCTATCATTTGCGCCTTTTTATATAACCTCTATTCTTATTGGTGATTTACTTGGCATGCTATGAGAACAAAATTGTCCAATTTAGAAGTCAAGTTTCTGCCTGACTCCTTTGGTAAAACCTGCTATCTGTCTCTCTCACAATTCTGGTTTCTCTTTCTGTCGTCTGACACTTTTTCCAAATTCCTTGAAGTTCCAGGAATTCTACTCTATCTTCATCCTTGTCTCACCTCGGATCTCTCTCCCTCTCCCTCCCCCTCCCCCCTCCATCCCTCTCTCCCTCCCCCCCTCTCTCTCTCTGTTTGTTGTTGCTTTGCCTAATCCTGTGTATATGAGCATGTGTATTTGGCAAACTTTTAACCCTGCTGCTAACTCACTTCCTTGCTAATTACAATGTTTCCTTACATATGCCTACATTTTATGATACAAGTTATTTCACAATATTATATTACATTATTGGTTATATTCTTATCTTAATCATTGATTCCTCTTATTTACAATTGTTTGCCCTGTTAGGTGTATGTCCCTCTACAACTACTATAATAATAATCAATGCGTCAATAATGGAAGTAATCTTTTCTTCTTCTTTTTCCAAGCATAAAAGGTGTTGATTTTTCTCTTTCAAACTTTGGCACTTCTATTATCATCATAAAAGAGTTTTATAAGATTCTTTTTCATTGTTTTGGATGGCTCTCTGCACAAAAGTTTACTCTTTATATCAGTATCATCTCAATTTGTATAAAATGGAATAATATTTGGTAGTTCAAATGCATCATAATGCATTCACTCCAGTTCAAAATAATGCATAGTATGATTCTGGAATATTACCTGTTCTTTTCATCTAAAGAAGATTAAGATACAATCCATCGTGGTTATTTTCATTCATTTACCATAGTGGTTACAAAAATCTTCATTAGTCCATTATTATTCCAGGACTGGAGCAGCATAGGTACTATGTTGTGCAAAAGGGAACTTATCTAATGCCTTTAGTCCCCATGTCCATTACAGTGGATATTCCCTTAGTCACTTATTTAGCATTACATATTTTTCTTAGTTTGATTAAACGTAAAATGTTTTCTGTGGTTGAACACCATGGTAACTGAATAAAATCTATGTGCCTTTGATCCACATCTGTGGCAGACCTTCTCAGAAGAGTGGAAGAGAAAGCAGCTCATTTGGTGGTGGCCTAGTATTTATACAGATGGAGTAGTGGGAGGAGTTGTTCACAGCTGCTGTGCTCTGTCTGATTGGCTCTTGTTCTGGCTAATATAAAGGCATAGTAATTTGAGAATCCAAGTCTGCTTTAAATCCTTATTGGGATGTTTATATATTTCTGTTGCTTCTCTTTGCATCCTTTTGCAATAATGTTCCATGGAGATAAAGGTTTAGATGATATAGAATGAAGAAGAGGGCTTTGTTTGTCCAAAAGGAATGCATGCTCAGTAATGCTGGCTTATGTGAGTAGGTACTCAAGGTGAAAACTCTTTTAAGTTACATAATGTGAGTCTTGATACTGGTTTGGTTGTAGGTACCTAATAAGATTGGCCACATGTATGAGGTATCCATTGGCAGAGGAGAGTAGATCCAGTAGATCTTTGGCTAAAATAATTTAATTTTTCTTGTAGGTAGGAATATAGCTTTGACTTGCTGTTTATCTAGTACCTATCATGCCAATTTGGTAATTTAACTGATAGCACTAGCCTTGACAGCCTATGATTATATTAAATTAATTTATATTAACATGACTGTTACCAAATGAAAAAGGAAAATTAAAAAAATGCATTCATAATTGCTTTTAATGCAAAAATGGTACTTCACAACAATCTTCTTGAAGGCCCATCATCTTAGCATACCAATCACCATCTGTCTTTGTTGGCTCTCCCAGTTTTTACCATAGATTTGGTTGCACTGCAACAAGGATTCAACCCTAGCTAATCTTTGACACTGAAATCCTAGTCAGTGATTTTTAGCACTTTAGCCAAGTACAGGTAGTAGCAGAGTTTAGGAGGCTCAAGTAAATATGATTTGCTGCCAGGCTTGGACAACTGGTTTTGATCAAAAATAAATCAGGACTGAAATGGCCAAATGCATTATAGAGTTAATTTACAAGAGAAAACAAATGCATGAAAACAATACAGTGTCCTATCGAAGCTACAGCAGAGTGGCATATATTTGCTCCTTTCTACTGAACACACAACTTCATGCTGCAAAGTAGTAGAAAATTTACAGCAGAGCTGTTGCTCAAGGGTTAAATCAGACTGATATGAAAAACATGGCTGCTGTTAATCATGATCATGACAGCAGTAACAACAACAGCTAAATAAATATTATAATGCATTGTTTGTATAAAATAACATGTAAGTACCCACTGAAATGAGCTGTCAACTGTGAAATCTCATATTTGAAGAATACATGATGAATGGAGAACTGCAAGCATTTTGGGTTATGTTAAATTTTTAAAACATGGTTGGGGTCATTTTCCTGAAGAACCTTTTTCTGAAACTTAAACACATCACATTAAGTACATTAAGGCAATAAAAGTAAACGTATTATGTTCACCCTGACATTCTACCAATTATTTTTATGAATATAAGTTTATAAGTTTTAAGTTCAGCTTCTACTCAAAAGATAAGTAGAGCTAAATAATCCTACAATAATGTTGATTTATTTACCAGTTTTATAGTACCCATTCCAAATCACCATCTTCTACACGTTGATTATGTATACATATGAAAACATATTTTAAGAACTACCTGTGTCATTCTATGCCTTCTTGCTAAACAGCAAAACATTCTTACAGCAGTGACTTAATGGTATCTCCAAAAGTTTAAATTTGTATCAACCATTTTAGTTACTATGTGTTTTTGGTTACTAAAAGACTCTTATATTTAGAGGCAGCATTTTGCAAAGTGAATATAAAACTCTCCGAAAAATTACTTACAGAAACTGAAGAATCCATTTTGAGATTCTACATGAGTCAAGCTCCATTTAGGAAACTTTACTTGCAATTTTCCTCAAACAAGACGATGACTCAGTGTCTTTGGTTCCCATAAATCACAGTATCATTTAACATCTTATTAATTAATGATATATACAAAATAAACATTGCCTATAATGAAGGTTTAGGCGGTCGGCTAGATTTTATGGCTAAGAAGTAAAGATAGAAGGGCTAATGCTTCCCAATAACCCAGCAGTCATAAAATGTTGCAAAGCTTAAATGTGGCTCACATTTAATGCAACATTTAAACACTTCATTTAACATTCTATAAGATACTGCATGACACTCTACCTCTAAAGTTTGTAAAATCCTACATTAAGTATGCAGTTTATTCCAATCTCACAAAATTGGAGAAAGCTACCAGCCTAACTGTGGACTTTCATTGCATCATTTCTTCATATGCCGTTTCAACATAGTTTAGTCAGTGTTCTTTAAAGTACTCAAGGGCTTCTGAATCCAAGCTTTGTAATATTAAGCTAGCCAAGGCAGAAATGTTTTTCAAGGTGTCAAAATCTTAAGTACTGCCTTTATCTCAAGCTGGATATTCAGGAACAGCAATATTAAGTTTAACGAGAGGTAAAATATTCATTTCTTAAGTATCAAAGAAATACCTCAGTTCTTGATGTATCTATGGCAGACTCTGCTCCTTACCACACTGGTACTTTAAAATAAGCATTAAAATTAACCAGAAGAGCCATGCATGTTTCTCAAGCATAAATGATTTGTATGTAAAAATAGTGTTTGGATAAGTTAATGATACTTTAAATGTAAGTTTATAATACAAAGTAATTCACTGATAAAATTTTATTTTTGCTCATTGTTTGCTGTAAAGTCCTCAATAAATGGTAACAGTATTAACAAACAACATTGATCATCAGGATTAGGGTGGACACAAGGAGTTGTTCAGAAATTAGTCCTCCCATCATATTTTTAAGAGAAATATTTTATTTTTGTCTTTGTAGTTCAGAAAACACATACACAAACATCTCTAAAACAAAAAAGTTATCTAAATGAACACACACACACACACACACACACACACACACACACATAGGATAAGTGCAATTGACTACTTGCAATAAGAGAGAAGCTCCTCAAACATCCACAACCTTGGAGCATAACTGTAATAAACATCCTATGCTATATCACTATACTATGCCATTTCAAATACTCAATTTAATGCAACACCAATTGCTACTTCATTTTAATTCAATACTGTTCTATTCAAAACCATGCATTCAGACATTTACACAAAACTATTCTGCTCAATGCTGTACCATTCCATTGAATTTAAATTCTCCCATTACTGTCCTTGCTTCCTATCCTTCAGTTTATCTCAGCATAATATGATGTAAGCAAACCCAACTCTTATATTGAATATAATGTTGGCTTACTGGAAAAATCTGGCAACTCACATATTGGGAACAAATATTCCACAAGTGATGTATGTCTTTCAGGTTCACAATAATCTGACTTAACTGCAAGATCATGCCATTCTGTGTAGTGTTAAGCAATATGGATATTACACGTACTCATTTCTACTGAGTTAAATCATCCTTCCCTGGCCTCAAAGACATAAACATCTCAATTATAAAAAATATTGCACTTAACCACATTTTTCAGTAGTCCAATGATATCCTTCATCCATTTTAAGCCCTCTTCGTTCTATACCATCTAAACCTTTATCTCCATTCACTCTCATTGATGCAGCTACCCACAACTAGTCATATCAGCACCATATCCTGCAATGTAGTACAATGTAGTAACTCATTCTGTATATCTCCCAGCCAATGCAAACCATTCCATCTTTTCGCTTTCATCCAGCATCACATAGGAGCACTGTCTTTCCCAAAATATTATTCGTTGTTATATTGCTATAAATAATAATGTGACATTTGCACCGAAGATGTCAGACTGCCATCGCTCCATCCACAATGCGGTAACAGTCATTTAGAATTGTATACATTTGTATATTAAAACCTTCTGATAAATAAATTTGTTTGTTGGATTTCATAGATAAGTCTTAATTTTCAACTATTGCCCCTGCACCATCCACAAAGTTCCACATGGTTTTACTGCTTAGAATAAATATTAAAACACTTCAAGATTGAAATTTTGAAGAATATATGTACCTAATTCTTAACATAATTTAACTAGATGTTACATAAGTAAAATAGCGCAAATCTATATATGTAGGTACTTCCATTTTCTGCAATAATTTTAGTAACAACAAGAAACTAATGAGTATAAACCTCAATTTCATTTAAGGAGAAAGGTAAACAAACTGTAGCACTGTCACCGTACAGTTTCTGAAACATATGTGATAGAAGCATGAACTATAAGTTTCATTTTTAAATCAGAGTTGCAATATGCTTGGACTTTACACTGCCATGTGTAACTACTACGGTGGCAGTGCACTACTACTATTCCAACTTATACCTCTTCTTGGCATGGCTTTGTTACCATTTGTAACATTTATTACCTCAGACTCTATTGTCTTTCTGTATTAGTTTATAATCTCTGCTACCATATGGTTCTACAGTTCACAATCTGAATGTGACGTATTCCCTTCTACTATTTTCACCTGTAATACCTTAGAAAATATTACCAGGAAAGAATATACAATAATGTACTCAAACATAATAACAAGCTGCTAAGAAACATGTGTGATTTTGTGATGAAACATATTTTGTGATTTAAAATATTAATATTTACAACATGCATGATTACTCAGTAGTGTTTCAGCAATGCAACAAAACAAATATGATTCTGAAAGTTACATTAAATGTTTCTCTAAGCATTGTAATTCTGAAAGTAGATTTACAATTAATTTCAAGTACCATCATGCCATAATCTTCTTCATGATCGAGTCTTACTTTTTGTGAAAAGTGACATGCACTTTCTCAAAAATATCTGAATTAATTTACCACTTGCATTGATTTTAAATTTGACTCACTGACTAAGACTGAATTGACATTAAAATAATGACACATTTTGATTAAATATAACACACTATAATGAACTCAGATGCTTGGATTTTCAATTTCTGCTTAAATAGCATTGCACAGTTATAAACAATTTTAAATTTACTATTGATATTTTAGCTGAAATGTAACACTTGAAACATTTAGAATAAGGACAGACTAACCTAGACTAAATCTCGTGGTTGGTTACAGTTTCTCCAATATAACTTAAAGATGGTGATTTCCACATTAAACATCTGGTTCCTCATGCAAGTTCACCTTGGAGCTACATTGGCTGGCTGCATAGCTTCTTTCTTCATGCTGTTAGTTGGTTGACCATCAAGTGTAAAACAAATTATAGCCCTTTTGTCTCCATATTAACAAGATATCTTTATTCACCATACTTGAACGAGCAGATCTTAGATAAAGATTCAAAACTGGATTTTATGAAGGAGTGTTACACCATGTGATGTTTAAAACATGTGCACAATTCAGCTAGTAACTTGTAACTCTCTTTCTTCAAGCAACTGGTTGACCCACTTCGCTTTCTTTCCGGGTTGTGATGTCAGCTTTAGTTCCCTTACTCTTATTTTCCCCTCACATCAAAGGTTCTAGAACATTCTCCCATGTCGTGTATGCCACTTCTCTCTCTCTCTCCCTCTGTCTCTCTTGCTTCTTCTCCTTACCTGAAGCATCAATGTAAGGAATTGGCAACCATTCCTATTTTGCTTATTATTTTAATGCTATTTTCACTGGGTGGATGCTGAATTATTTGACTTGTAACAAAATATTGTTACAGAGTTAAAATGTGATTAATTCTGTAAACATACTTATGTTACCCATGAAGTTTTAAAACTAACTACAAACTTTACTCTCTAAGCCACTATTAACTTGATTTGTAATTAATGCAAATTGGAAACCTTCACTTGAAAATTGGAGACTCAGCATTGTTATCTATTTCTTTGCAATACTTTACAATGATAACGGACATTAATGTATCTACTTTGATTGTTTCATTGGTTTAATAGCATGTTGGCTGTTGACTGAGAATTTTCGGATCAGCCTCTATTTCCTTAAAAACATCACAGTACTCAAGTCTTCCCAAAAGAGAGACAGGAAGACAAGTGACAGGGGCCTAGAGGCTAGACAGTAAAATATCACAACAGTGGATAGTACTTTGTTATAAAATATAATTTTTTACTATTATTTGATAACAATACATTACTATTATTCCCATTATTGTATAACTTGGACTTGATTATAGGCAAGGGGGGGCAGTATTTATGTAGAATACCCTAACAGTACTACAAGAAAATAACAATCACATGAAAATGATTGAGACACTCCAGAAATTGGAGAAACACTGATTGAGCAAATCACCATCACTTGAACTTTTATGAGAATAGTGATCAGAAGATTGAATCAGACTTGAAAAATTCAAAGCCAGGAATTAAACAACAGAATTGTTGCAAGAAGGTATTATGCAGATTGCTCTTTTCCACTCATCTGCTATTTAAAATTGTATAATATACACTCCTGATTGCCATTTATTGTTAAGTGAAACTTGATTTCCATAAGAGTGAATATTGTAGCTCTTGCTATTATGCGGTCTGATAGGTTTTCTAGTGTTCTCACCACTGACAGGGATAGCCAAGGTCGTTAAGGCATGGACTCTCAGTTAAATCACAGAAGGACTGTCTCCCTGACAGTTTTTTTTTTCCTTCTCTTTCTTCCCCTTCAAGGTTTTCCTCAGTCATCATTACTGTGTAATGCTGGAGAGGTACCCTAAATTTATGCATGGAATGCTTTCTTCCCCTGATCTAGATGGCTATAGTTTAAGGTGTCATTTCCCAAATGAAATATTAAAGCAATATTTTTCCTCTCTCTCTCAGCACTAGAATTTTCATTAAAACTTTTTTTTGTTTTTTTCTTTTTTTCTTAAAAATGTCATGTCTTTATGCTGTGATGCCTTTGAGTATCAAAGAGCACATAATGGAGAACACCATAAATAAAGCATATTAACCAACAAAATGATATGAACACACAATTTAAATTGTAAAGAATATAAATATCTGTTAATAAAGTTGCAAAATAAAACATTATCTGAAAAATTGTTATAGTTTAAAATAAACTGAAAAATTGAACCGATTTTCACTGTGTATTTCTGTTGTAAAATCAGTGGTTTTCACACAGTTTACAATTGAAATTTCCAATTAACTGTAATTTTTGTGATATACATCTAGCAACATCACAATGGTTGCCTTTCACATCTGGGTCATACAACGCTGAAATTTATCCTGTAGATCAGCTGAGAGACAGAATGGCTGATAACAGCAGTTCATTAACAAGTTGCAGTGACATGATGATAAATTTTAAAGGTTTGTGTAAACAAGTCAGCTAAGGAACTCTTCATATATAATTTGGGCCCAGTTAAAAACAATTTTAATTCATTAGAAAGTTATGTTTGCTAGCAAAAGGTCTCTACAGCATTAGATCACTGTTGATATGTTGTAAATATGCTAATACATGATATCTACCTTACACCGAGAGAGAGATTGCAAAATTTATACATGGCACAGAGAATGGGTGAAAAAATCAAAGAGGGGTTAGAGGTAATGATAATAAATATATGGTCAGTTGTTAAAGATATATCAAGGATAAAAAGGGTAGAAAACAAGATATCACTGATGGAATGGTATTATTTTAACCTTCATATGAAGTTGTAACTTCATTGTATCATAGTGTTTTGGGGTCCAAGAGGATACCGCTTTGTTTAAGCTATGAAAGGTAAATTATTTGATTTTCATCATAAATATTTATTCATAACTTTCATATTTGCATATATTAGAATACAAAATATCTGTTTAACACCAATAAACTTGAACAAATAAAAAAAAGGAAAACAAGTGTATGTAACCCTGTATAAAGTGAAGTGAAATTACAAAAAGAATTCAAACTCCATTATCGGAGTAGAAATAAATGGAACAATATGAGTTGTGTACAGAAGTTAGAAATGTGATGCATTTTGAATTAGGTAATCATTAGGTAACACTAAATACAAATTCCAACTCGAAAACAATTATCTGACATGGAACAGTAATAGAATGCATGAATATATAGATGGTGAAAGATTAGCATCATAATGATCTTCACATATGAAGTTACACACAATATTTCACACATATTCAATATTCACACAAAGTCCTCCTCTCCACATTCTTTACATATTACTGAACAACAGGTTTGGCAAACTGGATGACTGCAGCAGGTACTATACTGGTTGGTCTTTTTCTTGGTAGCATGGGGACAAGGCACACTTCATTTCCTCTTTGAATCCTGATTGAATATTTGCGGTATTGGGAGAGGTTTCTTCAAATCTCATGAGATTGTCATTCTTAGTTATTTTGGTAGTTTATCATTGAAAATTCTCTCGATGCAGGGTTCAGTAAGCTGTCTGGCCAGTATTTTGATGAACTCAAATTGGGAAATAGGTATGTACTTCTTGCAGGATGTGTGTATTACATAAGAGTTAATTCAAATTATGTTCAGAATTGCATAAAAAATAGCAACAAGCCATTTGCATGTTTGCCTGCTTGTGCTATAAACAACATACTTCTGGTCAAAAAAATCTAACTCACCTTTTGTGCTACTGTAAAAGGAAACTTTTTCTGTTTTCTTGTGTTGGGATCTGCACTTTTTGAATGATTCATACTGGAAATCAAAATAACAGTTTTTCCCTTTTTAAGGACATATAAAACCAGTGTTCTGTCATTTGTGAAGCTATATAATGTTGAACCTTGTGTATGCCTCTTAGATGGCTGGAATTCAGGGGGGGATTTCCTTTATTATTTTTCCTCAATACACCAACATGGGCCAACGTTTGCTCTTTCAATTTTGAAACTAATTCAAAAGAGCCAAAGTAGTTGTCATCTGTAATCAATGGTGATCAATTTTTTAGATGTGTAGGATGATGCTGTTGAGTGAGCTAAGCATTTGTAGCTAGGTTTATAATATATACCAGAACATTAAATAAATAGTGATGATGATTATGATAAAAATTATAAAATAATATCAACTCATGTGTTATTTACTTGTAGTTCAGTTCAATCCTTCTGTCCTTCTTGGTGGCAAAAATGTTTATAACTGAGCCATGAAAGTTTTTATGTTCCCTAAACAAAGCCCTTTCTATGGAAATTAAAGACAATCCGTTGAAGTGATCTTGAGCTGTTGAATTCCTGCAGTAGGTCTTGGTGCATTTTAAAGTAGAAAAACCTATTACTATTGTGACATGTGAAGTTATGTCATCATAATTAATTTAATGAGGTTGACAGTTGCAGGAAACTTTCAAAGGTCATTTCCAATTAAATGATCATTCAATTTCAAGACTGATTGTAATTTGAATGATGGTGAACTATAGATGTAAGACAGTTTGGAATTAAGACCCACACCTCAAAGAAATGTCCATAAGGTTATTTAATGAGAGACTGAAGATGAGATTTCGGGAAATAAAGAGTACTCTTCAAACTTTAGGAAATCTAATAGTTCATAACAACCCAACTGATGTAGATCAGGAAGCCTTCTTTGATATGAACTACAAAATTATCCAGTACTTTATAATGCAGCCATAAAATGGAGTTTCAGGATCATCTCTGACAGTGTCCAATTGTTGACTCTTGCTGGAACATTCTGTGATTGAAATTGAATTAGTGTCTGATGCAGAGGTCTTGTTAATCTTACTCCACAAAACATTAAACTTAGCATGTAGGCAACAAAGGAACTATTTAAAGTCCTTTATTTTTCCCAAAGAGAAAACTATATCATATGTCTTTTTCAATATAAATTTAAAGAGTTTTTCAGTCCTTAGCAAATTAAAAGGAAAATTTCCAACATTAAGTTAAATTCAATAAGTAGGTTCTTAGGAAAATCTTTAACACAAAACCTAGTTTCAGGGCATAATTCTGTGTTATTAGCAACAATGTGATCAATTAACTAGATTAACTGGTCTTTGTGATCATAAATCATTTATATTTATTTCATCCTTTGAGAACAACTTACATTGTTTTTGGACATGTCAGGATTGGATATGTAGGAATTTTACATTACAGCAAGTAATACTAAAATAATTCTTAATAATAATTACGTGCCAGTTTCTTTACAAAAATACTATCACAGAATAACAAAATTAAATAATCTATATACTTTAATTATGTGATTATGAAAAAAAAGGCTCATTTAAATAGCCATTTATATGTAAATATTGCCTTTTTAGAAGTAGCTTTTTTAGTTTGCCTTTAAAAGATTTTTTATTTACGGTTTTTATTGAAGTATCTATTTGTTATACATTAAGATACCCAGATGGGAAATGCTTGCTAGGCTTTTTGTAAGCCTGTAGCTATCCAAATGTAATTTATTGAGATTTCTTGTGTTGTTCTTTTGAAATATAGTTATATTATTATGAATGAAGTTTAAGGTTTCAAGAATTTATAGGCATGGGATAGGCAAAACTTTAAGTTCTTTGAATATGTATCTACTTGGTGTTCTTATGGGTACCTTCAGAATTGCCTTTAAAATTCTTTTTTGGATTGTGGGAATATGTGTTGCTTTTGGAGAGGTACCCCAAAAGGGAATGCCATAGCTAATTTGGGACTCAACACAGCTGTGATACACTATCTTTAGTATTTGTTTGGAGCACACATTAGCCATATATAAGTGGGTTGTTGTATAACCATTTTGTTGGTGCAACAGAAGTAAAGCAGGCTTTGATATTTCATTAAGAGCGTGGTCACGTTTGTAGGAATTGAGGGGAAGGGAGGTGCAAAGCCATAAACAGTCATAAAAAATACTTTATGAAACTTTGTTCTTTACAGAGTCTTGCAAACTAGGTTTAATTTATGAGCGAAACAAATTACAAAAATGCTTGTGGATACTTTGTTTTAGCTTTTCTGACAAGGCCATTACAGTGTCCAGTATTGACACCTGCACTATCATACGTTTGACTAATTAATGTATTGCCTGAATGGAATTCTTCTAAATCCTGAAACACACTCTTTAAAATCCGTACAGCTGTACGATCATCACTCACATCAATAAATTGAATATAAACCTTTCTTGAATTTCTCCTTTCAAGGCAATGCATGTGTGAAAATCCAAAAATCTACAGTTTTCTTCTGATTACTTTGTCCTTTTATCATATACCCAGAACATAAAACACATAGTACACACAAAATTTTAATGAGCTATATAAAGCTGTTGTTAAGTATTTATTTTTATTTATAATTAATCACTTTTTGATAGATAATATGAAATGTTCTTGGATCCTGCGGTTTATCGTATCACTCATAAAATTTTAATTTGAGCTTAATGTACAAACAAAAAGAAATTGTTGTGCAGACATTTCTTAATTTTATTAAAGGAAACAAATTATATACATGTTACTGAGTTTTTCAACTTTTTCAATGTAAGCTATGAAAATTAATTAATTTCAACTGAACTCTTTAATATGTTTTAACTAATGGACAAATTTTTTAAATCCATAATTTCTGAAGCTCTCCTGAACATTTCAAGTTAGTAAATTATAAACTGGGGTCCATGGAGCATTTTTAAAAGTGAAAAATGCTGAAAAAAAAAGGAATTGAGCAAAATGGAATTTAAAGTTCAATGTGGTGCTTCACCTAAATGGTATTACCAATTAAATAGCCACTTGCACCTTTTAAATTGTTAATATTTAAAAAAAATAAATGTATAACATGAAAGTACAAATTATAAGTATGATAAGAAAGCAAAAAACAAAAAGGCGAAAATACTATATACAACTGACATTTCTTAGAAATGTCCATGGTTTCATCCACAATAACTGCTACAAATTGAGCTGCCAATATTTCCTGTTTAATTTTATGGATTGCTTAAATGTTCCACCCATGCTTCTATTAAGTCACTCCATATAATGGATGCTTGTCTGAAGAAAACAGTACTATTCTTTAAGCAACTTTGGAAGTGGGGGTCTCCCTCTGCCATAAAAATCAGCAATAACCTATAATTTCCTCTATTTGAAGAGCTCCTCAACTCACTGTGATCTCTGAAAGACAGTTCCTGAAGAGCTAAAAATACATAGCATCAATGAAAGACGTCAGAAGCTCTTGATTACTTTTCACTCTGGCATTGTGTCTTTCTATAGCTTTGCTTAGACAAAAGTTCTTGTCTCCAACTCTTCGAACTCTTTTAGTGAAAGTAAAGCATCAATGTGTTCCTTCATTTGTTGATGACATTTATGTAGAACATTTCATAAATCATTTAAATCACTTACACCTTCATTGTTCCAAATACATTTTTGGTTACAAAGCAATAAACACAGTCAATAGAACAGTTTTCTAGGAAAAGAACTGCATGTCGGATTAATAAATACCTATGTCCTTACAGCAAACACCTGACGCGTGGCAATTCCCCAACCCCCCCTTCTCTCTTCCCCTAACTACATACTCACAACATCATGTGTACTGTGTAGGATGAGCGAGGGACATCCTTCATTTTACCCACCTGTTCACAATAAAGCCATTGACTTCCTACTATAAGTGCTTTCAGTAATGCTGTTATTTACTTTATAATTGTGATTTCTCATTTACTCTTCAATTGTGGCAATGAGTGCTAATAAACACTTATGCAGATAACTTGTAAAGTGTAGGATGATCCTTGCATCCTATATAGAACAATCATCACTGGCTGTAATGTTAAGTTGTACTGTAAATCGACTTTGCTAGTCTTAGGACAGACTGAATAGGTTTTTGAAATGTCTTATCTTCTAGCTTCAAGCCAGTGCTATCGCTGTCTTTCCCAGTGTATAAATAGGCATTCATAAGGTAACTTGTATAAGCATCAGCTAAAATCATTATTTTCAGCCCATATTTTGCTGGTTTACTAGCCATATAAAGCCTAAATATTCATCTCCCACAAAAACCAACCAACATTTCATCCATGGAACATGTAAAATATTCCTGAGAATTATGGACCATCCTTCAAAAATCCAAGAAATCACTGCTGAAGGGTCAATTTTCTTTCCTTCATCTCTGTTAGTCAAATCTTGGGCAGTAAAGCAATATCACCATGCTCTTCATTGATAATGTGGTATGGAAAATTTCTTTTCTGGTGCCGTCTGTTTCAAACACACTGAAGATTTTCATGGTTCGATTTGAAAATGGCACTAAAATATAACAATCCAAATAGCCCCTTAAGTTCATTGACATTAGCATCTCATAGTTCCATGTGCTGCTAATCAGAAAATTTTGAATGTATAAAGAAATCTTCACATTAGTATGATTCATAATTTCTTTTAGCTTCTCTCTGGTAAACAAACACTTTCAAGCTTCCAATGGACTGTGTATATCTCCCAATCTGTTTGCAGGGCATTTCAATGTAGGAACTTTCACGATAAAGTTGTAGGCTGGTGTTTTCACACTCCTTTGAGGTTCAATAGCAGACCATTTGTACCTATTTCTACCATAGAAATAGACATCTACCCTCTGGATTCTACACTTGTTCTGAAACAGTTTCATGTTCACTGTTATAAGAAGAGCCATTTTCATCTTTGAGATAACTTGTGTCACTACCTTCATCTTCTAACATATTCCCCACAAAATCTGGAAAATTTGGATCAAGCATTGACATGCGTGTATAAGAGCTCAAAGCCTAGTAGTACTGAAAATAAATGAAAACACTAATTAAGCCTAAATACAAAATTATATGTAGTTGATAGGTAAATTTTGATGACACACAAAATATAAACACTTACAGTGTCATGGGGGTCAATAATGGCACCATCCAAAATTTACAGCGTGCACTGAGAATAAGGACAACTCAACAATGTTTCTAGTTTGCCTGCAAGTCAGTTTTCAACTGGCAACAAGGTACATGAAACAGTCAACAATAGAATGGCCAACAGAAGAAATGGCAGGGATGTACAGTTTTGCTGGTATCAAAAGAGGACCCTATGACTCCATTTGAGGATTAAGAATCTAATAGGAGGAGGAACAGTTTTAAACTCCACTTTGTACAGTACTATGAACAGAATAGAATATTTAATATGAGAGTGATTATCAGATTAATAATCTGAAAGTAAAAAAGGATTGAGGAATGGATGGAATTCCTGAATTTTGGAAAATGTTTGGGAAAGTAGACGGAAATCTAGGGTTAACAGAGTTGTTAAACAGGATTAAAGAGAAGGAGGAAATACCTGAGAGCTGGAAAGTGAGCATAATTGCACCTTTATGTAAGGGTAAAGGTGACAAACTGTCCAAGAAATTATTGAGGAATTAGTTTATCTATCTTGCATAAAAATATACAGTAGTATACCAGCGGGAAGATTGTAGGAGTGGGAAAAAAATGAAGGAAAATTATCAGAATTTCATGTTGGTTTCAGAAAAGGAAGAAGAAGAATAGTTGAGGATAATTCAAATAGGGAAATACCTGAGAAAGAAATGGTGTAGAGGATATATATATTTGCACATTCAAGAAGGAATTTGACACTGTAAATAGGGATTTATTGCTATATAAATTGAACTGAAAGGGAGTAAGTATTGAATTAACTAGGACTTCAAAAACTATAAGAAGTTATCAAGTTTTATGTCAAATGTGAAAGAAATAGAACTGCAGATTATTTGGAGCAAAAATAGGTTTGAGGTAAGGTTGTAAACTAATCCCAATATTATTTGATCCATTCATAAATTATAGTATAGATAGCATTTTAAAAAATAGTAGACACTGTGCAATTATTTTAAAGAAGGGTATACCAGGATTACTTTTTGTGGACGATGATCTTATAACAGGAGCAATAACTATTATTGTAGGACTTCAACACATATTGATAAAATTGTTAGATACTTACAGAATGGAGGTTAAGAATAAATAGCAAAAAATCAAAGATAATAGTGTTTAGAATAGTGCTTAAAAGCTAAGGAAAGATGAGAGGTGATATATTAATTGGGACCCAATTGTTGTAGTGAAAAAATAGATTGCTTGGGGGTGAGGTTTTCAAGCAATGGCAGGCACAGTCTAAATATGCATAAATGAAAGGCAGATTAGCTATAAAAGCTGTTAGAGTATGTTGTTATTAAGTACCAACATTGTCAATGAATTGGCAAAAAAGATTTATTAAAAGGCACAGTGGAGCCAAAGATGATGAATGGAGTTACGGAGTAGAATTCTGGGGAACGTTAAAGGGATGCTTAAAGATAGATATAGGTTTACCAAAATGTTCAACAAGAGTATTGATTTTCATAGAACTAGGAAGAAAAGGTATAATAGTGGAAAGAATTTTGAAATACTGGTTCAAATGTTTAAAATTAGAGGACAGTAATATAATAAAAGAATTTCTAACATATCAAAGGAATTAAGTGGGAAGAAATAGTATGGAGAGGTGGGGAAACTGTTACAGAAGATTGGAATGGGTGATGTTTGGCAATGGAGAGAGCAACAACAGTGGGTTTTGGAAAATAAGACTGAGAGTAGAAGATACAGAGAAGCAGGAGATTTGGGCAGACTTTGAGAAGAGAAGCTCTTTAAATCTGCATAAAATAGTAAAAGGATTTTTTAGACAGGAGAAATATATAGATAACTGTGATCAATTTGGAAGAAGAGGTCTTGTAAGGATGCACAGTGGGACATTATTCCTAAAAGTATTAAGGAAAAACCATGCAGAAAGATGAACCTATGGGAAATTAGATAACACTTTCCATTGTTTAATAGAGTGTAAAATGGTAAAAACGTAGAGAGATAATGTCTAGATGGAAAATGAAATAAATTACTACAAGATGCAGTAACAGTTAACATATTGGTACATTTAAGGGTAGGGAACATGAATAAAATACGGGATTTTCTAGAAAAAGTAAGGGATAAATGGATAAGAAATTTAAAGGAGGAGCATGAGAGCATGCATAGTTGCAATAATGCTGATATATAGGCTCTTTACCATACACACAACTTAGAGGTTAAGGAATGGGAGAAGTGCTAGATTTTTTAAATATGTATAAATAATGGAAAATTCAAACAAATAACAAGAAATATCTTTGAAATAGTTCAGTCGACAAAAAAAAAAAAAATGTATATGACAAATTGTGTGTTTTAACAAGATCTACATTCAATGTAGTAACATTTTGTCTATCTCATATGTTTTACCAGTTATGCAAAAGTCATTAAGAATGAAGAGGAATTTTGTGGACAATCTCAGAAAATTCAAGATATACATTTCATTTGCCATAAAAATATCATAAACATAAAAATGTTAGAACCTTTTTTGAGAAAATCAAAATTTTCTAACAATCTTCCATGTAAGGGTAGTATGGGGTGGGGGATTTTCATGAAAATCTTTGTGTTGCATCTTTGGAAGATATTGAACCTAAATACCAAGTTTGGTATTTATCTGATTTTTCATTTTTGAGTTATCCTGTTCACAGACACACACACACACACACACACACACGAACATGTTTCCAAAAATGCTTTATTTGGATTTAGGGTGCCTCAAAATAGTATTTCCGGTGAAATTTCGGTACAAGTTTTTGGGTGGAATGTAGTACTTTCTCTACTTACTATACGTTGTAAAAAAAAGTAAAAATGATCCTGTTTTGTTTCTTTTCTTTTGATTTATTTATTTGCTGTTTTAAATTTGTTTTTAGTGTAGTAATATAAAATATATTCAATTACCACACATAGTGGTAAATGCAAACATTTTTCGATAATGTATTCAGAACGTAAGTGTAAAATGTAAACACTTCATACACATAACTAGGTATTCCTCTTTAAAAACTGTTAGAAATCCTATTGTTCAAGCTCAACAAATTAACATCATAATGCTATACATTCATATTGAATTATTTATTACTGTGTCAGGAAACACTCAGCATAAAATAATATTATCTACATTTTTTTTTTTTTTTGCGCCCCCAATCGTGACACCTGGGGCACATGCCCCTCCTGAGTTGTGGCTATGTTTAGAAATAAGCTAAATAAAACTGAATGTATGGTTCAGTTAACAACCATTAAATAGTTCACTGAAGATCAAAAATATATGATTCCGCCGAAAAACTAATGATTCTACAATAAGCCATGGCTTTCGTGAGGTGAAAAGTTACGCGTTTCCTATTTACATTCTGTTTGTGATGAACCAGACACAAACAGTTACAGTAGAAACGATAGTTCTGTGCCAGTGACCTTGCTTCCTCGCGCACTGAAGCGAGTCTATGTCTAACGCCAGGCAGCTCTCTGTAAATGTGGTGTATGGAAACGGTAAACAAACAGTAAACAGAAAACCCGGGAAAATAAACCGGCAAAAGAATAACTAAGTAGTATACTATCATGTGACTCGCCGTATTGTTGTTCATTCCTAGAATGACGGCTGCTACGGGCGGGTGAACAATGTATTGCACTCCTCACAGAACACCAGGTTAATATAAACCATTTTAAATATTGTGGTACAGCTCGTTTCTCTTTTTTACAACACGCCCACGCTCGCACAGTTTTATCAATGAGGTATCTAATCATCTGGCAAATATTCAACACCTGACAGCTCACTATCATGTATGTTTCATCTTCATATATAATCGGCCTTCCTTCGTCTCTAAACATTTTAATGGCACGCAAATATGACACGCGCCAATCTCTTATCTCATGTCTTTCCTTAACAAGACCTTATTGTTCCTTGTTTTCTTCCACGTGAAACCCATGTCACGTAAGATAATATTTAAACTAGTGCTTCCCCCTTTAAAGTTAATGGAATCCTTAAGCTTCATGAGCAGATTTCTGACAGTGGGCACGGTTTTCTCCTGAATATAAAAATTGTAAATTGTTTGCCGAATCACACACCTATCAAAGTCATCAATGTCTGTGATCTATTTTGGTACACGATGTACCTTTCCAGGTGTCCCAAAGGAGGTTCCCTGTTCCTTACATGTTCCCCCTTCTTTAATTATTTTACGTATTGTCCTCTCAGATACTTTTGTTGCTGTACTCACCCTCTCTTGCACTTTCTTCAATGGAATTAGAATATCGCCAGAAGTTGCTTCCCGTTTCATGAAGAAATGGACGTTATTAACAACTTCACGTGTTTGGCTCTGCAGTGTTTTTCCACCAAGTTTGCTTTGAATGGAAGGCATTTTAGTCTAAATAAGCAAATACATATACACGCGCACACACATACACACAAGACACAAAGCACTAATAACGAATGCGATTAACAATCACTTTCTAAAACTTGTAAAACATAACGTGCTGGCACCGAAGCGGTAGAAGACGGATGTTGCACGGTCAAAGCTCTCCACAATACTGGCCATTTCAGTATACTGCGCATGACCGAGAATATAGGCTCGGCAACTGGGCTCTAAACGATTGCGCACCCAGTCTTCACCGGCACAAATCCATCGTTCCTGCTGTAACGTTATTTACATTAATGGTCCAGTTCTTTTCTGTGACGGTTCAAATCAAAAGGAGTTAGAAAGTTTCTCTTGGTTCAAACATCGCTACAAAATTGTCCCTATTGCCGCAATTAATGAAATTGTGGAATACAAACAGTCAGAGAATAGAGAAATATTCTGTGGTGTGGGGGTAGCGTGTCTGCTCCTCCACGGTTAGGTAACGGTCGTCGTCTCTCGCATTCAAGATACCCCGGGTTCAAATCTCGGTTAAGGTATGAAAACCTTACCTAGATAAGGTTTTTCCGGGGGTTTTCCCTTATCTTGAAAATATTAAATTTGGGCTCATTTGAGCATAATGTCATCCATTCCATTCGCACATCGCCCAATGTGACCTACCGGTTAGAAGAAAAAAAATACTCTCTGTAAATAGTGAATTATGACGTCTTGCAATTCCGGAGACCTACTGAAAGAATATTTCTATTCCGAGTTAAATTAGATTAAGAGCGCGCCGCTGTGGATTTTGTTGGAGAAAGCGAGCGGTTGTACTTAGCGGTCGCCATATTGATAAAAATAAATTGAGTTTTATTTATGGACGCTCTTTAACTGTTATTGTTCTTAGCGTCAATGGGCGTGAAAGACCAGAAATTTTGATCAGAGCCCTCTGTGTCAGGCTTGAGGTTCTTTTATGTGCCGTAAATCTACGACACGGGACCACTGGCTTTACTTCCTTTCCGAAGGAAAGGAAACCATGCTACGGATTTTACGCCTGAAAAAATCCACAGCACCATCAAACCAGATATATATATATATATATATATATATATATATATATATATATAATTTACATCTGATTAAATTCACAATTTATTTATTTATTTATTTATTTATTTATTTATTTATTTATTTATTTATGGATGCTCTTTAACTGCTATGGTCCTTAGCATCCCATTCAACATTGGGCGTGAAAGACTGGTAATTTTGCTCAGAGGCCTCTTTATCAGGCTTGAGGTTCTTAGAGGTTCGACTGTGGGTGATGCATTAATGCAAACTTCTTCTGCCGGTTCGGGGGTTCCCTGAAGCCTGGAGTCCCACAGTGACTAGGGTTGCCAGCCTTTTACAGGAAAATAAGAGATCGAGGAGAAAGGCTATAAAATCGACATTTCAAGGAGTGTTTTGAAATAGTGTCATGAAATTGCGTTCGAAAACAAGGACATTCTTTTAAGTTTATTAAATTGGGAACATTCCAGAGACAAGTTATAGCCGCGGACAAAAGTACGAATTCCGGGACTCTCCCCACTTTTCGTCTGGTAACCTTACATTAAAAAGAAGGGAATAGGGATTTTCCAACATCAGGTTCCCGGCCTCCCCAGAATTTAGTCTCTTGGTCCACCACTGATATTTCGGCTAAAGCTAGATCAAGAAGAAGAAGAAGAAGAAGAATGATCGAGGAGGAAGGGACTTGTGTTGGTCACACTTACATGACTGCAAGGTTGTAAACTTATACAATGCAAACTCATGTTATCACATGTGTGGTGCCAACGCTGAATCCTATAAACAAAGCTATAAAGTAAGGTTATGGTACCATAGCTGTAGCTGGAATATTTTACATGGATAATTTACAGATAAAATTTAGAAAATTCACCAAAGGCAGGTTTTTTCGATTTGGTCTGCCGTTTATGCTGTTCATGATTGGTGGTTCAATAGGTCTACGGGAATTTACGCAAATAAGGTAAAAATCATCTAATAATCTCATTTGGAATTAACCTCAGTTTCATGGTTTGTTAATTTTCTGACTTGTTTCTGAGCTAACTCCATGAAAATTAAGAATGTGATTTTTAAATGTTTCCTTAAATGCTATATATATATATATATATATATATATATATATATATATACGATATTTTATTTCATTTAGGTATTTATTTATGTATTTATTTTTTGTAGGTATCAATTTCGAAGACAGTCTCAATTAAATCCACAAGAGGCCGAGAAATATAATATCAAAATGAAGAAACCTGGGGAAGTGACACTAGAAACTGAATATGAAAAAATTAAGAAGGTAATGCACAGACAAACATGCATGCCAACCACAGGATTATGGCAATTGTGATCTGTAAGACTTCACAAAGCTTAAAATAAAAATCGCACAGCTTTCAGTAATAAAAAATTCATAGGGTACGAAATCTCAAAATATGAAGTCATTGAAGGCCTGGTTCCATGCTTACCTGACAGTTTCTGTAATATGCATTTTTTTTTCTTCATATTTTTTACCATCTTAACTATAAGGTAAATATGCAACTGTTACCATCTTAACAGTAATTGGCTGTATGGTGAATTAACTATATACTGGGCTGCAGCGTTCATGATGAAACAGCTAATATATGCTTTCTTACCTGTGCATGATTACAATAAGCAGCACATAATTTTTAAATATTTGTAGATTTTTCTTCCTGTCTGTTTCTTGGTCTGGGCTGATTTTGTAAATAGTTTTCATTTCCATTTTCCAGTTGGATATTGATAACTGGACAAACATCAGAGGTCCAAGGCCTTGGGAAGAAGAAACCTTAAAACAGCTCCCTAAAAAACAAGTGTGAATGTGTAATACAGTAGTCTAACTGTACCTACTCCATGAAAAAAAAAGGAAAGCAAGAAAGAAAGAAAAGAACTATGAACTATGGTATAGATTGCGTTTGTAATATCTATGATTTTGAAGTGATATGTAATGTGATTTGTATTGTGTAGTTTTTCTGTAAATAGTAAAAGATAAATAGCATATTAATATTTTGTTGGTTATCAAAGTGATACTTTTTGTAGTGAGACAAAATGTTTAACCAAATGCTTAAATGCAGCACATCAGGAGTATTATTGTGACATAAGGGTGTACTAGAGCTATTAGGAAATATTTATTTACTTTCCTTTATTTGTTTTCAGTTTCAAATATATCAAAACCACTACTTTTCTACAGAATTACCACCCATATTTAATAGCACAGAACAAGCTTTTGAATGCTCCCATCAAAACACATTGGCAATAATAAAGAGATGGTTGAGATCTTGGCATCAATCAGCGCTTCAGTAGTCTCTTAACTACTTTCTTGAACCTCTCATTTGTGGAAACTGTATGGATGTTGATCAAATTCCTTCCACTGAAAGTAGCAGAGGAAAACCTGTTATTTTTTTGGTCTATCTCTGAGGGTGCGACAGACGGAACTTGTACATTTTCATGAAGAAGCTTATTTGGTTCATAATCATTACAGTGTCACTTCAAAATGCCAAAAGGCTATTAAATCCCATAGACGGATCAAAATGCATTCAATGAAATTAAATGGCTATTAATTTTCTCATGATTGGAACAAAATGTATTTAATTCCAATGTGCTGCTTCAAAACGTATTCAGTGGAATCTTGAATTTAAAATTACTTAGGAATAATCTGGTAAACTTATTTCAAATTTCATATAATTTAGTTACAATCTTCTATAAAAATATTTATGCACCACGTTTTTTTCTGAAACACTGCATATTTTTCAAGAAAAATGTTTTTATCGTTTCCTGCAAAATTAGGAAAGGGCGACATTTTGAAATGATGCTCCTCATGTGTAAGTGCCTACTGTAAGCAGTGGCATCTCCTTACATGGAACTTAGCACTTATTTACAATCATCTGAATTCCAGGTCTTTCCATCACTGCTTTATAAAATTTGGATTTATCCCCCACTCATAACTTGAAAAGTAGTTCTTTCTCGATGGAAATGAGACTTAAATCAATCATTCGGTGCTCTGTCTGAGTAGCACAGCAGAATGTGTGGATCCTCTTCAACAATTAGAACAGTCTCTCGACAGATGATGTGAAAGCTATTGTTGCAGTCAGCATGGCTTATTTGTAGATTTCAGTGAATCCACTCACTAGATTCATATCTATCAAATATTAATGATCTGAATGGATGTTTTGTTTGATCCGTCATTAGAAGTGTACCACATGTACAGTTCATTTTGAAGTTTGGACAGATTTTAAAGACCTCCATAAATTACCTGCAGCTTTTTTCACATGAAATGAGGAAATACACCAGTTTAGATTGGTTTAGATCAAAGTACTGTAATCTTCAAATGATGCAAATCTGTTATCTGTTACCAATACGGGGGCAAATGTTTAGAAAATCAGACAAGGATTATTTTTAAAAAATGTAAATGATTTTATTGATTTTAAAAATATTCCCTTTAACATCAGTACATTTTTGCATTCGATGAAACCAGTCCTTAAAGCAATGATGCCACTCTTTTTGAGGCACTTCAGAAACCAAGTTTTTATAACATTCCACTCCATCTGATGACGAAAAAGTGACTCCACGCATTTTATCTTTAATATTTGGAAACAAAAAGAAATCAGTGACAATATTTTCATCAGTAACAGCAGTTCTTGGGTGTCTTTCATAAAATTCACCACTAAGAAAAAACATCTCTTTTAAATTCTCTTTACATTGTTTAGACATTAATGATAATTTAAAGCATAAAAAAATCAAACCCAGAAATGTTCTCTCGTCAGATTAATTTTTGGGTGAATACAAAATCTCTAAATGATGATAATTAAAAAACTATTAGAGAAAATCAAAGAAACTACATGGCAATCAATGAGTGAAACATTAGAAAGTAGCTGTCAAATATAAAGAAATCTCATTTGTTTTTAGAAACATATACCCTCGTATTGTCAATGATTTCAAAGTACAGCCATTGTTGACAGAACAGTCTTTCTGTGGTTCATCATGTAATTTTTTTAACTGAATCACCTCTTTGTCTCCAGAAGACCAGTATTTCAAAATTATCCCTTTCCTTTTGCAGTTGGTTTTTAAATTCAGTAATTTATTACTGCAATACAAAATATTAGCATTTCTAGGTTGAAGTGTAGTGAATAATAGGGAATTAGTGAGATAAAACCTTTATTAAAATATATTTTTGAGATTGCTTAGGACATTAGCAAACTCTTTAGCTGTCACTGCAGTCAAATGGTTGAAGTCTCTACTTTTACTTACACAATCAAAACATAAAGCTTCTCTGTTTAACTATATTGTATGGATAAGTCTAGGGATAAAATTCCATCAGGTGAAAGATAATGAAGGTAGCTTTTTTGGCATGAAAGCAGAAGGTTCATGTCACTTCTTTAGAGAATGAGAAAAAAAGGCAGGCAGACCACTAAAAATCCATTGAGATGGCCACTCATCACAGAATGTCTGAGCAATCAGGTTGTTGTCACACTTGTAAGTGTCCATTATTTCATTAACATGGTTGAAAAGAGCAGCTGCAGTTTAATTAGTGCTCCTGTTGTGAAATTTAAGAAAAAATGTTCCACTTTTTTTCTCTGTTGCTGAAAAAATAATGTAAAGTAGTTGGCATTTGAGATCTGTGGTTTATGTCTGATGTTTCATCAAACACAATAGTTAGTTATAAAATCTGTGTTCTGAATTTTGCTGTAAATTTTATCTCTCAGTACATTGGGTACAGAATTTATCAATCAGTTTGAATGCTTGTTATAGAAGTATGCAGATGTTCTGTTAACTTGAGATCAAATTCTGCACTTGCAATAAGGAATTCCATATAATTTCCCTTGTTTACAAACCTGCCTGCTAGTTAAAGTGGAATTGTAGCTCCTGCTTTGCTAGATAGCAGATAGCATTCATCAATCTAGAGAAACTTCTTTTTTGTTTGCAACTCAATTTCAGCCTTTTGTTGGGAATCCAAAAGAAAGTTAATTCTTGTAAGTATTAAATTATTATATAAAAAAAAATACCTAGAAAGATGCTTTTCAGACTTGCCATGCTTTTTCATTGCAGTAATACTGCACCTGCAGAGCCAATTGAAATTTCATATAGCTCCATTCGAAAAAGTCTCAAAACCAATACTGCTTTTGTCTTTTACATTAGTTGACATTGTGAGGTTACTACAGGGTCAGCCATTGTCAATTACACTTTTTTTTTCAGTATAAGAAAAAAATGAGAATTTAATATATAAACTTCGGCTTTCACGGCCGACATCAAGATAAATGTATCTTATTTTCTGGGCTTTTAGGCTGTGGTAGAAGATACGACGTTTCATCAAGGACTGTGCTTGAAATCTTCAGGGCGATGGTGATCTGCGGTCCTCACTGGGACTATGGATCACCATCCTGGGGTCTGCATTTTTGGTGAGAACTCGACATTAAATTTTTAAGTGGAATACAATACTTCCTCTACTTGCTGTATGTATGTATTAGAGAAAGTAAAAACAGATCACTTCTTGTTACATATAAATTGCAAAAGTTTGGTTTACAAAATAATTATTCAGAAAAACTTTTAAAGTAAAGGTAGCATGAGCCATTGTTATTTCTCCATTTTGATTAGGTTGTTTGTACACATGGCCACTCACATAATTTACAAAACTTCGGAAAGCAGTGAGACAGGTAGTAGAGCTGGTATAAAATATTATGTTATTCAAATAACATATTTATTTACCCATTGTTCTGAATTTCTGGCATATGCCTGTTTTGCCCTCTCCACCCTTTCTTATGGGCAGCCCTCTTTGCACATGATACACCTATCAGAAAATCTGTACCTGGGAAAAGTACATAGATTGATGTTTATATTTCTGAAGTTAGGCATTAACTTTAAAGACTAAGAACTTCCATCTGACAGGTAGACTTTCATTTTTGTTATACATTGCAGATTAAGCTTCCAGTAGGTCCATATCTTCAGAAAGTTTCATCTTGTGCTTTTATCCTCACTGTGCTTATATTCCCAATTGCCTTAAGTTTTATTCTCAAGAAATATATCAGTATTATTTAAGAATTCTAGTGAGCATTATGATCAGTAATACTTGTATTAAGAGGATTGGTAAATATGACTATGGGTACTCCAGCAATGAACTCCTTGTACATTGTGCTCTTCACTCTACCCTACAAGTCCTCAGAAAGGTAAAAAAGAAAAATCAGTCGTGCTTTCAAAGGATTCTGCAGCTGCTCATACAGCAGTGGAGTCCATGAATAAAATTAAGTAAGGGTTGCACATTGGGTGACTAGTGCTCGAGTATAGCCCTCTAGCTCATCAGATATGACAGTGTGTGATTTTCATCTGTGGGGTTGCCTGAAGGACAGAGTTTAGAAAACAAACCCTCAAACTTTGGAGAACTTAAAGGAAAATATCACAAGCATTAATTACCGCTCCCAAACTTAAACATGCCAATCTGGATATGTTTTGCTGACACAATGTCTTTTTTCGCCAAAAGGGAATGACATCCCAGCATCTTCTGAGAGGTAACATATTACACAAATATTAGCAGTGAAATTAAAGTATGTTCTCAGGCAGCTACTGAGAAAGCACCACGCATGCAAAATAGTTTTTACATGAAAGCTCTGCATTATAACATTTAAAACAAATACAACAGATTAAGGGATATGTAAATATGGTACTGTTTTGTTCATTTAAACTGGTTGTGTAATGTGAGGAACTGCATGATGTTAGATAGTAATTTTTGATTAGCTTACAGTGATTGTGCTAAAGATGGGGTACATCTTAACCACAAAGGGTCCTTCCGATTTGGTGAATTGCTATGCGAAGTTGTATTTTCTGTGCTAAAGGGAAACTAACAAAGGACAAGGTAGATGGGAATAAGAATGGGAAACTTGAAGCTGTAACTTGCAACTCCAAAACTAAGGTAAACAATCAATGTAATGCACATAATTGTATCGTAAACTATCACAAGGTACAAAACCTTTTATATAGCAAAGTAACTCCCTCAGAAGAAATTAACAAAGCAAAGGTAAATGATGGCTCAGCTCAATATTAAGTAAATAACTTCACCCAGGTTCTTAAAGTATTTCATCTGAACATTCAGTATCTAAGATCCAAGCAAATGGCATTGTCTTACATCCTGAATGTGCTAAATGTAGATATTTGTACAATAACTGAACACAGTATGAGTAGACGCAAGATTTGCAACTATAAAACTGTCAGTACATACTTCAGGAATACTTACAAGGAGGTTTATGATATTTGCTAAAAATGAAATGAAAATCTGAAATTATCTGGAAAGCTTCTGTATTGAGAAACAATTTGAGGTAATAGGAATAAAAATAGTACTCTGTAGGGGGAACACAATATTTGGGCTATACAGGTCACCTTAGACCTAAACTAAAGAGTTTATCTCAAAACTTGAAACAATGCTACAAAAGCACATAAATAAAGCTACTGATGTCATTCTTGCCGGTGATCTTAATATAAACATAGATGACACAGACAATGTGTACAAAGAATTAAAAGATGTTCTTAATGTGTATGATATTAAAGATTTAATTCTCAAACCTACCTGAGTAACTGAAAGTACATCCTCAATAATTGATCATGTTGCGTCCAATTTTCAAGAACTTTCTGTTTCTATAATCAATCCTCGCATCTCAACTTGTCCGTTTTAATTTCCCACAGTATGAGATAGAGGACAAAGAAACAAAAATAACCTGGTGTGTTATGTGATGTGAGTATACATAGTCTGGTAAGCATGCTAAATGCTGAAAGTGGGAAGCCATTAGGTTTGATAATGATGTAAATAACAAATGGAATAGTTTTTACAAAATATGTAGAACATGCCTTGATTGCTTGTCCATTAAAACAAATAAGTTTAAAAAGGATAGTGTTAGATTACCCATAGAGTTAGTAAAAACTAAAAGAGAAGATGAAAGATACGTATGCGCTGTATAAGAGTACATCTTCTATATACTATAAAAATAAGTACAAGAATTGAAACTAGAATATTTAAGAAGCATAAATAATTTAAAAGCTAAAACATACACAGAAAAAATGGAGAAATCAAAACATCTTTCTAAATCTGTCTGGACTATACTGAATGAAACGACAAAAGTAAACAGTCACATAGTAATATTGAATTAAACATCTGAGATGAACGTTTGAAGACCCCAACATTCTAAGTGAGAAATTTAATAACTACTTTATCAATGTTGCCACACAAATTAGGACTTAACTAAATCTGTAAACAATACTATCACTTCCATACCATCTTCATTTTTCATTTTTTCTTCTTTTTTCAGTCACTGAGAATGAAATAAATTATTTAATTAGCAAATTAGGCAATAAACAAAGTTGTGGGTGGAATGAAATTAGCCCAGTTATATTAAAACATTATACAACAGCCTTAATTACACTGCTGACCTATTTAATTAACTGCTCTATAGAGGAAGGAAAATTCCCAAATATATTAAAACTGGGAAAAATTAAGCTATTATTCAAAACAGGTATTAATAATTACAGGCCGATAACCTTAACTTCCGGGATTGCTAAAAATTTTTACAGTCACATTATCTAGACTAATTTCTTATTTGGACAAACATGATATATTAAAAAATTTGCAACATAGCTTCCAGAAAAGTAGATCCACCATATCAATTTATTCAAATATAGTAGAAAAGCTGAAATTAACAAGTTTAGCACTTTATTTTTTGCCTATCCAAAGCTTTCAACTGCATTGATCACAATATCTTATTAAACAAGCTAGAGGTGTATGAATTAGAGGTCTCCCCAAAAACCTAATTGCTACTTATCTGATTGGAAACAGATAAAAGTTTGCAAAAGGGAAAGTTTGTCAGAAACATAAGTTTGAAAATGGAAACAGTAAAGTATGGGGTCTACCAAGGCACTGTGTTAGGTCTGCTATTTGTTGGGATAAAACAGACGAACTACACACAAATATAAAGAGCTCTACATTCATGCTTCTTAACTGTTTTGAAAATCTAAATCTGAAATGCAATATGCAGAAAACAAAGATGATGAAATTCAACATGCTAACAAAAAATATCAACAATAGCCTGCAAGTTCAGAACCTGACTTCATGAGGTTTCACAAATTTCTAGGCATTGTGGTAGACAACCATTTGAAATGGACAGAGCATATCGACCATATATGCAATGCTATTAGCAAAACAATATACTTACTGAGTTATTTAAAAATCTATAGTGTTAAAACTCTAAAACTGATATATTTTGGATGCATCTATTCTCATTTAATTTATGGCGTGGAAATGTGGGGGAGTGCTGCAAATAACTTATTTAAATACAATTCTCATTCTACAAAAGAAATGAATTAGACTAACATATAACCTGAAACTAAGGGAAACTTTTAAAACTACCTTTATTAATGAAAAACTTTTCACCATTTATTCTCCTTATGCTTATAGACCTATGTATAATATATGCAATAGAAAAGCAAGTATTAACAAGGAACAATCAAGTGCATGACCATAATACAAGAAATAACTGCAATTATTTTAGACAGTAGAAATAAAAAGCACTGAGAAGTTTGTTAATATGAGAAGAGTAATTTTATTTAATAGATGGCCAGCAGCAGTGAAAAGTTTAGCGAACACCTTGAAAATGTGTTTCAAACATAAACTAAAAAGATATCTAATTAACAAATGTTTGTACAGTTTACATGATCTGTAATTATTAGACAGGGTGAACAGCCATTATGATGTATAGGCGTGTACATGTGTTATTAATTAAATGTTGTTCCTTCATATTTTATATGCCATATTAACTGTCTTAAATGTTGTTTTATATTCTATATGCAATATTTGACTATTATAAAATTGACTTGTCCAATGTCGACTTTTGATGTACAAACAATTTACTGGATCAACAAATTATTGTTTCTTAAAATAATCTTTACATGTATAATCTTAATAATTGTAAAGTTCTTAACCCATTCACTATCTGCCATTTAAACATCTTTGCCAAAGCTGCATTGCTGCAGTGTCATTTTAAATCACAGTTGATCTAAAGTGGGTGTTCATGAAAACACAATTTACTCTTGTTATTCTTCAGATATTTGAGCGAAGCAAAAACTATAGTAGCTGAAACTATAATGTGTAAGGAAACACATTTACTGCATAAGTAGGTTACCATTGTACCATAAGGGTGCTAATGACCTAGCAGTTAAACACCCTTAAACAAAGCAAATCACAAATCATTGTGCACCTATTTTGTGTTTAATCAGAGAATGTTAAGGTTTCACATAATCAGTTTGGTTTTTAAGCTAAAAAAATCTATTTATTATCTGTTTTGTGGTGACTAAATTGCCTATTTTGGCCACCGAGACTTACTTAAGGTTTTAGAGTCTAAAAGTGCCTGTTACTCTCTGTGTTGTTCCAGTGATCTTTTTTGTGTAGCAATGAAAGATAAAAAACCTTGAATATTTATGGAGTTGGTTTGGCTCAAAGCTTTTTAGTAATTTGGTTGTAGGAATGCGAAATTTCTGTGTACTTCATATTGTCCACTCAGTCACTCATTTTGTAGAAAGAGAATATTGGCCTCTTCTCTTTTGTTATCAGTCTGATCCTGCAATATGAGAGAAATGTTTTCCAAAGAGCAAGAGGGGTCAGTGGCAAATTTCTCATTTTCTGAATCACATATCTCATTCTCTTCATTATGTTGATGCACTTCATGTTCAAATGCTGTCTGTATGCTCCAACAAACTAATTCTGTCTCTTAAAAGTATCCATTTCCCAATAAAACGGTTGAATTTTATTGCAGATGTTTGCAAGCTTTTCCTCAGGTTTCTCTAGTTACTTTTTCAACTGCAATTCAAACAGTTGTTTTACATTGGTGTCCGTAACAGCTCTTTATTGTGTTTTACAAACATCATTTAGAGAGATAGATCCATAGCAGCTGGTGCCTTTGCACCAATTACTTTCTAATGGTTTTTCTAAATTTTGTTTTTATCACGCACATCATGAGAACATTCTGGAGGCAAGCTCACCACAGTTCATGCCTATCATTTGTTGATGGCACCAGCATTGCCTACCAACATTAGTTGGTTAGGTCAGCAGTTGGTGGAAGTGACTTGTCCTCAAGTGCCAAATCTATGCTGCATTTTCTATATTTGCCTCGGTAATTTAATATTCATACTATGGGATACAAGTGGAAAATCAAATTTAAAATGTTCATTGTAATTTTATATTTTCAGTTATTGTTGGCTTATGGGAATTTTAATGTGTTCGTTTCTGAAATTGAACCCAGTGAACAAAAAAAAAAAAAAAAACACAAGTAACAAAAAATCTGGGGAGGTGCACCATAACAATGTATTAGTAGTCTATGGTGCATTTCCTCTGTTCAGTAGGTTTTGAGTTTTGCTAATTTTGTACTATGTAATCATTAATGTGCACTAATTACATTTCTAAACTTATAGTGATTTTAGGAAGTAGAAATACATTTTAGATGTATAAAATCAAATCCTAAGTTTGTGGAAACTTTATCTATTTTAGGTGTCCAAAAATTGGTTATTAAGTTTCGGATATCTAGTGTCAAATGTGATGATCAACATGGATGCTTAAACATTTCTTCATTTCAAACTAAGATGTGCATGCAGGAATGTTTCTTCAGCCAGTGTAAACAAAGAAACAATGGAAGTAATAAATAGCATTGTACTCAAACTCAAGAGAATTTTTAACTTTCTCTACCACAAAACATTAGGTAGAGGAAGTATTGTATTCCGCCAGAAATGCAGGCATTGAGGCCCTAAATCCAAAAACAAGCATTTTTACAAAAAGATCAATTTGTGTAAGAGAGAACAGCATAACTCAAAAGCAAAATGTCAGATATAAAAGCTTAGTATTAAGATGAAACACAAACATTTTCAAGAAAATCCCCCCCCACTTCCTCTACCATATACATAGTAGATAGAGAAGGTGCGAGGGGCACTATTTATATTTTGAGACTAATAATTAAAACAAAGTAATTTCTGATTGAAAACTGCTTTATTGTTTTTCAAAATATTCTCCTTTATGATCAATACACTTTTGCATCCGTTTGAACCATTTGTCAAGCATTTATTCCAGTCTTCTTGAGACAACTCCAAAACATGGTTTTTTAAGGTATCAACGGCTTCTTCTGCCAACAAAAATCGTTGTCCACGCAATTTATTCTTGATGTTCAAGAACAAAAAGAAGTCTTTGGGTGCCAAATCAGGACTGTGTGGCGGATGACCCATCAATTCAATTTTTTGAGCCTTCAAATACTCTGTTGTTAGACGAGATGTGTGTGCGCTCGCATTGTCGTGATGAAGAACGATCCTACGGTTCTTGTTGGTTTTCCTTACTTCACCGAAGACTTCCGGCAAACAAATGGTTGTGTACCATTCGGCATTGACCGCTTTACGTTCCTCTAAAGGCACTGTTGCCACACGGCAAGATTTGCTGAAAAAGCAGGCGACCATTTGCTTCAAAGTGCTTCGAGTGCGAACAACTTTTGTTGGATTTGCTTCATCCCACCCATACAGTCGACTGCTGTTTACGTTCCGGCTAATACGCAGAGATCCATGATTCGTCACCTGTTACAATCTTATATACGCCTTTTGAGGCACCGCCATTGTATTTCTTGAGCATTTTTGTACACCAATCGACACGAGCATCTTTTTGAGATTGCATCAAATTATGTGGGATCCAACGAAGCAAACCTTTTTCACGACTAAATAATCGTGCAATATTTTATATATGCTGGTGAACTAATACCTAGAGTTGCCTCAATCTCACAATATGTGGCATGACGATCTTTCATTATTAGTTTTTGCACAGCATCAATGTTTTCTGACACAACTGATTTTAAATGACCATCACGAACTTCATCATTGAGCGAACGGCGGCACGATTAAATTCGTTATACCAGCATTTCACAGTGGCAAAGGATGGAGCTTCGTCGCCAAATGTGGAAGTTAGTTGATCGATGCACTCGTCTTGATAATCCACGTCGAAAGTCGTAATAAATCATTGCACGAAACGAGTGTATTCCATGTTTTTGTTGACATACAATTTTCAAGTTAGTGTAAACAAAGCAAATGACGCTTGACAAAATGTTTGAAGTAGATTATGGTCAAAAATGTCAAGCTTTCCATTGGAAACGTCAGATGGCACCTACAACATTCAGGGTTGCCAAGGCTCAAAATATAAATCATGCCCCTTGTATTCATCCCACCCAAAAAAAAACATTTCACCGAAAATATGTGTTTTGAGGCTCCTCTGAATCCAAATAAAGCATTTTGAGAGAGAGAGAGAGAGAGAGAGAGAGAGAGAGAGAGAGAGAGAGAGAGAGTGTGTGTGTGTGTGTGTGTAAACAGCATAACTAAGAAATTAAAAGTTGGGGTTCAGTATATTTAAAAAATGCAACAATAAGATTTTCAAGAAACAAACGTAGATCTCTTCAAAACACACAATTTCAAATAAGTTTTTTTTGTGGCATCAGCCATTTCTGAGATATCCATTATTAAAGATTCAAACTGTTCATTTCTTGGTCATTCTTGTAAAGTCCTGTCAACATTCAGTGGTTTCTCGCGATTGCATGGAAACAGTATGGAATTTTAAGGCTAGCATATAGCGTTTCACTCTTAAACATTTGACTATCGCTATTCCCTTTGTATCTATAATGAAATATGTAATGTAGCTATTTCTGCAAAGGTTTATTTAGATTAAAATGTAGTAGATAGAAAAACAAACTTAAGAAAGAATAGTTTGTGTATCCATTAATAAATAATAGAGGGTAGAGAAAGTCCTATGAATGTATCACAGATTTTTTTTATAATTAGCTTTAACTATTTTTATTAATATAACCTTTGAAGTCCTCTTGATTTGAAAAAAAAAAATTGTATAACAGGCATCCGCCATTTCCATTGCTATTGGTTTGAATTTTTCAATACTTTTGTCATTTTTAAAAGGTGTCACCATTCAGTTGTTTCTTGTGATGTTGCAAAAAAAAAGAATGCAGTTTCAAGGCTAGCTTATAGCGACCCGAACATCTGACTCACATCAGTCTCCTAATATCCCCCTTGTACCTACAACAAAACGTAATTAAAATATTTCTGCCAATGTTTATCTCAATTTACATGAAGTAGATAGAGAAGTAATGTTTTGTAGAATATTTTATAGAAGCTATATGAAGAAGAAAGAAAATAAAGAAAGAAAAAAAAAAAAAGGGAATACTGGGTAGAGAGAATCATGTGAAGTAACACTTCAGATTTTTACTTTCTCTACTACGTATAGTAAGTAGGGGAAGTATTGTATTCCACCCAAAATTTCGATACCGAGATTTCACCGGAAATACATGTTTTGAGACCCCCTGAATCCAAAAAAAGCATTTTTGGAAACATGTTCGTGTGTGTGTCTGTCTGTGTGTGTGTCTGTCTGTGTGTCTGTCTGTCTGTGAACAGCATAACTCAGAAACGAACAGTCGGATAAACACCAAACTTGGTATTTGGGTTCAGTATCTTCCAAGGATGCGACACGAAGGTTTTCAAGAAAATCCCCCCACCCCAGAGTACCCTTTACATGGAAGATTTTTCGAAAATTTTAATTTTCACAAAAATGGCTCTAACGATTTTGATTAAAATATCATAAGATATTTTTATGGCAAATAAAATGTATATCTTGAATTTTCTGGGAATGTCTCCAAAAGTATTCTTTATTGTGAACGACTTTTGCATAACTCGTAAACCATAAGAGATAGACAAAATGTTACTACACAAACAATGTAGATCGCGTTAAAATACACAATTTATGTCATATACATTTTTTTTGTTGAGTGAAGCATTTTCGAGATATTGCTTGTTATTCCCTTAAATTTTCCAATACTTATTTTCTCAGATGGGAATTCATTATTCATTTTTTTTTGTCTTGGATATGCAAAGAGTTATAATCTGTGGCAAAGGGAATGGTGTTGCACCTAGCAACCAGCTATTAAGAGATATGTATGTGCTTAAAGGCTACTGTTTTTCTATATTGCCCTTGTAAATATATTTTCCCCTACATCTACAAGAAAATTAGCAATAAGATAGAGTCTGCAAATGTTTATCTCGATTAGCATGAACTAGATGGAGAATAAGCGTTTGTAAAAATACTTTGTACAAGAGTAGAGAAAGTCATGTGAGTGTAACACATCAGATTTTTTTTCATTGCGAGGTCCAAGCATGCCTGATCCATAATGCAGTTGTCATTGATATAGATCTTTTCATCTACATATATTTAATTCATTTAGAAGCAAAGCAAGTAAATAGAAAAAAATCTGATGACGCATAATTTCCTCTACTTGCTCTCCAATAGGCTATTCTAACAAAATCTTATTCTTTTATCCACTTATTGTCAATCGAGATAAACTTTCATTACACAGGTATAAAAAGAATACATTAAGTTAAAACAAGTCAGATTTTTAAACAGCATATAGCTATGTGATGGCTTTGAAATTCCATACACTTTGTATGACATGAGAAAAAACGAATAGTGGCTTACACTTGAAAATTCAAACATGACAATATCTTGTAAATGGTTAACACTAGTAAAAAATTTGACAAACTGTGTGCTTTAATGAGGTTTACATTTTTTGTATAGTAAGATCTTACAATCTTTAACAATTTATCAGTTATACAAAGGTCATTCAGAATAAAGAGGTCTTCACAGGCCATTCCCAAAAAACTCAAGATATACATTTTATTTGTCATGCAAACATCTTAAACAAATTCTTTAGATAATTTTTGAGAAAATAAAAAATAATTAAACATTTTCTATGTAAAAAGTAGTTTGGGGTAGGGGATTTTTCTGAAAATCATTGAGTCATATCCTTCAACAATGTCAAGTATAAATTCATGAGCTAGGCTGTTCACAGCAACATACTATACAGAACTTTTTCTGATCCCCACCCCCTTTTTTGTTTCTTCAGACTGTCTCAAAATGTATATTTCTGGTGGAATCTCAGTATCAAATTTTTGGGAGTAATGGCATACTCCCTCTACTTAATATGTAAGTAGTAGAGAAAGCAAAAACAAGTAAATTTTGCAGTAAATCAGCATAATAAAACCAGTTTTACAATTACATGGAGATGTATAAATAAAGAACAATTTTACATAAAATGTTTAGCCTGCAAGGGGTGTAATGTATGGTTGACATGTATGTTTCTTGCACAATACATTGTAAATCCATTAAGATTAGAACCAGTCTTCGCTATTGCTACAAAAAAATTTATTGGATACAAATGGTGTACTTTAATGAACCCTACATTTTTCCTTTAGTAAGCTTTCGTTTATGTTTTAAGGTGTCTTCGTTATACAAAATTCAATCAAATAAAGCAGACTTCACAGGCTATTCAAAGAAAATTCAAGAGTATCATTTTAGTGATGAGATGTTCCTGGGATATCAGCAGAGTGATATCCAAGGAGTCTTACAACTTTTTAATGGACAGCAGTTCTGAATGCAACATGGGCATACAGTTATACCAACAGGATTTTCTGCAGAGAATTCCTAAATATCATATATTTCATCCGAGTTGTGTCCTAGAGCCATGAAACTGCACAAGAATTCCCATCCACAAAGAGATCAGCATGTGATTTATACCATTCATCATCCACATTATAATACAACATTCACAATTATTGTGTGTTACCACATACAACTAAACCTAGAGGTGCAATGGCCAGATCATAAAGTGTGATGTCAAACTTTTTGTAAACTGTATTATTCACATACAAAGGAGGATTCCACAACACAGGCCAATTGCCACATGCATTATTGGAACACTGTGAGCCCTTATTGGATGCAAGAGGTAGTCTTTCAGGTCCAATGGAACATCTAATTTGGCTGGTATACTTGGAAACCATTTGTTTATGATGGCACACTCAATGGAGATTGCTATGCCCAGTTTCCACAGCACATGCTGCCTACTTTACGGAATAAGCCCATTTACACCCAAATAATGTTATGCCAACTCAATGGGGGCGACAAATCATTCAACTTGTCGTGCAACATATGATCTTAATGCCATCTATCCTGAACAAAGGATCCTACAGTATGGATAGTAACTTGGCCTGCATACTACCAGTCTAACCCCATTAGCGTTTTATTATGGTGCTACCTTAAATATATCATGTACCAACAAGTAGCCAATGACGTGTTCAAATCTCAGGGGACACTTCATCTTAGCTTGCTATAACATCACACCAGCTATGTTGCAACAGGTTAAGCTGGCAACAATGGTTAGACATAGGAGATTATCTGCCGACAGGATCATCAGTTAACACACACATTACAACCAAATGAAGGAGACTGGTAAACTTGAGCAAAATTCTGACAACATAGTTATTTATAGCTATACCAAGTTGGGGAACCAGGGGTGTTCACAGTGGTCACAATATGGACTTTTTGCATGTAAAATTTGAGTTTACCTTTATCTAGTCTGGACAATACTGCTCCATAACTACTACTTGTCTTTCTTTTGCATGTAAGAATATTTGTGAGTAAAATATTCATTGCCTTATCTTTGTCCTTTCATATTAATGTATTGTGTTTATTTATTATGTTCAATAAAGCAGATTCTAATAAGTTTGTGATTTAATTAAAATATACATAATTAAGCTTTTAATGTTAACAAATACTGCAGAATAAATATTACACATCTCTTCCAAGTAAAACTACCAGCTTCCATTAATTTATTCATAAAAAGGGTATACCATGTGCCAGTATTTCAATACCATGCTTATGAGTTGGCATTGCCTGCAAAACACTGGAATTCCCAAACTACAGGATGAGAAGATTCAACAAGCTTATACTTGGCAACTAATGAAAAGTAGAGAGTTATTATGAAGTCAGTTCCCAGTTTAAAATGCACAACTTTTTGTACTTTTTAGATTTCTGCAAAGATAAAAACACCGATTTATTCATAAAGAAACAATTTGTATTATAACGAACAAGAAAAATTTAAATATGATCACTGTCATGTTATTCAATAACAATCAGCCTTTCTTCTATACTTTAAACAGCATTCGTTAATGTATTCCTTGCAATATTCTCAATGACATCTGATATTGTTTCAGTTCTTCATATGTAGTAGGTTTGCTGAGAAATAACCTTTTTATTATTTTTTTTTCCAGATAATCCTATTACAAGTAGTCAGATAACAATGCCTTTTACAGGACCCCATATATGGAATGGAACGCTCCTGAATGAAAACAATATTTTAAATTTCATGATTCTGTAGTGCTGGTTATACAAAGTTTTGAAACATTTGAAAATATCCCTCCCTGTTTACTGCTTTTGTTTGTCCATTTTTATTTCTTTATAGAAATAAGGTCCTAATAGAAATGTGACATAAAACCACACCCTACAGTAACCACCCCTATAGTAATCCTTGCTGTACAATTCTGTTTGGATTTTCACCATTTCCTGCAATTATGAACATTTAGACTTCTGTTTAACTCAAAATATACCTCATCTGTATAGAAGACTGTGTTTAACCATTCCAAGTTATTCTGAATTTCTGATAAGTTAGCAAAACAAAAGTGATGCAAATCAACTTATCTTGTCTAGTTCAAAATATATTTTTATTTTATAGGAATGGAGCTGTCTATTCAGTATTTGCCACACAGTTAAATAACTCATCTCCAGAGACTTGGCATCTTTATTAGCACTACACACATTATATGCAGAATTTTTGCAAACTTGCTGGACTTCTTGTAACGTTAGAGCTGCATTTAGGTCTACCAGTTTGCTTTCTATCAGTAATGGAACCAATGCTTTTCAAATTGGTTTTAATAGCTCACAAAATGATTTTACAGCAGGCTCCATATCTCCTCAGTGCATAAGAATATTGTCTTTTGTATTCATTTAACACTTTGTAAAGATAAAATCATTAAAAGAATTATTCTTCTACCACCACAGTCAATATCCTAAATTGTGATTATTTATATGAGCAGGTTGAGTTACCATAGTAAGAAAGTTGAAAGAAATGCTTTTATATATAACCAAACCCTTTTGAGCATAATGATATCAATACAGAACCAAACTATTAACACGTACAGAAGAGACCCAATTTCAAATACAGAACTGATTTTAGAATAACCCTATACCTCTCTCAATTTCCCCTTAATACACCCTGAACATCCATGTGTTCTTAAAAGTCATCTCCAACTAGTCCATTAGGTCATGGTACTGAATATCCTTCTGGTATTTACCTGGCCCAGTTATAATGTGACTAGCTTTTTAAATCTGAACAACTTACTATAACTACATCTGTTTGCAACCTGAAAACACTTTACCTATCAATGCTTTACCTGAAAATGGTTCATTATTATTTTCCTGTCATAAATTAAGCTTTGATTTTTAATTTTAAGAGGTTAATATTCTGCAAAAATAATAACTGTGCAAACACAAATTGAACATTGTTTTAAAAATTGCAATATTCTTTGATCCCACATTCAAGATACACAGTTTGCATCAAAACATTCGATATATAGCCAATTCATTGGGCTTCATACTGCTTAACTCCAAATTATTGCTTCTTGGGTAATACAAGTTACTGTGAGCAGATATACCAATACACTTTCATGCTATGAAATTTACCATCATAATGAGATAGAAGTTTCTTGTGAGTGAATGTGCTTGGATGAATTAGGTTTTAGAGGACTTGTTATCCGGTAATCAATCACCAGTGAGCTGGAAATTTACCCATGATGAATCCTCCTAGAGTGAACTACAATAGCACATTATGACATTTACAGAGTAAATTTTCTTCTTTTCAGTTCAATTATTTTCTTTTCATACATGATTAAAATCTGATTTTAGTCAATCCTCTTTTGACAGTGTGTGAAAGAAAGTGTTTGCAATAGCATCTTATTTTAAAGCTATGAGATGCTATTTAACAGTTTCAATTATAAGAGCACTTCTCTGAAGTTGCACCGAAATTTTACAAGGTATCAAACTTTGCTTTTGCACAGGATCTAAAGGTATTTCTGGAACTGTTATGTTCAATAGTTATAAGTTTTAGAAAACTAATTTTTTCCAAATGTTAATTTATTCCTAAATTTTGAGACACAGTATCTGATTTCTTTACAGTAGCGAAATACAAGTTAGACTAACTAAAGTATCTTATTAACTAATAAAGAAACAAGACTTCTTAGTTTATTTTCCTCCACAACTTGAGTGATTCTACCAAACCAACCCAAATTATTACAAGGTTGATTCTACAGCTTCAATCAAGCAGCACTCTCGCCAAATTTCATTATAGAAATAAAAGTAAAGTAGGAACTAAAAAGCAAGTGTCAAGGATGGAATGAGGGCAGGTGAATGTCGTATGCAATCATTATACCATTGAAGTATGAATTCAGAAATTACTGAAGTGTTGATGCTTTGGTTTGGTAAACTCACTGTGATAAACTACGCTTCTCTGCAACAAAACTTAACTCTGCCAGCCATTTATTTGTAAACACCAGCAGCATGGATAACACCTGAGGCTATTTGTGAAGCATTTATTTCTGTATCAAGTCATCCATGTACCTGGTCAGTCCACAAATGCATGCTATTCACTTGTACTCATGAATCTTACTAAAATTAAGATTGGTAAAAAGACATAATCCAGATTTGTTTACGGTTCTTTGTTTTTCTTCTCTTTTTTTTTCTGGTATTCTAGATTATAACAGAAAATTGATTACATATAACATTATTATACACTTTACAAATGTGTTTAAATGTGTTGTAGAATATTACTGAATTAGATTTAGAATGTGAAACTCATTTACTGAGAGTTAACAGTGCATTTATGAAGACATGAATAAGCCAAAATTTACACAAAGGGAGGAAAATGGATCGGGGGAGGTGAACCGATATGGCCACCACTTTCTGGCTAGTAAAATCAACTGCCAAACTTAAGTGGAATGTGTATGTGTTTGAATCCCTTTACTCCTTTAACATGCAAACAGTTTACTCACATTTATATCCAGCATACTTCCACTGCCTTAAAAAATCAATTTTAAGCAAAATAAGAATAACAAACTAATAAAATTTCATATATGCCACTGCTTATACTCAAACAGTATACAAACATAAATGGAAGAAAAAACCAACATTCTTGCCCATACACTGAATTTAAGTGGAAGGCTTTCTTAAAACTCACAATGCCCATATACATTAAAAAAAAAAAATAATAAACCCTACCAGAACACAAGCGAAGTGTAATTTCTTTTCAGGATTTAGTTATTTAATTTTTTCCCCATTTAAGTCACCACACTTTCAAATTGAATAATTGTTTGTATGTGCGATCAATGTTCCTCTTTCTCTCAAGCTATAGGCTGCTCTTTCATAAATTAATGTCAATGAATGGAACAATACTTGTTCAAAATATGCATGTTCGTAACAGATACACTGTTTTGCACTGGGTCATGTGCACTAACGATGGCACTTCTCCCATTATTCAGTCTCTATTGGCTTCCAGATGCTCCTTTAACTTCCAAAAGCAAGCAGAATGCTTCTGCAAAAGCAGGCAGACTTAACCATCCTCCTTAGGTGGCGTAAACCAGCCTGAAATAAGAAATCAGGAAGTGAATTAAATTAACTATAAGTAAACAACAGAATAGCCAACCCATGAAGTTTTACACTGCTGCTTGGTCCTCGTTCATAAACTCCTTCACTAATACCTGCTCTGCCCATGTATGAACATTTGACAATACAGTGCCATTAGTTTAAAAGCCTATTTTCCAAGCCATACCAATGTGGATTATGAAAAGGTTGGCTGAGTACATAGCAACAGATTCTACAGTACTGTTCAGTTGAGAGTGCACAAGTTATGGTGTGATTTAGCACTACAGAACAGCTTTCATTTGTTGCAACTTAAAAAACTCAAACTGTATGCTCTGTCACACAAAATTTCAGTAATGTGTCCCTGAAACTAATCGTTAAACAGATAACAATTCATAAAATAGTGAACAAATTAAAAAACATGGTATCAATATTTTAAAAAAAATCTGATGTGTTACACTCACATGACTTTCTCTACTCTTGTATACAAACTATTTTTACAAACGCTTATTCTCCATATGCTTCATGTTAATCGAGATATCGAGATGTTAATCTTATTGCTAATTTTCTTGTAGATGCAAGGGGAATTGGTAGGCTTTAAGCGATAGTCAAATATTTTAAGAGCTGGTTGCTACATGGAGTATTCCATTCTCTTTGCATTACCAGGATAAAAAGAATGAATAACGAATTCCCATTTGAGAAAAAGTATAAGTATTGGAAAATTTAAGGGAATAACAAGCAATATCTCGAAAATGGTTCACTCAACAAAAAACAAACGTATATGACATAAGTTGTGTATTTTAACGTGATCTAAATTTTTTGTGTAGTAAAATTTTGTCTATCTTTTATGATTTACCAGTTATGCAAAAGTTGTTCACAATGGAGAATAGTTTTGGAGACATTCCCAGAAAATTCAAGATACATTTTATTTGTCATGAAAGTATCTTAAATCTATGATACTTTAATCAAAATCGTTAGAGCCGTTTTTGAGTAAATTAACATTTTCGAAAAATGTTCCATGTAAAGGGTAATCTGGGTGGGGGGATTTTCTTGAAAACCTTCGTGTCGCATCTCTGGAAGATACTGAACCTAAATACCAAGTTTGATGCTTATCCGACTGTTCGTTTCCGAGTTATGCTGTTCACAGACAGACATGTTTCCAAAAATGTTTTTTTCGGATTCAGGGGGTCTCAAAACATGTATTTCCGGTGAAATCTCGGTATCAAATTTTTGGATGGAATACAATACTTCCCCTACTTACTATACGTAGTAGAGAAAGTTTATAAAAAAAGAGAGAGAGAGCACTTCATGCTTTAACAGAGGAGAGGGTTGATTATATTGATTCTCAATGGCAGATTTCATCACAGAATTCTAAAAGCAGCACGCTTGTAGGAGTCAGCTACAGATTCTAGAAGCTGACAAAAGTACTGGATGATGATCAGTGTAAACTCAAAACTTTAATTCACAAAACAATCATTAGTACAATAAGTTAGCCTTATCCATCAATTCAATTTATCTTGGTGCACTGGAATGTGTGCACACCAGTCTGATTATGTGAAGACCTGCTTTTGCAGGTAAGTGGTGCCACAAAATGTGTACTCTTTGTTTAAAGGCACTGCATACAATCTGGATATTTGAGAATTAGAACAGTAATGTTTAAATGGAAGGAGGAAATTAAAAATTCAAATTTTATATATAATTTTCTGACTAATCTCACAGCATGGATGCTAATTTATTACCTTGATGTTATACATATGCCACTTATGGCCTGAAAGATGATCCAGAGATTGTCAATCCCAGTTATAATCTGCAATTTCTCTATTCACTTTTTTCAAAACTGAAGTTGTTTAAACGAGATGAACCATGAATAGATACTTTAACTTTCATGTTATTAATTTTGTTTTACTGAATATTAATAAGCAGGCACAGAATTTCTTGTTCATGGCTTAACATAATAACTAGTGATAGGATGATGCCAATATTTCTCGATATCAATACTGATTTTTGAGCACCAATACTTGATACTCGCTTTGTAAAAACTTTAATAGTGATAGCTTGTTCATGAATTTATGTCCTTATTAGTAGTTTTCTGTGCATAAACGCATGTAACCAATTTTATATTGTATGCTAATTCCGAAATTGTTCCTTATATTTTATGCTGAAAACTTTCTTTTAAAGGATTTTCTACCCTTAGAAAAACAAATACTGCAATTCTTTATTCTGTAATCTTGAAAATATAAACTCATACATATATTTCATGAACCTCAAACAACTAATAACAAATATTTCCATGCACTGTATTCTCATGTCTTAAGCTACTTGCACACGATCAAATTTTTGTCAAATTCAATACATTGCAAGACCTTTCAAGAGTTGTAACAGCTTCACAACTTTTCTTGTCAAATTGATTCCAATACTTTTGTCTTTGAAAGTCTTGAAAGCAAATAAGGACATGCTTTAAACGATCAAATATTTGACAAAGATTTGATGGCTTTAGGCAATGAAATGTGAGTATTTACAGTGCGTCACGAAATCTGCAACATGGCGGAAAGCGAAAAGTAGGTTTGGGAAGTGATGATGATGATGATGAGATGGGGCTTAAGGGCGCTCAACTGCTATGGTTATTAACGCCCTTACATGTATAAAATATAAAATTGAAAAGTCAAAAAACTAAAAATACCACACACAAACCCGCTTGATCAAAAGCACTAAAAAAACACAACACACCAAAGACTAAAATCTACACACTAAAATCATGGGCACTAAAAGAATAAAACAACGTGTCAAGAACTGTAGAATGCAAGGGACATGAGCGCTTTATGTCGGTCGGGGAGAAGAGCCCCATTAAAACTGACAATATAAAATCTCAAAGCTAAAAGACGCTCAGCGCATCAAATGCGCTGATTAAAACCAATGTCACTTATAAAACGTAAAAGACATTCTACAGCATGCGCATCGTCTGCCAAAACGTTGGCTATGCCAAAGGTTTGGGAAAGAAAAGTATGCGAAATGATTAGGTTATACATAAGCTGGTCATGTGCATATGTCTAGGACTCCGTGGATTACCACAAGATGAAGCAGATGAAGGCATATGAAGAAATAATTGCCAGGTAGATTTCCAAACTAAGTATACATTAATGCAATGCTACATAACGTGGTTAACCTATATATTATTTTCATTGTATTCCATAATTGTATTGTGATTTCATTGGATATAATACGTGAAAGTGCTACATAATATTAGTAAAGAACAGTATGTCATTGCAAATTGTTATACCGTGACGCAAATAGTAAATTGCTTTGTGCGTGATAAATTAATTATCAATGTGTTCTGAAGGGTTTCAGTTTGAAAAACGACAACTTGTAAATACACGTTTATGACATTGTCAAGTATTGTGAAATCTTGTCACATATTGAAAAATGTGTTTCTGCTGGATTCACAGATTTTGGTTACCGGAGAAGGTAAATGTAATTGCAGAGAGTGAGTCACCAAGCCAGGCTATTGCAGAATTGTAATTTAGTGTGTCAGCTAATCAGCTTCATTCACAACTCAGTTAACGCTGCATGTTACACGAGTACCTCTACTCTTTCTCCCATTGTTTTGCATGTTTTTATTTTAGATTCAGGAGTCTATGGAACGGCGCATTCATTCACACAGAAAATGCAGTCAAGGTCTATCAAGAGTCCAGCAACTCTTTGGGGACACATGCAAGGAAATAACGTTAAGTCTCAACTTTTTTCATTCCTTATCTAGCATAAAGTTAAATGTAACAACTTTCAATAATGCAAAACTTCGACTTTTAAAAGTATTGAACATTTATCTCAAAGTATTAGACATACTTCAATACCACCAATTATCAACGGTACCAAGTTCCCATCCCTAATAATAATAATAATAATAATAATAATAATAATAATAATAATAATAATAATAATAATAATAATAATAATAATGTTTTTTCACACTCTTGAGCCTCCATTTAGTGTATTCTTTCTCAGGGATTCCTTTTCTAGTTGACATACTAATTTAGTACTTTATAATTCATTTCATTTTTCCCCCCTCTTAAATGCTCTCTTCAAACTGTTAATAGATTCCTGTGCAGCCCATTGCATGGTTACTAATATACTAATATATGATGATCTTTGAAATTACTTTAATTTTATTTTTCTATTTAATCAAGTTAAAATTATGTAAATGATAATTCGATAAAGAAAGCTGTGTGGCTTAAATGTTGAAATTACCAAGGTATGATTTAAAGGTATGTTATCTCCATATTCATCCTGTATCTGACTGAAGAGTCAGCATTTATATCACAGGTCCACTCATGTATTGTATCTTCTTACAGTGGAGCAATCAATCTTTTCATGTGAAGGTAATTCATCAAAATTGAAGACCAAGTTCTTGTGCTTAGCAATGAAAATATTTTCTCAGAATATCAATTTATGCATTTTGGCAATGATTTGCAACTACTTTTCCTATCTGTTTGTTTTTAATTTCGTTGATAGGTTCCTTGGTTTTATGTTTGTTTTGTCCACATAGTTTGCTATTCTTTTGCTTGATTTTAAGCATTAATGATTTTTTCAGAGCTGGAATTTTATCTGCTGGAAAAAGTTGGTAACTCACATATTCCTTATGTGCATTTAAGTACACTTTACTCTACACTATATTGCATGATGTACATGCAATATGCTATTTAACAGTTCAATAATGTTATGATATTTTTAATGAAAGGTATCTTCCCTTCCTGGTCCCTAATGTGTAAATACCTCATTTGCAAAAAAAAAAAAATATTGTGCTTACCAAATGTTTCCGCAGGCAATGACATATACACACACATATTAACTTTATGAAAATATTTTCCCTTTACTTTATTCTCTGTTACATACTTACCTTCAACAATGCAGGCTTGGTCACATTTTTATGCCCTTGTTTATGATATGCACTTTTTGATACCAATTCTACTAAATGTAACATTGTGAAATAAACTTTTTATATAGAACAAAGGAATAATTAATTAAACTGAGTTTTATTTATGGACGCTCTTTAACTGCTGTGGTCCTTAGCGTCCCATTCTACATTGGGCATGAAAGACCGGTAATTTTGCTCAGAGGCCTCTTTATCAGGCTTGAGGTTCTTTTACGTTCCGCAAATCTATGACACGGGACCACCGGCCTTACTTCCCTTCCGAAGGAAGCCATGCTAAGGATTTTACGCCCGATAAAATCCATCACCCTCTGCCGGGTTTGAACCCGCAACCTCGGTAACTAGAGGTTAGCATGGTAACCACTAACTACACCACGGAGGACAAGGAAGGAACACTGAAAGGTGGTAAATAAATTCTATAGAAAAAGCTATAAAACTGTAACTCTCAGCAGCTTAAAATCACAAATACTTTCTCATAGTGGCAAATAAGAAACACCATAAAACATATATAACACACTTTTTGGTTTCTAGAGTCATGACAGCAGAAGTAGTTGAAAACATCTTAAGTGGAGGGTATAATATCACCAATGAGCATAAACGAGTCAGTTAGGGGTGGAAGGGGTAGAACCAGAGAGCAGAGCAATGGGGTCACTGGTAAACTGCCAATTATGCATCATTAGTCACTGCAGTCATGTCACATCACAAGTTGCACGGAGGTTAAATTCAGGGAAGTGTCACATTGTTCTGAATGCATATGAAAATACTTTTACACATAGCAGTAAAACAAAAATCTGATGTGTTACACTCATATGACTTTCTCTACTCTTGTACAAACTATTTTTACAAACGCTTATTCTCCATATGCTTCATGTTAATCGAGATAAACATTTGCAGACTCTATCTTATTGCTAAGTTTCTTGTAGATGTAAGGGGAATATATATTTGCAAGGGCAGTATAGAAATACAGTAGCCTTTAAGCATATTGATGCAGTAATTTGTATCACAAATTACTTAAATGTAAATAATGATTGTAATATGAATATGCATTTTTATGTGACATTGATTTGAGATGTTTGTTGATTGTAATTATTGTTGGGATGTAAGATTATACTGCCTTACTGAAACTGACAATAATAGCGTGCAATAATGCAGCGAGGGGGTGAGCTGTTTATCATTATTGGAAACGAGGAAGTTATGTAATATTGGCGCGTTTTTCTTAGAATCTTCTGGAACGTTTCCCTAGAGCTTATGTATTCATAATTTTCATTGGATATAAAAATAGACGCTAATGTTGGCGCGTTTTATTAGCCAATTGCAGTTCAGTTATAATCTTTAGGCATATCTGGGTGTATGTGTATAAATAGAAGCTAGATTAGAGGTAAAGTCCTTCGGTCCGTCAGTTCATCAAAATTCTTTGTACACTACACGTCGCATTCCCGTCAGTTCATCGAAAATATTTGTAAAGTACACGTCGCCTTCAGTCAGTTAGTTCGTCGAAAGTATTTGTACGGCACACGTCGGATATCAATTTGCAGGTTACGCGTAACAGAGTTATGAAAAATCTCAAGTGTGATAAAGTTGATTATACAAAAAGTTGAAGTACGCGAATTAAGAAATATCAGTGATGAAGTTATTACAACAGTTTCAGTTTGGCGAGTGTCAAGATCAATGTGTAAATGTGATAGTAAATGTGTTCGACAATAAAAGTGTAAAACAAATTTCTTCATCAGTGTTATTGTTTGGATAAAAGATTCCTTTCCGTTTACACAACCTGTATAAAGAGAAGTGCTCGACCCAAAAGCTAGCCGGAGGACAAAGAACCAAAAATTAAATAAAATAACTAGCAATTTTTTTTTAAACAAAAAAAATAATACTGCCGCAAATTGCTAACACCAGATGGAGCTAACAAGCCTAACAAATGAATCACGTCACAAGATGGCTTCAACGCGTGAAGTAAAAACAAATACACAAACATTATAAGTAATACACCCGCAATATACATCTCTCTTAATAGCTGGTTGTTAGGTGCAGCACCATTCTCTTTGCCACAGATTAATACTCTTTGCATATACAAGACAAAAAAATGAATAATGAATTCCCATTTGAGAAAATAAGTATTGAAAAATTTAAGGGAATAACAAGCAATATCTCGAAAATGGTTCACTCAACAAAAAAATTGTATATGACATAAATTGTGTATTTTAACGCGATCTACATTTTTTGTGTAGTAAAAGTTTGTCTATCTCTTATGGTTTACCAGTTATGCAAAAGTCGTTCAAAATGAAGAATACTTTTGGAGACATTCCCAGAAAATTCAAGATATACATTTTATTTGTCATGAAAATATCTTAAACATATGATATTTTAATCAAAATTGTTAGCCATTTTTGAGAAAATTAAAATTTTCGAAAAATGTTCCATGTAAAGGGTAATCTGGGGTGGGGGGGATTCTCTCTCTCTCTCCCTCCCTACCTCTCTCTCTCACGCACATGCGTGCACGGACATGTTTCCAAAAATGCTTTTTTTTTGGATTCAGGTGTCTCAAAACATATATTGCGGTGAAATCTCGGTAACGAATTTTTGGGTGGAATACAATGCTTCCCCTACTTACTATAGGTAGTAGAGAAGGTAAAAACAAATTGTACTGCAGAGACTCTAGAATTGGGAGAGCCACAGCATATTGTACATGAACAGTCTGGAGATGTGTGGGATATCTCTACTGAAAATGTTCGGGCAAGAAGTACTCGAATTGTGCTGCATGATTTGCTGAATACAATTGATTTGCACAAGTATTGCAATAATTCTTTACAAAAGCATACATTTTGGAGCATCAAACATAAGACAAGCTACTCTTGCTATCCATTTATCATCTTTATATCATGCTTATTTGACTTAAAAATTTTATGTTATTATGTTATATTTATAGTTACTATTTATTATTAATTATTATTATTATTATTATTATTATTATTATTATTATTATTATTATTATTATTATTTGTTCCCCCATTATAAGAAATTTTACAACTTACTGAAGCAGATCTTTTTTATGAAAGAGTAAATTTTGGAGAATGGAACCCAGGATCAGACTACCCCTCTCATCCAATTATAATTATTATCATCATCCCCATCCCACTGTAAGAAATTTGACAACTTATTAGGGCAGTTCTCTTTACAAAGTGTAAATTTTGGAGAATTGAACCCAGCATAGGCTATTAACTTCTTGTTGTCATTGTAAGAATTTTAAAAATTGTGGCAAACTTCTTTACAAAAATGTAAATGTTGGAGAGTCAAATCAAGAACAGACTATTCCTAGCAATTTACCACCACCATTATTGTTGTTTGGTATGAAGTGTATAACCCATTATGGCAAGTACTTTTCAAGAGCATATTTTTGGAGTATAAACGAAAGGAAAACAAAGATTAGCCAGTAAATATTTCTGTATTACTGGGGAATGGCCACTTGCTATTAATACTTTAGCCTAGTTGGGCACTTGTTCTAGCTGCAACTCTAATGATGAAGTGAAAGAGGCATATGGAAGGGAGTAGCAGTTTAGCTTTAACAACCCCTGCCTTCATGATGCATCAAAGATAGCGGAAACAAGGATAGGTGACAATTGCTCCTTATTCCTCTTAGTGTTCTGGCTTTGTTTCTTGAGTGCTTAGCACTCTCCGTAAGGTACTTAATACAAACACCAATCAGAGCAAATATTACTAAATGTGGATGTCATTATTTTGCTTCTCAAGTCAAATATATAAATAATCACTCCAAATTCCTACTGGTACACTAATGCTAAGAGGTGGTCCCTTTGGAACTGAGAATAGCTACTACATAAGTGGCATTATCTCATCCAAAAAAATTTAAACAAATCAACAAATACAAACAAGTGTATCATTCTGTCAAAGTAGTAATGACACTTGACTGCAGTTCCTTTAGTTAGCTGCTAAATGTAAACATCAAACTATCCACACTATATGCATAGGATGGTTTGAAAATATAGGAGTTTTTCTAGCACTGCATGCATTGTCAGATTTAAGCTTATGATGCGCTACTAGCTATTTTAGACCTCCCATTGCTGCAAAAGGACTGCAGGTGCATGCCCTGTCCACTTCTATTAGCACATAATGGAAATTTGTCCCATGGACAGTCAAGACTTGGATATGCAGATTCTCTGCATATGTAATGTGATTAATAGGATGCAGTTGCATTTAATATAAGAATATGTTTTCTGATGCTGTAAACTGTACTAATGTGTAAAAGCAAATGCATAACTTATGGATACCAATTAATCAAGTGGCACTGCATCCATCAAACCCAGATTTTGGTGTTCACATGATATGAACTGAGTTTAAACATCAATTCTAATATTGAATATGCACTTCCTGATACAGCAGAATTAAAAATTCAACTGGTATTTTGTGCAAAGTACTGCATTTTCTTTATTTTTTTTAAAAAAACTGCACAAAAATATATATTCACAAAATTTTAAGATCCCTACGAATAATAGTACTGGTGTCTGGGGAAGGGGTATAAGGTCAAAAATTGCATTTTAAAGATATTATGTGGATCAAGCCAAATAAAGCCTGATCTTGCTTGTGGACAGCTTTCAACTATCTTCATAAGAGTTAACCTAAACCTGATGCCAATAAAGTTCCTGAAATGTGAAACAGTAATTTGTGAGCATTGTCTGAATTTTTTTTGGTGGGGGGGGGGGCTTACTGAAAATTTTGAACTTACAGTCCTTTCCTCCAACACCAGCAAATTATTAAGATACACACTGCCAGCCAAACATTTCCAGACACTCAGAGTAGTAAGTGTAATACAGAGGTAATTTAAAGCAACTATTAGGATAATAAACAAAGAAGTAATAATCTTGACATTGTCTCAAAGTTTAATGGATAATCATTAGTTTCATTACATTTTTATTTTGTTCAAACGGTTTATTTACTCTCAGAAATAAATGACCAAGCTACGTCTTTCTTTCTGGCATGAGCCATTTCCTAGATAAGCGTTATTAACTGTTTGAATTTTGTAATGCTATGTAATTTGTTAAAGGTGATGTTATTTCGCTGTATTTTTGTTCTGTAAGTTTAACACCTAAATAACAGAGCTGCGCATTTCTGATTTTCTCACATCAAAATTTGTAATTATATTATATACTAACATAGATGTTTCTCTCTGAAAATAGTAGCAGATTTTTTAAGTTAATTGTAACTGATGGCTCTTGTGGACTAATTTTGCTCCTTCTCAGCCATACATATACTGTAAGTAATTTGGTACGAGACAAACTGCTCTCTGCCATTAAGACAGCCTATATTTCACGGTCAGAAATATACTGTTGGTGGAGTATGGCTAGACACACTGGATGCTGTCCTTGCCTGTGGAATAAGATGAGATGGGCCCAGTTTAAATAATCAGTGGTATACATAACTGGATGCGGATACTGAACTGCATTACTTTCATTGAGTGCCCAGAAACTTTTGACTGGCAGTGTATGTATATTTATTTATTCATTTTTTACTACTTACCATTTTTTTCATGAATCTGGACTAACGATTTGAAGGACTGTTGTGCTCTGGCTAGGCTGTACTGACCCTAATAAATGAACAAAGAATTCAATACAATTACTTATAAAGTGGTAATATTTCTCATATAAAAGAATACAAAAATATCATGATCTCTCTCGTGTTGCTTAGGTGTTTCTTTTCTTGGGGAGGGGTATGAAAAATAAAATATGGGAGAGAAATTAAAAAAAAAAACAGGTTCATGCATATACTATATACATTTTGTAACAAATATAATAAATGAAGAGTACAAAGAAACTCTAATTTCGAAAGTGCTCAAAATAGTTTTTCTTTCTTACAACAAAAGAGTTTTCTTCTAACAAAAGAATTAATCTGTTTTGAAACATCCAAGTGCCTTTTATAATATTTTTAAGATATTTTATGAGGGCAATTAAGACCAAACTGTTATATAAAAAGCAGATCCCATAAATTTGGTTTCTACTGCACTGTTGTTTAAAATTCTTATAAAATATACCTAAAACTGTGGATTTACTGAACCTTAACATTTAAGCACCATTGTGACCAAAATGTTGTACCCAAGTGTCAACCTTAATGATGCACAGGTGATCCAACTGCAAAAATCAAGCAAGCCTATGCCTTGTACACTATATAAAAATCACAATTTCAATGTAATTACTTTTATTAACTTATTTTCTGCAACTGAGGCAATGTAGGTCTGCAAATCAGCCATAGTTTCAGTCTTTCTAAATTACACTCTACAAGCATTTCCCTCATGTATTACTGCATTGCAGGCTTCCTTCACCTAAAAAGGTGATGCTAGTTCAACCAGAGATGTACAGAAGTAACTCTGCAACTTTCTAAATTATATAAACAAATATTGCTTGCTAGCAAATGGTCCTCTAAAGCTATCTCCACAATTAGTTTACCAAAACCCACCATCTGAAGACTAGGGATTATACCATTTACAACTTGCACAACATTATGCATACCTAGATCAAAACTCAAAGCTTGCAAATCACTTCTGCCACCACTGCTTTAATCTGGATGTTTCAGTATAGATGATTTTTGGGTGCGCATATATATAGCTTTTTACATTAATTTAGTTTAAAGGTAATTACAACAGAACTCCAATTATTTGGGCTAACTAAAGTTGGAATGATCCTGACATGTGGAATCCATAGCTGGTTCAGAGATAACAATCAGGTGTTACATTAACATATATTCTCTAGTGACTATTGTTTACTTTTACCTCTCTTCTAACAACTATTCTTCATAAACTTATTTACTATCTACTTCATGTTAATTGAGATAAACATTTATAAAAATGGTTTCATTACATATTTTGTTATGGGTTCAAAGAGGATGCACAGACTGAAGCGATAGTCAAATATTTAAAAAGCAAGTCGCTATGTGCTGGCTTTGAAATTCCATACTCTTTGCACATCATCAGAAACAAAAGAACGGTGACATAGCACTTAAAAAATGTATGATAAGTACTGGAGAATTAACCAATAGTTAATGTCACCAAAAAATGCATTTGATATAAATTGTATATGTCAATGAGATAGTTATACAAAATTCATTAAGAATGAAAAGCAACTTCACTGGTTATTCACAGAAAATTTGAAATATACATTTGATTAGTCGTGCACCGTTTCCAATGTGCTATTGCAATCAAAATTGTAAAGGAAAATTTAAGAAAAATATAAAAAATAATGAAGAAAAATTTTCCACATAAGCCATTTTAGTTTGTTAGTACCAAAAGGTTTGCTTAAGCAGAACTGCAAAGGGGACTCCATACCAACAGAGATGGCTAAATGAAAGACAATGCTTGAAAATGAACACTACTACTATTACTGGTCCCACAGCTCCTTAGTTAGAGAAACTGCCTGCTATATGAAGTGTTCCGGGTTCAATTCCCAGCTGGGCTCCAGAAAGTTGTTTCTAAACAAAAATATCTCAGGGTGGTGGTGCGTGTGCGCGTGTGTGCGTGTGTGTGGGGGGGGTTTAGTTATTTAATAACCAATTCGGCCATGGACAAGAATCCAGGATTGTCACTTGACAAAAACCTGAGCACACATGTTAAGCCATTTAGTTCTATGATAGTTAATCTACACTCAGTACAACTATATGGTACCAATTGGTGCCGCAAAGTTAACAAGATGAAATAAAATTACATTATTATTATATTTATGTACCTTTAAAGGTGTATTAGAATTAAATTATTTTCTATTAGTGCATTATTCATAATAAGCATGTGAAAAAACATGCCCGCCTTGGGGGACGAATCGATGTAAGGGCATCTCAGAACCATTTTCTATCTGTAATGATCCATCATTTATCATCTCTGTATGTAAAAAAAATAATAAATAAATAAAAAATTTGCAGAAGACAGATGCTGTGTCTGAAAATGTTCAGAACACATCCTTCAAGCCTCAGCTACATTTTGACGCATCTCCGCACACATCGTAACCATATACGTGTGTTCGTTATTGGTGAACATTACCTTTTTGTCTGAATGAACCTGTCTCAAACTGCAAGCAGGTGACCATGTGATGCTTATCAATACAAACTACCAAGTAAACACTTGCAGACAGCAGCACTACCTCACTGTCCCTTAGAACATCAGTGATGCAACAACTTCTTTTGCACCTGTGTGTACAGGAAACATAAAACTGCAAAGGACGGCTTGTGTGTGTGTTCGCGCATGTGTATCCCATGTTCGGTATATGAACTAAACACCAAGTTCGGCATACATCCCATTTTTTTAATTATGCTGTTTTCTTCCTCTCTTGCTCGCATTTCCAGAATGTTTCTTTTTTTATTCAGTTCAAAATATTTATTTCTGGCGAAATCCCAATGGAATTTTTGGACAGAATACCTCAACTACCACAGATAAGTGGTAGACAGTAGATTAGGATATTGCATGTATTAAAAGAGCAAAAGCTACAAACAGGACCTGACATTCAAAAGTTATAAAGTACTCTTCATACTGCACTGCAGAACAGAACTAAGTATGTATATGTGCACACAAAACAGAGTACCTTCTTTTGGAATAAACACAAATATTTTGTATCACTGAATTAAAAGAGAGAGTGTGTGCGCGCGTGCAGGTGTTTGCACATGTGTATGTGTGCGCGCACGTGTGCGATGTTTTTAATCTTGGAAATTACTCAACTGATTTTTATAATTCTTTCAGCATTGAAAAGCACTGTTGTTCTCAATGTACATGGGTTTTAAGAGATGTTTTTACTTCAATTCCTAAATGCTTAAGAGACTGAAAAGGATTTAAAGCACCTAGATATTAGAATACAAACATGTTGGAATCATAAATGAACATGTTTGCAAAGGTGGCTTTTTCATTGAGAGTAGAACACACTTGTTTTTTGTGTATATATTATCTTTTTTTTCATTCCAAGCATACAATATTACATAGCTGGTTATAATTTAATAACTAAGAAAACAGTAGCCCAGGAAAATAAGAAAATCAGATATGCTTATAATGCTTATACCAAAACCATTTAATAATCCCTTATATAAAAACGTTTTACTGCATATCCTCTGTATGTTGCAATAAATTTCATTATCTGAGTATGATAAATAATTACACATAGAGAGAAAATTTAATCCAGTGCAACATTAGAAATTAGTCTGCTGCAATTTTATAATTAGCAGCAAAGAAAATTCTTCTTCTCATGGCTACAGACTATGTGTAGTTTTCAAAAAATTTTTGACTTCATGGGCAGGAAGTGGAGAATCTTTATATTCAGCAGTTGCACCCCTATTTCATCAAATACTGATGTTAGAGGTTTCTACATTATTATGAAAACTGTGTAGCCTTTGTTACTAGATAACTAAAGAACCGAAGAGAAGATAAAATAGTTATAATTTCCTTTAGTATGTGTTTGTCTAAAAATTACTAAACTATTCCAATGATTGTTTCACTGCTAAGAGATATGTACTTACAATTTCTTTTCCAGAAATTGGAATACTATTAGAGAAGTTAAGGAAATCAGAGATATGTCCACCAGAATTTCAACCCATTTCCATGAATAGTAGACATTTTTCATCCATAATTTTGAATATCATGGGCTTTACAAAGTTATAATTACTATGAGCAAAGTCTATAAAAGTCTTCTAGATCAGATACAACATTCAACCTGGGATACGCAAAGACTTCTTAGGGGGTACGTGTAATATGTTTCCTGAATGATCACAAACAACAAAAAATATATAAGCCAGAGAGATTTGAAATGCCCTCTGTCCAAGAATCCATTTTGCTTACTCTACCGCGTTACCCAGCAATGATAACTTAACAGCTGCGCTTGCTAATAATTTGTATTGTTTGTTTCAAATGCCGACAATAATAACAGTGTCTGCGAACGTACATTACCGATAGTTCAGTACTCAGTATTTTTTCGTGACTATTATGTGCTGGTTCATTTTCTTTATTCAAAGTTGTGAACTGATTTTCAGTTTATCAGCGTTGAATTTCTTTTTATTGTTGTGGTAGTGGACTACATATTTTAAGTTTTGTTTTAAGATGGATAAATTCGTTATAAGAGGAAAACGTAAAATTAATTAAACAAGTGATAGTAGCAACCACCGCCATTGAAAAGTGCAATAACCATGTTCCACCATGGGGCATCCATGAAAATAGTGTTGAAGTTGATCTACAAGGTAGTCGATAAAACCTGAGAAATGTGAAATACAGATATTACAGTGAACCTTACATTAAATATGAATTTGTATCAAATATGTGTGATCCACCTCTTCCCCTCTGCATTATTTGCAACCAAACTTTGTCGAATAATTCTATGAAACCATCCCTACTTCACAGACACTTGGTAACCAGTCATGGCAATTATAAAGACAAGTCAGTCAAATTTTCCAGGTGCAGAGCACAAAATGTAGTAAAAATTCAAACATAACACACATTTTACAAAATCAACTACGGTGACATTGGAGACATATGAGTTAGCATTGCTAGTTGCAAAAAATAAATCAGCTTATACCACATTTGAATCTCTTATTATTCCTGGTTCTTTGATTACAGCAGATAAAATGTTACACGAAGATTCTGCTAAAGTAATCAAAACAATTCCAAATTCTGATACAAGCGTAGGACTTAGAATTCATGATATGGCACAAGATATTGTTGACCAAATAGTAGAAAATATTAAAATGGACAAAAGATTTGCAATTCAAATCGATGAATCGGTGGGTGTGTCTGATGATGCTGAGCTACTTATACATGTTCGGTGTTTTGACATTAAAAGAGGTGCTACTGATGATGAAATTCTAGGATGTAAACAACTACCAGAACACACAATGGGAGAGGATATTTTTAAAATTTGATAATTTTATAGGATTAAAACTAAATTTGTTATGGGACTAGTGTGTAAGTTTGTCTATAGATGGTGTTGCTTCATTGACAGGTTAAAAAAAAGCAGTCTTATTGCTTGTATTCGTGGAATTAACCCCAAAATAGTTTGTCAACATTGCATTATACACGGAGAAAGTTTGGTAGTGAAAAAAATAACTCCTGATTTACACGAAAGATTGAACATTGCTATAAAAGTAGTCAATTTAATAAAGTTACGTGCACTGAACTTCCATCTTTTCAAACAAAATGTGTGAGGAGATGTGAGCTACACACACTCAATTGTTTCTCTAAACTGAGGTGCACTGGTTTCACGAGGACACATATTGACTCGTCTTTTTGAACTGAAAGTTGAGGTAAATTGCTTACAAAATCGAAATCTGATCTGATGAAGCATTTTGAAGATGAAGAGTGGATTAGCTTATTTGACGGATATATATTTAACAAATTTAATGCGCTCAATCTTCAATTCTAAGGTTTTGACAGAAATATCTTTAAAGCTCGTGAGAAAGTAAAGGGGTTTTATAAGAAAGTTTTATTTTGTATTGATTGCATTAATAAACAGAATATTGCAGTTTTTCCAACTCTGTTGGAACATAGTGGACAAAATGAAGCTAGTATTGCTGATGCACTTTTGGAAATAATCAAAGTCCACCTACAAAATCTCAGGTTATGGTTTTTAAAACTCTTTCCAGAAATTGAGAAAGATGATAATACACAGGAACGGATTACAAATCCGTTTTGCATCACCGCCATCAATTCCTCTGATCTTCCCATAAAATTAAAAGAAAATCTTTTGGAAATGTCCATTGACAGTTCACTGAAAATAAAAATTGAAAACATGTCAATTTGTAATTTCTGGTGTTATGCATGCAAAGAGTACACTGAACTTAACACTGCCATTAACACCTTCTTCCATTCCCCCTCTACTTATCTGATTGAGCAGGGTTTCTCTGTACTAGACAGCAATAAAAATGAAACAAAGAAATCGCTTGAAACCAGAATCATCATTGATACTCGCACTAACGAAGATTCAGCCATGAACAGAGGAGCTTATGTCCAGAAAACAAGCTCAGCTATCTCATTAACACATCAGAAACATATAACATTTCATGTAACTTTTTTGTGTGCGCGCTATCTGTAACGTAGTTCTTGTATTTCTTTTATGCATTTATATTTTATAGCATAATCCCTCCTTTTTGTAGTATTTAGTTATAAATTTTATAATATATTTTAGATATGGTTACGTATAATTTGAATTAAGAATAACTCTAGGAGTCTAGGGATACCAGGGGTACAGGCTAGAATGGAAAATTGTCTTTGGGGGGTATGCAGAGAAAAAAGGTTGAATAGGCTCTAGATTACTGTACAATCATTTCATAAGTAGTATGGGAGAGGGGAAGGCAAATAAAATTGAAGTGTCCTTCAAAATTAAGAGAGAATGGGTAGGTGCGCACACGCTTTGAAAAGATTTATAGGTGCTTTTCTTCTGTATTGCATCGCATGCATGTAAGAAAAATATTTTAGAAAAAAAGAAAGGTGTTTGACAACCACACACCTTCTATGTAGGAGGTAAGAAAATCCATGCCTAAAGGGTACAATCAGGCTGCCAGGCAATGTATCCAAGGTGATTCCAATAACATTGGGAATGATAAATAAACTTTTGGTATTAATTCCAAAATAACTTTTCTTTCTTTTTTTTAATGCAGTGATATGTTTAATGAAAGCAACTGAAAACAAATGAAAGAACAATGAAAAATGATTTAACTTCAAAATGTACTTATATGCACATGAAGAAAAAGCTACAGAGGTACAGTAGCTCTTAACTGTTATACACACAACAAAATTAAAAATTCATACATTTCTACCGGAGCATTCAATAAAAACAATACAAGTGAATATTTTAACAATTGAAAACATACAGCAAACTAAAATAAATAGTTCATTTAAGCATTTACTAGGAGAGAATAAGAACTTAAATCTTATTAAGCATAAAATAAAGGAAAATACAGTACTTGTAATACTGTCCATAGCATCTGAAAAAATCAAAACTGGATTACGTGCCAGGTCATAAGTGTCTTTAAAGCTTAGTTGCAACTAATAAAAATCACAATTTATACAAAACAAAAAAATTGGTAGTTTTAATTCAAAAAGATCATTACATGTATATACAGAGATTAAAAGGACATGGGAAAGAGAAAACTATGTTGATGTTTGTAATAAAATAGCAAGAGAGGGCTTTGCATGGGCTAGGTCAGGGATGGTGAGGTTAAAAGGCACAGGAGAAGGAGAAAATGAAGGCAAATGCCCATTATGTAATAGCAAATTTAAATAAATTACTGGCATTTAATGTTAGAATGTAAAGGAACAATGAATATGAGGAAAAAATTACAAAGAAACAATTGGTCTAGATTACCAAATGAAATTATAGGTAAAAGGTTAAGAGTTAAATCCAAGGAAAGTTTATTTGAAATAGGAAAATATTTAGGTGTAGTGAGAAATAAATGGTTGAAAAGAATTAAAAATAGGGAATAGAAAGAAAATGTAGATTGTTGAATCATAAATTAAATAGGACCCAATGACTCAACAACCATGGTGTTGGATGTTTGCGGGCCCTTAGTAATGCAGCAACTTAGTGAAAATGATATGTAAAGGGTAATGTATAGAGATAAAATTATGTATTATAGAACTTATACGAGAATTAATTTATGTAACTAACAAAGTAAAATAAAATATCTACAAAACAAAAATGCTAAATTGTGATAAAATAAGGTACTAAGAAAGAAACTGCAAATAACAAACAGTCAAGGCTATTCTATTATAAACTTCAAAAAGACCTGCCTAATTTGTATGGTATTTGAAACATAATTTCTAAGAAAAGCACACTTTTTTCTCTTCTCCCTGTTGCAGCAAGTGTTCATAATATAAAATAATGCAAAATTAAATTTGCTTTAAAAAAAAGTTTTTCATTACACTTTTACAATAATAAGATCTATTCCTTCCTTTGCATATAAAACTATGGATAACAAAACAATTTGTTAAAAGTACAGAAAAGAAGGACTTCTGTTTCAAGATTCAAGCTGCATATTTTCAGTAATATCTTAAGCTACTATAAAATAAGGGATATTCAAAGGCCTCAGATAAAACTGCTTAGAAATGATAATGCATTTTTGGGCACTATGCACTGTAAAGGACTTCTAACAGTGTGTTGTGAAGTGGTCAATTAATTTAATGTAAAAGACCCACAGTATGAAGATATTTTGAGAAATATAGTGCCCCAGTTAACTTCTCTGCAACAGTCTTCATGCTGGAGAGGGCACTAGCAGTTATTTGGTAGCACAAACTGCAAAACAAATTTATTTGTTCATGTGATATAGCAACACCTACACAGATTTTCTGCAAATGCAACAATGTTATAGTGGGACTATCTTAATGCCAAATCCATGAACTTTGAGGGTTTACATAACCAGACAGGTCAAATCATGCCTTGTGAATAAAGAAAACATTACTTAAAACTTCAGGTTCATGTTGATTTAAAAATCTCTGAAACCATTCAACACACATATTCTTATAATTATTTTGTTTTAATTTATGAACTAGGGTAATTTTATAGGGGTGCAACTGAAGTTGTTCTTTTATGGTTTTATGTGCTGTCCACTTACAGGCAGGTAATTTGTACATTGATTGTGTAGGACTATGTAACATTATATCCAAGACTTTAATAAGCTTTTCATTCATTAAAATTGCAGACTTGCCTATTCTCAGTGAGTACTGAGGCCATCAGAAAAAATGTATTAGTCGAATCACATAGAATTTTGATTTGGACACTTGGAATTAGGAAAACGCAAACACAAAATTTTAGCTTTAAGTTTTTCATAAATCACCAGCATTCTATTGCATTGTCACAGTATTCTATATAAAAGAATGCACATTGCAATGTCACTTGCCATACCAAAGATATCTGCTGCACACTACCCTTCAGTTTACCAATACCCATTGAAGAGTGTGACAATGGCCCCAACCTAGCAGCTGAAACTGGTTTAAATATGATTTTTAGCTGCATGCCAAACTCAGCTTGTTGCAAGACAAATTCCCTGGCACACCGTACGTTATGAAATATTTGGGTGCTTTTCTTGTGTTCCAAACTTGACTACTTTTATTATAATTTCCAAAACCCAAATGATGAACAGGATCAAAGATTTCGCCACAAAATACAGCTTATGGAAAGAACTATTGAAGAACAGCAATGACAGCTAAACTGTTAATGTCTGAAAAGAAATAGTACACAAGAACAAAACTGTAAGTATGTGCAACCATCTTTCTTTTAAAGATATGTGGGTAGTAGACTTTTATTTAATTAAGAGAAATGCAGCATTTTGTATTTCTTTACATCATATTTTTACTTTCTCTACCATGCACCTAGTAGGTAGAGAAAGTGTTGCATTCCATACATTTGATACTGAGATTTCAACAGTAATACATGTTTTGAGGCTTCCTGAATCCATTAAAAAGGTGGGTGGGTGGGTGGGTGGGTGGGCGGGTGCGTGCATGCATGCATGTGTGAGTGCGCATGCTTTTTCTGTCATAGCATTCCACCCAAAAATTTGATACCAAGATTTCACCGGAAATACATGTTTAGAGGCCCCTGAATATAAAAAAAAGCATTTTTAGAAAAATTTCCATACGCATGCACGTGTGTACACATAACTCAAAGACAAAAAGTCGGATAAACACCAAACTTGGTATTTAAGTTCAGCACCTTCCAAAGAGGCAACACAAAGATTTTCAAGAAAACCCTCCTACTCCAACCTCCAGCATAGGCATAAGGACAGCATACAGCGTCCAGTTCTTAAACATTTGAGTATCACTGTTCTCCTTATATCTAAAACAAAATGTGTAATGTAGCTATTTCTGCAAAAGTTTATTCCGATTAAAATGAAGTAGATATAAAAATAAGTTTTAGTAAGACTAGTTTGTATACCCACTAATCAACGATAGAGGGTAGACAAAGTCATGTGAATGTATCATATCAGATGTTTAAGAAAGTGCCCCAAAAGTGCCCCTCAAAAATGGCCTTAACAATTTTGATTAAAATAGTTACATTTAAAATTATTTACATGACAAATAAAATGTCTATCTTGAATTTTCTGGGAATAGCTTGTGAAGTCCTCTGCATTCAGAAGGGATTTTGCATAACTTAGAAACCATATAACACACAATTTATAAATAATTTTCTTTGCTGCATCAGCCATTTCCAAGATAGCCATTGTTGCTGGGAATTTTTCAATACTTTATTAATTTTTAAGTGCTGTCACAATTCAATTGTTTCTCATGATGTCATGCAAAGAGTATGGAATTTCAAAGTTAGCAGTTGAATAACTGTCACTTGGGTCACCTGAATCACCGTTGTACGTACAACAAAATGTGTAATGAATTCATTTCTGCAAACATTTATCTCAATTAACATGAAGTAGATAGAAAAATTACCTTTTATAAGAATAATTTGTAGAAACTATATAAAAATAAATGACAGTAGGTAGAGAGTAACATGAATGTAATACATCACATGTTTGTATTTTAGGGGAGGGGAAAGTTATCAGCATTCAATTTAAGATATCAAAATTGGTTCAAAACTTCTAATTCTCTTTTGCAGGTGAGCACATTTAACGATCTGAATGTGTGACATTTGGTTAACCGTAATTCCACTGTATTGTTGATACACAAGCAGTTACTTAAAATTAGAGTGTTTCATCTAATTACTGTGATCAATGCCTACTACGTATGTAATATGTACGCCTTATGCTCTGATATGAAACCCAATGGAATATGCTTTCAATTTGTAATGAGAATTTATAGCCAAATTTCTGGGGATCTGCTATTTATAAAATGAATGTGTGCAGCAAAGTTAATGCTTAATTGAAAGCAAGTGGTTCTAATGAAACTTAAAGACAGCTTTGATATTGCTTCTTAGCTCCTCATTGCAGGAAAGTGACAAGTTTTCATCTCAATTGCCCCAGATACTTCCTGCACTAAGCTTACACAACACCCGCTGCATGCATTTCTTTCCAGAGTCCTGTCACAGCCAGTTTTTCACAGCCATTTCAACTGCGAGCATTTAAAAAAAGGCTATAAACAGCATCTGAAAATGTTCTTACATTCTAAGGAACCACAAAAAATATAATTTATTGAACAAAAACTGCTCTGATAGTGTTTCAGTACTGCATCAAGATAAATGTATCACAGATGATCCCGATTCCTGCGTAACTGTTTCATCGGTCTCTGACACAGCAATTGTTGATTATGTAAGTTAAGCGGTACTAAGTTGCTTGACAGTTTCCTTCTCAGTATTAACTCATGCTTTTTAAAGAGCCTTCATTTGTTCCAATTGGGAATATAACCTATACATCTACCAGCTCAAGTCAGGTAAATAGAGAGAAATATATATAAAGAGAGAGAGACTGTCTTAACCCTATCATGTAGCATACTTTGTGCTAAAGAGACTAGATGCTACTGACAGCCGATCCAATTTTGTTCCATTTATGCAGAATGCTTTACACATTATTTTAGACCAAACATTTACAACACTTTTACATTTGTCAATGAATCTGATTATTTCTCTGAATCTGACATAATTTATATTGGTTTTCTGTGGATGCAGGGTGGAACAAACAGGATGTGCTCCATGGAATGAGTCCAGTTTTTGTCCTATCCTGCATTCAAAGAAAGTCAATGATTCAGCAGACCTAGTAGACTGAACAACAAATGTAAAAGTGATGAGTAATACCTATATAAAATGGTTATATATAATGCAGGCAGTTTACTGTTTAAATATTGAAACCCAAAATCATATCTGTATCCAAAATAAAAGCCCCCCCCAAAAAAAAGAGGCACCAACACAGATCATTCAGAAGAGAGGCAGAGAATCCCATAGGACAAACATCACAAGGTAAGAAGAAACCAAACATAACTGCAGAAGATGGCCACAAAAGAAGTCAGTGCACTGACAAGATATATGTCATCAGTGGTGTTAAGAAATACATGCAAATGCAATTTTGAAATGCAGCCATATATCTTAATAAAACTTAGTAATCATATGTTTCATATTAAAGTAAGATGATTGAAGCATGTTTGTTGGTGCACAATCTGGAAGTTTGTGCATATTCAACAACTTTGATAAAACCTGTGGTAATGTTGGGAGTACTGTCAGAGCATTACCATGGTAATGTTGGCAATACTGTGTGGGAAACAAGTGTATGCCATATTTGTTTATCCTCTTTGTTTCTTTCATTTATTATTGTGCATTTGTTCAAGATAGTCCAAGCAGATAATCAGAATGCAAAAAAAAAAAGGTCAAGTAAGAAGTGAAGTTCAGAGAGTTTGAAAGTATACACACAGTAAGTGGAATATGCGACAACAATGTGAAGAACATGGTAAATATATTTGAAAACAATAATGGACTTAGGAATCTAGATGTGGACATTAACATTAGCTTATTGCCTGATTTTAACTTTTGTCCCACTACTTTGTGTGATGTTGAAAGGACATTTTCTGTATATTTTTATTGCAGGAGAAATAAGCTAGAACCGGAAAATATGGAAAAAATTATTGTACATCACAGTATTAGTGGAGGTTGTTTAGTAAGAACGGGTAAGTAGGAATAACTTTTAAGTTCATTTTTATGTTTAACATTTTTAATAAGTAATTGCTAGAGTTTGCACACAAAGGCATATTGTAGAGCACGTTTGGACAATATATAGTGCATATTTGCATGCATAGTTTCACATTTTTAGTGCATATAATTCTAACACTAGTCATTAGCAATGAAAGGGTTAACTAATGTGATAGATAACAAATTCTGCCATTAGCTAAATTCACGTGAAGTTAACATTTACACTTTTCATAACCTGTCTTGCTTAGAATCCCCCTTCAAAAAGGAAAAAAGAAAAAAAAAAAGAAAATTCATATTTCTTGACTATATATATTTCAATGCATTAAATAGGATGTATCTTAGATGCTTGCTTTAAAATGCTGTCATACTAACCATGATGTTGATCATAAGCACAGAATTGAAACCAGGTCCAAAAATATTTGTCGGATATATAATATACATCTGTATTATATATAAAATCTTCTCCAAAGGTATAGTTAATCTGAAGCAAATACAAAAGAGAATTGAGCTAAAATTGAATAAAGCAAAAGAAGCATGAGGAGGAAGTGCATGAGGAACTATGCATGTTTAAGGACAGCTCAGAAAAGTCAGAAAGATAAAACTGGAGCTAAGGCAACAGATTTGGGGTGGAGGAAAATAGATAGAAGCAATGTTCGTAAATAATAGAGAATAAATTTGAGAAATAAGTTGATGTGAAATTTGCTAAATGAAAATGTAGCTTTCTGGAAATCGGAGAAGAGCAACAAACCATACCGATTCTGAACAAATTAATGATAAATAAACTTACCAGGTTAATTCTGAATACAAGAAAATTAAATGTGCATAAAACAAGATGGTTGTAGAAAAGAGCAGATCACTATTCTCATTATCTGATAAGATGTAAGAAGTGAGGGATAAAAAGCTCAGTAATAGATTTGGAACTAAGACAGAAGCAGGATTTGAGCTGGTGGGAAAGTACAAAGCAACAGAAACAAAGACAGCACTGATGTTGGAACAGTTAAGAAACAAGAGAGAAGATACACAACAGAGACATGGCAGGAAAAGAAAGATGAAACATACGTGATGCCACTAAGTAGCTATGTCATACCAAAAAAATGAAAGAGCAGAAGCTATAGTCATGTTACCTGCAGAGAAGGGTGAAATGTGTTATTAATGTTTCGTTATAAACATTCTGAGTTACTGCACTCAAACATATTATGAATTTCACCTCCTCTTATTTTAATATTAGTTAAAAATACATAAGTTAAGTGCTTTCTGGTATCCCTTCCCACGTTTATTGGCACAAAATTTTAAACATGAAGCACTGAATTTTATATCAGAGAGTAATACTTTTACTACTTTCAATCATTAGTAGTAGAACTGAAGCTTTAGGGCACACAGCTACTTAGGACATAGTATCCTGACAAAACCATGAAAGCTAAGCATCAGGTGCTTGTGCTGCCTGAAATATATCTAAAAGATTAATAAACACTGACTAAAACACCACAGCACAACTAAAACGGAGCAACTGTTGGAAGAGTTAACATAAGCATTGTAGGTAAAATAATTAAGAACAATGCCCCTTATATGGCGATAAAGAGGATACTGAACATAGATTTTAATGTAAAGGGACTGGCGTATGGAGAAAAGCATTTCTATCTGAAAAATGGTTTAAAGTTAGCACAAAATGTGCCATAAATGGTTTGCTCTGTAAAGACAGTAAGAAATTAGGTCAGTTTTTAGACAAAGAGAAAAGCAAGTGGAACTGGACAGTGAAAAAAGAGAACACAAATCTACAGTAGAGAGTAGATCTTAAAAATGTATTCAAATGTAATTTGCTTAGTAAAAATAAACAATAATAATAATAAATAATAAAAAAATTAAATTGCGTTAAAGAACTTATAAGCCCGAAGATGATTAAAAACTTGCTCAACTACATGATGTGGCATGCATGTTTAAGTTGGCAACACAAACCGGAATATAATGTAATAGTAGTGGGGGTTAAAAACCGGTTTTTCAGTAGTCGCGTCTGACGCTAACTCAGTCTCTTGAAAATGTGACCATCGTACAGTTGTTGGAACATGGGGACCTCTCCGCCGACAGCAAGACAGGTAATCTGTATTTATTCTTAATATATTCAGTCATCTAAACTTCTGGCATGTAATTTCTTCAAGTAAATAGATCCTTCTATCCTTCCATTTCATGATTTTGATATATTTTTAGGTATTTTCAGGTATTAGGGAACTTAGTGCAGCTTGCCCCTGTCGGACCTCGTGTAGATTAATGTTTGATCCTGTTTTCGGTACCGTGCTCTGCCCCCCTTGAGCTAAATATAATGTAGAGGTTACAACAATATGTATCATCTGCAAGAATGCCAGAGAGGGTGTAGCCCAACTGAAGAGCATTCAAATTCGCACATTTTAGTAGAAGGTGGGGGAAGGAGAGACTTTCCCCCACAAAGGGTATAGATGAGGGCATGCTCAGCCTTTAACTAATGTGCGACTAAAATTACAGTGCCCTATGCAAAATCATGCTTGAAAAATCTCTTCACGACACAATTATGTAAACAGGTAGCCAAACAAGAGGCAGTGTTTTAATTTCCCACAATTTGTTATCCTGAAGTGCAGACCACTTTCAAGCCAATAAAATATTTCAATTCCTAGTAATAACCCTGATAGGACTACTATATTCCATACTCTATAAATGTTATACAGAATGAGATTTAAAGAACACATAACAATGAATCAAAGATAAGTATGTTTAAAAGATAGTCAAAATTAAAGAAAGATATGATATTTATAAATAGATCCCTAACAGAAGTAAAGAAAGTGTTTGGTTATCTGCGGTTGAATCTTTTTAGCAATGTGAACCAGGAGGCATAGAGTACTAATGAAAATTAAACCATATTATTCTAATATGCAAAGGGTTTTATAAACATTGCTTGCTTTAATTATAGCATGAAATATTTCAACAAGCATGCTCTCATTAAGAAGTGTGTATCTTATTCATTAAAATACAGTGGAATCTCGTTAGCACGTTCCTTATTAACACGTTTTCCCGTGTATTACGTTCAATTATAAAAGTCCTGGTACCAAATCACCAAATGTAATAAATAACGTTTGCTTAGTGGGTTTTCCCAGTCCCGCTTACTACGTTTGAAGTTGACATCCTAATTCACTGTTTTGGCCAATCCTTGATCGGTCCTGTGGGAGAAGGCGCTTAACGCATTCTAAGTTTGACATCCTCGTTGGCTACTTTGGTCAATCCTCGGTCACGGGGTGGATACCGGCAGCCAATCACATGCATGTATGTAAATATTTGTGTGACACGATTTGTGTGGGCGGGATAGAGAATGCTTCACCTTGGCGTGGTAAACACCAATGATAGTTTCTACTGTTGAGTGTTGACAAAACATACGTAGATTGTATTTTAACTTTTCATTTGCAATGAAAAAAAGAAAGTGTAGTAAATAACCAATAGTGAAAAACTGAAAATCCTTGAAATAGATCACAATCCAAATATTAAACATGTGGATATAGTGCGGAAATTAAACATTCCTCCGTCAACCTTAAACGCAATTGTTAGCAAACCTAAATTGATTAAAACTGCTTTTAAAGAAGGGAAAAATGCAAAAACAAAACTATCCTCTTGAAAAATAGGATCAGAAGAGGATCAGAACGAAATTTGTTGCATGGAAACACTTACCATATTCAAATCATATTGAATATACCAAAGATACATTCGCCTATTGTACTTGTAACATGATGCACGCTCATAAATTTTTTTTTTCTTTTTTAGTGGAAACTGTTATCACATGTGTAATAAATGCACAGCAAAGCCACTCTTGTCGCTTCCATAATTCGCAATTTATTTTCTCAAAAACATCCATAACCCCAAAAATCCAAGTTGACCAACATAAAAGCTTGAATTATTTATTCTCAGGCTTTGTGTATCCAAATCCATTTGAACACACATTGAATTCAACACGGATTGTACTCAAAAGTGATTTCAATTACCCATGGAGACGTAGTAATTATTAGATTTTATTACATAACTTTGTTCTTAAGTTGCATATTTTGCATTTTTATTAACACGTTTTCCCGCCTATGACGTCCAAATCCGTCCCTGCAAAAACGTGCTAACGAGATTCTACTGTATTTGCTACATCACTATTTGTAACTAATATTTACCATACTGAAATTCTTTACACATTAAAATATACATGGTTTTTATATTCATTAAATTCACATAATAGTAAGCATGAAACACTGACATAAATCTTGTAAAGTTCACTTATAAAAGTCTGATAAATTAACACTTTATACAAGGTTAAGGATTTGTCCGAACAGTTGCCTGGATTCCATTTAATATAAATGTGATTGATTTTCAACAGTATTTAACAAGTACCTCAAAAAAATCATTTACAACCAGGATATGGTGTCCAATTTTACCTTTAGCGATCGTAACCATTATATCAGAAGCATACAAAATCCAGAACTCTTGGCTATAATGATAATACATCACTCATTCTTTAACACAATTAAACAAGTACTAAAATGGTAAGATGATCAAATCTGGCCAGTTACTGTTAAATGTTACATTGCCACAAATACCAAAATGAAAGACATATCACTTACCCGGATTAATAAACCCGCCCAGCACTCATGGCCCACAGCTATCAGAAGAGAGGCATAAACTACTCATGGCTATTGTCCAGGAGTCTCTCCTTTAACAATTTCCCCCACACCCCTCAATAGGCAACAGTCAACCCAAGCATCATATTTGGGAACTACTACACAGCATACTAGTGCCCCCATGGCATAAACATAAATTATGTGAATGAGACGATTGAAAATATAATAATATCTCGCGCCAAACAATAAAATCAGCACATGTTAAAATGCCACAGACTTATAAATGTAAAGGTAGTGAATCAAATAAGCATAGCAAGGATGGCTTACAGGAGTGTGAAAGAAATTTTGAATGGAAGAATAAGTATTAATATAGCAAGTAAAGTGTAAAAGGTTCCCAAAAGGAGCTCAAATTAACAGAATTCTCAGTCTTCATGATAAAAGTAATGGCAGTTAAATTGTTTTTAATGTGAAAGAGGAAGAGGCTTTAATTAGTTGACATAGACATTTTGCAGATTGGGGTTTCACTCTTCAATTGATCTACAACACATTGCAAAACAGGAATGGTGATCAATCTAAATTTAAGAACAATTTTCCAGTTGCTGACTGGGGAGAAATTTTCTTGGCCCTGCACAAAGAAAAACTTGGTGTTTGACTACATAATGTAAACAGAGTTAGAGCTAGTGTTGATGATTAATCATCATTGGTGAAATTCACCCCAGCCTCATAAACTAAACAACCTAAATATTACTAATTTATTGAACTGGTTAATTTCAGAGGTGGGTTGAAGTTGACCAGAGCACTTATTATAATTTGTTTCATGTCTGTTAGAAAAAACTTCAAAAAAATACAAACACAAAACAAAAAGAGCATAGATTTAAATACTAGAGGTGTGGACCCATGCCATGCATCCTATCTATCCTATTTCTGTTCGATTAAAAGTATCAACATTTGAACTTAAAACTTGGTCAAGGTCGCTGGTCAGAATCAGACATGCTATATGCTATGCACTGATTCTGGGGTTTTCTGGCAGGATCAATAGTTCATTGGAATGCATAAATTATGTACAAGAATGCAGAGTTTGTTGGAATGCACTGCCGGTCAGACATCTTTAATGCATATACTCATACTCTCAGGGACTGTTGTGAGAATAACCTAATTAAATAGCAAGTACAGTAAAGAAATAGTTTCTGCAAATCCGAATTGCAAGCAATATCATCTGGAGAAAATATATGATAATGTACGTTTTGACTGATACAAACCTAGCTCAATTATTCAAGAACATAAATGAATCTTTGAAAATATTTATACTTTTATAAAAACAACATACTGTATGAAGGGAAGCAGCATCTGCCCTTCTCATTCTTTCTGCATGTTATGCAATATGAAAAGAACATTTCATCCCTCTCCCTCTATCTTTATTATGTCATCTGATGATTTTACTTGTATTTTAAGTTTCTGTCTGCCAAATAATATAAGAAGGCTAATTAATGAACTTGCATACAGAGATAGATATGTGCTCCCATCCTTCCCTAAATACAACCTTACCCACTCAAATGATTAATGAACTGTTAACCAACACATTATGCGTTATCTTCTAATTATTGATTACAATCACTGCACACTGATCAATCACATGTTGTTTTCTTTCAGCGGTTTCTATTTACAGTTCAAAACATAGCAAACTATAGGATTTTTCACATTACTTTCTATTATTGCATCCCATCCATTCCCATTTATCTCACAATATACTGTTTAATAGCTTGATAGCATTACATTATTTATTTGTTTGCTATATTATTTCATGCTCAGTACTGGCTGACTTCCTGAACAAAGCAGGTTTAAAATCATTAATGTTCTGATAATATGAAAAATTACACCACTTTTGGGAAAAGCATAAAACTGTTTTGGCAAAAAATAACATCACTTTTCACAAAAAAATTAAGACAGTCTTTCATAAATCCCTAGTAATAACTTTCAGAAATATCTATATATTTCACATGCAGTAATGAAATGGTTGGATAGACAATATAAAGCAGCAAGAGAATGCAACATTTTTGGGGAGTATCAAAGACTAAAGACTGATATAGAATATAGAATGTTTTGTTGAGAAATTCTAGTCTTAGGCAATGTGTCTGTGAAATTTGATAAAAGAAGTGAAAAATTTAGATTTTGTTGCATTTTTATTCACTTATGTACTTTTATGCTACACGATTGACTTTTTTAATATCAACGATTTTAAAGCCACAAATTGCTATTTAGTTGATCCTGTACCATTTCTGTAAAGCTCTGCGTTGAACTCTAAACTCCATTTCTTCTCCAAACCCCACCCCCATTTTTCACTATTCAAAATGTTTCCTGGACCACAGTTTATAATTTATTAGCTTGAAATTTTCAGGACTTCAGGAATTGCATATTTAAAAACCATTGTGTACTAGGTAAAAAATAAAAAGTTCGGTTGAAGTTAATTATTTTCCAAAACTCACATTAAAAGTTTGAAAAATTCAATAACATGCATACAAAAAAAGTTTTCTCTTAAACTACTTAAAAATAAGAAATGCCTACATAACAATTTCTTTATGTTTGTGTACTAAGCTCAAATTAAAAATCTAGAAGCAAAATGATAAACTAGGTTCCAAGGAACATTTCATATTACCATATTAAAAAGTGATTAATTATGAATTTAAAAAGTAATATCTTAACAACAGTTTGACAAAGGTCTTTAAAATGCTATGGACACTATATGGTTTATGTTCTGAGTATATGGTAAAAAAAAATCAAAACAATCGGAAGGAAACTGTAGATTTTTTAATTTTCACAGATACATTGCCTCAAACTTCACCAAGGTAAGCAATTCTGTCAGAACTAGGAAAACTGAGGAGAAAAGGTACAATAATGGAGAGAATTTGAAATTTGGTACAAATGTTTAAAATCAGATGATTATGCACCACAGAAATGTTAGGGAAAAGAGACCTGGTTTGAGAAGAGAAACTGTCAAAAGAGTTTGGAACAGGGGAGGTTTGGAAGCTGGGTGTATATTAAAACAGAGGAGTTTACAAAGCCTTCGTTTGGACATATGACCAACTTAATAGAGATTTGCTTGCCCTGCAATGAGCTGTTCCTAAGCAGTTCTGTTCCCTCTCCATTTTCTTTTCTCTTGATGTACTGGCTAAACAGTTGATGCAAAGTCTTTGTGCTGCAGAGGTTGATATGTTGAGAGACCAATTATGTTTCAGTGTTATAGTGTGTTAGTGCTGTTATGACAAAAAGCCCTTTTTACTTTACAGCACACAGAAACTTCATCTTCCTATGTGGCAACAAACTCTTGTAGAGAAGTGAGACAGCAATTTGTACACCTCACAGAAAAACAGTTTGTAATCTTATGAATAGATTAGGGAAATAGGATTTATTCATGTTAAGAAATCAAAAGTTTTCACCATATTCCTATAGAGGAAAAAAACTCTATAACGTCAGAGAAAAGTTATAATGAAGCCCAAAGGAATCCGAGAAAACTTGCACAGGAATAAGAAATTTTGTAAATCTCAGCTTGGAATGCCACTATACTTTTAAAATTAAAACTCTATAAGATAAATGTAGTGTTGGATAAGGTTCTGCTCACTCTATTGACGCACATTTTATTTACATGGCCAAGTAGTAACACAAATCAATTGATACTGGAGTGCACAAAATCCCAATCTTGTAAACAAAAATACCATTGTATCACTAAAAAATTTATGTTTGATGTGTTGTGAATGCTCACAGAATTACAGGGATAACAATCATACCATTCCTAGAAGAACTGTATGACACTGAATATACTCAGGCATATTTTCAACAAGATTACACTACAGTGCATACAGCTGATCTCTTGTTAAAATTGAGAACATTTTTGAAGATATACTCATCAGAAGGGGATTATGGCCAGCGTGATCCCCAAACCTCGCTGTATGAGATTTTTATTTATGGGGGACCTTAAAAATAAAATGTTTCAGAATAATCCCTTATGTTGGAAGAACTGAAAGACAATATACAAAGAGAAATTGTCACAATTTCAGAAGAAGAATTAATGACTATTAATGCAAATTTTCTTAAAACGAGTGAGAGATGTGTGGCAGCACAAAAATATAATTTCCAGTATCTTCTATGACAAAGATATGTGGTTATTGTAGTTATAATGTACATGTGAAATCTATACACTTAAATTTTAAAGACTATGAATATCCAATTCTTCCAGCAAAGTGTACTTCCGGTACCAAGCAAATCTCTGTAAGTTGGACATACATCCTAATGAAGGCTCTCTAGAAAGAAGTGCAATAGAGAGTGAAGGATATAGCAAAGATAGAAATTTGAGCTAGCTTAAGTGCAAAAATTTTTAGATGTAAAATCATTGAGACTGTGACAGGAGAAAAAATATAAAATGGTCATAAGTTTTGCATGGATGCGTATTGGGGCACAGTTTGAAAAGGATAATATATATAAAAATAAATTTGCAGAAGGCTGCAATGTGTGAGAAAGTGGATGATATTTTTCCTTCATCTAAGAAATGTCAGTGATAAAAAGATAGAAAGATAATCTCTGGAATCAAAACTAGGATAATTGTGAAGCATAGTAACAACTAAATGTTGGCAGGTAGAGTAGAGAAAATTAATACTTAGGCAGAGTAAGCTATAAATGGACAATTTATGGAAGGAGCATCAGAGTAAATGTACTTGTGATAATGGTGGTCTATTTCTAAACATGCAACCCTGAAGTTAAGGTATGGCAGAGTTTCATTTTTAGTTGAGCTAGGTTCTAGAACATTTATTTTGTACTAGTTATCTTACGCAGCATTAAAGAGGTTATGTTTAAAATGCATGTATCAAAAATTGTTTACATACATTATTAAAGCATTGGTAAATACTATGAAAACATAAAATTAGGCCTCAACCACACAGCATAAGTGGGTCCTAAAGCCTAAACTTTTTAGATTGATAAAGGTTTGGATTTGGAAACCCTTATATATATATAAGTTTTGAAATCCCTATTGAGCTCGTATATTCTTTTAGAGTGCTATAGCCTAAATGCACAAAGTTTCGTAAAAAGGGATTGAAAATAACAGAGGAAGTTTTGAGAAGTGATCAATAGCCTGTAATTTTGACTACATCTGAATCTAAGTGCCCATTCACAGTAAGTAAGTGCTAACATAACACAGTATAAGTACAAGCATGAGGGAAGACCATTCACAATGCAGCCGTAGGCGTAACCAAGAAGTTGGCATGGGCTTCCAGATCCTTAAGTATATTGAGAAAATCTTCCAAGCGCACTCTAAGTTTAAAATTGAATAACATAACCAACAATATCAAATAAAGTTTCACTCAATATTCTATAAATAAATAGGTCACAAAAAATATGTATGCATAACTGGTGCCTTTGTTTGAACCAAAATATTGAAAATAATTATTGTGCAAGTATGGACGGCAGCAAGTTATATATGTAATGATACAGCTGCGCAAGTTTATTAATGCAGTGTGCATTATCTCTTTGCACCTAACAAATTGTGAGAGCCAAGACATCTAGGCGTAGATGGTGGGTCCATCCGTTAAATGAAAGGAGAATTCAGCAAGGAGACTACAATAACCTAAGGGAAATGGTGACCCACAATTTGCATAGCACAGCCAAATGGAAAAGTAGCATGTATGTACATTAGATGGCACAAAATCTTGCATTGCAATCATCTGCTGTTGAGCATCAGATAATGAAGAGAGAAAAAAATGCAGAATTCTTTCTCTATGTGCACAACAAATTACCTGAACATTTAAAAATTCTCAAAGGAAATGTATTTAAAAATAAACTAAAAGAATATCTAATAATGAAAACTATGTACTCGATTGAAGATCTGTAAATCTGTATTAATGGCAATGTGTAATTTGCAAAAAATTGTACATATTAATATTGTAATTGTATTCATGACCTTGTCTACACCTATGTAAATTGGTATATGGACTCAAATAAACATTATTATTATTATTATTATTATTATTATTATTATTATTATTATTATTATTATTATTATTATTACAATGCAAGCATAAAGTTTGGAGTTTGCAAACTCTTGCAATGCATGACTATGTGAATGCTTCCATTAAATAACATAGGTGCAAAGTCTTGCGCTTATGCTATGTCTGCGCTTACACTTCATTGTGAATGGGCACTAACTGTCCAAAGTGTCATCCAGATAGGTCAAACAGTTTAAAATTGTAAGGAGGTATACTATGGATTTAGCTTAAATTTTTAAAACTGTAAAGTACCCTATAATTTCGTCTGTGACCTAAAGTATAACCATTCAAAACCTTTTTTTTAAACGTCATGGTAGTGGGGGTAAAAGCCGGTTCTCAGTAGTAGCGTCTGACGCTAAGTAAGAGTCTCTTGGAATGCAGTGAACAGTGAAAATGGGGGTGGGACGCTCCGTCGAACGGAAGGTAACCTGTAACTTTATTGAATTTGAATACACTATGTACATCCAAATTGATTCCATGTAAATTATTAACGTAGCTTGATCCTTCTATCCTTCCACACCATGATCTAGATATATTTTTAGGAATTTTCAGGTATTAGGGAACTTAGTTGAGCTCGCCCCTGTCGGACCTCGTGTAGTTTGTGATGTGTTTGTAAACCGGTACCTCGCTCTACCCCCCGTGAGTTAAAGAAAATGTTGAGGTTACGACAATATTAGAAGTCAGCTTTCACCCCAATGCCTACTGAAATGCCAATATCTTGCAGCCTCACGAAGGAGACACTCTTTAATGGCCAAATCACTACTATACCTGAAGAATGGTTAACCATGCATCACTGAATGAATTACATTTTACCTAGTTTATCAGTTTTATCTAGTATGTACATAATATATCTTCTCAAGGAACTCTATAAAATAATATGCAAAAAACTGCACCTTTCAAAGGTGGTATTGTAATGGGTTGGTGCCTGGTACCCAGGGCAATATGGAACTATGTATTCTTTAATATTGGACTACTACATCAAGGTAATAATATTGTGTAATCATTCCAGAGCCATTAGAGAAAACTTCACACTTTTAAGTGGTAACACCAAATAATATGCACACAATGTCATTCATCAATGACTATACTGGGCCAAAACTACCCATACACAGAAAATGCTGCAATAAGCCTTTGAAAAGCACACCCTGGCTCCAAATATTGCTCATTATCTGCTTCAACTCTTTCTACAACTTTCAAAGATGCCATCAATAGACAACAACAATAACTAGAGTAAAGCATTTCTAGAAGAAAGGAATCACTCAGGTACAGGGAAGCATTAAGCTTTATTAACATTCTGTAGTAATGAATCCCAGCCATGGTATTGGATTAGTGTAACTCTTTCTATCTACATCGTACACAAAGATAATGTAAATAAGCACTATTCCATTAAGTTCTGTACAAAAACTAACTTATACATATAGATTATTGTAAACTTTGTAATACCTACATGCCTAGCTTGTTTTCTTGCACTTATAAATATTTCTTGTAACTGAGACTGACACACTTCCTTACAGGTCCAAAATGCTATGACTCCCAGGTCATCTGCATGCATTTGATCCTAATTTAACTCCCTCCCATCTTTTTCTCTTTTTACTTTTCTAATCCATTTACTCCTTACTCTTCCTAAATATTCACCCATGCTACTTCTTTCTCATTCTCTAATTATCAACGTTTTTATTGCCACTGTAATATTTCCAATTTATCCCATTTTTTATCCCAAATACCCCCTCCGCTTACTTGTTTCTTTGCGCTGTATAAAAAATGAAGCATACCCTCTGTTTCTCCACACATAACACATACTTCCATGTTACTGTTCCTAAAACTCTTGGTGCACTTATATAACATAAGTAAAAGAAAATTACCATATTTAATTGTCTCAAATTTACATTTAGTGAGTGTTTATAATCATAAAACAATAGTATAATGAATTTATTTTAATATTTCAGGTACATATTAGAATACTTCAACATCCACAATTTTTTCACGGTAATGTAGTTAAATCAATCCCAGTGCAAAATTATATGTTGGAACTGCAGCAATAATGCAAGTCTTGTCCTGTCTATTGCTACATTTATTAACCTACACATACATTTTCTTTAGACTGCCGAAGATCAAATATTTATTTTCCTTAAAGTTGCTTAAAAAGCTATAAATTCAGGCATGAAAGTGAAAAATATCAAAAGGGTAGGGAAATGTATCAGCAAAGGTTCTGCCTGTTGCTATGATAATGGATGAATTATAAATATTTTCAGCGGCCAGTGCCATATCCCACAGGCCCTGTTATGTAGCACACTTAGCAATATTTAATAAATAAATAAACAAATAAAAATACATAAATAATATATATTTTCAGATTTAGCTACAAAGCTTGAAATTTCACTTTAAACACTGAAGTTTACTCATAGCAACAAAAGTCAACCTTAAATTTAAGACAGATCTTTATCATCACTAACGTTTTGTGGTTCAGTAAAAGATTAAACTTGAATTGGTTCTGTTTATTTCTGTAATATGTTTGGTTATGTAATCTTGATGCAGTACAGTGGCTAGGCAGGTCTGGAGCACACTTGATGCGGGTGTAGATGTGAGTTTCATACAGTACCTGGTTACAAACCTTGGCGGCCCCAAACTGGATCCTCGCCTTTCCTTTAACAAGTGTGGCAGCAATTTGCATTATCACAGCTTCCACTGTGTAGGCCGAACTCCACCCTTGTTTGGTGAGTAGTTCCATACATATGGCTCCACCAACGAGCACGTAGCCTCCTGAGATGATAGGATGAACCACACGCACAAAAGGTGGCTCAAATGGATAAGTTTCCTGAAGAGAGAGAGTCATTATTTAAACTATCCTCTATATATTCCAATGTTGGGTTTTATTATAATTAATTCCAACCTAACTTATAAGCAAAATCTAATTTGTTAACCAAAGGCACATATTTTAAAAACACCAATGAAGCCAGTAAAACTGAAGCAAATTCTAAGAATAAATATCTTGTGTAAATCAGTTTCACTCATTTTTAAGACAAATAACTATGCTATTTCTCTGGTTTTTGGTCTGCTAAGTGTTGAATTCATAATTGTTGCTTATATGTAAGGAGATGCTTATTACCATTTGGATAAATGAATGGTACTTATATTCTCCAAGGTAAGTGCTTTCTTATTTCAAAAGCATATATGGTAACAAGGTTCGGCTGTTTCATAGCCACTCAGATGTGCAAAGGAATGTGTAAACCAACATGCAGGTGACCACATAGTCAGCCGCCATTTCCATATTCGTTGTTTTGTTAACAGCTGTTGAGCATGTGGTAAAATTTTGCTAGTTTTGAATAGCACATTTTTTAATTAGTTTAAAATCAAGTACATAGATTATATTATTACAATTATAATAGGTCGAAAAAATGCCAAAAGGAAAACATTTCAGCAAGCAGGAAAGAAAAAAACTAAAAACGTTGGTGCTAAGATAAAAAGACATCATACAATACAGGCATTCAGATGCTGTGTAATTTACTAACCTTAAATGGTATTTACTTGTGGACTGTTTTAAAACCAAAAACCTGACTTTCTAGTGTAAAATGTTAGTAGCTAGAAGTATTTACAGTACCATGCTAGACTCTGGTTCCACAGATCGCAGGTTCAAATCCGGCGGAAGGGGATGGATTTTTTCGGGCATAAAATTTTTTAGCATGGCTTCCTTCAGAATGAAAGTAAAAGCCAGCGCTCCCATGTCATAGATATACGGAATGTAACAGAACCTCAAGCCTGATGAGGCCTCTGAGCAAAATTTCCAGTCTTTCACGCCCAATATAGAATGGGATGCAAAGGACCATAGTAGTTAAAGGGCACAGATAAATAAAACTCAATTTAATTCCTACAATCTGCGCACTGTGCATATGTATGCATGGAAGCAAACCGCAAATACAACTACCACACCAACTAGCAGAAAAGCAAAGTAGCCAATAACTTACAATGTTTGGCCTGAATAGTGGTTTTACATGCAAACCAGATAAACCTCTGTTCAAGGTTCTGAAACCCAATGTATATTTGCGAATTAATGGCTTGTTAAGTGATCCATTGCAGTCATAGTGATTAGGCAAAATAGGCAAGTTGTTGGAAAAAAGCCTGCAGAGCCTACCTTTGTTTATCGCAGATATATTTCCACATTTTATTTTTAGTATTTTGTTAAATTATTATGAATAAATGCAGTGGAATCTCATTTTCTAGAGACCAAAGGACTTAGCACATCATAAATGGGAAAATATATTAACAGAAAACAGATAGCACTGAGATTCCATGCATCATCATTTCAGGTCAGCCTGTCTCACGTAGAAACGAAACGAAACCTTCTCCTTCTCCCTCTCCCACTCTCACTCTCTCTCTCTCTCTCTCTCTCTCTCTCTCTCTCTCTCTCTCTCTCTCTCTCTCTCTCTCTCTCTCTCTCTCGTGTAACTGGTAAACGTTAGGTTAGACGAAAACATACCACAAAAAATGAGATCTCTTTAAAACACACAATTTACTTCCAATAACTTTTTTTCTGGCATCAGCCATTTCTGAGATATACGTTATTACTCTTTCGATCTGTTTTTATTGATTTTCAGTTGTTGCTCACGAATGCATGGAAACAGTATGGAATTTTATGGCAGCATATAGCGTCCAGTTCTTAAACATCTGACTATCGCTGTTTCTTTGTATCATAATGAAATGCACAATGTAACTATTTCTGCAAAGGTTTATCTGGATTAAAATGAAGTAAGAAAAATAAACTTTTCACAAGAATAATTTGTATACCCACTAATAAACGATAAGAGGGTAGAAGTTCATGTGAATGTATAACATCAAATTTTTTTGTATTCGATGGCCTAAAAGCATGTATAGGCTTTTCGTTTTTTCCTTTCTTTCTTTCCCTCTTTCCTGAACCCACTTATCTGTATGCACAGTAGCTAGACAAGTCCATTAACTTCTGGGAGGGATGTTGGGTCAGAAGTAACAGAAAAGCAGATGCGTATATCCACTCGAGATGAGGTGACATCACCCTGCTTCCGAGTGATTGTAGTACAGTCACATGCATAATTATTGTGTAGTACAGTCACATACATAATTGTGTTACTAAGTCTGTAGCTAAAAGTAAATTGGGTGGAAGTAAAGTTCTGCATTCTCAGACATGGGAAGTGATATTCAATGTGTATAGTTACATTAAGAAGAATCTAGATCAAGGACAGTCACTTTACAAAGCAGTCGAAGAATCTACCAGTGTATCTATGAGCAGTATAACTTTTGACAGTACTGTACATGTTGTGAGTTGTGAACCTTACGCATTCTGTCATTCCAGGCAAGGGAGATACTGCCAGCTGCTCTCTCCCCACCCTAAACTATCTTCTCCTCTGCATTTCTGCAGCATCAGGTCAACAAAATCAAACTATATTTCCGGTGAAATCTTGATACTCAATTTTTGGGTGGAATGGTCTACCTCTACCTACTAGGTTCATGGTAAAGTAAGTAAAAGTGATATAAGTGTAACCAAAAGTCAACTTAAATTATCAAATTACAATTTCAGTTGATACATAATCATTCATATTAACTCCTTCCAAGCACAGTCACTCCCACTAGGTTATTTGTGTGATGCATATAATTAATAAAATTAAGCATTAATAAACATCAAATCCATACAGTGAGCTGCAATTCATTTTTAATAAGAGAACTTACATACACATAGATTCTAAGCTTGCATTGCTACAAAGTGTTTTGCACAATATTTGAATTCAGAATTTCATTCTAAAAAGTGCATAAAAAGTGTCTGACTTTTGAATTCCATCAAACAACAATTTGATCCAAAAGTTGATTAAACCAACAGCAAGCCAACTTGCTCTATTACACTGCTTCAAAATAAAAAGTAGCTGCTATAGTTGTACCCACTTGTAACAAGATGCCTAAAATTTAATAAATGTTTCACTGTCATTGATTTGCTCTGGTGAGAAACAAGAACTGAATTAGATGCATTCATTGTATCCACAGAAGGATGTTAAGAAATCAAATGGCTTGAAGAATATTTAAAATCTGTAACATTTTAACTCATTTACACAATTGTGGAGAATACTTTCTTAAGGCTCATTTTTCCAATGATTCTGAAAATCAGAAGGTACATTGAAGTGCACACAAGACTTAAATTAATGCAATAAAATCTTGTTAATTCAAACTTGGTCAATTTGAAACAATTCAAAACATTCAGCAATTTCCAGTTTGAATCATACTTTTTCAAAATAACAAAGTTTTAGTCTGAGAATTAGTAATTTGCTTTTGACTCTTTGAACTTATTCCTCACACACTAGTAGCTCTCAGTTTTTAATATTTACCTTAAAAGTCATGTTAAGTAAAATGCTGTCTTTCCCCTCTTTTTCTTTGAGCAGTACCAGGTCGTTATGAAGCGGAGAATCTGGATCTACACTCATCAGTCTGATGTTCCACTCATAAAGGCTGTCATTCACTAGATCAATACTGTACATTCCTGTAATTATTCAAAATAAATATGCTAATGTCAGCTAAAATATTTATCAAAAATTCACTGAAATGAGAATACATTAACAAACAAGCATCGATGATGAACTGGCATTATGAATACCACACAAACTTTGGTTTAATAGCTCATTTGATTCTAAAGAGTATCATATCTTAATATTAGCTCCTAAATGGTTTGTTGTAAAATCCTCATGTTCTATGGCTTTTACAAAATCTTTGTGAAGTCTCCCTCCCCCTCCCTCTCTCTCTCACCACATGCACATACACAAAAATAAGGACAATGTGTGCCTCTCTTATCTGTGTATATATCTATCCTCTTTACAAAGCACACATATTCATATTTTTACATTTCCATGTTTTGCATTTACTCCAAATTTGTTTCAACTATTTAATTACTGCATTTAATATTTAATTTTATTAATTGACAACTCTGTATACTTAGCACCAGTTCACATCTGAATCGATTCCCCTTACAGCGGTGACAAAAAAGAACCACATTATGACAACGCTATTTACAAAACATTTTATCTTCCTTCTCCTTTCTCTAACATGCTACCAGTTACAAGAGACCTAAGTATCAAAAGCCATCACATGCTTCTTTAGCAGTAACAAGCCACTGTATTACCAAATTATAACACTGAAATAGAACACTTTTTCAAGAAAACGACAAAAGATATTTAAGGTGGCTTATATGAAGAAATAAAATTTCTATGTTAAACCATGACACCAAGTTGAAATTTTGTATATAAGAGCTTGAAGAAAATTTGTTGACACAACAAATCTGGATGAAATCAATATAAAATTAAGAGTATTTATATGAAAAAATAATTTAAGGTCAAACCACATAAAAAGTTGAAATCTTATATAAGAGGTTTTTCAACAAGAATGTCCTATCTTTAACATGTGATAGCTGCTGTTGTTATTGAGTTACAGCAGTCATTTTTTTCATGTGGTTACAGTTGTTATTGACAAATAGCCATGGAACGTCACAGCATTCAGCAACGCATAGAAATTGTGAAAATTTATTATCAAAATGGATCATCTGTTCGCCAAACCTTCCATGTATTGCGTGAAGTTTACGGTGTGCATAATCGTCCCTGCGAGAGAACAATTCAGCGTTTGATCGATAAATTTGAAAGAAGTAATTCTGTCAGCGATCAAAGAATGCCTGTACGTAATCGACGTAAGCGCTCCAACGAAAACATATGCACCGTTGGTGAGAGTGTACATGAGAATGGAAACAAATCAATTGCTCGTCGAGCGCAAGAATTGGGGCTTTCGCCGACCACAACTTGGCAAATTCTGCATCTGGACTTGAAATTTCACGCTTACAAACTGGTTTTAACTCAAGAACTAAAGCCCAATGGCCATAAGTTGCGCCGTGTATTCGCTGACTGGGCTATGGAGCAATTGGAAGCTGACCCGGATTTTTGTTGAAAAACCTCTCTTCAGCAACAAAGCACACTTTTGGATGGACGGTTGTGTTAACAAACAAAATTGCCGCTGTTGGAGCAATCACAATCCAATGCAGATTCAAGAACGACCACTTCATCCCCAAAAGGTTACTGTGTGGTGTGAATTTTGGTATGATGGAATCATTGATCCATATTTTTTCCAAGATGAAGATGGAGAAGCTCTAACTGTCAATGGAGAAAGATACCGGGCTCTTATAAGGGACTATCTTTGGCCTCAATTGGATGGTATGGATCTCAGAAACACTGGTTCCAGCAAGATGGTGCACATGTCATACTGCTCTCGAAACAATCGATCTTTTGAAGAAGTTCAGAGGTTTCATCATTTCCTGTGGTGGTGATGTTAACTGGCCCCCCGAGGTCATGTGATTTAACGCCGTTGGATTATTTCTTGTGGGGTTATGTTAAATCTCGACTTTATGTCAACAAGCCAGAAACAGTAAATGATCTTATGAATAACATCACTCATGTTATTCGTGAAGTTGGACCTAATTTACTTTCTTCTGTCATTGAAAATTGGGTCAACCCATACACGCAACCCAATGAAGTCGCGGCGGTCACTTAACTAATGTTCCCTTCCACACGTAATGACATTAATTATGTTCCAAAATACAAAAAGAAATAAACCTCTATCATTTATAGAACGTGTTTTATTTAAGTTCAAAGATAGGACACTTGTTGAAAGACCCTATATAAGAGCTTAAAGAAACTTTATTGATACTACAAGTCTGAATGAAATTAGTATAAAATTAAGAGTATTTATATGGAAAGCCTTCTGAAAACTCATGAATTATTTTTAGGCAAATTATGTTAAATTGTATATGTAGTGCCATCAGATAAAGCAACAATGCTTTCAGTGGCACCACATTCAAACAGTGGGTCGCATTCAAACACGGCTTCCCCTCCTGGCCTGCTATTGCACCACTTCCCTCCCAAGACTCCAGTGTCTGTTATTGTCTCACATATGGAATGACCTGCTAACTTCAGCTGTTGTGTGGGAAAGGTCAAGCATACCTATGACAAATGAAGACAGTAGTTAATGTTCTTTAGTGATCAGTTATGTATTAGTCTGTCATGGTCCAATTTACTACATAGCAAAAGTGTTTTCATTTGTTACAACTTTATACCAGGGCGGATTGATAAATCCATGACTTCGACAAGAGATAGCGTTCAAATAACAGGTTTCTTGTTTGCAACAAAGTCTTACATCTATTCTGGGTATAATTGCAGAAATTCGTCATTTGTTTCTTAGAACATTATTGAGAGCATCTAAAATAAGCAGATGTGTGTTGCTTCGTAGAAAATGGAAAAAAGTGAATTTCGTGTTCTGATTAAGCACTACTTTTTGCATGGTAAGACAGTGAAGGAAAAAGAAGAAAAGCTGAACAAGTATTATGGGACTCTGCTCCATCACATGGAATGGTTTACAAGTGGTTCACAGAATTTCGATGTGGCCGTTCAAGCACAAGAGATGTCGTCGCACAGGATGGCTGGTTGAGGTCACAACAAAAGAAATGGTGAACAAGGTTCACAATATTGTGTTGGAAGACCGCTGAGTGAAAATCTGAGAGATAGCCAAGACTGTAAACATCTCAAGTGAACGGGTGTATAACATTCTGCACAAATTTTTGGGTATGAGAAAGCTGTTAGCAAGATGGGTGCCGCGACTGCTCATAGTTGAGAACAAGCGGAATAGTGTGACCATTTCAGAGGGATGTTTAAACATGTTCCAGCGCAACCCAAATGAGTTTTTGCAGTGTTATATCACGGTTGTTGAAACTTGGATCCATTACTATCAACCTGAAACCAAACAACAATCAAAGCAATGGATTTCCTTCGGTGAACCTGCTCCAAAGAAAGCAAAAACCATTCCGTCGGCAGGAAAAATAATGGCAGTTGTCTTTTGGGATTTGCAAGGCGTGATAAGACATTCCTACCTGGAAAAGGGTAAAATGATCACAGGTTCATATTATGCCAAAATACTGGATCAGTTTTACAAAGAATTATTCAAGAAACAACCATATTTGGTGAAGAAAAAGGTTCTCTTTCACCAGGATAATGCACCCGCACACGTCAGCCACTGCATCGCAAAGTTTGTGGAATTGGGCTACTAACTGCTACCTCAGCTACCATATTCTCCAGATTTGGCTGCGAGCGACTTCTTCCTCTTTGCAAACCTGAAAAATTGGCTTGCTGGAAAGAAATTCATACCCAATGAATACATCATGGCAGAAACAACCTCATATTTTGCAGACTTTGAAAAATCATATTTTTTGGAAGGGTTAAAAAATTGGAGAAACGTTGGACAAGTATTGAATTGAAGGGAGACTATATTGAGAAATAAAATTTATTTTTTGAAAAAATTGTTTTTTTTTAAAAAAGTCACTACTCGTAAAACAAATATCTGGCTCTGTGTCTTGAAACATTTCAGGAATGCTTTCCTGATATAGATCTGTCTAACAGAAGTACAGTTCATAAAATAACCAACAAAGTCAAAAATATGGGATGAAGTGTTAAGACCAGAAATCAAATCAAAAACATCATGTTTTAACAGAGGAAAAGCTTGATATCAGTGTGCATTTAGAAAACTTCACCACAAAAATCTGAAAGTTAGCACAGCAAGCAAGAGGTAGCTATGGATCGGTACACAAGGCAACAAAACTACTGACATTAGAGCCTTATAAAACAACAGAAGTGCAAGCCTTGAAGGAGATGGACTTGCAGAGAATACAGTTTTTCAGCTAGTTTCTTGAGTCCATGCATGGCAGCAATATAAATCCACAGTTTGTGTTAATCAGTGATGACGTGTGGTTTCACATGAATGGACAACATAACTCACAAAATAATCACTACTGGGTAACTCAAAATCCAAAACTCATACTTGCAAGTCCACTGCATGATCCTAAGGCCCGAGTTTGGTGTGCTGTGAGTGCGGCTAGAATAATTGGTCCTATTTTCTTTCAAGAAACAATGCTGCACAGTGCCAAGCCTTAATTTTGGAGCAGTTTTTTCCTAAATTGACAGATGAAGAGGGAATGCACAGTGTATTTCAACAAGATTCTACAGCCCATACAGCTTGGACTTCTTTGGATGCAATTGTTGACGTCTTTGGCGACAGAGTGATCAGTGTACAGGTGTGGCCTGCTTGATCTACAGACCTCATACCTTGCCATTTTTACTTAAGGGGCAATTTAAAGAAAAAGTGTACAAATCAAATCCCCAAAGTTTACAAGAACTGCAAAATAATGGAAAGAAATAGCCAACAATTCCTGAGAAGAGTTGTAACATGTGAATGATAATCTGTTAAGAAGCTGGAATGCCCCTCTTTGAGAACAAGGAGAATATTTCCAACATCATCTTTGAAAAGGTGACGAATGTGAAGGATATTCAATATAGTAATTTGCAAAATAATACAGGTAGTAGATGGCCTTATCCATTCACCCTATTTGTTTTGAAGTATAAGACTGTGCAGGGATGAAGTGTCGGCAGGCAAGTGATGCACATATGCAACCAAGGTGCCACTAAGTGTTGACCCTGTACATCAAGAGCTTGATGAAAATTTGTTATATAAATCTGGTTAAAATTAGTTACAAGTAGCTCATATGATGAACCTCTCAAACTGTGGTAATTTTATATTCCAATTTTAAAAGGATTTATCAATGCATTTCCAATTTGAAGGAAATCATAATTTTGACTAATTCTCAAAATGATTCATTAAGCATCAGAATTTTAAACACAAACTGATGCAAAAGCACCTGAGATTTAATGGAATCAAACATTTTGCATTTTATGAAAATTAAATGCATCGTTCTTCCATGTATTTCTAGCCATAAACACTTATTTCAACCTTATTTCTTCCTCCTATTTTTCCTTCTACCTTCCTTTCCTTCATCTTTCTATAAACATGCCCAGACCACTTCAGTTGTTTCTCTTCTATTACTTCAGTTAATGATTTCTTTAATTTTACTTCTTCTATCATTCTTTTATTTCTAGTCCTATCCCTTTTAGTCTTTCTCACAACTCTTCTGTATTTTATCTCTGCTGCTGTTACTCTCTACTCTGCTCCACTTAATTTTATGTTTCTCTTATAGTGTCAAGCTTTATGTTTCACATTGTAATAGTGGTTTTATTACTGGATTAGATATCTGTATTTTTGTCTTTATACTAATCTCTTTTTTCCCCTGACTACTGCATTACTTACAATAGAACCCCTTTTTAACGATTACAATGTAACAAACATTGTTTTTTAAATAGCTTAACATCCTTTAACTGGATAGGTTATATCGGGCAATGAGCGAGTGAAATGATGCTCAAATGAGCCTGGGGTCCATAGAGACTAAAGTTACCCAACGTTCATTCTTTCAGGGTAAGAAAAAACCCCCGGCATAAAGTCTTATCTGGATAACTCACCCTGACTGAGATTCAACTCGAAACCTCCTGAATATGGAGCAGATATGCTACCCCTGCATCCCAGAGGTGAGCTAAACATTTTAAAGACCTGGCAAAATGCCATAAGTGCAATGTTAAGTACATCCACTATTAATAAAGCCTCTCTTTAATGAAAGCTCCACTTTTAAGCAACAAATGTACATCAAGGCCGCTATTGATATATGTTAAAACGACCATCTCTTCAAAGCTTCAAATTTCATAATCTATGATTTAATATAATGACATAACACCAAAGTGTATCTGATTCTCAGCGCACAGTAATGCCATTGTTCATGTTTAAACTTCCAAATTTCAAAGATGACATCCTTTACGCTCCAGCTTATCGAGGTGGCTACTTGCATCCATAATTAAATCTCAATGGTTCATTAAAAACAGGGAATTAGCAGACAATCGGTGTTGCCTAACCAGAAGCATGGCATCACTTCAGGTTCATTCTTTCCATGCTGACTTGTTGTGTTGGTTTATGTAGTGTCCAAGTCCCCTACTGAAATGATAAGCCTTTAGGCAAGTTGTATTGCAAATTGCAGGAGTTTGTGTGCTCCAGTAGTATTTGTTGAACTTTGTAATGGCTGCTAAGCAGAAGAAGTTAACTCTTCGAACAAGATCACTGTTATTAAAGATGTAGAGTAAAATTCCCAAATTTCAATGTTGGACATGGCAAAAAAATATGAAATGTCTCATTCATCACTGACATTTTGAAGCAGGACACTATTCTAAACATGGAAGTGCAAGAGATCAAGAAGCGAAAGATGTGGGTTTTTCACCTTGACAAAATAGGAAGTATACTAATGAAGTGGTTCAAAGGAAAAAAAAGTATATCCCACTTAATAGAAGCATTTTGCAGGAAAAAGCTTTAGAAATCTCTACTAATTAGGCTTTGAGGATTTCAGATGTCAAACATATGGTTTGATAGTTTTAAAAAGTTACATAACCTTTCATTCTAAAGCATAATCAGTGAAACAGCCAACGTAAATGAAAAAAACTGTTAACTTTTGGAAGAAGGAAACATTTCCTCGTCTTCTAGATGGATGTTAAAAGTGTCAGTGTAAATGAAGAAACTATTGGGAGTTTTGGAAGAAAAAAACAATGGCTCAACTTCTTGGAGGATATGACACTAAAGATATTTTTAATGGGTCTATTTTTTAACTTGTTTTCAAACTGAACATATGCTGTTTGTAGGTAAAAATGCTATAGGGGTAAAGCAAGCCTTACGATTTACTGCTCTGTTATGCACCAAAAGTGATGGAAATGAAAAGTTTTCCCCTTTAATTATTGGAGAATTCAAAATGGCTAGGTGCTTCAGGAATTTGCATACACTTCAACAAGAGTAACTGGATGAGTTCAGAGAGATTTTTTTTTCAAAGTTTTTAATTTCTTTAGATGCCAAAATAGGATCAATGGGAAGAAATATGCTCTTGTTTATAGACAAGTTCCTGTTCATTCTGATGTTCATTTTCTGTGTAACATAAAAGTATTTTCCTTCCACCAAACTGTACCAACCATGGTCTCTGGAGCCTGGTATAATTTGTTCGACAAAGATGGAGTTGTGGAAAGCCATTGTTGGAAAACTATATTTTTTTTCTTGAAAGAGGTGAGTAAATGAAAATGAATATATTACATGCCATGCACATGTTTGCAGCTGCATGGCAACTTGTCACCCCAGAAACAATCAGAAACAGCTTTCATTATAAAGGGCTTGTGCTACTGCCATTAATGAAGAATGTTTTGAAGATGACGTCTATATCAAGGAAGATTGGAGGATGATACCAAAGGAAGATATGCAACTTTTAATGACATCAGTCATGACCAGCACCACAGATGGCTACTGCAGTGCTGTGTAACCATGATGTGGAAGAAGAGGATGATCCAGCACAGCCAACTTTTGCTGCTGCAGTAGAGGGATTGGCTGTAGTCAGACAGTATTTCTCATCATTCAATGTGTATAAGGACTTAATTAACAACCTTAACCAGATCAAGCAAAAGCTGCTTTCTGCGAGGCAGATGGGAGTACTTCAAGATGCAAAATTTGAATGTATGTACATCACAACTTTAAGTGTGCCATTAAATTAGTTTAAAAATAAATACATAGACAGTGTTATAAGCTGTACTAAATGAGAAGGAATATAACAATGAAATACAATAGTTAATGCCTTTGCCATGTGAGTGAGATACAAGCATTACAGAGCATTTGACAATTGGTTGAAGGAAAGTTTTCACATTCATGTCCCCATCATATTCCTTCTCATTTTGCACAGCTTATCCCTTGTTCTTTATTGTAATATACCTACCACATATTTCCTATGAACCTCCTTTTAAAGGCAACCCCTATTTAAGAAACAAATAAGATATCCCCCAGAAATTAGTAAATAGAGGTTCTACGCATTTGGTAGTATGCTAATATTGCATTTTTTGCTCCGTTTCATCTCCTGTTCTACTCTACCATCACTACAAATAATGGTAACCAAGTACTTAAAAGTTTCTACTCTCTGTAGCATCTAATTATTACTTTTAATATTAAGTTCTTCCTTTTGTTTGTCTTCTTTGGATACCTACATAATTTTACTTTTATTAGTATAATTACCATCACTTTTCATAGATCTTCATACCATTCATTAATCTATTTTGTATCTTCCAGGTCAGTCCACTATTGTAATTATAACCTTCGCATACAAAAGTACTTGTAAATAAACTCGTCGAAGTCTTCAATTCACAACCTTATTTTTTGAGGTTCTGACGTTACATAGTCTTAATATTTCATTCATATATAATATGATAAATAGAGGGTTTGAACTATCACTCAGCTTCACTCCTTCCTCCATTATGAATTCTTCGGATCATTCACCATCCCCTCATACATACTTCTAATAGCCTTTATTAGTCTCTGTGATACCATTTTTGCATATAGTGCTTCCCATAAATGTTTTTGGGACCGAATCAAATGTTGCTTCATAGTGGGTTTAAAATATGTTGTTTATATTTGTGAAAACTAAACGATGAGATCTCCGATATCCTCAGGGCGAGTAACGAGAAACACTTCTTTACCTTAATGTACTATCAGCATGAAGTAAAAATATAGCTTGTCACAAATTAAATTCTTTAATTTATTTATTTATTTTTATTTTCTACTGTACAGTTTTCTTTTTATTTAAATTTAAATGTATTTTTCCATAAAATGGTAAAACCTAATTTTAGTACTAATGAAGTACTATTACACAGTTCGAATACTGGTGAGAGATTGAACTTCTAAAGAGAAAAAAATTACTTATAGTTCCTTGGCAACATTCATTACTCTGTTGCCACTCAACTTCTTATGAAATAAACAAGTTTGTTTATTCCATGGCCATGCCCTTGCACAGATTTTCTTTCCCATATAACCATAAATCCAACCTTATTAGGACCATTGGCCATGGTTGCTATCTAAATAAATAAATAAATAAATCCAATTCCTAAATACGAATATAGGTTAAACAAATTCACAATTCCATAATAAATACAAAATAATAATAATAATAATAATAATAATAATAATAATAATAATAATAATAATAATAATAATGATAACATCAAAAATATGCAAATAGCATAATACATAGATGTAACATTAAATTGAACCAATTCTGTATATTTCATATTTTTACTTAAACAGGTAAGTCAAATCTAATTTGTATTTAACCTGTGTTTATCCTTTCTGCTTCAAATGCCACTTGAGGTATTATTTAAATTTTCATGGAAATAAATGTTAATAAAACCACAACCCCTCTGTGATTCTCTGTGTTATTTGTTTGTGTCTCGGTTTTTGATTATGTCTTGTTGAAGAAATCAATCGCTGTTCTTAATAAGGAAGCTGGCTGGTTCACATAGTAATGAAATCTAAACATTGTATATAGCACTGATGAAACCAAGTGTTGTATGCCAAAAATGTTTATGCATCTTTGTCCATTCCTCGATATACGTATCCATTAAAAAAACTTATATTCTCTTTCCAAATACCATTATGGTAGATATAAACATGCACATAACGTATCTATTTTTATACCAAGTATTTTTTACTAAGTAAATGTTCATCTTGAATGTAATATATTTTATTTTACTTATATATCAGCCATATAATTTACAATTATTTCACTTATCGCAATCTTATGCGAGAAAATTAATTTTTTTTTTCATTTTTATTATTATTATTTATTCTTTTATCAAAACATTTCCTTTTGAATACTTTTTTTATATATATTACACATTATTTTAACATATCATTGTACCATTATTTTAATATATTTATTTATAAGTATGCCATCACAAACTATATCGACAATGAAAAATCCATACATCCATTTTCATTTAATTCATCATGGCTTACTTTTCTTTTTCCTGTCGCAGAAAAATGAATTCGTATTTTATTTATTCTCATGTGATGTTACATTACATTTTATGCGATAAGAATAATACTTCAATAAATATGCTAAATGAAATCAATGAGTTTTCAATAATCTATCTTCGAGTATGAATAGCTATATTAATTATTATATTTATATGGTTACTTGGAATAATATTTGTGTATATTATCCGAGTTATATTATATTTCTTATTAATAATCTTACTTTGCACATATTTCTTCATCAAATTTTAGTTAAAGTTTCTTCTTTATGTTGTATGTGCATGGTCACCATGGATACGTATTACAAAATTGTCAAACATTTATATTTTGTTGTTATGATGTCCAGCTTCATAATATCATATGTTAATAGTTTTAGTTTGTATTTTAATTTATAATTCCTTAAAAGGTTTTAATTTATTTTTGTGATATCTTCCTATTATTTTTCCATTTAACTTCTGAAATACAAAAGTGTGATCTCCAAATTGTTTTGTAATTAACGGCGATCTCGTATACAGTAATTCCATTTTACAATTTAGTTTATCCGAGGCTTTAGAAATGGTGTGTTTCCTAAGAAGGACTTTATCTACAACTTAGGTAACAATTTATTTTTTAATTTTTTAACTTTTTCTCTTCTTTTATTGGCTTTTTCTTACAATCTTTTAAATGCAAGCTGGTATTTTTCTTCTTCCGTTAGTTCTCTCATAGTAAAATCAATAGTTAAATTTTTAGGTTTCACATTTAGCATTAATTCTATCAGAGCAAATTTAGTAGTGGTATTAACAGCATTATTTACGATTTCTTCAATATATAAGCATTGGTCAACCCAAGAAGTATGATCTCTGTGTTATCATACTATTTATGAATTTTATCGCATGTACTTGACCTTGACCTAGGTTTCCTGTTATCAGTATGTTGGTATTAGTTGAATTTCTCTGTGTCGCACTGTGTGTTTTTCTGCCTGCATCTTCCTTTCCCATCATGTTTTGATTCCTGTGTACTCCAATGTTTATTACTTATGTATCTTTCTGGTATTGTGTTCCTGTATTTTTCTCCATTATGTTTTAATCTGCTTTTATGATTTTTTAGTATCTTCATTTATGTGCCTCTTTCCCCCTTTGATTTTTCTTTCTTGAATTTCTTGTTGTGTGTCCATAAAGCAAGCTGTATGTCATGTTCCAGTGTAGCATATTGTCTGTGTAACACATGTGATATGTGTTTATATGTGAGTTAACATTTTGTAGCAAATGTGTTGCATTTTATACATCTTTTCTTCTAACATTGCTATTAGTTTCTTATTTTTGTTATTTAAAATCTTTTCCTTTGGTATTTCTGTCTCTTTACATAATAATTCCTTTACCTACTCTGCTTCATTTCACAATTATTTTGGCATATTTTCATTACTGGTAACTCTATTTTTTATATTATTTACACATTCTACCATTTCTTCTATATATTTAGTCACATCTTCCTCTAACACACTTATTTTCTTTACCTCAATTTCTAAGCTACTCATTTTAATGCTGATTTTCTCTTTTTGACTTTCTGAACTATTCATTCTTTAATTTCCTCAAGTTATTATTTATAATTTTCATATTATCTTTGCATTCTGCTCTTTCCTTCTCTATCTCATGTTTTAATTCTACTATTTAAATTCCTTTGTCCTAATTCTTTCCTATTTCTTTCTATTTCTTGCTTTAGCCCCATATTTCTATTTTCCTACTTTCTGAATCCTGTTTTCTGTTTAACTCCATTTTCTGCCCTAGCTTTTGTTCTAATTCTGCTAGTTCAACTATCCTACTATTATCTGACACCCTCAAAAATTTATATGTCTTTTAACATTAATCCTATTTCTTTTCCCTGACTTGTTTCTTAGGACTTTCCTCCTACCATCTCTACACTTTCTGCTTCTTCCCTAACTGATTTTATTGTTGTATACTGAATGTTCATCTTAGATACTATCACTTTATTTCTTAATAACATGAAATTTTAAAATGTCTTTTTTTTCCCCCACTATTCATTGTGTTCTACACTTGCCATCCTCTTCTTATTGCTGGTCACTGGTGTCCTTAGTTGTCTCCACGCTGTCATCCCTTTACTGTCATCATGTCTTTTCCCTAAATGATGTACTCCATTATTCTATTTATTGCCTTGTAGTCGCCAATCAACCTTCAGTTTTCTCACATTGTCGAGATGCTGTGATGCCTTCCTGATCCTCTTCTTTGTCAATGGTTATATACATATATTTTTTTTTTTTCCGAAATTTTTCTCTTAATTTATACGTTCCATGTTGTAGAAGCCATATGTATCAGATTCTAAATATGTTGTTTATATTTGTGAAAATTTAGCGATAAGATCTCCAACATCCTTAGGGCATATAGTAAGAAAATACTTCTTTACTTTAATGTACTATCAGTGTAAGTAAAAATCCAGCTTTTCACAAATTAAATTCTTTCATTTATTTATTTTTATTTTCCATTGTACATTTTTGTTTTTATTTAAAATTAAATGCTTTTTTCCACATATTGCCCCAATTTTAATACTGATGAGATACTTTTACACAGTTTGAGTACTGATGAGATACTTAACTTCTAAAGAGAAGAAAATTATTTATAGTTCTTTGGCAACATTCATTATTCTGCTGCTACTCCACTTCTTATGAAATAAATAAGTTTGTTTATTCCATGACCAATTATACTACCTTTGCACAGATTTTCTTTCATACATAAATTTCCACCAAAGTTGGCCATGGTTGCTATCTAAATAAATAAATCCAATTCCTAAATACAAATATAGGTTAACATAAAAAATTCGCAATTCCATAATAAATACGAAATAATAATCACGGTGATAAGATCAAACATATGCAAATAGCATAATACATGCATAAATGGAACATTAAATCGAACCAATTCTGCATATTTCACATTTTTTACTCAAACAGGTAAGTCAAATCTAATTTGTATTTAACTTTTCTGCTTCAGCTTTTAAGTGCACGAATAATAGGTATAGGTCCTTATTCTTCTCTACGGTTGTTCTTATTGTAAAATATGATCCTGCGTTTGGCTTTCTGTTCAAATAGCAGCCTGCTCTTCTTCCAAGTAATTTTCTGCTTTAGCTAATCTCAGTCTCCTCTATAAAATTCCATTATATTATTTTATATACAGTAAAACTTTATCAGTCACTCGGTTAACCATTCAGCTCATTAACTGTCATCTTTACTTGTTTGTTTGTTTATTTAGTGTTCTGGAATGAAAGTCCCTGTACCTGACTTGTTTTGGAAATGAATGGTGCTATAGATGAGGCAACAACATGCACTCGCCTACTAGTACAGCAAAGATGAAACTCTGTCTGGTGACATGCGCGAGGCTAAGTTTTCAACTGTATAGTGGTATTTATATCTTGATAGATGCAGAAAGATGCACCATAGTTCTTTAGGAAGAATTCATTTACAAGAAACCAGAAGGCATTAAAGTGCACTTTAAAAATAATGAAACAAAAATTTTAATTGAATCTTGAGTCGGTGATGTTACTTCACTTACTTGAAATTAATCGAACATGTTTTGAAAGCACCGTTTGCTCTCATCTTCAGCGTTTTTCCGACTGAGCATGCTGGGAATTTGGGTCTGTAGATGCAGATGGCGGTTTGTGGTCCAAAAAAGGCTTGCTATGGCAGATTTATCCATCTCTTTATTGGATATACACTATGTGATCAAAAGTATCCGGACACCCCCACAAACATATGTTTTTCATTAGGTGCATTGTGATGCCACCTACTGCCTGGTACTCATTATCCACGACCTCAGTAGTCATTAGACATCGTGAAACAGCAGAATGGGGTGCTCCATGGAACTCACAGACTTTGAACATGGTCAGGTGATTGGGTGTCACTTGTATCAGAAGTCTGTACACAAGATTTTCACACTCCTAAACAGCCCTAGGTCCACTGTTTCTGATGTGATAGTGAAGTGGAAACATAAAGGGACATGTACACCACAAAAGTGTACAGGCCGACCTCATCTGTTGACTGACAGAGTCCGCCGACATTTGAAGAGGGTCGTAAAGAGTAATAGGCAGACATCTATCCAGACCATCACACAGGAATTCCAAACTGCATCAGGATCCACTCCTAGTACTATGACAGGCGTGAGGTGAGAAACCTTGGATTCCATGGTCAAGCGGCTGCTCATAAGCCACACATCACGCAGGAAAATGCCAAACGATGCCTCGCTTGGTGTAAGGAGCATCAACATTACACGATTGAACAGTGGCAAAACGTTGTGTGGAGTGATGAATCACAGTACACAATGTGGTGATCCAATGGCAGGGTGTGGGTATGGCGAATGCCGGTGAACATTATCTGCCAGCATGTGTAGTGCCAACAGTGAAATTCGGAGATGGTGTGGTCGTGTTTTTCTGGAGGGGGTTTGCACCGCTTGTTGTTTTGTGTGGCACATCACAGCACAGACCTCATTGATATTTTAAGCACCTTCTTGCTTCACACTGTTGAAGAGCAATTCGGGGATGGCGATTGCATCTTTCAACATGATCAAGCACGTGTTCATACTGCACGGGCTGTGGCAGAGTGGTTACACGACAATAACATCCCTGTAATTGACTGGCCTGCACAGAGTCCTGACTTGAATCCTATAGAACACCTTTGGAATGTTTCGGAACGCCGACTTCGTGCCAGGCCTCAACAACCTACATCGACACCTCTCCTCAGTTCCGCACTCCGTGAAGAATGGGCTGCCTTTCCCCAAGAAACCTTCTAGCACCTGATTGAAAGTATGCCTGCGAGAGTGAATGCTGTCATCAAGGCTAAGGGTGGGCCAATGCCATATTGACTTCCAGTATTACTGATGGAGGGCGCCACGAACTTGTACGTCATTTTCAGCCAGGTGTCCAGATACTTTTGATCACGTAATGTACATATGAAGTGTTCTTCCCTTAACATCCTCAGCTTAATCACAAATTTAGTAAAATCTTAAAAAAATACAACATATCATTGGCACCATGGAATAAACACACAATTCAGAACCTATTACCTTCCCCTGTCAAAGATAAAATTTCACACGAACAAAAATCTGGCATCTACCTAACTGTGAAAATTGTGACTTGGTGTATGTTGGCAAAACAAAAAGAAATATTGAAACCAGATGGAAAGAACCCTTCACATGTATATCCAATAAACAGATTGACAAATCTGCCATAGCAAACCATGACATCAATACCAAAGTCAGACTCCTGAAATGCACCACCAACCCAAGAGAACTAAAAGTTTGGGAAAACATTCACATAATCAAATGCATGAAAACGGTAATGAACCTTGAAATCCCACCACTCAATAATCTAAGCAGCTTCATCATGGATACACCAGATGACACCACTTCCATACCACCTACATCTATGGACTTGAATTCCCAGCATGCTCAGTCGGAAAAAAGCTGAAGATGAGAACAAGCGGTGCTTTCAAAACATGTTCGGTTAATTTAAAGTAAGTGAAGTTTTAGTGTGTCCCGACTCAAGATTCAATTAAATTATTATTTCGCTTCACTGTCTCTAATTCTAAATAACACTTCAATGGAACAAAAGTTTATGCTACAGCGCTTCCCATGCGAGCATAGCAACAGTATTATAAACTGAATACAGAATGAACATGTATTCCAGTCAAGAGATTGTTCCGATACCTTCACTGTGCATTACTTATAGCTTAGTTTCAAATCACAAAGTGGTCATGCAATCGGACAATATAAGTGATCATAATGTACTGTTGTTGCCTAGCAATATACCTACAAAATTGAGAAAAATGAATGTGAGCATGTGCACACACTTGTATTAGTTTTACAGAACAAAAGTCTGTTACCTCTTACTGTGCAGCCCTGCCCTGCAGACAACAATCACCTTTATTAGCATTTTTTTAAATATACAGTCATGTAACATACGGCTCGTTTGGCAAGCTTTTTTGTGCAATTCTTATCAAACCTACTGTTTACGTTAAGATGGATTATCTGTTCATTTAAGCACCCACATGACCCTTTCATTATTACAGTCGGGGTTCTATTGTACTACCGGCGAGGGGCTTTTTCCATTCTTCTAGTATTCACTTACCCTTCCATACTTTCTGGCATATTATGGTGATTGCCCATGTCACTCTCTCCGAACATATTTAATAAGCTCTGGTATTATTTACTCCAGCTGTTCTCTCAGTTCTTATCATATCTATGACTCTTTTTATTTCTATTTGTTCTACGTCTCCTTCAATTTCCTTAATTTACAAATACATATACAATGTCTTAAATCAAACAAATTATATGTCTGCCCAGTGATACTCAGATGTATGGCAAAGGCCTGGACATTCAGACTAGATAGCAAGCCACTCAACTTTTCCTTTAAACTCGCAAAATTTGTGTCATTTATGCTAAGCTCTCTCCCTGTCAATCATATTATTTTCTGACACTGAAGAACTTACCTTTTTTAAAGCTGTCAGACCTGTATATATCTCTCAGCTCTTTCATGAGGCGATCTGTTGCTTGTACAGAGCCAGAAACAGAACCCTTTAAATAATCCTGTCGTTGATTCTGCCTTAATCTTTCAAGGGTGGCCAAGTGTTCAGTGTCCATTTCGTCCATCTAAAAACATATGTAAGTATATACACAATTTAAATTCTGATCAGTACGGAAAAATGAAATTACAAAAACGACTAAAAGGACAGCATGGAAATAAAAAATATAAACTAAAGTTGTATATAGGGTGATTCACATTTAACGTCATTTTATGCACACTGTCGAATTTAGCATGAACTGGATTATGCAAACATGCATATGGTTAAAGGATCTCCATGCAGAGATACTTGGCACATTTTAATGTTTATTTACCTTTAACTTATGGCATCCCACTTTGTTTTTTTAAACAGATTGTGCACATTTCCTTTTTTCATTATAAATGTGCTTGTAGAAAAAATAATTGCGTTTGGACAGTTTTCCATCTATATTAGTTAATGAAACAGATAAATATATTTCACACCTGCTACCACTCCCCCAGCCATCAAATTCTAGGGCCCCATCCAAATGCTCTTTCATTCTCGGCATCAGCAGCCTGCTTGTACAATGTTTAAGCTGTCTACATACCAGATACTGGGTTTGCTCATGTTTATTTATGTCAGTTGTGGTAATTATAGGGGGATGAGAAGCCAAAATGTAAACAAAGTAGAATAGTGTCGCACACACCAGTGAATTGGTAAATTGGGTACATGTTCTGTTTACCTGTGATATTGTTACTTGCTGATTGCACAGCAGAACACGTGATTGTTTAGCAGAAGGAAAAATATCATTGTGAGAAAGACTGTGTATCATTACACATCTACTTTATGTATATGTGTTTAAGGTTGATTTAGAATAAAATGAGTTACTAGGCATATTATTATTAGGTGAATACCACAACGATGCAGAGGAGGCAATAATGCTTTATGCATTGCACTATCAAGAAAGACAACATCCTGCAGCAGTGGCATTTCAATGAACAGAACAATAACAGACAAACTGCAACTCTTGAAAGGAACACCACACAAGAAACAGTCACAACAAGTGAACCAAATGAAGTACAGAGCGGTCCCTAAGCGCTCTGGCCGGGAATTGCACGGCAGTCTTGCGCGACACATCTGAATGAACTCAGAAAATGGGCTCTTCCACTTATCGGACATGTGGCAGCAGGCTTCAGTCAGCTGTTATTGCTTCTTGTGTATAGACACGAGACGTGTGTGTATTTGTGTGCAATTGAATTATCGGATTATTACAACCCAGAAATGGTACTCAAATTTTCGTTAGAACAAAGACTTTATGTATGACACGTAGGTGAAAACCGACTCATGTAGACAGATGTGTAGGCAATTTCACGATAAATTTCCTGTTGTTCCAGTTCCAAGTAGAGAAACAGTTAGATATCTAGTGAATAAAGTGAAGAGAATGGGATCATTTAATGTTGTAAGTTGTAAAAAGAAACGAAGGGTTCTAACAGAAGAAAAACTTGATGAAATTGGCAAAGCATTTGAACGGTCTCTGAATAAATATTTACGACGTGTAGCACAACAAGTCAGTGTTTCAAAAACCTCAGTACATAAACTCAGTACAACTCTCAAAAATAGTCTATAGGAATAATCCTTGCACCATAGACGATCTTGAAAATAATATAAGAACAGAAATTAGGGAAATTACGCAACAAGAACTTATGCATGTGAATGGTAATTTCATCAGGTGCCAAGAATGTTTATCTGCCGAAGGACACCACTTTCAACACCGACTGTGAAAAGGTTAGTACTGATAAAATAAAAAGTAATTATGTTTGTTCAATAGGTAATCAATGTATCGAAATAATCATCATAAAATCAGTAATAATTGTTATCAGTATCAATAATGAGAATAATACACAGATACACTGAATATAGCGCGCAAACATGCATCGCAACTACTGGCCAGATGGTTAAGGGACCGCTCTGTATTTGTAATGGGAACTGTAATAGAGATCCTCGCATAAGTGTGCTTACCATTACTGCCATTAGTCAAGTTTGGTGTGCCTCATACTGCACAGACCTGCACTTCACCCATATCACATATCTCTAACACAGGAGTTGTATGAAAATTATTTTAATCGTAGAATGCAGTTCTATCAGTAGATTCAAATGCAAGATCTATTGGCCCTTATACTGTTACATGACTATTTTCTAATGAAGGTACACTTAATAACTGTGGTGAGCTAAATCATCATAATAAGCACTATTGGGCAGCAGAAAATCCTTAATGCATGTAACATGATGAGCATCAACAAAGATGGTCACAGAATGTGTGGTGTGGAATTCTCTGCAACTACATTATTAGGCTATACTTCTTGGCAGAAATCTTACTGCGAGAATTTAAGTACACTTCCTTCAATACAATCTAAATGTGATTTAAGCATCAGAAGGAGAATGTGTGATCAGCAGTATGTGTGCTTAACAGGATGTTTTAAAATAATTGAATCAGTAAGAGAGGCCCTCATAATTGCCTTCCTAGATCAGCTGATCTAACTCCCATGGATTATTTTCTGTGGAGATATCTGAAAGACCATGTATACACCACAGAACCAACACAACAGGAAAGCATGTCGTTCCACATGAGTCTACGAGCTAGAGCTACGAGGCTGATCAACAAAGACAGACTGATTTTCTTTTCACAGAAGTTTACCACTCCATTTCAATGTTTTTACATGATCTTCTTCAAAGTAATCTCCCCTACTTCAATGCACTTTTTAGAGAATCTCTGCCAGTCCTTGAACATCTCACCATGTGTTCATTCCGGCCATCTTTGTGCGGTCCTTGAGAATTGCCTCACTTTTCTTGAGCGCTGCTTCAGAGTTCTGAAATCAAAAGCCCCGGAGCTTTGCCTCTAATGATGGAATAAAAAAAAAAAAATCACAGGATGCAAGATCACGGCTATAAGCCAGATGCGGTACACAGGTAGTGTACCATTTAGCCAAAAGCTGCATGACTTAATTTCATCATGAGTCACGTTGTCATGAGGAAGTCGCCACCAAGTCTGAATGAAGTTTTGGTCTTTTCCTTGCAATGTGCTTCCTCAGTTTAGCCACTATTGACATGTGGTATGCTGCTGTAATAGTATTGTGAGGGTAAATAATTTTATGGTATGCAAGTAGGTTCTACAAAACAGAGCATTACTACCAATCTATTGATACGAGAGTGCTGCCGACTACGGACATTATACATAAAACCCTGCTCTTTTCAAATATTCATGGTACAGACAGGAAACTATCAAGGAAGCTACACACAAAAAAATCGGTCTCAGTCTTTGTTGATCAGCCCTCGTAGTAAGGAGATCTTTCTGGAAACACGTCATGCCAAGTTTAAATAACATCTGCACTTTTTAACATTTGACAGTGTTAGCATCAGCTGAAAACATAGAAGATTCCTCAGCATTCCTCTACACACAACAGCAATGAGGGTCTTCTTGTTAATGTAATGACACCATTGTACCTACTGCACCTACTTCCAAAGAATTGTCACCAATATCAGCAGAAGCTCTAAAAATCAGGATCACTGTACTTGATTTTGCAATTAAAAGTATTTTAATTCCTAGCAGATATCAATTACTTCTGCTTGCATTATGAAATAAAAGCTTATATACACAATTCCATCTGCTAGTACTGATTTGTAACAGCTGAAATCTTGTATATGCCTTTTTAAAAACAAATTTAAAAAAGCAAAATAAAGGAAAAAAGAAGCATTTGATCCTGAGATCCCTAAAATGATAATCTAGCAAGCTGTTAGTTGGAGTACGCCGACTTCATGATTGTGCCTGTTTACGGCTTTTTAGCATACTTTGGAAGATTGACAAAGTGTTGCTGTTGCTTACCACTAATGCACTCATTTGCAGAGCAGGCTACATCTGTTCCTGAAATTTGAGGGCTTTATAGCAAGCCTACAAATAGAGATAAATGAGCAATTCAAATGAATTGCAAACCACAAAACAAGTTCATTTAATCTAAAATAAGCAGTTCCATTTTAAAAAAAAAAATGCTACCTAGGGTTATATCTATAAAATGAATAAATTAAATAGTGTGACAAGTATTTCCGATAAAGATTCTTTAATTGTTTACATGTCTGCACAATCCAGTTAATGCTAACTCTGATAGTTTACATAAAAGGCAAAACATGATTCATGAATTCCTATGAGTTTATCATAAATATATACATCTCACCATTTTCAACTCCTTTTGCAATTCCCCTCTTTTTCTTTCTTAAACAGAAAGCAACATATTCTTGACACAATTCCCCTGCTCTTAATCAAAGCAGTATGCATATTAGTGAGTGTAGGAGTTGAATCAAATGTTTATTACCTTCACTTACTTCAATATTTACTCTATTTCAGGACATTCACTCCCAAAATCAGCTGGAGACCAACTGCTGATTGGAACGGCTGTATCATGATTCTTTTGGCATCTTCCAGATGAATCTGTAAAGGTGGTCTGGAGACGGAACATCAAAGTTCATCAGGTGATATTGGTTCTTGAGAAAAAAGAGAGATTAAATTGTCTTTTTGCTTGTCTTAGCAATTGTGCTGCTGCTCCAATTTAATGGTTATCATTACCAAAGCAAGTTGCAACTGTTGATTTGTCCATTTATTTATACCTAATATTTCTGAAATGTTTTTGATCTGGTATTTACATTTCTTTTAGTCTTTCTGAGTATATCTGGTCATAGTTTGCACATTAGATCTTGTATACTATTGATTTTTATTATCTGATAGAGGTATACTGAGTATATTTTAATGCTGTATTTGTTATGGGGTACCAAGTAAATGTACTGCTTAAAGATTCTCCTGAGTTTTCAATCTAGTCTGGGATGATATGTAAATTTGCTATGTATGTTGTTTAACGTGGTGATTTCTCAGATTTCTTTCAGTTGTTTTTATTTCAATCTCTATTGTATCCAAGCTGAATCCGTTATAGGAGGCAATATTGATTACATGCTGGTATTCTTTAATGTATTATTTGTCCTTGTTCAGTATGATTTAAATAATCTGTATGCTAGCCTGTTGAATACGGAAAACCGGCAAGGTCTTGCATTGCAGCAATTGAACTTAATGTAACAGGTTTCAGTATATGCTTAAACACAGTTTGTCACTTCCTTATAATCTTTATTACCAATAAGGAAAGGTAGTTTGTTCTTCAACTTCCAGTAGGAATTTTAAACAGTTGTTCTGTAGGTTCAGGTTTTGAATGCTCCATCTTACTAATCATTATACTTTGGGACTACAAATATGTTGTCAACGTAATGAAACTAGGTTTTGAATATTACATGAATAGCAGCATAACATACATCTCCAGAGAACTCATGTACAGATAAACTACAAATGGCAATAGTGTTTCCCATTACAAAATCAGAATGGTAATAAATTGTAAATTGACATAGAACAGGAAACCTTCACACACTGACAGTTACATAGTCTTCAACAGTTACAAGAACTAAAGTCGCCCAATGAACTTCAACTTCCCAATAGATCACCTTTACAGATTCATCTAGAAGACCCCACCTTCCAACAAAGCCATCGTAATACAACTGTTCTGGCCAGCAGCTTTGTCTCCAGCTGGAGAAATGCCTCCGAAAGTCACAAATCCCAAAAAAATACTGTACTGTGAACACCTGACCTTGAGCTGCTTCCCGAAGCACCAACTCACCAGTCTAAATATAGCTACATTGCCAACTCTCCATCCGTTCCCAAGAACATGAATCCTGCATCAGTCACTATTTGTTAACACACAAATCGCAATGCTATAGTGCATTCAAGTGGTTGTTTGTTTCCATTATGTAGTATTTTTGTGCTATGGCGACTAAGCGAAAGCATATTGTGATTACTTTCATTGATAAATTAGCTGCTATCAAAGAAGCTGAAAAAGGTATTTTTGTGCTATGGCGACTAGACGAAAGCATGTTGTGATCACCTTTTGATAAATTAGCTGCCATCAAAGAAGCTGAAAAAGCGAGTTTATTGAAAACTGTTATGACTAATTACAGAGTTAGTGTTTCTACCGCTTCAGAAGGGTGAAGTGTAAATCTAAATTTCTAGAGCAAGCAGTGAAAACTCCTCATAGAAAAATACTGAAAACATTCGACTTTGAAAAAGTAGGCGAAGCTCTTTATCTGGTTCCCCCAACAATGAGAAAAAGGCATACCTTTGACTAGCCCAATACTGCAAGAAAAAGCTAAAATGTTAGCTAAGCTCTTAGGTGAGGAGGCAAAAGATTTCTGTGCAAGCTCTGGGTGGTTAGGTTTAAAAAACAGATATGGCATTCGGCAATCAAATGTATGAGAGTAAAGTTATCTGCAGACCCAGATGCGGTTGATATTTTTAAAACAGAGTTTGAAGATTACACCCAAGGCTACACTAAGGACCAAATTTACAATGCCAATAAAATGGATGTTAATTTCAAGATGCTGCCTATAAAATTCTTAGCTTCCTCAAAAGAAATGTCTGCTCCAGGACACAAAATGAAAAAAGAATGGATAACTGTTCTTTTGGTATCAAAGCTTCTGGTACACATAAACTGCCTCCAATGTGTATCAGAAAATCAAAAACACCTTGAGCCTTGAAGGATGTTGCCGAAATATGCTACCAGTTAGTTTAGAGAGCCCCAAAAAGTTCTTGAATCGTGAATTCTTTGCCAAATGGTTTAATGATCAGTTTGTACCAAAAGTTAAAAAGTTTTTAACTGAAAAAGTTCTGCTTACAAAAGTGATCTTATTGACACATCCTTGTGAAATAAAAAGTGGCGATTTTGTTGTGCATTTCCTTCCCCCAAATGTTACCAGTCTAGTTCCGCCACTGGATCACAGCATATTAGTGACATTTAAACAGCACTACCATGTACTATTTTTTAAGAACCATCCTGCAGGATAGTTTACGCAAAACAAAACATGAAGTACTGAAGGGCAGTAAATATTAAACATGTAATTTATTGGAGTGTGCAAGTTTGGGATAATGTGAAAGCAGAAACTCTTCGAAGGTGCTGGAGAAAACTGTATGATGGGCTTGAAGGAGATGACTCAGAAAATATTGAAAATTTGTAAAAAGAATTCCTGGATGTGAAGACATGGATACATCCGATGTGGATGAATGGGTTGTTGGAGACAATTCGCAAGACATCATGAATCAAGAAATTGTTGAAACAATGTTGCAATCAATGCTGACATGATCAAAGAGCCCAAAATAGATGACGTGGATGACAGCTGACAATGGTTTTCGAGCATTAAGAATTTCTTCTTTTTCAAAAACCTACTGGGCATAGTATAACACAGAAATTACAGTGCACATGTTGTTGTTGTTACATATTTTAGGTTGTCCTAAGATTTGTTGAACAATGCAATGAGTTTGGCTGGCTGACGTCCTTAATGAAAAGATGGCGCGACAACTCTGCTCTAAACGTTTTGGGGGATGCAAAAAACAAAAATTACCAAGTTTTTTGAATGAGTAATTAATATGCTACAAACTATTACTATTAACTACATTATGTTGTATACTGATCTACTGTAATCCTAATAATGTAATTTTAACTTTAAAATACTGTAGTGCTGCATGTTCATGGCTTAACTGAAAAAATTTTATCCAAAACGACTTCCCCACCCGTTAGTTCAGTTAACCAGAGTTGTAATGCATTAACATAAGAGATGGTAATAAACATGAGTCATTCCTAGAGTTACCAAAATTGTACAAATTCAGGGGGCAGGGGGAAACTGCAACAAACAGCATGCAGCTGGAATGAAATGAATCAAGTTTTTGCACTTAAAAAAACACTAAAAGCTTTCAACATTTTAAACACCAACTAGAATAATGCATAAAAATGATTTAAGCTAAATGCAATCATATGTGAAAATAAATAAGATTTTATTTTAATGATTTAGAGAACAACAGCTTATAAGTATCTGTTAAACAAGTTTTAAAAGCTATGCTTAAAAATAGTGAATTGTGCATACACAGCATGAGAAACATTTGCAATGAAAAATAAAAATATGCTTGTTTTGACACAAGATTTCTTTATGTAACAATTACCTTGCTTTTTGACACACTTTCTGCTTCATCCATTTCAAGATGCAAGTCCTCCTCACCCTCGTCTTCATCTTCGTCCTCATCATCTTCCATATCACGATCCTCCTCAAGGCCATCTGGCAATCTATATCCTGTTGCTGTAGGCATTGTAAGGAGAGCTATATCTGGAGGTTCTGGGATACAATGCAAGCGACATAGCTCTCGCAGCAAAATTCCTACTTGATTCAATACCTGCCAACAAGAGCATGTTTTATCAAAACCAAATATATGGAACAGGCTTCTAATGATTTATATTTTTTATGTTTATATCTTAAGTATTACATACATGGTTGTCCCTGCCAGATGTGTTACTAAGGATTTGGACTGCATTGGTTACACTTGTTTCTTCAGATTCAGCAAACCATACTGGAGGCGTAGATGGGTAAGTTTCCTAAAACATCAACATTTCCTACTTAATAAAAAAGTCATATACATTTAATTCATATGATCATGAATGAATATGCTAATATAAAATTCCAGTAAATTCTTGTGGATAGCATCGGAATGTGTCAGTTCATCAACAGATACCCCATTAAGTGACAATATAGAATGTCTAAACAATTGACCAGAAGGCTGTACTGAATTTGGTGCCCACAAAATATTATAAAACCCCAGGATTTTCCTTACACTCACATCACCATCCCCATTACATAGAATAGGGATTACTGGGTGTATTTCTCTAAGGGTTTTGGAAGAAATGTGGAAAGCAGCTGTATAAAGAGAAATGTAAAAAAGATCAAAGAGGACACACAACATGGTTTAAATTGGGAATATGGAAATTAAAAGATTACAGGGAAAGATTTGAAGAAAGTATTTGTCCTTTATATAAGGAAAAGGATGCAAACCATATTTTGTTAAAATCCAAAGTTATTTTCAGGAACAAATTAATCCAAAAGAAATGGCTGTTAATAGCAAAAGTAGCAGAAATTTGAAAAAATGTTGGTCATAATTTCAGATTAAGAACTTTGAAGAGTAATTATTTAATGTCAAGAAGAAATGGAATTGGTTCATAAATGAAGCTGGAAATATGCATGTAACATAATTGTACTACATAAATTATATCAAGAGTTGTAATATAATGTTACATAATAAGTGAAAAAGAGGTTTATGTTAGAACCTGGGTTAACTAAGGGTTGTTAGTAATAAGCTTAGTTCAAATAATTCATACTGCGCATATTGTATATAGTTATTCTTGGTTTAATGGTACAAAAATGACCACAATGACCGAATAATATGGAGGGAAGCTGGGTTTTTTATTTGGCTAAATAACACATGGTCAGCCTGCTCACTATACCATTCATTTTTCATAACGTGCATGATGTTCCAATGACACTCATCAATCATGTAACTCCCAAACAGTAGTGCATGAGGAACCATTTTGCCTTTAGTTACCTCCAAGCTGACTGCCTCTCAAATGCTAGCAATACAGATATGTCATTATGACTAAGTTCAGTTATTAGCTGTTGCTAATCACCAGACTTCGTCTTATGTAGCCAATTCTTTTTCAGTTTAATCACAAATAGAAAGGTAATAAATTATGAAGGCAAAAGAATAATCAAATAGCCTCACAGTAAAATTTGGAATATTAAAGAATACATAACATTATATTAATGTTTTTATTGTGTTATGGATAAAATAACTTTAAAAAGATTTCTCCTAGAATTTAGTGACAGCACTTCAAACTTAGAACACACTTTTTTTTTAAGTTCTTTTTAAATTTCCCCCCCCCCCCTCCGCTGTAAAATGTTCTGTGTAATTTGCACTAATAGAATTAAAGTTTAATGTTGGGGATTCTGTTAGATGGGGCTTACAACTAATGCTCTATATCCAACTTTACCTAAAAATTATACAAAATATACTTTGCTGTCCATTTAGCTAGGGAATTTATGTATTATCATCATCTTGTCAACTGCAGCACTGAATTCCAAGGAGGCAGAGGGCAGCACACCTGCATCCATTACCAACCTATACTGTGATGAATAGGGTGATAACAGGAAAAGTGAAACAACTGGCACACTGAGCACCAAGGGAAACTACACTGGCCAAGGTTGCTTTGTTACCACTAATCCTACTCATGGAAAACCAGCATTCTAATCTATATTAACTAAACTGCTAATTATTTAAGTTACAATTTCTTGAACCTTTTACTCTAGAATACTTAAGTGCTATAGTGTATCATAATTTATAGTTGTGATTTTTCCACGTTCAAATGCTTAACCTTGATAGCAGTTTACATTATTATAAAAACATTTACAATGCTATAAATTAATTTAAAATGTATTAATATTACCAGGAAGAAGTAAACAAAATTGTAAAATTTTCACATAGCTTTAATTCTAAAGATACAATTGTGAATTTGAGTTATCAGTCACGCATACAAATTGGAATCACAATCAGGTATGATTCAAATGTAAATTTAAATGAGTAAACCATAAACTTTTAAATACATAACAAATGAAATTGTAAAAATGAATGTAGCAACATTTTTCACTAAAAACTCTAAATAAAGGTTTATGGAAACTCGTACCACAAGACTTCAAATGTCCAGCTAAGAGATATCTTCTTTAAAACACAGCTTTCTAATCCGAATCCAAATTTTCCATGTCCTGATACAAGTTTTGCAGATATAAAATAGAGTGTAAATTTGATTTTCTAAATGCATGTTGACTGTAGGAAAAAAAATTTCTCTTGTAATTGCGCTTTTAGTATTCCTGGCCAACTGATTAATTTGCTTGGTTATTATTAATTCATTAATTTTTCTTTTAAGTAAGAATGACAAAGTATAGCTGAAGCCCCAACTGGAAGTAGGAATGCATTTTTGCTAGCTGATCAGCTCTTTCATTTCCTATCAGTTCAGTGCATTCCCAGGATAAATATTTTCATATTTCTGCTGAAGCATTCAGATTAAATTTATTTTTTACAGATTTAAATGTGGTTTGTGAATACTAGATGTAACAATAACATTTTGAAATGCTGTCTATTATCAATGCCTCCTTAATCCAAATATCTCCTTTCAAAAAATGAAACACACAATGACAGTCTGTTCAATTGCGAGTGAATTTCTTGTCTATTAGAAAGTACCACAAAACTACATCTCACTTTGACAGAATTGCTTCTCTACAAACATTTTATCTGTGGCAATCTGGATATCATGTTGTTTTATACAAAAGTGTTTAATAAATTCAAAAGATTGAGCTAGATGACCAGTGTTATGAGATTAGTAGGTTTCTCCATATTCAGCTGTGATATCAAACCATTACTTGTGTAATGTTTGTTTAATGTAAGCTCTGCTCTAGCTAAACCAAGTGCAAAGGTATTATACCTGCAATCACTAACACAGCATCAATGGATATAGTTTGATGTGCTTCTATGATACAAAGAACAGAGCCTCGTTGTATTTCTGAACCCAGCTCATAACGTAACACTTTCACAAACCTGAGGCACTGTATAACACTAACTGTTCCACCACTCCTCTTTAAATAATTTTAATACACATGAATTCAATCCCCACATAAAAAACCATTCAATTCCAAAATTATTTAATTTTGTAGCTCTATATTTGAAATAAGGTCCATATGTCTTAAACCTATCATGATTTTTATCATTTACTTGTAACTAGCATTGTTTTTCTTGGATTAAATTTAAGCTTATTTTCACAATGCCATTGGTATAAGCTATTTATTGGGCAATTCTGAATTGGCACTTCTAATCAAAATTGGTATGTTGCAGCTTTACACATTAACACATCATCTGCATAAGCAAACAACTGGCACTCATCAAGAGCCATTTCAAGCATGATGCCATAAAATATTCCAATAAGTGAACTACAAGTAGAATCTTATGATCAGCCTTTAATGATGTTTTTCAAAACAGTATCTACTCCATCTAGTACTGGATTCATCTGATGAAATAATTTTAGATTACAATGTATAGATTTCTGAGGCATTTCTTTGTTAGTTGCTACAGAATTTTAGGCCACCATGTTCACTAAGAAAGCATGATTAGTACAATAAACTTTTAACCTGTATCAAGCTACACATGCAATGCTCTTTTGGGAGAATATGTAATTTTATTCTTAATTACAAGAAAAAGTGGCTAGAAATACAATGAAAGCTTAGTTTATTAGCCACAGACAGCTCTTGACAATTTTATATGCACTAGAGTACATATCTTTGCATATCTATGAATCTAATGTATGTGAAAGTAAAACATAAAATACTTCCACAGCACACAATGAATGCTTGCTTACAAACGGTAACCCCCATCCCTTTACCACTTGAAAGAAAAGCAATTTGTATTTTATTGGCATCTGTTGAGTTGTAATTCGGAACCATTTTGCATAAAACATTATAGTGCTTATTTTTCAAGATTTCAAGAGGCCAAAAAGTTGAAATGTTGCATACATGTAGTGAGACATGAGATTCCAAAGTGATTTTATCCTTCTCCTTTCTGGATTAATCTCCATCTCGCATGTACCTTTTTAGAATGCAAAGTCAATAAAAACTTTATTTAAGTGGAGATTAAAAGCCTTATTCCACCAATCTTAAATTTGCTAAATTCATGACCCATTATCTCAAACTATTTATTGTGAAATTTTTACAGCATTAGATGCATGCCCTTGAAGTTCACTGATCTACTTTTATAGAATAAATTTGTTCATTAAGAAAGATGGGATTATTTTAATTATGCAATCATTTTATTAAAATTTATCATTAATTATTTTTTTAAAAAATAACCAACCACCTTTTTAAGACTAAAGTAGAACTATAGTACTTAAGGATTGTTTTTATAATCCTAAAATTTCATTTAGTTATCTTTAATAGTGTCTGACAAAATAGGGCATTTAAGACAGAAAATGTTATTCATAATCTGCATTTCGTTCAACAATCTGCATTGTATTTGTCCCAATTTCCTCTGAACCCACTTTGTGGATAATATATCATGGAATGCAGAAACAGAATATAATATTACTATCCCACGATAGATGATTTCCAAAATAACAGAATTAAGTCCCCGTGTTGGCCTTGCTGCAATCGAAAGGCATGTAAGTAATTTATTGGCTTTAAGTTGAATGTACTTTACCTCTTAGTAAAGTAATTTCATTAAATTCCTGTGCTATTTATAATAATGGACCAAAAATTCACTGATATTCAAAAAATGGGAATGAAATATCACTAGATTTTATATTTCTAATCTTAGCCTCCCCCACCTCTCCTCTGCAGCAATCTTCATAATTTGAAGATTGAGAAGCTAGCAACAGTGATGTGTCATAATTTAAAATAAAGAGAGTCGGAGGTTGATGTATAGTAACAACCTCCGACTCACTTTATTTTAAATCTTCATAATTCTAGAAATGTTGAATAACTATGTAAAAGATGTTAGAGGTAAAACATTATCAAATGTTTGAATCATTACTATATTAGATAAAAAATTATGGAGGTACCATGCAAAACAATAAGTTATTCAAAAAATACTTATTTCATTAACAAAATCTTCCAAGAACCAATCACCTAAAATTTAATCTGAAATAAATCGTTATATGGATATTTATCCAAAATTTTCAGTATGCAATCACTAATTCCAGTATATTTTTATTTTTAAATCTTCCTACACAACTGTAGGCTGCCAAAGACAGAGTATACCAACTCAACATAATTATATAAAACATAACAGAAATTTTTAAAAAATTAATGTTACAACATACATTAAAATTAAAAAGAAATATTCAACAATTGAAATATAGAAGATTATCAATATCTGACAATAGCCCAAGTAAGTAGGTGGCACGAAACCTAATTAAAGTTGCATATATTCATTTTTCTCTGTATTTAGCTCCTGCTTATGAGCGACGAACATAGACAATGGCCAGGATTTTCTGTGGGAAGGATGTTTAGATTGGAAATGGGGTTGTATAACCACATCAAATTTCTAATTCGGAAACTAGATTGTAAATTTTTTATCTTGACTTCAGCAATTAGAGATGGTTCAATTTTTTGCTGACAAGTCCATACTTTAAAAAAAAAAAAAAAAAAAAATCAATAAATAAAAAAAAAAATCCACATAATCATTGTATGCATCCTTTTTCACGGCATCTTGAATTTGTTGCATTATTAGCAACTCTCTATAGGCAGCTCCTTTCTCTGTCAGCTTTAAAAATTTTCTTGTTACTGATTTTCATGATGCTAGCTTGAGATGTTTACAGAAGAGATGGACTTCTTGCTGTGAAGAGCAAGTTCCTCAGCAACAAGGTACATTTTCTGTATCTAGATTTTCAGTATTGTCAGGGAAGCTTTCACAACCATACTCACATTGCTGACATCATGAGATTCGGATCTCAATCAAGGAAACATTGCAGTACGATCTACAAATTTGTATATACCCCACATTTTATTTTAACTCATTTATTGCTCTTTTATGTATTTACTTACATTGTACTTTATGTTTTATTGTTACTGTTACTTTTACCTAGATAGGGTTTTGGAAGGATTGAGACAAAAAGAATACTTGGGTACTGTAACACAGCATTTTCCGTACTTTGTATGGCTATTCAAGTAGTTTGATTTTATAGCCTTTCCTCTTATTAAAGCACTTAAAAGTGTTGGCACTAAAGACATGCAACAAAGATTGTCAAATCTCCCCCTAATCAAGAGATTACAATGCGTCTAAATTCTCTGTCTAAAAGCAGCTTTGAGTCACACATAAGGGAGGCTTGAGAAACAAAGTTAAATCTCAAAGAGTGTGATTTTTACATGTTAAAACATTTTACACTTTCTAAAATCAAATTACCTTTGCACAACTTATCAAGGAAGTTTGAGAGACAAGAAGGCAAACTGACATTTTATGCGATGAATATCTGTAATCTGTGTACCCCACAGCTATTTTAAAAAAAAAAAAAATGACATATTTTAGGAATTGCAATTATGTGAAATAAGGTTCACAAGCATAATCTCAAACCTGTTTTGTATAACCACAAATAGCATGCATGTCAATGGACATGTGAAACTTGGAATTTTTATTAAATACGCCATATCCCTTGGCTGATTTTGCCATTGGTTCTGATATTTTTGGATGAACATTCTCCCTGAATTTTTATAATTTTACAATTTTTATAATTATCACGTTTGAAGTCATAAAGACTGGTATATTGCCCCACTAGCTTAAGAAGTTGTCTTCTGCACTAGTGAATAATATTTGATTTTCATGCAAGCGCCGGTGCTTGACATCTATACTACTACTCAGACCAAAATGTTGCACCAGGCAGTGGCATGAGTATGAAAATTCTTCTGTGCATGCTCCAGATGTTGTGCCTCAATATCATGCCAACACCATGCTGCAAAGCAATCATACCTTTAGATGATAGCTTGCAACCAAGAAAACTAAATGAATTGATTTATTCTAATTTGTCATTATACATATTTTAGTTCTTACTCATTTGTTTCCTACTAAAGGTATTGATTTTTTGTATTAACTGATATGTTCTAATTCTTCCTTATACCATTTAATTCCTCTCTGGAGTATTTATTTGCTTTACTTCATACAGTCCCATAGTAAGCAAAGCCTGGGAACATTGAACATGCCATACAGCATGTGATACACATCAACTCCAATACATGCAATGCAAACATACCATGCACCCATCACCATTAGTGTAGCTTATTTCTTATTTTAATGTGAGTCTCGTTCATCTTATATTATTTGTTCATCTGCATATATGAACTACTGAATGGAATTCTTACTCCAAAAATATTGAATTTTAAACTCCATCATTACAGCTTCCATTTTATAATACACAATTTTCTCAGTTTCTTTTATAGTTTAATGTCCCTTAACCCACTGGCGTCTTATTTAAATATCCTCATGGCTAACTGAGAAATCCGACTTAAATCCCTGTATAGTTGTCAATAGTGTTTAAAGTTTAAAATTTCCTATAAAATCAACCAACATAATTTCTTTTCTGAAATTTTGCAGGCATTATGGGAAGCACTCACCATTTCTCCTCCTCCTCCTTCTTGTCTTTGGATGAAATGTGCATTGGAAAAGGGGCACATGTTTTAGGCTTACAATCCCAATGTGGTGAAGGTCAACCTCTAACACTCTCTGATAGTGTTACACTTTAAAACAGTGGATGAGCAACATTGGTTTCTACAGTCTGTGTAGCTTTAGCAGTCACCTTGTGAAACACAATGAAACAATTGAATATGCACATGTCTAGCAGGCAGAAAAATATTTTCCTGTAACCTTTAGTTGTCTTGCATTATAGCAAACGAATCTAATGACTGACACCTTCCATTTGATTCAGATAATCAAGGACACACTTTGGTTTCAACACGTCTTCTCTATATACCTAACCTTTCCTTCTCAGCTTGCCTGTTGCTGTAATGTCAACAGCTTCATGTTTCATCAATAGGAAATAAACATCTTTGTTATCCTTTCATTTCACACACAGCTTATTCATCACAGACCATGATTCATATTTGCTGTGTTTCACTTTATTATGAGAGATTTCAGATTATGTATCTTCTCACAGTACCAACACTAAGTTTTTTTGTTCATCAGTCTTCTAAAGAAATATGGACATCATTTGAATGCCAAATAATCACTCAACTACATCATTTTCTAACCAATAACTGTGCCTTTAGTATTTTTTAACATTCTCTATTTAACATCTTTATGTGTTTTCTCATCATTTAAAGCACACCAACATAAATATAATATTCTTTCATTAATACATCAGTATGCAATTTTGTTTTCCATGACCACCTAAATGTGCAGTTTTACCATTACATTTTGTGATTAAGGGCTTGTAATCCGAGATTTCCAAGGTTTTGCTTATTTTTAATGGCAAGGTTTTAGTGTTTTAATTTGAAGAGATATCATACAATTTCATTAAAGTGATTTACAGCAGACATGTAACTTAGTAAACTAACAACTACTTTCACATATGCTGATTTCAGTGTTTAAGAAGTAAAATTTCTACAACCATAGACCTATGAACCAATATGGAATGACTTCATGAAATATGAAGCATTGAAATATTTTATATGTATAAAGCAACAACATTAAGGAAACTGACAAGTTTCTTAGGATCTGCCTGTGTGGTATGGTGGTAGTGCATCTGCCTCACATTCAAGAGGTCCTGAATTCAAATCTCAGTTAGGGTGAATTACCTGGATAAAGTTTTTTCCAGGGCTTTCCCTTATCCTGAGAAGACAACTATCGGGTAACTTTAAGCACTATGGGCCTGGGGTCATTTGAGCATCATTTCATTCATTCATTGTCTAATCAACTATCAGGTTAAAGGATGTTAAACCTCAAGAAACAAACAAACAAACAAAAAAAGTTTCCTAAGTTTCCCTTCAGGGAAGGATTATACAAACACAAAAGTTGCAATGAATAATGGAACGTATTTTATTTTAATTTATTTATTTATTTTAATGTCTGTGGGTGATTTCACTTCTTTAACTAAGTGGTTTAGCAAAGTCAAGAACTATTATTCTCTAGCTTCCCTTATTAACCATTGTAAAGCGTGCAAGAGTGACAAAATAATGTATCCATTATACGTTAAGCTTCAAGTTCCTTGAAGTTTATTACAACAATTAGTGTTAAAAGTCATAGTATTCAACTGAAAAGAAAACAAATGCATACATATGATAACACAAATATGATTATTGGATAAAATTATATACTTTAAATAGTTTTTTACAAATTATGATTAACACCTATACCATACCATACCATAAAGGTGAGAAATGTCAAGCACAAACTGTTGATATCCTATGCTCATAAGTAACCTCAAGAATTAAGCACTTTCCAAACTAATAAAACATAAAACTAGTTTTGCAGTAAGAGATCTGCTTTGTTTGCTTAGGCTTCAGGCATCAATGTAAAACAAAATCACGCCAAGTTAAGATATGAAAGTATTCCTGGATACCAGGTGCTGAAAGATGCAATTTGATTGTTTTTATAACCGCAATTTCTTTATGCATCCTCACTTGACTTACAAGTGACAGTTAAGTTTTTTTAAATAGTTCCTTTGTTATTAAACATTTGCTTTAATAAAAACTGCATTACTTTTGCATATATTACAAACTGCATGACAAATTCTTTGCAGGAAGTTAGTTGCCTTATTTAGTAATTAAAAACATTCATTCGATATGATCTACCAGTTAAAGGACATTAAACTAAAAATAAATAAATAAATAAATTTTTAAAAAAAGGAAGATAGATATTTCTCATCATAGGAACCTTAGTTACAAAATTTTATTGCTTACAGCTGGTGTAACTTAGAATTTAAAATAAGTTGCTATGGAACTTGTCCCCCTGAATTCCCTCTTTCTGAGGTGTTTGCAAACATTTACTGGTCCCAAAACACACAACTCCAGGTTATTAGTGTATTGGTGACTCCAATACTTATTACTGTATCATCCTATCTTAATTTACAACTCTCTAGCCCATCATTCTTACGGAAGTGCCTTTAATTCCTGCTTCCTCTTGTTCATTCTTACCATTTCTAACTTCACCCAAATAATACTCTACAACATCCCCCCCTCCCTTTTACAGTCAGAATCTTAATTAGTATTTCCCCTTCTAAAATCTTCCATTTATGTTGCCATACCTGTTCTCTCCTTACCTTTATTTGATTGCAGTATAGCAATGAAAATCTGTGAAGTAGAATAGGATCAGTCCTTGAATTAAAATGTGGGAAGATTCTAAGACACTGATAGCACAAGCCCCTAATTAAGATCCTTCTTCAAACGAGAACTCCACTTTGGGGTCTGCCCTTGCAAAATACACTCGTGACCCAATATATACTAGAGCTAAACAATGGTGAAACAGACAACATTCAACAGATTTCACAAGGCCATTAACCTCACAAGAGGATTATTCATAGAAGTAAATTTAAAAAATAAAATGTGTAGCAATTAAATAACTTAGGGCATTATTCCTGGGCTTACCCTTGTATAGTAAGCTTTTACCAGACCATTACTTCTCCATTTCTTTCTTTTCCTCCAATGCACTTCCTCTCAAATACTTGGCCTACACCAAAATGTAAATATTGTAAGATGTAACTTTTGTAGATATTACTTCCCATACTATCACAGAGGTAACAAAAAAGTTAACTACCACTTTTTTGGTTTCATACTCCAGAAGACATTACAATGTCCATGTAATAATTGAACCTTTCAATACTAAAACATATCAGCTGGAATAATTCTTGTACATACGTGCACTCTCCATTATGCCACATTCAGTATGACAGGTATTCTCTCTGAACACAGTGCGCATTCTCCTAGGGAGACCTTGGGTGACAACCATGACTTGCACAAAATCACAGTAGGCAAGATGGTATTGTGGTGTACTGCCATTGCCTTTCACAGTATAGAAATTAAGTAATGTCACTGTACATTGACAAATTTTGCACTGTTGGATGCAGTGCTGCACGTCATCTTATGTTAAGTTGTTCAACAGTTGCATCGCATTTGCTTTCACCAATTCCACTCACTCCAACCTAGTTTCTTTGAGCACAGACTTGACTTTTGGGAAGAAAGAAAAGTCGCAAGGTACTACGTCAAGTACCTTGGTGAATGTTGTCTTTTGCCAAACTTCACAGATAGCATGTTGTGGACTGAAGCACTGTCCTGTTGGAGGATCCATGAGGCATTCATCCATAAGTCTAGTCTCTTTCACGTTCACGGAGGGTCTTCAAAGCATTTTTATGACGACACTCTGACCCGGAGACGTCCAAGTAGATTACCCCAAAATTTAAAAAAAAAAAACAATCATCAATTTGAATTTTGATTTGCTCATGTACGCTTTATTCTACCTGGGGGATTGGGAGCTCTTCCAACATGGATTATCACTTAGTCTCATATTGAAAACCCAAGTTTCATTACATGTAATTATATTTTTGAAGAAATCGGGATTATTTTCAATATTTTCAAGAATGTTAACACAGCAATGTGCTCCATGTTCCTTCTGTGCAATTACAAGGATTTTTGGCAATATGTTCTATTGAGTTAAAATCTGGAGATTTTGAAGGAAAGGGTATCTATTTCAATGCATCTATGTCCAGAAAAGCCATTGTTGAACCTTGGATAACATATGAAATGAATGTAACAATCACTTTTGGGAGCCCAGATTGCTTATGTATATTACACATGCTTTCCCTCATATCTGTAATTAATAATATTATAAAGAGAGAAAATTTGTATGTATGTGGGGTAATCTCAAAAACCACTCAACTGATTTTGATAATTATTTCACCATTAAAACTAAGTCTTTCTGAAGGACATGGGGTACAAAACACCATCTAATTTCATTTCATAAATTACTAAAACTAATATAATTACTTGAATATGAACACATTGGTGTTATAAAAGATTATGCTTGCAATGAAGGACATTTAGTTGAGAATGCCATGGAGTAGAAAACAGTTGAAGGCTTGAAGTAAATAGGTTATACCGAAAATGGAATCTATGGGCCAATGCCAACAACGTAAAATGTGAATTAAGTGCCATGATGGTTTCTATTAGTTACAGTGATCGATAACAGAATGTGCTGGGTGTCACATGGTCAAACGTATAAAGGTATTTAACTCCTGATGCACCAGCGCCTTGTGTTTGTTAGTCATCTTTGTTAGATTAAGTAGCAGCCTGTTGTCTTTCTAGTGTTGTGAGTGACTAGGCCTGTCATTACAAGGCTTATCATTGTTGTTCAGCATAAAAGATGAGGATGTTAAACGAAGAAAGAAAGGAAAAGGAAAACTATTGGAAGAAAATAAGAGGTTGAGAAATGCTGGCAAGGCATTTTGTTACAGCTACTAACATTGTAGTGAAGGCGAAGAATGCCCCATCCCAACAAACTGTTTAAGTGCAAATATAATTGCAAATGTATACCTTACGACCAAAAATGTTTACTCTTTGTTGATTTTTATAAGTTAGACCATAGTAACTAACAAAACTATCTTCTAGGCCTAATGCAAGTCAAGCATGTTGCAAGACGTAGGCATGGTACTCATGGAGATGCTGCAGAAACTAGGCGTCAAACAACAATGATGTACACTGTTCCAAATGGCAAAGGGGAAATTGCGCATGTTTATATGAATACTTTCTGCAATATTTTTTCTGTGTCCGGTAAAAGGTGCCAGCTTTTAGTAAAAATCAAGCAGACTGCTAAACCAGTATATGTTGAAAAAAGGGGTAATAAGAAAATTGAGAAATTTTACTAATGATGACAAGGCTCTTGTTTGTGAGCACATACAATCATTTCCAAGGGATATAAGCCATATGGGAGGCAGGATTCAGGGAAGGAGTATCATTCGCAGGATTTGAACATATCCAGATTGTATATGAGGCTTTTAAGAAACAATATCCTGACAGCACTGTGTCGTACTGTTTTTATTATCTGGTATTTAATAAACATTTCAAAAGAAAACTATCCTTCAAGAAACCTAGAACAGACACATGTACATGTGATTTGTTAACTTGTCAAATTGCAACATCATCTGGTACAGCTAAATCAGAGTTCAGAATTAAACTCAAACTTCATCACTTGAAAGCTGAAAAAGCAAAAAAAAAAAACTTTTTTTAAAAAATTAAAAAAATAAACAAGATTTTAATGAATCTCAAATTCCTAGTAGCTTTAGTGCAACATTTGCATTTGATTTAGAAAAAGTACTATCTTTACCGACCTTAACTCATACTAACATGTACTATCTAAGGCAACTTTCAAATTTCAATCTTTGTACCCATTTCCACAAAAACATCAGTATGATTATGTGGCATGAAGGAATATCAGGTAGGTGAGGGATTGAAGTTATATCTCATGTCTTTTGAGCCCTCAAAGAAATTGTATCTACAGACAAACTCACAGCGTCGAGTGATAACTGCTGTGGGCAGAATAAAAATAAAATATGTTAAATTGACAAATCCATTTAAAGTAAACATAATAAGCAAGGCCGATTTTTTTTTTTTTACTTCAAATAAGCAGCAGACCTTTTATTCACACAGCGAAAGTTAACATTACAAAACTTTCATGGATAAAAGTTACTTCTAATAAACCAGGCAAAATCCTGGTTAAAAGGACGTTCAATGAACTCGAACAACAGTCTTCAAGAAAGGTGTGACCAAAAAGAAAGTATCAGAGGTAGCACTACTTATGTTGTTATGCAAATCACATATCACAGAAGCTAAGAAGGCTGATTTAAAAACTATGATTGAATTTTTGGTAAAACCTGAAGACAAACTGTTTTATGAATGCATCACATCTTAAAATTCAAGCCATTTTCAGAATGATTTTATTATTCCAATATGATTGTATTAATGTATTTCAATAATGTTGTATTAATAAAATTGGATTTTTCTTAAAAAGATGCAAGTTTTTTTTATTGCTAGTTTATTTTATTATCATAAGAATAGGTAGCCAATACCTATTCTATGATTAGGTATTACCCAATGAAACATTCGTAAAAATGGATTAAGTGCCTAAGGCACTTTTAGGTCAAATACTGTGAATGTAGGGCTCCCGCATGTTCTGACGTTTGTATTTTTTTTTTTACCTGTTCTTGGTTAATTTATACACTTTTAATGATTGAGTTCAGTGTAATATGTGTTAAACTAAAGATATTTTGAATTAAAAAAAGAAAATTACTAAATAAAGAAAAAAAGCAATTCCTGCAAAATTTTGAAAATGGTACTTATATCCCATTTACTTCAAACCTTCAGTTTTTACTCCCCAAAATATGCATATAAAATAAGACAAATGCTGCAGATATTTCATTCAAACTCAGTATACAGGTAAGTAGATGGGCACAATTTAGCAATAGCAATTTAGAAAAACAAAAGATTTAATCTGTTTATGCTGCTACAATAAGGATGCAATATTTAATAACCATCATATAAGAAGTTTTGCTTCACTCCCTTCTACTTTGGTGTAATCAACTTCATTAGTAAGACATACTAAATAACTTTCAAGACAAAAACTTATCAATATTAAAAATCAGTGAATCAATATTTTTAATTAACAATTGAGAAAACTGTTTTTCTCCAGGCCATAGACTATATATCTTTGGTAAGTGATAGTGTTTAAAAAAGGAAATAAACTGAGGAAGGAAGAAAAATGGTTTTTAGGTGGCCAAAAACTGGAGGTAGTCAAAGAACATAACTATTTAGGTTGAGTAATAACAGGGAATGGAGAGCACATGACAGAAAGATGTTAGCTAAAGGGAAGGCAGCTATGACAGGAATGAGAATATGCAAATATAAATTAGAGATGCCGACAAAATGGTTAGAGAGAATGTACGAGGCATTGGTAGAATAAAATATGCTCTATGCGGTGGAAATATAGGTGAAGGAGGACTAAGTAAGAAAATTGACCATATGTATAGAATGTTTTGTAAAGAATTAATTGGACTACCAAGAGCAGCACCAGGCGAGGTTGCATTAGTAGAACTAGGAAGAATGAGGAGGAAAGGTATAATAGTAGAAAGAATTTTAAAATTTTGGTTTAGATGTATGAAAATGGAGGAAGGTGAAATCTTAAAGATATACCTGACTCAGCAAAAGGTTCTAAGAAACAAAAACAGCTGATGGAAAGAAACCAAAAAAATAATGGAGTCAATTGGAATGGGGGATATATGGGGGTTGGAGGAAAGAAATACAAACGGCTTTTGGAAAGTAGTAAGAAACAGAGCAGAAGATATAGAATGACCAGAGATATGGGGAAGCCTTGAAGATAAAAAACCATTAAGCTTTTATAAATTGATAAAGAAGGAGTGGGGAAGAGAGAGGTAATAGACAAGAAAGGGAAGGTTTAGCATGAATGAGAACGGGACCAATGGTGTGAATCAGTGGATTTTTCATCCATTATTATGAATAGTCCAGATCTGTACAAAATCACAATTGTAAGGGATCAGGGGGAGGATTCACTATAAAAATCTTATAATCTTTGTATAATAATTTCATTAAGAACAGGGGGAGGGAGTAAATAAAATTCATTGAGCTAATCTAGTCTTAAATACATAAAGCTATTGTGTTTACTGTTTCTAAAGCGCTTTTGCTCTCAGTATGTGTTCGTTCATGTTTTGCATCACTGAAGATGTGTTCACACTTTGGGAGGGAGGCTTTGGTTAGCAGCTCCTATGAAGAATAATGAAACTGAACTGTTATGGAGGCAGAGATCGATGAAAAAATCTTCCTTAATAGTCGCAAAATTAACTTTGATGACAAAAAGTAGTCATCAGGGGGCAGATATGTTACAGGCCATATCTGCAATATTGGGACCAGTCTAGGTAGCGAGTGTTTTGGGAGAGAAAAATGATGAGAAGAACGTAAAAATGTTGTTTTCCTTTCTTGTCGATAGTCACTCCTTGCCCTTTCTTTTTTCTGCAATACCATATAACCTATTTAATATCTTCTTGCAACAACAAAAACTACAAGAAGCAACTACAACAACGCATCTAGGGATAGAATTAGATCAAAAGCTATCAATGAAAGAACATGTAAACAATGCAACAATTAAAATCAACAAAAAGAACAACATTTTAAAACGTTTAGCAGGAATAAAATGGGGTAGAAACATGGACCTCCTTAATAATACATATAAAACATACATAAAACCTAACCTATTGTATGGAGGAGAACTACTAGCAGCAGTAAACAAGAGACTTAAAAGTAAACTAGAAATTTCACAAAATAATTCACTAAGAATAATAACAGGAGCTGTAAAAACACCAATTACAGTACTGCAAAGCTTCACAAAAACATGGCTATAGAATTGGAACATGAGTTGAAAGCAATTACTCTAGCACAAAAATTGCAAGTCAATAGAAACAGATACAAATGGTACCACACAGCAGATACTATAAGTAATTTAAAATCTCAAATAAGCTTCAGAACATATATTAATAACTTAAAATACAAGAATATAATTACAACAAATATAATTGCAACAGAGGTAACGAGTCCATATAATATATTGATATACAATATCAGAATGACCTGATATATACAATACACAAACAAAACAATATACCAGATGAAATGAGCCATAGCAATAGCTACAGAAAATGAAAGATGCCCAGAAAAAGAATGACTCCGAATATATACAGATGGATCCCTCATCAATAAAAAAAATGCCGGTGCAGGAGTGTACTGTAAACACTTTGCATTATGATGGAGAATTAACAGCTATAAAAGCAGCATTACAGAACATTTTATATAGACCATACATAGAACAAAAAATAGTCATCTTATCAGACTCAAAATCAGCCATAGATGGAATAGTAAATTACAATAATAAAACAGCAAGAAATATTAAAGAAATAAGAAGCCTAATTAAAGCAATTGAACCTAAAAATCATGTCACTCTACAGTGGATCCCAGCTCATATCGGACTTTTGAGCAATGAACATGCTTGAACAAATTAGCAAAGAAAGGTGCAATACAGCAAATAAAACCTGTAGGACAAATAGAAATAAATAAACAATTAAACAACATTTCAAAAGACAGCAGAGACTTGATGAAGAAGATAAAAGATAATGATTATAAGAATATTAAAGATAGAGTTGATATACAAAATATGCCAAGGAAGACTGCAGTGGTCTTATTTAGACCGGCTACTGGCCACGATTGCCTTGCAGAACATCTCTATAAGATACGATGCCTACCTACACCCAAGTGCACTCTCTGTGAAGAAGATGTCATCCTGAACAAACAACATCACGCCAAATGCAAAGGCCTTAAAAATGATAACTTACAGACTTTATATTGGGAAGCCAGAGGGAAAATGATGCAGATCAATTAATCCTCAGTGCCATTGGTGAACAACATCATATCTTCTTGCACTGATTAGGCTAGTGGGTATTACAAATATAATTTTGAATTATAAAAACACACCTCTAATACAGGATTTGATGCTAATATAAGCCTTTAAGCACTGCATCAAAAGTCAGCATGCTACCCAATATACCAGTAGAATAGTTGGTCTTTTGGGAGAAAACCCCAGTGGAGGACGATGGATTTTTTTTGGGCATAAAAATCCTTAGCATGGCTTTCTTCGGAAGGGAAGTAAAGCTGGTGGTCCCTATTGTAGATTTACGGCACATAAAAGAATCTCAAACCTGATAAAGGGGCTTCTGAGCAAAATGTTCGGTCTTTCACACCCAATATAGAATGTGATACTAAGGACCGTAGTAGTTAAAGTGTGTCCATAATATAAAACTCAATTGAATTGAATTTTGGGAGAAAACTCTTCTAATACATGCTCCCTCATTTGAGTGCAAACAAAAATGTGTTTCACAACAACATACAAAATTGAGTAAAGGAAAACAACAGAGCTATAAAAACCATCCATTTTATTTGTGACATGTTGTGAGGTATGAACGCTCAACCAGCATTCTCATTCACTTCTATCCCTTTTGGTACTTCCTTTTTTTTTTCTTTTTTTTTTGACAAACTGCTTTACTTACATCCTCTCATTAGTTTTCAGTTCCTGTGCCTCCCATTGTTCATGATTTCATGCTGAAGAGCCTAACATTTGTGTGAAAAACACACCAAGACACAGTATAATGACAGTCTGTGGTTTCAAAATGTAGCCTGAGGTTAGGCTTACAATGTTTAGGTTAGTGTATATATGAACAGGATTCAAATAACCAGTTTTAATATCCCAATATGGGTAGTAAAGGAGCAGAGATGCTCACCGGGTTGGCAGTTCCTTCTGTGCATGCACAGTAGTAACAAGATGGAGTACTTTGACATTCTGTGATTATTTTGCTATAAAACAGTCTTAAAAAGGGAGAGCAGGTTGGATACAGACATCTCTCTTACACATTTTCTCTTACAGCCCCTCTTATATGGATTTTCAATACTTTCATCTTATTTCTCAAAGGCACAAGTCCTTTTGTTTTAAAGGACACAAGTACAGTAACTTTGCCTTAAACTTTGGTGTATCTATTAAAGGCTCCTTTCTCATAGCCAGTTCAAAATTAGTGGCATTTAAAATGTTTTCCTGAATGTGGCATGCACATTTTCAACACAACTCGTGGAAATTTTCTAATGAAAAGAATTTATGGAAGAAACCAAGTACTCCAATTTATTCATTGCTTAGAATGTTTATTCAACAATACTAGTAAAACTGTTGGAATACAGGAGTTCATGCTAATTTAAATAATTACCCAAATTCAAATTTGTACCTTTCACTAACAGCTTTAACATTTGATTAATGAACAAAAATATTTTCAATATGCTATAAGCAATACTAGAAGTACACTATTATACCCAGTATTGCTAAAGGAAGACAACCTATGTGAATATCCAATCATGACATTGTACCTAAGCAATGCTCAGTGTGAGCTTTACAAACAAAAATAAACAATGACATATTAATAAATTTAATTTTGCAAACTTGAGTGATCAAATGTAGGTACATCTTCAAACATCTGTCTAGCCCTCAAATAGTTAATACCTTGAGAGAGATACTGGTTCATTAGCTTTTCTTTTAGAACAATGTTTTTTGTAATCTAGTGCCTCACTACACTGAATAAATATACAACCCACCCGCTGATATCAACGGGGCAATTATTCTAGATACAAATATGTCTTAAATATCTAATTTTTGTTTTACCCCTGACAAGGTTGCAAATAACATCAGAAATCATACATTTCTTTAAAAAGGATGTATTTACAACCAAGCCCTAGGCAAGTTCAGAATTTTGATATAAGGAAGGAATTGTATTACATAATGCTGTTTAAATTACCCATACTGTTCATTGCACAAAAAAACAAGCGAATTACAAATTGCTTGGTTTTCTGGAAGTTGGGTTTAGAAGGCAGAATTAGCTTAGGTACGTAAAACAATATTTTTGGCAAATCTGCTCTTAGTCCTCTTCCTGGAAAATGGTTATAAAAGCAATAGGAAAGTCAATAAATTACCTTAAGAGTGAGTTTAGAAGTGGCTGTGATCTCTTCAATAGCTGGTGCCCACCTGCCCACCCTTTTTAGGTGTTTTACTTTTATAGGTAATTCGCATTATGAACACAACAAATGTAGCCATTTTTTCCCTAAATCACATGAAAAGTGGTAACTGCCAACCTAAATGAAAAGGTGAAATCCGCTAAATATGCGACGTGTTGTTGTTACTAGAATTTCTTCTTTTGTTTAATGTTGCCGCTGACAAAAACGCAATGCATTCATAGTAAGAAAGACTATGCACCAAAATTGTAATTTTTGTATTCTTTTTTTGTAAGTTTGTTATATTAACATGTTATTTCCATTAAATAAATAACTTCCTTTACTGTAACAGTGGTAAATAGTTAACACAAGCTTACATAAAAAAACCTAAGGCTAACCTCCCGTGAATCAGAAACCTAAGCTTAGGAAAGCACGCGAGCGAAGCGAGCATGCTTTGATTTAACCACTGGTAACAAATTAAAACAAGGATATATATAAAAGTAAATCAGAAACCTAAGCTTATATATAAAAAAAAAAAAAAGAAACTAAACCTAACCTAAACTCTCGTGAATCAGAAACCTAAGCTTAGGAACACAACTGCTACACTCCTCTCCTTCTAAAAAAAAAAAACATCCCTCGGCTACGCTTTGAGGCTGAGGGCCCTCAATCTCTCAGCTACGCCTTGAGGCTGAGTATCTTACAGGTTTTGGCAGCATTAGTTATTCATATGTTGCCAGCATTGCCTTAGAGCTAGCGTATGATATAGAGTGACATCTGTTGAGCTAGCGTATGATATAGAGTGACATCTGTTGAGCTAGCGTGTGACAGAGTGACATCTGTTGGACATATAACACATCATTTTCCTCACTCAGGAAGAGGAGTAAGAGCTGATTATGGATATTTTCTACCGGGGAATTCTTCTTTGTGCAAGCATTCAAATACTTAAAAGCAGTCAAGTGCTATGTAAAATCACAAATACTTTATTGTAATTTTATATTATTACGGAGTATTCTGTTGTAATCTGGCCAGTTTGGAGGACAGAAAGCAGCTACTGTAGTAAAAAGATTTAGGTAAACAAGAGTTGTATAATTTTAGTCTGGAAAGAAGTATATTTCAATTCATTGCTGAAGAGAGATGAATTCCTTCAACAAAAATTACTGTAAAATGTTATGCACTACCCAGTAAGTAAATACACTCTCTTATACCAAACTGCAATTTAGTTGCACTTACGAATGAAAGCTAGTATGCTAGTGGCTACCTTCCCATCAGCTGAGAACTTGTCTTTCATCTATGCGAATACATTCTCCTACAAACCATTTATAAACTCCTTTGAATTAAATACATGAAACGCACATAATAAATCGCATACTGGCATCTCTTTCCCACGTTATTAAACTCAATTGCTACTGTACAATTTAATTAACACATTATAATGCCAATATTTTGGGCACAAATTGGGCAACTTCTATTCAAAAGGCTGCAGACATTCTTTGATGTTTTGATCCTTTGTCTAAGTTTCAGCGCATTCCTAAGAAGTTTTCTTCCCATACAATCGCGCTAAAAACATGTCAGAAAATAAAGCCTTATTATTGACGTATATAAGTCAGTACTCACGGTTATATTCGCGTGAATTTCATATTTCTTTCCGTTTTTGCCTACGAATCTACAGTTCAGTTCATCCACACTTGCTGACACTATCTGAAATCTTTCATGGTTTTTAGGGAATACCGATTCTAAAGTCTTGATTTCTTGTTTCAGCGTGATCAGACAAGCCATTTGTAAATTGACCGCACATACAACGTCCTTTATTGTGGAATTTAACACAAACAAAACAGAAATTCTATTAATGTTTCTCTACCATTCGCAAAGCAAATGGCGACAGCTACTTCGTCGGTGTTCTTCGGTTATTTCCGTATTCGTGCTCGATCACATGTACACAACGTCGACTGCACAAATATTATGCGTTTTCAGCTTTCAGCATTATGCTGCTAAAATCCTGAAGTATTAATTCAAACATTACTTCAGAAAATTGTAACTACAACAGTTTATTCTTAAGATATTATTACTCTTAGTTTTATTTACATACAATTAAGCTATATTGGGATTGCCTTATTAGGGACAATGACAGGTGGGGCTGTCGTGATTTTGCTCACACCAGAGCCTACAGGATAATAGAAACACAATTTGTCATATTTTTGTCATTTATTACAGCGTAATATTTTCGGCATTTCACATTAACAAATATGGATGCTACAATAAATTAATGGTATTCCCTTCTCAATTATGTTTACTTAAAATTAAATCATAAATATAGGTTAATAGGGGCGCCGATGAATATCCACAAAGCAAGAGCTAAATAGTTTAATTTTGAAAGAAGAAGCAAGCTAAATGTCGACCCATAATTCCAGGCTTTAAGGACCTATTTGCTTTCGATAAAGCACACTCCCGCTCTTATGTGAGATGCACTGAACTTTGTATCATGTATGTTTGCCGTTTCTTTTTCCTTCTCTTTGTTTATTTAACATTTTGTTTTGTGAGAAAGATATTCAAGTAGATGCCACTTAAACTTTCAAAAGGAAATTAGTCAGTGCTACCTTATAAAATATTATACTACAAAAGAACAGAATGCCGCTTAAACGATTTGAAATTAACGAAATGGCACTTCCATGAATAAAAGCCCCATCAAAGCAGCAACGGTTGAATGCGTTTGTACATCCCTCCCCAACAAAAAGCATTGTGCTCTACCCAACCACGTGTCCCCTAAAACAACAATAAACTAAAACCTTTGAGAGACTGTAATTCGAAAGACTGAGGAGCAGATTAACTAGAAGTTTTTAAATCAGAAAGCGATGGGGCTTGTCACGCTAGCTTAGAATAGGAATACGACTGAATACAATAAGGAATGGAATGACTCGTTCTAGAAGGGAAAACAGGTACAGTTTGTGTAAATGGTCGTGACAGTCTCCCACTCCTGAAGCATGCATGCGCAATAGCACTGACCAGTCCACTTGCATAATAAAAGAGGTGGGGGTCAGTGTTCCAACTGCTGCGAACTCAAATGAAAGGTAACCTTGCACGTTTGTTTACAATGCGTTGTGTATGTGGCTGCCTCCGAGTTCTGAAATCACTTGCTCCCCACCACTCTCACCACAACTCCTCATTTCTCCTCCCTTGCGCATATGGAGTGTCACGACAATTTACACAAGCTGTAGCTCTGTCTTGTAATTGACTCCTGCTTGCTTGGTTAGTGAAGTGCGTTCAATCAGTGACTTTAAGTATGCACTCTAATACTGTAATAGCCGCATCTTAGGGCCAGATTCATAGTCCCTACTCGAGACACAAGTGAGTTCATCCATGCAAACAACCGCGGCATCTTGGAATGCCTACATAATATACCTACCAGATAGAGTATGAGAATATTATTGACGATAGTATAGATGTGGTTGTCTGAAAACCTGCATCTAAGTATAAATTTCTCAACACTGTACAAGGGCTTCAACATACATGACTCTTACGTTTATAAAAAGGGTGGATATTATCAAGTTTATTATTTTCATTGAAAAGAAACAAACATCCATAATTTAAAACGTTATAACTCGAAAGATAAAAGTTTAAAGTTAAATGAAAATAAACATATTCTTTAAACTATAAAAGTTTCATATCGGAACCTAAAAAGTAACTCAAGTTGTAAAATATAAATAACTCACCGGAACCAAGGCGCGCAGTCCGCAATCTGCCGCTGTGGAACCTGTTCAGCTCCCTGGCACGCATTAGTCTGTCTGCCCGCGACGAGATCTGGGAGAATTTAGGACATCTTTTCAAGGGAATTCATACCAACAAGAAAATTGTGTACGGCAGTCTTTTATTCGAAACTCGAATTACAGTGTGAATGCTGCGCATTCCTGAACCAATCTTTAGTCTCACAAATCTCAGTGTATTTAATAGCCGAGCTCTTCGTGTTCCTCTTTGGTTGTGAGTACAACAGAAATTCCTGTGATGTTACTTCGCACCCATTTAAAGAGCTATCTGAACAGTGGCGTAGCCAGCGGGTGGCCCAGGTGGGCCCACGCTCACAGAAATAAAAAAACCACAAATATACCAGATAAAAATTTAAACCTGTATTTTAAATTTATTTTTACGTTCTTTTGAGACAAAACACTCAGAATTAAAAATAAACCCAGGATCCACATAAATAGTTACAATCGGTAGAATTAAGCTAAGAAGTAAAATATGCGTTGAAAAATGTTACTTTCTTTTGTAGATCGTCGTTTCCAAACCCCCGATAAAAGAAGCCTGATTAACTATAATCCACTATTAAACATTGTTTTCTTTAAGTAGTAAGCTATGGGCCATTGACTAATACCGATTTATCATTTAACGTGGTTTGGTGCTTGCGGTCGATAAATTCTATAGAGGTAAATGTAACATCTTGCTACCTTTCCATAAATTATTTCTATATGGTATTATGATTATACATGCATAAGATTTAAAATTTGTCACAGTTGATATATATGCGTGGCATCACTGAATTAATTATAATTTGTTGTACATATGATCATTTATTTATTTATTTATTTATTTATTTATTTATTTATTTATTTATTTATTTTGAGTGCTGTTGTGATCGACTGTTATTGATTCAGTCAAATATGTATTTCTTTGAAATTTATTTAATGTGCTTTAACAACAAAGTAAAATCCCTACATAATTGGGTTGCATTAACAAAGTTCAACACACTCTTGGAGAGATAGGAGAACTTGATGGTGACGTTTGAAATGTTTGAGAAGATAGACAGAAATACGAAGGGTGCAGGAATCATGTAGTTTGCTTCTGATAAAGTGAGCCATTCTTGCTTCCATTGCCGGAGAATGGTATCATGCGTAAGCGGTCGAAATCTTGAGGCGCGGCAAATTGGGAGGATGTCATGTTGCTTCCTTAGTTGCAACATCGGCGTTCTCATTCCCTGATATGCCATCAGGCAGTGGCGCATGTGAGTTATTAATATAGGGGTTTACAGAGGTTTATGATTAACAAAATACAATCTATGCCTAATAATTTATTAAATAAACAATGCCTTTAGGAACAGAATCACACATTTTTAAACCTTTCAAAATTAACTTACTTTTTAACAACATAATAAAAATACTAACACCAACTCCTTAGCATTAGTATATGACTCATAAGTGGAGTATACCCAATAGTACAAACAAAATACTCAGATCATTGAAACCATAATTACAAATCATGCATTGATAGAAATTCTGACACAGGAAAATTCAATCTTATATACAATTTATATAAACAAAGTTCATTCTTCTTTCCTCTTTTGGGGCAAATAAATCAATCACAAGTTCGTTAAAACTGGGGATGTTAGCAATCATCTTTTTCTCAACAGAAAGCATTGCTAATGCATTTGGCTTTCCCTAGGCCACGGTACACCCTAAAACAAAGTCTTGTTCCTCTTTTAAGTGGAGAAATATTTCTCAACCTCAGCAGTTGTCATAGGAATTCTAATAACAGTTAACAATAGACTGACGGCTCCACCCATGTTTCTAAAATTTGGCCTTTTGTAGATAATATCCAACTCCGTCTTCAGGCGATTCTTTTATAACATGTTGTAAACGTTGGTTGTATCTTCAAGAGGTTGAACAGGGAAGCCTTTGTCATATTCCTGGAATTTTTTGGCGTCGAAGAGTGAGGCGGCAGAACAGTGTGTGGTAAATGAAAATTTAAATTTTTGCTTGATTTGCAATTATATCGCAGACTTCCTTGGCTGCCACAGTTCTACTAATGTATTTTCTATTTTCCTTTTCTTTGATAGTGTCTCTGGATTTTAAACATCTTTGTTCGCGGTCTCCATTCTTTCTTTTTCCTTCTCAATTGATATCTGAAAACATAGTATATTCTTTTGAATATGTACAGCATTAATTATTTCTCTTTTGGAGTTGGTTAAATAACATGACAACTTGTGGCACAATATTGTGCAAATCTGTGAGCCAGAACACAAAACGGGGATTCTCCAACATGTGACAAATTACTGTTGTCTGATTTATCTTAGTAGACTGTTTAGCAGTGGTTTGTATTCTCTCCATGCACTGGATTAATTCTTCTCTGTTTTCAAACACATTGTTCACAGTTCTACTTTTAAAATCCCATCTGGTAGCTGAAGCATGAGGAATTCTCTTTCCAACCACTTCATCGGGTATTGAAATTCTTTGAGGTGAGTTTTTAAGAAAAGGAGTATCACTCAGGTTCGAAAAAACACTCGAATATGCTGGTTCGGAGTGCATTGTGCTACAATTAAACTGAGCTGATGAGCGTAGTAATGCACTAAGTGAGCATTTTGTAAACATGCTGCGTAATTGCTTGGACACAGCATGTTGGCCTTTTATGATATTAGCGCCATGTAACTCCAATAAATTGTTTTATCAGGATTATCAAGAACGTTCCCCAATGCTACTTGAAGTCACCGAGCAACAGACTGGTGCAGAATCCTGTCCAGAAGGAATACAAAATTCCCAGGGTTCTACTGGTTGTCCATTGTTTAGAATGGATCGAAACTAATTGGGACAGAGACGAAACATCAGTCGTTTAGTCTGCTCTAACTGCAAGGAAGTCTGCATTTGAAATTTGTTTTGTAAAGTAGTCCTGAATTACCGTAAGCATGCACTCCAATAAATCATTCTGTTTTCCTTAGAGGTACCCATAAACATGGTGGTACTGGTAAGATGATCCTTCAAAGAGGCGTCCAACTCTGCCGAATAGTCAAAAAGGCCTTTAAAGACATGTTACTCGACTCAGTACTTTCACCGTGGCCCCTAAGTGCTAGATCGCAAGCGCCACAGGAATTAATGCAATCGATTTTTTGTTACTTGTTCATTGTGTCTCTTAATGTCCAGACGATAAGTACGGTCGAGTTATTAGGGAATATCCATTTTACCTAAAATATTTAACTCATTATGGAATTCAGATGTGACTGTGTGCACCTATGCTTCTTAATATTTTGAGTAAAATGTGTAAAATCACATGCACCATAATTTACCCAGTTAGATTCACCGTCTTGTTTTGCGAAAATAGCAATCAAGGAAAACAATATAGGCAATTAGTCACCTCACATCCACACATCCATGCATATTTGTCGTGTATATCGCATTGAATTGTCTTTTAAAATTTCACTTCTTTGATTTTGTTATCTGTACAATTCTAAGCTGAGGTGTGGGCCTATCATAATGTTTTATTTCTGTCTTCTCTAACGACAAATTAGAAAATTGCAATTCTTTTAACTCGCTAACTTCCATTTTAACTTCACGATATTCAACACTTTTATCACTACAGTGCTTTGGCACAAGTAACATGTGCTCCACATGCAGCTTATAGCCGACCTTCCCTCCACAGGACCTACATTGGAATGGAAAGACTGTCTTGCAACACAATTATAGCACGTGCTCAGCCTCTAAACGGGAGTTACATACAGTGGTATTCACAGGCGTTCAATGATTCACTTCATTTTATACAGTTTATATCATTGTTTTTCACTGGTAATGTCATATTTGAACCATATATGGTCATTATTATTATTATTATTATTATTATTATTATTATTATTATTATTATTATTATTAGTAGTAGTAGTAGTAGTAGTAGTAGTAGTAGTAGTAGTAGTAGTAGTAGTAGTAGTAGTAGTAGTAGTAGTAGTAGTAGTCGTAGTAGTAGTAGTAGTAGTAGTAGTAGTAGTAGTAGTATTACAATTATAAACCATTATTACAATTCGCCGAGGGGTTCACGTGCCCTAATGGAGTAACCGCAGCTGCCAGTCTCCTCCATGATCTAGGGCTACCATGCTAGCCTCTAGTTCCCGAGGTCGCAGATTCAAACCCGGCGGACGGCGATGGATATTTTCGGACGTAAAATCCTTGGCAGGGCTTGTTTCGGAAGGGAAGTAAAGTAAGTGGTCTCGTGTCGTAGATTTACGGCACGTAAAAGAACCTCAAGCCTGATAAAGAGGCCTCTGAACAAAGTTTCCGATCTTTCGAGCCCAATATAGAATGGGACGCTAAAAACCATAGTCGTTAAACTGCGTCCATAAATAAAAACTCAATTTTTAGTACATCTGTTTAGGATAAAGCTGTAGGTAGACGGACGCCAACTTCTAGCGAGTTGCGGTGGAACTCTAATATTAGAATTCTCGAGACTATTGCTCCCTAGAGAGAAACGCTCCTCATTGCTTTTTAGCATATAAAGGAAGATCCGCTCTCTAATTCTAAATCTCTGAACGGTGTATTGGGTTTAAAAATCAACAGCGGAGTTTAAAATTCCTTCTCTTATTGTACATTTACAAAGAAGGATTTGAAAGGACTGTGTTTGACATACTTCAAAAGAAGCCTTTGGACATCCAGTACTTTTTCTAGCAATACAGGAACAAATTAGAAAACTAGAAGAAATGAAAAGCCAAAGCCAAAGAATTCTTCAATAAAGCGAACAGTGCATCAAACTCTTCTAGAACAGCAAGAGTTGCTTTAAATGGAAATACATAGAAGCACAGACATCTGTATTTTTATAAAGTATATAAATATCTTAATTCAGCTTCGTACAAGATTTGAAGACAAACAGAAGTTAAAGTTCCTTCAATTAGTAGATTTATCCAAATTCAAGGGGTATAAAACAAAATTTACCCTCAGTGCACTAACTTCTTTAAAAAAAACCTTATTCTGCGTATTATGATTTCCCTCGCTTCAAAAATTAATTATATTTTCTCTATTCTGACAGTTCGCGACTCACAGTATTGCAGAGAATGTGAAAAAAAGTTTGTGGACGGCGACATACACAGTATGTTACCAGAAGCATACAAACAATTTTGTTTAGTTGCAATTACTCCAGTAAGAAGCCGTGTTGTTGAAAGGAGCTTCTCTTGCTTGAAAAGAATTAAATATTAATTAAGAAGCAGCATGTGACAAAGCAGACTTACAGCTTTGGCCACGGCATCTATTGAAGACCATCTTCTGAATCACCTGGAGACCTGGCATGCGGGTCTCCTGTATAGGGTGATTCACCTGAAGCTACCTGCACACTACATACAGTCTTCATTCGTGGTCTAGGGGTACCATGCTATCCTCTAGTTTCCGAGCTCGCGGGTTCAAATCCGGTGGAGCGCGAAGAATTCTTTCGAGGGCAAAAATCCTTAACATGGTTTCTTTTGGAAGGGAAGTAAGTAAATCCGATGATCCCGTATCGTAGATTTACGGCACGTAAAAGAACCTAAAGCCTGAGAAAGGCTTCTGAGAAAAATTCCGGTCTTTCAAGCCCAATATGGAATGGGGACCCTAAGGACCATAGTAGTTAAGGAACGCCATAAATAAATAAAAACACCACATATACCTGATTCACAAAAATTGAGTTTTATTTATTGACGTTCTTTAACTGCTGTGGTCTTTAGCATCCCATTCTATATTGGGCGTGAAAGATCGGAAATTTTGCTCAAGGTGACGCTGAAGTTGTTTCAGCACACTAAAACGCGTTAAAATGCTGTTTAAGAAATACAATGGGATAAGCAAGACTCAGTGCCTTAGCAATGCTTTCAATAGAGAAAGAATACGCTGCTAACATACAGAGAGCTAACAAAAAGTGATAACTTTTGCTGAGCAGAGGAATTGGAGAGTACAGCTCCTGTTTAAATAAACATCAACTTTTGTAAAACGTAACTTCAATAATGACAGTTTTGTATGAGGCACAATGTTGTAGCTCATACTAGGAAAATGAATTATTTCCTTCTTTATGTGTGACTTTTAATATTAAGCGCATTATTTTATCATTAAAAATATCAATCCCGGTCAAATTTGAGCTCACGAGGCGCCACTGAATCACGAGGATGTAAAGTTTGCTGCTATTGGAACCGGAGGGGTATAATTTTGTACAGCGACCAATAAAATTAAATTTTTATTTCTCCTGGGAGTAGTTCGGTTTGATAATCCAAATGATCAAAATGACTGTAAATTAAGTGATCCTGTAGCAGCAGTGTTAAGAATTTTCCAGAAGTTTATTCACCAATGCCATAACTGTACAACTTAGTTCAATAAATGCGGGTTGAAAGTACTGATGCTCGGAATCACTCTTTATGTAATGCATATATTTATTCAGGTAAAGACAGTGATGGACTCCTACTTCCTTGAGAAGAACAACGCTTATCTAAACCAACTAAAACAGTTTTCCGACAGTCCAGACCGTTGTGGAACACTAATAGAAACATCACTGCCGACAACTTGTTTGATTTTATCCCCCTGGTTGAAAAACGATGACAAAAGGGTTTGACATAGGTGAGGCTGTTTATGGATTTACCGAGGATCTAATCTTACTGTCAATTGCACCGAGACCAAATCGTGCTATTTGTTTTTATTTCTTCCATACATTATACTCCATGTACCGACGAAACAACTGGAAAATGTAACAGAAATATATAGTAGAGTGCTAGAATCTAACAAAGAGGGGAGTTTATGCTTTTGATGAAAAATGCAAAAGTAGGACAAGGAGAATACCAATAGCTATTTTCTAAAAAATTGTTGACACTGCAAATGTTGACTCATTCATACTGAATGGATGGCAAAGGTTCTCATGACATAAGCAGATTTGACTGCATAAGATAATTGCCCGGGCTTTGGTTATGCCACAGTTAGAGTATCACCGTGCGTCATGTACGCTCTGATACAAATTAGATGAAAAGGAGAATATTAAACAATCAACGAGATCAGAGTTGTCATGTTAGGATTGATGTTATAAATCAGTTAGAGTAGCAAATAATCTAAATTTTCGTATCCCTCTCTTAACAGAATCTGCAGAGCCAATGATATTTCCCCCAAACTGAACCCTAGGAAGACTTGCCTGTCACGTCCTGCAGTAAAGAAGCCACACACACACACACACACACACACACACACACACACACACACACACACACACATACACACACACACACACAAAACAACTTATTAGTGTTTTCTTTGAGCAAACCCCAGTTGTTTGAAATTATATTTTAAGTTTGTATTGAATTAGCTCCATCTTAGACGCCATCATTTTTAAGAAAAAACCTTAACTATTTTTTGCATTCAAAATATGTTTTAGCGTAGTATGCAGCCTCTTTCATTAATAAAAAAACTTTTAGAATATAATCTTAACTCTATACGAAAAATAAGAAGATACATTCCAAAATTGTTTGAAATGATAAGATGTGGATTTGAACTATTTTAATATAATAAAGCCAAATAAATTGTGAATATTTTTGTATTTGTTAGCCTTAATTTAGACATGTCAGCTTTTTGTGAGTCTTTTAATTTTTTTGTTACATTATATATGACTGCATGCCCTTCTCAAGAGCATATAGTGTAGTAATGGAGATGGGTTATATATGTATCCCAAACAAATATCATGTATTAGGTGTTAATATTTCCAAACACTCCTCACTGTGAGATGCATACTACAGTTTTGGTCATGTGTGTTACAGACGATTCCCAATAATTGTAATTTGTGTAGCATTGTCTTGTGTTTTAGATACCGTGAGGTTTAGTTAATGTATTATCTTATTTTTGGATTATGGGTTATGTTTATCAATTTTTTTTGTTCACATTCAAGGTGTACACCACATGCAATGTGGTTATAAGACCATTTACAGTTGTAATTTTTGTAATTATTTATTGTGCATTCTTTAAACGTAAATTCGAGTTTCTGGTTTGATTGGTCCTATGTAACTCATCAAATGCTGTTTGCTTTAATTACACAGATGGCAGACACAAAATTTGCTGTCAAGAATGCTAGAATCAATTCCGTCGTGTGTGGGTAACCTGTCTGTCTCACATTCAAGATGTCCCGAGTTCGTCTCTCGGTTAGGGAAAGTTACCCGAATAAGATTTATTTCCAGGGTTTTCCGTTATCCTGTAAAGATGAATGTCGGGTAATTTTAGGCTCGTTGGACCCCGGGCTCATTTCAACATCATTTCATTCACTCATTCGAGGTGACCTACTCTTCTTAAGCTTGCTATCACATACTCTGTGTGTTAGGTTTTTTGCGGAGAGCATAGATTCCTTGGTATTTATAGAAATAAACCCAACGCTTAAGTTCAGTGTCATTTTTAATAACTTTTATTCACAAACTCCTGCTGCATATTCATTTTGTTCTTGCGCCGCGCAGAGTGCTTTCATTATCGATTGTGGCGAAGCATAGCGATCCTTTGCAAAACTACTACCAAAGAGTCGATAATGTAGTATGTACGCATATTCGGATTTACTTGCATACACCACAGTCCAATTTATGACACACAAAGAAAGCGTTAATTAAGGCTAATTTTATAATTAACTTTAAATAATATAAATATTGTGATAATATGGAAGAAGAAATAGTAATGGTTCCTGGAGACGAGTTCAATCCCATGATAGGTAAGCTGTTTGCTACCGCAGCAGAGTGCTAGGGAATCTAGGGATCGGTTTTAGGCTAAGTAACGCTGCGATTTTGGGGAGCGCTTACATACCGTGTTCAGATAATCTTCATTGAAGTAGTGGACTTCCCTTCCGAAAATAATTCGGATTTTTGCCTCTGAGGGAAATACAAAATGTGTATTTAATCATTCTGAATATGCTTAACTTAGTAGAAGTTATATCCAAGTAATGTAACCGACACGTTTTCGGGAACGTAGTGAAACAGAATAGTTCTTTCAAATAAACCCTACAAGTGATTAATAATACACGTTTAACTCGGGGATGTAAATGCACGTAATGTAGTAAGGTATTTGGGTAGATGCATAATGGATGTCAGGTTAAATGCACTCCCCTTTCTGTAAGACGAAATGGCAGCTATAGAAAATATTACATTTGCCCAACTTATTGCTAAGTCAGTCAATAACTTCAGGAAATGTTATTGATTTTGTATAGCCACCAGATTGTTTAATAGATAGATACGCTGGCTTTTTACTTTGGAATCATATCTCTTTAAAATAAGCTCTAAAAATACTTGCTCTATTTGGAACTGAATACATAGTAACAGCTGTGTTACTCAAATAACACATCAACAAGACAAATATTCGTAGGTCATTTTACGTGATATAATTATATTATATTACGTGACATTAATGAATTATATTAGTATACGGTTAAACAAAGTGTGTCAATTAGAAAAGAAAAAATAAAGGTTTAAATAGAATGCTCTACAGCAGTTTATAAATAATTATCAGATAGAATACATAATTTATTTTGCTACAAAAAGCGTTATGGATGAATATGCTGTCTTACAATTCAAACTTGACAATTTTTCTTATAGACCCCAACATATTGTGACTTCCTGTCGTTACGAATTACAGCCTTATTTTAACTGTATAAATCTTTCGTTTGCACTCTTTTTCTTCTTAAACATTCACCTACTTCTTTTCCATTTTTTGACTGCCAATATTTTAATTGCTTCAATATTGATTTTCATTTTATTCCATTTTACATCCCAAATAATCTAATCATTTTTTTCCATTCACTGCATCAAAGAAACATTCCCTCAGCTTCCACACAGGTGTTCCTAAATCCTTAAGATACAATGCCCCTGTGCACAGCCATTCATGTCCATTCTGCCACTCATATCAAAATTGTCAACATTTCTGTGCCACAGTCTTTATTATCTGCTACAATCTCAAATACCTTTTGTTTTCTTAACTTATGTCTTTTTCCTCTTCATTTTCTATCTTCCTCTACTTTCTCCCAAATTACAATAGAATAATTTTCTCTCATCTGCCATAAATCCACCATACCAGTTATTCTAATATTTCAAGTCTCTTCCAGTATTTACCATTGCAGAAAATTGTTATTTGGGAATTCATACAAATTTTTTGTATTATCATCTAGTTTCAGATTTTATACCAATATTTCTGTACTCTTTCAATCACCCTTTCTTTCCTACCTAATTCTGTCAATACTATTCCTCTTGGTAAAGCTTTTGGTAGATCTAATAGCTCTTTTAAAAAATCCTAAATCTTGTGTATTAAATTTATTTTGACCATAATCTTTTATAATCAGTATATTTTCAATTCTTACATTTTTTATTCTACTATTGTTTCATACAACCTCTCCAACTTAACTGATATTTTTATATATCTGTGTCATTCCATGCTTACAAGTATGATATTATGAAGCTCAATTTTAACTCCTATATAATATCAAAATTAAAAATAAACTCAGTAATACTGGATATCCAAATCCTATTAAGACCATTAAAAGCTTAAATACTGGTATTTGAATAAAGTACCAAACTCTGTATAATAAAATATTTCTTACAGGTGTGGCATTTAAAGCATTGTTTAATAAACCTGTGAATTGAAATGTAAAAACACAGTTTTTTATTTTTTTGTTTGAAAGTATGTAGAGTAATTCAAGTTTCATGAAAGCTCAAAAAGCCATGTTTTACTGTTATATAATTAATTGTAATTCATTACAACTAATGAAATTAATTATACTTTTTAAAGACCTAACTGGTTTGGGCATTGATTTTAATAGAGTCAGCTGAAAATTTCAATGTCACACCCGGGATTTGAATACGGTTCTGCCATTTTCCATGTAGTTCCTCTAACCATTGAGCTACTGTGACAACATGCAGGTGGGACATTGAATTCACACTGGAAAGTGGGAAAATCATGTTCAAATATGTGACTGAATTTTTCAGCTGACTCTATACTAAAAACAATACCCAGACCGGTTAGGTCCTTAAAACGTATAGTTAATTTCATTAATTGTAATGAATTATAATTAATTATATACTAGTAGAACATTCTAACAAAGAAACCTGTGTGCCCAGTAATAAAGTACTTGTGATTGCAAGTCACCATTGAAATCATTATCTCTAAGTGAGATGCTTTGTTGGTCTACCTGGGAAACAACTTGAGTCAGGGAATTCAATGTTCCACCAGTATGATGTCACAATAGCTCAATAGTAGCAACCACACAGAAAGGGAGAGAACTGTGTTGAAATCCTGCTGGGACATTGAAGTTTTAGCTGACTTTGTATTAAAAACAAAAAGCTATGATTTAAAATTGAAGAGCTTTTAGCAAAAACAACTTCAGTTAAAAATACAGTTTTTCAGTACAGAGAAAAACATTTTCACTTTGTCCATTCTTTTTGAATAGCTGTATATTTTAAGGTATATACAATAAATGAGTATATAAATCTCCTTTTATATTAACTTTTCTCTAAATGAAACTTTAGTGCCCAAAATGAGTTCTGAAATCTTAATTGGCATGGACTTAGGCATTTTTGCCTAAAGAGTGTATCCATGATCTAAGAAAATTATCAAGAAGGCAAAGGAAGCAAATAAAGTGCAAATAATAAACAAGTACTCTTTTTATTTAACAACAAAATATTCATATTCACATGCTCTTCTTTTACCTCCACATTGTTATCTCTTCGGCTAATATTCAGTAAGTACAAGATTGCTTCCACCCAAAAGTTTAATACTGAGATTTCACCAAAAATACATGTTTTGTCACTCTCTTAATAAAAACAAAACAAACAAACCAATTTTAGAAAAAGTAACTGTGTGTGTGTGAGAGAGAGAGGAGAACAGGTAACTCTAGCATGCAGATGCACACATGCGCGTGCTTTCTCTCTCTCTCTCCTTCTCTTTTTTAATGCAAGTTATGAGAGAATGTTGTCAGTGCCATCTACTGTGAAAACTATGCATTTCCAGACACAGGGTGATATGAGCTTTTGTGCTCCATTTCCAGTCAGGAATCACCCCCTGAAGTTTGTTGGTGGACTCAAAATTCGCCCCCTATAATCTTCAAAGTTATTCGAGAAATCCACACGTTTTTAATCTGTTTAAGAATACTATTTCTGCATGTGTGAAAGTTTAATTGGATATATTACTTCTTGTTTCTACGTGTTCTAGATAAATACTAGTAAGAAATGGAGCATGGAGTATTAAGTTGGACTGAAAATTACACTAATAGTCAAATCTTTTAAAAGTTGGTCACTATGTGATGGCTTTGAAATTCTGTCCTCTTGCATGACCAGGAGAAAAAAAAAATGTGTTACATTCACATGACTCTCTACCCATTCATCAACAAACTTATTGTAAAGCTTATTCTTCTTTCTACTTCATGTTAATCAAAACAAACATTTTCAGAAATTGTCTTATTATATATTTCCTTGTATGTGCACATGGGGATTAGGGGAATAGAGTAGGCTTTAAGGCATAGTCAAATCTTTTAAGAGCGGATCACTATGTGATGGCTTTGAAATTCTGTTCTATTTGAATGGCCAAGAGAAGAAAACTCTGATGTGTTACAGTCACGTGACTTTCTCTACTCTTGTACAAACTATTTTTACGAACGCTTATTCTCCATATGCTTCATGTTAATCGACATGTTAATCTTATTGCTAATTTTCTTGTAGGTGCAAGGGGAATATGGTAGGTTTTAAGCGATAGTCAAATCTTTTAAGCGCTGGTTGCTATATGGCGCATTCCATTCTCTTTGCATGCCCAGGACATAAAAAAAATGAATAACAACTTTGAGAAAAAGTATAAGTATTGGAAAATGTAAGGGAATAACAAGCAACATCTCGAAAATGGTTCACTCAACAAAAAAAATGTATATTACATAAATTGTGTATTTTAACACGATCTACATTTTTTGTGTAGTAAAATTTTGTCTATCTCTTATGGTTTACCAGTTATGCAAAAGTCGTTCACAATGAAGAATACTTTTGGAGACATTCCCAGAAAATTCGAGATATACATTTCATTTGTCATAAAAATGATATGATATTTTAATCAAAATTGTTAGAGGCATTTTTGAGAAAATTAAAATTTTCGAAAAATGTTCCATGTAAAGGCTAACCTGGGGTGGGGGATTTTCTTGAAAACCTTTGTGTCGCATCTCTGGAAGATACTGAACCTAAATACCAAGTTTGGTGTTTATCCGACTGTTTGTTTCTGAGTTATGCTGTTCACAGACACACACACGGACATGTTTCCAAAAATGATTTTTTTTGGATTCAGGGGGCCTCAAAACATATATTTCCAGTGAAATCTCGGTATCGAATTTTTGGGTGGAATACAATACTTTTCCTACTTACTATATGTAGTAGAGAAAGTAAAAAATGAATAGTGATTTTCCTCTTGAGAAAAGTATAAGTATTTAAAAATTAAAACCAATAACAAAGAATATCTTTGAAATGATTAATACCACAAAACATTTATTTGACATAAATTGTGTGCTGTAATGAGATCTGCACTTTTTATTTAGTAAGATTTTGTCTTCTCTTAAGTAACCAGTTATGTAAAAGTCATTTAGAATGAAGAGGGCTTCAGAGGCTCTTTCCAGAAAATTCAGGATATATATTTATTGCATTTGTCATGAAAAATATCTTAAACATACAGTGTTTTAATCAAAATCATTGGAACCATTTTTGATAAAATAAAAATGTTTGACAAAGTTTCCATGTAAAGGCTAGTGTTGAGGTGGGGAGAATTTTCTTGAAAATCTTTATTCCACATTCTTGGAAGATGCTGAAGTTTGGCATTTGTTTTTGTTTTTGAGTTATGCTGTTCACAGATACACACACAGACCATTTTTTAATTTTATTTGGGGGGGTGCAGGAGGCCTCAAAACATGTATTTTAGGTGACATCTTGGTATCAAATTTAACAATAACCAAATTATAATTATTATTATTCTAATAATAATAAAACAATAAAGATTAAGCCATTATAACAGGCAAAAACCTTGATAAAAGTTCCTATTACAAAAAAAAAAAGCCATAATGAGCTTGTATATTACAAAAAGGCACACACTATAAAAATAAGCAATTATAGGCACTATAAAGTTGGTATGTTTTACTCTAGTAAGCATGAAATATATTTATACAGGGTGGAAGGTGACCTACGCTCATCCTTTTAAACTATGAAAAGCATGTTGTTGTGAGTGTTTTTCCTTAATAAATTTTTTCCATAAAGTTTTCCGTTCTTGAGATAATTACTATTTTATTTTGGACAGTATTGTAACACAGTCAATTCAACAGTTTCACTTTATACTCAACACATTAGCTTTTAATTCTTCAGCTTCTGCTGCTATGGCAATGTACAAATAAACACTTCCGGTATATAAACAGAAAACTACACGATTGTAATGTAACCTTAATATCATACAGAATATGGAATATTATGCAAATTATTAATAGGAACACTTATTTATAAAGGTAAATAAAAGCTGGAGAAATCCAAGTTACAAGATTATGCTTCTTTCTTTGTGAATTATAAAACTGTGAATAATTGAAGCAAGACAAGAACAAAAAAATCAATGAGAACTTCATTTTTTAATGTTTAGCGAAATTGTTTAAAATGTGCACCCCTCACCACATATGCTTCACAATGTTTTCTCCAATTCTGTTGCACTCTATGAAGTACATCTGGGTTGTTTTGTATTTCTTCTGTTGCTCAAAGTATTCTTTCTTGCAACATTTTTACATCAGACAATTCTGTAATGTATATACCAGTTTTCATATCGCCCCAAAGAAAAAAAATTATTGGATTTAGATCTGGCGATCTTGGTGGCCATCTTATTGGTCCATTCTGAGCGATGCAGTGTTCTACATAGGTGTTGCGTAGATATCCACACACGGCAGTACTTATGTGCAGAGGTGCACTATCATGTAATAGCCACATATCATTTTTTGCTGCCAGGAGAACATCCTCAAGCAGAACTGGTAATGTTTCTTAAAGAAATTGGAGGTAGGCTCCTGTCAAAACCTGAGATAGAATCCATGGACCAAATGTTTTTTCTATGATTCATGCACACACATTTACAGAAAATCTGTGCTGAAAGCTGTCTTCTTTTTGTGTGTGGATATTCGTAAGGCCAGATGTGTATTATGATAATTAGTTACTCCATTTCTGGTAAAAGTTGCTTCATCCATTGCAAGAATTTTAAGGGGAAAGTCCCCTCCTTTGGAAAATGCTATCCTTGGCGCATAATCTGCTTCAGAGATATACTGAATGTATTGAGTATGATAAGGGCATAGCAATTATTCTTTTAATGTTCTCAAAACAATCCAATGGAATATGCCAATAATGCGAGCTATACCACGCTGCTGCTTCCAGGATCTTCTTCCACCAAGTGAAGGATTTCTTCTTGTGCAACATTTCTTTGGCCAACTTCTTCAACATGAGGAGACACACTTCTTGTAATTGGAACTCTTTGACAGATGAAAACAAATGTCCTATGATGTGGTACTTGTCTATTTGGAAATCTTTCTCAATAAATTCTTGCCACAGCTGCCACATTATAATGTGTTTCACCATTAATGAATGGTATTTCAAGATGCTTGGCATTAATAAGCTGAGACATTTTGTAACTGATAATCGCATTTCGAAAAAAACAAGCCACAAGCACAATAAACAACAGCTGAAATTTATTTCTTTCAATCTTAGTGTTGTCATACTGTGTAGTCTGTGGCTAATGATGTAGAATCAACTGAGACAAATTTCAAAACCTTGTAATAATAGTAAGAGTGGGAATTGTTTTGATTTAAAATGTATTTAAACATGCAGAAAATATTTATCTTTTAATGTCCTTTAAGGAATATTTGAAAAATTATTTTAAGTTTTGTAAAATCTTCATTTAAAATAGAGTTAATATTAAGCAATTTTTGCATTTTTCTTAAAAATTACTTTAAAAACAGCAAAACGGCACAAAGATTTTTTTGTTCTATTCATTACAGATTCACCCTGTTCAAGGATGATCATGGTCACCTTCCACCCTCCATATATAAAGCCTATGATTCTAAACAAAGGAGCAAAATAGGAAATGCCAAGCTCTAATCATCATTTATTAAAACTATAAATTTGAGACGATAACTTTTAGTACATTGGTTAGATAGTTCTTCCCCTTATAAACTAATGAAGCATTTCATTTGTAATGGAATTTATAACTTCTTATGGAGAAAACAGGCAATATTTTAGTTTAATTTCAAAAGAAAGTTTTATTATGGAGAAAAATATTATTTAATTCTCCCTGTAACTAATGTTAATGGATGTATTAAGCAATGCTTTATGAAATTTACATAAAAATTGTTAAGAAATTAGAAAAAATCAATAATTGAATACATGTTTGATGTAAATAAATAGCTTCTAGTGTATGCAATTAAATCCCCTTTCATAACAAAATCTGGTTTGAATAAGATATAAAGCTTTCTTGATTCTATAATGCAAATATGTCTTCTTAGTTTACCAACCAGATTATGGGGTTGCAAACCACCAAATTTTGGAGATGCAGCATTGACTCCATCATCAGTACACTTTTGGTTTCCGTAAGCTTGATTGTAGGCAACTCATTAATCTCGCTGTTGTCCTCCATGGTCTAGGGGTACCATGCTAGCCTCCAGTTCCCAAGGTTGCGGGTGCAAACCTGGCAGGGGGCGATGGATTTTTTTGGATGTAAAAATCCTTAGCGTGGCTTCCTTTGGAAGGGAAATAAAGCTAGTGGTCTGTGTCATAGATTTACGGTATGTAAAAGAACCTCAAGCCTGATAAAGAGGCCTCTGAGTAAAATTATCAGTCTTTCATGCCCAATATAGAATGGGACGCTAAGAACCATAGCAGTTAAAGAGCATCCATAAATAAAGCTCAATTTTATTAATCTGGCTGGTAAAATCTGAGAAGATGTACTTGCAAAATTGAACCTTTCATTTGTTGAAAAGCTAATGCTATAGTCAGAATAAGGGGCACTTCAAATAATTTTTTCATACCTATAAGAGAAAGGAGTTCATAAAATACTCCAATATTATTATTATTATTAATTATTATTATTATTATTATTAATACTCTGGTTATTATAGACTCATAGCCCAAAGCACAAGAAAAGGTTATAAAGTTTAAATAAGCCTTTATTCTCATGATCTTTAAAAAATATATACATATATACTTTATGTCCTGGTTTCATGGAATTGCACAACAGTACAAGTGTTTTAATATAAAATGCTGGTATATTTTCTGCTTTGTATGTTTTCACAGAAAAGTTTGTATGGAGCCGGCCAATGGTTCTTGCTTTGATTGAAGAATACAAGAAAGTAGAGCATGAATTCAAGGATTCCAATATTAAGAAAAAACATATATGGCGCAAAATATCCCAGAGACTTGCAGAAAGAGGCTATCCAAATGTATCTGAAGATATGTGTGATAAAAAATGGCGCAATCTAAAGAAAACATTTAAGGAAATATATATTGGACAACGTGGAACACCATTGCGAACCAAGTGGGGATTTTATAATGAAGTAGAAGGAATATTTAGCAAAGACCCTAACATTGTGAGTGCTGCTGCTGTATCAGTGTCCACAAAACCTTTATTAACAACCAAAAAGATTCAAGGTCCAGATGGCCAAGAAATGAGAGTGGAAGTAATGGAGGTGGTGGGAAATTTGGATGAGGACTATACTGAGGAAGGGGAGGTGCAGTATGTGGAGACTGCAGATGAACCGCTTTATGCAGCTTACGATGCCAGTAGTCAGCCTCCTGCATGGTTCACACAATTCTTGCAACAGTATCACAATGATGAACAAAGAAGAATGGAAATGCTAACTAAAATGCATTCAGATATTGTTGCATTAGAAGAAAAAAAGTGTGCATTGTTGGCAGCTCTTATTGAAAGATTAGGTGGGACAGTAGAGCTAGTGAATGTTGACAGTGAAATAATTATCACTAAAGAGCATGACATGCCAACACAGTGAGTTATTCAAGCCTAACAAAAGAAACAGGAATTTAACACATAAAAAGCAACTTCTTTGCAAGAAGTACATTCTTATCCTGACAGTCTGCAGTTTGTATCTGCTTATTTATATACCTATTTAATGCTACTATTGAAATATAGCTTTAATACAGGATTATAAAATTTGAGATGTTTGATTTGCATCACTTTTGTTTTAGTGGTGATAAATATTCATGGTCCCAAAGCGATAAACTTTCTAGTTTAAACATAATATAATGCAGAAATAATCAAATAGAAGTAAAGTGTACAGTAAAAAAAAGGTTGTTTAAACTTAGGAATTTATGGTGCATTGAAGTTGGAACCTTATCATATCCATGTTAATACTGTACAAAAACAGATAAAGGGGAAATTATTACTGTCTTGAGAAAGAATGAAATAATGCTGGATCTAAAATAATATTTATTTTATTTTGGTGTTAAATAAAGTCATCAATACTTGAGCTTTATTTTGACTTGGGTTTTCGTCTTGTTGGATGTTTATTAATATACACATCCAAAATATTGTCTATCAGTATTAAATGTTTGTTGCATGATCAGTTTGCGTATGTGTGCATTTAGGGATTTTTAACTTTCTCTCTTCCTATCTTTGTACACATACATACAGTAATCAATGGCTGTGTATGTTAGGAGAATAAGAATATCATAAGGTAAATTTTTGGATATTAGCACTCATCTTGTAATGTAAAAATGAAATAAAGAATAAATAAGTAAACTTTTAAATTAAAAACTGAAAGACACAGATCATTGTTTTTTATTGTATCAACATATTATATTAATGATATTTCTCTCTCTTTTGCTTTCTTCTGATCATTCCAGCATTTTAGTTAAGATACTGAATTAGCATTAATTGATAATGTTGGAACTAACACTAAGTAGCTATGTAACAACACTTTTTTGAGTTACACTTAAACTCAGGTACCTTAATTTTTCTTGGATATGTTTCACCATCATTTGATGGTATCTTTAGCAAGTAGTAGACCGACAGTGTTTCCAGTAATGGCCCATTGGGAGACATCTGGTGGCGATTTTACAAACTTCACTATCATACCTTCTGCATGGATGTTAAAAGTTCATTAAATGAGTTTCATTATTTCTTCATATAAATATTCTCTTGTGTGTTAAGTTTAGTTTTTCTGTTTACTGTTTTGAGAAGACGTGCTTTATTTTCTACTGTATTGTAGGCAGAGAAATTTTTGTTTCACATAGGTACACTGTATATTTTGATGAGAGATAAATCTTTCTTGTAGTTGTTTTTTCTTATCTGTGTTAGTTTCTCACTAATATAAAATGATGTAAAGGTAAAAGGGACTTCTAATGCCATACTTATATGTCAGACATGACATTTTAATCAAAACCATTAAGAGCATTTTTGAGAAAATAAACATTTCAATACTTCTAAGTAAAGGATAGTTTAGTTGCTTTGCATCCTAAAGTATGAACTTTGGTATTTATTCATTTTGTTTTTCATTTATACCGCTCACAGACATCTTTTTCTTCTAATTTTACTACTACTACCGCCGCCACCACCACCACCACCACCACCGCACATCAAATTTTGGGTTGAATACAGGGCTGGTTGAATCCAGGAGTTTTGTTGCACCAGGCAATAATTGCAAGTACTGCCCCCCCCTTACGCTTTCAAATATAACTAGTTTTTATATGCAATGTCAGTCCTCCATGACAACTTATTCTCATACAATGTTGTTGTTCACCAATGGCACTGGGGATTAATTGATCTGCATCATTTTCCCTCTGGCTTCCCAATATAAAGTATGTAAGTTATCGCTTTCAAGGCCTTTGCATTTGGTGAGATGTTGTTTATTCAGGATGACATCTTCTTCACAGAGCGTGCACTTGGGTGTAGGTAGGCATCCTTTCTTAGAGGTGTTCTGTGAGGCAATCGTGGCCAGTTGCCATCCTAAATAAGGCCACTGCAGTCTTCCTTGGCATTTTTGTATATCAACTCTATCTTTAATATTCTTATAATCTTTATCCTATAATTTATCTTCAAGTCTCCGCTGTCTTTCGAAATGTTGTTTAATTGTTTATTTATTTCTATTTGTCCTACAGGTTTTGTTTGTTGTATTGCACCTTTCTTTGCTAATTGATCCGCATGTTCATTGCCCAAAAGTCCAACATGAGCTGGGATCCATTGTAGAGTGACATGATTTCTAGTTTCAACTGCTTTAATTAGGCTTCTCATTTCTTTAATATTTCTTGCTGTTTTATTATTGTAATTTACTATTCCATCTATGGCTGATTTTGAGTCTGATAAGATGACTACTTTTTGTTTTATGTATAGTCTATATAAAATTTTCTGTAATGCTGCTTTTATAGCTGTTAATTCTCCATCATAGTGGTTTGACATTTCATCTAATGTTAGATACTGTGCAAAATGTTTACAGTATACTCCTGCACCAGCATTTTTTTTATTGATGAGGGATCCATCTGTATATATTCGGAGCCATTCTTTTTCTGGGCATCTTTCATTTTCCGTAGCTATTGCTATGGCTCTCATTTCATCTGGTATATTGTTTTGTTTGCATATTGTATATATCAGGTCATTATGATATTGTATATCAATACATTCTATTGGACTCGTTACCTCTGTTGCAATTATATTCTTGTATTTTAAGTTATTAATGTATGTTCTGAAGCTTATTTGAGTTTTTAAATTACTTATAGCATCTGCTGTGTGATGCCATTTGTATCTGTTTCTATTGACTTGCTGTTTTTGTGCTAGAGTAATTGCTTTCAACTCATGTTCCAATTCTATAGCCATGTTTTTTGTAAAGCTTTGTAGTACTGTAATTGGTGTTGGTTTTTACAGCTCCTGTTATTATTCTTAGTGAATGCACAGACATGCTTCTCATACAATGTAAATACATGTATTTGCATGGGTATTGCATTTGCAATAAACAAAACTTAAGGAAAGATATATGTGATGAAAAAAGAAGATTGTTCTGAGTGAAACATAACACACACAGTCACACAATACAAATGTTAAATATTTTGGGTTTATCCTTTCATCAAGAGATTAAAGGACTAGAAAAACATTCAGAATGAAGACACAGTTGACTGAACTGGTTAACAGTAATCTTTATTAGTCCTTCTACACTTTTCTGGTGTCACTTCATTTACTGCTCTTGTGAGATGTTCCACTTCTGCCAAAGTAAATGTTTTGTTGTGTCTTACGACATAGCCTTTTGCTTCTGCCCAGATTAGTTCTCTGAAGTTGAGGTGGCAATGATATGGGCAGTCTGGTGGTTTGATGACCATGTTCTTTAGCTAGTACATCCACAACATATTTGGGCCTGGGCTTGTTTTCATTTATGAGTAACAGAAGTTAAAAGTGCTCTTCTTTTTCCATTGTAATATTACATCCTACATTATGGTGAGTGAAAACTCTACCATTTATATTTTAGTGTTACTGCTAACACACTTATCTATTTGGACCGTCTGGTATAGTGCATTGTCCTTAATAATAACACAGAATATTAAGGAGTAACTGATCCTTAAACCATCTGTAGAAATGGGCATGTTTAATGTTCATTAAAGTTGAAGAGCAGTAGGTGACCATAACAAATTAGATGTTCCAGAAAGGCAATAATAAAGTTCTGTGGGTGACTTCATGGAGCTTTCAAATCTGTGTTTAGTCCAGCTCTTTGATATGGTATGGCTGCATTTAACAATGTTTCAGCCAACCATACTGCAGGATATAAACAGAGCAGCATATTGTAAGTAGTACAGCAATTTATTGAACATATCATGAAAACATAGGTAAAGGTATGCCATTTAGTTATTAGAAACAACAGTTACTGTTACTTGAATATGACACTGGGTAAATGAACACCATTACATTTTACACATTTCTCCAAGCAGCAAAGCATCACACGATGTAGCATGTCCATAGGGATATCTTGCATGGCATCTCGTATTTGGTCCTTAAGGTCTGCCAACGTTTGAGGGGTGCAGCATAGACTTCACTCTTCAGATACCCCCATAAGAAGAAGTCAGGGGCAGCCAAATCTGGCGACTGTGCTGGCCAGTGGACATTTACAAATCTGGAAATGAATCTGGCTCGAAATGTAGGCCACAAGATATCCATGGATCGTTGAGCCATATGAGCTGTTGCCCCATCTTGTTGGAACCATACCTGAGGCACATTGTGGTTGGCCAGTGCTGGAAAAAGAACACTTAACCATATCCACATAGCAATTACTAAACTGTAACAGTATGGCCATTGTGGTCCTTAAAGAAATAAGGCCTAAAATGCCAAATGAAGTAACAGCACACCACACTGCCACATGAGTGGTTTTCTCATGTAACACATGGTTACCGATGCATAGTACCGAAAATTTTGCTTGTTCACCCCCTGCTAAGTTCAAAATGGGCCTCATCAGACATCACTTAAGTTGTTCAAGATCTGTGGTTGAGCTGGTAAGTGACCACGGAAGTCCACTGCAAATTTCCTTCGGGCAACCTTGTGACATTTGTTCAGCGGTTGCACAACCTGCATCTTGTAGGGGTGGAAGTGTATATCACCATGGATAATGTGCTGCAGGGAATGACATGACATTGCTAGAGCTAAAGCATGCCTGACAGTGGAACACAGAGGACTGTGGATGAGAGCTTGGTAGGCTTCCTCCACTCGCACAGGAATTTGTTGTGACCTTGGGCATCCTGGACTTTTCATCTTAAGGCTAGATGCAGTGATACGAAATTGTTTCACCCACCATACGATTGTTCGGTGATCGGGAACTTTGTGATGTCTCGATCTGAAATGGTGACGAAAGATTTGTTGAACAGTAATGGGAAAGTTATTTAATAATTAAGTTTCCACAGTGAAAGAGCAGTGCTCTGCAGTCCACACAATTGCAAATGGCAGACCTTTCCCACTTCATTCCACATACACGCTTTGCACAGGCGCATACAATGCCTCCGTACTACCCGACTCAAATCAGGCTATTCCTTCTGCACAACCCCGTATTTCCCCCAAACAAAATATTTATAGAAAGTCACTATATTTTATGCATGATTTTAATCCTGTCATACAATTAATATCTTGTTCATGTTTTAAGGTTTTGCCACCCCTTAAAACCTGCCACCTTGAGCCTGCCCTGGTTCAATACAATATTTCCTCTATGTTTCCAGTACTATATTCTCCTCCCCATTCCCCACTCTCACTTCTCTTCAGATTCATGCTTGTTATATCAGATAGTCAATGAATCATTAATCAAATGAGCACAGGGTTCCAGAGAGTTAAATTTACATTTGTCTTCTCAAGATAAGGGAAAACACTGGAAAAAAACCATATTCAGATAACTTGCCCCAAACAAGATTTGAACTCTGACCCATTGAAATTGAGACAGATGTGCTACTCCCAATTCATGAAGTGTGGTTCTTGTTATTGTCATTGCTTTTTATCATCATAGTGTGCTACCTAAATAGTTTTTCAAGTATTAATACCTTGCTTTAAAGAACAGTCAAAATTAATAAGCAAGAAATATTGCACATACTTATGTCTTCGTTATATCTTCAGAAGATCATTTAGCATAAAATTTTTGCTCTAAATTACTACTGGAATCTTATAGTCTATAATGTTTAAAAGGTATAGTATTTTAAGATTCCTATTGTTCATTTACATTGTACATTTTTTGCTTTCTGAAATCCTTTTGTATTTTGGAAATAGTGCAGTTAACTATCTAATAAGCATAGCCTGTGCAATTTGTCCTCAAAATAAGTCATTTGAAACAACATTTTTAAGATCCTTGTTTCTTTTATTTATATTATTAATGCAGAGCAGTCATTGAATGTAAGTAATTTACCATGTCCACTTTCAATGTATAATTTTATTTCAGTCCATTGTGTTTGCAAGATTCAAATGTGAGAATAGAAAGATTAGGAAATTACATATTGATTTTCTGTATTTGCAGAATTGTTTTATACTACTGCCTGCTTGCTCTGATGGAGGAGCTTATATTTTATAAACGAAATGCAATCATTCCCTCCTATGTAGTGAACATTACCAAAGAGAATTGAATATGTATCTACTCTGATAAATATGTTGGCATCTTTTGCCATGAAGAAAGTTTAAGGTTTGAAAGATATAAAACATAACTTATTTTATAAAATAAATCACTAGAGAAATACAAATGTTCACATGTGCATGTGTTTTACATCAAGACAATTTTGAAATTGCTAGCATTTAACATCCTTGTCAAGATTGGCTCACAATACCGTGAGAATGGAAACAGGAAGCAAAACAGTGGTTCACAATACACTGGGAACGAGAATAGAGATGTACGAGGATCACTCTGAAAGTTTTGAGAATGGCCAACAATGAGTAGTAGTAAGCCAAAGTAGCTTTTACTCACTTCATATAGCAACATGTGCAAGTCTGCATGCTTCAACAATGTGCATGTCAGCATTGCGTGTGTATGTATAGCAAATGCTGCTATGTCATATGCTAGGATGGATCTCGAGCAAGAGCATTTCCATGCTACAATTTTCTATGACTTTAATGTCGGTTTAGGGGAGAGAGAATGCCTTGAAAGACTGCATTGTGCATTTGGGGATCTTTGCCCTTCACAATCCACCATTTATTGATGGTATGTAGGGTTTAGAAGAGGAAGGGATCCCTCGAAGAAGACCAAGCAAGACGGTTGGCTACAGCAACAATGGATGAAAATGTGGTAAAAGCAGAGCGCATGTTCGGGAAGATCATTGTTGCAGATATGGTCAGATTCAGGAAGTGCTAAATATTGGATCGGCAGCAATGAAAACAATCTTGAAAGAAAAACTTGACATCAGGAAACTCTGCAGTCGCTGGATCCCCCACCACCTCACAAATGTGCAGAATGTCTGCAGTGGTGCCAGGAAATGATTGAAAAATTCAATGGAGGAAGATCCAAAAACATATTTAACATTGCAACAGCTGACAAAAGCTGGATTTACCATATGATCCAGAAACTAAACGACAGTCATCGTTCTGGGTCTTCCCAGGAGATCTCCCAACAAAAGTGAAGAGAACGAGAAGTGTTGGCAAGAAGGTGATCTGTTCCTGCTTCTCAGCAAGTGGCCACATTGTGATGATTCCGCTTAAGGGACAAAAGACTTACTGCCAGATGGTAGGTACACCACAAAGTATCTGGCACAAGTGTTCAATGAACTGAGAAAAAAATGGTCTTAAGACTGGTCTGCATGAAATTTTGTTGCACCATGACAATGCCTCTGCCCACACTGCACAAGAAACAACTCAATTTCTGCAGGAGTTAGGAGTCATATTTGCCCCATCCTCCCTATAGTCCAGATCTGGCACCATGCAACTTTTTTCTATTCCCCAAAATGAATGAAAAAATTCAAAGTCAACGATCTGAGTCACCTGAAGCTGCAATAGCTGCTTATGAAGAATGTATTTGCACTCTCTCCAAAAAAGAATGGCATTCAGCATTTGGAAAATAGTTTGAAAGGATGAGGCAGTGTATAGAATGCAATGAAGAATATTTTGAAAAGATGCAATGATCAGATCTAAATTTTTAATATTTTATTGTGTCCATTCGTAAAACTTTTGGAGTGATCCTATGTGCATCAATGGCCATCTTGATAGCAAAGTGGAAAATTGATTTTGTACATTGAGACGTTTGTTGTAACTGATCAATGATATTTTTCACTTGCTTCCAATTAGCTAACATAATGTAGGTTTAGCCAAAGTCAAAATTCAATAGAGTTAAATTTCTTCTAAATACATATCCATTATACAAGGGTGACTCAAATATAAACGGTAATTTTTTATACATTTATTGATTAATCATGTACACAAGTGACACCTTCAGTTTTTCTCTACATAACCTCCTTCATGCTCTACACACTTTTGCCAACAATTTGGAAACTTGAACATTCCTTGTTCAAAAAAAGTTTGAGGGCATGTCATCAACCAGTTGCCACATTCTTCTTGACGTCTTCCTTGTTTTCAAACCGCTGCCCTCTAAGCAATTCTTTCACAAACAAAAAATAGTCAGGGTGGGACAAATCTGGACTGTAGGGAGTGTGGTTAAGACTTTCCCAATGCAAATCCTTCAATGTGTCCCTTGTCAAATTCGCGGTGTGAGGATTAGCATTGTTATGCAGAAGGATGACATCTCTGATGGGTATACAACGTCTTTTGTTTTGGTAGGCGGCTTTTTCTGACTTCATCAATTGGCAATAGTAAGTCGCATTCACTCTATGTCCATCGTGAAGAAAATCAATGAGTAAAATTCCTCTGTAGTCAAAAAACACTGTTGCCAGAAGTTTTCCAGCTGAGAATGGGTTTTGGCCTTCACTGGGTAAGTTTTTGCCACTCCTTACTCGCCATTTTGGATTCTGGAGTGTAATGATGAGCCCATGTCTTATCACATGTGATGATGTGCCTCAAAAAATCCTTCCCTTCTTGCTGGCATTGATTCAGAAGAGTCACAGATCTGCAACCTGGCCCATTTTTGCTGTTCAGTTAACAACTATGGAACCCATTGAGCACTAATTTTTCTAAAGCCAAGATGTTCACTTATAATGGTATGAGCACTTCCATTGCTGATACCGACTTCTGATCTGATTTCTTCAACAGTGCACAAGTGATCGCCTTCAATAAGCTCTTGAATGGCACGGATGTTGTCATCTGTGAAACTTAACCTTGGACATCTGAAATTTCTCAACCGCATTTAAATTTTCTGGCCTAAGTAAACACTCAATTCTGGTCAGTGTAGCATCCCCAAACTGTACCTTCAAATGAGTCAAAACCTTAGAGGGTTTAACCCCTTCATTGATTAAAAATTTCACAATAATGTGTTGCGCAACAGACAAAGGAACCTCTTGTTCACTCATGGCTGTACTAATATCAGAATGGAGCAGCTAACCAAGCTGGTTCCCCCTCCCTACACACTGACCTTCAGCCCCTCACTCCACCATCCCACTGGGAACTGCCTGCTCAGTATACTAGCTCAATTACCATTTATATTTGAATCATCCTCATATTTCTGATTCCTTTGGTTGTAACAAGTGTCATTCCTTTATTAACAGCATACATTAAAGTTATTTATTGTTCTCTGCTAATTTCTAGGTACCGGTTTTTGCTGTTATTTTTGAGGCAATGGCCAGTTTTGAGTTAGATATAAACAAACTACAAGTGGTGTTTTTGCTAGAAGAATCAGTACTTAATGAATCTGAGGGAGTCAGGAGCACATTTATCAGAATTTCATCTGATTCCACTTTCCCAGCCTAGAGAGAGCTCTAATGGCTGTTTCATGTCATGGCTTCCTTGAATAATTTCTACAGTGAAGAGTCTAATATACACAATACAGATTTAATATGTCAAGCCAGAGAATGGAAACAAAAAGGTTAAAACTTGGCCATGTCTTTTTCCTCATTCTCAGGAAAGTTTCTTTCTAACTGAGAACACTTACATTGTAATACATGTATTTTAACCTCATTCTGGTTCTAGTTTCCATTCCCAGTTATTGAATCAGAATCGAAATTTATTTACATCAGATTGTACAAGATATTCTTTTCATTACAATGTTTGTCTATATAATAAACTTAGTTATAAAATTATACAATTATTAAAGAATTTATTACCTAATTCATACATCACTGGTAATATAAATCATCCACAGAGCAGTCAAAATATTAACGTATATCATAAAAAGCTTTTAGCTTTAAACCATTTTGTAATCATATGTTTGAAGTGCTTAGTACTAATTGAATACTAGTTCTTGGTGGAGCCTGTTGTAAAGTTGTTTAATACTCATATAGGTATAATGATGTTGATTTATTTTAAACTTGTATTAGGAATGTCTATTAATTTTTTTTCCCTTGTATTATGCATGTGTATATCTGTTCCGAGGTTAAAGGTATTTTTATTGTCTAATATATAAAAGCACATGTAAGATAAACTGGAGACTGTTAATACATCTAGATCCATAAACTGACTTTTACATGAGGCAGATCTTTCAAGACCTTTGATATATCTGATTGTTTTTTTGTTGTTGTTGTTTTTTTTAAATACATGTTCTACTCCTCTCAAGTTTTCCCAGAGAAGAATACTATATTATATATGAGTGTGAAAGAGAGCATAATATGCCATTAATATAACCTTTGTACTGGCATTAAACTTCAGTTTTTTCAATACATACAATGCTCTTGTCAGTTTGGTACATATTTTCAAAGTGTGTTGATTCCAACTCAGTTTTCCATAAAGATATATTCCTAACAATTTTACAGACTTTCTCTTGATCTATTTAAGTGCATTTTTAAAGTAAAATAAATTCTTTAATCTTTTATGGGATAATTAGTCTTTCTAACAGCCACTTTTTCACCAGTTCTTTTTCTCTTTGAACTAGCCATGGTCATCTCCTAAAAGAGTTAACAATTTTTTTCCCCCCCACCAAAAATAAGCTCTGCAGTGTTAATATGGTTACAAGTGTGTGTAATAAAAGGCACAGCCAGTATGATGAACATTAAGACCCAGCTTCATCTTATATAGTTTTAAGGTTGCAAATTGTACAATTGAAGCAAATAATGTACTTTGATGGATTGAGCAGTAAGGAAAGTGAAGAACTTGTATGATAACCGTTCTAGTTGTCACAAACAATTCACTTTACTATTTTTTGCTCTGTACACTCAAAATGAATTATACTTATTTTTTTTAACATTTTAGTACTGGAATCAATGTAGAAGATTATCATCTTCAGACAGTTAAAAATTTTATTGGCCAGCAAGCCTACTAGTCAAACTCAATTATATTAGTCTTATAACCTCAAAGACAACTCTGTTGCAAATACTCTTTATTATCAGAGTTCTAGTGATATACATAGTGGAACAGCATCAGAAGAAGAAACCCATGGTTCAGATGATGGCCAGGTAGCAAATTTTTCAATCAGATTCTTCTTTCTATTTTTTAGCCTACACTTCAGTTGATGTGAATAAAAACATTTTCTAAGAACTTGCAATAGCAAGTTGCTTTTGAGTTTATAGCACTTGTACAGATGAGGTTGCCTTGGAGGCTTGCCAAATAAAAACAGAAATATGATTGCATCACTACTGCAGAAAAATAAAAGATTCTGTCATGGATGTTAAAAACTTGTGGACTCATTTCATGTATTAACACATTGTAAAACTCTGGTAAATTTCAAGCAGTAAATGGCAAATTAACTGAACACTAAAAGGAAAAAAATAAGAAAAGAAAGTCAAAACATAACTTCACTGTTTCTCAATAAGACAATCAAATTAGTTAAATAACTCTGGTTATCGTCTTATTTTATGAAATTGAATTATACACAGCTGAAACAAAACAGCCAAGTTCATTATGCAGGAATGAGATTCCTTAGGGCCATTCAGGCTTGTATGAGGAGGATAAACACAAAAAGAAAGCTATCTGTCTATAAGAGAAATAATGAATTCAAAGATAAAATAAAATGTGGGATAAATAAATAATGCACTTGGAAATAATAAAATTCCTGATAAAATTATTCAAAAACAAATTTTCCAATATAATACCTAAAGGATAACAGTCATTGGAAACTTGGAATGATTACAAGACCAGAACACACTTAAGCTAACCCATGAAAGAAATACTTTACCGATATGTTAAATGGCCATTGAAAAATCCCTATTTGATATGTTACAGTAATTTGTCAATGGCAGCAAATTAAAAACAGCAACAATCATCGCAATACTGAGAAACTTAATGAAGCTCTTTGGAATGCATTAGTCTATTCCAGTGATATAGAAAACATTTTAAAATGAGTTTGAAATGGTGACGCAGCTCACTTATTTGAGATGAGTGAAATTTGTCTCAGTATTTCAACTCATCTTAAAGCATGAAAAGAACTTCACTATAGTTAACTCTTTCCATTGTAATTTGTTTTGGAGGATTATTTGGAGGTAGTGACAACCATTGATGAGGCAATAATATAGTAATTTATAATTACTCCAGGCTTTAGTTGCAATCATGGGCCATTGTTTCAAATAGTGTTATCTGCAACAAGAAGGATTTACAATAAGGATAATGGGGCTAGTGGGTTGTTTAGTACATCCTGTATTGTAGTAAATGAACAATGTGACATGCATTTTCTGGGGTAGCAAATAAATGTTTTTCACTGGTTAAGGAATATGAATTTAATTTACTTTGAGAAACTTTAACAGGATTTATAAACTTCAAATTGTACACAATACTTTATATTAATTAAATGAAAAAACGTCTTTGCAAATGGTTATAAACTTTTTATGGGTTATCTGCTGCTTAGAACAGAAGCTGAAAATATTTGCTGAAGAATCTGGGGTATGTTCTTCAAATCAAGGCAGACAAAAGCTCGACCAGCTGGAAGTTTACTTGTCAACCTGAAAAGATAACGATACAAAAAAATATTGTTACTAAAATATTCATAAATAAAAGAAATAATATTTTTACCGGAGCATACACCTCCATTAAGGCTTACCTGGAGGCTTGATCTCCTAAGGAACCAATAAATATTGCAAATGCATTGACACGTGCATCAGAAGTAAGAATTCTTGCAAATCTCTCAGGTGGAATACCATAACGCTCCAGATTTGCATCTGACAGTATCACAACAATAGCTTCATCACAGTCTTCTGTACTCAGGGTGGACACAGCATGATGAGCAGCTTCCAAGGTGTTATCTCCGGACATGCAGAACTGAGAGTGGGCGTGCATAGTCTGCAAATAGATTATAATTGCAGGATTTAACTTGTTTCTGAACAAATCTGTTACATAACAGAAAACTAAAGCTTCAATTATAAATCACTTTTTTAAAACTACTTTTTATTACAATCTGTATGCTTTAGTTTACTTACATTTTAATCAAGATCATTCATTGGACCTCTTAGCAATACTAATAGATTAATTTCTCTAACGAGAGTGCTGAGTGCATACCCACTGATTTTGTGATTATAGAAATACAAGGGCTTTATTATATTCTTTTTTTTTCAACTTCCAATTGCTCTGCTACATGACTAGACCAGAATAAGGAGGCAGGTCTGTGCACTATGCTACTGCACAACGTCCATCAAGGCCAAGTTCAATACATCAGTTGGAGTCGAGCTAAAGGCACTTCAATATGGTCGATATCATTGATTCTCCTGCCAAGTGCAAGTTGTGAAGCATCATTTGTTTTCTACAGGCAGAAGGGAATAGTGCAGCAAAACTTCATTGCAAAATGAGCCGTGTTTATGGTGCAAACTGTATGAGCGAGGGTATTGTGCATGAATGGTGTAAGAAATTTAAGGTCGAACTTATGTTTATGCTGAAGATGGACAAGGACGCAAGTCTGTTGCTAGTGAAGACCTTGTTATCATGTTGATCAGTAGTTTGAGAGAGACAAGAGGTTTACCATCAGTGAGTTGCCTGTGGATTTTCCGGACATTTCAAGGTCAGCTCTGTACACAACTTACAGAACACCTAGGCTATTGAGAACTTTGTGCACACTGAGTTCCCAAAAAACCTGTCTGAGGACCACAAAGCACAGCACATGACATCAGCCTTATCCTTTCTCACATGTTACGCTGATGATGGAGAAGAGTTTTTGAACTCCATTGTGACAGGGGATGAAACGTGGATTCTCCATGACAATCCAGAATCAGAAGAACAATCCAAACAATGGATGCACACACATGCACCGGAAAAACCCAAAAGGCTCAAACAAACTTTTAGCAACAGGAAGAAATGGGCTACTTTTTAAACTTTTGGCAACTGAAGAAAGGTCTGGGAAGACAGCACTTCCATACCAATGGAGAACTTCAAGATGCTATGAAGATTCTGTCTCCATACGCTGGCAGCAACCTTCTATGAAGAGGGTATTGGAAAGCTGTCTATCAACATGACAAATGTCTTAATCTTCATGGTGACTATGTGGAAAAGTAATTGTGACTGTACTTGACTGCTGGTAATAAAACCATTTTATGATTGAATTCATCCTATCAGAGGTTGAAAAAAAAATAGCCCTCATAATTCATTGTTTGCGGTTTTTATGTTTTTCAATGTTTAGAGAAAATCAAGTATCAATAGATGCACTTCAAATATATTTCTGTTTTCAATAATATTGTTGGCTAAGTTCAATAGTTCAATATGACTCAAATGCTATTGTTCTCTGTATTACCTGTTGCATACTACTTTTACCACTACAGAGTTTGGAACTATGTGAGAATGCAATGCTCTGACGAACAGTAAAGTTTTGAGATACTACCACTCTAAAATAGCAGTGGATTTGTTGCCATGTGTTATGCTGGTAAGCAAATCTTGATCTCAAAGTGATTCAAATATACCAATTTATTCTTGTGAGAAACATACCAAAATTCCTATAATTTTAAGTAAGCCTAATTCAGTTCCTAGATAATTTATGTGTAACTACTTGTAACATTACAACAGGTGTAATATGCATTTCCTCTCGCCCTCATAGCACAATGGTAGAACAAGTGATGTTTTCCATTTTTGTATTATGTTTACAGATGTTAATTGTTTTAGGAGTTCATGTACAGTTAACGGAACAGGATGGCTCAGACAGTAGTGCCTAATGCTTACATTTGAGAGGTCCTGGGTTCAATCACATTGGACCTGCCACCCTGACCTTGGGTTAATTAATGGCTTTTACAGATTGGTAGGCAAATGCCTGGTGTGGATTATATACAACCATAAATTTTCCTGTCCCACATTTCCTCCAATTTAGTTTCCTTTCCTTTCATCTTGCAGGGCTAGGAATGGTGGGCAAAGGATGTGCTTTGAGATGAGAATTGTTTCTTCTCTGGTCTGGAACCTTCTGTCCTTGAGGGTGCAACTGGGGAAATTTAATCTGAAAACATTAGGGACTCTAGTATGCTGCACCTGCCACCATCAGATTTGGCTGCTCTTCATACTCTTTCACCTCATCCCTTCCTCCTGGAGGTTTAGTAAGTGCAATAGACCTAAACCTTGGCTGCAGCACTCAAATCCTGCTCTATTTCTAATTCCTGTCCCTATTATATACAGCTGAAATGATTCAAGCTACAAGATGGAATATACAAAATTAGTTATGGTTGTTCTAACCTAAATACTAGTCAGGAGCACTAACCATTGCACTACAGGAACATTGCTGTTATTACTATTATTAATATAAAATATCTTTTAGATATACAAGACCAAACTTTTTTTTTTTTATTTTGCAAGATCAAACACATTCAAGTGTTGTTTGCTGTCTTTGTATTTTTTATTGTCTGTAATTATTAAACTTAGCAGTTACAACTCTTGGTCCCTTCAAAATATTTTCCATAAATAGTGCATTTGTCCTAATATTATTTTTTCCATTACAGGAAACAGTTCTGGAACAGTACTGTTTTCGTCTTTCAGCATATTTTCCTTTCTCTCTCCCACATAGAATTGCTTTTTTTCTCAGTTTTCTTTTTCCATGGGAATAAAAGGTCACACAATACTATTCTGTGCAAAATTTTACACACATTCATTATCGTCACGCAATGTAAAAATTGTTAGAAGTTGCAAGTAAGCAGGCACATAAAACAGAATGTCATTAGGAAACTCTCCTAGAAATTCAAAGCTAACAAATCCTAGTGACATAATTCATAACTACAATATGCACACAACTAAGTAGCACTATCACTTATTTCTAATTACGCTCATACATATGCAGAAGAGGGAAGCAGAAATGGCTGCAAAGTGATTTGCTATTAACCATGAAACTCTACAGTAGAAGGCACACATATCACTTCAACAAACTTAAAGCTTAACCTTAATAACATCCAATCGCTGCTTATTGTCTGAAGGAGGAGATTTATGATCAACAAATGTGATGTCGTGGTCTTCACCAGAATGGCCAACGATGTCATATTGGATGCGACCTTCATGACCTTGGAATGCTTCCATAACCAATACTACTGCTTCCATTTCACGGTCAAGCCTCCCATCATAACTATTGAATCTGAAACAATAATCACTGTATCAAATATCGTTTGCAGGTATGGATAACTATATTGGAAATAATCTAATTTATCTGAAAATGGATAAACAGAGAAACCTCTTGTAACAGTAGAATGCTAAGAGTGCTGATGTTCAGAGACATCTCTTTTTGATCAGAGAAAATCCATAAATTTGCAATCACATATGCTTTTTCCTCAATTTTAAGCACTTTATTTTACATATAGTAACAAATTATTGTTGATGGTGATTTAAATAACAAGTTATTACTTCTCGTTTTCCAATATAGAAATGTCAAATTTCACTTTATCAGCGTTAAATTTTCCACAATTTAAAAGGCATACTTTAAGGTACCTTAATTATATTTTATAATAGAGTTATGACATTGTAAGTCACTATTGGGCTATGTCATCTCAAAATGAATTTGAGCTCTCCTTATGGTTAACCAGGAAAAATGTGTCAGGTAGGTAATTTAATGCAGTGCCAACATGTTGCCATGGTAGCTCAGTTGGTTAGAGCAACCACATGGAAAGCGGAAGATCCATGGTTCAAATCCCTGCTATGACATTGAATTTTTCAGTCTGATTCTAGCTTTCCAACCTTGTGCTACACATGGCTTGTTTGAAAGAACAATCAATTACCACTTATAGGGACTGTCTTGCAAGAATAATATGCAATCCACACCACCATCATGCTACTGTAACTGCAGCAAGTGTCCAGGAGCACTGATTTTACAAAGCAAATTAATATCTCTTTTTGAAAAAGCATTAAATGACTCAATTACATTCAAGCAATGGATGACTACTGATAGAACAATGTTAGAAATTATAGAAAAATCAAGTGCTGATTTTATAAATGTATTAGCTACAAAATTAGAAGCACTGAAAGAGCTTCATTTATTGCAAAACAACAAATGAGTTTTTTATAAGAGACAAAAGTTAATTTGACTGGTTTTTTTTTCAGAAAAGTTGCATTCGTCATTCAGGATGAAGTTCCAGATTACACTGGAACAACAATAAGGCAACAAACCCATTTGCTGATTTGTTTGTGATAATCTCCAACTGCCTAAAACATACATTGTTACTGTCTACCTGTTTCAAAAGCAATTCATTTAGTATTTGAAAATATGTATTTCACGGTAGACAAAATATATTATTTTTATGATGGCGCACCCTAGCAATATAAAAACAAAAAGAATTTTTTAAGCTTATGCCACCATGAAGAAGAATGGTATAAATGCAAAATGACACATTTTTCTCTGCTTCTCATGGCAACGGAGCTGTGACAGAATTGCAGGAACAATAAAACTTGTCTCCAATGTCCAATTAATAATTAGATCATCACCCTCTATTTCAGTGGGCCTCTACTAATTTAACAGGCATAACATTCTGTAATGTCACAAAAGACAATTATGCAAGGAAAAACACAGTTGGTGTCAAGATTTGAACATGCACAATACATGCCTGCATAAGACAAAAGCTGCAAAAAAGCTTATTCAGTGTTAACTGTTTTTTTTTCCCCCACACATGCTGTGTGTAGGCTAAGGTTGTAAAGGTAGAATCAGAGTGAAAAATGCAGTGCCACAGCTGGGATTTGAACCACGGATCTTTGGCTTTCCAAAAGTACATATGAGATTATAAGTCACCATTGGGGTATGTTATCTCAAACCGAATTTGAGAATACCTTGTGGTTTATTGGGAAAAACACGAGTCAGTTGGAGAATTTAATGTCATGTTGGCATGTTGCCAGAGTAGCTCAGGTGCAACAGAGCATTGGCACGGAAAGCCAAAGATCTGTAGTTCAAATCCCAATTATGATATTGAATTTTTCAGTCTGATTTTACCTTTCCAAAAGCTTATTCGTTTATTACTGCACAAAGCAATGGGGTGACTAACTGCAGGCAGTAGCAAAATTGGAAAGTTAATGCTGGTCTCTGTATTTTATTGATATTAACTTATGCTTCTTCCTGTATCAATGCTAATCTGAGTGGAAATAATCAGTACCTCATACTGCATAGTAAGCATTCTCATGTTTAATAAAACATAAAAATGAAGCTATTAACAGTAAAGTAAATGAATATAATAATAACTGTTGGTGCCAAATCTTCACTTATCTTGTACAATAAATCAACAGGACATGTTTCGAAATCTTTTGGTGGAAGAAAATATTTATTTTAAAGAATAAAGATCGTGTAATGAATTTTGAAATTCCGCCGATTGATTCTGTTAACAAATTTGTTTTATTTTCAATAGATGGCATTACCGTAGCTAACAATCCATCACCTAGTGACAGTAACTGCAACAACGTAAATAAATGTGAGAAAAAACAAAGCTGACGAGGAAATCAAGGGATTTTGAAACATATCCTGTTGATTTATTGTACAAGATAAGTGAAGATTTGTCATCAATAATTATTATTGTATTAGTTCTCATGTTTACCTTATGCACAGCAGCTTGCTTGAGCTTCAGTTCAAAACAAACATGTGAGAGCAACCATGAGCAAATATTTTGCTACCTCCTGTGCATAAAGTAAGTTACTTCTTTAATTATTTCTGAAAATTAATTTAGATGTGTCAGTTAGTGCTACAGTAAACCATGTTTGAATAATCTTACCATATATGATACAATTATATTTCTTAATCTGAAACTTTCTACACTTGAAAAAATAAACATTTCTTCTCTTTAATAAAAATAAGAACATGTTTACATATTATTATGTAATTTAATTTTCAGGAATTAAAATAAAACTTGACTTTAATGATTTTGTTTAGAGGTTTTGGAGTTATAGCTGCTTGAAGTTGAGAACTTTAGGCAGATGCAATAAATTTGAACAATTTTAATTACAAAACTATAATGTTCTGAATTTTAACCTTCTGCATACAGCAATATTTGATGCTCATCTTAGATACAAAAAGTTTCATTTTGTTTAAAAAATGCAAGGTCAATCTTCCTTCTATTTTGGATGATTTGAGATGGAATAGCCCATATGCAGCCTAATCATTTGTTTGATGAGGAATAACAATAGTCTAAATGCACTGTAATCATACTATGAGCTGGAAAAGTAATATAAACCCCAATAAGTCAAAATATTATTACATGCTAATGCCAGTCAAATCTTGGATTATTCTCCGTGTGAAATTGCACTGATGTAAGGGAAAAAAGTTCCATGATCAAAGCATTTTTTTTAAATTAATGAATTTTATGTATTTAAATGGTAACCTGCCAGGTTACATAGAACTAATTTCAATTGCTGCGGAAGGAGTTATATCAAATGTTATATTCAGATCTCTGAATCTCTAATGCTATAAGCAAATGACAAATTTAGCTTTTTTTAAATAGAGTTATGAAAAGTAGATTTATAAAAGATTAAGAATCTATTTTTACCTGTACATGCTTCCTGATACATCCACAACAAGTTTTAACCTTTTAGGTTTTATCTGAGGTGTGCCTAATTCAGGCTCCTTTTCAGCACGTCTTCTATATATGGTTTTTTCTCCAGTGAGACCTGTGTGCATGAGCATAAGTATAAACAATTTGTTTCGTAAGATAAAACAGATCAGGTATAAAAAAGCAGATTTTGAGAACTTAGTAGGGAAAGGGAAGTTTCTTCTTTATGAATCTCTGATAGTTAATGGAATTGGCAGTAACATTTTCTTTACCTATGTACTTGTAATTTGAATATATAGATAAACAAAGCATTTTTAATTAAGTATATGCATCATCGAATGTCTTCCTTTTAATTTAATTCTTAAAGATATACCATTTCAGGCATCTACGATTGCACATAAGCTGGAAATGGATGGTGAAGCAATGACTTTCAAGTGCAAGTGATAACCACTGTAACTTTTGTGTTTTTGTTTGAAAGTGTTTTGCACAATGATTGTACTACTGATAATGTTTGTTAGATTTAATTTGTTGTATGAAAAAGGAAAGTGGGCATTTTGATCTTTCATGTTAGGTGCCCAGAGATACTGATTTCATGCAACAAACTGAGAAAACCAGTAGTTAGGGATAAATACAGTGATAAAACGTTTACTTTTTTTTGTGAGGAAAAATTCAAAACTTCTCTCTTATGCTAATTCTTTGTCTTTGGGATCTCACATATGACTTTTAGAAATTTCATATATTTGATATATAAATCCAGAATTTTTATATGTTTCAAATAAATAACATTTTCCATTGTTGCATATAAAATTTTAAAACAACAAAAGCTTCTAAATTATTAATATATTAAGTACTTATATTTTATTAAACACTATTGTGACAAAGACTGCATAGTGAGGGAATAGGCAAGGAAGGAGTGTGCAAATAGTAATAGAAGATCACAGTGGGGTTATGTCTGTAAACCTAAGTATAGCCCTCTGAAAAATACCCTATAGATGTAGAAGATGCCTGCTTCTATTTAAAAGTTGGAATATTACTTAATTAAAAAAAAAATACTGATTGTGTTTGAAAAAATCTTAGTATCCATAGGTAATGGTAAAATCAGTCCCTTTATTACAACTGGGCACACAGGAAAAATGCACAGGGAGAAAAACTTTAAGCATTGCTAAAGCCATTCATTATCCAATGCAAGTCATGGTCTTGAATCTTCATGGTTTCTCCTCTGATATGGTGAAATTATACTGGGCTATTTAAGTTGTATCACCTAGAAGGGACAGTTTTATCAGTCCAGCGAGGATAAGGTGAAAATAAATAGAGTAGGTATTTTTAGGGTAGATTTCTTTGAGAATTATTACAAAAATAAAATCTAGTATTATACACAATATAAATAGACAATAATTTGACAACAACCATCTGTAATATTGTATTTCTGAAATGTTCTGATACTTCTAATTTATCTTACTGAAATTTTATATTTCTTCTGCGCTCTTTAAATCTTAATAGACAATAGCCTTACATAAAGGCAGGCTATAAACTGAATCTCTGCAAACAATAATGCAGGTATAGTGCTTTGCTTTCCCTTGGCACTCATTCTGCTGATTCCTCTATTATATCTTGACCTTGCTCCCAGTGTTACTCTTTCATTTACTGCAATACAGTTTGCTGCCAGATGCGTAAATTGAGAATAGCTGTCAAAGAAGCACTTTTCTCCCTTAGTAGAGAACTGCAATATAATGTACACAAAATTGGCAGTATTCTCAGATCAAACTATAGGTCTACAACAGAAGAAAGAATGTTGTTCTGCAACAGGCGTGCCTGTAAGTAGGGAGAACATTTCCCCCACTACACCTTTCTACCTCTACTATGCATGCTTAAACAGTGAGGACGTTTTCCTTACTTGTTTCCGCTGACCAAGTCATTGTCATTGTGGAAGGTGCATTTTCTCTAGTTTGCACGCGCTTCTCTTCATAGATTTTTGCAAGTGGATATCTGTATGTTTTATCATTAAAGATGTGATTGAAATCTTTTGAGTGTCTAGGCGACCTCTTAGGGGTTAAGCATGAGCGATTAGTGCACAGTGAGGCACAGTATTTTAAGAAAATTAAAGAAAACCATAATATAGCTAATACAAATATTTTCTCAATGATAATTGATGCTACAGGTTATCAGTGAGTAGTACTGTAGCTAGAATTCTGCAAGAAGGAAAGGAATCAGCTGCAAGAAACATTGTCACTTTTTTACTCCAACTGGGAAGAGTGCACCAAGAAAGAAGAGAACTGAGATAGATAACTTTACAGAGTTGCTATTAGACAAAAGATTCATTTCTTTTACACAGTGAAAAAGGAAGCTCCCGCCAAAGGTGAACTTCTTAGTGCTCTCAAAGAAGAATGGTGTTCTTGAATGTAGTAGGGAATTTTTTTTAAGAAAAAAGGTGAATGAATTGGGCTTTAAATGCAGTCATGCCAATCTAAGAGAAAGCTCCTTACTGAACACCAACATTGTCTTGTGGAGGACAGAATACTTGTACCAAATTAGACAGTTTAGGCGGGAAGGATGTGACATCATTTATATTGATGAAACCTACATTCAGGCATGTCGCACAGTTTCAAAATGTTGGCAATTAGAGGAAGAAATTGGGGCTACTGCAAGTATTCAAGCAGCAAAGGTGATTATCACACCACCTCGGTTTTTGTAAATTTTTTAAAGTGGTTGGAAATTCAGCTTCTTTTGGCTTTTTCATGTCCAAGTGTCATCATAATGGACAATGCAAAATATCACTGCAATGACAGACAAAAAGGCAACTCAAGCACACCTAAAAGCTCACGTTATTAAATGATTACAGCATAAAAGAACTGGAAATGAAACTGATGTGCTTAAGAGTAAAGCTAAACTCATTAAAATGGCTCAAAAGATCCCCCATGAAAAAACATATTTAGTGAATGAAATTATACATAGCCATGGTCATATTCCTTTGTGCCTTCCATCTTACCATTCCAGATCTCAATCCAAATGAATTGGTCTGAGGAGATATTAAAGGCCAGGTTGCACAACAGTCAATTGGAATATCTTTAGTGGATAAGCGTGCATTGTGCCACAAATGTTTCTGAGTATATGCTGTTGAACAATAGAGAAAGTGTTGTGAGCCTATTTATGACATAGAACAGTCATACTGGCACAGACATTTATGACATAGACATTTGCCATATGATAATATAGATTCAGAGAAAGACAAAATTATTATAAATACGAGTGAAAATCAACTGCTGGAAGGCAAAGAAAATAGCAGCAACAGTGACAATGACTGATGGGCAGCAAGAGGAAGAGACAGAGATGGAGGGAGAGTCAAGAGTGGGGAAGCAGTCCATCAAGCAGCAATGCTAAGTTCCCCTCTCAAGATTCTTTTCTAAGTTGTAAACCTATAGAAAGAAATTAACATTAAAATACTATTAAGGAGAACTGCATTGCCACATGTTTTACTAGACAATCTGTAGTTGTTATCCATGTCTTTCAGTTTGTATCTTTTTATTTACAACAGAACATGTAAAACCAAGATGTTTCCTATATCTTCTGTAGAATTCTTCCCATTTTCTGTTTACGTCATCAATATTACTTTCCCATTTTATTTGGATAACACTGAAACTAATTTATTTAGGCATTTTACATTAGTTAATTGATACCCTTTCTTAAGATTGCTATTTTTATCAATTTTACATCAGTGATTTAGACAATCTGAACATGGTGATCTGACATATGAGTGTTTATTGGTATTAAAAACTTTTTTTTTTTTTTTTTTACATATTAGAGGCTAATGTTCAACAGTTGTTTCAGTACTGAGGATTACCCTAGTTGGCTCCTGAATTAAATCCTTACTGTCATAAGTACTGTATGGAGTGTTTCTTGGGATTCTTTATGGCACTAGGCAACATGAGGTCCCTGCATCAATGATGTTAATCACCAGTGGGGAGGGGGATTTAGAGCTGACAGATGGGCAGGTTGGAGTTGCATGCAATAATCTTTATCTCTCTGTGCCTACCCTATAGGTCCTATATTTTTTGATGATACAATCCATGGTGAGAGATGCAGAACACAAACACTCAACGCATTTTTTTGAACAGTTAACCAATATTGAGTATTACGAGTGCTTTTTTTTATTTATTTTTTTATTTTTTAAATAAAGAGAGTTGAAGGTTGTTACACTATATCACTAAAATGTTCTTACTTGAAGGCACTTCAGGAGAGGGTTTGCTCCCATCATCAGCATGTTTTCAACTTATTTTGCCGGTTATTGTCTGGGGAATTATGGGGCTAGTGGTGTTCTCTGGTGCTGGGCTGATAACCTCCACGGCTGCCGGGTGGCAGTAGTTCGAAATTTATTAGGTGATTCCTGTGTTTGACGATATGTATTTTTTCCCAGATGTTCAATTCATTGCTGCTGTTGATTGGTTTTAAGAGTTTTATGTTTGGAGTGATTTCATGGTTTGAAGACCAGAAATGATGTGCTACTGCTGATTTATCTGTCTGTTTTTGGTAAATGCATCTCATATGCTCTTTAAGTCTGATTTCAAGATTTCTTTTGGTTCTTCCTATGTATACCAGGTTACAGTCATTACACTCAATTTGATATATACCAGCTGATTTATCGTTGGGATAGGATCTTTTGTTCTGTTGCATAGTAGTTTCTGTATATTGTGGTTATTCTGTGGAGACAGGGTAAAGTTGTATTTCTTGAAAATCCTTTGAAATTTATGATGTGTCCAAGGGTGGTAAGTGAACTTCCTATATGCTTGTGGTTTTTGTTGTCTGAGTAAAGTAGTCATTTGTTGGATGCGTTTCTGTCTTTCAAACTTTTTAATCTTCTTATATATTGTGTTTTTCTGGTATTCATTCATGGTGGCTATGTGGGAAATGTGTTGGTATTCTTTTGTATTCCTCTTTCTCCAATGGTATATGTACTAACCTGTTTGTAATACTATTTAAAATTGCATGTTTGTGACTTGTAGGATTGTAGCTATTGTTTTTAATATAATTTTCTGTGCGAGTTGGTTTCCTGTAAATGCTGAACATTAGTTTGTTGTGTGCAATGTTTCTGGTGATCCTGATGTATAAATAAGGTAATTGGCCATTTTCTTCTTTTTCTATTATGAATTTTATAGATCTTTTTTGTAAATTCAATAATTTCAAAGCATCTTCTGAAAGTTTTTTTGGAACAATAGCAAAAATATCATCTACGTAGCTATACCAGGTTTTGAATAGATATGGGAAAGATTTAGTAATATGGCATTCAAAATTGCTCATATATAGTTCTGCTAAAAATGGTGAAAGGAGGTTTCCCATAGTTAGGCCTGTGATTTGTTTATAGATTTTTTTATGGAATGAAAATAAATTCTGGTCGACATAATTTTGTTAGTTTTAAGTAATCTTCTGTTTGTGCTCTAGATGTGCCATTGTTTAATATCCAAGTTTCTAGGAGTGGTAATAATTCTTCTTTTGGTATGCTTGGGAAGAGTGCAGTGACATCCAATGATACCAACATATCTGTGGGTGATATATTTATATCTGAAAGGTGACTGGTTAATTTTAATGGATTTTTTATACTTAGACTTTTGAACACAGGCATGAAGTTGAAGGTATTTGAAAGCCATTTTGCTAGTTTATATGTGGGAGAGTTAATGTTGTTCACTATGGGTCTCATTTTGTTGCCGAGTTTGTGTATTTTTGGTAGTGCATATAACCTAGGTATGGTGGGAAAATCTGATTTAATTCTGAATTTTTCAGCTTTCGTTAATGTTTTGGTTTCTATCAATGTGTTTTGGATTTTGGAGTGACTTGGAGCATTCTTTTAACAGATTTTTGTTGATTTATATGTACTCCGGGCTATGTAGTAATTGCATAACTCTAGTTTCACAATCTTCTTGGTCTAATATCACTAATGTGTTTCCTTTGTCTGCTTTGGTGTATATTACAGGCTTTGACTTCAGAGCTTTGATAATATTTTGATGTGGTATGTAGTGGTATTTTTGGGCTTGTATCTGGTCCAATATTGATTCACACTGTGATTTTATTATTCTTTTATCATTATCTGTTAGGTGATTGGAGGCTAATTCGGTATCAGCAACGAAGTTTTCTGTATTTTTGGTGAAGTTTATACAGGTTTTTAGGCCATTGTTCAAGACAGATAACTCAGTGCTGGTGAATGCTTCTTTTGAGAGGTTAACTACATATTGGCCTGTTGTGGGTTCTTTGTTCTGGTTGTGTTTATATGTTGCCTTCCATTTTTGGTTATGTCTAGGGGATTTTTTTCCACTGTTCCAGGGAGTTTTTTTGTTTGAATATTAGGTTGTTTAATTTTTTTTTTTTTAGTTTCATTGTTTTGGCGCTCATTTTCTTGCTAAGTATCGTAAAGAAATTTGACCGTAAATTTTCCCATAAGGGTTGTCCTAAACCTTTCGGTAACCATAAGTGTAATTCATAGATTCTAACGTCCAAGTCCTGTAAATGTGCATAAAGTTTGTTATTTTCAATTTTGATTACTTTCTTGTCTGCTATTGTTTGATGTTTTATTTGTGATTAAATTTTATGTATTTTCTAACGAAGTTTCGCATAACTTTGTGTTTTAAGCAAAAATTTAGGAATCTTATATCTGCAGCCATGTGTTTCTTTTTGATTTCTAGTTTTAAGTATAATTTTATAACCTGTTTTATTCCAAAGTTTAGGTTGAAATTGTGTATATCTGTTCTTACCTCCATATTGTTTAGTTATTACGTGCAGCAATATCGGTGAATCTTTGCTTCTTATTAGACTTGTAAGTCCAAATTATTAATTAATTTTGAAGATTGAGAAGCTAGTAACACTGATGTGTCATAATTTAAAATAAAGAGAGTTGACGGTTGTTACACTACATCACTAAAAATGTTCTTACTTGAATGCGTTTTAGGAGACGGTTTGCTCCCATCGTCAGCATGTTTTCAACTGATTTTGCCGGTTATTGTCTGGGGAATGTGTGTGGCTAGTGGTGTTCTCTGGTGCTGGGCTGATGAACCTCCAAAGGCTGCTGGGTGGTGTTAGCTTGAAATTCATTAGGCGATTCCTGTGTTTGATGATATGTATTTTTTCCCAGATGTCCAATTCATGTCCATAAATCAGCTGGTATATATCAAATAGTTTGTAATGACTGTAACCTGGTATACATAAGAATAACCAAAAGAAATCTTCAAATAAGACTTAAAGAGCATAAGAGATGCATTTACCAAAAACAGATGGATAAATCAGCAGTAGCACATCATTTCTGGTCTTCAAACCATGAAATCACTCCAAACATAAAACTCTTAAAAACTGATCAACAGCAGCAATGAACTGCACATCTGGGAAAAAATACATATCGTCAAACACAAGGAATCACCTAATGAATTTCGAACTACCGCCACCTAGCAGCCTTTGGAGGTTCATCAGCCCAGCACCAGAGAATACCACTAGCCACACACACTATATTGAAGTAAATAGTTTGGTAGCAATTAATGAAGTAAATAGTTTTATAATAAATGCATTAAATGATAGAGAAAGGGCAGCTGCAATATTTTAAGACCTCACAAAGGCTTTTGACTATGTAAATATAGATATCCTAATAAACAAAATAGAAAACTGTGGGTAGGGTTGGCATTAAAGTGGATTACCTCATACTTAAAAATCAGGGATCAATGTGTGGAAGTAAACTGCAAAAATACAAATAGCATGGCAGAAAAAATAAAATCATATTTTCAGAAGGTTAGGAGTTCCACAAGGTTCAAAATTGGGTTCATTTTTGTTTTTAGTATACATAAATGATATATTTGAATTAATCCACAGAAATGGGGGGACAGCAATAGGATATGCAGATGATTATAGTTAAATATAAAACTGAATTGGAAGTGGAAAAAAAGCAAATGGCATACTAATGATCATAAAACAATACTACTCCAGTTTAGACATTATATTAAATGTTAAAAAATCTGCATGGATTAATTTTGAACTCAGAAGCTGTTTAACGAGCTGCATTAAATTACAAATAGATGGAGAAATTATCCCTGAAATGGAATTGCATATTTTCGAGGAGTAATAATAGATAAATGCCTAAATTGGAAGCCATACATAAGGCATATAAAAAAAAATTGAAAAAAGGTATCTACATTATGAGTCAGGTTAGGAAACAATGGAAATGAAACAGCAAAACAGTTCGCATATAAAATGCGGGGTAACACTATGGGAGATTACAGCAGAAAAAATTACAAAAATCTTTAAACTTCAAAAAAGGGCGGAATAATGGGGAATGTGGATAGAACACACAGTTGTAGAGATATTTTTAAAAGTTTAAGTATCTTAACTGGCCCATGCAATACAGGAAAATGTGTGAAGCTTGTTTTACAAGAGCAAAATGTACCCAAAAATTGTAATATACATAAATATATTTTAGGAAACAATGTAGACTATTACAGAACAGCACTAAGAGGTATATTAAATAATAGGAACTTGGAAAGCATGGGAAAAGAACTGTATAACAGATTACCAAATAAAATAAATAAGCAATACTAAAGCTGCTATAAAAATAAAATAAATTAGTAATACTAAAGCTGCTATAAAAATAATTAAAAAGACTTATCTGAGAATGCATATAATAGCATGGAAGAGTACAAATATAACTTGTAAATAAAAACGTTATTGTAATCATGTACATATATTTAAACTTTGACATGTCCTTTATAGTATACGTTAAATGATGAATAAAATGACTTATGGCTTATAACTTCCAAATGAACGGTTTTTCCAAGGCCTTATTGAATATCATATAGTTCTATATAAAGAATATTATGACATCACCTTCAATTAGTTTTGTGTCATCCAATTCCCCTGAAGTTTGGTGTTTCAACCATTGTCGCTCTTTTGATTTTGCTTGCAAACTGTTGAGAATTACTCGAAGAGCTTTAACCTATAAGAAATGCAAGAAATATGTTGCAAGTCAAATATGATAAAAAAGGTCCCAATAAGCCTGTACATGTTTGTAGAACCTAGTTTCTCTCAAGGCTTTCGCAATAAATATCCTTTCTTTTTTTTTTAAAATAAAAACGTAGGTAAACCATATAGGATTAACACAAATAATTCACTTTTACAGTACTGTATTTTTTGAAATACTACATGAAAATAAACACCAGCTCCATCAGTTTTCATAAAAGGTGTGCTCATATCTCCCTGAAACATGCCCAAACAAAAGTAGATCCCATCACTGCTTTTGTAGTATCTCCTTGTTTACAGTCCTGAAAGCAGTGATCCCTCCCTTCCTCTCTACTGTTGTATGAATTAGCAAAATGTTAATAGAAGATATTACCTGTCTGCTCACTGCTTCTGAAAATTGACCATAAAGTTGTGCATCATATTCACTCATTTGAATCTCACGAAGTCTCTGCTTGAAGGCTTTCTGTGCCATTTCTCTTGCAGCCTTCTTTACATGTTCTGGCACAGCATCTTTTTCTGCCTGTGACACCTATTAAAAGGAAAGGGGGGTAAAAAGTATAAATAAAACTGGGAGTGTGTCATACAGTTTTAAAAACGAGTCTTACAATTAATTTGTCAGTTTGCAACTAGTTTCTGCCTAATACTAGTGCTTCATCCCAATTTGCTTCTTTCCTTTAGAAACCATAGTTTCCACATAGAATGAATTAATAACATACATTAGCAAGTATTGTAATTACCTTTGATCAAAAAGAATATTCTTTTCTTTTACATCTATAGCAAATTGTGCTCCAATGGCATGTTTAAGCATTATTTTTGTTTTCTAAAAATGGCTCTAACAATTTTTATGAAAGTACCTAGTATGTTTTAAATATTTGCACAGTCAATGAAATCTATATCCTGAATTTTCTGTGAATAGCCTGTGAAGTCCCCTTTATTTGACTAAATTTTCTATTACTGTGAAAGCATAAGCAATACACAAAAACGTATGGGAGGAAAAATATAAACCTCATTCAAATGCATGCAATAAAAGTTTTCATAGCATTAGCCATTTTCAAAATATTCCATGTTGTAAGTTCAGATTTTTCCCAAGTGTATGTCATCTAACAACCATGCTCTAAGGCTTGCAATTCTACTTCTTTTTTTCTCTCTCTCTTTTCATTGCAAGGGCATGCTACCATAATCATTTGAACGCTATTTCTGCATGTTGTAACAAAGCACTTGTTTAATTTGAAATTATTCCTAGGCAAAACTGTATCACAAGTAACTCAATATGGATAGAAGAATCACTTTTTTTTTTATTATGAATACTAAATATATAAGGGATTTATAAGAATTCATCTTTGGTAAGAAAGTCATGTGAATGCATCATATAAGATTTCTTCTTTTTTTTTCTGACACAAAATAACTGACACTTTAATATTTATTTACCATTAAGATATTTATTGAGTAATTAGCAATTATACTCATAAAATTATTTTGTTTACAAATTAACTTTAATACAGGTTATCTTGAGATTTGACTGCGATTAGGTTTTTGTTCATGTTTATAAATTCTTGTGCACAAAACTACAGTGCGGTTGCTTTGCATCATTTTTTTTTTCTCACCATGCACATTTAAGCTAGTCCTGTATAAATTGTATGCAGCTGATAGTGATAAACTTTTGAAAAGCCTACCTGATGCACATCATGTCCTGCATCTAATCTATAAGGCCCTCCCTTGCCACCAAGACCAGCTGTGTCTCTACCACCAGTGCCTCCAGCCCATGTATTGCCTCCTACGTGTGGTGCTCCAGTTTCATCCACTTTACCATGTTTTGGGCTAGAAACATCTAAACCGCTGGGTTTATCCACTGTTATCTGCAGGTAATTGCGCTCTTATGGGGAAAGAAGAATACTCATTCAGTGAAAGGTTTCAAATTAAGTATCTTAATTGTTAGACTTTATTTAGCTTGTGACACAAGTTAACATTTCATTATAACAACAGTAATTTGTAATCTGCACTTAGCTTGGAACTGTATGAAATCTTCATGAAATAACTTTTTTTTCAAATGAGTTTCTTCATAATTCAGACTGGATTTTTGAATTTACAAAAGTATTAAAACTGAACAAATTTTATGTTTATTAAACATATTTTGTAATCTTATTGATTAAGCTCAATAGCGTACTATTAGGATTAACAAAATATAGTCTAGATGTAACAATTAGTATAATGACAATTCTATAAACATAATGAACATGAAAATTTAGATACTGGCAGAAATAAATTTTCTTTTTTTCCTCAATTTATTAAGATAAGAAGGAAAGATCAAGACTGTCACTCCCAAATATTGCATGGTTAACATCTCTAGCAGTTTAAAATAGGGAGTTGAGGGTTGTTACACTACATCACTATGATATTCTAAAGTAAGAATATTCACAAGTATATAAGATATTCACAAGTAAGAATATCATAGTGATGTAGTGTAACAACCCTCAACTCTCTATTTTAAATTATGACACATCACTGTTACTAGCTTCTAAATCTTCAAAATTAGTCAATCTCTAGCAGTGACTTAAATGTCACATGAAATATGATACTAAAGTGATAAAAATACTAAATTATTGGCATAAGTCTGTCAAACATCCAGTATATAAGAGAGCAATCATGCTGGAGTATAAAAACTAATATATTTTATAGTATGTATATTATATATATAAGAGAAAATACCCTATACTCTGTTTTTCTAAGCTTACTCCAGATGTAAGTAAACACAAAGGTGTTGAAATTAATCGTTCTTCCACACAAGCCATGTGTTAGACAAGGTTGGAAAGGTAGAATCAACAACTGAAAAATTCAATGCCATCACCGGATTTGAACCATGGATCTCCCAGTTTCTGTCCAGTTGCTCTAACCATTGAGCTACCATGGCAACATGTTGGTACAACATTAAATTCAAGGTGTGTTTCTCCACATTCTCTTATATCTGATTGGTAAAGTTGTTTGCAACAAAAGTATGCTTCTCCTAGCACATGGATAATGGGACAAAGGAAGATACAACATGGCTTGAGTAAAAATGCAACATTCATACTTATATAATTAATTGCTCTTTCACACTAGCTGTGTGTAGGACAAGGTTGGAAAGCTAGAATGAGGCTGAAAAAATTTACTGCCTTAGCCACGATTTGAACCATAGATCTGCTTTACATGTGGTTGCTCTAATCAACTGACCTACCATGACAAAATGTTGGCACAACATTAAATTCCCCAGTGACTTGCAGTTTTGCTGGTAAACCACATGGAGATCTCAAATTCATTGAGATGACATATCCCAATGGCAACTTACAATGTTGTAAGTGCTTTAACCTGGCCTTCATAGCTTAACCAACTGTTAGGTTGATCAATGGTTCTTTCAGGCAAGATCCATGGTTCAAATTCTGGCTGTGAATTTTTCAGTCTGATTTTACCCTACCAACCTTTCCTACGCATGGTTTTATGTGAAAGAACAATTAATTATCACTGATTGACCTAATAGTTGGTTAAACTAGCCCAGGACTTAAGTTACTAATGACACTGTAAGTTGCCATTAGGATATACCATCTCATTTGAGATCTCCTAGTAGTTTACTGGGAAAAATGAAAGTAAGTTGGGGAATTTAATGTTGTGCTGGCATGTGTTGTCATGATAACTCAGTTAATTAGAGCAACCACACAGAAAACTCAAAATCTGTGGTTCAAATCCTGACTGTGCCATTGAATCTTTCAGTCTGATTCAACCATTCCAAACATACTTACATTCATACAAATGAAGTGTCAGAAGCATGCAACTAAGTACTATTAATAAAAACACATTTTTAGCACTGTCATTGACTGACTAATCACTCTTTCTCCTTTGTCATATAAGGTTAAAGGTATAAATACCATGATAACAAATTAAAGGAGCAGCAAAGTGTATGCATACTGCTTTACTGAGCTTTGCAAAACAAATTTTTGAAATTTTGCATTTTCTTAAGCAATCATTAAGAACCACATTAAATATGGGGACTGTTTACAGTGAAGCAAATACATTAGAAGATAAAATGAGTCAAAAATAAACACTCTTAGTGTCACTAATTTACATTATTACTAGACATCAGATTTGTATGCAAGAAAAATATCTAAAATAACACACATTATGCTGTCAAAATCTTTAAAACATGGTCTATAAGTTCGAAAATATGCACTTGCACTAATACTGTTAACTTTAAGGTTATACTTATTGTTACTTACAGGATGAGCAAGAAGTCTCCATACTCCATACCCCTGTGAGTATCAAATGTTATTATGCAGGTTGGTAGTAGCAAATGTTATTATGCTATGTAGCTATGTTACTTCTTATCAATTGTTAGAATTCATGGTTACCTGTTTTCACAGTTGAGTTTTGATTTGTAGCCATGGTAGATGTGAGCTGTCCTAGTTACACTATTGAGGAGTGCTTAGTGACAAGTGTGTGGCTGCACAAACAACAACACAGAGGGCAGACAATGAGACAACTTATGGGAGCCTTCCAGGAAAGATTCATAAGGCTCCATTGCGAAAAGCAACACTTCTGAATTGGGAAAGATGTGCTTTTGATTTTGGCAGTGTTAAAGACAGGCCACGGAGTGGAAGAAAGAAGACATGAGAAGAAACATGTGCCAGAGTCTCTGCTTTGATTGAACGATCTCCTATGAAGTCGACACATAAACATGCTTTGAAACTTGGTATACCAAGGACAACAATGTGAGATCACATGAAAAAAGACCTTAAGCTCAGACCTTTTCAATGCCAGCCTCCATGGTATAGTGGTTACCAATCTAGCCTCTAGTTTCCAAGGTCGTGGGTTCAAACCCGGCGGAGGGTGATGGATTATTTTGGGCGTGAAAATCCTTAGCATGGCTTCCTTTGGAAGGGAAGTAAATCTGTTGGTCCCATGTCTAGATTTATGGCACATAAAAGAACCTCAATCCTAATAAAAAGGCCTCTGAGCAAAATTTCTGGTATTTTATGCCCAATATAGAATGGGATGCTAAGGATCGTAGCAGTTAAAGAGCGTCTATAAATAAAACTCAATTTAATTTAAGACCTTTTCGACTGATGTTTAAATGAGTTATTGGATAAAGACCGGAATGAGTGCGTTTTAGCATGCTGTGCTTTGTTAACTCAATTTCCAAAAGCAGCGAACTGTGCCAAGGTTATATTTCCCGATCAATGTGCAATTTTTGCAGCTCACGTGCTAGAAATATTGTCTTTGGGGCCAAAAAGAATCCTAATTGCAGAGTCGAGTTAGAAAGGAAGCCACCTCACATAATGATATGGGCAGCGATGACATCACAACATCTGCTTGGACCATACTTTCTTGAAGGGACTGTTAATGGCACAAATTATTTACACATGTTACAAACATGGTTAATACCTCAGCTTGAGGAATGGGGCCTCTCAAAATGCATATGGTTGCAGCAAGTTGGAGCACCTCCTCACTACGCTCTTGCAGTGCGCAAGTTCCTAAATGAACACTTTCCAGGACGGTGTGTAGGTCGTGGTTCATCAACACCACCAGCTTCCTTGAAATGGTCACCAAGAAATCCTGACCTCACCACACCACACCTCGTTATGGAGAATCATTAAGGCGCATATCTGCATGTTGTTATGCCACAAATGAAGAACTGTGCAATGTTGTTGAGGATGCATTTTGCACTATAACACTAGACATGCTCAAGAATATGTTAAGAAGAACATAGAGGCGTAAGGAACTGTGTTTACAGCATGATGGGGAACATACAGATATATTGGACATTTAATACATAAGTACTTGTGCTAAAATAATTCAATTAGCATTCGATACTAGGGGGTTTGGGGGCTTCTTGCCCACCCTGTACAATGCACATTCTTCCTTAGACATCATTCTGGTTGTTGTGATTTGATATGCACTGTACAATGATAATTTTCTCCAAATGCTCAGGTGTAATATTGTTAATGGTTAATACAAGTTTTTATGCTGAGAAACACAAAACTTTCTCTCTTAAACATTGCATAATTTACCAGTTAATTTTCCCGCATATTTTAAAGCAGCACTCAAGTTTATTCTGAAGCTCACTCAGAAATGATATGGGGTCTACATATTAAAGAATTCATTATTTTGTCACTAATGTGTTTAAATACTAATTTTCAAATTAAAAATTTAAAAATACGTGCATTATATTCTTGATGTATGGAAAAATGATGAAATATGCAGCAACATCGGAATTATGAAATTATATGCTCTATCAGATTTTACATACATACACAAAAGAACATGAAGCGTATTGGAAAACTTAATTCCATATCACAAGTAAAAGCATACTAAATATGCATTTGCATACAAAGCTGATGTCTGGTTATTACCTAGAACATGTTTTGCATGATATTCCTTCCTAAGCTAGTCTTACTGTGTACATACAAACACACACAAACTGGCAAGCAAACTTAGGATGAAAATGGGCAAAATCACGTACAAAGAATTGGCTGCATATTGAGGCAGCATAGAGATAAGAAAGGTCTTTGAGAAATAATCTGCAATCTAAGGTAGTAAATTTTACTCTCTGCTATGCATTTAGTTTCAACACTGCATTAATACTACTAAAATAAAGCAATGTTATACATCAGAAAGTGAGGTAATAATTTGTAATACAAGAACTACATGGTCTAGTGCAAGGGTGATGAAAACGACTTCCTTCCACGAGTCACCAAATATACAACATGCACTGATCACTCAGCAGCATGTGAAAAACAAACGGAAGGTTGCAGAGAGGGAACGGCGCCTATGAGTCAAAATGACTCGCAAGTCACGTTTTCGCCACCTCTGGTCTAGTGCATACAATTTCTCTGGTTAAGGTTGCAAAATGATATCCAATATTACTTTGCTTGCAATTCTAACAGGTCAGCTTAAGATTATATTAAAGATCACAATTTCTAGCATATGAAGAGAATCTAAGTTTTTTAATTTCAAAACAGCTGCATGCATATAACAGATGGAATTTTTATTTGTTACTCTTGCTTTTATTCATACTTAAAATACATTAGGCAATTTTTTTCAGTTCCCCCCCTAAGCATGGCTGTTATTGTTAGTCTTTCCTCTGCACACTTATTACATTCCTTAACATTTTATTCTATTTGGTGATGTATGGCTTAACATCTCATGTAGTTCATCAAATGCATTTCTTGACTTCCAATAGCATTAAATTTTACTTGATTCTCATTCTGAATTAAAAGGGTGAGCTCAATATCTATGATGCACCAGCTTTCCCAGTAAGCCCTTAGTTTTAAGAGCAAACATAATTTTAAGTTTACAGAAAGTGTGATCAAAACACACAAAATTGTTTTTGAGGAAACTGATAAATTCTTGTTTTCTTCCAGTTTGATCAGGTTAATATGACATGTGGAAGCCAGCAGGTATACATAATGTCCCTTACAGCCACAGTAGCAGTACCTAATAGTGTGGCAGCAACCTATGTAAGGTGCAGGTAAAACAGGATCACTGGGTATCTCCATCACACCCAATTACAGTGAATTCTGACATCATTCACCTACACTCAACACATGCTCACTGCCATTGCTGGTGATGGTGGTAGACCATAACCTAGCCAATGTGTTATTCTCCAGATTCATATACCCTTCCTGAATATAAATGTTATGCAGATCATCATAATGTTATATAGTTTAATTAACAGCATAATAAATTTCATGCAGTGATTTAAGAGGTAAGCCTTGCAAAATTATGGGAAGTAGTTATGTAATGAAGGAAGAAGACTCACAAAAATTATAGCACTAATTTGTAGGAAGTTAACATAATTATACAAAAGACACTCACCAGATCCTATCATTTGCCTCCATTCCTGGAAGGATTTTTCAAGGTTATACAGATCAGTCTCCCAAAGCCTTATACATCCACCAGCATCAGCAGTAACAAGGCCTTGGTTGCTTCCTTCCGCAAGAAACACTGGCATCTGTGTTGTGCTATACATCCAAGATGTTACCGGTGAAACAGCAAATGGCCTGAAAAAGCAAATATAGTAAAATGTGTTCAGTGAACTGAGAAGTTCAAAAGACACAGAAATGTTCTTAAATATAAATAACTTTTTGGGAAGCATAGTGAAGTGAATTCATAACAACTGAATAAAGACACAACTTCACTAATTTACATATAAAAAAGTTTCAGCTTGCCTTTGAAATGTGTCCTGGAAATTGTTGAGTTTTTTTTACATAAATAAGTGAAGTTGTCTTTCTTTATTCTCTTGTTAAAAATGTTCTCATTTTTAATTTGTGGCACAACAGCCCATTGCTAAGTCATGTCCTATCATTCTAACCCCTGATCTCAAATATGCATGTGCACAGCAAAGGCAGACAAGGAATGTTGGAATTCTAGATCCACAGATGACCACAGCTCTTCAAGTTCCTCACATTGCTGAGTGGACACCAGTCTTATAATAGGCCAAAAAATCTGCAACCTTATTGGTGGGCTTGAGTACATCCGTATTCTATGACAGGTCACTGAAGCACTATGAACCAAACCATGGTACCATAGCATAGTAAAAAACTTTTAACACCAACAGATAATCCCACACTATGCATGTAAATATTGTAAAGTTATTTCCTATAGCTGCTGTCTTATCTCCAGTTTATTGGAATTGCTTTCTCCATAAGTTGCACAAAAATACAAAGAAAAGATGGGTCATGCAGCTTAAACTCAAAAAGTATCACAATTCATCACTTTAAATGGTCTAAAATTGTGTAATATTTTAGACAGGTACTAAATAAATAAATAAATAAATATTACAGTATACACTTGAAAAATTAGCTTTTGCAGTGTTGAAATGTACATCTTTTGCAATGTTACAAGACTGAACGAAGCCCACCTCTGTGGTGTAGGGGTAGCATGTCCGCTGCCGCACATTCAAGAGGTCCTGAGTTCGAATCTTGGTTAGGGTGAGTTACCGGATAAGTTTTGTTTTCCCTTATCCTGAAAAGATAAATGTTGGGTAACTTAAGCTCTGTGGACTCCAGGCTCATTTGAGCATCATTTCGCTAATTTTATTTATTTATTCATTCATTATCCAATATGACCTAACAGGTTAAATGACACTAATCTAAAAAAACAAAGGTAGAACAAAGATTTTCTTTTCCTCTTGACTTCTAATCTTTGTATACTTAATAATAACAAATATCTAAGAAAATATTTGAGTAAACGGATTATTGATTATTCATTATTTCAAGTGATATGAGTAAGAAAATTATATTGCATTGTAATAAAAATGTTTCTTAATATATTATATAAAATTCATTTAACCCCTGATTTTCGCTACAAAGAAGAAGAAGAAGAAGAAGAAGAAGAAAGAAATACAAAAGCTATAATATCAATGTAAAAATGTTAGGATAAGCAGCTGGAGCAGTAAATAAAACTACTTGGTAGTGTCATTTTGTGGGGAGAGAGAGAGAGAGAGGGGGAGAGGGAGGGGGAGGGGGAGGGAGAGGGAGAGAGAGAGAGAGAGAGAGAGAAAAGAAAAGAAGCTATTGGTAGTTTCTAAGCAAATTATGTACACAGTTTTTTTCAGTAATACTCCAGAACTGGCTTTCTCAGTGGCTGTGTAGAAACATGGCTGTGGTCCTATCTCTATTCTATGCTATTCTACAATTTCTACAACCTTTTAAAATAGTGCTATGCAGAATGAAACACTGGACTCCATTTTCAAGAAATTACCTGATTTTCAAAATCTTAAAAATTTTCTTCTATTGCAGCTTAATAAGAGTATTTTCTCATATGAAAAAGGTGTAACTTTATTAGCAGACAAATATTTAAAAGAAAGAAGGGGTAAATTGTATATGGCTTTTGTAGACTTAGAGAAAGCTTATGACCGAATTGAGTTACAACTTCTGTAGCATAAATTAGTGTGTAAGGGAGTAAGTCAGTAATTGGTGAATATTCTTAAAGCACTGTATTTTGAGAACACCTTCTGTGTGAGGGTGGAGACAGGCTGTGTAACAAGAGAAATTCAACAAAAGAAAGGCCTCAGGCATGGATGTAAGTTAAGTCCAGTTTTATTTAATTTATACATAGATGATATCTTACTAGAAATTCTAGAAATTGGAAGGAATAATAACTGTGCACCAGTAACTAACAACATCCAAATCCCAGGACTTCTTTTTGCAGATGACCTAGTGGTAGGATCTATTACAGTAAGTGGTTTAAAACAATCATTACAAGCAATTGATGTATATTGTAAAGAATGGGGGTTAAAAGTGAATCAAAAGAAAACACAGATTGTGGTATTCAAAAAGGGGGGAAAATTAAGCAAATATGAAAAGTGGAAGGGAGAGAATAAAGATTACAGGGTGGTGCGTGACTGTATTTATTTAGGAGTAAAAATAGATGGAGGTAATAAATGGGAGAAACAAAAGAAGTTTGCATTGGCAAAAGGTAAAGGGGCAATGGCAGCAATTAGAAGCTGCAAATATAGAGAACCTAACATAAATGTTAAATGGCTGGAAAAAGTTTATGAGATGGTTGTGGAGGCAAAAGTGATGTATGGTATAGAAATATGGGGATTAGATAGAGGATGGGAAAGCATAGATGAGGTGCACAGGATGTTTTGTAGAGAAATACTAGGGTTACCGAAGGCAATTTTAAGACAGGTAGCACAATTACAGATAGGCAGGGTGGCAACTAAGGGGAAGATAATGGAAAGAGCTTTGAAATTTTGGTTCAGAACTTTAAATCTAGGAGAAAGTAATGTGTTAAGACAATGTATAGAATACCAAGAGAATAGCTTAATGAATGATGGATGGGTAAGTAATTTACGAACATTTTGGAGAAAAATGGGTTAGAAGACATGTGGAGAAAGAGAGAAAATAACGTGAAAATTTTTTGGAAAAAGGCAAGGAAAAGACTGGAAGATATAGAAATACAAATCATGTTCAGTGAGATTGCCGAAAAGAGCTCATTAGTTTGTTATAGGCCAATGAAAAATACATGGGGTAGGGAAACATATATAGACATAGTAAATAAAGAAGAGAGAGAATCTATTGCATGGATAAGAAGCAGAGCATGGAGGCTAAGAGGGTTAAGACAGGGTATTCTTCAGAACCAATGTGCGATATATGGTGGTAATGAAGACATTGAACACATAGTATTTAAGTGCCAAGGAACAGAAAGTTGGAGAAAAGAATTTTTTAATAAGAAGTGGTTGAAGGGGGATAGAAATATGCTTATGATCGAAATGCTGTGCAAGGATGCTAGAAGCATTGGACAGTTTTTGTGTAAAGTAAAAAATAAATGGCTTTGAACAGTGGATAGAGAAAAGTAAGAGGTAGCGTATCTTACTTTGAATGGAAAACTGTAGTGAATGTGTGATGGTTAAGTAATCAATAAGTGAAAAACAAGTGGAAATGAGACATGAAAAAACAAGATAATTTATTGACGAGAAATTGTAAAATATAAATAATCTGTAGTGATTGTCTACAGAATGCGTTGACGAGAAATTGTAAAATGTAAATAAACTGTAGTGATTGTCTACTGAATGAGTGGCCAGGGTCAAAGTGCAGTAGACAATCAAATTGTAAAACTCTTAGCACAATAAATACAATACAACTATGATTAAACCAACATTAAAGAATATACTTTGCTATTTATTTTAACTTCTAAAGCCCTTCCTTGTCAACTTTCTGAACATTCATATGTGTACACACTTATTTTAATTTATTATATTTTATGAAGAGAGGTGGTGCCTGGTTGAGTGGTTAGACCGCTCGCCTCTCACCAAGATGGACCACGTTCAATCCCAGGGAACCGCATATGGGATTTGTGGTGGACAAAGCAGCATCTAGGCGGGTTTTCTCTCGGTTCTCCAGTTTCCTCTGCCATACATTCCACCAAATGCTCCGTCATCACCTTTCCTTTCATTCATCTTCCCACCACTTCATATCATCTCCTTCCTTACTCTCATAACAGGCTTCAGGCTGATCACCCTCCTGGCTGTCCTCTCTGATCCATAGTCTGTGCTCCCCGACAGGCTTCTGACCCCAGGCACCTGCTTGTAAGTCCCTGGGGGAGTGTAAGTCCTAACAATGGAGAGGGTAAACAGAGAAAGAAGAAGAATCTTTATAAAGAGAGATAATATATGTGTGTGTGCATCTGTCTCTCTCTCTCTCTCTCTCAAAAACCACTCAATCAATGTTGGTAATTCTTTCAGCATTGAAAAGCCCAATTCTTTCTGAGAGACATGATCCATAGAACACATTCTAATTTCATTCCATAAATTACTAAAAGATTAAAAAGGATTTACAGAGTCTTTGTACATGTCTGTGAACACATTGAGTTTTTCGTGTGTTGCTTGCTCATGCGAGTGTGACACAGAGTTCAATATTGAATTTAGTGGTGGTGAAGGTGATACTACTTTAGGACACTGCTGAGGTCATTAACAAACTGAGTATTTAGTATTGCAGTTTATTTCTTAGTGCTTCAATGCCCAGTATTCACCTTTTTTTTATGCAAATCCAGAAAAAAACCAAGTTTAAGCACATGACGAGTATATTGAGGATTTTTATCTAGGGAATATTCAGAGGTTAAAATGTACATTCTTAAACTCTAAAAAATGAGGTTCATTGTTATTATTCATTATTGTACACTAACTGAAAATTTTATTTTCACAATAAAAAAGAAGTGAAATAAGAAACATCACTTTGTTAATGTTCTGCATTACATATTAATTTGGGTATTTAGTGTTTTACTGCTTTAGTTTTTAACCTTAATTACTAGCACATTCATTGGTGTTAGTGTTATACATTCAGAATATAGTGAGAGTAGGAAATAAGTATAGTTAAAGCAAAATTGCTGCCTCCAGCCTGAATTCAAACCAGAATAGACTTTGAGGATAGTGTACTATTAACCTCTCTCTCCCTCAATACAATATTTAGTTTACGTTTATATGTGTAACTCTGAGAACAAAAAAACAAAAAGAGGAAAATAAATTTAAAATAAAAAAACTAAATCATAAATTACATTAACTTTAAAAAAAAAAAATCTTTAATAAGTATTTTACACAGCATAGCCTGTTCATTTTTAGAGTAGTAACTTACTGTGGGATAGGTATATAGCGAATTTTGTGATTAACCAAATCCACAACTTCCAGATAACCAGAAATAGCAATCTGCTTCTTATCTCTTTTCTTGAGCTCCTTTGGCACATTAACAGGTGACACTGGACACACTATCTGCAAGTAATTTTAAAGAAAATATCACTAAGACAAGAAATTACACTGTTCTAATGTCAAAGAAGTAGATTCTGGTTATGTAAATATATGCAAATTGCCTGGCATATTACCTGGCCACAATCTTTCAGGAAAATAAATGTATCATTATTTCCAAGTTTTCCACGTCTTTCCTCTCTAGACCACATAAAAACTTCATTAGTTGTTTTGTCTAAATCTGGAAAGCCTACTGGTATGGCTGCATATGAATTCTCTGTGCAAATAACACGATTTGGAGCACTCATTTTTTGGTCTAGTGCATCACTCAATATGCCATCTTCCAACTGATGAGAACTACAAGCAGTGAGATATCCTAATGTATAATCACTGGAGTCCTCAATAGGATGAAGGATGCTTGGGCATGGTTCTTTTTCCATTGCTTTTCCCAGAAGAAATTTTCTGAAACAAAACATGACATTAATTTAACCAAAAATTAATATTTCATAGTTACTAGTTGAAAGGTTTATTCCCACTAGTTTAATTTTATGATTTTATCATTTATAAATGCTACACCTTTACATTAAGTTGATCCAGTTTAAAGTCAGTACCACATATTTGTTGATATAACTGGAAAGAAATTAATGTACTGTCTTTCTGCCACATTCATCTGTAAAACTTCTCTTGCTTAAGAGTACTGACTTAAAGCCAAGAGCAAAAGAGCTGAGGTTGAATTTGCTTTGGGTATCTAAGCCCACATTTCAGTTATACAAAAGTCATTTAGAATGAAGAGGACTTTACAGGCTATTCCTAAAAAGTTCAAATTATACGTTTTATTTATCAATCAAATATCTTGAAATATGTGGTATTTTAATCAAAATCGTTGTCAGTTTTGAGAAAATAAAAAAATAAAGAAAAATTGTTCATGCCATGGGTAGTTCAGAGGGAGAGCATTTTCTTGAACTTCTTTGTGTCACATCCTTGGAAGACTCTGAACTTTAACTGACTTTTTGTTCTTTAGTTATGCTCTTCACAAACACACTCACACAGACCTTTTTCTAAAACTGCTTTTTTCTTTCTATTTATTCAGGAAACATCAAAACGTGTTTTTTATGAAATCTGGGCCTCAAATTTTTGGATGGAATTCAATACTTCCTCCACAGGTAAGTAGTAGTAGAGAAAGTAAAAATTGTAGCAACTGCATGGGGTGCAAAGCCTCAAAGGGGGATGGCAGTGGTAAAGTTAAGAACTGCTTTCTTATCACAACATTTAACTTTCACTCACTGGTGACATATCATTGTTCCACGGTTTTTTCTCTTTTCTGATCATTGATTTAGGTTTGTTAAGTAATGAAATACTGATATCACTCATCCTAGTAACTGTGAGCATTCTGCCAGAGACATGCAGAAGTTAGTTGTATGATCTTGGTACTGCTAAAATAAATGAGAGTGGTCAAAAGTGAGTGATACCTTGGCTTATGAAACTTCAGTTATTGGATGGAGGTTAGAATTAAAAGATCACAATTCACTTCTACCCATTCTTGATCTAGGCATTCAGCCTTAGAATATTAATTCTAAAAATACATATGAGGTAAAGAAATAGATAAAGAGAGGATCTTCAGTGAAATGCTCTATCTCTATTTTACATATTCATATCTGTATACAGCCACTTATTTTGAATATCCTTTATTTCATAAAGAATGGATTTGTATGTATGTTTGTCTTTGTCGACATGTTTGAAGTAATAGTTTTCAAATTTTGGCTTGCATTTTTAACTTCTAAGAATTCTGTAAATGGACAAAGGTAAAAGAAAGGTATACACATTTTCATGCATCTAAGCACAAATAATTCCTTTGCAAGTTCCTAATATTCTATACTATTAATTTTGCATTATCACTTCTTGTATGAAAGTTCAAGGATCCTTGATTGAGACGCAATCTATTAAAAGAATCAATATGGGACACAAGCCAATTTTCTTTTATTTCTCATGATAAACACTTTTTCATAGAAATTTGCTTTCCAAAAATGAAAAAATTAATATTTCCTGTACACAGTGGATACTGACAAGTTTTCCTTTTTACTTTCTCTACTATGTATAGTAAGCAGGGGAAGTATTGTATTCCACCAAAAAATTCGATACTGAGATTTCACCGGAAATACATGTTTTGAGATTTGTGTGTCTGTGAACAGCATAACTCAGAAACGAACAGTCGGATAAACACAAAACTTGGTATTCCCATAGAAAAAACCCCTACACTGCTTAAAAAATGGTTAGATCAGACTACAATAGACTACACAGAAATAGATGACATCATCAACCTTACAGAATTATGCACTAGACATAACTTCTTCACTTTTAACCATAAATTCTACAAACAATCAAAAGGACTAGCAATGGGAAGCCTACTGTCCCCCATTCTGGCAGAACTATATATGAGCCACCTTGAAGTCCACAGAGTGAAAGCTTTCCCCCACATATATAAATTTTGGCGGAGATATGTTGATGATATTTTTTCCATCATACCACAGAAACTAACAGAAGACGCTTTGAAACTGTTGAACCTTCAGGACAACAGCACAAAATTCACAATCGAAATTGAAGAGAACAATACCTTACCCTTCCTGGACCTTATTATAACCAGAGATCAAAATAGCTTTAAATTCGGCATACATAGAAAACCCACACATGTGGACAACTACATAAAGAAAAATGGTTGCAACCCAACGCACCAACTAGCCGTCTTTAGAAGTTTAATCCACCGGTTGCATAGCGTTCCCTTGAGTAAAGAAGAATTTTTAAAAGAACAACAACATATAGAAAAAATAGCAATAACTAATGGATTCAACTCAGATCTCATAAGCAACATGATATACAAGAAGGAAAAACTCAAGGCACCACTCTAACGCCTCTCTCAAACACAAATTGGAAATACAAGAAATTCACATACCACCCTTGGGCCTTTAGAAAATTTGAACGAATCTTCAACAAATTTAACATTAGACTAGCTCCACAGAACAAATTCAGCTTGAAGAACTTAATAAACACACCTCTCAAAAATACCATCCCAAACACACTAAAATCCGGAATTTACCAGATCAGTTGTGAGGATTGTGAGAAATACTACATAGGAAAAACTAAAAGAAACTTGGAAACCAGACTTAAGGAACACCAAAGAAACATAAAACTAAAACAAATAGAGAAATCCGCCGTATCACACCATTTTTGGACTGAAAACCACAACATTGGCCAAAGTATAAAGTTGTTAAAACCCCTCACCACACCAATAGAATTGAACATCTGGGAAAAAATACACATCGTCAAAAACAGCAACAATGTCATTAATTTTGAAATCCCACCTGTAAGCAATGTGTTAAAACTTTGTGCCCCCAACACCAGATGGCAACAGGGTCAGAATTCGCAGGATGAGGAAGAAGAGGACATGGGAGAAAGCGACCCTTAGTCACCCAGTCGCTGACGATGAGGACGAATGCCCTCGAAAACGTTTCCTGTTTTATGTAACTTTAATTAGTGAAGGTGAGTGTAAAAAAGTTGACTCAATCTAAATCATGATGAATACTTCACTGTTAATAACGCTTCTGTTTTTAATCTAGGTATTTAGGTTCAGTATCTTCCAGAGAAGCGACACGAAGGTTTTCAAGAAAATTCTCCCACCCCAGATTACCCTTTACATGGAACATTTTTCAAAAATTTTAATTTTCTCAAAAATAGCTCTAACGACTTTGATTAAAATATATGTTTAAGATATTTTCATGACAAATGAAATGTATCTCGAATTTTCTGGGAATGTCTCCAAAGGTATTCTTCATTGTGAATGACTTTTGCATAACTGGTAAACCATAAGAGATAGACAAAATTTTACTAGGTACACAAAAAATGTAGATCACATTAATATACACAATTTATGTCATATACGTTTTTTTGTTCGTTGAACCATTTTCGAGATATTGCTTGTTATTCCCTTAAATTTTCCAATACTTATACTTTTTCTCAAATTCGTTATTCATTTTTTTCTTGTCCTGGTAATGCAAAGAGAATGGAATACTCCACATAGCAACCACCTCTTAAAATATTTGACTATCGCTTAAAGCCTAGCAATTCCCCTTGCATCTACAAGAAAATTAGCAATAAGATTAACATCATCTCAATTAACATGAAGCATATGGAGAAAAAGCATTTGTAAAAATAGTTTGTACAAGAGTAGAGAAAGTCATGTGAGTGTAACACATCAGAATTTTTTTTACTTTCTGTACCACTTAGGTACCTAAGGTAGAAGTATTGCAATCCACCCACAAATTCAATACCTATTGAGATTTCACTGGAAATATTTGTTATGTTCAAATTTCCCCAGGTTATAATCAACTTGATTGCCTTTTGAAAACGAGTGATTCTCTTTTTACCTGCACAAGCTCACATCAAACAAACATCAATTTGCTATATAAACAACTGGATGTAGTTTAAATTTTTGCATATAACTAAATTCATAACTTGATATATGACTAGTCTAAATAAACACTTTACTGTGCTTAAAATAAAATGGGCAGATGAACCACCTTTTATTATGAATTACACAACATATATAGCATGACATATACTTTTAAAATGGTAATAGGCAGAAAAGTTAATGTGAATGCCACATCAGATGTTTTTAGTGCAAATTCTTGACTTGATGTTTACACTTACCCTTTTGAAGTAGATTCAACAAGCCATTTATCAGGTGATGGAAGATGTAGGCTGTTTATGCGAAAGGGGAATGAAAATGAGTATGCATTCTGCTTCTTTAAGTTCACTATTTCAACCTTGCTTCCTCCTTCTTCATAAAGAACCTATGGCAATAAAGAAATACAATGGTTACAAAGGTTGAAACTGGCTGTTAAGCTTTTTGCTTTATTTTTTCTCCAACCCCCTCCCCCCAATTTCTTTCAAACAATTTCTATTTTTAATTTCAGCTACTTTTGGCTGCTATTATAAAACTCCTGCTCTTCATAGAAATTTTCTATCCATTAATCTATTTAAGGTACAGCCTTCACCACAAAAAATGAGTCACTCCCAGATGCTATGAGTCGATCAGAGAGCTTCATGGATGCTTGGAATTGCTGTGTCCACGAGTATGAAAAGACTGCAATAGGTTCTTTGCCTGTGAATGCGTAGATCATGCATAAAAGAAACCAGAAAGAAGACAATGTGTTATGTTACTGTTGCTGAGCAGTTTAGAAGGCATTGCTCTTCTTCACAAGCTCCTGGGCTCAAATTCCACAATTATTTTGTTTTATTTTTTTATTATTGGTTTTATAAGTATATGTAAAACAACATGTTGCTCTAATATATTATACTTTAACATACCATTTCAGTTTTATGGCATTATCTATGCACACACAAAAACTTCACAAACTTATGTAATCTTTACAAGCTACAAAGTATGAAAGCTTTTAGCAAGTCGGGGATTTATTTTATAATTTTTCTTAGGTAATTTAATTGGCGTTTCAAACTCATACTTATTGTCATTAGATAATTAATTTGAGATCTCTGGTAATACGGTGGGTTGCCCCACTTAAGCTTGGACAATTTTGAATCGCCCTCCCACTCTGTCACTGGTCAAACTGCTTATGTTTATTACTGCATCAGCTCACTTCAAGTGCCAGCTGTCTGCTGGGCTAGTCTAAGGAAAAGTTTACTCCTAATTCCTTCAACAATCGTTGACTTGTGCCAGGGGTACATTGTTGGGCTTTCCAATGCTGGTTACAGCCTTTCAATGATAGTGGAAAGCTGCAGACAAACAGGGCTTACCATAAGTAAGTTGTGTGTGGGGAGTATAACACAGTTGCATAAAAATGGATTCCCATCTGAGGCTCAGTGTGCAAAAGAACTAGCAAGAAAAAGGCCACAACCAACACGACCTAAAACAGTAGTAGCCAAGGTGAGTGCAACAGTGACTCAAGAAAACCAACCAAACCAAAGAAGCATTTCCAGCCATATTGGAATAACCAATGGGACCTTCTATCAGATAATATACAGCAATTTGGTCTAGAACGGTGCCATAAAGCACATGGACACGCCTTGAAAGAGGAGCACATCAGAGAATGCTTCACCAATGCAAGAAATCTCTATGAACACCACCTGGCAGGTGGAAAGTGGCAATGGGCGATTTCTTTAGATGAAGCATAGGTTTATCTAGGTGATACAAAAAGAAACCCGAGCCATTTATTACCATCAAGTGAGTTAAAAGGGGCGCTCCAACTTTATTCGGGAGAACAAGGAAAAGTTTTCCAAGTGATTTATGGTGATTGCAGGTTATTGCTCTCGGAGGAAACTCAGCATTCACAGAGTTGCCAACAATGTAAAAATTAATGCAGCCTACTATCAAAGGAATGTTATGGACCCAATTTTTGATGAAGAGATTTCTCGAATGTATGGTGAGGATGCCCCAAATGTTCGGATCCACATAAAGCATCCAGTCACACTTCTGATTTTCCCAGCCATACTACCACCGGAAAGCTATGGAAACGAGTGTCAATGTGATACCATTTAAAAGGATCCCTGTGAAGTCACCAGATGCATCGCCAATGGATTTTTGCAGATTTGATCTGCTGAAACAGCGCCTTACTTCTCGGCATCCCAGCACAATTGAAGAACTCTGGAAAGCTTGCCAGGAGGAGTGGGCTAACTTCCCCCTTCCCGTTCTTAGATGCAGCCTTCTTCAATGGAAACTGTGCTGCAGAACCATAGTTAAAGCCCATGGAAATCACATTGAACACAATAGGTGGTGGCAAAAGGGAATCTTGCCAAGAAAAAACATAGCAAAAACGTCCGAGCTTAAGTGGGGTAACCCTCTAATTGGTACCGATTGCAATATTGACCTTCTCAAAGCAGACATAACAAATATAAATGACACCAAGGGGAGTTCAATTACAGCAAGTAAGTATGTATTACTAGTATATAGTCATGATTTTAATTTTAAACATAGTATCCAACAAGGACCACAATATTTTCATCCACCGTCATAGATCACGTTATCACCAGGGAGAGGGGTTTAGTAAGTAAACAGAGCAATCTTATTACTGCATGGAGTATAGGTGACTTCAGTTACCTAGTGTGATGGGCGCACACCTCCCTCCCCAACAGACGGTTCCATTGCGACTGTTCATTTATTCACTGCATACATACCAGTGAAGAAGAACTGTGGCAATGTGTCTAAAGTAAAGAAGAGTTTATACATCAAAATTAGCATTGCTTGTGATGGAATGTGACAGGGAACACTTCAGCACAATGGCAAAACCATGATACATGATGTAGAGCTCAAAAGAGCACAGTGCAGACAACCCAGGAAGCAGCGATGTCGCAGCGATCACATGGCAACAGAACATCGCAGATTTTCAATGCAGCAAGTCAGTAACTCCGCGTAAAGACAACAGCTCTCCCTGCAATGACCGCAAAACCAGCAATTTCCTGAGTGATTAGTGTAAGTGTTATGCATTACCGGATATACCTGGCAGAGCAACACATCGCCACACCAGATGCAGCAATGAGTAAGTTGATTTCCTATGTACTGTAGTTGCATTATACTATGTATGTTTTGAGGGTTCATATGTTTATTTTGACTAAGAATATTTTTAAATGTGTGGATTAGATGCTTCTTTGAAATAGCAAATTAATAGGTACAAAGTGAATAGTAATGGAAATTCCAAAAGGGAAATTATCCCGGATGATAGTTTGAAGTTACGCAAGGTTATACAAATGAGTAGCCAAACGCAGACTGTGTGGGAGAAGGGTAATAATCAGGTACTTGCAGAACCGGGATGTAGCCAGCGAGCAATGGTAGTCAAAATCTCAATCTCAAAAGGCAATAGAAATAATGCAGCATATGCTCGCATGATTCAGCAGACAGCTAGAAACTAAAATTTGCAACCAGAGTGAAGTGCTGCAGCAACAGTTAGAAGAAAAAATTGTAACTAGTTAGATAATTAATAATAAAAGTCGAGTGAGTCATTACAGACTACAGAAGCTAGAATAACTAGCCAGATGTTGTCCATAATAGAGAAAGTTAGAGCAGGTCAAAGTGCAATACAGGAGGAAGTGCAGATAGTGCACACCGAACTGCAGGCGGCACAGGCTGAAATTAATAATGTTAGACAAATAACTGAGGCCAACAGAGAAGCCATTAGTAAAGAGGAGACAAGGGCTACTTGCATTGTTATGGAAGGACGCCAACATGCCTTGGCAGTCGGTTTCAATGCCGACCTAAGCCAAGTGAAAGAGGGACAACAGAACTCACATTCGCGTGAGGTTAGAGAGATTAGGGACGTGTTAACGTAAGTTGCCGCTGTCCAAAGAAAAACTCTCTAAGTGTTAGAGGCAAGGCCCCAGGAAATAACAGAAATAAGCAGGCCATAAGGAAGGTACACATAGGGCCGCAGTCGGCGAGCAACTTCTCTCAAGCTCCCTCGACCTCTCCTAAAATAGATTTAAGTAACACCACACCTAGTGTTCCTGAGCCCCAACCGCATTCGTCAATTTCCGTGCAGTTCTTGAGCGAGTTATCTATACCGATGTTCGACGACAGCTCGACCGGCAATACCAAGCAATTTCTTATTGATCTGGAATCATATTTTTTATTGAGGGGGTGTCCAAGCGTTATCGGATGACTTTAGTCCGTAGGAGCCTGGTAGGCCAATCATTAAACTGATTTCGTCAGACCGTGGGAAAACACGTACAATACGAGCACTTTCGTGCCGCGTTGCTGGAAAAATACTGGAGCGAGAGCAGCCAATACCAAGTGCGCAACCGAATAAGCACTGGGACATACCAGTCTAACGCAGATGAATCAATGGTTGATTATTTCCTCCACCTGGCGTAATTAAGTCAACTGTTAGAACCATCGATGACGGACGGTAAATGTATTTCTCTAATGAGTAGGCATTACCCTGACACGATTAGGCGGCACATGGTCGTGGCAAGGCTTAGAATATTGGGCGAAGCGATTGGGTTGCTTACTGCTTTGCAAGGGTATGGAACACCTATGGCAATCAATAGGCTCGAAAACAGGCCTGAATAGAGGTACGAGAATAGGTCCCTATGAGAATAGGAATGATAGGACGATGGCACAAAATGTGAACAGGAATGACAACTTTACCGGCAGGCAGCGGTACCAGGATCAGTTTCTAAGAAACCCAGATAGGCCTCAGAGGTTTAGGGACGGCAGAGAGCAACACGAACACAATCGGAGCCTAGAACTCAATGAAATTTAAATTGACTTTTATTTATGGACGCTCTTTAACTACTATGGTTCTTAGCGTCCCATTCTATATTGGGCGTGAAAGACCGGAAATTTTGCTACGACACGGGACCACCGGCATTACTTCCCTTCCGAAGGAAGCCGTGCTAAGGATTTTTACGCCCTCGGGAACTAGAGGCTAGCACGGTACCACTAGTCCACGGAGGGCGACAGAACTCAATGAGAATACTCCGTTCAGTATATGCGATTTTCGCGCGGATAAGGCAGAAATAGGCCACACCGCGGAAACCAAAATAGAGGTGAGGCATATAATACGCCCAGAAATTTCTCATGGGAAAATGCAGGGATAGATGCAGTCCTACCAACAACGAAGGACGACAACCAGGCCCACCAACACCGGACAACTTAAGCCATGAGTAACCATATGTAGACCGCCAAAACATAGGCCCAGACCAATTGCCTCAGCAGCAGGAAAGCTCAACGCGGTTCGGATAGAAGGGTTCTTGAATCCGGGCCAGAGGAATGCGTGTGGGGTCACGCATTATACGGGGGACGATAACGATAATGGTTGTGATAGCGCTTCAGAAATAGTTGAAATAGGTCGAAACATGAGTCACGATGATACGATGGGAGTGCAGCATTATACGGTGATATCACATAATAACGCAAGCACTGCGCAGGAGATAACAATGCTCCGCGCATTGCCATGAAATTTATTTGTTGATGTCGACACGGGTGCAACGGTGTCGGTGTGTAGCCAAGCACTATTTGACCATTTAAAAACGAGGGAACTGAAATTTACTCTTTTCCAATTCGAAATGCTTTTTGCGTTCTAGCCGTTGGCAGATCGAAACAAAAGATAACCCAGCAAGTGCTGATTACTGGTGACCGAAAGATAGAATTTCTTTGTTTTGTACTAAATCGTTTAACGGTAGACCTGATTATTGGTAACGATTTGTTAACAGCATGCCGTGTAATTACTGATTATGGAAATACACAGCTAATGCTTACAATAGCCCACACAACAGTAGTTGTCCCATTCGCTCAACCTGCATGCCATGACAAAGTGCAGTTAAAGGAACAAGAAGCCTTTATAAATTCAGAGGAGTTTTTCGTAGAGTATATATGTACTGGAGAAAGCGCTAGAATAATGAGAACTTTTATGCAACAAAACCAGGAGTTATATGAAGCTAGTAGTGGCTTGACACTGCAGTCAGCTGAAGATTCAGGAGAGGAGCCGATACTTTATTACAGCGCGGGAGTAGAAAGGGGCAATGTTTACGTTTGCGAGAGGGCAATGCCATCGCAGGTAGAGAGCAGCCATGTGTCAGCAATGACCAAGATAACGCACTAGGTACGGTCGGGAGCTTACCCGACCGATACGCAAAAGGAAGAATTGTACAGAATTTTAACAAAACACAGAAGTGTCTTCCCGGAAAAGACTGTATTATGCAATGCTTATAAATATTCGTTTGAAGTCAAAGATATCCTGCCATTTAAATACAAGTGCCGGATTATCCCAATTGATCTTAAAGACGCAGTAAACAATAAAATACAGCAGATGTTAGACGAGCATATAATCGAACTCGCTGAGCCCCATTATATTAATCCTCTCTGTATTGTCCGAAAAAAAAAGACGGAACAGTTCGCCCTACGATCGATGCCAGGCTACTAAATCAGTATATTGTACCCGACAACTTCCACACGGAATCTGGAGGAAATTTTGGCCGGAATTAGCAGGCAAAAATATTTCAGCACTCTGGACCTAAAAAATTCTTACTTACAAATTGAATTGCACCGGAGGCTGCGCATTACATCGGCTTCCTTCATGATGCGAAAGTCTATCGATTTCACGCTGTGCCTTTGGGTTATTTATAAGTTCGAGCGCATCCTTACGCGCAATGCATGCTGTTTTAAGGACGCAAACAGAAGGCTACGTTTCTCAGTACGTCGAAAATTTATTAGTACATGATCAAGACATCAACCTACGTCTCCAACTTCTTGACACAGTACTAGAAAGGTTAGGGGAAAGTGGTTTAACCTTGAACTGGGAAAAATGTTAATTTTTTGCCGCTACAGTGAAATTCTTAGGGTACGTAATTTCAGGGGAAACCGTGTGACCGGACCCCGAACGCATTGTGGCCATATTGAAAATACCACGGCCAAAGAACCCCCCCCCAAAAAAACTTCTGGGTGTAATGGGCTACCAAAGCCGTTTTCTGGTTAATTATGCAAAGGAGGTAGCACCTCTGCGCGTCTTGTTGGTCAAGAACGCAAAGTGGTGATAATCTGAAATAGAGGAGAGGGCATTTCAACGCCTGAAATACTTATTTAACGAGTCAATATTGTTGAGGCGTCCGAGGATGGATTTGCCATACCACATTTATACAGACTCGTCTTGCGTCGCTTTTGCAGGTGTACTGAATCAAAGGTCTGAAGATGATGAACTACATATAATCACCACCGCCTCCAGATCTTTAACTAGAGCAGAGAAAGTCCCCTGTATCAGGAACAGAAATTGGAGCCATCATTTTCTCTCTCCACAACAGGTCAATTATTATATTCACACACCGCGTAAGCCTTCTTTCATTAACAGTTGCAAGACGACCAGTTACAAAATTTCGAGATATATTCACGAAATGATGTCGTATCAGATTGAAATAAGACATATACCCGACCGCCTGAATATCTTTAGTGACATGTTTTAGGCTAAAGTTTGGCGAAAATCTACCTAAAACCCATTGGGGCACTCTCAGGAAAGTTAGTGTCTTGAAGTTGGATCTGAGTTTAAACAAACGTTTGGCAGATGAGATTAAAATATTGCAGGAATACCAGCGTAAGGTTGTTAAATTAGCAGAATTTTGGAGACAGCATCGCCAATAGATAATAACAATACAGGAAAATTTGGCACATTAAACGGCGTATTATACAAATTACAATGGAAAGAACGGTCTACGTGGCGAGTATATGTCCAGCAGCCTTAGAAGAGCTCGCTATTGAAACATTTAATTACGCTTTTATACACGCTGGCGTGGAAAAAACCTGCTTGGTAATAAATGAATATTTTTATATCCCGAGGCTGGGCCGCAAAGTGGAGCATTCATTTCTGCTTGCACTACATGCCAGAAAGCCAAACCGCTGAACTTCCAGTTTGACACCAATACTAAGGGAAGAGCCCCTGCAATTGATCGCAGTGGACGCTCATGGTCCCTTGCCAGTCAAGAGCTGGATTAAAAAGTATTTTTGTGGTGGTTGATTTATATCAAAATTTGTTAAATTGTATCCTCTAAAAAAAGCTCACCAGCGCCATCTGCGCAGGTAAAATTGTTGACAACTACGTGCCTAACTACGGAAGAATGAAGGCGATTTTAGCGGACAATGCATCTGTTCATCGGGGGAGAAATTTATAGAGAAGCTCCATGAAGTTGGAATCAAGTTGTATCACACCAGCTACGATGGAGTATTACCCGGGACATTTAACAAGATACCTCGCGGTGGAGGCGCTGTTATCTGTTTACACCATCCAACTGGCCTGCAGATGGGAGGAGAGGTGAACAGTATGTCACAAAAGTATGTACACCATTGAAGGAAGAAAATATGCTACGCTAAGGAGCAGAACAAAATTGACTTACTTAATTCTGATGTGTAGATTCCGATTCCTGCATATCCGCCTCACTTGCTGTATCTATAGAGCTTCCATCTGTGGCGCTGTCTTCAAAGGATGGAAATCTGCTGTTATGTCTGCATCACTTGCTGTATCTGTAGAACTGTCATTACCATCTCCGGAATCCACAAAACTGACCAAACTATTTGTTTCCTCTTCATCACTGCTATCCAAACCCACATTGATTACTATTCTTTCTATTTCTTCTTCCATCAAGGCATCTCGATGCCAATATTCTTGTTCAACAGACTTCACTTTGATGCACGCGTTTTTCCAATCCTTTTCAGTGATATCATTTAAACACTGTCTGGTTAGTCCTTTAAGTGTGTTTAAAGTAATGGAAGACACATTTTTTTCTGCTATTTTTTGTTTCATTATATTCCATACCAGTTCAATAGGGTTTAGATCACAGTGATAAGGCGGCAATCTGATGGCTTCAAATCCATGGTCTTCCAAAAGTTTATCTGCGGTAAACACTGGAGGTGGTTTGTTTGTTTGACAATTTCTAACATCTCCCTCTTCGTTAAATATTCTTCGAAGTCCAAACCTTTATCCTTCACCACTGAACTTCTCTCCGAGATGCCATCGTTGGAGCTTTGTTATAAGCTTTTCACTGAGCCATTTTTCATAGTTGGTCTTGTTCATCTCACTGTGCTAATCTTCTGTTGCACACTTAGAGTCGTAGATTAATTCTGCTCGTTTGATGAAACCCATCTCACCGCCAGCATGCACCACTATTGCTCTTTGCACAGCAGATTTATTAACCAAAACTCCAGGAATATCGTCATGTTACCAACACTTCTTCCCAGTGTAGTGGGTGTGTACCCAAGTTTCGTCGGTATAAACTACTGGCTTCCTGGGATCCTTTTCATTACTTCTTAGAGCTCGCAAATAGGCTGCTCTGCGAGCAACTATATCCTGGCGTTCCACTAAAATCTGCCGCATATTCTTACGTTTTTTTAAAGTAAATCCCATTTTGTGTAATATTTGCCAGAATGATTTCTGCCCACCACCGAAATTGATTTTCTCCTTTACTGCATAGAACAATTTCTTTACGCACCTCATAATATTCCAAAAATGTTCTGCGAACGACGCACTTATAAAAATCGTCCATTTCAAACTTCTTTTTCCGACTCCGTTGTTTTCTTGGAGTAGTAACTCGTGTACCTGAAATGCAGCTTTTTCAAATTCTTTAGCGATCCTTTTTACTGTCGCTTCACTTTTTCCTACTGCTGTAGCCGTTCTAGCCACTGCCTTTTGCAAAGGAAGAAAAAGACCGTTTTGTTTTTCCTCCGTGCAGAACTGGAAAACTTTGTGAATAATCTTTCTATTTTGGGAGTTTACAACTCTCTGCGGTGACTTTGTTGAGGTTTCCATGTTTACTTATTTGAGATACCCACTTTGTGATACGCACCACACTGCACTACGGTACTCACGTGTCACACCGCAGTTAACAACTAGACTAACAACTTAATACACAGCCTATAGCCATCGACACAACACATGTAGTTCTCACTTTTGCCACGCATAAACAAAGCTCAAGCTATTTGTCCCGGGTAATAATGCCTTCCTTTTTTTTTTTCGTGTTGCCTTTGAGTGTCTGAGCCATATTATGTTGGTGTAGTGTTAATTGTTGAACTTTCCTGCTAGTGTCCTGTTAGTTTTGCTGTCCTGCAACAGATGGCAGCAGCAGGGGAGCGTTCCAAAATGACTACTGACATCGATATACGTACAGAACAGAGATGTGTGTTTGAATTCCTTACTGCTGAACAAACTGCGCCAACTGAAATCCATCGATGCCTGCTAAAGGTTTATGGAGACGATACAGTAGATGTGAGTAATGTGAGGTGGTAGGTACAACGTTTCAAAAGTAGTGAAAAGAATGTGCAGGACAAGCCATGCCCTGGTTGACCCTGCTCGGCTGTCACAGCAAATAATGAACAGTGTCTCGATTAACTCTTCCGTAATGATTGGCGGATTACGACCAAGGAATTGTGTGCAGAGCTGAATTTCAGCTGTAATGCCTTAGACAATATGTTATGCAACCATAATTACTGCAAAGGTGTGCGAGATGGGTCCCGCAGATGCTTTCACAAGACCAAAAAAACTTATCGAATGGAAATTGGTCGAGACCTGTTGGACCAATATGAGGCTGAAGGTGACAATTTTCTGAACTTCTATCATCACCGGAGATGAGATGTGGTGTCACCACTACGAGCCAGAATCTAAACAACAGTCCATGGAGTGGCGACATCTAACTTTTCCAACAAAAAAGACATTCATGACACAGCCATCCACAGCTAGCCAAGACAGTAGTCAGCCTCAGCTGGTTCACATTTTTACAGCATGGCATGCAAGCTCTTTTCATCATTGGAAAAGCACAATGCATGGTGGTGATTATGTGGAAAAATAACAGTATGTCACTGAAATCTGCTCTATTTAACTGTATTGTTGTTCTTTCTGTATCTGTTGTGGTTTCCATGAAAATAAATAGGAGGCATTACTTTCGGAATGATGTAATATTATCACCCACAGTCAAATTTTTGCGAACGGACGATGCGTGATCTTGGGATTTATTTGCATGTCCTCTCTAACGCCAAACACACGAATTGTGCCAATTACATTGCATATATAAAATAGGTATTTAACCACAGTTTAAATTGCAATACTGGATGCCCATCTATACAATTGCATACTGGAAATAGGCCCGACAATATTATTCCCGGAATTCCAAAACCTGTAATGAGATCGAGGCGACAAGGATTCAAAGCGCATTTAAAAGGCTTAAGGAGAAGGCCGAAAAAAGGAACGAAAAGAAAAAGAGATATCTGCACACATGGTCACCTGAAATAGGTGAAAAAGTCCTCGTGAGAAACTTCAATAAATCCTCGCTTCTAAAGAGAGAATATCGGCAAATGCACATGGTTTGGAAAGGCCTATACACGATCATAGACAAGCTAGGAGATAGGTTTACCAGCTCCAAGACTCGAAAACGGGTAAAATTATTGGTAAATACAACCTCGCTTTAATGAGACCGTTCAAGGAGCTCCCAATTGTTTGTCAGAATGATAACAACATTGCTACGGTGTATGCGCAAGCTGTCAACGCCACTCCTGCTTAAACAGGAAGAAAGTAATGCTTAAGTATGCAAATAGCCAAAAGGCAATAGTACAAATTGGATAAGGTAATGTTTCTTCATTCAAGGGTAAATTTATATAATTGTCAAGGTTGTCCTAGAGATTCTTAAATTTGTTTGTATAATAGCGGTCTTACAAGTGAAATGAGAAAAGTAACACAGGTTACAGGCACCTTAGAGAAGTGTTGAATTCAATGACAGACATGGGACCAATTTGCAACTCAAACAAATGAAAGAATAAAAAAAAGGGCTTACATAGGTATAAAGTTGTTACTTGCATGAGCTCTAAGCGTACATTAAGACACCGCCAGAATGGACATTACTTAGGACATTAAGTTTGGTTAAATGAAGGTTGTAAAATGCATATGATATGTATGTATATGCATGTATGTATAAGAAGTGAAGTGAAGTGCTCAGTGTAACAGTCACACACGAGTGACCGTGTGCTAACCGATCATGCTTGGTCGACCAAAAAAGGTGCCATAAAATTCTGCTTGAAATGGCAGACCATATAAACAAAACAAACTGGAGAACTGAATACCATAAAGTCAGATACATCAACCAGCTGGCCGAATATGTAACTAGGGTATTGTTGTTATTGTTATTGTTATTATTATTATTATTATTATTATTAATATTATCATATGAATGTGCATGTATAAAGTTACTTTAGTTTTCAGTGGCACATTATTATTTCTCTATCGTGCATTTCCTCTCATGCAGCATAATTAGATAGTATGACAACTCATTTCATGTATTTTATTTGCAGTGTTCAAAGATTTATTGTGCAATTTGAGTGTAACACAACTCAAAGAAAGCATTCATAATGAAACAACAACTGATTTGACCCAAATATGCCTAACCAGTGTATTATAGGTAGCAAAGTTACTAGAGTTTTCAGTGATATATTACTGCGTCTCTTTTGCTAAAATTTAACTTGCATAGTGTAGTTGGATAAGAATTTATGCTATGTATTGTTTGTACTGCTTAAGGATTTGTTGTGTGCTTTTTTTAGATGAGTAAAAAAAAATGCTGCAATGTAATAATGACGGAAAAAGCATGAAATGCTCACCATCTACCATTTCCAACGTAGAGCGTAATGATTGCTCAAACATTTACATGGGACATAGTGAGGAATTCTCCATTAGCCTTTTAGTCCGATATAGAACTCATTACGAGGGCATATGTAACCATACATCCAGTACGAGATGAATTAGATTGAAAATTAGATAAATAATAAATGATTCGGTAGATAAACAAATGATACCATTAATAAACAGTTTAGTTAGCCTATTGAATAACAGAATAGCAAACGCAAACAAATGCAGTTCTCAGGTGAGAAAACTTACAAATTGAAAAGGCGACCCTTCTAATGGATGGGCCATGATGAGCCCAGTCACAAAAGGGCTATAATGTAGGTTTCAGGTAAAGCACAGACGATGTGCCACTAGGCCAGAAGTACAACACCCTTTGTTAACCTGAGGTACATGCTTCAAAATAAGAGAACAAGGATTAGGCACTGTCCAAAAGTATGTATTATAACATAATTAGAACAAGGCAGCGTGTGAATATTTCGCTGCTGAGAACTTTCTAAACTTAAAAGGGAACAATAGCCAAATGTTTGCCTTGTCCAATAAAATAAAATACTATATATAAAAATGATGAATCAAAGCAAGATTAGATATCACATGCCACTAGTAACTATGAAACAGTCATATGATCAGGAAAATTAGGAAGGAATTCCAAGGTGGCTGTTTCTGAAAATTCACAGATGAATCACTCTCCGTTTTGACTCTTCAGGGGATACTTCTGAATTGAACCCCTTGAGTGACAAACACGATACGTGTATGCGAATAGCTTTGCTCCATATCATATCACCTTGAATTGGAACTTAGAAGCTTTTCCGCGGGCTAGGAAAACAGTTCATCATTATCATGTGTGCCGTGATAAACATAGTTTTGCACTGCATAGCTTTGGGCTAATGTTACTACTGAGATACAGGGATAAACCAAAAAACTCATGTTAAACATTTAGATGAGGTGGCAAGTTTGATTTTGTGTACTCGGTAAATACATGTAAATATACTTATACACAAACAAAATAAAGCGGATAAACACACATCCAGATTTATTATTCTACAGTATTAAGAAATTCCACCCCTGAGAAATCTTAAACACTCTCATAATTCTACCAACACCAGAGGACAACAGGTGATGTCGCAGTGGACAAAGGACAGTGAGGAAGCCAGGCATTTTAAAGCCACTACACATCCTTTCCCATCCCAACTGCCTCCTCACACCAACTACCAAAACAGACTGCCTGCTTCAGGATGCGATTTTATAAGCTAAAATGTCAGCTCATTAATGAACTGTAATAAAATCACTATGCAGTGATTAATAGGCTGTCATCCATCTCAACAGCAATATCAAATATGATCCAGATTGCGGTATATGAGCACAAATTAATAAAACTAACAGGTTATGCCATACATGAAGCCAAATCTGCAGATAATTCAAGAACACCATTTATTAGTTCTGGAGAAATTACAAAATTCTACTACTCTACTCCACTTCAGTTTCCCTTACTGAAAATTATCAGGTTCCTTTAATTTTCAACTTGTGCATTGCACAATCCAAACTGTGTCAATTTCCCAATAAATTATGTTCTTGAAAAATGCATGTTTGTGATGTTTTGGTTTTAGCTTATCTTAATTTTGAGGTTAACTATTTTTCTCATTCACACTGTTGGTAGCATTGGTTAGTATACTGAAACAGATTTGGTTATTCATTTTTACTTTCTCTACTACGTATAGTAAGTAGGGGAAGTATTGTATTCCAACCAAAAATTTGATACCGAGATTTCACCGGAAATATATGTTTTGAGACACCCCTGAATCCAAAAAAAGCATTTTTGGAAACTCTGCGTGCGTGCGTGCGTGCGTGTGTGAACAGCATAACTCAGAAATGAACAGTCGGATAAACACCAAACTTGGTATTTAGGTTCAGTATCTTCCAGAGATGCGACACGAAGGTTTTCAAGAAAATCCTCCCACCCCAGATTACCATTTACATGGAACATTTTTCGAAAATTTTAATTTTCTCAAAAATGGCTCTAACGATTTTGATTAAAATATCATATGTTTAAGATATTTTCATGACAAATAAAATGTATATTTTGAATTTTCTGGAAATGTCTCCAAAAGTATTCTTCGTTGTGAATGACTTTTGCATAACTGGTAAACCATAAGAGATAGACAAAATTTTACTACACAAAAAAATGTAGATCGTGTTAAAATACACAATTTATGTCATATACAATTTTTGTTGTTGACTGAACCATTTTTGAGATATTGCTTGTTATTCCCTTAAATTTTTCAATACTTATTTTCTCAAACGGGAATTCGTTATTCATTTTTTTGTCTTGGATATGCAAAGAGTATTAATCTGTGGCAAAAGAATGGTGCTGTACATAGCAACCAGCTATTAAGAGATATGTCTATGCTTAAAGTCTACTGTATTTCTATATTGACCTTGCAAATACAAAACAAGGGGAACATAGTAGGCCTTAAGCGATAGTAAAATATTTTTAGAACTGGTCGCTATGTGTAAAATGTAATTCTCTTTCCATGTCAAAATATCATTTCTGCAAATGTTTATCTCAATTAATATGAAATAGATGGAGAATAAGAGTTTGTAAAAATAGTTTGTACAAGAGTAGAGAAAGTCATGTGAGTGTAACACATCAGATTTTTTTTAGTATGTCATGATCTAAGAGTTGACACAACGGTGATATAATTTTAAACAACACAATTAAGAAAGCAATCATTATTTATATAATGTTACATTTTATTCATGGCTTGGTCTTAATAAATCGAGGTTACAAGTTTCATCAGATAAATTTGTAATCTCTCGTGGGATTATCTATGATAAAATAAACATAAAGCTGAAGTTAAGGGTTTCAAGAGAGAAGCCGATAAGATGAAAAAAGATTGAATGAAAGAAGAAGAATTTTAAGTTTCAATTTGTTATTACGGTAATAGATGATTAAATAAAAGGCTTATTCTCACCAAAAATTTCTCCTTGTCCAGGAAGTTGATCAAAATACGCCAATTAGTGCTGCTGACAGTTCCTAAAGTTCGGGCGAAGCTTTCAGTAGCAGTTTCCAATACAGACAGCAATGGAATATGTGTTGCTGTTGCCTCATTTGTATTTACCAATATTATGCTGTTGGACTGTAAAAAATGAGAAGAAAAATATTAATATGGGAACCATGCTGTTACTTATGTATTGGATTATGTTATACATCTCAGCAAGATATGTAAATTGCAGAACACACTGTAAAACTAGGTTGTATTACTGTTCACTCTAAAATGTATGAGAGAATAATAATAATAAAAAAGAAAAAGAAACAGCTTTTAGCAAATCATTTAAAACAATTCCTCCATTAATGCAAGCAAATAAGCTAAATTTAAAGATAAAAGGAAATCCCATTCTAATAAGCAAATTAAACTATTTACAATAAAATGCTATCTGAAATTAAAATTCAGTTCCTTATTCCACTGCTGCATCACCAACAGTATCAAAATGCTAAAAGCACTCAAATTTACTAGGACTTGCTTAAGTTGCATTAAGTGGAAAAAGTCCTATAAGAACAAGCATTTTTTTAACCATAAACTCTACTTAGATGCTATATCTTCATCACCAGTGATTAGTAACTGAATAAAAGCAACCGAATTACCTGAAATTATTAGTTTCTTGGATTGGCGTCTAACCTCTATAATTCAAGTTATCTTAAATTCTGTCTGTACAGACATTGGAAAAATTTGAAATCATATTTCTCTTTAATTTCAGAAAAATCTACTGTTTTTCTACATATGTTTAAATTTCAGGTTTTTAAATATCAAGCTTACAATGCACTATTTTGTTTTGAACTCATGATTACAGATTTTATTTCTGTTTCAAAATGTTCTAACAAGTCAGATGGACAGGAAAAACACAATTCAACAGCTCTGCTTAATAATAATAATATGATATATTATTATAGGAAATAAATGCTGTCAAGAAGTTATGACCATTGGTTCAGCATTCACCAAAGAAAAGCTATGGAACATGGAATGAAACATCTGTTCTTTTCCCACAGATTTTTCAGATGCTGTAACTCTAGCATCAGAAGGAGGGGGGGTTTGGTTATCTGTCTAGCACTTTTAAGCATATTGAATTATTATGTATCATATATTGAAGGTGTGTTTTTATACGTTCATTTGAAAATTATAATATTCTGTAGAATGATTTCATGTATATTTAAAGAAGTGCTATCTTAAAACTAGGCTTTAGTGACAGTAATTGAAATACACATGTATAATGTATGCTTTGTGCTTTCTTTGTTTTTATATTTTGCTTGTTTTGTATTGAGGTAATTTGTGTTTCTTAAGTTTTTGTCATGATGTTATATAGTGATGAAAAGTAAATAAGACATGTATGAAGCTATGTTACCACTTTTAAGGGAAATTAAATAAGTTAAGAAGTTCATTGCATCCTTTTACTTCTCCTGAAGTTCTCATCACACAGCAGTTTTTAAAGATTTAGTGTCAAGCACAATAAATCAATTGTCATTAATAGTAATTTATTATTCTTTCACACAAGCCATATGTAGGGAAAGGTTAGAAAGGTAGAATCAGACCTAAAAATTCAATGCCACAGCTAGGAATTTGAACCATGGTTTCTGTTAGAGCAACTGGACAAACACCGAAGATCTGTGGTTCAAATCCTAGATATGGTATTGAATTTTTCAATATGATTCTACCTTTCCATAAATTAAGTTAAGCATAGCTACTGCAAATTTGTATTATACACACACACACGCGCGCACACACATACATTATTTTGGCACTACTGCACATTTACATTACGTATAACATACATTATTTTTGGTTCTCTGAGAATGAATTGATCTTATAGTTTATGAGCATTAGAAGGAATAGATAAAATAAACTCGTATACATTTCAAAGTGACAAGTGAATGTATGATGAGTTTTAAGTCCACTGACAAACTTCAGGGGGTGATTCCTAGCTGGAAATGGAGCACAAAACTTCAAATCACCTTATGTCCGGAAATGCATAGTTTCCACGGTAGATGGCACTGATGACATTCTCTTATAACTTGCAGTGTGCATTTTGTGTGTTGCAGATAGACTCTCATAACTTGCAGCGTGTGTTTTTGTATTGCACATGTGATTTAAGCAGCATAGAAGCACAATGGTCCAGTAATCATTCCAGGAACAAGACAAGATGGTGTTCATGTATGGCCAAGCAGGTGGAAATGGTCCAGAGGCAGCAGGGATGTACGAGCCATGTACCCTGACAGACAGCACTACCCACATGTCACAACATTTGGAGCCATTTTTGGGCATTTGTGTGAGCATGGGTTCTTTGAAACAGATGAATGTTCAGAGTAGCCACAGACTGTGCATACACCAGATGTGGAGGAACATGTTCTCCATGATATTGGGAACAACTCTGGTACAATCTCCATGCAACTGGTCTGCCAACATGGTGTAAGCCAAAGGACAGTTATTGTATTCCTACATGACATTATTCCTATCACCTCCAACATGTGCAGGGATTATCACTGCCATATTTTCCTCCACTCAAAAGATTCTGTCGCTGGTTTGTGCAACAGGCCATCACCATTATGGGATTTTTGTCTTCAGTCCTCTTCAGCGATGAAATGACCTTTGGTAGAGATGACATCATTAATCTGCATAATCGTCATCTGTGGCTCAGAAAATCCTCACAGGATGGTTGAAGCATCTCATCAGCAGCGGTTAAGCATCAAGCAAGGATTATGGTGACTGCCTAATTAGACCAGTTCTTCCATAATGCCTTAACAGAGAAACATATCTGGACTTCCTGCAAAAACTCTGCCTCCACTGCTGCAGAATGTGCCTTTAAAAATACAATAGGCAATGTGGTTGCAGCATGATGGAGCATCAGCCCACTTCCGCATTAATGTTTGCCGACACCTCAACAACATCTTTCCAAGACATTGAGGCCTTGTTGCATGGCCTGCTCAATTACCGGACTTGAACCCCTGGATTTTTACTTGTGGGGGGCTCTGTATGGTGAGCCTGTTCCTGATGTTCAGACCTTTCAGCAGCATGTCACATAGCCTGTGAAGATATTCAGACACAGCTCAGAACATTTGAAAGAGCGAGACAATCCATGATGTAATGTGAGACACATGCATTGCATCCCATGGAGGCACTTTGAACATCTGTTGTGACAAGGATGGAATTCAGGCAATGTACTGTGTGTCAGGGCTCTTTGTTTGATGTCGTTCTTCAGTGCCATCTACTGTGGAAATTATGCATTTCTGGATACAAGGTGATATGAACTGTTGTGCTCTGTTTCCATTCAGGAATCACCCCCCTGAAGTTTGTCGGTGGAGTTCAAACTCACCTTGTATTTAAAAATCTAAGATATTGAAGAACTGATGAAGCAGTTAAGACTTTAGTCAAGAAGAGGAGCATTTATACAGCTTGATACACATGCTACCTTTTATGGCTAAATTTGATGTAGATAAGAATGCAAACAAAATAAATGCAAGGTTAAGAAATTTGTTAGAGCCAGGAACTAATTTTGAGAAGGTTCACGAGAAACTAGAAATAAGATGATGAAAATGATCACAAAGATCATAGAATAGGTTTTGAACAAATTTCGAACAGCATTTTATAATGTTGTACATGGTTTAGAGTCATTACAGTGACAATCCCTTCCTCCAAAAGGAACACAAATTTAAAAAAAATATAAGACCAACACAAACTAGTGTGCATTGCCATGAAGTCTCATTCCTGAATTTACTGAGAATTTCAAAAGCTGGTCAACTTCAAGTTTGAATATTTAGTAATTATGAATCCTGTCTTGTCTGAATTTCAGAAACTGCATTATCTGATCTCAGCCCCCAGGGACGAAACTAAGCAATTTATAAAAAATATTCCAATCTCAAATGAGAACTTCAAGGTAGCATGGGATTTAGTGCACTATATGAAAATCCTAGGCTCATTGATGTAAGACACATGACTTACTGGTTCCTCTGATTTACAAACACCTCTAACTGCATACAAGGATTCATATACTCAGCTATGACAACTGCTAAACCACATGGTTAGCACAAATACTCCAGAGGCACTTGCATTAAATTCTTCAATATCTGAGGTTAATTCAGATCATTTGAATTATGTTGACAACAAAACTAAATGAAATATAAAGTAGCTACAGCTAATAAGGCTTTGGAAATAATTAAGGCAGGTACACATCAAAGTATCAGTAAGCTTGAAATCAAAAACATTGGTAATAACAAGTTTTAAGAAACTATGGTGCCAATAAAGTTGCATCATTTTTCATGTGTAAGCATCACAATACACATGCTTTGAGCAGGTACATGCTCTATAAAAATGTGATAAATTCAAGGTTTAGCTATGCAACAGAGGCACCAAATTGTTAAGAAAAACAAGCTTTATTTTAATTGTTTCCTTTCTGGACATATAGCATCTAAGGTGCAATAAAGGCTTTTGTAAACAGTGCAATGGAAAGCATATTCTGTTTGCTTTTAGGAAGGATCCTCATAAGGCAGAAGAAAGGGAATGCATTTCTGATGTTAATAACCTTACTCGGGATGCAGGTAGCTACTACTGTGTTAAGACAAACTCCAGTGTATATACTCTGCTTTCAACAGCATTAGTTCTTGTGTGTGATCAAAACTGCATCCGAGATCATTCCATGTGAATTCATCCAGAAAATCCTGAAAATGACACCCTACATCAGCGATTTGAAAGAATATTGGATGAATTGTATCTTAAGTCTATTTGATGAACAAATGTAAAATTTTAAAGGAGTTTGTCCATTTGTTGGAAAGTTATGGCTATTGAATGTTTCATGCTTAACTTAGTGTTTTTTAAGTCAACACACAAAATTACTATAACTCATACATTTTTTTAGATGCACATTTATTTATTTATTTTTGCAATTACACAGGATTTTCTGCTTCTGATACATACAAAAGAAACTGTGTTAAATATTTTATGCGCTGAACTTTTTTTATTATGTATTTCAATATGAAATTTTATTTTTACTTTCTTAACTCGTATAGTAAGTCGATATCAACATTTCATCAAATGCATGTTTTGAGGTTCCCTGAGTCCAAATAAAGTGTGTGTGTGGGTGTGTGTGGGTGTGGGTGGGTGGGTGGGTGGGTGTGTGTGTGTGGGGGGGTGTGTGTGTGCGCGGGTGTGCGTGTGTGTGTGTGTGTGTGTTTGTGAAGAGCATAACTCAAAATCAAAAAGTCGGATAAATACCAAACTTCAAACTTGGTATTTAGGTTCAATGTCTTTCAAAGATGTGACATGAAGGTTTTCAAGAAAATCCCCACCCCAGACTACCCTTTACATGGAACATTTTTCGAAAACTTTGATTTTCTCAAAAATTTCTCTAATGATTTTGATTAAAATATTATATGTTTAAGATATTCTCATGGCAAATGAAATGTATACCTTGAATTTTATGGGAATGTCCCCAAAAGTCCTCTTCATTCTGAATGAATTTTACATAACTGGTAAACTGTAAGAGATAGACAAAATTTTACTACACAAAAAATGTAGATCCCGTTAAAAAATACACAATTTATGTCGCATACATTTTTTTTTTTTTGTGGAGTGAACCATTTCCGAGATATTCCTTGTTATTTGTTTGAATTTTCTAATACCTATACTTTTTCTCAAATGAGAATTCATTATTCATTTTCTTTTATGTCCTGGACATGCAAATAGAATGGAATGCTCTACATAGCAACTAGCTATTAAAAGATTTGACTACCACTTAAAGCCTACCATATACTCCTTGCACCTACAAGAAAGTTAGCAATAAGATAGTTTCTGCAAATGTTTATCTCGATTAACATGAAGTAGATGAAGAATAAGCATTTGTAAAAAATAGTTTGTAACAGAGTAGAGAAAGTCATGCAAGTGCAACACATCAGATTTTTTTTTTTTTTTCCGAATTGCCACACCTTCTACACATGAAACTCTCAGGGGATAATTACAATAGAAGAAAGATATAATGGAGGGGGGATGTTTGGATAAATGATCGTCAATATGGAAAAACTCAGTTTTGAGGAAAACATAGTAGACTGTTCTGGATTTTACCTGTAGTTAATCTAAATCATGTTGAATTTTTACAATGGATATGAAGCACAATACAAAAATTGTAAGAATTTTAGAAATATCTCTGTCATGATTTCAACATGAAGTGCAGCTAGTCTTTCTTTGCAACCAGCCATGGCAAGTCTCCCTGCAATGGGTTTGGTGGCACTTTAAAGAAATTTGTTGCAAAAAGACATCTGCAAAGACTGTACAAGGATCAAATAATCACAGCATCACAAGTATATGGAACTTTGCAAGGAGAGCCTAAAAGGGATTACAGTTTTCAAAGATGATATGAGACCAGTTCAGAATTTTCTTTGTGCATGCTTTGACAAAATCTATTCCTGGTACACAATCCATGCATTTGTTCATACAATTATCAACACAGATTGGAGCAAAATGCTTAAGCTGCGATATTGATTTTACTGTAACTTAGATTTTGCATTATTTGCACCAATGATGCCAAAATACTTTGTCATTCCGAATTGCTCTGCATGTGGTTATGACTCCTCTTGGTATGTGGGCCTTGTTCAGAGGGTAAACAATGAAGAGAAAGATTCAACAGTTAGGCTCATGCATCATTGTGGGCCATTTCCATTTCCATTTCCAGCTTTCTACTAGCCTGACCATAATGATATTTGTGATGTTCCATGTTACCATATTCTATGTCAAATATATTACTACAGTGACAGAACATACTTATTATTTAAGTCAAAAGTCTTCCTAATTCATGACAGAAGCATGGCCCATTTATAAAAATAGGTTGAGTAATTCAACAACCTAAAGTGTCAGGTTAAGAGACAATTTATAATCAACATTTATGCATAACAGCTGAGTAAAAAATACTAAATTGTAAGAAAGAAATAAAGACAGAAAAAATCAATTATATAACTCATAATTTTGCAATTAATGTAATTCCTTTGTCATGCAGTTGTTAATGTAACTACAATTTATGCTATGGATTCATTTCTCTTATCTGCTCATATATTTTTATAGTCAACAGTTCAGCTATTTACTATAGTCTAACAAAGTGTCCTTACAGTTAACTGGTGTCTAAGCAAGTAAGGAAATTATTTTAAACAGTGTATTTATGCAAGGAGCAGTGAAATCGTTTCAGCACAAAACACATGTGTAGAGCCGGGAGATGTGCAAGTGATAAGTGGGGAAATAAGAGTGAAAAGCATTAGTCAAGCAGAGGAAATTGCCATAAGGAGGGGGTTTAGTAATAATAGAAGAGGGAAGGCAGGTTAATGCAGCAGGGGGAAGGAAGTGATGGTGAAACGTCATTTAGAAACACAAGATTAAGAAAAGTGATAGAAAAGTTCAAATTTCAGGACAAACTAAGGAAAAGTAGGTAAGGGGATAAATATGAAGTTTTGGAATGTTGAGGAAATAAAAAGCAAGATATATAGTGGGGAAATGCAAAATATGATGAGAAATATGGACATTGTAGGGGTGGCAGAGACATGGTTAGGAAAAAAGGAATAATAATAATAATAATAATTTCTTCATCATAAACATTTATATACGTTTGGTGAATGTCCAATAAACTGATGACTTGTCAAATTACTCTATCTAAGCTAATACTATAAGCAATTACAATACGAAATATCATATACAGTGTTATTTACATAATTTTTTACATATTTAACAGGTTAAGTAAAAAATATGATCCTAGAGGCTGTCTTCCATGTATTCTTTTATAGAGCAATAAGCTTTTTCTGTTGAAGCCCTGTAGTCCTTTTTAATGTGATGAGAAACACAGTTTTATCTTTAATTTCTTTTATGAGGTAGTTTGTTGTAAATTTTGATATCAGAATAGAAAGGACTTTTTTCAAGTAGTGCAAGTCTATGGACTGGTACTTTCAGATAAATTTGTGTTCTGGTTTCATGCTTATGTGCATTGTGTTTAATATAATATTTATCAAAATTTTCATAAATGTGTTTGGCTAATTCATAAATGCATAGTGAGGGTAGAGTAAGTAGATTTAGTTTCTGAAATAAGTTCCTACAAGAGTTTCTTAGACTAACAAGCATCATAATGCGAATAATCTTCTTTTGTAATTTAAATATTTTGTCTGAACCAGTTTTTGCTCCCCAGAGAATGATACCATATGCCATTATGGAGTGAAAATAGCTATAGTATATAATTTTTCTGGTTGTTATGTTGGTATTTTTTGTTAAACAATACATATTGAAACAGGTGCTATTTAGTCTTTTGCCCATATATTGAAGATGTTCCTCCCATTTTAGTTGTTCATTAATGTGTACCCCTAAGATTTTGCTGGTAGATACAGGACTTACTGAAATGCTACTGGAATTATTTATATTATTATTTTTTCTCAGATTTGTTTTAAGTTGTATTAATGCAATTTTTGTCATATTTAATTTTAATCCATTACTATTAAACCAATTTTTTTAGTGTGCTTAGTGTTTCATTTGTGTTCAAAATTAAATCCTGATAGTTACTACCATTTAGTAAGATGGTCGTATCATCCGCATACATAACTGTTTTGGCTTTAATATTATTTGGGAGATTGTTGGTGTAGAATATGTATAAGAGGGAAGTAATAAAGTTAAAAGATTTCAGATTTATAGGCAAAAGTGAAAGTAAAAGATGTGAGATAGGAAGAGCTTCTGGAGGAGTAGGTATATTTACTAAAAAGATACGGATATGTAAGTACTGTAACAGAAGTGGTAGAAAACAAGGTCAACAAAGTTTTATGAATGATAATAAAACAAGTGAATAAAGTAAATGTAAGTATAGGGGGTGGGGTAGTATATAACTCATCAGAAGCATCAGATTTTCATGAGAATAAACTGCACAAAATTATAAACGAAACCATGGAAGAAATAAGTGGCCAGATATAGAGTTTATTGTAATGGGGGGGGGGGGACATTAATGCCAGAATAGGAAGGGAAAATGGTAGATTACTATGAAGTAACACAGAAGAAAGGAAAAAAAAAAAACTAAGAGCAAGGAAAAGCAAGGATAGTGTAATAAATAAAGAAGGAAAAAAGCTATTGGAACACCATGAAATAAACAATCTGATAACTTGTAACGGAACAGTAAAAGAGGATAAAGAAGGTGATTTCACGTTTGCAATGCAATCGGACAAAGTGTAATAAACTATATGTTGTGTAGTAAAGAATTAGAGGAGAAAATTAAGAATTTTATAGTAAAAAATGAGATAGTGAATAGCAGTCATTTCCCGCTAGTGATGAAATTAGGAGAACAAGAAGTAAGGGATAAAGGGGTAATGCAGATAGAGAGATTAAAAGCATATAAATGAAGAAGGAATTAGAAGGAAACTTCACAAAAGTTTTAAGTTCAAAGGTAAGTCAAATCACAGAATGTGAAATAATGGTGAATCTAAGGGAAGGAAAAACAGAGAAAGCGTTAGAGTTGTTGAAATTATTAGTGAAAAGAGTAGGGACAGACAAATACACAGGGAAAGATTCAGACAGACAAAGGGTGATATGATGATGAATGTAAAAACACACATACAAAAAAACAAAAAAACAGAGGTTTTCAGAAAACTTATCAAGATGGGAGGGGATCGAAAAAAGAAGAAACAGGCAAGAATTGATGATATATAAATGGGAATATAAATGTTTGTTAAAGGCAAAGAAAACAGAAAGGCAAGACAATATAAAAAATAAATTAAAGAAGGCAAAAGCAGGGAAAGATAGTAAGAATATATGGGAAATACAGGGTAAGCCAAATAACTACGAACTATATTACATATCATATCACTTGTATATTATGCTCATATACATATTGTAAAACATTCATTGCATATCATATTACTCAAATTAAAAAAATCAATTGACCCTAAGTAATGGAGACATGTATAGTTTTTAGAAAACTAGCAGATTTGATGTCTAGGGGAATGTCAGCAAAATCAATAAAGGACTTCAACATTTGGTGGTATAGATCTCCATTTTTATGGTCTGTCACATAACACGTGATGACATTTCAGAAAGATGGAACGCAGTTTCTACTATTTTTACTTTTCATCAACTTCCTGATATTCTGTAAAGGTTTCCAATCTAAATAAACTTGTATGGGCAATGGCTTACTACCTAAGATTTATCAGCAATGTTAGAGGAAGAAATGTGAAGCAAGGGCACATAGACAGTGAAGAGTCCAAGGATGCATAATTACTCTGCATCAGAATCACTCAAAGTGAAGAATATAGAAAGGAGCTTATGATACTGAATAAAGAAGTATCAACAAGCAAAGCTGCATTTTAAATCTTAATCCTTTCTTAAATAGTAATGGACTATTAGGAGTAGCAGAAGATTAAGCAATCTTCTTTACCCTAAGACAGTAAACACCAGTACATTCCATTTCATAAACATCACCTAATGCCCTTAATAGTGAAAGCTGAGCATTTAAAATTATTGCATGTGAGCTATCAACTAATGATCTCAAGTTTAAGGCAACAATATTGGAAACAAAGCATTTGCCAGTTGGTACACTCGGTTGTTCACAAATACAGATCAACAAAGAAGTGTTACATATGCCTCTCTTCCTCAGTACTAAGGCCAAGCGTCTAGACCTCATTAGTTCATTACTGATTTGTCTCCTCGTTTATTGCAACCTTAAGATAATTTACAGCCAACATGGTAAATGTGTAACCTATATTCTGATAATGGTATAAACTTTATCAAAGCTAGCAAAGATCTTAAAAAAATTGTGTTGATTGTTTCTGATTTCAACTATTCAATAAGTTACCTAAAGAGATAAAAACAAATAAAAAAATAACAAATCTATATTAAAATCGGTAAAAAAAAAATATTTACTAGATAATGATTGTTATTGTTTAGAAGAAAACTAATTAAATAACACAATGTAAATTAAGTTGTAAATAATAATATATATATATATATATATATATATATATATATGTAAATCTGACATGTCCTTTAACTGTTGTATTCAAAGGATGAGTAAAATGAGTTAGGAGTTAAGAAAGGCATTGAAAATTTTGCTATGAATGAGGCATTATATTCTGCCAGATGCTCTTCATTTTGATGGCTTGTGGGAGGCAAACATCAAATTCTTGAAGTGCCATCTCAAGTTTTGCTTGCTTTTACTCTTTAAACAAATGAACTCTGCACTCTTCTTTATCATGTTGAAGCCTGTCTCAATTCAAGGCTATTGGACAATACTTTCTGATGATCTTGACGATTTTCAGCCTTTAACATCAGGCCATTTCCTTATTGGTAATCCACTCCCTGCATTTCCTGATCACAGCTGTGCTGATATTCCTCTTAATCAGTTACATAGGTGGGAGATACTTCAGAAATATTTTCAGCTATTAAGGTGAAGATGGTCTGCTTACTGCAGTAAAAGAGGTCAACCAGGCCATTGTGAAGAATGGAGTTCTGTCCCCCACTAAAGAAGACAACCTACCCCCACTGCAATGGAGATTGGCGGTCACCACAAGAGTATACCCCAGTGATGATACTGTGTTCAGGTGGTGGAAGTGAAGAAATCTAATTGATTTGTCAAGAGACCTATTACAAAGTGGTGCCCTTATCAATTAAGTTGATCTATTCGATCAAGATGAAAAAAATGTATAAAGAACAGTTCATTCTCCTTTGCTTTTATATTTTGCTTGTCTTGTATTGAGGTAATTTGTGTTATCATGTTGTTACCATCTTGTTAGTGATGAAAAGTAAACAAGACATGCATGAAATGCATGAAGCTATATTACCACTTTTAAGAGAAAATAAACAAGTTAAGAAATTAGGCACATTACTATTTTTGAAGCCCACATAACATCGCAATCCATAAAGATGCAGCGTCAAGCACAATACTTCAAGTATTGAGTAATGCACGCACGCACACACACAAACACTATTTTGGTCTACCACTACTGCACATTTACATACAACATACAAGGGTGGTCTGAAAAGTTTCCAACCTAATAAAGATACAAGACATTTTTTCAAAATTTTTATTTTTATTTTTCAACATAGTCTCCTTGTAACTCTACACACTTCTCTCAGCAATGCTCCCATCTCTGTAACCCATCCAAATAGTACTCGGCGTTTTTCTCTGCAAAATAACTGTTCACGAAGGTGATTGCCTCTTCATTTGACGAAGATCTCTGTCCTCCGAGTGCAATTTTCATGTGAGGGAACAAAAAGAAGCCACTTGGGGCTAGATCTGGTGAGTAAGGCAGATGGTCAAGCAGTTCAAACCGTAATTCATGGATTTTCGCCATTGCAACCGCTGAGGTGAGAGGCGTCGTCTTGGTGAAACAGGATTTTCTTTTTCTGCAAATGTGGCCATTTTTCCACAAGTTCTGCCTTCAGCTTGTCAAGTAATGATGTGTAGTATGCTCCTGTAATGGTTTTTCCTTTTTGAAGATGATCGATTAAAATAACTCCATGACTATCCCAAAATAACAGTTGCCATCACTTTCCCAGCCGAAAAAACAGTTTTTGCTTTTTTTGGAGCCGGTTCCCCCTTTACAGTCCACTGTTTGGACTGTATCTTTGTTTCGGGCATATAATGGTGTATCCAAGTTTCATCTACAGTAATTAATCGGCGCCAAAACTCGGATTTATTGCGCCTAAACTGCACCAACAGAGCGTTGGAAATGCTCATTCGAGCAAACGTGAGCAAACGCAGCACCCAACGCGCGGACAGCTTTCTCATGTCTAAATGTTGATTTAATATGTGACAAACACGTTCTTTTGACATGTTCATAGTCTCTGCTATCTCTCTCACTTTAATTCGGCGGTTGTCTAGCACCATTTGGTGAACTTTGGCGATGTTTTCGTTGGTAGTTGCAATTTTTGGACGTTCCGAATGTTCGTCTCCAAAGCTCTTATGGCCACGTTTAAATTCAGCTGCCCAAAATTTCACTGTGGTAAATGATGGTGCAGAGTTCCCATACACAGAATCCAACTCATCTTTGATTTGCATAGGCGTATTGCCTTTCAAAAACAAATATTTAATGACAGCTCAATACTCGATTTTGTCCATTTTCATAAAAACACTCACATCACCTCACTCAAACGACTGTTACATAACAACTGAGCATCCAAAATGGCTGAAACTTTGGTGAGTAACTGTCAACAGATGAACAACGAAATTCACTAGCTTTTATTTACTAGTGCTGCCATCTTCATGTTGAGGTCGGAAACTTTTCAGACCACCCCCGTACAAAGCAGCTGTACTATAAGGTCATTCAAAACAGTTTTTAAAGCAATTTGGCATCTAACTTTATAGTTTTGGAAATGTTTTATTTCCATGTGATTCATTAAACCATTTATCAACTAATTATGACTGAAACAAATAACCTTTCCCAAGTATTTTACCAACACTCATCACTTTGAAAATGTTCTCTATTGACAGAAGATAAAAAAGAAAAAGAGGCTGTAAAATAACAAAATAGGTATCCTGTAGTTATACAGTACTATAGCTTACTTAGGAAGAAGAGGCACACAAAAGAGAGAGGCTGCTTACAGTTGATTCATGTATTAAAATGCAGTTATCTTCTTCCATTGATGCGACAGTATATGATGGCTTAGCTCCACGTATTGGATTTAAGAGTCCCTGTAATGCTATTTCCTTAATGGCTGCACCACACGGCTGCATAGTGTAAAGTGTCAAGGGATTCACGGTCAAAACGTGAATCCAGTCTGATTCCAGATTATTAAGGTTCTGAACTGTAGAACATAAAGCAAAGCATTCATTAAACAGTTTTTTTTTTAAATTACAGGCATTCTGCAGTTATTCAAGAGTTCACAAAAAGCTAAATGGAATATAGAGTGCAATAGAATTTTTTAATGTAATAATCAAATACTGCAAATTATATCTAAACTAAACAGACTTAAAACCATACTTTTATAACCAGCTTGGAAATCTAACCCTCCACCACACCTCTCAAAGCAATGAATGACAAGGTCATTCAATAGGGACTATAAGATTTTGTGAATGGAATTTAGGGGATTACTTTTAAAAAAGAAGCAAAGGTTGTGTTTCTCAATTTCTGCAATTATTTGTATACTACATTGGGCAGTTTTTTGAGAATATCAACAGTATTTTACAAATAAATTACTTTTCAAGGAATTCCACTTCCTTTATTTTTTGTGTGTATGTACTTTCTCTGCCATTTAGGTGCCTGAGGTAGAGGAAGTATTGCATTTGACACAAAAGAATTTTTATCAAGATTTCACTGGAAACATGAGAGAGAGGGAGGCAGGGAGAGAGAGGAAGGCAGGGGGAGGGAGGGGGAGAGAGGGAGAGAGACCAAATCTTATACTTTAATTAGGTACATTTACGGGTGCCTGATGAAGCTTTTCAGAAATCCCATCCACCCCAAGCAATTAAATGACTTTACTGTTTTTTTATTAAAATCACCTTATTTGGGATACTGGCATGATGAACATGTATATCTTGAATATTCTGTTTCTGTCAAGTCCTCTTCATTCTTATTAAATTTTATATAGCTAGACAAAAACAATGCGGAAAAAATGTATAACTCCTTAAAACATACAAAATGTTACAGCATTAGCCATTTCCAAAATACTTGTGTGTCATATGTTTATATTTTTCCAAGTTGGTTTGCATTGATACATCAACAACAGCATCAGTGCAGGTATTCGTTGCAATGTTAAAAGTAAAGATCTGAAAAAGGCAACTCTAAAAAACGGTAAAAGAACAACTGAAAATTCAATTATAGTTCAGGACAGAAAAAGAAACATATGCCAATATCACAAGGAATGTTGAAATGCAAACAAAGAAAGCTATTGAAAAAAGCAACACATTTAGTGTTACATCAACACGGGACAAAATCAAGATGCAGACATCAACAAAATGAGCCAAGTTGGATTCAGATTCAAATGGGAAAATCATAACATCAAGAAGTAAGAAGATAGTGTAGTGGTGTACTGTGACTCTATAATTAAACACACCATGTGATAAATATGAATCCTGTGAAAGTATTTAGAGGCATCAATTCTCCAAAATAGAAAAAGGGAAGGAAGATGTAAGTAGTAAAATGTAACAGTGATACATGTAGGCACAAATGACATTGAGACTGCAACTAGAGTAACCATAAAACAGGAATGAACATAAGGCAAGGCTAGGCATGGCTCACCTATTGCTGACTAGCCAGTGAGATAAGTGCAACATTGTGCAGTTGAAACATATACTAGCTAGCTGTGCCAGAACCTACTGCTAATTTCTTTGCAAGAAGCCTAGTACATGTAAGCACAGAGTGACTGTGAAACAACTTGTAATATTTTGCATAAGCAGGCCAGAAATACTATTTTTTATGCGTATTCATTTTTAAAACAGCTGTCAATTAAAGAAGTTTTTGAATGTCAAATTTTGCTCAAAGTTGAGAACTAATGGCACAAACTTGTCACGAGTGTGCTCATTCTGTGACGAACATTGTTGAAGAAGGCAAGCAGATCACTAAATCAGGGGATGTTTCCATAACTAGAACAAACATCCGCTTAGCCAATACGGTGCTAGCCAATGCTCTCTCAGCATTGCCACAGCACAAGTGACAGAGATGGAAGATATATAGCTGTTTAACTTTTCTGCAACAATTTTGCCAAATTATTAAGTAAAACTATAATAACCTGTGGCTTCTTTAACATACATTTTGATAAAGATTCCAGACAAAAATAGACCTTACTGAGACGGTAATTTGTATCACAAATTACTTTAATGTAAATAATGATAGTAATATGAATATGTATTTTTATGTAACATTGATTTCAGAGGTTTAATAATTGTAATTATTATTGGTAAATAATAATATACGGCTCTACTGAAACTGTCAACAATAACGCAATAATGCAGCGAGGGGATGAGTTGTTTATCGTTACCGGGAACCAGGAAGTTACGTAATGTTTCGCGCCTTTTCGGTAAAAGCTTCTAGAATTTTCCCTAAAAGTAATATGTATTAGTGGTTTTCATTGGATAATAAAATAGACGCTAATGTTGGCGCGTTTTATTAGCCAATGGCAGTTCATTTATAATCTTTAGGCGTATCTTGAGGCAAGCCTATAAATAGTGTAGGTTCAAGAGAGCGTTCCCACCAGTTCTACAAAATTCCCCGTACTCTCCACGTCGGTATCGCAGTTCATTTTTTTTGTCAAGTTACGCGCAGCAGAATTACGAAAAATCTTATAAAGTATTATACAGTTAAATATATAAAGTTGAAGTACGTGAGTTAAAAGTGATAAGAAGTTATTACAAACAGTTTCAGTATGGCGATTATCCAGATAAATCTGTGAAAGTGTTCGTGAACGTGTTCTGCAATAAAGATTATAAAACCAATTTCTTCGTCAATATCATTTCTAGACAAAAGATTCCTTTCCGCTTCACACCCTGCAAGAGTTAAATGTCTACCTAAATAGCTAGCCGGAGGACAATATACAAAACTTTAAATTCTTTCGAACCCTAATTGATGCAAATTGCTACGCCAGAGGGAACTATGGACCAAACCAACGTATGACGTCACAAGAATGGCTTCCACCAACACCGAGGTAAACAAACAAGGTAACTAATTCCGCCGCATAATTGGCACCCATAACGTGGGGCTAGATGACTAGGAAAGGAACAAGAATAACCAGGAAGTAGCAGAATTAACTAGGAAAGGATCAACATAACCAGGAATGCAACGGTGAAATGATCTACAAGACGCAGATTCCAGAAACAACAGGAACGACAGACTTCGATCGTAATTCCGAGATTACGATGCAACAAGGAATTCAACTACAAGAAAACATCGAAACGACGTAGATTCATCACAACACAACGCAGAAGCGACATACAAACATAGGAGAATGGGGCAGAACGCTGGACATTAAAGTAACAGCAACATACAGCATCAAAAAGGTAAATAAATGTTAATGAGGAGTGGTAGGATAATAAAAACAATGGCTACCAATAATACAGAAGAAATAATTATGGAGGGAGATAGTGTAACAGTTAACTGTAAGTCAATACCAAAAAAAGGCTCAAACAATGTAGTATTGGAGGGAGGAAATGTTAGTGCAGAAAATAAGAATAGAATAGCAGGAAATATTACTATTGATGCTGGTACGATGATGGAAATTATGGAAATGTTTAGAAATTTTGGTGAAAAACTAGATCAAAATAAGAGAGAAATGAGAGAAGATATGCAAAAGAGTTATAGGGAATTAAGGGAAGATCTTAGTAAGAGTATTACAGATCAATTTAGGGAAGATATGCAGAAGAGTTATAGGGAATTAAGGGAAGATATTGGTAGGAGTAATGATATATTAGAGCAAAAAGTAGATCAAAGCAGTGAAGAAAGTGAAAAGAAAGTTACGAAGCTAGATAGTTGTATGCCAAAAATGAGAGATGAAAATGAGGAAGTAATAGTAAGTGAGATAGGAGAAGTTTCAAAGAAAATATTAGATATGAACAGGGAAATAGGTAGCAAAAAAAGTGAAGTTAATACTAAAAGTGAGGTTAATGTAGAATGCACAGAGTTAGGAAATCAAATGAGTAGTATTTCAAGTGAGTTAAGAGAGATAAAAGAGGTTATGAATGTAGTTGTGAATCAGGCGCAAGTTAATTTCAGAGGGGAGATATCAGAAATACAGAATGAGACAGTAATGCAAAGAAATAAATTGTACCAAGATGTTCAAAATGAAAACTCCAGTCCAGTACAGTTTAGTACAGATTTGTCAGAGTATTCTCAAATTAAAGAGATAGTTGAAGAGTTGAAAATGAAAGTTGTCAAAAGATGTGTTGTTCAAGAAACTGTAGATTGTTTTCAAATATTATCAGGGAACGAGATGTCATATGAACACAAGAGGTTATTCATGAACAAAAATTTGAAGGTTAGGTTACGGCTACGAGTAATGTTTAGCCACACACAATTTGATCCAGGAGGGTAAATAGCAATGAGATGTAAAGTAAATGCTGGATAGGTAAAGACGACTTGCAGAGAAATGTATTGGAACGTAAGAGGGTTAATTATTTATGTGTCATTTGAAAAGAGAAATAAATAATAAAAAAAAAAAAAAGAAAAAAAAGAAATATTTGAAAAAAAAAAATAAATAAATAAATAAATAAAATTTTTAGTAACTGTAACAACATTTGAAAATTAAGAATGCAAAGATTGAAATTTAAGATTATATTCAAGTAAAGATACATAAACACCATTCTAAGAGTATTGTTAAAATAAGTACATAATAACAAAAATGGTAAAAATAATTCAAAACAAATACTTATGTAGCAAACAGAAAAGGTGAAACATTGTCTAGATTTAAGAGATGTAAATATATGTAAAGGGTGAATATTTTGGTAAATATGTATAGTAATTACAAAAAAAATTCTTGAATTGATAAATTTTTGGTAACAATATAAGAAAGTAAACCATTTTTTTGTAACACTAGTTAAATAATTTAGGGTAAAGTATTTGCTATAAAAAAAAAATTGTAATGTAAGATTAATATCTAAATTAATTAAACCAAAGCCAGTAAGTAGTGGCGAGATAAAACATATGTCGTGTGTTAAATGCGTGTGAAGTGTTAAGTGAAAGTGATAACGTGTGTTCCAAGATTTAGGAGACTAAAAACACAATTTTAAAATTTCTAAACAAGTTATAAATATTTATAATTATGTTTCTAGTGGGGCATATGAGACGGTAATTTGTATCACAAATTACTTTAATGTAGATAATGATAGTAATATGAATATGTATTTTTATGTAACATTGATTTCAGAGGTTTAATAATTGTAATTATTATTGGTAAATAATAATATACGGCTCTACTGAAACTGTCAACAATAACGCAATAATGCAGCGAGGGGATGAGTTGTTTATCGTTACCGGGAACCAGGAAGTTACGTAATGTTTCGCGCCTTTTCGGTAAAAGCTTCTAGAATTTTCCCTAAAAGTAATATGTATTAGTGGTTTTCATTGGATAATAAAATAGACGCTAATGTTGGCGCGTTTTATTAGCCAATGGCAGTTCATTTATAATCTTTAGGCGTATCTTGAGGCAAGCCTATAAATAGTGTAGGTTCAAGAGAGCGTTCCCACCAGTTCTACAAAATTCCCCGTACTCTCCACGTCGGTATCGCAGTTCATTTTTTTTGTCAAGTTACGCGCAGCAGAATTACGAAAAATCTTATAAAGTATTATACAGTTAAATATATAAAGTTGAAGTACGTGAGTTAAAAGTGATAAGAAGTTATTACAAACAGTTTCAGTATGGCGATTATCCAGATAAATCTGTGAAAGTGTTCGTGAACGTGTTCTGCAATAAAGATTATAAAACCAATTTCTTCGTCAATATCATTTCTAGACAAAAGATTCCTTTCCGCTTCACACCCTGCAAGAGTTAAATGTCTACCTAAATAGCTAGCCGGAGGACAATATACAAAACTTTAAATTCTTTCGAACCCTAATTGATGCAAATTGCTACGCCAGAGTTAAACGAACCAAACAAGGAGTGACGTCACACAAGATGGCAACGCAGAAGTCAACATAACATTCTCCCATCATATTGGCTTCCACAACGTGGTGCTTTAAACAAACACAATTTGTTGCTCTCGCATAGATATATAGCTGTTTAACTTTTCTGCAACAATTTTGCCAAATTATTAAGTAAAACTATAATAACCTGTGGCTTCTTTAACATACATTTTGATAAAGATTCCAGACAAAAATAGACCTTACAAATTTGAAAACTGCGATAGCAACAAATTGTATATATGTTTTAAAAGCACCACGTTGTGGATGTTTCTCACGTAATGTTGTTTACCTCACGCGTGCAGCCATCTCGTGTGACGTCATTCGTTGGTCTGGCTCGTAGTTCCCTCTGACGTAGCAATTTTTTTTATGAATTAGTTTTAAGGTTATGTATATTGTCTTCCGGCTAGCTATTTAGGTAGACATTTAACTCTTGCAGGTTGTGCAGCGGAAAGGAATCTTTTGTCTATAAATGATACTGATGAAGAAATTGGTTTTATAATCTTTATTGCAGAACACGTTCACGAACACTTTCACAAATTTATCTTGATACTCGCCATACTGAAACTGTTTGTAATAACTTCTCACTTTTAACTCACGTACTTCAACTTTATATATTTAATGTATAATACTTTTATAAGATTTCTCGTACTTCTGCTGCGCGTAACTTTACGAAATAACTGAACGGAGAATTTTGTAGAACTGGTGGGCTGACGTGTAATGTGTTGAGAATCTTGTTGAACACTGGGGGACGATGTGTAATGTTTTGAGAATCTTGCCGAACTGGGGACGATGTGTAATGTGTCGTGAATCTTGCCGAACTGGGGGACGCTCTCTTTGAATCTACACTATTTATAGGCTTGCCTCAAGATACACCTAAAGATTATAAATGAAATGCTATTGGCTAATAAAACGCGCCAACATTAGCGTCTATTTTAACATCCAATGAAAACCACTAATACATATTACTTTTATAGAACATTCTGGAAGCTTTTACCGAAAAGGCGCGAAACATTACGTAACTTCTTGGTTCCCGGTAACGATAAACAACTCAAACCCTTCATTGCATTATTGCGTTATTGTTGACAGTTTCAGTAGAGCCATATATTATTATTTACCAATAATAGTTACAATTATTAAACCTCTGAAATCAATGTTACATAAAAATACATATTCATATGTAAATAATTATTTACATTAAAGTAATTTATGATACAAATTACCGTCTCATATGCCCCACTAGAAACATAATTATAAATATTTATAACCTGTTTGGAAATTTTATAATTTTGTTTTTAGTCTCCTAAATCTTGTAACACACGTTATCACTTTCACTTAACACTTCACACGCATTTAGCACACGACATATGTTTTATCTCGCCACTACTTACTGGCTCTGGTTTAATTAATTTAGATATTAATCTAACATTACAATTTTTTTTTTATAGCAAATACTTTACCCTAAATTATTTAACTAGTGTTACAAAAAAATGGTTTACTTTCTTATATTGTTACCAAAAATTTATCAATTCAAGAATGTTTTTGTAATTACCATACATATTTACCAAAATATTCACCCTTTACATATATTTACATCTCTTAAATCTAGATAATGCTTTACATTTTCTGTTTACTACATAAGTATTTGTTTTGAATTATTTTTACCATTTTTGTTATTTTGAATTTTATTTTAAACAATACTCTTGGAATTGCATTTACGTATCTTTACTTTAATATCATATTAATTTTCAATCTTTGTATTCTTAATTTTTAATTCTTGGAATTGTATTTACGTACTTTTACTTTAATCTCATCTTAAGTTTCAATCTTTGCATTCTTAATCTTCAAATATTTTGTTACAGTTACTAAAAATTTAATTTATTTATTTTCTTCTCAAACAGTTAGTCATGACCACAATTTATTTCTCCATTCATATGATTTACATTTTTATTTAACCCTCTTACGTTCCAATACATTGTTCTGCATTTCGCCTTTAACTATCCAGCATTTATTTATCATCTTTGTCTTTTATTTCACTATGATCTTCATGGTTATATGGTTTAAGCATCTCAATATGAAACTTTCCTATGCTTTTTCGAGTTGTTGGATTACATAACTCATATGTGTTAGTTCCATACACTTCAACAACTTCATATGGTCCATGGTATTTGAGAAACATTCGCCAATAAAGTTTATTTTCTTTATCCGATAATTTCTTGGTTTTAACCAAAACTAAATCTCCTATTTTGATCCTCCATTCCTTTCTCTTCTTTTCTTCATGTTTAATTTTTCTTTTTATGGCTTTTTTCTTCATCCTCTCGAATGCTTTTCGGAACATCTCTTCTTCTGTTGGTGGTATCGAATGCGCATCTGGAATGGCTTCTGGAACTTTTTTACACATTGTATTGATCTTCTTTCCCAACTTAAGTTCACATGGTTTATATCCTGTCACATTGTTTATGGTTTCATTTAGTAGGTTCTGAACAAAGTTCACGTATCCATACCATTGGGTGTGTTTTCGATGACATAACACCCTTAAATAATTTGAAATTTCCTTAATTTCCCTCTCCACTGGGTTGGAGTTCGGTCTGTATCTTGACGAAAAATATTGTTTAATGCCATTTTCTTTCAGTCCATCCATAAATTTTTTTCCTGTGAAATATGAAGCATTATCGCTCAATACAGATTGAATAGGTCCTTCTTCTATCACATATGATTTAAGTAGTCTATTTAAACATGCTAAACCTGTAGGTTTTCTCAAAGGGTAAATTCTTACATATTTGCTGAATATATCATAACAGACAAATATATATTTATTTCCAAATTGACTTGGAGGCATCGGACCATGAATATCAATACTAATTACACATCTCGGCTTATCCCTTATAACCGAATTAGTTTCAAATGCATATGCTGCATTTATTTGCTTTGCCTTCTGACACAGGTTGCAGCACGATATAAATTTCCGAACTTTTTGACGCAATTTGGATATGTATAAATTCTCTAAAATCATAGAAGTTGTTCGGTCCGTCCCGGAGTGTGCTAACCCTTCATGAAAATTTTTAATTAGTTCCTTTTCCATGCTTTTCGGAACCATTATCTTCCAACTGGGCATTTCTTTTCCATGCTTCTTGTATAATGTCCCATCTCGAATTGCTATAATTTCTTTCTTTGCCTCCTCAATCAATGGTGCTTTTTCTTTAAGTTCAAATAATTTTGCATCCTCATTTTGAATTTCCCCGATATTTTTCAATTTTCTAATCATTTCTTTGCTTAAAGGAATTTCAATTGTCAATATTTTGACTTCATTTCTAGGCCTTTCAATATTTTCGGGAATTTGTGGGTTGTAGTTCAATCTTGACAGCAAATCACTGAAGGTATTATTTTTGCCAGGAATGTGGATAATCTCAATATCAAATGCAGATATTGCATGAATGTATCTAGCAAGTTTTCCACTACATAATCTACACCGTTGTATGAAAGTTAAGCTGATGTGGTCTGAATATACTTTCACCTTTTGCTGATAAATATAGGTTTTAAAACGAATTAATGAGAAATATAGTGCTCCAATTTCTAACTGAGTCACTGAAGAATTTCGCTCAATATTTGTAAGTCCTCTAGAAGCTGTACTGATGACGTGAAAGTCATTGTTGAAGTCTCGCTGTCCTAAAATTCCGGCGTATCCTTGCATTGATGCGTCGACATAAATTTCATATTCCAAATCTTCTCTGGGCCTCTCAAGTAATATGGACTTAGCAAAGAGTTCCTTTACTCTCTCAAAACATTTTTGATGATCCTCTGTCCATTTCCACTTATTGTTCTTTCGGAGTAGCTGCCGCAGTGGTTCTATTTCAGCCGAATATCTTGGTACGAACTTACTCTGAAAGTTCAATACCCCTAAGAGACGTCTAATTTGTTTTACGTTCCTGGGTGGCGGAATTTTCATTATTGCTTCTATTCTTTTCTGATCAGGTCTTATACCTCGTTCATCTACTACATAACCCAGAAAATTTATTTCCTTGACACAAAATTTTGATTTTAGTATGTTCACAGTCATACCATGTTGTTGTAGTTTATTTAACACATAATGGACATTATTCATGTGTTCTTCAAATGTTTGACTAATGATTAAGAAGTCGTCAATATACTTTATAAAAAGTCATCTGTAGAATTTCCAAAGATATTGTGAATGGCTCTCAAAAATCCACTTCCTGAGTTTTTTAAACCAAAAGGATTTACACAAAAGCGATACTGAATCCCTGAGTACTGAAATGAAGTGTAATCACGCACTTGCGGATCTAATTCCACTTGCCAATATGATGCAGTGAGGTCGATGGATGTCAAAAATCTTCCTCTTGAAAGTTTTGTAATTAGTTGTTCAATTCCCTCACTTTGAAAATGATCTGGTTTCATATACTTGTTGACATATCTGCCGTCTAAAGTTAATCTCAAACTACCATCTCGTTTAATACTCCAGCAGATTGAATTTATGTATTGAGAATTACTTTGCTCAATAATCCCATTTTCTAACATGCTATTTATTAATTGTCTAGCTTTGTCTCGAAGACTTATAGGTAAATTGTCATACTTGTGCCTATATGGTGGTACGTCTTCTACTTGAAATGTATGCTGATATACATTACATCTGCCTGGGATATTACTAAAAACTGAACTATTGTTCATCAAAACATCATGAAGGATTTGTTTTTGCATTATCGTAAGATTATAAGCTTCTTCACACTTGTGTATTATTTCCTCATTTCTCTTCTCTTTCCTGCTGTTGTTTGTCTCGCTCACATGGTCGTCTTTTGTTTGGATTGTAAATTCCTCTACTTTCTCTGGCATTTCTGCTAGCTGTTGAAAATATGGCGTGGTATTCCCTTCATATTCTGTGACTACCTGCTTTATCTGACTATTTCTATCAGTTTCTGTTATTTGCACAAAAAACTCTTGGTCACAAATATTTTTCTCATCCTTTGTCATCTCGATTACAGAAATTTTTTCTTTTATAAATGGTACACTTATTTCTCTATCTTCCTTTGTTATTTTTAACTCTTCATGTTTAAAATCTATACATGCTTCATATTCATGTAGGAAGTCACATCCTATAATTATGTCACAAATCAGGTGGTTTACAATTAGAAACATAACCTCAAAATTCTCTCCGCCAATAAGTATGCTAAGTAGAGCTTGTGTTTTTATGACCTGTGTAGTTCTTCCGATTGCAACACGACAAACTAAATTACTAGTGGGAAGAGCCATAATTTTGTTACCTTCATTAATCAAATTTATGTAAAATTTCTGTGAGCAAATTGAAGCTGATGAACCAGAATCTATAGTTGCAATGATTTCTTTCTTCGCAATTTCCATTCTAATATGAGGTGATTCAAAATTTTCTCCTTTATCTTTTGTTGCTGTAATCTTATTACAGGGTGTATGTGTAGGCGTATGATTTGTATTAGTAATGGATACTGAATTATTAAAGACGTCCTGAGAACCTACTACACAGGAGTCTGTTAACAGTTTTCCTGGTTATTTCCATGTTCACGTACGGGACTGCCATTCCTAACAGGCGCTAAATCTATCTCAGTGTCGCTACCATTGTTTTGAGTTCCCCTTCCTCGAGTTCGAAATCCTCGATTTCTGACATTTTGTCCCCTTGGCACGTAATTTTCTTGCCGTTCCTCAGATCTTTCTCGGTTATTATTTTCCCTCCAGTGAGTGAAATTTCCCCTCTGTCTAGTGTACCTCCTTCCATAATTTTGCCCTCTTTCAGGCAATCTTTCTGTCCTGACATAATTTATTTGTTCCTGCCGCCCTGGTCTCCTATCTATCCTTGATCTTTCAAATTGTGGAACATATGATTGATATCGTTGTCTGGTATCAATTTCATGATGTCTGTCTTGTCCTCTTATTCGTTGATAACTACCTTGGTAATTTCTTCTATCTCGTACATCTAAAAATCTATGTTCCCACTCCCGAGACATATCTTCTTCCTGTTGTTCCAAAGCTGTTATTAATTCTGTCATCTCATAGATGTTCCGTGGTTTTGCAATTAATAAGTAATTTTGTATCCTTATAGGATAATGCCTTGCGAGCAAACTCACAAAATCTTCCTCACTGATTGGAGGTGACAAGTTTCTAACCTGACTTGCATGTTTTAGTAAGTAATCAGTCATCGATATTCCCTCTCGTGGATTAAATTGACCATGACTAAGCATTGCTCGTATTCTCTGCTGTACCGTAACATTCCAAAATCTGTTCATGAATAATCTTTTAAAGGATTCATATGAAATTTCACCCCCTGATACCATTTGTAACCAATCTAAGGTTTTCTGGTCCAAACATCTTTTGACAACTATCATTTTCAATGCTTCAGGTATTTTTTTAATTTGAAAATACTCTGATAATTCTGCAATGAACTGTACTGGACTGGAGTTTTCATTAAATTTTGGAAGTGGAAAATCACTTAAGATATGATTGTAATTTTGCAAATTCCCTACTCCCATATTTAAATTCTCTAGTGTAACTTGTGCACTCTGAGTTTCAGCATTAGCTATAGATGAAGCTGCCGCATCACTCACATTATTTATCATACCTGAGGAACTACCTCTATCATTATTTTGTACATCTGACACATGCACATCACATATATTTGCCCTTGAATTCAATTCTAACCTACTTACAGTACCCTGCAGATTTTCTATTGTCTGTTCCAATTTCTTATTATTCTCATTTTGAACAGTTTGGTGTTTGTTAATTTCAGAAGTTAGCTTTTGATTCAAATCTTTAACTTCATCAGACAATTTATTTCTCTGTTTTTCTGACTCCTTCTGAACTTCAGATATTTCCCCTCTGAAATTAACTTGCACCTGTATTAAATCTGCATTTGTAGCCTCCATCATCCCTTTTAACTCACTTGAAATGCTACTCATTCGGCTACCTAGCTCTGTACATTTTACATTAACCTCATTTTTTTGGTTAGATATTTCCCTGCTCATGTCTAACATTTTCTTTGAAACCTCGTCTATCTCATTTGCTATCATTTCCTGATTTTCATTTCTCATTCTCATCATACTACTATCTAGCTCCATGAATTTCTTTTCAATTTCTTCCCTGTTTTGTTCTAAGCTTTTACCAATATCTTCTCTTAACTCCCTATGACTTTTGCATATCTTCCCTGTTTTGATCTATTATCTTTTCTAATTTCCCATTATTCTTACAAATTTCTTCCCTTAATTTATCATTATTTTGAGTTAGTTTTTGTTCTAAACTCCTATCAATATCTTCCCTCAATTTCTCATTATTTTGATCTAACTTCTTATCAATATCTTCCCTCAATTCTTTCTTATTCTGATCTAACTTCTTATCTAGTTTTTCACCAAATTTTTCTAAACATTTCCATAATCATAATAGTATCAGGATTAACATTTCCTGCTATTCTACTCTCACTTTCTGCACTAACATTTTCATCATCAAATCCTAAAAAATCTGGGCTACTTTCTGCACTAACATTTTCATCTTCCATAATTATTTCCTCTGAATTATTTGTAGCCATTGTTTTTTTTATCCTTCCACTCCTCAATAACATTGAAAGTTATTTACACAAAAAAAAATTAGGATACTCTAACCTTATTAATGCTGTCCGTTGCTGTTACTTTGATGTCCAGCGTTCTGCCCCATTCTCCTAGGTTTGTATGTCGCTTCTGCGTTGTTTTGTGATGAATCTACGTTGTCTCGATGTTTTTGTAGTTGATTTACCCTGTTGTCTCGGAATCTGTGTCTTGTAGATCGTTCCACTGCTGCATTCCTGGTTATGTTGATCCTTTCCTGGTTACTTCTGCTACTTCCTGGTTATTCTTGTTCCTTTCCTAGTCATCTAGCTCCACGTTGATGCGCCAATTTGCGAGTGAACAAATTGTATATATGTTTTAAAAGCACCACGTTGTGGATGTTTCTCACGTAATGTTGTTTACCTCACGCGTGCAGCCATCTCGTGTGACGTCATTCGTTGGTCTGGCTCGTAGTTCCCTCTGACGTAGCAATTTTTTTTATGAATTAGTTTTAAGGTTATGTATATTGTCTTCCGGCTAGCTATTTAGGTAGACATTTAACTCTTGCAGGTTGTGCAGCGGAAAGGAATCTTTTGTCTATAAATGATACTGATGAAGAAATTGGTTTTATAATCTTTATTGCAGAACACGTTCACGAACACTTTCACAAATTTATCTTGATACTCGCCATACTGAAACTGTTTGTAATAACTTCTCACTTTTAACTCACGTACTTCAACTTTATATATTTAATGTATAATACTTTTATAAGATTTCTCGTACTTCTGCTGCGCGTAACTTTACGAAATAACTGAACGGAGAATTTTGTAGAACTGGTGGGCTGACGTGTAATGTGTTGAGAATCTTGTTGAACACTGGGGGACGATGTGTAATGTTTTGAGAATCTTGCCGAACTGGGGACGATGTGTAATGTGTCGTGAATCTTGCCGAACTGGGGGACGCTCTCTTTGAATCTACACTATTTATAGGCTTGCCTCAAGATACACCTAAAGATTATAAATGAAATGCTATTGGCTAATAAAACGCGCCAACATTAGCGTCTATTTTAACATCCAATGAAAACCACTAATACATATTACTTTTATAGAACATTCTGGAAGCTTTTACCGAAAAGGCGCGAAACATTACGTAACTTCTTGGTTCCCGGTAACGATAAACAACTCAAACCCTTCATTGCATTATTGCGTTATTGTTGACAGTTTCAGTAGAGCCATATATTATTATTTACCAATAATAGTTACAATTATTAAACCTCTGAAATCAATGTTACATAAAAATACATATTCATATGTAAATAATTATTTACATTAAAGTAATTTATGATACAAATTACCGTCTCAAAACGTCTTACACCTTAAAGGCTACTGATGAGATGTGTACTAGAGTAATATTCAGTACTGCCTCCACCACTGATCAAATGTTTGTTAACTCAGATGATTATACAATAGGCATAGGAACTATTAGAATGGACTTAAGTAACCATAATGCCCAAGTAATTACTTTTACAGATAATGATGGAATATTCATAACTACAAAACTAAGAAAGCCCAAAAGGATATTTAGTAATAGTAATACAGTAATATTTATATGAGGTGTGTTCAAAAAAATACCTAACTTTTGCTATAACACCTTTATTGCTCATTGTACATTATTTTAAGCACTGTCCCCCTCAAAGTAGTCCCTCTACTGGCAATACACCGTTCCCAATGTTTTTCCCATTTTTGGAAAGTCTCCTGGAATGTACTTTCTGGGATGGCACACAAGCCTCTTGTCGCATTGTCCTGAATCTCCTTTATGGTTTGGAAATGACATCCTTTCAATGTGGTTTTAAGTTTGGGAAAGAGGAAAAAGTCTGCTGGGGCTAGGTCCAGAGAATAGAGTGGATGGGGTACAACGGGAGTCTGATGTTTTGCCAGGTAGCAACTACTAGATAAGAGCAATGCGTGATCCGGAGCTGGCGCATTGTCATGATATAACATCCCAGTCTGGTTTTTTCCATAAATCAGGCCTCTTCCTGCGTACAGCATACCTCAAATGCACTAAAATTCCCTGGTAGACTTCCTTGTTTAACATCTGACCACTGGTACAAATTCCTGATGGACAATCTCGACATAATCATCATCTGTTGATGTGGAAGGTCGCCCAGGCCTGGGATGCTCACGACCGACATTCTATCGTGTTCAAAATGTTTTGTTAAGCAATTAAAATGTCTCTGTAAAAGTGTTGCAAGTTTGTAACAAAATTTCGCACACCCACATTGTTCTTCAAGCTCTTTCACAATCATTTTGTCACTAATCTGATGAACAGCTTGTGCATGTGCTCACTTCAGCAGCTGCAGCTCGGCAACGAACGGTCATAACGAAACAAGGCAAAAGGCAGTTTGTTGTCTAAACCTGCTATTAGGTGCACTCAGTAGCAGCAGCATGCTCACTCTGCCAGTTGACGCACTATTTCAACAGTTCAGTCTTTTTTTGAACACACCTCGTATGTATGCTTGGAAATGAATCTTGGCATAAAGTCCATAAGCATAGCAACCCAAATGACAAATATGAATGCTATTCTTTCTACTTTTGAATATAATTTTTACATTCCCTTTCCACAAAAAAGTGTATATGCAAATACTCTTCACATAAAAAATATGGATAATGAAAGCTTCTTATGCTAAAAAAAAATATTGTTACATGTAATCTCTAAAACCCAACCACCTCATTTTAAAACAATTTCCAACAACATAAACATATTCTAAGCATAATAATTACAGAAGCTAAAAGAATGGCAAATGATAATATATATGTTTAGCACATCGCAAAAATAAAAGCTACTTAGCATATAGTAAAAAACAACACAGGAAAAATATGTAGCACAATAATATTAAACTTAAAAGCAACTCTGCTATCATAAGTAGCCCAAAATCAATAGCAGAAGCCTTTAGTGATTATTTTATAAGTATTGGAGTGCAATTAGCTAGAAAAACAAAATCAAATAGGCAATTCAAATTTGGCAAGGTCATCAACTTTATTTCATTTTTCAATGTTTCTAAAGCCAACAAATCCAACAGAAGTACTATATGTAATAGCTGAACTAAAAATGAAATATTTATATGTAATTGATAATGTTCCAGATTTCTTAATTAAGAAATATACTCACTAAATAGCATATCCAATAGTTGATATATGTAATACTTCTTTTGAACATGTAGTTTTTTTCAAATTCTTTAAAAGTAGCAAAAGCAAAACCTTTAACAAAGATGACCAGATAGAAATGTTAAACTACATGCCTATTGCACTGCTAACACATTTATGAAAAGTAATTGAACAAATATTTTGCAAAAGATTATTACACTTTATTGAAGACAATGAATTAATATTAGAAGTTTAATATGGTTACTAAAGAATAGATTCACAGAAAATGCTATTTTTCATTTTGAATACAGCAACACTTTGTGACTGAAAGAACAGAGAGTCGTTAACTCCACTGGTATGGTTACGTAAAATGGATGGATCAGGAGAGATGGCCAAACATCCTGCTACAGTAGTCTCTGGCGGGCAGAAGGAAATGGGGTCAGCCTAAAACATCCTGGAGGTCTGAAATATCATGAATGATGGATAAGTGGGAATTGGCAGAAGGAGACTGAAATGATAGGCAACGATGAAGAATGGGAATAAAGGGTAACGCTGAAAAGTGGAGATGCACTCAAAAGTAAAAAAATGCAGCAATACTTCGATAAAAAAGGAAATATGTCAGAATTTTCCTCAACTTATCTAGCCTCTAATGTTTTGGATTATGAACAACTCCATATTAAAATAGAGAATTTAGGTATTAGGGATACTGTATTACAGCAGATAAGCTCATATCTTAAGGAAGAAAACACAGTAAAGATGGATCATAAACACCTATTGGTTAGGGACAGAACAGATTAAATTAGGTGTTCCACAAGGCTCAATATTAGACCCCTTTTTGTTCCTCTTATTTGTACATGACTTGGAGAATAACTGGTCAACAAATGTAAAACAAAATATGAGCTGAAGCTTTCCTGCATTGTGAATATTCTAGATTTTCTTGGGCTTCTATCCAGGTATAGAGTTGGTTAGAAACTGACGTTTCGGGAATGTACATCATTCTCATCTTCAAGGTAGCTGAATGATGCAAAATTAGAAGTCCTCCTTGTTTATATTAATGTCTGTGGAGCTAAGACTGGACCTTTAGAAAACAGGTCATATACACTGAGGTGGTAAGAGGCACGGACATTATAGAAAATCCTTTAGCCAAGTAGCTGTCTGATGTCATGATTTTGTGTTTCTGTACTGGTTTTGATACATTTTTAAGGCTGGTTTCTAGGCTGTGCTGAGCTGTAGTCTGGAATCTCTGTTTAGGTTACCTTTATTGGACAAGATGGCTAAAGCTTCCCTCACCCTCAGTTGCCAGTAACTCATACACTTGGCTAATACAGTTGTTCCGCCAAAGTTGGCCCTGTGGTCTTGTTCAAAACAGTGTTCCATTAGACCCGATTTTTCCAGCTGCATCAGATGTATACTTCTATTGTGTTTAACAATTCCTGGTGGATATTGTTCTTCTGGTTTGGCCTATGTAGGCGGCATAGCATTCACAGGGGATGCGATAAGATACCTGGTGCTCTCAATTTAAGGTTGTCTTTGACCTGTTGATAAGGTTTCTATTTTGGGCAGAGGTAAGTGGATCATCTTAATGTTGTGTTTAGCTAACAATCTGCTAATTTTACTTGATAAATTGCCAGTAAAAGGAATACAAGCTGAAGCTGCTGGTATTTCTGTAGTCAGTTGTGTGCTGGTGGGCTGTTTGCAAGTGGTTCTTTTGATGGAGGCTTTGATGTTGTCTATTGTATAGCCGTTCTGCTGGAAAGTGTAGCTTAGATGTTTTAGCTCTTCTTGTATATGGTTGCTGGCAATGCCACCATAATTCTCACCATGGATCAGTACAATCAGAAGATTCGGAAGCTTCTTAAGGATCTGGCCTATAATAAACTGCAGGAGGACCCCACCAGTACAATAGAAAGATAGACAGCACAACTTATCAGGAAATGCAGCCTTCCCAAAGATGTTCAAAGTTCGGTGAAACTTCAGGCTCCACACCACTTGGCTGAGGTCCCATTGTGCCCTATTATTGACATCAGAGGCAGTACCACCAACCAACTAGGACACTGCCTAGCAAAGCTCTTACAGCCTTTAATTGGGGCTTGCTCCCATCATGTCAAGAACTCCACTGAATTTGTTCATACAATCAGTAACATCACAATCTCACTCTCTGATTTACTCATCAGTTTAGATATGGCTTTACTGTTTACCCATGTTCCACTGCCAGAAACCATCCAACTACTCTCAGAGCAATATCTGCCAGAAATTACAGATCTCTTTAGGCACTCATTGACTTCAACTTATTTTCTGTGTGATGGTACATATTATGAGCAAGTAGATGGAATAGCAATGGGCTCTCCGCTCTCGCCAGCAGTGTCCAACTTCTTTATGGAACATCTAGAATACGAGATTCTTGAGACGGCATCTTTGAAACCTACCCATTTTTTAGGATATGTGGACGACACCTTTGTCATCTGGCTGCATGGGGAGGACACTCTACCAGACTTCCTAACACCTGAACAGTCTCCTGCATAATATGCTGTCATGCCACTAGTGGTGAGTCAATTAGCAGACCATTGGTCAATCCTGATAATGACTTGCTGTCCAAAAGGATCTGACTGTCTGTCCACTACTTTCCATTGCTCCAGAGCAAGTCCTGGGTTAAATAACTTAATGCACCTAAGGAGCACTTCAGGATCCCTAGTTGTAATGTCCTTGGTCCTGAGTGCTACCTTGATAGGCTTTTGTAAGATCTTTGGCTTCCATTACCTTGAGTGTGAATAGTTCCAGTTGAACTCCATCGTGGTTATCTCGGCACTCACATGAATCCTGATTCTGACAATAGTAAATCAGGGCCCCATCTTGAAGCAAAAAAGTTCCAGGCAGAGGTAGTGATTTGCCAGATTGTGCCTCATTTGATCTACTCAGAATCGTTACTTGAACCGACTATGTCATTACTGATTTTTCTGTGGCCTGTATAAGATATCCAGATGGCCATCTTAAAAGAAGCTAGAGCTTCCCTGTAAGGGACTCCAGGTTCAGAGCCCTTTATGTCTCTAGACAGTTTAGTCTTAGGTGATGGTGCTGATGTGTCACATTCACATGACTTTCTCTGATCTACTATAATTGATTTTTACACAGTGTCTACAAAATATTTTTGCAAAAGGTTATTCTTCTATCTACTTCAAATTAACTGAGATAAATGTTTGTATAAATAGTTTCTTACAGATTTCGCTATAGGTACAAAGGGAATAGTGATAGTCAAATTTTTAAAAACTGGTCATCATATACTGTTCTTGAAATTCTATACTCTTTCCATGACATTGTGCAAAACACTTAAATAACAACTTTAAAAAAGAATTACAAAGAATTGAAAAATTCACTGATAATAACAAATATTTCAGGTATTACTGATGCCACAAAAAATTTATTTGAAATTAACTGTGTATTCTAAAGAGATCTACATTTTTTGTGCAGTATAATTTTGCCTATCTCTTATAGTTTACTCATTACACATAATTATACAAAACCCTTCTGAATGAAGAGGGCATCACAGGTTATTCCCAGAACATTCAAGGATGCATTTTATTTGTCATGTGACTATCTTAAATACATAGTATTTTAATCAAAATCATTACAGCCATTTTTGAGAAAGTCATAATTTTTCCATGTAAAGGGTTGCTTGGGGCAGAGGGATTTTCTTGAAAATCTTTTGAGTCGCATCTTTGGAAGATACTGAGCTTGAATGCCAAGTATGGTATATATCTGACTTTTGTTTTGAGTTATGCATGCATGCACGCGTGTGCGCACACACACATACACACAACTTTATCTAAAAATGCTTTCTTGTTTTGGATTATGGCGTTCTCAAAACATGCATTTCTGGTGGAATCTTGGTATCAAATTTTAATTTTTGAGTAGAATCAATACTTCCCCTACCTACTAAGTACATGGTATAGAGAGAGCAAAAATGAAAGTAAAGCAAAACAGAAACAGAATCAAGTGAAGGTAAAGCATAGTTCTTCCAAATGTTATAACAAACAAGAGAATTTTCATTTTAAGTGCTTACCTTTGCTAACTCCAAGTCCAGCAACAATGCTGGTTTCTTTTATAGGCACAGACCAATATGACTGGAGTTCTGTGAAGCTAGCAGCTCTAGCTTCAATTTTGTCAAGAGGATGTTGAGCCTGGCGCAAACGTTGCGGCTTCTTCAGTTTCAGAAATCTTTCTTCAATATGTAGGTGGGTAGGTTGTGAGGAATGTACTGTCCATCCTCCAGCTAGCTGCTTGCCAGGCAGGGGAAATCTAAATTTAATGGAGTGGAAAGATGTGTACATACAAAAACAGGTTTTTAACAAACTTTGAACTTTGGAAGTGTTAGGAGTGCTCCCAGTTAAGATGTTATTATGATCTCCCTAAAATTCCTTTTTTCAACAGCTACATTACAGAAAATATAACCTGCTCAAAGTTTCAGTCAGTTCAAACCTTAAGGATGTGTTCTAAGGATTTTTTATGTTTAGCATGAAATTGCATTTAAAAACCCAAATGCTCACTCCCCCCTTTTCTTTTTTAATATTCTTTTAAATCATATGAATCAGGCGAATTTATTAACATTTATATGTAAAAAGGCAGCATGCCAGTCTGCATGTTCATCATGTAAGTACTAGTTGGCCATGGTATGAGTGCATGTGGTGGGAAGAGGAATTAAACAGTTGCAAAACAATTAGATGGGACATCAGAAGGACAGTCAGGTAAAGAAAACATCCGCAGTTCTGAGTTGCATTTACTAGTAAGACTGAGGCCCACTAATGTACTGTTTTCATTGTGCGACTGCACACTTCCCTTGCCCCTCACTCCCCTCTGACCTAGCTTTGATTGTCAAAAAACACAGTGATGCCCTCCTCCATGCGCATTCATATCATGGCTAACTAGTACACCCAAAAACCAATGGCTTGATTATTATTACTATTTTTCTTTTTATGCATTATTTCCTAGCAATATATAAATATTGTTTTTCTTTCTTTTGAGTGGGTGGGGTTCGGTTAACCTAAACACAATAGAAGTATTTGTCTTAGCGTGCTCATAATGAACAGAAGTCAGAATGACAGAATGATCTATAAAATGGGCTGCTATGTAGAACTATGATAAAGCAAGGTTTTGGATGGGAAAAATACACTCAAGTGCAGTTAGATGCAAGTTAAATAGGTGAACATTGAATTCAATGAACCATAAAACCACATCATGCCACCACAAAGTGTTTATGATAACTTCTATTATATAAGAAATATATGAAGTTTCAGTCGTCAGCTGTGAAGGTATGGAAATAAATGATGTCTTCTATTGAAGCTGCTAATAATTAGGTATCTATTGGCACCCCATTGAGTTTCCAGCTCAGATCTTAATCTGTAGTAGTTTTATCCAAAATACTTTTAAGCAAATTGTATATTGTTATTTCTAAAGTTTAGTTATTTAAAAAAATTCTTTAAGCCAGTTATTTATGCACACACATTAACAATACATTTTGTTATTTTACATAACATGTTTTATTCATTTTGAAATACAGCTAGTCTTACTCCTTAGCTAAATTAACATTGGACGGATTTGCTCCAACAGGTATTCCGTGTTTGTTCAATGTTTGAAACACCACTTCTTGCACTTCTTTACTGTAGCTGTCAAAATCAAATACATTTCGCACCACACTCGCTAGGCTTTCATTGGGGAACTCCTGAAAGAAAATTAAATAATGCATTAGCACTACCAATATCCCACATGTTGTGCTGCAAAGCATTACAAAAACAACATCACAATTATCTTAAAATTAGTGGAATATTTAGTTGTATGATGTCTTTTGTTTTAAGTAGAGCTTATAATAACATTTCTATGAGTTTAAAATTCCTTTAAGCCATATTACTGTAGAATGCATGAATTAGTGAGATGAATATATAACGAAGAGAATATGCATATTAGACACATAAATTTGATACGTAAAGAACCATATTCAACTACAGCAAGATCTCATCAATACACATGTCAGTAATGCTCTTCCTTTCATTATCCTCTGTATATGTATCTGGCCATTCCATATGTACATTTTGGCATTATTTTATCCTCTTATAATGCTTTACAGTTTTAGTTGTGGCACTTTCTTTTCTGGATCAGAAAGCAGTAAATATTTGCAATAAATTGTGAAAATTTTAATTTATTAAACACAAGATAAAGAAATTGCTCTGATTAACAGAAGACAAACCTAAACACCCATATTTCCAGGAATCTGTAAACTTATTGTTCCATCCATCCTCAAGCTATTCACATGGCCACTCAGATCCTGTTAAATGGGAATGTATACTAAATATAACAACAATGTTGCTTTATATGAAAGTAATTTAATACCCAAAAGTCTCCTTGTCAAGTTTCTAATACTCTCTTCATAAATGTTAGTATTTCTTTGAATTCTCTGTCACATACAATAAGGTGTGGTAGTGCAAAAAGAAAAACTGAAAACTATTTTTATAAATGAAATGAATTAGTACAGCCAAATGAGATCATATTTGTATCTTTTACTGTAGCTATTGAAAAATAAATAATAAAACAATATGAAAATTATTTTCATCTTATAAATATATGGTGTTATGACATAAGCTAATGTTTTTCTTACTTTGCAGGAGAGCAGTTTTAAGCTTCATTCTTTCAGGAAAATAAATGTTTTAGAAATTCATTTACTTTTATAGGTAATTGTTGTTAGTTAGTTGTTTCTAATATTATCAAACTTCAAATGTATTATACTAACACCTAAACATATAACTAATTAGGTCATATTTTGTAATTTTATACCAATTAGGTATTGCCATGTCATTCCACTTTTGATAATAATCATAGAGCACTAAAACGTGTTGTATAGTTTTCATGTTCCATATTCTTTATTGCTTTATCACTGTTGAAATCAAATGCAGATGAATGATGATAAGTGAATAAGGTATTACAGAATTGATAGCACTCCTCTTGAATCAGCTGGGGCAGACTTGGAAGATTTTTCTTTTTCAGATAATTTACAGGCAATGCAGATAAAGCATTTTGTTCTTCATTTTGCTAATCCTATCTCTCTCACCATGAGTAAGTAAATAGTCTTGAAAGAATAATTATTTAAGGTAGAGATCAAAGCCATGAAAGATGTAGCCATAGTTGACATGCATCTTGCCAAACTACCTATATCTTATTCACTTCGTTTGCTCCTGCTTAATTTTTTTCTCTTAATACAGACATACTGCAAATTAATTTGAAAGTCTGAAAAAGGGCAGAAATCCTATAGTGTCATCTCAGTAACTTTCAAATGTTGCTTTTCCCACAAAATACAAATTGCTACTAGTCTCTTGTACAATTGTTGGTACATTCGTCTCCTTTCTTAAGAAATATTCAGTTTTCCACTGGAGATATTAAATACTCCATGAACACAGCGTTAGGATGTTAATTGATATTTTCTCCATTATGGTTTACTATAACTTCAGCTCCTGACTTGCCTTTGACTTTGTTTATGTTGCAAATGCCAACAGTAGTACAACTACCCTTTCTGTACTCAGTGACATTAAAATCTCTTATTGTACAGTAGTACCAAATTGTGTTTAAATAATAATAATAATAATAATAATAATAATAATAATAATAATAATAATAATAAGAAGAAGAAGAAGAAGAAGAAGAAGAAGAAGAAGAAGAAGAAGAAGAAGAAGAAGAAGAAAGAAGAAGTAGAAGAAGAATAACAACAGGAACAATTATTATTATTATTATTATTATTATTATTATTATTATTATTATTATTATTATTATTATTATTATTATTGTTGTTGTTGTTGTTGTTGTTGTTGTTGTATAGTTAGATAAGCCTCTAATTGCCTACTAGTGTTTAAGTGCATAACTATCATTATGAAATGGTGAAATGTGACACAAATGCAACTTGTTGGATTTTTATTTCCTACAGAAAAATACTTAGCATAGCTTGACAGGTTCAAATATCAGGTTCCTGCAGAAAACAAAATAGTAACTACAGCAGCAAAACATGATATCTGTGCAGATCAGCTTCTGACGTAACACTTTTCTATAGAAAATGAATTATCACCTATTGCCACTCTTCATAATTCTGCAATGAATAAGAAATAGAGATACCATGTTTTGTCACAACAGGATAAAATTCATTTCCAACACACCAACATAATAAAAAAATATTTAGCCAAAAAAAGACACAACAGTTTATACTATACCACCACAGATTAATGATTTCCTAGGAATGAGAGCCATTCCAAAAGTTTTTAATATCAGTGGTTAAACTGTGAAACCTGGAAACTATGCAATTCCTTTCATTTGAAAGAGGGATACTTTAAAGCTAAGCACATACTTAATTATTGAGAACTGAGGTAGGCTAGTGGTGTAAGAGAAGGAGAGAAAAGAATAGAGCAATTATTTCACTAAATTGTAGTCTGACAGAGAGAATTTTACTCCTTAAATAAGTACAGTAAACCCTCGTTAATCCGGACCAATTGGGGCTCAATGTTGTCTGGATTATCAAGTGTCTGGATTAAGTGAAATAAACACCACAGAGAAAAATTGTGAATGAAATTAGAGTACTGTATAATTTTATTAGAACGTAAGATACAATAGGCCCACCTGATTTTAATTACACATTTTTTTATTTGTTTGGTTTGAAGAAACTATCAATTTTCTTTTGTGGTCTATCACACATCTCTTTTACAATGAGATCACGAAGACTCCTCATATGATGGTAGTATGTGGAAATCTGTTTATTGTCAGTTTTCTCGACAAAGTCTATTACACAATTCAAATGCTGTTTAACCTCACTTAATTTCATTTTCGACTTTCTGAAATCCACATCCTCAGCCTCAGATTCGCTACTTGCATTGCTTACACTTTCCACAATTTCTTCATCAGTCATGATGTGATATCCTGGATCATCTTCATCTCCATCAAGCCAGTCTTCTATCTCATCTACTGCGACAGCTTTCTCACCATTGTTTGGTGAAAGTCATTTTAATTCAATTGCATTGGTGTCTTATTCAACACTGTCATCATACAAAAGTTTCTTCCATGCATTAGTCAATGTAGAGTTCGAAATGCTGTTTACTGCAATTGCAAAATTGAAAATCATGGATCTGAAATCATACAATTTTATATTCTGGAGTGCTTTTTCCACCCGTTTATCTTCACCGTCCAGAGGCTCCTCAACTTCGAAAACTTCAGACAGGAATTTCATTCTGTACAACCGCTTTGCAGTGTAGATAATGCCTTGGTCCATCGGCTGTATCAGGGAAGTTGTTAGGTGGCAAGAACACACATTTGATCTTACCATCAGCACTACACAGTTTCTTTGCATCTGTATGCGCAGGTGCATTATCTAATAGGATTATGGCTTTCACATCATTTTGGTTTTTATTTTCTTGGTGCCTTCTTATTGCAGGTACAGCATGGTTATGAAACCAATCATGGGTGATGTCTGCCGTAAGCCACGCATTTTTTTAATTTTAGCAATGCACAGGCAATGTGGACATTACATTCTTAATAGCCCTTGGTTGTTTACTTTTACCTACGACAACTGGCTTTAAAATATGGCTTCCATCTGCATTAGCACATAATAATGCAGAAACATGTTCTTTACAAATTTTTTGTCCAGGCATATTTTTTAAGGATTTGGAGGCTTGCGTGTTCTCGGGCAAGGCACGCCAAAATAGATCTGTATCATCGGCATTATACACTTGAGACAAATCTAACTACTCTTGAATGATAGATTTTAGTTTTTTCTAAATGGGTCAACAGCTGACATATCAGCACTGACATATCAGCTCTCTCCACACATTTTTACTTTCTCTACTACGTATAGTAAGTAGGGGAAGTATTGCATTCCACCCAAAAATTCGATACCGAGATTTCACCGGAAATACATGTTTTGAGACCCCTGAATCCAAAAAAAGCATTTTTGGAAACGCGTGCGTGCGTGCATGCGTGCGTGCATGCGTGCGTGCGTGTGTGAGTGTGTGTGTCTGTGTCTGTGTGTGTCTGTGAACAGCATAACTCAGAAACGAACAGTCGGATAAACACCAAACTTGGTATTTAGGTTCAGTATCTTCCAGAGATGCGACACGAAGGTTTTCAAGAAAATCCCCCAACCCAGACTACCCTTTACATGGAACATTTTTCGAAAATTTTAGTTTTCTCAAAAATGGCTCTAACGATTTTGATTAAAATATCATATGTTTAAGATATTTTCATGACAAATGAAATGTATATCTCGAATTTTCTGGGAATGTCTCCAAAAGTATTCTTCATTGTGAACGGCTTTTGCATAACTGGTAAACCATAAGAGATAGACAAAATTTTACTACACAAAAAATGTAGATCGCATTAAAATACACAATTTATGTCATATACGTTTGTTTTGTTGAGTGAACCGTTTGAGATATTGCTTGTCATTCCCTTAAATTTTCCAATACTTATACTTTTTCTCAAATTAGTTATTCATTTTTTTATGTCCTGGACATGCAAAGAGAATGGAATGCGCCACATAGCAACCAGCGTTAAAATATTTGACTATCGCTTAAAACCTACCATATTCCCCTTGCATCTACAAGAAAATTAGCAATAAGATTGACATCTCGATTAACATGAAGCATATGGAGAATAGGTGTTTGTAAAAATAGATTGTACAAGAGTAGAGAAAGTCATGTGAGTGTAACACAGCAGATTTTTTTGTTCACTATGTTATGACGCTTGTGGAATCTGTATAACCAGCCCAAAGTAGCTTAAAATCCATTGATACCAAATTGTTTCACAACAATTCAGCAGCAGCTTGAATTTCAACACCTCTCACTGCAATTCTGCTTGCATGAAATTGTTCGTACCACTTGTATGTCGCATCTTCTAACTTTTCTTCAGCCAGCTGCTACATTCATTTGACCTGACAATTTTCCTCATTTACATCACATTTAATCAAAAATGAGAAGAGTTCACTCTTTTTATTTGTTATGTCCAAAACTGTTTGTTTTACAATTCCATATTCTGCACCATTGCAACAGTGGCACCATTTTCAAGCCTTTCGATAATTTTCAGTTTCTCATGTATTATAACTGATTTATGCTTACATTTTCCTGATGATATTGTAGGTTTATTAAATGACATTATGCATTCAATTTGTTTTTACTTTCTCTATTACGTATAGTAAGTAGGGGAAGTATTGTATTCCACCCAAAAATTCTATACCGAGATTTCACCAGAAATACATGTTTTGAGACCCCCTGAATCCAAAAAAAGCATTTTTGGAAACATGTCCGTGTGTGTGTCTGTCTGTGAACAGCATAACTCAGAAACGAACAGTCGGATAAACACCAAACTTGGTATTTAGGTTCAGTACCTTCCAAGGATGCGACACAAGTTTTCAAGAAAATCCCCCCACCCCAGATTACCCTTTACATGGAAGATTTTTCGAAAATTTTAATTTTCTCAAAAATGGCTCTAACGATTTTGATTAAAATATCATATGTTTAAGATATTTTTATGACAAATAAAATGTATATCTTGAATTTCCTGGGAATGTCTCCAAAAGTATTCTTCATTGTGAACGACTTTTGCATAACTGGTAAACCATAAGAGATAGACAAAAATTTACTACACAAAAAATGTAGATCGTGTTAAAATACACAATTTATGTCATATACATTTTTTTTGTTGAGTGAACCATTTTCGAGATATTACTTGTTATTCCCTTAAATTTTTCAATACTTATTTTCTCAAATGGGAATACCTTATTCATTTTTTACTTTCTCTACTACGTATAGTAAGTAGGGGAAGTATTGCATTCCATCCAAAAATTCGATACCGAGATTTCACCGGAAATACATGTTTTGAGAATCACTGAATCCAAAAAAAGCATTTTTGGAAACATGTCCGTGTGTGTGTCTGTCTGTGTGTCTGTGTGTCTGTGTGTCTGTGAACAGCATAACTCAAAAACGAACAGTCGGATAAACACCAAACTTGGTATTTAGGTTCAGTATCTTCCAGAGATGCGACACAAAGGTTTTCAAGAAAATCCCCCCACCCCAGACTACCCTTTACATGGAACATTTTTCGAAAATTTTAATTTTCTCAAAAACGGCTCTAACGATTTTGATTAAAATATCATATGTTTAAGATATTGTCATGACAAATAAAATGTATATCTCGAATTTTCTGGGAATGTCTCCAAAAATATTCTTCATTGTGAACGACTTTTGCATAACTGGTAAACCATAAGAGATAGACAAAATTTTACTACACAAAAAATGTAGATCGCGTTAAAATACACAACTTATGTCATATACGTTTCTTTTGTTGAGTGAACCGTTTTCGAGATATTGCTTGTTATTTCCTTAAATTTTCCAATACTTATACTTTTTCTCAAATTCGTTATTCATTTTTTTATGTCCTGAACATGCAAAGAGAATGGAATTCGTCACATAGCAACCAGCGTTAAAATATTTGACTATCGCTTAAAAGCTACCATATTCCCCTTGCATCTACAAGAAAATTACCAATAAGATTGACATCTCGATATCTCGATTAACATGAAGCATATGGAGAATAGGCGTTTGTAAAATTAGATTGTACAAGAGTAGAGAAAGTTATGTGAGTGTAACACATCAGATTTTTTGTCTTGGATATGCAAAGAGTATTAATCTGTGGGAAAGGGAATGGTGTGCACCTAGCAACCAGCTATTAAGAGATATGTATGTGCTTAAAGGCTACTGTATTTCCAAATTGCCCTTGTAAATATATATTCCCCTTACATCTACAAGAAAATTAGCAATAAGATAGACTCTGCAAATGTTTATCTCGATTAACATGAAGTAGATGGAGAATAAGCATGTGTATAAATAATTTGTACAAGAGTAGAGAAAGTCATGTGAGTGTAACACATCAGATTTTTTTAGCTTAATGAATGAGAAAGGCAAGTGTTAAACTAACCCTTCTGACAAGAGTTGCAAGCCTTATTGCAGGTACAGCAACGGTGTTAGAAGGAGGGCAGCCTAATGTACCATTGTCACTAATGTATTCCTGGTATTCTCAAGAAATGTCTATTGTACAGTCTGTGCAAAAATAAAATGGACAATTTCCTTAAGTTTGTCTTAGTGCAGTACTATAATTTAAGTTAGCAATTTGCAGATTTTTTTTAAAGGATGCTTGTCTGGATTAAGCAAAATCCGGTTTAAAGGGGTCCGGATTAATGAGGTTTTACTGTACTAAGTTTGGGGCTGCATGCTCCTTGCATGACCACAAGGATAACAAAGAATGTCTTGGAAATGATTAATACCATAAAAATAATTTTATTTGACAAATTGTATGCTTTAACAAGCAATACATTTTTTATGTAGTAAGATTTTGTCTATCTTTTATGGTTTACCAATTATACAAAAGTAATTCAGAATGAAGGAGATCTCACAGGCTGTTCAAAGAAAATTTAAGATATACATTTTATTAATCATGCAAATATCTTAAACATAAGGTGTTTAATCAACATTGCTACAGCCATTTTCAGTAAAATAAAAAGGATATCAAATATAACCTTTTCCATGTAAAGGGTAGTTTGGGTGGGGTCATTTTCTTGTAAATCTTCATATTGTATCCTATGAAGATGCTGAACTTAAATACCATGTTCGATATTTAACCAACTTTTCATTTTTGAGTTATGCTGTTCACAAAAAAGACACACACAGCCCTTTTTTTTAAAACAAAAGCTATTTTTGGATTCAGGGAGTCTCAAAACATGCATTTCTGGTGAAATCTTGGTATTAAATTTTTAGAAGGAATGCAATACTTCCTCTACTTATATGGGTAAGCAGTAGGAAAATTAAAAAAAAAAAAAACCCAATCAGTTTCTTTGTTCAATAGTTCAATACTGAAAATTTTAGGGAAATTCATTGAGATTTGCATCATGTGGAGCAATTTGAATATTGCAAGGTGTTGAAAAAAAGTACTGGAGAAACACACACTTGAAAATTGAGAGTATCAAGCTAAATACATGCGCACCAATTTAAATTTAGAAATTACTACATAATTATCATAGCTACTGGAATGCTGACTTTTGACCACTTTTGAACAAAAATTCACTGACACGATACCTTAAGTGGCTTTTGGATTTACCAGTAACCTGCAGGCAAAAAGTATATGTTACATTCTTATGTCATCTATGTCCAAACTCCTATATTTCAAATAAGTGGATTTTCTTAACTCATACTCTGTTCCATAAGCCATGCTTCCTTGGAAATCATTCCCACTTCATAAATGTGGAATTTAAGTTATAGTTTAAGGGTAGCCAACCCCAGTCATGACAATGATAATGAGAACAAGGTTACAGTAGAATCTGACTTTTCAAGCTTTTTACCAGTTCATAAGTACTTTAATGGCATATGTGCAGCCTGTTTATTCAAATCCCAGCATATATCGAATGATGAGGAGTAAGCAACTGTACATAAAAGGGCATAAAAGTTTTTATTTTCCTAATAAATGGTAAACTAATAAAACAAGGAGTTAAAAAGATATTCAATTTAATATATTTTCTCCAAAAACAGCAAAAGCTATCATATATGATATCAGTTATCATACCAATATTATTATTTTGGATTACAAACCTGTAAATGTTTTACAATGTTGACAACTTCCCTAGTTGAATAAGGGTACTGCACTAGACCTTGGTCAGCCATATTTCTTAGTTCACCAAAAGCTTTTACCAATCGCTGTATTATTTTTCCTGAGACATTTGGCCCATACTGTTCTAACAGAGATAATTCTGATTCTGGGCTGGGATTGTCTATAGCATGGCAGCTGAATAAGTCACCTGTAAAATTATGTCATAAGAAAGTACATATAAATAGTTTTGAAAAAAGATCAGATTAAATTTACAAATTTAATATAAACTAGATATTATTTGTAATAATGAGAATGTTTACAATTAATGTATCAAAATCTTAATTCCAAATATGTTACGGATACTACTGATAACACGATAACATGAGGTTATAAATGACACACGACTTTGTATTTAAACTTGTTCTCACAAACATAGCTATAACATAAGGTATCTGAAAAATAATATTTAATTTTTATTTTATATCTAACATTCAGATAACAAACTATAAATTATATGAAGAAATTCTGGGGTAATTCATACAGACTTAAACTTTTTCATGCACTGTTTTATACTACATGAGAAAATTATCTGAAATATAAAATTATAATGATATTTTTTAATAATTTGTTTCCTTACATGCCAAAGTAGTAGAAAAGTTTGGTCAAATGATGGACCTCACTAGCAAAAGGTGATATTTTACCCTCAGAAAAAATAAAAAACTTTTTTAAAATAATTGTTTTGCCACATATCCATTCATTTGCTTTTTGTTTAAGTATGGGTTGTCTACTACCTCATGGGCATATTAGTGGTATTTATCTAATTGAATTTTCAAACAAATTTATTGTGTAGTTAAGTTGTTAGACAGAATCTTTTACTGGTGTGGCCTCTTAAAATCTAGAAAGCATATATCTAGAGGATGAGCAGTTCAACAAACTATTTTTACCTAAAGCACCAAAGAAATCGTTTCCAAGGAATGGAAAGCCTGGTCGATTTGCCAGAATAATCATTTTGAAATCTGGATGTACAGGAATGATAGAAGATGAAGAGTGTGCTCTTGGATCCATATGAGGTACTAAACGACGTCCATCTGAAAGGATCATTTCACCTGATTCAACAAGAGTCTGAAAAGCAGAAATAAATTATTACTTTTTAATTAATGGAATGAGAATGGTCCATTCAAAACTTATAAAATGAAGGATTCCATCTCCTAATGATATTTTTAATCAAATTTATTGCCATTTATGTAAAATACATGTCGGATTAACTAATTATTTTTTGCTCTTTATCATTATACTTGGGTAGAGCACAATAATATAATCAAAACTGTATTTTCATTAGCAAGCAAGTGAATATTAAAACACTTTTTAAGGAATTGTAAGATGAAATCTAAATGACACAAATATCCAATTAAACATATCAAGTGCTACTATAAAGCTTAGTAAATTAATAGGAATCCTACTTTATGGTGGATAAAAATCTGATATAAAAGTGGGATTAGTTTCAGTACTATTTTGCATAAAAGCTTATAAATTTGCTATTGTATCTCACAAAAATTAAACAAGAGTTTGCAGGCCTATGGTGGATTATATTGATATCTCCAGCAAAGCACATTTGTGATATAAATATAGCAAAAGCACACAGATTAAAACTGAATATATTATATTCATACCCTATATAAGAAAGAGAAAACAAGCCAAGCCTATGCTTTCCCGAAATATTATGAATTTTTAATGGAAAGCCAGACTATGATCCAGGTACAAGTCTATTAGAATTGCTGTGAAGCCACAAGTCACAGTACTGTAATTGTGCTTCAGTCTAGTGAATTTTCATCTCTGGCTTTTCTGTCTTTCATAGCACTCATGTAGCTTACTTGCCCCTTTCTGAACAATTGCAAGGAGTTTGAACTAAGGATGATGCTGCCTTGCTTATGAAGCACTGTAACAACGGTTAACCTGCATAAAAAATCTAGCAATTCTAGCTTGGCTAATCATAGTGCATTGTACAAGAACTCTATAAGTAATGTTTCCCTTTGATACAGCTGCTCAGTTTCCAAATGCTTCTGAATCCAATCAGTACTGAAGTCTTGAATGTTTAGCCAGTGTTTGAGCATTGTTCTTGTAGCTATGTAATTGTTCTTCCAGCAAAGGCAACTGGGTGCCAAAACAAGGGTCAAACGATGTGGTGGCCCTCTCCCTATAGTATCAACATCAAATACAACTTCATTTGACATGCTCACCAACTGAAAGCTAGAACTTAACCAAAACAAGAAAGGGCTTTGCTGTTGCTACCACCATTACACAATGCAGAACAGAATGTTGAAGTTCACGATAAGTTTATGAAACTGATTATAACTTATATTTTTCATATTGTATTTTATTTGCAGCATTGCATTAACTGATTTTACTGTTAACCTATTCTTTTCTACTGTCCAATGAGCACTCAAGAGGGAATAAACTCTACATCGGTGTTATGACCAGGAATGGAGAAATAATATCCTACAATTTTTAGGAACTCTGAATACTGCTCACTAGAAATGCAATTATGAATAAAGGCAACCCATTTCTTATAAGACAACAAATTCTCAACTATCATCCTTGACCTCCCCCCCCTAAAATTAAATTTGTTGAAGTTCAAATTTAGTAAAAATCACAGACTTTGTCTTTTTAGCCTGGACATTTTCATTTACCATAAAATCATGGACAATCCATGAAATCCATGGCATGTGGCAACCCTAGTTACGAATGACAGCATTACCCATATCACATTAACATAGATATCCCGCAGCAACTGGTGCAATTCAAACGTTTTGCAATTCTACTGTTCTCTTAGCTAATACAGATGTAGTAGTATCTGTTCTTCATAAAGACAAAACTTCTATTGTGAATCTCTACAAGAAAAATTAAAGCCACTTTAAATTAATCAATTTTCATAAATAACATTTTTATTTAAACAATGACAGCTGTAGTTTTAAGTAAATGCTTTAAATTTTTACAATGTTTGCATTAAAAGGAGATAAAAAGTAAAGAACAAAGCCTTTTTAATCTAAAGCAGTTTTTGATATGTGGTGCTTCTCTTACAGTTGTACTAATTACAATGACACAAATAGTAGAACATAAAATATTAATAATTAGAAAACACAGTACTACCTTTAGTATACATGTAACATGAGTAGGAGCTTTATCTGCTTCATCCACAATGAGCACATTTCCATATTTCACTGCCTGAACAAGAGGAGAGTCTTCATATACCACAACTCCATCTCTTACAGTTGGCTGTAAAGTCAAGGTTTGCACTGTTGTATCTCTGGAGGAAGAAGTAAATTGCAAAATTCATTATCTGCATTTTTGTAAGATACTGAGAGGCAAGAGATTTTTGTTTGACTTTAGACAGTTCATTGAGAATTTATTGACAAATAAAAATAGCCTGAAAAAGGGAAAAGTGTAAAGAACATTGCTCTAAATTGAGTCATGAAGTATTTGACACTGGGAGGGGGCAGAAAATGCATCAAGAAAATATGGGACTGATGGATTCCAGCAAAGGCAACTGGGTGCCAAAACAAGGGTCAAACGATGTGGTGGCCCTCTCCCTATAGTATCTGTCTTGTGTTACTGTCTTGTGTAAATTGTATAATAATTATGCTTTCTCAGTACACGATACTGTGAGCAAATTAAACTATGGATATAATGGACAAGGCAAGAAAAACAGGACATAGAAAGTTGATTCAAAACAAAATTTAGTACAGTGGTGGTATAATTAAAACTTTTTATTGGCTTAATAATTAGAAATGAGACCTCTCCAATACTATAGTCAGAATTACCTAACATTAAATTAATGTTAATTTAATAAAATATAATCCTTCCAGTCTTGATGTACAGCCCATTTTACTCTAAAAGCTGCTGCTTTGGCTTAATATTGCTGAACCAATAACTTATTACAGAACTTAGCTTAATTTATCTACAGGTCCCTTTGCTTAAGTATTTGCAAAGAACTTGAAAGTCCTTACACTACCCTGTCTATATATATTTGAATGTGTTAAACATATATTAAGAACTCGCAAATAAATAAATGGATATTTATGAACATAACACCAGAACAAAACAGAACCATTTTAGAAACAGGTTAAGAAGCTCATTAGTTACTAAATGCATTGAAAGCAATTCAAAAGATTTACACAATCATTTAACTATTGATTAAGTTGATGAAGAACATGAAGAAAACTAAAACCATTAAGATTTACCTTGTAAACAAAGCTTTCTAACTGAATTGAGGAATATAAAAGAGCAAAAGTAAATAGTAATTAGCTCGACTTATACTATGATTTTCTACTAGAACTGTATATGTATCCGTGTATGTATAGAGTTGTATATCTCCTTAGTATTGTACTAATAATGTGTATACACCTTTATTGATGCCTTGTAAAAATATAGCAAATGGTGAATAAATCTCAATATCTCCATCTTACACGTTTCTATGTGAGCTTCCATATTGTTGCTTATCAGGTTATTTTGGAAATTATATCATTTAATTAGTACCAAGAGGACTCTAAAAGTGATATAAAACACTTTCCTATAATGCTGTCTCATGTTATAACATTACACCTTATTCTTTCGCATAATAACACCCCAAAGTTGTATTCATAGATTCCATATTATTCCTGGTCAAACTTCACAGTAACAAATCTACTCTAAAGGCAGTCTAAAGTTATACTAATAAACAATGAATATAACCAAGACCAAGTTAGATCACGGAACCTCTTTGGAACATTGCACAATGCAAAGACAGCTTTTTTTTTCTAAATCTTCAAAAATTGAGCAAAGACAGCTATTACATTTATGGAGTGCTTCTCTCTATTATTTATTTTAGCAGTACAAACAATGCTGGAAACATATTAGGGCATGGTGGAAGACTAATGTTCCGTGACTGGGCATAGTTTTAGTTTGACTGCTTAGCATTAGTAGTGCTAAACATTTTCTGAATTAAAACCAGAAGTTTCCAAATCTGATAAAGTGGTGCAATCCAAAAATATGCAAATTAATTCTTGTTATTTTTATTCTCATTGTTCCTCCTTCCACAACATTAAAACTACCACTGAGGTGCAAATACTAACAGTGATTCTGTTACATCTTACTGCCCTACAGCTTAATGGCATGATTCCTGACCAATGTAGTCAACAGTGTTATACTGCAGAAAACTAAAGTGCTGCTAGCATAAACCACTGGTTAGGAATTACCATGTTGAATGTTAGAAGCATTCTATATTGGACACACAATTCAGACCTATCATATAACATGACTATTTAGCAAAACACTTAAACAAAATAGGAATTTACACCAATCCAATTGCCCTCTATGCAACAATGAAAAAGAAATGACTGAAGAACATCTTCAAACTTGCAAAGCACTCCCTGCTGCATCCATCATAGAAACATACTGGAGTTCACGAGTACTAATGGCTTTATTGCCAAATACCAAGCATTAGACAACAACATATTGGAAACACAATCTTGTGATATTAAGCTGGCAACACACCTCTGAAATTACTAAATATGGATTCATCAACACATGCTAGAGATGAAGCAGCAGTCCAAACAATGGGTGCAAGAGGAAAGCTCCCCAAAGAGGGTCAAATGTGTTCCTTCAGCAAGAAAGGCGATGGCTACTGTGTTTTGGAATGACCAGAGTGTGGTAATGATAGAAAAGAACAAAACAATCAATGGAAAATACTATGCAACTTTGCTGCAGCAGTTGAAGAATGCTATGAAGACCAAACTTCTGCATTTTGTTAAAGAGCAAAGTTCTTTTCCACCAAAGCAATGCATTGACACACCTTTCTTCAATTGCAATTGTAAAGTAGCATGATTTGCACTTTGAATTGCTACCACATGCACTATATTCAACAGATTTGGCTCCCAGTAACTTTTTCCTCTTCCTAACTCTGAAGAAATTGCTAGCTGGACAGAGATTTATATCAGTTGCAGATATCATATATCACACAAACTCTTTATTTTTCAGAGTTAGACAAATCATTTTATGCTGAAGGTATAAAGAAGTTAAGAATATCATTGGTCCAAATGTGTAAATTTAAAAGGTGATTATGTTGGCGGGGTGGGGGGGGGGGTTGGATTAAAACTCTTGTTCTATTTCTCAGGCCAAGAACTTAGTAAAAAATCTTTGTAATGTCACACTTTATACCCAATTTTAGTATATATACCTATATTTGTCATTTTATTTCATGCACTCAATATACAAAACCCATATCCAAAACTCAACACTCAAGTCATTTTGTAGAGATATTTATCCTTAAAATATCTTCCCAAGTAGGACTAAATTTTAACCTGCTCTACAGTGTTTATAACTCAAATCAGCTCTCACTATCAGTGAGTATGAAACGCCTTAGTCGGCTGTTGATAAATGAGAAGCTGCTAGAACAGACCATATTGAAAATATGTATGAATATGGCCGTAATGTTTATAACATATTTTTAAAACCAGAAATAGCTTAACAGGAAGTTACCTATGTAATTGGATGTATTCACGAGGACGATTCAGCAGTTGCAACAATCTGTCTGCAAGCTTGTTTTTGCCAACACCCTGATTGCCCACAAGAAGTAAATGTTCTCCCAAGCAGAAATCTTGTAGCAGCCATTCCAAAGCTTTCACATGCTGTGCACATACAATTTACAGAAAAATGTAAGAAAACACAAAATTATCACATCTGATGAACATGCCCTCATCTGAAATAAACATATCCTCAGACTGAATCTCATATTCTAAATACAAAAAAAAAAAAAAAAACTGATGTGTAACACTCATACAATTTTCTCCATCCATTAAAAATTCACATTCCCCATATATGGCATCCTCAGATCCAATTTTAAATATGGATCATGTGGGCTAGACCCAGAATGAAACACTCTTAAGGGGGGCAATTTTTTCAAGAAAAAGATAAGGAAATTAAGTTAATTTTTGACTATGGGGGAAAAGATTAAGGGAAACTGAATTCTTGTATAAGATTTCAAGCTTAAATGTGAGACAGAATTAAGCTATGAAGTTCGCAATAATTTTAATTTGTGTAACTTTATATTGTGATAGATTTTATATAAGTATTATTATATACCGGGGTGAGGGCAAAAGGTTTTGCAGCTAAAATATTAAATTTAGTTACCCTGGCATAAACATTGGGGGACGTAACAGCAGAGGCAATGAGAGAGACCAGGAACTTGCTGCATAAATCTAAAGCAGACGTGGGATATTCATAACATAAATACACATTTAACACATTACCTGTGGTTTATTAAAATTGACATGGTGCCGCTACATCGTATACAAAAAGGTTACAGACAAACATTGGAGGGAGATGCCCCACATTCATATGAAAAACACACGCACTCTTACATACACATCCACACAGTCTGAAGACACACACAAGAACGCTACTAGTGACATCACCAGACTGAGGAGGTGGGGAGGGAAATGCCACGTTGGACAGAATTCAAACTCCCAAACAAAATTATTATACACGACAATGTCGTGCAACACAGCAATAATGTGTCCGATGTGACAATGCATACACATACACTACAGTATGTCTCATGTAATGTTAATAAAATGGCTGAAAATTTGCTGTACATAAGGTCAGGCTACATTTGGTGTCATAAACATCGCATTTTCTTCAGAAATACTCATGTTTATGAACTAGGAGAAAGTGCAGGGGATAAATTTTTTTTTTCCCTACTGTTATAAGCCCAAAGTGTATAGCCAAGAATGTAAAAGTTGAAATATGCAGATACATGGGGAATTCACCATGTTATATCAGGGTAAAAGTCATGTAATATAGAAAAGGAACCTATCAAGTTGCAGTTAAAGTTTATCGTCATGTACCCACACTACTAGGCCTGCAAAATATTCACCAATCAGAAATTAATGATGTTGTGACTCCAAATTAGGGCAAAGTGTATATATATTTATATTAGGGATGGGACCTCGATACCTCAATACTCTCGATACTCAGTGGTATCAAAGTATGTCTAATATTTTGAGATAAACCTTCAATAATTTTTTGATACTTTTAAATGTTTTAAGTTTTGTTTTATTGAAATTTGTTGCATTTAACTTTATTCTAGATAAGGGATGAAAGGAGTCAAGACTTCATGTTATCACATCGCACATGTCTCCAGTGTGTTGCCGCACTATAGTTCTTTATAGACCTTGACTGTGTTTCCTGTGGGTGAATCAATGTAACATTCCATAGCCTCTTGTGTCTAAATAAAAGCATGCAAAACAATGGGGGAAGGGGTAGATGTACCCATGTAACATGCAGCGTTAACCAAGTTATGACTGAAATTTATTTAGCTGATGCACTAATCATGTTTCTGCAATAGTCTGGCTTGGTGACTCACTCTCAGCCATTACATTTACCTACTCCAGTGACCAGAATATGTGTCTATCCAGCAGAAACAAATCAGAACTTAAGAGGTGAGATAATACACCACATGGAAATATTTGTTCTTTCCTTCCATCTGTTAGTTTCAGTTTAGCAAGCCAAACTTGGGTCATGAGCTCAGCTTATGGGTATACTATAAGACTAATTTCCATAATATGGATAGGAAATTCTTTAAAAGAAAGTTTTTAGCACAAAATATAGTTACATAAAAGGGAAACAGAGAAATAATTATTGTTATTATCATCATTCTTGACTAACAATAGGGGAATATAACCTATGGCATTCATAAGATATAATAATTGCTGCCAATTTGAGAATGTCAAACAGGAACAATTTTGGAATTAGCATAAAATACAAAATTGGTTACATACATTTATAGACAGAAAACTACTAAGAAGAAAAATAATTCAGTGAGCAAGTTTTACAGTTTTTATAAAGTGAGTATCAAGTATCAAGCATTGGGTATCAGTGCTAAAAAATCAGTATTGGTATTGAGTATCGAGAAATAGTGGTACACGCACGCACACACACACACACACACACACACCCCATGAATTTCTGGATACATTGGGCCACTTGAAATGTAGATTCAGGACATACTCCATATTGCTCATTGTTGAAAATTGCAATGCAAAGTGCTGGAATAAGTTTGGATAATTCTGCAGAAATTAGTTCCATAAGAAGTGTTGATATCATATACTGGTCATAATACCTGCAAAGGTGAATACAATTTCATGAGCACAAATGTTGTGCAAATAATTGAAAATCACAACAAAACAATTAATTATGACATGTAGAATGTGGCAAAAAATAATAGTCTCAGACGTGATAAACAGTGGAATAGTAAAAGTGAGCACGAATGCCTGTTAAGTATTGTGTACCTTAACAATAAATTCAACGTTAGTGAAGTTTATTGTGCCTTTATCATTAACCCTTATATTTATCCTACATCTGAGGTCTTCATCTGTCTAGTTACATAAATACAGGCAGAGCTCTTGCTTCTCCACTGAGTACAACAAATGGCCACTGTCTCCGGTGAAATCTGTCACTGGAGATAGATAGAGAAGAAACTGCATCCAGAGGACCTTAAAACAGGTATGGTATATGTGCAGTTCTCATCTCTCATCATCCCAAACCTGTGGAAGCCGCCGCTACATGCACAAACTTTGCAGGTCACAAACCAGTGACTGCTGCGCAAAGGGATGCTCACATTCCATTCCTCATAGTTTGACCATTTCAATGTATGATGCCTCAAATGGCAGTGTTGTCCTCCGTGGTATAGGGGTTCCATACTCTAGTTCTCGAGGTCACAGGTTTAAATCTGGCAGAGGGCAATGGATTTTTTTTCAGGCATAAAAATTCTTAGCATGGCTTATTTTGATAGGGAAGTAAAGCCAGTGGTCCCATATTGTAGATTTATGGCACATAAAAGAACCTCAACCCTGGTAAAGAGGCCTCTAAACAAAATTTCCAGTCTTTCATGCCCAATATAGAATGGGACACTAAGAACCTTAGTAATTAACCATAAATAAAAGTCAATTTGTTTATTTTCAAATAGAAATAAAGAAACGAGTGGACCTTCTCCCCCCCCCCCCCGGCTCTCTCTCTCGCTCTTTCTACACAACAAAAGAAAACTTTATTAATTTATAGACAAGAATGCAAAATTCTGTATTCCATATTTTGGAAAGGCTTTGACTGGAGGAGTTGCCTGTTGTCTGTGATATTTACTCCTATCTATTAGATTCCAATCATTGGGTTTTTTTAATTTATGATTTTAAACTATGAATCACACATGCATTTTTGCTCTCATTCACACTGCTGGACTGCAGGCATAATCCTAATAAAAGAGCAATTACTTTATGTACAGTGTTAACCACTAAATGTTATTTGAAATATCTATTGTTTTTTGTGAAGAGGTGCAAAATTTCTTTTGTCCATGAGCGTAGCAGCTCTTGAATATGGGGCCGATTATATTTTTCACAAAGGCGATTCTTCTCTCAACACCACAGTAATTAATGTTTAACTGGAAACATTTTTAAACTAAGCAATCTTAACCAGTGCAGCATGTGAAAACAAAATTGAACTATTTAAATCATAAACTGATTTTTGTTAATAACAAATTCATTAAAGGAAATAAGAATAGCAAGAATTTCAAACACATTACTGAGCATCAAAGTTCAAACCAGTAAAATGTAAACTTACAACATATTTTGGAAATGGCTAATGTTATGAAAAAGGTTTTCTGACACAAGCTGCATACTTTAATAAGCTCTACATTTTCCCTGGAACAAGCTTTTCTACTTACGCTTCCAGTTATTTAAAATTAAATGCAAATGAAGTAAAAAACAGAAAATTCAGGATATTTAATTTATTCATCTTAAACATATATTATTCTAATCATAATCCTTAGAGATGTTTTAAAAAACTAAAAAAAAAAAGAATAACAAAATTGGTTCTGTGTAAGTGATTACACATGTAGAAAAAAAATTATGTGGTAAAAATACTGTTAAGAAAAACATATATATATATACACTTATATACACTTCTGAGAACACAAAAATCTTATTAATTCACAGTAACTGTTATATATTGATGAAGTAATCCAAGGGGCTCATTTTTTTTCCTTCTGTCTCTTGAACTGTTCCCTTGTTGTCTCTCATGTAAGAGTCCAGCAGTAGCCTGTCAAAATATTTTCATTTCATTTTCCACTGATTTGAGCTTATCTTGATAGCATCTTTCCCCATGTTCATCTGAAACTGTATCCATATTAGCGAGAAAAAATTCCAAGTGTGAGTGTAGAAAATGGAGTTTTACAGACAAACTGCAACTCAAAGCGCTAAATGAAGACAATACTTCTTCCACAATTTCCACATAATTTTCAGATCTTCAGCTTCCTAAGAGGTTGCCAAAAATTTTTCAAATGCATCCCAGGCCCTATTCTCAACAGCATTCAATTTATTTTTGAAGTTGAAATCTTGAAGCAGCGTATTACCTGAGGATCTGCATATTTTTTTTAAACTAACAAATCCTTGACTATTTTTATCCATTGCTTTCACAAACTGTTGTATCAAACCAAGCTTTACATGGACAGGAAGCAATAATTTTGTTTCTTTAGTTGCTAAAGCCTAACAGACCACATTTTTCTGTCCTCGAACATTTTCTCCTTGGAGCAGCCATTTTTTCACACACAGGGCTTATTCTTTGCTCAACAGTTTACAAAGGAAGCAGCTGAAACCAGTTAGCAAACCCACAACTTTAAGGCCAGCACATATGTTCCATTGATGGTGTTAAAAATTTATTTTCCCCAACAGATTTTGAAGGTTCGTTTAGTTTCCTTCATGTGAACTGCATGTGCAAGAGGAAATGGAGACTTTGATTAATTGTAAAGTTTCCACTGTTCACTGCCTACATATTTGATTTAAGTTCTTCCAACAACCCATGAGCATTGCTGCCAAACACCAGATTGTCATCCATTGAAAAGTAGTTCAACAATTTCATCTCTCTTGTACTATAGAAGGAAATGCTGATACTGTTCTCTAAAAGGTTCCATTGCTGTAGATAAGATGCAAGTTGCTGTGCCTTGATTTTGTGACTTCCAAGTCTCAACTAGGTTGTTCAGTTCATCTAAGTAGTGGACAAGGAAAAATCTTTCTGGAAACTTGACCTAGTTCCAGTGATGATTCTCCTCCTGAATCTTGTTCTGGCTCTGAGTGTAGAGCAAAAACCTCTGGTTGCTCTGGCAGTGATATGAATTCATCATGAGGAGCAGGTCTTAGGGCAGAAGGTAAGCTATTTATCCTTAAGAAGCCAAGACAGTCATGAAGCAAAAGTAACAGTCCTCCAAATGATCACACGGTTCAGACCACACCATTGGAACTGCATATGACATTCAATTATGTTTATCTCTGAACCAATCAGCTGATATCCTCAAATATGAGCTACAGGAAACGTTTGGTGCCCAAACTTTATTCTAATCACCAACCTTGCAGCCAAAATAAAATTTGTAAGCTTTGCAAACAAATCTGAAAGATCATTTCTCTATTTTTATGGAAACTTTTCACATTAACAGCTTAAGTATTTTTTAAACAGTAATCCTGGATCTTAAGCAATACTCCTACAGTAATGTATACGAGTGTAATATATAATTATCATGTTTTAATAAATAAAATAATTTTCAACTTCATAATATGTAGGTTGTTCAATAAAGACAAACTGAATTTTTAAATTGCGAGAACGTGATCAATGTGTCATCTATAAACAAGGTTAAGAAAGGCATCTCCATGGCTCCACACCCATTCTATAGTCCAGATCTGGCACTATGTGACTTTTTTTGTTTCCAGCTGCCAAAAATGATCTCAAAGGACGATGGTTTGACTCCCAGAATAAAACAGTGAAGGTTTTAGAGGCAATTTTTAAGCAATTATCAAAAAATGAATTTGAGGATGTCTTCCGAAAGTGGATGAGAAGGTGGGATAAGTGTATTGCACTTAATGGAGACTACATTGAAGGAGAAAAAATTGATTTTGATTGAGTCTTGATAATAAAGCTTTTATAGCATTAGTCTCAGTCTTTAGTGAACATATTAAGTACATTCCATATGATTTAACTGAGTTTGAATCTTGGCCAGAAGTTAATGTAATAATGCCATCATGACCTTTTCTGGACTTTTGTCATGACTTTAATGAACAAATGTTTTACATTTTCTTTATTAACAATAAAACAACATGAGTACATTTCATTTAGTCAGTCTTGAGTGTAATAAAAGCTACTACAATGCAGATCTTTAACACTTGCAATTATTATTATTATTATCATCATCATCATCATCATCATCATCATCATCATCGTCGTCGTCGTCGTCGTCGTCATCGTCGTCGTCATTATTATTATTAATAATATTAATAATAATAATATATTATTGCTAATAAAAAATGGCTATGAGGTACAGTATAGGCACGGTATTTCAGATGCTCAGACTTGACACACAACTATAGGCTAATGGCATCTCCTTCAAAAATGGGGCATGATACAGAAATTTTGTTGACATATTTGAATTCAGTAGCATGAAAAATGTAAGAATGGCTGATGATGATGATTGTTCTAAACTCAGGCTAGGTCACAGGTGGCAACTATGCCTCATTGAGGTTGTACTAGGTTAGACGATACTGCAGTAGTGTATATACAAACTATATTACAATTTATTTGTGTGGCAGCAACATAGATAATGCTTCCTTTCTCTGGTTTTGGGGTTGGTGGTGATGACACCACAATTATGCAACTTTAACAGTAACAGGCATTATGCTTCAAATAATGCAACATGCAATCCTATATACCTGAGGAACATCAAAAAAGAGTATATCTGGAACTTTGGAAGTTGCTTTGGTTTGGTACAGACGTGCTGACGTGTTTCCGATTCTCAACATATCTCCTTGTACCTCACAAACACCTAAGGAAGGACAGTTACTCTGTGAAGTGTTTATTTCCATGTCTGCTTCCTTAAGAGCCATTTCTAGAGCCTGACGAGCTAATGTTGGAAGAAACCTGAAACGCAGAAAAATATTTCCTTGGATGATCACATTCTTTACATTTAAAATGAGGACATTTAGAAGCTAAAAGCTAGATACTGTAATAAAGTACAACAAAGTCACAATCAGATTCTTTTTCTTTTTAAATTAACCTCATTCTTAACCATTTTTCATAATCAACTCACATTTTCTGAGAACATTACACATAACTATAACAACATACTTAGTTGAAAAGAAGTTTTATAATTAAAAGAAAGGTTAAAACATTAAAATAATAAAACATTGAAAAGTGCCTAGATCCATTCAGTTGCTGTATTTCCCATGAGACTGTGCTGTCCAATTGCTTTTGATGTTTTAATAAAGGTTTACTATTAGAAGGGAAACTATGTTTTATTCATTTCCATATTTTGTCCTTTGGGTTATTTTCAGTTCTTATTCTAATAGTACAATTGTATTGTGTCGTCTAGCTACTATTCATGAGACAGGAGGTTGGAGTGTGAGAAGAGAGGAAGGACACTGAGTGTCACAAAATGGCAAGCTCATTTAAAAAGTAAGTACTCTTTGAAACTGTGCTGAACAACTAAAGCAAATGCTGAACTTCATGGTAGCTGGCAGCAGAGTTGGTTGATGTGAAACCCAATAAGAAGTATGCTCCACCTTGTGGCATTGTACAGTTAAGAAACTGACTTTACGTCGTAAAATCACTGATACAAATATTATTTGTGCCTATAAAATTTACTGATGCTCCAGGAAAGCACATAACCTGATCACGAAGAGAATTTTATTTTGAAGTTTTCTGCATTAACTGCTTGCCAAAATAAGGTGCACTTGGACCCTTTCAACCAGGGATGTAACTATGAACCAAGTAGCCTGTTCAGTCTCTTTTGCCTCTTGTTTATTGTGTCACATGTGATACAAAACAGACACCAGACACCAAGTTCAGCTAAATGATAAGGAAGAAATCTTTAGGTGATGTGAAGTTTTGCCTTCAGTAGAGGTTGTAGCTTTTGATTAGCAGTAATAAATTCAGTGAGCAAATAATTGCTAGATCAGTTACATTGATTGGTTTGTTCTATTTTATTGGCTTTTAGTAAATATGTCACTTAATGAACACGGTATAAGTGGTGAGAGTGAACCAATAATAAGCAAATGGGAAGTGGTGTGTCATTAGAGCAGGAATGTAATTTACAATGGCTATTCTTTTTTTAAAAAAACCTTTCAATACGATCATAAGTGCTTGGTCTCCAAAAGTTTTGTTATTGTTATCGAGGTATAACTTTCAGGTTACTTTTATTGTTAATTTAGGAATGCATACCAAGTTTGTGTTTGAGTCCTACAGTAGTTTACACCTATAAGGTGTTCATATTACTGCTTTTAACTTGACTGCTGTGCAGCTCCAGTAGTGGCCACAGTTCAGCCACTATAAAATTCTGTACCTACCATAATGATATTTTAAAACATTCATATAGCTAAGTGATAACTGGCACAGAAAGTCAAGATTCATAGTTTGTGTCCCAGCCGTGTCACTAGGAATTTCAAATCTGATACAAGTTTTCAGTCAGCCTATGCATGGGCAGTATAAAGAAATAATTATTAGACATAAGTTAACCCTAACAATTTGGTTAGCTAAAAACCTGTAAATTAAAAGTATACAGGATGTAACAAAAATGTACAGCACAAATTGCAGGACACATACCTCACACATAGATGAAGAAATTATGTTATATGAATATGGTTTGGAAACGCTTTGTTTCCATGTTACAACTCATTTTCTCCAACTCATTAATCATGAGAAACACACACGAACAGAACGTTAGAATCATGGGAAATATGCACTCTTGGTTGCATCTGGTTACATTGTTATTATCATAGGTGTACCACCAGGGTTTTGTTTTACATGTCTCTGTTGCCATGTGACTTATGTCATTGCTTGTTTACAGGTAACATCAACTGTTCCAGTGAGCAGTACACCTTGGCAAGCACACGGGTTACTATGTACTAGTAGAGTTGATCACAGACTTGGCTCGTGCAATGGCACTGTACACAAATGCAGAGATGACAGATGCCCATTTGATGTCTGGATTAAAGATGGCAATGGCGCTTGCGCATAATGTTTGTACTGGGAGAGATTTCCAGGATGAAGGTGTCCTGACAGGAAAATGTTTGAAGCCATTGAACGTCGTCTTAGGGAACATGGAGCATTTCAGCCTGATACTCGCAACCAGGGGAGGCCTAGAAGGACAAGGACACTGCAACGGGAGGCAGCAATTCTTCAGGCAGTTGACGAAAACCCTAGTGTCAGTACAAGACAAGTAGCTGCAATAATGAATGTTGACCACATGACTGCCTGGCAAGTGTTACATGAGGTCCGGCTGTATCCAAGCCATTTACAGCGTGTGCAGGCACTATCAGCAGCTGATTTTCTGCACGGGTATATTTCTGCGAATGGTTTATGCAACAAAGTGTCAACCCTAATTTTAGTGTAACGGTGCTGTTCACAGATGAGGCGTCATTTCAATGAGATCAGATTGTAAATTATCACAATCGGCATGTATGGGCTGACGTCAATCCTCACGTAACTGTTGAAGCAAGTCATCAACAAAGATTTTCTATCAATGTTTGGGCCGGAATTGTTGGTGACTGTTTGGTAGACCTCACATTCTTCCACCCAGGCTCAACAGACAAAGTTACCATAATTTCGTAGAGAATGTTCTATCTGATCTATTAGCAGATTGGCCTTTAGCTGTGCGACAAAACATGTATTTCATGCACGATGGAGCACCTCCTCATTTTAGTGTTAATGTCTGTTGGCCTCTAAATAACAGATTTGGTGACAGATGGATAGGTAGAGGTGGACCAATCGCCTGGTCTTCATCCCCGGACTATACCCCCGCCGCTATAACGTTGCACTTGACAGCTAGCGTTTAAGTTGGTACACTCGCGAAAAAACAGATGAAAAGCTTCAACCGTTTGACTTCCTAAGCCAATCACAAGGCAGCATTCCGGATGGTCGATGACAAAGCGGAACCGGATCTAGAATCGGCTCTGTTGCCGGATGTAACTATTCCCAACCATGTGCTTCAGTTTGTGAATCTCTAGCAGAGCGTCGAGTTGTTCTTTGCAAGCTACATATTGTTCATTGTTATTTGTTATTTAGATTTGTGGTTATTGTTTGATAGTTTTGTTATTGTTCGTTTATACATTTATTTATTTATATTTATCTATTTTATATATATTTCATTCATATTATTTATTTAAACAAAACTTAAGTGCGACAATGTCGGAAAAACGACGCCGATCGCCGAGTGATGATTCACGAAGTGAAAATCCTTTGCGCCGAGGTGTGCCACTTAATAGTCAGGCATTGGAACTATTATGGAGAACCCGGGAGTTCTTTGAACAGGAAAAGGAGTACGTGAAGCTTACGGAAATCCCTCTATTCCTGCTGATAAAGCCGTACAACGAACTGCAGCAGCTCTTGATTTAAGCACGAGAACTGTTGTTCACAAAGGAGTGAAACTACAAGAGAAAGAGGACAAAATTCCTGAACCATCTGGAACACAACAGGTATTTCTATCAACTCCAGGGAAGAAAAAAAAGAAGCCTCGTCCAGTCACAAATATTGATGCTTTCCAATTAGACGCCATACGTAGACACATTTATGCCTATTATCATAGAAAGGAGTATCCGACCATACCAAAGCTGCTTATATCGCTTATTTTCAATTAACAATAATAATACAAAATAGTTATTATTCAGTGACGTTCGCTACTTACGTACACTTTCTGTATGCGGCTTAGACACGATAGAAATGAGAACAATCAGCTGTTGTTTACTAGCCACTCTGGCAACGACGCAACCACAATGTAGCCAACCTTACGTGAAGCCACACGAACTGTCAAGTGCAACGTTATAGCGGCGGGGGTATAAACCCACTGGATTTTTATTTGTGGGGGCATTTGAAAGCTCTTGTGTATCAAACCCCAATACCAAATTATCAGAGTCTCCATGCCTGTATTATGGAAGGCTGCAACACCATACGCAATACTCCAGGGATACATCAGTGCATCTGGGATTCACTACGACAGCGGGTTGATGCATGTTCCAATGCTCACGGAGGGCATATTGAACATCTCCTGTGAGAAAGAGTTGCATGTGTTATGCTGCTACGTTCTATTCTTGTGTGTTTCCCATGATTAATGAGCTGGAGAAAATGAGTTGTAACATGGTAACAAAGCGTTTTAGACCCATGTTCATATAACATAATTTCTTTGTCTACGTGTGAGGAATGGGTCATGCAATTTGTGCTGTACATTTTTGTTACACCCTGTAAACAGCACTGCAGACCATCTTTAAAGTAAAATATCTCAGAGTTATTGAGATTACCCTGAAGGTAACCTGGAATGTATGAATAAGGTAAGAGAATTTCCGTGCTTATTCAGGTATTTTGTGAAGGCAGCTCAGTGGTAAAGCACTGACATAGAAAGCTGAAGCTCCATGGTTCAACCCAGCTATGTCCTTGGGCTTTTTCTAATCTTATTAAACTTCCTGAACTTAAACCTAAAATGGTAATATAAAGGAACAATTATTATATTTAATTAATCCTATTTCTAAGCTTTTCCTTCCTCTCTGCATTGGGTATTTATTAAGGAAAACAGTGCTTCCAAAGAAGAATTGTTTCTTGACGATGCAAAAAACAGGCTGACAAAACAGGCATTCTAAAGGGTATTTACCTCTAAAGCTTTCCATGAAAGTTCCTTAAGTTTCAAAGTGATTTTTAAAAGAAAAAACTAAAATGGGATTTTCTGGGACAGAAAATTTCAGCTCACCTCCAAGGAGTGATGGTAGTGCATCTGTTTCGCATTCAAGAGGTTCCAAATTTGATTCTTGGTTAGGGTGAGTTACCTGAATAAGCTTAGAGTTTTCCTTTATCCTTAAAAGAGGAATGTTGGGTAATTCTAAGCTCTGTGGACCCAAAACTCATTTGAGCATCATTTTGCACACTTCATTCACTGTCTGATACATCCTAACTCACTTAGAGGAAGTTAAAACCATAAGAAAGGTCCCAATTTTTCATTTACGTATCTGTTTAACTCTACATAGGCATATCTTCAGCCTAGACTAGCTTTTCAGAATACAATATTATATATCATCCTCAAATTCTGATTTTGGGATCTTAGTGACTTCCTTAGTTAAATCATTAAATCTGCATTTGTATGTTGGCATCCTGAACTAAGTAAATATAGAATTATGCTTGTTCCTGGCTATACCTGATTATAAACTGATCAACAAACCACAAAAATGTGATACTAAATACACAGGGTGAGTCAGAGTAACACTGAATAATTTTATGGCATGATTCAGTGGTTATATTTGAGTACTTTCTTATGGGAAATGTATGTCCATAAATGTCTTGTTATCGAGCTAGAGGAGGTTAATGTCTTTCAAACGCCATGTCAGGTTAGATGAAATTCTGTCAACAGATCCCTGTTATCCCATGACATTGGAATATCTTTATGTTTTGTCTTTTTTGCATTTTGGAATATTGCTTGTGTTCTGTTTATAACATTAAATCTCCATTAAACCTGCGTTTTGTTGTTTAAGGATACCTATGACTAAAATTTTAAGAATTGGGCCAAAAATGGTATTTTTTGTTTTAAAAACAAGTTCAGTTCATACACAATGTGACGCACAATAACTTTTTTTTAAAAAAAGTTTAACGGGTACCATTATAAACAAATGCACACATGAAATGACTTCTTTTGTCTATTTTACTACATAGTGGCTAACTTTCTCAACACATTTCTCCCATCGAGATACAGTTTCATAATACCTGTTCATAGAAGTCTGATCTATGGACTCTGTTTTCACTTCTGCATCTGATGCAAAGTGTTGAGGAGTTTCTTCATGAGACCAAACAAATGAAAGTCCAACAGTGCCAGGCTGGACTGTATAGTGGATACTGGAGCATCTCCCAACCAAGTTTGTTGATCTTCTCACGAACAGCAGCAGCAATATGGGGCGAGCATTGTCATGAAGAAGTTTGACATTATCAGCATTAATGTTACAGCGTTTGTCACGAAGGACACAACGTAACTTTACCAAAGTTTTAATGTAGACTGCAGCATTCACAGCGGTCCCATGTTCAGCAAATTTTGCCAATAAAACACACATTCATATCCCAGAATACTGTCGCAATCGCTTTATGAGCAGATGGATTCACTTTGAAGTTTTTTCTTTACCAGGGAAGCAGCATGTTTCCACTCCATAGAGGCCTGCTTTGTTTCAGGCATGTAGTGGTATGACCACTACTCATCACCAGTGACAGAACCTTCAGAAAATCATGCCTTTCTGCAGTGTAATGCAATAAGTGATCCAAGCTTGTCATCATTCGCTGGCCATTGTGGTCATCTATCAGGGTCTTAGGCACCCAGCAAGCACTAACTTTGCGAAACTTCAATGTGTCATGCACAATATTGTACACCACACCGTATGGAATGTTGAACTGCTGAGATAAGGTTTGTAGTTGGATCTTCTGGTCATTCAGAATTGCTACCTCAATGGCTGTGACATTCTGTAGGGTTGCATCTGTTACCGGCCATCTGGAACGTGGCGAATCACAAAGGTTATCACAGCCGTCTTTGAAGAATACACAACATCTGGAAACACTGCTATGGTCCATACAGTCGTCTCTTACACGCCATGCATGTCCGTGTGAATTTCACTCAGGTTAAGCCCTTTAGGCTCACAAAAATCACACTACACCTCACTGCTCTTCACAAGTAGATGACAGTAACATGCGCACCATCTTTGTTGTATAGTTCACACTTCTCTCACTAGAGCTACACATGAGAAAAAAATAATGTCTATAGTGGAAGCTTCAAACTATAGTTTTGAAATTTCAAATCCCAGCTGCAATACCAATGCAGAAAAAAAATTATTGTGCATTATTTTCCAATCTACCCTCGTATTACTCACCATGTTCCGTCATTTCTAAAGCCCACAGAGCTTTTTTAAAAGGTAATCTTTGCCACCCTAAGACACTGCATGTCAATTGACAGCAACCCTCTAAATAACATACGCCCAAAAGGTGAAATATCTTGGTGTTTCTTCAAGGTGAAGGAAACCCCATACATACGCAGAAAGAATGGGCTGTAAACCTACCAATCTGGTGATTTGAATGAGTTATGCATTCAAAACTTAAATCGCTGTTTTCTCCTTATTAATATTTTCAGCATTTTTCCTCCTATAAAATGCTCCTTGTAGAAAACTTTTTGTGACAGAGGAATGCAATTTGGCACACAATTTCACAGAAGTACAATGGATAAAAATTGCCTAAGTTTTCTGTGAGATGCATTTAAGTACACTTTATAATTTTCAAACACAAAAATTCCAAATTTTTAGGCCCAAAATACATATCGAAAAATTTAAAAAAAATGTTAGAGTCCAAAGTAAATCAGATGCTGAAAAATCTAGGGCAATTTTAAAAAGTGTATGTATTGTGAACCTAGGGTTACAATATCAGGCCAAAATTTCAAATTTTTTTCCATGAGGGACTTTTTAAGTGATGTAACAAAATAACAAACAAATGCATCCATACACTTTAAACCATTACAACAAAATGGGGGAAATTTCATATTTAACATATTTGCATTGTCTTGTTATCGAGCTAGAAGATATTAATTTTTTCAAATGTTGCATCAGGTTAGATGAAATTCTGTCAAACAGACCCTTGTTACCCCTAGGCATTGGAATATCACTTATGTTTTGTCTTCTTTGCATTTTGAAATATTGCTTGTGTTCTGTTTTTAACATTGTTTATATCACCATTAATCTAAAACCTGCATTTTGTTGTTTAAGTGGTAAAGGATTATATAATACTTTGTGATTCCTACAAGAGATGTAGGTTATCAATTCTATCAGGATATACTAAAGTGCTCTGTTTACCGGAAGGACTTACAGTTTTACAGCCTATTATAAAAATGTTCCACTTTACTTATGCAGAACTAGCAACATGCATTATGTTTAAGGTGATGCTTGGGGAAATGCAAAAAGGGCACACGATCTTTATTTTGAGCTTTACCAGAGATTTGTCTCATCACAGCACTGACTGCGAGAAACAGGAAGTTACCAAAAACAAGTGCAACATTCAGCAGTTCAAAGAAATGTAAGAACAGTGGCTTAGAAGAGGAAGTTCTTGACCAGGACCACAAGTACAAGAGCAATAGCACATGCCATGCATACATGCCAGTCTTCGATTACTAGAATTCTGTGTAAGCAGCAATTACATCTGTATCATCTCATCTGAGTTCATGTGCTGGAGCCAGATGACTTTCCACCCCTTACAGTTTGTCCAGTAGTTTCTTCATAGGTGTATTGATCAACCAAGTCTACAACCATATTGTGGATGGACAAGAAGGTTTTTACACAAGAGGGCACATTTAACACATATAACAGTCACACTTGAGCACACAAAAACCCTAGAGCTATTAGAGTTACAAATTACCAACACTGGTTTACAGTGAACATTTGGGCCGCATTGTGAATGACACACTCATTGGGCCGTATTTAATACCTCCACGTTTGACAGGTCACATTTACCTATATACTTTGCTAGAACTTCTGAAAGATGTTCCTTTAGGGCTACTTCAGTTAATGTGGTTCCAAAGCAATGGGGCACCTACACGTTATTCTGGTAACTAAGAGATTTGTAATGTATCCTGATCACTGGATCATAGAAGAGCATCAAAATATAAGCATGTTCACCAGACTAACTCCTTTGATTTTTTGATTTGGGGACAAGTTCCGACTCTTATGTACGAGATGGTGGTTAATGGTGAAGAAGAGCTGATGGCCAGGATCTTTGTAGCATTTGATGCTATTCGTGATATGGCAGGCATTTTTTAAAGAACTCAGCAATCATTACAACGATGCTATCAACTATGCTCCAAAGTCAAAGGTTGGCATTTTGAACATCTTTTATAAACACTTATGCACTCGTTAAATTCTTGTTTTGTTGTTAGTTTAATTATGTTTGAAACCTTTTAAAAACATATGTTTGCATCATTTAACATTGTTTTAACTTTTCTCAAGTAATTAGTATAATGGTGGAGAAAATTTGACCAACAACAGTATTATTTGTATATTTTATTGACATTGACTTCTATTTGCAACTGCAGATTGGTTAAAAAAAGTTTTGACTTACTTCAGAGTACATATATTTAGTGTCATATAATTAAATAAAAATTTACAAGTTACTAAATCAATTTAAGGGAGTTTTGCATTGTTTAAAATTAAACATACTGACTACTCTTATTTCAAACTCTCACAATGTCTTGTTGAAAAAGATGCATAGCAATCTGTTAGGCAGAATTTCATCTAACTCAATGCAGTGTTTCAAAAATTTAATGCCTCTAGCTCATAACAAGACTTTATGGGCATACATTCCCTAAAAGAAAATACTCAAATACAACCCTTGAATCATGCCTTAAAATGATTCAGTGTTATTCTGACTCACTCTGTATAGAGATAGATATGGGCATACAGTTACAATGTTGGCAAAATTTATTTACAATTGATACTTTTCTTTTTTATATTACATCTGCAAAAATTTCCTTCCAGAGACCTACATGTGTAAATAAATGTTCTAGGAAATTCTGAAAGATTAGAAACAGAATATTTTATAAACAGAAGAATAAGAACTGCCTAGACACCAATGTAAAGTGGGGAGTGTAAAAGGGGGAACATGTACAGATAAAAGAGGATATTTGGTCACCTTCATTTTTCCATCAATGTGTAAAAGCTTTATGTGTATATAAGAAAGCAACAACTACATCAATATCATCCATTCATACAAACAGCATAATAAAAACAGCATATCACTGGAAGAGCAGACGGTGTGGAAATGACAACAAATATGTAATGATTATTAACAATTAGTAATTTGAACACTATCACTGTGCAACACCTACCGTGCTAAACAAGCTCGTTGGATAACATCTGAAGGATTATCAGTTGGATATGAGGCCATACGTCTTGCAATTCTCAACAGCTGCCTTGTTGATAATGAGCCTGCTAAAGATTGAAGAGTGGGGTCCTCAGATTTTCTGAGTTTATGTGCAAATTCTACTATTTTGACAAGCTGTTCACTGGGCTTCCCATACTGAATAAAAAACAAAACATAATAATAATAATAATAATAATAATAATAATAATAATAATAATAATAATAATAATAATAATAATAATAATAATAATAATAATAATAATTTATTTTATCCAGTTTATCATACATCTGATTTTGGACATGCCAAAACAATTACATCTTTACAATTCCTTTAAATCATACAGACATTTGTTTATTAGATACATCCTCAATTTCCTTTTGAATTGCTGTTTAGAAAACATCAACTACAGATTTGATTTCCAGTGGTAATTTATTAAATAGTGTGATTCCAGAAATATATAAATCCTTCAAAGGTACACTTTTTTTAAAACTTTGCCTAAAGCAGTCCAAGTTTCCTCTTGTATTATGTTTATGGATTTGGTTGTTTTTAATTGGTTTGTACTTACCTATTACTACATTATTATTCTATATGCATAGAGAGAGTAAATAGTAAGCAATTTATTGTTAACAAAGGTTTCCCTACACGATTCCCTTGGTTTTAGGTTAAACATGATTCTGATGCATTACTTTTGGTATAAGTAATTTATCCATATGCATTTTTGCAGCATCACCCCAGATTTCAATCCCATAGAGTATGTGTGGATAAAAACATCCATAGTATATTAGTTTCAATATGTTACCATCACTATGATTGTTGAAATATCTGAGTAGATACACTGTTTTACTAATTTTACCACATATATGTTCAATATGCTTAGCCCATGTTAGCTTGTTATCAACAATAAGACCTAAACATTTATGTGATTTTACATCCAGAATATTCTTATTATCATCGACTTTTAGAGATATTTAACCATCATTTTTATTGAATTGCATTACTTTAGTTCTTTGCATGTTGCAGTGTAGATTTATCGATTTGAAGTAATTCAGCAAACAGGAGGTGGTATTGTTTATGGTAGTATTTAATCCTTCTACTGTTTTATTCCAGCATACAGCTATGGTGTCATCTGCAAAAGTTATCACTGAAGTATTTGGTGGATTTTTAATGTCATTAATGTAGATAATAAATAATAATGGTCCCAACACAGTGCCTTGTGTTACGCCATATTTCACAGATCCCAAATGTGATTTGATTTGTTGTATACATCGCCGTTTTTTGTACGTTATTTCCGTAATTTGTTTTCTTCCAACCAGATAACTACGGATTAGGTCCAGGGGTAATCCTCTTATGCTGTAGTTTTCCAATTTACTAATTAATATATTATGGTTGACACAGTCAAAAGCCTTAAATATTAAAAGTCTGTAGTTTCATCTGTAATTGTGCAACAGAATGTTAAAATAAAGCTAGAGGATCATTGTGGAAATTAAGAAAATAGAATACCAGAATTCTCAAACAAGCTAAGCACCAATATTTTTAAAATTGAAATATTTTCTAGAAAGTGTAATTCTAAAATACAGCTCTTTTCTTTCAAAGTCCTTATATTCTTCAACTTTAAATGCATGTCAGTAGATGTCACTGGTGTTAAGCACAATTGCATGTCTTGAATAGCCAATGGCCAAGTCAGTGAATTAATTATTATTATTATTATTATTATTATTATTATTATTATTATTATTATTATTATTATTATTATTATTATTATTAATATTAAACATTACCATTATTGATTTCAGTATGCTTTTATTAGCACACCGGATATTGTATTCAGCTGTCAATGAAAACAAAGCTCTTTCGCTTTTGTTATATTTTGCTTTCTAAAAGAAAATAACACTGAACTTGATCAGTAGCAATAATGTTGAATGAAACTGTCTAGTAGTTTTAAAATTGTGTGTGTTTACAAAGGCCCAATAAATGATTTTCTTCAGCCTGTAACAAAATTTGATATATAGTTACAGCATTATTAGTTTATTCTAGTTAAAACAGTATACCAGGTGAAACAGCACCTGGTATACTGATTTAACTGTTTTTTGTATTTATGCAATCTTGCTTGAAAACATTGAACCCTCAAGCAATAATTGATTTTACAGCTACATTTTTCTAATTCATTTCATCATTCTTGTATCTATCTAGCATCAATAATGAAAAGTTGCATGGAAGTTAAGCAGCTAGCAAAATATTCAAATGCTACCTTTTTTGTATATTTGAAAGCAGTTTGATATGCAGATGTTTCATTGAACTGGCATTCAGAAAAGAGTTGTTGTAGTTGAGTGGTCTAGCTGTCATGAAATAGCTCTGAAATTCACAGGTTCAATATGGCATTGTTTTTCAGTTTAAGGTTTTGTTTTCTTTCTTCTTTTATTTTTGGTTCATTTGCCTATATCAGTTTTAGGTCTTTTATGTTTTATTAGCTGTAATTACTGCGGTCAGTTAAATGTCACAGGCATTCAGGGTAAAGCATAGAAAAACAAACTGCTAAAAAAGTGCCTGATTAATGAAACCAAAGCTCAAATGTTGGTGTAGATTTGAACACGCTGTTGCAGAGAAGTTCTTGTGTGCTGCAACATTCCAGGTTTTACATGACCACATGACTAACCAGCAGCTGTAATTGACTTTGATTCTCTGGTTCCTCTGCATAGACCCATTTCTTTAAAGAGCCCCACATGAAGAAATCTAGTGGAATGAGATCACTTGGTCTAGCCGTCCAAGTGATGGGTTCTCTTGCCCAATCCATTTTTCAGGATGTACTTGTGCAAGTGATTCTGTACAATTACAGAGCAACGTGGGGGTGTTCAATCTTGCTGGAACCACATTTTCACCTGTTTCATCAGTGGCACATTTTCTAATAACAGGGGCAGACTGTTTTTGAGAAACTGAAGATACTGTGGTCCTATGAGATTTCCTTTGAAAAAATAGGGTCCTATTAAATGTTCATCTAGGATTTCACACCACATGTTGACATTCCATTGCTCCTGAAATGCAGCTTCTTTTACACCATGAAGACTATTTACACTCCAGTACTGGATATTATGTCAATTCAGAGTTTCACTGTTGTGAAATGTGGCTTTGTCACTTAAAAGCACCTTGCTTAAGGGTTCTGGCATCAGTTTCTACCTGTTGCAAAAATGAGAACACCACTCGCATTTGGTAGCCACCTTCAATGAGAGGCTGGTAGTCTTCAGATCACCTCCTGAACAGGTGGTAATATTTTGATTGACCCTGCTTCATAGAGATGCCTTTCAACCCTTAAAAATGTATCTGTAGTTGGCAGTGTTTTTCCTGGAAATCTGCCTTGTACAAGCATCTTGCTTCCACTGTGCCATGTCTTGCTTCACTTTAGAGTAATAGCATGTCCATATAATTGTCATTTAAAGACATTGCTGTGTCTACTGACACTCGTAGAAAGATTAGAAGTACTTACTGCAAAGAACTTGAAGCTTGATTCATGCCAGGTTTCAGCACATGTACCTGGATACTTTGCATTTTGAAGGATTTACAAGGTTGAATGGATGAAGCTTAATACCAATATTAATAATGAAGTTGCAGACTAGGAATTTGTTACGTGTTCATATGTATGTGCCAGCAAAAGATATGAAGCCTTCTCATCCATTTCATGTAATTTATTAATAATGTTCACATAATAGTTTTTGTTTGGTAATACCACATCATTAGTTGGGGAAGAAGAAAGAAGAAAAGAAAATGAAGATTGATCTGTTGTGAAAGATTTAAGCCAACATTCTCAGGACACAGCACTGAAGGAAACATAATAATTCTGTTCAAAGCTTGGAAACAAGCACCTTCACTTTCCACTTTGCATAGATGTGCAATTTCATTTCAACTAAATTTTATATTTGATCCATATGACAGTAGCTTGACATATGGGAGTTTCCGTGGAGTGGGTATGAAGGTATAATATAAAATAAAAGTTTATAAAATATATAGAAACTGGTGCTGTTCTCAGTGTGAGAGTAGAATGTTTTTGGAATAGATTTTTATTGCAAATACCTTCTGTTCCTTAAATTGCTTATTCAATGAGTTTTCAAGTTGTCTTCTGTCTGCATATATGTGTGAGGTGTAGCGTGAATGGTGAATATGGACTTATCTGTCATTTAGCATGTTGCATAAATTTGAAAAAATAAGGAAGGTGATTCACTTAATATATTTTTACACTGCATAGAATTATTTAATAAGGATGCCTAAAAATGTTTCATTTTAAGGTTTGTTCATAACTAAAATATACGTTTTGATACTTAATGCTTTGAGAATTTTAGTTCTCAATTATTCCAACTTCCAATTTCAGAAAAAATAGTTGTTACTCTCAAAGCATTCTGCAGAAATAAGTTATGCAAAAAAGAGAAAAACATTTGGGATAATATGAAAGAGAAGATTCAGAAATAGTTTTAGGAGGAATGTGCAATAAAATATGCTCCAAAACAGGCCATTAAAATTGTAACTTAAAAGAGGTGATAAAATAATTGTAATAAAACTAATAATTTTTACTGCTTTGCATTATTAGCCTAGCATTTCCTATGTCAATATGGCAAGTAGCATCAATCTCTATGGGGTTAATTATCTTTATTGTGGTTGTTGGTATTCTTTTATTTCTTAATATTTTCTATACAGTAAAACCTCGTTAATCCAGACCAATTGGGGCTCAACGTTGTCCAGATTATCAAGTGTCTGGATTAAGTGAAATAAACATCACAGAGAAAAGTTGTGAATGAAATTAGAGTACTGTATAATTTTATTAGAATGTAAGATACAATAGGCCCACCTGATTTTAATTAGACATTTTTTATTTGTTTGGTTTGAAGAAAGCATCAATTTTTTTTTGTGGTCTATCACACATCTCTTTTACAATGAGATTACGGAGACTCCTCATATGATGGTAGTATGCGGAAATCTGTTTATTTTCAGTTTTCTCGACAAAGTCTATTACACAATTCAGATGCTGTTTAACCTCACTTTATTTCACTTTCAACTTTCCGAAATCCACATCCTCAGCCTCAGATTCGCTACTAGTGTCCCTTGCATTGCTTACACTTTCCACAATTTCTTCGTCAGTCATGATGTGATAGCCTGGATCATCTTCATGTCCATCAAGCCAGTCTTCGATCTCATCTACTGTGACAGCTTTCTCGCCACCCGCAACCAGTGTTTGGCAAAAGTCATTTAATTCAATTGCATTGGTGGGTGTCTAATTCAACACTGTCATCATATAAAAGTTACTACCACGCATTAGTCAATGTAGAGTTCGAAATGCTGTTTACTGCATTTGCCAAATTGAAAATCATGGATCATACGATTTTATATTCTGGAGTGCTTTTTCCACCCGTTTATCTTCACCATCCAGAGGCTTCTCAACTTTGAAAACTTCAGACAGGAATTTCTTTTTGTGCAACCGCTTTGCAGTGTAGATATTGCCTTGGTCCATTGGCTGTATCAGGGAAGTTGTGTTAGGTGGCAGGAACACACATTTGATCTTGCCATCGGCACTACAGTTTCTTTGCATCTGGATGTGCAGGTGCATTATCTAATAGGATTATGGTTTCACATCATTTTGGTTTTTATTTTCTTGGTGCCTTCTTATTGCAGGTACAGCAGGGTTGTGAAACCAATCATGGGTGATGTCTGCCATAAAACACACATTTTTTGAATTGTAATAATGCACCGGCAATGTGGACATTACGTTCTTAATAGCCCTTGGTTGTTTACTTTTACCTATAACAACTGGTTTTAAAATATGACTTCCATCTGCATTAGCACATAATAAAGCAGAAACGCGTTCTTTGCAAATTTTTCGCCCAGGCGTATTTTTTAAGGATTTGGAGGCTAGTGTGTTCTTGGGCAAGGTGCACCAAAATAGACCTGTCTCGTCGACATTATATACTTGAGACAAATCTAACTTTTCTTCTTGAATAAAAGATTTTAGTTTTTTTTCTAAATGGGTCAACAGCTGAAGTATCAGCACTTAAGCTCACTCCACACATTTTTTTTGTTCACTATGTTATGATGCTTGCGGAATCTGTATAACCAGCCCGAACTAGCTGAAAATCCATCGATACCAAGTTGTTTCGCAAGACATTCAGCAGCAGCTTGAGTTTCAACACCTCTCACTGCAATTCTGCTTGCACGAAATTGTTCATACCACTTGTATGTCACATCTTGTAACTTTTGTTCAGCTGGCTTGATTTTATACTCTTCCACATTTTACTCACATTATTTTCTCTAATAATTTTAGTTGATTTCTCTGCTTATCACTTTCCCCTATTCTTAGATTGAAATCACCCATTATTATAATTTCTGTTCGAATATTTATCCTTTAACATTTCTATGTCTTTCTCTAAAATATGGTACAGTCCAGGATTGTGAAATTGTGAAGCAGTCAGTTTGGCCTTCACAATTCCAAAATTCCAATCTCCTTGTTGACCGCTATTGCAATCCCATTCTGTTACAAAAAGGTGTAAACTTCTCAAGTTCTTTTACTTCTCAGTTTGATTCCCTCCACTGATTTTTGCATTTCTTTCTGGAGCACCAATATACTTCCATGCGGAGATGATATAATGTTTTCTTCCCCTTCTTCCTCTGAATACTCCCTGCTTTTCCAACAATTCTCTCCCCATCCCTTCCCTTCCCCGCCGTATGCTTTTTTACACTGCTCACTGCACAGTTGCCATGCATCTTTCCTCTTCTCTGCAAGGACACGTGTGACTTCCCTCTCCTCTCTCCCTGGTGACACAATAATGTTTTCTTCTCCTTCTTCCTCCAAATACTCCCCACTTTTCCGACAATTCACTCCACTTCCCTTCCCTGCCACATGCTTTTTTTACATTGTTCACTGCACACCGAGGCCATGCCTCTTTCCCCTTCTCTGCAAGGATGCATGCGGCTTCCCTCTCCTCTCTCCCCAGTGACACTATCTTCTTTGGTGATGACATATGCCGTGACGTTACTGGGCTTCTCCTTCCCCTCTGGTTTGGTGTTATTGTTGCTTCATACGTATGTTGTGACGTACGTTCACCTGTTATATTTACGTCATTTTCCTTTTGTGTTGCATCTGTCTTCTTTCCTTTTCTCAGCTCTGTTCTGGACTTTGTACTTCCGCTGGCTGCCACTGGTGTTACTTTACTTCATTCGCCGATATTTTGCTGGCTTGTTTCCTTCCATTCTGGTTCTCTCCACCATAGATCCTTTTTGCCAGTATATGTTACGTCTACATCATCTATCCAAAGCTGTAAGTTTCGAATAAATGCTTGTTTGCCTTCTGATCTTGCCTTCATCATCTTCTGTATTAGGCTTCTTTTGAGGTCCCTCTGGGCTGGAATCAAGTCTTTTTTTTTTAATACATTACTTCCTTTTAGTATTTTTGACCTTCCTAAGATTTCGTAAATTAGATTGGATGTTGCAAATTCCACTATTATTGGTCTTTTCCTGCCTTGCCTACCCACTCTGTATGCTTCCACAATCTCCCACCCTATCAGAACCATTTCTAGTTTATCCGTTAAAATTTTTCTTATTTCTACATATGGCCAGATACCCCTCCCCTTCTCTCTTCAACTCCTGTGAACACCAAATTGAGTCTCCTCCTCCTTTTATCTATTCTTTCCATTCTCTCTTTGATTCTATCAACTTTTATGCTTATTCCTTGCACGTCTTTACTAACATTTTCTTTTATTTCTTCAGCCACTTTATTTAAATTATCTTTTATGCGTTGTTCCATTCCATCCATGTTGTTGATTTTTTCTATGAGATCCTCCTCATTTCTTGCATATTCTTTGGACCTGGATTTAGTTCAATCTCTCCAATCACTGAGCATAAGTATCACACTTCCTGTTGTCAACCAATTCATCAACATGTTTTGATCAGTTTTACATTTGATAACCTTTTTTGCCATAAACAGTCCAATTTTCATTCTATATACTGTAATCTCCCATTGTCCCTTGTTTCACTTTTCCTCTTCAGTCATAGAGCTCCTTACTAGCACAACCTTCCTTTTTTCCTGCTCACTTAGTACTCTGCTGTAGTATATAGGTATACAAAAACGTATACAGCAGCCTGGGATGACCAATTGTTAAAACACCAAGTTGAATATGTAAGCCTTCATACTACAAGTACTCTTTGCATGACCTCATGAAAAAGTAGCATGATAGAAGCTTAATATTTTTAAACATAGTGTTTAAACTATAATAAAGTTTAAATGAACAACAGGAATATCTTGAAAAAAGTGGTTTGACATAAACTGTTATTATAGAACTCCAAAGAGGACTTCATAGACTATTTATTCAAAATTTAAGATATAGGTTTTATTTGTTGTGCCAATACCTCAAACATATGATGCTTTACTCTAAGTTGCTTTTGCAATTTTGAAGAAATAAATAATAATGGAAGTTTTTCCTTGTGAAGGGCCATTTGGATGTTACTTTATGATTTTATTCTAAAACTTCATTGTCTCTAGCTTAAAAAAATAAAATAACTTTGAGTGAATAAAATTACCCTATTAATTGCACTTTCTTACTTAGGTTAAAAGGTATTAAATATGCTACATATATTGGATTTGATAGGCTAGCACATTCACTATGTAAGGTTCTAAATGTTTTAACTGTTAAGTGATATCCTATGTTTTGCAGCCCAGGTTTATACATACGATTTCATGAAAAAACCAGAAATTTTAGAAACAGAAGAATAAGTTTTCTATATTTGTTTCTCTTGATGCTTACCATTGTGTTAATGATGTGTAGTTCTTCATCCAGACCAAGAGGTCGCATATCATGATATAAGAAAAGACTCATCATTTCAGGATTCAGCCACTGGCCAGTGACTGCACCTGATAAAATAAAAAGTTAAAATATGTTGAAATCATTGCAATGCTCCAACTAACTTTTTGTGTTCATACCAGAAGTTTACTTTATGATAAACACAGAATGTAACAAAAATGTACAGCACAAATTGGAGGACACATTCCCCACACATAGATGAAGAAATTATGTTATATGAACATGGTCTGGAAATGCTTTGTTTCCAAGTTACAACTCATTTTCTCCAACTCATTAATCATGGGAAATACACACACAAACAGAACGTTAGAATCATGGAGAACATGCACTCTTGGTTGGATCTGGTTACATTGTTATTATCATAGGTGTACCACCAGTGTTTTGTTTTACATGTCTCTGTTGCCATGTGACTTATGTCATTGCTTGTTTACAGGTAACATCAACTGTTCCAGTGAGCAGTACACCTTGGCAAGCACACCGGTTACTATGTACTAGTAGAGTTGATCACAGACTTGGCTCGTACAATGGCAGTGTACACAAATGCAGAGATGACAGATGCCCATTTGATGTCTGGATTAAAGATGGCAATGGCGCTTGCGCATAATATTTGTACTGGGAGAGATTTCCAGGATGAAGGTGTCCTGACGGAAAATGTTTGAAGCCATTGAATGTCGTCTTAGGGAACATGGAGCATTTCAGCCTGATACTCGCAACCAGGGGAGGCCTAGAAGGACGAGGACACTGCAACAGGAGGCAGTAATTCTTCAGGCAGTTGACGACAACCCTAGTGTCAGTACAAGACAAATAGCTGCAAAATGAATGTTGACTACATGACTGTCTGGCTAGTGTTACACAAGGTCTGGCTGTATTCATACCATTTAAAATGTGTGCAGGCACTATCAGCAGCTGATTTTCCTGGATGGGTATGCTTCTGCGAATGGTTTATGCAACAAAGTGTCAACCCTAATTTTAGTGCAATGATGCTATTCACAGATGAGGCGTCATTTCAATGAGATCAGATTGTAAATTATCACAATCGGCATGTATGGGCTGACGTCAATCCTCACGCAACTGTTGAAACAAGTCATCAATAAAAATTTTCTGTCAATGTTTGGCCGGCATTGTTGGGACTGTTTGGCACGTTCTTCCGCCCAGGCTCAACAGACAAGTTACCATAATTTCGTAGAGAATGTTCTACCTGAGCTGTTAGCAGATGTGCCTTAAGCTGTGCGACAAAACATGTACTTTATGCACAATGGAGCACCTCCTCATTTTAGTGTTAATATCTGTCAGCTTCTAAATAACAGATTCAAAGACAGATGCATAAGTAGAGGTGGAACAATTGCCTTGCCTCCACACTCCCTGGACCTAAACCCACTGGAATTTGGGGGCATTTGAAAGCTCTTGTTTATCAAACCCTGTTTATCAGATATTCAGAGTCTCTGTGCCCGTATTAAGGGAGGCTGCAAAACCATACGCAATACTCCAGGGATACATCAGTGCATCTGGGATTCACTACGACAGCGAGTTGATGCATGTATCACAGAGGGCATATTGAACATCTCCTGTGAGAAAGAGCTGCATGTGGTATGCTGCCTCATTCTATTCTTGTGTGTTTCCCTAGATTAATGAGTTGGAGAAAATGAGTTGTAACATGGTAACAAAGCATTTTTAGACCCATGTTCATATACATAATTTCTTCATCTATGTGTGAGGAATGTGTCCTGCAATTTGTGCCGTACATTTTTGTTACACCCAGTATAAGTTTGTCAAAATGATAAATACAATGAATAACATACCCTGTATAGATGGCTCTGCTAGTGCAACAATACGAAATGCTGGGTGAATTCTTAAGATTCCTGACTTCTCCATTTGGACATCTGATAAATTGCATTGGGTTTTACACTCATCATAACGATCTGGGCGAAGCAAACGTGTTCCATCATGGAGTTGTAGTTCACGGTCATGCACCAATCTGTAACAACATTTGAAATAATGCAGTACTATAACTGCATCATTTAAGTGCAGTGAAACAGAAGACAGCAATTTAATGCTATACAAAGATAACAGATCTGTTATATGACATTAACATCATACATAGATGAAACTGTGTAAGAATCATGCAGTTTGAACATGCAAAAGAACTCTGTCACTGAAATTTGTAATAAACCTGTGCTGAGATATTTCAGGGGAATTTTGATGTAAGAAAAATTTAATGTCAGTCAATTGACTTCTAAAGGCAGACAATGGAGATTTACTCCATTTGTTTTCTAGCATCCCAATTAAGTTAAACTATACTCTAATATCAATTCAGTTTCTCGCACTGCTTTAGATCAGTTGTGGCCAAAATTGAACAACAGTGATTACACATAAGACACAGTCTAGACTGTCTGCTTGACTGATTTTGATTACATAATGTGCTTGTTTTACACAATTTGGATGCTGTTGCTGTTTCAGAGTCCTGCACATTACTATATTTGGGTATTTGTGTTTCTTATTATGGAGTAATAGCTCTTGTAAATTTTTATCTTATGCAGGTGAGCTGTAAGGGAGTTATAGATAGGTTCAGAATGAAGGTTTTTCAGGGTATGTTGTCCCATATTCATTTGCAGGCTATCTTGGAAAAACTATTCTTTAGTTCCTATTTTAAGCTGGATATAGCTTAAGCTATATATAAATTATAGCATAATTTATGCACTAAATTATCTGTATGTAAAGTGTAAGTGTGGTATATCAATTCTTTTTTTGGCCATTTTCCTAACTAGAAAACTTCACTTCTTTTTGAGTATTTGCCTTGAAACATGTTCTACGTAAGTACACAAAAAGTAGTGAAGTTTTTGAGTGAAGGATCCACTTGTATGAGAGGTGTCCAATAAGTAAGTTTCCCTATTTTATAAAAAAAACATTACACACAATTGATCACGTTGCATTAATTTTATTTATATTGTATGATCCTTCTGTTACTTTTCTACATAGTCAACATGTTTTTCCAAGCATTTTTGAGGATGTAACAATTTTTCCAAGCCAGTGTTGTACCAGGTCAGGTCCTGTGCTCACAACCAGCTGTTCACTGATTTGACTTCATCATCGGTGTTAAAAGTGCTTAACTTTGAGTTGGAGGAGCATATGAAAATCACTTGGGGCAAGCTCTGGTGAATACAGAGGATATGAGAAAACTTCCAAGTTGAATCTTGACCCAGGCGGAGCTCAGAAGATCCTCCATATTCACCAGATCTTTTCCCAAGTGATTTTCACATGTTACTTTGACTCAAAGGTCATCATGGAGGTAAGCACTTTAACACAGTGATGAAGATCAATCAGAAGTGAACAACAGCTGGTTACGAGCATAGGACCCGACTTCTGCTTTATGATTTTGAAAAGATTTTTATGAGGCTTATTGCATACGGTTTAAAATCTTTAATAACTTTGATTATTGTAAAAATAGTTTAAGTTCCTTAGTTCTATCAGAAGAGATGCAAGTTTTCAGTTATTATGTTAACAGTATAAAATTAGTTAAAGTGGAGACCACAATAAATATGGATTTGGTGCTTAAAGAGTATCCACTGGTGAAAGGAGTATTTCAAGGTTTAATGAAGGTTATAGAAGTTTTCAGTAGTAAATTTGTGGAAGGAAGATGGATCCCTGTGTTTACTACCATGTAAAATGATATGTCACTATTGGGGAAAATCATCTGCACAGTCTTGGCAATTCCTAGTTCTGTAGCTCCTGTAGAATGAGCTTTTTTTCTGTGAAGAATCACAAATGGTCAAAGTGCAGGGGTAAATGCATACTGTTTAAATGAAGTCAGAATTGCAAGTTTGTGTCAATTTAAAACTGGAGTATCAACATGTTTTTAATGCTGTAAAAAATGATGTGACATTCTTAGTACATGCTACATCTTCAGAGAAATATAAGCAATCAAACTGAGGTAACCTTATAACTTAGAACCTAAAAGAGTGCACATTATTGTTTGTCTGTTTTGTAAATGTCACATATTATACAGTCAAACTTGATTAATTCAAACGTTTTTAATTAAAAATTGTGGATAATTCGAGCTTTTAGCATGGTCCCTTGACATTCCTATACAAAGCAATGTTAAAAAGCCTTCTGTAAATCGATATTTCTTTTGGATAATTCAATATAATATTCAACAAGAATGACCAAAAGAATTATAAGTTAGTCAAACTTGCTGGATAAATTCCAGGAAATGTGCCATACTGTGGTCCCATTTACTTCCCTTGCTAAATTCCAGGAAATGTATCATATTGTAATTCCCTCTCCTGCTGGTAAGGAATGTTGGTTACTCAAGCTTCTTTGTGCAATTCTAGGAACTTGTTGCCAGCCCCTAGCCTCTTACAAGTGAGGCAGTATTTTATATCACAACACTGTGAATGCCAGAGTGATTGAAGTGTAAATTAGCATTATTGTATGACAATGATTTGAGATATTTGTTAATTATAAGCATTGTTAGGAAATAAGTTTACAGGGCCTCACTGAAACTGACAATAGGAGCGGGTAACAATGAGTGAGGGGTTGAGTTGTTTATTAATTAGATGAGACAAACAAATGACGTCAGAGTAGCGCGCTTTTCTTTAGAAATGGAGGGAATATTTTCCCTAGAGCATATGTGTTCGTAATTTTGATTGGATATAAAAATAGATACTAATTTGGCGCGCTTTATTAACCAATAGCAGCTCTGTTATAATGTTTAGGCATATCGGGGTGAGGGAGTATAAATTATGAAGCCAGAGACAAGTATCGCCCAGTTTAACAGAATCATTCACAGGTTACATGTCGCACAGTTCAACAGAATCATTCACGAGTTACACGTCGCACAGTTTAATAGAAACATTCACGGGTTACACGTCGCGTAATTCTACAGAATCTCTCGCATCGTAAAGTTAGTAAAAAAATGTGAAATACTCAAATTAATAATGTGTGGCAAATAAGTGATTATAGTTACATTTGAAAATATAACAGTTTCAGTCTGGCGTGTATCAAGAGTAATTATGTGACATTAATAACGTGTGACGGCAATAAAAGTGTAAAAACAAATTCTTTTATCAGTGTTATCTTTTAGTAACAACTCCTTTCCGTTTACACACCCTGTTCAAGAGATTTGCTCGACTGAGTAATAATAGCTAGCTGGAGGACAAAGAACCCAAAATTCAAAATAGTAAAATAATAACAGGCGCTCAGCAAATAAGATAACATGACAGTTACCGCGACACAAGGCACTTGTCATTGTGAATACTGCAACCAGTCCATTGTCTATCTGCTGTCATTCTGTCTACCTGCTATGTTTGCAGCAAATAGCTTCCTGTGCAGTAAAGTGAGCATTTTTAAACAGTACATAGTTACATCAAAATCATCAGTATGTGTTTAAGTAGTGAACTGAGCTGACCATGGCTCTCTCCAAACCTAAGCATATAAATTACAAAACTTACTTTACCTGAAAAGGCAGCAGCCATTCGCGAAGTGGCATAGGTTTTTAAAAAAAGTGTGACATTGCAAGAGATTTTGAAATCCCCCATAATACATTGTCTACATACCCCAAAAATAAGGACAACGTTTTGAACAGTGTAGTTACAAACAGTGATGAAAGTAAAAAAAGAGCAAAAGGGCCTGAAAATCCTGACGTCGATGAATGTGTTAAAAAGTGGTTCAAGCAGGCATGGGATAAAAAAATTCCAGTAAGTGGACCTCTTATCACAGCGAAAGCAGCAGAATTTGCACAGCAATTGGGAAAAACTAATTTTAAGACAAACAGTGGATGGCTGGATGGTTTTAAAAAGCGAAATGGTATTTCCTTTAAAACTGTTTGTGGAGAAAGTGGAGGTGTTGACCAGCAAGCAGCCAGTGATTGGAAAACGTGCTTGGTAGAGTGGATTCAAGATGAAAATGCAAAAGATATTTTCAATGTCGATGAGACAGGGCTGTTTTATAAATGTACACCAGATAAAACACTTGCATTTAAAGAATGATGTAGTGGGGGAAAACTTATCAAAGAATGCATCATACTCCTGATTGGTGCCAATATGGATGGTACTGAAAAGCTTCCATTACTAATGATTGGAAAGTCAGCCAACCCCGGGTGCTTTAAAAATCTTAAATAATCTGTGAAATATGAAGCTAATAAAAAAGCTTGGATGACGAGTGAAATTTTTGGACGATGGCTCTTGAAGCTAAACAAAAAGTTTCACAAACAAAATCGCACAGTTTTACTCTTTATTGACAATTGTACAGCCCACAACAGTATTCCATTGTTAGGGAATATCAAAGTTTTGTTTTTTCCCAACCAATATGTCAGAAGTGCAACCAATGGATAAGGGAGTAATAAAAAATTTCAAACATTTCTACAGGCATCTGGTGGTCCAGAATCTTCTGTTAGAAGCGAATTTGGACAAAAGTGACAAATTCAAAATTGTAAATGTGCTTGAAGCAGTTCGCATGTGTAGTAGTGCTTGGGACCAAGTGAAACCAAGCACCATAGCCAACTGTTTCCGAAAGGACAGCTTCTGTCATATTAGACTTGAAGGTCTTGAAGAAAATGAAACGATTGTGCCTACCTTGAATACTGGGAAGATGTAAATTCTGAAACTGGTGTTCTCTATGAGGATGGACGATGAATTGGCAGTTTGTGGGGAACTAACCGATGCGGACATTTTGGGCGACGTCATGACAAACTGCAGCCCTATCTTCAGATGAAGAAGAACCAGAACAACCCGTGAAAACAATTCCTACAATTGCTGAGGCCATGGATCACTTACAACAATTAAGGTGTTATGTTGAGGGACAACAAAATGTGAGTGAAACAATGTTCCAATCACTCAATAAACTAGAAGTGTTTTGTGTGAATCAAAGGTTAAATGCTAAAAAACAAACAAAGATATGAAGTTTCTTTAAAAAACTTAATGTGAACTTAACCTGAGTTTTAACATCACAAAACTGTAACTATACACTGTAATGTTGTCCTTCCTATAATTTAATTTAATTTAGACCTGTTTTAATTCAAAAAACTTTTAAAAATCAAACTTTTGTAATTCGAAATCTTGAATAATTCAATTTTTTTTCTTGGTCCCTTCAACTTCGAATTAGACAAGTTCGACTGTATTACAAAATACTTATTCAGTAGTTTAATGTTGAAAATATTTTTTTTAATGAAACTTAACATGAAGTTTCAGGGAAGCATATTTTTCAGTTAGTGAGATAATGTTTTTGATGAAAAATCTAATTTGGTTTAATAAACACAGTGAAAGATTTAAAATGTTTGAAAACAATGGTTTCCCTGATTGGCTTACAGAAACCAGTACTTACAACACTGTAAGTAACAATAATGTATTTCGTGGTATCCTACAGACAATTAAAACTGTAAGTTGGTTGTTTTGCTGAAGGATGATAGAGAGAGAATGATGGCTGGCATGTACCTTACCTATGTATGACAGCCAAAGTACTTGGATGCATGCGATGTATTCCATCTAAAATGGCCATTTTGCCTTCAAGAGCAGCTGTAACAAGAGGAGAATTTTGCCATATGGTGTCTCCACTGGGCAATGTTGTACGCTGTTGGATGAGATCCCTTGATGTCATATCCTATAACACAATAACATGTGAATTGTGTATTTCCAGAAGCCACTACTATCAGAATTTTCAGAGTGATAGGCATTTTTCTGCAAAAAATGCTTACTGCTTCCTTTCATTTCTATTAAAAGCAAAATGCAGACAACTTCATAAGCATTATTATGGCCAATTACAAAGGATTTACAATAACAGGTTTAGAAATCTTAAATTAATTTGGAGACGGTGAGTTTTGAAAGTTATTATAAAATTAAAAGCATTTTTAAGAAAGAAAAACACTATTTATTTAATATCTGAAATTATGTTAGACCCTTTTTCTTTCAAAATGCCTTTACAAATGTGTGCTGAGAGTCTATGGTTTGATTCCTTGCTCTGGGGTGGCGATTTTAAGTCATCCCTATTCAAACTTTCACCTTTGAGTAGCTTATGTAAGGTATCTCCAAGACCCAATTAGGTTAGGAATCTACCATAATAGCAGCACATTCACTTGTTCCTTCACAATTTACCATTATTACCGCCATCCTCTGGATGCCTCAGTTAATAGATGGGAACCATCGCTTGGTGGAATGAGATTTACCTAGAAGTCATTGACTGTAAACCAGTAACCAGTCAACGATTATTTTCAGAACTGCATAAGTTCATTGCAACACATAAAACATTAACTGCAATGAATATAAACCTCAGTTCCTGAGAGAAAAATAAACTTAAGTGCAAGATAGCAGAACAAGTTACAATGCACATTGTTCCACTGTAAATAGTTGCTCCTACTTAGAAGCGTGCTCTGTTTGATTCTAACACTATAACTGGCGCAAAACTTCTGGAATCGTGACCTTGATTGCCACCCCAGCTGCCGAGCCTAGGAATGGTTTATGTTTAGCTTAATCAACGAAAGCGATATAATACCTTTGCTTACTCACATTGCGTAACACATACAGTCTGCATCTTGTAATTTCAAAGAGATCAGTACGTAAATAGTGCTTATTTTATATTTGTGATATTTATAACCATGTCTCCTACGTTTTCAAAGTTAAATGGTAAGGTATTACATATTCAAAGCAGGGAAATAATTGCAAATGTCCTCGACTTCATGAAGCAAGAAGCAGAGATGAAGGAAGAAAATATATGTTTACCCGAGTTCCACAAATGCCTTAAGAGAGTGAAAGAAAGAGTAGCCAAAGCAACTGTTGTTTCACTGAGTTCCGTTTCAGATTTCTCAAAGATAAGAAAAACCATATGGATGAAAGAGTACCATTTGACACACCAGTGAAGAAACATAAGCTCCCTAAACGTATTACAGAAATAGACGATTTCAACAAATGCGTCATTCGGTGCACGATTCACAATTTCTATGTGGAAGAAAAAACTGTGCCAACAATAAACAGATTGCTCATCAATCTGAAAGATCTCATAATGTTCAAGGTGGTGCTATGACACTGAATTTTGCAGTCTGATACTAACTTTCCAAATGACTATAATTTTATATGTACTTATATCAGCATAAATTTTCAAGATGCTGCTACAAATCTCAGAAAAATTATAAAAGATTTAGGGTTTAAGTGGAAGAAAATGAAACCAAATAGATTTCTAATAGAAAAGCACGACATACGATCTCAGCTGGAAGAGTACCTTACTCAGAGGTACAAATTAGAGGGTCAAACTATAGTGTATGAAGATGAGTCATACATACACAGCAGTCATACAACATCTAAAAGTTGAAGTGACAATAGCGAATTAGGTTTTCAGGCACCTGTTGCCAAAGGGCAAATACTTATTATCGTTCATGCTGTTCGTTCCAAATACCCTTCTTTTACAAGTCGCAACAAAAAACAGGAGATTTTCATCAATAAATGAATACAGAAAATTACATGAAGTGAATCAACACCATGTTGATACCTAATATGCCTGCTTCACAATGTGGTAACACTCAAATTGACAAACAACCTACCTGAAATTCCTTGAAAGAAGAAATAAAAACCTGGTTGCTTAGGAATAACATAGCTTTTGATGAAAGCATGAGTATAACAAATATAACTTAGTTAAAGCCAACAAATCCCTTCAGAAGTCATAACTCATAACACTTGGCCAGATATTAATACATCGCCATAATGTACTTAGACTGCCACTGTATCACCCAGATCTAAACCCAATCAAATTAATCTGGGCTGATGTCAAAAACTGGGTGGCCTGCAGAAATATCACTTTTAAACTAAAAGATGTGGAGCAGTTATGTCGCCAGCAATTTGCAGAAATTGGAAGGTCAGAATGGGAAAACGTATATCGACATGTTGAATAAATTGAGAATCATCATTTCAAAAAATACGGAATTGCAGAAAATCAATTAGAAAAAATTCTCATCCAGGATAATGGTGCAGAAAGTAGTGACAGCAGTGATGGCGGCAATGATGTGAGTGATTCTGCAGAAGAGGAAGGGCTGTCAGGTGTGGAAGAACTGTGGAGGCAGATGGTTGACACTGTTTTCATATTAAGGGCATTTTACAGCGGTGGATTTAAATATACTGTATATAACTACAAGTTTTATCGTGTAGTGCAGTGTGATGCAGTAATTTGTATCACAAATTACTTAAATGTAAATAATGATTGTAATATGAATATGCATTTTTATGTGACATTGATTTGAGATGTTTCTTGACTGTAATTATTGTTGATAAGTAAGTTTATACTGCCTTACTGAAACTGTCAATAATAGCGCGCAATAATGCAGCGAGGGGGGGGTGAGCTGTTTATCATTATTGGAAACGAGGAAGTTACGTAATGTTGGCGCATTTTTCCGTTGAGAATCTTCTGGAATATTTCCCTAGAGCATATGTATTCATAATTTTCATTGGATATAAAAATAGACACTAATGTTGGCGCGTTTTATTAGCCAATTGCAGTTCAGTTATAATCTTTAGGCATATCGGTGTGTATGAGTATAAATAGAGGCTAGGTTAGAGGTAAAGTCCGTCAGTCGTCCAGTTCATCAAAAATCTGTGTACACTACACGTCGTCTTCAGTCAGTCAGTTCGTCGAAAGTATTTGTACGGCAAACGTCGGGTATCGATTCACAAGTTACACGCAGCAGAATTATGAATAATCTAAAGTGTTGTAAGGTTAATTATACAAAAAGTTGAAGTACGTGGATTAAAAGTGATCAGTAAGGAGTTATTATAACAGTTTCAGTTTGACGAGTGTTAAGATCAATGTATAAATGTGATAGTTAACATGTTCGACAATAAATGTGTAAAACAAATTTCTTCATCAGTGTTATATTTGGATAAAAGATTCCTTTCCGTTTACACAACCCTGATCAAGAGAGATGTTCGACCAAGAAATAATAGCTAGCCGGAGGACAGTAAACCAAAATTAATTAAGATAACAATATCGTTCTTTCAAACGAACACTAACACTGCTGCAAATTGCTAACACCAGATGGAGCTACAAACCGAACAAATGAATGACGTCACAAGATGGCTTCACATGAAGTAAACACACATACACAAACATCACAAGTAATAACATTTATATAAGTAATACCGTAACAAATTGGCTACCACAACGTGGGGCTACAATAATGTTAAATAAATAAATTACATTAGACCACTACAAATTGGCACCCAGAATGTGGAGCAAAGTGACCAGGAAAGGGGCAAAGTGACCAGGAAAGTAGCAGAATTAACCAGGATGTGGAACGAATGGAGCAGTGAATTGATCTACAAGACGCAGATTCCAGAAACAACAAAAGGGACGACAGACTACGCGGATGATTGGACATCGTAATTCCGAGATTACAAGGCAACAGGGGAATTCAACTACAAAAACATCGAGAAGACGCAGATTCCAGAAACAACTATAGGAACGACAGACTACGCGGATGAATGGACACAAAAACATCGAGACAACGCAGATTCATCATAATACAACGCAGAAGCGACATACAAACCTAGGAGAGAGGGGCAGAAAGCTGGACATCAAAGCTACATCAGTAGATAGCATCAGAAAGGTTAGAAACGTGTGATTTTTATTCTAAAAAAAAAAAAAAAGTGTAAAATTTTAAATGTACCTTAGGAGCGGTAGGATAAAGAAAACAATGGCTACTAATAATACAGAAGAAATAATTATGGAGGGAGATAATGTAACAGTTAGCTGTAATTCAATACAGGTTACAGAAAATAGCTCAAACACTGTAGAATTTGAGGGAGGAAATGTTAGTGAAGAAAGCCAGAATAAAATAGCAGGAAATGTTCATTTTGATGCTAGTATGATGATGGAAATGATGAGAAATTTTGGCGAAACAGTAAATAAGAATATTCAGAATATGAGGGAAGATATGCAAAAGAATAATGAGAAATTAGAAAAACTAACTCAGGATATGGAAAAGAATAATAGGGAATTGAGGGAAGATTTTGATAGGAGTTTAAAACAAAAACTAACTCAGAATAACGAAAAATTAGAACAAAAACTAACTCAGAACATGGAAATGAATAATGAGAAATTAGAAAAGAAAATAGATCAAAACAGGGAAGATATGCAAAAGAGTCATAGGGAATTAAGGGAAGATATTGGTAAAAGCTTAGAACAAAACAGGGAAGAAATTGAAAAGAAATTCATGGAGCTAGATAGTAGTATGATGAGAATGAGAAATGAAAATCAGGAAATGATAGCAAATGAGATAGGGGAAGTTTCAAAGAAAATGGTAGACATGAGCAGGGAAATATCTAACCAAAAAAGTGAGGTTAATAATAAAATAGAACATGTTGATGTAAAATGTACAGAGTTAGGTAGCCGAATGAGTAGCATTTCAAATGAGTTAAGAGAGATGATGGAGGCTACAAATGCAGATTTAATTCAGGTGCAAGTTAATTTCAGAGGGGAAATATCTGAAATTCAGAATGAGTCAGTAATGCAAAGAAATAAATTGTACGAAGAAGTTAAAGTTTTGCCTGTAAATAATCAAAAGCTAACTTCTGAAACTAACAAACACCAAGCTGTTCAAAATGAAAACTCCAATCCAGTACAGCTTATGACAGATTTGTCAGAGTATTCTCAGATTAAAGAGATAGTAGAAGAATTGAAAATGACAGTTGTTAAAAGATGTGTAATTCAGGAAACTTTAGATTGTTTTCAAATGTTATCATGGGACGAAATTTCATATGAATACAAGAGGTTATTCATGAACAAATTTTTGAAGGTTAGGATACAGCTACGAGTAATGTTTAGCCACAGACAATTTGATCCAGGAGGGTAAATAGCAATGAGATGTAAAGTAAATGCTGGATAGTTAAAGATGACTTGCAGAGCAACGTATTGGATTGTAAGAGGGTTAAATAAATATGTACGTCATGATAATGGAGAAATAAATTTTGGACATAACAAAATTTTTAAAAGGAAAATAACATTTTTTTAGTAACTGTAACAGTATTTGAAAATTAAGAATGTAAAAATTGAAACTTAATATGATATTAAAAGTAAAAGTACGTAAATAATGTACAAAATAACAAAAATGGGTTAAAAATAATTTAAAAAAAAAAAAAACAAACAAATACTTATGTATCAAACAGAAAATGTGAAACAGTGCCTAGATTTAAGAGATGTAAATATATTTATGTAAAGGGAGAATATTTTTTGGTAAATATGTTTAATAATTACAAAAATCTTAAATGTATAAATTTTTGTCAACAACTTAAGAAAGTAAACAATTTGGTAACAGTAATTAAATAATTCAGGGTATAGTATTTGCTATAAAAAAAAAAAAAAAATTGTAATGTCAGATTAAAGTCTAAACACATTAAACCAGAGCCAGTAAGTAGTGGCGAGATAGAGGAAAAACATATCGTGTGTTAAATACGTGTGAAGTGTTAAGTGAAAGTGATAGCGTGTGTTCCAAGATTTAGGAGACTAAAAACACAATTATAAAATTTCCAAACAAGTTGTACATATTTATAATTATGTTTCTAGTGGGGCATATGATGCAGTAATTTGTATCACAAATTACTTAAATGTAAATAATGATTGTAATATGAATATGCATTTTTATGTGACATTGATTTGAGATGTTTCTTGACTGTAATTATTGTTGATAAGTAAGTTTATACTGCCTTACTGAAACTGTCAATAATAGCGCGCAATAATGCAGCGAGGGGGGGTGAGCTGTTTATCATTATTGGAAACGAGGAAGTTACGTAATGTTGGCGCGTTTTTCCGTTGAGAATCTTCTGGAATATTTCCCTAGAGCATATGTATTCATAATTTTCATTGGATATAAAAATAGACGCTAATGTTGGCGCGTTTTATTAGCCAATTGCAGTTCAGTTATAATCTTTAGGCATATCGGTGTGTATGGGTATAAATAGAGGCTAGGTTAGAGGTAAAGTCCGTCAGTCGTCCAGTTCATCAAAAATCTGTGTACACTACACGTCGTCTTCAGTCAGTCAGTTCGTCGAAAGTATCTGTACGGCAAACGTCGGGTATCGATTCACAAGTTACACGCAGCAGAATTATGAATAATCTAAAGTGTTGTAAGGTTAATTATACAAAAAGTTGAAGTACGTGGATTAAAAGTGATTAGTAAGGAGTTATTATAACAGTTTCAGTTTGGCGAGTGTTAAGATCAATGTATAAATGTGATAGTTAACGTGTTCGACAATAAATGTGTAAAACAAATTTCTTCATCAGTGTTATATTTGGATAAAAGATTCCTTTCCGTTTACACAACCCTGATCAAGAGACATGTTCGACCGAGAAATAATAGCTAGCCGGAGGACAGTAAACCAAAATTAATTAAGATAACAATATTGTTCTTTCAAACGAACACTAACACTGCTGCAAATTGCTAACACCAGATGGAGCTACAAACCGAACAAATGAATGACGTCACAAGATGGCTTCACATGAAGTAAACACACATACACAAACATCACAAGTAATAACATTTATATAAGTAATACCGTAACAAATTGGCTACCACAACGTGGGGCTACAATAATGTTAAATAAATAAAACATTAATACACTCGCAAATGCATAACCGGTGTGCGGATATTTGACAATGACTGTCCCATGCACTCCTGCAGCATGCAGACGACCGGTCACTACCTGATCTGGTATGTAACTCGCTTCATAGCTGTCATTAAGATTTTCACGTGTCTAGAACTGTTGATTCAACTGAAGTCCTTGAGCTAATCTAATATAAAAGTAATCCATGATCCTTATTTAAAACTTGACATATTTTTCAGTTTTCATTTTAAAATACTCTGCTCTGATTCAGAACTAAGGAAATAAAAGAAAACAATAAAATATCCTTTATAATAAGAAGTAGGAAAGGGTTATCCAGACACTGCTAAATCTTTTATTGGCCAGCTGAAAACAGCAAGTTTTGTAACATTCACCCTAAGACAAAATAAAATGAGCACACACTCTCAAAGCGTATATTTGTCTAAGTCCAAATCATTTCTCAGCCGGTTTACAATCGTGTCTCAGGATGCATGCCTTTAGCTTCATTCTATTGTCACTTTTCATATTGAGTTCCAACTACTAAATATGCGCTGACAGCTGAGCGGTTATAATCAGGTACGTAGCAATGAGGCCTGCTGAGTTTCGTATCCCAAGCATAATATATAATTTTTGTGTGTGTGTGTGTGTGTGTGTGTGTATGTGCAGTAAAACCCAATGTTTATTATGCATATTAAATTATCCAATTACTAAGGCTTATTTGATTTCAAGGCACTTATGGTCACACATAAAAGCTGAAATACTCTCCTTTTTGTTTTCAAACCAAAGTAAATATTACATTCCTAAATGAAAAAGCAGACAAAAATAGAAATTAACTTAATATCTGGTGTGTAAATTCTCTGCTTCAATTACTGCTCTCATTCTAGGGCATGGTTGATATCAAATTCCTAGTCAAATTTTCACAAGGATACTACCTCATAAGCATCCTGTATTTGATCCCACAAAGCCTCTTTTGTCTTACATTATCTTGCAGGCCAATTTAACTCCAAAACTTTCTTTACCACTGCACACACATTTTCAATAGAATTCTAATCTGGTGAGCAAGGAGGCCAATCAATCACTGTGATATCTTGCCTTTGCGAGAACCAGTTAAACCTGTTGAATTTGTATGGATAGGATGGTTATCCTGCTACAATTCAATCATACCATCAGGCTATCTAGTCCTTACAGAAGGTGCCATGATGTTTTTGAGGATGTCTTTATTTGCTGGCTATTTAATGTACCATCAAGCTCCACAATACACCTAGATCATTGTGACATCCAACCCCAACATGACACAGATACGCAACCTTGGCGATCCATTTGTGCTGTGTATTTTGCAATGTAACATTTTCCTCTGGGGCATTAGATAATTTGTAGATGAAAATGTGAGGCAACATATTCTATGATTGTCTGTAAGATGGCTGCTTCTTAGCTGCCAATTGAGCAAAGAACCCTGCTGCAATCAAATGATGCAAGGCTGTGCAATTCAACCCAGGGAAAATTAAAATTACTTCTAATTGTAGACACATGTTGGAAGAGATTGCTGTCTGCCTCTTCTAGAAGTGCAGTATTCTGCTGAAGAGTGACAAACATTTTTTACCTAAACCAGGTCAAGGGACAATCTTTTTCCTGGATAACTGTACCCAACATGTAGCCATAGATATAGGGACTTCAAGTGTTCTTGTAGCCTGAGACACAGAGTATCCAACAATGTTCACTAATGTAAGGAGAAATCTCCTTGTAGCTTCGTCTTTATGTGTGCACTCAGCCATAGCAAAAATCATGATTGCTAACATATCATGCAGATCTCAAAGGCTATGAGGTGCTCATGCATGATCATGCCAGGGCCATTCATAACTGAGGAATGAGACAAAGTTTGCACAACCAGTATAAAGTCAATTAAATATTTGGTTTAGTTTTTCTCTTTAGAATTCTTACTAATATGGCATTTATTTTGAAAATGAAAAGAGTAATTTGTTTGTGTTGTTATACATGGATGTCTTAAAATGAAGATATCTTACGCATTGAAAACATACAGCCTTACGATATGTTTAACAAATTAAAAAATATATATATACACCAAGGATTCAAATGCAGGTTGTTCCAATTACGATACACATGCATTTCACCATTTGGCTACCATGCATACAAACAAACTGAAAGACATCTTCCTACTTATCGCATAGCTTTGAAATGGACACAGGTAGTATTAAATCGTGTATTGTGAATGCAACATCAGAGAATGCTTCAGACATTTTCCGAATCAAACTCCCTCTCTGGGCTGTTGCTCATTTATTTTCTCTTAGGCTGTAAATTAGCATTCATTTGGTCTTTTGGGAGATAAGAAAACTTAACTTCATATCTTGATCAGGGATAAAAATCCCTAGAACTCTTTTGAGTGAAACCGGAATACTCACACTTTTAATTATCCCTGTGTTAGCACTTTTTGCAAGGGAAAGGTACGAAAGGTGAAGGGGGTTTCACAAAACCTTATTAATTTAGCCAATTCTTTCACTACAGAGCAGTGATAATGGTGATGTCAGTGTCAGAGGAATTGATAGTGTTAAGATTCCTTATACTCCTCTGGTAAGCACTGGGCCTTAATGAAAACTAAACTTGCCACTGAATGTGTCTTGCTAAAGCAAACAATTCATGCAAAATAAAAATTATTGTGACGTTAACCATTTCTGAAATATTCCCTGTTACTGATTTGAATTTTCAAATACTTAATACTTTTCTCAACTGCAAATCACTATTCTTTCTTTCTTTTTTATGTTCATACAAAAAGAACAGAATTTCAAAGCCGTCACAAAGCAACCAGCATTTGACTATCGCTTTAGCTTAATGTCTTCTTCTTACGCCTACAATTAAATGTGTAAATTAGTAATGAAGCTTTATCTGTATTAAAAAGTAGAAGATAGAAGAATAGACTTTTCTAAGAATATTTTGTAGAAGGGTGATTAGAGAAATCACATGAATGCAACATATCACAGTTTTCCTATTTAGTTAACCCAGGAGCATACATATTACTACTACTACTACTACTCCTCCTCCTCCTCCTCCTCCTCCTCCTCCTCCTCCTCCTCCTCCTCCTCCTCCTCCTCCTCCTCATTTTAGTGATGTTGTTCCTAATGATTTGGCCTATCCATTTACATTTATGATATTTATGGTGAAGCTTTGAATTTATGTTTTGATGCATTTTATGTATAATGTCCATAAGAACAAAATGAAACTTTTCATAATTTTTTATTTCACACTTTTCTCAACTTTACCCTGGAGTTTTTGTGTCCTGTGGTGCATTTAAATGCTTAAACCTCTGCCTTACATAGATTATGGGAACGTTGCACACAAGAAGGTGTCATTCAAAGGCACATCAGTATCAACATCAACATCTTTATGAACATACAGCTATTGCTTCCAGGCTTATATCAGATTCTGGTTTTATGTTTTTGTTATCCTACTGTGAAACTCTTGACAGATTACTTTGGAGGTTGCAGTGCTTTCATTACATTTAGTGATTCAGCTCTTCCATTATATTCTGTGATCCAGTGTTTTGTAGCACTTGTACATCCAACAAAGAGGCAGACAACGTTTTTCATCACAGAAAAAAACATTCTCACCAAGTTGTTATCCACACGTGTTCACACATTGATTTAGCAGTGAAACTTGATTCAGTTTCAATAATAAATAGTATGCTGTAAAGTTTAAACTGAATTGAGAAGAGTTTCATGAATTAGGAAAAAATAACTATAAACATCATCAGTGGAAGAATTAGATTCAAACATGGTTTAAAGGAGATTGCACTGCAGCACCCGTTTAAAAGAGAAAAAACACTATACTTTGTATAACGTCAAAGTATAAAATGTTTGGATCAACATGACAAATATTAAGTTGCTTTCTTTTCATATTTTCATTTTATTTGTTATATTGTACTTTGGTAACATTGATAACACTATATATGTAACAATGACAAAACAAATAACGGGAGAAATGGCATCACTTTTACCTTACCTGGTACAATACAATAGGTTCCACATGATATCCAAGCATGCTTGCTAATCTGCTGAGGGTAACACTCTTTCCACATCCACGAGGACCAATGACACAGAAGTCCCCTGCAAGATGTGACTGAAGCAGCTGTGCCAGCAACTGCTCCTGATAGGAAGTATTAACAAATCCAGAACCAGCTGGAGCCTGGCTACCTGTTCCACAAACCACCTACAGGTGAAGAAAATTATTGATTGTTACTGGTTTTTCACAGCTTATTAATATAAGTGCACATTAGTCTTCTTCAACCATTTTTGAGAGATGGTGTAAAACTAATTCAACATTCAATTTGAAAATTTGTAAGTTGTAAAAATTTAACATAGGTAGCACAAAATAATAAATATATTGTAGCGCTTTGCTCTAAAAATCAAGTATTTACATAAACCATTTTATTTCATTTAATTTCATTTATTATCAACTGTGGGAATTACAGTAAATTTGGCAGTATCAATATACAAACCAGATGTGGAAACAGGTACATATAGCTTACAAAAAAATTAAAACACAATACAATGGAAATACATACAGAAAATAATGAATGGGTCCTAAAAGAACACAAACTAATATAACTTCTTAAATTACTTCAGGAATTCTTCTAATGAATAAAAGTTATGCTGTAATAAAAATTTCTTACTTTTTTCTGAATATAGCCTCTGAGGTGTTTAAGATTTAAGTTTTAAGATTTGATGGTAATTTATTATATAGTTCCTGCTTTTACTAAACAGAGTTATTTTATGATTATGATACTCATGCTGTTTGTTCTTAGTAGCACATACATGCACACAGTTTGTTCTTGGTGGTGCAGGGCGAGCATGCACACACGCACACACATATTATGCCTGCGCACAAAAAGGGCAGTGTACATAGGAATTGAAATATATTTTATATAAGTTAGGTTTTATTGTACCAACTTTAACCTAATTATTCATTTTTAGAACTTAGAGATACTATTGCCTTTGTGAGAATTCTCCAAAATATTACACCTAATTTGCTTATTAAAATAAGTAAAGTACAGGTTCCTCAATGTTGTGGGCTAGAGTGGAGCTCTAGTTCCCAGCCATACAATGCACTCCAATATGATCCCACCCATGGGTGCATGGATTGTCTTGGGTATATAACCAGTGCCCACTCAGCATCATCAGGAAAGAGGATTTGCAGTACTCAGTGGTCCAACTTTCCAGGATGCACAATGCTGACCACATCACCTCCCCACATAAGTGAGCATGAGGCCAGCAGGGTCACAGGATTTATTTATATACAGATTCCTTAAAGCACTTAAACATCTTTATTAATACAGTAAAACCCATATTTGACGAATCTCAGGGGGAATTAAAATGTTTTCCTTAGATAAGGGTTTACCTTAAAAGGGGATTAGCATAAGGTTGAGCATTCAATTGCCAGAAATAATATGTAAATCATGTTTTTAAGTATTTTAATAGCAAAACTTATTGTTTTCAGAAATTTTAAACATTATTTACACATTACATTATGTACACATGTAATACCAAGAAAGGAAATTTAAGATTAATGAACAAAATGCTGTAAATTAAAGAATTAAAATGCTACAATAGCTATAAATTTATACTAGCATCAAAACAGAAAACACTGAAATTAACACCACTTCATGGTCAGCCATTTGCGCTTAATCTGCAACAAACAAAATGAAAGTGGATATCAGATTTACATATTTATCGTTAGATATGAATGCAGGCAGATTCTTCAGTATTACCTGGTAAGGAAACATGATAGTAAAGTTACTAACCTTCATTTCTTAAAGAAATCCAGCAGAGTAGTCTGCTTCCTCCTGCCCAGGCATCTGGCACTTAGAACCCTGTGTTCAATGTGATTAATGCTGCTGAGTAGCCCCTTATCAATAGGGAAGTAGCACAGGTACTGTCTCATGACATCCAATCCTTCCGCTGCAGCCACTAGTATTGGTTCTTTGATTCCTCTTCTTCTGGTTCCTCCTCTTCTGGTTGCTTCATTGCCTCATTGCACAGCTCAACAACATCTACAGATGCTTCTAAGGTCAGAATACTGTCGTCACAATTTACAAACTCTTCAAAGGTTATGCTGTAGCATTTCCCACTCTTTCTGCACACAAATTTCTTCAGTATCATTGTCCCGTTTAGCAGCCATATTTTCGAATAGGAATACAAATCACTATCACAAAGAGAACACAACTTAACATTCTGCTCAGTGAACTTTAAAATGAAAGTGGAAATCAAACAGAACTCAGAAGTTAACAGGTTTGAAAACGTGATTGCAGAGCTGCCAACTTTAGCAGTTTAATGTGAACTAAAGCGGAACACAAAGTGACGCACACAGCTAATGAATTTGAAAACATCCAAAAAGGTGTAACATTGCCCATTATAGCAAAGGTAGCATTAACTGCACTCTGAAACTCTTAATGCACTAACTATGCAGAAGAAGCTGTGCGATCGCAAATTCAAGAAAAATATTTTCGTTAATGTGGGATTTGTAAAAAACCAGCTTTAAATAACATTACACTTATGGGACTTTTGGCAGAGCTTCTGAAAACGTTCATTAAAAACAGAATTTCATTAAAAGCAGGTTTGTTAAAACAGGGTTCTACTGTAGTCCTAAAAACAGAGAAAATTGTGTGCGTGCGCGTGCGTGCATGTGTGTGTGTGTGTGTGTGTGTGTGTGTGTGTGTGTGTGTGTGTGTGTGTGTGTGTGTGTGTGTGTGTGTGTGTGTGCATGCGTGCGCGCATGAGTGAACAGCACAATTCAATAACAGAAGTTGGTTAAATACCTGAATTGGTATCTTAAGTTCTTCCAAAAATGTGACCGCAAAATTTTTAAGAAAATCCCCCCACCCCTAACTACCCTTTACATGCAATTTGTTTTCATTTTTTTTATTTTATCAAAAATGGCTTTAATGATTTTGATTAAAATACCTTATTTGAGGTTTAAAGCTTTGCAGTGCTGGTTTATAATGATCACTTTTCGGCACTGCACCCAACTTCTAGGTTGTTCACCAAGCTTTCAGCAATTTTACTCCAAGGCCTTCTTCAGAACAACATCAAATATAGGCAGTCTCTTTGCTATTTATAAAGCAATTGTGGCTTGGGAGATCGGTCAATTACATATCTTGTTTTCCTCTTCCAACATGGGATCTTGTCATTGGTCTGGCATAAGTTATGGACGACACTGCTTTCTCAGGGAATCCGTGCTGGCCTATGTGTTAATGGAGATGAGCCATCATCACTTGAGTTTGGGCCAGCAGGTGTTGGGCTGTAGGTCTCCGGTGCCTGAATCACTTTGCAATTCTAATTCCTCTTCTATTTTAAACTTGCAAGAGCTGATCTTCATGACTGGCTCCAACACATCCCTTTCCTATGACAGGGATTTCCATGCATGGCCTATATATAGATGGGCATTATAACTGGCTCCCTCACCATTAAGAGTAACCCATACTGAAGTAGTCAGGTGGCTGGGGACACCAGGTGCAACAAACCTGTACCTACAAATGTAGGCCTCAAGGAGTTTTTATTTTACTCCCACTGCTAAAAATATCCAGTATTCACATAAAACAAGAGGTATAAAATGTTTGCTTTAAACTTGCATGAACAAAAGCAGAAACATAAGTATGTAATATTGCTGACTGGTTTAAAGAAGTGCTTGAAATCAAAGCATGCACTAGTTATGTGCAATGCTCGTGTTCAATATTTTAGATTTAATAAGACACTTCTATATTTGTTGTGAAACAGATAAGATATCAAGCATATTCATGTTTAACAGAAATGAAGGTTTGATACTCAGTACTGGCAATTCCAGTAAAAGACATGTAGTTAAATTTATGAGGTTCTTGGCAGCCAAGAAGCACCAGTAGCACTTCCTAGGTCTGAGGAACACATGTGAATATGAATAGAAGACAGTAATGTCATTATAAGTACCTAAGATTAATTTACCTTAAAGTCAGCCTGCTGACTGTTATGCTGAAGCCTCACAAGTGCAGACTGCTCATTTTCAGATGGCATAACATCCAGTACAGATATTTTTATAGGATTGTTAACCACTGGAATATGGAAAGTGTTCAGGAGATCTTCCACCGCTTGTGTTCCTTCTTTTCCCAAAAAGCTTCTGTATGGATAGAGCCTGTATAATACTTCATACGTTGTAATATCTGAAAATGCTTCCTGTAATAGGAAATAATGAAATTTGTTTTCATTAGGCACATTTAAGTGTCCCTATTTAAAGAAACAAATGAGAAAATAAGAATATTAACAGAGTGATAAATTGGCAGTTGCAGAGCATTTCTGGTGCACAGATTATCAGATGAATGAAAAACCCAAGTTTTTTAAAACTCTTTGAAAACTGATTGAACTCTTCATTTGGGAAAAATGTTTAAGCATAAAAATAAACACACTTTGTTAAATTTTGATGTCCCATATGAAAACAATCTCATCTCACAGTACCTTCATAGTACCTACACCATATACAAGCCTCACAATGAGTTTGGTCTGATGGTGGAGACAGCAGTGTCTACAAGAAGGGTTAAAAATTAATTTTTAATACATGATGTGTCAAACAAATTCGCTGTGTTTTCCCTTGAGAGAAGAATTAAAATGTACTCTTGTTCATTATTTGTAATTAGCTCCGTTCATTTGTTGGACTGTTAATTTATTTTTATCTAGATCACACTTAGGGGACTTATAAGCAAAAATGTTCTTTGTTTCAGACAGAATCATATTTAATGCTCTGTCAGTACATGCTATTTGAAGAAGAACAAAGCAAATTAACTTATTCTTGCCTACCCTCTATTGCATGGACTAGGGTAAACCTTGTGCTGGAGCTGGGGGAGCAAAATAAGTTAAATGTTATCTTGTTTGATTTTTATGCCACTAATATAACCTAAATCAATTTGCAGGTTTGTATATATCCTTTCTGTTAACGAGAAATTACTATGGGCGAGGATATTTCCCCTAACATTTTTGTGTTGAAATAAATGCATGATTAAGCATGTATTTGTACATGTTATTATTAGATTCAAAATTTGCCAAAACTAGTTTAAGCAAATGATGCTAGTTAAATGAGCTTTACTGCTAGTTTACAATCCCAATTAACAGAAAACGTTATCTCAATAATATTCACACTAAATCTGTATTTGGCAGGATAAAACTTTTATTGGTATGGAAAATCAGCATCAGCATATACTTTTTTATCTGAAAACTGCTTTGTGCTATCATCATCGTGAGTCAATTCTGGCCTATGATGTATAGCAAAGTTAATACCATCCAAACATACTCAACTTCATAAAGTGCATAAATGCTTATGCTGCACTCTGTGGGTAAGGGTTTGAAGTAATAATGTGATTAGGCGAGCGAGTTTTATTGAGCTTGACATTAAAGAAGTGGTACTAAACAGTGCTAACCACTAAAAGTATGAATGACACTGGATGGTTTCCGATGGAATCATGACATTTGCAAATGTCCTAATTGCATAATATCGTCACTAGGATGCATACTCCGATCCTTGCAGTGCTTGGCTTGACAATTAGTAATGTTAATAATCAAGGAAACTTAATATCTAAGAAAATTAGCAAACAAACAGTTTCAGACAAAAAGAAAGAAAAAACTGGAATTATCTCTGCAAAGTGTCATGTTAATAAAAAATGCTGAATAATTCTTTTAGCACATGGATGAGAAGGGCTGAGCACCTTCAAAAGGCACTCTCAATAGTGAAGTTATGTACTAACTGAAGAAAGCTACTTTGCCTACACTGCCTGACCAGTGTCCAATTGTGAATGATATGCATGAGAGCAAAAATCTACTTCGGCTCCTCTCTCCCCAAATTCTCCCATCCAGCAATGCTTGCCAACTATTACATTATGATATTAAATTTGGGGGAGGGGGGACAGGAAGTAGTTTGAGCATGATATTGTATCTTCTTTAATGAAACAATACCCACAATGGAAATGACATTAAACCAAATAAAAATATAACAATAATGATGTTAACAATGTGTTTCTAGAGCAAATAGTTAATGATTAAATCATTATTAATCTCTGCAATTTAAAGGTAGCAAACAAGTGTTTTGGGAATTAAATATCTTCAGCTAGTTTTAGATCTTCAAACTATTCAAAGTTACTTTAATCTTTATAGCATATACAGGTTTAATAGCAATTTACTCATTAACTATTTATACTTGAAACTTGCGACATATGCCATTATTGTTCTAATTTTATTTAGTTTTAATTTCTGCCACACTGTCTGAGGATTTTGTTTATATAAGGATATTCTTCTGTGCATCTCCTTCATCTAATATTGAAGCACTTTTTTAAACTGTACTGTCCATCTTAACTAGCTGAGGTTCATTGGGATCTTTTTTGAAATAAAAATAAAATAAAGATATATTTTCAGTTAAAAAAAAAATTTAAATGCAACTTTATGTACAGAATATCATTTTTTCTAAATAGCAGTAATTCTATTAAGACTAGACTTTTTAGTCCTTAAGTGAGCTTCATTCTGGCAAAAACAGCTTATGTATGTTAGGTGGTGGTTTTGAGGCCTCATGTGTATACATAAAGAATAGGTAGGGAGCTGGACAATAGCACAGGCAGAAAGTCATATACAGAGATAAATAATTGGACAAGTGAGGAAAACAGGGTATGAACAGCAGATCTAAAACAATCAATCATAAGAGTATGCACAAAATTACGAAATAATGAAATATCTCTTATTGCCAGGAAAAAGAAAGTGCACATATGTTAAGCACCTCAGATTACACTCTACAACATTCATCTATATTTGACTGATGAGCATAACTTACATAAAATTCTCCTTTAAATGTTCAATCCATGTCATGATAATAACATGAGAATTAGACCAGCTATGTGAAGCTCAAAGAAGACTGTTCATAACTACTTTCAAATAATTCATCTGAGGAGCTTATATGCAAGCCAATCTATACAATATTATGAAGAGAGAAAATTTGTGGGTGTGTGTAAGTAGAGTAACTCAAAAGCTGATTTTGATCATTCTTTCCTGAAAAGCCCTATTCTTCTAGATGTTCAGAGGTTAAATTATGTTTCCAAAATTTTTAAAACTGGGGAGTTAAGGGTTTCTTTTTCATATTCATGTCATCAAACTTCAATCATTTGATTGAATATGGATATCAGATGGCACTTTATTGCCAAAATACAATATTTAGATGGGCACAGGCTATATAATGTTTCCAAAATTTTGAAAACTGGGGTGTTAAGGGTTTCTTTTTCATACTCATGTCACCAAATTTCAATCCATTTTGTGGAGGATATCAGAGGCTAATTTTGGCACTTTATTGCAAACATGACAGAGTTTTACTGACTTCAAACTCAAAAGGGTAAATGGTGAGACTTAAAATATTTTAAAATTGAGTTATTTTAGATGATATGAACATATGTGGTATATGGAATTAATTTGTCTTCCACACAAGCAGTGTGTAGGACAAGGAAGATCTGTGGTTCGAATCCTGGCAATGGCATTGAACTTTTCAGTCATCTGAGTCTGATTCTACCTTTCCAAATGTGGTATATGCTTCATAACATCATATTTCCTTCACATTTCACTGACATTTTATCTAGTACAAGTTTGGTGTGATTTTGACAAAGCTGGGTACATTTGTATTATAGAAACTGTCAAAAATGTTATTAGGTACCCTTACATTCAATCTCTATTTTCAAACCCTAACTTACAAATCAACATTCTTTGGCCTATCTAGAGAACCCAATGAAAATTATAAGCTATCTTACAAGTCCTACCATATTTTCAATCCCTTATGTAGAAACCTGCATTGTTTAAACCATATGGTCAAAATATTCAGAGTCGGAATGGCCCAATACTGGCCCACCTTGTAGTAGATGATGATTGATGTTGTTGATGATGATGAGTTGGCAAAAATCATAGTCTACATTACAACTTCCAGAAGCCACCTAATTCTTATTTTGAATCATATGTACTCCAAGTTTTTAAAAGCTACTCTTGCTTTATTTTCAACCTCTTATTAGATAAAACTATAATGCTTGGTCAACCAGGGTACAAATTTGTGCACTTGGACTATAGGACTAGACAAAAATTACAGGATAACATACAACATCAAAAAGCTACCCATACTCATATTTTTCATCTGCGTATGTACAAATTATCACTATTTGACCAATGTGGACAAACCTTTGGATCTTATGCTTTAGGTACAAGTACAAGTTACAGACTATTTATGGCTTTCAAAAATCACCCTTATCCTTATTTTCAACCCCATACTTATAGAATGTACTAATGCAATGCTAGGTAATAATTGTATAAAGAGAGAAAATTGAGTCCAACTAACATTTGAACTTAGTCAACTGATATTTTATAATTAACAACACAGAATATTATTTTTCTCAATGGTCTCAGATTAACTCTTTTCCAAAGTAGTTAACTTGGTGGCCTGGGAATGCAGAAATCTTCATATTCACCAGCTTCATCCCTATTCCGTTGTATATGTTAACAATCTATGTATTATGTGAAAACTATGTATCTTTTATGTTATTAAATAAACTATGGGACCAAAGAGAAGGTACGAAGTTTTAAAATATCACTTGCTGTGAATATCTAAAAAGTTACTCAACATTTCTGACTGATGATTCCTTCACTGCCAAAGGATATACGAGTATATAGGCTATGCAGCATTTCCAGAACTTGGAAGACTGTCAGTGGAAGGTTAAGGAAGTCGGATGTTCCGCCGATGTTTCACATCCTTTTGTGTGAATATCAGGGAATTTTTATCTGTTATTAGTAATAGTCAGAGCTGCACAACATTACAATTATAAGGAGAAAAGGGGAGAATTCACCATAAAAATCTTCTACATCATTGTAAAATCATTTCAAAAAGAACAAGCAGAGGCAAATTAAATTAATTAAATCACTCTTCGAGTTTAAAAAGCTACCCATGCAATATGGGGCAGCCAACTAGTTTTAAATAAGAATTCCAAATGATTTTAAGTTTTCTGAATGAGTTTTCTGAATTGGAACAAGTTACAATTGGTTCTAAATAGGCAAAAGTACTTTTAATCAGCATATGTTTTTAAACTAGTTTTTAATAACAAAAAATGGTTTGATACATTTCTGATAAAAAACATGCATGCACGCACAGAAGAATTGAGAGAGAAATGATTGTTTAGTAATAAAATCTCCACCAGTCAAAACAAAATTTATTCAAACCTCTTCTTTTTATTTTCATACTCTGAAATATAGCTTACCACTGAGAGGCAATAGCATGTTTGATTTTTGTTTCATAGACCTAACCAGTTGATTCAGATATTTCACTTCCTTGGATAATGTGGTATTTTGAGGACTTAATATAAGAGCGTTTCCTTATTTTACCATATCTAGGTACCTACGGTGGTACTCCCACATGATAATGGAACATGTTTTTATTTATGTCACTGACACCAGGGGCATATGCAGGGAGTTCTTCAGGGAAACAAGGCCCCCCCCTGATATTCAAAACTGTAATATTGAAGCATTTAGTCTCATTTTTGTTTTTGTAACTCATGTATACTTACAGGTTTAGTGCAACACATTATGCATGTTAATAATCTTTGAAAGACTATCACTAATACTTAGAGTTTTTAACTGAGCCCTGTGTAAAGCCATTAAATAGGCATATCACCTTGAGGTTGGTTGAAAGAATATTGCTTTCCCTTCTACCTAGCAATCCTAAGCTTGATTCATTAGAATATATCATAGTGCATCACTGAATTGTTGCTGATGAAATTCTACCACTATCATGGTATTATAAACCACATATGGAATTCATTTATGTCATCATTTATTCATTTTATTCTCATTTTTGAAGATTGGTAGTTTGTGATAAGAGCACTTAAGCTAAATACATACCATGATTTTAACAGCTGTTAATAGATTATCTGCAGGAAAATCAGGCAGGCCAACAGAAGTTGATTCCTGGGAAAGAAGTGCATAGCAACATGACAGTAGCTGTGATATCTGAGCAGGATCAACTCTTGGTGCAGCTTTGCGCAGCATTTCTAGTTGTTCCTGCAACAAATTAGAGAGGAGGAATTTAAGCTTTCTAAATACAAAATAAGTACCTACCTTTTTCTTTTGTAACACACAAACAGCTTTAATCTAGTGTACAATAACTGGTTTATTTTCTATTTGAGGTTTGCTTCAAATCAGCTTGCTGCAAGAAAATTTTCTTGTCCTCATAAAAGTTTTAACACCTTCATATTTTATAATGGTGCTTCTTAGAAACACAGTTACATTCCAATAATTGAACGAAGTAGGTCTTCATTGCCACTAGAGCTACAGACCCGTTCTTGCAAAGGGAATGATCAAATACAATGCTGTTGCTATCACCTTGACAGGATACTCATAATAAATTTTAAATTACAGATTTTCATTTTGTAATTGGAATGATTTGCATTATGAATGCATTCATCACTTGAACAGAATTTGCTATTCGAGGGCAGGTATTCTGCTGCAAATCCAGCCTCCTCCTTTCCTCAGCAATGTCACTGTATATGAACCATTTATTTCAACATTTCCATCATCTTCTATTATTTTCTGCCCCGAAATCTTTTGCCATTCATTATTCCTACCAGTGCATCTATAAGCAAGAAATTTCTTTTCCATCCAATTTCTTTCTCTAACCTTGATCAGCTTTAGCATTGTTCTTACTTCACATATTCTTAAGAACAGCTTTATTGCCTTTGTCTATTTCTCAAGATCCAGTATTCATGTCGCAAGCAACCAAGAAGAAGAAATAACAGCTGGAGACAAACACAATGCAGAAAGAGAAAGATATGTATACGAACATTCAACAGGAATCATCTGGATTCTGTGCTAAACATATGGCCTAAGAGGAACAATATTGCAATGAAAAATGCAAATCAATTTTAGATAAACCTTTTGGTGAAGAACCAAACTTTGTTAAGTGTCCTTTGTTTTTTTTGATGAGTACTCTTAGCATTTAAAACTGCATGTCTATACACCTTCTCTTGTGAGCTCTCGGTTCCTTCTGGTCTGGGAGGTAGTAACTGTAAGGGCCCACTGCTAGAGTTATGGAATGGCAGCCAGCATTCATTAACTTAGGTTAGCACTGTGCATATGCCACTACTGTCATTTTTTGTTTGTCTATTTGTATTTTTAATATTATCTTAAACTAAGAGTATTTTATTTCACTACCTTTAGTGTTGCTGTTGGATTGCTGTGATTATGTTCTAGCAATAAATGTGCTTCAATGCTGCTTTATTGAAACATTTCTGATTAGTGCTATTTTCACTGTATGCCCTTTACTACTTCTGGAGTAGGACTACTGAAAATTTAACATCTAATACTTATGTCATCACCTGCTGTGTGAACTATAATACTGCTTCAGTGGTTAAAAAAAATTGTTTATTTTTGAAGTCTTCTTCAAGGGAATGATGTTACTTGCAACTACAGCACTCCTTAAGCTGTACATGTGCCCTGGGTGATGCTAAACAATTACACAAAATATCTTACATATTTTGTGTGGTAGTTTTCATGCCGGAATGGCTGAGTTGATTATTATGAAATTTGATATAAAGCACCTTTTAAGTTAATGTCAAAGTAAATACAATGCTAAGACATCTTAATTACTTTCTCCAAAGAGGAGATAGTAATAGGGGAATTACACCATTCTTATGCAGGAAAGTTCAGTGCTTACATGTAAAATATGCTACATCATTTAAACATACTTAAATAGCTCTTTGATAGCACATAAAATCTGAGCTGCAAAGTCCCTCACATAATTTTGCAACAGGCCCCTGGAGAAGTATTTCCTGGCTACAAGCCTCACTAAAGAGCCAGTAATTAGAAATACATTGTATACACTAATCTCAAATAATTCAATAAATATAAAACACAACATTGGATGGCAGAACTAGAGGAAGCCTGAATTACTGATCTGCCTTCTTTTACTTTCCTTGCTCTGTGCTCACATACATTAATTAGACAAGTATTTTGATAACTAGGGCCTGGATATTGATGACCTATAAAACTTTGAAAAATTACCTAAAACAGATTTATATAATTTATTAAAATTAGTGTACAGTAAGTTATAAATTAATTTATACATTGGTATGATTGCTATACAAGTAGAAAATGTAGGTACTCAAATACTGATAAAATAATTTAGATGATTAATTACAAAATATATTTTTTTCTATGTTCTTATTTGAAGAATCTGAAAAGAAAATTGTTTTTGAACAGGTCTTAAGTACTGTAGCATTAACTCTTTTGAATTCTCAGATTACACAAATTTCACTGAGAATGAAGAGGACTTCACAACCTATGACAATAGCAACCTGACACACTTATTAACACAAAAAAGTAAAAACTTACCTGTCTCAGACCTAGATTGGAACATGAATTCATAACACTAATTATACTTATTTCCCTGACAACAGACACCCCTCCACCCACAAGCAATCCTTTCCAGACTAGCCATTAAAAAGAACTGATTCTTTTTCCAAGAATGTGCGTAAAGGATATACAAAGTTACTTTTATTTCTCAGTTTAATAGTGAACATTTCTGATTTAGAAAAGTTAACCTTGTGTAAAATGTTAATATAAAAATCTTTATATACTCAATGCAAAGAGCAAGAAAATGACACAAAAATATTGATGTAAAATATAAACAATGTTTTAAAAATGCAAAATGGCATAAAATGACCAAAAGTGACTTATTAAATAGGTATTTTCACAATTTAGGACCCATGATCAGGCTTTATGCACACATTAGCAATACCTATGATGCGATTAAAAGATGACATGTCATCGGAATACGGGTCCTGGTAATGACGCAAACGTAAGCATAGCATTGGACCACAATATGATTTTAAGGACTGTTTCCACATTTACAATGACATTTTGCACTTTTAATCTTAATTTTTTGAATGTTTTACAACAAGAGCAATGGAGTTTCTAAGAAGAATATAAAGCATAATATTAACAAAAAATTTTAAGTCAATAAAACTTGAAAACATTCTTAACAATTAATCCCAGCTTTTCTAAAAAAAAAAATTTTTTTTTACTTTTAACCACACTGCAGCTCTATGATTTTATTTGTTTATTTTTCACACAAACTTTTGGATAGTATAATCATTACAGCATTTATGAAGAATTTGTTTTTTAAAAATGTATTTTATGTATATGTCAGTGCAAATTTATTTTTTAAAGATCTCTCCAATATTAATTTTTATGTCACATTAATAGTTGTAGTACAAGAAATGGCATATTCTTTAAGATTTAATTTCATATATTAACAAAATTTCTGGTTAAAATATAAGTAGGCATTGCTAGATGTTGACATATGCACTTGAAAACTTGTGCAAAAGCTATTGTCCCAATGAAAACATGTGGAGGAGCTGTATGTCATCTGTTTGTGCCAACAAATGCGCGCTAGCATAGCAGGTGCAGGCACTATCTCTAGAGCCTCATGTTCCTTCCCTATTCGTGAGTAAAGGTCATCGATGGGGCGACCGGGGATGTTCAACCTGGAAACATTAGGGACCTCGCTGCGCTGTGCCTGCCGCCATCAGATATGGCTACTCTTGTACTCTCTTGTCTCATCTTTCTCCCGGAAGTTTAATAAGTGCAACAGGCCAACAAGATATAATAGTATCAGACAATACAATAAGCTACTCAAGGGAAGGTGACTAGCAAACTAGGCCATCTGTCATACACTACGTGTATCGATCCCACAGAACAACTTCCAACCGGATCAAATAACTCAATTCCAAGATCCTCCGACTAAATAAACTGAAGTAAAATAAATGATAATGGAAAGCGAATATGCAACTAAGTTCGCTAGTATGGCATATAGACAGACACGCATGAAACAAAAATCCCACAGAAAAGCTGTCACTACTGGTAGTTAAAAGAAATATGCACCTAAACGATATACAGTAAATCCTTGCTAATTCGAAATCGGATAAACTGAAAACTCTGTTAATCTGTAGTAGCTGCTCGGTCCCTGCCAAATTACATGGAAAAATCTACCACTTAACCGAATTTCAGATAATTCCTACTACGAGCTAAAATTTGGTCCCCTCATTACATACTCCATATGTTATTATTCGTTGATGCAGTAATTTGTATCACAAATTACTTAAATGTAAATAATGATTGTAATATGAATATGCATTTTTATGTGACATTGATTTCAGATGTTTATTAATTGTAATTATTATTGGGAAATAAGTTTATACGGCTTTACTGAAACTGTCAATAATAGCGCAATAATGCAGCGAGGGGGGGGTGAACTATTTATCATTATTGGAAACGAGGAAGTTACGTAATGTTGGCGCGTTTTCGGTAGAAACTTCTGGAATATTTTCTCCCTAAAAGCAATATGTATTCGTGGTTTTCATTGGATATTAAAATAGACGCTAATGTTGGCGCGGTTTATTAGCCAATAGCAGTTCAGTTATAATCTTTAGGCGTATCTTGATGCAGGCGTATAAATAGGGTAGGTTCGAGGTAGCTTGCCCCGCAGTTCATCAAAATTCTTTGTGCAATACACGTCGTCTTAAGTTCGTCAGTTCGTCAAAATATTTGTATGAGATACGTCGGCTATAGATTCACAAGTTACGAAAATCTAAAGTATTATAAAGTTAATTATACACAAAGTTGAAGTACGTGAATTAAAAGTGATCAGTAAGAAGTATTATAACAGTTTCAGTTTGGCGAGTATCCAGATCAATATGTAAAAGTGATAGTGAACGTGTTCGACAATAAAAATTATAAAACAAATTTCTTCATCAGTGTAATTTTTGGATAAAAGGTTCCTTTCCGCTTCACAACCTGTATAGAGACACATGTTCGACCCAAGATAAGATAATAGCTAGCCGGAGGACATTTGAAATGAAATCAAACAAAAAGCTAACATTGATGCAAATTGCTAACACAAGATGGAGCTACGAACCTAACAAAGAATGACGTCACAAGATGGCTTCAACACTGATGTAAACAAACATTTATAACTAATACCGTCGCAAATTGGCTACCACAACGTGGGGCTACAATAATGTTACACAAATAACATTTAACCCGTTACAAATTGGCTCCCATACGTGGGGCAGTTAAAATTATGTAACCAAACAAAACAAAAGCAGCACAATATAAGATCTTCAAGTTCTAATAATTTACGTAAAAACATATTACGTAAGAACCATCTATCACATCGTTTAAACCGAATATGTATGTTGTGCTGTGCACTACAGTATTTTCCGTTACGATTTCACATACTTTTTCTCAATACTGTACTGTAATTTCTCCACAATGGCCCGGACTTGGAGTCCAGTCTGGTAGGCTTGTGGTGAGCCTAGGTGAGTTTTTCCATGTACCGACCCTTGGAAGGGTTTAACCATGGGGATGATGGATCCATTGTGGCGGTTTGGTTTTGATGTGGGTGTGATGGGGGGTAGCGCTATGTTTTTAATAGGCTCCTCAGTGGCTGCCTTTCCAGGAGCAGTGTCAGTGCCCTGCTCCGCTGGTGTTTGTTCTTCCTTTAAATTGTGGTTTGTTTAATTTTGCTTGACCACTCCCATTGGGAGGGGGGGAGTACTTAATGACAGCATTTTTGCTGTTGGCAGGTTTAAAACCTTCGTTACCGGGATGCCCACAAGCCATGCGGGGAACCCGGTAGCGTCTGTATCGACGTTCTTGTGGTAAGTAGTCCCCCAGGGATCTGGCAAGGGCGTTCTCATGATGTATCAATCTGCCGTAGAATTTTTGAGCCCGGTGTCTAATCACATCCTCCACGTATGGGAGGGCCGAGGTCTCGTGCAGTAGCCTGACCGAAAAGCCACGACAGACAGAATAGATGGACCGAAGTCCCCCATTCTGAATCCGCTGCAACCAGAGAAGCCAGGAATCTGCTGCCATACCCCACACATCGCAGGTATAGAGCATCAGAGGTAAGATAAGTGCTTTATAAAGGCGTAACTTTAAGTGAACCGGCATAGTGGAAGCTAGAACCGGGTGTAAGGCGACTACCGCCCCCCTAGCCCTGTTCGTTGTTCCACGCACGTGTTCCCGAAAAGTTAGACCCTTATCCAGTGTGACGCCCAAGTAGCGAAGTGACGTCCCCCACTCTATCCTTTGGCCCTGATAGGTGAATGTTGCTCTGTCTGCAGCGGGGATTCGTCTCTTGGTAAATAGGACAGCTTGGCTTTTGCCGGATTCACGGACAACCGCCGCCGCCTGCACCAGAGTTCAACGAGACGGAGGTGTCTTTGTATAGGGTTGAGGGCTCTGAGAATGTGTCTGTCTTTTGTGTACAGCAGGACGTCATCAGCAAACTGGGCCATATTGAGCCCTGCACCACTGAGAAGTCTGCCATGTACGGACTAAACAGTGTGGGAGATAGTACAGAGCCTTCAGGGACTTCGCCTCGTAAGGGTTTTTGTGTTAATGTTTTCCTCGCTACAACTACTATAAAGGAGCGATGGTGTAGGAAACTGTGTATTATGTGGTTGATTTGTCTGTGTAGACCAAACTGGATCATTTTATAGAGGAACCCCTCATGACAGGCGTTGAGAAGGCCTTCTCCACGTCCAAAGATACCGCAGGAGTAAAGGCCCTTCCTGGAAACCCAGGGCAGCAGCCTACACCATCCGCAGCAGCTGCTGGGCGGTCGAGTGCCCAGGACGATAACCAAACAAATGGGTTGGGATGGCTTGAATGATAGCCAGTAATGGCGACAAGCGGTGCAGTATAAGCATAAAGTTTTTGAGAGGGTGGGTAGGAGGCTGATGGAGCGGTAACTGGAGGGAAGAGCCGGATCCTTACCAGGTTTCGGAATGCACACCACCCGGGCCACCTTCCACTCGCGTGGAAAGTGTCCCAGGGTGATACACATGTTGAAAACCGTAGTAAGCAAAAGTACGGCTCGAAAAGGAAGGTGGCGGAGCATGGCGAGGGTCAGCCCGTCCTATCCGCAAGCCTTTATGGTGTTGAGACGCCGGAGTGCGCCTTGGACTTCACTTGGGCGGATGATTGAAGGGGATTCTGCGCTCCATCAGGAGGCAATCGCAAATAGCGATCTACCTCCTAGTGGACACGGTCAGTAAAGTTGTCGTCCTGAGGGTCATCTCTGGGCCTGCGGGTGTCAAGATAGTTAGCGAGCGCATTTGCTTTGGCTATGGGTTCGTAGACAAGGCCTAGGTTACCTTGAAGCGGGGAGCTGTATTGATTGCGTTGGCGACGAGGTTTGTAGCTATCCGCCAAACGTCACCACTATCGAGGTTCTGAGGGGCCATCGTGGCCTCCTACGCTTACACCCTGTGCGCACGCAGTCGGCCACGGGCCTCTCGGCGAAGGTGCCGCAGAAGCTCTCGGTTGTGGTTCGTAAGGTGGCGCTGGTATAGCCTTCGGGCTGCCCAGAAGCGGCGGATGAGTTCAAGGTCCAGTGGTAGGACGTCGGGATGAGGAGGGGGAGGTGTTAGGATGGTGAGGTTGTGAACCGTTCGCACCACTGTGGTAGTAAAGGATTTGATTGCTGTCTCCAGGGAAGGAATATCTGTAATCCTGGGGCTAGGCGGGATTGATGCGTGGACGTAACCCTTTACGCAGTCCCAATCAATTTCTCTGGTGTGACCAGAAAAGTCGTTACTGGCAACCCTGTGTTGATGTGAGCATGAGATGATAAGGGTAGTGCTTGATGATCGCAAAGTCGATGACAGAGGGTAGTCCTCGACCTTGCGGATGGTGGGTGGGTTGCCAGGGACCCAGTACTCGAAGCTGTGGATCTGAATCCCGGCCCATGTTTGGTATTTAAGTGTGCTTAGTTATTACTAGAGACAGGCAAAATATGAAATTTCTTATTCTAAACCATGCTTGATATCGTTATGTGAAAAGAAAGTCTTTTTAAGTTTTGTAGTATGTAGAATTCAATGCACATAACAAAGAATTTCCTAGTATTTTGGTAAAATCTTCATATTTCTTCGTTTTGTATGATTTACATTTCTCACTTTTAAAATAATTTTCGTTACCAATGAACCCGCTTTCCAAATATTCTACTTGGGCAGTTTTCTGGAAACACGTTTAGAAAACCCAAGCCGCTCTCCAGAAAACGCGTCTGCAAAAATCCGCACCACCTTTTCAACAAATCAAGTACAGCTGAGAATATGTAGCGTTTCCTCTGTGAGTAATGTGCAAAATTAAAACCCTCTATTCTTGAACAGTTTTTATCTTTGCGAACCGGTGCTTTTAGTGGCATATTGCAATTAGCATTAAACAAGGACAAAGCAACCAATAACTTCTTTTTCTCTTTCTTTCTTTCTAAGTTTAAGAACTTCACAGTGATTAAAATCTAAAAACTCTATGTGATTTGTTGTATTTTACTTCATATTTTAATATTAAATATGAAGAAACATATACAAACCCTATGTGTTTAAACTAAAGAAGTGAATCTGTTCCAAACCCTTAACGTATAAAATACTTTGGCTTTTAAATATGCACGTCATAATATTTTGAAAAGTTTTTCTTCATATTTCATGTGTTGGCAAAATAATTTCATACTTCGGCAAATTTTTCTTCACATTTCGCCTTTCTCAAATAATAACTGGCATTTCCAAAACAGAAGTACTCAGATCAACTCATAGCCATTTAATTGTAACAATGAGACATTTTGTACCAAATGAAGCTTCATATTAGTATAGTAGAAGAAAGTATTATATATAATTACACTAGGAAATGTTCTGCTTGTCATAACTTAAGCTATAATTCCTGGATAATAGCTTATCCTGATACATTTGATTTTATAAACAACAGTGTTCCATACTGAAAACTGCATGATTTCCAAATCAAAGATCCACATAAAAATAGTTTTCGGGGGATCAAGCGAGACTGTTCTCCAACAGGCAACTTCCAAAAATAAGCAAAAATATTATTGTGAAAGCGGAGAAATCTGCATGTTCTCCTCAACTACTGATATGCGTGCGAACAAGTCAAGGATGATGTCCCGACAGATTTCAATTCCTTTGCGTGTTGCTTTCCGCGATCGATTAGACTTATATTCCATTTTATGTAAACCTTAGAAAGCAGCGCGCATTTTTACCCGTTGTCTTCGAATAATTGTCTTGACGCTTAGTAAATTAATTTCTTTTCTTGGCATGGTAGCAGTTAAACTAAGAACTTTGGTGTTACTAAAACCAATATGCTTCATGAGCTGAAGTCCAGTATTTGAACAATGCAATAGTTTTGTAAAAGCAAATTAGATTAAGATCACGATGAATTCGCTTTGCCTTACATCCTAAATCTCCAGGAAATTCTCAGTTTCGTTTGAGTGTATAAGGGAACATTAATGTAAACACACAAATAGTTAATGAGTTCCTAAGGGAGTTCCACAACAATACGGCTTCTAAACTCTACTGGAGTGCCAAATTGACTGATTTGTTTGGCAAAACCCCAAAAGTAGGTCATAATCAGCAGAGGAATCTCTAAGCATTAAAGCCAGGATGAAAGGAAATAAGGTTGAATTGTCACTGGACTGTAGGAAGGGAGCAGGTACAACGCCCCCCCCCCGCCCACCTCATCCCTCATACAGTATTTTGGTGTTTGAAACAGCACTCGGATCGGTTTTTACCTCTCTGTCAGTGATCCTTGGTCTTAATTTTTTGCATTCTTTGTAGTGATAATGGTTTGAGTGTAGATAACTTGAAGCCAACTGCTTAAGAATTCCTATGCCTGGTTATAACCAGAGACCGGAACTTGGGCAGAATGCCTTTTTAAATGTGTCAAATCTATCTTCAATTTGAAAGTGAATCTGTACGAATTATACCTTTGTGATTGAAATGCTACAGTTTTATGTTGTCTTTTTAAATATAAAGGCCTATTTTACGAAATAAACACTTTTTGTTGCCTTTATGTCATTATTTATATATTATTTATTAAACATTTCCTTCAGGTACATTTTGTTTCAATAACCGTTAGTCCATGACAATGAAAGATAGTTCGCCGAATGTATATTATTGTCTTTAAGTTGCAGACAACATAGGCGTCCATCATTCAGTTCATTGTTCTCTTTGCAACAATGAGTGCCGCCACGCAAATAAATGTATAGATAACAGAAAGCGTTTGAATTACTGCTTGTGTTTATTTTAAAAGGCAATAATGAGTGCGGGTCTAACTTTGTTTTTTTTTTTCAGTTTTCATTGCGACGTTGTTGTAGCTAACAGCAAAATGCCGAAATTCCGTGATTCTTTATGCAGTAAATTACAAAGTTAATATTTTTGGATCCGACGTATTTTGTACCGACGGTAAAGCACTCACATGCATAATATGCGAACAGGCAGTGAACTACGAAAAGAAGTATTTTATATCACAGCATATCGGCACAATCAAACACAAAAATTCGCTTTCCAAGGCTACTGGGAAGAAGATTTCTTTGCTTCCAACAGTAATTGGAACACCGAGTCGAAAATACCTGTTTGCATTCGACTTATGTAAAGCTTTCCTCAGCGCCGGAATCCCTTTGTGGAAATTACAGAATCCTACATTATCACAGTTTTTGGAGAAGTATGTTAACCAAACTGTACCTAGCGAGTCAAGTTGCGAAAATGTTACTTAACCGAGTGTTTCGATGACACAATGAAAATCATTAAAGATAAAATGAAAAATAAGAAGATCTGGATTTCTATCGACGAGTCAACTGATACCATGGGTGGTTTCATTGCCAATGTTGATATTAGATCCTACAGAAGATGAATCAATGAAACCATTCCTGCTTACAACAGTGTGTCTTGAGAATGTTAACAATTCAACTATAGCGCAGTTATTCACCAGTTCATTAAAGTTGCTACAAGAAAACGTTACTACAAACTCTGAATCATAATAAATGCATTGAAAATTATTCTTGTATGAACCAAAAACACCACTTAATATATTTTTCTTTTCTTTTTCGTTTTCCCTATAGCATATTTGTGATTTTCGTCTATACTAATATAAAGATAGAAAAGTTGTGGTGTGTGTGTGTGTGTGTGTGTGTGTGTGTGTGTGTGTGTGTGTGTGTGAAAACTTGGAAACCACTCAATTGATTTTGATAAATACTTCACCATTGAAAATCTCTCTTCTTCCCAAAAATAGACCAATTTCAGCTTCAAAATTACTAAAAAGGATTTGCAGTGCTGGATATTAGAACGCGAACCTGGAATCATGCAAAAAGTGCTTGCGAAGAACGCTTTGACTTTTCGTTGAAAATGCCATGGAGTCGAAAATAGTTGTTACCCCAGGAAATGCATGCAAAATGAGACAAAAACCGCAGGTTTTATTCCAAGTATTATACAATTAGATGGTGTCACGATTTAGTAACCGAGAAAACAGAACACAAAGAAAAATAAAGGACAATAGAATCTGTTTACACTGTATGATGTATGTGATGCTTGATGCCAAAACCTTCTAAAGTCCCTTTCGTAAGACGTTTTACTGCATTTCCTCTGGATGTTGTAATTGAGTTAATTACCACTGAAATTATATAATGAGATGAGGCAGTATTTTAATGCCTGAATGATATTAATTGTGTTTTATTATAATTAAGTTCAATAACAGCCCACCTTGAAAGCAATATGTATATAATTATTTAAATTGTATATATCTAAGTCATTGCAAATACTTATTTTTATTTGTAAACGTATTTATTAATGTTATGTAAATGTTTATATACTCTAATAGTGCAAACAATATATTTTAGGATGTTAATAATGAGGTAATGTAATTTTTGTGACAATAATGTGTATGGAATTTTGAAAAATACTGGTCATGAAAAGATCGGTAGTGACGTAAGTTTCGCTTACAGTTTGGAATTAGCCAATCAACAGTAAAGAAAAGTTTTAGTTTGAATACTTAAATTCTATTGGACTAGAATTAGCCAATAAGAGACTGGCATTACCGAAGCTTTAAGGGTTTTACCGTTGAATTTAGTCAGTCGCGGGCATGATGTTATAGAGTGCAGATGTAAAAGTCGCGGGCATGATGTGATAGTGTGCAGATGGCAAAAATTCTGTTCTCCGCTAGTAAAATACATTAAAAATGTAAAGTGCTCACAGTTTTATTTTATAAAGTGTTGTGTTTCATAAATGTGCAAGTATAAAGAAATAAAAAGAAGTGAAATTAAAAAGTAAATTCTGTGACGTCTTTAATTTTTGTCATATCACGACCTGAACAAGAACTTTTGATCCTATACTTCGACTGAAGCAGCCGCGGCAGATTAAAATAATATTACGTAAAACAAGCATCATCTTCACTACTACAAAGTTTGGCGTCCTAAGCATCAACCAACTTCAAAGTGCATCTTCATTACGTAACCTAAATACATTCTCAAAGTGATGCACATACATGGGGGCTTCTCTCATCTCACATCCAGCTAAATAACTTCTTCAAAGTTGGCAACAAATACAACGAGGCTCAATAACATTCTCAAAGTGGCGTACAACGGTGGGGCAAACTCCTCCAAACAACTACGTAACCTATAAACCATCGCAAATTGGCGCCTCAACGTGGAGCTAACAATAACTATCGCAGAGAGAAAACTGTAACATCGGAAAGTGCTCAACAGATATTTATGATCAACAACTGAGAAGACTATTCTTTCTCGATGATTAAGATTATGACATTTCCATAATACTGAAATTGGTAGCCTGATAGTGGAACCTTCATATTCGCCAGTTTCTACTTTTTCGTTGTATATTGATGCCAGGGGTTTCTGTATTATATGAAAGCCGCGTACCTTTACGTTAATAACTACTGGACCAAAGAGTATGTATAAAGGTTTAAAATATCATATACTGTAGTTAACAAACACTTACTTCAACATTCCGATAATTGGTTCACCGTTTGGCTGTACATTTCCAATACTTGGAAGACTGTCAAGGAAAGGTTAAATGACTCAGGAATACATCGGCTTGTATTTCATATTTTTATGTGAATATCTGGGAATTTCTCATAATACATTATTAGGAGTATCTCGGAAATATTCTATATTCGAAATTAGTGCCTAAGGAGTAAACAGGAGAATTTACCATTAAGACCTTATCGATCATCGTAATATAATTTCATAACTAATACAGAGGAAGGTAAGTGAGATTTAAAAAGCACACATGCAACGTTGGGTAAATCAGCTAGTTAGAAACAACTTAGATTTGAAAACGAGTATTAAGATTAGTGGTATTAGTTGTCAGCACCACCAACTTCCATGCAGGTCTTTCAGGTTCAAAGCATACAGGATCTCATGTTTATTGTATTTTCTTCTCTCTTTTTCTTTTATCTCCCTTCTCTTTATCAATGCAGAATAGGAAATACACATGTGCCAGCAAATGGTTGTAGCATTAAGTGTTAGGATATATCTGCCACTACTATTGTTGTAAAGCAAAACATGTCTTTTTCCGTATTTAAAAACAATTTAACATTTTAAAAGACTTAGGTTCAATTTGGAAAACAAGTGGCAATCATATAGGGGAAACTTGTACACTAAACCCGGCATACAGTACCAGCCACTATTGTGATTCCCTTTATGCCGCTAGACGTTACACACAGACCGACGATGAAGTCTTCATTACTTCTGCCGGCGGAGCGCCAATCGGCTCTGCTACAACTGTAGGCGGAGACAGCCGAATCACGTCGGCCGCTCTAATAATTGTTCATTGTTGGCGTTCTTCAAGGTATATTTCTATTTGTACTTTGCCTACCCGTAGTCTGGGTTTAGAGAGTTTTATCTCCTAATCTGAAGGTCCTAGTTTGGATCTGAATAGGGGCGAATTACCAAAATGCGTGAGTTTACTTTCCCTACCACATACCTACTCATACATAGTAGATAGAGAACGTATTACATTCCATCAAAAATTTGATATAGAGATTTCATCGATAACACATGTTTTGATGCCACCTGAATCCCAAAAAAAGGCATTTTTAGAAAAAGGTCATGTGTCTGTGTGTGTGAACGTATAATTCAAAAACAAAACTCGGATAAATACCAAACTTTGTTTTTAAGTTCAATATCTTCCAAAGATGCGACAAAAAGTTTTTCAAGAAAATCTCTTACCACAAACTAAACTTTACACAGAAGAGTTTTCGAAATTTGTTATTTTTTAAAAAATAGTTCTAAATTTTTTTTATTAAAATACCATACATTAAATATATTTACATTACAAATAAAACGCATATCTTGAATTTTCTGGGAATAATTTGAAAAGTCCTCTTCTTTCGGAAGGAATTTTATATAATCTTGTATAGCTGGCAAACGAGCGATAAACGAAAACGTACTACACAATAAGACTGTGTATCTCTTTAAAACACACAATTTCTTTCAAATAACTTTTTTGTGGCATAAGTCATTTCCGAGATGTCCGTTATTAATGGTTCGCATTGATCAATACTTCGTCATTCCTTTAAAGTCCTGTCGACATTCAGTTGTTTCTCGCGATGTCATGGAACGAGTATTTAGCGTCCTGTTCTTAAACATTTGACCATCGCTGTTCGCTTTACATCTATAACGATATGTGTAATTTATAGTACGTGAGGTTTAAGTTGAAACATGACTATTTTAACGCTACCTGACCGGTCTAGGGGGGGGTGTGCTAATGACGCTCCTAGTGCTGAGAAACCCTGTCACAGTCACCCTTCACTGTCCAGTCTCTCGTATCAGTTTTGCTTGTAATTGTGTTGTTGCCAGTTGCACTTTTGGCAGTGAACTATGGAAATATCCTGATATCTTCGGCCGTCCTTGCTTCACGAGCTTTAGCAATGTTACAAGGGGGTGTGGGTTGTTATCGTTTAAACTTCATGTTTCTACCTAACCCGGATTTTAAACAGTAAGTTTCAATTGTAAAGGTTTTGAGATTAGGCAGTTAAGGATTGTCAACTGTCGTGTGGAATATAATGCTATATTTCCACATTTTATGTTTCAACTTAAAGCAAATGCACTATAGTTATTCCTGCAAAGATTTATCTCGGTTAAAATGAAGTACATAGAAAAATAAGCTTTCGTAAGAATATTTTGTATACCCACAAATAAACGATAGAGGATTGAGAAAGTCAAGTGAATGTAGCATTTAATTTTTAGAAAAAGGTCCGTGTGCGTGAGTGTGAGTGTCCGTGAACAACATAACTCAAGAACCAAAGGTCGGATAGATACCAACTTAATATTTAAGTTCAGCATCTTCCAAAGATGAGATTTTCAAGAAAATCCCTCACCCCAATACCCTTTACATGAACTTCTTCCGATGTTTTTTTTTAATGGCTCTAACTTCTTTAATTAAAATACCATATATTAAATATATTTATATGACAAACAAAATGAATATCTTGAAATTCTTAGGATTAGCCCGTAAAGTCCTCTTCATTCGGAAGGGATTTTGTAATCTTGTTTAACTGGTATCTAAACGTTAAGCGTTAAATAAAAACGCACTACACAAAAATGTAGATCTCTTTAAGACACAATTTATTTCCAATAACTTCTTGTGGCATAAGCTATTTCCAAGATACCCGTTATTAATGTTCGAATTCTTCAATTGTCATTCTTTTAAAGTCCTGTCTATTTTCAGTTGTTTCTCGTGATGTCATGGAAATAGTATGGAATTTTAAGGCCAGCGTATAGCGTCCTCCAGTTCTAAAATATTTGACAATCACTATTCCCTTTGTATCTACAACGAAATGTGCAATGTAGCTATTTCTGCACAGATTTATTTCGATTAAAATGAAGTAGATAGAAAAGTAAGCTTTGATAAGAATAGTTTTTATACCATTAATAAATGATACAGGGTAGAGAAAGTCATCTGAATGTAACACTTAAGGTATTTTACTTCTGGTTTTTCTCTTATCTAAACAGACATACACTGAGTAGCTCTTAAGTTCACTGAACCGTTGGCTCATTTAATTACTCATTAATGATACTCATCTCATTCACTGGTCTGTAAAACCAGGAACTAGCTATTCACTGGATCTTTAAATGTTTTTTTTAATACAGAACACCTCAAATACTGTGTTTCCAATGAAATCTCCGTGTCAAAGTTTTGGGTTAAATGAAATATTTCCCCTATTGTAAGTGTGGCAGTAGGGTAATGCAAATAGAAGTCTGGGAAAAGTAATGGCTTGTGCAATACCTTTCTTCGCTTTCCATAGTCGTTCCACAGTAGTGCAGTACCTTTCTTCGCTCCACAGTTCGGCTCTCTCCGCTTGCAGTCGTGATATGAAGCCTTTGTTTCCGTCGTGTTTCTAACGACAAGTTGTGCACGGTAACCCGTATCTTCCGTCCCTTGTCGTCCTCCGTGGTGTAGTGGTTACCATGCTAGCCTCAAGTTCCTGAGGTCGCGGGTTCAAACCCGGTGGAGGGCGAACGGTTTTTTCGGGCGTAAAAGTCCTTAGCATGTCTTCCTCCGGAAGGGAAGTAAAACCGGTGGTCCCGTGTCGTAGATTTACGGCACGTAAAAGAACCTCAAGCCTGATAAAGAGGCTTCTGAGCAAAATTACTGGTTTTTCACACCCAATATAGAATGGGACGCTAAGGACCACAGCAGTTAAAGAGCGTCCATAAATAAAACTCAATTTAATTTCTTCCGCCCCTCTTCAGTAACCTGTGTGCTCTGAGTGCTTAATGATGGCTGATGTAGCTGTTAGCTCACAGAAGATACTTTTAGACCTATGGTACTGCTTTTTAAGGTAAATTCCGTTTTTATGTTTTGGTTTTCTGTACTATTTATGAAACAACATACAACAAACATTTCATGATACTTTCTATAAAAGTACTCACAGTATAAATGGTCCTATTATGTATTTGTTGTACAGTAACGGCCACTCGATTGTCTTTCAGTATCGGCCAGAAGTAATCTTAATGTATAGAATACATTTTCTTCTTATTTCCTTTCACAGTGAAAATGAGAAAAAAGTAAGAGGAAATGGAATGAAGAGTCCATGAAATTGACTGTGAGAAAGGTTAGGCCTAATAAAATGACCGCGAGGAGGGCAGCTGAGGCGTTTTCTGTTCCTCGAAGTACACTTGATGATACGACAAGAGCAATTAATCAAGGTAATTCCGTAGAATTAACTTTTCGATAGGTCAGATTCAAGAGAATTTTTTATGAAGAAATGTAAAAACAACTGTTTTAGATAAAAAGAAAGTCTGAAAGAGAGTTGAAGAAAGCTCCAAAAGAAAACAAACACGCAGCGGGTGGTCCTGAAAGGTCAACTGCAAAAAGGCAAAGAAAATGGATTTTAGTGGGAGTAGTAACTTATCAGAAGACACTGTCGAGTGCATTTTGTGTTTTGAGGCAGTTGAAGAAGACTGGGTGCAGTGTGTCAAATGCAGAGATTGAGCGCGTGTTGGATGTATAGATCAGGGGAATATATTTTGTTTATTTCGATTTCTTTAAAACAGAGAGCTAAACTTTGAACTAAGCTGAAATGATAAGAGTAAGTTCCATTCTTATGTGTTCTAAAGGCTATTTATCGGTGCAGTGTATCACTAACAACTGAAATATCTCAGAAAGGACAATGATCGATTACTGTAAGACGATTTCTACACGCGTTGTAGTCCAGCTCTTTTACTTTCTATGTAATAAGTACTATAAATAAAAAATAATAAACATTGCACTGTGTTATTTTTAAAACATGTCTTGCGGTAAGAGAATACCATATTAAGATTCCGATTAACCATAAGTTATAAAGTACAGGGTAGCGCAGGGAAATGGGAAATTATGAAGTAACGTAATTTGCAAGAATAAGCATAAGAAAAAAGTTTTATTGACGAAAGTTCATGTATACAGTATACCATTTATGTTTTCTTTACAAAATGTCACAAATTGTCACTTTACTTCTTAAAGATAACATTGAAAAGATGTGCTCCATTTTGGCGCTCACATTCTAATAACCTGTTACGGAAACTTCGGAATGCTTGCTGTAGCATGTCTCGGGAATGGCAGTGATTTCGCCTTCAGTCTTTTGTTTCAGTTCATGGATAGTTGCAGGACGTGAGCGGTACACTTTACTTTTAAGATGTCCCCAAGGAAGAAGTCACAAACACTAAAATCAGGTGATCTCGCAGGTCATGGAATTTCGTCGTTACGAGAAATGATGCGCCTTCCAAACAATTGGCGAACCGCTTCCATCGATTGTCCAACAATGTGTGACGTGGCTCCGTCCTGTGAAACCACATATTTTCGAGTTCAGAGCGTGCAGTCTCTGTGTAAAGAATGTTTCAAGCATATTAACACACCGAGCGGATGTTACTATTGTTGGCCATTCTCATTTTCAAAAAAGTAAGGTCCAAAAACTCCATGACATGAAACAGCACACCATACGGTAACCCTAGCGATATGTAATGGACGCTCGTGAAACTCACAAGGATTTTCTTGTGCCCAGTAATAAAAATTCTGTTTACGTATCCGCTTAGGTGGAAGTGGGCTTTGCCTGACATCCATATGTTGGTAAGGAAATTGCGTCCTCGTTGATTTTAGCCAACACCCATTCGCAAAACTCCCTATACTCACAGGGTCTCGTGGATTTAATTTCTGCATAATCTGTAACTTGTAGGAGTGGAACTTTAATTCGTACAGTATTCTCTGTACGCTTCGTCGCTCAGTATGGAGCGGCGAGGGCTCCTCTCGATGGAAACTTGAAACTCAATGTACTCTGGTGTACGTAACGTTCGAACGCCACCTGTACGATTCTTTTTCAAGGCTGAACCAGTTTCTTCAAAATTACGCACTCAGGTTGCAATCGCATGAGCAGATAGGACACTGCATGACGTCCGAGCTGCTAATGCTGTCGAAATAAGCTTTGCGCAGCAGTCACACTACCACGCTCCCAAAACGACAGGACGTTCCGCACCACTCCTATGTTGCACGAGTACTAAATGGCAGTGCGTTCACAACTACGTATCGGTTCCGAAAATCTGCCGGCACTACAGTGTTGACAACTCTAACGTTCAAAATTTCCCGTTTCCCTACGTCACCCTGTTTAATAAAAAAGTTTAAGTCAGCCGATACTGCACTGCTTTCCCCTATTTATTGGCAATCATGCCATATACTACAATCAACTTGATTTTGCAGATCTAAATCCATCCAGCTTTAAAGGAGTTTAGACAATAATCCTAAAGCACGAAAGGCGAAAAAGTTGTTCGAGATTGCATATGTACTCCTGGCACGGTTTCCTTTAGGACGGCCTCTGAATTGCATGGGTATTTTGTGTGTAGCAAGGTGGTATCATGCAAACTGCCTGTTTTGGGGAATAAGGAAGGAAAGAAGGCATTTTCGATAAGCTTGTCTTTAAGGTGGCGACTGACTAGCAAATTTTCCCTGTAACGTAACGTGCTGCAATTCGAGCAATGCATTAATGATGATAGAGAATCGAACATATCGATGCTGCTGCTCGCGCTCGTGGGTGCTCCAGCGTATCATCTTTGAGTGTTACCTTACAAGTCAGCCAGTCAGTCAATCTTTGCGTTCTGAACAGTGTCCATCTGGACGGGAAGTGAATGTGTTAGCGTTTTGGAGTGAGAAATTGATAATGCAGTGACATCGAGAAAAAACTATTGTTAATACACAAGTACAGGTAAAATCCAATTCTATGCGTTCCCCGTCATAACTGTAAGAGTACAGCCGAATACAGCGTTCGAAACAAGCATTCACAAACTATTGTTAATACACAAATACAGGTAAAATCCAATTTTATGCGTTCCCCGTAATAGCTGTAAGAGTACAGTCGAATACAGCGTTCGAAACAAGCATTCACATCGCCTCCTATAGTAGAGGTTTTTACCACAAATGTTTCGTTATGGGCAGTCTTAAGTCAGTCGCCACCTTTAGTTATTGCAGAGGAATATTTCACTATCCTAGGTTATAACAATATATCCCTTAACGTTTTCGGCCATGAATTAATTTTTCAACCATACTGAATTTTCATTATAATGTTCTTAGTTGCTTAAGTTAAATATAAAATAGCGTAAACATGATTTCCCAGCGCAATCGTTTGACTGGAAGAGATAATGCTGGAGCATTAGAAACAAAACAAGAATTATATAGCCATTTACTGAGGAATAAAAAGGCTGTTGCAACGAAAACTCAAATCATTCACTGCAAATAAGACCCACGCAGAGCAGATAGAGCTGAGGGCTGAACTGGTCCATATTTAGCTCGTGTAACCTCATGATATTGGATTAGGGTTGCCATGATCTGATAATTCAAAACCAGGACATTTTTACCGTTCGTTTAGTCGATTTAAGGAAATGAAATTTGGAAGAATAAAGAGCCCTAATGTAGGAGAAATGAGCATTTAATTAATAATCCAGAGTTCTGTAAGGTCTGCTGTATTGTATTTTACCTTAAGCAAGAACATTTAAGTTTTTTTATGCACCAATGGTATTTCTCAGAACCTTGAGCAGAAGAAATGAACTTGGTATTGTTCACAATGAATTTACGAAACTCACCACAGCTTGGATTTTTCATACTGTTTTACATTTGCAGCACATAATTAACTGATTTTTACTATTAACCTATTCCTTTCTTCTGTCCACTGAGCACTCATTAGGGAAAACTACCTACAATGGTGTATAACCATAATTGGACAAATAATATCCCACAATTTTTAGCAACTTTGAATACTGCTCACTAGAAATACAATTATGAATGAAGACAACCCATTTCTTATGTAACAACAAATTATCAAAACTATCATCCTTGGCCTCTTCCAAAAAAACATTAAATTTGTTGAAGTTGAGTTGAAATATGATAAAAGTCCTGAACTTTTGTCTTTCCAGCCTGGACATTTTCATTTGTCATAAAATCGCGGACAGTCCACGAAATCCGTGGCATATAGCAACCCTATATTGGTTCCACATGGTGAGGAAGAGAAGAATTTATTTCTGCATTGCCGGTTATCTTGTAAGCGAGGAAAGGCAAAGAAAACCTGTCTCCAGTTGTTCTCATACCATCTGTGGATAGACTAAATGAGTTATTACTGGCTGACAACAAAAGGATCAGAAAAGGTGGTCGGAATCTACAAACAAGTTTCATTTCCAAGCACAGTTTCATTTTTCTTCATATACGGTTTGGGAAGGGGTTTGTTTAAGTTTCCTGCCAGGAAGTTAAGTTGGGAATAAAGGAGAAAATTCTAGTGCTTGTAATGGCGTGTCGAATTGATAAACGATTTCTTAGTTAGGAAAGTAGCATGTAGCACGTCGTAGCCGGATACCACAAACAAGCGTGCTGTGGGGTGCCCACGTCCTGTCACGGAAATGAGCCCTCTAACAACTCCATTACAGTGGAAGGCAAATATTACTTTTTCCCTAACACCCTCCACTTCAAACTTTGTAATGTGCACGTAATTGGTGTTCGTGTAAATTGATTCTGACGCCAATAACTACTGCATGGTTCTATAATGACCACTCTACTTCAACCTCTCCACCCACAGAAACTCCGGTTCTAAATTTGATCAGTGGCGTATTCACTTCCTAAACGAGGTGACCTAGAACGCCCAACACTTAACTTCATTATTTAGTATAATCCTGCAGCGATTATCTGGACGAACTAAGTGTATTATTTTTTGTATTCGATACAGATTTAACCTGGATTATGTAGAGCAATTAACAGAGCTTCTTCCTAAGAGTGGGTTCTATTGTAAGGGTTCATTTGTTTTTCGACTTCTGCTGAAATAAGCCTGAACGTAATAACGTTCATAAGTAGTTGACGAGCATTGTTATGTAGGGCACTAGTGGCGAGAGGATCGAAGGAAATGTCTATAGTCAGTACATAATGGAGGGGCTGTTCCCTAATGCGGCGGCGCCGCGGTCGAATGGTTAGACCGCTCGCCTCTCACCAAAGCGGCCAGGGTTAGATCCCGAGGAACAGTATGTGGGATTTGTGGTGGACAAAACAGCGTCTCTATGGGTTTTCTCCGGGTTCTCCGGTATCTCCCGCCATTCATTTCACCAAATGCTCCATCATCACCTTGCCTTTCTCCATTTCACCGTCGGTTCATATCTCCTTCCTCGCTCTCATACCAGGCTCCGGCTGATCACTTATGCTGACTGTTTTATCCGATCCAATTAGTCTGTTTGGTAACAGAATCCATTTCTCTAAATTTATTTACAAGTTTACGCACACTTTCTCTACTTGGGAGGGACGCGCACTTTGGAATTGTTTACATCATCTCACAGATGTTTTGTCAATCAGATACGAATTGTACACGAAAATCCATTGCAGTAATGTGTAATTAATTACTTATCTTATGGCGTCACAACACAAACTCAAACACCTGTAATACGTAAGCAAGATCTGCAGGTCATAACATCCATGAATGACCGCGAGAAAGGTTCAAAGCTTAGCTGAGAATAGCGTCGTAAAAGAAAGCTGAATGTCCAGGGTCATCATTTGATTGTTTTTTTAAATCTGAGTTTTCGTTTCATAAATTTTTATTATTGGTAAATGAAATAAAAAAGAGAGGAAGAAAGAAAAAAAGGAAAAACAACACATGCTTATGGTCTACCGCATGGCTTCCTAGTTTTATAAGATACATTTACAATGAAACATTTTAAAGGGCTATTTACAGAAAATACAACACACGTATTTTGTTCGCAAATACAATGTCTAACGGTATTATAAATCAAAATAAAACTATTTTGAGAAAATAAAGAACGACATTTTTCCACGTAAAAGGTTCAAGAATCTTTGTTTTGCACCCTTAAAAGTCATCTAGCTTAAGTATGAAGTTAGCCATTTATTCCACTATATTAAAGTTATTTGGTTCACAGGTTGTCAGCTACATTTTAACATTTTTTCTAAAATCGTTGGGGCTTAAATGCGGTATTTTGGAGAAATCTTAATATTGAACTTCTGGGATTGATAAAATACCTCCTGTACCAACCTGATGCAAGCGTAGAGGAAGTAAACATTCATGTCTTAAGTACCGACAGTTCAAGAGATTGTGAAAGAATGTTGTCGGAAAATAATGAAGCTTCTACATCAGCAGTGGATAAGAACTGAACAGCAGTGGTAATCAGGTACAGAGGTCTCTAAGCATTAAAGCCAGGACGAAAGGAAATAAAGTTGAACTATTATTAAACTTTAGGAAGGGAGGTATCAGGTAACAAACCGCCCCCATCCCTCTTACATTCTGTTGGCATTTGCACGCAGCATTCACCAGACCGAGTTTACCTATCGTTAGTGACTCTTGGCCGCTGTTGCTTACGTTATTTGTATTATCATATGGTTAGATTGTGGATAACTTGAAGCCCACTGCTTATGCCTGGTGATACGTTAAATACAGTCTAGTCTGCCTGCTTGACTTGATAAACGAAGTAACTGCAATATGTGTTTTGGCCACCACTGCTTTAGGTACCGTGGCATTACTTTATGTACTTAATAAAAGAAAAAACATATTCGTGTTACCTTTATTTTTATCTGGTGTCTTTCGTTTCAAACTTTAAAAGTCTCAGATTAATTTTTGAAAAAAAGACAATGCTTTAAACAACAAATGTAGAATTTGTGGAATAATCAATATATTTAGGAATACCATCACCTGAAACGGCTAACAAATAACTGTGTCCTTCAGAATGTCTCTCCTCATAAATTGACAAGAAATGTCACCAAATAAATCGAGCTTGCAGATTGCTCGTGGAGGTTTGTGTGAATGTCAATTGTCTCTTCTTAAATGCAATTCTGATGCCGTATAGTCTAAATGCCGCTAAGCCGAAACGTCAAATATCAGACTATCCCTTCTTCAGCTGCTTACACCAAAGTTTCAACAGCACTTTCGTTCTAGTATATGCAACAATGAGAGAATAACAATATATTTATAATTTTAATATAAATCAAAGTCACTTGCAGGAGCAGCAGCAACAAAATGCCGATACACGCAATATATCACAATTACGTACTTTTTGTCCTTGTACCTAGTCCCTTGGGATAGGGTAACGCTTCCTAGGACGATAGGGACGATGCTTCCTGAGAAGTGGGAAGTGCAAAATGCTGCCGGCAGTATGCTCATCACCGAACAGAGGCATCTTATTTATTCTGGGATTACAGCTCCGGGGTGACGACGCCAGTTTTCATCTATTCAATAAATGCAAGTATCCGGGACAATGCAACGGACCATGATCATGTATTTTCGTTATGCATTATTCACAACATTAAATTAGTAGGTGTTACGAATGGAAATTTCAACATCAATGAAATAAACCACACCCAAACATCGTGTTTCGATGAGCCGAATGCTTGATCGCCTCTGAAACCGTCAATGCTTCTTCTTAATCTGTTTAACCTCCTCTTATGTAGGACTTACACCCCTCAGGACTTACAGGCGGGTGCCTGGGGTCAGAGGCCCGTCGAGGAGCAGACACTCATGGATCAGACAGAATATCCAGGATGGGTGATCAGCCCGATGCCTGGTATGGGAGGAAGGAAGTAGATGAAACGAAATGATGGTGAAATGGATGAAAGGAAAGGTGATGATGGAGCAGTTGGTGGAATGAATGGCGGGGGAAACCGGAGAACCCGGAGAAAACCCGCCAAGACGCCGCTTTGTCCACCACAAAACCCACATGCGGGTCCCTGGGATTGAACCCGGGCCGCCTCGGTGAGAGGCGAGCGGTCTAACCACTTGGCCACGGCGCCGCCAAACCGTCAATGCGATATTGGGAAGTCCGCTAAGTGTCAGGAGACAAGTGAACACGATAAGGACCTCGAACACCTAACGCTACAGATAACTCATTATAATATCTCCTTCTGTTAATCTTCCATAGCGGCAACCTAAAATTCTCTGTCCCCCCTTAATCAACACCATTCTTAGCTGGACCTGCATTGCATGCCAGCCAATAATTTTTCTTCGCTGTACATTTTCGTGCATGAAAATAATGAACTTTTAAAATTACTTACACTCCAGTTTATCAAACAGTAGCAGTTTGAAGTAGCAAACTCTAAAGAAAATCGTAAGTATGGTATAATATGACGCACACGGCTGAGAAAGCACAATGCGATTCCGACATGTATGCCCATTTTAGGGAAGTACAGAAAAGTAGAATTGAAATGCTGAAGTTACTTTAATACGGGATATCATCTACAACCACCACTATATTTACAAATAGCACTTAAAAGTTGGATTGAATAGTCGCTCCACGTTACTTGTGAGGTCGTTCGTGGTGCGACAATTTTGAAGCCGTGCTCAAATTTTAATGCTGCTTTCTCGAAATTGCACCAATTTAGATAACATTTAATGTTGCCTGCTTTGTTGTTGAGTTCTGCGATGTCATCTCCTCGCTCGCTCTGATTGTCGGTCCGCCAGCTGCTTCAGTGGTATAGCTATGAGTTCTTTGTCTAAGGTATGCGTGAATATAGGTGAAAGGATAAAACCGGTTTAGATAACACCAATTTTAATGTTGACTCAAATATTCTGTTTGAAAAGAGTCGCCGACTGTGGAATTAAAGAATTTAATTATTTCTGTGATGATAATAATAATGAAGCGGAGCGTTGGTTTCCGTAAATCGCAGAAGTGTAACTAGGAAAGATCCTTTGCATCGCCGCCGAATCTAACTCAAGCGCTTCACTGGATGCAACACAAGCGAAACAAACAAGCGTCATCACATGATTTAGTAAGAAAGTGTGATTTAGAATGCATGCTCTTTTCTTAACTTAAGCTCCACCTACCCATCACTACCCCTACCAACATTCCTACATACGCGGTCCAATCTTAAAAGTCTAAGCATGCGTATATGGCACTGTTTCCATACGGTACCTCCTCGAATCTCAGAATTTCATTCCCTTTCTCATTTACAGAACTCTTGTATATGTGACTTTGCAAACGTGCTGAACTTAACCTCTGTATTCCAGGAATCTTTATGCTAATGCGTTCACTAGTCGGTTGTTACTAATGACTTTCCTTAAAATAATTAGCTAATGACATTTTACTCCACACACAATTTCAACTCTCGCTTACTACATTATACATTGATTTAATATACAGACATTATTTATTGGAATTATTTCTCTATTTTACTGTCATTTCTTTACTTAATTATTTTATATCTTCCTGTCAATAATTATGGTATCACTTGGCTCAGTCGCTCGTTTGTTTCAAGGTTAATCTTCTGCTGCAAAGGGTGACCCAAGAAGAATTAATACTTCCATGCCTTAGAAACGTCTTTATTCTTTTGTTTCGCTGTAGGACGAACGCAAAATGGCACTCCGGATATTAGCTCATGGTTCTGCGTTTACTCTTTCTCGATGCCAGGCTATTGTGCACAGCACTAGATGACTGACATAAAACGAAAATAATGGCTACAGAAAACTGGAAGGCATTATTAATTATTTTGCTTTTATTAAGAAAGGGTGCCCATTGCGGAGTTTTGTCCTACAAAAACCAACGGAAATGCCAACTGCATTCCAATTCAGTGGTCAATGTGACTATGTCTGAAGACTATTTTAAGGTTAGATTAAGGTTTAATATAGGTATAAAGCGATAAAAACAAATAAACATTTTTGCTACAGTGACTAGAATCGGGAAAATGGTAAACTTTCCACACTGAATTAGCAATTGGGCTGTTAAACAATAACCAAATAATTGTTTCGCTTGTTTCCAATAAACAAGCTAAGTTTATTTCATAAAGTAGATTCTTTGGGCTTGAATAGACAACGAAGAAGATACTTTACTAAACAAAGAATTATGGGGGAAAAACTGAAATAATAATATTCTAAGCTTGGGAGCTAAAGTAGGTATTTTATGCTAATTTGCTAGGCAGCTGGAATTAACAGAAACTTGTGGCTAACACTATGTTCTACACATAGCAATAATTATCTGTTAATTCAAAGAAACCGAAATTAATAACAAAATTCGAGAATCGAATTATGGCAGCTTGGAAACAACGCCACAAAGCCGCCGTCGTTTCATAAAACTTGTGAAAATGCAGGGCGAAGAAGTGCCAGTGAACATAAGGCTCAGTGATGCTTCCAACGTTTCAGAAAAGAAGCAGCAGCAAAAGCAATGAGCCGGAAGAACTAAGGTACGAGGTATAGTGATCACACGCATAGTTTGAAAGAAAATCCTTCAGCAAGCATTGTTAGTTAGTCAGAAGAACTTCGCGCATCATCTAATAAAAACCTTTAAAATGTTATATAAAACTATCTCAACGCAGGGTACATAATATAGTGACGCAGTGGCTATGACCCAAGGTTATCGGGAAGTCGGCACCAGGCAGTCAGAATAAACCACGATAAGTGTTGCTCGCCAACGTAAACATCGCGTGCGTTATTGGCAGATAATCAGAACCTTCTGGAAGTTTCTTCCCCTTCCTCAGAATGCGTGTCGAAATAGTTCTAGAATGTCCTGTGGAAGATTCTACTGACTATATAAGCGAGCGTTCTCGCGAGAGCAGTCAGTTATTGTTGAGCTGAGTTAAATTACGTCGGTCAGTAAGTGAACGAGCGAGTTTCCGTGCGACATCAAGTGCGACTCTCCGAGCGAGGTGGTGGCGTGTAGCGGGTGCTGCTGCGGAGCAAGGGATTGTGGAGGTCTTGTGTTCGAGTGAACCATCCGGAAGAGGGGGCTACGTCCCGAAGGAAGTGAAGTGACGGAGAATTGAACTAGTTCATTTCAGTGAAGCTGCAGAGTGAAGTGAACGCCCGGTGAAGTTGAATTAGATAAAAAGCAAAACAGTGACAATTGAGAGAAATGACAGTTAAAAAACTGGACAAAATCACAATATCTAACGCCAGTTTATCGCTTATACTCTGCATTACTAATTTATTACTGAACCATGACAATTCCAAACAGTTTTAAGTCCCTAAACGCGTCAGTTAGGGCTATTATTAAAAGACCCAGTATGACCATAAAGCAATTTAATGTATCTGATGGGACTGCAAAGATATAATTCACCGAGTTCATTCCAAATTAAATGCTGAGCTCTATCTAAAATACTAGAAGAGAGTTGATGCAGGTTTGACTCCGAAATAAGTGGCATTATTTAAACGAAAACGAGTTACTCTTGCAACAAGATAAAATACTCAGGTCACCAAAGATTCTTCTTTAACTGATTACCCACCTCTTTGTAGGATTACACTCCCAAGGACTTACAAGCCAATACCTTGGGTCAATAGCCCGTCAAGGAGGAAGCAAACTCTAGATCACAGCATACCAAGAATGGTAATCAGCTCCAATGCCCGGTATGGCGGCGAAGAAGAAGGAAATGAAATGTAGTGATGAAAGGGATATGAAAATTCGCGGATCAAATTATCCAACTCAGCATTTGCATAGCTACCGAGGAAACCCGCGAAAAAACCTTCGGTCAGATTAGTTGACCCCGAGGATTTCAACCCGGGACCTCCCGAATGCGGGCCACAGACGTTACCGCCTGAACCATCCCGCTCGGTCACCAAGGATTAAGTGCAAAAGAAAGATGCAATCACATCTTCGGACTGCCGTATGTACCGATCATGGCGCACTTTCTTGGTAAAAGACATCTCAAGAGTTTGAAGCAGACACCTTTATTTTCTTGCATGCTCTATTATAAATATTGGTACTCCTACATTGCTTTAATTAGAGACAAAAGTTATACAGGGTGTATCTAAATTTCAGACTTTGAGAGTTTGTAGTGGGAACCAAGACGTTTTGCGTAAGAACTCATGTCCGGAAACGTACCTTCAATACAAGCAAAACAGCTACACACTATGAACTCTTCCACGTTTTTAGCACATTAACCAGGATGTTACGTAGGTCATTCAATGATAACCTGATGTCAGATGTCCGCGACATGACATTCAGTTTACTTCGTGAGCTGCCCGAAGTGTCGACATTGATACCTGCTGTAGTGCTTGTGGTCATTGGTTTATGATCCTTCTCTTGAAGTCGAGCTGTAATTCATTGACAGCGTGATGCTGCTGAACATGGTTGATTACACGTTTAGGGAATATGCCAATATTATGTTAGAGTGCAGCCAGCGAAGCCCTGTATAATGGGAGGACTGCTCGTCAGCTGTATGCGAGGCGTTTTCCAATATGTCAGATACCTCAACATACTATCGCTGCCCAAGATTTACCAAGGGCTCGTGGAGACCGGTACATACATCGTCAACAGGTACGATTGAGGTGCTCCACGGCGGAGGACCCCAAGTTTGAGGAGGCTCTACCCCAAGCAGTGGACGAGGACGCGATGAGTGCCCAAAGACAGAGCGTGGGCTCATTGTGGATCACAGTACTGTCTGACGTATTATGCATGACATAAAACTATACCTGAACCATCGCAAGGGGGTATGGGCAATACGTCTAGACGATTTTTGAACTACGAGCCCACTTCCGCAGGTTGGTCTTCCACCGCTGTGATGAGCCCAGCTTTCCAGGGTGGATCCTTCTCACCGATAAAGCAAAGTTTGCCAAAGATAGCGTTTTTAATTTGCACGACAGCAATGTTTGGGCTGACGAAAACCCGATGCTACGCGGGTCCATGATTTTCAGCAACAGTACGGTATCAACATGTAGGTAGGGTTTCTGGGTGGACGTGTCTCCCACCTAATTTCACGGGTAAAACGTACTGCATGGGATATTTAGAGATGTGTCATTTAACATGCGCGATGGCACACCACTCATTTTGTTTTTGGGGTCCGAGGTTATCTGGAACAAGATTCTGGCGAAAGCCGATAGGTCGTGGTGGCCCAATTAGAGAAAGCCCTACTAGTGCGGGTTATGGCAGCGGCGAATGTTATACTAACAGGTGGTGGTGATCGTGTGTACCAGAACATGGTACGTAGGCATGATGTTTGTGTTGAAGTCGATGGTCGCCCCCTTGTTTGTAAGTGGACGCAGAAGCTATGTAAAAACAACATACAGTAAGCAGCAGATGTGGGAGGATTCAAAGTGTGTTGTGATAGTGTTTTGTTTGTAGCGAGAAAACGGTACATTTCCGGACATGAGTTCCTATGCAAAACGTCTTGATCGCAGTATAAGCCCTCAAAATCTGTAATGGGAATTTAGATGTCTCCTGTGTTGATTTTCCCAATTATGATCCTACTGATATTATACGACACAAAAATCCTTCGATTTCGTATCTTATAACCTACAAATGAGCCAGTATTATAAATAACGTTATATTTCTGTAATTTGGGAATATGTTCTTTGAATTATTATTGTATTATATGGTGTACATTTCAAATTTATACCATTTTCGAATAATTCTAACAATTTTAGAGGTGCGTGTTGCGTGTGTGTGATAATTTAAATTGAGTTTTATTTATGGACGCTCTTTAACTATTATGGTCCTTAACCATGAGTGAGAGGGAGAGAGAGAGAGAGAGAATGACACAACTAAAGGAGAAGTCGAAGTAGCATATTTCAGGCGAAGATTTTTGAGAAAATTTTCCCACACAAATCTGCCCTTCACATAAAAAAGACGTTATTGTTACTTTCTTATAAACGGCTTTGATGATATTGATTTAATATACAGTATGTTTGAGATATTGACATGAATAATATGTATATAATTTTCTAGGAATAGTCTGTGATGTCACATTCATTCTGATTGAACTTTGTATAATTTTGTGAAATTGGTAAACCAGAGGAGCTAAGTAGAAGTTTACAGCAGAAAAAAATCCAATTCTTTCTTTCTTTTAAGTTGTAATTGCCATATTCTATGTATATTACTCCGAACGTGTGCTCAGTGACAATCCACAAATGTGCTTTATTGGCGAATTGGTTTTTAAATAACCAGTCATGTGCCTTAGACACAATCGCATTCCATACTACACTCCAGACACACCGACAAAGCCACTTGATTAAAACAAGAAAAGTTCTAGCGCCCAGCCGAGAATCGAACCCGAGACCCCTAGCACGGTAGACAGATGCCACACCAACTGCGCTACGGGACCGGTCAAATATGCGGTGAAACGTTTAGTTCGATTTTCATTAAACAGACAGAAAAATTAGCTATTACAGGAATAAGCTGTAGAACAGATTTAACAATAAATGGTCGTGGATGCAGGAAACCATTTGAAGTAACGCATAAATGTTTTTAATTAACGCTATAGTACTTGCAGTGCATACCCCTACAGATTAGACCGCTGTTTATGCCCGGGCATATAGTACTTCCTAAGTGCACAAAAGCACCAACTTCCGCTTTCCGTCCTCTTATTTCTTACAACCAGCTGCCCCAAGCGTTTCACAGCCGAACCTAGACTTCTATTCAACCAGGACCCTCTGGATAACGGACCTGACACTGACATTCAAAATGGCGGCCTATGTGGTGGGAATTTGGGAAATGCCTTAATCAGTTCTTGTCTACAAGTTATGACTTCTCCACAGTAAAATACAATTAATGTGGTGCAGTGACATGTCGTTTGTGTAGATATATGCTGCTGTGCACAAAAACGCTGTATTTAAAGTAAACTAAATGCATTTTAACATTAAATGAAATATGTAACCTCAAACAACATTCATGCATTCTACAGTTTTGCATTCTATAACTTAAGAGCATTTCTAAACTACATCTACTTATTTAAATTACAAAGGACATACTTTTATAAACTGCAAACACTGTAATACTTGAATGAAACAGAACTGTTGATATTGAGGTTGACACTGATTAAATTCACTCAAAATTACGTGTCAATATTTACACTGTTTATCACACTATACACAATATTATATGCACTGGATGGCACGGAATGGTGTTGTTTACAGTAATTAGCTATTAAATTTAGAAGCTTTAGGGTTACTTTTGCTTTCACTGAACGCTTTTCATTTATAAGTTTGCAATAAGTATTCAAAACTATACCACTTAGCGACTTATAGCACCCTTTACTAGTTTTTGCAGAGTCCACTCCGATAGACTGAAATATAACAAATAAGTAGTCTTAAACCAGCACTGCAAGTGAAATATATGAAATACATATCGTTAAACAGCATTGCAAAACAACATTCATGCAGTCTACAGTATTGCATACAACGTAACAGCATAAATACGATGGCTGAATTAAAACAAACTGTCAGAAATGCACCATTCTGCAGTTTAACCACTTTCTAGGAACAGTTATAAAAGAACCACCGTAACGGAATTTATCCCTTCTTATAACTAAGTCGGAAACAACGATGTATGCATACAGGCGAATCCTTCGAATGCGTAAAGTGTTTACGATTTATGTATATTAACTGTTTTCTTTTAAATCTTTATATTTTGGAAATATGAATGGCCATACTCCGGGATAAGAGAATAACTGGGATTCACTATACACATACACACTCAAATACTCATAATGGTTTTATTGTATCTCACAAATATACATAATTTAACACATTTTATAATTCAATTAACACTGTATATAGCATATTTTAAAATATTTATCACAATTATTTGCACCTCTATTCATTATAACCAAAGTTCGATTTACATCCGGAAACATAATGGCGTTTTAATGTTTTAGGTTAAGTATATTTACAACTATAACGTCCAAACTGTAACAATTTCTTTATTTCACCACAGTAACCGTGACACAAGACTATATTCTCAAGTAGATAAATTAAAAAATGTATAATTATACTTTACATTTAATGTAGCCATAATCTACATGTAATATATTAGTAAACATAGTAACACTTGGAAAGCACACGGCACTAAAAACGCATGACTGGGATTATTTCCGTTTCCCAAATTGCTCAAATAAAGGTTTTCAAACACTATTGCTTCGCTAATGTGATTACAAACTGCCGCAGTTACTAAAATACTATAAATCACAGGCATCGAAAACACAGCACAGCAGTTAGCGAGTGTAAACACCTCAGGGAACACCACCAGCTACCGCCGCCATTTTTCTCAATCTCGAACTCAGTGTCAGGTCCGTGTTTCTAGAGGGTCCTGATTCAACGCAATAACTGAACAATAGACATTAAACCTTCAGGTAATTTTCGGCTCGCACATTCTGTAACATAGAACGAAAGCTACTAGGGTTTTTCCATGAAAAACCATTTATCTGATATAAACTGAGAATAAAAGTTATCTACGGCCTGGGCGCATTTACATCGCGCTGAAAACGCTGTTCTATTCAGCCGAGAAATCCAAAATACCATTAGTTTGTCAGTGATTAATGAAACTTAAACAGGGTAATAATAACTCCTTTTAATGGTCGGGAATTTCTTGCATAGCTGATGAAAATGGGTATTCATTCTTTTGCGCATAATACCTAGATATATACGGCTTCATATTCTTATGCTGCTAACGTAAATAACATCTTATTGGATGGAGTGAGCTCCCAGAGATTGTCAGGAAGTATACCACTCCGTGAGCGAAAATTGGAACATATTACTTTCTCTACTACGTAGAGCATGTAGGGGAAGTATTGTATTCCACCCAAAAATTCGATACCGAGATTTCACCGGAAATATATGTTTTGAGGCCCCAGAATAAAAAAAAGCATTTTTGGAAACATGTCTGTGTGTGTGTGTGTGTGTGTGTGTGTGTGTGTGTCTGTGAGCAGCATAACTCAGAAACGAACAGTCGGTTAAACACCAAACTTGGTATTTAGGTTCAGTATCTTCCAGAGATGCGACGCGAAGGTTTTCAAGAAAATCCCCCACCCCAGATTACCCTTTACATGGAACATTTTTCGAAAATTTTCATTTTCTCAAAAATGGCTCTAACGATTTTGATTAAAATATCATATGTTTAAGATATTTTCATGACAAATAAAATGTATATCTTGAATTTTCTGGGAATGTCTCCAAAAGTATTCTTCATTGTGAACGACTTTTGCATAACTGATAAACCATAAGAGATAGACAAAATGTTACTACACAAAAAATGTAGATCGCGTTATAATGCACAATTTATGTCATATACATATTGTTTGTTGAGTGAACCATTTTCGAGATATTGCTTGTTATTCCCTTACATTTTTCAATACTTTTCTGAAATGGGAATTCGTTATTCATTTTTTTGTCTTGGATATGCAAAGAGTATTAATCTGTGGCAAAGAGAATGGTGCTGCACCTAGCAACCAGCTATAAGAGATATGTATATGCTTAAAGGCTACTGTATTTCCATATTGCCCTTGTAAATATACATTTCCCTTACATCTACAAGAAAATTGGCAATAAGATAGGGTCTGCAAAAGTTTATCTCGATTAACATGAAGTAGATGGAGAATAAGCGTTTGTAAAAATAGTTTGTACAAGAGTAGAGAAAGTCATGTAAGTGCAATACATCAGATTTTTTTTAGGAACACTTCCGTGATTTGAGTTCAAGGCAAGCATATCGAATCAATTCCCACATTCTTGTAGATTACAGTGAAGTATGTTACTATGAGTATTAACCAAGAACGGACAATACTGGCTTTATCTATCCGACTTTTAGTAGTGGAATGTTCTCGGAATACGTTACTAACGCTCCATAGAGTAAGCTGGGATTACATTTTAAGTTTACTCCACACAGCTTTCAATTGAAAGGATGTGTTAACTATTACGGGCCAGATCTTCATAATAAAATTATAACCTTGTTATGAGAGTAAGAGATCAGCACCTGCATGCTCGAGCTTTGTTCGGTAATGTCATAGCTTTGCAGAACATAGACTTTTCTCAGATAATTAAGTCAAAATAATTAGCGGTCATCAAAAATTGGTAATAGATAAATGTGTATTGTGGTACTTTTACTATTTCAAAATTAAAATATCTGTATTCCCAGGTACCTACAACGAAATGTCTAATGAAGCCATTTCTACCAATATTTAACTAGATTAACAAGAAATAGAAAATTTTGTAAGAATAGTTTGTAGAAGAGTGAGTAGAGAACGTAATTTGAATGAATACTTCAGATTTTTACTTTATCTACTACTTACCTATAGTAAGTAGTTGAAGTATTGCATTCAGCCTAAAATTTCGATTTGTGACTCCTGAATCCAATACACACCTTTAGAAAAAGCCCTTTATGTGTGTATGAATGAGAGAGAGAGAGAGAACTGCTTAACTTCAAAAACGAAAGGTCGATTAAATACCGAAGTTGGTATTTAAGTTCAGCGTCTTCCAAGAGTGTCACGAAGATTTTTGGAAAATTCCCCCCAAAAACTACCCTTGTAAAAATTTTTGTTATGTTTTTCTCAAAAATGGCTCTAATGCTTTTAATTAAAACGCCACATTAAGATATTTGTATGACAATTTAAATGTCTATCTTGAATTTTCTGGGAATAACCTATGAAGACTTCTTAATTCTGAATTAATTTTATATAATTGGTAAACAGTATGAGACAGAAAAAAATCTTACTACACAAAACATGTAGATATCGTTAAAGCACACAATTTGTATCAAATACAACTTTTTGTAGCCTTAACCATTTCCGAGATATTCTTTGTAATTGGTTTGAACTTTCAATTGCTTATGCTTTTTTCAAGTGGTAAATCGCTATTCGTTTTTTCTCGTGCTCAGGCAAGGATACTATCGCTTTGGCCTGCTGAATTCATCTTATAACTACAACGAAATGTGTAGATGTGTAATGAACGTTTATCTCGATTAACAAGCAGTGCGTGGAAGAATAAGCTCTCGTAAAAGAATGAGAAAGTCACATGAATGCAATATTTCAGATTTTGTTTTCTCGTGGCCATACAAAGACAACGGAATTTCAAAGCCTCACATAGCGAACAGGTTTTAAAGGATTTAACTATCGCTTCAGCTTCCCCTTGTAGGTAAATACAAGGAAATGAGTTAGTGGGAGTGCGAAGAGAAAGCCATGTGAGTGTATCATATAAGAGACTTTTAAGTGCTGTATTCAATTATTGCTCGCTAGGTCATGGATAGAGTATGATATTTCAAGGCCAGCATATAGCGATCTGATTTTTAAACATTTGACCTCTTCGGTCTCCTGAACTTTAATATGCTTTTACAACGAAATGTTTAATGAAACCATTTCTGAAAACATCTCCATTAACATGCAATAGATAGTAAAATAAGCTTTTGCAAGAACAGTTTGTAGAAGCTATAACAAAATAAACGACAGTGGATAAAGTCATGTGAGTGTAACACCCAAGAATTTTTCTGTATTGAAACGTGAAACCTTCTATTTTTTAAAGTCCAATATTGATGCTACACTTTTGAATTTTCTCCCTAAGTTACGAACTGAATTTTTTAGGTGATCACCTTCTAACGTGTAATATATAAAGTTGTAGCAAATTCAAATTCTTGCAAATTGCATAATGATTGAGACGGTCTCAAAGGCGTAGGCACCACAGGTATACTTCTTTACTCGTTACGACGCACGCTGTGTGTGTCCTTGTGCAACAGCAGACTCTTTTGAACCAATGGTACTGAATTTTGAAGTGTGGAATTCAATGTTCAAGAAATGTTACCGGAGAGAAACAAAAAACCAAGACTTTATTTTAAAATTATGGTTTAAATCAGACGTAAATATGTTTGAGGAGAAGGACGTGTGTTTTAACAATCACGAAGGAAGGAAGGAAGGAAGGAGGGGAGGAGAGAGAGAGAGAGAGCATACACCGACGAAACATAGTCCTCTTCCTAATTTTGTGTATTTTGTAAAGGTTTTAAAAATAAGCTGGAGATTTAGCTAACTGATTATGAATCACTTCAGTTTAGTTTATTATCTTTTAGAATCCTTTAGTTAAAATCTCCATCTTTGTGCTATGACTACGCTTGTAATCTTCGGGATCGATAGAGTGGAATGTAGTGCGTTCATGTTAACTATCCCTCTTGACAGGAGTGCGCGTTTATGTAACCCAGTAGGCAGGGATGAAGAAAATCCTGCCATGTCAAGTCAGCAGTTTATATATTGTACTGCATGGTCAACTTGTGCTATCGGACCCCAAGATTACAAATCTAGTGATAACGAAGCTATAAATTGAACCATCTTCAGGAATTTCTGGTGCCAGTTACTTTTGCGAGCGACAGCGCAATGAGAAGCTCTACTTTTATATGCCCAAAAAATCGTGTTCGGAAATATTGCACTACCCATGAAGGTCCACCAGAGATGATCTGTTTGCAGCATGAAAATTAATCAACTTTGAACACAATGTCTGTGCTATGTGTGATGTCGTTTCTGAATTAGAAGACACAAAAAGCTTGCTCCCATATTGCTTCAGGTGTGGTAGAGTTAATGCATTATTTTTTGGCATTTGTGCCTGATTGAATTGAAAATCTGATGAATGCTATATATCTTTCACTTTTTTGCGGCGTTTTTCAGTTCAGTAGAGGTATATCATAAGAAAAGCATATGTAGCCTTCTATGTATAATTTGGGCATGAAAGAGTTAATGACGGCTGTTCAAAATTTTACATTTACTCGTTCTGTCACAAATGCGAGATTTCTCGTAGATTACGAGTTCATTGATGGTTAACAATAAAAGCTAATTTCCAGTACCCAAATATACGACAAATTGTAGGCGACCACACTGCCCTCGAAATCACTATTCTGATTTCCAAAATGTAGTCCCCTGTTGCATTATGTACTTTGACTAAGATTCACGCAACATCTACATTACATAGTTCTTGAACTGTAGACAATTATTTGTTCACCATGTTCAGAAATAAATATCAATAAAAAACTCTTATTCCTACGCTTTTATTTATTGCACATTCAGTTACATGGTGGGTGCCCATGGAAGTGTTACTTTTCATTTAAATCCTATATATCCAGATTTCATTTACTTACTGTGCAAAAGTTAATGTATTATTTATTTGTTTAGGTTCTCCCAAAACCAAGCGGGAGGGATATACAGGGTGGACCATTTAAATTGAGACTGTACAATATCTCCAAAACTAAGCGCTGCCGTTGTAGAAAGAAATGTCTTGAATAAAAGTTGCTTGATATTATAGGGAAAAGCAAGTGCCACTTGTGTTTTATTTTGAGGACGTTGTGATGGTCATTTTAGGGTCAATTTAAGGGTCCTAATTGTAGGTTCCCATTTTAAAAAATTAAAAAAATAACATTCGCATTTTAATGCTCTACCGCTTCCCTGAGATGGCGAGATGACGTATTCCAAATAAGACCTTGTCATCTTATTCATATATTCCGGGGCAGCTTCAAGGCGAACTCAAATATTCCGAAATATTATACCTTTTCGACATATCCGAGATTTTGTTTTCCCAAATGGCAAAATATTTGCTTTGAAAGCAAGATTTGTTCTTTCTCATCGATCTATATTTGTATAAATGCTACACGACCTAAAAATACAGGGAAATGTAAACTCGTCCGAAAGTCTAAACACCTCGCACTTTGAAGGTGAGACATTTTAATCGAACGTAATATAAACTTGTCCGCCCAGCGTTTAACATGTAAACTCGTCCCTAGGAGCTATTTCAGAATGCGGTTGTTGTGCTTTGTGACAGCACGTAGGTCAGGTGTATGTTTACAAGGGAATGGATATCAGTCGTTCCTGGTTAGAGTTATACTCTATCCCAGACTAGAACGATCCTGTTGTAAACAAGACGGAGCGGACTTAACCCGCTAAGCGTTGACGTACATGTGTGCAGATAAGTTTTGCAATACTAGCTGTAGCAGCGCTTTGAAAATAAATCGATGCCAGTAAGTAACTAATTACATCGATGTGTTGCGAATTAATATTATCTTGTAGTACCATAATGGTTAAGCATCGCAAAACAATGCGCGATCATTTGCCTCTCACCACTTCTTAAGGTTTGCCTCGGCTGTTTTATTTCGGCCTGCTCCTGAATGATAACTTGACTGCTTTTAAATTGCATACAAGTGTTCTAGGCTTGCGAAAGGTGTAGGAAATAAGTCTTAAATATCAGAAGCGACTCTGCACGATAAGCAATAAATCTGAATCAGCATTCACCTCGATACCTACTTTGTTGCGAGAGGTCCGTATGTATTAGGAATACAACTTATTACACAAAGTTAGACTGCGCATTATTTAACAATAAGTTAATACTGTATAACTGCGCCTGTCTTCGGTTTAATCTATGTCTCTATGCTTATCTATATGTCTGTTGTAAACATTCCTTTCAGAATTCAGGAGCCTGGAACACATATATGGGTATGTGCAGGATACAGAGAAATCAATTTAAACATTTGTAGACTTTTCTATCCCCGAAACTAGTTTATGCTGAGCAGTCATTAGAAAATGACTAACCGTGCTGTAGTTCTTAGATGCGGTTATTGTGCAAAAACAAATAAAACACCCATTAACTTCCCTCCGCCAATCAGTGGCCTAAGAGCGTTCCGTCTCACTGTCTCTGTATCTCTCTTTCTTCCTTTCCATAGGTATGTTTACAAGAGGACCGTTATAGCAGCAGTGTTGTGTGCATGCGAGGCCTATATGTAAGGGGCATGACAGCTGTGTGTTAACGAATGAAAAAGGTAAAAAACAAATGGTAACGAATGAAAGAGGTAAGAACCAAATGATAGAAGATGATTACAGGTATTCGAAGTTGTCCAATGAAGAAAGTAAATGAAAATGTAGGGCCAATTCCAAATGTTGAGCCAGTGTATATACAGGTTGGATGCGATAATACAGTCTGTCGGAAGAATGTTGTGCATAATCACCCACGCCCTGACCTATTACAGAGGGTTACTCGCAATCTATGGTAACAAGCTTAAGACCTCCTTACCTAAAGAAAAACCACGCCTTCACCAGCAGTGATGTTCTATCTGGCAGCTTTTAGCTTGAGCTATCAATCTGCAGCACAGTTTCCACTAGAGCAAACTGCTACGAAATACAGGGATGTCCAGTTTATTCCATTCTTCCTGGCAGCTTTCCAGAGACCATCCAAAGTTCGCGGCCATCTGCTTCCAAAGGCTCTTTCAGTAACCCAAATGCACAAAACTCCATCAGTGATGCATCAGATGGCTTAACACGGATGTCGCTGAAAGGTATGGCATTTATTCCCATTTATCTCTCTATGTTCTCAAAAATTTATAGGTTGAAGCAGAGGTATGGCTTGATGCCTTATCCTTATGCAACCAAACTTTACTTACATCTGCACCATAGAGAGCAGGGATTTCTTATGGAAAATTGAAATCAGGACGTTAGTCTGATAATATGCCGAGTTTATTTTCACATTTTTATGTAAATGACGAATGGTAAATTTGCAACTGTAACTGTACCTTACTATTACCATGAAACCATTGGGGAAATTTTCGTTACTTTCCTTACACCAACTTTCAATTTTTTTTCTCCCTTTGGTCGGTAATATATATAACCTAGGATTTGTTGCAGTTAATTAGATAAATATATGCCTCATTTAAAAAGACAACAAACATCCACTTTTCACCAGCTAGGTATCGTTCATACAGTTGCTGCTGTTAGTGGCATGTTCTGCAATGTGTTTAGGCAACAGCTTATATCCCCGGCCCTTATGGCACTTTTTTAGATTCAAATCCGGTCGATTATGGTGTTCACAGTGGTAACATGGCCCTCTGAGTTGCAGGATTTGGTCCAGAGGCATGGGCCTTCACCTTCCAAATTATTTCCGGGGTGAGATTGGTGGCCGATATGGAGTTACCTGTTTCTTGCCCTTTGGAATACGTGCTGATGTGGCCTTACCTTTTTTGTTGAGTGCACATGAGATCACTTTTTTTTGGATATGGTAAAACTGCACTCTTGCACTGCTTAATAATCTTAGAATATTGTATTGTGCATTGGAAAGAGCAATAATGTATCCTTATCAGACGCCATTGATGCAGCAAGAACAAGGGCACACAACTGAGCAAACACAGTGATATACTCATACTGTAGAACTTTCATTCGGTTCCACATGTTTCAGCGCGGAGCTATTGTGCTCGTCTGATATTGTTATCACAGATCGTGAACAGCCCTCCGTAAAATGACGAGATGATTTATCCGCTAACTGAGACAGAAAGCGTGGATAGCATATTCGTTAGGCTCGAAAGTGCTATAAACTGGACTGGGAGACGTATCGATGGAAGGGCTTAAAAAAATCTGATGTGTTACACTCACATGACTTTCTCTACTCTTGCACAAAGTATTTTTACAAACGCTTATTCTCCATCTAGTTCATGTTAATCGAGATAAACATTTGCAGACCCTATCTTATTGCTAATTTTCTTGTAGATGTAGGGGAAAATATATTTACAAGGGCAATATAGAAAAACAGTAGCCTTTAAGCACATACATATCTCTTAATAGCTGGTTGCTAGGTGCAGCACCATTCCCTTTGCCACAGATTATAACTCTTTGCATATCCAAGACAAAAAAAATCTGATGTGTTACACTCACATGACTTTCTCTACTCTTGTACAATCTAATTTTACAAACGGCTATTCTCCATATGCTTCATGTTAATCGAGATATCGAGATGTCAATCTTATTGGTAATTTTCTTGTAGATGCAAGGGGAATATGGTAGCTTTTAAGCGATAGTCAAATATTTTAACGCTGGTTGCTATGTGGCGCATTCCATTCTCTTTGCATGTCCAGGACATAAAAAAAAATCTGATGTGTTACACTCACATGACTTTCTCTACTGTTGTACAATCTATTTTTACAAACGCCTATTCTCCATATGCTTTATGTTAATCGAGATATCGAGATGTCAATCTTATTGCTAATTTTCTTGTAGATGCAAGGGAAATATGGTAGCTTTTAAGCGATGGTCAAATATTTTAACGCTGGTTGCTATGCGGCGCATTCCATTCTCTTTGCAAGTCCAGGACATAAAAAAATGAATAACGAATTTGAGAAAAAGTATAAGTATTGGAAAATTTAAGGGAATAACAAGCAATATCTCGAAAACGGTACACTCAACAAAAGAAATGTATATGACATAAGTTGTGTATTTTAACGAGATCTACATTTTTTGTGCAGTAAAATTTTGTCTATCTCTTATGGTTTACCAGTTATGCAAAAGTCGTTCACAATGAAGAATACTTTTGGAGACATTCCCAGAAAATTCGAGATATACATTTCATTTCTCATGACATTATCTTAAACATATGATATTTTAATCAAAATCGTTAGAGCCATTTTTGAGAAAATTAAAATTTTCGAAAAATGTTCCATGTAAAGGGTAGTCTGGGGTGGGGGGATTTTCTTGAAAACCTTCGTGTCGCATCTCTGGAAGATACTGAACCTAAATACCAAGTTTGGTGTTTATCCGACTGTTCGTTTTTGAGTTATGCTGTTCACAGACACACACACTGACACACACACACACACAGACACACACACGGACATGTTTCCAAAAATGCTTTTTTTGGATTCAAGAGGTCTCAAAACATGTATTTCCGGTGAAATCTCGGTATCGAATTTTTGGGTGGAATTCAATACTTCCCCTACTTACTATACGTAGTAGAGAAAGTAAAAAAATGAATAACGAATTCCCATTTGAGAAAAGTATTGAAAAATTTAAGGGAATAACAAGCAATATCTCGAAAATGGTTCACTCAACAAAACAAATGTATATGACATAAATTGTGTATTTTAACGCGATCTACATTTTTTGTGTAGTAACATTTTGTCTATCTCTTATGGTTTACCAGTTATGCAAAAGTCGTTCACAATAAAGAATACTTTTGGAGACATTCCCAGAAAATTCAAGATATACATTTTATTTACCATAAAAATATCTTAAACATATGATATTTTAATCAAAATCGTTAGAGCCATTTTTGAGAAAATTAAAATTTTCGAAAAATCTTCCATGTAAAGGGTACTCTGGGGTGGGGGGATTTTCTTGAAAACCATCGTGTCGCATCCCTGGAAGATACTGAACCCAAATACCAAGTTTGGTGTTTATCCGACTGTTCGTTTCTGAGTTATGCTGTTCACAGACACACAGACAGACACACAGACACACACACGGACATGTTTCCAAAAATGCTTTTTTTGGATTCAGGGGGTCTCAAAACATGTATTTCGGGTGAAATCTCGGTATCGTAATTTTGGGTGGAATACAATACTTCCCCTACTTACTATACGTAGTAGAGAAAGTAAAAATAGGATCTCGTGCATTAACGTAATATGTACAATGCTAAGAGAAGATTACTACCATTCCTACCTAAACACAAGACGTTCACTTTTAAACTGAGGGACTTTAGTCCATACTAACCAACCGATAAGAACAATTTTGGTTAGTGAACAATAAAACATTAAAATATTTGATATTTTCATATAAAACTACTTTAGAGTATGTGTCCATCAGAAACAGTGCTTATAGATGGCATAATTAAATACTGTACCAAGTATTTCACCCAAATGCTTATAATTCATGCATATTTCAATGGACAGTGTACCTCTCGTTGTATTTTACCCGATAAGACAACTATTTACAAAGAGACTTTTCAAATCATCCAAATGGAGTGTGATAAACTAGGATTGAAACTCTCTCCAAAGATTATTATATTTTGAAACAGCACTCTTCAATTAAACTCGTATGAACACATACTAAATTCACAGGTTGTTGATTTCACATTTCACAAGCCTAGTGGCGAAATATTGAACGACATCGATTAGCTGTGGAATACAATAATTAGACCGGCATAAGGAAATAGTTAAGATGTTGCTTTGACCTTGTTTTCTTGGAACCTGAGGATATGGGCGAAGGTTTTGGAATACGTCATCAATACGTCCAGAAGATGAACGGCTAATAAAATTTTCTGACTATTTGGTTGATAAATACATATCAGAAAATGCTACATACACGCAAATGTTAACAAGAATTTTATCACTCCTCATCCAAACATTTACAATTTTATCAACGTTTTAAAACAATTTCAGACAGAAACGTACATCAAGCTCAAAGTATAAATACACAAAGAAGAATTAAACGAGTTACCAGGAATAAGCAACTGGTATATTCAAACCTCTTGAAAATTATAAAGCAGCAAATTTGCCCATTAAATTTATTTTCATTGTTTTAATCATTTTTATCATTAAGTTTATTAAAATTGCTTTTTTTGGCGTTGAAGACATTTTTAATCATGCCACTTGCAGTCCTAAGCCTGGATGAAATGGGAAGGAAAATGTTCTCTTTAGCATTCGGACGAGTTTACATTTCCACAATACGGCATCAAGTACGTAGCGAACGAGTTTACGTGCCAGATTATAGGTAACACTTCCATCGGACGAATTTACCGTCTACCAAAAACACAACACAGAAAAACCGTCGTGCCAGTCGCGCTCTTTAGGTGTGTACCAACGCAGCAAAGAGGTTAAGCAGGTTCCCAAGGTAGTAAATTCAGCTATTGTACCTACAATGAAACGTGTAATGAAGCTATTTCTGCAGCCGATTTTTAATCTTGATTAATAATAAACAGAAAAAGAAGCTTTTGTAAAAATAGTTACAACCTTTATAAAAATAAACGATAATGGGCAGTAGAGAGAGTCATGTGAACTTAACACTTTTTTTAATATTGTGTTTTAAATTAATTATCGAAAGTGAACCCTTAGTTGAATTGATTAAAGAAAAGTAGTGTAAATATAATTCTGTGAGTTTTAAAGTCTTTTATGCAGCGATCTAGTATATTTCCATAATATGATAGTGTTCGATAGTCTTGGGATCGGGGTATATGTATTAGCGTTTAATAACAACACACACACCAAAAAAAGACAAAGCTATTCAGCCAAAGATGAGTATTTTGCCCCCTGATGGCACCTAGAATAGCAAGTTAGCGTGATGCAGGGCTACTCCATCGCAGTAAGCTTCAATTGAAAATTGTGTAGTTCTCTCTAAAATTACTTGTTAATTAAGAAGCAAGTCCTTGTGCTGATTACATATTTCACCTGGAGGTGAAAAAAGCTTTAATGAAAATGAGGTTTCTCAGCAGGTTAGAGTAATACTCGCTTGGACAATAGAATGCGTGCGAATTCAACATCAATCCTTTCTGAGGAGTGGAATGAAAATGAAATTGCTTGGCTGCTGTTCAGCGTAATTACAATTTCACCCCTTCCTGGACGGCCCATGAGCGATGTTATCAGGGTGCAGGCACCACTCACCAGAATCTGTACAATTCAATTGCCTTAAAATCGCTTTTCACACTCGTAATCCTCCACTCGACGGCGCATTAGGAAATTGAAAATGTGGTAGCACGAATGCAGTACCCCAGTTCTTTTTCTGCTTTTCGTTCGCATCAACGCTATCTCTCGTTTACCACCTCAAAGTATATTCCACTACACGAGCTCCAAAGCTGAAAAGTTCTCAAAATTCAAAGAACCAATTGCCAATGAAAATGCGCAAATGCTGACATCGTTCGCTACGTAAATTTGCTTTTTAACTACCGTCAAGAGCTTCACTATAACTCATTAATTTAAAAAAAAATGTTAGGATCTGTTCTGATATTATAACAAAGACTTCGATCTGCTGTCATTTACTGGCTTATCCAAGATCAAAACTAAATTTAAAACAAATGGTTTGACAACTACCACGATCCTTTTCTTTCTGTGCAAACAGAACAAGATCACCTGCCCCTAAACGTGAACGTATTGTATCCTAGTCCATCGGTCACTGAGACAGGGTTACCATTCCAATGTACAGTTGTCCCATTAGTATTCAGTTTTGTGGTACTCTGTTATGTTTAGACATCTCATATATAGGACTGGCATAAAATTATTAATTTGATTTAAGAAGCTCTATTTTTACATAATATACAGCAAAGTAAATTAAATCTATTTAGTACTAGAAAAATGAAATGCTATTCTGCTTCTTAAAGCTATGCTTCATAAATATTAGGTTTTCCAATTTAGTAAGTTGTGGGATATCCCCTCTGCCTTATTACTGCTCTCAAACACTTGGATATACTTACAAAATTCTTAGGTGTTTGTGGGTAAGCTTTTCTCCATTCTTTAATACGAATTTTCTTAGTTCTTCTTTGGATGAAATGGAAGTTTCTTTCATTCTTAGATTATAGTTTCCCATAGATTCTCAATTGGATTCAGGTCCGGCGACTATGGAGATTTCCTGCACTTTCGGACAATTGTAAAGAAGTCACAGGCTTACATTTAAAACTGTGCGCTTTGGGTTATTGTCCTGAATGTGTGCCATATTCCTAAACACCCAGAACTTGTTTTCAAATTGGACTTCAAAATATCCAAATATACACAGTAATTCAATTTCTTTTCAATGATAACAAGCCCACCAATCCCACTTGTAGTCATTCAACCCCAAATACGAACGCTGCCTCCACCATGGTTAACTGTTGGTAGCACGTACTTCATGTATTATTTTCCATCGGAACAATAAAATAGATCAAATTTTTCTCGTATGAGAATAGAACAATATCCTATCAGATTTCGACTTTATCTACATGCATGATTATGAAGTGAAACCTCTTCTTCTTCTTCTTTTGGTATTAACAGCACTTACGTATTGTTTCTTCCTTGCTATTCGGACATTTAACTCTTGTGTTCTTATAACAGGCCTTATACCTACTTTTCACGCCCTCTTGATTTCCAAATTCGTTACAAACATAATCTGTAAGTCTTGGAGCACGTACAGTAGAATTCTGTTTTATTTTCCTAAGTACTGAGCCCTGTTCAGATTAGGTTAATCTTTGCGGCCCACCTTTTAGGGTATGGTCTCTATCCTGTCTTCAGTTTTGTATCTTTGGACTATGCCATCAACCGTGCTCTTACCAACATTTATAATGTTGGCAATTTCAATATATTTCAATGTTTTTCATTGTGGAATATTGCCACTTGCCTTTGTTCAAATGTAGCATTTTTCCCTTTACGGTGCATTGTAAAACACTACACTTGAAACAAGCGTGACTGGAGCTTAAAAGGTAAACTAAGCGAGTGCACAGTCTTGTCCTGGGCTCGAAGTGATAATCTCGAAAAAGTGCGAAGTAAACAAAGTAATACCGGGAATGATCATCTATGCAGCAACAAACGCAATTTTATTTAGATTTAATGAAATAAAACGATAATTTTCACACAGATGTCAAATGCATATGAACTCATCCATTTCATTTGGACCACACAGTTTTAAACTCATCTAAACTTGGAAAAGCACAAATAAAAAAAATCTGATGTGTTACACTCACATGACTTTCTCTACTCTTGTACAAACTATTTTTACAAACGCTTATTCTCCATATGCTTCATGTTAATCGAGATATCGAGATGTCAATCTTATTGGTAATTTTCTTGTAGATGCAAGGGGAATATGGTAGCTTTTAAGCGATAGTCAAATATTTTAAGTGCTGGTTGCTATGTGGCGCATTCCATTCTCTTTGCACATCCAGGACATAAAAAAAATGAATAACGAATATGAGAAAAAGTATAAGTATTGGAAAATTTAAGGGAATAACAAGCAATATCTCGAAAACCGTTCACTCAACAAAAAAAATGTATATGACATATATTGTATATTTTAACGCGATCTACATTTTTTGTGTAGTAAAATTTTGTCTCTCTCTTATGGTTTACCAGTTATGCAAAAGTCGTTCACAATGAAGAACACTTTTGGAGACATTCCCAGAAAATTCGAGATATACATTTCATTTGTCATGAAAATATCTTAAACATATGATATTTTAATCAAAATCGTTAGAGCCATTTTTGAGAAAATTAAAATTTTCGAAAAATGTTCTATGTAAAGGGTAGTCTGGGGTGGGGGGATTTTCTTGAAAACCTTCGTGTCGCATCTCTGGAAGATACTGAACCTAAATACCAAGTTTGGTGTTTATCCGACTGTTCGTTTTTGAGTTATGCTGTTCACAGACACACACACAGACACACACACAGACACACACACACACACACAGACACACACACACAGACACACACACGGACATGTTTCCAAAAATGCTTTTTTTGGATTCAGGAGGTCTCAAAACGTGTATTTCCGGTGAAATCTCGGTATCGAATTTTTGGGTGGAATGCAATACTTCCCCTACTTACTATACGTAGTAGAGAAAGTAAAAAAAAATCTGATGTGTTACACTCACATGACTTTCTCTACTCTTGTACAATCTAATTTTACAAACGCTTATTCTCCATATGGTTCATGTTAATCGAGATATCGAGATGTCAATCTTATTGGTAATTTTCTTGTAGATGCAAGGGAAATATGGTAGCTTTTAAGCGATAGTCAAATATTTTAACGCTGGTTGCTATGTGGCGCATTCCATTCTCTTTGCATGTCCAGGACATAAAAAAATGAATAACGAATGTGAGAAAAAGTATAAGTATTGTAAAATTTAAGGAAATAACAAGCAATATCTCGAAAACGGTTCACTCAACAAAAGAAATGTATATGACATAAGTTGTGTATTTTAACGCGATCTACATTTTTTGTGTAGTAAAATTTTGTCTATCTCTTATGGTTTACCAGTTATGCAAAAGTCGTTCACAATGAAGAATACTTTTGGAGACATTCCCAGAAAATTCGAGATATACATTTCATTTCTCATGACATTATCTTAAACATATGATATTTTAATCAAAATCGTTAGAGCCATTTTTGAGAAAATTAAAATTTTCGAAAAATCTTCCATGTAAAGGGTAGTCTGGGGTGGGGGGATTTTCTTGAAAACCTTCGTGTCGCATCTCTGGAAGATACTGAACCTAAATACCAAGTTTGGTGCTTATCCGACTGTTCGTTTTTGAGTTATGCTGTTCACAGACACACACACACAGACACACACACACACAGACACACAGACACACACACAGACACACACACGGACATGTTTCCAAAAATGCTTTTTTTGGATTCAGGAGGTCTCAAAACATGTATTTCCGGTGAAATCTCGGTATCGAATTTTTGGGTGGAATGCAATACTTCCCCTACTTACTATACGTAGTAAAGAAAGTAATAACATAAATGGGAGAAACGGTATTTCTTTTGTTTACAACTGCAGTTAAGTGCACGGCTTCTCCTTTTGTTACTGGTGTAATAAAAATGATAAATAAATGAGACTTGCAGGCATTAATATTATCTTCATTTCACAAAACAAGCTGCCCCAACTGACAGATCTGTAAGCAACGAAAACAACGAGGCTTTTCATCATGAAAACACATCTAATATGTACTCCTTTATTTGTCTGTTTATTGGATAGATTCGTTCAACATTAGAAATGTTATTCAGAACCAGGATAAAATGCATAAGAACAATATAAACTAATCTGAGGCCAGCCACGTGAGGGATTCTGACACCAAAGTTACAGATCATCAATATTGTACATACGGTTCACTGACAGTCTTCTAACTCGGAATCACTTCCAGAAGAAAGCAGCGAGGCCTGCGGGGAACCCACCATATCTTCGTCCCAAGGAGGAATATACTGCGCCAGGTACTGAGTAAAGATGCTGAAAAAAATATGTAGCCTGAGAGCGAATGTGTGCAGTAGGACTGTCCATCGAACGAGTTTTGGCCACTATTTTGTACCATTCATGGCTTCGAACACAAATGAGCTCTTGCATACGGGCGGGATGGGTGTACTCAACTGGGTTCCGAGCGGTGTCCCTCTCTCAGACTATTCCGTTTGGTATACCGAATGGGTATATGGTTATTTCCTGTTCGAAAGCCGAAAGTGACCAAACCCAAGGGGAAGGCTCAGTCCGTTTACTTTACTAGCGTTGTTGCCTTCCTTATACGTAGCTCAATTTCGCGTGATAATGGAGTTAAGAAAGAAGTGAAATACAAGCTCGGTCAACGATCACAGGCTGATATGTGAATGTGTACACTAACAATGAATATGTTTAATCAGCTATTTTACAATTAGTTTATTATTTGGTTACTGTAATGTAGATTATGATGTATATTCTTGCTTTGAAGTCATGACGAAGTTTTAGCTTTCCTAGAATTTTTATTGGGATTAGCATTGTCCATTGCTATCACACACCCTTGTTCCAGTCTCTGAAGAAGATCGGTAAACCATTCCCTAAATACTATATTACTCATCTCTTTATGATAATCACCATTTTTGACTGAAAAACTAAATCTGCCCGTTCTATGAAACCATATTTGGCCTATTATTAGATGTTATGATCCTTTACCTAATGGAATTCATTCACGGCAACATTCATCTGTTGGAAGCATAAAACGCTAAAACAAAAATAAGTTACTATTTTTATTATAAGTTATTATTATGTTATATTCTCCTTCAGCTGAAAAAGTTTATCACTGCGTTCCTTTACAGCAACATTCATTTGCTGGAAGTGTAACTTGCTAAAACCAAACTAAGTTATTGCTATGTTATATTCTTTTTCACCGAAAATGTTGACGACTTCTTTATTCGTTTACCGTAAGCGTAAACTGCTAAAAGAAAAATAAGTTATTATTTTAAGTTATTGATTCCTTAGCTCGAAGCATACGAGATAGAGCACGATTAATGAGTGATATTTTCACCCGAGTTTCTCATTTAGATTTTGAAAATGAACATAATGTACACATGAAATTAGCCCAGAAACAGGTCATATACATTCACCTGAATATACATTCTTAGAAGTGTTGTTTTAAATTTTCTTCTAAAAAAACTGTCTTTGGTTTTATTTTCATCAGATTTCATATTCTACAACATTAAGTTGCTCTCAAATATCGTCATTTGTCATCATCGAGTTTTTAACAGCTTTGTTAATTTGCATCTCATTAAAAGAAAATGAAATTTTAAATACATAAACTTCTTTTTTCAAGAGTGGACCTAGCTGTATATATCATTAATGTAAACCAACAACTTTTGAATAATTAACCTGAATTTGTGTTAAAGTTTGGTAGCAACATACTTTAATGGCAGTTGTACAATTTCTGGACTTTATATAATGATCATTATTTCTTTGTTCCATTCAATATAATTTGCCATGTTTATTTATGCAGATATCTGAATTTTTTTTTCTCTCACAGAAATTCAGAACGAAATTGTATATGAAGTTTTTCTGATATTTATTTTGGAACATATTTTCATATATATTTGCTTAGGGGTAATGATAAACCAAAACATGAAAGTGGAATTTGCGTATCATAATGTAGTAAAACAAATCTTGACCATAACAGTAGGTAGAAACAAAGTCGAAAACACAGTAAGATGTCATAGGCTATTGTCATTCCTTTGCCTTAACGTGCTGAACAATACGCCTGACATCACTGCTATGATGTGAATTCTCGAATGAGCGAATATCCGAATGGGTAAATACCCAATGGAACCGTTTCCCACGAGCGGCCATATGAAGCAGAATCATAGTTCGGTATATTCGTTACTGCTTTTCGAACGAATTGTGCTGGCAGAAATGGGCGAATCGCATCATGTACCATAAGAAACGAACGATAAAAGCATGTCCTTGGCAGCTCTAGTATGCAGAGATGATACTGAGTCCAAGTTCATGATGTGGGTGTTTCTGACATACCCAAGTGCGTCCAGTTCTTCCAAAATCATAAATACTCAGTTTTGTCGCACGTTTTATCTGTGCACATCAGAAAGCCTAATTATATAATTTTGTTATATAATTAGGCTTTCGAACTCTTCCAATTATGAGACAGACATGGTATCCCCACACTATGGGCGGGATAGTTTGCACGGACAAAATCTATGCAACCGCATCTATTTTAAAGCAGTAAATACTTTTTACTTCATTTTAATCCAAATAAACCTTTGCAGAAATAGCTATTACTCGACCACCATATGAATGCGTGTGGTGGGAATGGGAACTGGTTAGAAACAAGCGGGCGAGGCAAGGACGGTCAGGTAAAGAAAACATCCGCATTGCATTTACTAACGAGGCTGAGGCCCTCAGGCCTGCACATAGTGCTGTTTTCATTGTGCGACTGTACATTTCCCTATCGTCTTGCCCCTCACTGCTCTCTGATCCCTAGCCTTGATTGTCAACAACACACGGTGGCGCCCTGCACCAAGCGTATTTATATCGCGGCTGAGTAATGCTTCACACATTTCCTTATACGTAGATACAAAGGGAACAGCGATAGTCAAATGTTTAAGAACTGGAAGCTATATGCTGGCCTTAAAATGCCATACCCTTTCCATGACATCACGAGTAACAACTGCATGTTGACAGGACTTTAAAGAATGACCAAGTAATGAATAACTCGAACCATTAAAAACGAATATCTCAGAAATGGCTTATGTCACAACAAATTTATTTTAAATAAATTGTATGTTTTATAGAGATCTACATTTTTTATGGAGTAGGTTTTCATCTTTCGCTTAACCTTTACCAGTTATACAAGATTATACAAAATTCCTTCCGAATGAAGAGCACTTCACAGGCTATTTCTTAAAAATTAAAGATATACGTTTTATTTGTAATGTAAATATCTTTAATATTAGGTGTTTTAATCAAAATCGTAAAAGCCATTTTTTTAGAAAATAAGATATTGAACTTAAATACCATGTTTGGTATTTATCCGACTTTTCGTTTTAGAGTTACGCTGTTCACAGAGACAAATAGACATTCGAGACACACACATATACGCGCGCGCATGCCTTTTTCTAAAAGTGATTTTTTTTATTCGGGGTGCCTCAAAACGTGTATTTCCGGTGAAATCTCGGTATCGAATTTTTTGGTGGAATGCAATACGTTCTCTATGCACGTGGTAGAGAGAGTAGAAAGAATAGGTTTCCAGCATATCCGGCGAGGCCTCGCATATCCAGAGGGAAACCTTGAAATGATTATCTGATTAACAAAGCATAGCGGAATGTAGTTACATGCCTGTGGGATACCACTACTATCGCAAGCGTACTTCAGTTGGACATCTTCGTGTGGTATCACGCTGTACCTTCCTTCCCTACCCCTTCCGTCCTGCCTTTCTTGACTGTCAACAGCAAACATACCACTTTAATAGTTACCAGCGGAAGCTTGAAACTCCGATAGCTTTTGTAATTACATTACGTCACAACGCCGACAGTTTTGTGTTATACAACTTGGATTGTCTGTAAGCGAGGCTATTCATCTACCCTGCGGCATTACATGCAAAAGGGACTCATAGAGCCAACACTCTACAACGGATGCTTCTGCGCAAATGCTTTTATTTGCATTCATATTATACAATATATGATTACTTACATTTACGGGATGTTCTACATGTTTGATGTGCCAGAAGTGATCTACGGAAATTCTTCCGGGCCCTTTCTTTAATAAACCAATATGATGGAGTTTCAAAGAAAACAGAGTAAACCTTAAGGGGGGGGGGGAAATTAGCACGGATCTGTGAAGTTCAGTATTAATAATAAACAAAATAATATTTATATTTAAAACCTTTACACAAGATGCTTGAAATAACATTCAAATAACCTCGCAGATTCGGAATATTTCATTAGTAATAATTACTTAAACCTTCAGTACTAAAACTCGTATTTACTCTTTAGGTTAACAAACTGTATTAGGAAACTGACAAACCTAGAAAAAGAAATATATTTCTTCGTTGGTTACTCCATTAGTATTAAAATAAGAACATATTTTTACAACAGAAGTATATTGCCGATTTCGTAGATGACATCCCACTGAGTGGAAATAGTAACTAACTTTTTTTCTATAACGATATCAAAATGATCGGGCATAACAATGTCAAAAATAATGAAAGGGGTCTGTATCCGCCGGTCTAGGTTCATTGCTGGTTGTTAAAGTGCTCCTCGAATTAGTTTCCCCTCAGCATTCGTTGATGCCTGGTTTAAACATGAGTGCTATAAGAAAACTCTAATGCAATGCTTATCCCAATTTCCTATTAAGTAAATATAGAATAAGCCGACTACAGATACCTGCGTTTTCTTATTTTGAGAAGAAATTCCAGTTAAAAAGAAACCATAACAAACAGAAACAGAAATTTGCACCTCCCTGGGACGACTACGAATTGCATTACCTTTTTTGAGGGGTAGGGGGGCTTTGGTTATCAAGGACCAATTAGCCATCAGGATGTCACATTTGCATTAAATTCACACACATACACGCACATTTACTCACTCATACCTCCAGTCTCTAAGAAGGATGGGAATAATTCTGGCCAACGAAAATTCCCATCCTCCAGCCGAGAATCGAAACCGGGACCTCTGGATTTGTTAACCACCAGACCACAGACGCAGCCATCATTGCTGTCTTGGAACACATGGTGACAGTATTCAGATACTCATCCCACTGATTCAAAATAAAATCGTGGTTGCTACGCGACCCATTACAACCCACAGTTGGTAAACGCGTTTGTCCTCCAGAAATTTCTTAAGAGAATTGCACAAATGACAGTCACAAGGTGAAACATAGTGCACTATACCCAACACTGTAAAAGCAGCGTTACTACACCAGGAAAAAGCATCCTCCTATTTCGTTTAATGTTGTTCGTGATAACGTGCTTGTGACATTCGTTAGATATTAATTTGACCGTTAGCCCTTTTCAGCTAACTTTTAGGAACCGTGGAATAGCATTTCTGTGAGAGATCTATTAGCAACCCCAACAATCTTCAGTTTGTGTGACAACTGAGCTGATAATATAAGACGAAATAAGAATGTATTTGCTATATGTAGAGTGTATATGTAGCAAATCTGGCTGAAGTTACTTAAATGCACATGAATAGTAAATATGATTCTCTAGACGCTTTTGCTCTACTAAATTTGTTATATTCACACGACTTTCTCTACCATCTCTTCTACAAACTATTCTTACAAAAGCTTATTCTTCTACTTCTTGTTAATCGACATAAACGTTTACAGAAATGGTTTCATTACACATTTTGTTTTAAGTGCAAGAGGGCTAAAGGGGTCTGAAGAGATAGTTAGATTTTTAAACAGCGGGTTGCTATGTGAGGGTTCTGAAATTACATGCAAAAAGTCTCATGTATTACACTCACATCTCTACTCTGTACAAACTATTTTTACAAACGCTTACTCTCCATCTATTTCATATTAATCCAGATAAACATTTGCAGAAACGATCTTTTGACGTGCAAAGAGAATTACCTACATTTTACACATAGCGACCAGTTCTAAAAATATTTGACTATCGCTTAAGGCCTACTATGCTCCCCTTGTTTTGTATTTGCAAGGGCAATATAGAAATACAGCAGCCTTTAAGCATAGACATATCTGTTAATAGCTGGTTGCTAGGTGCAGCACCATTCTGTTTGCCACAGATTATTACTCTTTGCATATCCAAGACAAAAAAATGAATAACGAATTCCCATTTGAGAGAATAAATATTGAAAAATTTAGGGAATAACAAGCAATATCTCGAAAATGGTTCAAACAACAAAAATGTATATGACATAAATTGTGTATTTTAACGCGATCTACATTTTGTGTGTAGTAACATTTTGTCTATCTCTTATGGTTTACCAGTTATGCAAAAGCCGTTCACAATGAAGAATACTTTTGGAGACATTCCCAGAAAATTCAAGATATACGTTTTATTTGTCATGAAAATATCTTAAACATACGATATTTTAATCAAAATCGTTAGCCATTTTTGAGAAAATTAAAATTTTCAAAAAATGTTCCATGTTAAGGGTAATCTGGGATGGGGGATTTTCTGAAAACGTTCGTATCGCATCTCTGAAAGATACTGAACCTAAATACCAAGTTTGGTGTTTATCCGACTGTTCGTTTCTGAGTTATACTGTTCACAGACAGACAGACACACACACACACACACACACACACACACACACACACACACACACACACACACGGACATGTTTCCAATACTTCCCCTACTTACTATACGTAGTAGAGAGAGAAAGAAAGAAAATTAATAGCGATTTGTCACTTGAAAAAAGCAGAAGTATTAGAAAATCTAGCCAGTAAGAAAAGATATCTCGGAAATGGTTAATGAAGCAAAAACCGAACCGTACGGCATAAATTGTGAGCTTTAACAAGATCTACATATTTTTCAGTAATAACTTTTTATTTCTCTCTTACGGTTTACAAGTTATACAAAATGTATTCCGAAGAAAGAGAACTTCAAAGGCTACTCTCAGAAAATTCGAGGTATTCAGTTTATCAGTCGCGTAAACATCTTATACAAACGTCACTTTTGAGAAAATAAAAGCAACACAAATTGTTAAAGCAAACGGCACAGTTTGGGTTGGCGGAATTTCTTTGAAAATCTTCGTGTTGCATCTTTCGAAGATGCTTAACTTAAATACCAAGTTTGGTATTTATTCAACATTTCGATTTTGAGTTATGCTGTTCACAGACACAGAAACATACACACATCAATCTAGGTTCCCTTCTTTTTAACCTAGGGGACCTCAAAACGTGTATTTTCGACGAAATCCTGATAGGAATTATTGGGTGGAATGCAAATTCCAAGTAGGTAGACATAAAAATGGCATTCTCCAACACAACAATCACAGACGATGTTCGCACTATTTCGCTCAGCTGGTGTAGATGATGTCTTCAACTGATGCTGCACTCTGTTAAGTATTCTTATTTTTTGAGCTTTGAAAAGGTTGCTTTAAAATTAAAGCGTTTCTTTTGAAGGATTTCGATGCCACAAGTATTACCAAAAAGATCTGAAACCTGAGAGAAAACTTCCAGTTTGACTGTAGAGGTACCGTGCAAAAATATTAAATCAGCGGATATTTGAATTTTTACTTTATTTTTTTTTTAATTATTTGTTTACTGTGGCAGAGCTTAGGCCATTTGACCTTCTCTTCGCTTCAACACACACAAAAATGCGATAGTCAAATGTTTTGGAACTGAACGCTATACACTGGCCTTAAAATTCTCTACTCTTCCCACGACATCGCGAGAAACAATTGAAAATCGACAAGACTTTAAATGAATGGCTAAGTATTGAACAATTCGAACCATTAATAATGGATATCTCGGAAATGTCTGATGTCCAAAAAGTTATTTGAAATAAATAGTGTGTTTTAAAGAGATCAATATTTTTTGTGTAGTACATTTTCAGCTATCCTTAACGTTTACCAATTATACAAGATTATACAAAATTCCTCCCGAATGAGGACTTCAAAGGCTATTTCCAGAAAATTCACGATAGGGGCATTCCACGATAAATCATTAAGAAAAATACGATTTTCAAACCCGACACCTCAGATTTCAATGAAATTTTATATGCACGGTTCTTTATGCGGAAAATAAGATAATATAAATTTTCGCGCCAAAATTCTAGTAGTTTTAGCCCCACACACATACATATAAAACTGCAAGCAGACGAACTTGAAAGTGCACAAGATGTTGCAGAGAATGAACCTGGTGATGAATATATCGACTCTAGTGCAAATGTAAGTGCTGATCTGGATGTCAAATGTAGGTGCTGATCTAAATGTAAGCCTTGCTGATCTGAGTGAGTCCTTATCAAACAATAAAGGTTGCAAGAAAAGAAATATAAGATAAATTACAAAAAGTATCTGGTGTGATACATTCACATAACTTTCTCCACTCTATTGCTTATTAATGGTTATATAAATTATTCTTACTCAAGCTTATTTTTCTATCTACTATATTTTAATCTAAATAAACCTTTGCACAAATAGTCACGTTACATATTTCGTTATAGTTACAAACGGAACAGCTAGTCAAATGTTTAAGAACAAACCAAAAAATGAACAATTCGAACTTTTAATAACGGATATCTCAGAAACGGTTTATGCCACAGAAGAAAACCTTGTTTTAAATAAAGTGTGTGTTTTAAAGAGATCTACATTTTTTGTGTAGTACGTTTTCGTCTATTGCTTAACCTTTACCAACCAGTTATACAAGATCATACAAAATCCCTTCCGAATGAAGAGGACTTCATAGGCTATTCCCCTAAAATTCAAGATATACATTTTATTTGTCACGTAAACATCTTTTGTGTATGGTATTTTAATCAAAATCGTTAGCCATTGTTTAGAAAATCGAACATTTCAAAAAAATGTTTCATGTAAAGGGTTGTTTGAGGTTGGGGGATTTTGTTGAAAATCTTCGTGTCGCATCTTTGGAAGGTATTGAACCTAAATACCAAGTTTAGTATTTATCCGACTTTTCTTTTTTGAGTTATGGTGTTCACAGACACAAAGGCGAAAACAATTCCAAAAATAATTTATTTGGATTTAGAGGGCTCCAAAATATGTATTTCCGGTGAAATCTCGCTATCGAATTTTTGGATGGAATGCAATACTTCCACTACTTACCATACATAGTAGAAAACGTAAAAATTGAAAAATCTTGAAAGAAAAAGTACTTAAAGTCTGTGATGTTGAGCAGCAGCCAGGACCTTCATGAGTCCTGATTCAGAAATTTTGACTCAGCTGAAAGAAAGATTTCCAAATTCGGAAAAAGCGAGAAAATTGCAATTTTACCATTGCTACCTAAAAGCTGGAGCATAAATGAAATTAATGAGTTTCCTACTCCTGATTCGAAAGGCTAGAAAACTGCCAAAAGAAAAGGGCATTTTGTCCTCAAAATCGAAAACAGGAAGAGCTTTACCCACAGTCGTTGCCGATGAAGTTAATGCATTTTATTGCTCTGATGGAAAAATTAGTTCACAATTAAAGAAAGTGGCGATAAAAGCCATGAGCAGAAAAGGTTAATTTTGGGGTATCTTAATGAGCTATACGCAGCATAGCTTCCTATTTTGATCTATAAATAGGATTCTCTAAATTCGCAGCTCTAAGACCAAAAACTACATTTTAGCAGGAACATGTGGAACACATGCCGTGTGTCAGTGTCTATCACCAGAATTGACTCATGATAGAAGCTATTAAAGTAGGCTTACATACATTTTTTGAAAATCCTTATTTTTATCTTCCAAATTATCAACATTTCTTGGCTAACATTTTAGGCAATTCTCCTCAGATTAAATTTTTTTTTCTCGAAAAGTGTAAAGAATATCCTTGAACTTCAAAAATAAGAAAAGCTTTAAAGAAATGTTTAAATGAAATTTCCATTGAATCAGTGACCTACAAGCAATGGCTCATGACTGACAGATCGATGCTTGACGCCATAGTGAAATCCAGTGAAGAATTCCTTGGTTGTTTCTTTCGGAATCTTGGAGAATTAGTGTCACTTTTAAATCTGACCAAAGCAAGTTTCTACGTGACAAAAAATCCAGACCAGCTAATTGTGTTTGTGACTTTGCTGAAAATTATTCTTTTGTATTCCAAGATTCAAGACGAAATTCTGGTATACCATTGGAGTAATGTGCAGGCAACCATTCATCCATTCGTAATATATTAGAGAGCCAATATGCAACTTAGTCTCTATAAACAATTTAGTAATAATTTCAGACTGCCTAAAACATAACACTACATGTATTTCATATTTTCCAAAGACAACTTACTGAATTTATTAAAATAGAAATATTTAGTTCACCACGCAAAATAATATATTTCTTAGATGATATTTCATGAATATTACATTGCATGAGGAATATTTTGGGTTTCCTGCAGAATGGCATTTTTTTTTGCCACTTATTGGTAGAAGCGCATGCGATGGTATAGGTGGGATACTCTCAAGACTTGCAGCTCGTGTTAGTTTGCAGACACATTCGGAGAACTAGAACCCCAAAAGAATTGTATCTTTGGACAAAGAGCCATCTTCCAAACATTAATACTGTTTTTGTGACTAAAGAAGACTATACTGAATAGGAAAAAGCTTTTAACTTAAAAATTTGCAAAATCTATTCCAGTGCCTGGAATACGCAACATACATGCCACTTAGCCATTTACGAGGGGAATTTTACTCACCAGCAGTTTTCAAGTGCAGTTGAAATATCATAGCATCCCGTATGCAAAGATGATCCAATGATCTTATTTCAACAGCAGAAGGGAAAGCAAGAAGAACGAAATTTAAAAATATTTTTTAAATATTTATTGTTAGCTGCTTATAGCAGAACTTAAATTATAAAATTATATTATTTTTAGGATGTTGTTGTGTGTATATGTATATATTTCAGTAAGTATTACATGTGAGGGGAAAAAAAAGTAAAACATGATGGATATTGTCTTCTGTCTACCGATAATTCTGCGATTAGCGTAAACATGCTGTGACATAATACTTTTTTATTTCTGAAACCCATTGTCATCCCAATTTGAAATTTTCACATTTATTTTATGACTGTAAGTATATATTTTTGTCATCAATTCTAACTAACGCATTTTATTTTACATACAAATATAAAAATTATATATTATTTTCAGATGAAAATTACATTTTTTTCAAAATACCTCATAACCAATTGAAACAGCCACATCTTTAGAATTTATCAACAAAATGTTGTCAATTTATCTTAAGGTGTTGCTGGGGTGTGTCATTTTTAGTTAAGCGACGCATTCATAAAAAAGCTATTTTGGTTAATATTTGACACGCCACTGAAAAAAAAAACTAAACTTGGGAGAAATGTAAAACTTGGCAGTACTGAACACTAGCGCTTGCAGAAAGCCACCCGAAGTTGCCCGACGAAGTTCGAGCGAATGCCGAAAATGAACGAAAGGGAACGATCTTCCAGTCCATTCCGGCATATTTTGCTCCCATTGGCTGTGGTCAAACACGTAACGTGGAACGTTGGCGCGCGCATTTCGACTGGCAATTGAAAGTGAATACATAAAGCCATGCGCTTCAAAGCATGAATTTGTACATACATAGTACAAATCGGTTTAAGTTCAGTACCTTCCAAAGATGCAACACAAAGATTTTCAAGAAAATTCCCCACCCAAAATAACCATTATACTCCTCCCCATTCCTGACATGTCTTTTGTGATATTGTCATCTTGCTACAGTGCCAGTCTCTATAGACATAGCAGGTTTGATATTGGACTTTAAATACTTAAGCTACCATGTAAATATTATTGCTGGATAGAAAGTAGTAGGAATACCGGTAGCACACAGTGATTGTATAATTGTTAGTCAATGGGATAGATGGATCTGTTGCATACCAGTTTTATACGTTATAATGTGTTATGTATATGCAAACTCCACCATTTTCTAACTGTTTTCTTATACAGGGTGAAAGGTATTACTTGAACTGTAATAAAATGGCTAATAGACACAGGCACAAGGAACATCACTATGTTTCATTTTTGTAGGTTTAATGACAAAAATTGTATTGGACATATTTGCACTAATCATTATATAGAATCCATGATTAACGTACAGTTCAAGCAGTACCTTCCACCCTGTATACTGTCTTCCCAAATAATACCCATGCAGTAATAATGAGAATTTCTCATTTCAAGTGATGTCTTTCTCAAACATATCTTCAAGGTAATAGAAATTACATGGGAAATTGAAATTTAAGCATAACATAAGTATAAAGTTATAATTTCGAGCTTATTCAAAGTGAATTAATCATCATAATAGTATCAACCTCATGTAAGCACTTTATGTAGGGCAGATTGCATGGTGATTAACACTTATTTGCTATTGTTGTCCTACTGTAATGCGTGTCGAGAAGTTTACTGTTGAAATGGTGATGGTTTACAAATTTTTCTCTCTTAGATAATGCATGATGGTGAGGGGAGCATCCCCCCCCCAAAGGCTGTTCTTGGCTTTGGGTATATTCCTACTTACTCTGTATACTTCATAATTGTATGATGTGTTCAATTTCCCTGAGCATTGCTCACAGTGGAGCCAAATGAACAAACACAAACAAACATCACTGTATGGGCTCAATTTGTTTTTTTCCCATATGACCTGTCAATAAATTTAAAGTTCCCATGTGCTGTAGGACCTCCACTGTGTTATACCAAATGTTATATATAGAACCTTTCCCAGGAAAAGGAATCAAAGTGTATTTTCTATTCAATAACTGTGTTTTATTAACTAGAACTGGCTTTGTGTACGCATAAGTGACTAAGTGCAATTACCTATAAGATCATTCCAATAGATTGTAATAACAGACATTCAAGAGGTTAGAATTTAATGGACATTTTAATTGGGTAGGCCATTCAAATGTATATTAATGTAGGCACATGTTCCTTAAAATACCATGCAAATGTATTATACAGTATTATTAAATATGAATGTATGTATGTATGTATTTATTTATTCTGCAATTGAGTACTTCCCGGTGGCAGAATTAAACCGTACAAAATTTACATCACCATGACTAGCTTACAATAATAATAATAATAATAAACAAGACTAACAATACAAAATGATTAATTGAATGCAATGTCTCTAAATAATAACAATGTCTCTTTGTGTTTAACCATATCACACCCATCCTTCATAATTGTCAATCACTTTAACATGTAGTTTAGTGTGGCAGTATTAATTGTTTTTTCATATGTTGACTGCAGAAAGAATGTAACAGCACATGCTGGTTTATAAATTTGGGTGGCTGGATGAGACACTCGTTCATTACTATTGCTCTCTGTCCTCCATAATATTTTTAATTTTAATGTCCCTTTTAACTTCACAGGTTTACAGAGATTCGAGACTGGTGGGAGGGGGGATGACAATGATAAAGATGGTGCAATTGATGGAATTATGGTGGGGAAAACCAGAAATTCATTCTAAGTGCCATTTTATCTAACACAAAATCCCACCTCTGATCCCTAGGATTGAATCCAGGCTTTTTTGTGAGAGGCCATAGTGCTGCCCAATTGGAAGTATGAATGAGACAACATTTAAAACAGAGATAGCATTACTCAATACTATCAAGTAATGAAACCAAGAAGTTGTTTTACAAGGCAGCTCCCACTATGACTTCACAAATGAGAGAATAACTATTTCAGCAGATATTTTGCCATGCAATATATATTATACATTTATATAATTTAAGTTGGGTGTTTTGTCATAAATATGGTAGCTGACATTTCGATATGTAGAAATCATTCAGCAATAATGTGGTAATACACAAGGTTTATGTAACTATTTGTGCTTCCAAGGCCAGCGCTTAACCGAGTTACCCAGATTGACAAAAAATTCCCAAAGATATACAGTACATATGGAGAATTTTCTGTTTATGAAATGCTTTAAGTTATTTTGCAATGAAAAGAGCATTATGTCCTAATTTATTTATTTGGTATAACAGCAGGAAATAGTGTTTGAGCACAACACTAATACACATCTAAAATCAAACTATGGATCCAAAACTATTATCATTACATCACATTCAAAATTGAAATAGGTATCAGACATAACCTTTGAGCACGAGTTCTCTTGTTTGTTTTACGATATTAGTGTGCAATCCATAAAAATAAACTTTTCGAAATACAGTCCCTAATTCGAACACATTTTAACACTTTAAGATACTAAGTTATAGTTTATATTTAAGGTTAGCTTGTTTTCGCTATATATATTTCAATTCTTCATTAAAACCAACTAAACTTTCGATTCATAACCTGTCTTCTACCTTACTAGGTTTTCAGGTCATGTTCCAGTTTTAAACATCGAATGCGCGTTATTTGGTACTCAATATTAAATAAGGTATCACTATAAACTCCTACATTTACACAATTGCACGTTGATAGGAAAATTCTGCTTTATTTTTATAATTTCGGCATTGCTATTTTATGAGCTGCCTTCCATCTTAGTGTAGTTTCAAGCCTCGGCAATCAGCATGGCAGAGGTCGCGACATTCGCTTTGGAAGCGTGGTGTTCGTACACCTTCGGGTGGCTTTCTGCAAGCGCTTGTGTACTGAACTAGCCAAGGGCTACCAACTCACAAATTTAAAAAAAAAATCTAAGTTGTCCGAGTTGAGGGCCTTGATGATTTGACATAGAATGACCGATATACATTTCATTTGTCACACAAATATTCTTAATATATGGTATTTTGATCAAAATCATTAGAGCCATTTTTAGAAAATAAAAAATTTCGAAAAATATTGCATGTAAAGGATAGTTTGGGCTGCTGGGAGAATTTTCTTAAAAATCTTCGTGTCGCAACTTTGGATGGTACTGAACCTAAATACCAAGTTTGGTATTTATCTCACTTTTCGTTTCTAAGTTATGCCGTCCATAGACACATATACACAACTGACCTTTTTCTAAACTTTTTATATTCAAGGGACCTCAATACATGCATTTCCGGTGAAATCTCGGTACGGAATTTTTGGGTGGAATGGAATAGCTTCTTTATTATATACGTGGTAGAGAAATTAAAATAAAAAGTAATAATAATCCATAAAAAATAAATAAAATGAATACATACCATAACACACAAAAATAATTCAGTGATATTGTGCTTGTCTTTGTAATTCAAATACGAATAATTGAACACAAGTACATAGAGATTGCATAAAGAAAAGTAGTATTAAGAAGAAAACATAAATTTCACATTTTATATAACATATTTTACTGGAAGAAAACTAAACAGGAATACCTGCCCTGGTAAGAGGCGGACCACATTATAAAGTGGACTTGAGTGTTCGCCTAAGTTGATACAAGAAATAGAGGAGGAATACGCTTATGCCTCCGATGATTCAAAATGAAACACTGTTAATGTAGAAAAAATCTGATGTGTTACACTCACATGACTTTCTCTACTCTTGTAAAAACTATTTTTACAAACGCTTATTCTCCATCTACTTCATGTTAATCGAGATGTTAATCTTATTGCTAATTTTCTTGTAGATGCAAGGGGAATTGGTAGGCTTTAAGCGATAGTCAAATATATTAAGAATTGGTTGCTATGTGGCGTATTCCATTCTCTTTGCATTACCAGGACATAAAAAAAAAAAGAATAACGAATTCTCATTTGAGAAAAAGTATTGGAAAATTTAAGGGAATAACAAGTAATATCTCGAAAATGGTCCACTCAACAAAAAACAAAAAATGTATATGACATAAATTGTGTATTTTAACGCGATCTACATTTTTTTGTGTAGTAAAATTTTGTCTATCTCTTATGGTTTACCAGTTATGCAAAAGTCGTTCACAATGAAAAATACTTTTGGAGACATTCCCAGAAAATTCAACATACAATTTATTTGTCATGAAAGTATCTTAAATATATGTTATTTTAATCAAAATCGTTAGAGGCATTTTTAGAAAATTAAAATTTTCCAAAATGTTTCCAAAAATGCTTTTTTTTATTCAGGGGGCCTCAAAACATATATTTCCGGTGAAATCTCGGTATCGAATTTTTGGGTGGAATACAATACTTCCCCTACTTACTATACGTAGTAGAGAAAATAAAAAGAACAATGTAAGAGATTTATCAAACACTAGCTGTCTTGCCCGGCATTGAAGGGATGCATTCTGTAAGGGGTTGAAAATAAGAACGGGGTGGCTTTTGGAAGCTGTCAGCAGCCTACACTTTTCACCCAAACCTAAAGCGTAAGTTTCAAGGTTTTGGTGAAATGTGAAATTTTGTGCATAAGAGGTTCAAAATACAATAGGAATGGCTTTTTGAAATTGTAAGGTAGCCTATAAAGTTCGCCAAATCCTATAGCTCAAGTGCACAATTGTCGTAATTGGCCATGTAGTATAATTTTGTTATAAGGTATTGAAAATAAGGGGTAATGATAGTTCTTAAAAAGTCCGAGGTACCATATGATTGAAAATAAGGGTAAGATAGTTTTTGGAAGTTGTACAATAATCTATGATTTTACTTAGGTCCTAGGGTATACTTTTACAAGGTTTTGAACAGTTGAGTTAAACAGTGCAGATTTGCACAAAGAAGTTGAAAATATGTAGAGGTAGTTTTCGGGAGGTCTAACGTAGCCTATAACTTTCGTTGAGTCCTATACGGACGGTAAGATCCGGTTTCTTCATTATGATCAGTCGAGGTGGTAGCAACGCTATTCCTATTTCGCTGTGTAGCTTGGTTTACTAGAACTCCTAGCAGACATTATGACTGAGAATATTGTTCGACGTTGGTTTCGTCAATTCCAAGATGAATGCACATCCATGATGCAAAGTGGACGACCGTGAACAACGAACTTGTTGCAAATGTAGATGATGTGGTCAGATAAAATCGCTGTTTCAAACTTTCAGAACGCCACGAGTAGTATTGTTTTGTACGAAGTGGTGACACAAAGGTTAGCTATCGGAAGTTTTGTGCTTGAAGGGTGCCAAAATTCTGTCTGAAGCTTAAAAAAAAAGACACGAGGAGCCACACTGACATTGCTTTAACCCTACGAGAGTTAATGTGAAAACTTTCTCCACCAGATCATCATGGTAGAGAGTTCGGTACATAAGTGTAAAAACAAAACAGTCAATGGCGCGAGGTCACATCAACTCCCCTAGGAAACCAAAAAAATGCCTCAAACACTTTCAACAAAGAAGCCCATGGTATTTGCAGTTTTACTTCTTGACCATGTGCATAGTAGGTGGAGAAAGTATTGCATTTCATCTAAAATTTCAATCGCGATTTTACCAGAAATACAAATTTTGAGACATCTTAAATCCATAAAAGCTTTTTAGAAAGAGATCCGTGTGTGTCTGTGCGTATATCTTGAACAGCACAACTCAAAAACGAAAAGTCGGATAAATACCAAACGTGGTATTTTAGGTTCAGTATCTTCCAAAGATGTGACACGAATATTTTCAAGAAAATACCTCCCACTCCAAACTACCCTTTACATGAACATTTTTCATTTTTTTTAATTCCCAAAATGACGATTTGATTAAAATACAATATATTAAAAATATTTACATGAAGCATAAAATGCATATCTTACATTTTCTGGGGAGAGCCTAAGAAGTCCTCTTCATTCGGAAGCAATTTTCTATAATCTTGGATAATTGGTAATAGTTAAGCACTAGACGAAAACGACTGCACAAAACATAGATCTTTCTAAAGCAATCAGCTTATTTCCAATAAGTTTTTTTGCGACATAAGCCATTTCCGAAATATTTGTTATTAATGTTTCGCATTGTTCAATTCCTTGTCATTCTTTTAAAGTCCTGTTAATATTTTGTTGTTTCTCGCGATTGCATGGAAAGAGTATGGTATTTTATGGCTAGCATAATCATAGCGTCCAGTTCTTAAACACTTGACAATCGCTATTCCCTTTGTATATACAACGAAATGCGTAACGCAGCTATTTCTGCAAAACTTTATATCGATTAAAACGAAGTAGATGGGAAAATACACTTTTGTATGAATAGTTGTACACCCATAATAAATGATAGAGTAGAGAAAGTCATGTGAGTGTAACGCATAAGAATATTTTTTAGCAAGATGTAGTTTTATGGAATGGGGTGCAACAATAAGCTCTGACTCTTCCGTCAGATTCTAACCAAACTTAGGAGAGCAATTTCAAAACAAACGACGTTACTGTTGAGTTATGGGGTTGTTTTACTCCATGATAATACTAGACCGCATACTGCTGCACGCACTCAAAATTTCCTGCAACATTTCAAATGGAAGGTTTATGATCATCCAGCGTATAGCCCTGACTTGGTTCCAAGTGACTAGCATCTGTTTCCAAGGATGAAGAAATGGATTTGGAGCCACGTCGGTTTGAAACAGATGAGGAGCTCAAGGAGAGCGCCACAGGATGTCTACGCTCTGCTCTACGCAGAGGGAATTTCGAAGCTTGTGAAGCGATACAAGTGCTTGAATGAAAATTGAAATTATGTGAAAAGTAATTTAAGGTTTATTGTTCACTTGTGTGTAAGCATTCCTTACAAAAATAACGGGACTTACTTTCCGAATCGGTTTTGTTAAATTTGATTTGTATGTTAGGGGTTGAAAAAGGAACTGAAAATAAGCGTAGCGAAAGTTTTTGAAAGTTGTAGGGTAGCTTATTATTTTATCAAAATCGAAAACCCAGAGTACCAAATACCAAAAATACTCCACTATAAAAGGGTTCAGCGAAATCAGAAGTAAATTTGGTAATATGGGCATGATGTGCAACCTCCCCTTCAATTACTCAACGTTAGAAATGTTTCAAGTCTCCCAATTTCCCCCTTTGGGCCGGAAGTTATTAAAAATCTGCCATCCTCGCATAAAATTCCAAAAATATACTCTGATATTCATATTCAAAGAAACGGATTTAAAATTAGATGACTTAAGTAGGTATACCTCTTTTAATTCCTCTCTCAGTTTTAAAATTGCCGAGACAATTATTTTAATTAACTTAAAACTAAAATTAACTTCATTGATAAATAGATTACTTAACACATATAACGACAATGTGAATCTTAGTTCATGTAGACAAACTTTGAATACGTCAGGACAAACTTAAGTTCTCCGTTTGCTGGAATAATCGGAAACATCCGGGCTACTGAAAAATCCTTGGCTTTATGTATGTACACAAAATCTAGACACGTACTATATTTATGACCCTCCTTGGGTAAATACACGATCTTTACGCTAAGCTTTACCCAAGGATACATTTGCCTCATCACAGCATATTTACGACTGTGATAAAGGAACTTAATGAAAACAGGCATTTCATTCGGCTGTTCAGCGTAAAGACCGTGGCTTTGGGAGAGGAGGTATTTGACTGGTTCCATGATTCTCCATCCACAAACACTAGACTCCAGAGGAATAAAGCATGCCATGAATACATACCAGTCTTCGGTTGCTAAAATTTTGGTTTATAGCAATTAAATCCTAATTATCTCACCGGAGTTCAAGAATTAGGACCAAATGACAGTTTGTCTACTTATTTATTCAGAAATGTATTAATTCATCAAGTAACGCTTCCTGCAGGACTATTGTGAACAGCCATAAAGGTGTTTACACGAAAGGCATGTTCAACGCTCATGCCAAACATCCAGGAACAGAAAAAAGAAAGAAAGAAAGCGTCCTGAGAAATTACGAACAGCAGTTTGCAGTGACCATCTGGAGGCATTGTGAACAGCATACCTACTATCGGGATCCACTTATTACTGCGATGATTTACTTACGAGATTTACGGCACACAGTCATAATCTCTGGAAGAGGTTCGTTTGAAAATACGCCAGTTAACTGGTTCCAGGGCATTATGACGTGAAGTAAATGATTTCCTAAATTCAATGAACCTTATCTCTATATGGTAGAGGAGGAAGGATACCATGACCATTCTTTACTTTGTAGACATGTTCAAACTCTTCTGTACGAGATGACATTAATAATAAAGAGGTTCTGATAAACAAGATTATTGTTGCATTTGCTGCTTTTCGTGATATGCCAAATATTGTTTAAAGAACTCGGCATCCCTTACTAGCTATGCTCCGAAATCATCGGTCGGTATTTTGACCATCCTTTATAAACACTTACTTGGCCACTTGTTCATTTTCTTGTTTCTTCCTAGTTTAAGGTTGTGATAAGCCTTTAACATATTTTTAAATCACTATAATTTTTGCGCCTTTGTAATAATTTTTGCACATTTTAAACATGTTTGTAACTTTAAATTACTTGTATTAGTGGAAACAGTTTGACCAAACACAGCAATATTTACAATGTCAATGAAATTGTATGTTTTATAGCTATGTTTTAACCATTTAAGTGTTACTTCAAATAAAACTAAATTACGATAAAGTTTAAACAGAAGATAATTAGCATTTAGACCTCTCTTCGGACTGTTTTATCTTGTATCTTAATACTATTGCCGCAGCAACAGACACACGAATGGGTGTCGTTCTGTCTGATTTTAAGCTTGACCTTTGCATGTACCTGGTTTTTTCGAGCCCGATAAACAATACAGGCATTTTCGACTGGCATCGTTTATATGTTATAATTCTAAGCATCACTTTCGTATTTCATTAAATTGTGTTCACAAATATAACTTTTAAGAGCCACACACTGAGGTAAGCTCTTGTCAAATTATACCTCTGTTCACACCAAAGCTCTCAATTCTTAGCTTGTCAGCCATGTGTTAGCAAACATTGTATCGACATGTGTGAACGTTTCCACTCCTCCATGAGGATAATCAACAAATCTTTGATTTTCATTAACTAAAGATGGCCTTCTAAAAGATGATCGATTAACTACAATTTGAAGTAGGAACAAATAATTTATTCTAAACATTTATAAATCATAAAGTACAAATGCAAGATATGAGTAAGCATGCATAGTCATTGGCATATTAAAATTATATTATATTAATAATTATTTGCATAATATTGTTAGCTATGTTGAGCAAAATATGTTACCGCGTATGCACATTAGCATAATCAAGACCCGTTAGTCGTTTATAATACTCTGTCTTGTTAAGTCCTCCTTGTCCCAGAAAACTAGTGAACTATTCGCAGTATTCTATTGCTCATGTTTTATGAACACCGTCTTAATGCAACATGCAGCAGAGTACGAACATTCCTGCATGCAAGAGTCGCTCTGCTAATGCCATATACTGCAATGGTATTGAAATACTTGGGCGAGTGAGGCAAAATATACGTTTGTAGTGCCATTAGTTTTCGTAATTTCTGAGTCTTCAAGAAACAGGAGTAGCTCCATAAATGCCCGCAACTTTTTTGAAAGAAGTTTCGATTTGAATGTTCCATAGTCTTAAAATACAAGACAACTTTCGCCAGTCTAGCACCTAGCAGCAGATAACGATAAACGTTTTAGAATACCGGTATTTTAAAATGTTTCTTCAGTATTCTAAGTTAATTTGAGCCATTTAAAGATATTGACATGACAAATAAAATCGATATCTTGAATTTTCTAGGAATAGCCTGTGAAGTCCTCTTCATTTGGAAGGAAGATTGCATAATTTTGTGCAGCTGGTAAACGTTAAGAGAGAGACACAAACAATACAAAACACGCAATTTATAACAAGTAGCTTTTTGTGGCATCAGCCATTTCTGATATATCCGTTGTTAATGGTTTAAATTTTCAATACTTATTTTTAAAGCGCTGACGCTATTGAGTTGTTTCTGCGATGTCACAGAAAGACAATGGAATTTCAAAGCCGCAACGTCGACCCGCTTTTAAACATGGCTCGATTTGGTTTTCTCTATCCCCGTTGTACCTACAACGAAATGTGTGATGAAAATGTTTTTGCAACTGTTTATCTCGATTAATATGAAGTAGATAGAAAAATAAACTTTCGTAAGAATACTTTCTAGAAGCTATATAAAAATAAACGATAATAGGTATAAGGTAGCCATGTGAATGTAATAAACCTGTTTTTTCTTTTTCTTTCTTTTCCTTCATTAGCTTGTTACTACGACTTCTGAATGTGTTTCTGCTAATATGAACATTTGAGTGCTATTTCCGCATGCATAACTCAAGACTTATTACTTAATTTGAAATCATTTCTATGCAAAACCATATCGTGAATAACGTTACATTTTATACGAATACTGTAATATATAGTGTATATTATACTAAATGAACCATGGGGATAAATCGTACTAGCTTGATATCATTAAAAAGACGGTAACTAGTTATGCACGCTTATTTAATTACTAGACTTGTCTGAGTGACAGTAGTGACACAATATATACATTTCCAAAACAAATTTGGATATGTATTTTAATTTTTTACTTACAGAACTTTAAGCCATAATATATCATAAACAATAAATTGCACAATCTTGATTTATGTACATACGTAAAGGCAATTAGTGAGTGCTTAAAAGCAAGCATTATTTTTATTTTGAGACAGTTAAGTTAAATCACCTGAGACTTTTGTGTACTGTAAGCAATTGAATTCCGTTTGTATAAAAGTCTGAACTTGAGTAATGTTTTTTTTTTTTTGGATTCAGGGGATCTCAAAACATGTATTTGCGGTGAAATCTCGGTATCGAATTTTTGGGTGGAATACAATACTTCCCCTACTTACTATACGTAGTAGAGAAAGTAAAAAATCCCTCATCAAGAACTAAATAAGAGGAAAAGTACGAAGTAAAACATTTTTTACTTTCTCTACTACGTATAGTGAGTAGGGGAAGTATTGTATTCCACCCAAAAATTCGATACCGAGATGTCACCGCAAATATATGTTTTGAGAGCCCCTGAATCAAAAAAAATCTGATGTGTTACACTCACATGACTTTCTCTACTCTTGTACAATCTAATTTTACAAACGCTTATTCTCCATATGGTTCATGTTAATCGAGATTTCGAGATGTCAATCTTATTGGTAATTTTCTTGTAGATGCAAGGGAAATATGGTAGCTTTTAAGCGATAGTCAAATATTTTAACGCTGGTTGCTATGTGGCGCATTCCATTCTTTTTGCATGTCCAGGACAAAAAAAAATGAATAACGAATGTGAGAAAAAGTATAAGTATTGGAAAATTTAAGGAAATAACAAGCAATATCTCGAAAACGGTTCACTCAACAAAAGAAATGTATATGACATAAGTTGTGTATTTTAACGCGATCTACATTTTTTGTGTAGTAAAATTTTGTCTATCTCTTATGCTTTACCAGTTATGCAAAAGTCGTTCACAATGAAGAATACTTTTGGAGACATTCCCAGAAAATTCGAGATATACATTTCATTTCTCATGACATTATCTTAAACATATGATATTTTCATCAAAATCGTTAGAGCCATTTTTGAGAAAATTAAAATTTTCGAAAAATCTTCCATGTAAAGGGTAGTCTGGGGTGGGGGGATTTTCTTGAAAACCTTCGTGTCGCATCTCTGGAAGATACTGAACCTAAATACCAAGTTTGGTGCTTATCCGACTGTTCGTTTTTGAGTTATGCTGTTCACAGACACACACACACAGACACACACACACACACACACACACACACAGACACACACACGGACATGTTTCCAAAAATGCTTTTTTTGGATTCAGGAGGTCCCAAAACATGTATTTCCGGTGAAATCTCGGTATCGAATTTTTGGGTGGAATGCAATACTTCCCCTACTTACTATACGTAGTAGAGAAAGTAAAAAAAAATTTTGGAAACATGTCTGTGTGTCTGTGAACAGCATAACTCAGAAACGAACAGTCGGATAAACACCGAACTTGGTATTTAGGTTCAGTATCTTCCACAGATGCGACACGAAGGTTTTCAAGAAAATCCCCCCACCCCACATTACCCTTTACATGGAACATTTTTTGAAAATTTTAAATTTCTCAAAAATGGCTCTAACGATTTTGATTAAAATATCATATGTTTAAGATATTTTCATGACAAATAAAATGTATATCTTGAATTTTCTGGGAATGTCTCCAAAAGTATTCTTCATTGTGAACGACTTTTGCATAACTGGTTAACAATAAGAGATAGACAACATTTTACTACACAAAAAATGTAGATCGCGTTAAAATCAATTTATCTCATATACATTTTTTTAATGAGCGAATCATTTTCGAGATATTGCTTGTTATTCCCTTAAATTTTTCAATACTTATTTTCTCAAATGGGAATTCGTTATTCATTTTTTTGTCTTGGATATGCAAAGAGTATTAATCTGTGGCAAAGAGAATGGTGCTGCACATAGCAACCAGCTAGTAAGAGTAATGTCTATGCTTAAAGGCTACTGTATTTCTATATTGTCCTTGTAAATACATATTCCCCTTACATCTACAAGAAAATTATCAATAAGATAGAGTCTGCAAATGTTTATCTCGATTAACATGAAGTAGATGGAGAATAAGCGTTTGTAAAAATAGTTTGTACAAGAGTAGAGAAAGTCATGTGAGTGTAACACATCAGATTTTTTTCCAACAGTTGAATGCACAAAATTGTGAAAGGCGGTTACAAAATGTTCTACCAGAGCTGCCACTGCAGGAGACACGAGGTTTAACCAATCCCACTGTTTTGTTCTTTGGTTTGCCTACCATTCAGGAGCTTCTATTCTATTAGCAGTCTGTCGCCGTGAAGTCCGATCACCACAATACACGAAGTTGGAAAGGAAAGGATTAGAATGACACCAAATGTCACAAAATGGCACGTTGTTCTGCATTAAACAGAAAACTTCAGCGCACACCCTACGTGTTTTGGAACTGGTGAAATTCATATGTAATGCAGGCCGTGTACCTGAAATTTCAGACAGGTTCTGAACCCGCATGCTCAGCGATGTTACATCCATTATTTAAGAACATCTAGGTAACCCAGGAGCGTGTACGTAATATGCCCTATATGCAAATAGATTTCATGTGAGAAATGGGCGAACTTCTCGCGGTATCTCTGGGATATCAATTTTAGTTCCGACGTAGACAACCTTGATTAAATCTTGGAGAAAACAGCCACCCTTTGCTTTTTACTTTCTCTGTGCTTACCTATAGTAAGTAGAGAAAATATTGTATTGCATTCTACACAAAAATTCGTAACCGAGATTTCACCGGAAATACCTACACTTTTTGAAGCTCCATGGATAAACACACACACACACACACACACACACACACATTTTTAGAAAAACATCTCTAAGTATATGTATGTGCGTGCGTGCTCGCGCCTGTATGTATGAAACGTCAGTTAAACACCACACTTGGTATTCAGGTTCAGCGCTTTCCAAGGTTGCGACCCCAAACTACCCTTTACATGAAAATAATAGTTATTTTTTATTTTCACAAAAATAGGCCTAAATATTTTAATTAAAATACAATTAAGATATTTGCATGGCAAATAAAATGTATATCCTGAATGTTCTAGAAATAGCCTATGAAGTTCTCTTCATTCTGAATGGCATTTGCATAACTGGTAAACTGTACTTCTTGTTAATTCAGATAAACTTTCAATTCATATTTACACATTTCGCTGTACGATACAGTAGATAAAGCGATATTCAGGTTTTTAAACAGCATGTAGCTATGCGATGGCTTTAGAATTTCGTTCTCTTTGCAATGACCCCGAGAGAAGAAAGAAAGAAACGAACGAACAAACAAACAAAGAGTTCCCATTTGAGAAAAATATATTTGAAAAATCAAACCAATAACAAGGAATATCTCAGAAATGGTTAACTCAAAAAAAATATTTGACATAAGCTTAAACGAGATCCACATTATTAGTATTATTATTATTATTATTACTATTATTATTATTATTTTGTAATAAGATTCTGTCTTTAACGCTTTACCAAATGTGCAACTCATTTGTAACGTAGAGGACTTCACAGGTTATTCACAGAAAATTATGATATGCATTTAAAATATCTTAAACAATGGTATTTTAATCAAAATGATTAGAGCTATTTTTGAGAAAATAAGTAAATTTCGATAAATGTTCTATGTTATGGGTACTTTGAGGTAGGAAGGTTTCCTTGAAAATCTTCATGTCGCATCCATGGAAGATGCTGAACTTAAATACCAAGTTTGGTATTTAATCAACTTTTCGTTCTTGAGTTATGCTGTTCACAGACACACACAAACACACGAACCGGTTTCTGAAAATATCTTCTTCTTTTTATTTTTTTGATTCGGAAAGTCTAAGAAAAAAAAGATGGCTTCAATAAATATGAGACCGGAACAGGAAAATGCCTAAACAGTGAAGCAGGAAGCAAAACGTGTTATTTTAAGGAAAGACGTTAGAATCATTTTTTAGAAAATGTAAAGGCTTGTTTACAGTGGAAAACTTGAAAACTCTTGGCTTACATCTTACGAGGGGGACAATGGAAATTTTTAGAAAACCAAACTAGGAAATATTAAAAAAAAAAATTAAATTATTTTATTGTTTTTCAAATATTCCTCTTTAACATCAATATATTTTTGCATTCGATGCAACTAGGCCTTAAAGCAATGATGCCACTCTTCCTGAGGCACTTCAGAAACCAGATTTTTATAATGTTCTACTGCTTCATCTGATGACGAAAAAATGATTCCACGTATTTTATCTTGAATTTTTGGAAATAAAAAGAAATCACAAGGTGGTAGATCAGGGCTGTATCGTAGAGGAACCATTGTGCTGTTTAGGGCATCCATATACTCAGTTGTTTGTTTTGCTGTATGCGACGATGCGTTGTCATGATGTAAACATTATTTTTCCTTTTGGGCGTTTTTCACGAACTTTTTTAAAAAAAAATTGCGGTCAACAGACTTTTGTGTATCAATCGGCAGTAACGGTATGTTTATCTTCTAATGTTATAGTAGCAATATGGCCGTTTTAGGGAGGGAAAAAAAACTAACAACCATCTTCTTACCCGTCGCGAATTCATCAGACTTTTGTAGGCTTAGGTTCTATTCGAAATGCCCATTGAGCCGATTGACTTTTATTTTCAGGATCATAACAAGATTCACCACCACTGACTATAATCCAAGCCAATTTGAAGTGCCGCTTTAAATTTTTTCCAATCAATGCGTTGCTGCTGTTTTTGCTCGGGAGTCAGTTAATGTGGAATCTATCGACAACAAAGCTTTCTCACGTTTAACTGTCGATATAAAATGTTTTGGATTTAACTCACACCAAAGCCCAATGTCGCCCGAATAAATTCATAAGATGCCCGTCGATCTTTAAGCATTACTCGAACAGCGGCAATATTTTCATCAGTAATAGCGGTTCTTGGGTGTTATTCACGTAACTCAGAAAAAAAGCCCATCTCTTTTGAATTCACTGCACAAATTATAAATTGTAGCCTTACGTGGAACTTCGCCAAATACACTTCTAAGCCATTCTTCAAAAGCCATTCACAATCGTTAATGACGATTTAAAATCGTAAAAAAGTCATAGCCGGAAGTATTCTCTAGTCAAATTGATTTTTGGGTGAACACAAAATCTTTAAATAATAACGAACAAACTATTAGAGCAAATCAAACAAACTGCATGGCAATCAACTCGCAAAGCTTTAGAAAGTAGCTGTTAAATATAAATAAATCTAATTTGTTTTTAGAAACATGGTATTCTGCAAATTTTCAATATCGCCCTGGTATGAAGATATTTGAATTAAGAATGAAATTTGATACTTAATGAATATTTCTTTTTTGAGCTATGAGATTAACATATATACGTATTACAGGGATTCTGTTTGAAAAATACATTATGTTTGTTTGCTATATTTTTGTACAGGACGTCTCAAAACTTGATACACTTCGAATTAAATCTCCATATCGAATTTTTAGGTTGAATGTGATACTTCCTCCACCTTAGGAAAGCAGGAAAGGCTTATCTCCTAATGGTCTGAAATTAACATTTTCCTACAGAAATGATTATTAGTATAATCTTGCTCACGATATGTTACGAAACTCTATGGTTCCCAACACTCTAAATAAAGTTTTTTAACTGTTTTAGACAGTATTAGTCCCAATAAGTCTGTAAACATTTCGAGAAATGGATGTATACAATTGTTGCAAATAAAATTGGATTCCACCATCATCTAACATTTTTACTTTCTCTACCACACACATAGTAGATAGAGAAGGTATTGCATTCCACTAAAAAATTCGATACCGAGATTTCAACGGAAATGCGTGTTTTGAGGCCCCGATTCCAAAACAAGCGTTTTAGAATAAGGTTCGCGCGCGAGCGCGTGTGTGTGAACGGCGTGATTCAAACACGAAAAGTTGGATAAATACAAACTTGGTATATAGGTTCAGTACCTTCCAAAAATACGACACCAATATTTTCAAGATAATCCCTTCACCCCAAACTACCCTTTACATGGAACAATTTTAGAAATTTTTATTCTCCAAAAATGGCTGTAAAGATTTTGATTAAAATACCACATTTTACAGATATTTACATGACAAATAAAATGCATATCTTGAATTTTCTGGGAATAGCCTGTGAAGTCCACTTCATTCGGAAGAAAGTTTGTATAATCTTGTATATCCGGTAAACGTTAAGTGATAGACGAAAACGTACCACATAAAAAATGTAGATCTCTTTAAAACACACAATTTATTTTAAATAAGGCTTTTGTGGCATAAACCATTTCTGAGATATTCGTTATTAAAGGTTCGAATTGTTCATTTCTTGTCATTCTCTTACAGTACTATCAACATTCAGTTGTTTCTGGCGATTGCATGGAAACAGTACGGAGTTTTAAGGCCAGCATACAGCGCCCAGATCTTCAACATTTGACTATCGCTGTTCTCTTTGTTTTTATAACGAAATGTGTAATGCAGCTATTTCTGCAGAGGTTTATTTAGATTAAAATGCAGTAGCGAGAGAAAAAAGGCTAATAAGCTTTTATAAGAATAGTTTGTATACCCACTAATAACCGATGGAGGTTAAAGAATGTCATGCGAATGCATCACATCAGATTTTTTTAAAATAAAACCTTGGTAGAGTATAGAAAAATAATGGTAGGATGGTTGGAATTTAAAACACATTTCTCCACTGATATACATGTTGCTCTTCATCACTGCTATCTGCTGTTTTCTGACCATTAGTATAAGTTTCTCAGAAGTTTCCCATTACTTTCTTCTGATGAAACTTCATCATCAATCAACAGTTGCCTACATTAACAACAAAGCATTTATACTTCCCTCGGTCCACGGTGAAACAATCAGCCCCTGGAATCAATACAATGGACGGAGTTTCTTCCGGACATTCTGGTCGATATAAAGGCGTTAATTTTACCGAAACACATCCACCCAGTGGTAAAATTACATCCTGAGCTTAAACGTTAAAAATCTCGCATATTTTATGGACACACACACCTGTGTGGCGTCGGATATATTTGCTTTACGTTACTCTCAATGTGTTAGATACATCTGTTTTATCCGCAGTGGCAACTGAATGATGACTATGACGAATGAATTTGGAACCAAGTTTCCCTGAAGCTCCTCAGCCTAAAAAGACCTTTTGGTGTTTCCTGCTTGCTATTCTAAGAATCAATATCTACATTTTTAGTTAGTAAAAATGTTAGTTGCCTCGCTAGATTTGCTCCTGTTTCTTTCGTAGTTGAGTTATCTCCTCCGTTCTATGACTTCGCATCAAGTAAAATATATTTCACAGTTTCACTGGTTCGTAAACACAGGCGACAAATGGGTTCTGTTTGATATAGCTCCATTGTCTTTAGATGTTTTCGAAACTTTCCATGTACAGTTGTAAGGATATCTCTTCTAAGTGAAGACTTAGCCCAATACGTGACTTACTTAACTTTCCACAAGGCTTAGTAACTATCTGCCTGTAGAGTTAATTTGTGGAAATTATTTTCCATTTCTTTTGAGTTTCCTTTCGAGCTCATGTTTAACTATGAGTATTTGTTTTTCTTTCCTTGTAAAGAGAATATTCTGCACACAGACTCTGGTCCTATGAAGCGAAGAAATGCTCCTTTCTTTGCAAGGGCGTCAGCTCTTTCATTTACCGCAATACCGGCGACTGTCAATCGAACAGAGCGAAACGCAATTTAGCGGATATTTACGGGATTGCGTACTGTTTGTCGACGTATTTTTGAGACTTGCATTAGATCCAATTCATTTCCCCAGGACAATGTAAATGTTTCATTTTCGAGTACAATCTTGCAGCAAATATAAACGCTTCAGAACCAATCTGCTTTTCTTTCTTTTCTTTTTTGAAACGTTACCTTACACTATTGTGTGTCGGTACATTGAATTCGGTCCATACACTAATAATAGACTGAAAGAATGCATTTATTGATTCCTTAAACGTCATTTGTTCTACAAACAATAACGTTGACTAGTGCTTCAAAGATGACCTACTACAGCACGGACCATTTTAAACGCCGCACGGCTCGCGTTTACTGTGGAGAAATTGAGAAATTGAGTTTTGTTTATGGACGCTCTTTAACTACTATGGTTTTTAGCGTCCAATTCTATATTGGGCGTGAAACACCGGTAATTTTACTCAGAGGCCTCTTTATCAGGCTTGAGGTTCTTTTACGTGCCGTAATTCTACGATACGGGACCACCGGCTTTACTTCCCTTCCGAAGGAAGCCGGATGTGATACAAAACGCATCTACAAGCAGTAAGGAGTTATTATGAGGGGAGCTATGGAACTGCTGGTACATTGTACTACACAGATAAGAATCAATCTAATGATGTCGGAGTCGCCCTGAAATTCATGTATACAAAGACTAACTTTAGAAACAAGTCGAGCAAACCCATGTGAAAACAGTTAAATAGCTATTCTGGGTCCAATCTATATAGCTGTGATGAATCATGTTCCGTCAACCTTACGTGCACTAGCATCTGTTTGAGAAATAGTATAATGTGGGCGTTGATATTCCGAAATTCTGTTCCCAAATCCATCATACTTTGACGTTCTGAGCCACCGTGAAACGGCACAAGGCGCTAGAACGGATGAAATCGTTTACCAATGGCATCTATTGTTTCCTCTCGCTAGTATACAGAATTCGCTCTTTCTCATCCCAATCCACATTATTTTACCACTCTACCTAGCCGATCTATTTAGCAATGATTGTGTGGCTTAGCTATCTAATTGTTCATAATTCCATTAATAATGATATACATATTCTTCGAACGATGATATTAAACTAAGAAATCCTGTCTTACATTACACCACTCCATCCACTGCCATTTATTTCGCATCTATTCTACAAATTATGCATACAAAATCCTGTTAATCGTAATGAATACAGAATCTGCTACAACAGTCAGCTGTTTTCTATTGGCCTGCTTGCCTCGATATCACATACTCTTTGCAAGTTCAAGAATACAGCTCTTTGGAAGTGTATTACTTACTTTTGATAGTTCTTTTAATCTAACTGTGCACAGGAACTAAGATGGAAAGTTGTATCAGACTTAAAAAAAGGTCAATGCTACGGCCGGGACTCGAACCACGGATCTTCAGTTTACCGCGCCGATGCTCTACCGCTCAGCTACCATAAAAAAAAACATCCGAACGCACATCAAGCCTCATCTGTATTGCTTAACGTATTGGAAAATTCAAACGCGGAATGAAGAATATTTCAGGAATGACTAATTATAATTAAATAGCTATAGTTTAATAAAAAAAACACTGATTTAATACAAGTATATTTTAACGAACTCTATATTTTTCTTGAGGTAAGCATTTGCCTACTAATCATGGTTTCCCAGTTATTTAAAATTCTGTAAAATTAAATAATAATGAAGGCTATTCACAGAAAATTCAACAGGTATGTACATTTATCTGACAGTTTACTATCTCGAACATATATACGAGGCGCGTTTTTAAAGCACCAACTATTTTTTAAAAAATAACAGAACATTATTCTCCAAATACTCTATCCTCATTCATTACCTTACACTGTTGCTCCGGATAGTCTCCGTGTTATTGTAACGCGAAACCAGGTTTTGTATCCTTCGTCAAAGATGCCGCCTATGATCAAAGTCTGCACTTCTTGTTTCACAACATCATCGTCGGTGAAATGTTTTCCACCAAGGAGTTTCTTCAGATGAAGAAACAGATGAAAATCGTTTGGTGCCAAATCCGGACTGTATGGAGGGTGGTCGAATTGTTCCCAACCAAATGATACGATCAGATCTTGAGTTTATTTGGTTGTGTGGCAGGGCACGGTCACTCATTATTGTTTCCCCATATACCTCACACAATTGGCGATTAATGTTTCACTGATGAATCACTGATCTGACTTCACAGTCGACGGGTCATTCGATTGTTTTTAACACTTCAAAACGCTCTAACAACAGGAAAACACAAAATGATGATTGCTCACAGCTGCTTCCTAACGAAAGGAGGAAGTGATCGCGCATGCTCAAAATCGCGACTGCAGCGCTACAGTGGCAACATATTAAAACGGTACTTACTTTAAAAACACGCCTTCTATTAAATAAATTGTCAGTAATCTGTGATAAAATGAAAAATAACGAAATATTTCCATGTAAAGGGTATTTTGGAGTGAGGAACTTTCTTGAAAATCTTGTCTGACATCCTTAAACAGTGTCTGACTCGAGCATGAAATGTAGTCTTTAACCGGACTTTCCTCTCCTCTCCTCTCTCTCTCTTTCTGAGAATTTTCTAAAAATGTTGTTTTTTTAATTCCATTAACTTAAAAATGTGTACCTATGTTTGCTGTGAAATGCAGTGCTTCCTCTGCGTACTATATAGGCAACGTTAGAGTAAAGTAAAAAGGGCAAATAGACACCATTATGCCGTGATATAAAATTTTCTAAACTCACAAACAAGAACTGGAATATGTGTGAAAAAGAAGTCGGAAACAGCAATGAAATATCGGACAGAGACAAATATACTGAAAAGCTGCAATGCCTAAGCAGAGGAATTTGTGAGGCAGGGAATCACCAAGAAAACTTGACTGTACAAGATGGAACAGGCCTATCTGGTGACGAAAAACGAAATCATAATAGGGTGAATAGACCTAGTATTGTGGGAAATAAGGAACGGAAAGCGACAGGACTGCTGGAATCCCTGTTGAGCTAGTTTGGATGAAGGAAACAAGATACCCCCCCCTTATACGGTATATTGTCTTCAGGACTTCAGAGACAGCGATGCTTCCTACAGTGAAGAAAACATACCCTACGTGATCAAAAGTATCCGGACACCTGGCTGAAAATGATGTACAAGTTCGTGGCACCCTCCAACGATAATGCTGGAAGTCAATATGGTGTTGGCCCACTCTTAGCCTTGATGACAGCGTTCACCCTCGCAGGCATACTTTCAATCAGGTGCTGGAAGGTTTCTTGGGGAATGGCAGCCCTGGGGAATGACAGCCCATTCTTCACGGAGAGCGGAACTGGGGAGAGGTATCGATGTAGGTCGGTGAGGTCTGGCACGAAGTCGGCGTTCCAAAACATCCCAAAGTGTTCTATAGGATTCAAGTCAGGACTATGTGCAGGCCAGTCCATTACAGGGATGTTATTGTCATGTAACCACTCCACCACAGCCCGTGCAGTATGAACAATGCTCGATCGTGTTGAAAGATGCAATCGCCATCCCCGAATTGCTCTTCAACAGCGGGAAGCAAGAAGGTGCTTAAAATACCAATGTAGGTCTGCGCTGTGATCGTGCCACGCAAAACAACCAGGGGTGCAAGCCCCCTCCAGGAAAAACACGACCACACCATAACTCCACCACCTCCGAATTTCACTGTTGGCACTACACACGCTGGCAGATTACGTTCACCGGGCATTCGCCATACCCACACCCTGCCATCGGATCGCCACATTGTATACCGTGATTCGTGACTCCACACAACGTTTTGTCACTGGACGCTCTTTACAGCAAGCGAGGCGTCGTTTGGCATTGTCCTGGTGTGTGGCTTATTAGCAGCCGCTCGACCATGGAATCCAAGGTTTCTCACCTCACGCTTTACTGTCATAGTACTTGGAGTGGATCCTGATGCAGTTTGGAATTCCTGTGTGATGGTCTGGATAGATGTCTGCCTATTACTCTTTACGACCCTCTTCAAATGTCGGCGGTCTCTGTCAGTCAACAGACGAGATCGGCCTGTACGCTTTTGTGCTGTACATGTCCCTTCACGTTTCCACTTCACTATCACATCAGAAACAGTGGACCTAGGGATGTGCAGACTTCTGACACAAGTGACACTCAATCACCTGACCACGTTCGAAGTCCGTGAGTTCCACGAGCGTCCCATTCTGCTGTTTCACGATGTCTAATGACTACTGAGGTCGCGGATGAGTACCACGCAGTAGGTAGCAGCACAATGTACCTAAGATGAAAAACGTATGTTTGTGGGGGTGTCCGATACTTTGGTCACATAGTGTATCTAAGAAGTGATTCTAGAACTATTGGCACGTAATCCTATTCGGAAAAGACTCCACTGACAATACTGAATCGAATATCTAGTTCTAACATGGAAGGCGAAATATAAGAGCAGTTCGGCTTCAAGAAGGGAAAGGCACGAGAGGTAATTGAACTGTTACGAACAGTCAGAGAACTATACTTTGAACAAGAATAAAGAAGTATATGTGGCATTTGTGTACCTGGAAAAGGCAAAGCATATTGCAAGGAACTTATTCGAAAATTGGTGTGCAGTGAAAAAGGAGAACCAATCCCAATATGAAGTAACTAAACAAAGTCAGGGAAGCACGAAAGGTAAACGTGTACAACAGGAAACCCATTATCACCCTGTTCAGTATCTGTCTGGAGAATTGGTGAATTGTTTACGGAACAAGGAATAGATAATAGGAGGAAAGAGAATAAACTACGTAGATTTTGCTGATGATATAGTACTGCTAGAAAAGGAAACGATCATAAGGAACATGCTAATAGGGATAGATAAGAATGAGGAATGCAAAAAAACTGATACGTTACATCCGTTCACATGACTTTCTCCACACATTATGGTTTTTGTATCTATTCTAAAACTACTCTTGCAAAAGCTTATTTTTCTATATACTCCATCTCAATGGAGAAAAAACGTTTGCAGATATGGTTTCATTACACATCCAACCGATGTACGTATACGGAGGATAGAGGAGACTGGAGCGATAATCAAACCTTTTAAAAGTGGGTCGCTAGATGCTGGCTTTAAAATCCCTTACTCTTTACATGAGGTCACGAGAAACAAAAGTGTGTTTTATATTCAAAAAATATAAAGCAACAATATTTCGGAATTTCTTAATGCCACAAAAAATGACGAATTGTGTTTTCTTAAAGAGAACTACATCTTTGGTGTAATAAGCTTTTGTATATCTCTTATGGTACATCAGTAACAGAAAATTCAAGATATCCCTACATTTGATTAGTCACGCAAATATTTTAAGCACAGCGTACTTTAATAAAAATCGTTAGAGCCATTTTGAATAATTAAGAAATAATGAATAATTTTCTTGTAAAGGGTAGTTTGGGGTGGAGGGATTTTCTTGAAAATCTTGGTGTCGCATCTTTAGAAGATGCTGAACTTAAATACCAAGCTTGGTATTTATTCGATATTTCGTTTTTGAGTTACGCTGTGCGCAGGCACACAAACGTGTACATACAAGCACCTCTGTTTTAACATTTTTACGAACCTAAAAACATGTATTTCTAATGAAATTTCGACGTCAAAATTTTGGTTGAAACACAACTACTTCACTACCTACCATAGGTAAGTGGCAGAGAAACTACAAATATTAATAAAAAGATTACCTTTAGCTAAGTGCCTATCATATCATTCGAACATTGTGCTTAGCTGAGCGAGAAGCAGAGATAACGCTTTTTTCCGCAAATTCCTTTCAGTAGTGTTTAGCGACTTCGCATATTAAATTTTGGAAGCTCCTGCCGTTATGGCAGAAACCTAATTTTTCAGGAAAAAGAAGAAGAAAAGCAAGTTAAATGTCGGTACATGAAAATAAATGTCGGTACATGAAAATAAATGTATGCACGATGGTCTGAAAATCTGGACCTAAAGATTATTCTTTTCCACTTGGATTTTCCGTAATGAATGTATATTGCAAAAAAAGTACCCAGATAACATAGTCCTAAATGACACATTTGTTCCACAAGAGATTTCACAAACACAGCGAAAATAAGAAAACAGGATAATGCCGATCCATAATCCCAATCGGTAATAATAGGGACCAGTAAACTTAGCATTGATGACGGATACGTAATCTTCATCTAGAGTCAATACAGTTTTAGGCGAGGTCTGCGCCCTAAATAACTCTTGAAATGTCTACAGAGGAGACTCCACGGCGCCTCAATCATCTTTACTCTGTTAACAATGGTTATTACCAGGCAAAGGAATTCTTAAGCAGTTGGTTTCAAATTAGCTACACCCAAACCATATGTCACTACAAAGAATATAAATAACAGCGGCTAAGGGTCATTGACGGGCAGGTAAACAAAGGTGAATGTTATCAGCAAACGCCAACAGACTGTACGAGGGAATGGAGGCAATTTGTTACCTATGATGTCCATGCCTTAAGTCCGGTAACAGTTCAACTTTATTTCCTTTCGTCCCGGCTTTAATGTTTAGAAATTCCTATGCCTGGTTATTAGGTACTGACGTAACAACAATGAACACAGTGACGCGCGCTCCACATTGTAAGATGATTATTACACAGATGCGCCACTACATGCAATGAGCATGGCATTCCGCGTTCCACATTGCAGGATGATTATTACGTAGATATGCAATTACAATGACCATGGCGTTCCGCGCTCCACATTGCAGGATGGTTATTACGCATTGACGCAACGGACATGGTGGCCCGCGCTCTACATTGCAGTATGGTAATTACGTACCGACACAAAACAACCGGCATGGTGGCCTGCGCTCCACATTGCTGGATGGTTATTGCGTACTGACGCATTAACAACGGGCATGGTGGCCCGCGCTCCACGTTGCAGGATGGTTTTTACGCAGTGACGGATAACAACGGGCATGGTGGTCCGCACTTCACATTGTAGGATGGTTACTGCATGCTGACGCGATAACAACGGGCATGGTGGCCCGCGCTCCACATTGCTGGATGGTTGTTACGTACTGACGCGATAACAACGGACAAGTGGCCCGCGCTCCGCATTGCAGGATAATTATTGTGTATTGACAGATAACAACGGGTATGGTGGCCCGCGTTTCACATTGCAGAATGGTTATTGAGTACTGATAGATCACAACGGACACGGTAGCCCGCGCTTCGCCGCTGAAGGAATGGTTATCATACTTACGCGATAACAGGCATGGTAGCCGCGCTTCACCACTGCAGGATGGTTATTAGGTACTGACGCGAAACAATGGACGAGGTGGCCCGCGCTGCGCATTGCTAGGGTGGTTATTGTGTACTGACGCGATAACGGACATTGTGTCCTGATCTCCACAATGCAGGAACAGACCGCACAGGATATAAACAAAGCACAAAAGGAATGCAGAAATATGATCTGATTCTTAGGGTAAAGCTCTCTGCCGTTCTAGAAGATATCCCTTTTGCTTTACGATTTGAACAGACGATCTATCAACGATGAAGATGATGAATAGGTAACGCAGACACCCGGATTCAATATACGAGTACGTGGATTTCTTGGACTATGTACAATGTTCGTCTCCAGTAGCTTGTGAGCAGGCTTGTCGCAAAAGACGAACAGTTGTTGCTCACATTCTTGGGGCGATTACTACTATTAAAGAAGAGCAAATACTGGAGAAATAAAGAGTGTTTGTTGTAAGAGGAAGTACCTCAATATACACCGTATTCACTCTTAGGCTGATTCGCTCTAAAACAAAGCTCAGGTGACCAGCGCACCGTTATAATATAATGTATCCTTCCGCCATTCGAGCCAGAAATAATCACACTTTCACGACAATGTGGCGAGTATACGCGGCACATAATGCAAAAAGAGCAGAGTCCTTAATCCGACAACTTAAATGGTGACTAGCATATTCTGTCAGGGGTTAAAGAAATATAACATTGATACTTACAACCAAAAAAAAAAAAGTTTGCACATATAATAATAGTTAATTCTAAAAGAAACGAGCGAAAAGGAAAGTAAGAGGTATGTGATAACTTCCATTTAGTCACTCTCTGGAAGCAGTACTTTATGAATTGTTGGCGACTCATTTTTAAAGAAGAAATTGTGCACTCCTACGCAAATTGCGTTCTTCACAAAATCGCCACATTCTTGCATCGCGCATTTCACACGCTTTCTTTTTTTCCCAGGTGTAACCAGTTTTCCCGTTTCAGATTTTTCTTTATAAGCGCTGTTTATACTTAAAACATTCAACACTATTGTTTTTTCACCGCTAGTCAATGGTTTGCCCAGCTTATTTACGTAAGTCGACGAAGACGCAAGAGCAAGTTCGCCGTTTGTCATGATATTAAAAAGAAACTGCTGGTTTCTGGCTGTAAACAATATTCTGCGCATGCCCAGATGTCAGGTGACTCATACGAATTTCATGTTGGGGGCTTGTAGTTCTGTTTAGCGGTATAAATCAGCCTTAATTAAACTCTTAGGTATCTGCATAGAGTAGTATACCATTTCTTTACTTCTATTTTTGAGAGGAATCAGATGGCAATATTCTATCGTGTAGTTTTAAACATCCCGTATATACATACAATAGCGTTGCTCTCTTTCAATGAAATAATCAACCCTGAGCGAATATGCAACTTCAAAATTGTACAGGTGTTATTATGAAAAATTTTAACAAACGCTGCCACACCATAGTGCAACAGCGTACGCCTGTTAGTTCCAAAGTTTATTCAGCTTTCCCATAGTTATAAAAACGTCATTGCCCCAGATCTTTGATCTGATTTTCCTTAAAATCTGCAGGAATGGTTCTTAGATATGTATAAAAAAAATCCTAATTTTTAATATTTTTGTTATTAGTTTCGCATAAAAGTTTAAAATTTCCTTTCATCAATTTGTTAAAAAATAGTATGATTGTACTTACACATTTGCATAAATATATCAAAAAATTGTTTCACATAAAAATCCACGATAGTTTTAATTCTTGCACTTTACACGACTCTCTCTAAAATGTGGCACTACTTGCCCAAATACTGATATGCAAGTAGCGTCTTAAAAATTAAAACTTTGAAAATAAAGAATTGAGAAAATTTAAATGAAAATCACATCCTTCTATAAATCTCTATCTCTAACATTTCCTCTATGGGTATTAAAAATGGCAAGCACATGTAAAGCAATCAACTTGTTAACAAAGGAGGAAATTGGCTATTAAAGTAACAAATTACTGCAAATTTTAATCTAATTTCTTAATTTTCAATAATAAATCACCTTAACAGGACTACAAGTTGTAAAATGACCAAATTTGACATGTTCTATTTGTTAGAAAAATTCTGTGATTCTTCCTGATTTAGACTATATTAGTTTAGAGGATGCTAAAGCATTAAAACCTTTAAACAAGCTATTATTGGTATTCTTAGTATTTACTGTGTACCTGTGAAGGTAAATTTAATTATTGTTTCTTGTCTGAAACTTATAGGCACTGGTTAGTCAAATCATGAAACAATACAAAATCCTGCTAATGAGTAATCTGTGGTATTCATAACAGTGGGCCATACCTCTTAACCTAAATTTGAATAGAGTAAACTACATTTTCCTAAGCATGTGTGCCCCTTTCTCAAAAATGATAAAAGCTACAAAAAGCTCAAATGTTCCATACTTATAAAAGAGAATATAAACACCTGGCATTATAATTATATTTCTGAGTATGATCAATTTTAAAACCCTGAAAATGTACTTGAAAATTTTAAGCAAAAAGTGTCACATTAGTTTCATCAGAGAGATAAAATATATAACAACATATTATCAACAACTCAATTCCTTTAGTTCAGTGGCATGAAATACATCATCTTAAAAAGTATTTAAAATTCCAACTCTGTGCTTCAAGTAGCTTTTTTTAACAGAAAAAAATCCAAAGATATCAATACTTTTAATATTTTTCTCTCAATATTTTTTGGAAAGTTAATATTTTTGCAGGCTAGCTTTCGTACATAAAATTGCACATAGAGATAGTTACATGTACAATGACTGACATTGCAGGAGCTTTTCTTCTTTAATCTAACAAGTATATATACAAGTATTCGTTTTTTTTTAGTTCAATGCATGTCCACATAAGCCAGACATTTCCCAGGTTTTTCAATACATAACTGGCATTTTTGAAAGACAAAATAAAGAAAGAAAAAAATTTAATTGTACTTGGTGTAAAAATATTTACACGTACCATTTGTTTGGTGCAAAATACACATAACTAAGCATACCTTCTGAAAATATATGTTCTGCTTTTTTCTGAAATCAATGATGGAAGAAATAAATTATGGTAACAATTTATATTCTTTATTACATCTATTATTCAATGGATGACATACCTGATGATAAAGTATCAACAATAAATATCAGCAATTAAATATTTTCAATCTAGCATACAATATATGGAGCCAATTTCAAACGCTACTGCGATACATGTTGTTAGTTAAAAAGTTAAAGTTGCTAAATAATGTAAACAATAGTGCCAAAGGGTTCAAATGAGCAAGCTAATATATCTTGTTGGCAATTAATTACAAATTCTTTTGGTAAATTAGTATATTTGAATGAAATACATTTTAAATGTATGATACTTTGGTACACAATTTAAAGCATTCAAGCCATTTTCAGACATGGAAAATGCAGATAAAATATGGACTACTTCCTGGAATCTTAACCAATGGCCGACATTCCAAGCTTCTGCAAAGAATTGAGGCTTATTAAACAGGATGATAATTAAAAACCATGCAATGCTACAGTCAGCATAAAAGAGAAACATGTTTTATTTCTTATGTTCAATGTTGTCTATTAAGTAGGTACATAGCTAAACTATGTGGATTACCCAAATTATATCTCATAGTGTTTATATGTTGGCATCTTCAGAAAATCTTAAGCTTTAAATTACATTCACTCCTATTTTTATGTTTCTTATCATTAATGTTATAAAGCTATATGCTTAGGCTTAAAGTTTCTTACTGACTTTGCTATATCACATTACAAATGTTAATAAAAAGCCCATTCATTGGAGCTTGTATAGGCACATTTCTTTTTGTCAGTTACAAAGCTAATGCAATTACAATAATTTTCTTTGTAAATGTTGCAGTGGCTTAAGTGAGGGGGTACATTAAATAGTAAGTACATAAACAATACCTCACAATTATTAACTTTAAGCAGGGATTTAATTAATTCCATAAATAAATAGGATACAAAGCACAAAGAGCACTTGCCATGTATGCACATTCAAGAGCTTAGCTGCAACCTCCTCCACTTTCTCTCCTTCCTGCTGCTTCCTCTGTCTTACATCTTGATTTATAATGTATTGATCGAAAAAATGTGTCATGTATGCAATGAAACATTACACAGAAAAACACAAAAAGGTGCATTTTTTATTTTGTGTGTTTTAAAACTATTTAATATCATCGCTAATATTTTTTTCACAGTTGAGGAGACAACTAAAAATGTTAGAAAAAAAAAAGTCAAATAAAATCATCACAATATTCAGGATGTTTTATTTTTGTGATTTCCTATAAACTTTAAATTTTATCAATAAAACGTATCTTATCTAAAAAAAAACTATTTACATAAATTAATTTAAAGAATTGTAGAATTTTTACATTAAAACAGTCTGAATCATTCAAATATATAATAATGAACAATGCATTATTTTTCTTGAAAAAAATAGTATCTATATAAAATTATTGGCAATTATTTTCCCAGGTTAAGTTTTTAAAATTTTCATTGGAAGATAATGAAAAATGCAATAATAAATATTATATATCTTAATATTCTTTTCAGGTGCAAATAAACTCAACAACTTACTTCTTTTCTTTGTGCTCAACAAATGTTGAGAAAAGAAGCATTAGAACACAATGAAAAGTGTTAAAACATTCTTAAAAATTTCAGCACTGTTTTAAACACTGATGAACAAGAAAAATCTATTGCTGTTCTTTGAATATGGACACCAATGGACACCTATTATTTTTATTTTCTCTACTACATATAGTAAGTTGGGCAAGTATTGCACTCCACCCAAAAATTCAACAGAGATTTCACCGGAAATACACGTCTTGAGGTGCTCTGAATCTAAATAAAACATTTTTGGAAACACGTCCGTGCATGTGTCTGTCAGTCTGTGAACAGCATAACTCAAAAACGAAAAGTCGGATAAATTGATAAACTTGGTACTTGAGTTTACTATCTTCCAAGGATGCAGCACAAAGATTTTCAAGAAAATCTCCCACCCCAACTACCTTTTACGTGGAACATTTTTTGAAAATTTTAGTTTTCTCTAAAATGGCTATAATGATTTTGATTAAAATATCATATGTTTAAGATATTTTCATGGCAAATGAAATGTATATCTTGAATTTTCTGGGAATGTCCCCATAATTCCTCTTCATTCTGAAGACTTTCATATAACTGGTAAACCGTAAGAGATACACAAAATTTTAGTACACAAAAAATGTAGATCATGTTAAAACACACAATTTATGACATATACACTTTTTTTGTCCACTGAACTATTTCCGAGATATTCCTTGTTATTTTTTGAATTTCCCAATACTTATTCTTTTTCTCAAATGGGAATTTGCTATCCTTCTTATTTTTTTTTTATGTCCTGGACATGCAAAGAGAATGAAATGCTCCACATAGCAACCAGCTCTTAAAAGATTTGACTATCAGTTAAACCCTACCATATTCCCCTTGCACCTACAAAAAAAATTAGCAATAAGAGAGTTTCTGCAAATTTTTATCTAGATTAATATGAAGTAGATGGAGAATAAGCATAAAAATAACTTGTAGAAGAGTAGAAAAAGTCATGTGAGTGCAATACATCAGATTTTTCAAATAGCATTAATTTAAATAATTTATCAACTGCTATCTTCATAAAGTTAAATGTGGTGCTCCCACAAGTTGATTCTGAATGCCAAAGTACAGTAACTGAATGTGTTTTTCAAAAATATTGATAGATGACATCTAGCAAAATACGTGTAAGAGACACATTGTTTGAATATGCATTTCATTTAATTACTTCTAAAACCAAATTGTCGCAAGTCATAATGCTCTAACTCTGGGGAGTGTGGGATCACCACATCCATTTTATCAGGTATGTTAATCTTTAATCTGACAAATGAGAAAATAAGCATTAATAATTGAAAAATGTTAGTTACTGATGAATTTTAATGATTTTGTTTCACTTGACTGTAATTTTCAATGCACCTACTGAGGTTAAAAATATTGGCTTATGAGATGGAATGTTACTTACTTGTTCCAATAATTATGACCAAATACAGAATATTGATAACAACCATACATGCTCCCCTTCCCGGCATTCCCTATTTTTTTTGTTCTCTTTTGTTCCTAAAAAAAGATATCCATAAAGACACCTCATTCTTATCTGTTTTACTCAATTCCACATTGTTGCACACACTACAAATGCTACCTCTTAATTCTTTAAAGATGTTTTGAATTAAACAAGCAGTACCAACACGGATCTTTACGAATCTAGAAGGATAATGTAGGTAATGTTCGATCTCAAGTTGAGCTTGGAAATTAAACTCAAAGTCAAGAAGTCATTTTCATGAAAAAAAAAAAAAACAAAAAAACAAAGTGAACTTTAGGCCGAATAGAACTTTAAATAAGTAAAACCCATTTTATCAGTGAATCTTCTGAACCATTATTATTCATGCTTCACTCCAGTAACTATCGCACTCGGAGACATCGTCGGGGAAGCATCTTTTGGATTTTTCTCTTGGAAGAACTGGCATGAAGATGTGAAGCTGGGGCCTGTTGCAAGGAAATGATGGTGGAAGAGGCGGAGGCAAAGGACTTGGTGAGGGTGATGGTGGCGACTGCTGCTGTTGAAACAAAGGTTGAACAGGTGGTGGTGGTGGTGATGATGGACTCTGTACCCTGACCGGCGGCAGAGGACGCGGTTCCGTTATGTCTATCACAGCTCGAGCTTCCTCGTATCCGCACCTTCTTCCAGTGCGTGTAGCATTGAGACCGCGCGCGGTAACACTGAGTGCTGTTTCTTCCACCTTGTGGGGCTCCGGAGACTCCGCTTCAGTCGTGCTGTGCGCCGTGATGGTGGACAGGACGCTGCCACGTTGTCTCAAAATGGAGCGCCGTGGCTGAAAACTGGGTTTTCTTTCGAGGACCACTGGGGGAGGGGCAGGTGGTGATGGTGGTGGCGGAGAAGGTCGAAAACGCTTTTCTAGGCGAGCATCCTCTTTCTCAGCTGTCCTCCCAGCAAGGTCCAACCATTGAAGTACCCTCTCTGATAGCGGATTTAATTGTATGTCTGGAAGCAGCGACTGCACCTCTGAGAACAGCCACGAATTCTGCATATCGTGTTCTCGACTTGGTAGAAGTTCCTCTTCATCATCTGAACTGCTGGGAAACATGTGAGGTAGGTAAGGTCGGCGGTACTGACCAACCATCGAGATAGATGCTCTTGAAGTCGATTCCTTCCTCCTGTCGTCTCTGTCGCATTGGAGAGTGGGGCTGCTGTCGCCATCCTCGTCATCCTCGGTGCGGAAACGCGCAGATGGACGTGAGGATGAAGTTCGGTGTCTCCTGGCACTTCTTTCGTGTCCTGCTGAGGAAGATGAGGATGTGGTGCTATCGTTTAGGACGAGTTGTAGCTTGATTAGACACGGTTGTAGGTCACAGCAACATGAGGAGTTGGGAGTGTCGTTCGCGCAGTTGTGTCGGCGGGAACTGACAGAGGCTGACGAACAGGACGACGTAAAAGTCTCGACGCTCGAGCAAGATCCGGGACGAGATTTTCCCCTCTGCGGCTTACGGTATTGCAACAGCAAGGGATCATCTGCCGAAAGAACAGCATGACGGAGGCCATTCACCCATATAGTCCGCACAAATAAAGGCCTCTGAGAAGATTGCCAACGTGCCGGCATTGCTTTACCTCATTTCCATTCTAACCACACTCTGTCACAGCTAAACATGTTCCGTCATACCATGCCGTATTCATGTTCGGATTGTTTGTAAGCACAGGAAGAAAATAGAATCTTACGTCACTTCTACGTGAAAAGAAATATTACAAACTGATGCCTCCACGTTATTCTTCCAATGTTCGTGACGGCTGCACTTAGAAATATCGATTGGCACCTTCAGCTGTTTCTCTTACTGTAGACTTATGCCACATGGTTTTCAAACATACATGGTAAACAAAACAGGCGGATCTGAGGTTATATATTAAAACTGTATTCATGCAATTAAGTCCGGTAAAGGCGAACATTGCAAATGCATAGCATCATTAAGTACATTGTTGTTTTTCGTTTACTTGTATGTTAATTTACTGATTCTTATTGAAAATTATATGTCCTTTTGGGACAACTTTTGTATTAAATAAACAATCTAGCATTAGAAGATCTAAAAATGTAAAAAATTATTAATATCTAAATTTCAGAATGCAGGCCAAAAACATCGTTCTAAAGCACCAGTTTTAAGAATCTTTGCAGAAAAAACACTGTAAGGAATCACTGTTACGCCAATTTAACAGATTCACGATCAACATTTGCAAAAACTTTATGTCGAAACATGAGACTGCTCCACGAGGATATATCATGTCTTTTATTATTATTTCCGTTTTCCGAAAGTAACGAAGAAAACTGCGATGGAAATATTCTCACGATGCATTTATATGACCGAATTTTCGAGAAGTAACAACTCCGCGGTAGGACGTGGAGTGTCTTCAGAACAGAAGTACGAGCTACTGATCGACTTATTCCTACGGTAGCACGAAGCGCTCTGATAACGGCAGAGGCACGGAATGTATGCGTTACCCTGCGATGCTAAACGATGCGCGGCGCACGTGTCACGCTATGTCATCCACCATCAGATAACGATCCCTAGCCAAATCTCTCTCTTTAACTTTCTATTCATCCAAAACCCAAAACAACTACCGACATAATACCCTTGCGCTTTTGTGTTTCGGCGATTTTTTTTGTTTTACCCATTCTGTTGGTCATGTGATTCGCAAATGAATATTTTTGTAATAATAATCATGTCAAAAAACACCAGGAACCTAGTTTATAGAACTACGGGTTTAAGGTAATTAATTACACAAATTTTAAGTTATAATTAATTACACAAATTTTAAGTTATACTTTTGGGGGTTAAGATAGGTTTGTTCCATTAGCGGGACAGATTATATCGCACGGTAAATGAATATTTTAAATGTATACTCAAATGATTGCGTCCCAAAATTTGCCTTTTCCGGGTTAGGTTTTTTTATAAAATATTTGTAATGATATTTTAATTGTTTTTATAATTAGGCCTCTTCACAGAGATATCAATCATAGTTTTCTGTACCGACTAAAGGTCTTAAGTTGGGTTCGGGCTTACTTTGAAAAATGTTTGTTGGGCTCGGGCTTGAAAACAAAGATGAAAAAATTAATTTATAGCACTTACATAATATCTATGCATTTTATTTGTCATGTAAATATCTTAAACATATGGTATGTTAATCAAAACCAAGAGCGCCATTTTTGAGAAAATAACGAAAATCCGCCATTATTCCGTATATTTCAAGAACCTTTTGAATGAGTCGGATCTTTAGAGACGTTATTGAGGGCCCTAAGCCGCAAGGCGTAGCCCTACGTTGAGGGTCCTAAGTCCAAGCGTAGCCGAAGGGTTTTTTAGAAGTAGAGGAGTGGAGCAGTTGCATTCCGAAAATGTTTTCCAAGTAACAGAAAACGAAGACAAAAAAATTAAATACTTACAATTTTTGGTCCCCGATGTTAAGATACCCGGAATAGCACAATTATCGCAGCATGCGCACATGCATCACAGTAGTAATAGTACTAATGATAAATAAACACTCACTTCGACCACTTTAGAATAATAATTATTACAGTACGGCAGCCGTAAACTCCGCCTCCCATCATCCATCCACACCCAAGACATCCTGGGCAGAGTGCAGTAATAGTGGCGAAATGTGGTCAATAACGCCATCAACATTTAGACGAGGTCTCAAGGACCTTAGACCCATTATTTCTGTAAAGTGTGTCCTCAATTGGTTCCCAGGACCCAAGTGAAACCAGCATCCTTTAGAGACAGAAGGCCTCACTATCGCTTTTTCAGAAAAGAAAATGGCGATTCTAGCTAAGCTATGTATGGTGTACTATCGCAGCTTTCACGGAATTTTGTGAAAATTAAACGTGTTTGGGTGACTGATTTAATTGCGTAGGTTGGTGTTAATATGTTTTCAACAACGGTTTTCAAATGCTGTCTTCCCTAATGCATGGGAAATTATAAAAACAGCAGCAAAGTCTGTGTGTTCAAGTTTCCAAAGGATGAAAATTTGAAGGAACAATGGTTAAATACATTAAAAGGGAGAATATTTCTCCAACCAGAAACCAACAGGCAAGTCCACTGACATTTGCTTTAATATTACAATCTAGATGTGCTTTCTCTACTACGAACCTGTAGGTAGTAGTAGTAGTATTAGGTTCTACCAAAAAATTCGATATCGAGATTTCACTTCAAATGCATATTTTGAGGTCACCAGAATCTAAAACATCTGATGTGTTGCATTCACAGCACTTCTCTACTCTTGTACAAACTATTTTTATAAAATCTACCTCATTTTAATCGAGATGTTAATCGTGTTGCTAATTTTCTTGTTGGTGCAAGGGGAATATGGTAGGCTTTAAGCGATAGTCAAATCTTTTAAGAGCTGGTTGCTATGTGCAGCATTGCATTCTGTTTGTATGTCCAGGAACATAAAAAACCAAATAACGAATTCCCATTTGAGAAAGAGTATAAGTATTGGAAAATTCAAACAAATAACAAGGAATGTCTCGGAAATGGTTTACTCTATAAAAAAATGTATATGACATAAATTATGTGTTTTAAAGAGATCTACGTTTTTTGTGTAGTAACATTTTGTCTTATGTCTTACGGTTTACCAGTTATGCGAAAGCCATTCAGAATAAAGAGGGCTTTTGGGGACATTCCCAGAAAATTCAAGATATACATTTCATTTGCCACGAAAGCATCTTAAACATATGACATTTAAATCAAAATCGTTAGCAATTTTTGAGAAAATCTAAATTTTCCTAAAATGCTCCACGTAAAGGGTAGTCTGATGTATGGGATTTTATTGAAAATCTTCGTGTTGCAACCATGAAAGATAGTAAACTCAAGTACCGAATTTGGTATTTATCCGACTTTTCGTTTTTGAGCTATGCTGTTCGCAGACTGACATACACACGGACATGTTTCCAAAATGGTTTTATTTGGATTCAGGGCATCTCAAAATAGGTATTTCGGTGAAATCTCCATATCGAATTTTTGGGTGGAATGCAATGCTTCCCTACTTACTATACGTAGTAGAGAAAGTAAAAAGGCATTTTTCAAAAAGGTTCGTTCATGTGTGTGTGTCTGTGAATAGTGTAACTCAAAAACAAAATATCGGATACATATCAAACTTGGCATTAAGTACTGTATCTTTCAAAGATGCAACACAAAGATTAAAACATCTGATCTGTTACTTTCTTTACTCTTGTACAAACTATTTTTACAAACGCTTATTCTCCATATGCTTCATGGTCATCGAGATGTTAATCTTATTGCTAATTTTCTTGTAGATGCAAGGGGAATTGGTAGGCTTTAAGCGATAGTCAAATATTTTAAGAGCTGGTTGCGGAGTATTCCATTCTCTTTGCATTACCAGGACAAAAAAAAATAATAACGAATTCCCATTTGAGAAAAAGTATAAGTATTGGAAAATTTAAGGGAATAACAAGCAATATCTCGAAAATGGTTTACTCAACAACAACAAAAATGTATATGACATAAATTGTGTATTTTAACGCAATCTAGATTTTTTGTGTAGTAAAATTTTGCCTATCTCTTATGGTTTACCAGTTATGCAAAAGTCATTCACAATGAATATTTTTGAGACATTCCCAGAAAATTCAGGATATACATTTTATTTGTCATGAAAATATTTTAAACATATGATACTTTAATCAAAATCGTTAGAGCCATTTTTGAGAAAATTAAAATTTTCGAAAAAATTTCCATGTAAAGGGTAATCTGGGGTGGTGGGATTTTCTTGAAAACCTTCGTGTCGCATCTCTGGGAGATACTGAACCTAAATACCAAGTTTGGTGTTTATCCGACTGTTCGTTTCTGAGTTATGCTGTTCACAGACACACACACACGGACATGTTTCCAAAAATGCTTTTTACTTTCTCTACTACGTATAGTAAGTAGGGGAAGTATTGCATTCCACCCAAAAATTCGATACCGAGATTTCACCGGAAATACATGTTTTGAGACCTCCTGAATCCAAAAAAAGCATTTTTGGAAACATGTCCGTGTGTGTGTCTGTGTGTGTGTCTGTGTGTGTGTCTGTGTGTGTGTGTGTGTGTGTGTGTGTGTGTGTGTGTCTGTGTGTCTGTGAACAGCATAACTCAAAAACGAACAGTCGGATAAACACCAAACTTGGTATTTAGGACACGAAGGTTTTCAAGAAAATCCCCCCACCCCAGACTACCCTTTACATGGAACATTTTTCGAAAATTTTAATTTTCTCAAAAATGGCTCTAACGATTTTGATTAAAATATCATATGTTTACGATAATGTCATGAGAAATGAAATGTATATCTCGAATTTTCTGGGAATGTCTCCAAAAGTATTCTTCATTGTGAACGACTTTTGTATAACTGGTAAACCGTAAGAGATAGACAGAATTTTACTACACAAAAAATGTAGATCGCGTTAAAATACACAACTTATGTCATATACATTTCTTTTGTTGAGTGAACCGTTTTCGAGATATTGCTTGTTATTTCCTTAAATTTTCCAATACTTATACTTTTTCTCAAATTCGTTATTCATTTTTTTAAGTCCTGGACATGCAAAGAGAATGAAATGCGCCACATAGCAACCAGCGATAAAATATTTGACTATCGCTTAAAAGCTACCATATTCCCCCTTGCATCTACAAGAAAATTACAAATAAGATTGACATCTCGATATCTCGATTAATATGAAGCATGTGGAGAATAGGCGTTTGTAAAAATAGATTGTACAAGAGTAGAGAAAGTCATGTGAGTGTAACACATCAGATTTTTTTGGATTCAGGGGGTCTCAAAACATGAATTTCCGGTGAAATCACGGTATCGAATTTTTGAGTGGAATACAATACTTCCCCTACTTACTATACGTAGTAGAGAAAGTAAAAATGGCTGCAACAATTTTTATTAAAATACTATATATTTAAGATATTATAGTTTATGATGCACATACGGCAGAACAGCCTTTTAACAACTGATAGCATCAACCAGATCGATGTCCTCTGTGGTCTACGGGTCATATGCTAGCCTCCAATTCCCGAGGTCGCAGGTTCAAACCATCGGTGGGCGATGGATTTTTTTCGGGCGTAAAATCCTTAGTATGGCTTCCTTCGGAAGGGAAGTATAGCCGGTGGTCTCGTGTAATGTCGTAGATTTAAAACACATAAAAGAACCTCAAGCCTGATAGAAGTCGCTGAGCAAAATTTTCGATCTTTCACGCCCAAAATAGAATGGGACGCTAAAGAACCATAGTAGTTAAAGGACGTCCATAAATAAAACTAAAACAAACCAGACTGACAATACTGACATATACCCGGGTCTCATTCCCGTTATTGCAGCTTTATTTCCTTGAGGATGACAAGAAAACAATCAGGAGTCATTTCTAAGGGAGTATAACTACACACCAAAGGAAACTGAGTACACTGCAAGGGAACCACATTTTTGCCGAAAATTAGGCAAAGAATAGAAGCCAAACAGGAATCGTGTACTCTTATTAAATAATGAATTTAGGAAATCCTATGGTCTAAATAATAAAAATATGTTACTGTATTCCCTGCAGTTATTCATCTTGGCTTCTAGCAACTTTTTAAACAGTTTCCCCAAAGAATGCGCACTTCACTTCAGAATACGCCGTTCGACATATTCAGTATATATTATTTGTTGTGCTGAGTGAAAGAGAAATTCAAGCTAGATGAGACGTTCTACTGAATTATTAAACTAAGCGAATATTTGCGTGAAGATAATCTCCCCTGCACAAGTTCCTTGCGAAATTAAGATTGATGAGATTAAGAAACGCGATTTCGCTTGTTTGAGCGTAGCATTAAAGAATATTTCGAGGATAATTACATCGCAAATGGCATTGGAATGTCTAACCGAGAAGTATGGAACGACGTGCAACAATGAAAATTTGCATGCCGAAGGTCGCAACTTTGACATTTACCCTTACAGATGACAAAAACGAGGACTTAAAAGGACATGCCTGCCAAAAAGCAAAGAGGAATGTCTGATAATTCAAGGTGGAATTCCTTTTTCACTTGCCCTATACCTCAAGTTTTATGCTATGCGACTTCTTTCTTTCCTGATAACGGAGAAATGCGAAAGTATTCAAGCTTAGTCCACACCTGCATATAGTTATCCACAAACAAGCAAACGAATGTATAAAAACTGTTTAAAACCTGTTTAAATCCACGGGACATATAACTTTGCGCTCGGTTTGGTGTCGCTGTTATCGTGTTTACGTGTAGCAGCTGGTAAACCATCACTCACAACACGCGTAGTTCCTCCTTTGGCCACGGATAAACAAACGCAAAACTATCAGTCTCAGACTAATATAGTAAGTAGAGGAAGTATTGCATTCCACCCAAAAATTCGATACCGAGATTTCACCGGAATTACACGTTTTGAGACTCGCTGAATCCCCCCCCCAAAAAAAATTAGAAAAAGGTGTGTGTGTGTGTGTGTGTGTGTGTGTGTGTGTGTGTGTAAACAGCACAACTCAAAAACGAAAAGTCATCTAAATACCAAATTTGGTATTTAAGTTCAGCATCTTCCAAGGATGCGACACGAGAATTTCAAGAAAATCCCCCACCCCAAACTACCCTTTACACGCAAAATTCTTCAAAGTTTTTATTTTCTCAAAAATGGCTCTAACGATTTTTATTAAAATACCATATGTTTTAGATATTTACATGACAAATAAAAATGTATATCTTGAATGTTCTGAAAATAGCCTCTGAAGTACTCTCCATTCTGATTGACTTCCGTATAGCTGGTAAACCGCGAGAGATAGAACAAAATACTACTACACAAAAAATGTAGATCTCGTTAAAGCACATAAATTATTTGTATTTTTGGGAGGGGAAGATAACCATTTCCAGATATTCTTTGTTATTGGTATGTATTTTCAAATACTTATAGGGGAAAGGTCCATATATTGAACCACTAAAGCCTAAATAGTAAATAATAATTATAATTTCAAATCAAAATTTTCAGAAACACTAGATTAAAGTGACAAATCCTTGCGCTATAAATATCCTCAACACAATTTAAAATTAATACAATTATAAATTAAATAACGTTTAAAAAGTGAGATGGTGTAAATCGGTTCGAATTAGGAACGTGGTCCTTAAATTTAACCACCCGTGTCTTAAAATGAACCACATGCTTTTAAGCTTTAAAGTATTTTGATTAATACAAAATACACATATGTTATTGTACATTCAAAAACAAATATGCTATCAGCAACAAAAGTGGAGTCCAAAATTGTGATAAGAATAGCAATTTCCTTGAACATTTTGAATTTTTATATGTTGACAATCACTTGGTTTTGGAATAGGTATTATTTGCAAATATAGTTTTTACTAAGTTTTACTCTCATACATGAGAGTCCAATTATACACAGTCTTTACAATAAAACACTTTCTTCTTGGCACTAATCTTTGCACACTTTTGGTGAAGCCATATCCTACAACTCGTGCACTGGATCATGTACATCATTTCAGACAATTCACATATTCATGTCATCCACTGTTTTTAACATGATTTTTTTTTAACTTAGCATATTATATGGGTATTTATTCACACGATATACTATTCGCAGTTGAGCAATCCTAGAACTTCAATAGGTTTCCTAAATTGGACCAGTTCAATATAGGGTTCAAACAGTGGTTCAATTTACGAACAACGCCATTTTGGAAGCTTTAGCATCTATGTGACAAGGAGAGACGTTGCTTGAAAAAAAGTGTGCATGAATATTGTTGCTAAATAAACACTTCATAACAGGTAATATTTATAGATCATCTCAAAATTACCTAATTGGTCGTATAAGCTTAGCTAGATGAGTCAAATATTACTTCTGAAGCACCAAAAGCACACAACACTTCATAGAACTGAAACCACAGCTCAGAATGCAAAGTCAACAACTCCAAGCATTCATAGCTGTACACGCCACGCTTCTGCTAGGATTATGATGCAATCTGTCGAACAATTTGGAAAATATCGGAGCGGTTCAATTTAACAGGCGGTTCAAATTAGGGACCTTTGCCCTACTTTTCTCAAACGGGAAGTCATTCTTTTTTCTTCTTTCTTTCCTTTTGGTCATGCAAACAGAACGGATTTCAAAGCCATCACATACTGATCTGGTCTTAAAAGATGTCACTACAAATGTTTCTATCAATTGACATGAAATAGATAAAAGAGTAAGCTTTTGTAAGAAAAGTTTATTGAAGAATGGGTAGAGAGATTTTTTCCGAGATGGAAAACAGTGTAATAGCAATCACAAATACACAGGTATGGACGGATTTGTAGGCAGATGCACTCAACGTCAACATAAATATCAAACTTGGTACTTAGATGACTTTTCGTTTTTGAGTTGTGCTTTTCAAACACTTTTTTCTAAAAAAGTGAAAATAAAGCAAAAGCCTTTTTTTTTCGATTCTGCGCGTCTCAAAACGTGTAATTCCGGTGAAATCTCGATATCGAATTTTTGGGTGGAATGCAATACTTACTCTATTAATCTGGGACTGATAGTTTTGCGTTTGTTTATCCCTGGCCAAAGAGGAATTACGCGTGTTGTGAGTGATAGCTTACCAGCCGCTACACGTAAACACGTTAACAAACCGAGGGCAAAGTTATATGTTCCGTGGATTTAAACACATTTTAAACAGTAACCACAGTTCTTTCAGTTGGTGCGGACAAAATCAAGAAACAATTCGATATTTTTTTGAAAATGTGGAATATAACAACATTGTCACTGATCGAAGACATTCATTCTAATAATAACACTTACCTTCACAATACTTTTAAAGCTGCTATGAGGGTTCAGAAACTGTTGACAAAATCACTGAAATAGGCTGTTTTGAAATTCGAAATGTATACAAAAGGCTAGTGTAAGAAGCACCAAGACTGAGAGTTAGCTAATCGGTAGATATGTTACGGGTATAGCCAATCTACAATACGATCATTTTATGGGAAGCCACGAATCGCGTGTATGCGTGCTCCGCACATTGTTACACTGGGGGGTTTTCGTTCCTTAACTCCCGCGGGTATTTTCGTACTTACTCACGAGTGATAGTAACATGCACTATAATGAGTACTAACCTTGTTATAAGTGTGTTGGAAGTGGTGTCCATCTGCATGAAGACATTCCTGGCAATTTCGAATGAAATTTCCATTCACACGCATAAGTTCTTCTAGCGTAATGTTCATAATTTATTTTATATTGTCCTTAAGTTCGTCTATGGTGTGGGTATTGTTCCTATAAACTTCTTTTTAGGGTTATCCACAAATGATGCACCAATTTCGTCAATTTTTCCTCCGTTAGAACATTTCATTTACGTTTCTTAGGTTTAGCGTCCCGTTGTCTTAAACTTGCTAACCAAACGACTAACAGTTTCTCTACTTGGTACTGGAATACCAGGAACTTTCTCTTGAAGTTGCCTACACACCTGTCTACATGATTCGGTTTCTACGTAGGTATCCTACATAAAAATTCGTTGTTCAAGTGTGAATTTGTCGGCAGACAATGCAGTGGACTAATAACAAGACATTAACACTCTTAAGCAAAACAACGCAGATGTCTTCAATAAACTTTCGGTTTCGATGCACAATATCTTCTCTCTTTACAGCAGGAACACGGCAGCGACTGAAAAACAGCTGATAAAGATAACCTTGAACGCGTCATGCGCCGCCAGTTGTACATCGGAATAGTACCGAGTTCACTGCAGTACAGCGTGCTACGCATAAAGCCGGTCTATGGCCTCACCTTAAAACGCCCGCACGATATATTTAGTGTCACTTTTGCAGGTTTGAGGACGTCTCATTTGAATTAGTACTTCAAAATCACTCGGTGTCACACTGACGAAATTTTTAAACTCAACATCATCATTTAATTTCAAATCCTTTAAAATATGCTCAGTATATTTGGACCACGTTGGAGAAATTTTCGTGCACACCAACGTCTTTTACTTGTCTTTTTCTTGAACGAGAAATATATGTAAGCACCTCTAATGGCCGCAGCTACTTCCTAAAAAGATATCTTTGGGACTACTTTTTAGATGTGGATACATTTTCAACACTCACGTAAATGTAGTGAGCTTCCACAAACTATTCACAAACATTCAGTGCATTTGTATGAAAACACTTGTATTTTTGTTTGCGTGCAATTGCATTCAGGTGTGGTCTATGCCTTACATTACATTTGAAACGTCTCCATACATTGCCTTCAAAGCCTCAATGGCGTATTTTATCTCATGAGAATCGGCATTGAAATTTAACGCTACCGAAAACTTAAATAATTCGTTGTTATGCCTACATGTATTAGTGGAAACTTTCTATGTGATCTTCTCCATAGGAAATGCCCTGCCCGAAAAAAATATGAAACTTCGAATAACCTAACGTGTCAGTAATGAGTACGGAAGTCAACCTCTGTTACATACTGCACATCATGAAGTTTGTCTTTTCCTCTCACACGGAAATTAACCTGCCAGGCTAGTCTGCTGTCATTTCCTTCCTTCTGAAGTGAAGTTTGTCTTCGTACTTCAGCTGGAGGGTACGTCTAATTCTGGTCCTTTTAACGGTTTTATGACTGCAAAGTTTGATTCAACTAAAAATTTAGGGCGGAAATTCGGAACGTAATTTTGTTGAAAAAGAATGCAGAAGAGTTGACATTTTAAAACTCGGATACTCTACGGTCCAACATAAAGCGTGGGAGAGGGACTTCGGCTTCAATTAATCATAAAGGAGTATACGCAAACTGTCAGCCCGACTCTGTGGTCGGTGTCTGAGGGGTAGCGCGTCTGCCTCACTTTCAAGAGATCCCAAGCTCGAATCTCGGTTAGGGCAAGTTACCCGGATAAAGTTTTTCCGGTGTTCTCCTATGCTGAGAAGACGAATGTCAGGTAACTTTAAGCTATGGACCCCGAATTCATTTGAACATCATTTCACCCATTTCATTCATTCATCGACCGATATTACCTAAATAATACTGGTTTTATGGTGCTTTTGGTAGTCTATATTTGAATTTGTTTGTTCCGACTATCGCACTCTTACTACTTTTGACCAATAAGACTAACGAAACGTGTTTCATGGCCGCTTATCTAACATTTGTATCACCCCCCTTAGCATTTGTCTGTTTTTCCGAAGTAGTCTGTTTTTTTATCACTTACCTAGCATCCGTTCATTTGTTTGCGAAAGTCAATTTGTTTTCCGCATAGAAATTCAGACTTAGCTTCACCAAAACATCACATCAAACAACACAAAGAGAACAGTATATGGAAGCAGTTCAATCATTTGTTAATCAGTATTTTATTGCATTTATTTCTTGTAATCTTTATATACCTTCCTTTAATCGTGAGATAGTGAATTAAATCCCACTCGAGTTTTTATCTTCTCCAGATAAATCAAAACCTTTAGTGGGGTTAGTGTTGAATAAATGTCTAGTAGTCAATTGTCAGTATGCAATTTTGCCGTTAGGTAAAATTCAACGAGTGAAGATCGCAGGCTGTCTACAGACAAATTCAAGAGATACGTCTTATTCAACATTCCATTTTCGTAAAGATACGGGATTTTAATCAAATTGTTAAACGTAATTTTGAGAAAATAAAAAACAATGAACAATTCTCCATTTAGGAAGTTATTTGGAACGTGGCGAAACTCCAAAATCACCTAGCATTATCCAAAGATACTTGACTTGAGTATAAAATTTGGTATCTCTCCTATTCGTGCACTTCTGCTGAAATCTCTATATCCAATTTGTGGGTAGAATGCAGTATTTCTCCTACCTTAGCGGCGAGAAAGCAAACGACGTCTAATAGCGTGCTATATATACGAGGAGCGTCTAAGTTCTCGGCCTGACTCAAGACATGTGGAGAGGATTACCAAATTACGATGGTAGTTGTGTGGTATTATCGCTTACATGGCGTGCTGTAAAGATTTAGACGCGTAAGTATAGTCAGTTGTTTAAGACAACCATGTAAACAAACTAGTGTCAACATTTTCTACAATATAGATAAAACTGAAATACGAGCTGTGATAAAGTATTCGTTTTGAAAGATTTAACCCCAAAAGAATTACAAAGGGGTGAGATCCGCCATTAAAGAATTCTTATCCTTCGTTCTCGACGGTTAAAAACATACAAGATTATGAGCGCCAAGTATGTTCCAAAACCACTAAGACCGGTGAGATTGCAACAAAAATTCACAATGCCGCCTCAATGACCGCGGATAGCGGTACGTTATTTGCTAATATTGCAAAGACCTTTTACACAAAGTTTTGTGTGTGTGAGAAAGCTTTGCGCTCAATAAGTGCCCGTTCGTTAACAATGGACCAAACACGCATTAGAACGAGCGTTTCTCAAGAGTAGGTATCTAGATTTGTTTAAACGCAATTCCATATGGTTTCTCCGACATTTTATTACAGTAGATGAAACATGGATTCATCACGACGCCAGAGTCGTCCTCCGTGGACTAGTGGTACCGTGCTAGCCTCTAGTTCAAACCCGGCGGAGGGCGATGGATTTTTTTTCGGGCGTAAACCCTTATCATGGCTTCCTTCGGAAGGGAAGTACAGCCGGTGGTCCCGTGTCGTAGATTTACAGCACGTAAAAGAACCTCAAGCCTGATAAAGAGGCCTCTGAGCAAAATTACAGGTCTTTCACGCCCAATATAGAATGGACGCTAAGGACCATAGTAGTTAAGGAGCGTCCATAAATAAAACTCAATTTATATTTATTTTCACGACGCCAGAGACGAAGGAGCATCCAAAGTGGGAGGGGGTGCAACAAATGCAAATTCACCCAAGAAAGCTAAAATAGTTACATCTGCGGGAAAAATCATTACTACAATTTTCTGGGATTTTCGTGATGTGGTCTCATAAGACTACCACCAGAAGGGCAGAACCATCACCGGGGAGTTTTACGCTTAATTGCTGGACAACTGAAGGATGCTATTCATGCAAACATCCACATCTTGCGAAAAAGAAAGCTCTCTTTCATCACGATAATGTGTTTCACGCACATCTAAGATTGTTGCAGCAAAACTGCATGGCCTTCACTTCCATCATATTCGCCGGATTTGGCTCCCAGCGATGGATTTTTGTTCCCAAACCTGAATGTATGGGTGAGTGGATGAGTGGGTGGACGAACATTAACATCAAAGATGAGGTAAAAGCTGAGAGAGGCGCTTATTTTGCACAGTTGGAAAAATCTTATTTTACTGGGGGTGTTAAAAAGTTGGAAAACCGTTGAACTAAATGTTGATTTACAAGGTGTTTTCTGACAAAAAAGAAACATTTCTAAGTCTTGTGTTTTCTTGACCGAGAACTTTAAAACCGCCCCTCATACACTGCACATCAGCAGATCCTAGGCAAGAGATGGAACATATTCCTCTGTATTTTTATCCCTGACTGTCATCTTTTCCGGAATTAAAAATAGCAGCATTCAGTCTTTTGATAATCTGCGGCCATTAAACTCAATCGATACACTTCTCTGAGCAAATGCAAGCCGCCGACTCTCTTCAGCAGTCCTCAACCACGAACGGAGAAACATATGCCCTGAGGAGAGATTGCAACGTATGATAGCGCCAAAATCAATATCGTGTTCAGAACCTTCGTATCTTTAGACGTAAAAGTTAAAGACATGAAATGACATTCATGTTGCCTCGTTTAACTCTGCTAAGAACTTTATATCATAACTACACTAAAGTATCCATTTAAGTTCCAATTCGGTAATCACCCAGTTAATGATGTCTAGGGGTACAAGTCCAATGTGACTTGCGTGTTCGGGCGCACATTTACGAAACCTGCTTCAGTGCAATACGATGTTGCTATGGCCGATTAGCAGTTTGTTACCTTCACGCGTACTATACAAACGCTTGAATAGGTTATCGCACATTTTAACTTCTTTAAACAAGCAAAACAGGGCACCATCCGATATGATCTATCGGGTACCTTAAACTCACAAAAAAAAAAAAAAAAAAAAAAAAAAAAACAGTAGGCACATTAGTTTCTTACTCATTAGCAGCTCACAGGCATCCCTTGTACATATTACTCGCATAAAAAGTCAATCTTTTATTCACTTTATATTAGTAATCACGATTAAAAAGGGTTTGCATAGAAATGATTTAAGATAGGTAAATTGACTTAGTTATTTCTCCACAGTTACATATAAGATGTGGAACGACAGTCAGTTGTTTATATCAATCCATTTTTTTACTTTCTCTATTACATATAGTAAGCAGGAGAAGTATTGCATTTCACCCAAAAATTCGATACGGAGATTTCAACGGAAATATATGTTTTGAGACCCCCTGAATAAAAAAAAAGCATTTTTGGAAACATGTCTGTGAGTGTGTGTGTCTGTGAACAGCATAACTCAGAAACGAACAGTCGGATAAACACCAAACTTGGTATTTAGGTTCAGTATCTTCCAGAGATGCGACACGAAGGTTTTCAAGAAAATCCCCCACCCCAGATTACACTTTACATGAAACATTTTTCGAAAATTTTAATATCATATGTTTAAGATATTTTCATGACAAATGAAATGTATATCTCGAAATTTCTGGGAATGTCTCCAAAAGTATTCTTCATTGTGAACGAATTTTGCATAACTGGTAAACCATAAGAGATAGACAAAATTTTACTACACAAAAGATGTAGACCGCGTTAAAATACACAATTTATGTCATATACTTTTTTTTTTTTTTTTTTTTTTTTGAGTGAACCATTTTCGAGATGTTGCTTGTTATTCCCTTAAATTTTCCAATACTTATACTTTTTCTCAATGGGAATTCGTTATTAATTTTGTTTGTCCTGGTGATGCAAAGAGAATGGAATACTTCACATAGCAACCAGCTCTTAAAATATTTGAGTATCGCTTAAAGCCTACCAATTCCCCTTGCATCTACAAGAAAATTACCAATAATATTAACATCTTGATATCTCGATTAACATGAAGCATATGGAGAATAAGCGTTTGTAAAAATAGTTTGTACAAGAGTAGAGAAAGTAATGTGAGTGTAGCAGATCAGATTTTTTATATTTCAAAGGTATCAAGAGGGGTATAACTCGAAACGATATTTTTCTTAAGTTTCACTTCCTTAACCGGACGGGTCACATCAGAGTATGGATGGATGGAATGTAAACAAGCTTGGCAAAACCAGCTTGAACTCCACTGGTTTACTGTCTCTGCGGTCAAGTGGTCAGCGTTCCGGCTTCTCAGCCCATAGTTTTCGGGTTCGATTACCGGTTGGGGCGGGGGAATTTTTCTTTAGCCAGAATCATCCCCTATCCTCACAGAGTCTGAAAGTATGAATGTGGGAACGTGTTTAATAGCTAAATATACTTAAAAAAAACCAAAGCTAATACGACCTACGGTTCAACGAGTATTACAGGTATACGGAGGAGGACACCTCGCACACTGATTCTTTCCTTTGAGCAAGCATCCACGCCATCTTCGACATTGCCATATGCGACGAAACCTGCAAGCATACCTGAAATATGAGAAGGAAACGGAATGAAAGGGAAATGATGGAAAGCAAACCGTGGCAGATTAGAAACCACTCCAGTATTCGCCTACCGACCAGGGAAAACCAGGAAAAACCAAAGGTCAGAGTGGGAGGTTGACAGGAATCGAACCGGGACCTCCCGAATGCGAACCTCACACTTCATTGTGAAGCCATCTCGCTCGATTCGAGTTTAAACATCAATTGTTTTTGATGTAGTCGTGACTACTCCTGGAACATAATATTTCTCTCTGCATTCTGAGTGCGCTGCCAAGGAGACTCGATGATTTGCCAATATAAACCATTCGCCACTAGTCCTCAGTATATAACTTACTGTATTCCAATCCGTTAGTTCATATCGAGCGAATAAAACCTACACTTGCTTTCATGCATATCAATGTGATAGGAAACTGTCTACTCAGTTTTGGGTATATCATCAGCCAATATCTCAAGCATGGCATTTTAGTCAAAATCGTTTTAGACCAGTTTTCTAACGTAATAAAAAAGAATGAAGCATTTTCCATGAAAAGGGTTGTTACGAGTGTGATAAACTTCATGGATATCTTCATTTTGATCCTTCAAAGATACTGAACTTAAACACATACCTAATCGGTATTTTCGTTTTTGAGCTGTTTACACGCATGCGCGTGAACTTTGATGAAATAACGAGGGAGTTCAAGGAAGGCCAAAAAGTGTATTTTCGGTAAAACCCCGATATGGAATTTTTGGGTGAAATACGACACTTGTTCTACCTACCATAAGCGGTATAGAAAAGTAGAAATTTAAAAACAAAACTGCAATAATTCCTCGGCAGATCGAATAGATTTCTCGGTCAGCCATTTATCATGTTTCAGCTTAAAACCCGGTTCCGACCTATTGAAAGATTTGAAAGACCAAGTTACACAAGAATATTTAACCGTGCCATTTGTCGAAGTTGATTCGAATGTTGCATACATCTTTTGAAGGATTGAAAGGCAGCTTTGCAGCTTACATCTAAGGAATACCAAACTACGTAGACGTCGATTCACCCATGTCCATGCGGGATTCGAACTCGCGACCCTCAGCTTGGCGGAGAGCCGAAGTTATACGCTCCAGCGAACACTGGGGCAGCGAACATCAGGGCTGGCCATGATGACAAGATGCTCGTCTAAGGGGTTCAAGGTATCAAAAGTTATGAATGTACTCGTAATTGCACACGTCAGCATGACTAAAATGGAGGGGAAATATATTAAGAGTAAAAATAAGAAGCCTACCTAGAACTGACTTGGACGCGAGCTGGATGACGATTGAACTAATGTACATGAGCTAGAAGGAACAGAAAATAGTGTTGCAATAGAAGGGGGGGAAAGAGAATATGAAAGGAAACTTGGGAGGAAAATGGATCAAGAAACCAAGATGAATGGTAGATATTGGTGGTACTCACGATAGTGACGGTAGTTGCCAATACCGAGGACACTTGCGTTAGTTTGGGTTTAAGGTGGATGACAAGAAAGAATATTACTTAGTACCACGATGTTTTAAAATGGATCTCGAACTAGTAGTACCTCAATCAGTGAGGGAATGGAGTGCGGGTTTAATACGCTTATTAAAATGGATGAGCCTATGTGCATAACCTTTTAAAATACGTAACTCAATGTTAAAGGGATGAGCGTATGGATAAATATGCACCATGGTAATGTAGAAGGCGGCGCCGTAGCCGAGTGGTTAGACCGCTCGCCTCTCACCGAGGCGGCCCGGGTTCAATCCCAGGGACCCGCATGTGGGATTTGTGGTGGACGAAGCGGCGTCTGGGCGGATTTTCTCCGGGTTCTGCAGTTTCCCCCGCCATTCATTCCAACTGCTCCATCGTCACCTTTCCTATCATCCATTTCGTTTCATCTACTTCCTTCGGCTGATCACCCATCCTGGACATTCTGTCTGCTCCTCGACGGGCCTCTGACCAAGCCAAGCACCCGCCTGTAAGTCCTGGGGGATGTAAGTCCTACATAAGATGAGGGTAAACAGCGAATGAATGGTGATGTAGAAATATGGCGCACAAAATGATACAAAAGTTACGAATTGAATGCGATATTTGAGTGCTTGAAAGCTAAGCAAAGGCATTAGGGGTGTGTATTTTACAGCTCATCCGTAAGCAAAGGATGGAAATGATGGATTGTAGTGTGTATGATGATGGAAGTCAATGACCTGCCACAGGGATTAGAAATCAATTGCAAATGGCACCGAAGAGAAGATTGGTAGCCATACAGTAATGAATACAGTAAATAGTTACTTCTTAGACGATTTCTTATGCGTATATTTGGTGGATCCGATAACCAGGAATCAATTTCAATTGATTGGTGTTATGTTAAACAAAATATGAAGGAATGCGTAGACAAATTGAAGATGGAAAGCAAAAAGAGAGCTATTGCAGCCAAGTTGAAAGAAGTTGAAACGATGGAAAGCGTAAAAATCTGATGTGCTCAATTCATATTACTTTCTCTAGTCACCAACGTTTACTTTTGTAACGCTTCTACAAAATAATTATCATAAAAGTTATTTTTGTCTTCATGTTAATCAAGATAAACATTTGCAGAATTAGTTTCATTTCATAATATTTCATTGTAAGTACAACGGCGATGAAAGGAGACTGAAGCGCGTCCCCCCCCCGCAAGAGAAAAATAAACAAATATGGGCCGCTATATGCTGCGTTTAAAATTCCATACTCTTTCCATGACATCGCGAGAAGCAACCGAATGGTGACACAACTTAGAAAAAAACAACGAAATATTAAAAAATTCAAACCAATAACGATTATGGACGATGCTGAACTTAAATACGGAGTTTGAAAATGTCTTTTATCATGCTGTTTTCGCTGTTCACAAATTCTTATTTTTTCGATACAGTAGAGCACAAAACATGTATTTTAGGTGAATCAATGTAGATTTTTGGATGGATTCAATACTTTCTCCACCTACTCTAGGAAGGTGCTAGAGAAGCAAAAGAAAATGGAGTTAAAGAAGGAAAATCGTGAAAAAATAACAGATCTGTTGAAATAAAAGAATAGAAACGTACTGAAAATATTGAAGCAGTATTTTCCTTATCACCATGTTATCAAACTACATTAAGTAAATATATTAATCGTATGTATATATTTATATTAATCCCAGTGTTAATTGCAAGTGTAGATATATATGTTTGTACATTATTTTATGTAAAACGATGTTTAATTAAAGACGCAAAATCCACAAGTTTCGGAAATTTCCACTTGTATACGTATGTGATATAAAGACGGGGGTGACCCAGCTTCGGTGAAAATATTCTTATGTGAAACAGTGCTAAGAAGACACAAGTGCAACGGCGGGTAAAATACCCTACTAGTTCGTAACGCCGGGGTTTTTTCTTTATCAGAAACCACGTGACAACCAAAGAACCATCCTTCTACTTAAAATTTCGAATTTCAGAAGCCGCACAAGGCAACTACCAATAAGAACAGGACAGCGAAAGCCGAAACCACCAAACTGAAAACACATGTAAACCGATATTTTGGGTGGAAAAATTCAGTCTCCTATAACTCACGCGACGGCAGTTTCTACACTGCTTTGGATTAACATTTCGCGCCAAAAACTAAAACCGCGCTTAAAAGAGTAACAATTCATAGTGCGCGAAGTAAACAAGTTGTAATTAATGATGGCTTTAAACAGTGCGCGGGAAGAATAATAAAAACATTTTTGTCAGAACTCATGCAACGGCATGATCCGCGCCAATCTGTACTAACATTCCGCGCCAAAACTAAAGTCGCGGGTAGAAAGCAAATTGAGTAATAGTGCGGTAAGTGAACCAGTGATGATAATCGTTTGCGGGTAATTAACGCGGAGAACTTTACAGACAGATTCATGAACAAGAACTAGCGTGGAAACAATTAGGTGAAGTGCATAGATAGCCGTGTGAAACAAGTGCAGGAGCGGAATTGCGTGCGCGCGTTACCATCTAAACAGTGTATATCCATCTAAACAGGAATATATAATATTCCTCCAATGGAAATTAACCTTAGTGTCAGACAGCTTATAGTGGATTGCGTTATAATGATTGAAAATAAATATTTATAATGATATATATTTCATAATTAATTGTCATTCTGCTGTGACAACCATCAGAGAGCACCTATCAAATGACTCCTAATCCTTGCATTTCTCCAATTTGTTTCAAATAATTTATCTCAGAGATCCTCTCTAATCTCTAACACTTTTAACAAATAATAAATTAGATTTTCAAAGCTAAATTCAGTGTATTCTACTTAGCTATCGACTCATTTCACACGCCCTGAAATCTTCAACCCATTTCAAGCCCTACTTTAGTAATAGGACCCAAAAATATTGAACCCAGGAGCAGCCGAGGACCTACAACATCGAGACGACCGATGCAGCGAAGCTAAAGGGAGAAGACAGGAACTCGTATCCGCCCGACTCTCAACAATCCACTACAAGTTAATAGAGTCGAGTAATTATATGAAGTGAGTGCCTTCGAACAATAAGCTACATCATAATTAATCATCATTCGAGAAGGACGGCCGCAATGTAGGAGAATTTTAAAGGGTTGACTGCTGAACAAAGCATGCACCGAAGGGGAAGGAGAACAGGGGTGAAATTAAAAAAAAAATGACGCCTTGTTTGATAATCTTCTACCAAAGAGATGCTGAAAATGAAGAATGAGGAGGAAGACTTTGAATACACTAGATAAACATTGGTAAGTAAATTATTATTTACAGATCTGCTAAAACAAATCATGCACATAGAAAAAAAAATATAATTGAAAAAAAACATATAAAAGAATGTTCAAGGAAATAAAATATTTTACATTCCTTGAATAAAAGCGTACATAACGGTTTGTCTAAAACAAAGAATACATTTGAGGCAGTATTTTAATACCTAAACCATTTCAATTGTATTTTATATAAAAGTAAATTCAATAACAGCCCGCCTTGAAACAATATGTATGTAATAATTATTTTAAATGTATGTAACAGTCATTACATATGCTTATTTTTATTGTAAAACATGTTTTATTAATGCTATGTGAATACATTACATACTTTAATAATGCGAGAGCTGTGAGAATAATAAGTTTTAAGTTGCTAACAATGAGGTAATAATGAGGTAACCTTGTAGCAATAATGAGTTAGAGTGTTTGAAAAGTTACCATTCATGATTATATCAAAGATAAGGTAAATTCAGTAACAGTTTAAAATTAGCCAATCGATAGCAAGGAAAAAGTTTAAGTAAAATGCAGATATTCTATTGGACTAGAATTAGCCAATCAGAGACTTGCAATACCGAAGCTTACGGGTTTTAACCGTTTAAAGTTACTCAGTTGCTAGCAAGCCTTGGTAGTGAACAGATGGAAGATGTGTTCTCTACGTGTGAATCGTAAAATTTGTATACGCGCTAAGTGAAAGTATTGAAGATTCTCACAGTTCTTAAAAAGTGTAGTGCTTTATAAAAATGTGCAAGAATTAATAAAAGATGTGAATTTAAAAACTTAAATTCTGCGATGTCTACAATCATTGTCATACAGCGCCCTGCCTTAGACACATGACTCTACAAACAAAACTGACGCAGCCGAGGCAAATTCAAACAAAAATAATATATAGAAGCAGTGTTAATAACAAAGTTAAATATTATAATGTAAAACTTGGAGTATAATAACAAAAAACACATCTTAAAATCAGCTTCTCATACGTAGCAGCACATTGTGTAATAACAGTAACTATTACGCAATCAACAAATTCAAACTAACGCCCAAAGCATGTTCCAGGAAATCCATAACTGCAACTAAATAAATATTACTAAAATACAATTACGTAAGCATACATCTTCTCCAAGTTAAAATTACGTAACAAATTAACATCTTCAAGTTTAAAAAGATATTACGTGAAACAAACACTTTCTCACATTCCATAAAAATGGAATCTCCGAATAATTTTATCACAACACACAGACTTTTTCCCTGTATAAAAGTTGGATAATAAGCACACGGTAAGTAATAAGCTACCTTAAGTCTCCGTCAACACTCGAAGTAGAACATCACTAGGATTCTGTAAACGAATGAGTGCGTTTATCACTACTGTTTCTCTCTCCGTTAATAACTGTGCAGAGAAGTTGAACCCCATCGACTCTTTAGGCTAACTAAAGTCTTAGCAGTAAGAAGACCGCTTTCCATAGAAGAAATTTAATATCACTGAAGTTCATTTAAAAAATCAAACATAAGTGTATAAATATATAAAAGAGGCAACAATGCAACAAAAATACCAATAAACAGCATTTACTTATACAAAACCCAAGAAATAGAGATTCGTATGGGAAGCGTAACAACACATCCCCCTCTCTTCGAAGCAATGTCCACCGTATTGGAAGCCACGGTAGGTAAGGCTCTAAGGGAAGTTAGAGAGGGTTTGCAAACAATGCAATCACAGGATTTTGAGAGATTGGATTTATGCTGAAAACGTTATAATCGTTTAAAAATACGCGAGAGGATGATAAATGCAAATTAAACCGATCTTGGTTGGGCTGTAGCTTACAACAAACCGAAATAAGGATACACGAGTATGATCAAAAACATGTCACCAAATCCAACCATACTGCGTGTGTAAAATGGGAAAGGAAACGTATGTTCTGCATTATTACTAGTGCACTGATATGGGATTCGGTACCATTTGTTACAATTAACTGCGAATATACGGCATCCACAAGCATCAGGTAATTCAGGTGTTCAAATCTCGTGCCATTATGGACAATATGAAAGGTTTCTGGACAAAGCAATAAAAATGTGGATAATATCGTGTTTTCATTATTATTATGGAGCCGAACGCATATCTAGGCAGTGGGCTATCACAAAGTCAATCTTACTGAGGATACAAGACTGTAAGCTTACCAAGTAAGGAGCTACAAATATTTCACTGCGCAAAAATGAGTAATTTGGCAAAGATGCTGACAAGAGGCTGGTAAATGCAGGTATAAAGAAGAATAGATTATAGATAGGAACGGCATAAGACAGAGTCGGAGAAAGTAAAGAATATATGTAAGTGAAGGCTCCGGTGGTGGTGGTGGTGGTGGTGGTGGTGGTGGTGGTGGTGGTGGTGGTGGTGGTGGTGGTGGTGGTGGTGGTGGTGGTGGTGGTGGTGGTGATAATATTTAAGAGCGCTCAACTACAAGATCATTTGCCCCTTATAAAACAGATCATGGCAAAAGGGCAGAGATAAAAATCTATACAAAAATCATGGCAAAGGCCAGAGATAAAGATCAATGTAAAAAAACATAGCAAAAGCCAGAGATAAAAATGCATATACAAAGCTAAGCCGGTACGAAAAACTTTATATCAATGTGACTAAATGTTCATTTGAAAGTTTATTTTGATAAAAACGTACGACGAGATACACGAGAGGAAGTTACCCAGTTTATTGGAATGTGCTTCACTACTCTAAGCTTATTTCCGCGGAGAGCTGACCACTCTTCGCGCCAGGACGATAGCACCGCTCTCCACACAACAAGCCTAAAGTCCTCCGATGTTACACGAGATATTGCAACACTGGGTTCTGTGGTTGCCGCCTTTGCTGTCAAATCCGCCAGTTCATTCCCCGCAAGCCAACGTGAGCAAGAATCCGAACATACTCCACATTAACGCAGAAGCGTGTAAAACATGGAGGGCATCTGGATGCGCTGTACAATGGGGTGGTAGTTGTACAGCTCACGAAAGCTCTGAAGCGCACTAAGGGAATCACTCAAAATGAACAGTCACCCAATTTTCGACGGCGCACACACAAACGGCTCGGTATATGGCATGCAGCTGTGCTGAGACACAAAACACTTAACTGTACTTCAAGTTTATCTTATATTATCACGTAATATACATTTTGTTTATTATTATTATTATTTAAAACCACGATTAAAATAAGGGAACGGAAAGTAAAGTGCTTAGTTATATATTCTATTACTCTACATTCAGTCCATATTGGTAATTAGTTTCTGTTATCGCCGCCTGGGACTACAACTTAGTTATCTAAGAGCCATTACTCATATTATACTGCTTCTTAAGATCATTTATACCATCAGGCAATAAGTATCTCAACTGTATGATCCGTGTCATGTAACCAACGTACCTACACAACGTAATAATTATACTGTATTTATTATAATAATCGTCACTATTATGTGTATTGCTTTTTGTTAACTGTCTTCTAACAACATTACCTTCTAACGTCCCATGCGAAGATAAATGCAGATATGAGAATGAACTGTGCGAAGTCATCAAGATACAAAAGACAGAGCAAACAAAATCGCTTTTATTCACTAATAGCAAGTTCCATAAAAAATTGGAATTCAGATCAGTAACTTTAAGATATGCGGAATGACTATGACACAAACTTTTTTTTTTCGAAAACCTCAAAGAACCCCTTTTATTGGAAGGATTTAGCTACATGACTTACTTAAAAGCATGCAAAAGGAAAACCATGTGATGTGGACAGCTCTTAGTGAAGAATCAGAAGCGTGTTGCTCACCAAGATCAATAAACAAACAATTGCAATTCACCGTCGCTCCACTTCCTGGCTTTTGTTGAACCAGACACCTGTTACTACCCAATGTTCCCGTGACAGCTTACTTAAACACTCATTTTCTGTCAGCCACGCTAAGGTAACCCAAAGGAAGTTAACAAATGCTGCCATAATAGGCAATTGTGTTTCCTTGGAACTTTTTAAATATTTACGCAAAATTGCCAAGACCGACAAAAATATTCCTTAAACATTTTAACAATTTCAGTTGTTAGGCAGATGGAAAGAGATGCCCTCACTTTAGAAGAATGTGTGAATAAGAAAGACAAGCATTCTTTCATGGTTTTGGAGTTATTGCCGTTAGACTTCGACTCGAAGTAAGGGGGGCAGGAAACGAATAGTCTGATTGATAACAAGAGGTTGACAAATCCATTAGAAGTTGCTTCAGCCCCTTATAGTTTTAGCACTAGGACTGTTTCTAGCGTAACTTATACGAGCGAAATCTATTTTAATGTAGTTTAGTAGTTCTTTACCAACAACTAAGGGCACCCACGTACCCTTCGATAAACCTGGAGCGTATTTCTTACACAGTGGTGCTCTTCTGTTAGGAAACAGGCCATACTGTTCAAGCAGCTTCAGTGGTGTCAAGGTGGATTTCCCCAGAGAATAAAAACATACCAGATAACCACCAGCCATCTCTGACTGTTAACATGCTGAAACATATATGTAGCACGCAATGACAATACCCCATCCAGTAAGTAGCATAATGCAGTTTAGAGCAGCAGTGTCCTGGAATTGTCCTACAATTTCACATTAGTTTATAAAACAACAGAAGCAGACAAATCTATCAAAAGGGAGTTTTGCATCCATGTTAGACAAAAGCTAGAGCAGCAATCGTCTATTTAGTGTATGTTTGACTATAATGTCACGAAAGTGACTGAGGAGATCCATATTGTGATTATTATTGTATATTAATTGACATTATTTTATTAGCCTGTCACAGGCCTCTAAATTCATATAGAATCATAGTTTATATTTATTAATTTTGCTCAAATCTTAGCAAGTTGTTTATATGACAGAAACAGTGGTTTGCCACTTCCCTTGACATTTCAAAGGGATTTCACAACGTCATCGTTTCCTTAGGAGTACGTGTCTTTCTGCAGCTCTTAGCTGCACCCTGAGGATCACATGATCCTTGGAAAGTCCTAAGCTACGCATTTTTCAGGGCGTTGGCAGACCATATTTGGTAATAGCCGCATGATATTAGAATGAACCCTTCTAGGGTATTCGACCCTATATAAGCAAGCACTCAAGCTCTGCTCGCGGAGACTTTGTGTTGTAACTTGGCCGGGACCGCTATGGTACACGTCGGCGCGCCGGTGGACGGCCGCTCCGGATGGTTTCACTTGGCATCACTAGCGGCTTGACAAAGTCGTGTTGAATAATGGCTCTCCTCATCCACGACGAGACGTTTCTCAAGGTAAGCACTATAAAATAAATTGTTAGTAATAATTTTAACTAGTACCACCATCATCCCTGATCTTGTAAACCCAACTATCGCACTACGGTAGAAATGTAACTCTTTAGAATATAGCGAGGTTGCTCCAGCCAAGCGTTTTAGGTGCTGCTACCAGTACAATCCTTCATTTAGCTATTCCCCCCAGTGTCATAACTTAGCATGTGACAATATGAGCATAAACAGGTTAATGATTAAATAGTAATTTATGTAGCAATGGTATTATACATATACTATTAATAATAATTATGCCCTGAGAACGACGAAGTTACAAACCTGAGAAACTTCTAATTAAAGTTAAAGAAGCTTCAGACAAACTAATGGCAGTGGAATCTAGGCACTTGTTTAGTAAGGAATAAACTAGTTTTGAAAGCTAGTTGAGAGGACAGTATTAATAAAACAATATTATTTCGAGGATATGGCTAAAACACGCTGTCTCCTATCTCAATGTGGGCCAAATATTCGATGCTAAAGAACATGTTGGCGGTTAAAAGAAAATATGAACATTGAAGACTATAGTAGGCTTTGTCAACTTTTGAACAACGTTCTAAAGAGTGTGCAGTGAAAAAATCGAAAGTATGGAACAGAGGGAGACAAAGTTTCTCGGTAAAGCTCCGAATGAAATTTTTCGATGATTAAGGTGTACTATAGTTTGGTATTTTTTTTATGGATGGTGATGGCAAGAGCTTGTGAATATGCTAATCAATTATCGAGCGGGATGGCTCAAGCCGCCCGCATTCGGGAGGTGCCGGGTTTGATTCCCGGTAGCCGCACCCTCTGACCAGGGGGTTATTAGGTCTTCATCTGGTCATCTAGGCGAATGCTGAGGTGGTGTATTCTACCACGATTTCTCCTTTCCTGTCATTTCATCTTTCTCATCTACGTCTGATGGTAGCAGAGTGCATGGTCGCTGCGCTTTGGAAATATTTTTCCCCACAACGATAGGGCGCGTTGGGCTGCCTGCAAGGGCCGCTCCATCGCCCTCTCGCGGGACTCCTCGTCTACTGGCCGAGTGTGAATGTTTCGAACTAGAAATGACAGGGACTTCCGTGCGTCTCTGTAATCTCGCGAACCTGCGACCTCCTGTGGCTCCTTCACTTCATCCCTGCCTCCCGGAGGTGTAGCCATGATAGACCTAGTTGGTCACAGTGGCGAGATATTCCCCTCCGGTAAATACCTCATGCTAATCAATTACGTAGAAGATGGTTCAGTTATTGTTGTAAGAGTACCTCAAACACTGATAAGAAGCTAGCCAGTCTTCACTATAACGAGAGAGAGAGAGAGAGAGAGAGAGAGAGAGAGAGAAGGAAAGAAAAGTTGCAGTTGATTAGAAAATGTTTTGTTGCTATCACAGGAATGCTCTGAGGGAAGATTCTTGGAGAATTACAAGGAAGCTGTTTTATTTATTGTAAAACCTGATGGAAAGAATATACCCTCAAAATTCCAAGCAAAATAGTACAGTATCCGAGCTTGACTAATGCAAATACACGGGTCAATCCTTAAGATGAACTTCAGCAACTCTGCTGGCGGATGAAGAATTACAGATTTAAAGCGTTATGGATAATGAAGAGAATATCTGTTGAAGAATATTTGCAAAACACCATGGCAGATTTCCAGAACCTTAGCTGAAATTCCTTCTACATCTAGTTAATGATACACAAGGATCACCCGTCTCTGTAAATGCACATGAATAAGGATTTACTACAGGCAACATCAACATGTTGCACAGTCACCTATGGATACAAAAACGGCTTTCTTTTTGCCTGCAAACACAACCAGACTTAGCTATGCGCACAGCCTGTCTTATGTTAGGATTACAATAAATTCACTTAACGTGACGGGACGTAAGCTGGCCTTCCGATTCCAAGGTCACGGGTTCAAACTCGGCCCAGATCGATAGTTTTTAAGTGTGTTTAAAAGCGACAGCCTCATGTCAGTAGATTTACTCGCATGTAAAAGAACTGCGGAACGAAATTCCGGCACACCGGCGACGCAGATATGATGCTAGCAATTGACAGCGTCATTAACAATTTTTTTTCGGGGGGGGGTCGCAACCTGAAGTTAAGAAATGCTGCTAAAGGCCTAATTAGGATGCACTTAAAGTAACGGTAATGACTCTTTATTGGTAGTTCTTTTATTACTTCATGCTACTGCTTCACACCGATTTATTCTAATTACCATGTGACGCCAAACTTAAGTAACGCAAAGGAAACATTTGACACTGCCAAACTCTTAAGTTATTACGTCGCGATAAGTTAAGTCACCCCTAAATAGCTCCATTTAATACAATGTGTTAGACTTTCACGTTACTGTCACGTTACGTTACGTTCATCGTAATCCCGGCATTCTCAGCATTCCTAAAGCGTTACCTGCTCGTGTCAATAACTTTATATCACACTAAACTGTATTTCTCTTCGTCGCAAAACCATCCGCTCTCAAATGTATTGTTCATGCATACAACATGCTGCCCTGCAGCAATCGCAATCGGGAGTATTAGAAAGGAATTTAGTGCTTCAATGGCCTTACACTTAATTTTTATTATCAAGAACTATCCTCGCTATACCGACAACCTAATCGAGAAACTGCATGGCAGTACTGCCGCGTTGATTTAGTTAAGATTGATGTAGCAAAGCTTTCATTTAATGGTAGTATAGCTATGTATAATTCCTCCAATGAAAACTTTCCTTATCCAGCAGCGATTTGCGTTCACTGTTGACAAATTGTATGTCAACTCCACGCGAGCTAACTGCGCATCTTTGCAATTTATCCTGTCGTCCTTCTTAATAACCCGATCTGTTTCCTCGCATGAAAGCATAACGAACATGATTACAGACTGCTGGCAATAAGGCGACAATCATGTTTGTCGAAATAACCGGGGTTTGAGGCAGCGATTACAATGCAATAAGCGCGACAAAGAGCCAATCGCTTACGACCGTCGTAAGTCCAGGAGAGAGAATGTGGAATGAAGGGAACGGAAGATTCCAAACAAAAGAAACGAAAGTCCTTTCGGACATAATGACATTCGAGGAAAGAATTTCCTATTACAGAACAGCACAACATAGCATAGTTTCTGAACAACTGGGCACAGCACAATGTTCTCCCACATTTATCATTGCACTCTGTAATTAGTTTCCCACCATGGGAAACCCAATCCAACTCCTAGTGTCAGAAGTTGCTCTGCGTAGGCAACTTTTCAGGCACAGCCACGCTGTATCTAAGTATAATTGCAGAAGGAAAAATCAACCAAGCAGGTAATGCCACAAAACTTTTCTAATAAAAGCACACACTTTGGGTACTTTTTGCTTGAAAAAGTTTTAATAATTTTTACTGCTTATACAGAAGACAAAAAGTTATAATTGGTTTATGCAATGCTTTTCTTTTGTTTCTTTTTCTATAACTGCATTACATAGGACTCTACATGAAGGTAATGAATTTTGCTCTATAAATAGTTCGATCATTCAATGCAGACCTTATTTTATATTTATCATTATTTAAATAGCATTAGGCGGTGTAGTTAGACCGCACGCCTCCCACCTAGGCGACTCGGGCTCGATTCCAGAGACCCACATGTGGGATTTGTGATGAAAAAGTGGCGTCGACGGGTTTTTTTCCGGTTTCCCCGGTCATTCATTCCACCAATTGCTCCATCATCTTTCTTTTCATCCATTTCGCCTTGATTTCCCATCGTCTTTTTCACTCACTCTCATGCCTGACTACGGGCCGATTCCCCGTTTCGGGTTGTTCATTCTCTGATTCAATACTCGTCTGCTCCTCTACAGGCCTCTGACCCTAGGCACGGTTTTAAGTCCTAGGGGGTGTAACTCTACATACGAGCCGACTAAGTAAGTAGCAGTAAGAGAAACAAAGTTAAAGGGGAACAATGCTTTACAAGCTGATAATACTGCTGCATTCTATGTTAAAACAAGCGCTGAATATAATCCAAATGAAATCCAACATTATAAGAATTTTGTTCAGAACTGAGTATTTGTTTGATTTTTACTTTCTCTATCACGTACCTAGTAGGTAGAGAAGGTATGGCATTCCACCCAAAATCTCGATATTGAGATTTCACCGGAAATACATGTTTTGAGGCCCCCTGAATACAAAAACAAAGCATTTTAGAAAAGGTTCATGTGTGTATGTGTGTGTGAACAGCATAACTCAAAAACGAAAAGTCGGATCAAGACCTATTTAAATTCAGTATCTTCCAAAGATGCGATGAAGATTTTCAAGAAAATCCCCTACCCCCATGTTATCCTTTACATGAAAAAATTTCCAAAATTTTTGGTTTTCTAAAAAATGGATCTAACGACTTTGATTAAAATACCATATAATAAAGAATTTATATAATAAATAAAATGTATATCTTGAATTTTCTGGAAATAGCCTCTGAAATCTTCATTTGCAAGGAATTTTGTATAATCTTGTATAACTGGTAAACGTTAAGCGATAGACGAAAACGTACTACACAGTAAATGTAGAGATCATTAAAACATACAATTTATTTCAAGTAACTTGTTTGTGGCATCAGCCATTTCCGAGAAATCCTTTGTTAATGGTTTGAATTGCTAAATGTTTACTTTCTCTACTATGTATAGTAAGTAGGGGAAGTATTGCAAAGTATTGCATTCCACCCAAAAATTCAATATCGAAATTTCACCGGAAATACATATTTTGAGGTGCCCTGAATCCGATTAAAGCATTTTTGGAAACATGTCCGTGTGTGTCCAAAAACGAGAAGTCGGATAAATACCAAACTTGGTATTTGAGTTTAGCATCTTCCAAGGATGCAACACGAAGATTTTCAAGAAAATCCCCCCAATCCAGACTACCCTTTACATTTAACATTCTCCGAAAATTTTTATATTCTCAAAAATGTCTCTAATTATTTTGATTAAAATATCATATGTTTAAGATATTTTCATGGTAAATAAAATGTATATTTTGAATTTTATGGGAATGTCTTCAAAAGTCCTCTTCATTCTGAATGACTTTCACATAACTGGTAAACCGTAAGAGATAGACAAAATTTTACTACACAAAAAATGTAGATCTCATTAAAACATACAATTTATGTCATATACCTTCTTTTTTTTGTCCAAATAACCATTTCCGAGATATTCCTTGTTATTTGTCTGAATTTTCTAATACCTATACTTTTTCTCAAATAGGAATTCATTATTCATTTTTTATATCCTGGGCATGCAAAGAGAATGGGATGCTCCACATAGCAACCAGCTCTTCAAAGATTTGACTATTGCTTAAATCCTACCATATTTCCCTTGCACCTACAAGAAAATTAGCAATAAGATAATTTCTGCAAATATTTATCTTGATTAACATGTAGATGGAGAGTAAGCATTTGTAAAAATAGTCTGTAGAAGAGTAGAGAAAATCATGTGAGTGCAACACATCAGATTTTTAGCCATTCTTTTAAAGTCCTGTCAATATCCAGTTGTTTCTCACAATTTCATTGAAACAGTACGGAATTTTAAAGCCAGTGTATAGTGTCCAGTTATTAAAACATTGACTATCACCGTTGCCTTTGTATCTATAATGAAATATGTAATGCAGCTATTTCTGCAAAAGTTTATTTGGATTAAAATGAAGTAGATATAAACATAAGCTTTACTAAAAGTAGTTTGAATACTCACTAATAAAGATAGAGGGTAGAGAAAGCCATGTGAATGTATCTCATCAGGATTTTCTTTTTATAATTGAGTTGGCGCTATTGTATGTTAAATTTATTTGTATGTGTTTATTTTTTAAATGATTGGAATATTACAAATTGAAATTCCAAAGGAAACATATTTATAGAATAAAGTATACAAAAATAAAGTGGATGTGTAACAATCAAATGACTTTCTCTTATATCAGCATTTTATTTTTATTGCAATTCCGCAAATTATTATCTTTCTATCTACTTTTTGTTTATAAATTATTAAAAATATTTTCCACAAATAGATTCAAAGTTAAACTTTCTGCAGGTGGAGCAAAAACAATGCTTTTTAAAAAGCACTATGTATTACACTAACCTTGACATTACATACTCTACTCATGAGTTATGAGAAACCAAATAATCATCACTTGAAATTTTAGAGTACAGTGCTTAAAATACTTGAAAATTCAAATGAATTCACTATTCTGAAAATGGTTAATGCCATTAAATGAAGAAATATTTCCAAACTGTCTAAAACTTGGTTGATTTTTTAAGTAAAAATGATGTATTAAATTGCCATCAGCATGGGTTTAGAAAAGGTCTCAACACTTACAGCTGTTACAGATTTTATACATGAAATTTTGGAAAATCTTGATAAGGGTATGAATACTGCAGGAATTTTCATTGACTTGCCAAAGGCATTCAACAGTGTCTCACACCAAACACTAATATATAAACTAGAATCTTAGAGCATAAGAGGCAAAATGTTAAACATAGTTAAGTCTTACATAAGCAACGGAAAATGTTTGACAGAAATTTACCATAAAATAGGCATAAAAAATACAAAGTTCATATCAGAACAAACAGAAGTAACAGTTGAAGTACCACAAGGATCTGTTCTGGGGCCACTGTTATACCTAGTATATGTAAATAACCTACCAAATATCATGACAAATACTATTATACCCTATGCAGACGATACGTCAATGATTTGCCTCGTTAAATTCCATAGTCAATTAGAGAAAACAATTTCCATTCCGTAAAACAGCTAGCAAACTGCCTTAATACTATAAACTTAAAAGTAAATCCTTATAAAAGTAAACTGATCCTATTTGAACATTGCTGTGTTAATGAAGAAGCAGATTTTATTGTATTTTTAAATAACACTAAAATTGAAAAAGTGGACAACCATAATTTCTTGGGCATACGCATAGCTAGTAAGCTAACTTGAGAAGCTCATACTGATTATGTATGTAAAAAGATTAGTTCTAATATATATGCACTGAGACCAATTATCATTGCATTTATATAAAAAGATGTTACAAACCTTATATTTTGAAATCATGTACTCCTATATCTCCTATAGCATAGAATTATGGGGAAGTACCAGCATTGCTTATATGAATAGGGTATTGGTACTGCAAACAAAAATGCTTATGATGTATACATATAAGCCAGCAAACACAGAATCATGTAGAAATGTATTTATAGATAACAACATTTTTACAGTGGTGGGGTTATATGTATAAAAGATAATAGTAAAGGTAAACAGAAAAGGTAAATAATGGGCCAAGTAACAGTGTACTTTACACTTATCATACTAGAGGTAAGGACAATTATCACAGGACACACGTTAACCTTAAATCTACCTGCAAGGACACATTGATCAAGGGATTGATACTATTCAATGGAGGTTAAATTACATAAAGGAAAGAGATTTAAAAATGAACTTAAAGCATATCTAACTTAAAAATGTTTATATAGGGTGGATGAACTATGATATTTATGTTAATAGAAGTTAATTATAGTGGATAAAGATTTGTAAAAATGTTATGTTATATAAATGAAAGAGATTGAAACATATCTAACTCAAAACTGTATATATATGTAAATAGCAATTAAATATAAGTGACCAAGACTTGTTTAATGTTAAACTGCACAAAGGAAATAGTGTGTATGTAAATTAATGTGTACTTAATGTTATTTGATAATGCAGAATGTATGACAATGTCTGAAACTTGTATGAAGTCTATGGACAATAAATAATATAAATAAATAAATAATAATAACAATTATTATTATTATTATTATTATTATTATTATTATTATTATTATTACCTATTCCGGTTTCCCACTTATGCTTTCTTTTTTCTTTCTTTCTTTCCCTTTGCACCTACGCTTTTCTGCCTTTGTCTTAACTCTTTCAAAAGCAATTCTAGCTCTATCTTCCTCACTTAGCTGAACTTTATCATGGTTTATATTTCCTTGAGACTGTGCCCCTTGCCAGAAATGTGAACTCTCTTTTTTATTTCTTTCCTGATTTCTCTTGATGTCTTTGACTTCACTTCTAACAGTGTTTGTTTCCCCTTTAATTTCCTCCTTGAATGTTTCAAATACTTGCTGTTGATTTTCTAACTTCTTTGCTAGCTCCTGTTGTCCCTTTCTAGCTCCTTTTGTATAATCTGTTGCCACTTTTCTATTTTTTTTCCAATTCTTTTCTAGCTACTTCCCTAACCTGTTGTAGTTCTTTGTTCACTATTTCCCTAGCCTGTTGCATTTCTTTGTTTATTATTTCCCTTTCTGTTTCAAATTGCTTTGCTACTTCCTTCCTCAATTTTCGACTTACTATTTCTGATCTTTCACTAACTTGTTTGAAATTTTCTTTTCAGACTTTTCTATTTCATGGCTAATTTCTTTCCTAATATTTTCTATTTCTCCCCTAACTTGTTCTGTGTCTTCTTTTATTTCACATCTAACATTACGTATTTCCCCTCTAATTTCATCCCTCAGTGCTTCTACTGCACGCTGTTGATTTTCTAGCTTCTTTTCTAATTCCTGTCAAGTATTTTCTAACTTCTAATTAGCACTCTCCATCTTTTCCTCTAATTTCCTTCCTACCTCTGTTGAGTATTTTCTTATTCCTGATTAGTTTCCTCCAATTTCTTTCCTAGCTCTTCCCTCATATTTTTTTAACACTTCCATCACTGCCATTCAATCACTTCCTCTCATTTCTGAATTATTTAGTCTTTCTCCCTGACTTCTATTGTTTACTGTTCTCTTTCTAAGCTATTCTGTATATTTAGACTATTTTCTCCCATTTGTGTTACTCTGTTCTGTACAATTTCATGCTACTATTACTTTCTCCTCCGTGAACATAAATTGCTTCTGCTAAATTCTTTTCACCTAAGATTTTTCTACTTCTCAGCAACATCTACAAGAATAACATTGAAATAAATAAATTTACACTCAGTTCCGTGTTTGCTGTTGCACTCATTGTTGTCTAATAATGACAATATCTCCTTTCTTGCTCGCCCTGCACCTTTGTAGCCTGGGCTACTGTTATTGTAGATCATCCTCCTTCCTTCTCCTCGAGCTATTGTTTACTGGATTTGAGTTCTACGTAGTGTGGCCTCCTCAGCTTCTGGTGGTCCTTACTTCAAAGTCCCATGTTGGGTGCCAGTTTGAAGCAAGCGATGATGGTCGGCAATTTTTTTTTAAACCATTTATATACTTTAACCGCTTCTGATGTCATATTGTAGCTCCTTCTGTTGTCTCGTGTACAGCTGCTCCAGTGGTAGAGCTATGAGTACTTTCTTAGGGTATGCGTGAATGTATTGTGAAAGGACACCAGTATAAATTGATTGAGAAATTTAATGTGATCTAATACTTGAGATATTGAAATGAATTGCTGACCATTTGAGATGAAGGATGAAGCTTATTATGGATCGTAACACTCGAAATTATAACGATTGAATTATTATACCTGCTTGCTTCTGCAGTATCAATTTCACAGTTTGAAATAACTGTTTCCACAATAAAAGAAACTAGTAGTGTAACTTGTAAGGGGTTAAAAAAATTATTCAATTTAAAGTGCCTCCTCCAATTACTGCAAATAACATTAAACCTAATATTCCATAAACTATTATACAATTTTCTTCACTTAATTTAAACATAACAGATATTAAATTAAAATCCCCTCACAAAACATAATAAAATAGACGAAAAGAATAACATACTGTCAAGCCTCATGAGTCACTAAAATGTTGCTTGGAAAGATGTCTCGTGGTGGCTGCAAAATCTTACTCACACAAGCGCATCACTAAGCGCTTAAAATATCAAACGAGCACTAAGTACTGATGACAGCACCAGAGTAACTCTCTGATTTAGATTACAGGCCTCTTATTACTTAAGTTGCACTTACTTTAAAAATACTCCCACCAATGTTATTTCACACCTGGGTCAATGGTTAAAAATTCTACATGTGCCTCTGTTACCTTGTTATGGGTACCTCCCCTAATTCTGAGAATTTCATCCACCTTTCTCTTTTGCAGAATTTGCCTATGTGACTGTTCAACATACTGAACTTACAACCTAACTGCGTTATAAAATTTTTACGCTAATGTGTTCCATCTTCTGCTAATACTAACGACCAGGGTTAGGATTTTTAGGTGCAAATTTCAGATGAAAAAAGGAAGGGAAAAGATGCTCAAATAAGGTGAAAAAGGGACAATAAGGTGCTGGTTTATTAAAGGGGATGTACAACTGAAATTGCTATTTTCTAAACTATCCATTCAATTGGGCTGAAATTTTAACCACATGTCAGTCTTCTTTAGATATAATTGTTTTGTAAATTTCAATCTGAAATCTTAATTAGTTTTCAAGTTATTAATTTTCAAAATATAAAATTATGTGTATATGCAAAATGCAACACATGATGCATTTTTCAAAAAAAAGAAAAAAAAATCTTATCTTGCTTCTATGTCAAGGAACTACAAATCTGTCATATAATTTTTTTTCTACCATTATTAGTTTAAGAGAAAAAAAGTTTTGCAGTTTTGTATTTCCATTTCTTTTTCATTTTTTTTATACATTGTTATCTTCAAAAATTAATAGCACAAAAACTATTCATTACATAGAAAAATTATATGACAGTTTTATTTGGGTTTTTGAAAGAAGCATAAAAAATGTCAATATGAATGGATGAAAACTACATCGTGTGGAACATTTTGAATATGCAGAAATGCTGAAAATAAGAAATGCCTTAAAATGAAGTTTTAAAAATATAAACAGCTAGCAACCAAATGCACAAGGGTATTTAACAAATCTCGTAACGATCCTGAAGCTTTTGCTAGGTTAAAAATTAGTGAATTCTAAAACTACAAGCAATGGAGAATTTTTTGGGAACATATTTTTTTTTTTTTTTTTTTTTTAGATTTTTTGAGATTTTGGGTTAATTTCAGTTGTGCATTCCCTTTAACTAATTCAACGATTTCTCTTTCCTCTATTCTAATTTATTGAACTACAAACAAGTACATCAAATTATCACTCATCAAAAGAAGGAAAAAACATGAAGCTGTTGTATTTCAAGACATTAAGCATCTCCACCTTTTTAAAAGTAAGTCTGTTTCTATTAGGACATAGAATGTCTTTGTAGATGCTAACTAAAGCTTCTTTCAACATCCACAGAAACCAGTGAAGCAAACGTATTCACTCGGAATGGCAACCCTAGAGATGTGGCGAATTCCTCAATGTCTGGATTCTTCTGAAGACTAGATTCAAGTTTGTCTTTGGCAAAGTCATCTAACTGCTCCCTCACGAAAATAAAAACATTTGCTTTACCTTTACCAGACCTTGTTCTTCCAATTGTTTAATAGCTGCAGGCAGGTACTTGTAACTATGGACACAATATAGTTCTGTCTGCAAATTATGTATTTTCTCTGGTAACAGAAGTTGCTGTGCCTTTAAATTGCACCTGCGTCGAATGGATCCAAAGAAAGCACAAACTCTTTAATTTTGTCAAAACTCTCACACAACATAGCTGCACACTCAATCCAAGATCCCCAGCGAGTAATTTGGAAGGGGCAGGCCAGTGATTTCCCTGTAGTAAACAACACGCCTCAAAGCTTTCAGTAGAATTTTCTTCAGGGCAGAGATGAATTGATTTGCAATGTCATATTCGTTCCTTATGGATTCACAAGTCCTGTGAAGGGCATGGGCCCAGCATATCACATGTTTCAAGTTAGGAAATAAAGGTTTCAATTGGTTAACAGCTGAAACCATGTATGGAACCTGGTCTGTAACCACAAGAAGAAGTTTTTCAAACTCGATACCAGTAGGTCAGAGTTTTTGGCAGAAGTCCATAATGGATTGCATTACTGTACTGGCATTGGCTTTCTGCAGCTCGTACATTTTTAACAACATGGACTTGAATTTCTCCCCTGCTAAGGGAAAAACTAAAATGTTCAAAACATATCGTTTCATTGAGTCGGTTTCATCCACAATGATTCCCACATCGCAATCAGATACTTTCTCCTTGATTCTTTCTATGGTTTCTTGGTAAACATGCTCCATGTAGTTTTTTCTTAAAGTACTCTCATTGGGCATTGACATCTTTGTGTATTTTTCAAGAAATCCCTTGAAGGCTGGATGGTTCACCTTACTGAGTGGAATTCCTGCTTGTATAAGAGCTGCACACAAATCAATGTTTAATTCCTTCAAATTTTGGCTTTTTGAAGAACTCTGTTGAAATGCATTTCATAATAGAGGTTGCCATGATTTGTTTGCTTGAAGAGTCTTGTTCATTTGATGCTTAGAGTTAGAAATGTGTTGTTTGATGTGATCTCGCTGGTGTTTTTCATCTAACAAAATTCCTGAATCACAAATAGTACATCACATAACAGTTCCATCAGTGTCTATGAAATCTTGTTTGAATTCCTCAGCCAGAACAATAAATCGAGCACTGGACACCTTTGGCATGGCAAAATCTAGTATTAGTATACTCGTTTGGAGAGCTAACACTAGTTCACTTGCTAACACAATGCGACTGTCACACAACTCACTCTTGCGCCCATTCGCTGTCCACATTCTCTTATAAACAGTGATAATTACCAGAATCTTCTCATTATGCTGGAACTTCAGTCTCAGCGATTTCTAGTAGTTTCGAGCAGAACCCAGTCTTAATAATTCTCGGAACTGCACGGGTGAGGTTACTGCCGTCTCTGGGTGCCCAGGCTTCGCCTCCATGCAAACAGATGACGTCTCTCACAGTAACAAGCTCACATTCACGAACTCACACTGATTCTGGTGGGATAGAATCACTCATTGTCAATTGCATTATTGCGGGCTACTTTATAGCGGTAAAGCGAGAGAAAGAGGTTTTCGACAAACACACAATTATTTTCCATTGTTGCGGGTGTGCTTTCAATTTCCGCGTGGCATTTACTGAAAGAGGTAGGCTTACTATTCGCACGTACACAACAAGCTGAGGAGACATGAATTGAAAGTTAAAGAATAAATTGGAATGAAACTTAAAAGAAAAAAGGGAGAAAAGGGGGTTATGGGCATGGTTGGGGGAAAATGTGATAAAGGTGCCAAAAAGGGGTAAAGGTCCCAAAAAAAGGGAAAAAGGTGCGAAAAAAATGCCCCTTTTTGCAACTAGAAACAAACTTTCACACTGTGATATCTTTTCACACAGCTTTAACTTACCCTAAGAAAAAAGGTGCGCACCTAAAAATCCTAACCCTGCTAATGACTTTGTTTACCTTACTTTCTAATTATCTTCTTCTCTACGGACAAACCTTTCCACTCAAGTTTATTACCTTCTACATTGATTTAATATATGGAAATTATTTATTGCAATTATTTCTCTATCTTACTATTATTTCTTTATTTAATTATTTATATCTCCAAACAATAATTACGGTATCAATCTTAAGGTAAAAAGAATGTATTTGTATATGTAATTATTATGTGTAAAATGGGTTGATAAAAGGAAAATGACTTAGTGAAAATACTCCCTGTACAAGGATTGAAAAGAAACCAGAACTAACAAAAATATAAGCATTGATCACACAGTTATATTCACGAATTAAGCATTATCATCGTCATCAGCAGCAGCATCAGGGATTAGGCCTTTCGACCTGTTCCATCCCCTAAGAAACTGGTCCATCCATCTCTTCACAGGTCTTACTTTGTTTCTCTTTCCTTTAGGTTTGTATTCCAGAATCATCTTGTGAATGCAGGATTCTAGCATCTGTTGCACATGAGCATAATATTTCTCTTGATATTCTCGTATGTAGATTAAATATGTTCATTCTTTCCTTAATTCATCACAGTGTTTTTGTCTGTCTTCCTATACCCAGTGACCACGCTCAAGAATCTATGTACAAAACCACTTCTGAAATATTCATGGCATTGGTACTTTGTAGCACACAATCACTATTAGCAGTGGATGGTACTTTGGGAATTTTTTTTCGACATACATTACATAGTTTTAGGTCTGGTGATAAGTTCTCTATTTTTAAGTTTGTAAGCATATTGAGGATAACTAAGCTTACTGATATTTGCCTCATGTTATGCTTGGAAACATTAAATGGATTGAAATAATAGCCATACCTACGATTCTTCAGTTCACTCATCATGCACTTTCAGAAACCACAGAACTAAAAATGAACTTTTAACACAAAAAGATGAACACAAAATAACATTTAAAATGAAACAGCGGAGAGAGGCTTCAGAGAAGATCAGATTCCAGTTGCTAAGTTACCTGAACGCTGGAAAAGATAGCCTATCACATTCATACTGCGTAACACATGAGCCAGCATACTGCTGCAGTGTAGCTCGTCAGCAGTCTATGTGCTAACACAAGTAAACAGTTTAAAAGTGCACTTCTAAGGAAGATCTCATCCTCATATTAACAGGTTTAAAACAAAATATACCACAGATTCCTTCCGTATTTTTTACAGATTTTAATATTATGGGGTTAAACATGATATTGCAGTTTAAAATAGTCACACCTTTTTAGGTGATTTTTTTTTTTTGAATAAAGGAAAAACACAATACTTGTATCTACAAAATGATGTATTGTTCTTATCCCTGACCATTCTGTATCCGAGAATAAATTGCTTTTATGTCACATTGTGCACATATAAGAAAACTGTTAAATACACTGTAAATCCTAAAATAATTTGATTTTCCACAAAATATAAAATACGTGACCATTTATTTTATGTGCAAAACACATAAGCTAAAATTCAGAAAATACAGAGAAAGTGATGTTTTATGCGTGTTTGGTTTGATGTAGAATGACTCATATAACCCTCACCATTAAGTCAATGTATCATGTATAATTAGTTGGCATGTTTTTAACTTGTTATTATTATGAAAATTTAATTTTGAAATTAAAAACAACTTCAAAATTAAAAAGGAAATTAATTAATTCAAATCACTTTCCCTGTACCACGAACCTGACAAAGATAAAAGATCTCAATACTATAAGAAATATAAAAAGAAAGCAACTTCAAAATATACAGAGAGAGCCAAAAGACTATGAACCGGCTGTGCAATGCTTTTCCTGTCCGCGTCCTCGGTGCTCGTTGTCATCTGTCGCTATCATAAGAAGGTTCGGATGAAACCATACAACATTTTTAGAACTACTTTTAAAGGCTTTGTAAGCACTAACTTACAACAGTCACGTCTGGGAGCAAGGTAGCCTTCTTCTATATAGAAACCAAAGCAATTATTGGAGAACTTATTCAGATGCTCCCTGAGCCTTAAACATCCCACAAGGATATTACAGAAAGTTAAAGCTCTACAAAAACAATTATTATTGATAAATACATTGTGCAAAAGACAGCTTCTTTACCTTATCTTATTAAGGGTGGTGATGGGTGAAATTTCTATTTTGCACAATTATAAAGCTATATACTTAATTTTTTGTACACACATTTGGGGTGTTATGTGGAACTATTTGGCAGTGTTTCATTTTTGTATGTCAGTTAGTTTTTGAATTATTGAAAATTTTCTTTCTAAAACTTTGCAAATTTCAAAATGAAATTCACTCCACACTTTTTTGAATAAAGTTTGAATTTTTTTTTTACAAAACCAGAAACTCATTTAGAAAAACTTGACACATGGGTTTTGTAATATCTTAACTGTAAGGGAATTAAAAAAAAAAAATGACCTGCATAGCAAAAATTTCAAAATTTTTGCAATCACTACACACATACACACATTTTAGTTTTTATCTCAAAAAGTACTAAGTTAATCCTGAATTCCATGAGTCAGTTTTTTTTGTTATGCTTTATGGAATGTACAGTAAAAATGACAGCCCTCTAACACCTCATTTGTGGATGTAATTTTGTTTTGAATGAATAAAAGTGTAGCAAAAATTAAAGTGAGGAAAAATGAGTTTAAAAGTTTGTGTGCAGTTAACCAGAAATAATGATTTGCAGACCTTCCTGGAAGTGCCCAGCTTAGATGCATCATTTGTACTCTTTTTTTTTTTTTTCATTACAAGCACTGCAAATCAGTGCTAATTTATGGCATAAACCAAGCCTTTCAGTACCATACAAACACTTTTGATTGTGGTCATTACACTCTAGGTCCTTCATCAATGATGGCAGTAAAACTGGTGTCCACCAATATATATATTTACAGTCTTCATTATTTACAGAAGGTATATGTTCACAATCATCCTCCAGCTGTTTCTCCCTTAAATGTTTCTTTTGTACATCACATTCTTGCTCATTTAACCTTTCATCACAGTATTATTTACATTATTTACAGTTGTTTCTGGCTCATGTGTATGAAACAACATATAATTTGATGTTACATGACATGTAACAGCAGAGCTGCTGTTACTATGTTATATCGATCACGATGGCTCACTGACAAATCAGAAAAAATCCCACCAAAATTGATAAAAAAAAAAGTGGATTTTTTGCTTCATGCAGTGATTTTACCACCTGTATGCCTTCTCAGGGACATTTAAGGAGCGCAGACCTTTAAATATGATGTAATTAGGGCAACTTCCAGGACTGGAGTACTTTAAAACTTTGCATATATGCACTTCAAACTACCTAGTATTTTTTTGGTACAAAAAACACAAAATGCGACATTTTGCCATTTTTGGTCACATTTTCACCCGTTTTCACCCCTTAATAGAATTAAAATCCATAATATAAGGTTAGATCAAATAAACACCAGAATTTTCTGCTATGGTTTAGACAGTGAGTCAACTGGTCTGTGACCTTCAATGGATATTGGTTAGGATGTCTGGAGGCATTCATCTGCCGGTCACATACAGCAAGTCGCTTGTTTCATCGCTAGCATAATGAGTGAGCAAAAAGTGCACATGTCCATTGAGAAATGTATTATCCAAAGCTTCTCACCAAGGAAGAAAAAGCCATCAGAAATTTTGAGAAGCTTGCATGATCAGTTCAAGGAAGAAACATGTTTGAAGACTGAAGGGTATGAGTGGCACAAAAAATTATCAATGGACAGGAAGCTGTGGAAAACAAGAACCACCAATGATGAACACAGATAACCTTTTTGCTGTTTGGTGCCTGTCATCTCTGAGACTCTAAGAGTATTTTTATGGTGGAGTTTCTGCATAAAAGAAGAGCATTAAATGTTACTTACTGCCGTAGATTTATGGTTTGGACAAAAGCTGCTTATCATAGCAAATTATATCAGCAAACCATAGGAGACCTCATTTTTCTGCCCAACAATATGAAATTGAATATGACTATGTTAATGCATCAAAAGATGAAAGACATTCACTGGACAGCTCTGGAACAACACCCAGATGGTCCAGATTTATCCCCCTGTGACTATCATTTGCTTGAATCACTTTGGAGACAGTGATTTGGTGATGACCAGATATTAGATTTTAAGGCAAATGCCTATTTTGTTCCTTTAGGAGAAAACAAATAAATAATTATTAATATTTAGTTTCATGGAGATTGAAAGCAATTCTTCGCATTTTATAGTGCCTTAAAATGACTGTTTAGAGCCTAATTTGTTAATATTCACCTTAAAATACCTAAATCAATGTAAAGTTTCGTTATTTTACTATTTAAACACATTTATTTATTAGTTTTCAACAAAGCACAAAAAATACTTAAAGTAAATTCATACATGTAAGAATATTTCAAAGGTAAGCTTTTCATAGATTAATACTAGGTAGAAATGCAATAATGGATGGGTCATTGTATTATCATCACTGTCAGATAGAATTTCAACAACAATGCTGTATAACAGTTTGAATTAACTGTTTCTCTTTCCCTCTCTTTATTTGTGTTGAGAAGTTTTACATGGTAGAATGTTATCCTGTGTAGTTTAATGTGACAATATGCCAAAAGATAAAAGTGCAAAATCTGTGCTGATCTGGCAATAGCTAACAGAATATCAAAATTTACTTGCAATCGAAAGATAATATTCTGGGAGATCTGTAACAAACAAATGCTGTTTGAACCAAGTAATCATACTTTCTGACATAAATACGTCAATAAAACATTTAGGATTTTAATTTATTCACCTTTACACTTTTAGATTTTGCAAGAAAAGAAGTGTTACCTAAAGCAGCAGGTAAAAGGAGCAGGATATAAGGTTAAAGCTCAGCAGAAAAATCAAATGAAACAAACTCTACTGACACAGCCAACTTAATCCACCCACCTTTGTGATGTGGGGGTAGCATATCTGCCAAGTCCTGAGTTCGAATCTCAGTTATGGTGAGTTAGTAGGATAAGGCTAAACCAGAGTTTTTCCTTATCCTGAAAAGATAAATGTCTGATAACTTTAAGCTCTATGGACCGGGTTCATTTGAGCATAATTTCACCTATTTCAATTATCATCCACTATGATCTAACCAGTTAAAGGATGCTACAAAAAAGTAAATAAACAAACAAACCAAGCCCTGTGTCTAACATCTGCAGCAACTTCTATACTACTTACCAGAGCATTTGTTGCTGCCAACATTCCATGGAATGCAATTGAAAATCCGGTTTTAAGAAAATTTTTACAAACAATATTGCAAGCAAAATATCCCCTCTGAATTGACAAAATGTACAATTTATACAAGATGTGCAATGAAACTTAAGCATCCATTTTGGAGGATATAGGTGATTCTTACATATATGTCTCTGTAGATGAAACCTCAAGACTCTATGAATAGGCATGTAGCAAATTTGAAAGTAGGAAAACTTGACCCTGATGGCCCTCAATTCTGCATCTATGTATTAAGGAACTTTCAAAACTGAATAGCCAAAACATTGCTTATTTTGTAAACAAAGGCCTACAGTTGCTATATGCTGACAACGTAGATGATTGTAAAGTTCTGTTGTTTTGTACTGATGCTGCCTCATACATGGCTGCTGCACCTTGACTTCTTAAAACTTTTATTCTAACCTGATGCATATAACTGTCTAGCATATGCCCTTCACAGGGTTTCTAAAACAATCAGGAATGAATTTCCTCTTGTCAATTCATTAATTTCCAATTTGAAAAAATGTTTTTTTTTTTTAAAGCCCCATCCAGGTTTACAATATTCAGGGAGAAATTCCTGGATGTTTCACTTCCAAATCAACCTGTTGTTACACAATGGGGAACACGGATTGAGTCAGTTGTGTATTATTCTAAATATTTTAAAGAAATGATCACAATTATTGAAGAATTAGCTGAATCCCATGGATGCCTAAAGGAATGCCTAAATGACCTGTCAGTAAAAAACAATATTGCCCACATAATATCAAACTTTTCATTCATACCTGCAAGCGTTGAACAATTACAATGTAAAAAACAATCTCTCTGTAGCTAAATAGCAATGTCCAGGCAACAGGCTGTCACACAATTTAGTGCCTTCAAAGTTGGGAATTTTAGTAGCACTGAATCCAAATAGCATTGATTTTGTCCTTTCAGCTCTAGTTTCAGAAATAGAGTTAAACCACCTGATATGCTAATTAGCAGAAGAATTATTTAATAGTGAACCACATATTTTATACAATCGCTGTTATAGCATTAATGGACAGTGTGAGTCCCTGATGAGATTAGGTACATCTATAGAAACCAATGTAATCAATGTTTTGTTGCAGATGAAACAATGTCATGGCTTCCTCAAGGAGAAAATGTTTGAACCATCCAGATATATTCGGCTTCATCTGTGGAGAGTACACAGTGAAAGGATGTAGGAAACCAATGAAGGACTTTATGAAAAAAGCGCATCTTGGTTATTTTTACATCAAGGTATTTTGCGGCAGTAGACAAAAGGGGAGAGAAGCACCCTGAAATTTGGTACACCAATGGTTTGGAGGGAACCAAAGGACCATAAGGACTGTTACTTTTAACTTGCCTACATCAAGGGTAAAAATCAAAATAATTGAACAAATGGTTTTATCCTGACCTAGATTCGACAAGATGACCATACTTGGATGATGCGCCCGTTCCATCTTTCAAGCTCCTACCAGAAATGTTAACAGATGAGGAATCTTGCATGTCCGATATAAACAAATATGGGAATAGTGATAGTGATAGGTACTTCAGCATAAGCTAAACCTTTAAATCAACATGTGCTGAATGACCTCATCAGAGATTTGAAGCTCTCAAAAGTCTTTTCTAAATTGCTTGCCTCCAGGTTGGGTGAAAACAATTTAATTCAATCTGGAACCAAAATCACATTTTACCACAACAGAGAAAAGAATATGCTGCAATTCTTTTCTATAGATAATCACCTAGTGTTCTGCAATGAATGTTACAGGCCTGATGGAGAGAATGGCTCTAAAAGAATATAAACCAAATGAATGGCGCCCTTTCATAGATAGTTCCAAGCAGAGTTTAAAATGTGTTCTCTTGCACTACAGTAGCAAATATGGCTCAATTCCACTTGGTCACTCCACCAAGTATGAAGGAGACTTAAGATACTATCTCACAGTCTTGGAAAAGATAATGTATCAAGACCATCAATGGGCCACATGTGTAAACTTATGGTAGATGGTAAATTTTCTCCTTCATCAATAAGCTGGCTATACAAAGTATCCCTGTTTTTTATACCATTGGGATAGCAGAACCAAATATGAGCACTGGATAAGAAAAGAGTGGCTATTGAAAAGAGATACAGTAGTTGGAGACAAAAATGTGATCAATGAACCTTTGGTTGAGAGAGAGAAAATCATCCTTCCACCATTACATTTCAAGCTCGGCTTGATGAAACAGTTTGTCAAGACCTTGAACACAGGTTTGTGTTTTGACTACATATCAAGTGAATTCCCAGGAGTGAGTAATGGAAAACTGAAAGCAGGGATTTTTTTATGGTTTTCCAGATTAGACAACTAATTAAGAATCTATGTTTCACAAATTCTATGAACACAGCTGAGTCTTGTGCATTGTCTTCTTTTATTCCTGTCCTGCATAACTTTCTTGGAAACCATAAAGCGGACAGCTATTCTGAATTAGTAGAGAAAATGCTCTGCAATTTTCATATTCTTGGCTGTAATATAAGCATAAAAGTCCATTTCTTACATAGCCATTTAGACTGTTTTCCTGAGAAACTTGGTGACTTAAGCAAAGAGCAAGGAGAACGCTTTCACCAGGACATAAAAACTATGGAACAGAGACACCAGGGAAGTTGGGATACCCACATGATGGCAGACTACTGCTGGAATCTTGAAAGAGACTGCCCTTGCAGATTTCACTTGAGGAAGTCCTACAAAAGAGCCTTCTTACATATTGACTAATTAACTTCCCTTGTGTTCAACTCAAATTCAGTTACAGAACTGGTATTTAGTTAAATAGTGTGTAAGATTATGCAAGTAATACTGTATGTAAATGTATATAAAATGCATTATATATATTTAGTAAATTTATATTAGGAGTGAATTAGTGTATAACGTGGCTTAGCTCCATCTCAATAACTAGAGCTGATATGGCAAAACCAATGTTATTTTTAGACTCAGCACTACTAATATACCCAAGAACAGGCCCAACTTCTAAGGCACCAAAAAAAGAAAAGAAAAGAAAAGAAAAAAATTAGGGGTGGGGCCTGTGGGTGCTTTGGGTGAAACTCGGGAAAAAGTTAAAAATAAGTAGAATAATGTATTAGTTAAGAATGTAGGATTTTCATTGTTGTAAGACATATCAAGATTGATACTGGGGGAAAATGTAAAATGTTCAGTAGGTATTGTATCCAATTAAAAATTTGCTCCTTGCACATCAGTTTTGGTTGAAAGAAAAATTGTAGTGATGCATTGTGCAGATAACTATCAGAAAAGAATGAGCATGGAACTGAATTTCAATAACTTAAAATATGTAATCTTGATATCAATGATGATTATTTATTTTCAATATATTAAATTTGTGCAGCTGTGTTTATTATAAATATAATACAGATCTCTACCACCATTTCTTAAACATAATTTTTTGTGATATGCTATGTATATTTTATGTAGGTATAACTTGAAATTTCAGTAAAATAAGCAGGTTTGATGCCTTGATTACATATGCCCAAAATGTCTATGTTTTATCAAGTAGGGTAGGGTCTAATTAATTAAATGTTTATGTTTTAGGCATCTAAAACTGCAATTTTTAGTGCCCAAAAATCCAATGTCTGGTGATGACACAAGAGTGGGAGTATTTCTAGCACAACTGGCTGCAAACACTTCCCTCTTCTTTCTTCGAAGAAGGAATAAAAAGAACATCAATTCTGAGGGAAAAGCATATTTTGAAGTCAGGAGACTATATAGAAAAGTGATATACTATTATTGTACCTTTTCAGTGGGTCAATAAATTATTTTTAAAAAATTCCGGTTTATATTTGAACCAACCTCGTAATGCATTGCTGACAGAAGAGTTTAATAAACAAGATGGAAACCTAATCCAAATGAAACAAATTGCCTTATAAAGTATCCAGATAAGGTTTACAGAAAGAGTGGATACACAGCTACACTAATGGCTGGCTCTAAAAGGGGTAATAACTTATGTCTGGTATTGGAATATACAGCAAATTGTTTTATTTTTATACACCCCTTGATCAAAACTCAACCCAATTTTGTAACAAATTTGCAGCAATCAATTCTGCATTAAAATAAGTTTTCTACCCCTTTAATCTACTCAATAAAGCCGCTATTTTTAGTGATTTCAAATCTGCTGTACAGTACTTTGGTACTAATATATGCATAACAAAAGCAGCTACCAAAATTTTCCAATGTACTAAACACCTGCACTCTCCCCACAAAAACAAAGCTCTGCATTGCTTAATTTCACACTGCAAAATTCTTGGCAACAAATTAGTGAACTCCTTAGCAAAGAAAGTCCACAAAGCTTCACCAAATCACAAATCCTTGCTTATCTCACACATTAAAACTAATAATTCAGAACATCATTCAACAAAAAATTTATGACAAATTAGTACATGGGGGTGTACTAGGAGGAAAAAAATGTTATTTCAGAATGTCCTCATATTTCCTCATATGCCCTTTTCCAATTATGTACAGGACATGATTGTCTGGCTGCACATCTATATAAATTAGTTATCTTCCCTAACTATATGCTCTGCAGAGAAGAGACTACTACAATGGACATAATACATCTCCAGAAATGCCAAAACTAATAGTTACAGGTCTGTCATTATGCCTAGGGGAAGCAAGAGGGCAAATGAAAGAACTCCAATATGCCAAGCATTAGCAACCAACCAATTAACTATTTCTGCTGACAGAGAGTGAAAGCATGCAAATCAATAGAGGCCACAGCGTTTTAAATGAGCAGGTTCAATTTAATTCTTATTATAAATTACAAACGAGAAAACTGCACAAGATGGGTGCTGCATCTACTCACTTTGGAGCAAAAGCAAACTCACACAACTCTTGAAAATGCTTAAGAACTATACAAAAATTGTTATAGTATTTTCTATTTATGGTTGAAATGCATCATTACTACACCCTGGAATGAAACAGCAGTCTTGAAAATGGGTTTTTGAAATTTGAATACTTGTTCTCACAGGGAGGATGGAAACAGCCATGCTTCTACATATCTGTGATCCTTGCTTCTAAATGAACCATTAAATTTCAACTCGTAAAATAGTCGGCAACATTCATTCGAAAACTGCATTTCTTTGTTTTTTATTTCAGTTTTGATTCTCCACATTTTTTGCAGCAGTGCAAGATATCAATATTTTTTGCCTGAAGTATATCATGCAATATTGTTGTGTATTAAAATAGTTTTGAAAAAAACATGAGGAACAAAAGCTGTTCTCAGACTGCATAGAAAGATCAACAATCCTTATGATTTAACAACTGCATTATTTATTTTAAAATAAAGAGAGTTGAAGGTTGTTACACTACATCACTAAAATGTTCTTACTTGAACGCATTTCGGGAGATGGTTTGCTCCCATCGTCAGCATGTTTTCAACTGAGTTTGCCGGTTATTGTCTGGAGAATGTGTGTGGCTGGTGGTGTTCTCTGGTGCTGGGCTGATGAGCCTCCAAAGGCTGCTGGGTGGCGGCAGTTCGAAATTCATTAGGTGATTCCTGTGTTTGACAATATGTATTTTTTCCCAGATGTCCAATTCATTGCTGCTGTTGATCGGTTTTAAGAGTTTTATGTTTGGAGTGATATCATGGTTTGAAAACCTTCAACTCTCTTTATTTTAAATTATGACACATCACTGTTACTAGCTTCTAAATCTTCAAAATTAATTAACTGCATTATTATCCCATTCATCAGTTGTCTATTACATGCTCAAAGAATTCAACAAGCTCCGTCAACTGTGTGAACAAGTGAAATTCTATTTGATAGCTTCTTTGAAAGAAAATCTTGAAGAGCAGCATTTCTTTTGCATGATTTGGAAAAATATGCAGACAAGCTATTACAAGTTTGAAAAAATATTATACATTGCTTCTTGCAAGCCAGGCCTTGATGAAATACAAGTTTCTATGAATGGGCATAACAATGGGTAAAAATGTCGAAAACCCTCTTCTGCAATCCCTCGTTACTTGCCATAACAGATGCTCCATTATATATATGTTTGCCGTGCTAATTTGTCTGCAAAGTCTACTCTGCTACTATACTATTTAGATGAATTAACAAGCTCTGAGGTTTTGCACCACTACAGTCAATAAATCCCATAAACACTACCATTCAAAGTATATCTAAGAGTAGCTGACAACAAAGTTCTACAAATGACGCATCACAGCTTTCATTGAGAAGAATGGCTGTAATAAGTAGTAAGTAAATTCTAAGACTTTGATTTCTTTCTGATTTTGTTACTAATAACATTTACCATAGCCTTAATTAAACAATTTTTATGGCTGAAGAAGCTCTAAACAATGCTGTATTTTTCAGGTGATTGTTTTGAGTGGGTCATATTCCTTAATTTTATCCGAAAACTCTAGGTTTAGTGATTCATTACCTTTATCTTAACCTCAAAATGGAAGTTCTTGCTGCTGAAGTAGTTATAAGTAAGATATTTAATACTTCTGAAGCTCACTGAAACAATGTAAATTACAATAAATGCTCTAGCAACATGAACATTCGCTGAAATTGTTACACAACCTGTTGGTTTTGCATTGTACATGGGAAAGAAGGAAGAAATGCAAGCTGTGAAGGAGCACCATGCATCATCACCCCTACTGGATGCCAGCCACCTCAGATGTCTCATGCAGAAACAAGCAAAACTGAAGTCCATAGAATGCACTGAGTATAAAGTTTAATGTATGAAACTGAAAGTGCCAAACTTTACTGTATGGCATGTTCCGAAAATCAACAGCACACTGAGAATTAAATAACTGTTACATCATTGCTTGTGCAATACTATTGTTTGTCTTTCTTCTTGGAAGTAGGCGTGCACAGCACACCTAGCACATATAGAGGATATGCCACTGAATATTAAAACATTTTCAGGTGATCATCTGGAGTTTACCAAGAATTTGTTTTCTTCATACTATCCCTTGTATGTATCTAATGCTTAATGGTAATTCCTTTGGCCTTCTCATAAAAATTAGCAGTTTTTATCAATTAAAATGTTTGTAGCATTAGTCACTTCTAAAATATTCTTGGTTTCTGTACTTACATTTTTTTCCAGATTTTAAGTTTTCTGCATTTGTAACATTCAACAATTGCTATGAATGCTTGTAATGTTTATATTTATCCCTAATTCAACTGAAAATTTACTTGCAATGATGTTCATTCTGAATAATTCATGAAGATATAATGTTATACTTCATTCTAAATTTAAAATCATTGAAACTAGCACACAGTGAAAAGAATAATTAAACTAATTGGTAAAATGACATTAAACACTGATATTATTCCATTTAACAAATTACTGGCACGACAACGGGCAGTAAGTTGGTAAATGAAGCTAAATAAGTGCTTAACTCTGTTTCATCAACAAGTTTAACCATACTTCATTTATGAAATATTTTCATGTAAGCAAAGCAAAATAGGTATTCTTCAGAGTTATAAAGGAAGAAAGCTTAGAATTAGTTTGATTTTAACCATTCAATGAAGAAAAACATGCAGGCCTTTTCCTACCTTAAATGAATGTCCACTGATATCTCTAGCTTGAAATCTTGAGCGCAATGGAGGATCCAAAGGATTACCCATATAACGAGGTACTGGTATTCCAAGAGCAATGACTCTGAAGTCCTCACTCACTCGCACCAGGTTCCACATATCTAGTTCATTCTGACCATGTTCCTAAAATAAACATCAATGCTTTTGACTTGGAAAATAAAATTAGTACAGCTTTCAGTATATTATGATAATTTGGGTCAGCCACTTAACGTCTGATTTTCAAACAGGGTTTGATAGAAGTACCTCTGGGAGCATTTTTCATTTTAATTAGTAGTTTTAACATCTCCCCATTAGGAGTTAAATGTTTACATTTGGACTTTTTAAATCAAAGCTTTTAAACCCATTACAGTGGTAGCCATGATAAAGCAAGCAGTAATATTTAATCCATAAAACAGTATATATATTAAACAAAAATGAAATGGGCACTGAATAGAAAAAATTGCTCAAATAAGTATTATTTTAAATTTCACACTGAGGACAGATTAGTCAAAGCTTTAATTCTAAGCTCGGAACATAGTTCATTTTGAAGCACAATACTTAATTGTTGTTGTCTTTTTGCATAATGTTTCATAATCATAATTATGTGGAACAGAATAGCATTATATAGATGGATTTTCAAATCCTTAAAAAAATTTTATCTATCTCTTATGGTTTACCAGTTATGCAAAAGTAGTTCACAATGAAGAATACTTTTGGAGACATTTCCAGAAAATTCGAGATATACATTTCATTTGTTATGAAAATATCTTAAACATATGATATTTTAATCAAAATCGTTAGTCATTTTTGAGAAAATTAAAATTTTCAAAAAATGTTCCATGTAAAGGGTAATCTGGGGTGGGTGGATTTTCTTGAAAACCTTCGTGTCGCATCTCTGGAAGATACTGAACCTAAATATCAAGTTTGGTGTTTATCCGACTGTTCATTTCTGAGTTATGCTGTTCTCACACACACACGCACCCACGCATGTGCACGCACGCACACACACACACACGGACACGTTTCCAAAAATTTTTTTTTTTGGATTCTGGGGGTCTCAAAACATGTATTTCTGGTGAAATCTCGGTATTGAATTTTTGGGTGGAATGCAATACTTCCCCTACTTGCTATACGTAGTAGAGAAAGTAATAAATGCAAGTTAGCATTGAAAAGATATCTCGTCACTCACACCTTCTATACAGAGGAGGATTTCTTTCATCCAAAAAAATAACTGATTATAAAATGTTACTGAATTTTATAAATACATTATGTATAAATAATATTGTTTTAACATTTTTTAGCTGTAACGTACTCTACATAAGAAGTACAATTTATTTACATACAAGTACACAATGTAATTATATATTTATGACATAATCTACATCCCAGAGTAGACCAGCTTTCTTTAAGGCAACCCCTTTTTGGATTCAGGGAGTCTCAAAACATGTATTTCCGGTGAAATCTCGGTGTCGAATTTTTGGGTGGAATACAATACTTCCCCTACTTACTATACGTAGTAGAGAAAGTAAAAAAAGTCAATATTAACTAAAAACATTAAAGATTCAAAAAAACAATAAATTTTGAATTAATCATAAAATAAACCTTACTGCTAAGATTAATAAAAATATAATACTTGTGATTGTGATTATTGCTTCCAATAAAAAGGAGCTTTGCATCTATATCATATTGTTGGTAACTGGTGGTGATGGACCAAGTGTAAACTCTTCCCCCAGTATTCACCTTATGAGACTGGAGGAAACCATGGAAAAATGCCTGCTGTACTTATCAATTGTTTCCAGACATCGGTAAGGTGTCTCACATGGATATTATGAGAAAATTTGTTAAAACAATCTATAAACTTCCTGGAACAGTGATACAGCCATTGGCAGGGTCTGAAGCTCCGAGACCCCACATAGCATGCAGGTTCTCTTCAACAAGTATGGTGTTAAGAAACTAGGCAGTTAGTCCTATTTCTGTTTCTTCAGTCCTCTTGCATCCTCCATCCTGTGATGTTGATAATGATGCCCTTTTTGTTTTGGACAACAGTAAGTCTAGTTTGAAGTTGCCATGTAAAAACTCTCAGTCATAAACTGATACTCCAGAGTCTCCATCAGTCTTTACCTAGGATGGACCTTGCAGCATTTGCAGGCTCTGGCATTTGGCTTCCCTTAAGTGGCATTGTGATTATAAAATATTACTTGGCTTATATTATGTGTTATTAAATACCGTAATTACACATGTACCACTGCACCTTTTTTGAAAATTGTGGTGCACATCTTATTTGAATTTGTTATGTTGGAAGCATTGCTTTTGAATTGCCTAGTCTACATGTGTATTTTTGGTATGTGAGCACACAAAGTGCAATAGGGTTAGTGAAAGTATCAGCATCAGTCCTTGTTCATCTCCAGGGAGCTCCAGTATATACGATAGTTCTGATTTAGGTATCATTTGTTCTTTGTGAGAGTTTGTGTTCATCTCGGCAGACTTACAAAAATGAGTACTATAAGACTGCGTTTATTCACTACTTTGGAAAAATTGAAAATTATCGAAGCGAAAAAAATAGAAAATCATGCTGCAGGAAGAAAATTCAGGGTTTCAAAATATTTTGTAAGGCATTGGAGGAAAAAGAAGGACAAGTTGCGAGCAACCAACCGCAATAGACAGTCTTTCTGAAATTGCCAGCCAGGCATCCAAAAGTGGAGGATAGGCTTGGAGCCTGCATAAGTTCAAGACGAAAGTTTGGTATGCTGTATCCACAGAAGTGTGCCAACTTCAAGCAATGAATAATGTGCGAGAGATCAGCATTGCACAGAATTTCAAAGTAAGCATGGGCTGGATTCTACGCTTTTTTGTACGGTGCAGGTTTTCAATTTGCAGATGTACAACAATTGTGCAATGTATGCCAAAAGTGTATGAAGACAAACATCTGGCTTTTCAAAGGCATGTTTTATATCTTTATAAGCAGCATGAATATCTACTTACACAAATAGGAAATGCCAATCGAACACCTGTTTAGTTCAAGATGCTGTGTGATACCACCATTGAAAAAAAAGGCTCAAAGACTGATAATGCATACAGCTGGTTGCAACACTGAACTGCTATATTGGCACTGCTTGCTGATGGTAGGAAATTTCCACCATTCATAATATTTAAGCCAAAAACCCCAAGGAAGAGCATTTTGCTTCTGGAGTCCTGGTGAGAGCCCAGGAAAAACAGTGAATGGACAATACTCTAGTCATTGAATGGATTAAAACCATATGGGAATGACATCCCGGAGCATTCTATCATGCCAGAGAAGCATGTTAGTATTGGATAGCTTTCGCATGTAAAAAGATTAGCTGCAAAAAATTCAGACTTGGTTATGATTCCTGGTGGAATGACTTCACTTCACTGCTACAGCGAGTGGAGTTTGTATAAACCACCCATTTAAGGCTCATCTGAAAAGACTGTATACAAAATGCATGGCAAGCAACAACCACAAGTTAACGCCCATTGCGAAAATTCGAAGACCTACATTGTCTTTGGTATGCAGCTGGGTAAAGGTTGAATGGAGCCAATTCCAACCAGTCTCGTTGAAAGGTCATTCAAGAAGTGCTGCATATCCAATAAAATGGATGGGACAGAGGATGACACAATCTGGAGTGTCATGACGACGATGATGAGCCAAGTTCTGCAGGGGATAGCAAGGGTTAGTTACCTATATAATTTATTTGAGCACTAAGTTATTACATATTTAGACTGCCTTCTCTTGTTACCTATATAGATACGATACAATAATGTGAGTAAATTACTTAAATATTGGTCACATTAACCACAATGCACCATTTTAATAGGTGTATGCTTTATTTGTTTTAGGTCATTGACTTGCATGGAACATTCTTCTTGATAACTTATCCTATGCACACAATAAATAATAATTCCTTATTGTACATTTGTAAACAGTTTCTAAACAATAAATATTAATCTTGTATGTATGAGTTTGTAATACATATACTTCGCCATAATTTTTTCGGGTCTTGAAAAATCGGATGCACATCTTACATCGGATGCTACATAACTAAATATTGTATATTTAACAAATTAGTATTTGCATGTTACAATGGTTTTGTATTTTTCATTCAATGGATTGCATATTGTGCATAAAGCAGAAGCAGCTTTTAAACTCAGTGCTTTTCACTTTGCATTATTGCTTCCTCTGGCAAAACTGCATATATATGCTTATGGCCAAAAATGAATGTTTCATGTACATCTGCTGAAATGGAGATATTGAAGAATGTTATATTTATGTGAGTATTATAATTTGTGGTCAAAATTATGCTATACAGTTTGTTTCTTAAATTAAATCTATTCAAATAATTTTAAATAGGTATATTTGTTCATTTGCTTGTAATTAACATAATTAAAATCTCCCATCAGTGGAATGTTATTTTCCAAAATGATGTGTTTTTAAAGCTGTATTTATACCATCTTCAAAAGTGTTATTTCTGGCTCCAGGAGACTTGCATCTACAGATATGTGGTACTTGTTTATTTGAAATGAAATTAATGTGACCTTCATTATCTACATTAATAATGTAATTTACATCCTGTATTTGAAACACTTTTTTTTCAGGTACAAGGATTTTCTCATGATTTGTTTTTTGAAATTCAATTCTTAGCTTTTCACTGAAACTATATGTATGCAATTTATATTGAAACAAGGTTAAAGTTTCACTAAATATGAGTATGTTTCCAAAGATGTACCACTGATCTTTTCTTTGGCAGTGAATTCACATTCTGGTAAATGATTATTTATTCCTCTGTTGGTTTTTAGGCAAAGTGATAAGACATTTTATAACTTGTACTGTACATCTCAATGAATTTAGATTTTACAAACAAACATGATCAAAGTAAGCATATTAAACGTAATTATCAATACAGTTGTGAACTAAGTTGTAACTGTAGAGCTGAAAAGCATTGTCACTTTCAGAAAACAAAATTGAAGTATGGATGAAGCATTTAAATTGTATTTTCACATTGATAACTATATATAAGGATGTTACTCTTAAGAAAAACCATGCACATTTTATACCCACACTGTTTTTGCCTTAACCTGAAAGGTTGTAAAAAATTACTTAATGCTTTTCAGCTCCGACTGATTCAATTATGTTAAATTGGTGCCGAGACACTGCCTGGCCTTTTCTACCCAATCTTCTACAAACTATTGCTATAAAAGCTTATTGTTTTATCTACTTTTGTTAATTGAGATAAATGTTTGCACAAATGCTTTAATTGCACATTTCATTGCACGTACAAGAGGAATACAGAAAGCTAAAGCAGTAGTCAAATGTTGAGGGTCGCAATGTAATGGCTTTGAACTATGTACACCTTGCATGTCCTCAAGGGGGGAAAATACTTAGCACTTGAAAAAAGAATAAAGTATTTGAACATTCAAATCAATAATAATGAATATCTCAGAAATGATTAATGGTACAAAAACTTTATTTGATATAAATTGTTTGTACGCTTTAAGGATAAAAAATGCAGTGAGGATATCGTTAGGAAAGGAAAATATTTAGCCTTATAGAAAAAAATAGAAGAGTATAGGAGACATGTTTGCAGAATGTATACGAATAGAATGCCTTGGAGAAGTTTGAACTATCAATTGAAAAGAGGAAAGAGAGACCAGGGACATCCACAGAAGATGTAGATACTGCAGCTAAAATAATTGAAGCCAGAACGAGCCAACAATGGCTTAATCCTTAAAAAAGAAGAATACCAGTTATAAAGAATGATTTAAGATGAAAAGGATTACAGAAAATTCAATATATACATTTTATTAGTCATGCAAATATCTTTAAAAATATAGCATTTTAATCAAAATTGTTAGACCCATTTTTGAGAAAATCAAAAATAAGAAACCCTGTTTGATATAAAGAGTAGTTTGGGGTGGAAGGATTTTCTTGAAAATCTTCTTGTAGCATCCTTGGAAGATGCAAACTTACTTACCAAGTTCAGTATTCATCAAATCACCCTTTTCCTGCCTTCCTCCCTCCCCTTCCCTTTCACTTCCTTCCCTCCCTCCCCTTCTCTTTCACTTCCTCCTCTCTCCTCCACTACCTCTCCTCTCTCTCCTATGTTTTTCTAAATCTTTTTTTGTTTTGTTTTAATTATTCAGGGAGCCTCAAAACATGTATTTTTTTTATGAAATCTTGGAATCAAAATTTTGGGTGGAATGCAATACCTCCTCTACTTACAATAGGCAATGAGCAGCAAAAGTAAAAATATACATGTTTCACCACTACCCAAAGTGAAAGCATCCCATTTCTGGAGAATAGACCATATGCATTTGATGTATTAAAAGTTTCATAGAAGCAGACTATTTAATTCATTGTGTAGCTAAAAAAAAGGAGAATAAGAAACTTTGCAGAATTATAAAATAGTGAAGTTCTTACCTCAATATTATCGAAGGTTCTTGAAAGAATCATAGCAAATGAAAGCAAACAATTTCTATAAAACAAAATGCTTTAGACAAGGTGGACCTTAGTTTCAGAAAAAGATTGGCTACCATAGGGGCAACACAAGAAATCATCTACTTTATAATGGATAATTCTATCATGTAAGCAACTGCATATGTTTAGATCTAACAAAGTTAATTGCATAATACATCAAAGTAGGTAACTCTAAATGAGATCTATCATTATGGAATTTGGGCAAATTGCTCAACTTGAAAAACAGAGCAAGTGTAAATAGTTCTTTAAGAAATTGTTCATGAATTTATCATGGTATCTGTCTTACCTTCAGGAGTTTATCATATCGAGCTGCTGGAACCAAGAAGCGTCCATCTTCCAAATGCATTTCACGGTTCTCTAAAAGATTATTGAGGATTGGTAGAACATTCCTTTCTGCCTTTTCTATACCTTCAAGCACCAATACCCTTCCTTCAATGGCTGCTCTAACAGCACTCTGAAAATTACAGAGAAAGACCTAATAATATAATCTGAGACACAATGGAAAGCTGAAGATCAGTGGTTCAAATGCTGTCTATGGCATTGAATTTTTCATTCTGAATCTACCATCCCAATGCTTTTAGTTACTTAAAAGGAAAACAGTAAGAATTCATTCATATAGTTTGATGCATTCTTGGATGAGAAATAAAATATTATGTGTAACAGTTATGGTTTTCCCTGCCCATCATTTCTTGAGCAGACAATATATCAGGAAGAAACTTCGACAGCAACCGCAAGTTGGAAAGAGGAGAGTCTGACTTAAACACACACAACAAACTAAATGGCATCTACTAAGATGCCTTGTGCCGAGCTGTGTTGAAAGCATATTAGAGTTTGTGCAATAACACACACACAGAGTGGTTCTGAGGGTGGAAAGCACCAAATGCCAATCTTAGATTTGATTCAATTGCTTGGCATTCAACGGATTAGGATAACGAGGAGTCGCTATAATATGCCAACACCTCAATTGAAACAAAAAGCTTTAAACAAGCAAGACATGAATTGCATCTTGTGATTTATTATCTGACACAATGACATCAGGCAATCTGAAGGTGGTGAAAAGACTCTTAGCACCTTGGTGGTTGAGTGTGAGGTAACAGCAAGAGGCATGAGCCAAGCAAATTACCTAAGGCATCAGTCATGACAGGAGCATAAGTCTTGTCAGTCTATCACTGAGAAATATGACCTAGGAAATCTACAAACAACTTCTCCAATGGCCAGGAAGCGACATCAGACTCGGCCAAGTTTTCCTCTCAGAAGGTTTCACCATGGCACTCAAGGGAAATGATTTAACCCAATTCTTTATGTCTGCAGCCATATCCTTCCAGATAAAATCAGAACAAATTTCATCTTCGGTTTATATATTCCAAGATGCCCTCTAAAAGTCTAATTATGGTGGTAATTGAAATTTATCAGTACAAGGGCAGAGGGAATCACAACCTTATAGTTGTTGTCAAATGATGTCCCTGAGTTTGTAAGGAGCATCAGGGTAGTTCTGCTCAAGTTGCTGGATAACCACCGCATGATGACCTTCTCAGTGTTAATAGGTAATAATGGTGAATGCTTCTGGATGGGTTTCAAAAGAATTGCAATGGTTCAGACAACAGAGGAAAAGCTGTGGTGGGGAGGGGGAGCAGAGAGAGAGAGAGAGAGAGAAAGTTCAATTAAGATACGTCAAGGCATCAGCAATAACATTACAGGAACTGTGTGTGTATTAGGACTTTAAACAACGCCAAGTGGAAGCCCCACTGTGCCAGCCTTCTGACCTTACATGGCGATTCTAATGCCAATGTGAGTGTTAGATTGTTGCATTCCAAAGAAAGAAAAAAAATATGGTCTAAAATAAAAGTAAAAAAAGGTTTACAGAATATTTTTGGACTATTTTCTTTCCTGGAAAAATGGACACACAGAGATGTGAGAAATCCCTTATGTCCTTTTGGGAACTGCTACAACAAAACAGCACTAACTGTGCAAGAACAAGCATCTGTTTGAAGAATAAATTTCTAGTTATAATCCGTTAAGGCAAAAACAGGTGGATTCCTAAAGCCAACTTCTAGCTTTAGAAGGCCATTTGCTACAGCTTGTCTCATCTAAATTTAATACCCTTCCAGCGCAGGGCATTTATCAGCTCAGCCTAAGTTGATAAATTTGCAATAAATTTCCTGAAGTAGTTCATCATGCCAAGAAAGCAAGCAACAAACCTAAGATTGCAGAAGGATAATCCTGCAAAGCCTAAGTATGAGCTGTATCATTAATGGCCCCAAATGTAGTAGTACTTACTCATGTGAGGTTGCTAGTCCTCCATTGGGCACCTTCCCAGGTGACAGATATGGAAATACCTCCCAGATATGGATGGTATTGATGAAATCACATACTTGGGGCGGACCAAAACTAGCTGGGCAGAGAGAGCTCAAAGCCTGAGTAAGGCAGTTCCTCTAAAGAAAAAAAACCTGATATAAATATCCTGTAATCTTGGAGACCGAAAGGTGGCAGCCCCACCAGCAAGCTTTCCTCGCATTGGAGTGGTTTCTCAACCAAGGGAAATTTCTTAACTCATTTAATGCAAAGATATAACCTGACTGTGAACATGAAGACAACCCAAACAATTAATAAGGAAAAAGTAAAGATATAGCAGAATAATTAAGAATTGTATCTTGGGATGTAAGAGGACTGATTAGCAAAGAGAAAGAAGTGGAACTTGAACTTAAACAATAAAACATTGACATAGCCATTTTGCCTGAGACTAAAAAGAAACTAAAAGGAAGCAAGGACCTGGAAGATTATATCTTATTTTATAGTGGAGCACCAATGAAAAAACAGCATTATCAGGCATAGATGAATGATAAGTTGTAAACGAGTTGAGGTAACTAATTCCCACATGCAGTGAACGACGTCACCCAGGTTCGGTAACCGTCTTGCTACTTCAGTAACTGTTAACACGATAACTGGTTGTCTTCGTTACTCTGGTAACCGTTATTGGCAACTGGTTTATAAAAAGTTCAGGAAAGATTAGATAGTTATAACTGGATATCCGATAGAATTACAAATATAAGATTAAAAATCCCAAGAGGATACTTACAATGATAAGCTTTTATGCTCCCAAGGAAGGAAATAAAGAAGAAAGTAAATTCTTTTATAAAGCATCTGGATACTTTAAATAAAAATGACTATATCATAATTGGTGGATATTTTAACATTGGTGGTACTAATTCACAAAACTCAACATGAATTCAGAAGAGAAAGATCTTGTTCAGACAGTGTATTTATTTTGAAGCAGATTATACAAAAAAGAAGAGAATATAATTTGGCAACATATATTATTTGTCGACTTCATAAAGGTCTTCAATAGCACACCAAGAGAAAAACTATAGAGAATAATGATGAAAAAGAATACCCATAACATCTAGAAAATGCAATTGAACTATACAGAGCTAATGGATGGGAAGAAATAACTAATCTTTGAGTACGGCAAAGATACTCTTTGTCTCCTACATTGTTCAAAATACATATCAATACTGCTGTCGAGGAATGGCAAAAACAGACAAGACCTTATATTATATAAGCAACATGTTTTTAAATATAATTTTATTTGCAGATGGCCAGGTCATTCTTTCCACAACATAAGATGAACTTCAAAGAACAACATAGAAGTTACAACAGATACTCAGGAGCTATCTAGAAATATCCATTAACAAATCCAAAAGTATGCATTTAAGTGAAAGTTTCCAATAAGATCAAAAGTAGTTACAAGCAATGAAATAAGAGAACAAGTTAACAAATTTAATGATGCAGTAATTTGTGTCATAAATTATTTAAATGTAAAGAATGATTATAGTATGAATATGCATTTTTATGTGACATTAATTTAAGATGTTTGTTGATTGTAATTATTGTCGAGAAGTAAGTTTATACTGCCTTACTGAAACTGACAATAATAGCGTGCAATAATGCAGCGACGGAGCTCGCTGTTTATCATTATTAGAGACGAGGAAGTTACGTAATGTTGGCACGTTTTTCTTTAGAATTTTCTGGAATATTTTCCCTAGAGCATATGTATTCATAATTTTCATTGGATATAAAAATAGACGCTAATGTTGGCGCATTTTATTAGCCAATAGCAGTTCAGTTATAATCTTTAGGCATATCGGGATGTAGGAGTTGATGCAGTAATTTGTATCACAAATTACTTAAATGTAAATAATGATTGTAATATGAATATGCATTTTTATGTGACATTGATTTGAGATATTTGTTTATTGTAATTATTGTAGGGAAGTAAGTTTATACTGCCTTACTGAAACTGACAATAATAGCGTGCAATAATGCAGCGAGGGGGGGTGAGCTGTTTATCATTATTGGAAACGGGGAAGTTACGTAATGTTGGCGCGTTTTTCCTTGAGAATCTTCTGGAATGTTTCCCTAGAGTATATGTGTTCATAATTTTCATTGGATATTAAAATAGACGCTAATGTTGGCGCGTTTTATTAGCCAATTGCACTTCAGTTATAATCTTTAGGCGTATCTGGATGAAGGAGTATAAATAGGGTAGGTTAGAGGTAGCTTGAGGCCAGTTCATCAAAATTCTTTGTACACTACACGTCGTCTTAAGTTCGTCAGTTCGTCAAAATATTTGTATGAGACACGTCGGCTATAGATTCACAAGTTACGAAAAATCTAAAGTGTGGTAAAGTTAATTATACACAAAGTTGAAGTACGCGAATTAAAAGTGATAAGTAAGAAGTTATTATAACAGTTTCAATTTTGGCGAGTGTTAAGATCAATGTATAAATGTGATAGTTAACGTGTTCGACAATAAATGTGTAAAACAAATTTCTTCATCAGTGTTATATTTGGATAAAAGATTCCTTTCCGTTTACACACCTTGATCAAGAGACATGTTCGACCGAGAAATAATAGCTAGCCGGAGGACAGTAAACAAAAATTAAATCAAATAACAGTCGCATTCTTTCGAACACTAATACTGCCGCAAATTGCTAACACCAGATGGAGCTACAAACCGAACAAATGAATGACGTCACAAGATGGCTTCACATGAAGTAAACACACATACACAAACATTTATAAGTAATACCGCAACAAATTGGCGCCCAAACGTGGGGCTCAACAAATTAAAAATAAATAACATTAAACCGTTACAAATTGGCACCCAGAACGTGGGGCAGAGTGACCAGGAAGGGGCAGAGTGACCAGGAAAGGGGCAGAGTGACCAGGAAGTAGCAGAATGACCAGGAAAGGAACCAGGACGTGGAACGAATGCAGCAGTGAAATGATCTACAAGACGCAGATTCCAGAAACAACCGCAACAGAGTATAAAAAGGGCTAGCTTAGAGGTAAAGTCCTTCAGTCCGTCAGTTCGTCGAAAATATTTGTACGTTACACGTCGCCTTCAGTCCAGCAGAAATATTAGTACAGTACACGTCGGCTATCGATTCGCAAGTTACGCGTAGCAGAGTTATGAAAAATCTCAAGTGTTGTAAAGTTAATCACACAAAAAGTTGAAGTACGCGAATTAAGAATGATAAGTAATGAAGTTATTATAACAGTTTCAGTTTGGCGAGTGTCAAGATTGATGCAGTAATTTGTATCACAAATTACTTAAATGTAAATAATGATTGTAATATGAATATGCATTTTTATGTGACATTGATTTCAGATGTTTATTGATTGTAAATATTGTTGGGAAGTAAGTTTATAGGGCCTTACTGAAACTGTCAATAATAGCGCAATAATGCAGAGAGGGGGGGTGAGCTGTTTATCATTATTGGAAACGAGGAAGTTACGTAATGTTCGCGCGTTTTTTCCGTTGAGAACCTTCTGGAATGTTTCCCTAAAGCATATGTATTTATAATTTTCATTGGATATTAAAATAGACGCTAATGTTGGCGCGTTTTATTAGCCAATTGCAGCTCAGTTATAATCTTTAGGCGTATCTGATTGCAGGAGTATAAATAAGCCAAGTCAGAGGTAGATCGCTGTCAGTTCATCAAAAATCTTCATACACTACACGTCGTCTTCAGTCAGTCAGTTCGTCGAAAGTATTAGTTCGTCATACATCGGATATAGATTCACAAGTTACGCGCAACAGAATTATGAAAGATCTAAAATATGGTAAAGTTAATTATATAAAAGGTTGAAGTACGTTGATTAAAAGTGATCAGTAAGAAATTATTATAACAGTTTCAGTTTGGCGAGTATCTAGATCAATATGTAAAAGTGATAGTGAACGTGTTCGACAATAAAAATTATAAAACAAATTTCTTCATCAGTGTAATTTTTGGATAAAAGATTCCTTTCCGTTTCACAACCTGTATAGAGATACGTGCCCAAGCCAACAGGATAATAGCTAGCCGGAGGACAGTTAACAAAACTTAAAATTCTTTTAAACACTGATACTAGGTACCACAAATTGCTAACACTAGATGGAGCTACAAACCGAACAAATGAATGACGTCACAAGATGGCTTCAACATCGATGTAAACAAACATTATAAGCTATATTACTTCAAGATCAATGTGTAAATGTGATAGTGAATGTGTTCGACAATAAAAAGTGTAAAACAAATTCCCTCATCAGTGTTATCTTTGGATAAAAGACTCCTTTCCGTTTACACAACCTGTATAAAGAGAAGTGCTCGACCAGAAAGATCATAGCTAGCCGGAGGACAGTGAACCAAAATTAAATAAAATCACAGTAGCATTTTTTTAAACAAACACTAATACTGCCGCAAATTGCTAACACCAGATGGAGCTAACAAACCTAACAAAGAATCACGTCACAAAAATGGCTTCACCACGTGGAGTAAACACAAATACACAAACATTATAAATAATACCGCCGCAAATTGGCTCCCAAACGTGGGGCTCAACAAATTAAATATAACATTACAAGTATACCGCCGCAAATTGGCACCCAGAACGTGGGGCATAATGACCAGGAAAGGGGCAGAATGACCAGGAAAGGAGCAGAATGACCAGGAAGGAGCAGAATAACCAGGAAGGAGCAGAATGACCAGGAAGGGGCGAAGGAACCAGGACGTGGAATGAATGGAGCAGTGAACTGAACTACAAGAAGCAGATTCCAGAAACAACTACAGGGACGACAGATGACGCGGATGAGTGGACATCGTAATTCCGAGATTAAAAGGCAACAGGGGAATTCAACTACAGGACACCAAGACGACGTAGATTCATCATAATACGATGCAGAAGTAACATATAACCTAGGAGAGAGGGGCAGAAAGCTGGACATCAAAGCAACATCAGCAGATAGCATCAGAAAGGTTAGAAAAGTGTGATTTTTATTCTAAAAAAAAGTGTAAAAATTTAAATGTACCTTAGGAGCGGTAGGATAAAGAAAACAATGCCTACTAATAATATTGAAGAAACAATGATGGAAGGGGATAGTGTAACAGTTAGCTGTAATTCAATACAGGTTACAGAAAATAGCTCAAACAATGTAGGATTTGAGGGAGAAAATGTTAGTGCAGAAAGTCAGAATAGAATAGCAGGAAATGTTAATTTTGATGCTAGTATGATGATGGAAATGCTAAAAGATATTGTTAAGAGTAATGAGAAATTAGAAAAACTAACTCAAGATATTGGTAAAAGTAATGAGAAATTAGAAAAGAAAATAGATCAAAACAGGGAAGATAGTAGTAAGAATAATGAGAAATTAGAAAAACTAACTCAGAAGATTGATAAATTACAGCAAAAATCAGATCAATTGAGGGAAGATATGGAAAAGAATAAGAAAGAATTGAGGGAAGATATTAGTAAGAGTATTACGGATCAATTAAGGGAAGATATGCAAAAGAATAATAAGGAATTGAGGGAAGATATTGGTAAGAGCTTAGAACAAAACAGGGAAGAAATTGAAAAGAAATTCATGGAGCTAGATAGTAGTATGATGAGAATGAGAAATGAAAATCAGGAAATGATAGCAAATGAAATAGGTGAAGTTTCAAAGAAAATGTTAGACATGAGCAGAGAAATATCTAACAAAAAAAATGAGGTTAATAATAAAATAGAGCATGTGGATGTAAAATGTACAGAGTTAGATAGTAGAATGAGTAACATTTCAAGTGAGATAAGAGAGATGAAAGAGGTTATAAATGTAGATGTGAATCAGGTGCAAGTTAATTTCAGAGGGGAGATATCTGAAATTCAGAAAGAATCAGAAATGCAAAGAAATAAATTGTACGAAGTAGTTAAAGTTTTGCCTGTAAATTATCAAAAGCAAACTTCTGAAATTAACAAGTACCAAGCTGTTCAGAATGAAAACTCTAATCCAGTACAGTTTAGTACAGATTTGTCAGAGTATTCTCAGATTAAAAAGATACCAGAAGAATTGAAAATGACAATTGTTAAAAGATGTGTTGTTCAGGAAACTTTAGATTGTTTTCAAATGTTATCAGGGAACGAAATATCATATGAATCCTTTAAGAGGTTATTCATGAACAAATTTTTGAAGGTTAGGATATGGCTACGAGTAATGTTTAGCCACACACAATTTGATCCAGGGGGGTAAATAGCAATGAGATGTAAAGTAAATGCTGGATAGTATGCTGAGCAATGTATTGGAGTGTAAGAGGGTTAACTAAATATATATGTCATGAGAAAAGAGAAATAAATTATATATATATATATATATATATATATATATATATAAAAAACAAAATCTTAGTAACTGTAACAGCATTTGAAATGAAGCATGATGTTATATTAAAGTAAAAGTACGTAGATATAATTCCAAGAGTATTGTGAATATAAAGTACAAAACAACAAAAATGGGGTAAAAATAATTAAAAACAAATCCTTATGTAGCAAACAGAAAATGTGAAACAGTGTCTAGATTTAAGAGATGTAAATATATTTGTGTAGAGGGTGAACATTTTTTTTTGGTAAATATGTTTAATAATTACAAAAATTCTTGAATGCATAAATTTTTGTCAACAATATAAGAATGTAAACCATTTTTGTAACAATAACTAAATAATTCAGGGTACAGTATTTGCTATAAAAAAATTGTGATGTCCGATTAATGTCTAAACATATTAGACCAGAGCCAGTAAATAGTGGCGAGATAAAGGAAAAATATATGTCGTGTGTTAAATGCGTGTGAAGTGTTAAGTGAAAGTGATAAATAGCGTGTGTTCCAAGATGTAGGAGACTAAAAACTCAATTATAAAATTTCCAAACAAGTTGTAAATATTTATAATTATGTTTCTAGTGGGGCATATGATGCAGTAATTTGTGTCATAAATTATTTAAATGTAAAGAATGATTATAGTATGAATATGCATTTTTATGTGACATTAATTTAAGATGTTTGTTGATTGTAATTATTGTCGAGAAGTAAGTTTATACTGCCTTACTGAAACTGACAATAATAGCGTGCAATAATGCAGCGAGGGGGCTCGCTGTTTATCATTATTAGAGACGAGGAAGTTACGTAATGTTGGCGCGTTTTTCTTTAGAATTTTCTGGAATATTTTCCCTAGAGCATATGTATTCATAATTTTCATTAGATATAAAAATAGACGCTAATGTTGGCGCATTTTATTAGCCAATAGCAGTTCAGTTATAATCTTTAGGCATATCGGGATGTAGGAGTATAAAAAGGGCTAGGTTAGAGGTAAAGTCCTTCAGTCCGTCAGTTCGTCGAAAATATTTGTACGTTACACGTCGCCTTCAGTCCAGCAGAAATATTAGTACAGTACACGTCGTCTATCGATTCGCAAGTTACGCGTAGCAGAGTTATGAAAAATCTCAAGTGTTGTAAAGTTAATCACACAAAAAGTTGAAGTACGCGAATTAAGAATGATAAGTAATGAAGTTATTATAACAGTTTCAGTTTGGCGAGTGTCAAGATCAATGTGTAAATGTGATAGTGAATGTGTTCGACAATAAAAAGTGTAAAACAAATTCCCTCATCAGTGTTATCTTTGGATAAAAGACTCCTTTCCGTTTACACAACCTGTATAAAGAGAAGTGCTCGACCAGAAAGATCATAGCTAGCCGGAGGACAGTGAACCAAAATTAAATAAAATCACAGTAGCGTTTTTTTAAACAAACACTAATACTGCCGCAAATTGCTAACACCAGATGGAGCTAACAAACCTAACAGAGAATCACGTCACAAAAATGGCTTCACCACATGGAGTAAACACAAATACACAAACATTATAAATAATACCACCACATTAATAATTTGGGATCATAGATTTCCTATAAAACATAAGATATAGATAAGAAAAGCTTCAGCAAATATGTAGAACTATACAAAGAACACTAAAAAATAAAGCTAGAGATATACAATTATGATATTTTACAAGGTGTTGTTGGCAGTCCCTTTACTTTTATATGGCTATGAAAACTGGATTCTCAATAGATCAACTAAGGAGATTAGAAAACTCTGAGATGCAATTTCTTTAAAATATGTAAGTACATTAAAACATCATATACCCAACACCCAAATACGAGAAGAATTAAACAGATATAAATTAGAGGAGAACATACAAAATATCAAATGGCAGTGATTCCAACACATATAAGGGATGAAAGATGACAAAACAAGCATTCAAACACAACCAGAAGGTTGGCATTCAATAGAGCGACCAGAGCCAAATTGGAAGATGTCTTTGTGTCAGAATGGGCTTCATAGCCTAACCTTGAAGAGGAGGTAGAAGAAAAAGAAGTAGGAGGAGGAGGAGGAGAATAAGAAGAACGAGGAGGAGGAGAGTAGTAATTGTGTGGCTAAGAAAAGAAAGTTTGAAGTCACGAGTGAACCTTTGATAACTTTATTGTGAGGCCAGCCTTAGCCGAATGAGTCAATACTTCAAGCAAATGCCATATATGCGATTCAAATATGGGGAACAATCAACCAAATCACCAAGTAATTATAAAGACAAACTGGATGTATCCATTGGGCAGGACAGTGGCTATCCCAAATTCCTCGGCTAAGCATGTTCTGTTTGTAGCTCCCTCTGGCGTAGCAATTTGTATCAGTTTTAAATGTCCACCGGCTAGCTATCATCTGATCTTGGTAGGCATGTATTTCTTACAGGTTGTGAAGCGGAAAGGAATCTTTTATCCAAAAATTACTAGTGAAGAAATGTGTTTTATTATGTTTTATTGTCGAACACGTGCACTAACACATTTACATATTAATCTGAATACTCGCCCAAACTGAAACTGTTTGTAATAACTTCTCACTTTTAAATCACGTACTTCGACTTTGTGTGTATTTAACTGTATAATATTTTAGATTCTCGTAATTCTGCTGCGTGTAACTTATGACGAAATGAAGGACTGATTGGCGACATGTAGTGTACTGAGAATTCCGTTGAACTGCGGATCGACGTGTAGTGTACTGAGAATCTTGTTGAACTGCGGGGCGACCGACTTCGAGCCTGGCTATTTATGCGCTTACCTCAAGATACGCCTAAAGATTATAAATGAGTTACCATTGGCTAATAAAACGCGCCAACATTAGCGCCTATATTAACATCCAATGAAAACCACTAATACATATTTCTTTTAGAGAACATTCTGGAAGCTTTTTTACCGAAAAGGCGCGAAACATTACGTAACTTCCTGGTTCCCGGTAACGATAAACAACTCACCCCTTGCTGCATTCGCAAGTTAAATTCAGAGGGGAGATATCAGAAATACAGGATGAGACAGTAATGCAAAGAAATAAATTGTACCAAGATGTTCAGAATAAAAACTCCAGTCCAGTACAATTTAGTACAGATTTGTCAGAATATTCTCAAGTTATAAAGATCGCAGAAGAATTGAAAATGAAAGTTGTTAAAAGATGTATTGTTCAAGAAACTGTAGATTGTTTTCAAATGTTATCAGGGAACGAAATGTCATATGAATACAAGAGGTTATTCATGAACAACAATTTGAAGGTTAGGTTACGGCTACGAGTAATGTTTAGCCACACACAATTTGATCCAGGAGGATAAATAGCAATGTGATGTAAAGTAAATGCTGGATAGGTAAAGACGACTTGCAGAGAAATGTATTGGAACGTAAGAGGGTTAATTATTTATGTGTCATTTGAAAAGAGAAATAAATTATAAAAAAAAAAAAAAAGAGAAATGTTTAAAAAAAAAAAAAAAAAATTAAATTTTTAGTAACTGTAACAGTATTTGAAAAGAAGAAGGTAATAATTGAAACTTAATATGATATTAAAGTAAAAGTACGTAAATACAATTCCAAGAATTAAAAATTAAGAATGCAAAGATTGAAACTTAATATGATATTAAATTAAAAGTATGTAAATACAATTCCAAAAGTATTGTTAAAATAATAATAAATTCATAATAAAAAAAAAAAAAAAAATTTTTGGTAAATATAATTAAAAACAAATATTTATGTAGCAAACAGAAAAGGTGAAACAGTGTCTAGATTTAAGAGATATCAAAATATATGTAGAGGGTGAATATTTTGGTAAATATGTGTAATAATTACAAAATTCTTGAATGCCTCAATTTTGTTAACAATATAAGAAAGTAAACAATTTGGTAGCAGTGATTAAATAATTTAGGGTAAAGTATTTGCTATAAAAAATTGGTGAAGTCAGATGAATATCTAAATTAATTAAACCAGAGCCAGTAAGTAGTGGCGAGAGAAAACATATGTCGTGTGTTAAATGCGTGTGAAGTGTTAAGTGAAAGTGATAGCGTGTGTTCCAAGATTTAGGAGACTAAAAACACAATTTTAAAATTTCTAAACAAGTTATAAATATTTATAATTATGTTTCTAGTGGGGCATATGATACGGTAATTTGTATCACAAATTACTCAAATGTAAATAATTATTTTAATATGAATATGTATTTTTATGTAACATTGATTTCAGAGGTTTAATAATTGTAATTATTATTGGTAAATAATAATATATGGCTTTACTGAAACTGTTAGCAATAACACAAGAATGCAGCGGTGGAGTGAGTTGTTTATCGTTACCGGGAACCAGGAAGTTACGTAATGTTTCGCGCCTTTTCGGTAAAAAAGCTTCCAGAATGTTCTCTAAAAGAAATATGTATTAGTGGTTTTCATTGGATGTTAATATAGACGCTAATGTTGGCGCGTTTTATTAGCCAATGGTAACTCATTTATAATCTTTAGGCGTATCTTGAGGTAAGCGCATAAATAGCCAGGCTCGAAGTCGGTCGCCCCGCAGTTCCACAAGATTCTCAGTACACTACACGTCGACCCCCAGTTCAACGGAATTCTCAGTACACTACATGTCGCCAATCAGTCCTTCATTTCGTCATAAGTTACACGCAGCAGAATTACGAGAATCTAAAATATTATACAGTTAAATACACACAAAGTCGAAGTACGTGATTTAAAAGTGAGAAGTTATTACAAACAGTTTCAGTTTGGGCGAGTATTCAGATTAATATGTAAATGTGTTAGTGCACGTGTTCGACAATAAAACATAATAAAACACATTTCTTCACTAGTAATTTTTGGATAAAAGATTCCTTTCCGCTTCACAACCTGTAAGAAATACATGCCTACCAAGATCAGATGATAGCTAGCCGGTGGACATTTAAAACTGATACAAATTGCTACGCCAGAGGGAGCTACAAACAGAACAAATGAACCAACCAACGTATGACGTCACAAGAATGGCTTCCACCAACACTGAGGTAAACAAACATGGTAACTAATTCAGCCGCAAATTGGCGCCCAACGTGGGGCTCGAGTGACCAGGAAAGGAACTCGAGTAACCAGGAAAGGAAAGATGACCAGGAAAGGAACAAGAATAACCAGGAAGTAGCAGAATTAACCAGGAAAGTAGCAGAATTAACCAGGAAAAGGCGAATGCAGCAGTGGAACGATCTACAAGACGCAGATTCCGAGACAACAGGATAAATCAACTACAAAAACATCGAGACAACGTAGATTCATCACAACACAACGCAGAAGCGACATACAAATCTAGGAGAATGGGGCAGAACGCTGGACATCAAAGCTACATCAACATACAGCATCACAAAGGTATCGTAATTTTTTTTTAGAAAACAAAAACAATGGCTGCTAGTAATACAGAAGAAACAATGATGGAAGGGGATAGTGTAACTGTTGGCTGTAATTCAATACAGGTTACAAAAAAAGGCTCAAACAATGTAGTATTGAAGAAAAAAAATGTTAGTGTAGAAAGTAAGAATAGAATAGCAGGAAATGTTAATCTTGATACTAGAATGATTATGGATATGATAAAAAAGATTCATGAGGAAATGAATAAGGATCATAGGGAATTTATGGAAAGGCTTGGTAGGAGGAATGAGAAAGTAGAGCAAACAGTAGATCAAAGCAGTGAAGAAATTGAAAAGAAAGTTATGAAGTTAGATAGTAGTATGCCAGAAATGAGAGATGAAAATGAGGAAGTAATAGCAAGTGAGATAGGAGAAATTTCAAAGAAAATGCTAGACATGAGCAAGGAAATAGGTAACAAAGAAAGTGAGGTTAATACTAAAAGTGAGGTTAATGTAGAATGTACAGAGTTAGGAAATCAAATGAGTAGTATTTCAAGTGAGTTAAGAGAGATAAAAGAGGTTAGGAATGTAGATGTAAATGAGGCGCAAGTTAAATTCAGAGGGGAGATATCAGAAATACAGGATGAGACAGTAATGCAAAGAAATAAATTGTACCAAGATGTTCAGAATAAAAACTCCAGTCCAGTACAATTTAGTACAGATTTGTCAGAATATTCTCAAGTTATAAAGATCGCAGAAGAATTGAAAATGAAAGTTGTTAAAAGATGTATTGTTCAAGAAACTGTAGATTGTTTTCAAATGTTATCAGGGAAGGAAATGTCATATGAATACAAGAGGTTATTCATGAACAACAATTTGAAGGTTAGGTTACGGCTACAAGTAATGTTTAGCCACACACAATTTGATCCAGGAGGATAAATAGCAATGTGATGTAAAGTAAATGCTGGATAGGTAAAGACGACTTGCAGAGAAATGTATTGGAACGTAAGAGGGTTAATTATTTATGTGTCATTTGAAAAGAGAAATAAATTATAAAAAAAAAAAAAAAAAAGAGAAATGTTTAAAAAAAAAAAAAAAATTAAATTTTTAGTAACTGTAACAGTATTTGAAAAGAAGAAGGTAATAATACATATTTCTTTTAGAGAACATTCTGGAAGCTTTTTTACCGAAAAGGCGCGAAACATTACGTAACTCCCTGGTTCCCGGTAACGATAAACAACTCACTCCACCGCTGCATTCTTGTGTTATTGCTAACAGTTTCAGTAAAGCCATATATTATTATTTACCAATAATAATTACAATTATTAAACCTCTGAAATCAATGTTACATAAAAATACATATTCATATTAAAATAATTATTTACATTTGCGTAATTTGTGATACAAATTACCGTATCATATGCCCCACTAGAAACATAATTATAAATATTTATAACTTGTTTAGAAATTTTAAAATTGTGTTTTTAGTCTCCTAAATCTTGGAACACACGCTATCACTTTCACTTAACACTTCACACGCATTTAACACACGACATATGTTTTCTCTCGCCACTACTTACTGGCTCTGGTTTAATTAATTTAGATATTCATCTGACTTCACCAATTTTTTATAGCAAATACTTTACCCTAAATTATTTAATCACTGCTACCAAATTGTTTACTTTCTTATATTGTTAACAAAATTGAGGCATTCAAGAATTTTGTAATTATTACACATATTTACCAAAATATTCACCCTCTACATATATTTTGATATCTCTTAAATCTAGACACTGTTTCACCTTTTCTGTTTGCTACATAAATATTTGTTTTTAATTATATTTACCAAAAATTTTTTTTTTTATTATGAATTTATTATTATTTTAACAATACTTTTGGAATTGTATTTACATACTTTTAATTTAATATCATATTAAGTTTCAATCTTTGCATTCTTAATTTTTAATTCTTGGAATTGTATTTACGTACTTTTACTTTAATATCATATTAAGTTTCAATTATTACCTTCTTCTTTTCAAATACTGTTACAGTTACTAAAAATTTAATTTTTTTTTTTTTTAAACATTTCTCTTTTTTTTTTTTTTTTTTTATAATTTATTTCTCTTTTCAAATGACACATAAATAATTAACCCTCTTACGTTCCAATACATTTCTCTGCAAGTCGTCTTTACCTATCCAGCATTTACTTTACATCACATTGCTATTTATCCTCCTGGATCAAATTGTGTGTGGCTAAACATTACTCGTAGCCGTAACCTAACCTTCAAATTGTTGTTCATGAATAACCTCTTGTATTCATATGACATTTCCTTCCCTGATAACATTTGAAAACAATCTACAGTTTCTTGAACAATACATCTTTTAACAACTTTCATTTTCAATTCTTCTGCGATCTTTATAACTTGAGAATATTCTGACAAATCTGTACTAAATTGTACTGGACTGGAGTTTTTATTCTGAACATCTTGGTACAATTTATTTCTTTGCATTACTGTCTCATCCTGTATTTCTGATATCTCCCCTCTGAATTTAACTTGCGCCTCATTTACATCTACATTCCTAACCTCTTTTATCTCTCTTAACTCACTTGAAATACTACTCATTTGATTTCCTAACTCTGTACATTCTACATTAACCTCACTTTTAGTATTAACCTCACTTTCTTTGTTACCTATTTCCTTGCCCATGTCTAGCATTTTCTTTGAAATTTCTCCTATCTCACTTGCTATTACTTCCTCATTTTCATCTCTCATTTCTGGCATACTACTATCTAACTTCATAACTTTCTTTTCAATTTCTTCACTGCTTTGATCTACTGTTTGCTCTACTTTCTCATTCCTCCTACCAAGCCTTTCCATAAATTCCCTATGATCCTTATTCATTTCCTCATGAATCTTTTTTATCATATCCATAATCATTCTAGTATCAAGATTAACATTTCCTGCTATTCTATTCTTACTTTCTACACTAACATTTTTTTTCTTCAATACTACATTGTTTGAGCCTTTTTTTGTAACCTGTATTGAATTACAGCCAACTGTTACACTATCCCCTTCCATCATTGTTTCTTCTGTATTACTAGCAGCCATTGTTTTTGTTTTCTAAAAAAAAATTACGATACCTTTGTGATGCTGTATGTTGATGTAGCTTTGATGTCCAGCGTTCTGCCCCATTCTCCTAGATTTGTATGTCGCTTCTGCGTTGTGTTGTGATGAATCTACGTTGTCTCGATGTTTTTGTAGTTGATTTATCCTGTTGTCTCGGAATCTGCGTCTTGTAGATCGTTCCACTGCTGCATTCGCCTTTTCCTGGTTAATTCTGCTACTTTCCTGGTTAATTCTGCTACTTCCTGGTTATTCTTGTTCCTTTCCTGGTCATCTTTCCTTTCCTGGTTACTCGAGTTCCTTTCCTGGTCACTCGAGCCCCACGTTGGGCGCCAATTTGCGGCTGAATTAGTTACCATGTTTGTTTACCTCAGTGTTGGTGGAAGCCATTCTTGTGACGTCATACGTTGGTTGGTTCATTTGTTCTGTTTGTAGCTCCCTCTGGCGTAGCAATTTGTATCAGTTTTAAATGTCCACCGGCTAGCTATCATCTGATCTTGGTAGGCATGTATTTCTTACAGGTTGTGAAGCGGAAAGGAATCTTTTATCCAAAAATTACTAGTGAAGAAATGTGTTTTATTATGTTTTATTGTCGAACACGTGCACTAACACATTTACATATTAATCTGAATACTCGCCCAAACTGAAACTGTTTGTAATAACTTCTCACTTTTAAATCACGTACTTCGACTTTGTGTGTATTTAACTGTATAATATTTTAGATTCTCGTAATTCTGCTGCGTGTAACTTATGACGAAATGAAGGATTGATTGGCGACATGTAGTGTACTGAGAATTCCGTTGAACTGGGGGTCGACGTGTAGTGTACTGAGAATCTTGTGGAACTGCGGGGCGACCGACTTCGAGCCTGGCTATTTATGCGCTTACCTCAAGATACGCCTAAAGATTATAAATGAGTTACCATTGGCTAATAAAACGCGCCAACATTAGCGTCTATATTAACATCCAATGAAAACCACTAATACATATTTCTTTTAGAGAACATTCTGGAAGCTTTTTTACCGAAAAGGCGCGAAACATTACGTAACTTCCTGGTTCCCGGTAACGATAAACAACTCACTCCACCGCTGCATTCTTGTGTTATTGCTAACAGTTTCAGTAAAGCCATATATTATTATTTACCAATAATAATTACAATTATTAAACCTCTGAAATCAATGTTACATAAAAATACATATTCATATTAAAATAATTATTTACATTTGAGTAATTTGTGATACAAATTACCGTATCAATGTGTGATTAAGATCTAAGGTGGTAAAAACATATGCGACAGCAAAGTAGTGCAGGGCAGAATGGGTATATGGCAATGGGGTTGTTTCTTTGTGTATCCGCTTGTTAAGTATACAGATATCCACCACCAGTTGAAAATTGGAATCAGCATTAGGCACAAGGAAGATAGGACTGCTAGGCTCCCAAAGTGAGAACCTTATTCAACTTAAGCTGAATGGTCAGCTTACGTATAGTATGTGTAGCTGTGGCCGCAAAAATGACATGGCTTCATGCAGCTGATTGATGTAATGTTTGGAACAAGAGCAACAATCTTGAGAGCAACAATCTGCCCGATGTCCAACTCTTTGGCTAAAACAATGCAAAGGCTTGTTTCAAAATTGGCAAGCAGGTTCATTGCTAACAGTCTGTGTATTAACCTCAGAAACAGATGGAAGCAAAATCTGAGGTACTGACAAAACAATGAGTAGAGGAAATAACTGGAGAACACTTGTGAGGTGCACACCAACAGTCAGCAGAGGTGAAGAGTGTACATGAGTGAGCAAAGCTTTCCTCTCACTAAAGCGTGGTCTAGTTGCAAAAACCAAGCTAGAATGAGTTTCTTGGTTTAATCTAGTAATTATATTCTCATAAACCTATCTCTCATTACACTGGATCAAAAGCATACACCAAACGAGACAGATGCATAACAAATAATCACCAAACAGCTTGCCTGCTGTGGAAGGTGATAGTTATCATGGGCAAGTTGTGACAAGTCACAGTCAGAAAAGAAAACTTCAAGAAACCTGTGATGGAAAATAATGGGTACACTCGGAGTGATGCATAACTAGCTTGAATAAATCAAGCACAATTTCAGACAAGAGCATAGCAACTACCTGCAAAACTAAAGGAGGTGCTGTGGAATTTAACTCTGCATAATTTAACAGATTAACCCAAAAAGTAGTAAAACAATTATCAAACAAAAACTCTGGCACATTATACATCATTTGTTGGACTGATTAAATTGAGTTTTATTTATGGCACTCATTAACTGCTGTGGTCCTTAGCGTCCCAGGTGTGAAAGACTGGAAATTTTGCTCAGAGGCCTCTTTTATCAGGCTTGAGGTTCTTTTACGTGCCATAAATCTATGACATGGGACCACCGGCTTTACTTCCCTTCCAAAAGAAGCCATGCTAAAGACTTTTACACCCAAAAAAATCCATCACCCTCTGCCGGGTTTGAACCCACAACATCAGGAACTAGAGGCTAGCATGGTAACCACTACATCATGGGGAGCAACTGCTGGACTGATTATGTAATACGTAAGTTGGCAAATGCAGAAAAATACACATCAACCTGAGAAGCAGGCCTAGGTTTGAGAATGCTTTCCCCTGCATTTATGTTGTCTACCTGTAGTCTGAGGGGATCTAGTGATTAGAGAACACAATAACTGCATAAATTCTGCATGAATCTTAATAAAATCTAAAACCACAATTGCATCAGAGTTATGTGTGAGTATATAACAAATATGGTTCACATAATGTGAAAGCCTAGTTTTCAGCTTCATATATTGCTTTTTGGTAAGCAAAGTTTCAGTGCCCCATTCTGAAAGAAGTTCCAAAGAATAGCACATTCTTGGTAACAGAAATCAATACATGATCATCAGGTAGAACTATCAGTGAACAGAAAGCAAATTCAGGAAAAAGGGTTAACAAGGTATTACTATCACATCATCAAGAATTTGAGCACCACGAAGAGCAAGGTCAAAATACAACTCCTACTTTTGTAATATATCTGGGTACAAAAAGCACAGGGTTATAATACAAAAAAGGGGAACAAAGTCAACAAGTCGTTAAACAGGGTAAACCAAAATGTACCATCACAAAAATTAGATGAATCAAACACTGAAAATGTAACTAACAATCAGTATAAAACGATACAAATAAGTTCACAAATATTGCAAACATTCACAAAATCAACAAAAAATATATAAGCCAAGAAAAATCACAACACACAAAACGACCACAAACTCTGCTTACCAAAATATATTCACTGTGAACCTACAGTCAGTTTGCACCACTCTGTTATTATGTGCATTGGCTATTAGGGTGGTTACAATAGGAAGTGATTAAAAATTAGTAAATTGAATTCTCTAAATTAATTATATTTTAACAAACATAACAAATGTACATTATTAACAATTTATCTTAACACAAACCACTATGAGTGAGCATTATACACCCGGTAAAGCAAGTAATTAAGCAAGATGAAACAGTAAGCCGATAAAATTAATTATACCAATAAAATAACGGATCCTTTAAAGTTAAGTGTAAGGATAATGTAGGGAAGCTAAGAACTTCTCTAACATGCTTGTTAAAAAATGTCAAGTAAACACAATGCACTGCACTTGCCATTTATGCATAAAAGGCAGTCTCCATTAATAATGCTGAACTAAAGGTGTACATGCTATCATTCCTTTTACATATTAAAAGTGCATTTAGGCCACGAAAGGAAATGCATTTCTTAAAATGAATATACATGGTAACATGGAGGAGCTGAAGGCTTTCAACTCCTGTGAAAATTTTTTGAATCAGTTAAATAGGAATTTAGGAGGACATCTGGAGGTTATTTAGAAAAACACATTAAACACAGCTTAATATACTTGCACTACATACCTTAGTTCTGCAGCAAACAACTTAACACCCAAAAATAAAAACTCAAGTGACCCATCCCAAGGCAAAAGAACAACTCACTACAATTTGTCAATGGGCCCTTTATAAAACAGGCGAGGTCAGTGACATATAAATTGCAGTAGGCAAGGTAAATCTGAAAGCCCAAATTTCTCATCTGGTAAGGAGAACACAAAAGAGCGACAGACTAATGGCACAACATTTTGAAATTCCTTATATACCCAGGGATGAAATGTAAACTTTAATGTTTGTCTTTCTTGATTCCCTCCAGAATGTGTTACTAGTTTCTCATTTATTAACTTCTGGATATTCTTTTTCACGGTTTTTTAATGGAAACCATTCTTAAGTGCTGCTTCTATGAAGCATGTCAGTCATGTCAAGCTTCAAAACATTTGTAACAATTGTAGCACAATCCTAATCTCCATTGTCTCGTACCCTAAAGAAGGTTATGAAGACAAAAGGGCAAATTTGGAGAAACAATGCTGTACTCAGTTAATAGCCTGTAAAGCCACAATAAAACCAAGACTGTTTAATCATTAACATATTTGATATTAATTATTTATCACAACATTTAAACTCACAGTCCAGCCATTTAGCAACAGATGTAAGCAAAAATTATGAATTAGGTATGTTCTGAAGTAACCTTAGTGCTCTTAAAAGCATTATTCCAGCACAGCTTCATGTGTATGTGGGGGCAGGGGGAGGGAGGATAAAAATGCCCTCTGCTATACTACATCTTCTGTTTCATGACCTGAAATGTGACAAAGGCATGATTGTAGCTATACCCCAGGAGGCACCATCTCAACTGAGCTTATATGGGGTGGGCCCAAATTAAAAAATGGTCTTATGGTTTAACCCCATAATGATGTGGCAAGCAGAACCAAGAAGTATCAGACCTGTTTCTGTAAATCATTTTTCTCCCAGCAAATTGCACAGTAAGTTACAATTTTTAGATTAAGGTATAATATGGTACACAAAGCAAACATATTGTAAGCAGCTAGTACACAGAAGGTTGGCTGCACAGGAATCAACAAGAAAAGCCACCATCTTAGATGTCATGCATTTCATTAAGACTATCTGGAATTCTGTGACACAAGGTATGATTTGGAACTGCTTCAATAAGGCTAGCTTTTGTCGAGTTCTTGTGATGTCAGTTAGAAGATGAGTTTTCCAAGTGTGAAGAATGACAAAATGACAGACAGCAGCTCTTTTGAAACATACCTAAACAATGACAATGAAATTCTAGAGTGTGAAACTGACAATAATGAAATACTTGAACAGATGGCAGAAGAAGCATAAGTGTGGGATGAAGCTGATATGAGCCAGATACTGAGCCAATTCCTACAGTGTCGAAAATCGGGAGGCAATGGACATAGTGAAATGATATGTGTGTAGTTTTAATTTGATGATGTAATGACTTTACTGAACAAGATGAAGTAAACTTTTGGCATTAAAACCAATAAAGCAATTCACTACAGTAAGTATTTCAAACACTGTACATATTTTGTATTCGATTGTGAGGTAAAATGTATTATAAATATATTAGACCCTTATTGCAGAATTATAAAGTTCTTAAATTGCAAATGTTGTCTTATCATTAACACATTTTCCCATCTATGATATCCAAATCCTTGGATCTCTTTTTTTCCCCCCCTTTTTCCCTCCCTATACTTGTGTACTCCTTTTTACATGCATTTATTCTTTTATATTTTGCTTATTGCCTCACTAATTAAGGGCAGTCCCTGCCTAGAGCAATATATTCATTAGGACCTTTTGTGTACACAAATAAATAATAAATAAAATAAAATGTACTAATGATATTTTACTGCATTTTGATTTCTTAAATTTGTTCTAGACAAGGGCATTTGGAAGGATAGAAAAAAATCAGAGGAAGCATCCCATAGTAACAACAAAAGGATACGTAAACCTATATCCTCAACCAGGTGCAGTACATATTCTAGGAGAGGAGCAGAAGCTTTGGGATTTAAAAATGTTGCAAAATGTATACCAAAAGATGCAGAATGTTCAGGATCTAAAGCAAATATAGGGAACACTATTCAAGGGCTTTGAACTTGCAAGGTTAAAGGAATGCAGAGTTACAGATTTGAGGCATCCACTGGGCATTTTTCAGCCTTGCATTAAGAAGAAAGAATCCTGATGTTACACAGCTAAAAAAAAACCTTTACAATATAGAATAATTGCTGAAGGGAAGAAGGATGTTAAGAGGTTACTAGAGAAAGAATTTGGTGAAAACTGGGAACAAAATCCATGACTATCTTTCTATAATATAATCAACAGAGAAGAATTTTGAAGAGAACAGTCATGATATGTGTGCCATTCTTATTTGGAACAAGATATAAGCCTCCATAACATTTTTTTCCATAATGTTTTTTCCATAACATTTTATAGGTGTATAGATATTATTGATTTGGTTTTGCTAAGTCTCTCTACATTCTGCAGAACTATTTTTTAGAGTATGCAATACATCTAAAAACTTAAGTGAAAGATTAATAGTGAAAAGGACCTGATGTAACATTGAATAATTTTGCTAAGTTAAAAACTAAGATGGTTCATTCTTTAAATCACCTTAAAATAGAAAAGTCCTTAAAATGTAATTTATCTTTGTCATGTTAATTTTTTTTTCAATTGAACTCTTTTCAAATGCATATGGTATTTACCAGTTAAGCCCTTTGCAAGTAATACTTTTAAAAGAGCATTGTTTCTGAAGTTGTACCATAAAGTAGGTAAAATAAATCTATGGTACAACTCAATGTGAGAAATATGTTAATTTCTTTCATTTCTGATCAAAAATTAACATTTCAGATATATTTTCAATCAAAGTTGGACATTTCCAACTCTGCCCAACAAAATCAGATATGTGCAAAACATTTTTGCTTGTAAACTATTAATGAAAATTGTTTGTATTATTTTTTAATAATTTAATTATTTTAAAATTAAAAATTGTAAAAATACACAAAAATTATTTTTGACGCCGACATCAAGGGGATTTAAGATGTTTTAAGCACAAAAATATCTGCCACTGTTGAGTAAAGCAAAGCCTCATTATCAGAAACCGGAAGTTTAGGCTTATAAATTATTAAAATAGGCAGGCTAAAGGGATTATAAATAGCTAAAATAGGTTATAAAAGGCAATATAGAAAAACCTTACATTATGCCTATTTATTTACTCATTGCACTATTCTTGCACAATCAGCATATTTGTGTTAACATTGTGTTGTATTTCCAAGTTTGTCAAGATCAAGATTTTTCAAAATCACCATTTTACACTTTTCCCTAACTAATGAACCCCATTTCCCTGCACACTCTCCACTCTTTGCACTGCATCATCCACAATCTTCACTGACTTCATCAAAGGCTATCCTCTTTCTTGAAGCTGGCAGATCACTTGTGGCAGGAAACCGAAATCGGCCGCAATGAAAGTTAAGTCATTCTCACTTTCAAAGATTCGAGGAGGTTTTTTTTACTGCTAAAATTGAAGATGCTTAATCCTCTAGAGCAGTGACCATCTTAGTTATACTCAGGAAATTTGAAGTGTAGTAAACTGCTGCTGAAATCCATATCCCCATCTTGTTATGATAGGTTCAGAGGGCAGAGGTATATCTGGTGCAATGTCTTTAAATGTCTGAATCCTTGGTAGGGCTTTCACAAAGATCTTCCTAATACTGAAATCAATTTGTCAACATCCAGAAACAAGCTTCATATCTCTTCTGACGCCCTGTGAAAACCATGTGCTATGCAGGTCACATGAAGTATGTTTGGAAATAGCACTTTTAAAGCTTTCCCAGCCTTTTTCATGTTGGTGCAGCATCTGAGATGAAAAGTAATACATTGTGGTATTGAATTTCATCAGGCCACAGTAACTGTAATGAATTCGTAATAGCTGTGCAATATTTGAATTGTTAACTTTTTCCAGACACTGTGTTAAGCAGGAATACTTTGATATTTGAAAAGAAGCTAGAAACAGTAATGTGTATTGAATTTATTTAAAGGTGAGTCGGAATTGTTACACTAACATCACTTAATTTTACTCACTTAACATGTTTCCGGAAACGGTTGTTCCCATCCTCAGAAGCTAATCCAACTGGCCCGTGTTGTTGGTGTTTCCGTTTTGTGGACTGGATACTGTGGTGGCATCTTGTGGTGGTGAAATGTACTTCCAGAGAGGATTTGGTGGCGGCAAATCAAAATTCATTAGATGTGTGTTGTGTTTTTGAATGGTGATCTTCTCCCATGCATCTAATTAGGCTGCAAATTTGGCTGGTTTGACTAATGTAATATTGGGTTTGATGTTGTGATTAGTGATCCAAAAATGGTGTGAAACTGCAGATTTGTCCATTTGTTTGTATTTGATACATCTCATGTGCTCCTTTAGCCTAGTTTCTAGGTTTCTTTTTGTCTTACCTATATATACTTTATTGGAATCTGAACAATTGATTTTGTAGATTCCAGCTTTTTTGTCTTGTGGGATGGGGTCTTTTAACTTGTTACAAAGTAATTTCTCTATGTTAAATTTGTTCTGTGGAGCTAGGTTGATGTTGTGTTTCATAAAAATCTTCTTAAATTTGTGAAATGTTCCTGGGTGGTATGTGAATTTCTTGAACTTTAGCTGTTTATCTTGCTGGCTGAGATTTGTTGTGTTTCTGATGTGCTTCTGTCGTTTGAATTTTGCAATTTTTTTGTCAATAGTTGTTTTGTTGTACCCATTATGTATTGCTGTGTCTACTATATGCTGGTATTCTTGTTTATTTAAGGGGGTATATACCAGTCTATGTGTTAGGCTGTTTAGTACTGCATGTTTGTGGGATGGGAACAACGGTTTCCCGAAACATGTTAAGTGAGTAAACTTAAGTGATGTTAGTGTAACAATTCCGACTCACCTTTAAATAAAAAGGAATTCTTTATTGATTCACTTTCTGAAGATTTAATGGGCCAACAATGACATTGAAATAGATCGACTCATAGGATCAGCCGACTTGTTGCCAGATCTCTTTACTTTTTAGTTCATCTTTAATGATTTTCATTACATCATTGTAACATTCACTAACATTTTTGCAATACTCATTGGGCACAGATTCGTTATATACTTCTTAATGTAGGATTCTGTAGTTTCCAGAAAGGGATTCCGGCATCAATAAAAGCTTTACATAAGTCGGATGCAAATTGCGATTTTTGACTTGATGTTGTAATTGCCATTGGAAGCAAAGAAGTCTTCCCAGTGACCTTGGAAAGTACATTTTTACATTTGATTGTACTGATATGTTGAGAAATGTAACATTTCTTTTCATAGTTCACTGACTGCTCACATATTTTGCACTGAAGTATTTTACCATCAGCAGAAAATATGTTGTATTTGAAAGCATTTATGTAACTTTGCAATTTACTGTGTAAAGGAACACTGAATTTCAGCATGTTACTAGCCACCTTGCATATCATCATCACAATGAAAACTGAAAAAGAAATTTGGAGCAATAATGAAACCACATTTTAGTTCTGGCATTCATTGTTGCTTTTGAAGGAGGTATGATCCAATAGGAAGCCAAGTAAACACAAGCAATAATTAAAATCCTTACCTACTGTTACTCTTTTTACAGCAACACTCATTGTTGCTTGTAAAGAGAATATGAACTGTGGGAGGCAATAAACAACATAGTTTAAGTGCAGTCACAGTCATTGTAACAGTTACAGGAATAAATTAAATACACATGTAGGTAATTTTTAATAATAAAAGAATAAATAATAATAAAAAAATCAACAAAAAGTATTTATTTCGACGATAAGGCATTTATATAAAAAGGCAGCATAAAACTGCGGTGTTTCAATCACAAAGATGTAAACCATACAGATTCAGTTTCAAATTGAAGATAGGTTTAACACATTTAAAAAGGCATTCTGCTAAGTTCCAGTCTCTGCTCATTATAGCTTTTCTACTTCCTGGAAAAACACTATTTCGGAAATGACCAGTTTTATTCACAACCTTCTCATTTAATGACCAGACCTTCTTCAGAGCTTATATCACAGAAAATATCTTCGGAATCCTACGTAAAAGACTTAACTGGTTTAGAGCCATCATTTTGATTTAACTTACTTGGGGTAATAAATATGTTTTCGTTACATATGTTCAAATTTTTATGCTGAGTACGTACTTTTAAAGAAAAAAAGAGAGAATATGCTCTTACCTGATCAAAATATGTTGCTGTTCCATTTTTTATTTCTCTTCTTTGTTTAAGATCAGCCTCAGTAGTGTCACGGGATAGAGCTATGTATTCCACTTCTCTCCCAGTCAGCTCTAAGTACTGCATTGCATATTGTCGACGCAGTGGTCCTGGTTTACCAATCAGAAATATATCTTGCCCTAACACATCTTTCTGCAGCATCCATCTTAAGTGCTCTAGTGATTCCTGTGACAAATCCTTTTTTACTGGGGGAAAAAAAAAGTGTTACATGTAGTTTGTGAGAAAAATTATGAATGCGAACTTCTCATTGGATAAAACTGTACTGTTTTCATTTTGGATAGCTTAAAGCAAATTTACCACACATATAACATAACTAACTTGAACCTTTCATTTTATCCTTAGCATAAAACCAATACAAAATGTGATGGTGTGGGAAAGAGAAAAATATGTCGATATATGTGACAGATCAGCACGAGAAGGTTTTGCATGGGCGAGGACAGGAGTGATGATGTTAAAAGGATTAGGGGAAAGAGAGAATCAAGGAAAGTGTCCGCTATGTAATAGAAAGTATAATAACTATTGGCATTTAATTCTAGAATGTGAAGGAACTAAGGAATCGAGGGAAATATGGCAGAAAAATAAATGGGACAATTTACCAATTGAGATTATAGGTAGAAAGATGTCGGGTGTTAAATGCAAGGGGAACATATTAGAAGTAGGAAAATATTTAGGTTTAATCAGAAAGAGATGGCTGAAGAATTATAGGAATAAGGAGTAAGAAGAAAAGTAGTTATTGAAAAGTAGATTAATAATATATTTATTTATTCAGGCAAGTAGGGCCCATTGACTCGGTAACCACAGTGTTGGAGGATAGGGGCCCTAGGAAACCAGCAACTCAGTGAAGTATGTAAAGTGGAATATGTATACACTATGTATTTAAAGAAATAAATATGTATCTATCTATCTACAAAATGTGTATTGTTATACAGGGTGGACCATTTAAGTTGAGACTGTACAATATCTGCTAAACTAAGCATTGTAGAAAGAAATGTCTTTGATAAAAGTTGCTTGATATTATGGGGGAAAGTAAATGCCATTAGTCGTGTTTTGTTTGGAGGCTGTTATGATAGTTATTTTAGAGTCAATTTAAGTTTTTTAAATGGGAACCTACAATTAGGATAAAATTACATTGACCCTAAAATGAATCTCACAACATCCTCCAAATAAAACACAAATGGCATTTACTTTCCCCCATAATATCAAGCAACTTTTATTCAAGACATTTCTTTCTACAACGCTTATTTCTTTCTCAACTTAAATGTGGAAAAACGGTAAAATGCCAGAAAAAAGTAACTTAAGAAATCTGTGGCAAGATGTAGACAGAATACTCTATATAACTGAAATCAGAGAAATGTACACAGTCACTTATACATTCAAACAATGCTGTCCAATGCAAAACTAGGAAGAGTCCATCTGGATAAAGACAAAATATATATGTACTATATTCACATGACTTCTCTACCCACTATCATTATTTTTGTACAGCTTCTACAGACTATTCGTACAACAGTTTAATTTTCACATTCATCAAAATAGAAATAGTAGAAATTTGTAGAAATAGTTTCATTATACATTTCATTGTAGGTACAAGAGGAACAGAGGAAACCAAATCAATAGCCAGATGTTTAAAGCTAGTTGAAATATGCTGGTCTTGAAATTCATATACTTTACATGACTTAGCAAGAAACAACTGAATAGCTATAGCACTAAAATGATGAAGTGTTGAAAAATTAAAAGCAATAACAACAGATATCTCAGTAATGGTTGATGCCATAGAAAAACTTATTTGAAATAAATCTTATGTTTTAAAGAGGTCTAGATTTTTATCTATTTCTTATGGTTTACTCATTTTACAAAATATTACAAAATTCCTTCCAAATAAAGGAGACTTCATAAGCTATTCCCATAAAAGTCAAGATTAAATTTTATTGTTCCTAAATATATATTTTAATCCAAATTGTTAGTCATTTTTTAACAAATCAAAAATATTGAACAAATTTCCATGTAAGAGGTAGTTTGGTGTACAGGATTTTCTTGAAAATCTTTGTGTCACATCTTTGGAAGATACTGAGCTTAAATACCAAGTTTGGGGTTTATCGGACATTTCATTTTTCAGTTATCCTGTTCACAGAAACTATATGGACCTTTTTTTCTAGAAAGATACTTTTGATTCAGGGGGCTTCAAAACATGTATTTATGGTGAAAAATCTCTATACAGAATTTTTTGGTGGAATGCGTTACTTCCTCTACATACTGTTTGTAGTAGAGATAGTAATAAGGAGTGTCAATGGAAACCAACAGAATGCCATTTCATGCACCCTATTCTGGCTAAAGAAAGAGTAGATAAAAAAACCTTACTCAGTTCCAACAGACAACCTTGCCAACATGCTCATATAGGCATGACAGTTGATATTACATCTTTACAGACACTTTTCACTACTTATATGTAGGACCTAAAGTTGAAAGTAGTGAGGTATTGCCATGAGCAACATGAAAAAGATATTTTACCAAGTAGGTATCATTGAGTAACTGGCTAAGAAAGTGCCACACAATTTAAATTAGCAACAGTGATTTCAAATTGCATGTCAACTAATTAGATAAGATACTTGTAAACTTTAACATCACTACTCATATTTGCTATTATTCTACTGTATCTCATACATCTGTGAACCTCTGGTATGTCCTAGTGACCTTCACTCTCTGTAAAAGTTTTTTATTTTGTGATATTCATTGTTTTATTCCGTATATATTGTATAATGTAATCAAACTAATGTTTTGCACAATCAGGCATTATACTTTATTGTTCACATAACCATTTCTCTATCCCTTCCAATGCTTCTATCCCTTAAATAATCTATCTGGACCAAAAAATGTCATAACAATCTGCTTAGACAATTTTTTTTAGTATCCTGTAACTGCCATTGGGTAAAAGTTTAAATGTGAATATAGATAACAAAAAGATATTCTACTGTATTACCTATCTCCTGAAAGCACACGAATTTGTTCTGCCCAGCCATAACAAATTTAATCATGCAGAATGTAACTACTTTCTTAGAATCTTATATTTGAAACTCAAAACCTAATCCTGCGTACTTTTAATGGGAAATTTTAAGAGCTTTATTTACAGTGTTTTGCTTAAACAGACAAAAGAGATGGCTTTTAGGTGGCCCAGATAGTCCAAAAATACAAAATGGTTATTTAATGTAGTTATTTTTAATTATAAATAGCTGCCCAAGAATACCTCCTTGACAAACACTTGCTGTATTTCCTAAATAGTTATATAGTTCCTAAATAGTTAAATTATAAAACAGATGTGATAATGCCAATGGTCTCAAATTTGTAATAACTAAACATCAACTTTTCTCTTGCAATGTATGACTACACTGAAGAAATTGTAGAATTCAGAGTTACCACTGTTCAGAGATTATACATTCCTGAAGGTCTGTATCATGGGAGTTTATTGCAATTAATTCCATTGATCTAGGAACATATGCATAATTAAAAGTAGGCTAGCGTACACTAGAAAATTCAACATAGCTTAATATGAATAGTCAGAGGAGTAATAAACACAAGGTTTTCAAAATTATTTACTTACACATAGCTATCAGCAACCATTAAACAAAGTGGTGACACAAAATAGTTTGTAAATATTATAGTGGAAATATAATATGGATGAAAATTATTGCAAAACAACTTTGAAATTTAGTGGTGTTAAAATTATAACAAGATGGTGGCAGTAGTGGTGGTGAATGTTCTGCGGAAAATCAAATCCCATCCCTTTTGGATAGGCAGTGGGTAGCAATCACATTTCCCAGAGAGTGCTGCGCAAGATGATACTGCTGTGGTTTGCCACTGCCTTTCACAGCGACTGTACACTTCCACTTTTCAAGTTAAGGTTTTATTAACAATTTAGAAATGATTTTAAGGTTGATTTATTAAAGGGAAAACAAAAATTACCAGCTACGAAGCACTGAATTCCAGCCACTTTGTATGCAAACCAGGAGTACTAACCACCATCTCAGTCCATTTGCACCTTATATGGACATAAGGATTACCAGTAATAATGAATACTATATAGCAAAAGAGTAGTAACAGAATGCATATAATGAATTTGGATTTACATCATTGGATATCCTCTGGAAATTCATTTCATCACCACAAAATGTCACGACTTATAATGACAGTGTATCCTCAGTTAGCAACTGGAGCTAGTCAGATAAATGGTGAGGAGGGAGACAAATGTTCTTTGAAATATGTTCATTAATATTTTAACATGCAAGTTAAAATTCTAGTGTTAGTGTTACAAATTCTGACTCGGCATTTCTTAGTAACAACAAAATTTAAAGTGTTTCTATAGTTTCACATTGAACAAAACAATATAAGTATGACAATATGTATTTTACTACAGAAGGACAGTAATGGAATGCACATAATGAATTTTGATTTACTATCACTCAACTTTCCCTAGAAATTCATTTTCAATACAAGATGTCACCACTTACAATGACACTACATCTTCAACTAGCAAATGGAGCCAGTTGGATACATATGTTCTTCAAAACTCGTTCATGTAAGTTAAAAGTCTAATGGTACTAGTGTTATAAATGCAGACTTAACATTCCTTAGTAACAATGAAACTGATGAACATGTTCAGGAAAATTTCTGTTATTATGTTCTTAGACTATTTCAAAATAGGTACCTACTAACATAATAAAGTGATCTGTTATATTTTCATTACACTCATTTAGATGGTATTGCCCATAACAGCAAACGGAACAACTCTTCTTCTCATATTGTATACTTTTGTTACTCAGTGTACATACAGGCCTTCAGTTGCACAAAATACAGAAATTAAAGAGGAATAAACAATGTACCAATAACAAAAATTGTTGTACTTAAAATTTTGCATTGTAAATATTGGCTGATACTTACAATATTTTCGGGGGACATACTGTGGATTTTTTGCAGGCTTCACACTCTTTTTTACATCTCCAATTGTCACATTGTATTTGTCTGAAAAGAAGAAAAGCTATTTCAGTACTAAATTTGTATACAGGTAGAGTTCTGAAAAATCAAAGCAATGAAAATAGAAATGATAAAAATCATAGTATACTCAGAATTCATTCATTCATTATCTGTTTACCCTCCTCTTATGTAGGACTTACACCCCCCAGGACTTACAAGCGGGTGCCTGGGGTCAGAGGCCCGTCGAGGAGCAGACACTCATGGATCAGACAGAGCATCCAGGATGGGTGATCAGCCCGATGCCTGGTATGGGATGAAGGAAGTAGATGAAACGAAATGTTGGTGAAATGGATGAAAGGAAAGGTGATGATGGAGCAGTTGGTGGAATGAATGGCGGGGGAAACCGGAGAACCCAGAGAAAACTCGCCTAGATGCCGCTTCGTCCACCACAAATCCCACATGCAGGTCCCTGGGATTGAACCCGGGCCGCCTTGGTGGGAGGCGAGCGGTCTAACCACTCGGCCACGGCGCCGCCCAATACTCAGAATACTCAGAATTAATAACAAAACAGCTGCAGTGAATTCACTATCCATTACTGAAAACCAAGGAAAATGAAGTCCATAAATTGTATATGTGACACAATGGGAATTTTTCTCTAGCCAAGATTATTTACTATCCTGCCCCGAGTCTGGAAGTATGAAAGTCTGAATGTGTGCGAGATCTAATGTACACTCTCCCCCCCAAAAAAACAGAAATCCAATGGCAACAGCTGTATGCAAGCTAACACCATTGCCAATACGCAGTTTGTTCCAAAGGTAAATGGCCACCAATATGACCATTGCATTTAAAAGCAGAGTATAAGAATAGAGTAGAATATTTATTTGTAACAACATACAAAAATTGTAGATACTTTAAATACATTTATGTCAATTCTTAAAGCTACTTACATTCTAATAAAAATTAAGTCCGATTTTCCTTCCTTTTAAGGGCTACTTTGCTTCTAGCACCCTGGCCCTTTGGCTTTCAGTTAGCCCTTATTCTTTTCTTTCCCTTTCCACTTCCCCGATTCCTACTTCCCATTATTCTCCTTTCTGTTGCCCTTCCTGCTCCTTGAAAACTCTCCCATACCCTTGATTCTTTTTCCTCCCTTAACTGGTAATATCATTTCCTTGCTCATTTTGTCCCATTTTGGATCCCATACATCCTGCTTCCACTTCCCTAATTCTTTACATTCTACAAAGTAGTGTATCTTATTCTCCTTTTCTCCACAAATGACACATGTTCCCGATTCACTCCCTCTCAACCCTCTAAGGAGCTCTAAGGAGCATAAGTTATAACCCCTGTTCTACCCATGCTAAATCTTTCCTTTCCTGTAAGTCAACATAACCTTCTCTCCCCCAATCTCTCTAAATTGTTCCATATAAACTTAACACTTTTTGTTTTCCAGACTTCCCCAGATTTCTTGCTTCTCTGTATCTTCTATCTTATTTCCCATTACTTTACAAAATCTATCATTTTTTTCTTCTAGTTGCCAAATATCCCCAATTCCTATCTTTGCCAACTCTCTTCCTATCCCTACCACCAGCCATCCTTATTTGACACTCTCTTCTGTTGATTCACACAAATTTTTAACATATCTTGGTCTTCTCTTTGAAGGTACCTGTACTAATATTTCAAGATTCTTTCCATAATTATTCCTTTCCTTCCTGTTATTCCTACTTCTACCAATGCTAATCTGAATAATCCCAAAAGTTTTTTTGCAAAACAATCTGTATATTTGATCTACTTTTTTGCCCAATTCTGAAGCCCCCATATTTCTACTGCATACAACATTTTTTTATTCACCAATCTTCATACATCCATTTAACAGACATTTTCAATTTGTAAATACTAATTCTTAATCCTGCCATAGCAGCTCTGCCTTTTGCCATCAGCTTCCTAATATGTGCTTCCCACCCACCATTACTAGTTAATCTTACTCCTAAATAATCAAACTCCTTTACTACCTCTAACTGTTGCCCATTCTGATACCATTGTTCATATTTTCTTTTTTGAAAACTATAACCTTTGATTTATTTACATTTACTTGAATTCCCCATTCTATACAAAATTTGTGTATTTCATTAATTGCTCTTTGCAAGCCTATTACAATTATAAGTCGTACCATTAGGTCATCTGCATATAGTAGTCCTAGCATCTCCTTGTTCATTAATATAGGGCAGTGCCCATTACTTTCCCTAACTCTTTCTAATATATCTATAAATAAATTAAACATGATCCTTACATCCTTCTTAAACCTAGTTTCTGTTCAGCCATCTCTGTAATTCTGTTCTGATCACATCTTATAAAAAATTTTATGTCCTAATATATTTTTCTAATTCCTTCAATAAAGTCATCATTTACCCCTTCTTTTCATAATTTCCACTCCAACTGTAAATAGTGTTGAATGCATTTTCAAAATGCAAAATACATATACACCCTTCCTCTTTTCCTGTTTAAATACTTTTCAATTATTGTCTGCATTATTAATGCATTATCTGTTGTTCGCTGGTCTTTCCTAAAGCCTGCTTGAAACAACTTTCCCCCGATTCTGCCGACTCTTGTAGTCTTTCTGCCATTATTTTCTCCAGGATAAACAATATACTTCACAAACTGGATATTAATAAAATATTTTAAAAAATAAATAATAATAATAATAATAATAATAATAATAATAATAATAATAATAATAATAATAATAATAATAAGAAGAAGAAGAAGAAGAAGAAGAAGAAGAAGAATAAGAAGAAGAAGAAGAAGAAGAAGAAGAAGAAGAAGAAGAAGAAGAAGAAGAAGAAGAAGAAGAAGAAGAAGAAGAAGAAGAATGCAGAACTGTACATATGTATGCGTCATTATTTTGTTTCCTGTAGAAAAATGCCTGTAACTTTGTACACATAGATAGTAAGAGACATCCCTAGTTAATGTTGCTCCGAAATGGCAGGAAAATAGGTGTTAACAAAATCACAAATATGGAAGGAATAAATATAAATACTGAAAATAACGTAGATAATGTAGGAGACATTGGGGAAGAAAACAGGCTATCGGTTGAAGGACAGGCATCGTCAACTGAAAGGAATGAAATGTTACATGTAAGTCAGGACAGCGAACCCTCTGAGGCCATAAATCAGTCAGGTTCCGCAATTTCAGTAGAAAACCCTGACATGCCCAGCATTATTGTGAACCCTGCTTGTTGTTTTTTGTGCAAATGGGACAGTCGGGCAAAACAAAGACATTGGAGTGTGAAAGTATGGCCACAGTGGAGAAACTTGTTGCCAGAACTAAAACCAACCTGCACAAACCACTTGTAGAGAGACAAAAGACATTGCTTCTGCCACTACACATATTGGGCTTCGTGAAGCAATTTGTAAGGGCTCTACCATAGGATGGACCTTGCTTCAAGTACCTTTTCAAGAAATTTCCCTTCATTACACAAGACAAATTAAAGACTGGAATTTTTGTTGGTCTTCAAATAAAGAAATTGATGAAGGATGAAGATTCTGAGAAGACAATAAATGAGAGAGAAATAGAAGCATGGATGGCCTTCTGATCAGTTACTGAAAACTTCTTAGGCAATAACAGATATCCTGATTACAAGGCCATTGTCAAAACAATGTTGGAAAATTTCAAGAAGATGGGTTGTAACACGAGTGTAAAGGTGCATTTTTTGCATTCACATATCGACTACTTTCCAGAATATCTGGGACATTATAGTGAAGAGCAGGGTGAACGTTTTCATCAAGATATTAAGGAAATGAAGAGGAGGTACCAGGGGAGATGGAATGAAACTATGATGGCCAACTACTGTTGGATGTTGAGGAGGGACAGTCATCTTCAAGGAGCTGCAACAAAGTCAAAGTAGAGAAAGTAGAAAAAAATTAAATGAAACACTTTGACTTCTAGTTTTGCTAAAATGTAGTCATGAAATAAATTAGGGGAGTACTTGAGAGTATTCTTAAAATGTTTCTTGAATAAAAACTTACTTTGTGTGAAATGGTATTTGAATACTTTTCTACGCTCATTAGTAAAATTGTCAAAACATTACTCCTAATTTTGTGTAAAAACCTGACGTGATAGAAAAAAATGGAAGTTATTTCTAGAATCGGCATAAAAACTTGATTCAAGAACACCTATTTTTAAGAAATCATCTGACAAAAAGTTTGAAAATGCAGACTAGTATAATGGTTCTAGTTCTAGCTGTTCATTTATCTTATTTGTTTTGATGCATAAGATGGTCTGTGTGGGGAAAAAGTGTCAGGAGGAAAGCGGCACACGACCGCAACCAACTTACCGTTGGCTGCTTAATCTGATGACCCTGTATTTAGCTATTATCTTAACAAATCCTACAGTTTCTATGCTGGGATGTTTGGAAATAAGGCTGTGAAATGAAATGAAACAAGTGCATCATTTTTGTCTGTCTTCATATATTTTTTTTTTATCAAATTAAAAATAAACTGTCAAATTTTGACTTTGAATTTGTAACCATTTTGTTAAATTGTATCTTATGGCTTCTATACTGCTTGTGGATCTTTATTGTAAGTTATAATTAACAATACAGAATAACTAATAATTATTAATTTTGTTGTGTATTGATTATAATCAATACACAACAAAATTTTACTCCTAGCAAGTGGTGAACTTCCACCCTACACAACTGCCAGAATTCAAATGATAAAACATATACACTATTTGTTGTGAGCTTAAGAATGAATTTAGCAGCAAATGCAGTGGTAAGGTCCCTATAATATGGGAGTGTACAGTATTACAAATCAAAGAAGTTAAATACAATAATTCTTTGAGAATGAATAAAGCAATCAAAGTGATGGACTGGATGCAAGTGAAAATAGATGGAAATATACAGTACCCTTGCTGCACTGTGGGTGGGTGCATAAAAAGAAAGAAAGGGGGGGAGAGAAAAAAAATAAAAAATAAAAAAAGCGCGCTTAAAATATGACAACTTCAAACAAAAAGGGGGTGATGAATAGGTTTAAATTGGTGAAGTAAATGAAAACAAAGGGCTCCCTGTTATAAATCTGATTTTTGCCTAAAAATTAGGCATTTAGTTATGCTTCTTTTTCCTTTCTTCTTTTTTTTTTATACAAAATAGTATTTGAATAATGGAAGGCTGGTTTCCCTGATTAAAATTAAGTTTAAAGGAAATAGCTACTTTAAAAAGAAAGAAGCAGCAAGAAGGTTTTCTTTTTAAACCTGAAAATAAAATATATTTGCTTTAATGTGATTACCCTTAAAATCTAAAAATCTGTCACCAAATATTTTAAATGAGGATTCTTAAGGCATATTTATAACTTTAACTGAAACAGATTTAACTCTTTTTACTTATTTTCAGTGTTTATCTTCTAGATTGCTGAACAATTCCAAAAATATAAATTATTAAAATATGAAACTGAATTAAAAATTTGGATTATTGGTGGAATGTATCACAACTTGACTGACTTCCATAGCTTAAAATATCTAAGTTGAGGATCTTGGTAAGTTTGCTAGCTAAAAGGAAACAAAGTGAAATATGGCTTGAATTTGTTTCTAGTTACTAGTAAATCTGTCCTAACATTCCTGTTTAGACATGTTAAAATTCAAGATAATATACTGAATTTACCTAAAGATATCAGGCAGCTTATAATAAAGCAACCTTGCCATCTATTGCAAATTAACCTAACCTCTGATAAGGCAGTTTTAAGGCATCCTCATTAGTCATTTAAGTTCATAGTACAGTAAGGTGAGATATACTGATCAGGATGGCTCAGACGGTAATGTCTGTAGCCAGCATTCAGGAGGTGCCATGTTTGATCCGGGATCTCTGCCCACTTTGACCTATGGGTTTTTTCGGGGTCTTTCCAGGTTGTAAGAGAATGCTGAGGTGGTTTCTTGCATCCCCCAAATTTCCTATTCCTCCATTTCGTTCCATTTATCATTTCATTCATCCTTCCCCCTGTTTGGTCTATTTCAGGATTGGAAGTGTCAGCAATGGTGTTTCAGCACAGTGTGGCAGGAAAAAGGATGCTCTCTGAACTTCCTCTGTCCCTCAGACGTAGGCCATCTGCCGGAGTATAAGGATCACCCCCTGGGGGAGGGGTCTCTATCTGTCTTTCTGATTGCCGGGGCATCTATATCTGGAAACTGTAGGGACCCTGCCATTGCCGTGTTGTCACTCTTGGTTCTGGGTGCCCGGTGTCTTACTTTAAATCCACAAAATTTTGTTGTATAATCAAGATCAAATGGAGTCAAGAAATTATGAGCCAGAAGGCTGATTATACTGTATTTCCATGAATGATAGAAAGCGAAACAATTTCCATTATTTCAGTTTAATTTTAGTACTTACTGAAACAGAAAATAAAATGCATACAGAGGTAAGCTTGCTTTAATTTTTTATGCAACAATGAAATGATACTTTATATCCATAGACTATTTACACACTATTTATTACTTATCTGTTTATATAATGTTCATTTATGTCATCATTATGCTTCAATGTGTATGTCTTTAATTTATTTATTTTTTCATTCCACTGAATGTTGGGCAATGTTATTCATTCTTCTACAAAATGATCAATGTTCTTTTAGGTAATTCCATGCAAAAGAGCTCAGGTATACATTTAGCAACATGTACAGAAACACCTGATTAGCTCCAGGCAATAGTATTTTCTCTGCTAAGCACAGTATGTAAGGGGAGTATTGTATTTCACCCAAATGTCCAGATTTTACAGGAAATATGTGTCAATTTGTGGCAGTATTTTATATCACAACAAAGTAAATGCCAGAGTGATTGTAGTGTAATTAGCATTATTGTATGACATTGATTTGAGATGTTTGTTAATTATAAGCATTGTTAGGAAATAAGTTTACACGGCCTCACTGAAACTGACAATAAGAGCGGGCAACAATGAGCGAGGGGGTGAGTTGTTTATCAATTATTAGAGACAAGCAAATGCCGTCAGATTGGCGCGCTTTTCGACAAATGGAGGGAACATCTTCCCTAAAGCATATGCGTTCGTAATTTTGATTGGATATAAATATAGATGCTAATGTTGGCGCGTTTTATTAACCAATAGCAGCTTGGTTATAATCTTTAGGCATATTAGGGTGTGGGAGTATAAAAAGCTAAAGCCAGAGGCAAGTATTGCCCAGTTCAACAGAATCATCCATACATTACACGTCGCTGAGTCCAACAGAATCATTCAGAAGTTAAACATCGCTTAGTTCATCAGAATCGTTCGCGGGTTATACGTCGCGCAATTTTACAAAATGTCTCGCGTTGTAAAGTTAGTTATAAATGTGAAATACGCAAATTAATAATGTGCAGTAAATAAGTTATTTTAGTAACAGAAAATATAACAGTTTCAGTCTGGCGTGTATCAAGAATCAATATGTGAAATTGAATAATGTGTGACGACAATAAAAGTGTAAAAACAAATTCTTTTATCAGTGTTATCTTTCAGTAACAAATCCTTTCTGTTTACACACCCTGTTAAAGAGATGTGCTCGACCGAGAAATAATAGCTAGCCGGAGGACAATGAACCCAACATTCCAAGTAGTAAAACAATAACAGGCGCTCAGAAATAAGATAACACGAAGTGACCGCGACAAATTGGCTCCCATACGTGGTGCATATAAACATGAAGCATCTTCCAACTACAAATAAAATCCACTTCAAATTGTCTTTTCTACATACATTGCTTAAATGCCACTTAAAACATCTAATGTGGTTTCTCACTGGTCACTGACTAATAACATGACCACAACTGTGCCAATGTTGCAGTAGCACAAAGGTTACATATTCCATTTTGCAGTAAGCCCATGTACTGTAAAATGGAGCTGATCTATTTTAGAATTCTGATGTCAAGGTAGAGGAAGTACTGCATTCCACCCCAAAATTTGATATTGAGATTTCAATGAAAATGCATAAAAGAAAGAAAAAATAGAGAAAAGACAATGTGAGTCTGAATGACTCCGACCACCGCAGACACTGAATCACTTCACCCGAAGATGCCAAGCGCTGTACTTGGCGAAACGTCAGTATCCACAATGCCTTCTAGACCACGGCCTACAAGCCTGGATAGTTGTAATTCATTTATTAGCCAATCCATTGTTTGTTTCATCAGTTTTGTTTACAGAGGAGGCAACGTTTGGGAGAGATGGAGTTACTAATTTCCACAACATACACGTATGGGCAGATCGTAATCCTCATGCTGTACTTTAGGCTAGACATCAGCAACAGTTTAGTCTGAATGTGTGGGCTGGCATTATAGGTGACTGTCTGGTAGGCCCATACGTTTTACCAGCACGTCTTACTGTGCTGTCTACAGGGACTTTATCCAGCACACTCTTCCCGACTTACTTCACAAAGATGTGCCCCTGCAAATAAAAAACATGTGGTTTATGCATGATGGGGCTCCGGCACATTTTAGTCGCATTGTTCGAGATGCACTGACTGGTATCTACCATGACTGATGGATAGGCAGAGGAGGACCAGTTCCATGCCTGTATATTCTCCCGACCTCAATCCTGTGGATTTTTACCTCTGGGGCCATCATTGGTTTATGGAGCAGCCATCCCGGATGCAGAAACGCTTCATCAACGTATCATGGAAGCCTGTGAAACCATTCGACACTATCCTGGAAGTTTTGACAGGGTGCGACATTCCATGATTTGACAAGTACAGGTATGCATAGAAGCAAGAGGAGGACATTTTGAGCATTTATTATGAGTTTTGTGTGTTACAAGTGTACCACTGTGTTGAACACCTCCTAACAAGAAAACAAAGGATTATGGGACATATGTTCATATGAACTTTTTTCCTTCTTGTGGTGTAAGGAACCCATACCCGAAGTTTGTAAAAGTATTTCTGAAACACCCTGTATAACTTACCTATTCAACTAACAGCTTGATTCTAAGCACTGAATTTCAGCTTTCAAAATGTAAACATGGTTTGTTTAGAGCATTCTGCTCACCATAGGTATTTAACATTTTGATGATTTGGTTTTAGTAAGCTTTTCATTAGCAAAGTATGGCTCATGCCTGAAACTTTTGTTACTCAATGATGCTTTACAAACATAGGAGCATGAAAGCTAAGCTAAGCTCAGTTCGGCTTCACATTAATCAATTTGAGTTAAAACTGGGATTATTCTGCTTTAGGAAAGTCCGTAGAGACCTTGGAATTTTAATTTGCAAGGTAATGAATGATCAGCCGAAACTGGTATGCTAACTTAATAAAAGTGTGATGCCTATGAAGTAGCAATTCTATTAAGGTGGCTATCTAGTACTGGAAACCATCTCCAAATAATTACACTAATAATGTATATTAAGCCCATACTTGAAAAAATTCTGTTTTGCACAGAGCTGACAGAGACTGGCTGCAACTGTGAATTCTGAAGTACTCTGCATAAAACGGAAAGCCGCCTATGTGCTGCTCCTCCACACTGCATTGTGACTTCAGTGGTTCCATTAAGATCTCTCATTCAACTTCATTTCTGAAAGATAAAACAGCACTTGACAATAAAAAAATACTAAGACCACAAATCTTGTGGTGCTGTAATTTGTACAATATGCCAGATTTGCTGAGCAATTAACAATGGTGTCAGACATAATAAACATACTGTTGATCAAGTAAAATAACCAAATATTACTACAGAAGTTAAAATGTCTACACCACTTATATTAAGAGGTGATTAAATTTACCCATCATGCTTGTGCCACATAATACCACTTAGAAAACTTTCATTTCATTTTCAAATTCATCTTTTCCACTACATTTGCATATTCTAATATTCATTAAAGTACATGAGATCAGATTGAATGCCACTTCCTTCTATAATAAAACTACACTATAGTAATTACTGATGTTCAGTTTATTAATACCACTTTTAGGTATACATCAATAACTTTACGATATGGCTTAAAGCTGAAGTTCATATTCTGTTTTATCTTAAACATTATACACAGATAGATCGGACTTCTGCTTTAGGCAGTGATGCCGGTATACTCACAGTAATACATTTTAGGGTAGCTTAAAACGTATCAATAGTACCTTAGTCATGCTAACCAAAGGTCAATTTAATTTCAAAATGACATTTATATAACAAACGCACATTCTACCCATGCTTGCGAACATTGCGTTTGACGCAGGCGCGTTGCATCATATTGCCAATTCTCATAACATACATTTTAGGATCAGCTGTTGGAGTAAACAGCTAGCAGATGACTTTTGCAGAGTTTCTTCCAGAGAGTACAATAAAAATGCAATTTATTCCAAAGAGACTTCGATATGTAATATCTGGTTTCTTCTTCGAGAAGTTATCATAATCGATTATGCCTAGTTTAAAATGGACGCAACTGCACAACTCTCTAGAAATAATAGACCTGACACTGGGTTCGAGATGGCGCCGTTTGTTGAAGGTAATCCCTGAGGTGTATACACGTGCTAACTGCTGTGTTGTTTTCGATGCCTGTGATTTATTGTTTTTTAGTAACTCCAGCATAAGTTTGTAATCATATTAGCAAAGCAATAGTGTTTATTTGGCACGCAATTTAGGAAACGGGAATAATCCCAGTCATGTATTTTCTGTGTCATGTGCTTTCCACCTGTTACCTATGTTTACTAATATCTTCCATGTAAACTATGGTTACATTAAATTTAAGGCATTTATGTATTTAATATATCTATTTGAGAATATAGTTTGTGTTACAGCTACTATGGTGATATAAAGAAAAATTGTTACAGTAGGGGACGTTATAGTCGTAAATATACTTAACGTAAAACATTACAACATATGTATACTTATGATATGTATTAAAATAATTATGGATATGTGTATAATGAGTCCGAGTGTTTCTCATATGCGGGAGTATTGCAATGGAAGGTACCATTGGTACCGATATTCATATTTCCAAAGGATAAAGATTTAATAGAAAACGAATCAGATGCATAAATCGTGAACACTTTACGCCTTTGAAGGATTCATCTGTATGCATACTTCATACTGCTTCGACTTTGTGTTAAGAAAGGAAAAATTCCCCTGTGATGATGGGTTTTTATAACAGGGCCATGAACGGGATTAAACTGCAGAATGGTGCATTTTTGATAATTTTTTTAAATCAACCATCGTATTATGCTGCATTCAAAACTGTAGATAGCATGAATGTTGTTTTGCGGTGCTGCTTCATGGTTACTTATTTGTTATATTTCAGTCTTTCGGTGTGCAGTCCCCTTGCAAAAACTAGTAAGCAAGTGCTACAAGTCGCTAAGTCATAGATATATTTTGGAATAATTATTGCAAGTTTAGAAATGAAACGCTTTCAGTGAAAGCAAAACCAAAATTCCACCCTAAAGCTTCTAAATTTAGCAGCTAATTACCTACTTTAAACAATAGCATTTTGTGCGTCAGCCATCCAGTGTATTGGATGTGTATATCATATATTACCCGGGACATTTAACAAGATACCTCGCGGTGGAGGCGCTGTTATCTGTTTACACCGTCCGACTGGCCTGCAGATGGGAGGAGAGGTGAACAGTATGTCACAAAAATATGTACACCGTTGAAGGCTACCTAAGGAGCAGAACAAAATTGACTTACTTAATTCTGATGTGTAGATTCCGATTCCTGCATATCCGTCTCACTTGCTGTATCTGTGGAACTTCCATCTGTGGCGCTGTCATCCAAAGGATGGAAATCTGCTGTTATGTCTGCATCACTTGCTGTAACTGTAGAACTGCCATTACCATCTCCGGAATCCACAAAACTGACCAAACTATTTGTTTCCTCTTCATCACTGCTATCCAAATCCACATTGATTACTATTCTTTCTATTTCTTCTTCCATCAAGGCATCTCGATGCCAGTATTCTCGTTCAATGGACTTCACTTTGATGCACGCCTTTTTCCAATCCTCTTCAGTGATATCATTTAAACACTGTCTGGTTAGTCCTTTAAGTGTGTTTAAAGTAATGGAAGACACATTTTTCTACTATTTTTTGTTTCATTATATTCCATACCAGTTCAATAGGGTTTAGATCACAGTAATAAGGCGGCAATATGAGGGCTTTCAAAAGTTTATCTGCGGTATACACTGGAGGTGGTTTGTTTGCTTTGACAATTTCTAACATCTCCCTCTTCGTTAAATATCCTTCGAAGTCCAAACCATTATCCTTCAGCCACTGAACAATCCTCTAGCTCCCGAGGTCGCGGATTCAAACTCGGCGGAGGGCGATGGATTTTTTCGGGCGTAAAAATCATTAGCATGTCTTCCTTCGGAAGGGAAGTAAAGCCGGTGGTCCCGTGTCGTAGATTTACGGCACCTAAAAGAACCTCAAGCCTGATAAGAGGCCTCTGAGCAAAATTTCCGGTCTTTCACGCCCAATATAGAATTGGACGCTAAGAACCGTAATAACTAAAGAGCGTCCATAAATAAAACTCATTTTTCAATCTGTTCTCTCCCAGATGCCATCGTTAGAGCTTTGTTTTCCTGCACGGTGTGGTAAGGCGCATTATCGAGTACAACAATGCTACTGGGCGGGAGGTTTGGTATAAACCTTTCACTGAGCCATTTTTCGTAGTTGGTCTTGTTCATCTCACTGTGGTAATCTTCTGTTGCACACTTAGAATCGTAGATCAATTCTGCTCCTTTGATGAAACCCATCTCACCGCCAGCATGCACCACTATTGCTCTTTGCCCAGTAGATTTATTCACCAAAACTCCAGGAATAACGTCATGTTGCCAACACTTCTTCACAGTATATTGGGTGTGTACCCAAGTTTCGTGGTAAAAACTACCGGCTTCCTGGGACCCTTTTCATTACTTCTTAGAGCTCACAAATAGGCTGCCCTCGAGCAACTATATCCTGGCGTTCCACTAAAATCTGCCGCATATTCTTGCATTTTTTTAAAGTAAATCCCATATCGTGTAATATTCGCCAGGATGTTTTTTGCCCACCACCGAAATTGGTTTTCTCCTTTACTGCATAGAACAATTTCTTTACGCACCTCATAATATTCCAAAAATATTCTGCGAAAGACGCACTTATCAAAATCGTCCATTTCAAAATGTTTTGTCCGACTCCGTTGTTTTCCTGGAGTAGTAACTCGTGTACCTGAAATGCTAGCTTTTTCAAATTCTTTAGCGATCCGTTTTACTGTTGCTTCATTTTTTCCTACTGTTGTAGCCGTTCTAGCCACTGCCTTTTGCAAAGGAAGAACTAGACCGTTTTGTTTTTCCTCCGTGCAGAACTGGAAAGCTTTGTGAATAATCTTTCTACTTTGGGAGTTTACAACTCTCCGCGGTGACTTTGTTGGGGTTTCCATGTTTAAAACTTATTTAGGATACCCACTTTGTGATACGCACCACACTGCACTACTGTACTCAGGCGTCACACCACAGTTAACAACTAGACTAATAACTTACTACACAGCCTATAGCCATCGACACAACACGTGAAGTTCCCGCTTGTGCCACGCAAACAAAGCTCAAGCTATTTGTCCCGGGTAATACCTATAAACGGTGTATATAATATACACGGTGATAAACAATGTAAATAGTGACATAATTTTGAGTGGGCTCGATCAGTCTCAACCGCACTATCAACAGTTCTGTTTCATGCGAGTATTACCGGGCTTGTAGTTTATAAAACTGTCCTTTGTAATTTAAATATGTGGCTGTAGTTCAGAAATGCTGAGTTATGGCATGGAAAACTGTAAGTCATAAACGTTATTTAAGGTTGTATACTTCATTGGTTACCATATGTTAAATTGTATTTAGTTTACTTTTAAAACAGCGTTTTTTATATAACGGAGCAAATATTTGCAAACATATATTCATTATACTACATTAATTGTGTTTTACTGCAGAGAAGTCGTAGCTTGTAGACAAGAGCTGTTTAAAGTATTTCCCAAATTCCCACCACATACGGTCGCCATTTTGGATGTCAGTGTCAGGTCCATTAGAGTATCCAAGGGTCCTGGCAACTGGCAACGGGACAAGAGTGACAAGATGATTGACCAATAGAAATTCAGCAAAAACTGTGCCAAGAAAGTTGAATCGAGTTTACTTTTATCGCGCCGCATGGTGGCACCCACAGAACTGATTTGTGCGTTCTTATTAAAATTGCATTAACTCCACCGAAATCCATTTTTTTCGGAAGAAATATTAAATTATGCCGAGGTGTATTAATTGAGTTCAGATACATACATAACTAGCATCGCCCGGTAATGTAAAATTGTGTAGCATTATGAATACTAGACTGTGAGGAGCAATATGGTGTCGATGTCGCGTCGCCATTGTCCCTTCATTGTGAACTGGGTATTTTATACTGGGCAACAGAACCTGGACCGTTATGGTTCTGTGGATGCTTGAGTCAAAGATAGGAAACTCTATGGTCTACAAATTAGACAAAAGCCATTCAACATAAACAGGACTTCACCGGCCATTACCAGAAAATTCAAAATTATAAGTTTTATTTATTATGCAAATATCTTAACAGACGGAATCTCATAGTCAAAATCGTTAGAGTCATTTTTGAGAAAATAAAAAGTAATGAAAAGTTTTCCATGTAACGGGTAGCTTGGGGTGGAGGAATTCTCTTGAAAATCTTCATCCCTCATCCCGAGAAGGACCTGAACTTAATAATTTGAGGTTTTACCCCAATTCCCATAATTGTTATAGAGTTGCAGCATTATTACTTGAAAAAAACAGATTACAGAAATGGCCAAGGAATGTAACAATGAGGATGTTATGGTTTGCTTACCATTTCCATTTTGTTAGTTTTTTCCCCTTTGGTCGTCAAGATCCATTTAGCTACAAGGATATCATATTACTCGCTTGCTTTGATGATTAATTAACATCGTTTAATTTGACAGTGAATGAACGAAATGGTTGAAATGATGCTCAAATAGGCCCGGGGCCCATAAAGCTTAAAGTTACCCTACACTCATCTCAGGATAAGGGAAAACCCCGGAGAAAAACTTATCCAATTAACTGACCTTAACCGGGGCTTGAACTCGGAACTTTTGAATGTGAGGCACACATGCTATCCCCACACCACAGAGGTGGATGGTCGCTTACCATGTACTCAGAATGAGGGCTGTTGCCTTCTAGTTCCCCTGCAATAATATATAATAAGGAATGTAATAATCTCATAATTAAATATATTTTAAAAGCCACAGTGTAACATTCTGGTTACGCTTTAATACTAAATTTATACACGGCTAACATCTGTGTAATTGAATCGTTCATTTTTGAAACCCACCATGTGCACATTTTCGACTTTTGAGAAAACGAAGATTAACATTTTCTTTGAAATAAATGAATTTATTTGAACAGTTTCAATAATATAGAATCTTATTTAAATCAGTATCAGTCAACCAGATGTTTGTTTGATTTCTTTTGCGTTTACAATCTGAGTTACCGATTCCACAAAATAAGTGATTATATTTACGGGTCTCTGAAATAAGCCATTGGGAAAATATTAAACCCCTGTGACTTAAATACAGACGAAGAGCTGCAGACTTTAATAAACAATGATAGAGAAATTTAAACATAATAATTTAGCTAAATAATAATTATCATGCGAGACCTATTTCATTTCTTGTATATCAAGTCAAGTCTTTGAGAGCAGCAAGCTTATGTGGCTCATTTCTTATGTGGCGGCTCGACCGTCACACAGAACAGCGGCTACTTGACCGCCCCTTGGAAACATCTTCCAAGGGTGGGCACGTCTTCATAGGGCAGCATCTCACAGACACCGAGTAGTGAGTGACAAGGAACAGCTGTGCGCTTGGGACGTTAAGCCATCCTTGCCGAGAAGCAACAGCACGGTAGGGACTTCTGCCGAAAACAGACGTTTGCATACCGGAACTTAAACGCTGAGTTTGTTATATTGGTTCGTATATTGTTCATATATTGTGTACGTGTGTTAAATCACTTTTGTGTTATACGTACCTGTGGTGTTTACATTTCTGTTCAACCTTAACCCACATCTGGTGACCCCGAGGTGATCGTGAAAAAGTGACAATTTAACTCGTGTTACTTACCACGTTACACACACACACACACACACACGCAACAAACATGAGGACACAGCAGGCAGCTGCAGGTACTGTTTATCGTGTAGCGGCGAAATTGGCTCCCTTCTGGGTCGACAAACCTGAGCTGTGGCTCGCAGAAGGGCAATTGAACTCAGTGGCATTTTAGTGAAAGAACTAAATTCAGTCATGTTATTGCTCAGCTCGATCATCGATATTCTGCAGAATTAGGCGACATGATAACCAATCCATCAGCTGACGGTACCTACACAAAACTCAAGGCGGAGTTGGTAAGAGGTTGTCCATCTCCTATCAGCAATGCGCTCGGCAGCTGTTAACACACGAGGAAATGGAGGACCGCAAGCAATCCCAGTTTTTTGCGGCACCTAATTAGTTTAGCACCAGATGTTCTGGATGACTTCCTGGGGAGTATATGCTCCAGCAGTTTGCCACCTCATATCCAGATCATCATTGCCTACCAAATGGACACTAGTCTTGATGCCGTTTTTCTGCTGGCAGACAAATTTCACGAAGTGTCGCCTCCGCCTCCAGAATCGATATCGTCCAAGCGTATAACCAGATACCCGTACACTTTCTGATATACGCAAAACACGCACCACTACTTTCGTCTGTTTGAATGTTCCTTTATGCCATTGGGCCTCAGAAGTTCAGCTCAGCGTTTCAAAGGTTTATGGACGAAGTTCTCCGAGGACTGATTTCTATTTCGCCTACTTGGAGGACATCTTAGTCTTCTCCCAGACTTCGGAAGAGCATCTCCAGCACCTTCGCCAACTATTCACCGGGCTACGGGAATCCTGAGTCGTCATCAACCTTTCCAAGTGCTCCTTTAAACTTCCGGAAGCTGTCTTCCTGGGCTATATCGTCTTGGGAGAAGATTCTCGTCCCTTGCTCAATCGAGTGGCTAACTTACAATCCTATGAACCGCCCCAGACCATCCGACAACTGAAGTTCCTGGGAATGATAAACTTTTATCGTCGCTTCCTACCAAATGTTGCTGTCGTTCAGGCATCCCTTCACGCCATTCTCCCAGGTTCTCGAGTCAAAGGCTCTGGTCATGTGAACTGGATACCTGAGCTGTTTTAGGCTTTCGAGAACTGCAAGCACAGTCTCGAAGAGCCAATTCTTCTAGCCCTCTTCTTCTGTCCCTCTTGCTCTGGTCAGAGATGTTTCCGGTTCCGCACATGGGGCAGTTCTACAGCAGCGGATAAATGGGAACTGGCAACCATTCGGCTCCTTTTCCAAGAAGCTCACATTTCAGCAACAGAAGTACAGTGCCTATATCAGGGAGCGTTTGGCTATCTTGCAAGGCCGTTAAACCTTCCGGCACATGTTAGAAACTCAAACCTTCACCATCTTCACCAATCATAAACCCACTACTTATGCCTTCCAACAAAAGAGCGAAAGCACCTCTCCTCACTATCCATACTTAGGTCTAATTTCCAAACCCTACACCAACATTGAACATGTCTCTGGTTTAGATAACGTCGCTGCCGACGCCCTATCTAACCCCGTGGACTTGGTGGCACTCGCCAAGTCTCAGGAGCAACATGCCGAGCCTCGCCAAATATTCCATAACAACGATCCTTCTCCCCTCTTACAAAAGGTTTCTTTATCTGATACTGCAGTATCTTTGTACTGTGGCACCTTTATTGGTAGACCACGTGCTTTTGTCACCCAACTTTTCGCCGACAAGTTTTTGTCTCCCTCCATAACCTTAGCCACCCGGGAACAAAAGCTTCCGTCAAGTTGGTCTTCCATCGATTCATATGAGAAAGGATTGCCGCATCTAGACACAAACTCGCCAACCATGCCAACGGTCAAATATCAACCGATACACTGTAACACCACATGTAGAGCATCCAGTACCACCAGGGTAATTCCTTCGTGTCCACATTGACATTATTGGCCTCCTGCCCGTCTCTACATGCCACCGCTACTGCAGACAGCTATTGATCGATACACGCAATGTCCAGTCATTTCCTCTTCCGGACATCAATGCAGAAAGAATACCAAGGGTGTTCCTATCTGAATGGATCGCACGATTCGCGTATCCATGAAAGGTCACCACCGAATAGGGCATCCAATTCTCTTTTCAGCTCTTCCAAACACTATCCCAACCTTGCGGTATTCAGCTTACCCAGATCCCCGCATACCACCCAGTATCTAACGGCTCTGTGGAGAGATTACACCGATCTCTCAAGACGCCATGATGTGTCATGAAGATGCAGCTATAGGATATGCCTCCGCTTATTCTCCTGGGCGTTCGCATGGCCTTCAAAGAAGACCTCCAGACTTCGGTGCTAGAGCTGGTGTTTGGTAAACCATTACGGATGCAAGCTGCTTCCCTACCGGCTGACACTTCTCAATTCCTCGCAGACCTAAGGGGAGGATGGAAGAATTGCGACCAAAGCCAGCGGGCCACCATTGTTCCCCATCCACATCATCCACACATCCCTGTCCACAGCAATTCATATTTTCCTTCGCCAAGACTCCCTCTGCCAAGACTCCCTCTGCCGTGCCTTACAACCACTTTACACTGGACCTTACAAAGTGATTGACCGCACCGACAAGACCTTCCGCATTGCCGTCAGGAACATAACAGTACTGGTATCAGCTGATAGCGTGAAACTTTCTTTCATTTTCACAGACGCCATCGCTCCTGACGCTACACCCGACACACCTACGCCAGTACCAGCACCATCTGCAATCACAAGTTCTGGGCGACATGTTGGTTTTACGTACTATTATAAGCCCCAGAGACCTCTCTCCTAAAGGGGATGATGTGGCGGCTCAACCACCACACAGAACAGCGGCTACTTGATCGTACCTTGGAATTAGCTTCCAAGGGTGGGCACATCTTAAGAGGACTGCATTTCCCAGATACCCAGTAGTGAGTGACAAGGAGCAGCTGTGCGCTTGGGTCGCTAAGCTACCCTTGCCGAGAAGCAACAGCAAGGTAGGGAGTCGGGACTAACCTTCTGTCGGAAACAGACGCTTGCGTACCGGAACTTAAACCGCTACGTTTGTTATATTAGTTCGTGTATTGTTCATATATTATGCACATGGAGAAAATATATTTAGTGTTATACATACCTGTGGTGTTTACATTTCTATTCAACCTTAACCTACACTTATAAGTTTACATATAGATTTTTTCTGGATAGAGATGTTCGCTAATGATTTGAGTCTGCCTTGTGATATAGTGTTTCTAGTGACAGATAATTCTTTTCAAACACAAAAAGCCCTTACCATTGATGCGCTTATGGATGGAACTGTTAAAACCAAACAAATAATGGATTAACAATGTCAACAACAAATAACGGCCATAAGCCACTTATAAACACCTCACTCACTATGGGAAAGCATGACTCTTGAGTGTGAGTAGGTATGTCCCTCCCCCTGGTCCCTAACAAGCATGATTTAGTTAGTTAGGAAGGAGGTGAAAGGATTCTTGTCTGCTGAGACCATCCTAGCACTTATAGGTTTAAAATCGCAAGCAGAAAAAAATGTTTGACTTCACGTTGTCATAGCAACAATATAAACTAGAGGTACAGACAAGGTCGGGCAGGCCAGTGTCTCTTCATATTCACTAGCAAGTGGTTTAAGAGAGATGAGGATACACACGCAGCCTGTAGCCTGAGAATCGTTAAACAATCTTGGGAAACAGAGCGGACTGCAGAGAAGCAGCCTCTGAAAACAACTAGGCTGAGAATTTTCAAATAAATATTGATTGCATGATTCTTTAATTTTTAAGTGCAAAGAAGGCAAAGGGCCCCTTCGCTGTCATCACCCCAAAAACCGCCACTGCTAGTCTGTCATTTTTTCCTTCTGTTTACAATAACCTCTCCTTAACGTTAGAAAACTACACAGTGTATTTTATAATTTGCAACCACTGCTCCGATAACCGTTCACTGATAGTATAAGTGCAACAGTGTAGCAAAATCTATGACATCTTACAACATAACTGAACTATGTCGTCATCATTTTGCAAGCAAAAGAGACTGAAATATACCTAGCTGTTAAGGGCTCATTTATACATGTGATGTCATGTCGCATGACAAGGAGTGATAAGTTGGGCAATGGTCAGTTTATGCATGCGTCATGTCGCATTGTGCATTGTTGGGAAATCAGTTCTAGCAGCCCGTTTTCACATTTGCATCCACAGCTAGAATGGATCCCCGTGTCTTGTACTATTACTACAAAACCTTAAATCGAAAAAAATCTGACGTACTGTATTCACATTAACTAATAAATGAATTACAACTATCCGGGCTTGTAGGCCGTGGTCTAGAAGGCATCGTGGATACCGACGATTCGCCAAGTACATCGCTTGGCATCTTCAGGGTGAAGTCATTCAGTGTCTGCGGTGGTCGGAGTCTGAATGTGGAGACCTTTTTTCGAGTGGAGGAGAAAATGATTTAATCACTTACCCCAGCCCCAATGGGAGTTAGGGCTGAGAGTGTGGGAATCTCCAGTATGGCATACCCACTAAAAACTCCTCCACCGGTGTGGATTCAGGTATTGTGCAGCAGTACAGCTATTGCACCTGCGGATTCAAGGAGCGGGATGTGTTGGCCGGCCACTAGGGCCTAGACCAGGTGACGGTAAGTAGTCAGGACGTTACCATGGCCGAGACCCTGATAACGCCCTGGCGGATTGAGGGTGTTAATTTGGGACATTCAGGGAGCTTCTTTTCTTGACCACGCCTGGGCGATGCGTCTTCTAGTGGTTTGTAGGTCGTGCGTTACAGGTGGTACCTGTACGCGAGTCGTTCAGCTCGAACCGGAGGCTGCGTCTCTGGAACAAACTGAACTAGACATGCATAACCGTAGAAATACATAGATATACATATAAGTTAAAAATGTGTTTACTTTATACATAAACGCAGTTCAATAAGAGTCGTATAATACTTGATAGTACTTCGTTTTAGCCGTGCGGCTTCGTCTTTGCAAGAAGTGATTTGTTAATTTTAAGGATTTACGTACTCCGCCGTATGGCGTCGTCTATTGTACATGATTATATTCAAAAAAATTATGAAAATAATGAAAATTAGTTAGTTAATCATTTGTAATTTCTCGCCATCTTGGCATCGTCACTTTGTTTTCCAAATTGAGTGTCCTTTAATCAAGCCTGGTCACATAGAGTTCACACAGCGGGCTGCCTGCCTACAAATGCAGGTGCGAGCCGGTGCCACTTGCGGGGGGCCCTCGACCCCCAGGGCCGCCTTGGCACTGGTCACGTCGTGCTACCTAGTCATGGGTAGTTTTATGGTAGTATTACAAGGTCTTCTAGATAGTCTTGTATGTCAATTTGGGGTTCCCCCAGGCCGAAGGTTCTGTCAAATAGTGACAGCGGTCTTTTGTGTTTGTTTTGGCTGGTTTCGTATGCACCTAAATCTTGTATTAGAAGGTTTTTGTTCTTTTCTTTGCGTTTGTAAAGGTTGAAACTTTTGATGAATTCTTCAAATGTGTGGAGTCTTAACTCTTGATGCAAGAGATAGGCCGGTACAAACATCGGTTGTTGAGTTATTATTCGGATTATCCGATTCTGGAGCGTTTGTAGCTTATTTATGTGCGTTTTTGCAACGTATCCAAACTGGAGCTGCATAAACAAGGATGGGCCTAATTAACGTTTTGTATAGGGTTAGTCCCATGTTCAATTTGAGTTGGCGGTTTGTGTTAAGCATAGAAAAAAGTCTATTTAGCTGACCATTGGCCTTCGTTCTGATTTTAGAAATATGCTTATTCCATGTTAAGCCTTGATCCATAGTTAGACCTAAGTAGGTCACTTGGTCAGTCCATTCGATTCTATCGCCTCGGTAGATTAGCGGCTGAAGATTGTTTCTATCTTTCCTGTGCTGTAATCTTTTTGTGAATATTATTGCCTGTGTTTTTCTGGCATTTACTTTAATTCTCCACTTGGCGAACCAGGGTTCGAGTGTATTTAGCGCATTTTGCAGGCGTAAGTGTATGATTCGCGGTTGAGTCGACTGTGTTACGATGGCGGTGTCATCCGCATACATATATTTGTCCGTTCTTACTAGTTCGGGCATGTCATTTATGTAGAGATTGAATAATATCGGTCCCAAGAGACTTCCTTGTGGGACCCCGGCTTTTATTCGTTTGGTGCTTGAGACTGCTTCCTCAACGACGGTGTGAAAGCGTCGATCATAGAGGTAATCCCTAATGAGGGCCATTGTAGAGTCTGGAAAATCGTACTGTTTAAGTTTTCTGAGAAGTCCGGCGTGCCAAACTTTATCGAAAGCGCGTTCAATGTCAAGATAGAGGGCGCCTGTTGATTTGTTTGTGTTATATCCTTTAGTGATTTCCTCCGTCATTCTTAGTAGTTGTAGTGTCGTAGAGTGTTGTGCTCTAAAGCCAAACGGCTCTGGTCTTAGAATACTGTGCTTGTGTATGTGCTTATTTATTCGTTTCAGTATTACTTTTTCTAGTACTTTGCTTATGGTGTTCAGCAGGCTAATTGGCCTATAGTTGACGGGTAAAGATAAATTTTTATTTGCTTTCGGGAATAGCAGGATTTTGGCTTCTTTCCAAGAAGGTGGAAATCTGCCGTGATCCAGAGTGAAATTGAATATGTTCGCTAATAGTTTAATCTCTCTATTTGGTAGATTCTTTATCACCTTATTTGATATCTTATCTGGTCCTGGCGCTTTTCTTGTTGGCAGGTGTTTGATTATCCAGCCTATTTCGCCCAGGTTTGTTTTTCGCATTTTGTTGTGTATCCGTGTTTGGCCTATGTTATTGGCTACGTTTTCAATTTCTAATTCGAATTCATCTTGTCCAAATGTTGGGTTGGGAGAAAACACTTTCTCTAGTGTGACCAAAAAGGCTTCTGCATTGGCCTGGGGCGTTTCGGCTATGCTGGTGTTAATTTGTAGAGGAGGTATATTTGTACGTGTTCGCGTTAAGCATTTCACTATTCGCCAAACTTCATTTTGTTGGGGGTTTAGATTTTCAAGCGTATTGTTCCATTGGTTTTGTATGTACGTTCTGGCGCATTCATTTGCTAACGTTCTCGCTTGGTGATACTCGTTTCGGTGTATGATATTTCTGGTTCTCTGCCATTTACGTCTCGCTTTGTTTTGCGCTTGTTGAAGTATCTTTATATCTATGGGAAATCTCCCATTTCTTGTGCGTGGTTGTATCAGTGGTACGCAGGCCGTAGTGGCTATTTTAATAGCTGTTTCTAGTTTACTAATTGCCAAGTGCTGCTCTCTAGCGGAATTTATTTCAATATCTGGGATATAATAATCTACTGTGCTTTTGAAAGATTCCCAGTTTACCTGATTGTAATTGTGCCTTAAAGAGGCCTGTTTGAATGCTTCTGTTGCGTTGATTTCATCAAAACCGTTAAGTGATCCGAAGTGAGTTCGTGATTTACTTGTAGATCTATGTTAAAGGGTATATTATTTAATATCACGATATCAGGTATGTCCGGCGTATGATTCAGTATGTGGGATATATGTGTTGGCTCATCGGGTCCTGAAACTAAGCAATTTGTACTATTAATGTAGTTTAGTAGTTTGGTGCCTTGCGGGTTCGTGTTTGTGCAATTCCAAAGATAATGCTTACAATTGTAATCTCCTGCTGCGATTACTTTTGGTCCTAAGTTCAAAATTCTGTCTACGTCATCGGTATCTATGTCCCCCGGAGGGTTGTAGGTTGATGCTATAATGACTTCTGTATTGTGAAGTTTGAGCTTTATGGCTGTAGTTTCAGCGCGAGTTAACACTGGAGAGTTAATTTGATAATGTTCAATGTTTGATTGTATTGTTATCGCGGTTCCTCCTCCACGACGATCGCGATCGTTTCTATATACTCTATATCCGGGAACAGAAAAGCGGTCGGTTTGGTTGATATGTGTTTCGGTCAGTAATGCTATTTGTATTGACTCTGAAGGAAATCGGCTAGTTCTTTAATATTTTTGCGGATGCCGTTGCAATTCCAGTATATTACTTTCGCTGTGGTTGTACTACCCATGACTAAGGCATACGAATAACTTGTACAAAGTCTGATAGAAAGTGTGCTATCTGAATGATGTCAGATCCCGGTTGACTAAAGATCTCGCAGAGCTGGGTGAGGAGAAGCTCTACTCTCTTCCAATTAGCTATTCTCTTTGGTATGCCTAGTGTTGTAACTAGTTTAACCAGTGCCATGTGCACTTTTCCTTGGCCTAGTTCCCGTGGGGGAGCGACTCTGGTGCGGAAGGGTGAGACCCTACTGCCTGTGCTTGTGAGGGTCCTGCAGTCGAAGGTGAACCTTGGTGTGCTGGTTGGGGGTGTCGCTCATCACTGATTGGGTCCTCCTCGGTAGTGAGCCGAGGGTTCCCAACCACGGAGGGTGCCTCTACTGGGACAGGACGCGACCGGCCTTTACTGTTTCTCGTGCACCACTCCGTTTTAGCAACCTCAGCGTAGCTACTGTGCGTTCGTCCTAACTGGGGATCCCTAGGAGGTTGCATTTGGCGTGACATGGTCTTTGCACATGCTGCGTTGTATGCGGTGCAACCGCGCCAAGTTGCACCATGGCCCTGAGCGCCACATAAAACGTATTTACGTTCCTTAGGAGGAACGCTGCATGTCCCTGAGATGTGGGAACCTGAACATTTGGCGCAGATAGGTTTGGGGACCTACATTCTCTCATCACGTGCCAAAACCTTTGGCAACGTGCGCATTGCTTCAGCTCTGCGGCAGCCCTATACTCCTCTACGGTAACTCTGAAGTGTGCCAAGAAGCGGAGGCTTAAAAGTTTCCTAGACTCAAGGGTATCCTGCATTTACACAAGGAACATTGGCAGGGGGTCCTATGCCTGTTGTATTTTCGCATTTGGACTGCCCTAATGGCATTAAAACAGCATTTTCCCAGGTCTTTTCTAATCTCGTCCCCGGTGAATTCAGCGTACAGCCCTTTTATGACAAAACGAGCGGTTCTTTCCGTTACTTGGGTGATCAGATAATGCTGTACGTTTTGAGCCTTGAGGTAATCTACAAGCCTCTTGTAGTCACTCAGGCAGAACGTCTTGAAGCAAAAACCACCGGAGTTGCGCGCTGTGTGTACTGTGTATTCATATTTAGTTGGGTCTGTCAAGTCAAAGTCTGAGATTATTTGGCGGATATTCGCGGCCTGGCACCTACTAACATATACAGGCGCAATATTTGTCCTCCTTTCCTGATCTATTTCGGTAGGCGTTTGTGTATTGGCGGCGTCTTGTCTTGTGTCTTTGGAGGTGCTGGGTTTGGGAGAGGAAGGGTTGGCAGGTGCAGATGAAGTTGGGGTTGACTTGGGTTTAGGGCTAGTGGGAGTCACGGGTGAAGGGGTAGGGTTTGGGGTTTTGGGTTTGGGATTGGTAGGATTTGAGGAGTTGGAAGTCTTGGGTTGGGAAGCCTTATTCCTAGTCATCATCGTCTGTGTTGGTGACAGCGTCGGTTTCGTAGTTGTCGTAGCCTTGCTGCCCTTAGCCATTCCTAGTGTGTATGTGAAGGTTTGCTTAGGTGTAGACTGACTAAAGAAGAAAAGAAAAAGAAGAAGAATTAAAGCCTAGTGAATCTGCTGCTGTGACACTTTACAAGTGGACCACTCTCAGATTATAGTGTCAACAGCAAGCAGCGCCTTGCCTCTTAACTCTAGGGAACCTAGCCTGGACCTTAACACTAGATAGAATAGAGGAAAATAGAGATAGTAGAAGAGAAAGAACAGATAGAGGGCGCTAAAAAGCACGAAAGACAGAGGATCTGCCCGAAGGTGCCTTGATACCAGTCGTGAGACTGTTGGCTACGATCGTGTCTTTCTACCCTGCTAAGCTACTAGACGGCAGGCACTGGAGTGGCGCTGGGATTACTGGCTGGCCGTACGCCGGCCTCGTGTCCGCTCGCCACTCGCTGTTGTTCACGCCGTTTCTTCTCTCGCTGCTGCAGTGTCCTCTCCCTCTCGTTGCCTCTCGAAGAGTGTGGAGACCAGAGGATGGTGCTCTTATATAGTGGGGGTGGGCGGGGCTTACTTCTGCGCTCATACGGGATTGACATTGTCTACAGACCAACACAAAAAATCAAGGACTTGCTGAGATCAGCCAAAGATAAGCGTCACCCACATACATCTGCAGGTGTTTACAAAGTGCTCTGTAGCTGCGGCAAGGTTTACATAGGCACTACTATGCGCAGCGTGGCCACGAGACTGAAAGAACACGAGCGTCACAGCAGATTGGGACAAACAGAAAAATCATCCGTGACGGAACACTTGCTATTATTCGGCCATGACATCAGCTTCAAAGAAACCGAAGTTTTATCTACAATTACAAACTATAATCGGCGCAACAGTTCTAGACACGTCAAAATCTTAATGAGAGCTATGATGCGAGTTGCTTACCAGATCAGGTGGTGACCGGTCGACTGCATGCTGCAGGAGTGCGTGGGACAGTTATCGTCAAATATCCTCACCGGTTATGCACTGCGTTGCGATGATAAACTTAGTTATATACAGTATATTAAAATCCACGCTGTAAAAAGCGCTTAATATAAAAACGCTGTCAATCATTGCCTCCAATTCTTCCACATCTAACAACCCTTCCTCTTCTGCGGAATCACTCACATTATTGCCGTCATCACTGCTGTCACTACTTTTTGCACCATTATCCTGGATGAGAATTATTTCTATTCGCTTTTCTGCAATTCCGTATTTTTCGGAATAATGATTCTTAATTTATTCAGCATGTCGCCATACATTTTCCCATTCTGGCCTTCCAATTTCAGCAAATTGCTGGCGTTATAACTGCTCCACATATTTTAATTTAAAAGTGATATTTCTGCATGCCACCCGTTTTTTGATATCAGCCCAGATTAATTCGATTGGGTTTAGATCTGGGCGATACGATGACAGTCTAAGTACATTATGGCGATGTTGTACTACTATCTGGTCACTTATGTATGACTTCTGAAGCTGTTTGTTGGCTTTAATTAAGTTATATAGCTTTCTTTTACTCATGCTTTCATCTAAAGCTTTATTATGTCTAAGTAACCAAGCGCTCATTTCTTCTTTCAAGGAAGTTGAGGTAGGTGGTTTGTGAATTTGAGTGTTGACGCATTGTGAAGTATTGTCGATGACCAGAACAGACCCAGCAGGCATATCAGGTATCAACATGGCGTTGATTCACTTCATGTAATTTTCTGTATTCATTTCTTGATGAAAATCTCCTGTTGTTTGTTGCGACTTGTAAAAGAAGGGCATTTGGAACGAAGCCGATCTTTCCAACAGCACGAACGATAATAAGTATTTGCCCTTTGGCAACAGGTGCCTGCAAACCTAATTCGCTATCGCCACTCCAACTTTTAGATGCTGTATGACTGCTGTGTATGTATGACTCATCTACATACATTATAGTATTTTTCTGAAATTTGTAGCACCACCTTGAAAATTGATGCTGATATAAGTACACACTGATATAAGTACATATAAAATTATAGTCATTTGGAAAGGTAGAATCAGACTGAAAAATTCAATGCCATAGCCGGGATTTGAACCACGGATCTTAGGCTTTCCGTGCCGTTGCTCTAACCGAATAAGCTATCATGGCAACATTTACTTTTCATTTTTATTTTTTTTATTTTATTATGATTTTTTTATTTTATTTATTTTGCTTTTCTGTTAGAACTCTTCTATTTGATTTCGGTTTCTTCCATTTGAACCCTAAATCTTTAATAATTTTTCTGAGATTTGTAGCACCACCTTGAAAGGTTCTGCTGTCTTTCAGCTGGATGAGCAATATGCTTATTGTTAGCACAGTTTTTTCTTCCACATAGGAATTGTGAACCGTGCGCCGAATGACGCATTCGAAATCGTCTATTTCTGTAATACGTTTAGGGACCTTATGTTTCTTCCCAGGTGTGTCAAATGGTACTCTTTCATCCATATGTTTTTTTTCCTTATCTTTGAGAACTCTGGAAACGGAACTCGGTGAAACACCAGTTGCTTTGACTACTCTTTCTTTCACTCTCTTAAGGCTTTTGTGGAACTCGGATATAATTTCTTCCTTCATCTCTGCTTCTTGCTTCATGAAGTCGATGACATTTGCAGTTATTTCCCTACTTTGACTATGTAACACCTTACCACTTAACTTTTAAAACATAGGAGCCATGGTTATAAATATAACAAATATAAAATAAGTACTATTTAGATACTGCAGCTATCTTTAAAATTACAACCAGATGCAGACACTTTCTATGCAGACTGTATGTGTTACGCACTGTGAGTAAGCAAAGGTATTATATCGCTTTCGTTGATGAAGCTAAACATTAACCATTCCTAGGCTCGGCAGCTGGGATAGGATGGTTGCAGTATGGGTTTTTTATTTTAAATAATCTCATAGAAAATAAGACAAATGTAATTAAATGTAAATTTTTGCCTGTAAGCCGGGCCCCTTGTACCGGCACCAGGCCACATTCTTTAATAAACAAATCTGAATCTGAATCTCCACATTCAGACTCCGACCACCGCAGACACTGAATCTCTTCACCCTGAAGATGCCAAGCGCTGTACTTGGCGAAACGTCGGTATCCACGATGCCCTCTAGACTACGGCCTACAAGCCCAGGTAGTTGTAATTCATTTATTAGTTATGACGCCGGCCGTGAAAGCCTCAGTATATATTCACATTAATTTCTACCCCCTCTATCGTTTATTAGTGGGTATGCATATTGTTCTTACGAAAGTTTACTTTTCTATCTACCTCATTTTAATCTATCTAAACTACAGAACTATAAATTTCGTTAGGATACAAAGGGAACAGCGATAGACAAATGTTTAAGAACTGGACGGTATATGTCAGGCCTAAAATTTCAAACAATCCTGAGAAACAAATGAAAGTCGACAGGACTTAAACGTATTTAGCAAATCGAACCCTTAATAGCGGATATCTGGATAATGGCTGGTGCCACAAAACACTTATTTGAAATGAATCCTGTGTTTTAAATAAATCTACATTTTTGTGTTGTACATTTTCGTCTAAGACTTAATGTTTACCAATTGCACAAAAGCATACATAATTCCTTCCGAATGAAGAGGATTAAACAGGCTATTCCCAGCAAATTCAACATACACATTTTGTCAATTAAATATCTTTAATATATGGTATTTTAATCAAAATCGTTAGAGCCATTTCTGAGAACATCAACATTTTCGAGCGTCCATAAATAAAACTCAATTAAAAAAAATATTTCCGAAAGATGTATGTAAAACTGTTAGGATGGGATGGGGAAATTTTCTTGAAAGTCTTCGTGTCGCATCCTTGAAAGATGCTGAACTTAAATACCAAGTTTAGTTTTTAACGGTGTTTCGTATTCGAGTTGTCCTATTTATACACGCACGCGCGCACGGAACGTTTTCTAAAAATGGTTTTATGGATTCAAGGTGACCCAAAAGGTGCATTTCTGGTGAAATCTCGGTATGAATTTTTGGGTGGAATGCAGTAAATGCTTTCTCTGTCTCCTGTGTAGTGGTAAATAAAACAAAATAAAGAAAAGAAAACAGACGAAAGGAGTGTACATCCATAAACAGTACAAGGAGGGTGTTTAAGAACTTCTTTGGGAATTTTCTTCTTATGACAATCCTTGTAGTTTAGGATATCCAAAACTTAGCTCCTAATAAGAATTTCTTCTATAAAATATTCCTATCCATGCTTCATAAAATTTCGAACGACGACAATCAGATTACTCTGGCAACACGTGAAGGCACAAACTCCAACAATCGAACTACAGCTCTATATGTCCCAAAGTGGCCGCATTGGCTCGCTCTCGTTCACAAATCACAATGTGACGTACTTAAAACGTACTTAAACAAGTCCATATACACCCATGTATATTGATGGAATTACCAACCATGCTTAAATTCTAACAACTTTCTGGAGATGTTTGTTATGAAACTGATGACAAACGAAGTTCCAGAGTTGGTCACTTTGGATGTCATCCTCATTGATGATTATCGTCAAAACATCCCGTACGTACAAGGTGTTCAATGAAAAGCATCACGTTTATAAACAGGAGTGTTTCAAACCACTGTAGCTTTATCGCTCTCTCCTGGGAGGTGGCCGCAATGAGCAATGTGTTCCCCTCCGTTGTATAAAGGTGATTATTAACCAGTGCAGAAGTCCAAAATGATAATAGTGCTCAAGAGGAAGTAGACTATGTAGTAGAAAATCACCTAAATAAAATATTAGTATTGTACTATGTAAATGTACAAATAACTTGAATATGTTCCATAACCCATTACATAGGGGCGGCTGGTAGTAAAAGAGGGATGAAGTGATGGTATATTGCACAACAAAAGTAATTATTGTTAAAGTTAATTTTAATATTAATTGTATTATTATTATTATTGTTACTGCTGTAACTACTACTACTCCCACTGTTTCTTTTTACAAATGAATATTAAATACTAGAGCAATTTTAAATACTTTAATAAAATCCTATTTCGGGTCAGTTAAATATATCCTCCTATCCTTTAGGCTGGCATATTTATCAATAATGTCCTCGTAAAAAGGTTGGCTATCGATGAGTTTGAAACGTTGGACAACTAATGTATTGAAATGCTAGCCAATGAAGAAAGCCGACGCTGTGACATTGTACTGTGCGAAAATGTTTTCAGACAAGAGAAACTGCGGTTCACAGATGCGCTTGCATAGTTATAGTCAACACTAAAGGAAAACTTAAATTTCCCATGGTTTACACCCGAAACGCTTTCCTTATGGCCTCTAAATGGAAGTTCTTCAATGCTTAAGTAATAGCACAGATCTGACGACTAGTCTGAAGATTTGTTGATTTAAAGAAACACGTTCGTTAAATAGAAGGATGAACAGTCTTGAAATTGTGTTTTATTTATGGACGCTCTTTAACAGCTAGGTTCTTCGCATTCCATTCTATATTGGGCGTGAAAAACGGGAAATTTTACTCAGAGACCCCTTTATCAGGCTCGAGGTTCTTTTATGTGCCGTAAATCTACGACACGGGATCACCGGCTTTACTTCCCTACCGAAGGAAGCCATGCTAAGGATTTTTACGCCTGAAAAATTCCATCGCCCTTCGCCGTGTTTGAAACCGCGACCTCGGGAACTACAGGCTAGTGTGGTACCCCTAGACCACGGATGCACAGTCTTGTATTTCCCTTAGAGCATCTGCGATTATACTACGATTTTGTTTTTGAATGCTTTCAATTGCAATTGATACTTTAAGTCCTGCTCAAAATCTTTATGCTTGTTAAAAGCATGCGTCACATTTTAGAAGATACAAAATGGTTGTGTATTCCAGATATAAAATTTATTACTGAACAAAAGGCTTCGCCAACAGAAGTGCTTTAGTAATGCTACACTACTGCATAATCATGGGCATTGTTGGAACCTCGATTCCTTAGAATGAAGGTTGTACGATTCTTACACCCTTATTTATAACATTTAGTTCTATTAAATCTTCAGGCCTTCTGCCGTAGGTCTTTCTCATCCTCGTTTTACTACCTACTGAACGGTGTCTCTTCTAATATTAACACTATGTCCTTAAATGGATACACATTTCACTTTCGAAACACAAGATAAGCTATGCTCCTAAATAGCTTTACACCATAAAATCAAATGGACACCAAATTGCGAATCATGGTGCTTGTATTATTATATGAGGATTTTGTTGCAAAACGTATTTAGTGACGAAAACATGATTTTACAATAAAGCAAAAATTAATTTATTCTTAAAATTACCATATGTTTTCTAAACAAGTAAACGCTGTAATATAGCTGAAGAACCCTTTAAACTATTAGCAGAAAAATTTAAATTAATTCACAATAATTTAGTCAGTAATTCAAAATCAGAAAGCTCACAAAGTATAGTTTGAACCAAATAGTTGAACATAATACGTTTTGAACCAATTTAAACACATTGCAGCCTTAGTGTTCTTTACACAATCTATTCAAATTCGGCTTGTAATTATTAATGAAGTAGGTATTCAAAAGTTTTAATAAATACTTGAAATTTCATACATCCAAATTTTGGGTCCCGAACTGTGTATAATATAACATCGATAATGATAGGTATGTTCATGAGACATATTCAAAGTTCTTCCAGACCAGCTTCATCATGACGACTGTCACAATTTTCATTTTCCTCACTGTTACTAATCTTGATCTTGAACTGGATGTATATTCAATGCAGAAACAAAGAATTGAATCTCTTCTACCTTTTTCCAATTTTCACCAAATCTAGTGACTAGAAGATTTTGATTATTAATTTTCTTTTACATCAGTTAATGGTTTGGGATTAATTAAAATCACAGGTGGAATCAAGTCATCAAACTTAGCTGCGCGTTTCGCAAATGTGCTGAACACTTTTGAAGGAACCTAAATATAGGAACCATTTTAAGTATTACTTGACAATGGTTTTCAGGCATTTTAGCCCTCTTAATTAAAATTATCTTCAGTTCTTTTATACCACAAACTTTCTTAAAAACTGATGATAACTCTTTGTAATCTCTGACAACCCAGTTCTCTCCCAGAATTGTTACAGTCGACACATCTTTATAAAACTCCCTGTACTTCTCAGGCGTAACAATATCTCGCTGTCTGATGGACACCTTTTCTATGAATCCGAATGTACGATCAACTGACAGAAAAGAGTGTCCTCTCACAGGGAAGATTTTGTTGGTGACAGAAATGTGAGGGGGGAGCTTTTTTAAGTAACCAACGTGCAAGCGCATGAACAACGTGAGTGTTCTTATTCTGCTCCCCCACCCATCCTCAAAAGTCTAACTATGGAAACAGATATATCAAATGCATATCCCTCAAGAAAACATGTTACATTAGAAGCTACTTCATTTGCCCCTCTATCGGCTTGTGTTTCAACCCACGTATAGAATTAAGAGTGTTTGATATCAATGTTGTTACACATAGTGTATAGAGTGAAATATGTCGGCTGCAATATGCTTTTCCTATATATAGCTTTGATAATGGCTGTATTTCCTGTAAATCAAAACAAAATTATATAGCACCAACAGATTGAAACTTCATTAGCTCATGAAATTGCCTTGCTCGAAATTAATGAACACCCAGTTCAGTTTTTTTATTTGAGTTTTAAATCTTTTTCTGTTTCTTTTTCCTGAAATTTCATCCTTGCACAATAGCTGCACGTCAGAAGCTGGTGTTCCAAAACCAATGTTTAACTCTGAAGAAAAAATGTAAAAGAACCATTTTTACTTTCTCTACTACATATAGTAAATAGGGGAAGCACTAAAAATTGGATATGGAGATTTCACCGGAAATACATGTTTTGATGCCTCCTGGATCCAAAACGCACCTTTAGAAAAAGGACGGTGTGTGTCTTTGAACATCATAACTCAAAAACTAAAAGTCGGATAAATACCAAATTTGATATTTAGGTTCAGTATCTTTCAAATGTGTGACATAAGTATTTTCAAGAAAATCCTCCCACCCCTACTACCCTTTGCGTGGAACATTTTTCGAACATTTTGATTTTCTTAAAAATGGTTCAAACGATTTCGATTAAAAATATATATATTTAAGCATAACAAATAACATGTATATTTTGAATTTTTGGGGTATGTCCCCAAAGGTCCTTTTCTTTTTGAATGGCTTTTGCACAGCGGTTAAACCGTAAGAGATAGAATTTTTCTGCACAAAAAATGTAGATCTCGTTAAAACACACAATTTATGTCATACATATCTTTTGTAGGGTGAACCATTTCCGAGATATTCCTTGTTATTTGTTTAAATTTCCAAATACTTAAACTTTTTCTAAAATGGGAATTCGTTATTCTTTTTTATGTCCTGGACATAAGCAAAGAGAATGGGATGCTCCACATAGTACTCAGCTCTTAAAAGATTTGACTATCGCTTAATGCCTACCATATTCCCCATGCACCTACAAAAAATTAGCAATAAGTAAACATTGTTTGTACAAGAGTAGAGAAAATAATGTGTGTGTGTGTGTAGCACATCCGATTTTTTAACTAGTAGATGTAGTGCAGTCGAAGCATTGTACATTAAGAACAGTTTGTGAACGTTCAGTTCTGCTAGTAAGTAGAATCTGCGACTTTTTTTCTACTATAGTGAGATTCCCGGTCTTTTAGTTTTGAAAGAAATTCTTTAACGTTATTTCTTTTCTAACAGAACAGTTCCTTCTTCCTATTACCATCCCGCTTATCTTGGAAAGGTTCTCCTCTCATAAGTGTCTTCGTGATGTTGCTGAGTCAGGTCTGGCCAATTGCAAATAGTTTCTGAAAAGCTTTTTGCCTCTTGTCTCCGACTTTTATCTATAAGTAAATGAACGAAACACATAAGTTTTAGCTTAAAAATTATGAATCAGTCTACATATCATTAGAAATGTAGATGAAAAGGTTTAATAAAAGGATTGCTGAATTGCCGTACTATTCTGTTATATAAGTGCATGCCATTAAGTGAAATTCAAATTTGTTATTATTGTTATAATGAGCCACACACTAGAATTATTGTTGCAAAAGTAAGGCTCACAATTAAAGCACTAATAACCTCCATTATTGAAAACGTACAACAATGTCATTGCGTTTGCATTTCCGTTCGTAAGATCTCCATATCTTAGGACACTTAGGCGATTTGGCAGTAATGAGGCGGCTGAGTCTGTGATCCTGCTCGAGTTTATCAGGCACAGGAAGAACAAGTTTCTTGGATTTTACCAAGAAATAAGCAGGAACAATCCCGCATTTAAATTTTCTTTCTTTGTGATTGCAGGGAGCCAAAACTCCATGAGATCCGGATCCTTATTAGCGTATCTGTGAGTATGAGTACGCTCCATGAATATCGCGTTGTTTGTGGTGTGATACGTTAACTCATTTACAGTATTACTTCGTCATAATAACATTGCTAACATAACAAACAAGATTTCTGCTTAGCGCATTTCCTTATCCAGTTTGCGTTTTGTTTTGACAGGTGTCTCCTTCCTTACACAAATTGACCTTGAAGTGATTGGCAAAGACCCCTCCATATTAATTTTACATGGGTACACTCTGAGCTCTCACTACGAATAAATAATAATATAATCCTCTTTTAAAACGGCGGGATTTAAGTGGTTAAAACAGGCTTGCAAACCATAAGGAAGTTAAACGTGAATTAAATACGCTTTGGACCTATCAGCTTTTAGCACTTAATACGATTTGATCCCTATCACATATTTTAACGCGTTAAAATTATACGAAAAAGCACGAATTGCATCAACTTCGCTACGTAGTTTTATAGAGAAGGTACGAAAACATATAAAACTCAGTTTTGAGCTTTGGAGCACATAATACGAATTGCAACGATGCTTCTCATATGTTAAGATAACAAACATATAAATTACTTGTGTTCTGCCAACTCTGTCCACTAAGGCAGCTGTGTTAAAAAAAAACCTCATTCAAGTCCTCATTCCAGCTGCATTTTGTATATGCGGTTGTTGTTATACATAGAATCTCACTAGAACACGTCACTGTTGTCATAGAAACCATGATGAGTTTACCAAAGCAGTTCAACGCTGAAGATTCAACCCTAATTTACAATTATGATTTTATTTACTGCAGACATAGCACTCTGGCGGACGGAAACTCAACTCTTAGAGGCGTGAATAGCACCGTCGGCAACACAGGAAAAGCAAAGATACTCATAAAATTGTCACGAAGAATAATTATACTGATAATGTGTCTAGTATTGGAAAACAGGTGTAATGGCGCTTTAACACATCACCTATATAGTCATTACTGCCATTACATGACAAATGTACTATTTGGCAAGGTATCTCATTGCACCTGTGTGTAACTGATGTATATCTCACAGACATACTGTATGTGATTTTATTACATTTATATGGCATAAAATTGCTCTCCAGTAGCCCTTGTAAGAAATATTATTCATAGTTCCTATTCCAAGTTTAGGAACAAATAATATATTCATGTTGCAAGGTTAAATCGACCCTGTATTATATAAATAAAACCGTAAGAAAATAGGACTTGTGATTAGCACAGTACTAATATGTGCTATTGCAACTGTGCGTTTTCAATAATTGTCTCTAGCTGTTTCCTTCTACGCAAACACGTACAGCAACTAACCTTTCTGCTACAAATCACGGCTTATGCCATAACCAGAATTCTCGTTTACCTGCCTTTTTTAACGGGAAGAAGAAGAGAATGCGCTTTTTAAAAATAATTTGTAGAAACCTGTTTAAGATTAAAATGACAAACGAAGTATTCAGTATGCATGTTACCTGTTTCATATCTTAAATTATTTTCTTGTTAGATTGTCACACGTGCAGAATATGTTAATAATTTAAAATATGTGGATTATATAGTGTTTATGGAATTGTGAGAATTTACACTTTTGTACCGGATATTAATATTACACGCAATAAAGTGCATTATCATAATTTTAATTCCATTGAAACGTACTATAATTATATACTTCACATTGTTTATTTATTTATTTATTTATGGACACTCATTAACTGCTGCGGTACTTACTTCTATATTGGGCATGAAAGACCAGTAATTTTGCTCAAAGGCCGCTTTATTAGGCTTAAGGTTCTTTTACGCCCGAAAAAATCCATCGCCCTTCATCGGATTTGAACCCGCGACTGCGGGAACTAGAGACTAGCATGGTAACCACTACACCTTGGAATACGACAACTTCACAATGGAATGTGTATGTTCAACAACGTGCATTCTCATGTTTTCACATGAAATTCTATTAAAATACACCGTAATCATATGCCTACTCCACAATTGTATATATACATCCAATATGGCGTCCTCTATGAAGTCGTCTGCTCGATTTATTTTGTTAGAAGTCATATAGCGCTCTCTTTAGTAATGTACTCGCAGGCTGGTTAATAATTGGTTATTGAGTGTCCAATGAGTCCCAACCAAAGTAGGCGATAGAGACCATTCACTCTCTTTAATTAAAAAATTAAGGATAATTTTCTCCTTGACACGGTCGATGCAGACCTTACTCGTTGGTTTCGGTTGTTGCGCATTCTGTAGTAACCTCCGGACATTACTATTCTTATACTGTTTGCTCACGTTGCTCAGTGAGAAATACTTTGGTGTTCTGTGGTGAGAACAGAACTGCATAGATGTCACTTGTAATTGTAAAAAATGTTAGTCGACTACCAGCACCATCTGACAGCAATACAAAATTATGTTTGTAATTAAAATGTAGCAGGGGCCCTGAATCCTGAGGAATCAATCGTGAAAACTCTGTAGATTCATATGAGTAAGTTGACCCTCGTTGTTGGTTATGTATGTCTGACAGTAACAATTTGAAGAAACACTACATTTATGAGCAATACTATTACCTACTGTAACTTTCCACTTTTACTGCACAGTTATTCATTAAACTTCTTAACAAAATAAGTAGACGAAAAAATAGATATTTTGAACTCCAAAATAATGCATACATTTGAAATCAATAAACTTTCTGGAGTTAAGTGCAACAATTAAGGATTTTTTAAAACTTTCTTTTTTAAAAATTAATAATAATTATTGTGAATTTTATATATTATGTTTAAACAGGCACGGAGCGACATTACTTCTTTTTCGTGGCAGCTTTATTTTATATACTGTAGGGGTTAGCTTTGTACGGGTAGTATAAAATTAAAACCCGGAATTCCTTTCTAAAACTGAATTTCCCGCCTTCAATTTTGTGCCGCTATCCATGCGTAGCTTTTGGAACTATGTTGTTCAATAACTGGTTGGCAATCGAGGTTGAGCTAAGAGATGGAGCTGGCTCAGATATTAGAAGCTTTCTGCATTTGGTCTGTATATTTGAATTAGGATTTACAAATGGGACATTTAGGATGTTTTAATGAACTTTGGGGATGGTGTAAAATATAATCATCACTGTTTATTAATGTTAATGTGGAAAGTTGTGAATGACCTTGCATGCAGTTTACGGGATAAAGCCGCAAATTTATGTCATAGCTATTGAACATGTAACATTTATTCATTATTGACTGATCAGGAATGGATTGTTTTTAACCATTCTTTGCGAATAGCCCAAGTAGAATATCCTGAAGGTAACTGTAGACTGCAATTCAAAACTACAGCAAGATGGAGGGTTTTCATCCCTTACTACAAACTCAATATTTATTTTATTATATATAGTGTATAAGTTCAGAAAATAGGTTATGAGATCATCTTCTGGGAGCATCTTAACATAGAAATAAAGGACTACGTTTTACCAAAGTGAGTGGTTGTATCTTTAACTCTTAAGAAACATGTTAATCTTATGTCATATTACCGAAGTGTCGTATTCGTATTTGAACTGCAGCAACATTGTAATGCACTGTTGACTAATGCTGTTTAAAAGTTCGATCATTATTAGGTCTGCAGCAACATTATCCATTATTATACCAGTATTTATCAACAAAGGGTGAACCTTGGCTTTGACGTCATGGAAACAAATCAAATCAGTAGGTACTAAAGCAGCTTAGGATGTTTATTCATTTACAACGTACCTGCATTGAGATAACTTTTTCAAATGATATATGATAAAAGTGGTACATCAGTGCTAGCACACCAAAGACAGGTATGCACGGTTTTTTTTTTTCTGGGTTATTCCATGGTTACACTTGTGCATTTTGAGATGATGTATAACATACATTCATTGATCTTTCAGATAAAAGATAAACTCTTTAGCAGTGTTATTTATATTTTAATAGGATAACAGTTGACCCAACTATATTTCATAAATTTAAATTGGTATTGTTGCAGATGACAGAGCTTTGAGAGGCAGAATATAACTGAAACTTCCCATTTCTTTGTGTCATAGTTCTATGAAAAATAACTTAATACTTCTTGAAAAACTGAATAGCTCTGCTAATGTTTTTGTAAGTACTTATTTCATACATGATAGAAGAAATTATAACATACGGATTCTTTTTACAAGATTATGATTACAAGTTAACTTCTATAGTGTTAAATAATATAGAAACTGTGTGTTTTTAATTGGAATTCTGTATCAATATCTATTCCTTTTTTAAAAATCAATCTCGCCAATACTCAAGCTTATGTAGTATGAAAATAAGAATTATTAAATGCTGGGTGCAGTATAAATATCTTAAGCACCAGGTGTGTCCAAAAATCCTTGCAAAATAATAAATGCATTTCAATTAAGTGCTGTGTTCTATAAAAAAAGTTAGTAAATGCTACTTAAATCCAAAAATTCTTGCAAAATAATTTGAATCTTGCTTCATACCTGTGCTGCACTTTGAGGGGGGGGGAAAGGAAGCAAATGCTAAAAAAAACATGTTTATAATAGTTGGAATAGAAAACTATTAAAAGGCAATGTTCACACTAAGGAAGCTGGAAGCCAATACCTTGAAACAGAACTGAAACTACTTGCCTCAGCACTGTGTAGCAGCCCCACCCCCTGAGTGTAGTTGTATTTTCTCCCACTCATGTAGCATTTTACTGAGAGCATAAGGTAAGAGTGGTGGTTCCAGGTTAACTTATTGTTTACATAGAGATAGGGGTAAGAAGATAGCCTATGCTTCCTGAGAGCTGCCAGTTTAGGGTGGAATGGCCCTTATGGACACTGCTGTTTTAGATATAAAAGTAAGAATGACCTGATACATAATTTTGAAACTGGACAACTCTTGGAACATTTGGTTAGAAGCTCAGCTTTCACTGCCGGTGAAAGTGTTCCTAGTGTTTCTGCAAGCCATTCAGGGAATCTGGTGATACCCAAAATCGCAAGTTCTGGGGTTATAATCCCAAGAGATCTAACAAGGGTCTCCATATGATAAACTGTCATAGATTTATGTAATCTGGCTTCTAATTTTGTCTTCCATTTATGAAAGAGATATAAGGCTTCATGAAATAGTCTAATGGGAAATGAGTGTCAAAGAGAATAGATTGACCTGAGCCATCTATTCTGTGCATACCCCAGATGGCATAACATAAGCAGGATTATGGGTGCTTGAAAATGCCAAAGCCTTAAGTGGACAAGCATTCCAGACTTAAGCTTTGAATACAAGAAGACAATTGCACATGGTGCAACAAGTCATATGTGTGTCCAAAATTTTAGCATTTCATTTGGTTCCATGCTCAGGTGGGTTTTTAGATTAGATTAAAATAGTGGGTCGTAAAGGTTACCATTAACCTCACTACAATGCAACCTTAATAGATCTATTATGAAACTCCTATTTAATATATATACATATCTATATTGTTCCTTACTTGACCCGTTTTAGTTCACTGTCTGGCCAGTGAAGCTGCTTTGTGGATATCTTAATTCATGCAGCTGATCCTGAAGAGCCACCAACATTTGAACACAGTTATCATGAGATTGAAATTTAGTCTGAGGTTAGGCTTATGATGTTTGGTTTAGTGTGTTTGTATATAAACCAGATTCAAATGACAGGCATAGAGACAAATTCTTTATGAAAAGATGTATGTACTTCTTTAAAAGAAGTACAAACATGGCTATTTTCACAGAATATGCTAATATGGTAGGTTGGCAGCTTCTTCCGCTAATGCATAGTAACAAAATGCAGTACTTTGTTTAACTTTTGTGATGATATTGGTATAAAAGAAAGTGTCTTAAAAAGGTAGGGTGGGTGGTTTACAGATCTTCTAAGTGCTCACATCTCCTGAAGCAACCTTTTTGTTCCTGAAGCCTGTATTTTTTAACATTTTCACTAGGCGGTCAAATATGGAACTGTTATCATAATTATACATCATTGTACTATTTCAATTTAATACTTTTAATGAAGTTTATTATTGTTCTGGTTAATAAGGCAATTTATCCTGGCATTGGAAAAGGGACACCAAGATGCCTTAGTCTAATGCTCACAATATGTTCATAGTCGCAGAGTATATGTTTTGACATTTCTTTCTCCGTGTTACTGAGGCAGCAAATATATACATTAGTTTTACTCATTTTACAGAGGTGTTCTCATAGAAGACAATGTTCAGTTAAGAGACTGGTGACTAGAAATCAACTCCTGTGTGTTTAATTTAAAAAGTCCTTATCTTTTTTAGCTGAGGTAGGTGATTGAATTTCCCCATTCAGTTTTCTGGTGTTGGCTAAATGTGGGTCGGTTTTTAGGGATGTAATGTTCCATTAGTATATTGCATAGTCTTTTATCTGGATTGATGGATTTGCCATTACCTGCAGCACTTTGGATGGGATGGAGGTGTTGTACAGGGTTGATCTTGTTTGTGCAGTATAACAGGTCATCAATGTTGCACGCACAACAAAAAAAGGCACAACACTTAGTTTTGCATCTTCAGAGATTAAGTGTAGCCAGCTAAATATGATCTCTGGCATTAATTTATTAGAAACTTTTTAACAGTGAAGCCAAGGTTGATTGCTTATGCAATAGGAGTCAAATTTGGGACCCACTTGCTTCACTTTCACTGTTATTATACAGGACGTGTTTCAGAAGCCTTTGCTTCCATCTTCAGATGTAGGTCGACTGGTGGCACTGGTGTCATCTTCATTCTAGTCTTGACAGATGTAATGATGAATCTGGTATGGATGTCTGGAGGTGGGATTTCAAAGTTCATAAATCTGTGTTTGTGGATAAAAATGTTCTCCCATATGGCGAATTCTAAAGGACAGTTTACTTCTTTTAACAATTTGGAGTATGTGCCTATTTCGTGGTTGGTTTCCCAAAAGTGTGCTGCGACCGCTGCTTTGTCTGTGTGTTTATATTTAATGTTCCAGATGTGTTCTTTGGGGCGGATGTTTATGTTGCATTTGGTTTTTCCAATGTATACTGTATTGCATTCCTGCAGTTTATCCTGTAAATCCCCGTATTGGAAGTTTTTGGTACCTGATCTTTGGGAGGTGCTCGTAACAGAATTTTCTTCCAAATTAAAAAAATTCACATTCCCCCGACTACTTCAAAACAGGTTCCAAAAGGTATTTTCTAAACAGAACATATTTCTAGGGCCCCTCCCCTCCCCAAAGAAAATACATATGCTCCTAGTTTTTTTTACTTTTATTTGATGACAGGACTTCTAAATAAATACTTTTGCACTACCAATTGAAAAGCAGAATTTAAAAACATAAACATTTTCAAAACTATAGTTGAACTAAAATAACACACAGTGTATGTACAGCAATGCAAACAGTGCTCGAGAATTCCAAACAAAAGGTAGTGTAACAACAATTATTAATAGGCTGACTTGAAAACTTGTGGGCCGACTATCAAACACTTTACAAAATCCATATACAGAATGGATAGAAGGAGAGGTCTGTAATAAGGGATAACATGTATTGCCTGGAAGTTTGATTATAGTTTTATTTCTCTACCACGTATCGAGTTTTAGTTCTCTACCATGTATCAAGTAGATAGAGGAAGTGTTGCATTTCACCCAAAATTTTGATATTGTGATTTCACCAGAAATACATCTTTGAGGTACTTTGAATTTGAAAAAAGAAAAGTAGTGAATTTATCTATGAACAACATAGGTAACTCAAAAACAAATGTTGAATAAATACCAAACTTGGTATTTAAGTTCAGCATCTTCCAAGGATGTGGCAATGAAGATTTTCTAGAAAATCTCCCTACCCCAAACTATCCTTTGCATGCAAAATGTTTCCTTATTTTTAATCAGAATATCATATTTAAGATATTTTCATGAGAAAATGTATATCTTAAATTTTCTTGGAATAGCCTGGAAAAAAAGACATTTTTGAAAAATTTTGTGTAATTGGTAAACTATAAGAAAGACAAAAACTTACTACACAGTAATGTTTAGGTATCTTTAAAACATAATTTGTGGCATCAGTCATTTCTGAGATATCCATTATTGTTGGTTTGGAAATTTTCAATATATTCATTTTTTAATGTATTGTCACTATTCAGTTGTTTCTCACAGTGTTATGGAAAGAGTAGGGAATATTAAGGCCTGTATGTAGTGACAATCTCAACTTGAAGGAGAATAAGTTTTTGTAAGAATAGTTTGTAGAAGCTAAATACAAATAAATGATAGTGGGTAGAGAAAGTCATGTGAATGCAAGAACTATTAATTTTTAATAATATTATATTAATGGATAATATGAATATATTTTTCCAAAGAAATTACCAAGCCTATTAATCACACAAATGTTTTAAATACCTACAATTAAAATATGAAATTTTATGGTACCTATATGAGCCTATTTTCATACTACAATCAAGTTAAGCTTTTTATATCTCTGACAATCCATTTTTTCTTTTCTCTACTACTTACCTGTAAGTAACTATTACACTACAACCAAAGCTTAATACCAAGATTTTACCGAAAATACATACTTTGGTGCTCCCTGAATCCAGAAAAAGCATTTTTAGAAAAGAGTGCACGCACGCGCGCGTGTGTGTGTGTAATGTTTTCTTAGTTTTTATTTTCTCAAACATAGGTCTACTGCTTTTGATTAAAATATTATATGTTTAAGATTTTTGCATGACAAAATGTTATATCTTAAATTTTCGACGAATAGCCTGTGAAGTCCTTTTCTGAATGAATTTTATATAACTTCTGAACTATAAGAGATAGACAAAAGCTGACTACACAAAAAATGTAGATCTCGTTAAAACACACAGTTTATGTCGAATTAGAGTTGCCATAATCCAAGAACCAAAATCAAGGACATAGTCCAAGCATTAACGCCATAGGCAAAGGAATTGTCATTAACCCCTTCAGCAATATGGACATGATATGATGTTCTGTGCAACACTTTTAAATAATCAATCTAACTGCTAAATAACTGGAAGCTACTTTATTTCGACATTGGGATTTATAGCCATGTGGTCTAAGGCACGATAGGAATAGCTAACCTATCAAAACTAAGGATCGTAGGATCTAAACCCGGTAAAATGCATGTTCTGCATCAATTAAAAACTGTGGTAAAGGATGGGGAGGGCCCAACTAAAGTCAGTGGTGTGACAGCATGGTTGGATGCTGACTGGTTTCGATTGAATGCACATTATGCATTTTACACTTTTATGTTTAAAATAATTCATTCACAATATTATGCAGTTAATGAGATCAGACAATGCTGCAACTATCATGTGTTCAGATGGCTAAGCGTTTTAAGGCATTGTGAATGATATGGTTATGTTACATAGTCAGAGGTTCGCGCCCCAAAGTAACAATTTTTTTTTTTTTTTTTTTTATTCTTACTCCAAGAGGAATACACCTCGACTCACCTCATTGGGTATCCTTGAAGGGGTTAATGAAGAAATGTTAGTTTGCATTAAATAACTTTTTAATTAAAACATAAAACTGAAATTATTAAAATATACACAATTGTGTTGCTACAGTTGATCTATTTTACACTAAGCTTTGTACCAGCCATATTTCTCTTGAGGATTGAAAAGAAGAAAGGTACTTGCTCTGATTCTGAATGAGTCTGTGAAAAACGGTGCAACTTATATTTTTCATGTTATACTGAATTTGGAGCATTGCGTTGACTGAAGTTAATGCCAACCTGTTTCTTTCTTCTGCCCATTGTGCATTCACTAAAGAAAATACTCTCTCCACATTAGCATTATGCCTTGGAATGGAGAAATAGTGTTGCACAATTGCAAGCAGTTCTGAATATTACTGTTCAGAAACACAATCTTGTGTATTTTAACCTCATATAGATCACAAAACGTACAAACACGAGGCAGGCACTAGAAATAAAGGAATCAGAAACAGCAAAATCACAGAGAATCTATTATAGCATAGCTTCCGCTGTCACTGTTAGCGCGAGATTGACGATATATCGATAGTCTTGGTGTTGCCATCTGGAAACTTCTATTGTAAGGAATGGTAAAATACTTGAACGGCATCTGGCGGTAAAACTCAAGTTAATAATAAAAACATATTTTTTTAGCACTCACTGCTTTCATGGACTTTTATCTCTTCGCCCAGGACATTCGCCTTCTAGCATAAAATTGCGGATTGTCCGCGAAATCCGTGACATATGGCAACCCTATGTCAAATAGATTTTTTTGTGTCATTAACCATTTACAAAACATTTTTATTGAATTGAATTGTCAAATACTTCATCTTTTTTAAACTAAGTCACTATTCATTTTTTTCTCATGATCTTGTTGCAAAGAGAACCAAATTTAAAAGCCATCATACAGCAGTGGATTTAACTATCGCTTAAGCCTATTATATTTCCCTTGTACCCCAATGAAATGTATAATAAAACCATTTCTGTAGATGTTTATCTCAATTAACATGAAGTACAGAGAAAAATAAGCTTTTGTGTAAGAGTGGGTACAGAAAGTCATGTGAATGCAATACATTAGATTTTTCTGCCTTTATCATAAAATAAACAGGATTTTCAAGCCAGTGTTAATTTTATATCCCATGCATAAAACTGGTTTCAGGGTCAATACTCCAGAAATTCAAGGAACAATCATTCTGCTATAATATATAGATAAGCTAGTAGTAGTGATGTAAATTGTTCTATAATCGTTCTGCAGCATTACCTATTGCACACTCCAACTAATTATATACCTCTTTTCTCTTATGCTCCTTTAATAGTTGAAGCTAAGTAATCCTGCAAAGTGCTTATTTTGTGCATGCTAATGCTTCAAAATACTTAGACAATTAAAAGGTTATAAAGTGTGATAATAAGGTCCTGGATGGCACTTTATAATGTTTTTAAGTATAGATTGAAGAGTTATTTTCATCCAGAGAAAAATATAATGTTATTAGTATATAATGTTAGTTTTCCAACTAAGATTATGAAAATAGCATGGTGAATATTAAGTTTCCTGGTTTTATCTTCTAGTATTTTGTAAACATATAAATACTTTATTTTATATTTCTTATTATGTTTTCAATAAGTTTTATTGTGCCTGTTTTTTTAAATAATTTTAACCAGAACTGCATTTTTTTTTTTGCAATAAGTTCTGTCTATATCTTAGGATTTATGAGCTATACAAAATTCAAGTTTCTGAGCTATACAAAATTCAATAGAAATTAAGCAGAGTTTACAGGTTAATCCCAGAAAATTTAAAATAATGTTTTCTAGGTTCAGTTTCTAGCTTAACTCTCCCTGATCAAATGTATGTACATCACAACTACTGTCTCTGCACTACTTGATTTCCACCTACCACAATGCCTTAATTACGAGGGCTGATCAATAAAGTCTGAGACTGATTTTTTTTTCACAGTATTTATTACTCCATTTCAATGTTGACATGATCTTTTTCAAAGTAGTCCCCTCCTACTTGAATGTACTTTTTATAGCATCTCTGCCAGTCCTCAAACACATGGTGCAGGCCATTCTGTGTCAGGTCTTTGAGAATCGCCTCACTTTTCCTCAGCATGCTTCAGTGCTCTCAAATCGAATGCCCCGGAGCTTTGCCTTTAGTGATGGGAATAAAAAAGAAATCACAGGAGGCAAGATTGGGGTTATAAGGCGGATGCAGTATCCAGGTGATGTAGAATTCCTGGACTTGATTTGCGACGTGAGGCCATGTGTTGTTGTGATGAAGTCGCCACCCATTCTGATGAAGTTCTGGATGTTTCCTTGCAATGTGCTCCCTCAGTGTAGCCAATACTGGCATGTAGTATGCTGCTGTAGCAGTAGTGTGAGGAAGAACAACAATCACAGCAGCTGTGTTGATGTTGACTTCAGTCATAGCAGAAGCCGAAGCACTAGGCCCACCTTGCTTAGCACAGAGGACTCGCCCTTCTTTGAAGTCCTTGAACCACCTAAACACTGTTGCACGAGATAGTGCATCTTCACCGTATGCTTGCTTTAGCTTTTCCAAAGTTTCAGAGGCTGTATGATTTAAACGAAAACAAAATTTTATTGCTCCTCTCGTGTCGAGTGGTATGCGAAATTCAAGTAGGGTCAACAATATACAGCATTACTACCAACCTACCAATACAAGAGTGCTGCCGTCTATGGACATTATACATGAAACCCTGTTATTTTCAAATATTCATGGTAGAGACAGGAAACTCTCAAGAAAGCTACAGGAAAAAATCAGTCTCAGTCTTTATTGATCAGCCCTCATATTATATATTTATTTAATAAGGTAGGTATCTTGGCTGCTTGCCTCTCCTTAGAAAGGGCAAGGTTTTGTCATGGCTGCATGTGGTTAATTAGTGAGAAGGAGGAAGAGGTGCTCTCAGCTCTCCATAACTATTGGAACATGGGTAAAACCTTCTAAAATCCGTTCCTCATGGTTTTGATGAATTTTGTGAAAAGTGCTGCTCAGATATAAAAGGAAGGCTAATCGCTGGGACTGTGGTAGTGTTACATGGGGTTCAACTCAGTGATTAGCAGTTATCTGCATGAGGAGAGAGAGGAAACTCCTGAGTTTGACATGTTAGCGAATGACTGGAAGAGAGAAGAGGCTGAGTTGTGCCCTGAAACTTGTGTGTTACATGTAGAAAATAAACCAGATAGTGACTAGAGGAGGATTGAATCAAATTACAACATTAATTTAGTACAAAAATCCCTTTAGTGATAACTGTGAACAGAACATTATGACAATTCTATATTTAAAAGTATGAAACTTGATGGTCAGCTGATTATTATTATTATTATGTTGTCCTCCATGGTGTAGTGGTTACCACGCTACCTCTAGATCCTGAGGTCGCAAGTTCAAACTTAGCAGAGGATGGTGGATTTTTTCGGGCGTAAAAGTCCTTAACATAGGTTCCTTCAGAAGGGAAGTAAAGCCAGTGGTCCCGTTTCGTAGATTTATGGCACATAAAAGAACCTCAAGCCTGATGAAGAGGCCTCTGAGTAGAATTACAGTCTTGCATGCCCAATATACAATGGGGCGTGAAGGACTACAACAGTTAAAGAGCTTCCATAAATAAAGCTCAATTTAATTATTATTATTATTTCCAAAATTGTCAACGTTATTTTACATATAGATATATATTAGGCTTATGGTTTACAATAAAATGAAAAGTAAATACTAAAGAACATTAACATTACAATTTAGCATGAATGTGTTGGATAAAACATAAGAAACTGTTATAAACATTGCTTTTTAAATAAATGTTACTGAGGTGTACAACATTTATTATTACAGTAAGATAAATGATTAATAAAGAAATATCTTTTAATTTTAAAGACCAGATAGTCAAATAAATGTTTCACTGTCTTATTCACACATAAACATTGGTAAGTACTTCCAACATTGATGTGGAACCCTTTGAAGTAATCTTTAAATTTTCCATGACCTGTCATGAACTGTGTGCATGCAAAATTTGGATAGAGGTTTTTGCATTTAAGACAAGTATTTAAGTTCTGGGAAAAATAAAATCTTAGTGATATGTCCTTTGGTGCTATTTATCCAGTACCTGCTCCAAGTGTCAGCTGACTTTTGGCATATGATTTTATAATGAACATCTTTGATTTTTTTGTGAATGGATTGTGAAGTATTCATTCTCATTGAATTTTGTATAGTTGACAAACCTTACCTTTTAAAATTGAAAAGGAAAACTCTTAATCATTTTCCAAAACGAATATTTTATTTAAACTGTTCTTTGACATTTTATATGATTTGATATGTATATTCTATAATAATTTATTTTATATATGATTGTAATGTTAATATTATAGTGATCCTTTTAAAAATATGTTTAAAATTATGTGAAATTACAGTTTTGTGGCATTATCTATTTCTGAGGTATTCACTGTGTTCATTTAAAATTTTCAGTATTTTAAGTGGTGGGTTTTCAAAGTAATAACATTTTAATTAATACAAATATAAAAATGCCACAAATGTTTGTATTATTAAATGAGATTTGTTTTTTATTTACCTTTATATTTATCATTTTAATTAAAGTTTAGTTAGTGCTGTAACTGGAATTTTCAGGATGCAAGCCATGGTTCTAACATTAAATTTTAGAACTCATCTAGTCTGATGCTATTATAAACCAAAAGGAGCTATTCTTGATTTTGGAGAAAATGTACAGCATTTAACGTTTTAAAAGAATATTTGTATTTCATTTGTAAACTCAGGTATATAAAATGATTGGCAAGTATATCATCAGGAAGCACATTCCATCAAACCAACCATTGTCTGTAGACCTCAATCCATCCAACTTTTGTTAGCTTACACACGCTGTACAGTAGCCAAATCTTTCCTACAGCAAGAAACACGAAAGATTTCAAAATGCTAGTTGAAAATGGCTGTGTACAGAATTATGGAAAGAATGGCACACTTTGAATATAAGTAACTCACATATTCTCAATTTTCTGTGAAAAAATAAATCACAACTTCTGGGTATCCCAAATACTCGAAAGTTTAGTTAAGCGTAAAACTTTCATACTTAGGCATAGTATGAAATATGCTTTTCTATAATTGGTATATTTCTATTATTGTGAGGTACTGTCCTGTACATTTTTTCAATCATTGAGCCAAGAAGAAACTTTTTACAGAAATTTTCATTTAGCTTAATCTGATCCTAAAACCAAAGAAAAGTGGAGTGTGTAGTAAACAGCGGTGCTTACTCTGGAAAAAAGATTAATTCAGCTTAGAATTAAGCTTAGGATCTAGACAACACATTCCAAGTTGTCTAAGCTAAGGTATTATTTATACAGTAAACTTAAATAGACAAAAGAGCAAAATTAAGAAAATATTAGTTTGATAGAAAATTCTAGTAATAAAAGTAAAATTCGATGGTTTTTTGGTAAACAAATTTAAAAATGGTGATAACACCAAATCTAGAATTCCAATTTTTGCTGAGGCTTTGAATGAACATTTTATAAATTCTGTTGAATATACTAAATGAAAAGTTAGTAAACTCAAAATATCCCATTTTGAATTTTTTAAACTACATTTTTTTTCTTCTTTCTTTTTTAAGAAGCTTCTGCCAAACAAGCATTAAACATAGTCTCAAATTTTAAAAGCTCCACTAGTATTATGGATGTTTAGCTAAGTTTCCAAAAAGGATTATTGGCGTAATTCTTTTTCTCTTATGTATTATTTTAATTTTTGTTTGCAAGAAGGAGTTTTTCCTGACTGCTAGAAGATTCCAAAAGTAAATCCTTTACATAGAAAAGCAAGTATATAATTTTCAGCCAATATTTCTTATTCCTTTTATACGTAAAAATGTTGATCAAATGCATATCTTTTTAAAAAAATTTATTTATTTATGGTAGATAGGTTCTAACAAATTTTTGAGACTTTGAGTACAGCCTTTGATTCAATTGATTGTAATGTTTTACGGGATAAACTTTCTTATCATGGTATTTGAGCTAATCAGATAAAACTGGAATCTTACTTAATAGAAAACAGATGGTTTATGTGAATAGTGAGTTCTCTTCAGCATGATAGATTGATATTGGTGTTCCTTAGGGTTCAGTTTTGGATCCACTTTTGTTTTTAATTGTAGTAAATGATTTATCTAGTAATATCTCCATTCATACTATAATATTTGATATGCAATTTTTGTTACTAGTGGAAAGGACTAAATTTATTGAACAAACAATTAGAAGCTATCATGACTAAAGCATCTGAATGGTTTGGAGTGAATATTATGCTCTTAGATAATGACAAAACTACCTCTCTCTTATTTAGTTTGAAACAATTATTGATTGATTCAGAACATTTCTCTCAGACTGGTATAACATTTTTGGGAGTTTATATTGATGGCCAACAAACTTGGACTTCTCACATTGAATACCTGAAGAAAAGATTATCCAGTATAATATTGTTAATATGAAATCTGAGAGAAATTATTCCTCCTGAATATGTGAGAAGTATGAATGAATGAGTGATTTATTGTCTACTTTGAACTTACATGCAATTTATACAATGGAGTTGCTTATTATTTTCCACTATTTACTTTCTTATCTCGTTACCCTTTTTCCATATCTTCTCCAATTTGCTTCATGTTTCTTTTAACCACTTTAACCTAATTTTTCCTGAATATTTTCCTGCTTTCTCCATACATTCATTTGATCTTGTATTAAAAATCTTCTAACTTTTAGCTCTATTGGTAAATTTTTCCATTTCTCTAGTATTAAATTCTCTCTTCCTTTATCTGTGTCCTCGCATTCCAGAATATAATGTCAGTTGTCATGTAATCCATTACATTTAGTACATCTCTCCCCCCTACTTCTCCCTGTTAGACCACTTAAATTTATTACACCTGTCCTTGCACATGCATACCCCATTCTGGCCTCTTTGTGGTATACTTCGATGTATCTTTCGTAACCCCATTCCATTTTAAAATATTTATAATCTATTAATGACCTTTTCCCATGAAACTACTTATAATTACTTGCTTTTTAATATCCTCTACTCTTGTACTAATTTCTTTCCAGAAACCCTTACTTTTGTTGTTTCTTTCTGCCCATGTTTCCCCTATTCCTGTTTCTTCCAATGTTGTCTGTATCTTGTGCATCAAGCTTCTTTTTTTCCCTGTTTTCTCCTGTACAACCAAGCATTGCTTTAGTATCTATTTTCCTTTAGTAGCTTTATTTGATTGCCCTTTCTACCATTTTGCCTTTAGCTCCCACCCTCCCTAGTCTGCTTGTGCTACTCCATTCGGTGAACTTGGTAATCCCAGGTTTATTTTGCAAAAATTCCTATGTATACATTTTCCCATCCTTTTTCCAGCCTCCATATCTCTGCTGTGTATAGCATCCTTGCTTCCACCACTGTGCTATATATATTCTTTTTAGCTATGCAATTTACATTTCTGGTATTTTGTTCACACATGCTGTGATTACCTGTATTGCTTGCTTCCCCTTTGCTAATACTTTTTTCTTCTGTTCTCTCCAATCCCTTGCACCATTGAGCCTTACTCCTAGATAGTCAATTGTCCTCACTACTTCCAGCTCCATTCCTTCCCAATATCACTTTTCAGTCTTTCTTAGTTTATATCCTTTCTTAAAGATCATGATTTTCAATTTCTTTTTGTTTATTCTCAACCCTAATCTTCACAGTATTGCCAATTGTTTCACTAGGTTAACTTGGCCCCACAACTGAGATCCCTCTATTTCACCCTTTTGTATCAACCTTTCTGGTTATGATAACCCTTTTATTTCCACCTCCTCCTCTAGCTCTTTGCAAGATATTTCCCTATCTTTATCCCTCCATCTATATGCTTTGAATTCCTTACTGCTTTTATTTGATTCTATTCTTTTCATCTTGCTTTTAATGTTAAAACTTACTTTTAAAGAGAAGTGACAACTAGCAAAAACATTGTTCATGACTTCAAAGCCCACACAGTATGCATCTAACTCTATTGAGTATAGTATATAATCTATCACACTTTGTCCATTCTTATTTGTAAATGTGAACTCCCCTTCTTTATCCCCTCTCCCTTTTAATTCATTACATACAATCATATTATTCATTTCAATCATATTATTCATTTCAATCATATTATTCATTTCACAAAAGTCAATCAGCTTCATTCCCTCACAATTGCATATTTTGTCTCTACTCTTCCTAGTTTCTATATCTGCTGTATTCTTTATATTGTTTTGTACTTCACATATTGCGATTTGCACTTCCCCTATCCTTGCATTAAAGTCTCTTACAAGTATTATATCTATTTATACATATTTACCCTGTACTTCTTCTATATCCTGCTGCACTTCCTTGAGCATATTTTGATCGTAGAATTTAGAAACACTCAGTGAGTGGTACACAACTTCTAAGCACACCTTTCTTTTGTTCACCTCTCCTACTTCCATTATGCATCACAATACCATCCCCCTTCCTATTCCATTTAGTACTTTCACTTTTATTTTCTTATTCTTCTTCATGAGTACACCTATCTCCCCCCCTCTCCTCACCGATATCCGCCCTTTCTCCCTCACTCCTTCTTTACCATAGTAATGTGAGAAGTATGTATTTGGCATTTATTTTGAGTTGGCATAAGATATGGTTTAATTCTTTGGGTGATACTAACAAGATGAATGAAATCTTTCTTGAATTAGGTATTTTAACTATTTATAATATCTTCTGAAAGCCTTAAACTAGGAAGTGATGCCGATAATTACGGTACTATATTAAAATCAAATAAAAAATTTTTCTTAATTTGGGTTATCTAAAACTTATAATAGCTATGTGTGTTTAGGATCTAAATTGTATAATAGGCTGCCTGATCACTAACACAGATAAGAAGTTTTTAAGTTTTAAATCTTGTGGTATTAATATGTAACTTTTAGTTGAGAAGTATGTATTCATACCCTTTTCTTTTTATCAAACATTATCAAATGTATATAGTGCTTTAAAACAGAATAAAGAGTACTACTTACAGAAAACAAAGCAGTAGAATACTCTTGTTTATACTTCCAAGTAATACATTTTTTCTCTACATAGCAAGTCTTCAATATAAATTTCAATTTTTAATTAAAATAATCTAATCTCTTCCTAGACAACTTCAATGCAACTTATATTAAAATTCATCTTTCTTACAGTTTGGTTTTAAACATATCACTCACAAGGAAACTTTCTTTAGCAGTTGCAAGCACATTTGTATGTTTCTTTTCCTTATTTTTCTTTTGTGGTAACATTCCAAGTTAACTGTTTTACTTCTATGTTCTTCTGCAGTGTGACAGTTGGCATGTTGTGTCTTGCTACATGTCCTCTTTAAGGTTTATTACTTTCTCTACTACATATGGTAAGTAGGGGAAGTATTGAATTCCACCCAAAAATTCCATACTGAGATTTCACTGGAAATACATGTTTTGATGCCCCCTGAATCCAAAAAAGCCTGTTTAGAAAAAGGTCCGCGTGTGTCTGTGAAGAGCATAAAGTTCGATAAATACCAATCTTGGTATTTAAGTTCAATATCTTACAAAGATTTTCAAGATCACCCCAGACTACCCTTTACATGGGACATCTTTCGAAAATGTTGATTTTTTTCAAAAATGACTAATGATTTTGATTAAAAAAGAAAATATATATATATATATATATAAAAGATATTTTCATGACACATAAAATGTATATTGTTTTCTGGGAAGTCCTCTTCTTTTTGAATGGATTTCACATAACTGGTAAACCATAAGAGATAGACTACATTTTTCTACACAAAAAATGTAGATCATGTTAAAACACACAATTTATGTCATATACTTTCTTTTTTGTAGTGAGCCATTTCTGAGATATTCTTTGTTATTTGTTTGAATTTTCCAATACTTATACTTTTTCTAAAATGGGAATTCACTTTTATTTTAAATTTATTTATTTTTTTATGTCCTGGACATGCATAGAGAATGGAATGCTCCACATAGCACCCAGCTCTTAAAAGATTTGACTGTCACTTAATACCTATCATATTCCCCTTGCATCTACAGGGTGAGCCAAAAAACTACAAACCCCTGCGCGGTGTTTTTTCCAGTCCGTATCCTCGGCACTCGTTGCTGTCTGCCGCTATCATAGAAAAGCGCGGATTAAGCAGTTTCAGAATTTGCTTTCATAAAGTTGGTAAGCAAAGCCTTTAAAAGTAGTTTTAAAAATGTTGTATGGTTTCATCCGTGCCTTTCTATGATAGCGGAAGACGGCGCCGAGGACGTGGACAGAAAAAAACACCGCGCAGGGGTTCATAGTTTTTTGCCTCACCCTGTACAAGAAAATTAGCAATAAGATAGTTTCTGCAAATATCTATCTTGATTAACATGAAGTAGTTAGAGAATAAGTGTTGTATAAATAGTTTGTACAAGAGTAGAGAAAGTCATGTGAGTGCAACTCATCAGAATTTTTTTTTATTTTATTAGCATACTTTGGGTCCCATGAAATAGAATTTATCTGTTTCTGTTAATAGCAATGGTTCCTCTTCTCTTACTGTGCCATATGGCCTTGAAATTTCATACTCTTTGCATGAGATTGAGAGAAACAACTGAGTGGTGACAACACTTCAAAAAATTCAAACCAATAACAATGGATATTTTGGAAATGGCTAATGCAACAAAAAACTTATTTAAAAAATTGTTTATTTTAAAGAAATATACAAATGAAGTTTTTGTTTAATCCCTATTGTTTACTAATTATACAAAATTCATACTGAATATAGAAGATTTCATGGGCTATTCCCACAAATTCAAATCCTTATTTGTCATGTGATGGTTTAATATAAGGTATTTTCATCAAAATCATTTGAGCCATTTTTGAAACAATCAAAGATATCTGTATTTTTCTACATAAAAGTTAGTTTGTTATGGGGGATTTTTATGAAAAACTTCATGTTACTTCTTCAGAAGATATTGAACATAATATACCAAGATTGGTATTTAAGTGACATTTTGTTTTTAGTTATGTTCACAGACACACACACACACGCACGCACGCACTGCACAGACCTGTTTCTTAAAATTTTTTTTTTTTTTTTTTTTAATTCAGGGAGCCCCAAAACATATTTCTGGCAAAGTCTTTGGTATCAAATTTTTGGGTGAGATGCAATACTTTCTGCACCTATGGGTATGTTGTAGAGAAAGTAAAAATGACCTAATTCAAGCCATTAACAATGGATTTTGGGAAGAGCTGATGCCAAAAACAAATGTAATTTTGTTAAATTTGTTTTTGTGTGTTTTAAGTTCTTTACTTTTTTATTGCAAGGTTTTGTCTATCTCATGATCTAGATTATACACAAAATTTATTCTGATTGAAGAGGGCTTTACAAGCTTTTCCCAGGAAGTTCAACATAAACATTTTATTCATCATGTGAATATGTTAAAAAGTTACGATATTTTTAGTCAGAATCATTATTTTTTGAGAAAATCAAAATTAATGAAAATTTCCCATGCAAAGGGTAGGTTATAGTGGGAGGTGATTTTTTGAAAAATCGTCACATCTTTGGAAGATATTAAACTTAAATGCCAAGTTTGATACTTATATGATTTTTTTGAGTTATGCTGTTTCGGAGAGAGAGACCCACGCATGCACAAACACGTGCACGCACACACACACACATGCGCGCACGCACGCACACGAGAGAGAGAAATGCTTTTTCTGGATTCAGGGTTTCTTAAAATATATAATTCTGGTGAAATCTTGATATGGGACTTTTGAGTGGATTGCAATTCTTCCACACTTACTAGGTAAGTAGTTGAGAAATAAAAAAAGAAAGAAAAAATCTATTGTGATAGATTCATACAACTTTGTTTACCATGGCAAATTCACATACATCCATTATATATAAGAATATTCATATAAAAAGTGCTTCTTATGTCCATGTTATATTAACCATGATATAGTTTTGCATAGGATGATTTCAAATTAAGCAGATGTATTTAGTAACATGTGGAAACAGTATTCAAATGTTTATTCATGGTAACAAGCTCTGGAGAAGGAAAGATAGAAAAGGGGGGGGGGAAACAAGAATTGCAAACTTTTAAGCACGTTCATTAAGTGATGCTTAGTATAGAATGTTTGGAAAATGGCAAAGTTTATTCTATGCAAATTGTGTATTTTAATCAGGGAGTCGCAAGCCAGCAGCGAGAGGGGAAGGACGTGTAACGGAGCAGGAGGAGTAGAGCAAAACCCGGGACCAACAGAGATGAACGAAATAATGGAAGAAATAAGAGAGATGGGAACACAAATAGGAAAAAGGATGGATAATAATACAAGAGAGCTGAAAGAAGCAATGAAAATACAAAGAGAGGAAATGGAGAAACAAATATCAGAATGTAAAGAAAGAATAGTTGGGATGGAAAAAAGACTTGAAATGGATAAGAGAAGAAAAAACTGCGTAATATTTGGGGTGGCAGAGGACAGAAGAAATCTGGAAGACATGGTGTATGAAATTATAGAAGATGTGATGGGAATACAGATGTTCAGCTGGGAAATTGAAGAAACGTTTAGGATAGGAAAGAAAGGAAGGAAGCCGAGACCTATTATTGTGAAACTGACAACAATGAGAAAAAAGTGAGAGGTTTTAAGACAAACAAGAAGACTAAGGGGGACAAAAATATTCATAGAACAGGATTATACAAAAGAAGAACAAGACCAACGGAAGGATTTAATTAAAAGAATGAATGAAGCAAGAGCAGTAGGGAAAAAAGCATATCTAAGAGGGCTACAATTAATAATGGAAGGTGAAAATTGGAACATGAGCATCAAGAGAAACGAAGCTAGAGGAACATATGCACTGCAGCAAATTATAGACCGACCGGAAAACACAGGACAAAGACCTGAACAGAGAATGAAACCATCAGCAGAATTTCAGCAAAGTCAAACGTGGGTGAGAAGAGGTCAACAAAATGAAAGTGCGACAGCTGAGCAAGAGGACAGAAGAAGCAACTTAAGAGAGAAGAGAGGAGGTGACAAGGGAGATACATCAACAAGAGACAAGGGGAAGGCAGGAAGAAGAGTTGGCAGTGGTGGGAGAAAGCGAAGAGGCAACATTGGTGAACGAAATAATCGAGAGGGAGGAGCTAGAAGAAGGACGGGCGGCAGCAGGAATTGTGCTGAGTGAGGGTAGGGAGGCAGGGAAAAGTGAGAGTGCAAGGAGGGGAAAATCACAAAGTGGAGAAGTGTTACCGGTAGGGTCCATAAGTGAAGCAGATGAAACAAAAAAAAAAGAAAGGTTCAAAATTTTTAGCCAAGGATTATAATCAGCTTAAGGATGTAAGAGAAGAAAAGGAAATGGAACCGCGAACTACAAGATACGGGAAAATGTTGGAGAGTTTCAAATTCCAAGAACAGTCAAAGAATAAATAGGGAAAGGGGTTAAAATTAATGTTTTGGAGTGCGGAAGGGCTAAGAAATAAGATAGGTAGTGGGGAAATGAAAAATGTTATGTGTTCTATGGATTTTGTAGGAGTAGCAGAGACATGGTTAGGAAAGGATGAGGTAGTAGAAATTGCAGGTTTCAAGTTTCTAGAGAAAAAGGCAAGGAAAAGATGCGGTAGGGGAAGAGCATCAGGAGGAGTAGGTCTGTTTGTAAAGAATGATTGGAAAAAAATTATTGATATAGAAAAAATGGAGAATAGGGGCACCACTGTGCTATGGTCAATAATTAAGCAAAATAATGGGGTAAGATTAGGAATAGGGGTGGCATATAACCCACCAGAAATATCATTTTTTTACGATAGTAACTTTTATAGTAAATTAGAAGAAGAGATGGAAGAAATACAAGAAAAGATGCCAGAGATAGAATTTATTGTGATGGGAGATTTGAATGCGAGAATAGGAGAAGAGAATGGAAGGTTATTAAGTAAAGAGCGGATACAAGAAGATAGGGATGTGATAAGGCCAAGGAAAAGCAGGGATGTAGCTATAAATAAGGAGGGGAAAAAATTACTAGAATTTTGCGAGACAAATAATATGCTAATATGTAATGGATTAATGAAAGGAGACGAGGAGAGGGAGTTTACATTCGTAAACGCAAACGGTCAAAGTGTAGTAGATTACATGATATGCAGTGAGGAATTGGAGGATAGAATCACCACATTTAAAATAATAAACGAAGTAGTAGGTAGTAGTCATTTCCCACTAATGATGGAAATGTTCTGGAACAGAGGGTAAAGAATAAAGAAACAGTTAAAATAAAAACAATAAAGGTGTATAAATGGAGAGAAGTATTAAAAGAGAAATTTGTGAAAGAATTAAAGTCAAAGGCAAGCCAGATTGTGGAGTGTGGTATAAAAATGGCTATGGATGAGGGAAATTCAGAAAAAGTGTTACAGTTACTAAAATTATTACTAACAAGAGCAGGAGTAGGGATGGAAAGAAGGCATAGAAAAGACCAAGAAATTAAGGGGTGGTTTGATGAAGAATGTAGAAAAAAAAAGAAGGAGGTATTTAATGAGCTTATTAGTTGGAGGAGGTCAGAGAAAGAAAGGGATAGACAAAATCTGGTGAAACTTAAGGGGGAATATAAAGGTTTGCTTGAGGCCAAGAGGAAATAATGGCAGAGAAGTATAGAAAAGAATCTAAAGGCAGCAATAGAGAGTAAGGATAGGAAAAAAAAAAAAATATGGGAAATAGTGAGAATGATGAATAAGAAGAGAGAGGACAAAAATGAAATTACACCGAATGAATGGATATGGTACTTTAGAAGGCTAATTGGAGATGGGAAGAAAATAAAGTTAGACATGAAAGAGGTAGAACAAGGGGGAATATTTAATGAGAAATTAGACAGTAAAATCACAGAGCTGGAAGTTAGCCAGCAAATAAGGAATATAAAAAAAGGTAAGGCAGTAGGAATAGATGGAATACCAGGGGAATTCTGGAAAATATATGGGGAAATGCAAAGTGGGCTAACAATGATGACAAAATTATTAAATAAAATTAAAGAAAAGAATGATGTACCAGAATGTTGGAAAATAAGTATGGTGGTACCAATTTACAAAGGAAAGGGAGGAGCAAATAGACCAGAGAATTACAGGGGAATAAGTTTATTATCAATATTAGGAAAAATATACACAGGTATACTGGCCGATAGATTAAGAAGCTGGGTTGATGAGGAAGGAATACTGTCAGAATATCAAGCTGGGTTTAGGAAAGGTAAACAAACAATAGACAATATATTTATAATAAAGACTATAATAGATAAATACTTGAGCAGGAAAAGAGGAAGGATATATATGTTTTTTGCAGATTTTGAAAAAGCATTTGATACAATAAATAGGGAAGCATTAGCATATAAATTAAGCAAGAAGGGGGTAAGCAAAAACTTTATAAAAGAAATCAGAAAGATTTATAAAGATGTAAGATTCTGTATAAGATGTAAAAATAATGGAGTTACAGAAATGACGGAGCAAAGAATAGGATTAAGACAAGGGTGCAAATTGAGTCCTATACTATTTAATATATTCATAGATGATATATTAGAAAGAGTGAAAGGAAAAAATCTGCACTGCCCCATAATAGCAAATACAGAGATACCAGGTTTACTATATGCGGATGATCTTATGTTTGGGGCTATAACGGTAATTGGGTTACAGAAAGCAGTCAACGGAATACAAGAATACTGCGAAGAATGGGGAATAAAAGTAAATATAAATAAATCGAAAGTTATGGTATTTAAAAGAGGAAATAAACTAAAAAGAGAAGAGAAATGGCAGATGGGGGGTTTAAAATTAGAAGTTGTCAAGGAGATGGATTATTTGGGGGTGAGGTTGAGCAGTAATGGTGAATGGGGGGCGCATAGCAGGAAGGTTGTGGCTAAAGGAAAGGCAGCAATGACAGGAGTAAGGATGTGCAAATATAAATTGGAAATGCCAACTAAGTGGCTAGAAAGAATGTATGAAACATTGGTGGAAACAAGAATGTTATATGCAGTAGAAATTTGGGGAGAATCTGAATTAAGCAGGAAAATAGACCAGAGCTATGGAATGTTCTGTAAAGAGCTATTGGGGCTAACAAGATCAGCACCAGGGGAAGTAGCATTAGTGGAATTAGGAAGAACAAGAAGAAAGGGAGTGATACTGGAAGGGATATTAAAATTTTGGTTTAGGTGCTTGAGAAAAGATAAAGAGGAAATTTTAAAGATATGCATGGAACAACAAAAGAGTATGAAAAATAAAAATAGCTGGTGGACAGGGGTAGAAAAAATTATGGAGAAGATAGGAATGGGAGATATTTGGAGAATAGGAGAAAGAAATAGCGATGGTTTTTGGATAGCAGTAAGAAACAGAGTGGAGGATATAGAAAGACAATAGATTTGGGGAAGCTTAGAAAATAAAAATTCACTAGGGTTCTATAGATTAGTAAAAAGGAAATGGGGAAGAGAAGGGTATGTAGATTATTGTAATAGAGCAGGAAAAGAAGCGTTTGCATGGATGAGAACAGGAGCAATGTATTTGAGAGGGTTAAGAGGGAAAAAAAATGGAAATTGTGAATTATGCGACGATAGCGAAAGCACAGAGCATTATATGTCAGAATGCAAAGAATTAGCAGAATGGAGACAAGAAGTATGGGAAGAAAAATGGGAAAAAATGGATAGGAAAATAGTAGCAATTAAAATGCTAACGAGAAAAGAAGAAAAGCAAATTAAGAATATGGGGGAGTTCTTAAAGAAAGTAAAAGAGAAATGGAGTAGAAAAGTAAGGGAGATAAGAAAGGTAGAAAGGCAAATGGAGGAAGGAGAAGATGGGCAAATATGGATAAAAGGTAGTAAGGAATGTTTAGAGGAGCCAGAAGGCCAGGGTGCCAGGCAAAAAGAGCAGCATAGCTAGTAAGGAAATTTGGACAAAAAAATTTGGATTTGGTATTTTAATCATAACATTTTTCCTGCGGTATGTTTTTATTTATCTTTTAAGGTTTCCTTAAAAACTATACAAAATTTAAATAATGGGGAATTCTCAAGCTATTCACAGAAAATTAAAAGATGTACATTTTATTTCTCCTGTTAATGTATAAAACATGATCTTTTAATCAAAATGGTGAGAGTGATTTTAAAGAAAATAGAAAATAAAGCATTTTGAATTTAAAGGATAGTTTGGTATTTAAACGGCTTTTTGTTTTTTGATATAAAACTGTTCACATGGACAGACAGACAGATCTTTTTCTTCAAATGTTGTTGTTGCTGTTTTTTATTTATTTATGTTTTAGGGAGACTCAAAATGTGTAGGAATTGAGTAGAAGGCAATACTTTCTCTACCTACAATGTATGTGGTAGAGAAAGCAAAAATAATTAAACACATTTTTAGTCATTTGGTTCAAATTAAGGTAGTTTACACCAGCATACCCAACCTCATATTTTGAATCATTCTTTAGGCAGTAACTTTCTCATTGAACTAACCACAGGGTTCTCCAGGGTATGCAGATGAGAGGAGTTTACAGTTAGTTCAGTTGAAACAGGTCAGCATGGAAGGTCAAAGGATCTATACTTAGAATACTTGCATGGTCTGTCTAAATGTTTGCTGAAAATGGTGCTATGGAGGAATGCGTAGTCTTATAAAGTTATTTTGTTACAGAATGTAGTGCAACAAGGAAAGATAGCACGCCGGTGCCACCATGGGTGACCAGGTAGCAACAAAGAAGCAAGTGAAGGTTGACAACTGGGGAATCTTTTTTCTTCAGAGGTTGCAACAATTCTTCAACAGGGGAGAACACTGTGATCTTACGCTGCACTTTACAACAGGTGAAAAAACAAAGGTATGTGTTTTACTGCATATTATAAGATCACTGAATATTAGCACTAAAACAGCTTAATGAAAAGATCTCTGCTTTTCTGGAAAATTTGAGCATCATGAAATGAGCTTTTTGTTTTTTGCTTGAGCAAGCTTATAAAAATTCTTGTCCTTCAGCACTATTTGAAAACTGTTGTTAATCATTTCTTTAATAAAATCTCACACGCAAAGCTGGTATGTGAAGCACAAGATTACAAACTTGTTTTGTGTTGTTTCAGGTACATAGGCTGGTGCTTAATGCCTGCACAGATTACTTCCAGGTACTGGAAAAACAAAATCATCCTGTAAATAATGTTCTTACCTTACCAAATCATCTTCATCCAGATGTGGTGGTGCCAATCATCAAGTAAGTGGTAACTTTTAGTTAAAAAAGATACCTGTGTATATAAATAGCCGATGTATGGGCACAAGGGGTAAGAAGAGAAAATTTATTTAAGGAATAAATTGTTTTTAGTGAGAGAATTTGACATAACTGGAAAAAAATGAGTGGGTACTGATGCTCATTGGATAGAGGATTATTATTATACGGGCATGATACAAGGAAATAGACTAAAGAATTTAGTTATTATAGTCTGCTTTAGGCTTTAAGTTGTAATAAACATAGATTTTATGAAATGCAGAAGTGCAAAATTATGGATGTAATGAAATTGATAAAGATTATTATTGTTGTTGTTGTTGTTGTTATTATTATTATTATTATTATTATTATTATTATTATTATTATTATTATTATTATTATTATTATTTTGTTGTTTGTGTGTGAATGGTGCATTAAAGATTGAAGCAATATGCCACTTTCTTTTTTTTAAATTTAATATGCTGTACCATCAGTTTTACAATAATTTAAGCAAGAAGAAACTGAATCCTATTTAATCAGTATGTGGTACAGTAATATACAATATTACAAATTGTTGTTTTTAAAAATCGTTTGCTGTCTCTGCCACTTGTGTATAGCAGGTGGAGGTAGAATTGTATTCTACCCAAAAATTCAGTATTGAATTTCCCTGAAAATACTTGTATATATTTTAAGGTTCACTGGACCTATAACATTTCTGATGTGTTACATTGATATGACTTTTGCTAGCTCTTCACTTATTTTTATATATAGTGGAATTTCAGTATAAAGGTACTTTAAAAGATCATAAGATTTATACTTTATTTTGAAAAGTATGTTATTCTGAAAGGGGTTTAGCAAATACAAAATTTCAAATCCAACAACTTATAATTTATATATTTATCAAGTGCAAGATAAATTAGAACATTATAACACATTATTTATATCTTTAATTCTATTTTTGCAGCTCTATTGAAGTTCTTTTATCTACAAATAGATATACTTACACATATATATGTACAATACATATATTTATACAAAATACATCACATCAGGTGATATTTTCCTACTACACATAGGTCGCTGATTTTGGTTTGTTTTACTTTTTCAACGAATTCTCTTTTACAAACTGTGCAAGCTCACTAAGCGACTTTAGAATGTTTTCTGGCAGCTTGCCAGGTTTCTCCACATATCACTTTAACTGCTGTAGATGCTTCATTGCATCAACAGAAGACACACTTTCAGGAATAGTTTCAACTTCTTCCTCTCATTGTCGTCATTGTTATCTTGAGGGGCTGCTACAGTCAAAGACTCCACTACTTCCTTCTCTGTAAGGTGATTTGTTGTCTACCTTAGCATCCATAAAGACATATTCTTTAAAGGTTAGTGAAAATGGCAGTTCCAGTTCCTTTGCAAGTTCTTCTCACAACTTGCAAGAAACTTCAGAGGTGTCATTTGGTGCTATAACTGGCTGAAAATTCAGAATGCCAGTTTTTTCCCAACCATTCACAACTGTAGTTTCTTTCACATTCCACCAGGCCCCTACTATCATCTGGATACCCTGCGGAATATTGATGTAGGTAGGCACCTTAAGTTTTATGTTTCACATTGCACCAGATGTTTGCAAAATTGTACTTTGACATTGGATTATTCCTTGGTCTAGTGGTTTTTGCATCAGTATGCAATTAGCATTACATATTTGTATTTAAAGCTTATATAGCTGGTTACCTATTAGACTAAAAAATAAGCATGGAAAATGGATGCATTACACATATACATATCAATTCATTATGAACTCACACACAAAACTATATAAACAGTGTCCTGCAAACATGAGCAATTAGACAGAAAATTAGGTTACACTTTTAAGCACATCTGGATTATAATATTAAAGCAAATATCAGTGGACTTGCCTATGGGTTTCCAATCAGTGAAAAATTCTCCCTTTTAATGGATTTTATTGAATGTATCTTCAAATTTTCATCCTTTGGGAACTTCAACACAGACTTTGCTGCTGTTTTTATAATTTCCCACGCAGTAGGAAACACAGAACTTGAAAACTGTTGAAAACATATTACATATTACAAATACAAGCTGCTCATTAACCTAATCTCTGAAGTCAAAGCCTGTAATATACACCAAAGCAGACAAAGGAAACACATTAGTGATATTAGACCAAGAAGATTATGAAACTAGGGTTATGCAATTACTACATAGCCCAGAGTACATAGAAATCAACAAAAATCCGTTAAAAGAATGCTCCAAGTCGCTCCAAAACACATTGATAGAAACCAAAACATTAACAAAAGCCGAAAAATCCAGAATTAAACCAAATTTTCCTACCATACCTAGGTTATATGCACTACCAAAAATACACAAACTTGGCAACAAAATGAGGCCCACAGTGAACAACATAAACTCTCCCACATATAAACTAGCAAAATGGCTTTCAAATACCTTCAACTCCATGCCTGTTTTCAAAAGTCTAAACATAAAAAATTCATTAGAATTAACCAGTCACCTTTCAGATATAAATATATCACCCACAGACATGATGGTATCATTTGATGTCACTGCACTCTTCCCAAGCATACCAAAAGAAGAATAATTACCACAACTTGGATATTAAACAATGGCACACATAGAGCACAAACAGAAGATTACTTAAAACTAACAAAATTATGTCTGGGCCACAGGTCTAACTATGGGAAACCCCCTTTCACCATTTTTAGCAGAACTATATATGAGCCATTTTGAATACCATATTACTAAATCTTTCCCACATCTATTCAAAACCTGGTATAGGTAACGTAGATGATATTTTTGCTATTGTTCCAAAAAAACTTTCAGAAGATGCTTTGAAATTACTGAATTTACAAAAAAAATCTATAAAATTCACAATAGAAAAGGAAGAGAATGACCAATTACCTTACCTAGACATCAGGTTCATCAGAAATAATGCACACAACAAACTAACATTCGGCATTTACAGGAAACCAACTCTCACAGAAAATTATATTAAAAGCAATAGCTACAATCCTACAAGCCACAAACATGCAATTTTAAATAGTATTACAAACAGGTTAGTACATATACCATTGGAGAAAGAGGAATACCAGAAAGAATACCAACACATTATCCACATAGCCACCATGAATGGATACCAGAAAAAAACAATAGATAAGAAGATAAAAAAAGATTGAAAGACAGAAATACATCAAACAAACGACTACTATACTCAAGACAACAAAAACCACAAGCATATAGGAAGTTCACTTACCACCCTTGGACACATCATAAATTTCAAAGGATTTTCAAGAAATACACCACCCTGTCTCCACAGAATAACCACAATATACAGAAACTACTATGCAACAGAACAAAAGGCCCTATCCCCAATGATAAATCAGCTGGTATATATCAAATAGTTTGTAATTACTGTAACCTGGTATACATAGGAAGAACCAAAAGAAATCTTGAAATAAGACTTAAAGAGCTTATGAGATGCATTTACCAAAAACAGATGGATAAATCAGGAGTAGCACATCATTTCTGGTCTTCAAACCATGAAATCACTCCAAACATAAAACTCTTAAAACTGATCAACAGCAGCAATGAATTGGACATCTGGGAAAAAATACATATCGTCAAACACAGGAATCGCCTAATAAATTTCGAATTATCGCCACCCAGCAGCCTTTGGAGGTTCATCAGCCCAGCATCAGAGAACACCACTAACCACACACATTCCCCAGACAATAACCGGCAAAATCAGTTGAAAACATGCTGACGATGGGAGCAAACCGTTCTCCCGAAATGCGTTCAAGTAAGAACTTTTAGTGATGTGGTGTAACAATCTTCAGCTCTCTCTATTTTAAACTCCAAATATCAGTTAAGAGATACTTTATAATCACCACATAATCTTAATTTCCCGTCAGGTTTCAAAACCGAAGCTATTGGTATGCCCCAATCGCTTGTTTGGATCCTACTACAAATCTTATTAATTTCTTTCTTAACTTTCTCTTTCAACAAAAAAGATAGGGGTCTAGGCTTAATACTTAGGTGTCATATTCTCTTTTACTTTCAACTTAACTGGTTCCCCTTTATAACTACCTAACTTTAATGTTAACACTTCAGAAAATTTCTGAAATATGGAATTTACAGTTACTACCCTTGTGCTAGTTACTGCTGCTGTTCACTGATGTAGTCCTGTGGCCTGTGGCAAGCTTTGTGCATCAGCCGCAGATTACAACAATGTAGTTCCATGTCGGACAACAGAAATTAATGTTGTTTTAATTATTGTAAGAGCTTATTTTGTTAAAAAGCATTGTTAGAATATTAAATTTTATTTTAGTTCAAATTGCATTTTAAAACGTATATATGTAATTAATATTATTACAGTGTGGTTAACGGTGGTTAAGGTTAATAATTATTATGAGTAATCAAAATGCTTATGTGAAACATCCCAAAGGGAACATTTTGAAAAGTGATGAAAAACTATTGTGTTAAATGTGTTCATAAAGTTTTGTGAGAAGTTCCGGATTTAGCCATTAAAGATATTATTAATTTAACATCTGAGTTACTGGTGTTTCTGTAAAAAGTGTCAACTCCATTTGCATGGAAAAGCAAAAGCTGGAAATTTTTTATCACCTTCAAAGAAAAGGAAATTTGAAGAAAACTGCTTGGCACGAAATGCGATGAGGAGGAAATAATCAGGTTGGACCACTTTCATATTCTGATTAATAAGGTGCATTTCAAATGTTATCACTCTGTTTCTATCATTCTATACTGTTTATATTACTACTTCAATATTTTAAATATTTTATAACTCATACTTGGCTTGCAGGAAATGTGTTAATTAAAGTACGTTGCTCTTTAATATTCAAATGCATCAACACCAAATTATTTCGAGTGTCATTATTTGGTCATAGGTTACAACACAACAAATGTAAAATAATTGTTTGCTGTCAAACGAAGTAGCAGTGTTAACAAAAAGAGGATAATGTGATCGTTCTGAAATAAACACTGCTGATGTGCATTTATGATGGTCAGGTGGTTCAGGTCAGAAGCATGTGTCTTCAGATAGTGCATATGCTCTGTTCAGGCATAGTAATACAGTTTGCAGACCAATATTTCGCATGCTTTTTTTGTTTACATCAGGTTCCCATCTAAGCCAGCGTGATTATAGTTACAGTTAATTGTGATGTTTTAATCCAGTTCCTCCCTAAGAGTGGATTTGCACCATTTCTTACTACATAGAGTTAATAATTTTACATTGTTTTCTTTCTCTACTTCTACTTTCCCTAGAGACTTTATTAAATTATTTATATGTGAACTCAATATTAAATTTCCCTCTTCCAATTTCTTATCATTGAAAGTATTTAAGAAATATTCCTCTGAAATCACTGATACACAAGCCCCCAGTGTCCACCTCAAATTGTATTTGCTTTCCTTCTACTCTTAATGCTAGTGTAGTAGATTTTACTTGCTGTTTCACAGAAGCAGATTCAACATGTTGCAAATTCAATAAATTTGCCAAATCATTTATTTCATACTCAGTTTTAGTATTGTCAACTTCAAAACTTTGCAGTTTACCCTTATTATTAGGTTAGTTCTTTGCAGAAGAACTTTACTTAAGGAAAGCATGTTCACTACTAACCTTATTTGTGGTTGATAATCCTGAACTTTCACTGAATTTAGATTTGCACATCACAACTAAATGTCCTTTCTTACCACACTTTCTGCATTTTAGTTGCGAAAACGACATACCCTAGCAAAATGACCCATTGTACCACAACAATAACACATCACTTTTTCTGCAGGGTATAGCTTCTTTTACTGTCGTAATATACTTGCTTCTGCTGCGTTGTCTGGATTGTTGGACTTTGCTTCTGCCCCAAACTATTGTTTTGCAGTTTTTCTGCTTGCTGAAGATTTAGGTTTGCTGGGTCCTCAGTTGCTTCCAAAAGCATTGTCAACTGAACAGCTCTCTCAAATGTTAATTCAGCTTCCCCCAGAAGTCATTTCTTAATTGTTGCACTGCAAATTCTACTCACCAGTTGGTATTTTAGATGCTCAAGCAAATTGTCTCTAAATTCACAGTGAGTTAACATGTGTTTAAGCTGCAGCATGTATTCAGTCACTGACTCATTCTCCATTTGACTATGTAACCCAAACTTGTATCTTTCAGCAAAAAAAGAAGTTTATTTAAAGGTGAGTCGGAATTGTAACACTAACATCACTTAAGTTTACTCACTTAACATGTTTCCCGAAATACACATCACTGTTTCTAGCTTCTTTTCATTACAGAAAAAGAAGGTTTTTATCCCACTAGCTCCATAAATTGTTCATAGCTTTTACTACTCAGCTTGTCTGAAGTATATAAATCTTTTAACAAGTTATAGGTTTTAGTGCCTACAACTGTTAGAAATGTAGAAACTTTCTTTTCTGTTTTTATACCACTGCATTCAACAAACAGTTCAAATTGTTTGACAGCAATATTTCTTTTGCACCCTGAAATGTGCCCAGCTCGCCAATTATATCCGTAATTTCTGAGCTATTATCTGTTACAAGCTATTAATATCCCATTTATACTTGCAGGTTAAAGTAATGAAAAACTAGTTTATAGATGCACTAAACTTTTAAAAAAAGTTTTTAGTTGTAAATATTTGTAACATTGTATCAAAGAAAGGTGGAAAGAAAGGTCATTCATCCATTTACATTTGCAGTAAAGTCACCTTCCACCACTTATATTCTGTATGTAAACCTTCCTTTGGCACATGTAAGCATTCCATTGTGGTATAATCCTTCCTGTTGCACATGTAATCCATCCCACTGTAATATCCCAAACTCTGCAAGCACTTCTATCACTGTCTCTTTAAAGAAGGTGTAGAAATAATGACATAGTTTCTGGTTGTAATATGCTGGCGGTGCTTTCTTAATATCAAGCCATGGCTGGCTACTCACAGAGTGGACATCCAAATGATTTGTTCGGCAGACACTGAGAATGCACTGTAACAGTGGCTTGACTGCCAAAACTCTTTAACTTACTGTTGCTAGGCGGGTATATTCATGCTTGCTGTTGAGGGTTTGCTCGCTCTTTATTTGCTGTCTGATTTACATAACTAATGTGGCCAACATGACCAAACTGAGATGTTGCCAACATCACACTTGCACTGTCTGTTAAAAACAAACTCAGGCTGTCTCATTATTCTCCTGTGTCCACAACATTCCTAAAATAAATTTTAAAAATTGTAGTAATTTAATTTTTGGTTTATATAAAAAAATAGTATGAGAGTCTTAATGGTTTTCTTCTTACTTAAAGCATCCCTAATCATTCTTATAATTGAGAATGGTTGGTAACCTCAACTTCTTTGGATAATATTAATTGTGGTATTCCTGCATCATCAGAAGAGAGTTTCCCAACAACCACATTAACAGCCATTCTCCCACACTTGTCCAATGTTTCAATAGATAGCCAGAAGGGTAAATTACCTATGTCACTTTTTGTTTCATCAGTGGTCTGCAACATACATATAGCATTAAAATTAAATACAAGCAACCTTAAATGTCAATTGTTTTAACACATGTGAGTTTTAAATATATTTTTAGAAACTCACCGAAATATACAATGCACTCATAATGTTTTACTTTCTCTACTATGTATAGTAAGTAGGGGAAGTGTTGTGTTCCACCCAAAAATTTGATACCAAAATTTCACCGGAAGTACATGTTTTGAGGTCCCCCGGTTCCAAATAAAGCATTTTTAGAAACATGTCCGTGTGTGTGTCTGTAATCATGATAACTCAAAAATGAAAAGTCGGATAAGTACCAAACTTCGTATTGAGGTTCAGTATCTTCCAAAGATGTGACACAAAGATTTTCAAGAAAATCCCCCATCCCAAACTACCTTTACATGGGATTTATAAAAAATGTTGATTTTCTCAAAAATGGCTCTAACAATTTTTATTAAAATGCCATATGTTTAAGATATTTTTATGGCAAATGAAATGTATATCTTGAATTTTCTGAGAGTGTCCCCAAAAGTCCTCTTCATCTTGAATGACTTTTGCATAACTGCTAAACCATAAGAGATAGACAAAATGTTACTACACAAAAAATGTAGATCTCGTTAAAACATACAATTTATGTCATATACTTTTTTGTCGAGTGAACCATTTCCGAGATATTCCTTGTTATTTGTTTGAATTTTCCAATACTTTTTCTCAAATGGAAATTCGTTATTCATCTTTTACTTTCTCTACTACTTATAGTAAGTAGGGGAAGTATTACATTCCACCCAAAAATTTGATGCTGAAATTTCACTGGAATACAATATTTTGAGGTACCTGAATCGAAATAAAGAAATATGTCCATATGTGTCTCTTGTGTCTTTGAACATCATAACTCAAAAGCAAAAGGTCTGATAAATATCAAACTTGGTATTTGAGTTTAGTATCTTCAAAGGATGTGATACAAAGATTTTCAAAAAAGTTTTCCCACCTCCAACTACCCTTCACATGGAACATTTTTCAAAAATTTTGATTTTTTAAAAAATGGCTCTAATGATTTTGATTAAAATACCATATATTAAAGATATTTACATGATAAATAAAACGTGTATCTTGAATTCTCTGGGACTATCCTAAGAAATCCTCTTCATTCGGAAGGAATTTTGTATAATCTTGTATAACTTGTAGATGTTAAGCAATAGATGAAAACGTACCACACAAAAAATGTAGATCCCTTTAAAGCACACAATTTACTTAAAATAAGTTTTTTTTTGTGGCATAAGGCATTTCTGAAATGCCTGTTATTAAGGGTTTGGATTGTTCAATACTTGCCATTCTTTTAGTCCCATCAATTTTCAGTTGTTTCTCACGATTGCATGGAAACAGTATGGAATTTTAAGGCCAGCATATAGTGTCCAGCTCCTAAACATTTGTTTGTCGCTGTTCTCTTTGTATTTATAATGAAATGTGTAATGTAGCTATTTTTGGAAAGGTTTATTTGGATTACATGTAGTAGCTAGAAAAATAAGCTTTAGTAAGAATAGTTTGTATACCTACTAATAAAAATAGAGGGTAGAGAAAGTCATGTGAATGGAATGTACACATCAGATTTTTTTTAATGTGGACTCATTTGTGTGTTTGTGTAGAAAGCTCCTAAGGAATATATTATCTAGCTTCCTCCAAGGAATGTTTGCTTTCACCATAGTTCTGCACAAATTCTCATAAAATTTCTTGTTATTGTTGGGTTATTTGGACAGTACTGCAGTACTGGCCTGTTTACTTTTCATTAAATGCATTTTGGTACTCTGGTGCTGGTCGATATGATATTTCTTGTTACATTTTACCTAAACATAACATAAGAGCATTATTTATGTAGACTGCAATGCTTAACACAAATGAGGTGAAAGCGTAGCAAGCCCAAAAATTATTCTGAATTTTCTTACTTGTTTGCAACATGCTTGGCAATATACAACTTTTCCATTTGATGAGAAGCTATGATCACCAGCGATCTTGTTTCAGAACATATGCTCTTGATGACTATGCTTTGGCATGTCTCCACATTATATTTCACGAATACAGCGGAATGAAATATGCACATACTTCTCAGAAAACTAAATTCCATATTCAACTAACAAAATGGATATACACAAAGAACTGGTCAACTGCCATCGGGGTTAACTCAGCTTTCTAGTTGCATTTTCTTATTGTCTTATTTTAAATTATTTGATTTCTATGCACTCTGGTGTCAGTAAAGCTTAACATGCCAAATTATCAATAGTTGTTAGGTTCACCACCCTCTGCTGGATAAAGAATGAAAACAATTTATAGATTCATAAAAAAATCAGCAGAATGGTCATAAATTAAAGTATGTATAATATAAAATATACAAATGTTTAAGCAATGTTTAGGCACTTATAAGCAAGCAGGCGTTTACTAGTGAAATAGGCAATTGTAGGCACTATAGAATTTGCATATGATACTCATAATACCTTAAAATGGATAGACATAAACCTGCAGCTTACTTATAACATTGCATTGTCTTGCTTTCCTGACACCTCCTTGTTGTATAGTTCTCATCTGTAAAATTTAACATTGGAGAACTCGGCTTCATCCCACATGAATTTGTCGTGAATCATACATACCAAACTAACTTAACTTAAAAAAAAAATATTAAGATTACAAGTGAAAATTTGATTAATCTTAGACATCCATAAAATACTCCATCTGTAGTTTTAGTCTTATGCTACTATAAAAATATGAGAAACAAAAACTCATAATTCATGTACAACTCCAGGAATATGTATCTGGGGTACACTATAAACTTCTCATCATAAACTTCACCCTTGGGAATATAATAGCCTCGATCCAGAACCCCATATTTGGATATTTATAATCTTAAAAATGTGCAGAAACAATAAGGTGGATTTTTGAATTACCTTATCCTCTTCACTTGAGGCACTTTTCCCTTGATAACTTTGAAAAAGATGGCTCGCATGGATTACCAACTGCACTACAAAAATACTGAATTTACGACTGGAGGTACAAAAATATGACATTACATTATATTAAAACAAGTAATCAATCAAGTAGTTTTCAAACAATTGAGAACTATCATAGAAATTTAAGATATAAAACATTTCTTCTTTTTCTTTTATCCGTTTTTTATTATTTTTACATGCATGCGAAGGACATTATTTATGACTGTGTGTAAAGGCATTGTGTTAATGTATTATGAGAAATGTGACGTCAACATTATAATTATTACATGATTGCAAAGGACAAAATATATTTATGACTGTGTGTAAAGGCATTGTGTTAGTGTATTATGAGAAATGTGGCATCAACATTTGTGACTCATGTTGTTGGAAAAAACCTAGTGACATTTCTATATAATTAGCACTTGCTATGTATGCCAAATATAGGTCAGCCATGGTCTTAGTAATCGTGTCAAAAAATTATTCTTCAGTAAAATGAATAAGTAGATTTGAGATAAGTAAAAACATATTTCAGCAAAATCATTGTAAAACAGAAAAAACCTGGAGACGACATTGGACTCGCTGCCTGGATGTATTATATTATAAAAATCTGACATAAAGTAAGGCAATATCTTATATTGCAACTTTTCTCTTAGCCAAGCTCTGCTATATGCCTATATATTTCTTTAACTTCCATGGATGTGGGGCTGTTACTGTCAATTTTGTGCTCTTCGCATGTTCAGGGGTTACACATGTCATGTGTCATTTGTATTGTGCGCATCATTGCGCAATGGTGACAGCACATTTAATTTCTAGTGATCTCTTTAATTTATAGCCTGAAGCTAAGTTAAATATGCTGACATATTGTACAACTGTAAAAGAAAAGTTATACACTAAAGCTATACATCTTATCACTAACTCCTAAGAATGCTGCATGCACCTAAAACAACAACAACAATAATAATGATATATGGGGCATAATAATAAGCTATGGTATCTTAACAGGGTCTGTTAAGTATGGCAACTGTAATATCTTAATCTAGGGATTGGATCCCGATGTGTCCCTTTTCTTACATTCTGGAAATGAAATTTGGCTGCCTCCATAAAAAATAGTGGAGGAGAGAAAAAAAGAAAAACCACAGGGAATTTATAATATTGTAACAGGAGGGGGATAACAAATTCTGGGAGTTGTACTCTGCAACTCCACATTCTGCAGTGGTAACATCCCTGTCGCCTATTCCAGGTTATTACGAAGCTGATTCAAATATAAACTGTAATTGAGCCAGTATACTGAGCAAGCAATTCCGAGCTGGATGGTGGAGTGGGTTGTTGAAGGTTGAAGGTCAGTGTGTTAGGGAGGGGGAACCAGCTTGGTTAGCTGCTTCGCTCTGTTCTGGTGTCAATACATCCATGAGTCAACAAGAGGTTCCTTCGTCTGTTCTGCAACACATTATTATAAAGTTTTTAACCAATGAAGGGGTTAAAACTTCTGAGATTTTAATGCATTTGAAGGCACATTCGGGGACTCTATACTGTTCCAGAACCGAGTGTTTACTTGGGGCAGAAAATTAAAGAGCGGCCGAAAATTGTAGAAAATGAAGGTCATGTTCAATGCCCAAGGTCAAGTCTCACAGATGACAACATCCATGCCACTCAAGAGCTTATCAAAGGTGATCGTCGGTACACTGTTGAAGAAATAGCATTGGAAGTCGGTATCAGCATTGGGAGTACTCGTACCATTATCAGTGAACGACTTTGCTTCTTGGCAGTGAACATCTTGAATATTATGCTTAATTGATTTATTTTTATTTTAATATTTGTATTATCAATAATATTTGGCTTTAGAAAAATAGTGCTCAATGGGTTCTGAAGTTGTTAACTGAATGGCAAAAACAGGCCAGGTTGCAGATCTGTGTCTTTGAATTGATTCCAGTAAGAAGTAGAGGATTTTTTTTTAAGCACATCGTCGCATGTGATGAGACATAGGTCCAACATTACACTCTGGAATCCAAAATGACAAGTTAGGAGTGGTGAAGAAAGGATGAAGCCTGCCCAGTGAAGGTCAAAACCCGCCTCTCAGCTGGAAAAGTTCTCATGACAGTGTTTTTTGACTACAGAGGATTTTACTCATTGGTTTTCTTCACAATCAACATACGGTGAATGCGGCTTACTATTGCCATTTAAAATCAGCAAAAGCTGCGCCTACCAAAACAAAAGACATCATTTGCCCATCAGAGATGTCATCCTGCACAACAACGTTAAGCTCCACACCACGAATTTGACAAGGGACACGTTGAAGGACATGCATTGGGAAACCCTTGGTCATCCTCCCTATGGTCCGGATTTGTCTTCCCTCTAACTATTTTTTGTTTGTGCCCATGAAAGAGTCACTTGTAGGGCAGCAGTTTGAAAACAATGAAGATGTCAAGGAGGATGTGCGCAACTGGTTGGCGACATGCCCTCAAACTTTTTTTGAACAACGAATGTTCAAACTTTCAAATTGATCACAAAAGTGTGTAGAGCGTAGAGGCACTATGTATGTAGAGAAAAACTGAAGGTGTCACTGGTGTATATGATTATCAATAAATGTACAAAAATAATTACCGTTTATATTTGAATCACTCTCATACTTGGCCTTGCCACCTATTTGTGGGGGTTTTACCCGATGCTGCTCCCAATTTTTATAAGTGCTTCTATCATTTTTGCAATGGTAACTATATCGGGCACCACTCTCAGAAACTACCTGATGTCTTGACCAATTTTGTAGCAAACCTTGGGATGGTAACCATAAGGCCACTATCACTGGATTAATAATAATTTTTTTTGGATTAATTGTTTAAATATATATATATAATTGAGTAAGATAGTACACTCAGGTAGTAGTGTGCTTGGAGCTGGGGTGAGAGGATGCCATGGAGAGTCAGAGGAGGGGTGTAGTTAATGAAACACCAGCTCCTATAAAACAGTAAATAGCTAGGCCATTTATCAAGATATTAAGACCAGAGCCCTCTGATGGGGGCCAGGTGCCAGAGCCTTCAAAGAACTAACATACCAACTTACCTGGGAGAGTTCTGGCAGGTCTTGAGACACCGTGTAAAATAAACCAATCGTTGAGTCCAGAGTTCAAGATCCCAGCTAATGTGAATGCGTACCTTACACATGGCAGCTAGACAAGAGATAGAGCAAGTTAACCTAGATCACACAATATATACGTAATCATCGCTCTTAATCGCATTCTCTTCTAGTCATTGCTTTATTTGACCCAGTTTCACCTTTTTATGAAATCTGATGCAACTCCTTGTCCATGGGTTGCACCCCATGAAGCGTCATTACAATACCAACAGAGGAACAACCATATTATGTCCTTCCAGTACCTTATGCTTTTTCATGCATAAGCTGATCTCTCTCTCTCTCTCTCTCTCTCTCTCTCTCTCTGTCTCTCTCTCTCTCTCTCTCTCATGAAGCTATGAATATAAAACATGATCAAATACCTGCACACAGGCAATTATAATACATAGTAGTTAAACTATTTAAAAAATAGCTAAAGAGATTTGAGAAACAAAAGTATCAATCAGTTCTGAAGGAGGTAAACACCCTGCATAGGGAAAGCATATTATTTATTGTAATAGTATGTGAGGGATGAGTTTTGAAATTATTTAAATTGTTACATGGTAGATTTGTTTTGTAATTTGTTGGTGGTTCTATATGCATTATATATACCGGGTGTCTGACTTATAGAGTTAATGTTACAAATGTTTATAACTGTAGTTGTATCATATTATAAATAAAAATTCCTTTGATAAGTGGGTCTCTTGCAATTTATGAACACTGCTTGCAAGAAAGACAATAATGATAACATGATTAGAATGTGCAAAGATGGCAATGTGGAAACTACAACAAAAAGTTTTCTGTGTTCTTGGACTGCCTGAAATGAAATCTGTAAAGCATATACAACAAAATTTTGAGCATGAATTTAACTTAGGGATTCATGACGATGTTTCCATGTGTGTGCATTGTCAAATGGGACAGACAGTTACAAGAAACTGGTAGTCTTTTATCTACTCATGGGAAGCTTAGCAAACAGAATGTGTCTGCAGCAAATACGCAAAGAATTCTTATGTCATTTGCAAGAAGTTTGAAGAAGTCAATTCAACGTGCCAGTGTGGAACTTGGCATTCCAAGTCCACGGTTCATGATGTAGTCCACAAAAGGTTGCATCTATGGTCCTACAAGATTCAGTTAAATCAGAGAATCTGTCCCGAGGACAAGTACAAACGACAGATGTTTTAATTTTGGTAAGTCTCTTTAGATCTCATGAGAATTTTCTGTATTCCAGATAAAACAATTATGTCTATTAACTTTCCCGCACACATGGAAAGTTGCTTCATCAAAGCAGCACACTATCCATGAAAGCACCATTCTCTTCAGTTTTATTCAAAAGTTCAACAGCAACTGTCTGCTGTTTACATTTGTCCTTGGAATAGATTTGCTGATGTAACTGATTCTTGTAGGCTCACAGACTTAGCCTTTTGAGGACTACATCATGATCTAGGACTGTGGAACACCAAACTCTACAGTGGTTTATCAAATTGACTTCTTTGGGCTTCTTGCAAATGCTATACGAATCCTTTCAACATTTTCTGTAGACATATTCTGTTTGCTATGCTTCCCAAAGTAGACAAAAGACTACCAGTTTCTTGTAACTGTCTGTCCCATTTGAAATGCACACTTTAGTGGAAACATCGTGATGCCCAAGGTTAAATTCATGCTGAAAGTTTTGTTGCGCGCACATTACAGATTTCGTTTCAGCCAGTCCAAGAACACAGAAAATTGTTTGTTGTGGTGTCCATATTGCCACCTTTGCACATTCCAATCATGTGATCATTGTTGTCATTGTTGCAAGCAATGTTCATAAATTGCAAGAGACCTACTAATCATATATGCCAAGAATTTATTGGAATATGATTCAACTAAAGATATAAATGTTTGTAATGTTAAACATATAAGCCAAACATTCTGTGTATGCATATGTATTAATAACTTGCATTTATGTAATTAAATGTTTACTCTTTATGTTGTATAATACTGTAAATCTGACTCATATACTGCTCTATAAAACACTTGTGTTGTAACTATTGAGCGACGAGTCACCGAGATGTTGCTCATTATTGTAAATTTAACATGACAATAACTGAAGTGTTATTCAGAAGTTAAGAGACAGTGCAGTGAGACAATAATTTAATTGAACCGACTCAAGATTCAATTAAATTATGACAGTAACTCTTCTATTACATTCTCTTCTTGATGTGCCTATGTGTAACAACCAAGAACACTTGGGCATATCTGTTTTTCTGTGGTTGTGTGGTATTACTCAGTAAGTTACAGCATGTTAAAGCTTCATTAAGCACTGTCTAGTTCAGACAAAAACATATTACTCTTTTTTAGTCATTTAACCCTTTGCATGTCTCAGGGGACTAGAACATTCACCAAGTTTTTAAACAATGATTCCATCATTGTAAGGAGACTTCCATCTGAGTATTTGTAAAGTTTCCCAGGAATCCAATCCATATTGGATGTACAGAGCTCTCCATTCAGTTTCCATCAGAATGATTTAGCTACTTATAAATGACAAACAAGTAATGGTGTGAAAAATGCAAGGGTTCAGAGAGGGTAAAGAGGGAGAAGAGTATTTGCAGTTAATGCAATTGAGTGGAGCTGTGTTTTCTGCAAATTTTAAATTAAGATTATAAGGCTGTTCTCGTTTTATTGGATCAGACCTGGCAGCATTATGAAAGTAGGACATTCATTTTATATTCTAAGTGTTTTAACTCTTGTTTTTGCCATTTTAAATTTACTTTTCTAGAACTAACTTAGAAAACACATGTATCTAAAACACTTACATGCAAATAATAAAGACCAAAGAAATTGACTATGTAGTAATGAATGTGAATATTTACCAGCTTTTGTTTTTTCCTTTAGCTTTATGTACACCGGACGACTTGAATTTCGCAATGATCTGTACAAGCAGCTGTACAGTACTGCCCAGCAGATGAATATGACTGTTCTGACAAAGCTCCTAGATGCACAAACTTCTCTACCTGCATTGCCATCAAAACCCATTCCTAAAAGGGTTACTCAAGTGCCAATCACCACCAACCTACAGGGAAAGAAGATATTTGCAAAAAGTGTTGATCCTGACCTTCCAGAGCCTTTACCTGGTCGCAAGTAAGGCTGCAAATTATTCTGTTTTTTAATCTGTCTCGTACTTTTGTTTTTCTTGTACTTTTAATGCACTTACTCATAACAATATTTTTTTATTTAAAACTATAATAGCTATGATATTATGTATACAAAAAAAAATTCAGATGTAAGTAAGGAGAAATAAAACCTGTTCTTATAGATTGCCCATTTGGAAGAGAAGGAATGTCCCAGCAAATGTATCAACATTCTATGATGATAGCAGCTCTTCATTGGAATATGAAAGGTAAGCATACTTTTCTAAATATATTTCTAATGGAAATTTAAGCTCACGTCAAACTTAAGTTTAAAATTGAGCCAAAATGTATTTTGCACTCAAATTGTTTTGTTTACAAAAATCAATATGCATGAGGACTTGCCATTGGATATATTAACATTACAATGGTTACCTCTGGCTTTGCAGTTTTATGTATACAGTAAAGCACATAAATTTTTGGAGACAGTTGCAATATACTTAGTGGAACTAGAAACTGTAAGGGCCAGTTTCACCAATCAATGTTAAAAATGCTAACATTATGTTTAAACTAATAATTGGACTACTACTATCTGGGCTTGTAGGCTGTGGTCTAGAAGGCGTCGTAGATACTGACGTTTCGTCAAGTACAGTGCATGGCATCTTCAAGGTGAAGTGATTCGTTGTCTGCAGTGGTCAGAGCCTGAATGCAGAGACTAGAAAATGACACTCTTATATAGTGGGGGTGGACGGGGCTTACTGTGAGGTCCTGTGCGGTGATTGGCTCGCATCTCTAGGAGTGGGTGGGTTTGGTGAGGTGTTATTACCTCTGCTGTTTTTGTCGAAATGTTTATCCCAGACAGGTGTCCAGGCTTTATGCACACAGAGAGCTTCTTCTTTCCGATTAAAATTGTTCTTATGCTTATAAATTTCTATAGCCTCCCTCTGTAGTTGAGCATGGTAGTTTAAAGTTGAAGATTAAACTTGGGTTTCTTTGAAACTGATACCATGGCAGAATAACAGTGAGTGTTCTGCCATGGATGATTTATCTGTTTGCCCTAATCTGCTGTGACGCTTGTGTTCTTTCAAGCTATTCAGAATTTCTGCTACCCGTCCCTATAGGTGGCTATTAGCTGTGTGGCTTTTTCCTCTGCTGACCAATGGTTTTGGATGGCAGTGGCAGCGAATTGTCGGCGGAAGACTTCGAAAGTTGACATACCGTCATATTTGGGTGTTTTGACATGCGCGGATGTCATGTCACGTCCTGACATCTCAACCGGTCGTCCTAGCTAGCCTCTAGTTCCTGAGGTCGCAAGTTCAAACCCGGCGGAGGGCGATGGATTTTTTCGGGCGTAAAAATCCTTAGCGCGGCTTCCTTCGGAAGGGAAGTAAAGCCGGTGGTATCTACGACATGTAAAAGAACCTCAAGCCTGATAAGAGGCCTCTGAGCAAAATTTCTGGTCTTTCACGCCCAATATAGAATGGGACGCTAAGAACCATAGTAGTTAAAGAGCGTCCATAAATAAAACTCAATTTACATCTCAACCTTCAAGTCCTTTAATCTTCTGCTAACCATTTCTTCCACCAGCACTCAGTTCCTTGGCACTGCCATTGACTCTTCCTTCCAGGATGCCAAGACATTCCCCAAAGTTCTTCAGGGCGTTAAGTTGTTGGCCATGGTCTTTCACCTTATCACGTCTTTCTTCACATCGACCAGTTGTTCGTCAATTTTTGTCCAAAAGCTCCGTCTTCATCTTGAACATCTCTGTCTTAATTTTTGTTCTCCATTGTGGAATTCACTGTTGTTATTTCTTTTCTCATCTTGTCTATTCCAGATTTTACATTATTTCACTCTCTATGTTCTCTATCCTAGACTCCGTTTTTGTCTCCATCTTCTCCATTCCAGAATTTACACAGTTTTATTTCAGATTTCATTTCCATCTTCTCCATTTTGGCCAATAATGTTTTAAACATTTCCCTCCATTGTGGCTTTGAAAAACCATTTCTGACACCAGTGTAACAAATGAGATCACCAGTTACTGTGAAAACACACTTTATTTACCACAAGGCACTCACGTAACACAAATGTTACACTTGTATCACTTTCGCATACTCAAAATACAACACAACTACAGTTGATCCATAGAATCACAATTGAACTGCTGAACTGCACGAATCACAATTAAACTGCACTGTCCACTTTTCATTTCTTCACTTCTAACAGCACTGAACTCAACACTGACTACTTGTCCTGGCATAGTGGCCCCTTATATACACCCTAAATACAAAGCAGAACCCAGGAGAATATGCTGAAACATACACTTCAGAGCAGGTAAGCGGAAAACAAAGGGCTTCTTATTCCACACTTGCTATTGTTCCGATGACCGACCGCAGGCCCTACATAGGTATCGTCTGCTGCTAGCTGTAGGTAGCATGATGTATGCGGTCACAATATATAGAAAATAACAGTTTTTCAATGGGAAAACAATTTTTAAAATCATGTACACACGCACACTCTCTCTCTAAATTATTAGCATAGTAGTCAAGTAAGTAAACTGAATCTGCATCCCCATAGTGCATCTGACCAATTGTGGCTCTCTGAAAAATGGCACTCACTATAGGAAGAATGGAAAGATTCTGATTTTACATTTGTGTACCTTCTGGTAATAATTCGTTGTTATAGAAGAGGTGAACTGAAGAAAGACAGACTAGCATGCAGAGGAGTGATATCAGTGATTTTTGCAAATGACTTACTGGAGTTTAAGATAAGGTTCGAGTCTTGAACAAGGAAAATGAGAGCAAGTGTCAAGAGAGGTAGAAAGTCAGTTTGTCTACTGTCATCTTGAGGAGAGAGGAGGTCTTTCACCAGAGTGTACACAAACTGCATGATTGATTTTAGGATTGAAGTTTATAATTTCTCAAGTATTTGGGTTTACTTAGATAATGTTGCAGAATTTCTTAATGTTCCTTTGTGTCATGCATGTATTATGATTTTCAGCAGGCTGCCTTCTCAGCCATCCATGGAAGAGGTACCTAAGCCAACGCGTTTTGAGTGGCCTGAAGAAAACCTTGGGCCAACACCTTACACAAGTACATTTGATGACTTGTCTTATGAAACAAAGCCCATTGTAAAGCCCTGTAGTTCTATACTAAACAAAGCTTCTGCCAAGTCTGAATCATCTCGTGCAGCAACTTTTGAAGAGGTTTGTCGAACTGCAATAAACGTGAACATGAAACGTTTTGCTCCCAGTCCCGTTCAGGATGAATCTGCTAGTAAAAAGTCAAAAATTTTGGACCTCCAGGTAAAGGATACTTAATAATACAAGGGAATTAATTTAATATGCTTATTTATGATCACTTAAAGAAGAGAAAGGAAATTAGACATGTTTAAGAAACAGATGTATGTTTCAGTTATTTAAAAACCCAGTGTATGTAGTTTAGGAAATGTGTAGCTTTTCTGCTAAGCTTTATCCCATAGAAAGGAAATTAGTAAACCAGTAATGGTGGTCATAATGAGCAGAGTAATGTGACATGCATTGTATAGTTGAGTTCATGGAATGATGCCAATTAATCTAGTTTTTATAATGTTTTCACTTATAATTTAGTGTTCATACTCCCTTGAAGTTGATGAACCAGTCTCATATTTGAAATTCTGACATATAAATTCCAGATGAAGATTGGGTTGTTCTACTACAAAGTGAACTTAAGTTTATTTGGCTCATGTAAACTCTAGGCTATATATAATACAGATACGTTACTAAGTTATGATTTTTACTTTCTCTACTACGTATAGTAGGGGAAGTATTGTATTCCACCCAAAAATTCGATACCGAGATTTCACTGGAAATACATGTTTTGAGACCCCCTGAATCCAAAAAAAGCATTTTTGGAAACATGTCCGTGTGTGTGTCTGTCTGTATGTCTGTCTGTCTGTGAACAGCATAACTCAGAAACGAACAGTCGGATAAACACCAAACTTGGTATTTAGGTTCAGTATCTTCCAAGGATGCTACACGAAGGTTTTCAAGAAAATCCCCCCACCCCAGACTACCCTTTACATGGAAGATTTTTCGAAAATTTTAATTTTCTCAAAAATGGCTCTAACGATTTTGATTAAAATATCATATGTTTAAGATATTTTTATGAGAAATGAAATGTATATCTTGAATTTCCTGGGAATGTCTCCAAAAGTATTCTTTATTGTGAACGACTTTTGCATAACTCGTAAACCATAGGAGATAGACAAAATTTTACTACACAAAAAATGTAGATCGTGTTAAAATACACAATTTATGTCATATACATTTTTTTTGTTGAGTGAACCATTTTCGAGATATTACTTGTTATTCCCTTAAATTTTTCAATACTTATTTTCTCAAATGGGAATTCGTTATTCATTTTTTGGTCTTGGATATGCAAAGAGTATTAATCTGTGGCAAAGGAAATGGTGCTGTACCTAACAACCAGCTATTAAGAGATATGTATGTGCTTAAAGGCTACTGTATTTCCAAATTGCCCTTTTAAATATACATTCCCCTTACATCTAGAAGAAAATTAGCAATAAGATAGTGTCTGCAAATGTTTATTTCGATTAACATGAAGTAGATGGAGAATAAGCGTTTGTAAAAATAGTTTGTACAAGAGTAGAGAAAGTCAAGTGAGTGTAACACATCAGATTTATTTTTGTTAAATTCATTTTTTTTTCTAAGTTCATTGTGATCTTTATTGTTTAAAATACATATTTTCTCCTGAGTCATTAAATCTGAATTATTAATTGCTTTAATAATTTAACTTTGTGATTTATTTCATGATTAAATGACCTAAAAGGATCGGCTACAGCTGATTTATCAATTTTGTTGTATTTAATGTTTCTAAAACAGGTATAGCATGTTTTGCAATAGTTTGATTGCAACATCAGCTTCCTTGTTTACTGGTTTACTTATGTTCTAAAGGTTATTGTTTCTAGGTGATAGATTGTATGCTGCAGTATTGCCAGTAAGGTAAATTTGTTGCAGGAATCAATTAACTGTATTTCAAAATTCATTATATGATCTTCTTTAAAATAAAGATTTATTCCCAAATCTTTAAATCTATAGGTCCATTTAATTGCTATAATAATTCAACTTCTGGGTTTATTTCATGATTAAATGGCCAAAAATGACCTGCTACAGCTGGTTTATCATGTTTACTTTCTTTACTACTAATAGTAAGTAGCGGAAGTATTGTGTTCCACCCAAAAATATCAATGTTGAGATTGCACCGGAAATATATGTTTTGAGACCCCCGAATAAAAAATTTTTTTTCTCGAAAAAGGTCTCTCTCTGTGTGTGTGTGTGTGGGTGTGGGGGTGGGGGTGGGGGTGTGTGGGTGGGTGCGCAACTTGGTATTAAAGTTTAGTATCTTCCAAGGATACGAAACAAAGATTTTCAAGAAAATTCCCCCACCATCAACTACCTTTTAAATGGAACATTTTTCAAAAATGTTGATTGTTTAAAAAATGGTTCTAACGATTTTGATTAAAATACCATATATTAAAGATATTAACATCACAAATAAAATGTATATCTTGAATTTTCTGGGAATAGCCTTTGAAGTCCTCTTCATTCCAAAGGAATTTTACATAATCGTGTATAACTGGTAAACATTAAATGATAGATGAAAACTTACCATACAAAAAATGATCTTGTTAAGATACATAATTTATTTCCAATAGATTTTTTTGTGGCATAAGTCGTTTCTGAGATATCTGTTATTAAAGGTTCAAATTGTTCATTTCTTGGTCATTCTCTTAAAGTCCTTTCAACATTCAGTTGTTTCTCCCGATTGTATGGAAACAGTATGAAATTTCAAGATCAGCATATAGTGCCCAGTTCTTAAACATTTGACTCGCTGTTCTGCTCTTTGTATCTATAATGAAATGTGTAATGTAATTATTTCTGCAAAGGCTTTATTTGGATTAAAGTGTAGTAGATATAAAAATAAGCTTTAGTAAGAATAGTTTATATACTCAGTAATAAATGATAGAGGCTAGAGAAAGTCATGTGAATGTATCACAGAATTGTTTTTACTTTCTCTACCAAGTACTAGTAGGAAAAGAAAGTCTTGCATTCAATCCAAAAGCATAATTTTTATATAAAAGTCCATGTGGATAAATGTCAAACTTGTTACTTAAGTTCAATATCTTCAAAAGATGAGACACAAATAGTTCCAAGAAAATCCCCCTACCATAAACTACCCTTTACATGGAACATTTGTAAAAACATTTTGATTTTATCAAAAATGGCTCTAATGATTTTTATTAAAATACCATATATTTAAGACGTTTACATGGCAAATAAAATGTATATCTTGAATTTTCTGGGTATAGTCTGTGAAGTCCACTTCATTTGGAAGGAATTTTGTATACTTTTGTGTAACTGGTAAACATTAAGAGGTAGATGAAAACATACTACAAAAAAATTAGACATCTTTAAAATACACAATTTATTTCAAATAAATTTTTTGTGGGATATCCATTTCTGAGATATCCATTATTAACACACTGAATTATTCAATACTTCTGTCATTTTGTTGAAGTCCTATCGATATCCAGCTGTTTCTTGCAATTGCATGGAAAGAGTATTGGAATTTTATGGCCAGCATATAGCATCCAGTTCTTAAGCATTGACGATGACTATTCCCTTTGTATGTATAACAAAATGTGTAATATAGCTATTTTTGCATTGGTTTATCTTCATTAAAATGAAGTAGATAGAAAAATATGCTTTCATAAGAATAGTTTGTGTACCTATTAATAAACGATAGAGGGTAGAGAAACCCTTGTGAATGTAATATATAAGATTTTTGCATTTAATATTTCTAAAATGCTCCATCGCTTTGGTTTCCAAATTAAGTTTTTTTTTCTCTCTCTGTAATTAAAACATGGTAACAATCTAAACAGTGCACTTTTTATCTGTTAATGATAAACTTCTTTCTTTTGATGTAACTGCTGTATTTCCAAGTATTCCAAGAGAAAACCTTTTGATCATTTTATTGAACATTATTTAAATCAAATTTATAATTAACTAGCTTCACTAACCTTCTATATAAACAAAGATTAGTGAAGCCAGTTAAGTGTAAATTCAAGTTTTAATTCATATTCTAAACTTTATTATGTTTTTTAAAAAAATGGAAGTATTAATAAATTATATTGTCAAGCTTACATATCTTTGTTTGAATGAAATTTTTTTCACTTTTAATGGGAAATTATATCAACAAACTTCTGGCTTGGCACTTTCACCTTTTCTTGCTTTCTTTTCATAAGCTGTTTTGAAATACAAGTTACTAAAGCATTCCTTAATTCTTAAACTTAGTATAGATACGTAGATTATATTTTTACGATTGTACCTGATAAACTTGATGATGCTTTAAAACTTTTAAATTTACAACATAAAGTTACAAAATTTACATTAGAAATTAAAAAAGATGGTTACCTCCTTTTCTAGACTTGAAGATGAGAAAAAATAACAATAAACGTAATTTTGGCATTATAGAAAATCAACTCCTACTGATGATAAAATACATAAAACAATAAGCGTTTTACTTTTTTTTGACACAAACTTGCTGTTTTTAATAGTGTAATTTACAGTCGTTAAGTATACTTCTTAACAAATATGAATTTGATAGAGAACATAAACACATTATCAACACAGCTTTAATTAATATTTTTAATATTCATTTTATAAACAAAAACATTAAAAAATTTAAATATTAGAAGCCTGTTAGATATTTGTACAGTTAAAAATATGAAATCATGATTATAAATTGAAGTAGTGTTTAACATCCATTCTTACTACATATAGCAGTGGACACTGATGATACATGAAATGAAATGATAATTTGGGAAGGAAATGTTCCAGGCCTAAGTTTAGGGTAGCTCCCAGGCATTTGCCAGTTATGAAGACTGGGAAAAGCCTCAGTCAGGGAGGGCGGTCCTGGCAGAATTTGAACTCAGAAATCCCATTCAGGAGTCCATGTTCTTAATGACCTCGACCACCCATGTCTATATTATGCATTTAAAAAATTTAGCTATCATCTTTGGACAAATAATACAAAATAATACAAAATTTTGAAAGAGCATAGCATAGTGTTAGTTCTTTAAAATGAAGACAGCATTAAAAGTTTTTTTTTTTTAGGAATTTCTAAAAAAGATAAAATTTCAAAATATACAAAATCTGACATTTATAAACTAAACTGTTTAGATTGTGACCAAGTTTTCAATGAAAAAAATTTGCAGGCTAGAAACCAGAATGAAGGAACATTTTAGAAATATTAAATACAGCTGTAGCAGATAATTGTTGGCTATTCAATCATGAAATAAACCCAGAAGTTACATTATTAAAGCAATTAAATGAACCTATAGATTTAATGATTTAGGAGAAAATATTTATTTTAAAAAATAAAGATGGCATAATAAATTTTTTAAATATTGCCATTTGGTTCTCAACAAACCTGTTTTACTTTCAGTAGATGGCAATGTGTACTACAGTATCACCTAGTTGCAGTAAACCTTAATGGTGTAAATCAACAACCACTAAGCAAGGAGGTTGATGATTCCCCCCCCCTTTCCTTCTGAATAAAATTTAATGGCCGTTCTTATTACATATGATTGCATACAGGTGTTGGACATTGAAAGAAATGAAATGATATTTGGGGAGGGAACGTTCCAGGCCTAAGTTTAGGGTACCTCTGGCATTTGCCAGTTATAAGGATTGTGAAAAACCCGGAAAAAAATCCTCAGTCAGGGAGGTGGTTCTGACAGGATTTGAACCACAGACCTCTCACTCATGAGTCAGTGCCCTAACCACCTTGGCTACCTAGTCTGTAAGCCAATGATGCGATCAAGTGATTGAGAAACATGTCCTTTTAAATTTTATTTAAAAAGTTAAGTGAAGCATTATTAGTAATGTCTACATGGTGATTCAAAAAGATGGACACACTTTCAGTTGGCTATATTTCCTGAACCACATGTTGTATTTTAATTCTGTATAATTTGATTATACATACATAGAGGTTTACAGTTGTTCAGTATGCCCTCCTCTGGTTGCACGGATAATATCTAGATGGTAGCTGAATTCATCGCAACTGTTAATTTCAATTTGGAATTTGCAAATTTTTTGAAAGAAAATTTTCAATAATTCAAGTACTAATTGACATGCAGAAATGAAACTCTGCCAAATAGTTCCACATAACACCCGAAATATGTGTACAAAAAATTATGTAGTTTTAAAATTGTGCGAAATAGAAATTTTGCCCATCGCCCCCTTAAGAGAAGAGAAGTGAGGAAAAAAGAGCATATCAGATATAAACATATAGACAAAGCAGGGCTGATCATCATTTCTGGAAAACTAGCCACAACATTAATGGAGAAATTAAACTCTTAAAGACCACCAGAAATGTTAAAGAATTGGATGTCGGGGAGAAGATCTTTATTAAGAAACATGAACGTGTGATGAACTTCGAGATTCCTAGTGACGTCAACGCCTGTGCAAAATTGTTCCAACTTAATACTGCCAGAGGATACACTTTCAACTACCTTTGACTCAGTCATTCAAACCAGTCGACAGCAGCTGATGATGTAGACAAGGTGCTATGAAAACATATTCCTGCATTAATTACGTATAAGTGAAACCCATGAGTGTTAAGTTGACCAATTCAAAACCTTAAATGCTTTATTTCCTGTTTAATGTTGTGTTCTGTTGACCAAAAATGATGAGGTATTGCAGATTCATCTGTTTGCTTAAGTTTTAAATTTTTTGGGGTTCTTTTAGTTTGGTTTGTAGATTTCTCCCAGGTTTCTTAGGCTAATGGAACAACTTTAATTCACATTTTCAATTTTTAGCTCATTATCCATTGTCTTTAAAACTGCTCTGTTGACAAAGCATTGCAAGCCTAATGTGTATGTAAATTTCCATACCAAGCTTCAGCCTATACAATTTAACAATACAAATAACACTCATATAAAATATTTACAATATTTTCCTTATGATAACAACTTATGCTTGAGAGCTGAAAGCTTGATGTGGTGTATGAAACAACTATTTTCAAAACTGTAAAAGTTAGCTTTTTTTTTTTGGAATTTGTAATGGCAACTCTTCTGAAGAACAAAGCTAGACAGAATCCTGTTAAACTCATGCCATAAGTGTGATATTAATATATTATGCACTATGCATCAGAACTTTTACCATTGTTTTCTCAAAAACTGGAAAAATGGACGTGTCTGGTTTGTAAACCAGCCTCATATAATAGCATTATGTTAATCCCTTTAGAAAAATAATAAATAGTAACAATAAACACAAAACAACAACAAAAAAAAGCTACAAGAGCTTGGAAATTCCAGTGAATAAATTATAACTGTTTGAAAGGGTTAAATTTTATTTTTATACTGTTTCAGGTTCTGGAAATAAGTAAACTTTACATAGTAGGAAACAAAATTAGTTATAGATATTTTGTCTTTTCAGGCTGTAAAGGAGTATGCACAAGAACACAGGCTACGTAAAGATCTATTGGTAACTACAGAAGAACATGGTGAAGAAGTTGAAGATGATCTGGCAGTAGCTGATATGGATGATGACGATGACATGGAGGATGATGATATTGATGGAACATTTGAATCCTCTGAACCAAAACAAGACTCAGCATCACAACCATCAGTTGCAGAAGTGGATTGTCAACCTGGACAAGAACAGTCAGAAGCAAAGCAGTCAGAAATACCCACAGCTGTGGCTTCATTAACTTTATCTCAAATTGGTTCTTCATTAGACCAGAAGTCTGATTTAACACAAGCATTAACACAAGTGATAGTTCAGCCTACCCAGATGCTTGAACCACAGATAATACACATAACACAAAACTCACAGATAGCAGGAACACAGCAGCAACTAGTTCTGCAGGCACATGCTTTACCACCTCATATACAGCTGCTCAGAGCTCAGCCCCAGGTTTTACCTGAGTCACACTTGACAGTTCATCCTCAGTTGACAACGGAATCAAAATTAACACATCAAAGCTCTGATCCACATGGGTTGGCAGCTGATTCTCAGTTATCAATTCAACCACAGATAGTAACACAAACACAGCTGACGTCACAGCCACACATAATAACCCAAGCCCAACTAGCAGCTCAGACACAGTTAATTAATCAGCGACAATTGACCTCTCAGCCTCAGATAGTAGCCCAGACTCAACTCGTATCTCAGGCTCAGATAGTAAGTCCAGCACGATTAGCATCTACGTCACAGATAATAGCACCAGAACACTTTTCATCCCAACGACATATAATAACCCAAGCACAATTAACATCCCAACCACAAATAATCCAAACCCACATGACATCTCAGCCACAGATGGTCGCCCATACACAGTTGACATCTCAATCTCAGATAATAGCCCAAGCACCTTTAACGTCTCAGCCACAAATAATAAGCCAGACTCAGCTGGCATCTCAGCAACGTATTGTTCCTCAGTCACAATTGACATCTCAGCCCTTGATACTAGCCCATACACAATTTTCTCAGTCTCAAGCAGCAGCCCAAACACAGTTAACTGCACCATCTCAAGTGGTTCCTCAGTCACATTTGGCACCTGAAAGTGAATTGGATACTGAGGTGCAATTGACAGCTCCATCACTTCCACAGTCACAAATAGATCCAAAATTACATATTAGAAATCAGCTGCAGCCATCTGCCAAGCCACAGCTGACATTACAAGTGGCTTCGCAATTATCCCAATCCCAAACACAGAAGCATTTAACTGCCAAATATCATTTAGCAGTATCAACACCATTCTCAAAAGCTTCAGATCTAGCATCTCAGACACAAGTGTCCCCTCAGCCACCTCCACAAACAAGAGCTTCATTGCAACCACAAGCCTCTGCTGCATCTCAGTTAATTGTGTCAGTTTCATCACATGTGGTGAGCCAATCACAACCACAAGTGACAAGTAGTCCGTCAGTTGCAATATCACAGCTGCTGGCACCAACAATTGCCTCAAACCATAAAGATTCTCCATCACAAGCTCAGAAATCAATCTTGAAAACACAAACTTCTCATGAGGAACCAATTGCTGCTTCAACACCTGTATCAGTGACAACAAAAAAGGTTAGTATGAAACTGTCTTTACTTGTTAGAAGTATTTTTATAACATTTTTAGAATAAAATAGAATATTTATTTTTCAGCAATTATATGCATGTCTTACAATTACATACATTTCTTGAATTGAAGCTGACACAGTTTCCTACAGGTCCAGCATGCTTGACTCCCAAGTTGTCTGCATGCATTCGGGGCCTTATTTTGTTTCCCTCCCATCTTTTTCTCTTTTTGTTTTTCTAATCCATTTACTCCTTACTCTTCTTAAATATTCACCTATGCTTCCACTTCTTTCCCTTTCTCTGTCAACATTTTTATTGCCACTGTAAAATTTTCCAATTTATCCCATTGCTTATCCCAAATACCCTCCATCCATTTACTTGTTTCTTTACACTGCATCAAACAGTGAAGCATACCCTTTGATTCTCCACACATAACACATACTTCGATGCTACTGTTCCTCAAACCTTTGGTATACAATACCCCTGATCGCATCCATGCAAATCCCTGTCTTCCTTGCCTGTCACAACTATCCGTCCCCATTCTTTCTTTATTATCTTGTACAGCCTCAAAGAACTTTTATTCTCAAAACTTGCCTATGTCTCTTGCCTCTCAATATCTTCTAATCTCTTTGTTATGTTCTTCCAAAAATGATTGAATTATTTTCATCTCTCTGCCATACATCCCCCATACCAATCTCTTCCAAAGTTTCTTTCAATTTCTTCCCCTTATTGTGCCCTAATGCATTTTGGTACTTCATTGTATGTTTTAATTATATCATCACTATCTAATTTCAGATTCCTGTACTAGTATTTCAAAACTCTTTCCATCACTATTCCTGTTCTACCTAGTTCTGCCAATGCTACTCCTCCTAGCAATGATTTTGGCAAGCCTAATAATTCTTTACAAAACATCCTATGTATTACATAATTTTATTTACAGTTTCTGATTAAACTCCATGTAACATCTTTGATTCTACCACTGCTTAATGCAGCCTTTCCAACCAATGTACAGACATTTCTGGTATCTTCTGTAGACATGCTCTCACTCTTTTCATAGCTAGTTTTCCTTTGGCCATTACCTTTCTCCCATGTGGTTCCCATCCCCCGTTACTACTTATTCTCACTCCTAGATATCAAATTCTTTCACTATTTCTAATTGTTCTCCATTCAGATACCATTTTTCATCTTTCCTTAATTTACTTCCATTTTTAAATACCAATATTTTAGATTTCTTGATGTTTGTTCTTATGCCCTATTATGCATGGGGCATAAGAACAATATGCCCCTCTGCAAAAATTACTAATTTCATTAATTGCTTTCTGTAATCCCACAAATGTTATCGCACCTACCATTAGGTTATCAGCATAAAGTAACCCTAGCATCTCTTTGGTTCCTATCACTGGACTATGTGAATTGCTTTTTTCAACTCTTTCTAAAGTCATCAAAAAATAAATTAAAAAGTATAGGGCTCAATTTACATCCCTGTCTTAGCCCTAGCTTTTAATACATTACGTCTGTTATTCTGTTTCTATCGCATCTGATATAAAACTTACATCCTTTGTATATTTTCTTGATCCCTCTAATGAACACATTAACATCCTTTTTTCTTAGCCTCCATTCTACAGCCTCCCTGTTGATAGTGTCAAATGCTTTTTCGAAATTAGCAAAAAACATATAAACCCTTCCTCGCTTGTGACTTAGGTATTTGTTTACAATTGTTAGTATTACCATGATAATATCCGCAGGTCTTTTTCCTTTTCTAAAGCCTGCGTGGAACTCAGATATTTTGTTTTTCCCTTTCTGCCCACCCCTGTAACCTTTCAGATATTATCCCTGTATATATTTTAACTAATATTGACAGAAGGCTAATTCCTCTGTAATTACCCGGTTTATTTATATCTGCCTTACTCTTGTATAAAGGTGCCACCATGCGTCCTTTCCAGTTTCAGGTGTCTTCATTCTCACTGTATTCAGAAACCTCACCATTATTCTCATACTCATCAGTTTTGCTAAAACATTTTCCAAAATTTCCCTGGAATTCCATTTATGTCTACTGCTTTATTCCTTTTTAGGTTTCTTATTTGTTGTTCTACCTCTATACTAGTGATTTCTTGGTCCAAGTTGTTATAATTTTTTATCTGCAGCCACTTTTTACCCACTTCATGGTTCCCTAAATCTTTGCCACCCCAAACCAAATTTCCAAAATATTCCAATCATTCCTTAGGTGTATCTTCTCTCTTATCACTTGCCTTATTTGTTTCCCCATTTTATCTTGCCATTCCTTTCTTTTTGATTCCAATAAACATTTATATCCCCATTTGCTTATCAAAAAATTGTCTATCCCTATCCTCTTCTTTCCTCCTCCCCCTCCTCAACTCTTTGAAAACTTCCCTCTTTGCTGTCCCATATTCCTCATCAAACCACCGCTCCTTTTTTTTTTTTATCTGTATTTTGTCTGATCTCCATGTTTGAGTTTCTATAATATAGAAATTATGTCTTTTATGGTTTAATGTACCCTTAAAGGTGAACGAAACACAAAAATTAATATTTCATTCACCCCATTAGTTTATTTGTCGTCAGGAATAAATAACAACGTATGCAGTTTCACAATCCCAAGTTGAATGGTTATTGGGTTACGGCCTGTTGTTGAATTGATGCATGACATCATGACATGACATGACATGACAGCCACACTGCACCTAGACAAGACGTATGCAGCAGAGGTGTTTTAAATGACTAACAAGTTAATTTTACTAGAATTTCATAACTTCTCTGAATAACAGAGTGAAGCTAAAGCTAGCCAATCACTTTTCATAATCCAGTTAATACCTACTAGGTGAACACCAGTCCAACTTCCACTTTGAAAATGAGTGAACATTATCCGACCTTATCAGTTTGACCAAAAACGAGCAATTTTGAAGATTTATACCATTCTGGCACAATTCCGAGACAGTTTGAACACCGAAAACTATGCGGTTCCATCCATCGATGTAAGTGTAAGGAATGTATACATATATGAATAATGATGAGGAAAGTGTGTGTTGCTCGGATTATGAAAATACAAAATTGGTGAAGGATGATTTTGTCTATATCACATAGCATCCTAATTTTCACAGATTATTGTAATGTTTTGAGTATTGTGAGGCACAACTTAGCGTCAAAAACAAAAAGTAAAGCTAAAAAGAAATCACTCATTGCCAATAATCTTTCTAATAAAACCTGGCGATATTCCTGCTACAAACAGTTTACATCATGGATTAATTCATGGACTCCTATTGGACACAGAAGAAGTTATCATCATGTGTAGCGCTTAGTATTAGAAATGCTTTCTCAGAATCCAGCAGAGTATATGTAAGCTTCAAACTTCACTAATAAACACACAAATTAAAAATAGTAATGGAATTAATTGTTTTTCTACACAAGCCGTGTGTTGGACAGGGTTGGAAAGGTAGAATCAGACAACTGAAAAATTCAATACCATAGCTGGGATTTGAACCACGGATCTCCTGGTCTCCATCTGGTTGCTCTAATCACTGAGCTACCATGGCAACATGCCGGCACGCCATTAAATTCTACAACTGATTCGCATTTTTCCCAGTAAACCACAAGGAGATCTCAAATTGTATTGAGATGACATACCCCAATGACGACTTACAATTTTGTAAGTAGTTTAAGTCCCGGGCTTTTAGTAAACTTTAAATTTAACCATTATTATTATTATTATTATTATTATTATTATTATTATTATTATTATTATTATTATTATTATTATTATTACTTAAAATTGTATAACATGTCTGTGACCAACCTTATGTTGATTGAAAACATGAGAAGTGCTTCAATCGTAATAACTCTAATGGAGGTCGAAGCGTGGGAGCTATTTTTTTGGTAGTAATGGATCCACACAATGTGCATGCAGAGATTTTTTTTTATTTCATGCATTATCAGCAGTTTCCATTCTTCGTTAGATTCCTCATATTTATTTTTCATGATCCTAGACCCAGATGCTTTGGAGTACTGAGTTTTGACTCCAGTCTTTTGTTTTTATTTACACTGAAATTGTGATCTAGCGCTGCTATCATGGATCTAAGTCGAAGGCCATGTATATGAAAAATGTATTCTTTACAGAGCATATCTGAGACGGAGACTGTGACAACTTTCTAAACTGCCAGAATATATATGTCAAATATGAGTCAAATCTTTTAAGAAGATGCTATCCAAAATAATATTTTTCAGAGCAAGATAGGTATTTGATTCGCCTTTAATTCATAATTTATTTGTTTTCTCTTCTTTCAACAATTCATCATGTTCAGAAGATTTCCATTCACCATTTTCTAGCTATTTATATTCATTTTTATACAATGAAGAATTGATGTGAATTTTTCAATTAATATGGTACCATTCTCATTACAGTTTTGTGCAACCCACCATAAATGGTTATTTATACTGGGTTTCCATGCCACCAGTTCTGAGTATTTTTTATACTATTTTTATTTTTTTTTATTCAACTTTTAGACAAATTCCATCTGTCAAATTCATGTTCAACTTCCATATACTGATTTTTAACAGGTCTCTTACACCTTTGTCTGTTGGAGAGAAAAACTTCAGCTCTACACATTTCCTGTTTTGCAAACCTAGTCATTATGTTGTCACAAGCAGCCTTCTCCAAATTGCCTTTCACATACCTCTTTAAACAAGTTCAAAATCAATAATTTTGCGGGAATTTAAATCCATGACACAGTAGACTAAATATTTGGCTGAAAATCTTGGGGAATCATACTGCCAACCATACTACCATCTTCTGCCAACCATTTAATGAATTCAAGTTTTTTTCTTTCTTGAACCCAAAATACTGCAATTGGTACTGCCATGTTTCGAATGGTTTTATCAAATGTACGCCTTGGAAACATTGCCAAACCCAGTGTTTTGCAGAAGGACTAAATTGCTGAAACAATATACCAGATAATAATAAAAACTTGCTATTAAAGCATTTCCTTCCGGCTTCTTCCCTGATAAATTTTGAGAATTCCAAGTGAAAGTATTACTGCAATAACACACTGTTTTAACACATGGCATTGTTCCTTTAATGTAATGAGAAATAGTTTTGACTTCATTTCCATATAAAACACATACGTTGAAAAATAAAAAAGTTGTCTAAGCAACAATGAAATGTTCACCTGTAGCTTCATTTCCATATATGATGAGTCTCTTCTTCTTCTTTCTCGTTATCACTTGTATCAGAATCTGAAGTATCAGGTTCAAGCTTTCATTCAGCTTATCCTGATCTTCCTCATCTTTGCTTGTTTCGTAGATATTTTCAGGTTACAGCAATACATATTTACTTATGATTTCAGTACCTAGTTCACACTGTACTTTTGAATTCTTGGTTTATTCATTACCTTCTATTCTGAATTCTCATTTACTACTTTTATCATCATCGCCTTCGTTGTCACTCTTATTGCAAGTAACACTATCACATAGCTCAAAAACTAAGCTTTTACGATTCGTAGCCTCATCTCATTCTGTTCTTTGTTGTTTGCTCTTGGATGAAGATAGAAAAGGATCAATTGTCGTATTAGAACTTGATATCCGGAAATTGTCTTCATTTTTCCTTATTAGTAGGAATAGTTCTAGGTTTTAATAAAGATCTGGAATTTTCATCCACCATAAGTTTTTTTTACATAACTGTTTCTGTTCATAATATGTGTCCTTAAAATGAAAAGAATATAAATGTGCACCAGGACCAGGCAAAAAATCTTTTCTTTTGCAAAATTCTACCCATGTCCTATATATTTTTGGAGATTTATCTGTTTGGAAACGTGTGAAAATGAGTTCCTGTGTGTGTTTTCCTTTTCACATTACAGCCATATGTACATCATAAGGCATTTTATTTTTCACAATATTACGTTGCTTGTATAATACTAAACTGACTCAGTAACACCATCACCAAAACACCACCATGAAGTATACTATTCTTGAACTTAAATACTAACAAGAACAATTTATGAAAACGTATTACTGCACATACAGCGATGACTGACTTATGATCTCCTAACTGCCTCCAACATACGGCTGGTTCTGATGACATATAAGGTGGTTATTATTTCGCTGTTGTAGTGATAATGATGTGGCGGAATAAGAAAACAATCTTACCACTGCATTTTACATCTCATTTCTCCATTTAAGAAGAAACATGATTTTTGTGTTTCGTTCCCCTTTAAACTAACAATGAGTCTTTTCCCAAGAAACGTTTGATTAAATTATACTTCTGTATTCCTAATTTTACCTACTTGCACACTGTTGGGATATTTCAATGTGAAGTAGTTTTTGTCAGCCTTTGGAAATTACCTACCATATACATACACATTGAGTGCAGTTAAAAGCAAAAGCATCCCATGAGAGGAAAGGAAAGAATTCTGTACAATTTCAGTTCATAGTACTATTTTGCATTATAGAAAATACATCCATTCTGTAGAGCAGTAGTGATCAACTTGCACTCTTTGTGCATGAGCACTCTTCATAGCAAGTTTGTAGTATGCAAGAGTGAAACAGGAGCAGTTTAGCAAAATCAAACTGGATTGATTGGGTGGCTCTGAAGTGGCAGTTCATATGTATATTCTATGACACTATGCCATTCTGCAGTGTTTTTTGAACTAGTCATGATGGTAGTTGCAGCATATTTGTCTATAATGTAGTAGGTTTGTGGTAGAAAAAGTAAAAACCAACCAATAACATGACTCTGATATTGTTATGTATTTTAAACTGAAATTGGAATATGGAATTAACGATTATCGTTGGGCATAATGTAGGACTTTGAAGGAACGTTAAGCACTGCTTTAAGAATTAGAAACAGGAATCCAGGATATTTCTGCCCTAAAGATTGAGTTTGGCATTTTTGTAACATCAATCAGTTTGGCAGTAGATGACATCCTTCTAGTTTTCAGAGATTATCACCTGAAATGTTATAGGTTATTGCATGAAAAATACAGAAATAGGAATAACCTTCCTGAATTTTATATGAAATTTCCTGAGCTACTTCGTAGACATGCTGCTAGAATCCTAGCCATGTTTGGATCAACTGTCTTGTCTGTAAACAGTTCTTTTTGGCTATAAAAATAAACAAGATCATAGAAAGAAATCAAATTTCTGATGAGAATTTAAAATCTGCTTTTAGAGTAAGCAGTGCTCAGCTAATTCATCCAGATATTAATTTTATTTTAAACAGTAAAAGTGCCAAATGTTCAAGAGCACCGATACTAGCATTGCCAGTCCATAAATGTGAGTGATTGATTAATGGTATCCTTAGAGATGTAATATTTACACTGTACCAAAATTATAAATGTATTTATAACACTCATAGTACTAATTTCACAATTTATAAACATGTTTGTTTTTTGTGTGTCTATATAGGTATAAATATTAATTTTGAAGATTGAGAAACTAGTAACAGTGATGTGTCATAATTTAAAATAGAGAGAGTTGAAGGTTGTTACACTACATCACTAAAATGTTCTTTCTTGAATGCGTTTCGGGAGAACGGTTTGCTCCCATCATCAGCATGTTTTCAACTCAAAAGGTATAAATATATCTATTGCATTACTATGATGTATTATTAATACCATTCTAAACATTCTTGAAGCCAAAATTTATTTCCTTCACTTAATAATTTGAATTAACTATCCAAAATACATAAAAGGTAATCAAAACTTAAAACTTCAAATGTATGGCCTGCTATAGTGATGAGCCACCTCTGAGTGGATTCCTGCATTTAACGTGCTCACAGTGTTAGCCTTTCACTTGCTTACTCACGAGTGCGCACTCTACTTCATAAGAGTGGCTGAGAAGGTCATAGCTGCTGTAGAGATTTTCATAAATTAGTTTATAAGCTATTTTACAGCACTTGCATAATTAAAAATGTGTGTATCTGTTAAAAGCATAGCCCAGAACACCAAAGAGTAGCATAGTTCATTCCAGAAACAACCATATATTTTGGATTTTCTGCAAATTGCCTTGAAGTCCCTATATCACTGAATTTATTTAAGAAAACCATAAGAAATAACAAAAACTTACAGCAAGAAAATTATAGGTCTCATTAAAATATGCACCCTAATATGATTTGTGTGCAGAAGTTAGAAACTGATGAGTTTTGAATTAGATAACCATTTCTGAATTGGAATTGCCAGCATTCTCCAACTGGTGCTGTATTTTTCCCGGTGGTTTTGGAAGGGGTTGGCTTTGATGTGATTGGTGCTTGTGTTATGAATTTCCAGAGGGTGTTGTGTAGCAGCAAATCAAAATTTAGAATGTTATTTTGGTTTTATAAGATGTGGATTTTTTCCCCAAGCATCTCCATGTATCTTGCAAGTTTTACAAGTGTTATATTTTGTACTATTTTATGTTTGGTTGATAATAAGTGGTGAACAATGGTGGGTTTGTTTCTTTGTATTTAATTGCTCTTAGATGTAGTTTCATCTTTTTTGTTTTGTTTTTTTATTCCATTTATAGCTCGCCTTTAAGTGCAATAATATCTGTGGCCTTTTACCTTTGAAACATATTGCCTGTCAGCAATGGTATTAACTCGTATACCATTGTCATTGGATTTCTAATTTTTCTTTGGATTTTATACATTAGATCACATACACGTTCATACTCTCATTCATACTTCCAGACTCTGGGATTTGGAATAATCTTGGCTAGAGATAAATTTCCATCCCCCAGCCAGGAATCGAACCGGGGACCTCTCACACATTTCCAAGTTTCCCTTGGCTTTTCCTATGTAGAATTTGTTGCAGTCTGTACATTCTATTTTGTAAATGCTGGATTTTTGGTGTTCTGGGATGGGATCCTTTAGTTCAGTCCACTGCATTTTGTATAAGCTGAAATTTTTTAGGGAAACTAATGTGATTTAAAGTTTTTTGAAGATTTTTTGGAATTTATGATATAGTTATGGATGGTATATAAATTTCTTGAGATTGGGTTTGTCTTTTGTTTGACTTAGTTTTGTGTTGTGTGCAGTTTGCTTCTGTTATTTGAACTTTTTTATTTTCTTGTCTATTAATTGTGAGCTGAATCTATTGTTTAGTGAGAGTATAAAATTGAATATGAATGCATAATATCCACAGCACTTAACAATGTCTTTAGCCCACAACTAATAGACAAGAAAATCAAAAAGTTCAAACAACAGAAGCAAATCACAGAGAGCACAAGCTTAGTCAAATAAAAGACAATTCCAAAACTACATCACAAATTCCTAAAAATATTAAAAAAATTTAAAATCACATCAGCTCCCTTAAACAGCTCAGCCAATGAAAATTACTGTGGATCAACCTAAAGAATTCCATCCCAAAACACCAAGAAAAATCTGGAAACAAGACTGATAGAACATCTAAGAGCAATTAAATACAAACAAACAGATAAGTCCGCCATTGCTCACTCCTTTTGGTCAACCAACCATGAAATAGTACAAAATATAATGGTCATAAAACCCGCAAGATACGCAGTAGAATTAGATGTTTGGGAAAAAATCCACATCTTAAAAAACCAAAACAACATCTAAATTTTCATATGCTGCCATACAGTACCCTCTGGAAATTCGTAAAACAAGCACCAATCACATCAAAGCCAATACCTTCCAAAACTATTGGGAAAAATACTGCACCAGTTGGAGAATGGTGATGAGTAGTGCTAGGATAGTTATGTAATAACTTTTTTTTATTCGGTTAAAACAACCGTCCAAAACTATTGGGAAAAATACTGCACCAGTTGGAGAATGGTGATGAGTAGTGCTAGGATAGCTATGTAATAACTTTTTTTTATTCGGTTAAAACGTGAATAATGTTAAATGTGCACGAATCAATGTTTCTTGAGTCTGAAAATGTTAATTTTATTGTACATGTTTTTGCATATTTTCCATTTTTTCATAACTGCATAATATTTAGAGAATGTCGTTACAATTATACATATTTTAAATTTTTCACTGGAAAATGTTTAAAAAATGTAATTGATTACATATTTCAAAACGAATTAATAAAATAAAATTTAAAAAAAAGCCTGAGACAATAAACGGCGAGTGGTAGGTATCGCATTTTCAAAGAGTTTCTGATTGTTAACGTGGCAGTATTATATCAAAGAACTGTGGATGTAAACTTATTCAGTGGGGCAATAATACAGATGCAGTTTGGTTTTGTTTGTGCATGTAGAGTGATTGCGTTAACCTCCAGCGTTCTCTAGTTATAGCAGATAAAATTCCACCAGTGAAATCGAGTTTATCTACTTAACTAAATATATTTGTACGTGAAAACGAAGGTGTGCTTACTACAAATGGACTAGTTTTATTTTGAGTTGCGTGTGAAAGTCGTATAAGTGCAGACACTCGTTTCCAAGTGACTCAACATTTAAAAACAGCAAAACATTTTAAAAATGTTTCACTAAAAAAAAGTGCTAAACAGTCAATGCTAAATGTCAATAAGGGTATCCCAAATGAAGCAACTTGTTCAACTTCAGGCACCCAGTTGTCAACCTTGAATAAGGACCTATGTGAAGCTTTTGCTTGTGTTGACATTCCATTCTATAAATTAGAACATCCTAAATTACGTGCATTCTTAGAAACGTATATAAAACAGGCTATACCACATGAGTCAAACATTATGTTCCATTACTTTATGAAAAAACAAATACAAGAAGTTCGTGATTCTATTAAGGATAATCTAATCTGGGTTTGCCTGGATGAAACTCCAGATGCGTGTAAACAATCTATATGTAATGTAATTGTCGGTATGCTCGGTGAAAATGGACTGTCAAAGGCTTATCTAATAACAGTGGAAGAAATAGCAACGACAAATCATTCAACAATTGCGAAAATATTCAATAATGCAATGTTGCTATTATGGCCAGAGGGAATTAGGTATGAAAATGTAGTTTTGTTTTTATCTGACACAGCCCCATATATGGTTAAGGCAGGAGGGGGATTAAAACTGCTTTCTAGTAGACTGATTCATGTAACATGCTTGGTGCATGCAATGCATCGCCTGAGTGAAACTGTGCACTTAAATTTTTCTACTGTTAATAGTTTAATATCAAGCATAAAAAAGGTTTTCCTTAAATCTCCGAGTAGAATCAGTTTGCTTAAACAGTTGTCTCCAGGAATTCCACTTCCTCCTGAACCGATCATTATGAGATGGGGGACCTGGTTACAGGCTGTCATATATTATTGTAACGATTTTGACATTATCGAGAACATACTTCAAGAACTAAATGAAAATGAAGCAGAAAGCATTGTTGAAGCGAAGGGTGCTATATGTAGGGATGGGATAAATGAGGAGCTAATTTACATTAAGTCACATTTCAACTGCATTTCTACAGCATCACAGCGCTCGAACGAAATGACGTACCACTTGTCACAAACTTAACTTTAATAGAAAGTCTCTCACTAAAGCTAAAATCTGCGCTAGGTCAAGTTGCAAAAAAAGTAGTTGAAAAATTTGAATATGTACTACAAAAAAATCCAGGGTACCATACATTACAACATATTGCAAATATCATTTCTGGTAAAACAGAGAGCAAATTGTTGGACATAGAAGAAACATTGTTGCTGGAAGAAATTGTAAAGTTTAAATATGCACCTATAACGTCTGTTGTTGCCATTCTCAGTACAAATCAATTCTCAGAAGCAACAGAGAATTGTTTGTTTTCAAACCTTAAAATGGTTACTTTATACAATGTAATGGGAAGAATTAAGTTCACTTCAGCAGCAGCTGTTCCAGTCCACAAATTCGGTGAGTTTTACATTAATTTATTATTTTAGTGGATTATAATGTTAACTTGCATTTTCCAATATAACAAATATTATATGAACTCACAATGTCGATTTTTAAAAATTATTATTTCACCATTTTTGTGAGATTTTGGATAGCACATATTTTCTAGGTTGTTAATGCATATATTCCTATTTTAAACTGCATAATTACATACGTATTTTACTTTTTTTAATGCATAATTATCCAAGCCCTAGTGATGAGGTAAATAAGCCTCGAAAGATGTCCAGGTATAATTGCCTTTTAGTGATGTTTTAATGTTACAAATTCCAATTGAGAAATGATTGCAGTAATCTCGCTAATCCAAGGTAATGGAGGTGAAAGTACCTTGGATGTGTGATAACTCTGACTATACAGAGCACCATAGGAAAGCTCGTTAAAGACGAAATGAAACCAGTCACAAATCAAGGTGAAATTATTTACTGTAAGTTTTTGAAGTTTTTGTATAGAAACAAACACAATATGTACATACATACACAGGGTTATTTTTTAAAAGCAGTCTTTAAGTGTCTTCTGCTTCAGGATATTGAATTGCTTTTGTGGGACAATGTCACGCCATCGTTTGAGTAACAGGTGTTGCCTCTGGTTGTTGTTCTACATAGTGCAATGCCACCTTCAACACAGCAAAACCCTCATTGTGACTCATGTTTGGTTTTCTCTCTTCTGCATCTTCCTCCTCACTTTCTCCTGTCGGCTTATTCAACATCTCAACAATTGATTTTTCCATAAGTTCAAACTGTTCATTGCTCTTCATCCATTCCATAACTTCACTTTCACTACCACCTGAAAACTGTGCGATTAGGTGTGCAAGGGGTATATCATCTTTATCAGCATCATCATTGAATTCACTCTCACCAGTTAATTTGCTCTCTAAAATTTTATTCCACAAGTGTTTCAGGCTTCACTTCTTCCCATGACTCTGCTGACCAATACACTACGTCCCTCATGGTTACTCGTTTTAGAAAATTAGTGATGTTTCCATCCTCTTCCGTTACTTGTAGAGGTGATTGCAACAGATGACAATACTTTTTTCTTTTAAGCGTTCCAAAGCCCCTTGATCCATCGGTTGTATCAAACTTGTGACATTAGGCGGGAAAAACAAAGCCCGAATTCCATCACACTGCAGTTTCTCTTCATCTGCATGTGACCCAGTGTTGTCCATCAATAAGATTGTTTTACTAGGCAAACATTTTTCTTCAAAAACTTTTTTAGTTTCTGGCACATATTCTTCATAAAACTTCTTAAACATTCCTCTGATCATCCAGGCATTCTTTTGGTTCTTTTAAGAGATAGGCAGTGAAGACAAGCAAATGTGTTTGAGAGCTCTAGGCTTCGCAGGCTTGCCTATGACGACAAGTTTTAATTTATGTGTACCTGATGCATTGATGCAGCCAGCTCTGTCACTCTTTCTTTACTTTTTTTGTGGCCAGAAGCATAATATTCTTTGCATGAAGCAAGTGTTTTAGAAGGTAACATTTTAAAGTTGAGCCCTGTTTCATCAATTGTATAACTGATCATTTGTGAGGTTTTCACTTGTTATGAGTTGTTCAAATTTTTTTACAGAAGTTCACTGCAGCTTCAGAATCACTGGGAAGCTTTTCTCCACAAACCTCAAGCTATCGTACACCATAACTATTTTTCCATCTCTGTAACCAACCTACACTTGTGCTGAAATCATCTTCATTCTTTAAACTCGTTCGTAAAAAATGCTTTTTCTTGCAACATTGGGCCAGAAATTGGACTCCTCCTACCTTTGTTGACTAACCAGATAAACAATGCTTCACTAGTTTTTTCGTAATCTGACCTTCTCGTACACTTTCTTTTAAAAGAGTATCTGAACACTTTGTTGAAAATACTTCTCCAGTTTATCCCTGTTTTGTCGCCAGTCTCCAACACCATATTCCACTGCAAGCTTTTTAATTTTCTCACCTTTATCCAGTCTTTTTAAAGCTTGTAATTTCACCTTTAATGATACAACTTTCCTCTTACATTTAGCACTTATTGTTGAAACAAATTAGGAATAAGATGTGCAACAACTTCTAATGTACTTATCCACAAAAAAGGCTACAAACATACTAAAATAAAAGTCCTTTAACTTGACACAACCCTGGCTTGCTGTTTGGTGCTTTTCCTCTCAACAACACGCATGTTAAGGTTAGCTGCTTTCTTATAGTAGCTGTCAAACATTTGCAGTCATAAACTAGTCAGTGTATTATTATTGCAGCTGAAAAGTATTTCCGGTGGGGAAGGTTTGCTACAGTGTATGTAGTCAGTGTGTTGTTATTGTAGCTGAAAAGTATTTCCAGTGGGGAATGTTTGCTACTGTGTATGTACACACATATTATGGAAGATTTTCCCAGTTTTCCGCTGGTCCCTAATTGAAAGGAAGTTAACCCTTGTCAGGTAACACATACTCTATAGATGAGAGATAGGTGTAAAAGTATGTATATACGTATCAGGACCGTGTAAACTGATGACTAGCCTCTGGTTTTTTTTTTAAAATAAAAGTCCCTTCAAGTAGCTCGGATTTAACGAAACCCCGAATTTGCGAGACACTGCTGTATCTAACCCATATACATACTGCTTCAAATCAATTTTGTGGCACTAAGCATTTCTGAAAGATATGCTGCTGTTCAAAGTTTGTGATATTTTAAGCAGCACATTTTAGAAAGTTAAATGACAGCTCTATTGTTTCTGATGAGCTCATTCAATGAATGTGTAATATCATAGGTAGTATCAGCCTGTTTCCTTTCCCCCCCCCCTTTCCTTTAATTTTTTTTTTTAACTATTTAATTCCTTAACCAAATTAAATATAGGACTTTTCATAGTGAAGAAAGTGCATTAAAACATGAAATGCATACTTATTTTTGAGTCATTTCATGTTTTAATTGAATTCTTGTCTGTCTCCATCTCCCATATACCTCAACAAAACATGTAGTATAGAAGCACTGCATACTGAAACCATTTCTGATAAAAACGTATCAAGTTCATCAGGAAGCAGATAAAAAAAATAAGATTTTATATAAATAGTAGATGTAGATAGTTATTAAAATAAGTGATGACAAGTAATGAAAGGCAAGTAACTTTACGTATAACACTTTCAGTTATGCTGGTCATGCATGTAAGCACACACAAAGTCTTTTTACTTTCTCTGCAACATGTCTATGGTAGATAGAAGAAGTATTGTATTCTACTCAAAAACTTGATATAAATTTTACCCAAAATGTAGTTTTGAGGAATCCTGAATTCAAAAATGCATTTTTAGAAAAAAGTCAGAGAGGGAGAGAGGGAGGGAGAGAGAGAGAGCGAGCAACTTGTTATTTAAGTTCAGCATCTTTCAAGGATGTGAAACAAAGATTTTCAATCCAAACTACACTTTACATGGAAAATGTTTCATTAATCATTTTCTCAGAATTGGCTTGTAACGATTTTGATTAAAATACCATATGCTTAACACACTCTCCTGATAAATAAAATGCATATTTAAAGTGCTCTGTAAATAACTTGTGAAGTCATCTTGAGGTAGTATTAATGGGTGGATGTAGGAGGTGTGGGTAGAGTCGAGTTGTTGCTGGATCCTGGTGAATGCTGTATACTCTGAAAGGCTTGGTTTGAATTTACCATGCCTCTCACAAGTTTATGTTTAGTGTGATAGAATTGACTTCCTGGCAGATAATTTTTATTCAGTAATTGTTGTGGATTCTAGCATGTGTAGCATATAGCAAGTAGTTTAATATTTCTTTTGTCCATTATATTTTAAGATATACTTAAAATTGAATCTTATCTCAGGTTTTGAGTGGAAGTTAAGATATTTAGTATATAAATAATAAATCCAATAAGTGAACTTTCACAATAATGTGTTTTATTTTATTTCTCAATGTAAATGCTTTTTTCAATGAACAATATATGACAATTGAATCAAAGATTTACATTAATTAATTTTGAAGATTGAGAAGCTAGTAACAGTGATGTGTCATAATTTAAAATAAAGAGAGTTGGAGGTTGTTACATTACATCACTAAAAGGTTCTTGCTTTGAACGTGTTTCGGGAGAACGGTTTGCTCCTATCATCAGCATGTGAGTTGGAAACATGTTGACGATAGGAACAAACGTTCTCCTGAAACACGTTCAAAGTAAGAACCTTTTTGGTGATGTAGTGTAAAGCGTCCAACTCTCTTTATTTAAAAAAAAAAGATTTACATGTTTGCTTTAACTATTTGTGGACATTCTATGTATTATAATAATTCTTTGTTACCTCTCTTTGAGAATGTTTGATAATTCGCATATCAAATAATATAAATATATTTCCGGTTTTACAATGTACAAACACTTTTCCGGCACCCAGTGTTTTTGAGATCACTTTTTCCATTCTTGCCTATTAGATCATAAATCTTCCTGAATTTCCCAATCCATCATCGCCCCTCCAATTCCTTGAATCCATGTGCTAAGTGGTCTTTCTTTTCTCCTCCTTCCTGGAGGTGTCCACTCCATTATTCTTTGGGTATCTTTCATTCTTTTAGTATGCCCATCCATACTAATTGTTTCTGTTGATTAAAATCTAAAATTGAATTTTGAACATTTATATTTTATGATGGTAGATTGATTCACACTTATTGACACTCACCTTCACTAAATTAAATGCTGTATAAAACAGAAACCATCCTCGTCCTCATCACCCAGTCGCTGACAATGAGGACGAATGCCCTCGAAAACGTTTCTGTTTTATACAGCATTTAATTTAGTGAAGGTGAGTGTCAATAAGTGTGACTCAATCTACCATCATAAAGAATACTTCACTGTTAATAGTGCTTCTGTTTTTAATATTTAATTCATATTTTATTTTATAATCTGATTTTTAATTTGTTCTCTTTCAGATAGCCTAGTAGATCTCCTACAATAATCCATTTCTGTTACCAATAATTTTCTTTTCAACTGATAGTTCAGAGTCCATATGTTGGAGCCATAGGTATTACTTCTAACTATTGTTTTAAACATTGTAGTTTTAGTTTCTTTTGAGACCTGTTTATCCCATAATGTGCCATTCAAAGTAGATATAGCAAACTTTCCTGGTTTTACTTTATTATATATAATTAAATGAAATTAAATATATTTTTTACAGATCTTAGCCGGTCTTGGCAAGTTTTTAATAGACTCAACTGAACAGGTGACTCTATTAAATACTTTCCTGAGTTTATTTTTTATCTTATTTCCTTTTCTTGTTTCCCATCTTGTGTAATCTGTACTCCCAGGTATTTATATTACCCTGTGTGTTTAATTATACCCATTTCGTCTTCTAGTACCAAATCTTGATGGCCATATATTTGGATTTATCCTTGTTTACTTTTAAGCCCCGTTTGTTGCATCCTTGAATCAAGAATTTTTTTTTTATCTCTCAGTATAGGAATAAATACAATTCTAATTAACAATTACAATATATAATGCTCAAAGCAAAGTTGACGATACAAATAGTGTTTTAAAATAATAATACATTAATATACAATGTATCAATTTCTCCATTCATTTCATTGGATTCTGTTTTAGCATTCCTTAGCAAGTTTTACAACTATTTTCGATGTTGTTACTAATATATGCTTCAATCTTCATTTTAAATGAATTTTGTATATCTGCTGAAACATAAAAGCCCATCTCAGAGGCTTGCTACATAGTAAATGCAGATCACATCAAAATACATGATTTATGTTAAATAAAAGTTGTTGTGTCATTAACCTATTTTGAGATATGTGTTTTTGGTTTGAATTTTCAAATACTTTATACTTGAAGTGTTAAATGGTCATGCCAGGAGTGGAATTTCAAAGCCAGTATACAGTGATCCACTTTGTAAAGATTTGACTATCACTGTGAACTCTTATCTCAACATGAAGTGGTTAGAAAAACGTTTAAAATGGTTTTTTTGGAAGAATGGGTGGAGAAACTCATGTGGTTGGAACATCAGATTTTTTCTTAATATGCTTTTGGGCTTTAGTAAACCTTAAAAACATGTACAGTGCTTCCATTTATGCCGCAGCTTTGTGAGGCATTTTACTAGCCTTCATAGGTGAGTATGTATAACAAGGAGGAGATGCATGTATCTGTTTACTTTTTTGTGCATGCAGTGGCATCCTGTTTTACATGCACAATTCTAGATTATTCGCATGAATATATAACTTTGAGCAATACCTTCACTCTTCATCACTTATAATAACCATGCTAAAAGAATATATAACTAAATAAAACCATGTTTTGCACAATATCTCTATGAAAAATATTTTTAATGACAATATAATGTAAGACTTACGAAATTATACTTTTTACTCTCAGAGAGAACACATTTACTACACATTATTTTAATAATCCTTGCCAAACTCCATTCTTGTCCAATACCTGATTTAGTCGCCTAGGCTAATAATCGCTTAGATACTGGAAGAACTCTTGACTCTAAACGCATATATATTCCCACATTTCATGACAGTGTTGCAGAAGGTAACAAGTGATTCAGTGCCTAGACGGCTAAATCAGGTGTTGGACGAGTTATTAAAACAATGTCTAGTAAATGTATCCTATTCGAGAGTAAAAAGTATGTATTACAGTTTTACATTATATTGCCATTAAAATACTTTTTCATGGAGAAATTGTGCAAAACAGGGTTTCATTTAGTTATATATTTAAACATGGTTATTATATGTAAGTGATGATGAGTAAAAAAGTTGTATATTTGTATGAGAATAATCTAGAATTGGGCACACAAAACAGGATGCCACTGCATGCATAAAAAGGTAAAACAGATACACACATCACCTCCTTGCTGTATATACCTGTAAAGGTCAGTAGAATGCCTCCCAAAGCTGCAGGGATGGCATAAATGGAAGCCAGTGTACTACTGGTGAAATCTCGATATTGAATTTTTGGATTGGATGCAGCAATTTCTCTATTTTAGGTAAGGCAGAGGGAAAGTAAAAAAGACAAGCATTCAGTAAGGTAGGGTAGTCCAAAAAGAGACACCAATTATTTAATTAATTTTTAATATTGACTTTTAAAATTACAGACTGAAAATTGATATAGGTTATTACCAGAGACCAGAAGTTTGGCATTATAAATCATTAAAATAGGCAGGCAAAAAGGCATTATAAATAGCTAAACTAGACAGGAAAAAAGGCATTATAAATATTAAAACAGACAATAAAAGGCAATTAGAAAAACATTTATTTAATAGATTACGCTATTCAATAGCTTGATCGTCGTATTTTAAAGAACTTCAAAGTTTTAAACAAAATGCTAGTGTTGTAATGCACACAAAAATGAATATGTTTTAAAAAGGCCTGTGTATTGCAACGCCTTATTCATTGCACATGACAACCAAATACTTTTTTAAGTTCTCTGGGGTCATGTTGAGTCTTCTGTGAGATAGCACATTTTTCATATGAGAAAATGACCTCTCAACATCGACAGAAGTTATTGGAGCAAATCTAAAACATAGCATCATTGTAGGATCCATTTCAACTACAACGGTCACCTTGTAGAATTTTTGAAATGTTTCTAAGTTTATCCAGATCACAATTTTTCGATAACACTTTTTTACACTTTTCGCTAACTAATGAACCCCGTTTCCCTGGTACACTGTCCAGTCTTTGCACTGCATCATCCACAATTTTCACTGACCTCATTAAAGTTGTCCTCTTTCTTGAAGCTGGCAGATCACTTGTTGCAGGAACCCAAACTCTGCCGCAATGAAAGTTAATTCATTTTTCACTTCCGAAGAGTTGAGAAGTTTCTCGACTGCTACAGTTGAAGATGCTTCATCCTCCGGAGCATTCACCACCTCAGTTATACTCTGGAAATTTGAAGTGTAGTAAAGTGCTGCTGATGTCCCCCATCTCGTTATGATAGGTTGGGGGGTGGGCGCAGAGGTATATCTGGTGCAATGGATTTAAATGTCAGGATTCTGATGGGGCTTTCACAAAGATCTTCTTAATACTGGAAATCAATTTGTCAACATCCGGAAACAAGCATCGTATCTCTTCTGACACCCTGTGAAAGCCATGTGTTACGCAGGTCATGCAAAGCATGTTTGGAAATAGCACTTTTAACGCTATTAATCTCTTCAGGCCACAGCAACTTTAATGAACTGGTGAATAACTTCGTGATAGTCGAATTTTTAACTTTCTGAAGACACTCTGTTGTAAGCAGGAATGGTTTTATTGATTCATCTTCTGTAGGATCTAATGGTCCAATAACAACATTACCAATGAAACGACCCATGATATCAGTTGACTCGTCAATAGAAATCCAGATCATCTTATTTTTCATTTTATCTTGAATGATTTTCATTGTGTCATCGTAACATTCAGTTAAGTAACATTTTTGCAAACTTCACTCGCTAGGTACAGTTTAGTTAGTATACTTCTTCAAAAACTTGATAATGTAGGATTCTGTAATTTCCACAAAGGGATTCCGGCACTGAGGAAAGCTTTATGTAAGTTGAATACAAACTGAGATTTTTGACTCGATGTTCCAATTACTGTTGAAAGCAAAGAAATCTTTCCAGTAGCCTTGGAAAGTGCATTTTTGTGTTTGATTGTGCCGATATGCTGTGATATAAAGTACTACTTCTCGTAGTTCATTGACCGCTCGCATATTTTGCATGCAAGTACTTTACCGTCGGTACAAAATACATCAAATCCAAAAGTATTAACGTAACTTTGTAATTTACCGCATAAAGAAACACTGAATTTTGGCATCTTGCTGTTAGCTACAACGTCGCAATGAAAATTGAAAGAAAAACAAAGTTAGACCCGCACTCATTATTGCATTTTAAAATAAATACAAGCAGTAATTCAAATGCTTTCTGTTATCCATACATTTATTTACGTGGCAGCACTCATTGTTGTAAAGAAAATAATGAACTGAATGAAGGATGCCTATGTTGTCTAACTTAAAGACAATAATATACATTCGGCGAACTTTTCATTGTCACGGACTAACGATTATTGAAATAAAGTGTACCTGAAGGAAATGTTTAATAAATAATAGATAAATAATGAAATAAAGGCAACAAAAAGCATTTATTTTATAAAATTGATCTTTATCTTTAAAAAGTCAACATAAAACTGTGGCATTTCAATCACAAAGGTATAATTCGTACAGATTCACTTTCAAATTGAAGATAGATTTTATATAATTAAAAAGGCATTCTGCCTAAGTTCCAGTCTCTGGTTATTACATACAAGTATTCATTATCATAAAAAAATACTAGTAACACTGTATCTTAATGCTCTTATAAGAAAAGCCAGGTTTTCATAAACTGTCATTTTGTCTTGCTGTGCCCCATAGTGGACTACAGTGAAACAGCTACTGGTCCACACTGAAATAACCTAGTTTACGTTTATTTTTTCAAATTTTATGTCAAAATTTAACTAATTGCTCTGTCGTTACTCCTAACTGCTTGGGCTGAGGTAGAATCATTTTTACACCCATTATATTAATAGATGCCATATCTGGAATCTCCAGGAATTTAATTTTTTTACTCTCCCCATGAATGAAACTTCTACGTCACCAAACCTATCTTTTGATTTTGTAACTTTGGCAACTAGTATAATAATTTTTGTTTTGATCTGAAATTTGTTAATATAAAATCTCCAATGCATGGCTGTTTCGTGAGGCAGTATTTTTAACACTTAAATGATTTCAGTCTAATTATATAATATATAAATTCAATAACAGCCTGCCTTAAAGAAGTATGTGTATAAATAACCTACAAAATGTATGTAACAGTTATTGTATTAATGTTTATATTGTGTACATGTATAATAATGTTATGTGAATGTATTACATAATTTAATAATGTAGAAACTGTGAGAATTTAGGTCAAAAGTTGCTAACAATGAGGTAACCTTGAGGCAATAATGAATTGGAAAGTTTAATAATGCTACTAGTAATTCTTTGAGCAACAATAATGTAGTTTTTAAAAACAGTTTATAAATAGCCAATCAACAACCCGAAAAAGCTTAAGTTAAATAAAAGTATTTTATTGGAGTAGGATTAGCCAATCAGAAACTGAAATAGAGCAAATTGTACAAATTCAGGTGCCAGTTGCTAGTAGACAGCATTCCTAACTGGACGCGAGATGCGTCCTCGAGAAGTGTAATACGTATTCAGTGTGAGACGAAAATTCATTATGGCGAGAATATTATAAGGTTTACGTGTTAAAAAGTGCAAGTAATTAATAAATAATATCACAGCTCTCTATATCAGTTAAGTGTTATTGATTAATAGATGGAGAAAGAAACATAAAAATACAAAGTTGATTCCTAAAACTTGGGGCGAAGGCCACCAGAAAGTAAACTTGGGGCGAAGCCTATCGGAAACTTTGTACCATACGTGAGGCAGTTACTACATCAAGTTTGGCTCCGCAACTGCAGCAATACAATACAACTCCTAAAATTAAACATCCTTGAAATTGGCGCCCAGCATGGGGCGAGAATAGCTGAAAAGAAGAGATCAACGAACATCATAGAACCACCAGAATCGACGAAACTACAAGACTTCACTTCAGAGAACTTCAAAATCAACATCATCACCCAAGGACAGCAACAATTCTTTCAGGAGTACGGGGTATGCAGTCAACAATTCAACTACAATCTATGAGGGAACACCAGAATAAAAAGGTTTACTAACACAGCCAGCACAAAAGGTCAGAAAATTCCAATACTATATTTATATAATTGTCAAAATAGTTAAGAAAATATATTGTTATTAAGATAATTTCAAGCTGTTAAGAAGTGGTAAATTAAAATTGAGCAATTCAAAACCAAATATACAAAATAAAATGGAAACAGAAAACGATGAAAATATGGAAGTAGGAGAGGATTGATCAGCCATTACAGAGTACAATGTAAATTTACAATCAGAGCTAGATGAAACAAATAGTTTAGATGTAGAAGAACAGTTATCTGTAAATTCACGTTTAGGTATAGAAAGAGATAGAAATAGTATGCAAGGTCAATCACCTATACATATATTAGTGCAAGGAGCAACAAATGAAACAAACACTATCCCTCACACATCTAGCCAACAAGAGCATCTAAACTTCTCACAACAAGTAATGTGCCTTCTAAAAGCATCTGAGTTTAACGAATGATATAATTGAAATGAGAGTAGGGTTAAGTAATAAGATAACAAACTAGTACAGATATATCTCATAAATTAACTGAAACTAGTACAGAGCTGAGAAAAGAAACTAATACAGAGCTAAGAAAAGAATTAAATAATAAGTTAAATGAAACTAATAGAGCTAAGAGTAGAGTTAAGTAATAAGTTAACTGAAACCAGTAAAGAGTTAAATAATAAGCTGAATGAAACTAGCACAGAGTTAAATAAACTGCAAGAAACTAGTCAGGAAACTGAAGAAATAGAAAACACAAATGCAGATATTGTGCAAATACAAATAGATCTAACAGTACCAAAGGTAAATACAAATGTAACTAGTTCTGTAAATGCTAATCAAATGCATGACTGTAATACAAGTGCAGAAAGAAGTGTATCACCTTTGTTAAATAATAACACAAGAGACACTACTGCTTTTTCCACAGCATCAACCTCTCAAACACAAAACAATAATGATGACACACATGTGCATGTACCAAATCAGATGTCAAAACAATTATGCTGTGCTTAATGAATTACCATTGCCTTATTTTAACGCTTCAAGTCCAGTACAGTTTATTAATGATTTAGTAGAATATTTTAAACTGAAAAATGTGTCTGAAGCATTAAAAATGATACTTGTTAGAAAATGCTCGGATAACAAAACCTTAGAATGGTTAGGTACACATGCTAGCAGACAGTAAAATGAATTTTGAAACATTTACAGATTTTATTATGAATAAGTTTTGGAATACAACTGTGCAACATAAGATTAGGGCAAGTCTAAAAAGTGTGTGGCACAAGAAGAAAAAGAAAATAAAGTAAAAAGGGAAAGCAATGTAATTTAAAATGTATAATAATATCTTTACTGTAACACATTGTCAATATAACAAAAGAGAGTTCAGATAAAAAGATGTAATAGAAGAAAATCCACTGTTAGTAAGAAAAACATAATAAATCGAATACCAACTGCATTTATAATGTATAAGATACAAATTGTTAGAAATTGTAAGATATGTAAAAATGCTTAAGAAATAACTTGTAAAAGAAAGGGTAACAAGTGTTAATATGCCTAATTAAGTGTTAAAAATCTAGCGAGTAAAATACTTAATAGTGGCTGTGCTAGTGAATGGACAGACTTTACTCAGGTCATTGAACACCAGATCATTGACCTTACACCAGGTCGTTGACCTTAAAAGTGTCGAACATGTTGCAGAAAGATAAATTATTCTGTTACACGAGTGTAGTGAAAAACCAGTGAATGTTAAATAAAAGTAACAGTGAAAACTAACAAGTGTTATAATAAAAAAGGTTATGTTTCTTTCTTTCAGGAGACTTTCAGAAAATATTTTAAAAAATTTAAAGAACAAAACAAAAAGAACAATTTTTAAATGTTTCTAAAAGGGGGCAATTTGAGGCAGTATTTTTAACACTTAAATGATTTCAGTCTAATTATATAATATATAAATTCAATAACAGCCCCCTTAAAGCAATATGTGTATAAGCAACATAAAATGTATGTAACAGTTATTTATATTAATGTTTATGTTATTGTGTACATGTATAATAATGTTATGTGAATGTATTACGTAATTTAATAATGTAGAAGCTGTGAGAATATAGGTCAAAAGTTGCTAACAATGAGGTAACCTTGAGGCAATAATGAATTGGAAAGTTTAATAATGCTACTAGTACTTCTTGGAGCAACAATAATGTAATTTTTAAAAACAGTTTATAAATAGCCAATCAACAACCAGAAAAAAGCTTAAGTTAAATAAAAGTATTCTATTGGAGTTGAATTAGCCAATCAGAAACTGAAATAGAGCAGATTGTACAAATTCAGGTGCCAGTTGCTAGTAGACAGCGTTCCTAACTGGATGCGAGATGCATCCTCGAGAAGTTTATTGCGTATTCAGTGTGAGACGAAAATTCATTATGGCAAGAATATTATAAAGTTTACGTGTTAAAAAGCGCAAGTAATTAATAAATAATATCACAGCTCTCTATATCAGTGAAGTTATTTAATCATGTGAAGGATTAATAGATGGAGTGAAGTAAAAATTATAATTGGTGTAAGCCCACATTCTTTAGCCGCATCACCCCCTGTTAAGAAATACATGTTTCTACAAATTTAATACTGACACAGCTGAGGCAAACATAAATATATATAATATTTAAAGAAACATAAAAATACAAAGTTGATTCCTAAAACTTGGGGCAAAGGCTACCAGAAACTTTGTACCGTACATGGGACAGTTACTACATCAAGTTTGGCTCCCCAACTGCAATAATACAATACAACTCCTCCTAAAATTAAACATCCTTCATTCGAAAGCATACTAAATTGAAATCTTCATCTGATGATGATGACGAGCAAAATAACTCTCCATCAATCTCATTTGGAGAGTCATAAGTTTTCTCAATAACTTCTTACACTCTTTTCTTCATTAACATCGTGCTTTGAAGCTCTTCTGATGAGAGAAAGTTGTCTCGCTGAAGAGCAGCCTGGTGAACACTATCCTTCATTTATTACAAGTTCAATTGCTTCACTCATGGTTTGGTGGGAAAAAAGATCCTTTGTTTGTTTTGCGATTTCTAGCCATCTAAGAAAGACACCCAATTATAACATAATATATAAATACAGGTAGGGTACATTTTAATGTGAGCAATTTCAATAAGTTGTTAAATTTTCAAACTTCACTGTCTCACTGAACCTCACAAAGTAGTATCTCACTGTTCCGCACGTACACTAAATAACAAAAATTATTTTGTATAACCTTAAATTTCTATACATCAATAAGCAAAGTAATTAATTTTAATCCTTATTCACAGTAGAATATTACATACCATAATTTATTTATTTAACTTTAAAATGTGAAAGATTTGGAAATAAGAGCGGATGATTTTACGAGGATCGGCTGATAAGTCCTGGGCCTCTCAATGAAAACAACATTTAAAAAAATTTTTTTTTATTTCTCAACATAAACTCCAGAAAGGTTAATACATTTGTCATACCGGTGTTCTAATTTAATTAAACCATCTGTGTAGTGCGATTTATCAAGGTCCTCAAAATAGCTGTTTACCGCATCAATAGCCTCCTCATTGCTGTAAAATCTTCGTCCTCCAAGAAATGTTTTGAGATTAGGGAACAGGTGGTAGTCACTGGGTGCTAGATCTGACGAATAGGGTGGATGTTCAAGCAATTTTAACTTTAATTCGTAAATTTTCCCCATTGCAATGACTGAACGTTGGGCTGGAGCATTGTCGTGATGAAACAAGATTTTTTTTTTTTTGCAAATGAGGTCTTTTCACCTCATCACTCAAAACGTTGCAGTAAGCTTGCATAGTAGTCACCAGTGATACTTTTACCCTTTTCCAAGTAATCAATAAAAATAATTCCCTGTGCATCCCAGAAAACACTCGCCATAACCTTGTTAGCTGAAAAAATTGACTTTGCCTTTTTTGGAGTTGGCTCACCTGGCACAATCCACTGTTTTAACTGATTTTCTGGAGTTTAGTGATGTATCCAAGTTTCATCCATGGTAATAAGCTGTCTCAAAAATTAATTGGGTTTTTTACGGTAGAGCTCCACATTCTTAACAGAAACAGTTTTTCTATGCAACTTTTGATCAGGTGTCAACAAACGCGGCACCCACCTCGCACAGACCTTGTGAAAGCCCAAAGCATTACTTAAAATATTACCTGCATGTTCTTTTAATACGTTTACAGCCTCTGCTATCTAAACAACTTTAATCTGCGGTCTTCCAGTACTAAACGTTGAATTTTTCCAATCATCTCTGGAGTTGACTTCCACAGGGCATCCAGAGCAAGGCTCATCACTAGTGCTCGTACATCCCATTTTAAACTCTGCAACCCACCTTTTAATCATTGAATATGAAGGGGCAGAGTCTTTCAATGTATTGTCCATTTCCTCCTTGATTTCTTTAGGCGCTAAACCTTTCAAATGAAAGTATTTAATCACTGCTCGTTTTTCCAAATCCTCCATTTTTGTGAAAACTCTAAAGTTGTCTTGTTTAAAATGCTGTCATTCAAAAACTAAACAAGCTACTGACTTGTAAATATGGATACAAGCTAGTCTAGAGTAAACTATACGATGCTACCATCTAACTGGCCTAGTGGCGCCATCTCTATTTATCAGCCAATCCTTGTACTTTACTTACCTAAAGACATTTAACATCCGATCTTGTATGCAAATAAACAGAAAGCCATCAACAAACAAGAGAGCCAACACTATCCTTGCATCCTCCAGTTCCCATCATAGCAACACTTATGGTGGGTAATACAAATTTAAAACATGCAGTATGGAGCATGTCTTACTGTGGACCACCCTGCCCTATCTTTATTACCAAGTATTAATGAGTTTGGAGGAATAAGTGAAACATTTAATATAGTACCAAGGAATATCAACAATGATAGCAAGAATTAAGTATTCAGTTGAGAAATAAAATTTTATGCTTTTTCTTCTTCATTGACTTTAAAATATTATCTATGTGCTGTTTCAACAAATCAAGCCAGATTGATGATAAAAATACCATTTATTATAGGTGCGCTTCTCATTGGATGCTAAGCTGTCTGAGGGAAAAGAAAATGCAGCTGCTGACACCCCTAGTTCTAATATTCGTTGTGCTGAGGAAAGGCCTATTCCAACACGTGCAGAAAGTTTGAATGCAGTTAGTACAGCTACCGTCACCACAGGCAATTTGTCAAACCATGCTAAAATAATCACAGAGGTTCTCAAGAAGTATCCCCATTTGGTGAAGAATAATAAGAATATTCGACTTAAAATTATGCAGAGAGGAGGGCAAGTAACTCCCATGATTTCACCAGTGGATCCAAGTGCAAGTAAGGTACTTGTTCAATTTTTTATTAGTATGCAACATTTTTAAGATATTTCGTATAATTAGTTACTTTGTTTTCTTCTACTTGACACAATTGTTTAATTCATTTATATATTGTTTAAATGACAGTAATTAGTCTTAGAAATACCTATAATATAGGATGGAAGGTGATCTATGATCATTCTTGAACAGGATGACTCTTTGTAAGGAATAGAACAAAAAATCTTAGTGCAGTTTTGCTGTTTTTAAAGTAGTTTTTGAGAAAAAAGTGAAAATTGCTCAATATTAACTCTATTTAAAATGAAGATTCTATGAAATTTAAATACTTTTTCAAATATTTCTTAGAGATTAAGAAATAAATATTTTCTGCACGTTTAAATACATTTTTAATTAAAACAATTCACACTTACTATTATTATAAGCTTTCGAAATTTGTCTCAGTTGAATCTGCACCATTAGCCACGAGACTGTATGATCAAAAGATAAACAGTAGATGCTTATGCAAAGTAAAATACAGAGTTTCTTGAAATCCTACTCATTTACGGTGAAACACATTGTAATGCAACAAGAATTTATGAAGAAAGATTTCCAAATAGACTAGCTCCACATCATACGACATTTGTTTTCATCTGTCAAAGAGTTCTAGATACAGGAAGCATATCTCCTCAAGTTGAAGGAGTTACTCAAAGAAATGTTGCACAGAAGAAGAAGAAGAAGAAGAAGAAGAAGAAGAAGAAGAAGAAGAAGAAGAAGAAGAAGAAGAAGAAGAAGAAGAAGAAGAAGAAGAAGAAGAAGAAGAAGAAGAAGAAGAAGAAGAAATGCTTCACTTAGTAGAAGAACATCCCGGAAGCAGTAGCCGTGGTATAGCTTGCACTATCAGTGTATCCCATTGGACTGTTTTGAGAACATTTAAAGAAGAAGTGCTACGCCATTATCATATTCAGTGCATCTCTCGAAGCAGATTATGCACCAAGGGTAGCACTTTCCAGATGGTTTCTTCAAAAAGGAAGGGACTTTCCCCTAAAATTCTTGCAATGGATGAAGCAACGTTTACCAGAAATTGAGTAACTAATTACCATAATATACATGCCCGGGCTTACGACAACCCACACGCAATAAGACAAGACAGCTTTCATCACAGATTTTCTGTAAATGTTTGGGCAGGAATCATAGGAAACACATTAATCAGTCCGTGGATTCCTCCTCAGGGTTTGACAGGAGCCATCTATCTTCAGTTTATTCAAGAAATGTAACTAGTTCTGCCTGAGAATGTTCCCCTGGCAGTAAGAAATGATATGTGGTTATTACATATGGCGCACCTCCACACATAAATAGAGCTGTGTGTGGCCATCTAAGCAACACTTATGTAGAATGCTGCATCACTTGGAATAGACCAATATGATGGCCACCAAGTTCGCCATCTAAAACCAATTGATTTTTTCTTTGGGGCGATATGAAAACTCACGTATATATTACAGAAGTGTCTGATGTGGAAAGTTGCAGAAAGAATATTTCAAGCAGTGAAAGAAATAGAAAACAACCCAGATGTACTTCATAGAGTGCAACAGAATTAGAGAAAATATTGTGAAGCTTAAATATTTGGTGAGGGCTGTACATTTTGAACAATTTCTCTAAAATTAGAAGTAGTTCTCATTGATATTCTGTTCTTGCCTTGCTTTAATTATTCACAGAGTTTTATAATTCACAAAGAAAGGAAGCATAATCTTGTAACTTGGGTTTCTCAAGCTTTTATTTACCTTTATAAATAATTGTTCCTATTAATAATATGCATAATATTGTAAATGCTTCCTCAGTTCCATATTTTTGTATGATATTTAGGTTACATTACAATCATGTGTAGTTTTCTGTTTATTTATATACTGGCAGTGTTTATTTGTTTGTTGCCATAGCAGCAGAAGCTGAAGAATTAAAGGTTAACCTGTTGAATTTGCTGTGTTGCAGTATTGTGCAAACTAAAATAGTAATCATCTTAAGAACAGAAACCTGAATGGAAAATATTTATTAAGGAAAAACACTCAAAACGACATGCTCTTTCATAGTTTAAAAGAATGATCATAGGTCACCTTCCACCCAGTATATTGCAAAATATGACATTTAAATAAGTGCTCTTGCTTTGTGTTAGGGGTCAGCAAAGCATATTTGCATATACAGGTAAGTTTGAAGTCCATCAACAATGCTCTGAACTTTTGTGCTCCATTTCCAATCAGGAATCATCCCTTGAAGTTTGTTGGTGGACTTAAAACTCATGCTGTATAAAGATGATGCTCTGTTACTTTTAAGGTGGACAGCAGAGGCTGTCTCAGTTTAGATTCTGACCAATAGTGTGTTCATATTTGTAGTAGTTAAAAGTAGCAGCACAATCAGGATGACCATATTTCTCACTGTCTAAAATGGAACACTTCAAATTTTTAGAAAGGAATTCTGTATAAAACAGAAAATGCTTGTTCATAATACTGCATGTATTGCTAGTGAATCACTTTTGTCTTTATACAAGAAATAGTTGTCCACGTATTTGTTTATTTTCAGTAGTAAATTGTGAACTTAATGACACATGCACACAAATTCATTTGAGATTTTTATGGTGTTCATATGTTATTCATCATTGAAAAAACCCTTGCTTGCAAAGGATGTGACCTCTGTAGGTTTGTTTTTGCTTTCTCAACCGTATGCTTATAGTAAATATGAATGAAGACTGAATGAATGTGTTCATCAACTTTTCCATACCTGCATAACTTTGGAAATTATTATTATTATTATTATTATTATTATTATTATTATTAATTAATTAATTAATTAATTAATTAATAATGATAACTACAGTATGTATGTAAACTTAATATTTATGTTTTCCAATTTATAACCCTCTGTTTATGGAGTTGCATTTCTTCTGCACCCATTATAATGAACACCATGCTGTTGTACAGGGTGAGTCAGAATAACACTGAACAATTTTAAGGCGCAATTCGGGATTCTATTTGAGTTATTTTCTTTTAGGGAATGTATGCCCGTAAACTTCTAGTTTAATGCTAGAGGGCATTAATATTTTTTAAAAACCGCGTTGGGACGATGAAATTCCAATTTATAACCCTCTGTTTATGGAGTTGCATTTCTTCTGCACCCATTATAATGAACACCATACTGTTGTACAGGGTGAGTCAGAATAACACTGAACAATTTTAAGGCGCAATTCGGGATTCTATTTGAGTTATTTTCTTTTAGGGAATGTATGCCCGTAAACTTCTAGTTTAATGCTAGAGGGCATTAATATTTTTTAAAAACCGCGTTGGGGAGATGAAATTCCAATTTATAACCCTCTGTTTATGGAGTTGCATTTCTTCCATACCCATTATAATTAACACCAGGTTGTATTTGCAGGTGAGTAGGAATAACACTGAATAATTTTAAGGCATGATTCATGGGTTCTATTTGAGTATTTTCTTTTAGGGACTATATGCCCATAAACGTCTTGTTATCGAGTTAGAGGGCATTAACATTTTTGAAACACCACACTGGGTTAGTTGAAATTCTGCCAAACAGGTTGTATGACAATGCATCTTTTGCCACAAAGCACTGGGAGCGTTTTGAAATAAGAGTAGCCAGTATCTTTAATTTTAAACAATGCAAAACTCTCTTAAATTGATTTAGTAATTTGTGAATCTTTATTTAATTATATGCCATTAAATCCATGTGCTCTAAAGTAACTCAAAACGTTTAACTGATCTGCAGCTGTGAGTACAGGTTATTGTCAATAACATTGCAAATAATACTGTTGCTGGTCAAATTTTCTGTACCATTATACAAATTACTTGAGAAAAGTCAAAGCAATGTTAAATGATCCAAATATGTTTTAAAAGGCTTCAAACATAGATAAACTAAAACAAGAATTGAAGAAGTACATAAGTGTTTATAAATGATGTACAAAATTCTGACTTTTGACTTTGGAGCATAGTTGTTAGCGTTGAAATGATTGCCTAGTTCTTTCAGAAATACCTGTCATATCATGAATAGCATCAAATGCTACAAAGTTCTTCTCACTACTAACTGGCGTCTCATACAAGAGCCTGAATATGTCCCCAAAGGATGAACATGCTTGCCATGTTTTCAGAGCTCCTCTACCGATCCAGCTATCAGGACACGTTATACTTAGGAAATCCCTTATGTCACCGGAATAATGTTCAGGTGTCCCATTGCCTTGAAACCACATTAACTGATGTATTCCTAAAGGCACATCTTCCAGAAGTTCTGGCAAATTATGTTGTAAAAGCTGTAGGTAAATGTAGCCCATCAAATGTGGAGATAGTAAATAGGGTATGAGCATGCCATTCATATTGCCAGCCCAAATGCTCGCTGCAAACCAGTGTTGGGAATTTGTAACTCTAATAGCTCTAGAGTTTTGCTATGCCCAAATGTGACTATTGTGTGTGTTAAACATGTCCTCTCATGTAAAATCCTTCTTGTCCATTCACAATATGGCTGTAAGAAATCTTGGTTGATCAATGCCTTTATGAAAAATGCTGGATAAACTAGTTGGGGAGGAAAGTAATCTGGCCTCAGTACTTGAAATTGGATGAGATGATACGAGTGTAATTGCTGTTCATGCAGAATTCTAGTAACCAAAGACTGGCTTGTGTGCATGGCATGTGCTATTACTCTTGTGCTTGTGGATGGAGAATTATGGATCCAGTCAAGATCCTCCTTTTCTAGAGTCACTGTTCTTACATTTCTTTGGACTCCCGAATGATGTATGTGTTTTTGGAAAGTTTCTGTTTGTCACAGTCATATATGTATGGCAGTAAGGGTGCTGTAATGGGACAAATGTCTCCTTGGGTAAAGATCAGCATAAAGATTTTGTGCCCTTTTTGCATTTCCCCAAACAGCACCATAAATGTAATGCTTGTTTGGCATAAATGGAACATTTTTATAAAGGTCTGTAAAACTAAAAGTCCTTCCAGTGATTGGAGCACTTTAGTGTATCCTGATAGTTGAAACTGATAACCTGCACGCTTGTAGGAACCACAAAGTGCTGTATAATATGCAATGGAATCCCTTACCACTTAAACAACAAAATACATGTTTTAGGTTAATGGTGATATAAACAATGTTAAAAACAAAACACAGCAATATTCCAAAATGCAAAGAAAACAAAACATAAGCAATATTCTAATGCTGTTGGGGAACAGGGAGCTGTTTGACAGAATTTCATCTAACCCAACGTGGTTTTTGAAAGACGTTAATGTCCTATAGCTCATACGTTTACAGACATACATTCCCTATAAGAAAATACTCGAATATAACACCTGAACCATACCTTAAAATTATTTGATGTTATTATGACTGACCCTGTATAATGGGGATATAAACATTCAATGCTAAATATTTCCAATTTTTAAATTTACTTTAACAACTCATGCTAACCTCATATGACATCAGTGTCATTCTCATTAATATTGCCTACTTTACATATCCATCTTTGTCTCACGTTACCAATGTATTTTCCAAGTTCTTCGATCATAAATTTAAAATTCTTCTGCCTCTTATTTAATTTGGTAAGTTTTCCCTTTCTGTAAATGGAACGTTTCATCCAAAATTTGATTTGTTTACATTCCAAAATACAATACCAAGTACCGCTGCTTCTTCAACATTGAACATTTTCCCTTAGTGCATCCATTCCTTATCCCACTTAGGCATATTACTCCTGTTTTAAGCATGCCAGTCCCTCTTACCTTTCTTATTTATCATAAATTTCAATATATTTTTTTCTTCCCCAATCATCTTTTAATGTTCTATATCAAGCCTGGGGAACGCTACTCCAAAGGTGTGGACAAAGTTAGTCTCTCCCCTTTTTTACCTGTAGAGCTACTAGTACACAGACATATACATGCACCAGGTTAAACCAGTTTTCTCTAGCAATGGCGGCCTGTGTATACAGTCAGGTTTGGATACATTTTGTGTGAAATTACATAACAAGGAATTTTATTACTACATTAGTTTTATCATCATTTATTTGACAACAAACAGGACGGTTTTAGCTTTTGCCCAGCATATAACTGCAATATAATTACATAATGTAATGTAACACAAATTGTTCTGTTTCTTGGCAGTTCTTTCTATACATTATGCACTTTTGTTTGCTTGTTGACACGTTTGCTGTTCACACACATACGTTGACCCAAATGTTGCTATGAGACAGTGGCAAACTGATGAAGACTCGGAAACAATGTTTCGGGTATTGACTTCTATAACTCCAGATCCAATATGCCAGATGTTTGTAGAGGAGTGTTATTTTGTAAATTTATTAATTTTAATTGCAGGGCACTATTTGTTTCTGATGGCTGAACAGAAAGGGTTGTTGAAAAGTCATCATTCATTATCTATGGTTTTGACATCCGCAAATCTCATATCAAATTCTTTGTGAAGGTTTTCCTTCACAATCCCCATGTTGTATTTGACAACTCTACAGTATAAGTTTGGCAATGAATGCTTTCACATTATATAATAGATTACATCAAGTTTTCCTTTCCTTGTAAACTGAGGTTCGGATCATTCAAATATGAAGTCAAGCCTGCCAAGAGTGCTAGATCACATATTCACAATTACAGATTTTCTGGAATTTTTAATTACTGTATTTTCACAAATTCCTCAATTTGTTTATACAAGTCAAAAGCGCATCAGTATATTACCTGGATTAAGCCATCTTACATGGTTGTAGTAAGTCAGGTACAGGTAATCAGAAGCAATATTCTGAAGAAATTCTTGGAATTGGCTGTGACGAAGTCCTTGTGAATGGATCATATTAACTGTGTGAACTGATATTACTTTTTCAATGGTGACAGATTGTACACTAATGCCTCATGATAAATAATGTAATGGATTGTTAAAGCATTATCTGGAGGCAGCTCTTTCAGTACTTTTTTAATTTACCTAAAAAAACATTTTCCTGCCTTACCATAGAGAATGCTTCATCTGTCGCAACAGAAACAAAATTTTCCAATGGAAGCTCAAATTTGTTAATTAAGTTTAGACATCCTTCGAAAAGATTTTCTCTGCTTGTGCAATCCTTTAAAGATGCCATATATAAGAAGTCTTCAAAGATATTAAACCCAGAATAAATTCCCCTAATGAAAACAGCCAGTTGCGCTGGGTCTTTCCGATCTGCAGTTTCATCCAGAGCTAATGAATAAAGTCTTAAAGTTTTAAGTCTGGATGATAATTGCTCCTCTAGGTTATGAGCCATTTCCATTATTCTCTCTGCCACTGTTGCAGGAGATAAACTAATAGCTTGAAGGAATTTACCAATGAAGGACGCAGCTCTCCTGCAATTTTATAGCTAGCACATACAGCCCCAGTGAAGTTTACAAGAGGAACATGCATCATCTTGTCTACATTTTACTTTTGCCTTCAGTTTGACGTGAGCTTTTTGTCTATCGACCCCCGATAATTTATCATCTCCATACCAACCTTTATACTTGGACATAAAGTGTCCTCTGATATTAAAGTGTATAACAAAGTGCAATTGTTGTGAACCTATCAGGCATACAGCCTTGTTGTCTTATAGAATGAAAAGGTACCTTTTTTCCACTCGCTATTAAAGATTCATTTTGGAATCTTGGTTGAAGTAGAAGCCATCACTGCTTGTTCTGAGAAACACTCCCGCACATGCTACTGCAACTTCGCAACTGAACCAGTCACTATGGTTTGGTGGTCACAAGGGGAGGGAAAATGGCATCACACCCTGGAATCTATATAGTTAGAGATCTTTTTACATTAAGACTAAGACTAATCCATAATTCCTGGATTTTGTTATTTTCAATTCTTGTTATCATTTTCCAAAATTCTTTTACCATTCTTTCCCTCTCAAACCATGTTAATATCATGCCAACATCCTGCAGAATATTTTGGATTTTATATATCCAAGTTACGTTCCACATAATTCTTTCTTGTGTTACCAAACACTGTTTGATTGCATTCTTCTCATCCAGCTTCCACATTCTGTGCCAATATTTCAGGAGTCTTTCCATTGCCTTACTTTTATAGCCTAGTCTCTAATTACATTAGATCAACCTCATTAGGAAATAATCATTTATCACACTTATTGCTCTCCACTATTGAACCACATACTCTTTCCAACCGTTTTACTTGCATATCTGGCATTTTTTTACAGATCTAATTACACTCATAGCCATTCTTCCTTCTACTAATTCTTTCCTTTTCTGAATGCTCCAGTCCATTACTAAGTTCAAAGGAGTTGTAAACAAAACCACGTGACAAGAAAGCGCCTCATTGGTTGGTGTGCAAACTACAACTTTTGCTACTTACTCTTCCTCTTAGTAAAACACTTCAGTGCAGATCATAAGATTTTGTAGTTATTCTTGTGCAGAAAAATTTAAAAAAACCCATTAAGTAACAGTTCAATTTATGAAACAAAATGTGTTCATTCAGATACACCTACAACTAACAGAACTGTTACAGCAGTGTTTAAGAGACTATGTGCAGGTGTAGTAGTTTGTTTCCGGTTTCCAGATAAGCCGTTAGTGTAATCCTTGTTATGTGGTGCATGTGTTGAGAAATGTTACCTACAAGAGTGTCATGGCTGAGAATCCTCTGCCAATGTGGAGAAACATAAATGCAGAAAACTGTTAAAAAGTGGAAAGAAAATGATTGTGTTAAATTTGTTCAACAAATTCTACAAATAATACCCACCTTTAATTGACAATGAATGCAGTTAGCTGTTATTTAGCAATAATTGAACTTCCTTGTTAGTGATGCAGAATTATTGCTCAGATTGTGTTTGTTTCTGATAAATTTTCTAACCTATAGTGCTCATCATTTTAACTTCTTGACTCAAGTTTAAAGCAAAAGTGATATTAGACATTAAAAGAATGATTTCTGAAACCTAAAGTTAAGAGCAGTTGAATCCAATACCTTTAATCACAGGTGGAATAGAGGTAGAGCTGCCGAACTATTCAGGTACTATTTCCGTTTGTCTGCTCTTAGTGTTGTCTTATAAATTTAGATTGTACAGCAAAATATAGTAATAAGACATACAAAATGTTTAAAAGCTAATGATTTCCAAGCTATGAAATATGCCACATTCGCCTGTTTGGAGCAATATCCTCAGTGGTACTTAGTTCCCACCTTCACTCCATGTGGTGCTCGGTGGAGTGATACATTGAGATTTGTTTACTTATACTTTAACTTAATAGTGAAGCAGGTATTCCCTATTAATCAGTTTGACAACCTCAATTTCTGTGTCTTCCCACCTGCATTTCTCAATGTTACTTCACTATCATAATCTTGGATTTATTTTATCTTTGGACCCCATTTTCTACACAATGTTTTTAATCTATGATCGTTTTGATCCTCCACTCATTGGAGAACCAGAGCCTGTTACTTGATCATCTGCAAAAGGCAAACTCAGTATCTCTCTGCTATTTATGTTTGGCAAATACATACTACTTTTACTTATTTCTTCTCAAATATAATTAATAAATAGATTAAAGAGAATAGAGCCTTGCATAAGACCTATATTGTTTGGTAGGTAATGTTGCACCAGAAGTCGACGTGTCATGGCGGGTCCACACAACGTCAGGCAGGCTACCCTGTAGAAAAAAACATTGCTAAAATTTCGCAAATTGTGGCATTTGGCTTTTTAAATGCCCCAAAGTTGCTTATGCACTTCCGATTATGTATTCTGGTGCGATTTATTGAATTGGTTATGTATTCTGGCGTGATTTTGTCAGCAGTCAACAATCAACATGAAGAACTTATGCATCGTTGCAGAGAATGAGATCTTAAATAATGACACTGTCCTAATGGAAGATTGGGATATAGAACAACTTGCAGAAGAGCTAGCAAGCTTAGGAGGCAGTTCGGCACTTCTCAGGAGCTCTTCAACTCATACTTGCATGAGTTCATGTACAAGAACAGCTGTCCTAATCAGAGAGTGTTTCAGAATTTTCTTGTGACACTCTCCGAGAATTATCCTGTGGCATAACATCTTCGCAGCTCTCTTCTGGTTTGTCTTCTCCCTCAGAACTTCCTTTTCATATTTCTTTTCTTCCAAAATTTCATATTTCTTCATTGTCTATCCTCCAGAACTTATCTTTCTTCTACATCTGTCTTCCTTATATACATCGATGAAAAACAGCCTTTATTAAGGCTAACGAAAGAGCATATATGTCCTTGGACATAATTATAGTAGCATTCGTTATTATTCAGTTGTATTACATTTGCTTACTGCATCACGATAATTATTTAGTTCTGTTACATTTGTTTACTGCTACGGTAATTATTCAGTTGTATTACGTGTATTTAGTAGTGCACAAGCGCTAATGGCCACTACTAAACCAAGCATTAGACAATAACATTTTTTTATTAAATTTTATTGAATTTATTTACTGTTTTGCAGTTGATATTAAGTTTTATTGCATTTATTCACTATTTCGCGTTTTTCTATTACGACAGCATTTAACAGCTTGCAACAACACCAAACTGTTTCTGGTTTTACTAATGTGGCAGTGTTTTTTCCGCTTAGCAGTTGGTACCTGACATTGCGCATTTAATCGTTTGCCGTGACACGTCGACCTCTGGAGCAACATTACCATTTGGTATTTTATCTGTTAACTTCTCCCTTCCATATTTGATACAAAATTCATTTTTCTTATAAATGTTTTGAATTACCTTTATAAAATTCTGAATTGCTCCTTTTTTCCTCAATTTAATTTAAAGTGCTTCTCCAGAAATTATGTTGAAAGCTTTTTATAAATCCAAAAACAATAAATATAGTCTACCTGTTTTGTTTCTGAGATATTTATATTCTGCTGAAACACTGTTGTTTTAATTATAAAAATATTATAAACTGTTATTTTTATTTTCTTTTAGTAGTAGTGTTTAACACATGTTCTTACTGCAGATGCACCAAATATGGTGGACACGATATATGAAATGAAAAGATAATGGAAGAGAAATGTTTCAGAACTAAGTTTAGGGTGCCTACCTTTCATTTAGCAGTTATGAGGGCTGAGAAAAACCTCAGTCAGAAAGGATGGTCCTGGCAGGATTTGAACTGCAGATCTCCTGTTCACAATGACTAAATGATATCATCTACCCTTGTCTATATTTTGCCTTTCCGAAAGCCTGATTGAAATAATGAAAGTTTCCCTTCTTTCTCAGCTCATATTTGTAGCCTTTTTGCCAACACTCCAGCGAAAACTTTCCTGATAATTGATAGTAGACTAATTCCTTTGTAATTTGATAGGTTCCTAATATATCTTTTGCCTTTATAAATTGAAGTTTGTATTTGCATTCTCAATCTTTTTTTTTGCATTTTGCTTACTTCAAAGATTGAATTCAGTATCTACACCAACAGTATTTGGCGGCAAAATATCTCAGGCATCCATATCCTGGTTTTGATATGTTTTTAAAAATGTCTAAGCCAAGATTTGATTTTACTTTTGAGATACTCATCCATTTGTACATTTGAACTTCTATAGTTCATGTTGGACAATCATTATATGCACGGTGGAGCCATTCACTTACATATAGAGAAAACTCACTTCCGATTTCTGTACAATCAGTTAACAATTTGTCTTCATATTTGGTTTTCAGAATTTTTATGTTTTCAGCTGTTCATCAGAAATACTAAATCAGTTTGCAGGCATACAAAATTATAAAATTGCTTCTTCTTTAGTTTTGACATTTCCTTTCATATTTCTTGTGAGCAAGTAACTAATTCTGGGAGTGCTCACTAGGAGTGAGCTAGTAAATGTCCACTACTGTAGGATCATTTACACCGAGTATAAATATTGAAAACTGCGCTGTGTCATTACTGTCATGCTTTGATCTACAGCAAGTGAGTAAGCTATAAACTCGTTAATGTTTGAGTCTATGATGCTATCAATTAGACCCAATATGTCATTGACTCTTTGTACATTTAGAAGAGATTTAAGTTTACCAAACATATCAATCAAATTAGGACAAATAATCTTACAACTCTATTAAAGATTTTTTAATGAAATTTCCCTCAGCATGCATACAGCTTCCTAGATTTTGCTATTTCCCAAACAATGGTTTAACTGGCTAGATTTTTTTTCTCCCTTTTTCTTCTATTTTTGATCTGGCTAACTGAATTTTGTGGGACTTTCTTCAGTGTACCTATTTTTGAGTTCATGGAGTTGTGTTGCATGTTCCAGCCCAAATTATACAATTTTATCAATTATCACATTTCTGCATCCCTAAGAAGGTATTCAATTCTCATTTTTAGTAATTTCTATTGAAGGTTTAAAGAATATAGTAAGTGTATTAAATTATACTTAGAAGTTTGAACAACAACAATGATGACTGAGCAAAAGGGGGATTGTCCTTCAAACATTACATCATAGCTCCCCTCATTCAGGTACTGCATTCACAAGTGCAGTTTTGAAAATGTCTGTTTTACATGAAATATTTTTCATTTGCTCAAAAATGGTTCTAAGCATGTTGAATAAAATACCATAAGATATTTCATTACAAATATGTATATATTGAATTTTCTGTGAATACTCAAAAAAAATTTAGTTTTATTTATGGACACTTTAACTACTGTGAAGTCCTTTCCATTCAGGAATGAATTTTGCATAACTGGTAAACCATACAGATAGATAAAGACTTATTACACAAAAAAATTCATGTCTAATAAATTCTTTTGTGGCTTTAACCATTCTGAGATATTTGTTGTTATTGGTTTAATTTTTCAAATACTTATACTCTTAAGTGATTCAATCTAAATCATCACTTATACTCTTTTTCAAAGATCTTCAGATACAATGAAATATGTAATTATTCTGTGAATGTTTATCTCAGACAAGAAGTGATAGCAGAATAATTTTTATCGATAGTAATATTAAAAACAGCATACATGCATACAAGGCTTTTTCTGGAATGTGAAACCTTTTATAACAATTACAGCATTTCCTCTTATTTCTCCACCTTCTGTCTCCTAAAAATGCAGCTACTGCATTATTAACGTTTATTTTCTCTTATAATAAAGATGATAATATTGATCTGAGTTATGGTATTGAACACATTTTATATATATAATGTAAGTTGTTATATTGAAGATGTGAATGTTGAACTGTTCAACGATCCTGTGCTAGCTGTAGCTCAAATGTGCACACAATGTCCCCTCAGAATGTATGCACAACCATTGTTCAAGGAATCTTCTTTGTTGTCTTCGGTTGAACCTATTGTACATCTGATGCAATCCAATGCATCCTAGCAGTGTATCACAAGCTACAGACCTCCAAGATGTTGCAATGTCCTCCACCTTGCTGTTCTCCTACTCCTTGATCAGTTATTCCAATTTGTTGTATTTGCATTAATGTTAGACTCAGATGAAGTCATGCTAAACCACCAGTGATTCAATCTTATGAATGAATTTCCTGAAGCTGAGGCATTTAAGTGTTATTCTGAATTGTTGAATTTATTGTAAATTTCAGGTAAAGTGTCTGTAATTTCAAATTTGCCAATATCTATAACTCTCTCAAACACAGTGTAACAGTGAATTTTGATTTCTTCTTCCTAAATATTGTCAATGAGTGCAATTACCACGATAATAGATTTCTCTAGGTAAACATGTGCCAGAATAAAGTTAACATCATCATTGTAATTAACAGATGTCCAGTAGCCAGCATCAGGAGCAGTCTTTGACAGTATTACCCAAGCCATGCTTACAACATAGACTGTTTCACTCTAAGTTCAAAGTAAAAGTAAATCTATCACTCGTCCAAGCATATGGCAGCACCGTATGAAGGGATGGCAGGAACTAAGTACCTGCGAGAGGAAATTGCTCCAGACAGTATGCGAATAAGGCACATTCTACATCTTGGTGATCATTAGTTTTTAAACATGTTGTATGTCTTATTAATATAGTTTGCCTTAATCCTTAAACTTCTGACACATAATGCTAAGAGTAGACAAACAAAAGTGGTACCTGAATAGTTCGGCAGCTCTAGCTATCTAGTATTCCACCTGTGATTAAACTTACTGGATTAAACTGTGCTTAACTTTAGGTTTTAGACATCAAACATTTAATGACTAATATCAAGCTTTCACGAATACAAGTTAAGAAAATTATGAGCACTATAGGTTAGAAAATACAACAGAAAACAAATGTGATCCAAACAATCTGAGCAACAATTCTGCACCACTAACAATGAACTTCAGTTATTGCTAAACAACATCTAAACACATTCATTGTCAATTAAAGGTGGGTGCTTTTCAGAGAGTTTGTTAAAAATGTTTAATACAATTGTCTTCTCCCCACTTTTTAACGGTTTTCGGTGTTTGTGTTTCTCCATAGTATTCTCAGCCATGATGCTCTTGAAAGGAATATTTTCTCAACACATGTACCACATGGTTGATGCCTTATCCAGAAACTGGAAACAAACTTCAGTGCATGCACATAGCTCTTAGTCGTCCTCCATGAACTAGGGTTCAGCCCCGGCAGAGGGTGATGGATTTTTTTGGGCATAAAAATCCTTAGCGTTGGCTTCCTTCGAAAGGGAAGTAAAGCCAGTGGTTCTGTGTCGTAAATTTACGGCACATAAAAGAGGCCTCTGAGAAAAATTTCCGATCTTTCGCACCCAATATAGAATGGGACCCTAAGAACCATAGTAGTTAAAGAACGTCCATAAATAAATAAATAAAAAAACCATAGCCTCTTAAACCATCTGCTATAAAGGTTCAGTTAGTTATAGGTAAATCTGAATGAGCACATTTTGTTTCACAAATTGAACTGTTAAAATAATGGGTTTCTTGAATTTCTCTGCACAAGAATAACAACAAAATGTTACAATCTGAACTGAACTATATTTTGTAGATGAAGAGGTGACAAGTGGGAAAAGTTGTACTTTGCCCACCAGTCAATGAGGTTCTCCCTTGTCATGTGATTTTGTTTCACTCCTTTGAACTTAAAGTGAAACCACTTTATAGAGAAATGTATTTTAAGCTCCTGTTTATATACAACTTTAATGCAAGTGTAACCTTGTAGTTTTCATTACAAACTTGCTGCTTTGGAGGAACTGTTCACAACAGTTTTGTTGTGGCATTTTCCGCAACATATATGTGTCTACTCAGAATGTTTTACAAATGAATAAAATGAAACAATATTTCAAACTAACAAGTGGTCCAGTGCAAAGAAACAGGACTCTCCCAGCAAAAACTGTACATATGGTCATGCTAAAGATGATGTGAATGCAGTGCTCTATATTGGAATTGGCATATTAAATGAAAAAAAAAAAAAAACATTGGGGAAGCTGTAATACTATCTGACTCAATAGCAGTTATCATAGCCAACAGCTATTTCTAACAGTTGACACAACAGCTAAAAGTCTTGTCACAAAAGTATTGGATCCCTGCACAGTAAAGAGTAGAAGATAATGAAATAGCTGATTTTGTGGCCAAGAAAGGTAGCAAAATTAAATCAAAAGCATTTGGTCCTCTGACCTATCGCTCTTATCAGAAGAATAATTGCATCAGTATACATTAACTTAAGTAAGAATATGCATTGAAAGCAACAGGAAAACGATGCGAAAGTCCCATCGTCCCCTGTGTGTGTGTGTGTGTGTGTGTGTGTGTGTGTGTGTGTGTGGGCGCGCGCGCGTGCGAGATATATATCTATCTAATAAATAAAACCCAAGTTTACCAGAAATCCAATGACAAGTAAGTACAAGTTAACACATTGCCTATAGGCAATAATATGTTCCAAAGGAAAGGCTGCCGATAAACCGTTGTAATTAAAGGCAGGCTATAAATGGAATTTGAAAAAAAAAACACGCACACACATGAAGCCGAAATACAAATTATGCAGCAGATGTTCAAACAATAAAGCTGAACAGTTAGCAATTATAAAAGCACTAAAAAAGTTAGAAGAAAACTCAGAGAACAGTTGCATTGTACACAAACAGCCAAATCACCTTGGACTCCTTCAGTAATAATGGCAACCGCAACACTCTTATTAAAGAAATCGGAAGTAAAATTCATGCAAAATATCAAGAAAATGAGCTAGCAGACAAAATGGCAAAACAGGCTGCAAGTGACAGACAACCAGTGGTTATTTACAGAAAAATTCCAAAAAGCCAGTTTATAAGGGAAATGTATGAATTAAGCATAAATAAATGGGAAAAGGAATTACAAATGACCACAAAAAGGCAAGTTAAAAAGACTTATTAACAAGTGAAATACCCGATAACACCCAATTTGACACTCCTCGTCACAGGACGTGGAGGACTCAGATCTTAGTACCATCGCTTCAAGATCATAGAAAGCTCAAAATGCCATTGCAAAGCAGGGGATCAAATGTGAGACCATCTCATATTTGATTGTAAATATTGGAGAGGGAACGAAGAAAACTAAAGCACCAGATTTCAAAGAAAGGTGAAGAATGGCCAGTTTTAAAAGTGCTATGACTTTGTTAGGTATACAAGAAGATATTTTTAGACTTTGAAAATAAAATCAATTATGAATTATGGTAAAAATTTTGTTCACAGTAGTTAGCATAATACTGTAAATATTTTAAAGGTAATATTAAGATAACTTATTGTTAATAAACTAACATCAAATATAATATATAAGAAAGAAAAGAACACGGGCAGGTGGGCAGGCCATAATTCAGTGTATTATATAGCTACTTATAACTAGAAACTATAAAATTAAATTAGGAATAAAAATAAAAATATTTAGCAAAATATATAATTGAAAATGTGACAATTAAGTTCAGAACAATATATTCCAAATGATTAGTACTAGAATTTTAAGGTAAACATAAAGCTAAAGTCAATAAAATCACAGTTTTGGAATAAATTGTAAAATATCTTACATAGAATAACATTTAGTTACAGTGAGGAAGCAGGACAACTAAAAGCCATCTGTTCGCAAAACTAATGTAATTATGTTATAAAACAAAACGTAACTGAATATATATCAATAATTACATGCAGTATTACTAATGTACTTTATTGGAACATGCTGAAAAATAAATTTAAAAAATACCACACACATGGACATTTTTCTAAAAATGCTTCAAAACATGTATTTCAGGTGAAATCTGATATCATACTTTTGGGTGTATAATTCCAAAACAAGAGTCGGATAAACACCAAATTTAGTATTTATGTTTTTTATTTTTTCTATTGCTTACCTATAGTAAGTTGAGGAAATGTATTCCACCTAAAAGTTCTATATCAAGATTTTTACCAGAAATACATGTTTTAAGGTTTCTGAATCCAAAAATTGCAAAGGTATGAGCGACAGAGTGTGAGCTTACATGTTCATTATTTTCTCAAAAATGGCTCTAAAGATTTGATTTAAAATATCTTATGTTTAAGATATCTTATGCCAAATAAAATGTATATCTTGAATTTTCTGCAAATAGACTGTGACATCCTCTTCATTTGGAATGGATTTAGTATAACTTGTAAACTGTAAGAGAGAGACAAAAAATTGCTACACATGAAATTAGATCTCATTAAAACACACAATTTGTAGCATTTAGCATTTTTGAGATAGATTTTGTTATATCACATAACATCTCACCTTTTAAAATATTTGAGCTATTACTTCGCCTTACTGTAGCCTCCTTGTACCTACAATGAAATATGTAATGAAAACATTTCTGTAAATGTTTAACTATTAACAAGAAGTAGAAGTAACCTTTTGTAAGAATAGGTTGTAGAAGAGTGGGTGTGAATGTAGCATATATTTTTTGTTGTTTTTGTAGTTAAGATTCCCAAAATGTTTGTTATATTTTGTACTATAAACAGACGATGACATTGGACGTGACTTTCGTAATGTGAGTTACCTGAACAGTAATTATAATAGGTAACACACATGTATTGTTGCAAACAGTGTTATGAGTTTGCATAGGCACATTTGAATATTGATAGGCTGATACAGAGTATAGGGAGATTGGCATAACAGAGTTTGCTACATGTAAACTTGGGGAAGATATGGAGCATAACTATCTTCTTTGCAGCCCAGCCATTTGTTAACTTATTAGCTTTACTTCTTAATATTGGAGTGCAAGATAGCAATTACTTAATTGCCAATCGCCACTCATTAGAAACCAGCTAATTATCTATACTGGAATTGGCATATATGGTACACTTTTCACATATGGTACACTAGGTTTTAATCTTGGGATTAGTCATTTTTGCTACAAGAAACTTGCATTCACTCCCCCATTCACACAACCAGATTCATAGAGGATAGGGAATGACTAATTAAAGAAAAATCCCCCCTCCCAGTACACTGACCACTAAGACAGGTGAAGGCCTTTCTAACACTTTTCATATTTTGATATTAAGTATATTTTTCATTTCCAATGTATAAAAGCATGGATGTAACTTAATTTAAACTCTTCTAGAGATGTGCAAGGTGTGTTGCACAATAATCATAAATGCTTTTAAGAATAAAAGAAGCAACTTCTGTGAACATTTCTCAAAGAAAGTAGGTTTTACAATAAAAATTTACTGTAAGCTGTAAGTACTGCTCTTATTCTGTAAAGCGATAATAGCAATGTGGTCATTAGATGCAACAAATTTAACAATTTTTACCTATGATGGCATTTGAAAGTATAGCATGTTCCTTGCATTTTTAATGTTATTTCATAATGTCGAATACTGTTTCTGAGAACAACCAGTGTGCATGTAAGCTATGCTGACTAGTAGGTAGTCATTGTTGAATACCTCCCTCATTCTTTTGTGATCATGCAATTAGTGGTAGGCTAATGTAATGCATTATCATATTCATTAAATAATATTAAAATGCTTAGGTTGTAATGTCCAATGAAGAATTTTTAAAACAGTTTTTCTCCAACCTGAAAATTTAGGATTTATTTTCATAGGAGGTATTGCTTTGGCAATGTCTCCTATGGTTTGAATTGTGAAATGATGTAAGCATGTGATGTTTACACTGCATGCATCAATTTGGTACCAGTTATCAAAACGTGCTGCGCAGCTGTTGAATTGTAATCCTATTAAACCCAGAGTGTGGTTTTTGGGGTGACAAAAGAGCATTTGAAAATGTGAAATGTTCAATGAAGACATGTGAAACTATGAACTTAAATCATGCATACAGGAGCACTATCCATGGAAATTTGACTTTTCAGAAAAACTGCAAAATAGAATATTTATTATTTTACTTGTGCATGTTTTGATGTATATATTATGCCCTGGTCTTCAAAGGTGGGATTTATTGTTCACTTTGTATAGTATGGAAAAGTGCTATGAATCATCCTCTGTGTGACAGTAAAGCTAGGTCATCGGAATGAAGTGTTGTGCTGATGTCATGTTTATCGCCATTACAATGGTTGGAACATGGTTTATTTCCAAAGTTAAAATTACGTATTTTTGGCCCAATTAACAAAGTTTGTTAATTCTTTTTAATAACTTTACCTAAGAAACAAAAAGTGCTTAAAGATTTGTCATAAGCCATAACATTCTTTAATTAAGTGTTATTAATTCTGATTGGTATATTTATTACTTCTCTTCCACATACATAATAGGTAGAAAAGGTATTGTATTCAACTCAAAAATTTGATACAGAGATTTCACAGCAAATACATGTCTTGGGGTCCATTGAATCCAAAAAAAAAAGCATTTTTAGAAAAAGGTCTGTGTGTGCATGCACATGTGTGTGCGTGTACGTGCATAATTCAAAAACAAAAAGTCTGATAAATACCAAACTTGGTAATTTAGGTTCAGTACCTTCCAAATATGCAACATGAAAATGTTCAAGAAAATCCCCACCCCAAACTACCCTTTACATGGAAAAAGTTTCGAAATGTTTTATTTTCTAAAACAAATGCCTCTAACAATTTTGATTAAAATGCCATATATTCAAGATATTTACATGGCAAATAAAATGTATATTTTGAATATTCTGGGAATATTTGGAAGTCCTCTTTATTTGGAAGGAATCTTGTATAACTGGTAAACATTAAACGATAGACGAAAATGTACTACACAAAAAATATAGATCTCTTTAAAACATACAACTTATTTCAAATAACTGTTTTGTGACATCTGCTAGTTCCGAGATATCTGTTATTAATGGTTTGATTTGTTCAAAACTTTTGTCGTTCTTTTTAAGTCCGCCGATTTTCAGTTGTTTCTCGCGATTGCATGGAAACAGTATGGAATTTTAAGGCCAGCATATAGCGCCAGTTCTTAAACATTTGGCTATCACTGTTCTCTTTGCATTCTAATGAAATGTATAATGTATCTATTTCTGAAAAGGTTTATCTGTAGTAAAATGAAGTAGATAGAAAAATAAACTTCCACAAGAATAATTTGTATACCCACTAATAAACGATAGAGGGTAGAGAAAGGCATGTGAATGTAATACATCAGAAAATTTTTTCTTTAGTATAAGCTTGTCAGCTTTCTCAATATTTCAGATAAAGAATTAAAGGTGGTAGAATACCCAACTATGAAAATTTGAAAAAAGTGTTAAAAGGACTTCATGCTGACAAACTAATACAGTAGAAACCCGCTTATTCGAGGTAATTGGGACTGAGGGTAGCTCAGATAGCAGAAGACTTGGTTAAGACAGAATGTGTAGTAAATCGTAGTTTAAGGTTATAAAGTATTTCCATTAAGTGTTGCCATAATGGAAATATGTATTTAATTAATTCAACTGTGTATTATAAAAATGGAAATACAGTAGTATTTACAGTACCTTTTTTTAAATCAAGTTACACTTTCATTGCAAAAAAGTCCTCTATTTGTTGTTTGAGATTGTTACCCCTCTTGTTCGCTGCTATGTTGCCAAGCAAATCATATGGCATGAACTCCTCTTGTTGTTCTATGTAAGCCAGGGCTGCCTCGATTGCACGTAAACCTTCTGTGTGAGGAATGCATTGCATGCCTTCATCATTACCTTCTTTATTAGTTTTGTCACGGTCTTCCGAACATATAACTTAAACATTGTCATTGTCTGTTGGTTCCTGCTCATCTCCATCCAATCAACCCATGATGTCTTCTTCATTCACAGGTTCAATAATAGGAACACTGTTTGAGCTACAAGTTCTTTAACATCATTGTTAGGGCAGTAGTTTGTGGTAGTAGGCATTTTCTCAATTCCAAACAGTTTCCACCATGATTTCATCATTGTATCGCCCTTGACGCTATCTGATGCCTTGGCCACCCAATACACCTCGTCCTTTAATGTTATTGATTTCAGAGTGTCTGTCAGACTTTTCCTGTCACCCAAATGTTCGAGTAATGTTTTGAGCAGACATCCAGGTGTGACCTTGCATTATCAAGCAGAAGAAACAACTATGCAGGTTAGTTTTTTGTGTTTAAGAAATGCCTCTACAACAGGAACAAATTCTCCACTAAACTACTCCAGAAATACATGACAGACCATCCAAGCATTATTTTGATTTTTGAGATGATAGGAAAGTTTTTCTTGTTCATATTTTTAAAATCAAATCTCTGGGGTTTTTGCTTTACCAATGATCTAGGTTTCAGTTGCAGAGAGCCAGAGCCATTGCTGCAGCCTAAGGCAGTAACCCTATCTTTATTATTATTTTTTTTTTTTACATGGGAGCAGAATTTTTACTACAACTGCCAGAGGCTTTGAAGACAACATTCTGTAATTGAGACCCATTTCATCACAACTGAAGATCTATTCTAAAGTAAGGCCATGTTTTAAAATTATATTTTCAAACTGTTTTTGGAAAATGGCCACATCTCTTTCATTGGCAGACAGCTTTTCACCAGCAATCTTTAGCTGTCCTAGGCCATACCATTTCTTCCAATGAATTAACCATCCCACACTAGCTGAAAACTCTTCTTGGCCATCTTGAAGTATTTTATGGAACTCGAGGGCTTTTGCTTGAAGTATTGGCCCACTGATTGCACTACCTTTAGACCTCATTTCAGAAAACCAGATATACAAAGCTTCAGATGTTTTTTCATACTTACATTTTTTAAGTGTTTTTTTGACTAAAACCGTCATTGCAGTTGGCATTCTGGGATGCCACTTCTCAATGTCTGCTCTTTTTTCTGTCTCCGTTCCCCCACTGCAACTTCTCCTACACCCAACTCAGCTGCTACATTTTTGTCTTGCCACTGTCAATACAGTGTATAGCTCTTAATTTTGTTTGTAACGAAACTACTGCTTGCTTACGTTTCCACCTATCTTGGTAACAGACCACAGAATAATAGCACACAAAATGATGCAATGTGTGGTTGTGAACATCGAGATACTACTCACAACTAGTCAAGCAAGCAAAGCAACACACAATGACACGGAACTAAACATGAAGATCTACGAACTGCTCCGATCCCTGCCGAAGTTCATCTAAACGGACTCGCTGGCACATTCAACTTGAGGGTGTTGGGTTAGTTTGTTACTATTATTACTAGCAGCACGTTATGAATTAACCCACTCACGTCGTATTTAAATGCCAACTCAACTAACCAGGAAACCAAATCCTTTTGCTCCAGTACAATTGAATATGCAATTTTCGCACTTCAGACATCAAAATAACAATATAGGCCCTAATTTCATCTGCCGTAGTGTTAGAGCATTTTTCATTGTCTGTCAACATTTTTCTGTCGATTGTTCAACTGCCTTAGTTTCGTAACATGTTTTGTCAAACAATGGTTTCATGTATTCCAAAAAAATTAAAAGTGCAGATGGCATCTGTGACGTGCTTGTTCAGTAAGTTTTTGCAAACACCACTTTTTGCAGTAAAAGGATAGAGAATGGAGTTATTGTTAGTTTCAGTCCAAACCCAGTCGCACTGTTTTTATCTGCTTCATAACACGAACATGTTTCAAAGGGCCTGGCATATCATCATTGGTTTCATAATTATTTTCCTTGCTGCTTTTTGTAGAGATTCATTATCACTGTCACTAGAACTTTCTTCAGTCTCTGTTTCATATTCAGAAAAATCACCACTTTCACTATCACTTTCTAATAAGCTTTGTATCAGTTTTCTCAAACCCTCCTTGTCATCCATTTGGATTGTTTTTGCGGCCATGATGGCTACTGATGAGAGTGCAGGAAGAATAAAATGATTTTTCTTGGTTGAAACACAGTTGGGGACGTCATACTGGGAGAATTACAAACATCACATGTCAGCACTTCATTCCAAACATATACAAATGACATCTGTGAGAAGTAACCTAAACTACATGTAGTTATGTAGAGCAATGCAGCATTGCGAGCTGAGCTTGTCATAGATTCATATGCCAGAAAAGTGTGCGAGCCCTGGTTGTCAAACGATGCGAATGAGTTAATTTAATTAATTATGTTGACGAAATGAGTACCTTGGTTAACACGGAGCCTTGGAGAAGTGGGTCTCTACTGTATTACTTTCTCTACCACCTAACCTATGGTGTGTAAGAGGAAGTATTCCACCCAAAAATTTTATGTCAAGATTTCACTGGAAATATATGTTTGGGGCCATTTGAATCCCCCCCCCCCAAAAAAAGCCTTTTTAGAAAAAGGTCCGTGTATGTGTTTGTGTGTCTGAACAGCATAACCCAAAAACAAAGTGTCCAATAAGTACCAAACGTGGTGTGTAGATTCAACATTTTCCAAAGATGTAGCATGAAGATTTTCAAGAATCTTCCGAAGATGTGACTTGAAAATTTCAAGTAGATCCTCCCACAAACTACCCTTTACAGGAAAGATTTTTTGAAACATTGGATTTTTTCAAAAATGGCTCTAAGGACTGAAATTAAATATATATTTAAGATGCTTACATGCCAAGTAAAATGTATATGTTAAATTTTTTGGGAATAGGCTGTGAGGTCCTCTTCATTCTGAAGGAATTTTGTGTAATTTTGTACAACTGGTAAACCATAGGAGATAGACACATTCTCACTTTAAAAGTTACAGTTTATTTCAAATAAGTACTTTTGTGGCATCAACCATTTTCAAGACATCCATTGTTACTGGTTTGAATTTTTTAATGCCTTTAAATTTTTTTTAAATTGCTGTTGTTCAATTGTTTCTCGTAATGTCACATGGAAAGAGTTTGGCATTTCTAGGCCAGCATATAGCGAACATCTGACTATTGATTTAGTTTTTGCTATCTCTCTTGTACCTTCATGAAATGTGTAACAAAACTATTTTTGCTAAAGTATATCTCGATTATAATGAAGTAGAAAGAAAAATAAACAATAGGTAAAGTCATGTGAATGTAGCATCAGAATTTTTGTTTTAAACAAATGATCTACTGAAATTTATTGGAAACTTAGTAGATAAGTTCTGCATCCTCCTAAAAATGAGACATGAACATTTTCAAGTAAATTCTCCTGCCCCAAACTATCCTATATTTAGAGAATTTTTTAAAAATTTTTATTCTCTAAAAAATGGCTTTAACAATTTTAATTGAAACACCACATATTTCAGATATTTTGATGGCAAATAAAAGTATATCTTGTATTTTCTGGGAATAGTCTGTGAAGTCCCTCCCCCTCATTTGAAAGGAATTTTGCATAATGTATAAACAATAAAGGATAGACAAAAGTTTACTATGCAAAAAAATATAGATCTCTTTAAAACACTTGATTTATTTCAAATAACTTTTTTGTGGCGTCAGCCATTTCCAAAGTATTAGTTATTTTTTGTTTGAATTTTTCAATACTTCATTAATTTTTTTAAATGCTGTCACTATTCACTTATTTCTTGTGATGTCATAGAAAGAATATGGAATTTTGAGGCCAGCATATTAGACCACTTTTAAACATCTGACTATCAATTTGGTATCTTTCGGTACCTATTATGACAAGTGTAATGAAACTGTTTCTGCAAAGGTTATCTTTTTTATTATTATGAAGTAGAAAGGAAAATAAGCTTTTGTAAGAATAGTGTGCAGAAGCTATGTAAAAATAAATGATGGGTAGAGAATGTAACATATTCCATTTTTTTGATTCAGGTGGACTCAAAATATGTATTTCCAGTTAAACCTCAATATCAAACTTTTAGGGGAATGCAATACTTCCTCTCCTACTAGGTATGTGGTAGAGAAAGTCATGTGAATGTAACATACCAGATTTTTTGAAATGCAAAAACTGGAAGTGGTACACAGTAAGGCACAAATTATAATACTAAATTGCAATGTGAGTTGAATCTGCACTTGAGTTGCTTCACAATACTGCCTCTGAAACACCTAATTAATTGTTACTGAAACGACTCAAGTGTACATTCAGCTCATATTGCAAAGTATTATAGTCATTTGTTTCTTGTGGTCATGCAAAGAGTAGAATTTCTAAGTCTGGTATAGTAACCCGCTTTCTAAAGATTTTACTATCACTTTAGCCTCCTGTATCTACAACAAAATGTGAAATAAAACCATTTCTGCAAAGGTTCATCTGGATTAACTTAAAGTAGATAAAACAATAAGCTTTTGTAAGAAATATTTGTTGAGGAAGTGGTAGAAAAAGTCATGTGAATGTTAACACTTTTTTTGCAATGAAATTTATATAAATAATTTAGACTTGGAAGCTCTGAATGAAAAAAAATATATATTGTCTGTTCAGAGTCTTTTGAGACATGCAGCGGTATTTATGTTTATTTATTTATTGTTGAGCCCCACGTTTGGGAGCCAATTTGCGATGGTAAATTTATAATGTTATTTGTGTATGTGTTTAATCAACATGGTGAATCCATCTTGTGACGTGATTCATTTGTTAGGTTTGTTAGCTCCATCTGGTGTTAGCAATTTGCGGTAGTATTAGTGTTCGTTTGAAAGAATGCTACTGTTATTTTATTTAATTTTGGTTCTCTGTCCTCCAGTTAGCTATGATCTTTTGGTCAAGCACTTCTCTTTATACAGGTTGTGTAAATGGAAAGGAATCTTTTATCCAAAGATAACACTGATGAAGAAATTTGTTTTACACTTTTATTGTCGAACACATTAACTATCACATTTACACATTGATCTTGACACTCGCCAAACTGAAACTGTTATAATAACTTCATTACTGATCACTCTTAATTCGCGTACTTCAACTTTTTGTATAATTAACTTTACAACACTTTAGATTTTTCATAACTCTTATACGCGTAACTTGCGAATCGATAGCCGAATTGTAATATTTCTGCTGGACTGAAGGCGACGTGTATCATACAAAATATTTTCGACGAACTGACGGGAATGCGACGTGTAGTGTACAAAGATTTTCGATGAACTGACGGGGTCTTTACCTCTAACCTACCTTTTATACTCCTACACCCAGATATGCCTAAAGATTATAACTGAGCTGCAATTGGCTAATAAAACGCGCCAACATTAGCGTCTATTTTTATATCCAATGAAAATTATGAATACATATGCTCTAGGGAAATGTTCTAGAAGATTCTAAATGAAAAACGCGCCAACATTATGTAACTTCCTCGTTTCCAATAATGATAAACAGCTCACCCCCTCGCTGCATTATTGCACGCTATTATTGTCAGTTTCAGTAAGGCAATATAAACTTATTTCCCAACAATAATTACAATCAACAAACATCTCAAATCAATGTCACATAATAATGCATATTCATACTATAATCACTCTTTACATTTAAATAATTTGTGATACAAATTACTGCATCATACAGTGGAAAGGGGAGATAAGGAATTCACGAGGTCGCACGGTAGCTCTAACAAGAACTTTGATGTATGGATTACAGAATCCATCTTGACTTATTTCATTGACTAGAAAGCTATTTTATAATCCAGACTTAAATAATATTGCTATTGGCTACTCTAAATCATGGCCACTAATGTTACCAACTGTATAGAAAGAAAACAGTAAGGTAAAAAGAAAACAGAAAGCAACAAGATAATTATGAGGCATATTTGTTGATCATACATTAGTATTGTCATCAATTAGCTTTGAAACAAGAATTTGTTTGCACTTTTCTGCCTGAGCTCTAGAAATAACAGTGGTTGCAATAACCGTTCCAAATCTGCCTCAGCATGTTCCTTCACAATGACTTATGACAGTGGTTGTAGTGACACTTTCAAAATTACCTCTTCTACCATTACAAGCTGTTGTACTTGAATTTGAATTACAGATTTTATGCATATTATATTAATTCCTCCAAAGCAAATCTTTGTGCTCCTCTACCTGGATTAAATCTGCGCTCAATCAGTATTGAACTTAAAATGTATGTCTTTTCTTTCTTTGGTATCTGATTTTCACTTTAAAAATGTACAGAAGATTAGATTCTGCATGAAAACACAAACTTCACTTTATTATTTAGTGCCATTTTCAGATGCATGAAATTTACACCTGTGAAGCTTTCATGTAGTAGTGCTTTTCAGTAATTTTGAAGTAATTAAGCTAAATTCTTTTCCTTTTTGTGTTTTGCATTTTCAGGTGGTGAAATCAAAGGTGTCTTATGTAGTCCTAAAATCTGAGGTAGCAGGAAAAGGCAAATCTGCTGTGGTGCTAAAACATGGAGGTCATGTGGAACCTTTATCAGAACTTGGTGGCCAGAAACCTGCATCTGGTGCTGAGAATACTACTGGTCCTTGGCTGTGTCATTCTTGTGGGACAAATGAGGAACCGATACGCTTTGAGTCATATTATTTATATCGTCGTCATTTACAGTATGTGCATATGGAAAAAATAGATGCTAGAATTTGTGAACACTGTGGGCATCGTGCTAGCAAACGTAATCTTCTCCTGTATCATCTATATACAAAGCATGCTGTGCCACCACCTCGCAATTGTCAGTTTCCAAAATGCGATCAGTGTGACTATGTGGCACTTAGTGAGTCCCTACTCATCAAACATCGTAGATATCATTCCAACAGTAGGGAATTTGTCTGTAAAGTATGCAATGCAACCTTTAAAAGTAATGGTGCCCTTCAGGGGCATATGCAGACAAATCTGCATTCTGATCCTCTGAAAAAGCTTTATGAGTGTCCTTTTTGTCAGAAACCATTTGTGCGTAACATAAATCTAAAAGCACATATCCGCACATGCCACAAGGAGGTCATTCGTAAGATGAATGAAGAGGAAAAGAGTCACATGCAGGCGCAAAACAAACATTTAGGGGATCTTCAGAATTTTGAAGATGGAGATGAGGCTCATTCTTCGGATGTCATTTGTGAAGAGGAGGAAGAAGGTGAAGTTGTTCAAGTTCCTGTGATAGATAATGCTGTAGCTCAGAAACAAACAGAGAAGCAAGTGATTCTCCAGCCAGGAATGAGAGTACTAGCAGAGGCACCAGCAGCTACACAAACTGCACTTCCATCATCAGAGGCAGAAGCCCTAAGTAATGTGGCAAGCGGCATTGCAGCATCTCTTGGACTGGCTGACACACTCAGTGGGGAGCCAACAGTGATTGTATTGGATGGAAATCCAGAGTTGATCCTGCAGTCCACTGAAATTGTTAGTGAAGAAATAGCAAACACCGATGGTAAAGTAAATTCTGAAGGAACAATAACCATTGGGACTGAAATGCAAGAATATATAATCCCTGAAATGATGCCTGAAGATACACTCGAAAATTCACAAGATCGTCAGACGTATGTAGACACCCTTACGGATTTAGAGCATTATCCAGGAGGAGAGGGAAGCACTACTGTGTCTGTTGTTCCATCTGCTGAAACAGTTTCAAACCATCAGCTCTCCACAGCACCCCCACCTGTTAGTGTAGCAGTATCAGTGGCAGATGGTGGTAAAGTCACCATGTTCCTAACAGACCATGATTATGCTCCTATCAGAGACAGCAATGGTGAAGAAGTTATGTTTTTCATAGCACGTCCTGTTTCAGAAGAAAGCAGTGAACAATGTACAGTTTCTGAGGCACAAGAGAATCAGACAATACCAGTTTTAGAAAAAGAGATATCTCCACCACAGCTTATAGCTGAACCCTCTCATGTGATTATCGCTAAAGATAATTATAACAACATACCTCCTGTGTTGACCAGAGAGGTAGGCACAGATGTAGCAGCAACCTTAAAAAATGACTTGCGGCATGAAAATTCAGTGAAACATCAAAGTGCAATGGTTGCCATTAGCACCTCACCAAGACAAAACGAAACTCAACAGGAAGCAGCTCCTACTGTTGCAGCAGATACTGCAGAGGGTACAGAAAATGTTCAGGTAATACAGAAGACAGCTTCACAGGTTGCAGAAGCAAATAAAAACATGCCAGTCATGAATGAAAAAACCCCTCTCAACACAAGAGAAACTTTTACAGAAAAATCTTTACAGCCACAACATAAACCTGTTGAACAAGCTGCATTATGTGTTGTAAAATCTGCTAAACCAAGTGGTCCTCCTTCTCAAGAAACAAAGAAGAAAGCTACAATTCAAATGGCAGATCTCATGAAAGAGTGGGACGACTTTGATGAAGAAGACTCAATAGAAATTATCTCTGAAAAGGATATTAGAGAAGATACACAGTAGTGCAGAGGTGGGCAAAATAAGCTTATTTTTTCAAGTACCTAAGTCAATGTCAGCATACCTGTGAAGGGCTGCAGATTTGCATAATATAATTTCAATGCGGCTATTGCTAAAAGTGCATATAGTGTGAATGTTTACTGAAGCATAGCTTCGTAACTGATACTTTGGAGTGCTGAATGTATGTGATTAAAGTACATAGATTTTTTATTTCAACACTCCCAAGGTTTTAAGCCAAGGCATGTACATTTTATTACATGTATTCATATTTTGAGAGGGGGAGTAATATATTCCACTTCTGTTGTTGCATGCAATGTTCTTTTGCATTTCAATAGACAATAACCTGTGTTACTGTATAATAATTAGAGAGTGTTTATCTTATTGTTCTAAAAATGTTTTATAATTTTTGGCCTGGTTTCCATTTAGCTTGATAAATCATTGTAATAAATATCAAAGGTGTCAAGTCACCAAAGAATAGACTGTTGAAATTTATTTTGGTTGTCTTACATCTCTGTAGGTATATGTTGAAGTAAATATTATTTTGTAAAGTTATTGTATTCAATGTTGTAGATTTATACAAATCAGAACACTACAATTTTTTAAAATGTTCTTTTTATGTTCCATGATGAAACTTGTGCATTCATTTATAGTAAAAAATGTCTCTAAGCACCTTATATAATTACAATAATGAGAAGCATAGTTTTATACATCTTGTTTAGTTGATTTCTGTACAGTTCTTTTGATTTCATGTATGCAGCCACCACTATTTTACCGAGTTATTGCCAAAGTTGCCTCTGTATGATTCAGAATGAGAAAACCTCTTAGGAAAAGTAAAAATTAGGTTTTGGTAATAACAGAATATTATGATAATATTGAAAATAAGTAAAATAAAGAAAAACAGATAGAGTAAGATTGAAAAGAAAAATACATTTCCAGTTTTAACGACTGCAAATTTTGTTTTCACTTTATAGATGCTAGGTATTATATAAATGCAAAATTAAATTGTATATTATTTATTCAAATTAGATTATTTTTCAGATGTAACCCAGTTCAAAAAAATGGTTAACAATAAAAAATATAACCACTCTATTATTTTGCTGTTTTCTTGTAGAAATTTCCATACCTCTTGAATGCTGAAAAGGAATGATAAACAAGGGCATGAAGCAATATAAGGCTAATAATAGCATTCACATTAGTGTGTATATATGGTTATTGTGCAATAAGTAGCAGTAATTTTTGATGATTAGAATCCATAGTATTAAATTTAAATATTTGTCTTTTTGAGAAACATTAGCACAGGGTTCCCAGCAATCTGGAAACCCAGGTCATAGTGGGCAAGACAATGTAGATATACACCAGCATCTGCCCTTGGGGCAGCCTCTGGATGCAGTAGACTACTTCATTCACAACTTGATTCTCTTCACAACGCGGTATGGTTCTTGACATGTTTAAGCTTGGCACAGTGCCCCTTGGTCCAAGTAGGGTGAACAGGCACACCAAATAACCCTGCTGGAAACCTTGGCAGTTTGTAACGAGTCTTTATTCAGTCGTTTCCTGGATGTGTTGATGGTCCATGGGGTTCTTTGTCTGACGGCTTCCCAGACGTGTCCTCACAGCTACCTCGTGTCTTGCAAGCATAATTGCATCCTCCATCAAGGTCACCCTGCAGATCCCAGGAGCTCTGTTGGGGCTCCGGAGCATCAACTCATCCCTGCCCAGTCACAGGACCCTCTTGCCATCGTCGCGTCGTGGCTCCTGAGGGCATCCAGTTCCAGTATCGGATCTCCAGCCATCCCCAGAACAAACATCCATGTCTTAGGATGCTCCACCCCAGGGTCAACTCCAACAGAGCATCCTTCTCCACAGGTAAGGTGTCACCCAATGCCGTCACTATCTGGTGGGGCTGATCCGATTTCCCAGACAAGTCCTCCGCCACATCGGGTCTGATTAAGGTCACGAGTCACCAGTATCCAGCAGAGTTTTACTTGACTGCAGCCACCCACAAAAGGCTGTCATCCTTTCTTCTGTCCAGGGTATATGTCACTCAAGGGAGTGTCTCCTATGTGAACCTCACCACGCCAGTCCTTATTCGTTCCCTGCCTGCTCACCGACTTGGCCGTAGGCAACCCTTCACTAGGTGTACTGGCTGGCAACACCCCCAACACAGCGCTTGACGCTCGTCGACTCCTCTGTGGACGTCCTTCATTAGGTGACTGACTGGCCATACACCTCTTGACGCTCGTCAGGTTGTCTATAGGCAGTTCTTCGCGAGGTGCCCTGGCTGGTCACACCACTTGACGATCTTCTTCGACGCCTCTGGGTTGATTCTCTATCCCCGTCATATCGAATACTCCTGATCTCCAAGTTGGGAGTAGCTGTTACCTCGACCGCTGGCTGCTCCCTTCTTAGGAGCCGGCACTATCCCGCGTCGTCCTCCATGGTCTAGCGGTACAATGCTAGCCTCTAGTTCCCAAGGTCATGGGTTCAAACCTGGCGGAGGGCGATGGATTTTTTTGGGCGTAAAAATCCTTAGCATGGCTTCCTTCGGAAGGGAAGTAAAGCCGATGGTCCTGTGTCGTAGATTTACAACATGTAAAAGAACTTCAAGCGTGATAAAGAGGCCTCTGAGCAAACTTTCCGGTCTTTCGCGCGCTCAATATAGAATGGGACGCTAAGGACCATAGCAGTTAAAGAACGTCCATAAATAAAAACTCAATTTTATTTTTACACTATTCGGCTTGGTGTGGACACCCCTTCAGTAGGTGCTCTGACTGGCCACATCCCTAACACACCACTTGAAGATCTTCGTCCATGTCTGTGGGTTGATATTCTCTGTTCCCATCATATCGAATGCTCCCGGTTTTCAAGGTGCGTGCTGCTGTTACTTGGTCGCCTCCATTCTCAATGCGGCCGTTAGCGCCTCGTGGATGGTCAGATGCTTCCGTATATCGGTGTCACGCACCCCGTCGACAAAGCAGTAAGCAGCTTCCTGGGATACGTAACTGGGTGAGAGGTTAACCAGAGCTTTATTCACCAGCTGCTCAATTGCCAGGCAAACTTCTGCAGTCTCTCCCCTGGCTGTTGTTTTGACTTGAGTTGACTACGATAGGCTGAGGCCAAGTGATGGTTTCCGAGGATCTCCCGGATATCTCCGGACACCGCCGATGCTGCAATCGCATTCAGTACTTCTGCCGCCCATCCCTGGAGGCCGACTATTCAACTGTGCAGCTTCCTCCACTGCTGACTATTGGTTGTGAGCGGTGAGCGACTTCAAATGTTGACGTCCCATCGTATTTGGTGGTTTGACGTGCGCAGATGTTGTGTCGCATCATGGCGTCTTGATCTTCTAGTCCTTAGTCTTCCACCATGGTGTTCAGTTCCTTGGCGCTGCTGTCGACTCTTCCTTCCCTTCCAGGACACTAAGTTATTCCTTGAAGTCCTCCATGGGGTTAACATGTTGGCCAAGGTCTTTCACTTTCCGCCAAGCTCTTCCATGTCTTTCTTCATGCTGACCAATTGTTTGACAATCCTAGTTGATATTTCTCTCTTCATTTCTGTGTGCATCTTCTCCATTGCAAAATTCACTGTTGTAATTTCAATTCCATTTTAGCCAATGATTTTTCAAACATTTCCTCCATTGAGGCTTTTATATTCCACTTCTGACCCAATGTAACAAATGAGAACACCAGTTATTGCAAAAACATACTTTCTTTACCACTAGGCACTCAACATAGCACAAACATTACACTTATGTGACATTTTGGCATACACACTGAATACAACACAACTGATCCGTTGAATCATATCACAACTGACTGCACTGTCCACTTCTAACAGCACTCGAATCAACTGAACTCAACACTCAATTGAACTCTCCTCCCAGGCAAGAGCAACCCTTATATATAGGTCCGAATATAAAGTGAAACTTTCTAGAGACAGAACCTACCCAAAAGGAATCCTCTGGCACAGGGAAGCAGCACACAATGGCTATTGTTCTAGAGGGGGACCGGCCATTAGCCTAATCTGCAGCAGTCCGTAGGCACTTAGCGTGTGCAGCCACACTATTCAAAATGTATACTGCAAGTGCTAAGTTGCCAAAAGTTAATCTTGTAAAAACATAAGAGAAGAAATCCAAGACTCATTAATAAAATACAAACTAGCATTCTTTAAAATAATTTTTACTTTCACTACTACATATAGCAAGTAGGAAAAGTATTATATTCCACCCAAAAATTTGATGCCGAGATTTCACTGGAAATACATGTTTTGAGGCCCCTAAATCCCAAAAAAATCTTTAGAAAAAGGTCTAAGTGTGTGTGTGAACAGCAAAACTCAAAAATGAAAAGTCGAATAAACACCAAACTTCGTATTTAAATTCAATATCTTCCAAAGATGCGACACAAAAGATTTTCAAGAAAATTCCCCCACCTCAAACTACCGTTTATATGGAAGATTTTTCAATAATTTTTATTTTGATTAAAATACCATATATTAAAGATATTTACATGACAAACAAAATGTATACCTTGAATTTTCTTGGAACCACCTGTGAAGTCCTCTTCATTTGGAAGGAATAACTGGTAAATGTTAAGCAATAGATGAAAACGTATTATACAAGAAATGTAGAGCTCTTTAAAACACACAATTTATTTAAAATAAGTTTTTTTGTGGCATAAGCCAGTTCTGAGATATCCGTAATTAATGGTTGGAATTGGTCATTCTTTAAGGTCCTTTCAACATTCAGTTGTTTCTCGCGATTGCATGGAACTGTATGGAATTTGAAGGCATATAGCGACCACTTCTTAAACATTTGACTATCGCTGTTCCCTTTCTGTGTGTGTGTGTATGTGTATATATATATATATATATATATATATATATATATATATATTTTTAAATGTGTAATGTAACTATTTCTGCAAAATGAAGTAGATAAAAAAAAATAAGCTTTAGTAAGAATAGTTTGTATACCCACTAATAAGCGATAGAGGGTACAGAAAGTTATGTGAATATAACATCAGACTTTTTTGGAATGTGATCCATTTTTCAGGGGATTTCAAAGTATTAAAGTGCTTGCTCCATTTTGTACTCGAATCTGAATGAGCTTTTAAGAAGTTTAATGAATCACTTTGTAAAGTAGTAAAATGGCAATTGACACTGATATGAATAGTCTGATTTTGTTGGATATACAGGAACCAACAAACTTGATTGAGGTAGCTAAACTTGAATTTAGTTCAAAGAAGGTACTTGTATCAAAAAAAGATATTCTTGGTTTTAAACTTGAATGTCAGAAAATGTTGGCGGCAATTGTGAAAAAAACTCTTGGATAAGAGCCCTTTAAAGCATAAATTAGTGAGCTTACAAATTTGAACTCAGATATACGAGGATTGGAACTTAAATAGTGGCAATACTGCTGTAGAGGCGCTATGCAACGGAATCTAATATTGCCGCTGATAACATAGTTAGTTACACACCTACTTTACCTCAGAGCAAATGGACTTTCACTTCCCAATTCACCTGCGTGTGCACTGTCGAGAGAAGCTGAGTCGCTTGTGAGCTAGCGGTCTAAAGTAGTGTTGTCAGGATGCTTTAGAAACAGCAACAACGGAGTTGGATCAAGATTGAATGTGCCAGAAGTTGTACAGCATGACAATGTCATCAAGGTCTTTAAGAGGCTTGCGGGGAATCTGCATTGCCTTACAGAACAGTGGCACGTTGGGTAAAAGCCTTCAACGATGGTTGGCAAACTGTGGCAGACATGCATTGAGCAGGTCATCCTAGCATTAGCAAAGAAGAAGTGCATGCTCTTGCCGCGTTGCTGAACAGTGATCGACGCCAGACGATCTGTGAGCTCGCCCAAGAAACCGGATTAGCGCATACGACCGTGCTGCACATCCTGCAGGAACGACTGGGCATGCGAAAAATTGCATCACGATGGGTTCCGCATTATTTGATGGAAGTGCAGAAATGGTTGCGTTAGGATGCAATTGGAGTGCTATGAGCGCGAAGGAGAGGCTGTCTTACACCATATCATAACACTGGATGAGACATGGGACAAATCGTATGAGCCAAAACTGAAACACCAATCGAACGAATGGCATCATTGTGGATCGCCACGAAAATCAAAAGTTCGTCAGAGCCTCAGCAATGTGAAAGCTGTGGTTATTCTCGTGTACGACTGTGATGGTGTTATCCTAACGCATTACATTCCTCCGCGGCAGACCATCAATGCACAGTATTACCATTCGTTTTTGGAGCAGCACCTGCGACCAGCTGTGAGAAAGAAGCGGCAACACTTTCTGCAGAAACCACCCATCATTTTGCACGACAATGCTCGGCGCATACAGCGCATGCTGTGGCTGATTTGTTCGGTCGATGGGACTGGGAAGTGCTGTACCATCCACCATATTCCCCGGACATAAGTCCTTGTGACTTTGATTCCGAAGATGAAGGAACCACTTCGTGGCATTCGCTTCAGAACTGTTCCAGGGATTCATCAGGTAGTAGACCTCTCCATTCTCACTGTCAACAGAACAGGCTCTGCTACAGGTATACTACAACTTCCACATCGCTGCAAATGGGTTATATACAATGCTGGTGACTACATGTAACTCTCTTGTATCGGCTGTAAATAAATAGTTGCCACTATTTAAGTTCCAACCCTCGTAATATATCAGCAATCAAATCTTAGATACAAATGGAATGTGTTGGAAACACTACATGAAGCTAACAGAGTACTGAAAATGTGGTTGATGAGGCTAAAGCACAATACATTTCTCTGTGTTGTGAAACAAAGAAAGCTTTGAAAATAAATTCAAAGAATATGTCTCAACATCTGGTGACATGGGGTTAGACATTTTCTTTGCTAGGGTTTTATCAGAAAACAAAAAATATTCTGAAGTATGGCAAGTAGTAAAGCTTTATGTTATACTGTCTCATGGAAATGCTGAAGTAGAGGATGGCTTTGATAGAAAACGTGCACAAAGAGTCAATTATTGCACAAAAGCAAGTGCATGACTCCATTTTGTATTATGGAGGCATTAGATCCATACCAATTAATGAGAGAATGTTGTGTCAGTGAGAAAAGTGCTCATAAGAAATGTCAGAACTACTTGTAGAAGAAACTCTGGATGGCTAGAGAAGAGGATAGGAAAACAGCTGAGAAACGAAGAATAAGTGATGAAATACGAATTTTGCAAAATGAAAAAAAATGTAAAAAGAATGCTAGTATGTGAAGTCAAAATTGAAGAAAGTATTCACATACTTGAAAGAAGAAGAAATGATACCATATAATTTTGTTATGTATTGTGTGTGCATTTTTTTAACATTATGTCCAACAGTGGGTATTCATAGTGATTTTGAAAGTACCAGTAGTAGTTTCATTGTTTACGTACAAATAACATGTATTAAACTCAGGACAGAATTGGTCAGCATTGTTTATTTATTTTCCATGTTTTTGCAAAAAAATTATAAATTTTCAAATTATTTTGTGTTTTGTATCTAGAATACTGTTTCTTAACATGTTATTTCAAAAAACATATTTCAGAATGCTGTATTTTGTACAACTTTACCTGTGGGTGCCTATTGTCATGTTGACATCTGATTAGTTAATATATTGTCTAAACTGAAAGTTAAATATTATTTGGCATATTATTCTTATTCTCTGTACTTTAGTGTCAACATATTGTCTTTCTTTTCTTTAAGTATCAGCCTGGTAATAAGTATTGTTTAAAGGTATGTGTGGAACAGCTAATATGGATTGGAGGAGGCTGTTAAACTCGTGCAAATACAAAATTCTGGTCAGGGGAATATAATATTTTGGTCAGGAAAGTTAGGTTCACATTTTTCCTGGGAGCCCTGCAACAGTGTTTGCATTATAACCTTTTTTTCTCATAAGTTTTAATACCAATAAAACTATTATTAGCTCATTTTTTTTAAAAAATGTTTCGACGCTTCTTTTCTTGATAGGAATATTTTACAAAAACCAAACATAATTTTCAGCTGTTATAAAGGATGTGACGTAATCAAACATTTTTAAATGGTAACCTCTTTTTTATGTTTATCTGAAAGATTGTTATTTTCTTTAGTTGCATGCAAATTTCATTTGTTTTATACAGAAGGTTTGGTTGCTATAGAAATATTTAATTCTAAATTTGTATAGTGCTGTGTTTTGAGCTCTTCTCGAGTAGTTGCAACCTAGCTCAAGCTGCCATTTGTGCATCCTGCAACTAGCGGCATTTATTACAACTATTTGCTTGAACCCTCAAAGTATAGTGCAGCAAAATGACTTAAGGATTTATGCGGCGTGTTTAGATTCAAAATATGCTTTGATGCCTTACTGGCTATGTAACGGAAAACTATATTAACAATCAAGTTTAAAATTGTATGATAACATAATATATTGGCAAGGATGTTACTTTGTCTGCTTGAATTCCAATAACTGATCACATTGAATTCATTGTATGTCTGGATAGCTCAGATGATTAAGCGCTGTCTTATCACACTGAAGACGAGTTCAAATCCTGCCCAGATTGACGTTTATTTTTTGTGTGAAAAATCATTAATGTGCATGTACTTTTCATACAAGTACTAGTTCTATACAATATAAAACCAGAATCATAGCTATACACTAGTTTTTCACCATCAGTAAATCATATTGTTTACATCATTTGAATTAGCAAGCTTATAAACATAGTTAAGTTCCATAAACTTTATTCTAAATACTTTGATATTTCAGTATATCATGTTGTATTTTTTTCTCTTAAGATATTAAATAAATTAAAAACAAAGATCACGGCGCAAATAGTTATATATTATACAAATATAATTTGTTGGTGCAAGTGTGCATATTTTAAAATGCTACGACTTACATAACTGCTAATGACCTCATAGTTGAATGCCCTTAAATATATATCTATGACTTACACAACCATACTAGCACCAAAACGAAACTTTATGGCTTGTGTTATTGTAAACAACAATTAATGGAGAAGTCTACAGTGAGATCAAAATATTAGTTTAAAAATTGAAGTATAAGACATCTTGCTAAAAATACCTATAATGTGACATAAGTTATATATACAATTATGACATTCAGAATAATTTATTTAATAGGAATGTAATATTTCAGCTATTAGCAAATGATATGCAAAATTATTTCGCAAATTGACTTAAAACCTACCTATGTAGCTTCAATAAAATCATAAAATGGCTTGCCTCTTAGGTTAATGTTTTTTTCATTGTGAAGAGAACAAACAAACAAACAAGTGCCTCATACAACTAACATGCCCTTTGAGACAATTCTGAAGTACCTGAGCTTGTTGTGGCTCACGCTGTTACATCATGACCTCAGCATTCAAGTAGTGTCGACACGGCATTGAGAAGTGCCACGTATCTGAACTACTCGAGCAGCTCAGATTTTTGTATCAGACTTTGTATAAAGGAATATGTTTTATGGCGGCGCTGTGGCCAAGTGGTTAGACCGCTCGTCTCTCACCGAGGCGGCCCAGGTTCAATCCCAGGGACCTGCATGTGGGATTTGTGGTGGACGAAGCGGCATCTGGGCGGGTTTTTTGCGGGTTCTCCGGTTTCCACCGACTGCTTCATCTTCACCTTTCCTTTCATCCATTTCGCCTTCATTTCGTTTCATCTACTTCCTTCATCCCATACCAGGCATTGGGCTGATCACCCATCCTGGATCTTCTGTCTGCTCCTCGATGGGCCTCTGACCCCAGGCACCCGCCTGTAAGTCCTGGGGGGTGTAAGTCCTACATAAGATGAGGGTAAACAGAGAATGAATGAATATGTTTTATTGTATTGGTGTGTGATTAGTAACTAAATGCCAAATAAATAGACAAAACTGTTTTACTTGGAATATCAGACTAAAATAAAATGAGATTGTAGGGATTAATGAGATAAGGATTGGTGACAAGACATAAAAACTGTGTGTATACTTTCCAATGAAACTCATCAAATTGGCAACCATGAGGAGAATAGAAAGAAGAAAAAAATTCAAAGGACACAGACATATCAGAGATTAAATAGGTCCAGATTATCCCAAGATTTGCAACTTGATTTTTACTTTTACTAACAGTTCAAGAGAAACCACATTCTTCTCTCAAATAATTAAAACCTATACATTTTAAGCAAGACTTTGTATTATATCTGCAGTTTTCTACGAGAGAGAGAGACACACACACACACACACCAAAAAGTAATCTGGGCAGGAATTCTGATTATTTCTTGATAGACACTTGTTGATACTGTCTGGAGTACTTGTGTGAAGTTGTAACACCATCACTGTCTTTCCAAATTTTGAATATCCATTTGATTCAATTCTGTATCAACAAGATGGCACTCCCCCTCATTATGCTATGTTCAAGAAATATGGAAGATATTTTTTCAACATCACTTGATTATTTTATTTTTTATGGAGATATTTAAATATAGAGTTTTTATTATAAGGCCTCCTAATATAGAAGAATTGGAAATGATCAGGAAAGAATGCAGAGGTATACCACCGTCAGTGAATGAAAATGTTCAAAAGGAATACATACTCTGACTTAGCCTTGCCAGATTGTAAATTGCGAGCATTTTGAACATTATTAAATAATTTCAAGGGCGGTGGTGGTGGCATCAGCGAGTTAATACAGTATTTCAAACACATTATTAAATAATTTGAAATTTATTTGTTCTAGTGTAAATTGTGAAGAAAGCTAATAAAACAAATCAAGAATTAAACTGCTCCTATAGTAATCTAACCTTCTGTATGAAACAAATGAAATTCTGCATGCCCTTAAAGAAAATAGTACCTTTGGGTCATTCCATGGCAAGGAGTCTCCTTAGAAAAACATGAAACTCATCAAACCAACTAGTGTGACACATAATTTTGAAGCTAAAGAGCAACAGGAGATGGATTTAAACTAAGTTTTACCATATTAACCAAACCACTTATAAAAACAGCTTGAAAGTCAGCTTTGGTGTCAAAAAGAAAAGAAAAAAAAAAGAGGTAAATTTAGCTTTCTGCACTATGGGTGCCAGATAGCACAGTGGTTTCATTTCTGGCTCTTGTACTGAGGGTCCAAGTTCAATTCCTGGCTCTGTGGTAGTGATTTTAAGTCAGCCCTATCCACGCCTTCACCTGTGACTTGCTCATGCGAAATATCCCCAAGGCCCAACATGGTTCAGAGTCCAAGGTAAAAGCTGTAGGTCCTCTTATTCAGCTGTCATCCTCATTATCATCCTACCATCGGAGGCAATGATTCCAGCCACTGGATGCCTCCACCTCAGAAATGGATTCATTTATCGCATGGTGGAATGAAGTATCCCCCTAAGGTCATAGGCCATATTGGGAAGTGTTATGACATTATCTGCCCTGCTAAGCCTTGGCGGTTAATGTGCTTAAATTTATTTAGGTTGCCAGCTGAGAAGCTTTCAATGTATTTTCAGATCCAATAGGTATGTGTAGCCTTATTGCAATATTTTTGTCAAACTCACAACAGGAAAACAAATTAAGTAAATTAAAAACAACGCAACTGGAACCACCACAGTGAAGCACATTAATACACTGAAATTATGTATGAGCCGACATCACTCTGAGCTGTATTTATGTTAAAATTATGTAGAACTAGTTTCCTGGGCAAATGCCCACATTGCGAACTACTTGTCGATGATGAAGACAATGGCCTAGGAAACTAGTTCTACACATTTTAATGTAAGTGAAGCTAAGATGTGTCAGCTCATATAAAATTTCAATAAATTAATTACCTACTGCTTTAGTCTAATGCTAAAGAAAGTGGAAAAACTGTAAAAGCAAGGTTAGTGGACAACTTTTATTACACATCTTTATTTGTACAAAGATGTGTTGTGGGTGTGAGATACTGCCCTGTTATAATCATAACATCCTCTATTTATAGATTAACCATGCCATCCACTGAAAGGTCCCATAAATTAAGAGAAGACTGAAACAGTCTCCAATAAGCATCACATATTTTTTGAAAAGGAACTTGAAAGATAAGTTTGCAAGAAGCAAAGACACCACTGAAAGAAGCTAAAAATGTCTTATAATAACTGCATTTTCATTTTCTTTGTATTCTAGGAAAAGATCATATTCCTTTGATAAATCTCTTCGGAAAACAGTAAGCAAGGTGAAAAAAAACTTAATTTGCAGTCGAAGAAGGAATTGCAGTTAGTAACAAAAGTATTCATTGTCGAGATGGTACTAGTTGAAAAAAAACTTATGTTGCAAGAATTTTTTAAAAAAAGGAAGCAGTTGTATTAGTAGTGAAACTGAAGTTAAAATAAACAATTTTATTTCTGAGATGACATGCTAAAAAGAGCCAGAAAGAAGTATTAAGAATCCTGGAACTGATAAAAGAGAACCAAAACAAAAGTGTTTCAGAGTGATAAGAATATCTAAAGCATATTCACGAGCAATTTATCAATGAATATTCTGAGTGTAAAGTGCAAAAATCAAAATTCTTCTTCAACCATCCACCTTTTGTGTACCCAATGTCATTTATGTTATATAATGTGAGTGTCTGAGATACCACATGAACATCCAATATTTGGTTTAAAGTGTTGCTAGAGACACTGGTACATTATCCATCCACTGCAACATATTTCATTAATATTCGTGTGTGTGATTTTGAGAGTTATGAGTGCATGCCCAGTATGCATATTATTATTTGTGGAAAATGTTACTTTGAAAAGTCTTCTTGATGAAGAAATAATGGGCAATGAACTGAAAGGGACCCAATGGGTTGATGTTTAATTAGGAATGGATCACACTAACATTACATAAACCTTCACTTACTAAATTATTAAAACTGGAACATTTTCAAGGGGCATTGTCCTCATTATTAGCAGTTAAGTGACTGAAGCATGTTCCTTCCTCTATCCTCTTCCTCCTCTCCTGACTGGGTTGGACTCTGTTGTTGTCTACTGGTGGAGTGACAAAGTTCTGCCAAACTACTGGGCAGGATTTCAAAATTTAGAGTGTTATCTGCATTCTTGACAATGAATATTTTCTCCCAAATAGTTCTGGGAATAAGGAAACTGGTTTTATTTATTTATTTGTGCTAGCAATCTTCCTTAGATCAGCTCAAGCTGTTATCTTGCCATATTCTACCCATATTACTTTCTTTAATTATAACATAAAATAATAATAATAATAATAATAATAATAATATAATAATAGAAGTAATACCAAAATAATAATCTAATAATACTGATAATAATGATAATATAATTACATAACTTAACATCTCATGATGAAACTAATTCGCATCTCTTTTTATTGTCCATAACCATTTCTTTTTTACTTTGGACAGGTACTCTCCTACCTTTTTACTATCCTTGTTAAAAATTTTGCTTAAGGCTACTTTCCTGTCCAGTTTTAACGATTTCCCATTTATAGCTTCCTTTCTCCAATGCTGTGTACCTTTACAATCAAAAACGATATGTTCTAAATCTTCTCTTTCTCCACATATTGGACACTGGTTCTGTGGGAACCCATTTCTCATTCCCATTAGTCTCCATACACCTGCTCGTACCCAGGCTATACTTTCTCTTTGTTCCTTATTTGAGTTATCCACATACTGTTCTCTAGCCCATACATTTTTACTTTCTCTACTACATATAGTAAGTAGGGGAAGTATTGTATTCCACCCAAAAATTTGATACCGAGATTTCACCGGAAATATATGTTTTGAGACCCCTGAATCCAAAAAAAAGCATTTTTGGAAACATGTCCATGTGTGTGTCTGTCTGTGAACAGCATAACTCAGAAAAAAACAGTCGGATAAACACCAAACTTGGTATTTAGGTTCAGTATCTTCCAGAGATGCGACACGAAGGTTTTCAAGAAAATCCCCCCACCCCAGATTACCCTTTACATGGAACATTTTTCGAAAATTTTAATTTTCTCAAAAATGGCTCTTAACGATTTTGATTAAGATATCATATGTTTAAGATATTTTCATGACAAATAAAATGTATATTTTGAATTTTCTGGGAATGTCTCCAAAAGTATTCTTCATTGTGAATGACTTTTGCATAACTGGTAAACCATAAGAGATAGACAAAATTTTACTACACAAAAAATGTAGATCGCGTTAAAATAAACAATTTATGTAATATACATTTTTTTTTGTTGAGTGAACCATTTTCGAGATATTGCTTGTTATTCCCTTAAATTTTTCAATACTTATTTTCTCAAATGGGAATTCGTTATTCACTTTTTTTGTCTTGGATCTGCAAAGAGTATTAATCTGTGGCAAAGAGAATGGTGCTGCACCTATCAACCAGCTATTAAGAGATATGTCTATGCTTAAAGGCTACTGTATTTCTATATTGCTCTTGCAAATACAAAACAAGGGAAACATAGTATGCCTTAAGCGATAGTCAAATATTTTTAGAACTGGTTGCTATGTGTAAAATGTAATTCTCTTTGCATGTCAAAAGATCGTTTCTGCAAATGTTTATCTCGATTAATATGAAATAGATGGAGAATAAGAGTTTGTAAAAATAGTTTGTACAAGAGTAGAGAAAGTCATGTGAGTGTAACACATCAGATTTTTTATTAATATATATGATTCCAAGGAACTTTTCTTCCCAATGTTACTAAATAAATTTTGTATCTCTATATCTTCAAACCTCCGCCTAGCTTCTTTCCAAAAACCCTTAACATTATTTTCCCTCCTTCTCCAAATTTCTCCCAGACCACTATTTTCCAAATTAGTTTGTATACTATAACTCCACCCATTTTTCTTTAAGCTCCTATCTTGAAATTCCAAACACTGCCTCAACAAGTTCTTCTCTTCTAGATTTAATAGTCTGTACCAATATTTAAGAGCTCTCTCCATTACTACCCCTTTTCTCCCCACTCTCTGCATTTCAATTAGAGCAAATTCCTTAACTGTGGCATTTGGCAGGCCTAAAACTTCTCTACAAAAACTCTTGTTTACCATATCTATCTCTTCCCAGCCTCCTTCTATTCTCCATATTTCACTTCCATATAACATTTTTGCTTCAACTACTGTGTTATATATTTTCTCTAGCCATTTAACATTTATATCTGGTATTCTATATTTGCACCCTCTAATCGCTGACATTGCCCCTTTCCCCTTCGCCAATACCAGTTTCTTCTGTTTCTCCCATTTTCCATCCCCATCCATTTTAACCCTTAAGTATATACAATCTCTGACCACTTTATATTCCTTCTCTCCATTCTTCCACTTTTCATTCTTGCCCAGTTTGGTACCTTTCTTTAACACTATAATTTGAGTCTTCTCTTGGTTTACTTTCAGATTCCATTCATCACAGTATTTATTCATTTTCTGTAGGGACTGCTTCAGACCAATCGTTGAAACAGATCCTATCACTAAATCATCAGTGAATAATAACCCAGGAATTGATACCTTATTTATCACAGGCAACCAATTATTATTTCTTCCTATCTCAGTGAGGATATCATCAATATACAGATTAAATAACACTGGACTTAGCTTACATCCTTGCTGTAACCCCTTCCTTTGGTTTACTTCTTTTGTCACCAATCCTACTCCTATTTTCACACAAAATGTCGTAGATTCTTTATGAAGGCCCATTTCCCTTCCATTCTTGCCAGCATTATTTGTTGTATTAAGTCCTTCAAGCCCGTTGTTCCACCGATAAATCTCTGTTTATAAAGATATAAGCTCCTTTTAGTTGCTTTGATTTCTTCAACACTTCATAAACAAACTGCACTGATGTAAATCTTGCAACTATCATTCTTGCTCCTCTTGATCTCCCCACTCTAAATGCTTCTCTAATCTCCCAGCCCTGTAGCTTCAAACCAAGCTTTCCTTCTATAATCTCTCTGACCTCATCTACAGGCCATACTTCATTCCTTTCTTTCACTCCTGCTATAACCAAATTAAATCTGTGGTGTGTCTCTTCCAGCAGCTCTACTCTTCTTTTAACTTTCTGTACCTCATTTCTTACATCTTCATTTCATTTTTAATCTCTCCCTTGATATCTATTAGTTCCTTTTCCATTCCATTGAGTTTATTTCCTAATCTCTCATCCATATCTTTAATGTAAGCCAACATTTGTTCTATGATGTTTCTATCCCCATTTGGCCCAGGGTTGATTTCAACTCCAACTACCAACAGTATACCTATTACACATGTGAGAAGAAACATGTTTACCATCTCTTCTACACCTTGTTTGTTTTAAAATCCTTCCATTTTAAGTTGCTCCAATTCTTGCTCTGTACACCTCAATATTAATTTCCATGGTTACTTGAGCCCTTCTTTCTTCCAGTCTAGGAGCTTCCTCCTCTCACATCCACTCTCTTCCACTGCTTGCTTAGCACTCCAACTGGTTTTAACAATTTTATGGTTTGACCAATGTTGTGGTTCTCAGACGAAAAGTTGTGCGATACAGCAGATTTGTCTGTCTGTTTCCGTTTTATATTTCTCGCGTGCTCTTTCAATCTTATGCTCAGATTTCGCTTGGTTTTACCTGTGTAGAATGTTTCACTATCTTCACAGTTGATCTGGTAGATTCCTGGTTTAAGTGCATCTGGGATTATGTTTTTGAGTGACTTGTTCAGCAAATTTTTCAGGCTGTATCTGTTTTGAGGAGCTAATCAGATGCCAAATTTATTGAATATATTTTTCAAATTTTCTAAACACCCATGGGTGATATGTGAACCTTTTATATTTCCAGTTTGTGTCACTGATTGTCTCCAGAGTAGTTTGGACTATTTCTTTGAGTTTACCACTCTGTTTAAACATCTTAAATATTGAACCTAGGTTGAAGTTGTTTACCACTGCAATGTCCAGTATACGTTGGCATTTTTATTGAATATTCTTCTCTGCTTAGAGGGACGTTGTTTAACCTATGGATTAGACTTGAAAACTGCAAGCTGGTGTGAGACTGGATTGCAATCATTCTTTTTTAACGTAATTATCCACATGTGTCGATTTTCTGTAGATTCCAAATGTAAATTTCTCCTGGCCTCTGATTATTTTGAGGCCCAAAAAGAGTAAGGTATTATTTTCTTCAGTTTCCATTGTGAATTTTATCAAAAACCCTGCAAATTTTGTAATTTCAGAACACTCCCTTGAGTTTATCTGGTATGACTGCATGGATATCATCTAGCATATCTGAGCCAAAATTTGAAGATGTGGGGAAAGGCTTTTACTATATGTATTTTTAAGTGGCTCATGTATAAATATGCTAGGACGGGTGACAGAGGGCTTGTGCTTGTTTGTAGAACCTGTTGTTGAATGAAGTAGTTTTGTTGGATGCATAATTCTGTCAAGTGTATGCTTTCTTCTAATTATGTGGTACATGTTGTTAAAGACTAACCATTTTCTAAGAAGTGTAGAAATCTTCTCTAATGGAATACTTGCGAATAGTGTCTTGACATCAAAAGAGACCATTATGTGATTATCTGGCATTTTTAAGTCTTGGATCTTGGTGGCCAGTTCCAGAGAATTTTTAATTCCTAAACTTTCAAATTTTTTGTAAGATTTTAATTTGTAAACTAACCACTTTGCTACATAGTAAGTCAGTGGCAGGATTAACCCAGCCAGGAGAGGAGGAAGAGGAAAGAAGAAGGAACATGCTGATGATAACAATGAATACCCTGGAAAACGTTCCAGTTTAATAACTTAGTAAGTGAATGTTTGTGAAAAGATATAGTGACTCATTCCTAATTCAACATGAAAAAAACTTCACTGTTTGTAGTGCTTCTGTTTTTAATACATAGCAGTTTCCAGTATTTAAACCTCATTCCTATGTGAAGGATAGGCAATCAAAGCACTTTGAGAATGATGAAATTCAAAATGCCCACATAGACAACAGCTATTTTTACAGCTCTTGCTTGGCTGAAGGATGGAACAACAAACAATTATGGTATTATTAGTGATGACCTCTCATAAGTATTCAGTATAGGCAAACTAGTTTTTCAGAAAATGTGCAGAAAAGGTCCTAATGTCCATATTGTGAAAATATTTTTAGAATGTTTTTCAGTACAGTTTGAAAACTATGTTCATGTTTCTGAACCTGATGTACCTTCGTGTTAATAGCATTGGTGAAACCATTGAACAGACCATGTGGAGAACAGTATAGGCACGTGAAGCTATTATTAACACACTTTATGATTTCTATGGATGTGCTCAAGAGAGAGTAAAAGAGAGGTTGATGACAGTGTTGTTGAAATCGCTTAGGCTCCTTTACTTATCAGCGCAAATATGGATTTAGCAGTTCCAATGTTGGGTACTTGGGAATATGTACAGTCTATTCCGGATACAATGAAGGAGTCAAATAGGGCCCTGAAGTTAGGCAAAATGCCTTATCTATTTGGGTGGATATATTAAAGAGTTAAATAAAAATAAATATGTTTCTGTACATTTAGGGATGGTAGGGCCAGTTTTTATTTTGCCTTTTTCCTGGTTTGGATTGTTATGGTTTTTTCTGTAATTATTTACACATTTTAAAAACCACATAAATTGAACTATTGGAAGGATCCCTAATGAAGTAATTAGGCAAGAAATGAATATTTTTGCAGTGAAGGATAAACTAGAAGAACAAAAACAAAAATGGAAAGAACATTTGGAAAGAATGGTAGAAAGAAGGATTCCAAAGATGGCCTTAACATAAACCTATAGGAAAGACGGACGTAGGAAGGCCAGTTAAAAGATGGAATTGAGGCCGGAACAGGTCGATAGGCCTAATCCTTGAAAGGCAGAAGAAGAAGAAGAAGAAGAAGAAGAAGAAGAAGAAGAAGAAGAAGAAGAAGAAGAAGAAAAACCACATAAAGAATTTCAATGTATGAAGATGAAAAAATGTGACACAAATACTGAAATGACATATTCATGTCACAAAAATATTTGTTCAGAATCTTGTTCCCTATAAATCATTTATTTGTTTTTAAACTTACCTCCTTAAATGATTCAATTAAGCTCTTTAAATACAGAACCTTTGAAAGTAATGCAGGATACACCAGACATAATGAACACCAAGAAAGAGACAGAAAGAGAGAGGTAGGTCAGGTCGTATGAACTATTGTTCCTCACATGTTTCTTCTTGTGACGCTGAATATACACAATTGGTCCCCCGCCCTGATTTCAAAGAAGTTAGGTATCAATTCAGAGAAAGGAAGAAAATCAATTCTCTTAACAGGTAAAGTAATTATATAAATAACCTATTAGTCTGCTGTTGAACTTGTTAAAGGCAACTCATGTGTTCATCTGATTTATTTATTATTCCAAAATTAAGTTCATCATTGAGTAGTAAATTACATAGCTTTGTTTACGAATTCGGTTCAGAAGTACTTTCTGCTGATGGAACAATATTCTTTTACAAAATCTGTGAAAAATGTATTAATCATGAAAAAAAGTACTTTATAACTCAACATTTTAAGATAGCAAACCACAGGTGTAGGGTTTTTAAAATGGCCGGGCCTAAGACCTTTAATATTAACAGCACTTGCAACATCCAGCAGACAATCTCAATTTTCCTTGGATCTATGCAAGGCTTTCCTGGACTCAGGAATTCTGTTCTGGAAACTGAAAAATCAATCCCTTGGGACGTTTTTGCAGAAGTACACTAACGAAGAGGTTCCATCAGAATTGCACTATGAAAAACTTACTTGAATGTCTGCTTTGAAGAGGCCATGCAGAAGATTCAAAATGGAGTTGCAGAAAAGAAAATCTGGATTTTCACTGATAAAACAACTGATGCAATAAGACATTACATGGCCAACATCATCATTGGGAAGCAATGCCAGGTTATCCTGCAGTATTTCTTCTGACATTAGATGGAGAGAGAAAATAGTCCTACAGTGTAAAGCACTAAGATTTTTAAAACATGTCGCTATGCGATGGCTTTGAAATTCCATTCTTTGCATAACCACAGGAAAAATCCAATAGTGACTTACGCTTGAAAAATTTTATTTGACATAAATTATGAGCTTTAAACAACATCTCCATGTTTTTGTGTAGTAAGATTTTCTCTCTCTTACAATTTACAAATTATACAAGTCATTCAGAAGGAAGAGTACTCCACAGACTATTCCCAGAAAATTCAAGATAATACATTTTATTTTTCATCCAAATATCTTTAACATATGGTATTTTAATTAAAACCATTAAGAGCTATTTTGACAAAATTAAAAATAACGAAAAATGTTCTATACAAACTTAAAGCATAGTTTGGGGTGGGAGGGTATTTTCTTGAAAATTCTGTTGCATCCTTGGAAAGTGCTGAACTTAAATAGGAAGTTTGGTATTTAACCAATTTCTCGTTTTTGAGTTGTAGTGTTCACAGATGAACACACAGACAAACCCATGCACACACCTTTCTCTAAAAATACATTTATTTGGACTCAAGGAGTCTCAAAACATGTATTTCTGGTGAAGTCTTGGTATTACATTTATGGGTGGAATGCAGTACTTGCTCTACTTACTGCAGGTAAGTAGTAGAGAAAGTATAAGCGAAAAAAGTATAGGTTGCCATTCAAAAATGTTGTCATTGATGTCACATCCTGTAGAGCAATGGTTGAAAAGTTGTTATTTGTGATATGTTCCTCTTAAAATATTAAGTTTGATGTGCCCAATCATTTTTTAAAGAATGAGTTAATTTTAGTTTTATTTAAATTTAGTTTACTTATAAAAACTCTTTTGGTAGTTTTAATAACAAAAAAATCATTGAATATTTACAGGGAAGTAAAGCTAGAATGGGGAAAGGAGAATATGTGGAAAAAGGAGATAAAGTCGCCAGGGAAGGAATTGCATGGGCGAGAACAGGGGTAGTAAAATTGAAAGGTATAGGACAAGAAGGGAGGTAGACGAATGTCCAATGTGTGGAAAGATGGACAATTATTGGCAGGCAACTTTGGAATGTGAAGAAACTAAAGAAATGAGGGATAAATCAATACTGAGGAAATGGGTTAACTTACCAATAGGAAAAAAGATATTGAAAATAAAATCAGATAAGGGTGTTAAGGAAATTGGTAATTATTTAGATAGGGTAAAACAAAAATGGATGAGAAACGTATATATGGAAGAGATATAGGCACAACAGAGGTAGATAGTAGCCAAAGAATTGTGGATATAATGGTTTCAGCAGTGAGATAACCGCTGTGTTGAAGCTTGCTGGAACCAAGGATAGGTAGGCAGCAACTCACAGGTTGGGAGTTATTGCATTCAGGATAAAAGAATCTGTAGTGTTAACAAGTAGGTTAAGGGTTAGTAGTAGAGCTGACTAAATGTAATTATACTATGTATATGTATTTTGATAGATATGGTGAAATAAATTATCTATAAAAAAACCCTGTATATACACAATTTACAAATTTTAGCCTATCTCAACTTGACACGTATGCACACTTCCAGCATTGTCAGGTATTCATAAGTATGATCATATTGGTCCTTTGCTGATTGATATGATCATATACTCATCTACTCTCAGGCAATAGGCAGACCAAGATGTGACAGAATAGTACCACAACGTGGGTATGATTCCTGTGAAGAGGTTTTTTGACCTCATGGCCTCAGTGTGTGGCAGAAGAGACAGTTGTGCCCCATAAAAGTTTTAGTGTCAATTGTCTTGCTTTAGCCCCCACTCATGGAGAGGTAAAATGGCAGAAGGGATGACTGTGTTTCCCCCCTGCATTATCATTATCAATTTGCCTTCTTTAGCCCACCCATAAAAGTTTCAATATCAATTTGTCTTGCTTTAGCCCACACTTGCAGAGATGCAACATTTACATAAAAAGATAATAGATCTTTTTCAAAAATTCTAGAATGTGGATGGGCAAAAATGTTGTGTCTTAGTTCCTAATCAGATTAATAAAAACACAATCCAAATAAACATGTTTCAAACACAATTAAACCTTAGTTTACCAGCATATTGATGTTTAATATTCTTCTTCTTCTTTCTCTGTTTACCCTTCTCGTTTGTAGGACTTACACTCTCCAGGACTTGCAAGCGGATGCCTGGAGTCAGAGGCCTATCAAGGAGTAGACACTTTGGATCAGATAGAATATCCAGGATGGGTGATCAGCCCAATGCCTGGAATGAGAGCGAGGAAGTAGTTTATATGAAATAATGGTGAAATGGATGAAAGGAAAGGAGATGTTGGAGCAGTTGGTGGAATGAATGATGGGGAAACCGGAGAACCCAGAGAAAACCCATCCAGATGTTGCTTTGTCCACCACAAATCCCACATGTAGGTCCCTGGGATCGAAGCAGGCTGCCTTGGTGAAAGGCGAGCAGTTTAACCACTCAGCCACAGTGTCGCCTAATATTTATTCAATTATGCAAATTCTTTTTATTCTGATCTTCAGTAGTCTGGTGGTTAGCATGCTAGCCTCCTAACCCAGAGGTCCTGGGTTCAATTCCTGGGGGGGAATTTTTCTTATGCCAGAATTATGCCAGTATGAATGAGAGTGTGAAGACGTGTGTGTGTGTACTTAAAGACAACCCATAGATAAACAATAAAACAAGTAAACACCATTGCCTTGAGCAATTGTTCTAAAGCCAAAAGATGCCAATATGATCTAGATGTTAAAGGAGGCATATAAATGGAACAAAAAAAAAAGACAATATGTTGTTATTATCAGCATCTTTATTATTATTTGGTGACCCTGCTGAACCCCTATCCTAAGTGTCTGTACCAAACAAACAATCCATACTCTGTTTAGCCTTGGCTTTGCGAAAGCAGAATTCATCTATGGTATCATTTGATTCTGATGTGGCGATGTGTGCATGGTGATTCAGCAAAAAACTAATACTACAGTATATAATTAGTTGTGCCAATAGATTTATTGGATTTAAGTGTGAGGGATAAATATTTCTGCTACGATATTATTGTGAAAATACTAAGATATTTACATTGTAATGGAAATACATTAAACATTGTTATTCTGAGAAACATGTGAAGCACAAGGTTATGCTTCAGTCTTGCAAATAAATCTTAAGAAGGAACTTTTGAAGCAGTATGCCATCACAGAAGAAAGTGAAGGATTTAAAAGATGAACTTATTCTGCACACAGTGGAGGCTTTTGTTAAATCAAACATTCCAGTTTGAAGGAAAAAAGCAGTACTCAGAGACAGCATTATATTCTTCTTATTTGAGAAAAGAAGCAAAAAAGAACCGATTCACCAAGGTATGTGGCTAAGTGAGTTAACACTGCAGGAGTTTATGAAAAATGTAATTCATGTTCAATGTTGGGGACATAAAGTTGATAATGCAGACAGTGTTCGTGAGGATAGGACGGGTATCTTCAACACTTATTATTAAGGTTAAGAATGCTGAAGTAGTAACAAATATCTGCATTTTCAGAGATTTGCATAATCAAGGTGGTGAATGGATGCCAGGCTCAAGTCTGCATGTTATCTGGTAACATACCCTGGAGATACTATTAAGTCAAGTGGCTACATGATGGCAATGTTGTGTTGAACTTTTCATAAAAGTAATTTCTTCAGGTATCTCCTGAAGAAATTCAGGTCATTAAATTGGAAGCTGTATTAATTGTTCAAATTTACCTTCTTATAAAGGATCTAATTACTTTTCTGTAAGGTGTTTCTTACCCTTGCTTGCAAGAAAACTAAAAGACTTGAAGTGAGTGTTATTAAAGGGTATTGTATTGCCCTATTAAAGTCTAATATTATGTTATACAGTCTACAGTTTTAAAATTGTGTGTGTGTGTTCCAGAATTCAACCAAACAGATTGCAAGAATTGTAGAAAGGTCCTACACAAGCATTTTGGTATAGGGATATATGGTCCCTTTTGCCAAATTTCAAAGTTATGATGCTTAAAATTGGGCACCATTGTTGTTAAGTCAAAATAACATAGATGCATGTACAATTTGCTTTCATGATTAAGTAAAGCCCAACTCAGGAATTGATAGAAATGCACCATAAATACATTGTAAATAAAAAATTTAAATTTGTTGGCTATGTTATTTTGGTAAAAATGCTCATCTTGTGAGCATGTGCCCAACAATGATGACAGTTCAATTTAAGATAATTTTAAGCGGTAAAGGCAATATGTTCCACTGTATGTACTTATAGAGGGTGGAAGTGACCTATAATCATCCTTGAACAAGACAACTCTTTGTAATGAATAGAACAAAAAATCAAACTGAAAAATCCAATGCCATTGCTGCGATTTGAACCACGGACCTCCCAGTTTTCGTCTGGTTGCTCTAACCACTGAGCTACCATGGCAACATGCCAGTAGGACATTAAATTCCTCAACTAATTTGCATTTTTCCCAGTAAACCACAAGATCTGAAACTGTATTGAGATGACATACCCCAATGACAACCTACAGTGCTGTAAGTGCTTTAAGATACCGGGCTTCATAGTTTTGACCACTATTAGGTCAGAATTTAATGTTGTACTGGCATGTTGTCATGGTAGCTCAGTAGTTAGAGCAACCGAACTGAAACCAGGAGATCCGTGGTACAAATCCCAGCGATGGCATTGAATTTTTTCAACATCTGATCCTACTTTTCCAACCTTGCCCAACACATGGCTTATATGGAAGAACAATTAATTCCAGAACAAAAAATCTTAGTGCAGTTTTGCGGTTTTTAAAGTAGCTTTTGTGAAAAGAGCTAAAATTACTTATATTAAATCTACTTTAAATGAAGATTTTATGAAACTTAAATACTTTTTCAAATATTTCTTAGAGGAATTTAAATGATAGATATTTTCTGCATGTGTGAATACATTTCGAATTAATAGAATTCATCATCTTACTATTATTATAAGTTTACAAAATTTGTCTCAGTTAAATCTACATCGTTAGCCACAAGGTTACACAACATGACCACACTGTAAGATCAAAAGAAACCCACTTCAGCTGTTGTTTATTGCGCTTATGGCTTGTTTTCGAAACAGCAGATTATCAGTTATAAAATGGCTCACTTTACTAATGCCAAGTATCTTGAAAATCTACTCATTTACAGTGAAACACATCATAATGCAGCAGCTGCAGCAAAAATTTATCAAGAAAGATTTCCAAATAGATGAGCACCACATCATAGGCCATTTGTTTTCATCTGTCAAGGAATTCTAGATGCAGGAAGTGTATCTCCTCATGTTGAAGGAGTTGGTCAAAGAAAAGAGGAAGAGGAAGTCCTGCACAAAAAGAGGAAGTCCTTCACTTGGTGAAAGAAGATCCTGAAAACAGCAGCCATGGTATAGCTCACACTATTGGCATATCCCATTGGACTGTTTTGAGAACACTAAAAGAAGAATTTCTATGCCCTTATCATGCTCAGCATATCCAGTATCCCTTTGAAGCAGATTATGCGCCAAGTTTCTTACAAAGGGACTTTCCCCTTAAAATTCTTGCAATGGATGAAGCAATGTTTACCAGAAGTGGAGTAACTAATTACCATAATGCACACACCTGGCTTACAACAATCCACACACAATAAGACAAGACAGTTTTCAGCACAGAATTTCTCTAAATGTTTGGCCAGGGATAATAGTACACAAATTAATCGGTCTGTGGATTCTTCCTCAGTTTTGACAGGAGCCATCTATCTCCAGTTTCTTCAAGAAACATTACTGCCTGAGGATGTTCCCCTGATAGTAAGAAATAATATGACGGCACATCTCCACACATAAGCAGAGCCATGTGTGGCTATCCATGCAACACCTGTAGAATGCTGGATTGCACGGAATGGACCAATAAGATGGCCACCAATCTGATCAATTTTTTTTTCTTTGGGGCGATATGAAAACTTGAAGTGTTGATGTGGAAACGTTGCAAGAAATAAATCTTGGAGCAGCGGAACAAATAAAAAACAATCCTACGTACTTCGTACAGTGCAGCAGAATTGGAGAAAATGTGAGGCAAGTGTGTTGGTAAAGGGTACACATTTTAAACAATTTCTTTAAACATTAAAAAGAAATTCTCATTGAATTTCTGTTGTCTTGCTTTAATTATTCATGGAGTTTTATAATTCACAAAGAAAGAAAGCATAATCTTGTCATTTAGGTTTCTCAAATTTTTATTTACCTTTATGGATAAATGTTCCTATTATTAATTTGTGTAATATTGTACATGCTTCCTCAGTTCCATATTGCGTATGATATTTAGGTTATGTTAATCATATGCAGTTCTCAGTTTATCTGTATATGGGAAGTGTTCATTTGTTTATTGCCATAGCAGCAGAAGCTGAAGAATTAAAAGTTAATCTGTTGAATATAAAGTTAATGTGTTGAATTCGCTGTGTTGCAATATTGTGCAAAAGCTTTATTGAAAAATATCTATTAAGAAAAAACACTAAAAAAAAAAAAAGTGCTCTTAGATAGTTTAAAAGGATGATCATAGGTCACCTTTCACCCTGGGTTTCATTTGGAAGAGTGTCTCACCAGTGAATTTTATATTATACAATTGTTTCAAATTTTGTTTGGCTGAATTGTGGGATACACTGTATATTTTTCTATTTTCCAAAACTGAAACCAAATCATCAACTGTCTACTGTAACTATTAATGTGGGCTGCATGTGGCTAAAATATATTAGTATCGATTAGAAATGATGCTTTCACATTTAAAGTAAAATGTAATTTGCGTAAGTTACAACCAAATTTTTACTTCTCTACTATTTACCTACAATAAGTAGAGGAATTATTGCAAAATTTGCTACCAAGATTTCACCAGAAATACGCATTTTTAGGTAGTGTGTCTCTGTGAACAGCATAACTCAAAAATGAAAAGTTGGTTAAATTCCAAACTTGATATTTAAGTTCAGAGTCCCCTAAGGATGCAACACAAAGATTTTTAAGAAAATCTACCCATCCCAAACTACCCTTTGCATGGAAAACCTTTTTTTTATTATTTTAAAAATGGCTCTAATGATTTGAGTAAAATATAATATGTTTAAGATATTTGCATGACAAATAAAATGTAATCCTAAATTTTCTATGAATAGCCTAAGAAGATCTCTTCATTCTTCAATTTTGTACAATCATAAAAGGTAAACAAAATTTATTACATAAACAATGTAATCTCATTAAAACACAATTTATGTCAAATTTTATGTGGCATTAACCATTTCCGAGGTATTCTTTAATACTGGTATGAACTGTCAAATACTTTACACTTTTTTCAACTGCTAAATAGCTATTCATCCCCCCCCCACCCATGGTCGTGCAAAGAGAATAGAATTATTCTCTTAACAAAGCTACTTGTTTTTAAACGATCTGACTATTGCTTAAACCTGTTGTGTTCCCTTTGTGCATTCAACTAAATGTGTAATAAAACCATTTCTGCAAATGTTTATGTTAACATGAAGCAGGTAAAAAAATAAGATTTTGTTAGAATACTTTGAAAATTGTAAAATTGTGTAAGTGTAAACCAAACTACTACCTTTTATTTTATTTGCCTTTAAGATTTAATTTGTAATGCAATTTAAATCTTACATTGATGTCACGAATATTTAGCCATGAATAAAAACATAAAACATCAAAATTTTAATTTTAATTCACAATATTAAAAAAATATCCCAAACCCTAAGCAAGAACCGGTATATTGGCAAAGAGCCACTGTAGTGGGGCAAGCTCACCTCACTGGCAGCAGGGTATTAATCATACTGTGTAAATGCAAGCAGAGCGACAGGCTGTAGGTTGATGTTTAGTGTCTTGTAGACAATATTTCAGCCAAGTTCTAGCGGAACTAAATGGAGGTCCTTGACTCCAGTTTTCAAGGAGGAAGGGAAGATTTCTTGTTCATAGAAGTGAATGGTGTCACAAAATGTTTGGTGTGATACAAAAACCTCAACCGCTAAAACGATTTAATCTTAAAAGACATTACACTGTGTATCATAGTCAGGTTTTTATGAAGATATTAGAGGTGAATAGCATGCAGTGAAAATAAATCAGCTGAAGGCAGCACTGACAGAGTATCAAGTAAGAGTCTATTATTGAAAGCTTGTATAATTTACAAAAACATTAGTAATACATGTTTTAAAATATATTTCATCACTTTCAGATATTATTATTGTAATAAAATAATCTTGTTTATATTAGATGATATATAACAGTATATTTGTCATATTTTATTTTTAGGGTGAGAACCAGCAGTCCCCTATAAATGAGTCATCTCTCTGGCTCAGTTTTCCTATTTCTATGGAAATAGCTAAGACTTTAATAAGCTTCACAGATGGAGGCTTTGTTAAAGAATGTTTACGAATGTTGACAGAAGGACATTGTTCACATCTCTTACAACAGTTCCAATCTGTAAAGCTTTCACGGTGGACTGTAGTCCATCGAATTGAAGATCTTGAAAACCAATTAGTATAAAGATGCCACAATTTCGTAGCTCTTTTGTTAGCATTGGATGAAAGCGCCAATACATGTGACACTTCACAACTAGCCATCTTCATGCGTGGAGTGAACCAAAATCTGGAATGCGAAGAAAAACTCCTAGATTTAGTACCTATGAAAGGAACAACAACAGGTATGGATATTACTTTCTCTACTATGTATAGTAAGTAGGGGAAGTATTGTATTCCACCCAAAAATTTGATACCGAGATTTCACCGGAAATACATGTTTTGAGACCCCCTGAATCCAAAAAAGGCATTTTTGGAAACATGTCCATGTGTGTGTCTGTCTGTGAACAGCATAACTCAGAAACGAATAGTCGGATAAACTCCAAACTTGGTATTTAGGTTCAGTATCTTCCAGAGATGCAACACGAAGGTTTTCAAGAAAATCCCTCCACCCCAGACTACCCTTTACATAGAACATTTTTCGAAAATTTTAATTTTCTCAAAAATGGCTCTGACGATTTTGATTAAAATATCATATGTTTTAAGATATTTTCATGACAAATAAAACGTATATCTCGAATTTTCTGGGAATGTCTCCAAAAGTGTTCTTCATTGTGAACGACTTTTGCATAACTGGTAAACCATAAGCGATAGACAAAATGTTACTGCACAAAAAATGTAGATTGCGTTAAAATACACAATTTATGTCGTATACATTTTTTTTGTAGAGTGAACCATTTTCGAGATATTGCTTGTTATTCCCTTAAATTTTCCAATACTTATACTTTTTCTCAAATTCGTTATTCATTTTTTTTATGTCCTGGACATGCAAAGAGATTGGAATGCGCCACATAGCAACCAACGCTTAAAAGATTTGACTATCGCTTATAACCTACCATATTCCCCTTGCATCTACAAGAAAATTAGCAATAAGATTGACATCTCGATATTTCGATTAACATGAAGTAGATGGAGAATAAGCGTTTGTAAAAATAGTTTGTACAAGAGTAGAGAAAGTCATGTGAGTGTAGTACATCAGATTTTTTTGTCTTGCATAGAGGAAAATGTTGGATATTTTGGCAACACCTGGGAATGGCTTGTCTGTTGCAACAGACGAAGCTCCTGCAATGACTGGGCACGCAAATGGCCTTGTGGGACATTTAAATGAGGAGCTCACCTCCATTGAATTGGGAATACAGTACACATTTATACACTGCATTGTGCATCAGGAAAATTTGTGTGCAAAAACTGTAACAATGTTATGAATATAGTGGTGAAAACAGTTAATTGTATTAGATCCATTGGTCTGAATCACTGCCAGTTCAAATCACTCCTTGAAGATCTGGACAGTGAATATACTGATGTTCCATATCACAGTGCAGTATGATGGTTGATCAGAGGATAAGTGCTTCACAGGTTTTTTTGAGCTTTTTACTGAAATTGCGATTATATGGAAATGAAAGGCAAAGTGATGCCTGAATTAAATGACAGCAAATGGATATGTTGTCTAGCACTTATGGCAGATTTATTCAGTCATCTGCATGACCTAACACTTTACCACAGGGAAAAGGTCAGTTAATCACTCAAATGGTGACAGAATAACAGCATTCAAGTATGAAATTAAGCTATGGGAGCGACAATTGAAAGGAAGAAACACTGCACATTTTCCCAAGCTGATTTCTGTACTCACACTAGCTGAGGAGGCTGGTTTTAAGGAATATTTGCAGATAATGAATGATTTACATGAAGAATTTGAATCAAGATTTCAGGAAATAGTAACACTTCCATCTAGATTTTAAATATTTACCACACCATATTCTGTGAATGTTGATTGTGTTTCTACAGATTTACAATTGGAGCTTATTGTCCTGCAGCAGTGTGACCAAGAAATGAAAGACAAATTCTATTTCAGGTCTGATGTAATGGGGTTGTATAGGAATTTTCTTTGTGGAAGATTTCCCCGACTTTGTAATCATGCAGCTAAAATCATAAGTATGTTTGGGTTGACATAAGCAAACAATTATTTTCAGTAATGATAATGCTCAAGCATGGGCAGAGAACAATATTGTCAGACTTACACTTGAAATGTGTCCTGCACTTACATGCTGCTCAAAACCTTACACCTAATATAGGAAATCTGATTTACAGTAAATTGACATAAAAAGAACAAAAAGGAAAGATGAGTAACATCACTCAGCAATTCAAGGTCATGCATTAATTAGCACTTTATATTTGGCATTTATATAGTGGAAGGAAAATTGTAAATATATTATGTACAGAAGTCATATAGTGTTTATTGTACAACATACATGTCTTTCACAGCAATTAAACATTAGGTACAATTCACAGAAAATAGATTAGCTCCATGTTTGCATTGTTATTTCATAGCAATTGTGATATGAAATCAATCTAGGAACATACACATGTCAGTTCATATTATATACTAGAATATTACTAAGTTAGATGTAAAATGCAATGCTGTACAACATCTTAACTCTATGTACATTCCATATTTATGATTATTATTAAATGTGCCCTGTATCTATGCAAGAGTATATTATGAAAATGAATAGACTACTAAACAGTAGCCAATCTGCTACTGAAGTCACTATCTTGCTCTCCGCCTGTAACATGCGACCTCTTTGCAACTCTAGTTTGGTCAAGGGCAAGAGCTCAGTTGAATGGGCAAAGCCTGCACTGGCCTGATCTATATTATGCAGAATGTTTGCAGCTATATGTAGGAAACTACTTTTAATCATCTAGCAGTCTGCTGTTGCTGTTACAAGTGAGTACATAAAAATATCATATGACCAAGTTGCATACACACTTTTATTTCAACATGTAACACTTTTTTCTGTACTCACAAAAACTTCTTAGGTCATCAGCACTAACACTCCAAGTAATGATATTTTTCCGAGTATTCACTGAGCTTAACCAATGTTTCTTGCTATAATATTTATAGCAATTTTGCTATAAATTGCAAAAATCTCATTTTTAGATGGTAAAAACATAAATCAAATTTAAATTGTTTAATAAAACTATACAACACATGGTATTCAATCTGATATCACAAAAACTGGATGTTTTTCATTATGGAGGATATTACACAAAAACTGGTGGTTTTTCATTATGGAGGATATTACACAAAAACTGGTGGTTTTTCATTATGAAGGATAATCTGAAGGATAATTCTGATTATGAGGAACTAAAGCTAGTTAAACAATTTAGATGTCTAAACCACTGCATCTGCTGGTAGGGGAAAACACTTTTAAAGTAAATTAAAATATCAATTGAATTAGAGGTTAGTCAGTAGTAGTAATTAATTAGGGAAAACATTGACTTTTCAAATAAATTTACATGCTTATCCAAAGTAATAACTAATTCTGCAGTAGTTGTGATGTATAAAAGATCCTTCAGCTTTTTTTAATAAATTCTTAAAGGGGAACGAAACACAAACATTAATATTTCATTCATCACATTAGTTTATCTGTCATCAGAAATAATCAGCAATACGTTGTTGGCATCCTAAGGTCAAGGGTTATTGTGTTACAGCATCTTCCTCAATATCAGTTCATCTAGCTGCTGAGAAGAAAGATAAAACAAGTATGCATCATTATGAGGTAGCTATTTTAAATGACAATAAAATCCCCATGTGATTTTAACTACAGGAAGTCATACTTTATCTCTATAAACAGATAGCAGAGCTTAAAACTAACCAATCACTTCTCATAATCCAGTTAACACTAGGTGATAGATATCAGTTTAGCATCTGCTTTTAAAATGAGTGAATATGGTATCTGACTTTATTAGTTTGAACCAAAAAAGTGATCTGGAAGAACTACACCATGACAATGATTCTGAGACAGTTAATGTGAACACCAATAAATGTGCTGGTTCTAACCATAGGTATAAGTGTAATGAATGTGTATGTCTATGAATAATGTGGCAAGTGTGTGATGCTTGAACTATTAAAATGCAAAATTGGTAAAAGATAACTTTATTTGTATGAAAAGCATCCTAATTTTCACAAATTAATTATAGAATGTAATGCTTTGAACACTGTGAGGCATAATTTAGTGTTAAAATAAAAAAGCAGAGCTAAAAAGAAATTGCTCGCTACCAATAACCCTGTTAGTAAGACCTGGCAATATTCCTGCTACAAGCAGTTTATAGTGTGGATTAATTCATAGACTGCTATTGGACACAAAAGAATAATCATTATACCATCATGTTTAATGTTTAATACAGGGCTTTTCCTTCTCACCGTGGCCACTACACAGCTGCTTGTGTAATGGCCACAGCAGTTTGGATTCCCATTGAAACAGTTATATCCCTGCAACTGCCTCATGTTCTCATAGTTACAATTACAATGATAATAAGCATATCAAAATCACCAATCTGTAAAAGAAATATTTAAAAAGCAGCAGATACTAACAGTATGTATGTGATATCAATATAAATATAGATAAAACCAATAGGGATACTGTAAGTTAATTGATATCCTACCATCTTATAATTTAAATGATGTGGTAAAGGAGCCAACAAGAGTGACCTCACAAACAGCAACTATTATTGACCATATATAAAAATAGGCTATTACTCAATAGGTATACATAACTTTCATCTTTCTGACCACCATATATATTGATATATATGATTTTACTGTAGCTATCAACGAAGATATAATTTATGAATTTAGAAATGTGTCAGATGAAAATGAAAGTGTAAATAAGCTTAATAGCATACTAGAAATGGACATTTGGACTAAGGTGTACACAGCACAAAGTAGTAATGAAAAATGGGAAACGTTTATGACAATATTTATTACTTATTTCAATATTGTCTGCCCCATTAAAAGTAAGAATATCAAAAAGAAACCCGTGCAGAAATTAAAATCACCTAATGAAATCCATATATTATGCAACAAAATGAAATGTGCATATGAATTGCACAGGTTAACAAAAATAGAACAGCACAAAAAAAAAAAAATATACACAGTTAAAAAAGGAAAATCACAGGGCACTAACCTAAAATCACAGTATTATAAACAAAAAATAAATAATTCCAATAATGTAAACAAAGCAGTATGGAATTTAGTCAAGGATAGATGTGGCACTCATGGTAAAATTGGTGAAAACATTAGGATACTTCATGAAGGTGAATATACAGGGTGAATCACCTAAAACTTGGACCCAAATATTTCAGAAATGGGAAGTGCTATTGATGTGCAGTTTTCACAGCATTGATTGGTAGTCAGGGGCTCGTACATTTAGCCTATAAACAGATTTTAATAATACTGAGAAAGCCTATTTTTTGAGCAAACATACAATTTTTTAAATGGAACAATGCCTAGTTACATTAACAGAATAAAGGTAGGGTAAATTAGAATGTCAGTGGCGTTTATTGCAAGATTCTAGTGCAAGTGGTTTACGAGAAATCTTATTTTGAAACTTTTCTGCTATGGAAACACTGCTGCATGCGTTCTAGCATTTCAGCCGAAATTTCAAAGCAGGTAGCAGTCATACATCATTTCATAACATCTGGTGTAGTTAGTACATCCTTGTAGACAGTGTCTTTCAGCCTTCCCCACAAAAAAAGTCTAAAGGGGTCAGATCCGGTGAACGGGCCGGCCAAGGTACAGATCCTCTTCGTCCAATCCAACGATTTGGAAACAATCCGTTAAGACAAGCTGTAGTACTCGTGCACTATGGGCTGGACAGCCATCATGTTGGTACCACAGGTTCCTCCTAGTCTGCAAAGGAATTTCTTCTAGCATCTGTGGCAGATGGTCTGTCAGGAGGCTGTGATACTTGTGCGGGTTCATTGTTCCTCCTATGAACTAAGGGCCTATGAGCTATCCCACACCACACGTTTGAACTCCATGGACACCAACGTTCCACTTGATGAAGCCAACGGGGATTGTTAATAGACCAATAGTGTATGTTTCTGCGGTTTACCTGGCCATGATTAGTAAATGTTGCCTCATCACTAAATGAGATACATGATGAATCTGGATTATCATGTCTTAATGCCCATGTACAAAAGTTAACACGATTCTCAAAATCGTTTCCATGCAGCTCTTGATGGAGAGAGATGTGATAGGGATGGAACCTATGACGATGGAGAATGCACAGTACACTTGCCTGACTTATGCCACTTCCATGTGCAATTGTGCGGGAACTAATTTGCAGATTACTGCAATGGCAGCCAAAACATTAATTTTCCGCCTCTTCTCCAGTCACTTGTTTGTTTCTGTTATGTTTTCTAGGTGTTACAGTACCACTTTCACGTAATTGGTTGAAGAGATTGATAAATAATTGCCAAGATGGTTGACGTCTATTGGGATACATTTCCGCATACACCGTACAGGAATGAACTGCATTCTTCCTACACTCTCCATACACCATGAGCATGTCGGCTTTTTCTGCATTAGTAAACCCCATCTTCCACTAACGACTTACTGCTTGAACTGTCACAAACTAACTGACCAGAAAGTTGCAATGCAATCAATGAACAGAAAACACAATGCAAACAAACATAACAACAACATCGTAGCTAGCAACTAACCAGGTTGAATGGGACAAACAATTGTCAGGGTGGAAACTTTTCAAAATACGATTTCTTGTAAACCACTTGCACTGGAATCCTGCAACAAAGACCATTGACATTCTAATTTACCCTACCTTTATTCTGTTGATGTAACTAGGCATTGTTCCATTTAAAAATTGTATGTTTGCTCAAAAAATAATACACTTTCTCAGTATTATTAAAATCTATTTATAGACTAAATGTACAAGCCCCTGATTACCAATCAATGCTGTGAAAACTGCATATCAATAGTACTTTCCATTTCCGAAATATTTGTGGTGCAAGTTTTAGGTGATTCACTCTGTATAGAGGATCCTACCAAAATTTGTAACATGTTTAATAACCATTTTGCAACTGTAGGCACTAAGAATAGTTATACTCCAGACAATAATATACAGATGCAGAATAATATTGCAAATACCATCTTCATGAGCAACACCTGTGTAGAGGAAATTAAAGAACTAATAAGTAGCTTTAAAGATCAAACATCTTCAGGATGGGATGGTATATCTACCAAAATATTAAAAAAGTGCAAAAATTCTCTTACTACTATGCTGCATCACTTAATAAACTGTTTCATAAATGAAGAAATATTTCCAAACTGTCTAAAACTTGGAATCATAAAACCAGTGCACAAAAAGGGAGAAAAAATAATATCAATATTTACAGCCAATATCATTAACAGGGTTAGGATTTTTAGGTGCGCACCTTTTTTCATAGGGAAGTTAAAGCTGTGCGGAAAGATATCACAGTGTGAAATTTTGTTTCTAGTTGTGTAAAGAGGCATTTTTTCTCGCACTTTTTCCCTTTTTTGGGACCTTTACCCTTTTTTGGCACCTTTATCCCATTTTCCCCCAACCATGGCCATAATCCCCTTTCCCCCCCTTTTTTTAATTTCATTCCCATTTATTCTTTAACTTTCAATTAATGTCTCCTCAGCTTGCTGTGTACATGCGAATAGTAAGCCTACCTCTTTCAGTAAATGCTGCATGGGAATTGAAAGCACAACCGCAACAATGGAAAATAATTGTGTGTTCGACGAAACCCTTTTTCTCTCACTTTACCACTATAAAGTAGCCCGCAATAATACCATTGACAATGAGTGATTCTATCCCACCAGAATCAGTAGCCTGCTGTTCGTGAATGTGAGTTTTTTACTGTGAGAGACCTCATCTGTTTGCGTGGAGGCGAAGGCTGGGCACACAGAGACAGCATTAACCTCACTTGCGCAGTTCCGAGAATTATTAAGACTGGGTTCTGCTCGAAACTACTACAAATCGCTGAGACTGAAGTTCCAGCATGAATGAGAACATTCTGGTAATTGTCGCGGTGTTATAAGAGAATGTGGACAGCAAATGGGCGCAAGAGTGAGTTGTGTGACAGTCGCATTGTGTTAGCAAGTGAACTAGTGTTAGCTCTCCAAACGTGTGTACTAGTACTAGATTTTACCATGCCAAAGGTGTCCAGTGCTCGATTTATTGTTCTGGCTTTGGAATTCAAACAAGATTTCATAGACACTGATGGAACTGTTATGCAATGTACTATTTGTGATTAAGGAATTCTGTTAGATGAAAAACACCAGCAAGAACACATTTCCAGCTCTAAGCATCAAATGAACAAGACTCTTTAAGCAAACAAATCATGGCAACCTCTATTACGAAATGTGTTCCAACAGAGTTCTTCAAAAAGCCGAAATTCCACTCAATAAGGTGAACCATCCAGCCTTCAGGGGATTTCTTAAAAAAAATGCAAAAAGATGTCAATGCCCGATGAGAGTACTTTAAAAAAAAACTACATGGAGCCTGTTTACCGAGAAACCATAGAAAGAATCAAGGAGAAAGTGTCTGATTGCGATGTGGGAATCATTGTGGATGACACCATAGACTCAATGGAACGATATGTTTTGAACATTTGTTTTTACCTTAGCAGGGGAGAAAGTTAAGCCCATATTGTTAAAAATGTACGAGCTGCAGAAGCCAATGCCAGTACAGTAATGCAATCCATTATGGACTTCTGCCAAAAACTCTGGCCTACTGGTATTGAGTTTGAAACACTTCTTCTTGTGGTTATGGACCAGGCTCCATACATGGTTTCAGCTGTTAACCAATTGAAACCTTTATTTCCTAACTTGAAGCATGTGACATGCTTGGATCATGTCCTTCACAGGGTTTGTAAATCCATAAGGAACGAATACATCGCAAATCAATTCATCTCTGCCCTGAAGAAGATTCTACTGAAAGCTCCGAGCCGTGTTGTTTACTACAGGGAAATCACTGGCCTGCCCCTTCCAAATTTCCCGGTCATTACTCGCTGGGGATCTTGGATTGAGTGTGCTGCTATGTTGTGTGAGAATTTTGACAAAATTAAAGATTCTTTGGATCCATCCGACGCAGGTGCAATTTCCAAGGCACAGCAACTTCTGTTACCAGAGAAAATAACATAATTTGCAGACAGAACTACATTGTGTCCATAGTTACAAGTACCTGCCTGCAGCTATTAAACGATTGGAGAACAAGGTCTGGAAAAGGAAAAACAATGGGATATTTTTACTTCCGTGAGGGAGCAGTTAGATGGCTTTGCCAAAGACGAACTTGAATCTAGTCTTCAGAAGAATGCAGACATTGAAGAATTCGCCACATCTGTAGAATTGCCATTCCAAGTGAATACAAGGTTTGCCCCACTGGTTCCTGTGGATGTTGAAAGAAGTTTTAGCATCTACAAAGACATTCTATCTCCTAATAGAAACAGACTTACTTTTAAAAATGTGGAGATACTTAATGTCTTGAAGTACAACAGCTTCATGTTTTTTCCTTCTTTTGACGAGTGATAATTTGATGTACTTGTTTGTAGTTCAATAAATTAGAATAGAGGAAAGAGAAATCATTGAATTAGTTAAGGGAATGCACAACTGAAATTAACCCAAAATCTCAAAAAATCTTTAAAAAAAAATGATGTTCCCAAAAAATTCTTCATTAATTGTAGTTTTAGGATCCACTTTTATTTTTGACCTAGCGAATTCTTCAGGATCGTTACGAGACTTTTTAAATACCCTTACGCTTTTGGTTACTAGCTGTTATTTTTTTAAAACTTCATTTTAAGCGTTTCTTATTTTCAGTATTTCTGCATATTTGAAATGTTCCACACAATGTAGTTTTCATCCATTCATATTGACATTTTTATGCTTATTTCAAAAACTCAAACAAATAAAACTGCTATATATTTTTTTCGTGTAATGAATAGTTTTTGCACTTCTAATTTTTGAAGATAATGTATAAAAAAAACGGGAAAAAATGCAAATACAAAACTGCAAAACTTTTTTTCCTCTTAAACTAAGAATGATAGAAAAAAAACTATATGACAGATTTGTAGTTCCTTGACATAGAAGCAACATAAGACTTTTTTTTTTTTGTTTGAAAAAATGCATCATGTGTTGCATTTGCATACACCCAAAATTTTATATTTTGAAAATTAATAATTTGAAAGCTAATTAAGATTTTGGATTGAAATTCACAAAACAATTATATCTAAAGGAGACTGACATATTAAAATTTCAGCCCAATTGAATGGATAGTTTAGAAAATAGCAATTTCAGTTGTACATCCCCTTAAATAAACCAGCACTTTATTGTCCCTTTTTTCACCATATTTGAGCACCTTTTCCCTTCCTTTTTTCATCTGAAATTTGCACCTAAAAATCCTAACCCTGATCATTAACTTCAGTATTTGGAAGGTGTTTGAGAAAATTATATTAGTTAGAATGGTTGATTTTTTAAGCAAAAATGATGTATTAAATTGCCATCAGCATGGGTTTAAAAAGGTCTGTCAACAATTACGACTGTTACAGACTTTATGCATGGAATTTTGGAAAATCTTGATAAGGGTATGAATACTGCAGGAATTTTCATTGGCTTGTCAAAGGCATTCAACAGTGTCTCACACCAAACACTAATATATAAATAAGAATCTTATGGCATAAGAGGTAAAATGTTAAACATAATTAAGTCTTACCTAAGCAACAGAAATGTTTGACAGAAATTTACCATAAAATAGGCATAAAAAATACAACGCTCATATCAGAACAAACAGAAGTAATAGTTGGAGTAACACAAGGGTCTGTTCTGGGGCCACTGTTATACCTAGTATATGTAAATAGCCTACCAAATATCACGACAAATACTATTACATATATCCTATGCAGACGATACCTCAATGATTTGCCTCGATAAATCCCATAGTCAATTAGAGAAAACAATTTCCCATTCTGTAAAACAGCTAGCAAATTACCTTAATACTATAAACTTAAAAATAAATCCTTGTACAAGTATGCTAATCCTATTTGAACATCACCATGTTAATAAAGAAGAGAATACTGTTGTATTTTTAAATTACACCAAAATTAAAAAAGTTTCTATCCATAATTTCTTTGGTATACACATAGATAGTAAGCTAACTTGGGAAGCTCATACTGATTATGTATGTAAAAAGATAAGTTCTAATATATATGCATTAAGACAATTATCATTGTATTTATATAAAAAGATGTTACAAACCTTATATTTTGGATCATATACCCCCGTATCTCCTATGGCATAGAATTGTGGGGAAGTACCAGCATTGCTAATATGAATAGGGTATTGGTACTGCAAAAAAATGCTTATGAGATATATATGGGCTAGCAAACACAGAATCCTCCTGTAGAAAAATGTATTTATAGATAACAAAATTCTTACAGTGGTGTGATTATATGTATATAAGGTAATAGTCATTGCAAAAGAAAAGATAAATAATGGGCTAAGTAACAGTGTACTTTACACTTATCATACTATAGGCAAGGACAATTATCACAGGACACACGTTAACCTTAAATCTACCTGCAAGGACCCATTGATCTAGGGATTGATACTATTCAATAAATTACCAATGGAGGTTAAATTACATAAAGGAAAGAGATTTAAAAATGAACTTAAAGCATATCTAACTCAAAAATGCTTATATAAGGTGGATGAACTATGATATTTATGTTAATAGAAGTTAATTATAGTGGATAAAGATTTGTAAAAATGTTATGTTATATAAATGAAAGAGATTGAAACATATCTAACTCATAACTGTATAGCAATTAAATATAAGTGACAAAGACTTGCTCAATGTTAAACAACACAAAGGAAATAGTGTATATGTAAATTAATGTGTACTTAATGTAACTTGATAATGTAGAATGTATGACAATATCTGAAACTTGTATGAAGTCTATGAACAATAAATAAATAAATAAACAAATAAATAAATAAATGTAAGGTTATTCTATTAATAAAATCAAAAGGCGAGTTTACACTGCTAAACAAAGATCATTACTCCTACAACACTAGAGGAATGAATAATTACCATAGAGAGTGTAAGGCTAAAACTTCAAGCAAGAAAGATCCATATATTATAGGTATCATTATGTACAATAAACTTCCCCATTATATTAAATTAGCACAAGGAAATACGTTTAAACAACACTTGAAAAAATATCTAATTCATAAATGCCTTTACAATTTAACTGAACTGTAAATATGGTATTAACTTATACTCAAATGAATTGTAAATGTAGTATTAAGTTGTATTTAAATGTACTGTAAATATATTATTTTAAGTTGATTTGTATAGTATATTAAATTGTATACAATGACTGTATTATGTATTATATCACTGTACAATCTGTAATATTAGATTCTGAGTATGCCCAAAACTTGTAACACCAAGTCCACAGGCAATAAATAAATATATCTTAAGAGATGTTGAAATGTTGTCCTCCTCTATCTGTATATTTCTGGCATCTTCTCAGGAAAATTCAATATCCAAAACTGAGTGAATTTCTCACCTGATGTTTTCTTTTAGTTCTTCTAATGTATGGGAGTTTGTTGCATACATCTTATTACTTTCTCTACTACGTATAGTAAGTAGGGGAAGTATTGTATTCCACCCAAAAATTCGATACCGAGATTTCACCGGAAATACATGTTTTGAGACCTCCTGAATCCAAAAAAAGCATTTTTGGAAACATGTCCGTGTGTGTGTCTGTGTGTGTGTGTGTCTGTGAACAGCATAACTCAAAAACGAACAGTCGGATAAACACCAAACTTAGTATTTAGGTTCAGTATCTTCCAGAGATGCGACACGAAGGTTTTCAAGAAAATCCCCCCACCCCAGACTACCCTTTACATGGAACATTTTTCGAAAATTTTAATTTTCTCAAAAATAGCTCTAACGATTTTGATTAAAATATCATATGTTTAAGATAATGTCATGAGAAATGAAATGTATATCTCGAATTTTCTGGGAATGTCTCCAAAAGTATTCTTCATTGTGAACGACTTTTGCATAACCGGTAAATCATAAGAGATAGACAAAATTTTACTACACAAAAAATGTAGATCGCGTTAAAATACACAACTTATGTCATATACATTTCTTTTGTTGAGTGAACCGTTTTCGAGATATTGCTTGTTATTTCCTTAAATTTTCCAATACTTATACTTTTTCTCAAATTCGTTATTCATTTTTTTGTCCTGGACATGCAAAGAGAATGGAATGCGCCACATAGCAACCAGCGTTAAAATATTTGACCATCGCTTAAAAGCTACCATATTCCCCTTGCATCTACAAGAAAATTACCAATAAGATTGACATCTCGATATCTCGATTAACATGAAGCATATGGAGAATAGGCGTTTGTAAAAATAGATTGTACAAGAGTAGAGAAAGTCATGTGAGTGTAACACATCAGATTTTTTTTCATGTGATCATCACAGATGGGTAAACTTCTGTAATTAGATTTTGTGAAATAATGGAGTAATTGACCCACTCATAATATTCTTCTCTGACGAAGCAAGGTTCCATCTATATGACTATGTTTCACTGCAAAATAACAGATATTGCAGTGCAGAAAAACCTGATTTTACATACAAGGTTCCCTTGCACCCAACATTGGTGAGCAGTACATTGTACAGAATAATAGACCTATACTTTTTGAATAAACAATAAATGCAAAGAAGTACAGGAATGACTTGTATAATTTTTTTAAACAGCTGACCAACATTGAATGTCAATGCATTTTTCCTACAAGAATTTGCTATGTACCATGCATACAGCTGATGGGATATTAAATTTAATTTAGGAAATTTTTGAAGACAAGGTAATTAGTAAAGAATTATGGCCCTCTTGATCCCCTGATTTAACTATACAGATTTTTATATACGGGAGAACTTGCAAAATAAGGTGTGTGCAACAAACACCATACATTGCAAGAACTAAAAGAAAACACTCAATTTCGGATATTGAGCACTCCAGTGTAAATGAAAATTTCCTGAGTAGATACCAAAAATATGTAGATAGAGAAGGACATTTCCAAAGTTTCTTATGATAAGGTATGTGCTTATTATCATTGTAATGGTAACTGTAAATATGAAAACACGAGGCAATTGCATTATAATTGTTTTGGCAGGATCTGAGCTGGGGCAGCCAGCGCACAAGCCAGCATGCAGTGGTCACACAATGGGAAAGAAAAGCAGGCACTATATTAGAAATGCATTTCCAGAAACCAGTGGAATATGTAGGTTTCAAACTTGATAATACTCTTTGAGAGTGACAAAACACTTGCAGCATCTAGTAATTATTTTTTTTATTTCACGCATTATCAGCAGTTTCTATTCTTCGTTAGATTCCTCATATTTATTTTTCATTATCCAAGACCCATATGCTTTGCAGTATTGACTTTTCACACCAGTCCTTTTTACTTTCTCTACTTCTTATCTGTAGTAAGTACAGAAAGTATTGTATTCCACTCAAAAATTCAATACTGAGCTTTCACCAGAAATATACATTTTGAGACTCCCTGAAGCCCAAAAAAAATTTTTTTAGAAAAAGGTGTGTGTGCGTGCGTGCGAGAGAGAGAGAGAGAGAGAGAGAGAGAGAGAGAGGGAGAGAGAGAGAGAGAGAGAGAGAGAGAGAGCTGCATGATTCACAAATGAAAATTGTAGCCATATGCACTACACAGAGATGTTTACATTTTCACAATGTTACGTTGTTTGTTTAATATTAAAGTGGCTAACTAACATCATCACCAAAAAACACCACGACAGAATACATTACTCTTGAATTTTAAATCCCAGCCAGAAGTATTATTATTAAAATGTATTACTTCACATGAGGCAGTGATTGATCCTTACAATCCCAACGTTCCCTCTGATGCATGGCATGCACTGATGACGTATGATGCAGTTTTCTTTAGCTTATGCAGCGATAACAGTAAGGCTGTGTGTGGAAATAATCTTCCCACTGCATTTTACTGGGCATATAAGAAGCAACATGATTTTTGTGTTTCGTTCCCTTTTAAGATTACTGGTGGTGGGTGAAACTGTCTTAAGTTATAACAAAATTTGCATATAGGTAACAAAAATCACCATGGAACAATAAATTATACTTATTTAAATTATGTGTAGTTTATTCCTCCATGAAAAATACTTTCAATTTATTATTTCATCATGTTGCACTAAAGTGTAATAAGATTCTTATTGTCAATTGTACATCACTATGTATATTTAATTAATCTGGAGATTACTGTTGATGGGAAAATGGTCATATCGCATAGTATGTTCGGCCACAAAATGCCATCTTTAGTCCACCAGAGGAAGCACAGAAGTGATTCTGGCTGAGGATAGAGACAACAGACTGAAATATGTTCTGAAAATTCTTGGTAAAAAAAGTGAAGCTAGAGATTAAAAATGATTTTGAACTATATAATATGTGCACAAATTAAGATTTTTATTATTCTAGCTTCACTTTTTCACCAGAACTTAGGGACATGATCTCCAAAAGATTGTTGTCTCTATCAACAACCTGGATTCACTGCCATGCTTCCTCTTGTGACAGTAGATAGCATTATCTGGTTGGACATGCTGTGTAATGAGATCCTTTTTACATGGGATATCAAAGTTTAATATATTGTGCTTCTTCTTATAAATGAATAACTTTTCCCAAATGGAGAGGTTTCAGTTTTTCTGCTGTCTGATGATTTGTGGACCAAAAATGCTACTCTGCAACTGCTGATTTTTCTGTTTGTTCATATTTCACATTTCTCATGTGTTCTTTAAACCTTGTGTCTATATTCCTCTTTGTCTTCTCTATATATACTTTTGTGCAATCCTGACATCCAATTTCATGAATACCAAAAGTTTTTCTCATTAAAATTTTGTCCTTTGTATTGGTCCCGAGTATATTTTTTAAGGAATGTTTGTTAACTGGAGCTAAGGTTATATAATATTCTTTGGATATTTTGGGGAATTTTGGTGAAGCCATTTTTATGTATGATTTCCAGGATATGGTATTCTTTTTTGTACTCTTGTGTGTTCATTGGAATGTTTACCAGTCTGAAGGTAAGGCTGTTTATTATTGTATATTTGTGTTCCCTGGGGTTGTGGCTGTCATTTTTAATGTAGTTATCGTGTGTGTCTTTTCTATTTATACCAAAATTTATTTTATTGTGATACCTCATGATTTTTATGTCCAGAAAGGGGAGCATGTTATTGGCTTATTTCTTTGTAAATTTTACTGATGTATCTTGTAAATTCAATGGAGATGTTGCATCCTTCAAGAATTTATTATCCATTATGGTAAAAATATCATCTACATATCTGTACCAGAGTTTATATATGTGAGGAAAAGCTCCTGTTAAATGTATTTCCAATGAACTCATGTATAAATTTGCCAGAAATGGGGAAATTGGGTTACTGATTCTTAAACCATTCACCTGGGAGTATAGTTCATACATGAATCTTGAATGATGGATAATTTTTCAATATCATATACTATTTCTCTATTGCATACCAATGACATGTACAAAAGAGTACAAAAAAGAACACAACAAGATCCTGGAAATCGTACATAAAAATGGCTTCACCAAAGAGATAGTAGACAGGAAGATAAAGAAATTCCAAAAGGAACAAATAAAGGAAATCACCACAATATTTAACATTAAAGTGCATCGGTTTTTTGTTTTGTTTAGTTACGCATTGAGATCTTACAACTGCAGGATTTGCGTGGTACGAACAGATAAAAATTAAATGATTACACCACATTTAATTTCTTTTTGTATTTATTGTATTTCAATTTTTATATATATACTTTTTTTCAACAAATAAAACACACTGTCTTCATATGTAGTATTACTTTTTAAGCTACTCATCACATATATCTGGAAAAATATACTCTTCTTTTCTATGAGGATGTCAAAAAATGTATATGTTAATCATTAGTTATTAAAACAAGTTATATTGTAAAAAAAAATGTTCTACTTGTACTTAACAACTGTTCCTATAGAGATGTCAATAGATATTTTTAATTTTCTTTTATTTTATCCTTCATATGTTAACAAATGAACTGAGTTCTTTACACTGACAATAACTATTAAGGTAGGTTATGCAATTTTGAATTCTTAGGGTTATAGTATTTCTTTGGTTATGTTTCCTGAATATTTCTCTTGGTTATTTTAATTTATATTTCCTTTTTTTCTCAGACACATGCGTTTTAACATACAAATATTTCCATTGGTAAGTAATGATCACAATTTTCATATAAATTAATAACTTCCTTAACCCTAGCAATACCAAAATATTTTTGAACAAGAACTACCAAGGTGGGCAAAAATTGCCCATCAATTAAATTTACATTTTTAGTACAAATTTAAAATTTAAAAATGCTAACTCTTTAATGCATGTTTTTTAATAAAATCATACATTATTTGTACATTTTGTGAAGTAATGTATAATTTATACCTTTGTATCGATTTGAAAAACAAATTCACATTGTATGACTCAAAAATAGATATCATTGTTTACTCCACTGATATATTATCATCATCTAAGCAAGATGCATTTGCACAAAGGATTTTGGTGTCTGCATCTCTTTTACACAGATTATGTCCACAATTATCAATCTGGTGCTGGTTTTTGTCACATTATGAATAGCTTTCTTGTTAGGAGCCTTTCTGACACACACATGACACCGTCTCTTTATTGGAGGTTCTGTTTGTGTTCGGATGGTTGGATTCTGAAGCTGCCTCCCAAATACAAACTCCATAACTTTTAGAGTTGGCAGTTGTAGTCTATGGAGATCTTGGGAATGTTCTTCTATGAATGGTTGCACCAGGAGTTTTCCCAATTCTTGGAGATATATTTTCCTGATGTTGGTTTTGCCTTTTTTGTATGAAGGTACATTCTGGATGTAGATTGTATATGAATTGCTAGCACATAAGTTGATGAGTATATAAAACACATACATAGGCCACCACCTTGTATCTCATTTTATTGCATAGGCCCAGACCATCTGATCTGTGGAGTCAACACCAGCTTTAGTTGGGCTATAATACATATTGATATGCGTCTTTCTTTTTCTGTGTTCCATCTTCTATTCAAGCATCCCAAGCTTTATTTATGGATGCTCTTTAACTACTATGGTCCGTCCTATTCTATATTAGGCATGAAAGACATCAAATTTTGCTCAGATGCCTCTATCAGGCTTGAGGTTCTTTTACGTGCCATAAATCTATGACAGGGACCACTGGCTTTACTTTCCTTCCGAAGGAAGCCATGTTATGGATTTTTATACCCAAAAAACTCCATCGCCTTCTGCCAGGTTTGAACCTGCGACCTCAAGCACTAGAGGCTAGCATGGTACCCCTAGACCACGGAGCATGACCCAGTTTCCCTATATTGAGTAGACAGCATCAGTAGAATTTTTTTAGGCTTCTCCTTAGTGATATAAGAAACAAAAGTAACTGGGGGTTTCTTACAGGTGGGGTCACTGAAAGCAAACTTGGAAGAAACTCCTGGCCAACTGTTGTCTTCAATTCCTTGGAATTATACATTCTGAGAGTTCCAACCTACATTAACTTGTAATCAGTTTAAAGCTCATCCACTAATGGAATAGAAGTGTTATACCGATGAGTAGCCACATTGTAGCCTGTATTTCTTATAGGCTCCACCAATGTTTTGACAACTACGTGTTGTTGTCGTTCTTTGGCAGGTTGGTTATCTTTTCTTGCATATGTTTTCCTTGGTTATATATCGCTCTATTACTCCAGTCAACATTCTGATAAGGATTCCATATTTTTCAGGCTTATCCTTCATAAAAACTTTGAAGGGACAGTGATCCCTGAAAAGGGACAACATTTCATCTATTGTGTTGTGTGGTCCACATCGAAAGTATTTTGGGAATGTTTCATTCACCTTCTCAAATACTTATCTCATTGATACAAGCTTGTCCCTTTCATGTCTTTCATTTCTAGTATCCTTGTCATCAAATGAGACGGTAATTTGTATCACAAATTACTTTAATGTAAATAATGATAGTAATATGAATATGTATTTTTATGTAACATTGATTTCAGAGGTTTAATAATTGTAATTATTATTGGTAAATAATAATATACGGCTCTACTGAAACTGTCAACAATAACGCAATAATGCAGCGAGGGGATGAGTTGTTTATCGTTACCGGGAACCAGGAAGTTACGTAATGTTTCGCGCCTTTTCGGTAAAAGCCTCCAGAATGTTCCTTAAAAGAAATATGTATTAGTGGTTTTCATTGGATAGTAAAATAGACGCTAATGTTGGCGCGTTTTATTAGCCAATGGCAGTTCATTTATAATCTTTAGGCGTATCTTGAGGCAAGCCTATAAATAGTGTAGGTTCAAGGGAGCGTTCCCCCAGTTCAACAAGATTCTCAACACATTACACGTCAGCCCACCAGTTCTACAAAATTCTCCGTTCATTTATTTCGTCAAGTTACGCGCAACAGAATTACAAGGACTATTATAAAGTATTATACAGTTAAATATATAAAGTTGAAGTACGTGAGTTAAAAGTGAGAAGTTATTACAAACAGTTTCAATATGGCGATTATCCAGATAAATCTGTGAAAGTGTTCGTGAACGTGTTCTGCAATAAAGATTATAAAACCAATTTCTTCGTCAATATCATTTCTAGACAAAAGATTCCTTTCCGCTTCACACCCTGCAAGAGATACTTGTTCTACGAAGATAATATGATAGCTAGCCGGAGGACAATATACAAAACTTAAAATTCTTTCGAACCCTAATTGATGCAAATTGCTACGCCAGATGGAGTTAAACGAACCAAACAACGAATGACGTCACACAAGATGGCATCGCGTGAAGTAAATAAAACATATTTGTTATACTCGCAAATTGGCACCCATAACGTGGGGCTAGATAACTAGGAAAGGAACAAGAATAACCAAGAAGTAGCAGAATTAACTAGGAATGAAGCAGAGTAACCAGGAATGCAGCGGTGAAATCATATACAAGACGCAGATTCCAGAAACAAAAGGGACGACAGACTTCGACCGTAATTCCGAGATTACGAGGCAACAAGGAATTCAACGCAAAAACATCGAGACGACGTAGATTCATCACAACACAACGCAGAAGCGACATACAAATCTAGGAGAATGGGGCAGAACGCTGGACATCAAAGTAACAGCAACGGACAGCATTAGTAAGGTTAGAGTATATTAATTTTTTTTTAGAAAAAAAAAAAAAAGTAAATAAATGTTACTGAGGAGCGGTAGGATAATAAAAACAATGGCTACCAATAATACAGAAGAAATAATTATGGAGGGAGATAGTGTAACAGTTAGATGTGATCCAATACAAGTTACAGGAAATAGCCCAGACTTTTTAGGATTTGAAGATGAAAATGTTAGTACAGAAAGTCAGAATAGAATAGCAGGAAATGTTAATTTTGATGCTGGTATGATTATGGAAATGTTTAGAAATTTTGGTGAAAAACTAGATCAGAATAAGAGAGAAATGAGGGAAGATATGGAAAAGAATAGTGAGAAATTTGAACAAAAACTAGATCAGAATAAGAGAGAATTAAGGGAAGATCTTAGTAAGAAAATAGATCAAAACAGGGAAGATATTGATAGGAGTTTAGAACAAAAACTAACTCAGAATAATGAAAAATTAGAACAAAAACTAACTCAGAACATGGAAATGAATAATGAGAAATTAGAAAAGAAAATAGATCAAAACAGGGAAGATATGCAAAAGAGTCATAGGGAATTAAGGGAAGATATTGGTAAGAGCTTAGAACAAAACAGGAAATCAATTGAAAGTATTGGTAGGAGGAATGAGAAATTAGAGCAAACAGTAGATCAAAGCAGTGAAGAAATTGAAAAGAAAGTTACGAAGCTAGATAGTAGTATGACAAAAAAGAGTGATGAAAAGGAAATAATAGTAAGTGAGATAGGAGAAATTTCAAAGAAAATGCTAAACATGAGCAGGGAAAGAGATAACAAAGAAAGTGAGGTTAATACTAAAAGTGAGGTTAATGTAGAAGGCACAGAGTTAGGAAGTCAAATGAGTAGTATTTCAAGTGAGCCAAGAGAGATAAATGAGGTTAGGAATGTAGATGTAAATGAGGCGCAAGTTAATTTCAGAGGGGAGATATCAGAAATACAGAATGAGTCAGTAATGCAAAGAAGTAAATTGTACCAAGATGTTCAAATTGAAAACTCCAGTCCAGTACAGTTTAGTACAGATTTGTCAGAGTATTCTCAGATTAAGGAGATAGTAGAAGAATTGAAAATGACAGTTGTTAAAAGATGTGTAGTTCAAGAAACTGTAGATTGTTTTCAAATATTATCAGGGAACGAAATGTCATATGAATACAAGAGGTTATTCATGAACAAAAATTTGAAGGTTAGGTTACGGCTACGAGTAATGTTTAGCCACACACAATTTGATCCAGGAGGGTAAATAGCAATGTGATGTAAAGTAAATGCTGGATAGTTAAAGATGACTTGCAGAGAAATGTATTGGAACGTAAGAGGGTTAAATAAAAATGTACGTCATGTAAATGGAGAAATAAATTGTGGTCATGACTAACTGTTTGAGAGGAAAATAACATTTTATTAGTAACTGAACATGTGAAATAAAGCATGATGTTATATTAAAGTAAAGTACATAAATACCATTCCAAGAGTATTGTTAAAATAAAATTCAAAATAACAAAAATGGTAAAAATAATTCAAAACAAATACTTATGTAGCAAACAGAAAAGGTGAAACATTGTCAAGATTTAAGAGATGTAAATATATTTGCAAAGTACAAAATAACAAAAAAATTGGTAGATATAATTAAAAATAATTGAAACAAATACTTATGTAGCAAACAGAAAATGTGACACAGTGCCTAGATTTAAGAGATGTAAATATATGTAAAGGGTGAATATTTTTGGTAAATATGTATAGTAATTACAAAAAAATTCTTGAATTGATAAATTTTTGGTAACAATATAAGAAAGTAAACCATTTTTTGTAACACTAGTTAAATAATTTAGGGTAAAGTATTTGCTATAAAAAAAAATTGTAATGTAAGATTAATATCTAAATTAATTAAACCAAAGCCAGTAAGTAGTGGCGAGATAAAACATATGTCGTGTGTTAAATGCGTGTGAAGTGTTAAGTGAAAGTGATAACGTGTGTTCCAAGATTTAGGAGACTAAAAACACAATTTTAAAATTTCTAAACAAGTTATAAATATTTATAATTATGTTTCTAGTGGGGCATATGAGACGGTAATTTGTATCACAAATTACTTTAATGTAAATAATGATAGTAATATGAATATGTATTTTTATGTAACATTGATTTCAGAGGTTTAATAATTGTAATTATTATTGGTAAATAATAATATACGGCTCTACTGAAACTGTCAACAATAACGCAATAATGCAGCGAGGGGATGAGTTGTTTATCGTTACCGGGAACCAGGAAGTTACGTAATGTTTCGCGCCTTTTCGGTAAAAGCTTCCAGAATGTTCCTTAAAAGAAATATGTATTAGTGGTTTTCATTGGATAGTAAAATAGACGCTAATGTTGGCGCGTTTTATTAGCCAATGGCAGTTCATTTATAATCTTTAGGCGTATCTTGAGGCAAGCCTATAAATAGTGTAGGTTCAAGGGAGCGTTCCCCCAGTTCAACAAGATTCTCAACACATTACACGTCAGCCCACCAGTTCTACAAAATTCTCCGTTCATTTATTTCGTCAAGTTACGCGCAACAGAATTACAAGGACTATTATAAAGTATTATACAGTTAAATATATAAAGTTGAAGTACGTGAGTTAAAAGTGAGAAGTTATTACAAACAGTTTCAATATGGCGATTATCCAGATAAATCTGTGAAAGTGTTCGTGAACGTGTTCTGCAATAAAGATTATAAAACCAATTTCTTCGTCAATATCATTTCTAGACAAAAGATTCCTTTCCGCTTCACACCCTGCAAGAGATACTTGTTCTACTAAGATAATATGATAGCTAGCCGGAGGACAATATACAAAACTTAAAATTCTTTCGAACCCTAATTGATGCAAATTGCTACGGCAGATGGAGTTAAACGAACCAAATAAGGAGTGACGTCACACAAGATGGCAACGCAGAAGTCAACATAACATTCTCCCATCATATTGGCTTCCACAACGTGGTGCTTTAAACATATACAATTATTTGCTCTCGCACAAACCATAGAATTGATAATATCTATAGAAATCTTGTCCTCTTCATTATGGCAAAGTATATGGCTCTTCCAAATAAATTTGACTATAAGTCATGTATTAAAATATTCTGATCACTGTTAACTCCAATCAGAAGCAAGATATCAATAAATGCATATATTTCAGTACCACATATAGGAGGAATTTTATTTTTAGCTGCCTCTTCATTGGAATGCTTGACTATAATACCAACAACTTTTGGTGTAAAGAACTTGTGAAATGAGTCCATGATACCTGTAGTTTTTCCTTCTTGTGTAATTCCCTGTTGTTGCTGAACAATGTTAACAAAGTCTCTTTTGGATTGTTTTGGTATCTCAGAAAGAATACTCTACCAGTTCTTGTATATTTAGTGGTAGAACTAGCTCTATCCGCTGCATTTATAACTTCCTCTCTGTTGTCTTCTTCACTCGAAGATGACTCGTTTTCATCAACCTCTTCTGTATTATCTGGCTCATTATCACTTAGTTCCTCCATACCCTCTGGCAGATCAGATTCAAGTAGTCTTAACATTACATTTTCACTCATAATATGGCTCTCATCCATAAAATAATTCCCTCTTCTACTCATTTTGTGTATAGAATGTAGAAAGTGACTAACTGAATCTATATTGTAGCAAAACACTGGTAGATCAACAACAGCTTCAACCATTGACAACACAGAACAATAACTATGAAGAAACATACAAACACCATAAAATGTTGCTAACTGAATCTTATTATTGTGGAAGAAATTGGTATGAAACAATTAGACCAAATGACTGTTGACAGCAGAATTCTGCCCACCAACAACAAAGTTGGAAGACATTCTGTATAAATGTATTTTGTAATTTTTCTGACAAACAGAAAAAGTATGAAAATGCAAGAGTTCATTTGGTGGGAGAAATCAAGAAAGCAAAAATAGGTGGGCATTATTTACCCACCCTTGGTATTGCTAGGGTTAATTACATATGCACTTAAATAAAACAAATTACCTATTAAATACTGGAACAATATCTCAATATAATAATTAAAATGTATAGTAAACATCTCTTTGAGGTCTTATATAAAGTTACATTTGCCTCTTACTCGTATTATTTGTTTTAAATTTATTTTAATCTTGCTTCTGTTACCTCATTTTGTTATTTTAAAACAAATTTAAATATAAACAATAATTCCTCTTGGTTTTGAAAATTAATTCCTAAATCATTTGTTTCATTAATTTTTCATATATAATTCCATATTTTTGCCTTTTTGTGTTGGTACTTGTTTGTGTATTGTTTGCATTTTTTTTTTTTTAACCATTGCTGTAATGTACATTTTCCTTGTAATGAGAAGGGAAACAGTAAAGTTAATTTGATAATGAAGTGTACATATGCTATGCAGTTATATTGCATTTATCTTCTCATGTCCTACATCTTTAGGTATGGATTCTTATTTCCAACACATGAAGTCTGAAATATTCCTTTTATTAAATAAAGGTTATCCATTTCAGTGTTATTTAGCACAAAACATTTATTTCATGTGCATTTCTATTAATATCAACTAATATTGATATTTGAAAAGAAGCTAAAACAGTGATGTGTTATTGAATTTATTTAAAACCAACTAATATGTTTATTATTTCTATTCCATGCATTTTATTCCTTTACACATTGGTTACTTTTCATTTTACTTCTAGCACCACTTCTCTGTGTTATTTTTCTCTCTTACTTATTTTTATTCATCATTGCCCTTAGTTATTTGTATGCATTTACTGTTTATATAATATTCTCGTTAGAAAATTAATATTTTTATAATTAATATTTCTATTATTTTACTGAAGCGTTTTTTTTCTTTTTATGCTACTCTTTGCATATCTCTCGTTAAAACAAAGAATTCTTTTATTTAAAGGTGAGTCGGAATTGTAACACTAACATCACTTAAGTTTACTCACTTAACATGTTTCGGGAAACCGTTGTTCCCATCCTCAGAAGGTTAATTCGACTGGCCCGTGTTGTTGGTGTTTCTGTTTTTTGGACTGGATCCTGTGGTGGCATCTTGTGGTGGAGAAATGTACTTCCAGAGAGGATTTGGTGGCGGCAAATCAAAATTCATTAGATGTGTGTTGTGTTTTAGAATGGTGATCTTCTCCCATGCATCTAATTCGGCTGCAAATTTGGCTGGTTTGACTAATGTAATATTGGGTTTGATGTTGTGATTAGTGATCCAAAAATGGTGTGAAACTGCAGATTTGTCCATTTGTTTGTATTTAATACATCTCATGTGCTCCTTTGGCCTAGTTTCTAGGTTTCTTTTTGTCTTACCTATGTATACTTTATTGCAATCTGAACAATTGATTTTATAGATTCCAGCTTTTTTGTCTTGTGCAATGGGGTCTTTTAACTTGTTACAAAGTAATTTCTCTATGTTAAATTTGTTCTGTGGAGCTAGGCAGATGTTATGTTTCATGAAAATCTTCTTAAATTTGTGAAAAGTTCCTGGGTGGTATGTGAATTTCTTGAACTTTAGCTCTTTATCTTGCTGGCTGAGATTTGTTGTGTTTCTGATGTGCATCTGTCGTTTGAATTTTGCAATTTTTTTGTCAATAGTTGTTTTGTTGTACCGATTATGTATTGCTGTGTCTACTATATGCTGGTATTCTAACTGGTATTCTTTTTTATTTAAGGGGGTATATACCAGTCTATGTGTTAGGCTGTTTAGTACTGCATGTTTGTGTGTGGTTGGATTGAAACTCTTATTTTTTATGTAATTAGTAGAGTGTGTTGGCTTCCTGTATATGCCAAAGGTTAGGTTCTTTTGTTCTCTGATGATTTTTAGGTCTAAAAATGGTAGCATGCCTTCTTTTTCTATTTCTATGGTGAATTTTATTGATTGGTTCTGTAGGTTTAGTAAGGCTAAGGAGTCTTGTATGAACCTGTTAGGGACAACAGCGAAGATGTCGTCAACATATCTGTGCCAAACTTTGAACATGTATGGAAAGGAAGTTGTTATGTGTGTTTCTAAGTAGCTCATAAATAAATCTGCCAAGAAGGGTGAAAGTGGGTTGCCCATGGTTAGACCAGTTGGTTGTTGATAGAACTTCTTATTGAAACTAAAACAATTTTGTGCAATGCATAAATTGGTAAGTTGTATGAGGTCTTCTATTTCTTCTTCAAGTAGGTTAGTCTGCTGTAGCCATTTCTTTAATTGACGCAGGAGTTGATCTGTAGGAACACTTGGAAATAGTGCAGTGACATCAAAGGAAACTAATCTGTCTTCTGGTTCGAGTTCCAGGGATTTTATCTTCTGTATTAAATCTTCTGAATTCATTATGTTTTTGCTATTGAATTTTGGTAGTGAAGAGAATCTCTGTACTAACCATTTTGCCAGTTTGTAGGTAGGAGAATCCCATTATGTATTGCTGTGTCAAACCAGCCAAATTTGCAGCCGAATTAGATGCATGGGAGAAGATCACCATTCTAAAACACAACACACATCTAATGAATTTTGATTTGCTGCCACCAAATCCTCTCTGGAAGTACATTTCTCCACCACAAGATGCCACCACAGGATCCAGTCCAAAAAACGGAAACACCAACAACACGGGCCAGTCGAATTAACCTTCTGAGGATGGGAACAACGGTTTCCCGAAACATGTTAAGTGAGTAAACTTAAGTGATGTTAGTGTTACAATTCCGACTCACCTTTAAATAAATTCAATACACATCACTGTTTCTAGCTTCTTTTCATTACAATATCAACGTAAAGAATTCTTACTTCTATTTATTTCACTGAAGACAAATTCTATATCCCTTAATATTTCTGACATCTTTATATGTCAAAAACATATTCGTATCTATTGTAGACATTTTTCTCACGTATGTCACATTTAACACTTTTGTTACCTTGGTACAATAATGATTAAGTTTTTTTTAATCTCTTAGTGATTGATGCCTTTTAAATGAGTTTAGTTAGTGACATTTTTAACCTGCTTTTTCTCAGCTATTCTGTTAGGAATATATAAACTTGTTCTTGTTTATTTGGTTGGGATTATTACTCAACTTTATTTGTTCTATTTTTCAGAACGTGGCTTACTTTATTTTTATTTCTTTTTCTCATACCTACATGTATGGAGTATCCACTGTGTGTTTGGAAAACTGAAGTACATCATTTTAATTCTACAATAAGAATTCCTTTCTTTTCTTTCTTATTGAGCTACATAGAATGTTAAATAACTATTTGTTTTCTTTATATTTGTTTGTAATAAAATTTGATGTGATTTACATAGTTGTCCCTGTTTGATTGTCTGTTGTCATGAAATTGAAATACGATATGGTTAGATTCATTCCTTGGTATTGTGTTGTATCTTTCTCTTATGTTGTTGTTTTTCATTGTTGTGACCTGAGAATATTGGATGGTGTGCCTCTCTCCCCTCGTTTGAGTTAGGTAGATTCCTCTGAGTTTCACTGTGATGTGTATTTGCCATTGTTTCTGTGTTGATTTTGCATTTAGTTGTGTGTCAAAGCTGCTAAGAGTTCTATCACATCTGCAAAATCTATTGGTTTTGCCACAATTAGCCCTGCTCTGACTGAGTCTGGAAAATGCCTTATTATGCTTGCTATTAGTTCTGATTCTGACATGTTCGGTTCCAGAAGTTTCCCCTTGTTAGCTATTTTCATAAAGTAGTCAACTAGTGATAATCCTTTGGTTTCCCTGTTGCCAACTTAACCCATGTCTGATTTTGTTTTGCTGGGCCCCAATATCTAGTTAGAAATAGATTTCTGAATGATGTGTATGTCTCATGGCCAGTCAGTGTTAACCTTAACCAATTCAGTGCTTTGTTCTTAAGGCTTTTCTTCACTATTAGCATTTTCAGTTCATTTGGAATTCTCTTCACCCTGAAGTATTCTTCCATTTCTTTAACAAATAACCTTGGATCAACTCTTTTATCTTCAATGAACATGGGAGGGGTTATTTCATGTAATACATTGTTCAAGTAACAAGAGTTATGTAAAAAAAATGAAACTTGAGTTTTATTTATGACGCTCTTTAACTACTATGGTTCTTAGCATTCCATTCTATAGGTATATTGGACATGAAAGGCTGGAAATTTTGCTCAGAGGCCTCTTTATCCGGCTTGTGGTTCTTTTACATGCTAAATATTTTTATGCCCAAAAAAATCCATTGCCCTCCACCGGGTTTGAACTCAAGACATCAGGAACTAGAGGCTAGTATGGAATCACTAGACCACGGAGGATGATGCAAGAGTTGTGTGTTGCATTTGTGTGTGTGCATGGGCATTCACCTTTATCTTTTCCATTTATCTTTATCATCTTCCGGGTTCAAATCCGGCGGAGGGCGATGGATTTTTTTCGGGTGTAAAAATCCTTTGCACGGCTTCCTTCGGAAGGGAAGTAAAGCCGGAGGCCTCTGAGCAAAATTACCGGACTTTCACGCCCAATATGGAATGGGACGCTAAGAACCATAGTAGTTAAAGAGTGTCCATAAATAAATAATAATAAAAAAAAAAATTCATCTTTATGTGATATGTTACTTAGCCATATATCATTTACATCATTTGAATTTGAAGTATTATCTAAATCTACATTTTCATTTTACATCTGCAGTGCAACCATAAACTTATTTACATTTTTAACATTTTCTTTCATTACTTTCAACTCATTTCTTATTTCTATCCGACTTTTCTTCATATTCTCTATTGTACTTTGTTGTGGTTGCACTGCATCAGCCACCATTTTGATTTCAGAAGATATATTATGTGGTGCATTATCACTACTTACTACTTCCTTTCTCATTACTTCAATTTCTTTACTCAATGTATTCTTAATTTCTTCCACCTGATTAGATTCAAAATTGCTCTGGCTTGCCTTTAATTTTTCTTCAGTTAGTTCTATTCTTACGCTATAAATTTTGCTTTCTAGGTTAGCCCTACACTCTGTCATTTCGCTTTTGCATATCCCTATTTCTCTTCTAACAGCATGTTGCTTTCTCTCACTTCAAGCTCCAAACTACTCGTTCTATTTCCTAAGATTTATAACTTATTTTCTGGTGTGCTTTTAGTTTCATTTATTCCTTTATACATTTTTTATTTTATTTTCCATTATCAATATATTCTCTTACATTCCTTTCTACCTAGTTCTATTTTTTTCCCCTAGATCTGATTCTAATTCTTTCCTACATGTTTCTATTTCTTGTTTCAAATAATTTTTACTTTCTTCTATTTTCTGATCTAATTCCACCATTTTTCTCTTAGATTCCTTTCTACCTTCTTCCATTTTCTGGCCCAAGCTTTGTTCTATTTTCTGCCCTAATTCCACCATTTCTCTCTTAGATTGCTTTCTACCTTCTTCTATTTTCTGCCCTACTTTTACCATTTCTCTCTTATATTCCTTTCTGCTTTTTCCCATGTTTTTCATAACTTCTTCTAACATTTTTCTTATTGGATTTTCCATTATATAACCCATTTGTATTCTTTCCTTTACTACTCCTACTTCTTTTCCTATATCTGCTTCTACCTCTGCCTGTTTCTGTGGCATTTCTTCATTTACACTGTTAATGATCCTATTTTCTTTCCACTTCTTAATTTCATAAATATGTAATTTAGAGTTTTTTGTCCCTACTTTTCATCATCTTCTTTACTTGCATTTCTCTTGGTGTTGCATTGCCTGCAGGTCCTGTAGTTCCTGAAGTCCTTGGATCTGGAATTCCCAGAGTTGCAATGCCGTGAAGTCAAAAAGTCCTTGGAGTAGTGATGCTATGAAGTTCCTGGAGTTATGATGCTGTTTTTTTAAATTGTCAACCCTGTGCCGGAGCCATGTGCATCGTTTTTTTGCTTCGTTTAGTTATGCAATGAGTTCTTTATATCTGCATGGTTTGCGTGGTATGGATAAACAAACATTAAATGATTATACCATATTTAATTTATTTTTGTATCTTATTGTATTTCAGTATATATATATAATTATTTTTTTTTTCTTTCTTTCAGGAAATAAACATGCAGTCTTCTTATGTAGTATTACTTTTCAAACTACTCATCACTTATGTCTTGAAAAGTATACTCTTCTTTTCTATGAGGATGTGAAAAAATGTATATGTTAATCATTAGATAATAAAGCAAGTTATATTGTGAAAAAATTTTCTACTAGTACATAACAACTGTTTCTATAGAGATGTTAATAGATATTTTTATTTTATTTTCTCCTTCATATGTTAAAAAATGAACTTAATTCTTCAGGTTATAGTATTTCTTTGGTTATGTTTCCTGAATATTTCTCCTGGTTATTTTATTTTATATTTCTTCTTGTTCTCAAACGTATGCGTTTTAACATACAAATATTTTCATTGGTAAGTAATGCTCACAATTTTCATATAAACTAAGTAACTTCCTCAATTACATATGCACTTAAATAAAACAAATTTCCTATTAACATACTGAAACAATTCTCAGTTTAATAATTAAAAATATATAGTAAACATCTCTTTGAGGTCTTATATAAACTGTTACAAAAGAAACTAAAAGGTTAAAAAAAATGGCCCATGGGCCTTCTCAAAACTCGCAAAAATATTCAAAGAATATGATACAACCTTAGCCCCACTTAAACATTCCTTAAAATGTATGCTCAGGACCAGTGTTTAAAACATAGTCGCTTTTTGCTATTTGAGGTCGTATAGTCTATAGACACAACCTTTCACAAGCCATAACAATCTGTCACAGAATAATTATAAAACCATATAATTAGATTCCCCTGAAACAAAAAAAAAAAAAAAGCTCCCAGTTTAAATGTATCTGATAAATGTTGACCTAATTAATTTGTTAATGTAGTTCTAACTTATTCCTGTGTTAATAAGTAATTTGGATTCCATATATTACAAGTACACCTTACTTCTAGTTCAAAATTAGATACGAGTAAATCCGTGACCGCTAAATGTACTTTGTTTTTCTTTTACATTCATGTTGTCAAAGCCCATACATTAAAGAGGCATGAAATCTTGGTGGACCATTAGAATTCAGTTCGAGAGTCGTTAGAGGTCCCAAATTTTCTCAAAACCTAGGCTGCATCCTGTAAAAATGCTGAGGAAAGTGTAGTAGCTGCTATAAAATCATCTACACAAAAACGAAGAAAAATATTGCTACAAGAAAGTTTTTTGTATTAAAAGAACTGTGTATAGATTTAGGATGTCTTTCTTTGACCAAATTAACTTACAATGGCAATGCAAATTATGAAAGTTATGATAGTATCATGATATGGAGGATGCAGTTTGTAAAGTAATTACTGATGATATTTTATTGAAAATGCAGTCAACCAGGTGATATTCAATTATGATAGATAAGTCTACTGATATTACTCAACAGAAGCTCTTCATCATGTATGTGAGAATACTGCAGAAGGGGAAAATGTACATGCTTTACTTAACAATGTGTCTACTAACAGGATATACAGCGAGAGATATACAAGGTTTGGGGCAAAAGTCATGGCAACAATTTTTTTGCTTGTAGATATGTGAACGGATCACAAACATGTGGAAGTTCTGCAGGCATAGTGTGTATGCAGAACAACAGATGGCTCTGTGATAGCTGGTAGTAGGACAGCGAGGGTTGTGAAATCAGTCAGTTGGTGAGTGTTGTGCAAGATGGAAGTAACCTGTGTTGAGCAGCGCACTTACATCATAATAGCCGTTCTCCAAGGGAGAAATGCAATGGACTGTCACAGTGAATTAGTGTAAGCCCTTGGGAATAATGCCCTACCATGCCATACAGTAGCACAGTGGGTAGGAAGTTTCAGCAAGGACGTGTGTCAACCAGTGATGAGCAACATTCGGGATGACCTGTCAGTGTGCGGGCCGACATGGCACGTGCCGTCATCGAGCAGTTCCTGGATGAAGACAGACGATGGACACTACTGGAGTTAGAGATGGCAAGTGGCATCGAGAAACGCACTGTCCACAGGATATTGCGTAATGAGCTGCAACTATGCAAAATCGCATCGCGGTGGGTACCGCATGCACTGATGGAAGTTCAAAGGTAGGTGCGCTATGCAATATGCTCCGACCACCTTGCACACTGGCAACAGGTTGGCGATCAATTCTTCTCATGAATAATTGCCATCGATGAATTTTGGGCCAGGGCATACGAACCAGAACTGAAACGTCAGTCCACGGAGTGGCGACATGCCGGATCACCAAGGAGGCAGAAGTTCCGTCAGAATCCTTCCCCAATCAAATTCATGGTTATCATCGTGTATGACGTCAGGGGTGTCATTGTTTGCCACTTTGTTCCACATGGCAGAACTGTGACCGCACAGTACTACAGGGACTTCCTGGTGCGACAGGTACGATGTGGCCTTCAGGAGAAATGTCCGGATCTTGTGGACAGTGCAATAATCCTGCACGACAATGCAAAACCGCATAAAGCAGAGTGTGTAGGGCAGCTACTGCGACGTTGGGGATGGGAAGAATTGGAGCACCCACCATACTCTCCCGACATTTCGCCCTGTGACTTTGATCTCATTCAAAAGATTACGAAACCACTATGTGGTAGGTGGTTTGCAACACGAGAGGACATTGCTAATGCTGTGCGCGAACAGGTGACCCGATTCACACATATGCGGCAAATGCTGAGGCAGATGGTATTCAGCACCTCCCACATCATTGGCAGCATGTGGTGACAGTAGCAGGGGACTACTTTGAGGGTCTTTAGGCCCAGGTTTGTCGTGTCAACTGTATGTGTACTGTGTTGTCATTCTTTTGCACCATGAAGGCCATATTGCTGTTACTACCGTAATAAATTAGTGTGTTATGATATTTCAGTGCTATTTGTTGTCCACACATGTAGCTAACACCTTGTCCTTTCGTCTGTATATGTCATATTTTCCAACTGGACTGATATCTTCAAGAAAATAAATAGTTGCCATGACTTTTGCCCCAACCCTCATGTATTCATGTGATGTAGGAATTTTGGATAGGCATGGCATTGATGAGTGCTCCTCAATTGTTACTGATGGTGCATCTGTTATGACAGGAGTTCGATCTGGGGTGGCAACTCTTTTTAAAAACAATTACCCCCATATATTATCTTTGCATTGCGGGGCGCATCGGTTAACTCTAGCAGTCAGTCAAGCAGCAGAATACTGTTCAGAGCTTGTGAAGTTTCAAGATATTCTAAAAAGAATGTATAGCTACTTCAGATGTCACCAAAGAATTCCAAAACATTAAAAGAGATGCAAGAAATACTTAATGAGCCAAGGAAAAAATTTTTTAAAACTTTTGCCATTCGCTGGCTCTTATTGGGAGAGGCGGTAAATTTACAATATGTAAATTAGAATTCTTTGGTGTCTGTGCTATAAAAAGATAAAGGACTGGTAGCTGCTGGCTTTCTAAAAAATGTAAAGTGTCTAAAATTTTTGTCACTATTGTCTTTTATGACAGATGTCATGTTTCTTGTTAGCAAATTGTATTTGACTTTTCAAAAATCAAATTTAGATGCAGAGTGCATGCAAATTTGCATGAACTCATGCATACAAGAGCTCGGGGACCTTAAATTGAAACATAGTCTAAATTACAGTTCTTTTCTTGGTAAGGTAAGTTCTTTTCTTTCAAGAAGGTGAGTTTTAGTTTCATGGAAACATAATACAAGACTCTGCAGCACAGAGGTGTTGTTAAGTCCATGATTTGCAAATTATTAGATAATTTGCTTATAAATTTAAATGAGAGACTAGGAGATTTACATAAGATTGGAGTATTTAATATACTGTATCTTAAAAACTACACAAATTATGCCAAGTATGGCATTAAGGAAATCACAGAAACATATGCACTAATTAATTCTGCCACATCTATGAATTTAAACAATCTGTTACTGGAATGGGCATTGTTTAAGGTGTTGAACAGTAGATGCAATGGAATGAATTTCAAAGAGCTGCTGAAGTTCATTTACGGTAATAAGATGAGTGAACAATTCCCTCTTATGCATTTAATTATAGGACATGCTGCTACCATCCCCTCCTCACAATCAACTGTGAGCAGGGTTTAGTATCATGAACAATATAAAAACATTAATAGAAATTGCCTTTCTGTAGAAAGAGTTAGCAAACTTCTGATAATTAATATTGAAGGGCCATCTTACAATGCCTTTGAATTTGAAAAGGCATTCAGTGTGTGGAGTATGCATAAAAACGACGCATTCTAATGTGATAAAATATAATGTAATGCAAAATATGCATTATACTGACAGTTAACTGTAGATAGATATATGAAATATGTGGATACATGGTAAAAGTTAATTTAAAAAAATAATAAAATTTCATTTAGCAGATTACTGTTGGTTTCAATTCAATATATACATATTTCACCTTTAAAACCCTCATTAATAGTATAATTTATAAAATTTTCTACTAGCAGGATTTTGCACAAATGTAAATTTTGATTTGTGCATTTTTGCGACATTGTTTTTATTTTCTAGCTTAAACCCTGCTCAGGACCAATACAAAAACAAAACTCCAGTGGGAAAAACTTCTGATATTTATGAAATTGGATGTCAGGACTGCACAAAAGTATATATAGAGAAGACAAAGGGGAATATAGACACAAGGTTTAAAGAATACATGAGAAATATGAAATAAAAACAAACAGAAAAATCAGCAGTTGCAGAGCAGCATTTTTGGTCCACAAATAATCAGATAGAAGAAAAACCGAAACTTATAAAGACTTAGAAAACTCCATTTGAGAAAAGTTATTCATTTATAAGAAGAAGCACAATATATTAAACTTTGATATCCCATGTGAAAGGGATTTCATTACACAGTACGTCCAACCAGATAATGCCATCTACTGTCACAAGAGGAAGCACAGCAACGAATCCAGCTAATGATGGAGACAACGGTCTCTGAAAAACATCCCAGTAAGTTCTGATCAAAAAGTGAAGGAATAATAAAAATCTTAATTAGTGTATTTATAAAAACTCCACTGAGATTCCCAAAACAGCTTTAAAAAATATTTAATATGCGTTTTCTCCAAATAAAAAGAAAACAAATCTTCCTATATAACATACTGCATATTTTGTTCTTTATTGTCTTCTCTACCCCCTTTGTTCTTTTACAAGTCCTCCCTTCATCCTCTCATTTATGGATACCATCACAATGTGAACGTGCTCTATGCTAACCCTTGTAGAGACAATTTTGTCTGTTTTTCTTGAACGGCTATGTTTGCTTCATGTAAGGTACAATGCATGGGTTGTAGAAGTTATATGCTTTTTTCCATGCTATATGGTTGAAAACCATATGTATCCTAGTGTGCCCCTACATATTGCCCACTGCAAAGCTCAAAAGTATGGAGTAAACAAAACTTGCCAGCCTGGAAAAGTTATAAGTTGCTATATGGTTGCATGCAAGGAGCTCTGTGACCATTAAACAGAACTGGCTAAAGCATTGCAAACTGTATGTAGATTATGATCTACAGCAAGTCTACTGAAAATAATATGGATCAGCATTTTTAATTTTGTACTGAAATAAAAACACACTTTTATACTAGGTTTTTGACCTTTTTTTAAGACAGCTAATCAAGATACAGGAATGTTTTTGTAATAATTTCTTTAGATACAGTTGGCATACACAAGTACAAAAATTTCATGCATTTGTATTCATTCGTGAGTTATTGGGGAAACATTTCTTTAAAGTACAACTTGAGAAATATACCAGATACTGAAATAAATTTTTAATGCAATGTTCCTGAAAAATTAGTGTTTAAAATAAAAAACAATAAATAAATAAATATTGAAAAGCTTAATTTTTGAAGGCATTAAACTGTATGTACCCTGTTAAGTTAAAGCACATAATGTGCTTATTTTAATGGAAGTCACAGTTTGCCACTTAAACTGTAAATTTTCATGTATGATTTTGTAACCACCTATCAATATTTACAATCAGTCTCAACTTAACAAGGGTAAAACTTTTATGCTAAAAACCTACAACAATTCTTCACCATTTTGGAGAGAGAGACATATTTACAAGTAAAAGTATGCTTAAGCATAATGGCATCAAACATTTAAAGACTGTGTGCAAACTTACAAATGTCTAGGGTGACTTTGAAAGTTTGTATGACATTAAAAAGCATACTCCAGTTTTATGCAGCTTTTTTTGCATTTTTATGTTTGCACAAGAATAAGCTTCAGAACTATCTATTATAACTGAAACTTGTAAATTTAATAGTGTAACAGAAACACTAATTAGATGATTTTGAATAATGTATTAATATATTCTCCTTGTCATTTAATAAACTATAATAACTTACAGCAATTAGTAAACTTTAATCATTTTTCAGAAATAGTTTATAATCTCCTTTTTAACTTCTATAACATTACCAGGACCCTTCAAAGTTTTAAGAGTTCTGAGCAATGCCAACTAGCTGATGTCCCTCAAGGATATTAATACTCCCTTTCTCTTAAGTTTCAAATATTTGTGTTCGTGTGGACCAGCCACATGCTAAAGTGCTAATGTATATAAATAAACTACATTAGCATCTGCTCATTTACAAGCATACCAGAGCTGAATGGATGAACAAAAACTTACCTAACATTTTCATAAATTTTGAAACTGAGAGACTGTTTGTTTATTTGTCTTATTTACTAGTGCAACACCATTAAAATAGCTAGTAAACAATGTGCACAAAAAGAGTATGTTTCTCAAATGCCAAATAAGCAATTAAATCTGTCATAATACATCTTGACAAAATGGTAACATTTAAAGATATGTTGCAATACAAGAAAAAAAGAAAAATAAAGTAAATATTAACATTGAATGCTATAGGTGTCTGCTATAGTTCTTTATAAAATGGTTCTATAGACAAATCTGAAGATAAGTTTTTGACTGTCAAATAAAGACTTAAGGTACATTTATCCAGCAATTATACTGGATGTATGAGGAATGTATTAAAAAGTTTTTTTTTAGCAATGGTTAATTTTTTCTTTCAATTTTTATAGAAAAATAACCTCCCAAGAACAACTCAACCAGTATCCATTACAGTAGTTATAGTGAACATGCCTGCCTTCCCCGAATCTTGGGAATAGGCAAACTGTGTGACACTAACTGGCAGCAAATGTTTGTTTTCTAGAATAAATAGTTAGCAAGTTACTGTGGAGTTTGATTGGTTAACGGAAATCCAGGAAACTGTTGTTTTAAGAGGAAACAATGGAAGAAATCCTAGCATTGCAATCACTGGCACCCCTGCATTATAACATAGATTACTATCAAATTAAACTAGTTTTTCATCACTGCTTCAGTAGTCACTTTGGTATTCATAATAAGTATTTACACAAGAAAGCTTATCAAAAATTACACAAAAGTTCACAAATAATTGACATAAACAATACATGATAACATTTCATCTTTCTAAGTATTTACATTTTATAACAAATTTAAAAGTCTAGTTGTTGTAACAATTAGAATACAGTAAACAGATTAGCTATTTTTATGCAGAACATGGTAAAAGATACGCATTAATGCTAATAAGTGTATATTTATATCATACTTGACTTTAACTTAAAATTCTCCACTGGTTTCATTATATGTCTTTATGGCTGCTTCTTTATTCACATTATCCACTTTTTGTATGGCAAAGATTAAGGCCTGAAAAAACAAACATATTTACAGAAAACATAACTACCAAAATGAAGAAGAGGAAGACAAGGAGGGAGGAAGGGATTATGATATAATGTTTAGAAGAAACAATACTGTATGAATGGCATTTTAATGCTTTTATAGTATTTATAAACTTTATAAAACACGTGTTTATATATTTTTACAATATATATTTACATATAAAATATGGGTAAGCTAGTAACAGTGATGTGAATTTGTAATTATATAGAAAATTTGAGTCAGAATTGAAACACTTAACATCACTTACATGTTTTACAACTTGACCGGTTTCAGGAGCTAATTGCTCCCATCATCGGAAGTGGCCGACTGGTTCCTCGTGGTGTTGTCCCGTAGGTGTCTGTGTGTGGTGGAATCTGGTGTAGTGATGAAACTCCATAGTGGGTTCAGTGGCAGCAATTCAAAAGTCATCACATGGTGTTTATCTTCTGTGATTAATAACTTTTCCCAAGTATCCAACTATGCAGTGTGTTTTGTCGGTTTTAAGAGTGTTATATTTGGTGTGATGTGATTTGTTGTTCAAAAGTGATGTGCAACTACAGATTTGTGCATTTGTTTGTATTTGGTGTTTCTCATATATTCTTTTAATCTGGTCTCTAAATTTCTTTTTGTTTTACCTATGTATATTTGGTCACATTCTGGAACAATTAGCTCCTGAAACCGGTCAAGTTGTAAAACATGTAAGTGTTTCTATTCAGACTCAAATTTTCTATATAATATATTTAGCTATTTTAAATTTTGCATTGGTAACCTTGGAATTGTAAGTTTCATTTAAAGTAATAAATGTTGCAGATTTTCCATTTAAACTAATGTATTGCCATTTAAAATAACAACACACATCACAATTCCTTTTTTACCTGTGTAAATCCAGCAAAAACTAATGTAGCACAATTATCAGTTTTCCCCTGCAAATGAGACATAACTAATTGAGGCATGCTTCTGATGTATTTCATGTCAAATGGTACAAAATATACATTTTGTCACATTTTAAAGTGATCTTTTAGGTTTTGTGCACCAAAGTTTAACTTTCACAAAGTGATTCCCCCCGCCCCCCTTTTATCTGTATTATTCACATTTTGCCAGTTACACAGTACTCTTTCTTCAATAATATATATACATATATAACATATATACAAAATGACAGTTTAAAACAACAGTAAAAGAAATTGACAACAATGTAAAATATTTTAGCCAAAGAGAAATAAGTGCAGAAATGTAGTGCAGATTTTGCAATTTATGTAGGAACGGTTGTCATGGAAATTGAGTATTCCATCAAAAAATTTTACATCCAGATTTCATAAGAAATACATGCCTTATAAAGTCCCTTGAATAAAAAAAGTGTGTGTGTATGAGAGAGAAAGCATTCACTCAAGAATATAAAGTCAGATAAATGCCAAATTTGGTATTTATGTTCACTGTCTTCCAAGGATGCAAAATAAAGATTTTTAAGAACTCCCTGCATGCTAAATCTATGCTCTACATGGAAACTTTTCATTATTTTCTCAAAAACGGCTCTAATATGTTGATTAAAATAACACAGGTATAAGATATCTGTATGACAAATAAAATTCATTTGTTTCTCATTGTTTTGCAAATAGTGGAATTGCAAAGTCAGCACACAGTGACTCGCTTTTTAAATCCCTGACTACCACTTCAGCCTCTGTATCTGTTATACCTACAATGAAATATGTAATGAAACTATTTCTGCAAACGTTCATCTCAACCAACATGGACTAGATAGAAGTAAAAGCATTTGTAGGATTGATTTGTAGAAGAGTGGTTAGACAAAGCTATGTGAATGTAATGCATTTTATTTTTCTGTCATATAAATCAGTACAAAAAAGGCGTTTGAATCAACAACAATTATTTTGACCAGAAAATCCCCCTTTTTTGGTATTAAAAAAAACTTGTTTTCTTCCCAAAACTGGTTAATCGTGTAATGCTAGAGTCATGCTAACTGAACAGAAAATCTTGCGCGTTCTTTGATTAGCAAAACAAAGTCTGTGAGGCATGTATAATGTCACTTTTATCAAGAATGACACAGCCCAATTCCTGACTATAAGAGAATAACAGCCTGCTATACAGAGTTCCAGCAAAGAGGAAGTTGGGTGCAAAAAGAGATAAGCATTCCAAGAAGAAAAAGACTTATGTGTTACATTCACATGACTTTTCATAATCACTACACTTTAATTTTATACAACTTCTACATACTATTATTATTAAGGCTTATTTTTCTACTCACTTCATGTTAATCAAGATAAACCTTTGCAAAAGTAGTTATATTACACATTTTGCTTAGGCACAAGGGGAATACAGGACACCAGGTCAATAGCCAAATCTTTAAAAGCAGGCCGCTATATGCTGGCCTTGAAATTTCATACTCTTTCCATGACATAATGAGAAACAACTGAATTGCAACAGCACTTTAAAAAATTGACAACATATTGATAAATTAAAACCAACAATAATGGATGGCTGAAGCCATAAAAAAGTTATTTGAAATAAACTGTGTGTTTTAAAGAATTATACATTTTTTGAGTAGGATGTTTTTGTTTATCTCTTAAGATTTATCAGTAAAGCAAGTTCTACAAAATTCATTCTGAATGAAGAGGCCTTCACAGGCTATTCCCAGAAAATTCAAGATACATATTTTATCTATCATGTAAATATTTTAAATATATGATATTTTAGTCAAAATCACTAGGGCCATTTTTGAGAAAATAAAAAATTTAAGTGTTCCATGTAAAGAGTAGTTTGGGGTGGGGAGACTGTTGCATCTTTGGAGGATACTGAACTTAATTGGTATTCATCCAACATTTCATTTTTTAGTTATAGTGCTCTCTCTCATGCACACACACAGACACATCTTTTTTCTAAAAAGACTGGTTTTTTTATTCAGGGGGCCTAAAAAAGTGTATTTCTGGTGAAACTCTGACATCAAATTTTTAGGTGGAATACAATACTTCTACCTACTAGGTATGTAGTAGAGAAAGTAAAAAGTTTCTAAAGCTAATACTGTTTTTGAACCTGCTTTATAAGAACCCCTGCAAAAAAAAAAAAAAAAAAAAAAAAAAAAAAAAAAAAAAAAAAAAAAAAAAATGAATCCAAAAAGCTGGATTGTAATTCCTGCTTCCTTGCAGTATGGTTCATAATTTTGCACACAAAAGGCTCCTCCCTCTGTGGACATACAAAATTCAAATAATACAGTGGATCAGGTTAAAAAGCAAAGATAAATTGCTGGTTAATGTTTAAGTGACTTGGGCAAAACTTCAATCAGGTGTATTTCTCTGATAGTCAACCTTTCACACATGGAAAAGTTGACAGACATAGTTGCAGAAGCAGGAGAAGCCAGAATCCAGGTATTGTATTTGAACATGATAATGCAGCCCAAGAAAGAGTCCTGGTGTAAACAAATGTACGTGCCACTGCTGCAGCACACCTTTCAAGAAAATGAAAATGGTTCATTACTGTATTGCATGTATTAACAACCATTTTGTACTTTAAACAATAAAGACGTGAATAAGGACAGTATTTTAATAATCATTCCATTTAAACATAACTTAAATAAGTAATTTCTATTTATTATCATGGCCATGCAGACATTGTTATTCCCACATTGTTTATTGTACTGAAGCAACAGTCAAGCCAATGCAGTATTGTTTATGTTGCAACCATGGCTGAGTGCATGGCAGTTCAGAGCGAGTAATTGCAGATAGAAGCGACAAAGTCATTAAAAGTGCTGAAAAAAGATAGTCTTGAATATGTTATGCTTTTTGTTTGAGCATTATGATACTCTTGCTGTTAAGGATGTCATTGAATTAATATCAGAAGCAATTGCTGTGTCTCTGAATGCTTTGCAACCAAGTTGTAAATAGGCTGATTATAAACCCGAAGCAGAACTCAAGTGATATCACCACTTATGATTCCGAGCTGGGTGTCACACTACTACCTGAGGACTCCAACTAACATGCCATATTTTATAACATCTTCATCCATTCTTGAATTAGCACTTTTAATTTGTTTAACAAGTATAGGGGTAAGTATGCCTTTAATACTCAGTGCAGGTGCAGTGAAATATACCAATATATAGAATAGCCAACGATGGCAATTTCTTGAGCTCCTGATAGTACACAGCTGAGCAGCTGTTGAGAAGTAAGAGAGACAAGCTCAACTATACGTTCATGAAATGTTAAAGCATGGAGTGATACTCCCTGCTTTGTTTATGTTAGGACCCATTGTCAGGCTGAAAGGAGTATAGTGGTTTGCTTCCTATTAATTTTGCTCTCTGCAGAGATAGTACCAAAAACTAACTGAATTACACAATTTTTGTTTTATAAGAGCACTTTTTTAATAAATTTTTATTGGACATGTATTTATATCCCATAAAACTTAGATTTTTACCTAAACATTTTGTTGGGGAGGTTTCTCCCTTAAAGTGCATTCTTCCTGAATTTTGTGTTAATCTTGATTTTCAATGCCTGCTATGAAGTTTGATACGGTAATTTGTATCACAAATTACTCAGATGTAATTAATGATAGTAATATGAATATGTATTTTTATGTGACATTGATTTCAGAGGTTTATTAATTGTAATTATTATTGGTAAATAATAATATACGGCTTTACTGAAACTGTCAACAATAACGCAATAATGCAGCGATGGGGTGAGTTGTTTATCATTACCGGGAACCAGGAAGTTACGTAATGTTTCGCGCCTTTTCGATAGAAGCTTCTAGAACATTTCCTAAAGCATATGTATTCGTGGTTTTCATTGGATATTAAAATAGACGCTAATGTTGGCGCGTTTTATTAGCCAATAGCAGTTCATTTATAATCTTTAGGCGTATCTTGAGGCAAGCGTATAAATAAGCCAGGCCCGAGGTAGCTTGCCGTTCAGTTCATCAAAATTTCGTGTACACTACACATCGTCAGCCAGTCCTTCATTTCGCCAAGTTACACGCAGCAGAATTACGAGAATTATTATAAAGTATTATACATTTAAAAAAATTACATAAAGTTGAAGTATGCGAGTTAAAAGTGATAAATAAGAAGTTATTACAAACAGTTTCAGTTTGGCGAGTATCCAGATTGATATGTAAAAAGTGTTTGTGAACGTGTTCGACAATAAAAGTTATAAAACCAATTTCTTTGTCAGTATAATTTCTGGATAAAGGATTCCTTTCCGATTCACACCCTGCAAGAGTTAAATGTCGACCTAAATAGCTAGCCGGAGAACATTTAAAGTGAATTATTTCAAAACTGATGTAAATTGCCACGCCAGAGGGAGATACGAACCAACCAACAAATGACGTCACAAGATGGCTTCAACACTGATGTAAACAACATTACGTAAAGCAGCAACCGTCGCATAATTGGCACCCAGAACGTGGGGCGCGATAACCAGGAAAGGAAGGCGAAGTGACCAGGAAAGGAACACGACCAGGAATGAATCAACATAACCAGGAAGGAATGAATGGAGCAGTGAAATGATCTACAAGACGCAGATTCAAGAAACAACTAGAGGAGCGACAAACGGCGCGGATAAGTGGATACAAAAAACATCGAAACGACGTAGATTCATCACAACACAACGCAGAAGCGACATACAAACATAGGAGAATGGGGCAGAACGCTGGACATCAAAGCTACATCAACAGACAGCATCACAACGGTCAGGTGATTGTAATTTTTTTTTAGAAAACAAAAACAATGGCTACTAGTAATATTGAAGAGACAATGATGGAAGGGGATAGTGTAACAGTTAGCTGTAATTCAATACAGGTTACAAAAAAAAGCTCAAACAATGTAGTATTGGAGGGAGGAAATGTTAGTGCAGAAAGTAAGAATAGAATAGCAGGAAATATTACTATTGATGCCGGTATGATGAAGGAAATGATGGAAATTCTGAGAGATATGAATAAGAATATTGAGAAATTAGGAAAACTAACTCAGAATATGGAAAAGAAAATAGATCAAAATAGGGAAGATATGCAAAAGAGTTATAGGGAAATGTGGAAAGATATTGGTAAGAGTATTGTAGATCAAGTAAGGGAAGATATGCAAAAGAGTCATAGGGAATTAAGGGAAGATATTATTAAGAGTGTAGAACAAAAAGTAGATCAGAGTTTTGAGGAATTGAGAGAAGATATAAAAAAAGATCATAGGAAATCAATTGAAGATATTGGTAGGAGGAATGAGAAATTAGAGCAAACAGTAGATCAAAGCAGTGAAGAAATTGAAAAGAAAGATGTAAATTTAAATAGTAGTATGCCAAAAATGAGAGATGAAAATGAGGAAGTAATAGCAAGTGAGATAGGAGAAATTTCAAAGAAAATGCTAGACATGAGTAGGGAAAGAGATAACAAAGAAAGTGAGGTTAATACTAAAAGTGAGGTTAATGTAGAATGTACAGAGTTAGGAAGTCAAATGAGTAATATTTCAAGTGAGCTAAGAGAGATAAAAGATGTTATAAATGTAGATGTAAATCAGGCGCAGGTTAATTTCAGAGGGGAAATATCAGAAATACAGAAAGAATCAGAAATGCAAGGAAATAAATTGTACCAAGATGTTCAAAATGAAAACTCCAGTCCAGTACAGTTTAGTACAGATTTGTCAGAGTATTCTCAAAGTAAAGAGATAGCAGAAGAATTGAAAATGAAAGTTGTTAAAAGATGTGTTGTTCAGGAAACTGTAGATTGTTTTCAAATGGTATCATGGGATGAAATTTCAAATGAATACAAGAGGTTATTCATGAATAAAAATTTGAAGGTTAGGATACGGCTACGAGTAATGTTTAGCCACACACAATTTGATCCAGGAGGGTAAATAGCAATGAGATGTAAAGTGAATGCTGGATAGTTAAAGACGACTTGCAGAGAAATGTATTGGAACGTAAGAGGGTTAACTAAATATATATGTCATTTGAAAAGAGAAATAAATTATAAAAAAAAAAAAAAAAAGAGAAATGTTTAAAAAAAAAAAAAAAATAATAAATAAATAAATAAATTAAATTTGAAAATTAAGAATGCAAAGATTGAAATATGATATTAAATTAAAAGTACGTAAATACAATTCCAAGAACATTGTTAAAATAAAGTACAAAATAAAAAAAAAAAAAAAAAAAAGGGGTAAAAACAAAATAATTCAAAACAAATACTTATGTAGCAAACAGAAAAGGTGAAACATTGTCTAGATTTAAGAGATGTAAATATTTGTGTAGAGGGTGAATATTTTGGTAAATATGTGTAATAATTACAAAAATCTTAAATGTATAAATTTTAGTCAACAACTTAAGAAAGTAAACAATTTGGTAGCAGTGATTAAATAATTTAGGGTAAAGTATTTGCTATAAAAAAAAAATTGTGATGTCAGATTAATATCTAAATTAATTAAACCATAGCCAGTAAGTAGTGGCGAGATAGAGGAAAAACATGTCGTGTGTTAAATGCGTGTGAAGTGTAAAGTGAAAGTGATAGCGTGTGTTCCAAGATTTAGGAGACTAAAAACACAATTATCAAATTTCCAAACAAGCTGTAAATATTTATAATTATGTTTCTAGTGGGGCATATGATACGGTAATTTGTATCACAAATTACTCAGATGTAATTAATGATAGTAATATGAATATGTATTTTTATGTGACATTGATTTCAGAGGTTTATTAATTGTAATTATTATTGGTAAATAATAATATACGGCTTTACTGAAACTGTCAACAATAACGCAATAATGCAGCGATGGGGTGAGTTGTTTATCATTACCGGGAACCAGGAAGTTACGTAATGTTTCGCGCCTTTTCGATAGAAGCTTCTAGAACATTTCCTAAAGCATATGTATTCGTGGTTTTCATTGGATATTAAAATAGACGCTAATGTTGGCGCGTTTTATTAGCCAATAGCAGTTCATTTATAATCTTTAGGCGTATCTTGAGGCAAGCGTATAAATAAGCCAGGCCCGAGGTAGCTTGCCGTTCAGTTCATCAAAATTTCGTGTACACTACACATCGTCAGCCAGTCCTTCATTTCGCCAAGTTACACGCAGCAGAATTACGAGAATTATTATAAAGTATTATACATTTAAAAAAATTACATAAAGTTGAAGTATGCGAGTTAAAAGTGATAAATAAGAAGTTATTACAAACAGTTTAGTTTGGCGAGTATCCAGATTGATATGTAAAAAGTGTTTGTGAACGTGTTCGACAATAAAAGTTATAAAACCAATTTCTTTGTCAGTATAATTTCTGGATAAAGGATTCCTTTCCGATTCACACCCTGCAAGAGTTAAATGTCGACCTAAATAGCTAGCCGGAGAACATTTAAAGTGAATTATTTCAAAACTGATGTAAATTGCCACGCCAGAGGGAGATACGAACCAACCAACAAATGACGTCACAAGATGGCTTCAACACTGATGTAAACAACATTACGTAAAGCAGCAACCGTCGCAAGTTCTATGAAAAAGACTTGTGTTATGAAGAAGTGATTGAAAATGAATATAGTGAGTAAAGTGGTCGTGTGAAACAGATATTCCTAAAACTGCAGTAAATGCTATACCTAAATGTGATGAAACAATATTTCCCCAATATCTATGCTCTTCTCAAGATACTAACCATTTTGCCAGTTTCCACTGCTTCTGCAAAAAGACTTTTTCCAAACTAAGAGAATTAAAGACATACTTGACTTCAAATCACAATAAAATGGACTTGCTATTCACGTGTCTGATGAAGTTATAGATAAGTCTGCTACTGTTTCAAGAAGACTTGCATTACGAACATTTTTGTGCTTTCAAATTGTATATAAAATTTTATACTGAAAACATGTTAATACTTGTGAAAAATTTTATAAAGTGCACTTTGTAGGTATTTATGTATTCATACAGATGCCACATCCCTTTAGTTTCAAACTATTTATTATATTATGTGTGTCCTGTATTTTCTTTTCTATCTTTAATTTTGTGAATAAAGTAGTTCTCCTCAGAACCCAAAGAGTATACTTGTTTGAAATATAACTCTTGACAAGTGTGTGTGTGTGTGTGTGTGTGTGTGTGTGTGTGTGTGTGCGTGCGTGCGCGTGTGCGTGTGCGCGCGTGCGTGTGTATAAGTGTATTATGGCAGTATCTAATTTATAAGGTTCCAAATGTTTAATTTTATGCAGCTTAGTTTTGCCCCTGCCCCCAAAATAAAATACAATACCTGCCCTAATACACATACTAAAAGAATACACATAAACGTGCACTGTAATGCTTGCTTTAAGAAAAATAATCCATTTTAAATTGAACATACTATTAATAATTGATAAACACAACTACTTTGGAAGCCAATAAATACAGAATTACAAATATTGTTATGAAATGTGAAAATGACTAGAAGCATACAAACAACTCAGTTATATGGAAGAGTTATAATCATTTCAAGTAGCAAAACATTTCAGTTCACATTCTAAGGTGCAAAGTATAAAACTTAAAATCTTTAGTGCTTGCCAAGAGCATTTACAAGCTTTTGACACTACTGATTTTATATAATGGGTATGTCACCTTAATGGGAATATAAAAAAAAATATATAAAAAATAAATCACTGTTTTACTTGTGCCTACATATACACAGGATTTTGGACATTTAAATATGAGTTCAATAAGGAACAAATTTCTGCAGCTTCAAATATAGAAAATCCCCTATAGCATGAGATAGCACTATGTAGCAACCAGAAATTAAATTTGAAAATTGCCACTGATAAGCAGCTTGTTGTGATAAGCAGCAATAGATATCTGGATTATAGTAGTTTATAAAAATAAGTGAATTAGTGTTGGAATATTAATTTTCAAAAACAGAAATTATTATAGTTGTGAAATGTTTCTGCAGTATCTTAAAACAAATGAATGTATCTAAAATCCAAATCACAGTACCCCTTTCTTTCATATATATATTTTTTTTAAATTTAAGGTTATATTTTGCTATTTATTGCTTACCTCAGGAAGCATTACATAGTACATGTAATCCTTAGAGTAAACATCCTTTTTGAGCTTGTTGTGGTATTCATCTAGGACTGACAGAAGTTGTTTAGTCTGAGAAAAAAGTTGTAAGCAAATTCCTATTAAAATATAACACTACTATATAAGAAGAAAGGCAAACACCACATTAGTATCACACAGGGTTTATTCAGTCAAGTGAAATAAAATGGGTTTATTCTTATTTTAAAAATATGCTCTCACTCTCTCTTTCTCTCAGGTTCATTTGGAATTCAGAGGATATAAGTTTGAATGTAGTGACATCATTGTTAGGAAATGACTTTCAACAGTATTATTAATAGCACTGCTGAAATTATGAACAATTTGCAACATTCTCATTAAAATTTCTGCACCTACAAACATTCAGTTTTTTCACTGTAAGTTGGACAATGTCACCACTATATTATGCATTTGGATGAATGGGAAACTGCAAAACAAGAGAGAACATTTACAAAGAGCTTACCATTACAGTAATGTCATCATTTACAGTGTAATCATAGCTAACATTAGGAAGCATAAGCCTTATAAATATATGCCTTGGTTAAACTGCTTCTCATTATTATGATGCATTTTCATTTGTGTCTTTCTATTAAAGTAGGAAAGTCTGAAAATAAAATGAACACTGATCACAGGAGTTAGATTAAATACTTTAGAGTGCAAAAGTTTTCTCCTACATTCCACAATATGATGGAGACAAAGATTTGTATTAATTCTTCATGATTAATTCATCCACATAAACAGTTAAAAGTGTGGTTCATTACAATTTCATGATCACTAATATCATCACATGGAACAGTATACTTGTGAATGTATAAGTTTTTGGATATAAAGCATTTTCAGCTTAGGACAAAAAAGCTAAATTGGAAAAATTCCCCAAGGTTACAATCATGAAATTCTGCACGAGAAATGAGTTTACTTTCTCTACTGCTTAGCTGGGGTAAGCATTGCATTTTACCCAACACTATATCAAGATTTCACTAGAAATACCTGATTTTATGTCTCCTGAAAGTAGAAAAAGCATGTTTAGAGGACATTTTGTGAGGTGAGACAGAGCAGTAGAACTCAAAAAATTTAAGTTGGATAAATATGCATTTTCTTACCTAAGTTCAGCACTTTTAATGGATGCAAGACATAAGATTATTCAGAATATTCTTCCCACTCCAAAATACCTTTTGCACAAAAAATGTTGCATTGGTTTTAATTTTCTTAAAATCTTCTATAATGATATTGATTAAAATGTGGTATGTTTCAAGATATTGGCATCAGAAATGAAATGCATATCTTGGACTGTCTGTAAATAGCCCAAAATGTTCTCATTACTTTTTTTATTTTGAATTTTATATAACTAGGAAAATCAGAAGGGACAAAAGCTTATTTAGAAAAATATAGAGTTCATTAAGACACAAATTTATTATATACCTTTACGTAACTGGTCTGTAAATGAGTGGTTCTTTTTTGGTTTTCTCCTTCTTTGCATGAGCTCATTATTAATAAAAATTAAACTGTGATATAAACAGCTCAGTGTTGTTTCTGCACCTCATTCATGTAGCTAGGTCCATATTAGCTAATTAAAAACCATTTCTAGGCAAATATTTATGATGATCAACATGAAGTGGATAGAAAAATCACATAACATATAAGGGGTAGCCATGAGTTAAAAATTAGTTGAGGCAGTGCTTACTTAGTTGTGTCAACTCTGCCATTAGCATCCATGCTGACCATTATAGGAATTTTGCTAGATGTCTCACCATAGTGTTTCTATACTTGAGGACAGTCATGAAGGTATGTGTTCTCCATTGTTGGGTGCCCACATTGTGCATCTGGGGGAGTCATGGCCAGATTCAAGCAAAAGGCAACAATAGAAATCAGGTATGGCAGGTCCCTCCTAATGGGCTTAAAGACAAGTATACTCCATCTTTTGTACAGCAAATTCAATGCAGCTTTCTGATGCAAGAGGTTTGGAATTTTTGGTTGTTTTAGCATAGTTCCTATCTTTGCCAGGTGGACTGATTTTTTCTCATTATCACCAATCTTCACATGGCTAAGAATCCATTGTATGACTAGTTTCCAACCTCGCTGCTGAAGATGGTCATGTAATTGCCTGCATCTCAAAGCCCAACTGCAGGTGCTGCCACTTCTTGTTATTGCTTGGATGGCTGGCTGGCTGGCTGCAAGTCAACAATGAGTACCACCTTTCTATAGCTAAGTAGTTAGCTTACTTTTTGTATTGTTTTTTCTATTTCCACAATTTTCACATTGAAGTCACTGAGAGGTGTTCCAAGAGTGCAGTGACCTTCAAACAGATGTCAATGGAAGTCGCTTACTCTTACATCCTCAACAGGAATAGAGGAACTATCAGCAGCCATTCAAAATCAGGATATCTTTCACACATCATGTGATAGGCTAAGTTGGTCTGCCAGGGACTGTGATTTTGTTAGGTTATGATCATGGAGACATTTGTGGTAGAGAAAGCTGTACAAATGTTACACAGGAGATATTTTTTTGTTTAATGTTGGATGCTCTAACAGAAGAATGGTACTGGAGTGTTTTCAAATGTTACAGCTGTTACTGGTAAAACATGTCATGTAACCTATTGAACTCATGTCAAAATGCAGTCTGGATTTCCTCTTACTCTTCTCTTACTTCCTGCTTTCTTCCATACGCTTATTGAATGCTAGCAATAATATTAAGCTAATTATTTATGTTTTGGTCTTTACCATGAAGAAGTTTTACTGTTAAGAAGTTTTACATTCCTCATGAGGTGCATGAGAAAGGAAGGAAATTGATGAACAACATTCACAGGGCCTTCTCTATCCACTGCCATTTCATTAAAATTTTGCAAACAATTCATAAAAACCATTACTTTCCTATCCACATTCTCTACAGATATGCTTTTAATTATGCAATCCATGGCAACACACATATTTTAGCATGCAGGAGCCTGTGGAAATAACTGTTAGTAAAAGAAGTTGAAATATGTCAGGCATAACCTGAAAAGAAGCAAACAAATGAGCACTTACATTTTAAAATATATTGGGTTTAAAATCTCTGAAAACTCAAATGATGCAGTGGGTGACAAATATTTTGGAAATTCCAACGCTACAAGAAATGTTATTTGATATAACATATATTTGTAAGATTCAATTTTATGGTTTTCCAGTTATATAAAATTGAACAAGAATGAAAAAGACTTAAGCAACTGTTTGTACAAAATTCGATCTGTATATTTTATTCATCATGACAGTTTTTCAGTTATATGTAAATCAAAAGCATTAGCTATTTTAGTGGAAATAAAAGTGTTTTCCATGTAAAGAATTGTTTGGGTACAGACATTCCATGAAAATATTTGTCTTGCAAAGATGTCATAATGGAATTTGATATTTATTTCCATTCTTTAAAAATTATTTTAGCCTGCATGCATTATACAAACATGGGACTGTTTTTAAAAATGCCTTTGATTTTTGGGTACAGGGGTAGTCAAATGTGGACTTGCTGTGATTTAGGATTGTTTAGTCAAATGCAATTACCTCTTATACCTTAGGCAAGTTTGGAGAAAGTATAAAAGGTAGAAAAAATAACACTACAGTGATAATTGTTCTTCCGCACTAGCCATGTGTGTAGGACAAGGTTGAAAAGGCAGCATAAGACAACTGAAAAATTCAATGCCATATCTGGGATGGCATCGAATTTTTCAGTCATCTGATTCTACCTTTCTAACACTACAGTAGTTTACAAGATTATGGTAACTATAAATTTTGCTACTCTAAAGAATCAGTTGTAGAATGTAATACTTACTGCATTATGATCATGAAACACACTCATTCCTGCTATGCTCTTCAAATATTCCCTTTTCTGCCTTTCTTGTGTCATAAACAACTCGTGCCTCATACTACAACCTTTTCCTTTGTAAATGCGCCTAAGGTGATTCCAGCATTGTTTACTTTTAATTACTTGAAGAAGTTTCCATGCTTTTTCATTGCGAACATTACGTTCCTGGAAAACATGATACCCATCCAATGTTTACCAGTATTTGTTCTAATTTACTTATTTCATTAGGATATGCAGAATTTTTATTTTAATACCATATGAAAGTATGCTGGTTTTATAATTTGTCAATAGTGATTCAATAACTGGTAACAGTCAAGGAATCTAGAGTGGCACAAAGGTACTGCAATATAAACACAAAGAATACAAAATGGTTGAATCACACAGAGGTGAAAGAGGTATAAAACAAAAAATATATATGTATTTTGTGCCCCAAAATATTCTCAACATACATCAATATAATGAGAACAAACAATGACACGTGCACATTATAGAGCTATTAACCATTTCAACAATCTTCATAAAAGTACAACAAAATCCACCTTCAAATGATACTCCTTTTGTAGCTTTTCAGGGAAGCACTCCAGCGATTGTTTCCACTTATTATAATGTGAAAATAAGTACACAGGTATTTACACTGTTATATGCAATGGATCTATTTCCTTTGGCCAGAGGTTTAAAAACCCCAAAGAAAAAAAGTCTAGCTTAATTCCTTCACCTCACTGTGATTCAGTTAAAGAGTAACACTCCCAGAGGACTCCAAAATCTCTTGATTTCATAAAAAGGATTATTGATTAACGTTTTCCTACTTCTGATAAAGATTTATGTAATATCAGCTTTCTAGTAGTGCCAATATTGTCATGAGAGCTATACTCCTGCTAGATAATGTTAGATAGAAGCAGGCACTTGTTGGACATGAAAATAGCATTTTCCTTGGAGAACCTCTTCTACAGTTATATTCTCTTATGGGTGAATAAACTTCACATTGGACCAACAACTTTAGTTCCCTTCCGAAGGTCATGCTAAGAATTCTTATATCCATAAATAATTGCATTGAAGTTCCGTACAATATTTTCTCCATTCATCAGTAAAAATTAATGATAAATGCACTGGCCTTTCTCTTCATTATTTACTTATTTTTTTATCCTGTAGGTCTTATCTTGTCTACCAGGCATCTAATTTTCATTTTGGAAATACAGTCAATATAGATTTGGTAGAAAAAATAGGACTCTAGTGATCACAGTTCTGCTTCACCAATAATGAAGTATATTCACTTTCTGAAATAGCAGAGTCATCGATGATATAACAAGCATCTTCATTAAATATATTGGAATATTATTTTCTCACATGGATACCTGTTTTACATTAGGACAATTAGCTCTTAAAATTAAGGTACAGATTAGTTTATTTTTTAAATTTATTTTTGGAGAAAAAAATTTGGTAATGTGCTACTTACACTTCATTAGTGGACGTATTTATAAACTAATGCATAGAGGATAGAAAACTATCATTAAGTAATTTTGTATTGCATTATTAAAACAAGTTAAATATTTATTTAAGGTGAGTCGGAATTGTTACACTAACATCACTTAAGTTTACTCACTTAACATGTTTCGGGAAACAGTTGTTCCCATCCTCAGAAGGTTAATTCGACTGGCCCGAAACACCAACAACACGGGCCAGTCGAATTAACCTTCTGAGGATGGGAACAACTGTTTCCCGAAACATGTTAAGTGAGTAAACTTAAGTGATGTTAGTGTAACAATTCCGACTCACCTTAAATAAATTCAATACACATCACTGTTTCTAGCTTCTTTTCATTACAATATATACAAGTTAAATACTTCATATATTTTCAATTTGTGAAGTACATAGAATACTCTTAATTAGCACAGAAAAGAGATTTATTTTCCTGCAACTTTTCAATCTTTCCTTTGTTATGGTGCAACTTACATATTTAATGTTATTGAACAGGAGCCATTTGTTGATCTGACTGGCTTGTAATAAAATGAAGGGTAAACATTTCTTCTTCACAGGATACCAATATATCCAAAAAGTAATTCTTACAAGAATCCTATATAAGAGTGAATAAAGCAATCAATAATATGATGTTGGATTAAATACAGAGGAAAAATATAAGTAAATCTAATACATAGAACTCTAAAGGTGCTATGGCTTAAAAGAATTTTGTGTGTTAACATTCACATGGTTTTATCTACCCACTATTGTTTGGTTTTCTCTCTCATCTTCAAACTAATCATACAAAAGCTTATTTTTCTATCTACAGTGGGATAATAGCTCTTAAAGCACTTCAATAAACTCATGCCAGCTATTGAAATGATGCCAGTGGTAGAGAAACGCCAAGAAAGACCCGCAATTGAATGCTATAATATCTTCAATTTTCTGTCTGAAGATAATTCTAACATTGAATTAATACCATCAAATATAACAAAACAGTAAGGAGTTGGATCATCATAACATATGAGGACAACCAGGGATGAGGTACCACTGAGATTCTATAGGAAGAATTGCCAGAGGTGGATGTGATAGGATTTATGAAATTGGGAGTAACTCTAAGCATCTCAGAGAAGATGACTTTGCTGTAATATTTGGCAGAACCAACAGTGCCACATGAAATAAAGCTGAAAGACTGGCAACTTCACTAGGTGAATGTGTGCAAAGACTTAAAAATTTAAATGTAAATGTGATCAACATGCCAAAAAGGTACAAAATGTCATGTGTCAACAACGCAGTAACTCATTGCAAAGACCAATTAAAAAACTGGGTAGACTGAGCAATGTACGTATTGTAGAAGCCAGTAGTTTAGGTAAGGATTGCCATACCAAGCATGGACTGCATATGAATTGGAATGGTAAGAATAATAATATACATAGTATCATACAAAAATATTGTGAGAAGTCAAAAAGTAATTGTTATTCATCATGTACCTACTGAAACTGCATGACAGGGAACTGTAATGAGCTACTTTACTATATGTCATTACTGTAACATGACAGTGGCATGGAATAATAACTCATAGCAGGGTGCAAAAAATGTGTGAATATAGTGAAAAAGTGCTAAATGAAAGGACTAGTTTAGAAATGAGTGAAAAAGTAAGCTGGGGTAATAAAGGCAATGCCCCAGGAAGAAATTCTGCCACTAAAAAAATGAAAATGAAAAATTGAGAGAGGAAATAACTAAGCATCACCAAGAGAGAAAATCATACGCATCAGTTGCGGGAAAAAAATAAAACAAAGCTGCAAGAAAAACAGGGCCATGTGGGTATGAACTTGAAACGACAAACAAGTTCAGTATTTTGGGCAAGTAAAATGATGGAAGCCATGAGGATAGAAACAATTGGTCGGAACAAGAACCTCAGAGCATCAATAATGAAAATAGAAACAACGTGATGATGGTATTTGGGAATTCAATCCTAAAATTTGCCGGGGAGGCACGTAAAAAAGCCGACTATGATGTGTACTGCTATCCAGGAATTTGCATGGAGGAATTAGGTCTGAATTCAAAAAAGCAAAACTAAATAAAATAAAACCAGATGTTTTTGCCATACATGTGGGGGCAAATAACATGGAGAGAGATAATGGCAGAAGAAATTATGGGTGGTACTATGACCTAATTGATTATATAAGATCCAAAACTCCAAAAGCAAAAAAATTGTGATAAGTGGAATATTGTGTAGAAGGGGTGTAAGGAAACAAAAAATGGGAAGAATAAATGAAGAGTTTGACTGGCTATATTTAAAATGAAAGTGCATGATAAGGAAATTGGTGGATAAGGGATGAGGTTAAAGCCAGAGCTGGTGTACACCAGAATCTGCAAGATTCAGAAAGTTACTTTGTGATGCAAACAACAAATGCCAGAGAGACTTGTAAAGCAGATGGTGGATGCTGTATCAGTGGAAAATTGAAACTCCAGGAATTCTGAACACAGAGAAAAATTAACACAGGGAAACTAACATCGAGGAGAGATACAGAAAACACAAGTAGAATACAAACACATGCAGGTAAGGTAAATGATTATATAAATGCATGCTCAGGCCCCAATCAGGGGAGAGATAGGGGACTGGGTAAAACAAACAGGTACAATAAAAAATACTGCAATCGTCTTTTATCAAAATATTCAGTACATTGCAAACAAAAAAGCAGCAATTGAGCAAACAATTCTTGATTTACAACCAAATATGATAGTATTTTCAGAACATGGGTTAAAAGATGATGAAATGAATGAATGCCAATTGTATGAAAATTATGCTCTAGCTTCTAGTTACTGTACAGAAACTCATAAAAGTGGGGGGGGGGGGTTGGCAATATATACTCAGGAGGATATAAAATTTAGTAAAATTGTATGTAAGCAATACTTAAGAGGAAATGTGTGGTGAACTGTCTGCAACTGAAATTATTTTAAAAGAGAAAATCTTATCGCACTAGCTGTTTACAGTCCACCGAGAGCTGACAAAAACTTCTTATGAAAATTTGAAACATGCCTAAGTGATACTGTAAAAAATAATAAAATCATTGTAATAGGATACCTAAATTTAGACATTTTAACAGAAAGTAAAAAGAAAAAGTTATTGCTGGAACTACTGGAAAGAAGTAATCTGAAGCTAATAGAAGCAGGGCCAACCAGAGTAACACAACACATATCATCTATATTAATCATGTCTATACCAACTTAAAGAGGGAAGATCTGAACATATCAGTAATTAAGGGAGGGTTTATTGACCATTTTGGACAATTGATAGAAAGTAAAACTTTAAACACAATGACAGTAAAATTGAAACATATAACGGAAGTAAATTAAAATATAAATAAAGATACATTAAAATTATTAAGAGACAACCTTAAAATGGTGGGATTCAGAAATGTACATGAAGCCAAAAAAATAGATGATAAATTTGAACTTTTTACGAATACATTAATGACGTGTTTAGAGCAGTCAATTCCATTATACAAGGTAGTCTGTGACAAGCATAAACATAGAAACTGATCTACTGAAGCGATAAACAAATCAATAAAAACAATTAAATTCTTAATAGCTTAAAAGTTTTCAAATTAAATAAAAAGCCTTATGGGTATATAGAGAACTATACAAATATTTTAACTACAGTGATCAACGAAGAAAAAAGCTTCACAAGAAAACACTACTACAAAATGCTGAAAATAAAATTAAAAATACATGGAATATTATTAAAACTGTACATAAAGAAAACACATCAAAATGGGTAGAAAATTTGTGAGTTTAAAAAACGACTGCCAAATTCTATAGACCCAATGAATAAAAGTAACAAATTTAATGACTTATTATGTAAATATTGTATCAAATATGGGAATTAAGAAAATAAGTGACCAAAAACCAAATGAAAGAAATGTATTAACTTCATGGTAGTAAGAGTAATTACAAAAGAGGTCATTAAACTAATACACACAATCAAATGTAAAAAACAAAATCTAGTGGGTTAGATGAATACTAAATCAGATGATAAAATATTGTAAATATGAAACAATGGATATCTTTACTCACATAATAAATGAAAGCTGTAATTCAGGAACATTCCCAAGTAAACTAAAACAAGTAATAGACCTATATACAAACAAAAAGGCTCCAAACAATTGGTGGAAAATTATCCCTATACCACTCTACTCAGTATTTTCAAAAATTATGGAAGGCCTTTTTTTTAGAACAACTTCAGAGTTTTTGTAATAAATTTATTATCTTTTCTGAGAATCAGTTTGGCTTTCAAAAAATAGAAATCTACAATGCATGTAATTATCAATGGAAATGATATAATTGTTTGAGCAATAGACAGAAAGGAGACAATGGTAGCAAATTTTCTTGATTTCTCCAAAGCCTTCGACTGTGTTGACATTAAAAATCTATTAGGGAAATTAGAAAACTATGAGATAAGAGACACTCCATTAGAATGGTTAAGTTCATACCTATTTAAAAGAAAGCAATGTGTAGAGGTAATGTATACCAGAGAACGAAATCTGAGAAAAATTAAATCACATTTTAAATATGTAACGTATGGAGTACCTCAGGGGTCTAAATTGGGGCCATATCTATTTATACTTTACATAAATTACCTGTTTAAAAAAATACAGGATTCAGGAGAATTAGCCATTGGATATGCTGATTATACTACCATAGTGGTAATGAGTAGAATGGTGGCATAAGTACAAAATAAAGCAAATAGTTTATTAGAGATAGAACATACTTATCAGAACTAGGAATGTTACTTAACACAAATAAAACCGAATGGATGCAAATTAGAACAAATCATAAAACACAGACAAACATAACACTAGCAATCCAAAATGAGCAAATTTGTCAATGGCAAATTTTTTAGGATTAGTTATAGATAATAGTCTGAAATGGAATAAACATGTAGAGAAGATTAGCAACAAAATTAATAAGGGTTTATATGTGCTAAAACAGGTAATATAAATCATGGATGAACATAGTGCTCTAAAAGTATATTATGCTTTTATACACTCACATCTAAATTATGGGATCTTCTTATGGGGAGCAGCGGGAAAGAAACAGAGGTTATGAATGTTTAAGTTACACAAAAGAGCAATAAGAACAATTTTAAAAATTCCAAGAAGAAATACACGCAAAAGTAGTTTTAAAAAACCAGAATCCTCTCACTAACCTGTTTTTATTTATTTATATGTATATATATCAAGCATTAGTAAGACTGCACAAAGAAGAAAAAATATAAATATTCAAAAACATAACACAAGAACAAAACTGAACTATTTTAGGAACAGATTAAGAGACTCGCTAGGTACCAAATGTATTGAAAGCAATTCAAAAGATTTATACAATCATTTACCCCTCACCAGATTATGGCAATAAATCAGAGGTGAAAAATATTGAGGCAATAAAGACTTAACTGATAAATAATGTTTTCTACTCAACTGAAGAATATAAAGTAGCAAATATCAATAATAGCTAATCTGTATAATATCTGTATATATAACTGATAGTATTAATGCATTTAAAACGTATACATGCACAGTTTTTATCCTTTTATTTTGACGAAACCTTGTAAAATTTTTTCTGCAAATGGTGAATAAATCTGAATCTGAAAATCTTACAGGCTCAAGTAAATGCAAATCAACATGCAATCAATAAGAAAAAATCTTCTAACAAGTTAGCTAATAGAAAGTGGTCAGATAGAGACATCCCTAATTCATCTGGATTTTATACATTTTACAAAACAAACAGTTTGTTAGGAATAAATTAATTGACCCTGAATTAATGGTTAACAATGAGCTTTCTAAAGTAAATATAATTTATTTCACAGAGCATTGGCTATCACAAGATGAAACTAGTTACCAAAACTTCTGAGGTAGAGCTTACTGTCAAGAGAGAGAAAAAAAAAAGGTGTAGGTGTTGCTAAATTTGTAAAACACAATATTAAGTATAAGAACATATTAAATATTATTTAAATTGTGATGTATATTTGAACACTGCATTGTAGAATCACCAGACCCTAAATGTGATGTTGTTTGCTTACATAGGGCTCCCTTTGTTAATTATGGCATCTTTCTTGAAAGATTACAAATTGTTCTGAAAAAAAATTCAGTTTCAGAAATCTTCCTTATACTATAATGGGCACATCCTAAGTTGATGACATTTCTCAGCCATATGGTAATGAGCTGTGGAAACCAAGAGAAGAGATAAACACATCATTGATATGTTATTACGGTCACCTAGCAATCAGTAGTCCACCAATCAAAAGCAAATTGTTGTCATAGCAACCAGGTTATACCAGGCTATACCTAGGTTGCCAACTTTTATCACAGTATACCATGTGCTTTGTGCATGACACCAGCAACTGATACCTCTGCATGCTGACATTTGGTGTAAACAGATACTGCTGTTATTCTTGCTTTGTTTATGATTCAGTGATAGAGAAATGTCATTTGTTTATTGGTTTCTGTAATTTATAGTAGTGAATGTGTGATCAGGTGTAACAGCTTGTGCGGTTTATCATCAATCATTCATATCTGATTTAAAAACATTTACAATACTTTAAAATAGCATATCATAACAAAATTCATGTGTTGCAGAGTGTTCATATATATATATATATATATATATATATATATATATATATATATATATATATATATGTGTGTGTGCATTAGTGATGTGTAAGTTTTATATTTAGCAAATTGTTTCATCACTCATGGCTGCAATAAACACTCATGTTACAGAAGCAGACAAAAAGAACTATCCATGCTGTGGTAACTGTTGTTATTGTTAGGTAATTAAATAATCCTCAATCCACTCCTGAAAAAGTTTTTATAGAATTAAATGAAAAAAGTAACGAAAGCTTAATTACCAAGGAAACAAGAGATTGCTGAAGCCTTTAATAAACACTTTGTCTCAATGGGAAGAAACATTAATTCAAACAAAAAGAAATCTGAAACCAGTGCCACAAAGAATAAAGCTGAACCAAAACTCAAAAATAGACTCAAGTATCTACTTTATCCCACCGTGGTGATTGCTAATATCATTAAAAATGTCAAAATCAAAAAATTGTGTGGGTGTGGATGGAATTCCAATGACACTACTGAAAATGCGTAGTTCTGAAATTGCCAAAACTCTTGCTGATATAATAAACTTTTGCCTAGCAACAGGGATATTCCCAGATAGCTTAAAAATAGCCAAAGTTATATTGATATACAAAAAAGGTAACAAACGAACATGAGTAATTATAGACCAATATCAATCTTACTAGCACTCTCCAAAATCTTTGAAAGAATGTTTTACAATAGAATTATAAAATATCTTGAGAAGTTCAATTTACTGCTCATTGTAGAAAATGGATTTGTAAAAAATAAATCAACCGTAACGGCCATTGCTGACTGCATAGAAGAGACTGTAAGACACACTGATCTAAACTATTCTTCCATTTAGCATACTTTTGGATCTAACAAAAGCTTTTGATTGCGTCGATATGATTATTTTAATGGAAAAATTAAATATGCTTGGCATTAGGGTTTGGGTTATAAAATCATGACAAACAGGAAACAGATTATTAAATTTACTAATAATTCATCTGAAGTTACATCTAGTCCAGAAAATATAACTCATGGAATCCCTCAGGGATCTATTCTCAACCCCTTTTTGTTTGTTCTTTACATGCATGACATTGAAACATGTGTTTCTGATGATATAAAGGTTGTCCAATATGCAAACGATACAACTATCACTATAAGAGATACAAATAATTTAATGCTAGAAATACATCTAAATTATACAGTTAAAAATATGGTTGAATACTTCCAAAACTCAAACTTAAGTGTGAACCCTACAAAATGTGAAATGATAACCTTTGGATTCAAAGCCATAAACCATTCACCACAATTAGCCATTGAGACTAAGGTAGTGAAAAGTGTAGACAAAGTCCAATTACTACGGATTACTCTAGACAGTAAGCTTTCCTGCAACTCACAAATTGACAAGATAGTAGCCAAAGTTAGTAAAAATCTCAATGTTCTCAGATGTTTGAGAAACTCTGTTCCTACCTCTACAATTAAAATTATCTATTTTGGGCTTATTCACTCTCCCCTTTCATATGGGATTGAATTATGGGGGAATACAACAAAATAAATTCTTCAGAATGTCTTCATATTGCAGAAAAAAGCTATTAGGTATCTTGGGGGTCTAAAGTACAACGAATCCTGCAAAAGCACATTCAGAGCACAAAAAAATTCTCACATTACCAAGCCTTTTTATTTACAGAAGAATTTTATACTTATTGAGGTACAAATTTCCGATGGAAACTATGTCAGATATCCACACCCATAATACAAGGGGAAATCAATCACTAAACCTCCCTAGAATCAGATTATATCTATCAGAATAGGTGCCTAGTTATATGGGTGCAAAGCTATACATGGGTGCCTCAACACATAAAAGCTTGTGTAAATTATAATAAATTTAAGAACTGTCTTAAAAACTACTTAATAAATGAAGCATTTTATAGCATGGATGAATATTTAAATCCTACATTCTTAATCTAACTTCCACATACCTACATGGTAGCATCAAACCTGTAAATACTACATTCTGTATTGCAATATCAATTTGTACATGACTTGTAATTTATTATGTATAATTTGTATATATTCATATGTGTTTGATTCTTCTATAATGCATAATTAAAATGGTTTACACTAGATTTTAGTTTTAATATGTGACGCTGTATATTCAGTATTTTAAGTGTATACGTTGTATCTATACTCTTATATAATTTATTATATGTATTTGTTGTATATTGATGTAATGCACGACATGGTACAATATATGGTACCTAAATTACCTTGTATATTAGTAATGTATAATGTATAATGTATAACGTGGTTCAATTGTATATCACATTGTATTGACCAACAATAAAATTCAAATAATTGTGCACTTAACAAATGTGTAGCCAGTCTTCTGATTATGCTACAATATGCAAGCAATTTCAAGGTATGTTGTGTATGCGCGTCCATTAGCATGCACTTCAAGGTGGCAACACTAGTAGGGTGGCATGGATACTCCCAGAGGTTCATAACAGTAAACAGACATTACTGCGCATTTAACAATATTCAGATATCGAACATATAGCATCACATCTCCTTAGATTTCTCCACAAATGTAAAATTAAACTATAATCCCCAAGTGGAACTCGCATCCTTGAAGATACCACATTTTTGTAGTTTCTCACTCTCTCTTATGTAAACATGGATATCCTGGGCATTACTGGATACAGCATTGATAAATAAACCAACAACAATGTTCAGATCACAATGTGAACATACAAATATCCTCCTCACTATCTTTGCTGCATGGCACATGGACCGGGATGTTAAAGTGGCAATATTGGAATCCCTGCACCTTCAACTGTCAATCACCAACTTAGGATGCACTCATTATAGTTAGAGATTTTAACATTGACTTTCTAAACCATAGCACTGACAAAGCTGATTTCTTAAACATTATCTCCTTCTATGGTTATATACAACAATAAACAAGGCAACACAAACTGCTTATTACTCTGAAACTTGCTTAGATAAACATTTATTACATCCTAGTTTTATTTTGTGGATTTTATTATGCAATAGCTGGTAATGAATTTCTGTGCATTGTTTGCAGTTTAGGAGATAAGATTTTATAAGTTCTAAGATTTTTCTCCAGTGCCATATTGCTGTATTTTTACCATGTGATACACTATCAAAAGCCTTGGATAAATCTAGGAATTTTCCCACAGTTTTATTTTCACTAACAAGCCCTTTAAGTATTTAATGGTAAAGTTCAGCCATTGTCAGGGTAGTGGATAAATTGCTTCTGAAGCCATACTGGGAGGAATTAAGCAGATTAAATTTATTTAGGAAACCTAACAGTTTACAGCTTAATATACTTTCAAAGACTTTAGCAAAGACAGAGGTTAGAGGGATTGGTCTATAGTTATCTATTTGTGTTTCATCTTCTTTTTTATAGATTGGTCTGATTATACTGGGTTTTAAAGAATTCGGAAAAATCGCATTATTTAACGAAGTATTTATAGGGTGTACTAGAATAGTAACTAATGCATTCTTACAGTGTTTTAAGATTTTAGATGCTATTCCATTCTATCCTGATGAAGATTTATTTTTTAATTTATTTTTAAGTTTTTCAACTTCCTTTATTGATGTTTCTTCTAGGTAAATGGAATGTGTACATTCTGACAGGTTTTATGGAATGTTATCCATCATTTTCTGTTCTGCCCTTGTTACATTAGGAAAGTGTGTATTAAAATGCTGACATACTGCTCGTGGTTTGTCTATAGTTCATCCAATCCAAAGCACTAGATATATATTGCCAGGGAATGGTGATATGCATCTGCCCAAAAGTCATACATTTTCTCCCAAAGAGTCCGATATTAACCCAAAGAGAGCTTATGAACATAGCTGAATAAACAACTCAGAAATTTTCCCATCAAGGTCTGAAGATCATCTTAAGAGAAAACTGCTGCAAGAGTGGTTAAAATTGAGGCAGCCTATATGGGGAAAACAATTATTATTTTGCACATAAAATGATGCCTACTAGAAGTAATCAGGCATAAAGAATATCCCATGAGGTATTAAGGTAACCAGGAAGTGTTCATCCAAGTATATTTAGCAAGTAATACAGCAGCATACACTTTGTACTGTACATCAAAAAGTACTAAAGCTATCAATATGAAATTATTGGGAGATATAAAGAACATTTTATTAAAGAAGCATTGAAAATTTTAATTGCCTAATGTACACTGAAAATATTTTTAAAATTTTAACACAAAAATAAGATTTTGTTAAAAACCTAAAAACTCTGTGATGTGATCATGCATTTTTCATAAAATGTATTGTACAATTGGAACAGTATTTTTTTTACATAAACTACATACAAAATACAATCCTCGGAACTGACACTTCATAAAAATCCATAACAATAAGTGAAAAATATATATCTATTTTTTTCAAAATTTCAAAATTAATTATTTTTAAGCAGTTAAGATAGAAAAATTATTCTAGTTCATAGGATTATATGTTGTACGTAGTTTATGTCAAAAATTATAGCACATTCCAATTCTATAGATACTATATATGAAAAGTGCATGATTATGTTATAGTGTTTTCAGTTTTTTAATGTTTTATTTTTGTTTAATGCTTGTTATGAAACTTTCTATGTGGATTCGACAATTAACATTTTCAGCTTCTTTAATAAAGTGTTTTTAATATCTCAAAAAAATTTTATATTGAACTTCAGAACTTTTTATTTACAGTATAAAATGTATACTGCTGCATTATTTGCTAGATATACCTGGATGTAACTTCCTGTTATCATAAATTCAACCAGTGCAAGGGCAATATGCAAACCTTTTTATTGATCAAATATTTCAGCAACTGAAATTTGAAAAGGCAACTCAAGGCCAACAAGCCCGAGCTAAGGAATTATTACTAATTTGGATCATTGGTATTTAGTGAAATTAAATTATGCTGTGCATAACTATTTTTCTTTTTTTTTTACTACTTGTGTAGCTTAAGAAGGGTGATTTAATGATATCATGTTTGTATTTGTGTTACTAATATTAGAGGAGTAACAAATTGTTTAATGGAAATGTTTTAAGCGCTATGTTAAAATACTGTCCATGACGAGATATTTTAGATGCAGGAAAAGTGGTTCCGAATACATCAAGTGTGTTTTACGATGTTTCTCTGGTATAAAAAGTATTGTTCGTACAGCAAGGGGTAGAGCCATTGTCCTTTTGTACTATAATTCACTGTGAACGGCAACAATGAACTCAAGAAGCTGGCAACAATAAATACATTTGCTAACACAAAAAATCGGGCTGTTGCTTCTAAACCACAGGCAGAGGATGATGCTGCTGGATAATTAAGAGGTGTCACGCTAAAAGTTTGTGTATTAAAACACGGTTAGCTATACACATAGGAGCCGCTAAGAGTAAAGGGATTTGAAAATGTGCAAACTTTGCATTATATTAGCGTCAGTGGACAGTGTTTTAACAGTCACAATATCAGAGTGATCAGTATTATGAATTACTAAAAGTAATAAATAAAAAGAAAAGTGATGTTATCCTCTCAAAACTGAAGAACATTTATTTTTCTCCATTACCACACCCGAGATCTACGTTTCCTTTACTGAGGAAAAGTCCCTGCTCTTACACATCTTCCTGTAATTACTACAGCTAGCCGAGGATAGAGAGTAGAAACAGGTGACCGCGACATCAAAATCCAAATGCAGAGAGGCAGACCATGACAAACATCCAGTGTCTACACGGAGGCTGCAGAAAGGTAAGCCGTGAGCTGCAGGCATTATGAACCAGAACATCTGAATGAGGAGGCAGTAATGCCGCAAATTCCAGTATATACACTTAAAGATGTTTTGACGACATCTGTTGTAGCTTAGAAGAATTATTTTTTTTATTGTTGCAAAAGCCATGTATTTATAGTAACTTTAAGTCAAACAATATTTTTAGACGTCCTAAAAATTCCGAAGGCATCACATTATTTCTCAATCTCGAGCTTTTGAATTTCTCGTTCTTCATTATTGTTATTTTTATAACCAATTAAATCACTTTCTTTGAAATGAATTCCACATACTTTAGCACTTTTGCTTGGCACAAAGTTTTGCATTTCATAGCACACATGTCAATTCTTATCTCTATCAGGAATTTTTTATTTCTATTTATGCCAGAATTATTTGCACAACCATAAGCACTGCATGCAGGCATTCTTGACCTTATACCTCACAGAATGCTAGGAAAGGAAAACTGTCCTACAATCACAAAATGACAACAGGAATTAAATGCAATGCAAGGCTAACTAATATAAGTAACAATGAGTAGTGTGCTGTGCTCCCAGCGATCATGTCACCACAAGGTGAGCATTAATCATAAAAGTGTTTCTAAAATGAACACGAAAAGTCGTAGAATGACATGGTTTTCAACAATATGCTGAGATTTATTTATACTTTATTGTTAGAAGTCTATTCAAATTTAGTTAAGTCCTCATTTAACCTAAGCTCCATCATAATCATTATCATCACCATCATTCTTGCTCCCAACATGCGAGCCCAGATTCAAGTATTACTTAAGTCAAGCTGAGTTTTAGTTTGGGACTTTCCTGCAGCCCTTTCAGGTGGTTTTAGCGCTTTAATTCCTAAGCATGTTTTCACATTTATTACATTATATTTCTTCATCAAATAAAATGGGAGATTCAGTTAAAAGACATTAAAGTTTGTAGCACAAAAATGTCATTAATGAATAAAATGCAGAAGCATAAGGAAACGAAAAAAAAAAAAAAGGAAAAAAACAGAAAAACTGAAATTTCTGATTTTCAATTGCATGCAATGCTTTTTCTATGGTTAGGTGCTTACCTCCTCTGTCAATGCAGTTTCACCCTCTTCTATCCTTTGCAATTCTTTATGAGATTGGGTTATAGCATTTGCTGGTTGTGTTTGTTCTTCATTGATACTATTAACTTTAGTAGCTGGTTCAGCATCTTCCATTATTCCATAAAACATGTCTAAAAGGAAAGCATTTCTTAGATAATAATTACTGAGTACTCTCATAAATAAAGTGAAAGATAATTTTATAGAACACTGAGTCGAATTTGTACACTTATCTTGCTTCACTAACCTTTGTTACTATAGGACATATTTTACAGACATGTGTCTGCATCATCAGCTATGTCTCAGTTTTAATTCATACTTTAACTAAAGTGAAAGATACCTCTATTGGTATACTTTAGGATTACAATTCCTCCACTTTATCTTTCATGGTGAAAACCATATTAAGTTGAGAACTGACATTTCACCTTGTGTAATTAAGACTTAATGATGTTATAAACTGTAAAATTATAGTATAAAATGTATAGTTTTATCACTATCCAGAATAGTAAGAGTTACCCTCAGAAGAGACCAGAAATACAGTGTTGGTAAACACAATGGAGGGTCATTTAGAAAACTTGCACACTAAGTTCCCCATACTGTTATCTTTTCGCACTTTTTACCTTTGTGAAAGTAGTTTTCCTGCTATAGCAGTTTTAAAATCTAAATACAGAAACAAACTTTAAATAGAAAACGTGCTGAGTATCATCTATCTCGAATCTAAAATAAAAATCTGGACAGGCTGTAGACTTCCAAGCAGGCACATATTAGTCATAAGGCCTATGCCTTTTGAATATTTTATTTTAATGGCTTCAGTCTGATAACATTTTAAATTCAAGTATTAAATTTAAAGCAAAGCAAAATAAAAGTTGTAAACATTTTTCTGATGCCTTGTCTTGTTCATTTATTGAACTCTTGTGTGAAACTCATACATCACAATGGGTGTTAAACTAAACCAACTTTGCTACGCCACTGTAGACTGGCTGAGGTGTGCTCCATTCAAGTGCTAAAGATAGTTTATTTTAGCAGTATAGAGTCCTTAATCAGCTATGGCATCCCCTTATGGGGATCCTCTCCTAAAGCAATGCAAATTTTCACAATTCAAAAAAGAATATTAAAAGCAATTTTGAAAGTACCCATAAGAACTCCAAGTAAAGATGTAGTCAAAGAACTTAAAATTCTGCCTACTGCTTGCATATATATTCTTGAAACCCTAAATTTCATACAAAAAATAAAACTAACTTCCATAAGAGCTCAGAACATCAGAACTACAATATAAGGAATCTCAACAACTTACATTTGGATAATCACAGAGGCTTACCAAGAACCTACTGAGCATTTCTCACTTAGATGTATTAATGTACATCAAATTAGCTGCAATATAAAGCTTAGTTCCCAAATTCTTTAAATATAAGCTAAGAAAGCTGCTCCTAAAGAAATAGCAATTACATATAAATGACTTTTTGAATGATCCATGTTTTCCTCATAACTCTGATGTAAAGATGTAACTAATGTTTATACACTCTTTAAACAGTTGCTCAGTATCATAGTTGGTCTGTATTCAAATCTGCAGTTTAAATTAATTATACCTTAATAATTTTACCAAAGTTGTGAAACTTGTAATCATTAATTTCTGTATTTATCTAAACTATTGTCACTGAATATTATATGTACATAAACTATTGTAAACATTTTATATGCTGACATGTCTAATAACAATGTACATTGTTCCCAAAAGATGAAAATATAATAATAATTATTAATAATAATAATAATAATAATAATAATAATAATAATAATAATAATAATAATAATAATAATAATAATTTATATGAACCCTCCTCATCAAATGGGCACACCCTACAGTTTCAGAACTGCTGCACTGATTCATATAACAAGCTAATTCTTCCATCCATCTTGTTACTATATTAAATATAGATATGAGAGAGAGGGGGAGAGGGAGAGAGGGAGGGAGGGAGGGGAGAGGAAGAGAGAGGGAGGGGAGGGGGAGAGAGAAGCATGACTCAAAAACCAAAAACTTCATAAATCTCAGACTCTATTAAATCTGATATCTTCCAAAGATGTAACACAAAGATTTACATGAAATTCCCCCATTCCAAGCCACCATTTACATGGAAAAACCTTTGTTATGTTTTATTTTCTCAAAGCAATATTCTTAATGATTTTGATTTTAACATACAGTAAACAATATGTGCATCTTTAATTTTCTGTAAATAGCTTGTGAAATCTCTATCACTCTTATTGTATAGCTAGAAAACCATAAGAGGTAGACAAAAGGCTATTTAGGAAAAATAGAGAGCTCATTAAAATATACCATTTGCATACTTACCAACTTCCTGAAATTGAAACCCATAAAATTTTTCCTCGTTCACCAAAGTGTAATAATTTTGTGATTACATGAAATTTAGAATGCATAAAATGCTCAGTGCAGTAAATGTGCAAAAATTAGATGTAAAATAAATGGGAATTCCATTTTATAAGAATCCTTGAAGCCTGGTAGTACTGCTTCTTTCTGTCACCACAATTCTTCCTGGTACCACAATAAACACGTATTAAAGCAAACTTCCTAGGCTATCAGACTTCTAGTCCACATTTTATGCTTCAGAACATGAACTATACAAAAAAACTGTCAAAAAATGAGAAACTTATATATGCAGCCATAAAATGTAAATAAGGTAATTTACATGAGGGAGTTGACTTTACAATTCACATAGTCAATTACTGGATGTTTGTGCACATTTAATCTGGCTACTAGAGATCACTAGTGGTGGAATCAAAATATTGTATATTAGCACACTATGAATTTTGTTGCAGCCCAGTGAAGGGAAACTATGACTGGATGGATAACAGACAGATAAGCTCTGGCATACACTGTATATCAATGTGGTACATTCAGTCTGTAATCGTAAGTTACAATATAATGCAATTGAATTTAATGCTCTGTCAGGCCTGTGGTAAAAATCTGTAACACTTTGAATCTGCCCAGAAAGCCATAAAAATGCTCCTTTGCCATAAAGTCACAAAAAGGCCTCTGCTCCTGCACAAACTGTAAAAGTTGGCAAGCATGCATTTGTGTTAATAATAGTTTTTGTGAGGTTAGTTATTTTTAACATGGATAGAAGAATCACTTTTTAATGAATGCCATAATAAGACATGCCTGCAAATTTGTAATCGGTAGAGAAAGTTGTGACTGTACCACATCAGACATTTTTATCACAATTTTAATCATTAGTGAAGAGTTCATATTATAAACCCTTTAAGAGCTTGTGTAGGGCAGGAAAAAAAATTAATAATAATAATAATAATAATAATAATAATAATAATAATAATAATAATAATAATAATAATAATAATAATAATAATGAGGAGGAGGAGGAGGAGGAGGAGGAGGAGGAGGAGGAGGAGGAGGAGGAGGAGGAGGAGGAGGAGGAGGATTGTTGTCTGTTACTTTGAAATGTTCATAGATGGAATACCTATACAGACTTCAGCATGGGGAATTTTAAACATAAAACAGCAAGTATTTCATAAATTGCTAATCACAGCAAGAAAGTGATTTGATAAAAATATATTTTAATGATTAAAAACAGAAGCTCTATTAACAGTGAAGTATTCTTCATGATGATAGATTGAGTAACACTTTTTGAGGGTGACTCACCCTCAGTCACCCAGTCACTGACGATGAGGACGAATGCCCTCAAAAACGTTTCTGTTTTATACAACTTTTAATTAGTGAAGGTGAGTGTCAAAAAGTGTGACTCAATCTACCATCATATATTTTAATGCTCTCCACACATTGGCCTATTTTTGCCATTAACCCATGCTATTCAAGTTACATAAAATTCAATAAGAATAAATAAGGGCTGAACAGTTATTTATAGAAAATAAAAAATGTACATATTATTATATTATTCATCGTTTGTATACTTCAAAATATGATATTTTAATAAATACTGTTTCAGCTGTTTTAAAGAAAACAGAAAACAATGAGCATTGTTGCATGAAAATAGTTTTTTTTCTTTTCCTTTATTTTTCTTTATGGAGAAAATTTCTTGAAAATATCACTTTGTATCCCTAAAAGGCATCTGATTTGGTTTCAATAATCTTTCTAATTAGTTGTGTATAGGCTAAAGTTGGAGAACTGAATCAGACTTAACAAATTCAATGTCGTGGTTGGGATACAAACTACATATGCAGCTTTCTGTGCTGATACTATGCTGCTGAAGCATCACAGTGAAAACCTATGATATGAGTATCTCTAAATATTTGAGACTGCCTTGAAGGTTTACCAGAATGCATGAATCAGGTGAAACAGATTAATGCATGTTTGGTAACTATCACAGCTGTGGAGCATTGCTACAGATGGTTGAAGGTCTGTGGCTCAAGTCCTAGCCATGACACTGAATTTTTCAAATCTGGTTTCACTCTCCTATGAAATTTGAAATGTATGGATAAATTTTCTTCTAACTCCTGCATATAAATTCTCATCCCTATACTTATAATGGTTGGCAAGTTGTTTCAAGAATACAGATGTGCAGACAGGCAAAGCAATGCTAATAAGTTCTCTGCAGTAACAAACAAAGCTAAAAGTGCATGTGCAACATTGGGTAAGACTGCTAGTAGGTTTCATAAAGTTTCTCTGTCTTTATGGTTTCATCTTCAAAAATGTGATCCTTTTCACTTTCTCTACCTTTACCAAAGTATAACATTTCATGGGAAATACATGTCCTGAGATCCCTTGAACCCAAAAAATGTGTTCTTGTGCACACACAAGTGTGTGTGTATGTGTGTGTGTGTGTGTGTGAGAGAGAGAGAGAGAGAGAGAGAGAGAGAGAGAGAATGCATAATTCAAAAACAAAAAGTAGGATAATGACTGATGATTGTGATTAAAATACCATATGTTTAAGGTATTTGCATGAAGCATTAAACGTATATCTTGAATTTTTTACAAATAGCCTGTGAAGTTAACTATCCAGAATGAATTTTGCATGATTTTGTAAAACTGGTAAATGAAAAGAGATAGACAAAAACTTACTGCATTAAAAATATGGAGCAAATAGAGCTATACAACTTATGTCAAATAAACTTTTCTGTAACATTAGCATTTTCTAAGTATTTGTTGTTACTCATAACGTGTTAAGTTTTCTCAGGCTGAACTGTCATGTGACATCTTATGCAACTCTCGCATGGGATTCACTGATATTAAAAACTGACTTATGATATGTGAACAGTTGCATTTTGTTTCTGTATTATGCATTCCAACAAATCCATATTGTTTAATTTGAAATTATTTCTAGTCAGTAATGTAATGTGAATAGAAGAATCACTTTTTTATATGAATACTATAGAACAATTCAATATTTCAATCCTTTAACTAAGGGTAGACTATTCTTCACACACTATTTATTGATATAATGCTCACAAATCACAAAAAAGCGCATTTATTGCTTAATCTTAGTGAATACAAAACACAACTACAAATGCAAGAACATTTCTATTTTATATCCAGAAAGTTTACAAGGTAAGTGATGATTTCACCTCCCTCCCTCCAAACATTAGGTCTTCCTTGGAGCACAGTGATAAGCACTTCCAAATATAAAAATTTCTAAATAGGTTTTCTGGTTTCTTATACACACTACACATTAATATAGCAAGCATTGATAAATACATTAGGGATAAAAGCTTCCTTCCAGAGCCTGCAATAGCATCACATCACCAACAAAAATGCATCTCAACATTTTTTTTCTGAAGTCAGTATATTTTTGGCAACAGCACTGCAACAGATTGACATTCCATATGCTTGCTACTTTATATTGCTTTACAGAGAGAGCTTGGCGAGTTGGAAACAAGCATCTTATGAAGATGGCTAAAACACCAGTAGAAAGACAACATGAATATAGACAGTGTCTAAAAAACAGGGTTGCTAGCAACAGTAAAATGCAGAAAATGCTCCTAAGAGAGAAGAATGGTGTAAACTCGGAAAGATTACAAGAAGAAAAGTTTTAATGAAGGGAAAGAATAGAATGTACAAACAAATGCAGCAAATCAGAGACAAGATGCATGGAAAGCAGGAAGGAAAACATCTTGCCAATATCAGACACTGGCAACAGTATTTAAATATAGATAGTATTTCGGAAACTGCAGAAAACATGCCCTAAAGCACTTCCCAAGTCTCTACAGAATAATTATAACTGATTGCCAACCTAGCAGAAAGTTTGGAAGCCTGGAAAAGCAGCTTCAAAGCACAGACTTCTAGAAGACATTAAAGTTTGAAATTCTGTGAGGACAATACAGCAACATATCAGGCTTCAGATGCTTTCAAGAGAATCCTCACTTGTAGAGTCAAGGAGGTCCAGATCAAATATTTGGTGGCTTCCCTAAAAGAGGCATAATAAAGATATGAATGTTAGTTTTTCTAAAGTTTGCAGAATTATGTCCTGTTAATGTATATCTCCAAGGTGATGCTCCACACAAAATTTGTAAATGTGTTTTGCATGAACGTTTTAATTTGTTCTCGCAGCATTGCACAAGAAACAAGTACATACCTGTAAAACCGAACTTTGTGACCTTATATCTCAAATGGTTTGTGACCAGAATAAAGCGAAAGCATTAGCTGAGAAATTTTACTCACTTCTTAATAGAAATACTTCCTTCACAAATTACTATTAAAATCTCAAAATACTAAAATTAATATTAACTGCAAACGGACCAATAGAAATTCAAATATCAGTGACTAAAATAAATATGTCTAATATATTTATGCACTGTATCAGTTTGAATTGAAAGTTATACGTTATCTTTATTCTGTTCCAATGCAGGGTGGAAGGTGACTTATGATCATCCTTGAACAGGATAACTCTTTGTAATGAATAAAATCTTAGTGCAGTTTTGCTCTTTTTTAAAGTAATTTTTCAGAAAAAAAGTGACAATTGCTTAATATTAACTCTATTTAAATGAAGGTTTTATGAAACTTAAATGCTTTTTCAAATATTTCTTGGAGTAGATTGAAGGATAAATATTTTCTGCTGTTTAAATACATTTTGAATTAAAACAATTTGCACTCTTATTGTTATTATAAGACTTTGAAATTTGTCTCAGTTGAATCTACATCGTTAGCCATGAGACTACGTAGCATGACAACACTGTAAGATCGAAAGAAATGCACTTCAACTGTTTGTTTATAAAGAAACACACTTCAGCTGTTGTTTATTGTGCTTATGGATTATCAGTTATAAAATGGCTCACTTTACTAATGCCAAGCATCTTAAAATGCTTTATGGTAAAACATATCATAATGTGGCAGCTGCAGCAAAAATTTATTGAGAAAGATTTTCAAATAGATGAACACTGCATCATATGACATTTGTTTTCACCTGTCAAAGATTTCTAGGTACACGAAGTGTATCTCCTCATGTTGAAGGAGTTCGTCAAAGAAATGCTGCACAAGAAGAAGAAATACTTCACTTGGTCGAAGAAGATTACGGAAGCAAAAGCCATAGTAAAGCTCATCGGCATATACCATTGGACTGTTTTGAAAGCATTAAAAGAAGAATTGATGTGCCCTATCATACTCAGTGCATCCATCTGAAGCAGATTATGCACCAAGTGTAGCATTTTCTGAATGGTTTCTTCAACAAGGAGGGGACTTTCCCCTTAAAATTCTTGCAATGGATGAAACAATGTTTACCAGAAATGGAGTAACTAATTACCATAATGCACACACCTGGGCTTGCAACAATCCAAGACAAGACAGTATTCAACATAGATTTTCTGTAAATGTTTGGGCAGGAATCATAGGAAATACATTAATTGGTCCATAGATTCTTCCTCAGGTTTTGATAGGAGCCATCTATCTCCAGTTTCTTCAAGAAACGTTATGTTCCCCTGGCAGTAAGAAATGATATGTGGCTACTACATGATGGCACACCTCTGCACATAAATAGAACCGTGCATGGCCATCTACACAACACCTATATAGAATGCTGGATCACTTGGAATGGACCAATAATATAGTCACCACGATCGCCAGATCTAACCAATTAATTTTTTTCTTTGGTGCAATATGAAAACTCATTTATACATTACAGAAGTGCCTGATGTGGAAATGTTGCAAGAAAGAATACTTCAAGAAGAGAAGAAATTAAAACAACCTCAACATACATCGTAGAGTGCAGTAGAAGTGGAAAAAGCAATTGGTGAAGCATCTATGTTGGTGAGGGGTGCACATTTTGAACAAATTATCCAAATATTAAAAAGAAGTTATTGATTTTCCTTCCAAGGTTGCAGGTTCAAACCTGGCGGAGGGCAATGGATTTTTTGGGCGTAAAATTCTTCAGCATGGCTTCGTTTGAAAGGGAAGTAAAGCTGGTGCTCCCGTGTCATAGATTTACGGAAAGTAAAAGAATCTCAAATCTGATAAAGAGGCCTCTGAGCAAGAACTTTCCGATCTTTCATGCCCATATAGAATGGGATGCTAAGAACCATACTAGTTAAAGAGCAACCCTAAATAAAACTCAACTTAATTTTTCACTGATTTTCTGTTCTTGTCTTGCTTTAATTATTCACAAAGTTTCATAATTCACAAAGAAAGGAAGCATAATCTTGTCAGTTGGGTTTCCCAAGCTTTTATTTGCCATTATAAATAAGTGTTCCTATTAATAATTTGTGTAATACTGTAAATGCTTCCTCAGTTCCATATTCTGCAAGATATTTAGGTTACATTACAATCATGTGTAGCTTTCTGTTGTGTGTGTTCCAAAAGTGTTTGTTTGTTGCCATTGCGGCAGAAGCTGAAGAATTAAAAGTTAACCTGGTGAATGTAAAGTGAACCTGTTGAATTTGCTGTGTTGGAATATTGTGCAAAACAAAATAGTAATTATCTCAAAAAGAAAAGAAAGCTTTATGGAAAAAAATTATCGAGAAAAAACACTCAAAACAATGTGCTCTTTCATGGTTTAAAAGGTTGATCATAGGTCACCTTCCACCCTGTATAATATAATTTCATAGAAGTCAGTCTGTTACAAATGCTTTTTGGATCTTAACTTCTTCAATAATTTGATATTTGATAATCAAAAACTTTTAATAAAGCTTAAATCTTCCTCTACAAATATATTTTTTGAAAACTATTTTTGGATCAAAATTTCAATGAATAGAGCCAATAAAAATGTCATTGGTTTACTAATAAATATCTTATATGCATAACCTTTGCTCCTAAGCCATATTTTTTCACAATCATTTTTAATCCTCTAGTTTTTCTCTTAGGATAACAGTCAAAACTCACATTTCAAACCTCTGGTGCATGTGTGATATATCTACAAAAATGTATTCTGTATGTCAATCTGTTACACAGGAATTGCTCTAAAATATATAAGAAGCTGAAGCTGAAATGAGTAGTGTCATGTGTCACAAAAGAGAGTCAAAAGTCATGTGAGTTTGACACATCAAAGTTTTTATTTGGGGATTTCAACAGTTTTGTATAACCATTTTCCATATGCTAGCATCATATTTCTTCAGATTTCCCCATAACCTTGTTTTAGTTTCTAATTCTTCACAGATGCAACATTTTAAGTTATGGACTGCCTCTGTGCATATGTGAACTGCAGATGACTGCTTTTAAGCTATTTTGGAAAGTCTAACTAAAGTGCTTGAAACTAATAATAAAATAAACTTTCTTACCATCAGGATCAAATGTAAGGAACCGAGCTGCAGAGAGAGTTTTCCCAGACATTTTTTTGCAGTGGAAACGTATCACTCTTTGGTATGCCTTTTCTATCTCTGGGTACTTTGCTTTACCTAATTTCTGTAAGAAAAACATTTTCATAGCAGTCAAAGGCTTGTCAAACAGTCAATTTACATTTCATATCATCTCATTCTTACAGGAGCAATCTAAATAAAATTAAAAATTCAAATTTTGTTACAGGATATTTATCTAAGCATTCCTTAGATTATCGGCATATGTCACATTTATCCACATCTGTAAGTGTCAGATAGTAATAGGTCTTACTTCCAGATGCTAAATTCACAGTTACTAACTGCTGCATAAACCTACCTGTGTTTAACTCCATTTCACAAACACTCTGTATTCTTCTAGGGATTCTATAAACTCTATTTTATCTGAGACCTGGGAGCCCATGAGGAGGATGACAAAGTGGGTATGTGTCATGGGCCTAGGAATTTTGGGACCCAGAAGAGCCCTTACAACTAAATTGAATAATGTGAACATTCCTTTTAAAATAAAGAGAGTTGAGGGTTGTTACACTACATCACTATAATATACACTACATCACATTCCTGTTTGCCATTATACTTCATTTTGACTATTTACGCTAACCATATGCCACTATTTTTTCATTATAGTGTAATTAAGTGTGTCTTTGTAGTTAATGGAGAGCCTTCCTTTCAACTTTTGTGAAATATGGAGACCTTGCCACTGTGACTTGTCAGGGGTCCCATAATGTATGTGGGCAGCCTTGCCAGGAACAATCTTGATTTTATACACCGTGTCTGTCATAATGTTCTGAAAGAGTACGGTCAGTATGCTAAATATCATTTTCATTGAAGGAACTGTTTAAACTCTCTGCTCCCTCTTTGTGCTTTTTTAAATTGCGTGTATCACTGTCTATTCTATTAATTCACTGCTCTTCTACCTGTTAACACTGAAAGTGCATGTTACACTATTCTGGAGACAGTGCAAAGCAATGTCTGCTCATTTTTTATTCCTGTCTATAGATGCCAGCCACTAAATTGAGTTCAGAATGGTACCAATAACTGCAATGTATTGTACTTTGTGCTATGCACATCAGATCATAAATCCTCCAATTTACCTGTTACATGCACTTGCTTTGAAATGATACACTAGCTTACATTCTGAGAAACTGAGTTAGAAATGCATACATGCATGAAGTTTGTGAAATTTAAGTTGTATTTATGTACTACTGAATTTTATATTTATACCTAAAAATGTTATCTTGCTTATGAATTGTAGTTGTAAAGCTTTTGAAAAATATTCAAACCCTTTCTACCCTTAACTGCACAAGCATAATGCAGAATTAATTGCTGTACAACCTATTGGACTTTTTTAATATGTTAGTTTGGAACAACATCCCCAATCAGGTGCAGCTTGATAAAAATACTATATTTCTTTCCATTCCTATGTCATTATAAAGAACATTAAGTTATACGTTAGTTTGCAGCAAAACAGAGGCTACAAGAAACTTTTACCTATGCAAAATTCTTTATCTTCGCTTCTGCCTATTTTAGCAGATTGATTAAGCTTATGGGTCAAAGCATGGCCAAAATGAAAATATACATCATTTTTATTTAACCCATTTTAACTTTAAATGCAAACTTTGTGTTTCACTGCAATACTGCTGAAGTGCTATCAACATCCACAGAGGCCAGCATTTATTACATGCCTACCCATCCATTACCAGACTAAGTAATGTAGCAGGAATATAGTATACAGTATAGCCTGTTAACCTCCTACATTGACATGAAGTTCACTACCTTAGTCAGCAGAGCTACAAACTCAAGAAAAGATAGAAATAGTATTAGTCACAATAGTTATGATATGCCACCAATTTCTGAATATAACCCTGTTTTGTTTGGAAATAAATTGATAGAGACATAAATGATTACTGAGGGAAAGTTTCCAATATTTTTATGTATTATATTTCCATGTATCCTTAATCTTTAAAAAATAGTATTATGCAGGAAAATAGCAATATTACAGAAGCAAAATACAATCTGTGATGCCAGCCAAACAGAAGAGAGATTTTGTGGCTGCCTAAATTACTTTCTGCTTCATCTCCAGGAATCCTTCTATCACGATCAATTTGAAGTTTCTTTGCCTATATGAAAAGAAATGTAAATCTGTCTCAGACTTGCCCTTACTAATTTACAACACACATTTCTTATCATCTGTTACTTCATAAATTAATCTACGAGGCGGATTAATAAGTCAGTGACTTTTTAAAGAAAATAATTTTTTCCAAAAGATTAATTTTATTTCTCAATATAGTTTCCTTTCAATTAAATAATCGTTCAATGTTTCTCCAATTTTTTTAACCCTTCCAAAAAGTATGATTTTTCAAGGTCTGCAAAATATGAGGTTGTTTCTGTCATGATGTGTTCACTGGATGTGAATTTCTTCCCAGCGACCAATTTTTCAGGTTTGCAAAGAGGATGACGTCGCTTGGAGCCAAATTTGGAGAATATGTAGGTGAGGTAGCAGTTCGTAGCCCAAACTTTGTGATGGCAATGGCTCACTTGTGTGTGGGTGCATTATGCTGGTGAAAGAGAACCTTTTTCTTCACCAAATGGGGTTGTGAACCCGTGATCGTTTTACCCCATTCCAGGTAGTGGATGTCTATCACCCCTTGTGAATTCCAAAAGACAGCTGCAATGATTTTTCCTGCTGACAGAATGGTTTTTGCTTTCCTTGGAGCAGGTTTGAGAAAGGAAATCCAGTGCTTTGATTGTTGTTTGCATGATATAATGCTGCAAAAACTCATTGGGGTTGTGCTGGAACATGTTCAAACATCCCTGTGAATGGTCACAATGATTCCACTTGTTCTCAACTGTGAGCAGTTGTGGCACCCATCTTGCAGACAGCTTTCTCATACCCAAAAATTCGTGCAGAATGTTATACATCCATTCACTCGAGATGTTTACGGTCTTGGCTATCTCACGGATTTTCACTCGGTGGTCTTCCAACACAATATCGTGAACTTTGTTCACCATTTCTTCTGTTGTGACATCAACCGGCCGTCCAAACGGCCACATCGAAATTCTGTGAACCATGCCATGTGATGGAGCAGAGTCCCCATAATACTTGTTCAGCTTTTCTTCCATTTCCTTCACTGTCTTACCATGCAATTCTTTATCAGAACACAAAATTCACTTTTCTCCATATTCTACAAAGCAACACACATCTGCTTATTTTAGATGCTCTCAACAATGTTCTAAAAGACAAATGACGAATTTCTGTGATTATACCCAGAATAGATGTAAGACTTGGGTGCAAACAAGGAATCTGTGATTAGTACACTATCTCTCGTCAAAGTCATGAACTTATCAATCTACCCTTGTATAAATTAAACTACTGAAAATAGCAAAATTAAGGAGTAAATTTATCAACCTATAAATTTACGCTTAAAAGAGATGAATTTAATAAAAAAATATACACACATTATCAACATTGCTTTAATTAATGGTTTTAATACTCACTTTATATATGAAAATTGAGAAATGCTGTTAAAGATGTTTCTACTCTTAAAAAATGAAAGATGATTATACTTTTAAAAAATGGCTTATCATCCTAGGACAAATAAAAAACTTTACAAACATTTTTTAAGAACATAGTGTAATATTAGTTCCTCAAAATAAATACAACATAAAAATTTGCTAGAATTCCTAAACAAGATAAAATTTCAAACAATAAAAAAAATCTGGCATTTATCAATTAAACTGTTTAGATTGTGACCAAGTTTACATTGGAAAGACAAAATGTCACTTGGAAACCAGAGTAAACGGGCACTTTAGAGATATTAAATATAAACAAATTGATAAACCAGCTGTAGCAGATCATTTTTTGCCATTTAATGGTGAAATAAATTCAGAAGCTAATTATTAAAGCATTTAGATGGACCTATAGGTTTGGTGGTTTAGGAGAAAATATTAATTTTGAAGAATACAGATTGCACAATGAATTTTGAAACACTGCCAATTTATTCTGTCAACAAATTTGTTTTACTTCCGATAGAGGGCATTACTATAGTAAACAATCCATCACCTAGAGGCAGTAACCTTAACAATGCACACACATGAGTGGACAAGGGAGAAGAAGCTGACAACATAATCAAATGATTATGAAATATGTCCTTCTGAATTTGTATTCTTTTAAAAAGATACGTGAAGTGTGATTACAATATTTATTTTAATATTATGATTGCTTCATTAAATTCAGGTTCAACTTATTAAGAAAATTTTCCTCTATAACTTAAGTTGAACATTGTATTCATACTCCATATCGCAATGCGTACTAGAAAAGACCATTATAGCCACTATTTCAATTTCTTAACTACCCACAATTAAGCACACTATAAACAACATTTCTGGTTCTTGAGAGAGAGAGAGAGATAGAGAGAGAGGGAGGGGGAGAGAGAGGGGGTAGGGGGAGAGGGAGAGAAGGAGGGGGAGGGGGAGTGCGAGAGACACAGACAGACACACACAGGTTGCCACATATTTCGTCAACAAAATTAAATGAAGTTTCAATAAAAATATAATATATAAACTTACCAAGAGCTCTGAATTCCTCTTATCATCATCAAAATCCAGAAGACGCTTGGCAGATACTGCAAAAGATTTCTGTTTACGTGGGCTATTAACAGTCTTTACGTATACCTTTGAAGACTTTTTACTAACATTTGTCACAAGAGCAGGCCAATAACTCTTGTTTGATTGCAACCATACTATGTCATCCTTTACAAACCCTTTTTCTGCAAAAACAATAAATTCAAATTAATATGATAGCATGAAATTGTGCAATGATTCCAAATGGAGGTATAAAACATAAAATGAATTGTGGGGTAAAGATACAGCTCCTAAAAATAAAGAAAATGCAAATTAAATGTTACATAGTTAAATAAATGTTATGAGAACTGTCATAGATATTTGCAACAACGAAGGTGAGGTGATCAAATTTAAGAAATTGAATACCAGCAATTGTTTTAATTTGTGCAATTCTGCTCATTTGGACCTACAAAGCAAATGTTTTCTCTGCTTTTGAGAGCATGTATACCATTCTATTCATTGAAAAAATAGTCACAGAATCAGGAATGCTATGCACAAGCAAAAATTCATCAGGAAATCAGTCTCCCTTTATTCAGATTCCATAGATGGAATAGTAAATTACAATAATAAAACAACAAGAAATATTAAAGAAATAAGAAGCCTAATTAAAGCAGTTGAAACTAGAAATCATTTCACTCTACAATGGATCCCAGCTCATGTTGGACTTTTGGACAATGAACATGCGGATCAATTAGCAAAGAAAGGTGCAATACAACAAATAAAACCTATAGGACAAATAGAAATAAATAAGCAATTAAATAACATTAAACAACATTTCAAAAGACAGCAGAGACTTGATGAAGAAGATAAATTAAAGGATAAAGATTATAAGAATATTAAAGATACAGTTGATATACAAAAAATGCCAAGGAAGACTGCAGTGCCTTATTTAGGATGGCAACTGGCCACGATTGCCTCACAGAATGCCTCTGCAAGATAGGATGCCTACCTATACCTAAGTGCACTCTCTGTGAAGAAGATGTCATCCTGAACTAAGAACATTTCGCCAAGTGCAAAGGCCTTAAAAGTGATAACTTACAGACTTTATATTGGGAAGCCAGAGGGAAAATGATGCAGATCAATTAATCCCCAGTGCTATTGGTGAACAACAACCACCACAGAACAATAGACTGACTATGAAAAATGAAACATATTTGCACAATGATGCTAAATGGGCCCGTACTGCTCTAGGCTGCACATACAAGTTATTTACAATTAAAAAATTTGTAAATTGGGTGAAAAAAATTAATGTTAAAAAATGCAGAATATTATGCAGCACAATAAATTTCAGATTACTGATTCATACAATGAAATTTCTAAAATATGGTAAATTTACGGGAGGCATATTAAGATATGGAGCATACGAGGGTTGGAACTTAAATAGTGGCAACACTGCTGTAGAGATGCTATGCAACGGAATCTAATATTGTCGCTGATAGCACACGTTAGTTACACACCTACCTTACCTCAGAGCAAATGGACCCTCCCTTCCCACTTCACCTGGGAGCGCACAGTCGAGAGAAACAGAGCCACTTGTGCGCTAGCGGTCTAACGTAGTGTTGTCACGATGTTTTCGAAACAGGAACAACGGAGTTGGATCAAGATTGAATGTGCCAGAGGTCGTACAGCACGACAGTGTCATTAAGGTTTTCAAGAGGCTTGCGGGGAATCTGCATTGCCTTACAGAACAGTGGCATGTTGAGTAAAAGCCTTCAACGATGGTCGGCAAACTGTGGCAGACATGCATCGGGCAAGTCGTCCTAGCGTGAGTGAAGAAGTGCATGCTCTTGCCGCGTTGCTGGACAGTGATCGACGCCAGACGATTCGTGAGCTCGTCAAAGAAACCGGATTAGCGCATACGACTATGCTTCACATCCTGAAGGTACGCCTGGGCATGCGAAAAATTGCATCTCGGTGGATTCCGCATGATTTGACGGAAATGCAGAAATGGTTGCGTTACGACGCTGCTAGGACGCACTTGGAGCGCTATGAGCGCGAAGGAGAGGCTTTCTTACGCCATATCATAACGCTGGATGAGACATAGGCCAAATCGTATGAGCCAAAACTGAAACGCCAATCGAACGAATGGCGTCATTATGGGTCGCCACGAAAATCGAAAGTTCGTCAGAGCTCCAGCAATGTGAAAGTTATGGTGAGTCTCGTGTACGACTGTGGTGTTATCCTAACGCATTACATTCCTCCACGGTCAGTGGCGGTTCTTGGGTGATCGCATACTCGCAAATGCACACCCACTAGTTTTACCTATATGTGAATATGCATTTGCCTCTATAGGTATGTATACAAGAAGGGCAAATGTCCAACTTTCTTCTGTATGAAGAGCTTATTTAAACTCCCCGCGCCTTCTTTGCCAAACGCCAGTGCATTTGGTCAACAAGTGTAGAGAGCACAAACGAGATTTTGCGACTGGCGAAGGAAACTTTAGGGCGAGAGGTCGCGGGGAGCGGGGCGACGCTTCTATTTGAAAGTGCGGCGAGTTAACGCAGTGTAATCGACAAGCCCAAGAGATGCGATTGCTATGGCGCAAGCGCACTGCGTTCCCATACAATTTCGCTACGACCATTTCCCTCGCTGTTGTCTAGCAGAAGTTGCGATCAACCTGCTCCACACTTAGCCAACTTTACGTTTCTAAGTACAATCTAGCTATTTTCTGTATTAACGTGAGAGTTATGTTAATGCTGCAAACACATTACATCTATTTAGATTAAACTATTATAAACGCATATAATTATTCTGCATAATATACTAAGGTAAATATTTCAGTTTGAGTTAGTTAATTTCTTACGGTGTTTACAGTTTTATTTGTTATGTTTGTGTTCCTAGTGGCTGAGTCGGTTCATAGCAGTAGATTTGAAACTGTGTAAGTGTGAAAATTAATAGCGTTGCGAAACTAAAAGAGATAAACCTTTCGGTTTTATCCTTAGAAGAAAAGCTGCAAATTAAAAACGAAGTCAGACCGCTGCCACCAATCGATTTAGTTCAAGTGACTAATTGTAAAGGGAAGACTTTTACAAGAAAGTTTAACGAAAGTGTATATAAAAGTTGTTCGTGGATATGTGCTCGTGAAGCAACTAACCGGCTCTTCTGTTTTCCGTGTTTATTGTTTGCGAGTGAGAGAAACGGCACCTGGACATATAATGATTGTGGTGATATTGGTAATTTAAAACGAAAATGGCAAAACATGAGAGCTCAATTGCCCCTATAAATTGCGAATTAGAACTAAATGTTCTGGGAAAATATAATATATCTCAGCAGTTAGACAGTGCTTTTAGGCGTAATGTGGAAAAGCACAATGAGGAAGTTACTAAGAACAGATATGTCTTGTCGCAGATAATTAATTGCATAAAATTCTGCGGAGCGTTCGAGTTAGCTCTCATGGGACACGACGAAAGTCAAAGTTCATTGAACCCTGGAGCGTTTCGTGGACTGATAAACTTCACAGCAGAATTAGATTCCGCGGTGAAAGATCATCTCCAGCAGGCCAGCGTCGAAAGAAATACAGAATGATCTGTTGCAGTATGCTTGACGTATGCCAAGAAGAAATTAAGAGCGAAATTTCTAAAGCAAACTATACCGCTGTAATTGCCGACGAAACATCTGATATTTCATCTCTTTTTCAAATGGTGGTTGTGTTTCGTTACCTGCTATCAAATGGTAAGCCATCGGAAAGATTCTGGACATTTTTAAATCCAGATGGACAAAGATGCGAACGCTCTCTCCCTATGTATAAAAAACGCGCTCTCAATGGTGGTATCTGAAACTGAAAAAAAACAAAAACAAAGTCGTGTCTCAGAGTTATGACGGCGCAAATGTCATGAGTGGGCAGCATGCTGGTGTACAAGCATTGGTGACGAAAGATTACGCTTTCGCTCACTACATGCATTGCTATGCGCACAAATTGAATTTAATTATGGCGCAAGCAGCAAGTCAAAATACGGAAGTTCGAATATTTTTCGCGGAATTAAATGAAATTCCTGCATTTTTTTTCTAATTCTCCACAACGAGTTCGTGTTTTGGATGAGATTGTAGGTAGGAGGACACCTGGAGTTTCAACAATAAGATGGAATTTCAAATCCTGATTAGTGCAAACAGTTTTCGAGCATAAGGAATCAATTACCGAATATTTAGAGAACATAGAGAGGAGCAGTAAACAAAGCAACACAATAGTTCAGGCTAGAGGACTGCGCCTTAAACTGATACAGCCAGACTTCTTGTTCTGGCTAGAAATATTCTTCATTATAATGCCACATGTGGGTATGCTATCTAATCAGTTCCAAAGACGATCCATTGATGCAGTATTTGCAAAATCTGCCATTGGAACATTTGGAAGTGCAATAAAGGATGTTAGACGAAGCATTGATGATATAGCCGAGAACCCATGTTATTCAGAGAGGCTGTAAAACGACGTAACGTTGACCACTTGTCAAGAAAAGCTGCAGTGAAAGAGGTGTGTGACGCGATTCTGCTACAGGCAAAGGAGAGGTTTTCATATCACAATCACCTTGTCGCGTCAAATTACTTCATTTCCGAAAGATTTGACGAATACAACAAAACGTATCCGGAGAAATACATACATATACCTTAACTGAAGCATATCCATTCATAGACACGACCAGATTACGAACGGAGTTGCAATTGATGTACATGCGCAGAGCATTCAGAAATGTATCGGGTGCTGTAGATCGTTTAGGATTTATTGTGGAAAATAATCTAGCGAAAACGTTCAGTGAAGTTTCTAAATTACTGAAACACTTGTAACAGTGCCAATGTCAACTAGTGAAGCTGAAAGATGTTTTTCAAGTTTAAAGCGCATAAAAACCTTCCTTCGGTCCACGATGTCAGAAGAACGCCTGGCTCTCTAGCCATGTTGGCAATAGAGAAAAACCTTGTAAGGGATATTTCAGACTTCAATGAGAGAGTAATAGACAAGTGCAACTAAAAAGGAGCGCCGAATGGACTTCATGCATCGCCATGTCCTGTAAGCTGATGTGAAACAGTGAAAGAGATTGGAAGCTGTAAGAGCTTTTTAGTGAGTCAAATTTTCTTTTTTGCATTGAGTGTGTATATGTGTGTGTGTGTGTGTGTGTGTGTGCGTGCGTGTGTATCAGAAAGAGAGCAAGTAACAAACTGCACACCCATTGCAACAAGTCACGAGACACCACTGTCCAAGGTAGACCGTCAATACACAGTATTAGCGTTCGTTTTTCGAGCACCACCTTTGACCAGCTGTGAGAAAGAAGCGGCAATACTTTCTGCAGAATCCACCATAATTTTCCACGACAATGCTCGGGCGCATACAGCGCAAGATATGACTGATTTGTTCGGCCGATGGGACTGGGAAGTGCTGTACCATCCACCATACTCCCCGGGCTTAAGTAATTGTCACTTTGATTGATTCCGAAGATGAAGGAACCACTTCGTGGCATTCGCTTCAGAACTGTTCCAGAGATTCGTCAGGCAGTAGACAGCTCCATTCGCACTATCAACAGAACAGGCTCAGCTAAAGCTATACTACGGCTTCCACATCGCTGGCAATGGGTTATACACAACGCTGGCGACTACATTGAAGGGCAGTAAAGGTTGCTAACACGTAACTCTTTTGTATCGGCTGTAAATAAATAGTTGCCACTATTTAAGTTGCAACCCTCGTATATAAGTCCTCCCCCACCCAAAACCTGTATAGAAAAAGAACAGCATGGTGTCGTGACCATAGACTGCTCACCTATCATCAAGGTAATCTAAGTACCATTCCAGAGGTTGCGTGTGGGATTTCTGGACATGAAATGGGGCTCATTCTTAATATTTTCATCATCAATGCCTATTACCTTATCATTTGGTATAACTGGCCGCCACACAAGAACTAAAATTGTTACCCTCTGTCTCCTGAGAATTTCCGTTCAGAAGTGTCTATGTTGCATTCTATCAAAGAATTTAATGCCTTGGTCTGGATTCCCTATTTTTCTAATACTCAAGGGACACACTTGCATTCATTCACACCTTCTGAAGCGACCATGCCATTCCACTTCAGAAGTGTTTAGTACAGTATAAATGAGAAAAAAAAATTACACAAATCTTGATAAAATTAGTGCAACTAGTATTTGGTTTGTTAGCTCATAAAAAATTATACTTATTATGCAAGATACATTACAAGTCTCGCTTTGAGGCTCTGAACTTACAAATCACTCATAACTCCCTCACAACTATCTTGAAACTCATCCACATTTATTTTATGCTGTCTTTTTATAGTACCCTGCTGTTAGGGAGACACATTAATACATTGTTCCAGAATTAACCAAAATGCAGATGATGAACTTTCTCAAAGAGTAGCCAGTTAAAGCCTCTTTCAATGTTTGGCTGACTGTACCATATAGGTTTGCTTTCTGGAATTTTCCATGCTCAAAGCTTTAATTGATGGCTTGGCCGACTGTATTGTGCCAGTTTTACTACACCAGCATTGCCCTATCTGGCTAGATGGTCCAGATATACTACTAACATCTTCCCTAGGGGCAGCCTCTGGATGTGGTAGACTATATTGTTAATCCTATTCACCATATGGCATGGTCCTTGCTAGGGTTGAAGCTTGGGGCAACGCCCTTTGCTTTGGATAGGAAGATACAACCACGCCAAGTCACCCTGCTGAAAACCTTGGTGTTGGCTTGCGGCTCATAAACTTCATGCAGTCGCTTGCCACCTGGAAGCACTAACTGGCCATCTCATGCATGTCATGAAGATAGTCCAAGAGGTCCTCTACATACTCAGTTACTGATTGTAATGTTTCAGAGGGTTTACCAAGCTTCAAGCCACATTGAAGACACGGCTCCCTGCCAAACACCAAGCTTGATGCTGGCATCAACCCAGTTGTGTCATCTTGATGAGCAATAGGCCAACATGAAAAGTGTCACCCTGACATCCCAGTCTCTTTGGTGGCAACCCTCCTCAGATGTTCTTCGGGGGCCTTGATGTACTGCTCTACCATGTCATCTGACTGTGGGTGAAGAGGAATTGTGTATGTCATAAGCACTCCAAGCTGCTCCAGTGCTTCCCTAGTCAAGTTTGACTCAAAGTTAGTGTCCTGGTCACTATGTAGCTCTAGTGGCACCCGCCCCCAAAACAGAACTGGTCCTCCATGAGGCAGTCTGCAATTGCCTTGATTTCTTGGTAAGGGACAGCATATACCTTTGGCCACTTAGTTAAGTAATCTATGGTCACCAACAGGTACTTGTTTGCCCGGTTGGACAGAGGAAACAGCCCAGCCAGTTGATGACAATTTGTTCAAAAGGTGTCCCCACGTTATACTGTTGCATGTGGCCCAGAGATATAGTCTGTGGGCGACTCACTGCACACATGACATTGGCGGCTGCACCACCTCTCATGTCTGCCCATAGCTGCAACCAGTAGTACCACTGCCAGAGCTTGTGGATTGTTCCTCCCTGAAGTCCCTGCATTACTTGCTGTAGGACCTGCTTCACCTTGCTCAGAGGAAGGACTACCTGAGTGGTTACACTCCCACTCTCTGAACAGCACACTCTCTCTGATCTTCAGTTAGTCCCACTGGACCCAATAGGACTTATACAGGCTACTTCTTGGTGCGATGACTCCCCAGTCCGGCCTATTTCCATCTCCAGTTCTCTCAGGAACGGCCCCAAGTCGGCCTCAGCTAGCTGCTCACTCCTAAGGCCTGTGCCATGGCAACCATCTGCAGGCACTGCCGAAATCACACATACAGCAGCGACACGCTCTTTCTCCTCTACCTTAATGCAGTGACCATATTCGTTTGGGCATCGTCTTTCTGACAATATCCGCGTTGGAATGGCTCCATCTTCTATTTCTGAAGTGAACTTATATTTTTGGAACCTCTAGAACCAACGGGTTGTATGGTTCTCCATGTTACTGAAACAAACAGCCAGGGGAGGCGAAATGATCAGGCTTCAGCGGAATGGAATGGAAGTGTTTCAGCGTCTTCACAAGGCTAGAAGCTCCTGCCGGGTAACAAAGTAGTTCTCTTCCTCCTTGGAGAGCATGTTGACGTAGTACGTTATCATCCGTTTCTGCCCATCTTAGACCTGGAATAGCACGCCTCCAATACCACTGCCGCTGGCGTTACTGTTAGCAATGAAACCGACTGCCGGTTGTGGGAAACCTAAACTAGGCGGATTACTGAGCACTGAATTCAGCCTCCTCTGTCATCAGGTATGGTCGATATTCCTCCGTTATATGGATAGGGATTTCGCGATGTTGGAGAAGCCTCTGATGAACCTAAAAATGGACAGACAAGGAAACTGCGCTAACCCCGCTTATCTTTCGGGCAAGACCATTTTCTCACAGCTAAAGCTTCCGGGTCCGATGCCACCCCTGTTGGTGAGACTCTGTGGCCAAAATAGTTAGCCACCTTGCAGAAGAGGTGAAACTTTTTGACATTCAACTTCAAGTTTCCTACTTGATCGTCCGTGCGGTTAACAGTCCTTCATCAGATGTCCCGGCTAGTCGCACAACACACATCACTGGAATCTTGTTCGCCGTCTCTGGAGTAATCTATACCCGTCGTAGCGGATACTCGTGTTCGAAATGATAGTAGCGTCACCTTGTCCGCCTCAATCCTCAGCCCGGCCGTTAGCTCCTCGTGGTGACCTTGTACTCTCCGAGCATCAGGTGCTGACGTACCTAGGCGTCATGCAACTAGTAGGCAAAGGTGTATGTGTCTTCTTGAGACACGCAACCGGACGAGAGTTTCACCAAAGCCTTGCTCACCAACTGCTCCACTGTAAGGGCGATCTTCTGCAGCGTCCCCGTCTTTTGAAACCTATATTTAAGCTGGCTGCAGTAAACTGCGGCCAAGCGATGGTTCCCGAACTGGTTTTCGGGGGCCTTCCTATGTCCTTGGGCATCCCCGACGTCACGATTACGTTTAACATTCTGTCGCTCGTCCCTGGAGGCTACATGGCTTCCGGCTGTGCGGCTCTGGTGTCCATCGGTTATGTGCGGGACTGTGATAAATTGTCAGGGAAGACCTCAAAAGTGGATGTTCCGTCGTACATGGGTGACTTGACGTGCATAGATGTGTCGAGTCCTGGCGCTTGGACCCTCAAATTGTGGGATCTTCTTCCAAACATTTCCCCCACCATGGCGCTCAGTTTCTTGGAGCTGACTTTTCCTTCCAGGGCGGAAACGCGTTGTCCAGGTCTTCTAAGGCGTCAACCCCTTCTTCGAGGTACTTCAGTTATTTCTCTATGCCAGCCAGTTGTTCTATCTTCGCCATTAACTCTTCCTTCAACTCCGCCATCCCCGTTTTCATTTGCCCTTATCACACCCGTCTTCATTTCGTCGAGTCGGGCCAAGGGATTTGCGGCATCTCCTCCACGATTCACTTCCTGATATTGGTTGTGACAAATAAAAACGTCGGTATAACTAGTAACAAGCCCTATTTATTACATGAAATGCGTTACAAGCCTAGATTTGTAGCTCTGACTTACACATGACTTTATAACTCACTCGCAACTGTCTCGTAAATAACATATTTATTTTCTGAAGTGTTTTCATAGCGCCCTGTTGCTAGGGAGGCACATTAATGCAATGTTCCAGAATTTTCTTAAATGCAGTTGGCGAACTTCCTTGAAGAGTAGGAAATCAAAGCCTCTTCCAATACTTGGTCGACTGCACCATACGGGTTTGCTTTCTCAAATCTTCCAGGCTCAAAGCTGGTTTGGTCACATTACACATGTGTGTGCCTTCCTGTTTGACACGATAAAAAGTTCCTACGATGGAAGATGTGCTATGCCCGCAATATAAAATAGCGGCGCATTTACGTTTTTCTTGGATATCATTCTTGAAATATTCGATATAGACAAAATGTTTCAGATAAAAAAATGTAGTTTATGGCACAGTTAATATTTTTTTACTACTATGTGATATTTTTTTATCTAAACCCGACGGTCTTTGACTTAGAAAATATATAGTTATTACTTTTTAATCTCAATTTTAGACAAAATATATTGTAATGTGATATAAAGTACGAAAATTTAATATATTTACAATGCAAACCTGACGTTGATGTATGAATGGCAGTAGCTGCTATAAAGAAGGCAAGAGATGGTTCTCAAATGGTTATTGTTGTATAGGAGATGTATCTCTTAACTACCTCTTCAACGAATGAGATGCACATTTGGTTTCCTTGCCCTGGCCCAAGGAATAAAACAAGTTAAAAATTTTTCAAACACAATCAACGACCTTTGCACAGAGATACACTTGAGTGTTTGCTAATTCTATAAGCAATTACAGCTTTTGATACAACCTCAGTGCTGTTTAGAAAGAGCAAGATTAAAGCCTTACTCATCTAAAAAAATCTGTTCTGCGACAACTGTTGCTATGTTTACTGAGGATAATGTAGCCCTTGATATCATTTCAGCTGCAGGGGAGAATACTTTTACTTGACACATGTTAAACCATGTCCTCTCAAATTGATGAATGCATGTATTTCTACCATAATCGTTTGATCAGAAGCAACGATTGCACTCTAAGTTTCATTTGCTGGCTTTACCTCCCACAAATGCAGCGACTAACAATCACTGACATCGCACATACAAAGTTCAGCACTGGATGGGTAAAAGCTCGGAACTACTATCTGGGTTTGGCGGTTAAGTTACGGGGGCTTAAAGCCATAAGTACACATGAGGACTATGCCCCTAGCAGGGCCGCCCAGATGAATTATGGGCTCCATGACAGATCATGATTTTGTCCCCCCTCAAACTCCAACTTCATCAGGTCCCACTAATTACTGCACAGAATAGCAATGTACTGTTGGACCAGAAGACGAGCGGGGCCTTAGGGGGCGAGAGGGGTTCTGTAACTGTTGATCTACTCACGCACTGTCGATTGTTTACTACGAAATGTGTTTATGTGTGCAAATGAACCACCCATGCTGCCAGATCTGATACTAGTAGAACAGCAACCGCCGTAATAGGTGTTAACGCATTGGCTCTTGCTGGTAACACGCGATACGGTACATACAACTTATATCATTTTTGTTACTTTTATTTTCTTTATTATTTACATATGGCTGGAATTCGAAAGAAGGGACAAACTATCCACAGTGAATCAAGGAATGTAATAAGAAAAGTGATTGAAGTATGTGACGAAGAAGCAAAATCAGGACAATTGACATGTGTAATTTCACAAAGTAATTCACGCGTGGCAAATTATTGTGGGATATTAGAACGCACTGTATCAAGAATAAGGAGAGAAAGTGTTACAACTGGTGAAAAACTATTGCATACTCCGGGGAAAAAGAGACCGTGTTATTCGAGGAATTTAAGTTTCATTGTGATGACTTTGATAGAACAGTAATTAAAAACTTAATTCGAGATTTTTATTTGGTTAGAAAAACAGTGCCTACTGTTCCCAAATTACTTGTAGCAATTAGAGAAACTGTACATTTTCCATGGGGAAGAGAAACTCGACGGAAGCTGTTGCGCAGTATGGGCTACAAATGGAAACGACGTGGAAGCAAGAGAAAATTACTTATTGAACATCCAGACATAGTTAACTGGAGAGCTAGATATCTAAGAACTATAAATGGATATAGAAATGCTGGGAGAAATTTCATTTACATTGATGAGTCCTGGGTAGACAATAACTTGACGTTTGGAAAATGCTGGCAGAGTGATGATGTCTTGGCATAACGACAAACACCAGCTCTTCGAACCGCCTGATTCTTGTAAATGCAGGCAGCAATGAAGGTTTCATACCCGGAGCCTCTCTGATATTCAAAGCTGGACTTGCTTGCGGGGATCATCATGGTCAAATGAATGGAGTAAATTTCCAGAAATGGTTGGAGGAGAAACTTTTACCTAATATACCTTCCAACAGCGTCATTGTGCTTGATAATGCTCCATACCACTGCGCACAAGCAAATACGCCTCCATCAAAGTACGCTGTAAAGCAGGAAATGATACAATGGTTGGAGAACAACAATATTCCATGTTCTGCTGCAATGCGGAAAGGCGACTTGATTTAATTCAAGTGCATAAGCCAAAAGAAAAAGTATACCATATCGACAAAGTAATACAAATGCATGGGCATACAGTTCTTAGGTTACCTCCTTATATGTGCGAGCTGAACGCTATAGAACTGGCATGGGCAGCAATAAAGCGACATGTAAGAGAGCGTATGTAACTGGAGATCTATCTTTAAGAAATCTACAGCAAGTGTGTGAAAGTGCAGTGAACTCTATTACGTCAGCTGATTGGGTGGACTATGTCAGGCACGTTAAAAAACTCAAGGATGAGTTCAGGCAAAAGGATGGGCTGGTGGACGATGCAATACACAATTTTATTATATCAGTTGGAGGCCTGGAGTCTAGCGATGAAGATTCGGAGAGCGGCAGCGACTGCAGCGAAAATGAGGACTTCTCAGACTTGGATCTTACACGACCGCTGCTGGACTTCCAGCCATGGGTGAGTACTTGACAACTCTGTGTAGTTTATAACCTCCTAACATGTTTATCATATCCACACGGCGAGCGTAAATATGATACGGACGCAGGAAAGTGTTGATGTTACACATTCCTCTCGTTTGCCTTCTTCTCATGGTCTATCAGTAAAGCAATGAGTATTGATGTACAGCACATGCATTTTTTAAACGAACAAATTTAATAACGAGTTAATTATTGAATAATAATTATTTATTATGATGAATGTAAAATACTGATGTCTTAAGTGAGTAACCTGAAGATTTGTAGCATGACACATCTTAAAAGTTTGGATGAGGTATATCTTCCATGTTGGTAGTACTGTGGTATCTTGAAGTTTCTAAATTAGCAAGTCACAAAATCATCTATAACGTTTAAGCCTAATGCTAATTGGTGTTCTATTGACAAGAGTTCAGTTTTCAGTTTAAAGGTTTCACTTTTCTACACCCAAAGGCGAATCTTAAATGGTTCATTATGAGAGACAGTTTACTAAAACGTTTCTCGCCAGAAGCAACACTAACTGACAAATACAAAATAATCATAGAGCAATACACAGCTCTGGAAATAATGACGAAGGTTGGATTTATAAATGAAATTTAAGAGCAAGTGGAGATCTTTTGTTTTCAGACTTATTGACAGGATTTGGAAACATCACCTTAAAGATATACTGGAAGTGTTTTAGCTCATCTTTCAGTTCGTTGCTCAGAACGTTAGGGTATCTTGAAGTGAGATTCCTGGCAAAACTATCAAATCCCTTCTGTTATTTCTATTTTGTCAAGAATTAGGTCAAAGGTTTGCAACATGTCTTGAACTTCTTTAAAATCGACTGGGATATATTTTCACTGAACATTTTGTTCTTGAAGTGCTTATCATCACACTCCACTATACTATGGTGTACTTCATCAAAAAACTGGTCTGGAACCTTCGGTCGAACAGGAACACAAAGAAACTTTACCTTTGAACATGCCACATACGTGTTCCGTGTCAAAGTTATATCATTTCATTTTCAACCTTTAGGGGTAGATCACCCAGCGCAAAATGTACTAGCTAACAAGCATTTTTCGGTGAATTTGCCACACCAGGCGTTGAATTTTTTGAAAACTTTTCTGCAACTTTGTGATATGTTTGCTAATCCGACCTACATTCATCGGCTATTGCTTTAACGATTACGGATGTCAAAATAGTTTATCTGTTGGAAATAGCTTATCAGTTAGCTTTTCCATTTCGACAGTTTCATACATTGGCTCTACAAGTGTGCTTACGTAGTTCTTTCGTGACGCAATATTGCTATGCTCCTCAAACAGATCATTAGGACTTTTCTGAATTTGTGGCTAGACTACGTAAGTATGCTCAACTATTTTGCATTTCGGATTCAGATTCAAATATGTGATATTATATCGGATTTAAACAATACTACCCGTCTTCAATCAGTATTTTTGGCACGACCTCAGACTTTTGCTGATTTACATCATACGAGTATTACTATGTGGTAACAAACTTTTTGCCACAAAGTTAACTGTAAGCCAACAAGCGAATGCGTCAGTAAACCAACACACACAAGCATTTGTTGATCCACATATTTGGTCAAAAGCTCCTACCTTTGAACTTTAAAATGATCCGAAAGTACAATGTTGTACATATTGCCGTCGTTTAGGTCACTTATATGGTCGTTGTTTTCGAAGTCAAAAGGACCTACGGAATTCTACTGAACGTTAGTTTTGGTAATTACAGTCATTTGGCTTTCAGGATTCGGAACTACTGAATATTCGTGGTATGCCACTTGTTCCATCTCTAATTGTTTCAGCTTCTTGCGGAAATATTTCGACTTTTGCCCTGTTAGACTCTGACAGTATGTTAAATCTAGTCGACGGAAACTTTTTCACTTTACCTCATCGGAAATGTCTAAAGCGGACTTAAGCTTCTACTATTTGGGGTTCCAGTGTGGGTATACTTGGCACTGTTCGCTTATGTATTAAAATATATTCATTTTCTTGGCCGGTGGACTTTACCATTGTTTCGAATTTGCCGTATTCATTTATTTTAGGAAGTCCTTTCATGTCTTCCTCCGGTTTAAGGCTGATTTTCCTGATTTCAACATATGCTTTTCGTTTAATTTTTCTGCAAGACTAAATTTTTTCTCGGTTCGCAGCGTTTGGGCTGTTTAATCCATCTATGGATTTCCACCAATACTTTGCATTTATCAGAGAACCAACATATCAATTTCACAATTTGTTGCGTGATTTTCCAGATTTGCTAACGGATAAATTGGGTTTGGTTCACGATTTTTCTTACCATATACAGTTACGTGATACACCACCAGTTCGCTCCCCTCCTTACAAATTGTCGCCACCTAAGCTCAAAATTATGCGTGATCAATTTGATAATTTACTACGGGAAGGCGTTACAGAACCATCTGATAGCTCTTATGCTAGTTCGTACATTCTTGTACTGGAATCAAACGAGGCGACTCGCCTCGTAGTGGGTTTTCGCAAGCTAAATAAGAACATTTTTAGATGCTATGCCGCTACCTCAGGTCCATGATGCGGCCCATCATTTCAAGGACGCTATAGATTTTACAACCTTGAATCTAAACCAAGCATACTATCAGAATCCCTTTAGTTCCGCCCTCACGTTCATTCACGACTTTCACCACTCCCTGAAACTTATATATTCCGTAGAATTCCTTTTGGAATCTCAACAGGTGCTCAAGTGCTTTCGAGGTTGTTGGACTGCATTTTATACAAATTTAAATTTGTATATAACTACTTAAGACGATTTTGTCATTTATTCTTCAGATTTTTATACGCATTTACGAAATTTATTGTTCCACATATTTCCTTACTGGGCCATTTCATTTCTCCTGCGGGAGTTTCAATGGATCCGTCACAGATATTAGCAATTCGAAATTATCCAGTTCCAACGTCTCTTCGCAAACTTTCTCGGTTTTTGGGGATGGTTTCCTTTTTTGGAAGATTTATTCCGAATTTAGCTACAGTAGCTGAACCTTTATATGCCTTGCGACGTAAGGGTGTGTGATTCCGTTGGTCGCCTACACAACAAAAGTCTTCGACGTACTTAAACTCGCTTTGTCGAGTCCGCCAGTTATAGCAATTCCGGATTTTACGCAACCATTTATTTTGCAAACCAATGCTTCACCAGTGGGACTTTCCGCTGTGCTTGTACAGCCCACGTCTCAAAGATGGCAGGCCACTGCTTATTTTGTCAGGCACGCTTACAATCAAGCACCATTTATTAACATTAAATGTTTTAATAGTTTATAACAAAAAGTTATACTTTTCGGAATGACGTTTTGCTGGCACATTTACCAAAATCTAATACCTTGCGTATTGTATTGCCGCGAGGATTAAATCCTGTTGTGCTTCGTTATTTTCACTCTTCGCAGTTTGGTGAACATGTTGACTTTTTTTAACACTAAGTCACGTATACCCCGCTATTTCGTATGGGAACATGTGTACAGAGATATTTCACAATTTATCCGTAATTGTTCTGTCTGGCTAAAGTCAGTGAAAGGGAATTCCTATCTTTGTGTAGTTATAGACGCATTCACAAAGTTTATATGGTTATTCCCGGTTCGAGCATCTACTAACTATAATACTGTTAATGTATTACCTTTGAATTTTGCGTCTTTTGGTCTTCCTCAGACTATTTTATTGAATAACGGGCCTAATTTTCAAGCGCGAATTCCGCGAACCTTTTCTTTGAACATGGTATTCACCTGGTTCTCACCTCACCTTATTACCCCCGTCCTTCTTTGGCGGAACGGTTAACAGCAATTTAAAAAGTGCACTTATTGCTTTTCAAGCACAGAACCACCACCTAAGGGATACACGTTTAGCTGCGTTTCAGTTTACATTTAACTTAGCCCTCATGAAGCACATCAGACGTACCATTTCAATCGACGTTCCGGTTTTTGCCTGCATGTCCTTATACTAATTCGTGAGTTGTTGCCTGACTACTGTGATTCCGCTCCTGATATTCCTTTCTGGCAATCTATCTTTCGACATTTATGTCTAGATCGCCAGCGTCGAGAACATCCTCATAATGGGTCTCGTAAATCAGTACCATTCCAAATTGGCGATTTGGTCTTAACTCAGAACCACATTTAAATCGAAGGGCTCAGTACTTTACGTATACGTTGGCCCATCGATATCTCGGTCCTTTTAGGATTATTGGTGCTGTAAACAACGTCTCTTTTTGGATACAACATTGCTAGTATGGCAAAATTGCTTCCGCGCATGCTTCTCATTTGCGCCTGGTTTCTCCAGAGGCATTTACTCAATAACAGAGTCTTATCTTGAAAAACTCATGCTTTTAGCATGTTTTTTGTATTATTTTGGTTCCTTGCGGTTGCAACTGGAGTTTCGTTTTTGGTACCAGTGGCCCGCAAGTTTGATTTGTTTGTCTACCTGCCGAAAGTCCTTTCTTCTTTTTGTGTGTTTTGTGTGTCGACACTATTTTTTTCTCTTCTGTTTTGTGTAATTAGAGGTATTTGGTTATTTTTGTGTGCGCACGCTTTTTGTGTTAAGTAGTTGTTGTAGTTAGTATCCTGCACTTTTGTATATTTCCTTTAGCCGTTTTGTGGATGATTATCGTATAAATTGTGGGTACCCGAGAATATTCTTAATTTTTTCAGTCCTGTTATATTTATATTGTTATTATGGCAGTACATGTTTATACTGTTATTCCTTCATACATTCTTTTCTGTATACATATTTACGTAAACGTGTTATATATATATATATATATATATATATATATATATATATATATATATATATATATATATAATGGCATGATCGTCTGCAAGTTGGAGTAGGCAACCCGCACTGACTATTGGCTCAATCCTGCAACTAGTTTCCAACAGCAACTACAGAGGGCAACCAGATAACTCGCCAGATGGTGCTTTGGACGATGACATGGCCTTCTCCGCAGGCTTACGGCTGGGTAGTAACCTACGAGAAGAAAAAGTTTTGAGTTGAGACTCGATCGACACTGGAAAACTCAGCATAGCTCGGGGCTTTGGGAGTCGCACGCTCACACGCGTTTTCGGGCTAGTTCAAATTTTACTCTTTAATTTTTTGTAAGTAAACTTCTAAATTTATATTACAAGTCGTTTGGCGTGCCCTTAACGTGCGAAAGGTTTAGGGAAAATTGTTATTAAAAGATTTTATGCATATACAACGCACAATTGAATTGTGCAAGGACATAGAAACAAGGATGGACTTGATTCACGTGTTTTATTAGCTGCTTGTATTCTCAATGAAAATTCAGAATACATTAGGTTTTAATTGTTCAGCTGCACATGAATTTAGCTCTTTACTTGTACAAGTTAATGCTTTCCTTTCTTGGATTTGCAAACGCTACTTTGGTATTTTGTTGCTAGTGGGTGTAACTACTCAGGATAATATAAAGGGCCCAGCACGTAAGATCTCTCTGGATAAGTATTTTTATACTCCAGTTACGATCCACAGCACGGCAAATTCAGTACAAACATTAGAAAGAAGCACTCAAATATAAACATTCTAATTTGTTTTTAGAAACATGACGTTCTAAACATTTTTAGTGTCGCCCTGATATAAAAAACCTCGCTTTGTAAGGAGAAAAGACTGTCCGTATAAGAAAATATTTGCCTGACAGACAAAAGTAAACCAAAAGGACATTTTCAAGAATGTATAGGTGTCCCTCTAGAAGTTGTGGGACTTCTCTTTTAACTTCACTGCAGGTGTCAATCATAATGTTGAACAACTCCCTAAACTCTCCTTATCGTGTAGAGTTAAGTTGCCGCCAGTAGCGAAGCCTACATTTATAACAAGGGTAGCTTTCCTAACATTTTAAATCCCATAAATCACGTCTTACTTAAATACCTATCACATGTAACATATAACTACTTACATGTATATTTCTCTGAAAATGCAAAGTATGTAATAAAAACCATTCTTAAAATGTGGCAAACTAAATACTTTTGTATTTTAACTCAATACGACGAGATTTCTTCTCTGAAAAAATATTCATTATCATCTCTTTCAACCAAGGATCCTTTGACATCTCAGACAGTAGGATCCCTCAATGGCCAAATAAGATAAACACGACAGTCGTTCAATGGCCGTATAGTTTCGTAAAAACGCTTTAACTCGTTTAAGAGCACTCATACTACGTTCACTTGAAGCAGCTGCCGCAGGCAAACACGACATCAAGAGTAGCAGCTTTGTCACTTGTTGGTAAATACCTTGTCACTCATTCTGGTGAATGAATTTTAACCGCTTAAGAGGAGACAAATATTTCCCAGAAGCACAATGTATAATGCCTAATTCAGTTTTCAACTGCTCTTCTTCGAAAAATGGATACACTGACAATAATTATACAACTCTGCTGTGAGGAAAACGGAACTTTTTCTCATTCAAAAATTCTACAAAACTTAGTTCTTCAAAATGTTCAAATCTACGTTTCATTTGAACAATAAAGTAGTCTAAAATTTGGTGAGTATACGCAGTTTGGTACATCTTTTTTATAATCAATGCTGTCGTTTAATAGTTTTGCTTACTTACAACACTGAAGGATTGTGGCTTCAGTTCTCGCCTCATTCAAGTTGCACAGTACATTTTTAACTTCCTTGTTACACAGTTTTATGCCAGATGTTCCTTTAGTCTGAAGCACGCTGAACAGATTATCAGTGAGGGAAAAACTTAGCTAAAAGACAAAGCAAAAACCGAGTTAAGTCATTTAATTTGCTAACAAGACCGCGGCCGCAACTAACGCTAGATCCTAACCATAACCGTCTACTGCATGTTCTACTGCCTGCCCGCCTCAATTCTGCGAAATGAAATGTTATTGTTGCAACTGCTCGAGAATGATAATTTCACCTTGTGTCACTGTGCGGAGGAAGTTTGAAACCCTCTTCCCGCAAGAGTTTACTCCGTAAGGGCTGGTTTCACCAACAGATGCTAAATTTTAAGTGTTAAACTGATTTAATATTGACGTTAACACAAATTCGGTTTCATCAAACAATGTGCTAAAGTCGATGTTAAGTTAACATCGCGGTCCCACTGTGTTAGGACCTTTAACAAATGTTAGAAGCTGGAAAATGGCTGTCGCAGAACAAGCTGTTGATGAGAGTTTGCTACAATTGGAATTTTTGAATGTCATTCCTAACAGAAGAGTAATCCTAATAAAGTTGAAACCCTGCAAAAGGAATTTTTAAAGCAACATAGACTGTCCCAGAGGTCATAAGCATGGTTTTATGGGAAATACGAGAGGCTAAAATACTACCAACAGAAGCATGCCTCTTTCTCCTAAGCCACAAGTCTTAATTAGGTACCTAGATTTTATGCAACTAAAATTGTTCATTTACTTGGTGGGTGATAATATTGGTATTTCCAAAGCTACCCTTTGTGGGTTTATCCGGAAGGTTTCCAAACGGTATATTTTTCAGGTATGCTAGATTAATCAGCGATAATACATTTTCGTCCACTTCAGTTTCAATGCAGTGTCCCCCACCAGTTTAAAACCGTCTTAAACGCTCTTCGCAGCTAACGTTTCTGGTGCTGCATTTAATGTTAGCATAAAATTGCCGCAGTTTCTTACTGGATTTAGGAGAAATGTGTTCATTAAAATTAAATTACTCACGGATTTTGTACCAGGCTGCAATCTTATCCTTTAATTTAAGACCGTCAGGTTTTTCGCACTTGATAATACGTCTATACTTATTAATTAACGCGTTTCAAACGGTGAAACATTTCAGTTAACATCGTGATTCTAATCTAAAACAATCAGAAATATCACATGGCGATTGCCATGAATATAAATAGTTATCTGCTCCTGACACAGAGAGCGCAGCAATAAGTAACAAGAATGTATCGGAGCACTCCAGAAAGAGTGTAGTTCGGCCACAGCCTTCTCGAAAGCTAACATTCGCAGTAGTCTTTGACGTTGACAAAATTTTAGCTAACAATTTGCTGTAAAAGCTTGAGGAAACGCAAAAGTTTTAACATCATGTTAAACTTTGAACAACAAGATGTTAGAGTATTTTTAACATCGGGTGGTGAAGCCGGACCAGTAGATCTACTCAGGAACAACGTGAGGAACATAGTGAGATCACAAATAAACAGTATTATTTGTTTAATGTGTTTCGAAACATACAATAACACTAGATTCATTTGATGGGCGTATGGATAAACATTGCAAGTGGATAAGATTGTCAAACAAGGCCCTGAACACCTTTATGGCCTGCTACGTTCGAAGCACCATCTTAAATCTGGCATACTAGTCTCCTTCCTATTTCTCAGTTGTCCATGATAATGGATGACAATACGTCTGCAGTTTTGTTTTTTTGAGACATCAAAGACTCCTACAAATCTTTCCTCAATTCTGTCTTTTATTGCAATCTGAATATAAGTTCAATTGCTTGCACAAGACGTAAGTTGTGTCGTCGAATAAATTATACCTAATTCGCTTTATGTCTTATTCTTTCTTTTAGCATATCAATTATGCACTCTATGAAATCATTCTGAACGTCGCTAGAAGAGCCTTTGAAACTGGGGCTGGATTGCAGATTACTTTTTAGATTTTGTTCTTCAGCCAGTAAATCTAATAGTTCTAGATAATTTCCCGTTTGCTAAATCTTCGTCTTCACGATGAGCACGAAGTGGGAGTTGTTGTTTACCTAAATAAATAATCGCTTGGACAATCCGACCTATATTCGTTTCATTGTGCTGAATAGCAGTAAGACGTGAACTTTCTGAAAGGGCGAGTTCAATTCTATTTCGGGCTAACACATGAAAACCTTCAATGCTCTTTAAATATTTTTGTGAAGCTTGATGCTTACACGCTTTACGTTCAAAAATTTTTATTGTTGAGATGGCATCTCTATTACACTCAAATTCAGCTCCAAACACAGCACAAGCAAAAAAACATAGCCTACTTATATTTGTGCTGCCGTTCATCCAGTGTATTTTGAATGTCATTGCATTCTGAATTTTCTGCCCACATTACCATCCTTTTGAATTACATTTAAATTGGGAGTAAGTTTCGATTTTTCATGTCACATTTTTGCTCATAAGATGAGAAACCTGTCTTTAATAACATGTAAACTCAATCAGAATTCTTTTGATCATATATGTTTTAAAGTTATCTGATAACTAATATAACAGCATAATCGTAACAATACACCGCTCCGAGTAATTTAGCGCACCACTACGATGAAATTTCCGTAACTCTGGGCCGAGCGACACACGAGGGAACCGAGACAAATTAGGGAAGATATCTCAATACACTACTGTAAGCAGTAGTGGTGTGAAGGCACGCATCCGTAATTCGTTGGTCACATTCTCGAAGCCAGCCGAACGAGAGACGAAGAGACAAACATTATGTCTCATTACAAACGTCAGCCTGCTACGAAATGCCTTTATGTTCTTATGATAAAGAGGTAGTGTTGATTGGTGAAACCAACCAGTAACTTCTGACTCCAATATCCAAAGTATATATCTGAGATTTTTAATTATTATAAACACACAAAGTTGGGAAGACATCTCTATGTCGCGTAGCACACTTCGCCGTGAAGAATAATTCCATTTGGTTGGAGAAACGGTGTTACATGAACTAATCTGCAAATGTTGTTCTCTTAGAAGTTGATAAAATGCTGAAAAATCGTTTAATGTAGAGAAAAGTATGTGAATATTTACTTTCTCTACTACGTATAGTAAGTAGGGGAAGTATTGTATTCCACCCAAAAATTCGACACCGAGATTTCACCGGAAATACATGTTTTGAGACCCCCTGAATCCAAAAAAAGGATTTTTGGAAACATGTCCGTGTGTGTGTCTGTGAACAGGATAACTCAGAAACCAACAGTGGGATAAACACCAAACTTGGTATTTAGGTTCAGTATCTTCCAGACATGCGACACAAAGGTTTTCAAGAAAATCCCCCCACCCCAGATTAGCCTTTATGTGGAACATTTTTCGAAAATTTTAATTTTCTCAAAACTGGCTCTAACGATTTTGATTAAAATATCATATGTTTAAGATATTTTCATGACAAATGAAATGTATATCTCGAATTTTCTGGGAATGTCTCCAAAAGTATTCTTAATTGTGAACGACTTTTGTATAACTGGTAAACCATAAGAGATAGACAAAATTGTACTACACAAAAAATGTAGATCGCGTTAAAATACACAATTTATGCCATATACATTTTTTGGTTCAGTGAACCATTTTCGAGATATTGCTTGTTATTCCCTTAAATTTTCCAAAACGTATACTTTTTTCTCAAATTCGTTATTCATTTTTTTTTGTCCTGGTAATGTAAAGAGAATGGAATACTCCACATAGCAACCAGCTCTTAAAATATTTGACTATAGCTTAAAGTCCACCAATTCCCCTTGCATCTACAAGAAAATTAGCGATAAGATTAACATCTCGATTAACATGAAGCATATGGAGAATAAGCGTTTGTAAAAATAGTTTGTACAAGAGTAGAGAAAGTCATGTGAGTATAACACATATTTTTTTTTACATTGGAGGCACTCTGTAAAAGTAGGAAGTTTAGATTATGCGCATAACAGTGCATAAACACACCACGAAATGAACTTTTACTGCCTGCACAACTGGAAGAGATTTTACAACTGCTCTTATATAGTACTGAGACAAAGAAGAACGTTCTCACCTATGGCCCTCAAAGCCTTCAGGTTATCGTTGTTACTTACACTAGTTAAATGTTGTACATGTCATAAATGTTCTTGGCAGTGAATTCAAAATAAACCATTACTAGCGTTGACCTTACTGTATTGATTTTATTTATGTAAGGGAACCAGGTGGCATCACTGCAGATTTTGGTATCGAAAACTCTGCAGGATAAAATCAGCTTCACTGGAAGAAGACCTCAGTGGCAAATAATACGTAGATATATTTAAATTATTCGAAAATAGTAAGTAAAACTTTACGTAACCAACACAGTCAACATAACAAGCGCTACACAATTTCATTAAAAGTTAGAGGTACCTATAAATTGTAACGTACACGCCTGATAGTATCACTAATTATGCTAACACCGAGAAATACCGTTCACTATGTAGAACTTGGGCATTTTAAAATAAATATCAAGTGGCAAGTACAGTTAAAGTATCGCATTGTAACCCCAACAGATTCCAAAACAGAGAGATTTCATATCCTGAAATATATACACGATGTTTCAGAATTCGACCAATTAACTTAAGGGATTATAGAGGGGTGTTGGGGGAACAATCAGAGATAGGACAGTTATGGTCCAAGAGCGCACGATATTTTGCATAAGCCAAAATAAATGAGCCAGTACGTCACTGATACCACCTAATGGTATATGCAAGCATTTGCTGCACTTCCAAGAAGTGTACATATATGGCACATTGCCAAAGTAGGGAGTTCTCAAGCCAATGAACCAGATTCTAAGTTCAAGCCCTGCCGAATGTCTCTCTCTCTCTCTCTCTCTCATTTTCTTTCTTCAAATTGTTGATTGTGAAGGATATGGAATACAACACTGCTCCATTTGTAATTACCGCTGCTGTTAAATGTAATCGAGCAAATCCAACGAAAGAATTTTGAACAGGAATGTACAACATAAGACACTGCAATGTTCTAAATATACACATGGTATGTAATCAGAATCCTTTATGGAGGCAACTTTAAAATGGCATTACCATGGTCTGGGACTAATACAATATTGTGCTTAAAAATGGAAAGAATGCGTGGCGTGGATAAGAAATAACTAGCGTGCAAGGCCATTTACAGTCATATTCCTCTTAGGCTTTATTAATTCACTTCCAGGAACCGTAGAAAGTCGTACTACTTCTTCAGATTAACGTAAACAGCTAACAGTGAACATTTCCATTTGTGAACTCTGTTTTTCCGAAATATTTTCCTTTTTGAGAATCGCCAGTGAATCACGAGATAGCACTACTATACATTTGCAGAAAGTCAAATACACCTATGAAACTGACTGTTGCCACTTGCACGGATAGGCTCAATAGGTAACATAGTTGACTATAGTGAAACAGTGCTGTGTTCGATTTCTTGTGTAAAATAACTTTCGTTTTACTTCTTCTGTTAAGATGAGAGGTGCATGCATACGCGAAATGCAATGGTAATTTTAATTTCTAAATAATTCAGAAGCAAAGACATTTAGCTTTAATATAATAAGTCATTTCTAAAAACGGTTTATTATACCATCTCGTTGCACCAACCGCAATATTCCTGTTCGCACAGTGTAGCTGCAATACCTAAGCGCACGCGCGGCTCTGAATTTCACTACAGCTGACTGTCTTGCTGTGTCATTTCAGCTATGTTGATCGTATTCAGTGGAATAATGGCTAATGATTAGTTTTGAGGAGATAGCAGACGTGCCTTTTGTTTAAGGGGAAGCTAAGGGTAACACACGTGAATCTGCGCGACCCTACAACGGAAGATACCCTAACAGACGTCATCCACACGACTCAACTTTTAGTCTGTTCACCAGTGTGTAAGGGAAGCTGGATCCCTGGAGGTGCATGCACCAAACGCCGGTGCAAGACGAACACGCCGCACTCCGGTATTTGAGGAACATGTGCTCAGAAGGTTTCAGGAGACCCCTGAGCTAGTACGCGTGCTATTACACGTACAATGGGCACACATCATTCGAGTGTATAGCAGGAAGACCGACTCCATCCCTTCCATCTTTTGAAAGTACAGTCCTTGGCACCAGTAGACTTCAGTCAACAAATGCAGGTCTGTAACTGGATCTCTGAACAGCACATCGAACAGTCTGATGTTTTCCCTGAGGCTCTTTACTGATGTGTCTGTTTTACAAGGGATGGAATGACACTCAACGAGAGAAATGGCCATGTGTGAAGCCATGATAATTCACATGCCATTGTGCAGCGGAGTGGTCAGTACATGTTCGGCATCAACATTTGGGCTGGCATAATTTCCAATTACCTTGTTGGACATTCCTCTTGTCCTCCGACATCACACGTGCTTCCAGCAAGACGGAGCTCCCGTCCACTTTGACGGGGACGTTACAAATCATCTAAATAATGCATTGGAGGGTGGATTGGTCGTGGTGGTACTGCTGCTTGGCCGCCACGTTCTTTTGACCTCACTCCTCCAGAAAAAAATGGAAATTGAGTTTTATTTACTGATGTGGTCCTTAGCGTCCTATTCGATATTGGGCGTGAAAGACCAGTAATTTTGCTCAGAGGCCTCTCTATTAGGCTTGAGGTTCTTTTACGTGCCGTAAATCTACGACACGGAACCACCAGCTTTACTTACCTTCCGAAGCCATGCTAAGGATTCTTACGCCCGAAAAAATCCATCGCCCTCCGCCGGGTTTGAACCCGCGACCTCGGGAACTAGAGGCTAGCATGGTAACCACTACACCACGAAGGACGACACTCCTCCAGAGGATTCGTTATGGGGTCACATTTGGAGCCTTATACATGATACCTCCAAACAAAATCTGATGTGTTACACTCACATGACTTTCTCTACTCTTGTATAAGTTCTTATTCTCCATCCATTCCATATTAATCGAGATAAACATTTGCAGAAACGATCTCATGACATGCAAAGAGAATTACATTTTACACATAGCGACAAGTTCTAAAAATATTTGACTATCACTTAAGGCGTACTATGTTCCCTTTGTTTTGTATTTACAAGGGCAATATAAGCAGAGATATATCTCTTAATAGCTGGTTGCTATGTTCAGCACCATTCTCTTTGCCTCAGATTAATACTTTTTGCATATGCAAGATAAAAAAATGAATAACGAATTCCCATTTGAGAAAATAACTATTTAAAAGTTTAAGAGAATAACAAGCAAAATCTCGAAAATGGTTCACTCACAAAAAAAATGTATATGACATAAATTGTGTATTTTAACGCGATCTACATTTTTGTGTAGTAAAATTCTCTCTCTTATGGTTTACCAGTTATGCAAAAGTAGTTCACAATGAAGAATACTTTTGGAGACATTCCCAGAAAATTCGAGATATACATTTCATGAAAATATCTTGAACATATGATATTTTAATCAAAATCGTTAGAGCCATTTTTGAGAAAATTAAAATTTTCGCAAAATGTTACATGTAAAGGGTAGTCTGGGGTGGGGGGATTTTCTTGAAAACCTTCGTGTCGCATCTCTGGAAGATACTGAACCTAAATACCAAGTTTGGTGTTTATCCGACTGTTCGTTTCTGAGTTATGCTGTTCACAGACACACACACGGACATGTTTCCAAAAATGCTTTTTTTTTGGATTCAGGGAGTCTCAAAACATGTATTTCCGGTGAAATCTCGGTATCGAATTTTTGGGGGGAATACAATACTTCCCCTACTTACTATACGCAGTAGAGAAAGTAAAAAAAAACTCATAAGAGGAACTGCTCACGAGAATAATGGCTATCTGATGTAATCAGCGGCACTCCAGGCATCTTCGAGAGAGTACGAGATGCGTTTCTTCGTCGTTGAAATACATGCTTGGAAGTTGGACGTAACTTTCAACAGTTCCTTTGACCTGTTTTTTGCACGAAACATAAATGACATGTTTAATTTACTTTATCTTTTCTTATAATTTTCAAGTTTCCTTCACTCCTAGGATAAATAGGAGCTTTAATTTTCCTTCATTTTCCTCAATTTCTGAAACTTGCCTCCGAACCAGATGTGAACAAAGTTCTGCTTTTAATTCATCATTTTCCAGTTTTCTCCAATGCGAGGATAAATAACAGCTTTTACTTTCCTTTATTTTCCGTGATTTCTACAACACTCCTCCGCTACGATGGGGGAACATTTTTCTCCCTAATTTGTCCGTGATGTTTTCCAGTTCCCTCCATTCTAAGGATAAATAGGAACGTTAATTTTCCATGACCTTCCTGGATTTGTAATGCGGCTCCATTTCTTCCGGTCCGAGGGTAAAACATTTTAATTTTCCGGTTCTTCGTTATTGTTTACACCTAATGTTTTCCAGCCTGAGGTATGAATAGATAGCTTATTTTCTTAATTTTCTTTTTCATTTTCTAATTTCTTCCACTCGCCTACGAAGTATGAGCATGTATGCTTTTATTGTTGTTCATCTTTAACTACATTTCTCCAATCCTAAAATTTGAGTTTTATTTATGGACTCCGTTTAACTACTTTGGTTATTAGCGTTCCATCCTATATTGGGCGTGAAAGAGGGCTCTTTATCAGGCTTGAGGTTCTTTTACATGCCGTAAATCCACGACACGGATCACCGGTTTTATGTACCTTCCGAAGGAAGCCATCCTAAGGAGTTTACGCCCGAGAAAACTCATTGCCCTCCGCCGGGTTTGAACCCGCGACCTCGGGAACCAGAGGCTAGCATGGTACTCCTAGACCACGGAGGATGACTGCAAAATAGATGATGACTGTTATTGTGTATCTGAAGTAACGCCTAACCAATGGTATTTAAATGTGTGAAATGTACTTATGATTATAGCACAATGTGACCACTTCTTGGAGGTATCTGGAAGAAGTATCTCATACCAACCCTCCATCTAGTCCATGTTTTCTGGATTAGTTTTCGTATTATTCGTATACGAGAAAACAATCCTTGAGGATCATATATCCTCGATACTCTTTAGTATGTAGCTCTTGGTGGCGGGCTATTTTATAAAAGCAAACTAACTTTATCAATGTTAACAGAAAAAGTATCCGGTTTTGGATTCAAATTCACGCCGAGGACTTGTATATTGTTGCATGTAAGCAAACATTGAGATTTCCATTTTTCCTGTAAAGTAGGATAATTGGTCACCCGTTGTGACATTCGTAGGCTGATGGCGTTCATGATTGAAGTTAGCTGATGATAAAATGTGCTGAGTGGTAAGTAGTATACATAACTATGTTTTGGCACAAAAATATCATGTAATACGTTTTAACAGAGGGCTCAGTGCAAAAAGCTACCCAAATGTCACAAATGTTCTGGTAGAGGTCACGTGATCATACGGCGAAAGGACGTTTTTTGGTGGGGTTGGGAAGTCTCATGGGTATTTCCAGACTATACGGCAGCTTTGATGTAAGACGACCTAAATGACACCCATGTTCTGGCACAGGTTACGTGATCATACGGTGAAAGGGGGCGTTCTTTGTGGGATGGCAAATCTTATCGGCATTTCCAGGACACGTGGTGGATTTGAGAGCAAAGACGACCTAAATGACTCCTATGTTCTGGCACAGAATCAAGATCACTTGTGTTGGGAGGTAATAAAACAATGGCAGCATTTTCAGACCGCTATGGATAGGGGCACTTTGGTGGGATGGGAAGTCTTAGCGTCACCTTCATGACAATTGTATTGGGGAAGTGGGGAGCATTCTTAGCGCCACTTTGATGTCATGTGTTGGCTTTTAATGCAAAAAAAAAGTGGAAGTGGCATTTCCAACCACGTGGCGGCTTTTAGAGCAAAGGGGACCTATATACACTGAAACTTCCAACATATAATCAGTCACTTATGGGGAGGCAATAAAACTAGCTAATGCTTCCAAACATCAGAAAACTAATAAAAAGCAGGTCAGCAAAACCGTCCTGTTCTTTGGCCTCTAACAATGCAGTGCAAAAGTTGAACATTTTGTTATAGTCCTGGGTTGCAATGACTGCAATAAATGCAGCTTGTAGGGCTTCAGATGTAGACGGTATCTCAGAACACGGTTGAGGAATGCCCAGTTAATGGCTTGTTCGTGTTGTGGGCTTCCTAGGGCTTTGTTCGAACGTTGCTCGAATACGTTCCACATGCTCTGCCGATGTGCGGGACGATCCGTGCGTTGCCGTGTGTATATGCACCCATCATTTACGAATTTGCAATGCCACTCATAAATTTGCTTATGACGTGGTGGCTGCTTTCGGAAGTGACGGCGGAATGTACGTTGCACAATGGACTCACATTTCGCAAATTGCAGGACAAAATGCTCGTTCCTGTGGTGTCGGCGCCATTTTCGGGCAGAGCTGCGCGCAGACCCTCTGCGGCGACCCATGGAACTTCAAGGCGCTCTATTCCAAACTTTGAAGCGTCCCGAGTCCAGTGATGTTAGAATTGTGTTTCCATCTTCTGTGGTTCGCGAGAAATAAATTTGTGAAATCTGCTCTTTACTTTTGAATTACCCTGCACTACTACAAAGCTCTAAAACACATTGTACTCCGTAACTACCCTTTACAACAAGTTTAAAGCTAGCAAAAAAAACTTAAAGTTTACATCAGCTGTAAAGGGGAGTCTTCTTCAGTGTAATGGAGAGTTTAAAGAGGCATTTCCAGACAGCGGGATGACGGATTGCAAAGGGGACTAAAATAACATCTTCCAAAACAGATTTAAGGCCACGTCACCGTATATAAGACAACATACACACATACATACATATATGCACACAGGTTTACTCAAACAAGGGAGTGAGGTATAATCTCAAGAAACAAAGCTAGCAAAAACCGCCTTCTGCATTTACGTTATCTGAGAACATTAGATCGTATACGGTGAGGGTGAGATTCCTAGACAGGAATACGTCCTCTAAAAGGTTACATGACCTTAAATCTGCTTTTGTGTTTTTGGAAGGAATGTGTTATTTTAGTGCCCTTTGCAGACAAAGCCATCACGCGGTCTGGAAATGCCTCTTTAAACTCTCCATTACACCGAAGAAAAAAACGCCCCTTTCACCAATATAAACTTTGTATTTAAGTTTATTTCTGCTAGCTTTAAATATGTTACAGGGGTAGTTATAGAGTGCAACGTATTTTTCATACTGTTATAGTAATATTTCGGATGCAATTTTGTGAGTAATTCAGTTATTATCAATTTCATGATTTAGCCTACTGTTATACACTTTAATGCCCTTTCTGAATCTGATAGTAAGTTCGTATTTAATTGTTCTTCGGTGCTATGTTTCGAGGGGGTTGCTTTATACTAATCTTCTTAAATGACGTGGGTTCGTTTCCCAGCCGGTATGCGTGGATTTTCGTTAGTCACTGTGTCTAAAGTCATGACTCGTTGAAATTTTTTCAAGTTCTAGGAACCAGCGGGTGCTTTATGCTACTCTTCTTAAAATGTCACGAGTTCGATTTTCCTTTACTGCTAGTCATGACTTGTTGAAATTTTTTCAAGTTCCAGGAAGAGAGCGGCTGGTTTATGCTAGTCTTAAATGTCGGGGGGTCATTTCCCGGCTGGTGAGCCAGATTTTCCTTTAACCAGTGTGTATGTCGGTACCTAATCTGAGATAGTCCCCATCTGTGGGTGTTGGTTGGAGAACCCACCCGCTTTCTTGAGAGGCAGCCTGCTGTTTTTTCCGCTATGTCTGGAGGTTTGGGTACAGTGTGTTGTAAACATAACGCGTTACTTCGCCTCAACGTATGCGTGTATCTATGGACGAGTGTATATATACATGTAGGGGCGCGCGCGTCAAAGGTATCCGGACACCACCACAAACAGACGTTTTTCATCTTAGGCGCATTGTGCTGCCACCTACTGCATGATACTCATTACCACCGACCTGAGTAGTCATTAGACATCGTGAAACAGCAGAATGGGACGTTCCGTCGAAAACAGACTTCGAACGCGGTCAGGTGATTGGGTGTCCCTTGTGTCAGAAGTCTGTACGCGAGGTTTCCACACTCCTAAACATCCCTAGGTCCAATGTTTCTGATGTGATAGTGAAGCGAAAACGTGAAGGGACATGTACAGCACAAAAGTGTACAGGCCAACCTCGTCTGTTGACTAACAGAGACCGCCGACATTTGAAGAGGGTCGTAAAGAATAATAGGCAAACATCTATCCAGATCATCACACAGGAATTCTAAACTGCACCACGATCCACTCTAAGTACTATGGCAGTTAGGCGTGAGGTGAGAAACCTTGGATTCCATGGTCGAGCGGCTGCTCATAAGCCAAACATCACGCAGGAAAATGCCAAACGACGCCTCACTTGGTATAAGGAGCGTCAACATTACACGATTGAACAGTGGCAGTGTGGAGCGACAAATCATGGTACACAATGTGGCGATCCGATGACAGGGTGTGTGTTACCAAAGATTTGACGAGTGTCAGTGACCACCGAATAGCCTCTACAAGAAGTCTTTCAACTCCAAAAAATCCAGTATTTTAGCTTCAAAGTAGCCTCGAAGCAGGTAGATTGTGGGAGTACGTAGCACTCAGACAGTCCAAGCTTGAGTTGGTTGTCATGGCAACCAGCCATAAACAGTGCTGCTGAAAATTTCAGAGCCAAAAGTAACTGCACAAATCCTCTATACCTGCCCATGGACATTTCGCTCGCTTACAATCCATTTTCCTTAGTTGCTACTGCCGCGGGGTAAAGCCCCGGAATGGACAATTCTCGATCTTAAAGTACTGATCCGTAAAATGGTATTCCTCTATGTGAGTAGTGGAATGTCTAAATATAAAATGGTTAAGATGGAGATAAAGTTGCATTCGAATGTACCTAGTTAGAAAACAGCTGAAGTGGCGCTTTAATAGCTTCACCTGAAGAGCCGTTCCGGGAAGAATATCAAATGAAATGAGGTAAGATCCTTTTCCTCAGTACCTGCGATAAAGTGGAATTTCAACCCGCGCAGCTGCATGGTAGGGTGGTTGTTGGGAGCGTCTAGTGAAGACACTGAAAGAGCTTCTGAGAAGAAACTTAGGAAATGTAACACCTAGAGTAACGAATAGGGACTGTGTTGTGTAACTGTGAAACCACAATGAATTCCAGACCCATGACTTATGTCGAAGATGGAGTCGAGAAATAGAAGTTTGACACCAGCTTGTTTGAAATTGAGTTTTATTTATGGACGCTCTTTTACTACTGTGGTCCTTAGTGTTCCATTCTACAGAGAGAGAGAGAGAGAGAGAGAGAGCCAAAATACTACAAACAGGCAGCGCGGCGTTTTTCCTGTTCGCGTCCTCGGCGCTCGTTGCCATCTGCCGCTATCATATGAAGGCGCAGATGAAACCATACATTTTTAAAACTACTTTTAAAAGCTTTACTTACCAACTTTATGAAAGGAGATACTGAAACTGGCCACAGTCGTTGTCCATACTTTTTTGCCGCCTCTTTAGGAAACCATCCATCACTTGCGGTAGTTCGCGTTGAGAAATGCTGGCAATTTCATAGCGGATATTTTTTTAATTCCTCCAGGGTGCATGGGCTTGTCTTGTATACTTTATGTTTCAAGTTACCACAGAGATAGAAAGCGCTGGGGTTAGGTCTGGGCAACGAGGGGGCCACAAATCTCTACTAATAATGTTGTCCTCAAACACACGTTAAATTGCTCTCATCGAAATATTGGCTGTATGAGCTGTTGCAGTCTTGTTGAAAAAACGCAAAATCACGCTCTGTCTGTTAATTTTTTTTTTAAAAAAGCGGGCAGTTGTATTCACGTATGTACGAGCATCAACTGTTGACTCGAAAAAAATTGGTCCTATAACTCTTTTTCCGCTCATGGCGTACCATATACCAATTTTTTCGTCATGCAGGGGTACTTCATGAACAATCGTAGGTTGTCAAGAGCTCCAATAACGATTATTTTGTGTACACACATATCCATGAAGCTGGAACCAAACCCCGTCCGTGAAAATTATGGCTCTATTTCGCCATTGTGTACACTATTGAGACTCCACTCACAAAATGTGCGCCTAATTACAGGATCATCTGGTTGAAGAGCACGTGCCACAGTTATTTTATATGACTTTAACTTCAGCAATTTGGCAACTCTTCGCGCAAAGCCATAAGAAATGTCTGCCTGATGTGAAAGACGCCTAAGTGACTTGAGGGGAGGGGTTCTCCAAACGATGACCAATGTCGCCTAGTGTTTCTTCGGTAAGAACCGTACGCCGTATTTTAGATTTCTTAGCCTGAACACTTCGTGTGATCTGAAATTTATTGTAAAGTTCATGGATTTTTGTTTGGCCTAGAACTTTTACACCTGGAAATCTTTCTGCAAATCCCAGTTTCACTTGGCGAGTTGAATGGATTAACACATACGAATCATAAATATACAAGCTGTGCAGTAGAAAACATATACATTGTGACTAAGTAGAGGGCAAAATAATAAATAACTCGTAATAACTGAACTACATCACATCACCGCCAACTCAATATTGCACTTCACACTGCACAGCAAAATCACGTCAACGGCGTGACCTTGTTTATTTCAGCAGTGCGTTATCATGTTTCCACACGCCCAGTAGAAAAACACTGCGCAGCCGGTTCGTAGTTTCTTGGCTCCCCCGTTATATTGGGCGTGAAAGACTGGTAATTTTGCACAGAGACCTCCCTATTCGGCTTGAGGTTCTTTTACGTGCCGTAAACCTACGACACGGGACCACCGGTTTTACTTCCCTTCCGAGGAAGCCATACTAAGAATTTTTACGCCCGAGAAAATCCATCCCCCTTCGCCGGTTTGAATCCGCAACTTCGGGAACTAGAGGCTACCATGGTAACCACTGCACCACGGAGGACGACGCCTGGCTTGTTTCCTGCAGGGCATCCCCCAGAGTAATGTCCTAGACTTGGGACGCGTAAACAACAGGAGCCTGAACAAAAGAATTCCGTATCTACAGACTTTACGAGCAAACTTACGTCGGAGATTCCGTAATGTATACTTGGCTCAGCTGATTCACAGAGGACAGAGACGTAAGGAACATCTGAATGTTGAAGATGTGGTGCTAATTGAAACAGACATGAAGAGGGTCAACCGACCACTGGGGCCGTCCTGCAGATCTATCTAGGTCCGGATGATCATATAAGGGTAGCAAGAGTAAATATTGCTGGAGGGAAGAAGTTGAAATCGGTGCAACGTCTGTATCTCTTGGAAACGTCATCTAGCTGGAACATCACCCCGCCCTTGGAGCGGGCTGCTGGATGTCGGTTCAAAGCCTCTACCACTCCTTCAGATTTTGGGCTGTCGAGCGAGGTCCCTGGAGTCGCCACTACCAGGAGGGGAAGACAAGATACCCCAAAGACTAAATTTATGAAATCATTTCAAGAAGGTTGCAATTTTCAGAACCTACGACATTGGAAGGTGGGAATTTGTTAAAGGTTTAATTTCCTTGCATCTTTGGAATGGTGTGTAATGCAAAGATCTTCTTTTGAGATCATGTATTCATCAGGATATGATTTTCTTTCTTTCGGTTTTTGTTATTTTGCTTTGGACTTTTTGTTTTTGTTTGTGAACGCTATTGCCGAGTTTTCCTGTTTCAATAAAAGTAGGAGTTCAAATAAAGATCATGTATTGGTGACTTATTAGGCTAATTTTGCATTCCACAGAACGATGTTTCCACATATTTGAAGATACCATACCTTTATATTCTTCCTCCAGACAGTCAAGATCTTCAATGAGACAACGCAAAAGTTCTGTTTCGTCGGCGATTGATTTAATTAAGTTGTATGCTCCATCCATTATTACAACTGCACTCTCACTGCATAACTTCCAGTGTTACAGAAACGTTGGGTTAGTCGGGGTCACCCATATCGGCCTTTAAGTTAATTCTAATAAAGAAGGAAGCACAAAAGAATATAACTGTTTATTTTATGCTTAACGAAACAAGACAAAATACTGATATCTGATCACGATAAAATAAAATTTTAGAAAAGATCTGCGATACATTCACATTACTTTCTCTAACCTGTATCGTTAATTAGTGGGTATACAAACTAGTCTTACTAAAGCTTATTTTTATATTTACTTTATTTTAATCCAAATAAACATGTTTTTTTTTTCAGAAATAGCTACATTACACATTTCGTTAGAGATACAAAGGAAACAACGGTAGTCAAATCTTTAAGAACTGGACGCTAAGCGGTGGCCTTAAAATTCCACAGTTTCAAACGAATCGTGAGAAACAAATGAATGTTGACAGGCCTTTAAAACAATAGCTAAGTATTGAACAATTCCAATCATTAATAACGGATATCTCGGAAACGGCTGATGTCACAAAAACGTTATCCGAAATAAATTATGTGTTTTAAAGAGATCTAAATTTCTTATGCAGTATGTTTTCATCTATTGCTTAACGTTTACCAGTTATACAAGATCATACAAAATTCCTTCCGAATGAAGAGGACTCCAAAGGTTATTCCCAGAAAATTCAAAATATACATTTTATTTGTCATGTAAATATCTATGTGGTATTTTCATCAAAATCGTTAGCAATGTTTTAGAAAATAAAAACAAATCGAAAAATTTTCCATGTAAAGGGTGGTTTGAGTAGAGATTTTCTTGAAAATCGTCGTATTGCATCTTTGGAAGATATTAATCTTAAATACAAAATTTGGTGTTGATCCGACTCTTCGTTTTTGAGTTACGCTGTTCAGAGAAACATACACGGAGCTTTTTTTTTTTATAAAAATGCTTTTGTATTCAGGGGCCTCAAAACATGTATCACCGGTGAAGAATTTTTGGGTGGAATGCAATACCATCTCTACCTACCAGGTACGTGGCAGAGAAAGTAAAATAGGAACAATGAAACAAAATATCCAAGCAATAATTTACACAAGTGACCGTGTCAGCAGCGCCCGCCACAATCAAATACTGCAGATGTGTGTGTAATTAAACAGTGACAAAATTTCTGAACAACATTTATTCCAATTCTATAGATGTATACAATGAAGCTTCTGGATGCTAAACCCTAATAACCCTCATGTAAGACACTTTTGCTTTATTTCCTTTCTATTTATGTTGTGATAAAGTTCGTTAGCAGGAGATGCTAAATAATAGTATAAAGAGAAACTTCTAGATTTACAAATTACTGAACAGATATTTTATATTAACTTAATTATTTTTCTCGGTGGTCGCAGACCATCTTTTCCAAAGCGGTTAACTTGGTGATCTAGGAGTGCAGAACCTTATTTCATTGTGTTAAGGGTTTCCGCATTACATGAAAATTATGTAGCTTTTATGTTATTAAGTAATTATGGGACGAAAAGGAGGTATAGAGGTTTAAATTTTAAACTACTTAATTATCTAAAAAAATTACTCGACCATTCCGACCTAGGATTCCTCCGCCGCCAAAGGGGGCAAGTATAGGATACGCAGCATTTCCAGAACTTGGAAGACTGTCGGGATAAGGTTAACAAAGTCGGACGTTCCGCTGGTGTTTCACATCGTTTTGCACGAATATCAGGGGACTTTTCGTTCGTTATTAGGAATAGCCAGGGCTGTACGAAATTAGAGTTACAAGGGGAAAGGCAGGATTCAATATAAAAACAATCTAGATCATTATACAATAGTTTCACATAGAACGGGTGGTTAAAAGAAATTAATCCGTTACTGCACTTTAAAAAGTTAACCGTGCAACGTCGGATAAGCCAGCTAGTGTATAATAATGCCGAAAAAGCTTATCTAGGTGTGGTACGCGGTTAGAAATATTCAGGCATTTTGTCCTAATAAAATTCTGCAGGTATGAAGCAAGCGTTGCATTAATTCTAGTCTGCATGATTAAAATTAGCATTTATATTTCCAGCAATAGGACAGTTTTATTTCCAAATGTTATGTCGAAAATCGTGTCATTTTGTATCCGCAAACCAGTAGTAGCAGATACAAATTCTTTTTATGTCAGTTTTAATACTTTTAGCACTATTTCCTCCCACACTAATGTAGCTCGGATTTCAATGCACGTGTGATCACTTAGGAGCATCAGAATGTTCATATTCAGCTAAACACCAGCAACTATTTCAATTAAGGAAGTGAAACATATTAAATGGTCATGCAGTAGCATTTATTACAACGCACTCATCTCGAAAGGTCTGTTTTATTTCGTAACTTACGCGAGATTTACCGGTGCGAGAACTAGTCTGGGAATTATTCACAGTTCTGTTTTACATGAGAAGCAATGAATATCTTGTGTATGTAAGGACGATCTTGTCTCTTACTTCTCCACATTTAATCCAAGCAGGGTTAACAACTGACTTTCTTTTCTTGTCGACATCAATAAACCCCCAATCAAGTTTTAATTTAATTTTCTGCATCTGCTTCAATAATGCTTATTGCAACCTCTTAACAGCGAATCCAAAACGATTTAATATTTTCAAAGATACAATCATACAAACTTGGCATTCCAGCTTTGTCGCTTTAATAAGTAATAAGGCAGCACACATAGCAAATAAATCTGTTTTCTTTTGGTACCTTTGCAATCTTCACTGTACATTATAAAAAATGTCTTGATTTTCATGTCATTACAGCTAAAGCAGCAAGTTTTAGAGCTACAGTTACCCCAATAAGTATTCGTTTGAACATACTGTATAGAATATAACATCCACAATAATAAAAATATAGTTGAGAATGAACAATAACTATTTCTTTACATCGATTAATATCTACAATCAGAAATAAAACGCTATGTGGTTTGATATATTGCTTAATTTGTAAACAAATCCGGCAATTTAAATTATGCCCCATCTGATGATAAAGTTTTCGTATAGTAAACAAGCTCCCAGGTATGGTGCCTTATTGACTCGCACCCCTCTCCCTTTCCTTATGAGTTGTGTTTCGTCCTGTGTATTTAATAATTCCTTGTTTTCAAAGCCGCTGAGTGATATTTAATGTTGGTGAAAACGTCGCGAAACCATAAAAGAAGAGAGAGAAATCGCTATCAGGTTGTTTCGAAAAGGAAAATCTTTTCAAGAAATTGTAGAAACCATTGGCAGAGCTACCGACAGTGAAGACTATTATATACGGGTTCAGTCAATACAAGCTTTAATAAATAAAGCAAGAATTGATCGTCCAGTAGTTATATCCGAGAAGGAAAAACGACTGCTAGTCACAGAAGTCAAGAAAAATCCAAAACTAAGTGCTCCAAAATTTACCACAGCAGTTCAAATGCATATAGGAAAGTTGGCTTCAGCACAGACTGTAAGAAATATGCTTTATGAAGCTGAGCATGGAGACCGGATAGCCCGTAGTAAACCATTCATTACCAAATTCAACAGAAACCGAGCGGGATGGCTCAGGCGGTAACGTCTGTGGCCCGCATTCGGGAAGTCTTGAGTTCGATTCCCGTGGCCGACATTCCTGACCCATGGGTTTTTTTCCGAGAGTTTCCCCGGGTCGCTAAGCGAATGCTGGGAAGGATAATTTTAAGTCCACCAAATTTCCTGTTCCTTCATTTCACCTCCATTCTCATTTCACTTCACCTTTCCCGCGCTTGGTCTCTTTCAGGGTTGTACGTGTTGGAAGGAAGTCTCGGCGTGTGCATGTCAGGGGAAAAGGATACTCTGCGAAAACCTCCGTCCTCCGGAATGGGGCGGCGATCTCGGGGTCCCCCAGGGGATTGTAAGCCCACAGTGGAGAGGGGAGCCGGCTGCACCGGTGCCCACCCGTGAAGTTTCATTCTGTAAATGATAGGAACCCTTCCCTCTGCCTGTCGTGCCCCCTGGTTCCGGCCGCCCTCTGTCTCCACTTACCCCATCCCTTCCTCCCTCGGGCGGGGCGCCGGGCATAGATACAAAGATCTATGTAGGTTGACGAGCTAAATCCCCCTCCGCGTTGAATTCTAATCCTAAAATACAGTGGGCTTGATTTCTGGAAGAAGGTTGTATTTCCTGATAAGAGTAAATTCAAGCTAAGTCAAATGTGCGAGGAACTGCGTGGAGAAAAAAAAATCGTGAACTTGGAGAGAAAAATCACAGCTTCGGTTAAACATGGAGAAGATTCGGTAGTCTATAGGATGCACAGTGCAAAGGATGTGGGGTATTTGTGTTTTAAAAAGAATTGTGAACTTGAAAGGTGAAATATCACAGCTTCGGTTAAGCATGGATGAGATTCGGTAGTTGTATAGGATGCATAGTGCAAATGGTGTGGGGGATTTGCGTTTTATTGTTGGAATTATGGACCACAAAATTTACATTAGCATCCTAAAAACACACTATCCAAAAGTGTGAATAATATGGGCATTTCTGGGGATTATACCTTCACACAAGATAATGATTCCAAACACACAGCTCTAGATGCAAGGCTGTGGCTGTCTAATAACACTCCCCTCTGGATGTCGATACTGCCGCAACCCCAGACATTAATCCAATAGGGAATTTTTGGAATGTACTCGAACAAAATATGAAGCACCATTAAATGTCCAATAGAAATTATATGAAGAACGCTCTAATAGAGGAATGGGTAAAAATTACAGTGAAAACAACGAAATGTGATGAAATCCATGCCAAACAGAATGCAAAAGCTTATAAAGAGGAAAGGAGGGCCTACTAAGTACTAACCATAACAAGTTATGTTCAGTTTCATTGAAGTATTGCAGACGAATACTTATTTTGCATCCTAAATTGCCTATATTTATTTTTGATTTGTTAACTATGTAAACAGAAATCCGTGCATATCTATTGTATTGTTTTTCACTGATTTAGTAAACAAGACAATGCCCCTGCTGAACTTCACTCTGGTAATTTTCCACTATCTATGCATCCTTAAACAAACTCTGGTATTATACGAGTACATTTTGGAGTCCCTGTATATCCCACATGAGAAATCGAGTGCCTTCATTAAGTGATTGCTCAGTCTTATGAGGGGCAGCTGGAATGTATTCCAATGAGAGAGAACAAAAGGAATTGAAAAACGATCGTTCCCCATGAGTCTTTGTGCATTGTTATACATATGTTTTAAACTTCACAAAGTGACTTCAGTATACCAGAATGTCGCATACTTTCCACTGCATTAAATGGTTTAACAGAGGATTTGTCAGATCAGATGAAATTAATCTTCACGGCTGGTTAACACTTGCACGAAACGAGAGCTTACGTGAGGTGTTAAATGTAATGCTTGACAGCTGCAGTGAAGTTCAGAAGGAAGTCCTGAAACTTCTAGAGGGACTCTTAGACAATCTCGAAAATTTCTACGTTTGTTTTCTTTATTCCCAGTGCAATATTTTCTACATGGACGTTCTTTTCTCCTCCTTATAAATCAAGACTTTCGTTATTGCTTACTGTAGGAATAAGATAACACAAACTTCAAACACTCCTCGGTAACTAACCAAATATTTTGAAGAAATATTTAATGAAGCAGTAAGTGACGCAAGACCACCTAAAATGAAGTAGAAGCCAGGATGTACCCTGTGACTCCAATCAAATTACAGAAGCTTTATTCCTTGTAACTTTATATGTGAATAAATGCACTAACAGATTTCAAGGTTGTACCATTCCTATCATGGACAAATCAAAATGTCCGATACTCCAAAATGCGTTCTCAAAGGAAATTTGGCAATTTGATTGAAGCACATGGTCACCACTTCGATGAAGCCCATTGCAAAAATGAAATAACAGGAACCTCATAACATGGTCAGAGAAATACGTATCGGCAAGATTTATCATTTTAAATAGTCGTCTATTCTCACATATGCCATTTAAAGAACACACACACACACACACACACACACACACACACACATAGGAGATAAAAATATTATTGCATTATCTCTTCATACGTAATTTTTTGTAGTGTTTAACGCCCCTTCTTACTACATACGACACAATTGACAATCGACACATGATATATGAAATGAAATTATTATTATATATATGTATATATATAAATAAATAAAAAAAAGGAATTTTGGATAGAAAAAGTTGCCTAAGTTTAGGGTGCCTCCCCAGCATTTGCCAGTTATGACTGGGAAGAACCTGGGGTAAAAGGAAGAAAGAAAGAAAGGGAAGAAGCTCCTGTTGGAATTTGAACCGCGGACCCACCGAGGCGAGCCTCACACAATACCACGGAGCTATCTTGCTTGGTCTTAATATGTAAAGAAAAGGAAAACGGACTTAGCATTTTGTTTCTATTTTATTTCTCTTTGAGTAAAGGAAGATTGAATGATGAATTATTGAAGAAGTACATAATTGTGGTTAAAAGCACAGATGCATATTAGGAAGAATGAATGACTAAAGCTAAATATAATTGAAATATATTAAATATAGCCACACATTAGCTCTCATAATGAAAATCTGTTGTTAATAATTATGCAAAGATAATTAGTAACGAGCAAGTATTTTTTTTGTCACAAGAAAGTTTTGTCTAAAATAACAAAAACAAAAGATTCAGATAAAGCGACGGTAATTAATTACATCTTGTGATATTAACTAGCTGAAATACCCAGGTTGGCAGTGGTTTCACAATTTATACCTGCAACATTTAGCCTTGGGTTGCACTTACCCAATAGGCTTGCGTTTCTTTGGAGGCATTTAAAAAGTAAAACACAAGATACTTGAACGAATTAATTAAAACTCGGAGCTCTATTAAGAACAAAATAATAATAATAAAACTAAATTAAAATCTTATAAAACACTATGCAAAACTACCATTGAACCACAAATACCACAGTTTGCAATGATGATTTCTCGTGAATGCAGCTGAGTGAGGGCTCCATGCTGTCACATTCGGAATACCTCGTAGTTATTTATAGAAAATATTTCGGTTGGGAAGGAGTAATAGCAGTTTAAGTAACATCAGTACAACCTTGTTCATTCTCAGTAACCAACATCTCGTATACTAAACTACTAAGAAAATACACAAAAGACAAAATAAAATGAAGGCTAAAATCAACACACAAAGAAAAAAAGAATAACAATAAGTAGTACTTTGACTTGCTTGATGCTGTTGCCGTTATCCATGCCCACTCATTTTATGTGTCAATAAGTTTTTCTTATTATGCTTCTGTGTTATTCTATATATCAATGCGCAATAAATTATCGTATGAAGATAAAGAAGAATACGACGTAGTATTTTGTCTTTGATGCTGTTGTTGTTATTACAGTCCAATATAGTATGTTTGGAATGTTAATTTTTAACCAAGCTATTATAGACCTTTACATTTGCACAATCATAGCCATAGGTGACATAGCTGTAGTAATTTACTTGACTGTGTTACTACTCCATGACCAATGTCAGATAGTTCAACGAATAATATATGAACGCGCTGTTCCTTTATTTTGTGAGGCCGTTAACGCCTAAGTAATTATTCTTATGTTGACAATATTCACGTATTGCGATTATCGCTGAGGATATAGATGGTCTTGCAAGCTTTGTAGGCATTACATAAAAATTAAATAATTAATCGTGTGAAATGGGGCGGAACTTCGAATTCTAAGCTAGACAATAGTTTTCGCCTTGTCAAAGGTTATCTATGCCAAGTTTCATCAAATCGGTAAACGGTGTAGAAGCCTATAAGGAATATAACGCACATACATACACTGACTTTTACCTGGGCACATATGTATACTAAGACGATATAGCGAAGGTCTACCCTCCTTCTAGGCCCAGGGGAAGGCATCAACCGAATGACACTCCCCGTGGGATTTTTCCATTGAGTCAATACTGATTGCTTATAAAGGCTCCCTCCCGCTGTCGCAGACACGGAAGTGGATGCGCCACTTACGCACGTCAACCCGAGGGAAGACTACAAAAACCTCGTTAGGGCCGACAATGATCTAGCACACCGCCTACCAGCTCTCCAGGTTGGTACCAGAAGACATTGAGGCGTCTTACAAGCCCGCCTGGGCATCACCGCCCAGATGTACCCAATCTCCTTAGAGTATCAGGAACTTTATATATGCACACAAAAGCCTAATATGTGTCATTACTCCAAAATGCTTTTCATCAGCAACCTCGCTTGTGTTTTTCGTAGCTTCAAGTAAAATAAAAGCTCTGATAAACCTACAATCACATTAAAATATTTTATGTGCAAGCCGTTACACACTGTGTATGGGGGAAAAAACCCCGATAACGCTTAGTATGTTGGGCGGGACATTGAAGTGAACATTTTCAAGAGCGAACCCATGTCCGAAAATACATGGTTTGGACGCTGTGGGGCGTCAAAGTTTCATCGGAATATTGTTTCCTGATTTAGCTATGCAACCATTTCGCCCTCCGTGAAGTTGGATGAATGAACTGTGCACTTTCCTACGCACGCACTACATCCGCCCGTAGCCTAGGTTGGTATCCTAATGGGGTAGTTTGTGTTGTGTACCAAAGCAGTAACGTTGACATGACATGTACCAGTACACAAATAGAGAAATGACCTATATGCTACTTGCATATGGTAAAGCTGCTGCAGATTGTATAAGGAAAGGTTTCTCAAAAGACATACTCCACATCATACGACGTTCGCAATAATTGTGAGAAGACTAAGAGAAACCGGAAAGTTGCAAGTAGGTACAAATGTTACACAATTCTAACGTGTACCTATAGTAAAGTGTATGGGTTGACTTTTTACATTTTTTCTGAGGTACAGCAGTATCGTGACATTGAGAAATTGTACTGTACATATGGTTGGCCTTCTGATTACCGATTCATTATTCTGCACATGTTCGGTATCAGGTGTATAAAACGAATGTGGGCCGTCCACGCTCGGTACGAAAACATGGTTTTGAGAAGGACGTGTTGAAAGGCTTCGAATGCGACCCGAGTAATATGTATTGGGTTGTATAGTACAAGAACGTCATAAGTAACACGAGTGCAAAAGCGACCTAAGTGACGTGGGGCTTTTCGCACACGTCACGTAATCAGTAACTAAATGGGGTGTTTTTTCGGTTTAATGGATAGTTTAATTGGTATTTCCGGCCACGTGCTGCCTTTGAGAGTAGACAACCTAAGTCACGTGACGGACTTTACTGGAAGAAAACGCCTAAAGCCATGTTCCTTCCAACACAAGTAGTGGCTTCCGGTGGGGGAGGTAATTACTTTAAGGATCATCATCATACCCTGATAAACAATGATGTTGTGTAATCTTACGCAAAGGAGTTCTAAGCATAATGCAAAGGATAACAAAAACCACACACACACACTCATATACATGCTTTACGATATACAAATAAAAGCTACGCTTGGATGCAACGCGCTCAACGAATGAAAAGGTTCTTTTCACCATGAAAGACGTTCCTCGCCGGCAATTGCTACTTTTGCGGAGCGAAAAACACACTAGGGTGGATCTGTCTAATGATTCGAGAGGTTTCAGCAGGGGGAGTTGGTATACAGTGTGCGCTAACTATCGCACGCTGTTTTCTAGTGAGAAATCACAGATATGAATGACAAGCAATGAAAAAAAGGATTAGAATATTTCCTAACTTTAAATGCTAACAAGCATCCTCAGTACTCAAAAGATGTAAGAAAGTCACGGCTTCAGCGAATGTTAATACAAGTTAAATAGCAATTTCTGGATACCGATTTTTGGGACAGGTTGTAACCTGCATCTCTGTATACGGCTCCTTTCCCCATCTGTATTGTTTAAAAGTAGCTTCCCTTCTCTTAATTCACGCACCCAAACACAGATGTCAAATGAATTCAGTCCTATAGCGTTCTCTACCGCTTCCATTGAAAAAAATAATGTACATATGCATCTACAAAACATTGCACGAACCCCTATTTTAACGGACGTGCTGTACGTGTATAACAGACTCAATCACATATTAAATTACAATTATAAATAGTGTTTCTTCCTATAGCAAACAAATTAGACTGTTCTCTCTTTCTCTTGCAAGTACACATATTCCATATACCGGTCATAACAGCTTCACTGAATAGAATAGCCTGAGAATCGAGAATGCATCCACAAATGCTAGCTGGAACACTGAAGACTGAATCTTAGCAGCTCTAGGGCCGTGATTCGATCCCCAATAATCTCAAACCTTGATGTTTATTTGCTAGCCAAGTGTTATGCAGAGATACGTGGTGCAAATTACATTTAATTTTAATTTAATTACAATTAAATGGTAATATTAATTAGATTGTTCTGAATAACTAGTTCTTGTTCGACTCCCGGAGCGGCAAAACTTAAATGTTTAATTCTAATGAAGAATAATTAAGAGAGATAGGGCAAAACTGAATCGTATAGCATTACCTGGATTAATGAAAGGCGTTCTCAGGTATCCAGAGATCCTAGTTAGTCTTGGTATAGCAAAACTTTAATGTTTAATAACTATTAAACTAAGGGCACTTAGACGGGTGGATTAAAACCGCATTTAACTAATATCATTATCCAGATTAAAACCTGAAGTATTCTTACGTATCACGAGGTCTGCGTTCATTTTCTTAATTTTCTTTCTCTCTCTCTCTCTCCCTCCCTCCTTTCCTTCCTTTCTTTCTTGATCCCTGGACACTCTTTAACTGCTGTGGCCCTTGGCGTTCTATTCTATATTGGACTGAAAGACCGGTAATTTTGCTCAGATACCTCTATCAGGCTTAGAGGTTCTTTTACGTGCCGCAAATCTACGACACGGCACCACCGGCTTTACTTACCTTCCGAAGGAAGGCATGCTAAGGATTTTAGGCCTGAAAAAATCCATCGCCTTCTGCCGGGTTTGAACCCGCGACCTCGGGAACTAGAGGCCAGCATAGTAACCACTACACCACAGGACACCCATAAATACACACACGCACACATACACGTTTATAAACACAGACATGAATATGTACACATATATACCAAATAAAACACAGACAGTCAAACATGTACAAAAATTCATAAACACATAGAGACAGGCCTATGAACACACATGCTCACGGACTCATCGAAACCCATAAATACACTTACACACATGCATACACATACAGAAACATACAAAACCACGAATAGACAGGCACTCGACTTATAGGTACGTGGCTCTGTTATAATATATCTTCATATATGAGAGGCTCTAACTTACGGAGGGTTGTATTTTGATTAATTAGCAGTGATTGTGGGAAGTTGCGGATTTAGGGAGCTATGATGTTAATAGTCATGTGGTGGCGGTGATGACACTGTGGGGTTATGGTGTTAATGGAGACAAATGGCGATGGTGAGAGGTTAAGGTTATGGTGTTTATTTTTTTATTTATGGACACTCTTTAACTGCTGTGGTCCTTAGCGGCCCATTCTATATTGGGAGTGAAAAACCGGTAATTTTGCTCAGCGGCATCTTTATCAGGCTTGAGGTTCTTTTAGGTGCCGTAAATCTACGACACGGGACCACCGGCTTTACTTCCCTTCCGAAGGAAGCTATGCTAAGAACTTTTACGCCCGAAAACATCCATCGCCAGCCGCTGGGTTTGAACCCGCGACCTAGGGAACTAGAGTGTTATGGTGTAATTGGTGGTATTTGTGATGCTGGTGGTTATAGTGTTGGCGGCTTTGGAAATGATGACGGTGGTGACAGTGCAGTTATGATGTAAATGGGAGTGACAATGGTTATAATGGGGTGACAAGTGATATTGACGGAGGGAAATTGAGGAATTAGTGAGTTATGGTGTTAATAGATATGTGTCGGTGGTGACAGTATAAGGTTATGATGCAATCCAATGTGGTGGTGTTTGTGATGGTGATGGTTATAATGTGTTGGTGGTTTTTGGAAATGATGGTGGTGATGATAGAGGTGGGGGTCATTGATTAGATGCTGAAACAGGTTCTTTATATTCCTATAGGCCATGAACATACATTCATTACGAAGAAATACACGAACACTATAAAACATAGTGTATTGCTGCGAGTAGCAAAAATGTCTATCACTGTAAAAATGGTTTCAACGTCCTTAAAATAACTGATCCAGTTAGGATAGCCTGGGTTGGGTTATGATAGTCTGTCTTAGATATTTAGAGGATGGTCTTAGCTAAAGCTTTAGGTTATGGCCGGTTGAATAGATGAGGACTGTTGGCTAAGATTGGGCTAGGTTAACACGCATGTAATCAAGCCAGACTAACTAAAATTAAAACTGAGTTTTATTTATGGACGCTCTTTATCTACGGTGGTACTTACCGTCCCATTCTATATTGGGCGTGAAAAACCGGTAATTTTGCTCAGAGGCCTCTTTATCACGCTTGAGGCTCTTTTACGTGCCGTAAATCCACGACACGGAAACTAGATTCGGTGATAGCAGGTTAGACGTTAAGTCTGTTTATACTACCTTAGGCTAGGCTAGAAAAAGTATTATCAAGAGGTGCTCAGCAATTATATTTGCTGATAATCGAATTGCTAGTCCCAGAACGAGTTTTATTTATGGGTGCTCTTTAACTCCTGTGGTAGGCTCTTTAAGATGTTCAGTGCTAGCTTAGGACTGGCTTGTGGGATAGATAAGGGATGGTCTAGTTTAGGATGGGCATCAGGTTAGGTTAAATGATGACTGGAAAGAATACAGTGATAGGATAGTCTGAGATAGGATAGATTAAGCTCGTATGTTTGTCTAAGTTATGAAGGATGATTAGGATAGTTGTTTTAGCAACGAGTTGGTTATGCCCTGTTACGTTTTGTTTAGGTTAGACGATGACAGGATAGATGAGAGGATACTTCAGAGCAGGTAAGGCTGAGATAGGTTAGGCTAGGATGTCGTCCTCTGTGGTCTACGGGTACTGTGCTAGCCTCTAGTTCCCGAGGTCGTGGGTTCAAACTCGGAAAGCGATGGATTTTTTCGGGCGTAAAAATCCGTAACATGGCTTCCTTCGGAAGCGAAGCAATAGCTGTTGGACCTGTATTGTATATTTGCGGCACGTAAAGGAACTTCAAGCCTGATAAAGAGGCCTCTTAGCAAAATGTACGGTCTTTCACGCCCAATATAGAATGGGGCGCTAAGGGTCATAGTAGTTGAAGAGCGCACATAAACAAAAACTCAATTTAATTTAGTTAGGAAGGATGCTGGATGTGTGATTAGACTACTTCTATATACCCTAAAACTATAAACCAATAGGTAGTTTATCCCTCGGGTTCTCACAGTTAACTGTTTAAAACATTAAGTTTACAAGGTTTAGAAAAAAATGGATAAAAGTATATAAAACGTTTCTAGCATTGGATAATGCTTATAAAGTATTAAAAATCAGTGAAAAAACACATAAAATGCTGAAAGTAGGCTAATACCCATGTTATCACCTGCTTTACTCATTATATTAACTAAATAGCAACGACAATAGTTGAATTACCTATGAAATTTACCCTGAATGCCAGTGTTAATACATGTACTAGCTATGAAACTACCATAAATGCTGGTGATAATACCTGAATTACATACTAAATTACCTTAAACACCCATGATAATAAAATACCTGTACCTATGCCTAAAAAGATCATAGATGGATGTTAAAATGCTTCACAATTCCCATTCTAGCTGTTAAAATACCTTTGAAACGTCTGAAATTCTCCTACCAGTGTACCACTATGTCCTAAAGCCTGTAAGAGAATGCTAAATGGCTATTTCATTGCATCAAGATACCATCAGAATATCTGTAAAGTAAGCTAAACGTGTCCCCAAAATGGCTTACAAGTTATATGGGTCTAAATTCAAAACTGAGTTTTATTTATGGACGCGCTATAACTGCTGTGGTCCTTAGCGTACCATTCTATATTGGGCGTAAAAGACCGGAAATGTTGCTCAGAGGCATCTTTATCAGGCTTGAGTTTCTTTTACGTGCCGTAAATCTGACACGGGACCACCGGCTTTACTTCCCTTCTGACGGAAGCCATGCTAAGGATTTTTATGCCCGAAAAAATCCATCGCTCTCCGACGCGTTTGAACCCGTGACCTCGGGAACTAGAAGCTAGTATGGTAACCATGGATAACGACAATAAGAGTCTACGGAATATTTATAGTTACACCACTGTTCAAAATACCACCTAACCCATTGCAACCTTCTGGAAAACACTCCCTAAATACCTTCAATTCCTGTCTTCCCTAGCATCTCTCCTCATTTTCCCTATCCCTCACCATATAAACGCATATTCTAACTTCAACCATGTTTAGCTTAGCGCCTCTCATTGTTTTCCCTATCTGTTCATATGTAAACGCATATTTTAGCCTAACGTAAAAAAACGTAACCAAGCATGATCAACACGTTGCTAAGAGAACCTATGATAGCTCATCCTTCATAACTTAGACAATCATTATGCGAGCCTAACCTATCCTATCTACGACTGTCCTATCATTATGTATTCTATCCAGTGATCATCTAACTTAATCTGATACCATTCTACCCTGATGCTCCTCATTGTAACCTAAACTAGACCATCTCTTATCATCTGTCATGCAATCCACTCCTAAGCTAGCACTGAACGTCATAACCTAGCCTAAGGTAGTATAAACAGACTTCACGTATAACTTGCTATCACCTAATCTAGCTTGATTACATGCATGTTAACCTACCCAATCTTGGCCAACAGTCCTCCCATCTATTCAACCGGTCATAACCTAAAGCTATAAGCTAGACCATCCTCTAATATCCATAACACCCTATCATAACCTAACCCAGTATAGCCTAAACTGGCTTTACACAACCTATACTATCTCGTGATTGTCCGTCCTAGCGTAAGCTAGAAGAATCCTCTTATCGTCTGAATGGAGAACCTATCATAGTCTCGTCGGATACATACATCACATATGTTTACTTAATTCAAGTACTTTGAATACTTTTACAGGAATTCGACACCTTCATATTTCTCATGTTGAGTCATTTTTCCATGCTTAATAACCATTCTATTATCAGTTATTTTAAGGATGTTGAAACCATTTTACATTCATAAGACAATTTGGTACTCGTAGCAACTCTTTTATAGTTTTCATGCATTTCTTCGTAATGAATGTATATTCGTGGCCTATAGGAATAAACAGATCCTGTTTCAGCATCTAAACAATGACCACCACCTCCGTCATCACCATCATCATTTCCAAAAACCACCAACACATAACCATCACCATCACAAACACCACCACATCCGATTACACTGTAACCTTATACTGTCATCACCCACATATGCCTCTATTAACACCATAACTCCATAATTCCTCAATTTCCCTCCACCATCACTCCTATCACCCCGTTACAACTAGTGTCATTGCCATTTACACTATAACTCTGCACTGTCACCACCGTCATCATTTCCATAACCGCCAACACTATAACCACCATCATCACAAATACCACCACTTCTAATTACACCATAACCTTAACCTGTCGCCATCGCCATTTGTCTCCGTTAACACCAAACCCCACAACTGTCATCACCGCCACCACAAGGCTCCATTAACAGCTTAACTCCCTAAACCTGCAATTTCCCACATCCACTGCTACATTAATTAAAATACAACCCTCCATAAGATAGTCTCTCATATATGAAGCTATATTATACCAGAGCCACGTACCTATAAGTTGGAGTGCCTGTCTCTATTAGTGTTTTTGTATGTGTACGCATGTATGCATGTGTATTTATGGGTTTCATGAGTCTAAGAGCATGTGTGTTCATAGAACTTCCTGCATGTTGGTGTGTTAGACGGAGGTGGACGTATGTGTTTATGAATGTCTGTACATATTTGACTAAATTAAATTAAATTTTATTTATGGACGCTCTTTAACTGCTATGGTCCTTAGCGTCCCATTGTGTTGGGCGTGATAGATCGGCAATTTTGCTCAGAGGCCTCTTTATCAGGCTTGAGATTCTTTTACGTGCCGTAAATCTACGACACGGTACCACCGGCTTTACTTCCCTTCCGAAGGTAGTCATGCTAAGGATGTTTACGCCCGAAAAAATCCATCGCCCTCCGCCAGGTTTGAACCCGCGACCTTGGGAACTAGAGGCTAGCATGGTAACCACTACACCACGGGGGACGACATACAGATGTTTGACTAGCTCTGCTTGTGTGTTAATACACATGTGTATATATTCATGTCTGTGTATGGGTGTGTGTATATTTATGGGTATCGTTGAGTCTGAGCATGTGCGTGTATTTATATGTGTTTGGGTGTCTGTGGTTCAAGAAGAAAAAGGAAAGAACGGAAAGCAAGAAAGAAAATTAAGAATCGAATCCAGATTTCGGGATACCTAAGTATACACCAGGTTTTAATCCAGATGTTAGTCAAATGCATTTTCTATCCACCCATCTAAGTACCCTTAATTTAATAGCTATTAAAACATTAAAGCTTTGCTATACCAAGACTCGAAGTCGGACTCTGGATGCTGGGAAAGCCTTTCACCAATCCACGTAATCTACATTATTGTGTTTTATCATACCCTTCTAATTATCATTCTTCATTAGCAATTAAACATTTAAGTATTGCCGCTTCGGGAGTCGAACAAGAACTCGGGGTACTTAACTAGTTATTCAGAACAATCTATTAATGTTACCATTTAAATGTAGTTTGTCCCACGCATCTAAGCATAACACTTCACTAGCAAATAAACATCGAAGTTTGAGACTGCTGGGCATCGAACCATGGTCCCTAGAGCTGCTAAGGTTGTCTTCACAGTGTTTCAGCTACGTATTTGTGAATGCGTTCTCGATTCTCAGGCTATTTATTTTATTCGGTGAAGGAGTTATGAAATGTATACCAGCGTGCGTATATATCGAATATACTTGTGCTTTCGAGAGATAGCGAGAACAGCCTAATTTGATTGCTAAAGGAAGAAACATATTTATAATTTTAATTTAATATGTGATTGAGTCTGTTATACACTTACAGTACTTTCGTTAAAATAGGGATTTGTGCAATGTTTTGTAGATGCAGATATACTTTATTTTTTTCAGTGGAAGCGGTAGACGCTATAGGCTGAATTCAGTCGTCTATGTTTGGGTGCGTGAATTAAGAGAAGGGAAAGCGGCTTTTAAACAACACAGATAGGGGAAGGAGCCTTTTAACTGTACGGGAAAGCGAGTCGTGTACAGAGATGCGGGCTACAACCTGTCCCAAAAATCTGTGTCCAGAAATTGCTATTTAACTTGTATTAACATTCGCAGAAGCTGGGGCTTTCTTATCGTAGCCTTTAAGTACTGACGGGTGCTTGTTAACATTTAAAGTTAGGAAATATTCTAATCATTTTTCTCATTGTTTGTCATTCATATTTGTGATTTCTCACCGTAGAAAACAACACGGGATAGTTGGCGCACACCGTATACAAACGCCTCCCCCGTACTGAAACCTCTCGGATCATTAGACAGATCCATCTTAGTGTGTTTTTCGCCCAGCAAAGGCAGAAAGTGGCGGCGGGGAACATCTTTCATGGTGAAATGAAGCTTTTTAATTTTTAAAGAACCTTTACATTCGTTAGGCGCGTTGCATCCAAGCGTAGCTTTTATTCATGTATTTTATAGTACTATATAAGCGTGTGTGATTAGTGTTATTCTTTGCGTTATGTTTAGGACTCATTTGCGTGGAATTCCATAGCATCGTTGTTTATCAAGGGATGGTGAAGCATGTTTCATTCTTAAAATAATTACCTCCCCCATCGGAAGCCACTAGTGTTGGAAGGAACATGGTTTTTTAGACCTTTTCTTGCACTAAAGCCCGTCACGTGACATGGAAGTGACGCTAAGAAACCTCCCCACCAACAAAGATCACGTGACCTGTGCGAGAAGCTCCACGTCACTTAGGTCGCCTTTGTGCGCATGTTACTTATGACGTTCTTGAGCTAAAATACCCATATACACACTACTGACCCATCCCGCAGCACTCGTGTGGCGCAAGCACTGGGCACATTTCTCACTGCGTAGAGTACTGTCCATGAACATCTATACCACTTGCACAAAGTTTAGGCATTAATAGAAGAGGACTACACACTAGGAGCACAGTTTGCGCAATGGTGTTTACAGCTGCATACTCCAGTAACAATTCCCAACTTTGGTACTGTTCAATGTTCGATGAATGCATGTTCACTTGAGACGGCGTTGTAAACTTCCACAACACTCACGTTTGGACAAAAGAAAATCCGAGTGCGCAAGTGGTTAGACGTAACCAATGCAGATTCAGTGTGAACGCATAGGCTGGGATAATTGATAACCAGATCATTGGGACATATCCACTGCCACGCAGACTAACAGTGACCGACGTACCTCACCTTTGTCAGGGATGTTCTTCCTACCCTAATTGATGTGATGCCGCTACAGGCTTGTCAGTTAATCTGACTGCAACACGATGGAGCAACAGTACACCTTGATGCAAATGTGCGGCACCACCTGGAACGTCACATCCCTCAATCGATGGTATGGTAGAGGGGGACCTGTGCTATGGATATCACGGTCACCGGACCTTACGCCTCTAGACCATTTTCAGTGGGTTACCATAAAGACTATGGTGTATACCACCTCTGTAACAATAGAGGACCTCATCGCACGAATCCACGCTGCCACTGAAATACTGAGCTTCGCAGCACTTATTTAACCAATTCGTGTGTCTGCACCGCCGATGTACGCTGTGCATTCAAGTGGGAGGTCCTCTGAACCCCTTTTATAATTTACTGTTGGTGTGATGTTATTGTTGGGTTTCTTAATGAAATGTGGAACGCACACCCATCAACATATCCGAACCGTTCGTAAACTTCGAAGCCCCACGGCGTCCAAATCATATATTTTTGGGCATGGGTTCCATCTTGAAAAATATCTTTAATGTCATGCCCAACATACCAAGCGTTATCGGTGGTTTTTCTAAATACGCTGTAAAATACATAAACATACACGTTGCAAGTATTTTATCACAATCTTGGCTTTGTTATATATTTAGACACTTTCCAACAACTACAGTACTATATTTCTATTCGTTCATCTATTAATAAGTCCCGTTGTATTCAGTTCAGTGTTATTAATGGGACGTTATATTAAATTTGTCCCGGGAACCCATTGTTTCCGCAAGCTTTGAAGTCAATGCATATCATTGGTGTCTAGAAATCAACAGGACCTTAGAGGAGCTCTGATAATTATATCACTGAACGCGGCTGCGAGCTGAAAACTATGAGGCTTAAGTTGTCAAGTGCTTAAAGACAGAAAAAGTGATCATCCAGTAACCTCTGGGAAATCAACGGATACCTGAAACTGGGATTCCAGATTAAGAAAAATGGCACCGGGATTTGGTGGAAATCCTTGAGGCGTTTACATACGCTGTCTACTATGTTGTTTTTAGGCCTGTGATTTAATGCTTTTTATCAACTCCGGCATAAACATTGTAATCACAATTGCGAAGCACCAGTGTTTGAAAACCTTTATTTGTGAAATGTAGTAAACAATCCCAATCATATGTTTGCTATGCTATGAGCTTTACACGTGTTACTCATGTTCACTACAGTACTTTTCTTTCACACTGCGGCCAACGCACGATAGCTCGCACGCTGGCCGCTACAGCTCGGATTGCCGTTGAAACAACCACCTCACGCTCCGAGACGCATGATTTAAGAAATTAGTTGAAAGGAAATGAATCTCTTCTTAGTCCTCGGTCTAGAGGATGCATATCAGGTTGAATATATAAATAATCTAACCCCGATTGATAGCTTTTACTGTTTTATTAATAAACTTTCGAACATACGTGTGCTATATACGCCAATGAAATGTAATGCCGATCGTAAAGGACGAAGCTAAAACTGGCCATTGTCTTCACTTCTTTCTCAGCTATTTATTTACCATGCCACATTTTTGCTGTCAGGAGCATTATACATACGTATAATTCAAACATTTGAGCATCGGTTTTGTTCTTTTTCTTTAACAACTGTAACATTTCTGTTATTCAATATGTTTAACATAAACTTCAAGTTAATTTTAAATTAAAATAATAACTTCTATTTACACAACTTTGTCAAACCGAGCGGGACGACTCGTGCGGTAAAGTCTGTGGCCCGCATTCGGGAGGTCCCGGGTTCAAATCCCGTGGGTCGACCAATCTGTCAGGTTTATTCGTGGTTTTCCCAGTCGCTAAGGTAAATACCGGATTGAATATTTAATACCACGATCCTAAGTTCCACCTTACGTCTAAAACAATAGTAAAATGAAAAAAATAAGTGGTAATAGCAAATGCTATGCTATCTACAGATAATGTAAGCAGTTAGACTGGATAGCACCCTAACACCATCTGCACGGCACGAAGCAGAAGATCCGGCCGCCATGCGCTGGGGGTTTCTGTGGGCACATGACGAAGCAAGATGATATTTCCAGGGATGAGACCTAGAAGGCTAACTGTGTGAAGGCCTCTCTGTGTGAGGGCGGCGGTTAGCCTTCTAGGTCTCATTCCTGTAACCACCCACTCCGTCACGTGTCACAAAGCTACCAAATCTTCTGCTTCGTGCCGTCCAGTCCAACCGCCGCTCCCATTCTTGGCTGGCTTTAAAACTTTTGTCTGTGTTGATGTTATGATTGTGTAACCAGAAATGAGCTCAAACTGATTTTCTGTTTGTTTAAATTTAATACTTCAAGTGCTCCTTCACTGTAGTCGACAAATTTCTTTTGGTTTTTCCAATGTAGGATATTTTTGGACAGTCTTCACAATTAATGCAGTATATTCCTGATAATTTGTTAATAGTACTTAGTGGAGTAGTGTTTTGAAAATTGAACCAAGTTTTTCAGTAAATTTGATTACCATGCTTTGTTGTTCTAAATACTTCATTATTTTCAATTTTATCTTGAACATATATTGCGCGCACGTGCGTGCGTGAGTGTGTGTGTGTGTGTGTGCATAAGCAATAAGGGTAATACTACATAGTCTATTTGCGTATCACCTAAATAAATGTAGAAACAGGTAACATATTTTAGAGGGCTGTACAGAGTAGGTATACGCCGGGAAGGAAACATACCGTTAGGGGACCGGAATGCCGGCCAAACATTTCTTTTGTCTATGTGACTTGGGAAACAGCGCAGTCGGAGCGTTTAGGGTTAAAAATCTGAAGGAATGCGGAGCGAGGGGCGAAGACAGGGACTTGCAATCTGGAATCCTGCGCAAGCAGACGTGGACAACACAACAGGCTGTCATGTGGCTATAACTTGATTGGCGATGAGGTAGTTAAGTATATTTGTGTGGCCGGATCTACTGCGGGAGTGGTTTGAGGACAGAATAAAGCGTATAAAATAATGTCATCAGTTAACACAACCCGATTAAGAGAACCCTATACATCCATGCACCTGCGATATCTCACCGATCTCCTTTCTCCCCACCTCCGCGAAACCGATTCCGTACCAATATGGCACCCAACGTGTCAGGAGAACTACCGATGACAACGATCGAGTGGCAGCGAGCACCGAACCCCCGTCATCTGTAGTGGATGAACGTGCCGATCGCCGGAGGAAATCCCCAGCATCCAGATCAACGCAGCAAGGTAACGTACACATATGATTCTGTAGTTTTCGCGAAATAAATACATGCAGTAACAACTGAATAATAACATCATTAATGAATGTTGCTTAGAAATAAAAAGGTTTTAAAAGAACTTGTAAGTGCTAGAGAAATGGAGAAAGAGATAATGGAAACTGAAAACATGCAGACAGGGCAGGTAGAAAGGTCATTAGACAGCAGGGAAACAAATATTCCGTGAAATATCCAGACAATAGAGGTTAACGCTATGACTGAAAACAACCTTGCTTTAGTTATACAGCAAATGTTCGTCAATTTAAATGAAAGTTTACAGAATCAAAATGAAGAATTAGAAGGGAGAATGAATAAGAGTTTGGAAAATCAGAGCAAAGAATTGCAAAACCAAAATAAAGCATTAAAAGAAAGGTTAGATGAGAGTTTGCAAACCTAAAATAAAGCATTAAAAGAAAAGTTAGATGAAAGTTTACAAAATCAAAACAAAGAATTGCAAAATCAAAATAAAGCATTAGAAGAGAGATTGAAAAGACATTTGCAAAGTCAAAATGAGGTTTTGGAAGAAAAATTAGGAAATAGATTAGAGCAGATAGGAGCCAGGTTTGAGGTACAGCAAAGAGAGATTAAGGAGTCAATTAAGAGGAAATTCGATGTTAACAGAATGCAATGCAGGAAGATTTTTTTTTGTTAATTAGAGCTGAGTCAAAGAATCACAGAATGAGGTTGAGAAACTCAAAGGGCAAATAGTAGAAGTTAGAAGTAGTACCTTTGAAATGCAAGAAGAGTCGAATGCTGAACTTCAGCGCAGTTGCACACCAATGGAGAAGCGGCAGCGCACACTAGAAAATAATGTAGAGGCAGAAATGTCTGCCGTAAAAAAGATTACCCAGAATCAAAAAGATTTTTAAGTAAATGAGATGACCAAATTAAAAGACAATTGCGCAACTGCCTGGTGCTCAGCAGAAATTAATCTCAGAGTATAAGAAGCCTCACGTGAGCTAGCAGGACTACGAGACAATGCACAACAGCTCGAAATGGAGCCGATAAATATCCAAGCCAGAACATAAGTTCCACCAGCTCAGCTGATGTTTCGACAAACATGCGACCAACCGAGCATATACATGGTGGTGCATTTTCTCCTATAACCACTAATAATGACGACACGGATGCAACTTCAACATTGTGTTTGAATAATCTTGTGTCCGTGCCATACCAATTACGAAACGAAATTGCGATACGGACGTTTACGCCAGACATGATAATGCCCGCCGTTACATTGGATGTTGAGGCGTATTTTGCGTTAAAGGGTATCCCGGAACAATACAAAATGCTAATAATTAGGGGAGGTTTACTGGACCAATCTTTAGTTTGGTAACGCTGGGCGATCAAACGTCTTATGCTCAATTCCGATAGGCTTTTCTGAGCAAATATTGGAATAGCAGCATACAATATGCGGTGCGCACGCAGATTAACAATGGGAGATATCAACACCATCGAAATGAAACAATGGTGGACTATTTTCTAAAATTAACGCAACAGAGCCAACTGCTTGAGCCACCAATGAGAGAGGAGGAATTCATCTCCTTGATGGCTCAACATTTCAATGAGCACATCAGAAACCATTTAATTGTCGCTAAACCGAGAGCAATAGCAGAGACACTAGGACTTTTAACAGCTTTCCAGAGCCATTCAGGCGAAATAAGGGGCACCAATAATTTCCACCAACGATCAAGTGAGAAAAGATACGTTGCTCAAAATTTCAATGGGGCGGGGGAACGTTCCAAAGAAAATCACCATACGTAGGCCAGATCCTTATCATGTCAGGGACAGATATCGAAATCAGGCCCCAAGAGATAACCACCGACACAATAGGACGAGAAACGAGCAAGATTTTTAAAGACAAAACCGCTAACAAAGTGGCGTTATCACCATATAAACCACATAGATTTCAATCCCCAAGGCTAGGCGAGAATAGGCCGCGCGGAAACTATAGAAATAATAGATGGCGGCGTGCTTATTCTAACAGCCCCCCTGGAACGAACCCAGGACCCGGCGTGAGAGACGGAGGGCGAATGTCGCCGAACTGGAATCGGCAAGAATCACGCCCACTCGAACACCATCAAGATGCACAAAACAGTGCCTCAGCCATAAATGTACCGAGTAACCAAAATTTAAACTGATTAGGGGCCGTCTCGAGTCCTCTGATATGGCCGTGCAGGACATATTAAATTCGTTTACTGCAAACGAGAACGACAGATGTGTGAATATTGTAGACATAGAGAATTACCAAAGAGGCTATGAGACAGAAAGAGATAATCGGGAGGAATGCTATGATAAAATTAGTGAAATAGTGGAGGCACCTAGAATTGCGATTAAAGTGAAAGCTCAGGTCTATGAGGCGATTATCGAAAGCGGCGCATCATCTTCCGTATGTAGCCAAGAATTATACGAAAACCTGATAGCAACGGGGTGGAAATTACAGACACTGCCAGTAAGAAACGTGTGTTGTGCTACGACGATAGGTAGGAGCAAGCAAAGAATTAAACATCAGGTGATGATAACATTTAAGATTGAAGAGGTAGAAATTGAGTTTGCTTTTCTGATAGTGCCACGGTGTATATTTCAACTTTTAATTGGGAATTATTTTCTAGACGCTACGCGAGCAAAAATAAATTATGAAAGCAAAGAGTTGAGCTTTTCCATAAAGAATTGCTAGGTTGTAACACCTTTCATACAAACGACACAGCAGATAAACAATCCCGAGACCCCCGAGAGAGAAACTTGAAGGGAGAGTATTTCTTCGTTGAATATTTGCAGATCGGGGGAGGAGAAATATATCAGATCCATAACGCTAGAAGCGATCTAAATAAAGCATCTAATGCCGAATGCGAGGAGTATTATCAGGACGAGGAATCATTTGAGGATATTAACAATGCGAGTATTGTAGGTAATGAATCAGTAACTGTTAGTTATTATGGCTTAGAGGTACAGGAAGAAACAGGTTTGTTTGCCTTGGACGGAACTGCCCGGTCTCAGATAGAACACTCTAATGCAAACATCTCCCAAAAGATCCGAAAGAAGATAAGGGAAATAGAAATGTTGGCGGCGTAACACAAGGAGAAACTATTAGAGGTGTTATATCGAAATCGCGAGGTCTTCGCGGACAGAACCGGTTTATGTAACATCTATCGGTATGAGTTCCAAGTACGACAAATGGAGCCCATTAGACACAAATGTCAGGCTATCCCTTTTGATGTAAGAGAAAGCGTCGAATTCACAATTAATAAAATGCTTCAAGATGGTATTATTTGGGTTATCAAATTCCCAATATTTAAACCCCCTGTGCATAGTAAGAAAACGAAATGGGATTGTTAGAATTACAATCGATGCACGTCGACTGAATAAATACATATCGCCTGACAATGTTAGGGCCGAAAGTATAAGTCAAATAGGTCACAAAAATGGTTTTCCATCTAGGATTTGAAAACCTCCTATCTTCAGATAGAACTTAAGGAACACCTAAGAAAATATACTGCCTTCCTTTTTTGAGGGCGTGTCTTCGATTTTCACAGAACTCCATATGGCGTCGCGACGAGCTCGAGCGCGTTTCCAAGAGCCATGCATGCAGTTTTCTGTGGCACTACAAACGAGTTTATGACGCAATACGTAGATGATTTTTACTTTCTCTACTACGTATAGTAAGTAGGGGAAGTATTGTATTCCACCCAAAAAATCGATACCGAGATTTCACCGGAAATATGTTTTGAGGCCCCCTGAATAATTGTTTTTGGAAACATGTCCGTGTGTGTCTGTCTGCGAACAGCATAAACACCATGGTATTTAGGTTCAGTATCTTCCAGAGATGCGACACGAAAGTTTTCAAGAAAATCCCCCACCCCAGATTACCCTTTACATGGAATATTTTTCGAAAATTTTAATTTTCTCAAAAATGCCTCAAACGATTTTGAATAAAATACCATAAGTTTAAGACATTTTTATGGCAAATGAATTGTATATCTCGAGTTTTCTGGCAATGTCCCCAAAAGTATTCATTGTGAACGACTTTTGCTTAATTGGTAATCCATAAGAGATAGACAAAATTTTACTACACAAAAAATGTAGATCGCGTTAAAATACACAATTTATGTCATGTGCAATTTTTTTTTGTTGAGTGAACCATATATCATTTCCGGGGGCGGCGTATCAGTAGATCCTGAGAGGGTAGAAGCCATACAGAAAATACCGGCCCCGAAAAATCTTAAGCAGCTCAGAAAGATTTTTGGCATGCTAAATTACCAAGTAAGAGTTGTATACAATTTTGCGAAGGAGACCACCATTACGGGCGTTGCTGAAGAAGGAAACAAGATGGCGGTGGACTTAACACGAGCAAAGCGCCTTTGATCGTATAAAAGTGCTGTTTGCGCGGGCGATTTTATTAGAAAGGCCAAACATGAATCAGCCATTCAATATTTACTGCGACGCCTCAAATATTTCTTTCGGCGCCGTGTTGACGCAACCTCCCGACCTTTGACACATGCAGAAGCAGTCGCACCGATCACGGAGCAGGAGATAGCTGCCATTTATTATGCACTGCAGGCTTTCAAAACATATATCTTTAACAAAAAGATTAATATATTCACAGATCACGTTATTCTGTCTTTATAAAGTCATGTAAGCTAACAAGTTCTAAAATATCACGATGCATTTACGAAATAACCTATGACGTGGAAATTAAGCACATTCCTGGATATGAGAACACTTTTAGTGAGATTCTTTCGCGACTGAGGCCAGGTAAGTATTTACCTGAGTGCCAAACCGGTACACAAAGAGAGGTAACGGTCCTCAAACTGCATCTTAGTTTAAACAAGCAGCTAATAGATGAAATGAAAAATATCGAAAAGGCACAATATGAAGATGCAAAGTTACTTCAAATAATAGAATCAGCGCCAGAAATAAACAAACATATTTCAGGAACCCTAGTGGTATGGAACGTCGTGTTGTATAAATTACAGGGGGAAATATAGACCCAAATGGATAACATACGTACCAACTAAATTATAAAATTTAGTTATCAATGCTTATCACGTTGTCCTAATACATGCAGGAAGTGAAAAGACATCCCTTGCTGTGGGCGAGTATTTTTACATACCACGGTTAAGGCATAAGGCCAGGAAGCTGACAGCAACATGTGAAATTTGCCAGAAGGCCAAACCAATAAACGTGAAATCTGATTCGCCACCGCAAGAGATATTAAGAGACAGACCAGGAGCTCGGGTAGCCATTGACTCCCACGGACCATTGCCGGTAGGTAGGGGAGGTATGAGACATATGTTTGTAATGATAGATATTTTTTCAAAATTCGTCAAAATCTATCCAATGAAGAAATTGTCTAGCACATTGTGTGTAGCAAAATTCATGGACGATTATGTGCCTAAGTATGGTAAGATGGGTGCTCTCATAGCTGATAACGTTTCGATTCATAGGTCAGAGAAATTTCTAGGTCGCCTTCGGGAAGCAGAGATAACATTTTATAATTCCACATCATACCACCCCCAAAGTAATCCATGCGAGATATTACAATTTTTTTCGAGTGCTGTGCAATAAGCGACATTCCCTCTGGCCAAGTTATTGTGAGTACGTGCAGACAGTAATTAATAATACCCCATGTCCATCTACGGGATATGCACCAGTGACCTTACAAACAGGAGAGAGAACCAGCAACATAATAGGGAAATTACCTGAGCCGATTAGCGCAGCGGAGGCCGAAGAGGAGGGAGACATGTTTCAAAAAACATTTAAAAGACTGGTAGAATGTGCAGAAGCACGAAAAATGCGTACTAAAAGAAACTGTAACAGGACCCACAAGTAGGTAAAAAAGTATTATACAAGAAACACCCCCGTTCATCACTAATAGGAAAAAGATACCATAGAATGGAAAACTTATGGAATGGCCCTGTGTAATCACTCAGAAATTCAACATGGCATTTGAAATCACGGATATCAAAATGGGAAAAACAAAGGGGCTTGCTTTATTAAAACCTTTCAAGGAACTTAGATTAGCGTCATCGGATACATAAACTGCGGGTACATGGAGGTAATATCAATAATACAAATAATAAAATAAAACGGACATGATAGTTGCAACAGAATAATGATTTACTTAATTTTTTTTGTCAGTGTAATTAGATGACACGCACACTTGATTAGGGATAAATAATTCTTTGTAAAACTAAATATCAAATCAAGCACGTTTATCAGTAATATACTAAATATGTATGTTATAGTGTAAAAAAAAGTGTGTTAACATAAAAAGGCAATGAAATTTGTCATATAAGCCCCAGCCGGCCAGTGAAAGTTTGCGACGAGTGTATTGCGTGTGCCGCTATCATTTGTGAGCCCGTGATAGTGAAATAAAAAAAAAAATACAAAAAGGGAAGAAGAAACATACATTATATCACAAACACACAATTTCATAAGCATTAATGTATAAACAACGTTTATTTCGTTTATCTATTAATTTGTAAATTATGTACATATTCAAGGTATCTGTTCCATGTTTGAAATGCTTGTAAATACTAATTGTTTTCATTCTAAGTTATCAGTGCTATAATTTTGCCTAATCAGTCGACACTGTCGTTATGTTAACTGTCATCATTTTAGTAGTGCTTTTAATGTGTGCATTGTAATTTAAAAGATGTTTTATATACATATAGTATTTCAATGTTATTAACTTACATCCTCAAAATCGATCCGCCACACAAAGTACATATACTCTGAATTACACTTGTGTGTATTAATAATGATAATCAAACAAAATTTAGATATGGGGACTTCCGAGAAAATCCCTGTCGTTTTCTTCGAAGTGACAGCAATTCCCTCGTGGGGGCATATTGAAGCGATACCTGAAGCAATGCGGGTAATAATATATAGTCTATTTGCATATCACCTAAATAAATGTAGAAACATGTAACACATTTTAGAGGACTGTACATAGTAGGTATACGCTGGGAAGGAAACATACCGTAAGGGGACCGGATTGCCGGCCGAACATTCCTTTTGTCTAATGACACACATGTGACTTGGGAAACAACGCAGTCAGAGCGCTTAGGGTTAAAAATCTGAAGGAATGCAGAGCGAGGGGCGAAGACAGGGACTTGCAATCTGGAATCCTGCACGAGCAGACATGGACAACACAATGGGCTGTCATGTGGCTATAACTTGATTGGCGATGGAGCAGTTAAATATATTTGTGTGGCCGGATCGATTGCGGGAGTGGTTTGAGGACAGAATAAAATGTATAAAAAATATAAATGTCGTCGGTTAACACGACCCGAGATTAAGAGAACCCTATACATGCATGTACCTCCGATATCTCACCGACCTCCTTTCTCCCCCCCCCCCCCCCCCGCAAAACCGATTCCGTACCAATGTGTGTAAGCAGCATAACTCCGAAATGAAAAGTAGGGTAAATACCAACTTTGTATTTAAGTTCAAAATATTCCAAGATGCTACATGAAGATTTTCAAACACCTCCAAATTTCTTTTCTTTTATTCTTCTTTTTTTTAACTATAGTGTTTAAATGCCCGTTCTTACTACATATGGCACCATAGGCAGTGACACTGCTAATACATGAAATGATAATTGGGAAAAGAAATTTGGGAAGTAAACACTTCAGGCCCAAGTTTAGGGTGCCTCCCCAACAGTAAACTTTAATGGAAAAATGATCATTATAATTTTCTCAAACATGACTAATCATTTCCACTGAAATACCATATGTTTAAGATATTTACATAACTCATAAAATATATATATCTTAAATCTTTTGAGAATAGCGTGTAAATTTCTCTTCATTCTGAATTCATTTTATATAATTCTGTATTACTGGTAAACCATAAGAGATGGGCAAAATCTTACTAGACAATGAACAAAGATCTCTTTAAAACACACAATTTACTTCAAATAAATGCTTTCATGCCATAAACCATTTCCAAGATATTTGTTATTGGTTTCATTTTTAATACTTCATCATTTTATAAAATGCTGTAACCAGAGCCTTAACTGCTACAATGCCCCTGCGCCCCAAGAATTTTGCACCCCACAACCCAAGCACTTCATAAGCCAATGTTGCGACTGGTATTTTATATACAACCTGAAATTGGTGTAAAATAAGATGTCTGCAATGTAAAAGCATATGTGGTGATTAATAATAATATATTTTATTGCAGAGGATGTTTATAACAAAAGTATAGCAACGTTGCACATAAATATACACAAAAGTGCAAGTCACAAAATTCCTGGACACTTTAAAGAGGATTTCCAACAGAATGGGTTTAAATATGCTTTTTAAAAGAAACAGAATTTAACTGCCCAATCTCTTCTGGTATGATTAAATAAACTTAATCCTAAACATTCAAAGTTTTAGAATGTTTACACTGATTAATATATAAATTAGACAGATTACAAGTCAAATGATGAACATTACAGCATTCAATGTATCTATTGATATCTACAACCATTATACAGCTGACAAAAATTACTTACTCAGAATTTAAACATACAGTAGCAGGGAATTAACCAGGATAGAGGTTTATGTCTTTTTTTTTTTATTGGCTAACTTTTCTACATCATCTTCATATTTTTAGAGTTAAATCTCTTTCAAGGGCAAGCACTGCAAGATGATTCAAACATTGTTGTGTTTGAGATGAATATAAATAGTTTTTAACTCTCACTAGCACTGAGAAGGAACTTTCAGCTGAGCAGTTTGTGGCAGGAGTAGATAAATATTCAAAGCTATATTTACATTTGGATATAAGTCCTGAAGGTTTTTAGCAGTCAACAGTTTGTTTAAAAGTGGTTAAAGACATTGGAAGGTTCTTTCCTTTCTCTAAAAGAAAGGATTTTAAATGAACACATTCTGTACCAAACCCTTCTTCTATATCAGATGGGTATATCCTTTGCAGCTTGCCGGCTGATATGTGAATTTTATGACAAACTTCTGAGTTTAGATAAAAATGAGAGTTTTTCTGAAAATTCGTCATATACAGAATATTCATGTTGTTAACTCTGCTAACAGTTTGTCCAATATCTGCATGAAACTACTCTACAGGATACAACACCATCACTTTCATTTGCTGATTGGTTTCAGATTCTGAATTATCAAAGAATTTCTTTTGCTTCTTAATTTGTTTTGGTCCGCTTTCCTCTGTAGTTAACACTTGTTGAATGTTTTGAACGTGGTTTTCTCAGCACTTATATAGGTATTAACTGAGAATTTTATTTCATTTAAGAAAGAAATTAGGGAGTTGTACAAATTTACCACTGTCTCAACATCTGTACCTTCTGATTGTCATTTTTTACTAACAGCATTGATTCTTTCCAGAATTGCTCCCCACACTACAGTCATAAGGCTCTTCAGAAGAGCTTTTTTCTTTTCAAAATTCTCTTGCTTCCTGCATACCTGTTAATTTCTCACTTTCATCTTCCTTTATACTACTTTCATCTACTTTAAACTTTTACATGCATCCTTTCAAGTGGACCATCATGTTGTTTTGAGAGAAAGGTTTCCTGAAATAAAACATTACTCCAAAATACCTGAACAATGTGCTGATGCTGAGAAAAAATTGTACACGTTTTACAGCAAATCAAAAAAGGATATAGATAATCTGCAGCAAGATGCAGCACTTAATCCCACTAGATTAAGGGAGCGAGCTGCACATAGTATGAAAAATGCCAATGAATTGGCCTCTCTGATTCTTGCTTGCAGGCCAGAATGTATGCCACACATATTGACAGCATTGACAAAAGATCCACTCTGACAGTCACTTATGTCTAGTCTGTGAGATGAGAGGAAAGCAACAGAACATCAGCCAGCTCTTTCCCTGTACGTCCTGGGTTTTTTAAATACTAAGAAACATTCTTTAGGGCATCCTTCTTTATTCACATACCCGAGAATAAAATTTAGTTGATCATTGTGTGGAATCAATAATTTGTCGCGGTATCGTTCGTGTTATCTTTTTTGCTGAGCGCCTGTTATTGTTTTACTATTTTGAATTTTGGGTTCTTTGTCCTCCGGCTAGCTATTATTACTCAGTCGAGCAAATCTCTTGAACAGGGTGTGTAAACGGAAAGGAGTTGTTACTAAAAGATAACACGGACAAAAGAATTTGTTTTTACACTTTTATTGCCGTCACACTTTATTAATTTTACATAATTACTCTTGATACACGCCCGACTGAAACTGTTATATTTTCGAATGTAACTATAATCACTTATTTGCCGCGCATTATTAATTCGCGTATTTCACATTTTGTAACTAACTTTATGTGAAAGATTCTGTAGAAGTGCGTAACGTGTACTTCGTGAATGCTTCTGTTGAACTGCGCGACGTGTACCTTGCGAATGATTCTGTAGAACTGCACGACGTGTAACTCATGAATGATTCTGTTGAACTGAGCGATACTTGCATTTGGCTTCAGAATTTATACTCCCTCACCCCGATATGCCCAAACATTATAATCGAGCTGCTATTGGTTAATAAAGCGCGCCAACATTAGCGTCTATTTTTTTATCCAATCAAAATTACAAACACATATGCTCTAGGGAAGATATTCCCTCCATTTCTAAAGAAAGGCACGCTACTCTGATGTCATTTTTTTGCCTCTTCTAATTGATAAATAACTCACCTCCTCGTTTCATTGTTATCCGCTCCTATTGTCAGTTTCAATGAGGCCGTGTAAACTTATTTCCTAACAATGCTTATAGTTAACAAACATCTCATATCATTGTCATACAATAATGTTAATTTACACTACAATCACTCTGGCATTGTGATATAAAATACTGCCTCAAATTGAATAATATTTGGAATTCTTCACTCCGCTTACTATTTCACTGATTACTGTTTTTGCCATAATTTAATCAGCTCCTCATAAGTACCATATGATAAATAGGAAGTTTTGTCTTTATCAGAATTTCCATACTGTGCTATGTGCACTTTCAAGAATGGGTAAAATTCCGATATAAGTTCCAAGCATATTAGAAAATTCCCATTGTTAGCAGACCCAAACACTTCTTCTTCACCCCAGAATCCATGAGAGGATAATTTCTTCACTACAGCTATTATTCTCTGGAGTACACATCTCCAATACTTCACTTCCTCTTTGAACTGAGAGAGTAGATACCGTCAACTCTACATAGTTCCTGCCCCTTCTTTTAAATGTGAACACACAATCACGATGAGAGTGTTTTCTGTTAGCCATTGAGTCGCATGCTTTCAATCACTGAAGCCAACTGTTGGAAATTGTGACATCCCACCAAAAAGTTTACAACAAGGAGCACAAAAAAGCAACCTTGGCTGCAGGAAAAAACTAAAAGTCATGTTTTACAATGTCCCCATTCATCAGGTTTCTTTCAAACAACAGTGCAGTCAGAAATCTGTTTGTTTGGATATACCCCTTTGGAATTAATGAAATTGTCTGTATTTTGTTTCACTCCATTTATGGCAAAGTAGACCCTAGTAACATCATTCACCATTAAAAAATATGGATCATTGTCTGGTGTATTTCGGCTGTAAAGTCTCCATGATTTCTGCATCCATTGGTAAATTCAATTAATGCACAATCAGAAATGGGCATACAATCATCAAGGTCTTCTGTGCTGGTACTCTCATTTCCTCGACTATATGAGAGGAAGACGCTTGTGTTGGAGTTCACTTTCTGGGGAAAAATGAGCACTTCACTTTTCTTCTTCTGCTAATTTGTGACATTGTGAACTACTTAATTATTTTCGAGCATTCATTTTGTGTAAATAACACAAAATCACTCTTATTAAAAATCGCAGACCATCTAAATGAATAACAACTAGCACATCACTCATGTGTTTCTTCAGAAATACATTTTATGTTTCTGCAAAGTTCTTAGGTATTATGGGAATTGGCAGCTTTTTCGATTCGCCTTATGCCATATGGCCAGCATTGATTCATCACCTTCTTGATGAAGTTTCATTTACTGCATACATCCTTTAATTTTTGACACTATGAGAGTGTGGGAGTTCTAGAAATTAGTTTTCAAAGTATTTACACCACATTTTTGCTGCTCCGTTGATTTTCACATACTGGTCAAGGGAATATAAGGCCCATGCCTAAATATGGCTCTGGCTGTAACCATTCACTTGTTTATTGCCATGTCAAGGAACGAGTATCAAATTTAAAAGACAGCCTATAGCAACCCTCATGTCAAAAGATTTGACTATTGTTTTAGCCTCCTTTATTCCTGTGACATTGTAATGAAACTATTTCTGCAAAAATTTGTCTGGATTAGTGTAAACTAGATATAAAAATTAACTTTTTGTAGACAGATATCGAGGAGTTATATTGTAGTGTCATTGATCTCCTGCCTAAAAGGTTTATTGCGCAACCTCATTGGAAGAGTCGCTTTCACCATTTTCCAAAATGTTCCCTGAAAACATTAAGGGGATTTTGGTTTCAATGTCGGCATGTGTTCCTAGGTCTCCCCTGGTTACAGAAAGGGTAACACTTTTATACCAGGAATGGGCAATCAAACAGGATATGGCAGGCAGTCTCTTCATCCTGTTTTCATTCTGCAAACTGGTTCATCTTTGTAGTTCCAATTTGCGTAAATGTTTTCTGAAGTGATCATGTTCTGTAATTAGTACAACTCTTTTGTTACAAAGCTGTCTGTATCTACAAGCCTGGATGTGCAATTTGTGACATCACAACGCAAGTCTCAAGAACCATGGAATTCCAACACATAAAACAACCTTTTAAAGTATTTTTTAGCATGTTTACGCTGAAATAAGCATGCAATTATTTATATTTTTACACTTCCATATTAAAGGTTAATATGTGTTAGCAATTAAATGGAAAACATGATTTCCATAGTTTGTGACAGACCATGTTCTTACCTTCTCTACCTATAAATAAGTCTGCAACTTTCAGTTTTATTTTGTCTGCAATATGGCAAACTGTCTTGCTTAATAATACAGCAGTTTTTTTTTTAGAAGGATGTTAGATATTACTTGTATTATTTTTCTCACCAAAGCAGCACTCGGCAATTCACAATCACTAGCATTGAAGTCAGCACCAATATTATAAATTCACACGTCTCGGTACCTAAATGTAGAATTAAATTTTTCTGGTTTTTTACTTTAACAAATTCTTGTTCATATGCTTCAGAAATTGAAGATTAAAATGTACTGAAAGTGCAAGCCATTATATCATACATGAATTGTGATAGTCACTCTCAAGTAAGCACTAACTTCAAAATTTTGAAACTCAAAATCCATTCTGGTTCACAGTATAAGATTTTCCTGTTATTTTCACTTTTAAATTACATACACACAATACTTAGCTGCATTACCTACAATGTAAATTAGGGTAATTTTATTTTTTACATAGATGTTGCTAAATTCATACACTGTACCCTGAAATGTGCCATAAAAATTAGTGTCAGTTTCTCTAATATATTTGTACTAATTTTGTTATATTGTGATATAAAAGTTAACATCTTAAATCCACATTAACTCAAAGCTTTAATTACAACGAGAATTATATTTATACAATCTTTGTGTTGTTAAATCTTTTACTGGATACAGGGCTAAAAGAACTTTATACTTGGATGTTAAAGATGTTATCATAGAGGTCTGCACTGTTTATGCAGGATCTTGTGCATTTGAAATTCCCTGAATGTCACCATTATAAGAAATTTCTAGTTTTGCATAACTTTCATGCAGCAACAAATTCACTAATTTTTCTTGATCACTGAGTATTTATTTTAAATCAGAAAAAAACAATTGAGCACGCCCATAATGGGTTATTGATTGTATATTGCATTACCTTTGGATTAACCAGTCTTCTAAGAATTTAGTTTTAAATGTGGAATCTTCCTTTATTTCCTTGCAACATTCTTTTAAACTGTTGGCAGCCTGAAGTAGTTTATTCTCTGTTTGTCACTTGCAATTAGGTACCCATTCAGATGAGCATCAAATTTGAATCGTTTATCCAAGATCAATTTATCAAGCACCCAATTCAATTAATAATTTGGTATTATAATCTGGGGTTTAAAGTAGACTGCTTCCATCTGGTTTAGCCAGCAGGTGCAACTTGGATAACGCAAAATGGCCTACCTACATGTGGAGATGAATCTTGTAAATAAAAACTCCAGAGTAATAGTCCCACAATCAGATCTCTGGGTTGGGTCATCTACAAAAAATACTTCTCGCTCTCCGACACTTTGAAGATCCTCCAATGGAATGGGGGTGGGTTATTCTAAGAAAAGAAAGCTGAATTGTCCAACATACTCAAGAAAAATGAAGTTGATATCTTCATAATTCAAGAGGCAAATTTAATTCCGGACCAGCTGTGTTATTACTCCATATCAAGTTATTCACTTCACATTTTACCCAAAGCTAGAGAAATTGCTAGTGGAATACTAGTAGGAATCAAAATTTCACTAATGTCAAAATTCCAAATAGCAAAAAAGATGCATGTCAGAGATAAACAGGAAGCAGTACAAATCCACATCTGGAAAAAAGGCCAGCATTATAAAAAATATGGCTGCTACAATCCTCCTACCAATGTTCCTGATTTGAACTTCATATCAGGTAAGACAAAAACCATACTGATAGATACATGGAGGAATAAAGCTACACTAACAGAAAACTAAATATTCAAGCTACCTTTCCAGAGAAAATCCAAGAGTTAGAAACAGCACTGCAAGTACCAATGGACAGGGAAATTATTACTGCTAGAGAACATCCCCTAACCCTTATATATATCCCCAATAAACTTGATTTAATAGAAAAAATTCTGAATATTATATAAAATATCTAAAGTTAATAACATTAGAAACTATCCGCACACTGTACCCTTCAGAAGACTGGTTTCATGTACATACAGACAGTTCACTTACAGAACCAAGTCGGGTGCCACAGCAGGTGGAACAGGTTTCTTGTTTTCCTTTTACCAGCATGCAGGAAAAGATACACAAATACATGAAATAAACATTGCTCTCCAAAATCTAGTAGCAAGAAAAGACATACTGCAGAAAATAGTTATCTTCTCCAACTCCAGAGCATCTACACAAGCAGTCTGTTGACCAAGATCCTCTGACACAAAAGAAAAGCACAGTATTATTTCACAACTCCTCAGTTCCAGTGGATTCCCTCCATTGCAGAATCCCTGGCAATGAAAGCAGCAGGTTTCCTGGCAAAGAAAGCATCTTTCATAAACAAATCATACACTTCAGTAAAATGTCTCATAAAAGAAGCAATTCACGCTGTGAACAACACTAGACTCCGAGCAGCAGCAGCAGAAAACAAAAAATGGGAATGCATGTTGCAAAATCCAGAACCCATACCACATCTGCCAAGGAAAACAGAAGTCCCACAATTCACGCTAATAATAGGACATGACTGCCTAGTCAAAAACCTGCATTGGATCAACATCTTCACATCTCTAAATGCATCTTATGCAACAACACAGAAGAGGATATGGACAAACACCATCTAGACAATTGCATTGCATTACAAAGTGAAGATTACAGGACAGCACAGTACGGAGAGTAAGACTGCTAATGGCTTTGGTGTCAAATAGAGCACATTAGAAAACAACAAACATAATCTTACTGTATGAAACTTGAATAATAAAGTTGCAGTTAATTTACAATAATGCTACAACCTTTGAAATTTCTGAGGTATTAATTTTCAGCTAATGCACATCGTATTTTATGAAGACAGTGAATCCCTCTAATTTCATGCAGTTAACTCTTTGGGAGCTAGTTCTGAAGACAGGTAGGGTGGTACACTAGAAAATAATGAGGGGCAAATATTTTCAATAACAATAGGTTTATGAATTGTCTAGGGTACTACAGGAACACTTCCATCATTTTGCATGCAGTAAATTTATTCACCATACGCTGTTCAGAAAAATTAACACACAACACAACAAACGTAGTTCATAATTATTCCTGTGAACAGTACGTACACACTATCCTGTGTGCATCCTTTTGGAAAGAAAGCACTGTTATATATTTTTTTCAGAACTTGTCAAATAGTTTGACGTACATCCCAGCACACAATACTTTCCTGGAATTTTGAACTGATAACTACATTGTTTTAAGTATTCTTTTTATGCTAAGCAGGTGATTTGGTTATTAATTATTGATCCGTTTTGAAACAGTGACGGACTCATTAGCACTCCAAATCCACAATGACTAAGGTGCATTCCTATGTTGCAGGTTGTGAACTACTTACTGATAAGCGTAGGTCCCAGAAGATGACATAATTAAGTTATCTTGCTTTGCCTCCTGGCTTATGTACACTGAAACGGTCTTATTTCCTTATTCCTCTTTTGCCCAAATTTAGGAAAGAGTGTTGCATGGACCTAAAACTAGTTTCCTGGCTTGTCTTTGTCCAGAATAGGTTTGCCACTTAAGTTGGTGTTTCCCCATATCCACATTTTTACCGAGGTTCTGATAGTACGTGTACTGATTCTAACCAAGGTTCAGGGCCAACATAGGGTACTTCAGTACACTTTTTGGCCAACTGATCTGCTTTTCCATTTCCTTGAATACCCCAATACCCTGGAAATTCGAACCTGTTGCGAGATGGCATGGCAGTCAGAGCATTTAGAGATTCCTATAACAGTTCTGATTTTACCTGATTTGAAGACAAGTGTTTTTAAAGCACTGGCTATCTGTGATACCATGGTAACCTTTTTCAAGTCCTCTATAAGTACAGCTCAGGTAGCTTCTACCAGTGGTACCGTGCTAGCCTCTAGTTCCTAAGGTCGCGGGTTCAAACCCGGCGGAGGGTGATGGATTTTTTCGGGCGTAAAATTCCTTAGCATGGCTTCCTTCGGAAGGGACGTAAAGCCGGTGGTCCTGTGTCGTAGATTTACTGCACGTAAAAGAACCTCAAGCCTTATGAAGAGGCCTCTGAGCAAAATTACTGGTCTTTCACGCCCAATATAGAATGGGACGCTAAGAACCATAGTAGTTAAAGAGCGTCCATAAATAAAACTCAATTTAAATTTAAATTTTACCTGAAAGAGAGTGCAATGTTCCCAAATGCTTATGCTAATGATTATCCTTGGGGAAGCTTTTGTAAGAATATTTGTAGAAGAGCGATAAAAATAAACAATAGCAGCTACAGAGTGTCATGTGAATGTAACACATTCAATTTTTAAAGAAACAAATTTCCATGTGCTGATTCAAGTGTGATATTTATCTGCTCTCGTACATGCTCACACACAACCTTTATCTAGTTTTCCCCTAAGGGGCCTCAAAGCAATGGTTCTGGTAAAATTCCAGTACCTACTAAATGTATGGATCAAATGAATACTTTCTCTACCTTAGTAAGCAGCTGAGAGAGTAAAGACTGTCCAGTTTTCACTGTTACTTCACTAAGTTCTCACTGCCAATTCACTAATGTGAGCTAGTTCAAATTTTCCTTATCAGTTAATTTTCTTTGTAACATAGCAGCATACTGACATACGCACGATGCTGCCTCCTCTTGGGATGGTTCACCCTCTGGGGAGTCAAACGCAAGACCTCTCTTAATCTCTTGCAGTGGCAGCACTCACTGTGCATCATATATTATTGCAACCTCACCTAGAGGACGTGCTGAATAGCCAGACTTTATGTCGCACCAGAACCAATCACTAACTCACTTACTTACTTGCAAACATGCTCATTTATATAGCCACCGGAATTTTCCACATATTTCTAGAATGTTTGGGAGGTGGAGAGAAAGAACTTTTAAAGATTCTGGAATAATTCTGTTATCTCTCAATAGAGCTTCTGATGTTTATGTTCTCATCCCAGTCAGTCAGCACCTTTACGCAATAACTGAGGCCTTCAGCTGCACCACAATATGCTCAGTAAGTTTATTATTAGAAAACAAAATATCTTTTGTTTAATTCTGTTTCATATAACTCTAATCACAAATGCAGTTCTCTAAATCAATTTGCACCAAATAGTGCTTACTGGCACCACTATAGCAGAAAGTGTGTTTTAGCACAGAGCAAAGTTTAATCAGTCACTATATTAAAAGAACAATTAATGTTACAATTTTATTTTAGGGTATCATCTTTATAATAACACCAAATTCTTCTACTCACTGTATGCTAAGATGCTTATGATGTTTGTATTTATAAACTTATAGTATGCAATTTCATCTTATGAAATAATTTGACTTATGTACATTGTTTGTGGCTTGCAATTAATACCATAAACCAAATGTTCACAAGCTTCAGCACTGTCAATTGACAGTCATCAGAAATGAATAATGCTTTCATTATACATATATGTAATTTATGTATTTATTCTTTATATTTCAAGAGACCAGGGCAACATCTGCTGGACCTTGATCCAAACAGCATACCAGCAGGCGTCTCTAGAGAGTTGGGTAATGTAGTGTTACAATGAGAGAATCTTAAGTGCTGGCAAGGCACAACATTCACTCTCCCATTTGCAGATAGTGTCACTAATAATCAATACAAGTACAGCAGCAATCAATCATGTGCACATTACCTAGTCACAGCACATTTCATCATTATGTATGTAACCCAATCTGTATGGCTATTTCAAAGTATTTCTAGACCAGGGTATCTCAAACGTTTTAGGTTGATATCATCCTCTTTTGCCAAGCAGAATTTAGCAGCACATCCCTAACGTAAAAACAAACATGCCTGCTTTAGAGGAATTTTAAACACTAGGGAGCATCCCCGAAGATCAAGAACCTCGGCAGGGTACACAAATCAACAAAATGCTCAAGAAACATGTTTACCACAACCCTACCAGGACATATATAAACCAATCAACAGTTATCTGCAGTTCCGCAATAATGAAGTTGATTGTTGTATCAATATTTGGCGTTATTACAAAGCTGAAATAAATATATAGTTTTTGTGCATGCAATATGATGAAGTTTTAAGTAAGATGCCAACAATTAAGCAGCAGCATTCAATGTCATACTGAAAATAGAACAAGTGATTCATCTGGATCAAGTGTCAAGGACATGCTGCTTTCGTACAGTAGTTTATTATTTAGTTATATAATTATGTATGAGGGTTCTATTCACCCTTTTAATTTATATATACTGAATATGGAAATTGTGAATTTCCTGAGTATGCTGTATGAGGTGAAAAATTAAGCAATGTATGTATGGTTTCAAGAAAGGTAAAGACACACCTGAAAATGAAACAGTCATTTAGAATAGAGTTAAAGCCTATTTCAATTCTTCCTCTTCTTCTTTAAAAAAAAAAAAAAAGAGCAAAGTAATTAATAAAATAACTAAAACTTCGAAAAAGCACTATTAAGTAGCAGAAGTAATTTCCATGAAAATGCAGCCACATATGGCAGCAGAAACTTTGATTTTACCTGCTTATGAAGAAATAGTATTATCCATATTAGGAAAGAATGTCAAGGGAGACAGAGTACCTTTGTCAAATGGTACTATTGAAACAATTTGATGTGACATACTCAAATGACTTTCTCTACCCTATATCATTTATTAGTGGTATACAAACTAATCTTACTAAAACTTATTTTTCTATCTACTTCATTTTAATCCAAATAAACCTTTGCAGAAATAGTTACATTATACACATTTCATTATAGATAAAAAGGGAATAGTAATAGTCAAGTTTAAGAACTGGATGCTATATGCTGTCCTTAAAATTTCACACTGTTTTCATGCAATCATGAGAACAGCTGAATGTTGATAAGAACTTTAAAAGAATGACCAAGTAATGAAAAATTTGAACCATTAATAATGGATATTTCAGAAATGGCTTATGCCACAAAAAGAGTTGACGTAAATAGTGTGTTTTAAAGAGATCTACAATGTCTGTGTAATATATTTTCATCTATCACTTGACGTTTAATAATTATACAAGATTATAGAAAATTCCTTCTGAATGAAGAGGACTTTGTAGGCTATACCCAGGCAATTCATAATACATTTTATTTGCCATGTAAATATCTTTAATATATGACATTTTAATCAAAATCGTTAGATGCCTTTTTGTTTAAAATAAAAATTTTCAAAGAAATCTTCCATGCAAGGGTATTTTGGGGAGGGAGATTTTCTTGAAAATCTTCGTGTCACATCTTTGGATGGTACTGAACCTAAATACCAAGTCTGGTGATTATTTGGCTTTTTGTTTTTGAGTATGCCCCTCTCTCTCTCATGCACAAGCACACACATGGACCTTTTTTTAAAAATGATTTTTTTTGGTTCAGGGTGCCTCAGAACATGTATTTTCTGTGAAATCTTGGTATCAAATTTTTGGGTGGAATGCAATACCTTCTCTAACTACTATGTATGCGGTGGAGAAAGTAAAAAATTTTGATGTACATTCACATGACTTACTTTACTCTCTAACTTATATTAGTGGGTATACAAACTATTCTTACTACAGCTTATTCTTCTGTCTGCTACATTTTAATCCAAATAAGCCTTTGCAGAAATAGCTACATTACACATTTTGTTATAGATGCAAAAGGAACCGCGATAGTCAAATGTTTAAGAACTGGATACTATATGCTGGCCTTAAAATTCCATGCTGTTTCCATGCAATTGTGAGAAACACTTGAATGTTGACAGGAAGTAAGAGATGATCAAGAAATCAATAATTTGAATCTTTAATAACAGATATCTCAGAAATGGCTTATGCCACAAAAAAAACTTATTTGAAATTGTGTGTTTTAAAGAGATCTACATTTTTTGTGCACTACGTTTTCATCTGTCGTTTAACATTTACCAGTTGTACAAGAATGTGCAAAATTTATTCCAAATGAAGTGGACTTTACAGGCTATTCCCAGAAATTCAAGGTATACATTTGATTTGTAATGTATCTTTAATATGTAGCATTTTAATCAAAATAGTTACCGCCATTTTTTAGAAAATCAAAAAATTTTGAAAAATCTTCTATGTAAATGGTAGTCTTGGGGGATTTTCTTGAAAATCTTCATGTGACATCTTTGGAACCTAAATAACAAGTTTGGTACTTATCCAACTTTTCGTTTTTGAGTTATGCTGTTATCCACACATGCACGCATACACACATGACCAGACGTTTTTCTAAAAATGCTTTTATTTCGCATTCAGAGGACCTCAAAAGATGTATTCCCGGTGAAATCCAGATATCGAATTTTTGAGTGGAATACAGTACTTCCCCTACTTACTATACATAGTAGAGAAAGTAAAAAGCAGCAGAAAAATTACATGATGGTGCAAAATTTGCACTTCAGCTTGATGAATCACCAGAGATAATGAAAAAATGTCAATTAATAAGCTAGATAATACTTTCCAAATTAAACAATGGATTAACTTTATAATTAACAATTAATTTTCACAAACATGATGTCTTAAGTATAACGAAACAAGTGGCCAACAAGTGGTGCCCTCACCAAAAATTTGAATTTTGCCCAAATTCAATTAAAAAAATATTTTAAAGCATTGCTTTAATTATAGTATCACTCCTACAATGATAGATTCCAATTTAAATGGATTTAAACGGAGATTCACCTGCTGAACCTCTGACATCAATAGAAGAAGACATCAATAATTACAGTATTTGCATTGGAAGAAAATGGATTGTTGGAAAAATTGTATTTCAATGTGCAGTGATGGCAACCAAGCAATGGCTGATCACATGAAAGTCATTATTTGCAGATTAAACAAAGATTTTCTCCACACTGCAACCAAACATTGTTTATGTTGAGAAGCTTTGGTGGCCAAAATCATTCCTTTGGCCCTAAAATGAGTTCAGTTGTTGAAATGATTAACCACAATAAAAGCAGAGCTCTAAAAACCAGACTTCTCAAAGTCATGCAGCAAGAAGCTGGAGCTGTTCTCAAAACTCTGTTCCTTCACAGTGAAATTCACTGGCTGTCAAGAGGAAATGTACTTTCCAGATTTTATGAACTTAAAAATGAATTGTTATAAATATTTTTCACAGAAAAACCCAAGTCTGCTGCCTTCATTAGCGATGAAACATGGTGTTCAAAAGTTGCATATGGGACATTCCATTTGAAAGTGAATGACAAAACACCTATTTTTTGTTTACATTGTAATTTTTCCTATTAATAAAGGGTGCTAGGTAAAGAATATTTATCAAATGTTAGCACGTAAAATCGTGGTATTGAATGATACACTTATTGCATTAATACATTTTGTGGCATTTCAAGTGCCTCTTCAGAGCCCTTTAATTCAGAATACTGTACCAAATCTTATTTTGTAGACAGAAGTCCTTTTTTTATTACAATGCATTATAATTATTTTTATAATATTCACAAAAGCTATATACAGTTTTTACTTAATTTAAGCGTTGACATTTTTTTAACTAAAATATTAGATTGAGAATAATTGATATCATTAAGAGAAGCCAGTGTTGTTGGTAAACACTAATGTTTAGTGTGTTCATAGTAGTAACACAGATGAATAAGTGGAGTGATTTATATGGTTTATGCACGATGGTCGTCAGGCACTCTTCGGCAGCACAACTCATTTGATGCCTTGACCGCAGGCTGATTCAGCAATATAGCTCAAAGTATTCTTCTGGTACTGTATGCAGTGTTCCATTCTCCAGAACCACTTCTGGAAGCATCCATGCCACCCAGTTTCTGGCACTGCAGATAACTCCTCTTCATATGCAGAAACTGCTTCTTCAGGGCTAGAAAATCGGTGATCCGAAGTCAGTTCTTCACCATAGGGAACAGGATGAAATCACATGGTGCCAGATCGGAACTATAGGGTGGATGAGTCAATAGTTTTGCCTCAGTTCCTTGCAGAAACACTCCATTGTGACATTAGCAATTTGAGTTGATGCATTGTCATGATGCAGCAATGTACCCCTTAGTCCTGTCTTTGGATGCTTTTCTTGGATTCTTTGAAACACTTTCGGAAGACAAACTTTATTACCATTTTGCAATAACACTTTTCTGATTTTCGAGCACAACTGTTGCCAAGTGACTACTTGTGGAGAAGAAAGAAACAACCATTTTCTTTCCGGCACTCCTTGCTTTCTTGACCTTGGCGGGTGGTTGGTCATCTGGGAACACCCAAATGGTGGACTGGCCTTTTGTTTCATGGTTAAACTGATAGATCCATATTTCATCACTCGTAACAATATCTGAAACACGGCAAGACTCTCCACAGTTAAATATTTTCAGCATTTCTTTGCACCATTCCACCCTATGGAGCTTTTGTGCTTCAGATAAATTATGGGGTACCCATCTTGAAGAATTTTTTTACATGAAGATATTCATGAAGGATGGTTGAAACACCCAGTGAACTATTCCTAATGCCAACTCAATGTCCTTGTAGGTTAGCCTTGGATCTTCCCTAATCATTCTTTCCACAGCAGTGATGTTTTTGTCAGTCGCTACTGTTGCTGGTCTACCACTCTTCTCTTCATCTTTAAGAGATTGCCACCCTCTCTTAAATTCTGCACACAGCGGAACACAGTGGCACGTGACGGAGAATAGTCCCCAAAAGGCCCCCTCAAACACTCAACTGACTGCGTTTCATTTAAGTCGTACAAAATCATTGCACGAAAATGCTCTCTCTGAATCTCCATTGCACTTGAAAAAATGTCCACATTTTCCAGACTTCAAAATGAGCAAAAATGAATGGCACAACAATGGTCTGTCTGCTACCATTGCTTATCAATGAGTCAGCTATTTTGACAAAGCAACAATGCTTTCCCCAGGGGTGGCCAATTTTTCGTGCCTCAATACATATCTAGTGACCCCTGTAACCTTACAGCTACTAGGTACCTACATGATTTGCATAGCAACAGAACTGAATAGGAAAGGTGTAATTATGTCTGCGTCAGACATAATAATAAGCCATAGACTTTCGACAGAAACAATGAAATTAGTTGGAAGACTTCTATGAATCAGAAGACACAACTATGCCAGGAAGAAAGAATTTTCTTACAGTTAAAGAACATGGCAAAAAAAAAAAAAAAAAGGAGCAGATCTGAGGTGACTTAACACATGAAGTAGCAAAATTGATAAGTTAGTGTTGGTCTCTCTATTTTATCAGTATCATGTTATGCTTCTTCTTGTAGCAATATGAATCTGTAAGGAAATAATAAGTACTGCAGACTCCTTGGTAAGCATACTCATTGTTTACCTTGCACACGGTAGCTTGGTTTACCTTCAGTTCAAAACAAATTTGAAGAGCAACCATGAAAACATGTTTTATTCCTCCTGCATGTAAAGTAGGTTACTTCTTTAATTAATTTACACAAATCCTTATCAGTCACCACTATAGTAAAATATATGTCTCATTGTGTTTATATTAGGGAATCTTAGTATATATAATACAATTATTTTTCTTAATTCAAAACCATCATCACTTGCAAAAATTGAAATTAATTCACTTAAAAATAAGAATATGTTTAGGTATCAGCGTGAAATTAAAGTTAAGGGAATCAAAACAAAGCTTGATTTATGTAATTCGAGTTAAAGGTTTTAGAGCTATATCAGCTTGAAGTTGGAAATTTTAGGGAAGATATGATAAACTTGAACAATTTTAAATACAAAACTATGCTATTCTGAACTTTAAGACTTTGCAATGTATAAGGCCTGTTTTCAAATACAAAAAGTTTTGTTTTGTTTAAAAAAAATGCAAGGTTGATTTTCCTTCTATTTTAGACGATTTGGGATGGAAAAGCCCATATCTAGCTGATATTTTTGGATATTTGAATATTCTTAATGCTAGTATGCAGGGGAAGGAAGGGAATATTATTTTTATTGAGAAGACATCTATCTATTAATTTCTCATGAGTTTTGAGAATCATTGACATTAAACTGCTGGGTTTTAGGGACTTAGCCATGGTTAAGGATTTCACTGGCTTTGGATGCCTCCAGTTCAATGGTATGTAGTAAAAGTCTACTGTGAAAGTCTGAAGTTGTAAAGCTGATAATGCCTTTGTTCAGTCAGATTTTAGAATATCATTGCGTTTAGGAGGATAAATTGCAACAATATTTTCTTTCCCTCAATTTGAAAGAATGCAATTGGGTTCGCAGTCTCTCTGCCTTTATTACTGAGGACACCAAACACCTACCATTAGTATCATTAGAAGAGGCAGAAGAATTGGCTGAACTTTAGGCTGATCAAACTTTGAAGCTCAAATTAGGAAAGAAACTCTATTTCAATTCTGGATTGAAAAGAGAGTTCCTATTGTTATCAGAAAATGCCACATCTATATTACTTCCATTTTCAACAGTTTATCAGTACATACAAGAATTTTTGGCACTGGTCAACATTAAAAATAAAAAACAAAAGCGACGTCTTTTATAGACCAAGAATTGCAAGTGTGTTTACACTTCGAAATAGCTTGTTATTAACAAGCATCAACTTATGAGATAAACAATTGAATGCTGTCTACATTTTGCATGTAACTAAGTTAATAGAAGAGAAGGGATTGCATGGCTGAGATTAGGAGTATTGAGATCCAAAGGTTCCAAAAAAAATTTAGATCAGGGATTTTGTCTGAGTTGTAGCAAAGAAAAGGATGTGAAGTACATATTATTTCAATTCTTTTCAGAGCAATGAAAACTGAACTTAAACCAAAATGTCTTAATATTAATAAAGAAATAGCATGCAGGAAAATGCTTGATGATAGATCATAAATTAAGTTGTTAGGGGAATATTTATATAAAGTGAAAAACAAATGCACATCATCAATAGCTAAGGACTCAAAGATTGTAAGGAATACAATGTATGTGATTTGATTTATTTTTTCTGGTTGTGACTTAGTGAAATACATCTGTTGATTTCAAGGCATAACCTAGTTTGTAGATTAGCATAAATAAATATAACAAAGTACTGTTTAGGTAGAAATAATTTCTAGCCAAATATTTATCCTAAATAGCATAAACAATCACTTTTTATATGAACAGTATAATATACCTAATTTGATACAAACCTTTGACTTGTACTGTACAACTAGTTTTCAACGTCATAAACCAAGACTGCACTGAAGCGTATGCTTCACCATTGTGTGTTCAACTGTGGAAGGGAAAACTTGTATCTTCTTCCATTTAACTTGGAGTGGGGCAAATACAAAAACATGGTAGCTATAATTGCTACAGGTTGCAATTGAGATTAAAATGAGGTTAAAAAGTCACCTGCTGAAATTTTCCAGACCTTAAAAACCCTGAAGATTAGCAAAGGGTTTGTTTAAAAGACAATTCAGAGATTTACCAAGACTGGCTGTGTGAAAGATCGCCCAAAGAGCTCGACTACCAGCTGGGTGGAGAATTTTTCTTTAACCAGAAACATTCCCTGTCCCCCACAGTTTGGAAGTATGTATGTAGGAGTGAATGTCGGTGTGTTTAATAGTAAAAAAGCTGATAAAACCAACCCTAAGAAACCCTACAGTTCAGCAAGCAATAACACCATCAATTGCTTCTCAAGTCAAAGCTCCCAATATGACCATAGAAATTAAAGGGGGATATACAAATGAAAAAACTAAAAGATCCAGCGAAGTGGTTGACTGTGCATTGTGTGAACAGTAGCGATTCATGCATGTCAAAATCCCATCCAGAAGCAGGTGATTATGGCACAGAGATGAATCTTTCACAATAATCAATGTCCAGAATGCTTATTGAAAACCTTGGATTAGGGGCACCAACAGACCCAGGAAATTGAGCATTTCCTGATGTGGCAACTAAAGATGCAGAGGGAATTCAAATCAAGATGGCTCCTGCAGAGGTATGGCAAAAATGGACATCACAGGATTCTCTGCATTGATGAAAGAGGGTTCATCATAAAAGAGAGTTTTAACCAACAAAATGATAAAGTTTATGCTTCAAGCTCTCAGGAAGCTCATGACAGAGTTCCCAAAATTCAGAGAGGCCACCATCTCTCTTCAGTCATAGTTTGGTGGAGGGTGAGCTATGAGGCAGGTTTTAAGTTAGTCGCTTTTTGCCTCTCAAGGCCGAAGAATGTGACAAACTTTAAAACAGCATTAGCAAAAATGTGACAAAATCTGTCACAGAAACAAATTATATGCTGCTTCTTTGTAAGAGGCTATAAACACAACCTTTCAACATGCCGTAACAATCTGTCACAGAAACAAACAATATGTCACTTTCCCTCTCAGCTAATGAAGTTCGTTTCTGGTCGGCGTGGTTCACTCATTCTTGCCAAATATATGCTGTATATGTGTATGCTTTTTAAGAAGTGATGGATAAATTTGTTTTAAGGAAGTAAAGGAAACGAAGTCCTAGTCCCAGGGAAATTAAAAGTGGATGTACAAAAGAAACAAAACCTGATACTAAAATAGGCATACCAAATAAACAATTAGTGGAAAAGTGGAAAGTGTTATATGCATGGTGCAAAGTGCAGTATTCTGGAGAAATTCCATTATTTGTGTATAGTTTGTACACGAAAAAGAAGAACTTTTGGTGTCATCATCAGGTAAGCTGTAGTATTAACTTTCACAACAAATGCAAGAACTTAACAGTTTAAAACAGTGTTTTAATATAGACAGCAATACAAATGATAGTTATAAAACCATTCTTTATATCTAACTCAAATAGGTTCCCCTAATAAAAAATGCTCCCAGTTCAAATGTATCTGATTATAAATGTTGACCTAATTAATTTGTTAATGCAGATCTTAATTATTCCCGCATTAATAAATAATTTGGATTCCATATATTACAAGTACATCTTACTTCTAGTTCTTGTTTAGTTGCATGAACAATAGAAAAACAGAAACCAGAAATCGCCTTTCTGTAGAAAGAGTTAGCAAACTTCTGATAATTAATATTGAAGGACCATCTTGCAATGACTTTGATTTTGAAAAGGCATTCAGAGTGGAGTATGCATAAAAACTGACATACTCTAATGTGATATAATATAATGTAATGCAAAATATGCAAATCAATACTGACAGTTTACTGCGTGTGAGGTGCGATCAAAAAGTAACCAAGAATTTTTATTTTCTTAAACAATTTTTATTTAATCATCAACATCAACTTTGTCCCCTTCAAAATAATCCCCCTCAGATACAATACACTTGTGCCGGTGCTTTTTCCAATCTTGGAAGCACTTCTGGAACTCACTTTTCGTTATGGTGTTCAGCTCCTTCAGTGATTCTGTTTTTATCTCAATGATAGCAAAACGTTGTCCTTTTATGGTTCTCTTCAGCCTCAGGGGGCCATGTCCAGCAAATACGGTGGCTGAGGCAGCATAACGGTTTTGTTTTTTGCCAAAAAGTCATGAACAAGCATTGAGGTGTAAGCAGGTGCATTATTGTGATGCAATTTACATGAGTGATTTTGCCACAATTCTGGTCGTTTTCTTGGGATTGCTTCATGCAAATGGTGCATAACTTCCTGGTAGTATTCCTTACAGACCGTACGACCATAAGGCAGGAACTCCTGATGCAATATCCCATTGTAATCGAAGAAAACAGTGAGAAGAACCTTCATATGTGATTGAACTTGTCAAATTTTTTTCGGTCTTGGCTCTTCAGGCAGTTTCCATTGGAACGATTGGGCCTTAGTTTTGACATCATACCCATATACTCATGTTTGCCACCTGTTATAACCTTCTTTATAAGTTCTGGATCGTTTTTGACTTCACTCAGCAATCCCTGAGTGATTTCTATGTAACATCGTTTTTGGTCGAAATTCAACAATTTTGGAACAAACTTTGCTGTTACATATTTCATGCTAAAAAACATCCGAAAAAATTGCTTGGTATGAGCCAAAGGATATGCCAACATCATCAGCAACCTCTCTGATGGTGATTCTGTGATTTTCCAGAACCATTTTCTTTACTTTTTCCACATTGTCATCAGTAATTGACATACTTGGGCATCCAGGGTGGTCGTTTTCAACATCTTCTCAACCCTCTTTGAAATATTTATACCACTCGTTAACTCTTGTCTTACTCATAGTAGGTTTGCCTAAAGCCACAGTCAACATTTCAAATGTGGTGCTGCACTTTATTCCGTTTTTCAAAAGTAAAATTTGCCGAGCACTCGAAAACATGTGTAACTTTTTCGACTGTCAACATTAATGCTGAACACTTAATTTCAAAACAGCTGAAAGTGCAAACATACATCAGGAACATGTGTATCAACAAGATGAATCAAAACTTTTAAACATCGGATGTATAAAGCTCACAAAATTAAAAAGTTCCCATTATTTTTTTATCACATCTTGCATATGATATGGAATGTACAAATCTATAGGTGTAAAAGTTAATTTAAAAAAATAACATTTGATTTGCAGTGTACTGTTGGCTTCAATTCAATATATACATATTTCACTTTCAAAGCCCGCATTAATAGTATAATTTATAAAATTTTCTACTATCAGAATTTTCCACAATCTTATCATATTTTGCACAAATGTAAATTTTGATTTGTGCATTTTTGCAATGTTATTTTATTTTCTATCTTAAACCCACCTATGATGGTACCACCAGGATTCATTTCTGTGAAAAGGGCTTAAAAATGAACTCAAAAGTGTATTTGGAAACTGTGGTGAACCCTCTTGTGAAGCCCTTGAGCCAAACCATGTTCAACAATGAACCCTGGAGCTTTCAACAAGATTCAGCCCCAGCTCCTAAGATTAGGATTATGCAACAGTGGTTGAAAGCCTATGTACCCAATTTTATCCCCAATTCTGATTGGTCTTCTGGTAGCCCTGATCTCAATCCCTTAGACTACTTTGGTGAGTGCTAAAGGGATTGTCTGCAACAAGAGGCACCAAACATTGAAAGTTTGAAGTCACCCAGTGGCAGATTTTCCCATTGAGACCATCTGTTACCAATAAATACCTGGCCAGAGAGACTTAAGAACCATGTATGGGAAATAGGTGGACACTTAGAAATATGACTGGAGCTCTATCTGTTATAGTGATACAGTTAGCAATATACAGAGAGAGCCAAAAAACTATGAACCGGCTGCGCAGTGTTTTTCCTGTCCGCGTCCTTGGCGCATGTTGCCGTCTGCCACTATCATAGAAAGGTACAGATGAAACCATACAACATTTTTAAAACTACTTTTAAAGGCTTTACTTACCAACTTTATAAAAGGAGATGCTGAAACTATCCATCACGCCGTAGTTCACGTTGAGAAATGCTGGCAATTTCCTGGCAGATATTTAGTTTTAATTCTTCCAGGGTGTGGGGGTTTGCCTTGTACACTTTATTTTAAGTTACCCCAGAGATAGAAATCGCAGGGGGTTAGGTCAGGGACCGAGGGGGCCACAAATCTCAACTAATAATTCTGTCCTCAAACGTACTTTCAATTGTTCTCATTGAAATATTGGCTGTTTAAGCCTGTTGCAGAGTCTTGTTGAAAAAGGGCAAAATTGCACTCCCTCTCTATTAATTCTCTAAAAAAAAGGGGCAAAATTGTATTCACATCAACTGTTGACTTGAAAAACATTGGCCCTATAACTCTTTCTCCACTCATGGCGCACCATACACCAATTTTTTTTATCATGAAGGGGTACTTCATGAACAATAATACCAGCTGCGCGTTGTTTTTCCACTGGGTATGTGGAAATATGATAAAAATATGATAATGCACTGCAGCTATAAACAAAATCACGCTGTTGTGGTTTTGATGTGCAGTTTTGAGTTGACAGTGATGTGATTATTATTCAGTTGTACTTAGTCACAAAGTATATTATGGCTCAGTATGTGTTTTCTACTGCACAGCGTGTATTTTTTATGATTCATATGTGTTAACACGGTCAGCTCGCCAAGTGAAAGTACAATTTGCAGAAAGATTTCCAGGTGTAAAAGTTCCAGGCCGTTCAACAATCCATAAACTTTACAGTAAATTTCAGGCCGCAGGAAGTGTTCAGGCTAAGAAATCTAAAAGATGGCGAAAGAGTTAAAGGACCATTTTTTTTTTTTTAGTGAATAGTTGAAGCATGTGCATACGTGAATACAATTTTGACCCCTGTTTTTGGAAAATTAACAAAGGGAGTGTGATTTTGCCTTTTTTCAACAAGACTGTGCAACAGCTCATATGGCCAATATTTCGATGAGAACAATTGAAAGTGGTTTGAGGACAGAATAATTAGTAGAGATTTGTGGCCCCCTCAGTCCCCCGACCTAACTCCCTGCGATTTCTATCTCTGGGGTAACTTAAAACATAAAGCGTACAAGATAAACCCACACGACCTGGAAGAATTAAAACAAAATATCTGCCAGGAAAGTGCCAGCACTTCTCAATATGAACTACGGCGAGTGATGGATAGTTTCCTAAAGAGGTACCAAAAATGTATGGACAACAACGGTGCCAGTTTCAGCGTCTCCTTTCATAAAGTTGGTAAGTAAAGCCTTTAAAAGCAGTTTTAAAAATGTTGCATGGTTTCATCTGCATCTTCAAATGATAGTGGCAGATGACGAGTGCCTAGGACGCGGACAAGAAAAACTCTGCGTAGCTGGTTCGTAGTTTTTTGGCTCTCCCTGTAGTTAGTGTAACATACTAAAAGGAAATTGAAATATTTAAAATCATATTTGATTTACTCAAAAAAGTATGTGTGATAGCATTTATGGCCAGACTAGGTATTTATGGGATAAATGCCAATTCGTTAATGGATAATGAAATTTATGTCAAATTTATTTATATAAAATTTTTAAAATAATGTTAATTATAGGTTCATTTACAGTCTGATGTGTACAACATATTTTATGACTGTATGCCTCATTTATTACACCTCTCGAATCTCTGCTCTAGCAACATGCCAGTAAAGCTACAAGGCTGCACAAAAGGAGGACCCATTAGGGTTTCTTGGCACTCGCTGCTGCCCTAAAACTGGCATTGATAGTAACATGAGGGGGCACTGCTGGAATCACAGAACTGGTGGCTTAGCTTCTTCACCTGATGCATTATCCTGGATGGATAAAGACACGTGTTAACTTTAGCACCTAATGATACTTTGCCAAGTGGGAGGCAAAGATGTGTGCGCAATTAATGCTGCTAGCTTTGCCACTGCATGGCCCTTATACCAACAGTACAATGGAGTGTTTGGTTGCACTCTAATAACACCAAGTTACTTTGTCTCACTTTGCTGGGTCAACAGAGGGTTCAGCTTTTGATGCATTAAGCACATATGAGTCATTCCATGTAAAGTTGAACACCCATGAAACACCAAGTCATCAAATCTCTTCAAAAATTTTTGTTTGCGTTTGATGCTTTGAAATAGAACACACGTATGTTGTTTTTGCTTTACCCTACTTCAATATTTTGAATACCAGACAAGGTCAAATTTTTTGAAAAGCTCCATATTGGACTCATTTTAAAGCCTATGGAATCTACTTTAAATATATCCTTAAATATAATAGTAATTTATTGTGGAAACTTTTAAAATTTGATTTTGTGTTATATATCGGCACCTAAAAATATTTTTTAAATACACACGTATTCTCCGTTTAGACGTGTATGCATGAACAAAGTTTCAGGAGGGCATTCATTCAAATATATTTATAAGAAAATATTTTCTCATCTTGAACCCTCCACATGATAAAGTAGCACAGTGGCTTCCACCTGGAGTCTGAGAGCATAGGGAGGGCACAGCAGCTGACAGCTGTTATGGGTTACTCAAGGTTATTCTTCTGAATCACTTGCAGATTTAAAATATAAAGAAATACTTATCATAGCAAACCAGATTAGGCATTTCCTTCCACAGAGGACTAGTCCAGAATATTTAATTTGTGGAGAGAGACCGCAGTTTGTGCTGTTTGAGAGTTTAATCTGTTAAATTTAGTTGTGAATATCCATTAAATATTTAATATGAGTAGTATGGTACTGCTACAAAATGTATGATTGTTGACTAATTTTGAATATTTAGGAGCTAGTAACAGTGATGTGTCATAATTTAAAATAAAGAGAGTTGAAGGTTGTTACACTACATCACTAAAATATTCTTACTTGTACATGTTTCGGGAGATGGTTTGCTCCCATCGTCAGCATGTCCTCAACTGATTTTTCCGGTCATTGTCTGGGGGACGTGTGTGGCTAGTGGTGTTCTCTGGTGCTGGGCTGATGAACCTCCAAAGCCTAATGGGTGGCGGCAGTTCGAAATTCATTAGGTGATTACTGTGTTTGACAATATGTATTTTTTCCCAGATGTCCAATTCATTGCTGCTGTTGATCGGTTTTAAGAGTTTTATGTTCGGAGTGATATCATGGTTTGAAGACCAGAAATGATGTGCTACTGCTGATTTATCTGGCTGCTTTTGGTAAATGTAGTAGCACATCATTTCTGGTCTTCAAACCATGATATCACTCCAAACATAAAACTCTTAAAACCGATCAACAGCAGCAATGAATTGGACATCTGGGAAAAAATACATATTGTCAAACACAGGAATCACCTAATGAATTTCGAACTGCCGCCACCCATTAGGCTTTGGAGGTTCATCAGCCCAGCACCAGAGAACACCACTAGCCACACACGTCCCCCAGACAATGACCGGAAAAATCAGTTGAGGACATGCTGACGATGGGAGCAAACCGTCTCCCGAAACGCGTTCAAGTAAGAATATTTTAGTGATGTAGTGTAACAACCTTCAACTCTCTTTACTTTAAATGTGTGATTGATGCTTTAACCCCTTCAAAATTAGCAAACAGATGTTCAAGAGAAAAAAAAATTTGCAACCAGTGGCTGGCAAAATACTTTTAAAATTGAAAATGAAGGATGGAGAACTGACCCCACAACTAAGAGTGTGTGTGTGTGTGTGTGTGTGTGTGTGTGTGTGTGTGTGTGTGTGTGTGTGTGTGTGTGTGTGTGTGTGTGTGTGTGTGTGTGTGTGTGTGTGTGTGTGTGTGTGTGTGTGTGCGCCTCATGTCATATAAGAATTTTTCAAATTCCAAATATGAGCGAAAACAAGAGTGATCTTTGAGAATCTAGTTAGTGTTGCTGGACCCAGTATCTATGATATGCAGGTAGATCAAGTAAATCAAAGTAGCTCAAAAATTGATGATTCACCTTCATATCAGAGTACTGATGTGAATGAGATCAAGGAAAGTGTAGATGTTTCAAATCTTAATACTAGTTTAGTATCAATCTTAGATGAATCACCCATAAAGAAAACAAAACTATCTCAAAAAATATCCATCACAGAAATTATAAAAAAATAACAGAAAAACTTGAGAAGGTATTTCATAATGAAGGTGAATTGGTCCCAAAAGAAAAACAGGATTCAGAAATAATTCAGAAGCTTAATAGATTTCATAGTGCAGGTGACTGGAACTTAAAAATTCAGATTTTGACTATTTTCGAAAGCTGGTCTTACAGCCAAATTAAGAAACATTTTGGCAATGTTTCGAACCACAAGATAAAGGAAGCAAAAACATTAGCTTCAGAGAGAGGCTCCTGAAACCAAATCTGGTAAACTGTTAGAATACTCTGTAGTGAAAAATTATTAATTTACATTTCAGCATTATGATGGGGCGAAAAAAATCATGTTCCTGTTGGAGGACAGAAAATTAAAAAAACAGAAGAGATTGATTTTGTGTAGTCTAAAGGAAACTTCTGCAGTTTGAGAGATAAATATATCCTGATCTAAAAATAGGTTTCTCATAATCTGTTCAACTGAGACCTAAACAGTGTAGGTATACTTCTAGGCATCCAAGGTATGCATTCTGCTTGTGTTTGCGATCATGAGAATGTGAAACTGATGCTTGATGGAATGAACATTGCCCATCTTACTACAGATTCAAATATTGTTCAAATATATTTCAAATAATTTATAACCCCCATCACCAGATTGCTATTTAAGGAAATGTGTTAACTGACTAAAAACTTGGTCAATAATATTACGGATATTTCCAAAGAAAAAAATGTATAGAGCAGGTGACATAAGCAGTGGGTAACCATAGATCGCATAAATTTAGAAATAATAAAATCACCTGTTAAAGACTTTCTGGAAAAATGGTCAGCAAAATTGTCTCATCTTTTACCTCATACCTTTATAACTCAACAAACAGTCTGTGTTCTTGTCTGAATGGAAAGAAAATTTGAAATGTATTATAATTTGTGATTTTTCAGAAAACTATGCCTTTATTATACAAGATTCCATTTAGGAGTACATTGGAACAATAACCAGGCAACAATCCATCCATTTGTAATTTACTTAAAGAAAACAATAGCAAATTATTTGCCTAATTCCTCAAATTAACATTACATTCCATTTACAAAATAATTCAAATTTAAAACATAAAAAATTATATTCCCATTTCAGTAAATTTAAAACATATTACAAATGCTGTTCATCTGTTCCAACACCAATTAACAAACATCTAAAGAAGGAAATAAAAAATCTGAAAAAGTAATTTACTTTTCCTATGGTGCTAGCACTCAGTACAACAGGAAAAATTTGTAAACACATGTTTTCATAAGGAAGATTTTGGAGTTAGTACTGAATGGCATTTCCTTGCAACTTCACACGGCAAGGGGGCTTGTGATGTAATTGAAGGAACTATTAAACTTCTAGCAGTGAAAGCCAGTCTCCGGCTGAGAACAAACCTATCACAACACCTAATAAATTATTTTTTTGGGTGCAGAATCATATTACAAACATTACATTTCATTTTTTACTGTCAATCAGCACAAACAAGATGGTGATATTTTGAGGCAAGATATGAAAACTGAAAACCAATAACAGGTACGTTAAAGCTACATTGTTTCGTACGATTATCAATATCTCAAACTGTAGTGAAACTGTGTTCATTTCACAGTGGGGGGGGGGAAGGTTTCTGTTTAAATGAACTGTGCTATCTGTGATTTAGGCCTATAGATAGTTTCCTAAGAGCCTTGTACCTTGGAACAAACTTGAATGCTTTGTGCATTATTCCTCCCATTCATTGTCAGCTGCAGTGGATCCCAGCTCGACTTGACAGTGTGGTGCCTCGGATTTCCACCAGCCCTGGATGAAGTTTACTGCGCCAACAACTAGGTAAATAATTTAATTCCAAACAAACCAGAAATAACACCCTCATGATATTTGGCATGCTATTATAAAAAACATGGAAAGAGAAGAGATATTATTTTCAGTTTTTTAAATGGCCGATATCAAATTTAAATTTTAAATAAAAAGCCTTTTTTTAAAACTAGAATATGTTTCGTTTAACATGATTTATATAATACAGGAAGAAAGTGCATTGTCTGAGCTTTCAAATGAGAGATTTAGTCTCTAACCTAAAAAGGACCGGAACTATTTATATTTAAACATGTCGAGGAAGGTACTATTTCTGAAAATTTATTTAGTAACAGGCATAATACTACTGTTAAATAGTATTTTAAAACACAGATTTGTTTTCTGTCATAAGAAAGCGTACAGAGAAGTTTAAAAAAATATCTGCGATACATTCACATGACTTTCTCTAGGCTCTATCTTTATTAGTGGGTATACAAATTATTCTTACTCAAGCTTATTTTTCTTTCTCCTACATTTTAATCCAAATTAACCTTTGCAGAAATAGCCACATTACACATTTCATTATAGATACAAAGGGAACAGCGAAAGTCAAATGTTTGGGAGCAAGGTGCTATATGCTGACCTAAAACTTCATACTGTTTCCATGCACTCGTGAGAAACTACTGAATGTTGAAAGGACTTTAAGAGAATGACCAACAAATAATTCGAACATTTACAGATATCTGAGAAACAGCTTATGCCACAAGAAAACTTATTTTAAATAAATTGTGTGTTTTGATGATATCTATATTTTTTGTGTAGTACGTTTTTGTCTATCACTTAACGTTTACCAGTTATACAAGATAATACAAAATTCCTTCTGGATGAAGAGGACTTCATAGGCTATTCTCTGAAAATTCAAGATAATACACTTTATCATGTAAATATCTTTCATATATGGTAACATAATCAAAATTGTTAGCCTTTTTTTTAGAAAATAAAAAAAGTCGAAAAATGTTTCATTTAAAGGGTAGTTTAGGGTGCAGGGATTTTGTTGAAAATCTTTGTGTCGCATCTTTGGAAGATATTGAACCTTAATACCAAGTTTGGCATTTATCAGACTTTTTGTTTTTGAGTTATGGTGTTCATAGACACACATATGGATATGTCTTTCCAAAAATGCTTTATTTGGATTCAGGGGGGCCTCAAAACATGTATTTCTGGTGAAATCTTAGTAACAAATTTTTGGGTAGAATGCAATACTTCCCCTACTTACTATACATAGTAAAGAAAGTAAAAATCAAATACATGACCATCAAAATCGTTCGATTTGATGTGGAATGACTCATATGCACAGTGTACCTATGTTTTTGATTTGCTATTCATTGCAATTTTCAACCAGTACCTTAGAATTTTCCTAATTTTTTGTGAAGAAAATATTCTGTTACTGTGGTGTTGCAGGCTGACACCATAACTTGGTTTTTACTGCAGCCCAGCAAGTGAAAGCTGGATATACCTATAGATGACAGTTAATTATTTTGCAAAGATGTGGTTTACAAGCAGAATATTAGAGTTCTTTTATGGGATAAATGATGCAATTATTTTTTCAAATACAGAGAAAAACTGCATTTGTTTTATATCAGTGGACCACATTTATCATGCTAAAACCATGGCTTGAATCTTAGAGAGGTCTTTTGTAATTCTAACGAAACAGTTATAATTAATATGCAACAGAAAATTAAAATCAAACTCTCATTAACTCTTAAACACAATGGTGTTTTTATGTTTGTTCACTAGAATATTGTCAGATTTATTATACTTTTAATTTTGAAGTGACTTTTGAAACATCTGTATTTTACACTATACATTTCACTAACAAAGGGAGGTCACAGTTATAGAGTCTTGCTCTTATTTTGGGAAATAATCTAGGCCAAAAATAAATAGATCAAGTCTTTCGAGTGCAGTCATTGGTTCTTATTTAACAACAAACAGATCCTTAAAATTAAAGACCGGTTTAAATGTCAGCCAGATGTGCATTATGTACCCTGGTTGGTGCAAATGGTATCCTATTCTCATTTTGGCAAATATATCTGTACCACTGAATTCTTCTTTTTCTATCATAACACACAGTAACATTAAAGCAGATTTGTTAAAGCCCAGAAACAAAAATATATTGGAACTATTATTTCATGCCAAAATTTGCAACAGTTAGAAAATACATGTTGATTCAGCTAGTGTAGTAAAAATACTTTTGTAGGAGTTTGTGTAATTACAATACATTTTATGTCACATGTGGAAACAAAAGAGGAGAAAATTCAGAAGCACAAGAGTTTGAAACAGCATTGCCAGGTTGAATACGATGCTCAATGCATCAACCAGGTGATGTAATGCATCTAGCAGATACCATTAAATTGGCCTCATTAATTTAAGGGACGACAAAAACCCTTACACACACATTGCTTGTTTTTATTCTAGATTAACGCAACAGAATCAGGGATTCCATAGCTGACACCTGCCCTTGTAACCGTCTTCTTGTTATTTCCCATAAAATTATGTTGATATACAAGTATCTGATTAGATGTTATGTTTGTTACTCACTGTTTGTCGTACTTTTTGGCAGTGCAGGTGGTAAATCATCGTCTGAATCTGATATCTTTTGATTATCATCACAGGTTTCTGGATTAGGGTTAAATTTTAGGATAAGAGATTCCTGATCTTTTGACCTGCAAAACAAATAGAAACTGCTCTTTAAATTTTAAAACTAATTTGATTGCTTAATTTCAGCATTTATTAATTTCTAATTTGGAAGTTAGCAGTGAATGCATACAAGCTAAAAAGAGAGAGAGGAAACCACTACACTAATATTAAGCTATTATGCTAGTTCCTCTGCCATTCTTTAGTCTAAAAACAGCAATATGTCAAAGTGTAAGAATAAAAGCTTGCTTCATGGAGGGGAAGAACAGGGAAGAGGAGAGGAAAATTGCAAAGGGAAAACAATGGATCAGTAAAGAAAAATTTAAATAGACAACAGATGTAGATATAAATGTTCTTCAGAAATGATTGAGAAAATACTACCTAATTTGCAACCATTAATTCTGTTATTGCCTTATTCTATTTTCAAGCTCAGTGCATATCCTCATTTTATCATATATTCTTCTCTTTATCCAATGTCCTTCCTTTTAAGTGCTTTTAGCTCATGAAAAATCTTGCATGCCAGTACAATTTGGCAATATCACCGTTTTTGCTGCCTCCTACATAGGGGAGATGGTCAGCATTCATAATGGCTCCTATTCTGCATTCATTTGAGTAATAAATTTTAATCTTATATAAATGGGCAGCCAAACAGTCAGGTCCTGTTTTTAATCTGAATCTTGCCACTGCTTCCTTCCGTAGCATTTTGTTGTTTCTGACCAGTTCACAAGGATATTACACTGTTATTTATCAGTAGAAAGTGGCATTCGTTTTTAATTTACTTTTTACTAATGTTTTAAATTCTTTTGCTTCCAATATCTTGTTTGTTTTAAATGGTGCCCTTGTTTGCTAGTAGACATGCCATCTCATCACCATACGATCCCATACAGGAAGGTACCCACTGTATTGTTGCTGTATTGAATGCTGTCTTTTTCATCATAATATTCATTCTTTTGTTCTCATTTTATTTTGCAATTTTTTTTTTTTTCCTTCCACTTCTTTCCTCCTTTACATCATACTTTACTAACTGGCTTATATTCCCTTTTCATACATTTTCTTATAAATGCAACACATTCTGCCCACATGTGATTTGTTATCCTGTGTATAGTTATGCCTTTCTTTTGGTCTTACCTTAGATATTAAGAATTAGCAAATGCCAGGTACCAGACACTTAAAACGTTTCCACTGTGAAAATTGTAGTGCAATCTTGATAGATTTTATCAACATCAAAACATTAAATGCTACTGTGATTATTACCATTTAATGTACACCACACCAGTATTTCTCTCATTTGTAAAAACTTTTAAGTGCTTATAAAAACTGCATGAAAATCACATAATTTGAATATGAAGGGCCTAAGAAAATAATCTAATTATCCAAGAATTCAAAATAAAAAGAAAATAGTAGAGGTAATCTATATAACATGTATTCTGAAGTGAGCCGAGTATATTATGTAGTAATACGAAAAAATAAGAGTACAGTAGTAATAACAGTACATAATGATAGGCCAAATGATGCAAAGAATTACTCCAACATGGTTCACCGTAGCGCATCAAGTATAGTGATTGCAGGCACAAGAGCATGTTTTCTGAGAGACACATAAGCCTCATTCATATATCGGAATCTGAGTCGTAGTTGAGCTCTTATATCGCTGTAGTTGCTGATTCTACAAATTCCTCTCAGGCAGCATAGTACACAGTCGCCCTAAGAGGTAGTCCATTGTCATGCCTCTCGCATCTCAAAAGTGTGAGACATGATACACTTAGCACTTTTTAGAATTAGAAATTTGGCCATTGTCATAGTAAGAGTCCCTTCCTGCCCTGCCACATTTCATAACTTGGTGTCACTCCGGAGATTTTTTTCTTCAAATTAAAGAATATTATGTTCACATAAAAAAATCACATTTATGCATTGTTATATTTATGCAAAGAAAGTTTGAATCCAACTTAGGTTTAGTACATCTTTCATGTAAGTGACAAACTTACTGGCATAACTAACCAGTACATTAGTAGCAAAACCCTAGCAGTGATGGAGCCTGTTCCAACAAGAGGGGCTTTATTTCATTGCATTAAATTTTAATTCAAGGAAAATTTTGCTTTTGTGTGCCTCACTTTAAAAATAATAAGAATACGCTGCAAACACATTGAGCTATCTGAGCTTATATCATTAAATCTGTACATTGGTTCAGATATAATGAATAATTTTAAGAGATGGAGTTGTACTAGCAATCTGTAGAGTTTCTATGGAGTTTCTCTCACAATATTTCCTAGTAACAAGTAGTGTTTTTGAGGACTTATGTCCAATAGCCCACAGATTTGAAAATAAAACTTAAGAGAGTTGCTATTCCCACAAGTGAAAGATCAGCTGTAAAATTATAACCACAAGATATATGAAAAACTTTGGAAGACAAAAATTGAAAAGATAAATCCAGAAGTTAGTTCTGAATACTGTAGTTCTTGAGAGAGATACTTAATAACTTATCTACTACATATTTTATTTTGCTTCATTTTACAACAGTAGTTACTTTTCACTGTTAATATTTAAGAACCAATAAGTGCAACTGACTAAATTCAAATTTTAAACAAAAAGGGGCAAAAAATCTTGTAAAACTGTCAAAAACTTGAAAATTTGTCTCTGAAAAAGAGTTCTTTAAATTAGGAGTTCAACTAATTAAAAACACTAGTTAAAATTGGTGAAAACAAAATCACTGATACCATGCATATTTCAAGGTCTTTGTACTGACAGCAATGAAATGGAAATAATTTTCCGTTGTCTCGTTACCTTTTACAATTCCAAAAATTCCCAATAAATGAAAGGTACTGTTTGACCTTGACAACTTTTAAGGCAGCAAGATTTACATTTTCTAACCTGCTAGCTCTTTAGTAAGCTTGGCAAAGTTAATTGGCATGTTTGTGCAGCAGTAGGTGATCTTGCTGCTGTTCTGAGACTTTTTGGCGGAGCTCTAACAATGTTGGTCATAAAAATGCATATAGCTTCCACACATACTTATTAATTTTGTTTGTATCAGTTGTATTCCTCTGAATGTTCCTCCATTTGATAACATTTTCACATTAAACAACAGCATTCAGTATACAAAGCATGGTGCATAATGCAATTAAATTAAATAAAAGATTAACTCTGTTTTGCTTTCTCAGATATCTCCTCAGTATTTATAAACCTGAGAATTAAACTGAATATGAATTTCCAAAAAGTGGCAAATGCCACTTGGAAGCTAAGTATGAGTTTCATCATAAATTAATTTTTAACATTTTGCTGTTTCACAGAAATTTACTTGCACAAAAAGTGTTGCTCACAGCTTTCCCACAATATTTAAGTCTAATTGCTGAATACTTTTAGATAACTTTTAGTGAGCAGAGCGAATTTTCCTGTGTAACCATTTAATATTATTTCTTTCTTTTTAGTTACATCCGCCATAAAACTATACCAGATAATTACCTCTTTGAAATCACAGCATAGTTACATTTTGGAAGTTTAGTAGTTTCGGGATTTTAGATAACTTTTAGTGAGCAGAGCGAATTTTCCTGTGTAACCATTTAATATTATTTCTTTCTTTTTAGTTACATGCGCCAAAAAACTATACCAGATAATTACCTCTTTGAAATCACAGCATAGTTACATTTTGGAAGTTTAGTAGTTTCGGGATACACATTAAGACAAGTTTTATATATATAAAAAAACGTTTTTACAGAACTTTAATTTCTTCAAAAAAAAAAAACAAAAAAAACATGGTATGTATGTATTTTATGGCACATTATAAATCTATTTTGTGAAGAATTAACTGTAAGCTACTTTTACTTTTTAATTTCTTGCCTTCCAAAATTTGCATTACAATACTTTAGGCCTTTAAGGCAATTACTCTAAAAGAGTACCTAAAAATTTATGTGGGTGCATTTATATTAGGAGACTACCACTCTTCCTTCACATGGGATCATGTGATTCCATAAGTTAATCTTCCCTGGCAAAATAACCCTCATGATTAGTTATTTAAGCATTTTATTAATTTACTTAGATTGTTGTATTTCATCCCAAAATTTGATATTGAGACTTCATTGGAGATAAACGTTTTTGAGGTCCACTGAATCCAACAGCAATGTGTGTGCATTACATATACTGCTGGTTAAATTTTCCAGATATTCTAAAAATTATGTAACTTGGTATTTAGTTTGAGTGATGGCAGGCATATTATATTATAAGGTATAAACATGTATCAGCAATGTAAACAAACACTCCAACTCACGCTCCTTGCTATTCATGATGAAAAAATTAGCTATCTGTACAGATATGCACTAACATTAACAGTGATGGATGAAAGAGGATCTGTAATGATATGGGATTGTTTTTCATTCAGAAGGGTTTGTGAATTGCACCACATTAAAGGGACACTTGACAAAGATGTGTACCATATATATCACAATTATATTAATACCAGATTTTCTCACATCAAAATGTTTAATGGCATCATTATATGCTAACCTACATGTTTATTTACTCTCTGAAAGAAGCAGCAGATTATAACTGACATGTCTCATGGACTGTTTTTGATAGAGCTGAGTGATATAGCGGCAGAAAACTACAATCTTTGGTATAAGTCTAACTGCTCTCTACTGCAAGACAGCCTCTACTTATGGCCAGAAATATACTGTTGGTGGACTGCGGTTAGGCCCCTGGGAGCTCTAATCTTGCCTTGGATTTGAACAGGGTGGGCCCAGGTTAAATAATCGGTGGTATGGCATGGCTGGATATGATGGACTAGGTAGAAGCACCTGGTATGAGACCTGCTTTATAAACTTTCTTAACATATACTATACTCACTTTTTAAACTATTATTGCATTTTAAACTTGAACTGTGATTGTTTTGGTTCACTTAATAAACCAATAAAGCATTTGTCTTGTCTTCAAATATTTAAAATAATAGATTTAATGGCATAACATGTTGCCTGGGGTGAACGGAAACTTCTGACCTGCAATATAAAAGGATATCATTTTCCAAAGATGCTGATTTTCAAGAAAATCCATACCTCCCAAGCTGCGGAAAATGTTTCTTTATTGATGTACTCAAAAATGGTTCAAATCGTTTTGATTAAAATTCATATATTTGGTGTATTGACATGAGGAATACGATGTACTTCTTAAATTTTATGTGAATGGCTTGAATTGTGTATAACTGTAAAATTAGGAGAGATAAAAACCTATGCCAGAAAAGATGTAGCAAAGCAATTTATATTACATCACTTTTTTGCAGCATTAGCTATTTATGAGATACTTCCTATTATTGGACAGAATTTCTCAATATTTCAATCTAACAAACTTGAAATGTTATGTCCACTCTTTTGTTTCACATTAAGGCAAACAAACAGTATTCAAAATATCAAGTTCAGCCTAAACATAGCACGCTTCTGTTTAAATATTTGATGTTGTGGTATCAGTCTGCATGCTTTAAAATGCATGCAGACTGCATGCTACAGCAAAATGAATATTGAAACTAATTCAGAAAACATTTATCATGATTAACAAGAAGTAGTAAAACATGCTATTTTTATAAATAACTTGTGAAATACACCTGAAAGTGAATTATGTGGGAGAGTAAGTTGTATGATAACAACACATCAAAATATCATAATTTTACCACCACCAAGTTAGGCTTCTTTAATTAATCCATATGGAGACATATTTATGTGCACATTAATTCACAACAGCATTATTTTGAACTATTCTTTTTCTCCCTGAAGCTTTTATAATGCTTGTTAGTACTTCTAAAGATAGTAGCAGCTACTAAAGCAATACTTCTGGAATATGGGGTATATACAGACTAAGCACAGAGTGTACCATTATCATCATTATTATTATTCTACTAACACAATTTTATTGTGGCTGCAAAAACAGCAGTGCTTGTTGAAGTTTCAGAACTTGGTAAGATTATTATTTATTCTCCAACACTATTTAAACTCTAGTGCGCCAAATGGCATGTTAAAGTTATAAATACATATATTAAATCAAACATATAACAAATTAACTTATTACAAACAATTAAATGGATGAAAAATGCAGAAACAAAGGATGCAAAGGCAGAGGTGCAACATGATTTAGTGAATAATTTTGTCAATGGCTGTGAATAACTGATTTTACAATGATAGAAGTGTCCTAGTAGGATGTATCTTCTCATATGTTGTCGACTGCATTGGAACAGCAGGTGGAATACTGTTTCTTCTGATATTTCACATTTGCACATAAAACTATCTGGTGACTCTAGATGAAAACATTGTGGCTAACTTTTAAATTTTCTGTGTCCAGTAATAAATTGTGTAAGAATATAATTTGATGTGAAATATTTGCAAGAAATGTGATAAAAAATTGAAGGAAAAAATAAATTTCTTGAGTTGTCCATTTAAGCTGCTTCTACTACTTCTTTCTTTAGAAAAGTTTTTAAATATGAATTTGGACATGAGTAGCTAAATTCCAGGTTGGATTTGCCAGAAAGTGATCTGATCAGCTCTCTCTTTCTTTCCAACACTCCAGGATGGTCTTTAACCCACGATTGGCAAACATGTTTGGTATTTAATAATGCTCTTTATAATTGTATTTGCCAGAACAATTGTCTGAAATGGCTAGAAGAGAGGCATTTGAATCACTGTGAAACATGTGTTAAATTGATTTTCAATGCTCCATCTTATAGCTTAATCTAAAGCAAACATTTCTGTGTCTTGATCGTTGCAGTTGTAAATCACAAAAGCGCATCCATGTAACTGGTTTTACCTGCTTCAACTATCGTGAGTCGCTGGTAAAGATGTCAATGTCGTGAATATTGTTACAATAGTTTTGCTTAACCAGTCCACAGTGCACACCAGGATGCCCAGCTTCCAGGAATGGAACTCTACCTTTGATAACCAGAGGAACATGTAAGGAACGCGTATGTCTTCTTTATGTTATACATCCTGGTTTTGTTGATTGCTGACAGCTAGAGTGGTTCTATACCGAAAAGGATTAAAGCAGCATCAATGGAAACTGTCCTGTATCCTGTGTTAATTCACAATATGAATCCTTGCTGAATTTGGCAAAGTTTTCTTTGAGCCCAGGTTTTCTTTGAGTGTGTCCTGAAACGCTGCAGAGCAATAAAGGATGAGCGGTTCAACTGCTCCATGATATATCATTTTTAATGCAGAGGAATTAAGACTCCAGGTGAAGCATATAGCGATTGCTAAACCATTCAAAAGTTTACTGGCTTTAGTTTGAAGAGAATTGAAATGTTCTCGGAAAGTGAGTTTCAGGTCTAGAATAACTCCAAGATACCGTAGTTTGTTGGTGACCTTTACTGGTTGATTATTAACATAGATGTCTGGAACCTCTTCTAATTTTCCCCTGGCGACTACCATAGCAGTGGTTTTCATTGCATTAAAGGTTAACCTATTATCTAGACCCCAGTTAAATATTTGATCCAGAACTTTGTTCATCAGTGATGTTAACTGTGATATTTCTGAGGCTCTAACAACAAGGCTTCATCTACGTAAGCAACAATATCACAGTTTTATGGCAACTTCAATTATTCTAGGAGGTCATCACACAGTATATTCCAGAATCCAGGGCTGCATGTAAAACCTTGTGGACAAACCTTTGGTTATATTCTTCTCCCTGTACATTGACAAAGTGTAAGTGTGCTTTTCTATGTTAGAAAAAGTTTTGAGTGAGAATGAACAAATTCTTTGGGAATTTTTTCTTAATTTGGAAAAAGATTCTTGGCTACCTAGTGTGGTTGAAGGCACCAGATATGTCCAACGATACAAGCATTCCATATTTTTTAAAACGAAAGTCTCTTTGATCCAGTCCATTACTCTTACATCCACATCTTCTGCTGATCTGTTTGGTGTGAATCCATACTGATTATTGCTGTGTACATTATTTTTATGAAGGTTAATTATTCGGTCAATTAAAAATAGTTTTTCTAATAGGTATTTTTCCCATTACTGGCAATACACTTAATTTGGGTTTTTGGGAACATGAGATTTTGGAATTGCTACTTTCCACGCATCTGGGAAGACTTGTAATTCTTAACATTTATTAAAGACGCTGCAAAAGATTGTAGGTAATGCAAGTGCATATGTTCAATAATATTGGCTGAAATTAAAGGGGAACGAAACACAAAAATCAGGTTTCTTCCTAAATGAAGGATATGACTTGTGAAATGCAGTGGTAAGATTGTTTTCTTACCCCGCCACACTGTTATCATTGTGCAAGCAAAATAATAACCATCTTATACGTCATTAGGGCCAGCTATGCACTGGGAGCAGTTGGGAGATCACAAGCCAGTCATTGCTACGCATGCAGTAATACATTTTCAAAAATTGTTATTTTTCGTATTTAAGTTCAAGAGTAGTGTACTTTATGATGGTGTTATTGAGTCAGTTTAGTATTATACAAGCAACATAATATTGTAAAAAATAAAATGCCTCCATGTTGTGCATATGGCTGTAATGTGAGAAGGGAAACACACAAGGGAACTCATTTTCTCTTGTTTCCAAACAGAGACAAATCTCCCAAAAGATACAGGATACAGGTAGAATTTTGTAAAAGAAAAGATTTCTTACCTTGTTTATGTTCCTTCCATTTTAAGAACATAGATTATGAACAGACCCAGTTATTGGGTTTAAGTCTCACAAATAAACTTAGTACTATTTTTAGAACCAATGGCCACATATGCAAATTTAAGTTTACAAGATAGCGTTTCCCCTATAATAGAACAACTAATATATTTCCATGGCCACTCTATATTTATTAACATGATTGCGATAAGGTTATATAATTTTATCCTTAATAACAAATAAATTTATTGTTATGCCGGATGAAAATTTCAGAGGACCTTTATTAACACCTGGAACGTTTCTACTAAAAGGAAAACTGAAGACAATTTCATGATATCAAGTTCTAGTAAGACAGCTGATCCTTCACCAACTTCATCCAAGAGCAGACAACAAAGAACAGAACGATACGAGGATAGAAATCGTAAAAGCATAGTTTCTGAGCTATGTGATAGTATTACTTCCAATAAGGCTGACAACAAAGGCAATTAATGATAAAAGTAGTGAATGAGAATTCAGAATAGAAGGTAATGAAAAAACCAAGAATTCAGAAGTACAATGTGAACTAGGTACTGAAATAATAAGGAAATATATATTATTGGAACCTGAAAATATCTATGAAACAAGCAATGGTGAGAAAGATCAGGATAAGCTGAATGAAAGTTTCTACAAACTTGATACTCCAGATTCTGATACAAGTGATAATGAGATTAGACTGAGTTTTACTTATGTATGCTCTTAAACTACTATGGTTCTTAGCATCCCATTCTATATTGGGCTTGAAAGACTGGATAGTTTGCTCAGAGGCCTCTTTATCAGGCTTGAGGTTCTTTTACGTGCCATTAAATGGGACCACCAGTCTTACTTTCCTTCCGAAGGAAGCCATCTAAGGATTTTTACGCCCCAAAAAATCCATCACCTTCTGACAGGTTTGAACCTACGACCTTGGGAACCAGAGGCTAGCTTGGTACCCCTAGAACACAGAGGACGACAGTGATAATGAGGAAGAAGAAGAGGAAAAGACTTTCACCATACATAGAAATAAAGCTAGAGCAGAATATTTCATTGTTGTTTGGACATCTCTACTTTTATTTTTCAAGGTATGTGTTTTATGTAGAAATGAAGTCAAAACAATTTCTCATTACATTAAAGGGACAATGTTATGCGTTAAAACAGTGTGTTATTGCAGTAATACGTTCACTTAGAACTTGCAAAATTTATCAGGAAAGAAACAAGAAGGAAATGCTTTAATAGCAAGTGCTTTTATTATTACCTGGTATATTGTTTCAGCAATTTAAGTCCTTTTGCAAATCACTAGGTTTGGCAACATTTTCAAGGCATACATTCTATAAAACCATTTGAAACATGGCAAAACCAATTGTTAGAGCATTTAGGGTTCAAGAAAGAAAAAACAACTTGAATTCATTAAAAGGTTGATATGGTTGGCAGGGGATGGGCAGTATGACTCCCAGGATTTTCAACTAAATATGGATTTAAATTCCTGCAAAATTATTGATTTTGAATTTGTTCAAAGAGGTATGGTGAAAGGCAAATTGGAAAAGACTGCTTGTGACAACATAATGACTAGGCTTGCAAAACAGGAAATGTGCAGAGTTGAAGGTTTTTCTCTCCGACAGACATAAAAGTATACGATACCTGTTAAAAAAACTCAGTATCTGGAAGCTGAACATGAATTTGATGTATGGTATTTGTCTAAAAAGTCTAATGAAAAAAATGTAAATGGTAGGAAAAAAATACTCAGAGTTGATGACATTGAAAGCCAGTATAACTAATCATTTGTGGTGGGCTGTGCAAAACTGTGATGAGAACCCTACCATATTAATTGAAAAATTCACATCAATTCTTCATCATATAAACAATGAACATAAATGGCTAGAAAACGGTGAATGGAAATCCTGTGAATATGATGAATTATTGGAAGAAGACCAAAGAAATAAATTATGCATTAAAGGTGAATCAAATGCCTATCATGCTCTGAATAAAATTATTTTGGATAGCACCTTCTTAAAAGGTTTGGCTCATACTCGACATTATATATATATTGGTAGTTTAGAAAGTTATCAATCTTCGTCTCAGATATGCTCCAAAGTACATTTTTCATATAATGGCCTTCAACTTGGATCCATGATAGCAGCTCTAGATCGCAATTTCATGTAAATAAAAAACGACTGGTGTTAAAACATCTGGGTCTTGGATCATGAAAAATAAATATGAAGAATCTAACAAAGAATGGAAACTGCTGATAATGTATGAAAAAGCAAAATCTCTGCACACACATTGTGTGGATCCATTACTGGATGCAGCAATTGATCTGTCTCTACCAAAGAATATAGTTCCCACACTTTGACTTCCATTAGAGTTACTACAATTGAAGCACTTCTCATGTTTTCAGTCAACATAAGAAGGTTGGTCACAGGCACCTTAAACAATTTTAAATAATAATAATAAATAAATAAATAATTGAATTTATAACTTACTATTTTCAATTTGTATATTTATTAGTGCAGTTTGAAGTCTACATATATTTCACTGGGTTCTGGTAAAGCATATCTAATACTAAGCACTACACATAATGGTATGACAACACCTCTTCTGTGTCCAATAGCAGTCCATGAATTAATCCATGCTGTAAATTGTTAGTAGCAGGAATATTGCCAGGTCTTATTAGCATGATTGCTGGCGATAAGTAATTTCTTTTTATCTCAACTTTTTGTTTTTAACACTAAGCTATGCCTCACAATATTCAAAACATCAAAATCGCTCTAGTTTTGGTTCAACTGATAAGGTCAATACCCTTTCACTCCTTTTCAAAGCAGATGTTAAGACTACTGATTATCACCTAGTAGGTATTAACTGGATTATGAAATGATTGACCAGCTTTAGCGCTACTCTTTGCTATTCAGAGAAGTTATGAACTTATAGTGAAATTAACACGTAAATTTGTTAGTAATTTAAAACACCTATGCTGCATATGTCTTGTCTGGGTGCAGTGTGGCTCTCATGATGTCAACAACAGGTCATAACCCGATAAACGTTCACCTTGAAATGGTGAAACTGTGTGCATTGTTATTTATTCCTGACAAATAAACTAATGTGGTGATTGAAATATTCATTTTTGTGTTTCGCTCCCCTTTAAGTCACAATGAGGTGCTTTCTTATTATTTTGTTTGAGAATTGTACACTCAACTTCCATTGTAGAAAAAGAGATATCTTGAGTATCAGGTGGACTCATTGATTGTTGAAGGACAGAAATATGTTTGCTATTGTTTGGGGAATTGGCTGGGAAGAAGACATTGCTCAATACTGCTGCAGTTTCAAAGGGAATTTTGGTCATACTCGATAGGTGTAAGAGCAGGAGAGTTGGAAGTGCCAGGAGGAGGGCACGTAAGAGTGGAGCATAAACCTGGTGTCTACCAAGTCACTGGTTTACTTATGCTTGTATACAACCTCATGTATCTGTTAGGCAGAAGCCTGCAAGTAAATGCAAAAAAGTGTGACTATAGGCAATCTGTTTAGCAAGTTAATACCATCTGATACAACATAAGTAGTTGCTTGCCATGCCATATTGATATCTTCTGCTGCCAAAGCCCTATTTTGATAAGTCAGTTGGTCAACTGAGAAATAATCATCATATAAATCACCTTGTTGATTATTCAACTAACCCCCTTTCTCCAGGATACTTTGTAACTCAAAACAGAAAAATTAACTTCAACGATCAAATCTACACACTGACTGTGTATTAACCAAGACAGCAAAACTTCTACGTACTTATGATCTAGTACACAGAATAATCAATTATAAAAATGCAAATGCCAAACTTCCTACATTTCACATTAAACATATCATGAAAATTTGAAAATATCTGTCATGGAATTTACAAATTGCAAATGTGAAGTCACTGTGAGGGAGTACAGATAATGTGCATGCTTTTCATGCAGCAGTCCCAGGTTCAACTCCTGGCTTAATCAAGTTGCCTGACAGGTTTTTTCTCAGATGTTATAGAGTGAATATAAGGTAACTGGCAAAACACTTTGATAGCCTGAACTCATTTGCACTTTCATTTCGTTAGTTTCATTGTTCGAATTGACCTCTCCTGTTACAGGACACTAAAGTTGAAAAAAGTACAACAAAATCAATAAAACAAAGTGGAAAGATACAAAAGGCAATGGGAGAAAAATTCAATGTATGAATTTCTCTGCTCATTACCATTCATTTTGATACCTATTCAACAAATGATATCTATAAATTTTTTCCCTACTTGTTAATCATGGTAAATGTTATACAAAAAACTTTCAATTATCATAATATACATTTTATAGCATTAGATAAAATTCTCAGTTAGTTGATAATTATATGTTAGCCTTGGCATTATGTAGTCTCTGCATGAGCTCACGAGAAATAAAAGAATGGACAATTAAGATCTCAATGTCCAAAAAATTCAAATGAATGACCACCAATATTTCTGAAATAATTAATGCTCTCAATTTTCAGAAACTGTATATCTTAATGAGATCTAGATTTCTTTCTTCCTTTTTTCCTGTAGTAAGTATTTTATTTCTCTCTTATGGTTTCTTAATTATATGTATAGAATTCAATAAGAAAGAAGAGGACTTCATATACAGGTACTATTTACAAAAAATTCAAATACTGTTCATATTATCTGACAGTATTGTAATCAACACCACAACCATTTTATGAGAATATAAATAACAACAAAAGCTATCCATGTGAAAGGTTGTTTGGAGTGGATGAAATGAAAATCTATAGCCTACCTCCATAAAAGATATTTAAGTGGTAATTTGATATTTATTGGACCGTTTATTTTTGAGCTGTGCTGTTCACAGACATGCAACTTTTTTTTTTTTTTTTTTTTAATAGGTGACTAATCATTGTCTAAGATAAAAGGGGGATATTATTAAAACTGATAAGAGTGGGTAAAAGATGTCATCCGTAGTTTTTAAAAGACGAGATAAAACATTTAGAAGCTGTTTTCAAAGAGATGACTACTCCATTAAAGAATCTAGAGAAGCCATACTACCCAAAAATGAACAAAGGAACATTGTCAGACTCCCCAGCATATAGGGCTATGGTTTCCAGCCCCACATTCAAAATGCTATTCACCATATAGGCAGGTGTTAAACATAAAATCAATTTTACATAAACCTACAACTAAGATACAAGTGTTATACTTCAACATGGATGTATGTGATCTGCTCTCATCAGCTGGTGCATACAAAATATCCACGGCAAGGTTGATATTGGTATTACAGAATGAAGTAGAAAAGCATGAATATTGCAACATAAAGGAAATTGTCATTTGGGGCAAGCAGAAAAATCTGCTACTGCAGACCATGTCATTTCTTTGGAGGTGCATAATATGATGTATGAGGAGACATAAGTACTCTACACAACAGAACATTATTTTAGAAGATTATTGAAATTGAAATACAAGGTGTGATCAAAAAGTTTCTGGAATGGCTTCAAAACAAATTTGCCATTAAGCTGTCTTTAATTCTTGCCCAGACTGTACATGCAGTGCTCCCTCCTGATAACAATGAGAGGTCATGGACTTTCTGTGACCTTGCAGTGCAGAGGTAGAAGCTCTGAAGTGAATGCGCATTTTTCACCTGCTGTAATTTTTCTGTCTAGCAAAAATGCTAGATTATAAAGAACAAACATCAAATTTTGCTTCAAACTCAATAAAATTGCAACTAAAGCCTATGAAATTTAAGAACAGATGGGGAGGAAGTAATGGGCAAAACTCAAGCATTTCAGTGGTTTTCAAAATTTCAAAGTGGTGGGCATCAGTTAAGGATGCCGATCATTCGGGGTGACCCTCTTCCAGCAAAACTGGCAAAAATATCAACCAGGTGAGGGAAATAGTATTAAATGATAGGCATATTACAATAAGAGAAATTTCTAATTCATTTGGACTTTCCTTTGGAAGTGTTCAAAGCATTTTAAAAGACGATTTGGACATGAGAAGAATAACCTCAAAGTTTGTGCTCCATCCCTTTCAAATGACCAAACGGAAAGCCGTGTAACATGCTTGCATAAATCTTAAAGAGCAGCTTCAAAATGACCCACAGTTTTTGGAGTAAGTTACTTATGGCGATGAAACATGAATTTATCGGTACAATGCAGAAACGAAGCAAGAATCTTCACAACCTTCATCAACATGCCCCCCAAAAAACCAGACAAGCTCGATCCAATGTGAAGTCAATTATGTTTTGTTCTTTTTTTTGAGGGGGGGACATTAAAGGAATTGTATGTAAGAAGTTTGTACCACAGAGACAAACATGAATCAAGTGTTGTACAAACAAGTGTTGCAAAGATTAAGGGAGAAAGTGCAATGCAAACAGCCGGAGAAATGGAGGAATGGTGACTGGTCCCTGCATCACAACAATGTGCCAGTGCACAAAACCCTTTCTGTCCGCCAATGTTTGGATAAAAATAGGATGAATACTGTTCCCCATCCCACCTATTGTAGATTGATTTCACTTTTTTCTTTTCCCATGACTTAAAATGCAGCTCTGAGGATACTGTTTTGAGGACACTGATGTTATCCATCAAGAATCGCAGAAGGCTCTGAACATGTTTAAAGAAGATGACTTTCAGAGGTGCTTCCAGCAGTGGCAAAAGTGCTGGGACAACTGTGTCAACTCCCAAACGGATTACCTACTTCAAGGGTGACAGTGCAGAATAGACAAATCAAAGTGATGTTTGTGTTTATAGCCTTATTTCAGAAAGTTTTTGATCATACCTCGTACCTAAAACAATCAATACCAGCATGGCCTCGTGCCTCACAGACCTACCCCTCCCACACAACTACTGTGGCTCGTGTCCAACAATCTTGTAGGTTCCTGAAGGAGCGGTCTGTATTTATAAGTACTGCAAGATCTCACAATTTCATTCAGTTTCTCTGAGCATGTTCACCACAGCGTTGGATGGAATATCAATATATTTGAAGTCCTGCTTAGCCTAAGTGAGGTTAAAGGTACTTTAACATCTGCAGGTACCAGTAGGTTTTCATTTTGGATTTGGGTTTAAAGCTTCAAATTCAACACTTTCCTTAGGGTCTAGATGTTTTTTGTAATCTTCGTGCAAATTAGCAGTGGTGGGAATGTTGATATGAATACTAAGCCTGTGTCATTTATTCCACTGCATGTATCTATTTTGTCTGCCTTTAACTTTGTATAATGTTGCTTGTTTGCATCCATTGCTGGCAGAATAAACATAGATTTAGAAACAGCTCCATTTTAGGGTATTATTATTACATATATACATTGTACTAAATATGATTTGTTAACAGTAAACAAATTGCATATATAAGCATTTCCTGTTTGATAAACACTTGTAACTTTACAATTTTAATAGTAAATGTTGGTATAGTAGGCTCAAGTTCAGTAGCAATGATAAATCACTAGGAGTTAACAACTGACTTTTATTCAATTATTTAATTATTATATAGACTTATATAGACTATATACTTCTTAGATTGTCCTCACTTAATCCTTCTGTCATGAAATAAAGCCTTGTCTCCTATTGAAACTGCATACACCTTACATGGGGCATTCTAAAAATTCTCAGCCTGACTAAAAAAATCTGATGTTACACTCACATGACTTTCTCTATTCTTGTACAAACTACTTTTACAGACGCTTATTCTCCATATGCTTCATGTTAATCAAGATGTTAATCTTATTGCTAATTTTCTTGTAGATGCAAGGGGAATTGGTAGGCTTTAAGTGATAGTCAAATATTTTAAGAGTTAGTTGATATGTGGAGTATTCCATTCTCTCTGCATTACCAGGACAAAAAAAAATGAATAACGAATTCCTATTTGAGAAAGAGTATAAGTATTGGAAAATTTAAGGGAATAACAAGCAATATCTTGAAAATGGTTCACTCAACAAAAAAAATGTATATGACATAAATTGTGTATTTTAACACAATCTACATTTTTTGTGTAGTAAAATTTTGTCTATCTCTTATGGTTTACCAGTTATACAAAAGTCGTTCACAATGAAGAATACTTTTGGAGACATTGCCAGAAAATTCAAGATATACATTTTATTTGTCATGAAAGTGTCTTTTATATATATATATGATATTTTAATCAAAATCGTTAGAGCCATTTTTGAGAAAATTAAAATTTTCGAAAAATGATCCATGTAAAGGGTAATCTGGGGTGGGGGGATTTTCTTGAAAACCTTCGTGTCGCATCTCTGGAAGATACTGAACCTAAATACCAAGTTTAGTGTTTATCCGACCGTTCATTTCTGAGTTATGCTGATCACAGACACACACACGGATGTGTTTCTCAAAACATGTATTTCTGGTGAAATCTTGGTATCAAATTTTTGGGTGGAATACAATACTTCCCCTACTTACTATACGTAGTAGAGAAAGTAAAAAACTACAAGCTGTAAGAAAAAAGCTTTTACTTTTATTTTTCAACAGTTACCTTGTAAATCAATACATTGAGGCTAGATTTTCAAACTTTTTAATGCCCTCGGTAAAATAAAACTTGTCCAACTGTGCAAAATAACTGTCTATCTCAGCTTCAACCTTGTCATTTGATGCGAGTCTTCATCCACCCAGCCATTTCTTCAGGTCTGGGTACAATAAGTAATAGCTGGGAGCCAAATAAGGTGAAATTGGCAGATGTGGAAGCACTTGGAAGTGAGGTCATGTAGTTTTGCAGCAACAATCCCACACATGTGTGAAGGCGATTTACCATGATAAATGAGAACTTTCTTTTTTGTAAGGTGTGGATGTTTAGCTTGAATAATGTCCTTTAATTTTTCCAGTAGTTAAGCAAATACTCCTCAATGATGGTTCTGCCCTTCTGGAGATAGTCTAAGAGCACCATAATATTGGAATTCCAGAAAACCATAGCCTTGTTTTTGCTTTCTTTGGTGCACTTTTATCTCTGGTGACCTTGCTACTCATGTTTGGACTGCTCCTTTGTCCATGAATCCATGTTTCATCTAATGTTATAAAACATTGGAGAAACTCATTGGAATTGTTCAAACCAGTCTAGACACTCTTGAGGAATGTTCATTGGAATGCTTGTTATCAAATATGACATCCATCAAGCAGAAAGCCTTGTCATATAAAAAACTTTGTGTGAAATGTGGTCGACATGGCCTATTAACATCCTTGCAATATCAGTTAATGTGTGTACCTTCAATCGGTGATCACCCAGTATGACATTGTGAATTTTTGTCACAATCTCATAGGTCATTGCAGTTTTAGGATGCCCAGAGCATTCATCATCTTGAATGGATGTAAGACCATGCTTAAATTCAGCAGGCCAATTTTATCCATTGGAAACGAAGGGGAAGAATTGTTTAATATAAAATCTAGCTCCTTTTGTATTTTTTGGGGTTAGCTCTTCAAAATGAAACACTTTATCAGAGTTTATTATTTCAGTTTTATCCATTTTGTGGAAAACAAGTTAATACTAGATTGTTTATATTATCGTTACAAACAAGTGACCAACCACACTTACATGTCTGAAATTTGCCATCTAAAGGATGATACTGAACAACTATCACAGTAATTTGGCCATCTTCATGACATCTGAGTCAGGCAAAAAACTTTTAAAACACCCCTCATACTTTTGTCATAGAGTTTCTTCTTTCTTCTCTTACTAGTCCTAAAATGTTCTCTCGCTCTCTTGCAGCAAGTTTGGAGTTTAGATTCAAGTTGTTGTCGAGAATTATTGTAGTTATAGCCTATCTCAGGGATTTTCCTGTAGAAAACCTGCAATGTTGCCTTCCTTCAGAACTTTAACTCATGTAGCATGAACCTGTCACATGTTTAACATAAAAGTTACTTTCTGCAACCATGAATTCCAATCTACTTGGTCTTCCAAAACAAAACATTTATGATACCTTACTGTAACCCTTAAGCAGTGGTGTTGAGCTTACTGTCTTTGAACAGTTGAAAATCCAGATGAAATTTGAACCTTTGTGAGTACCACCTATGAAATGCCATATATATCTTTTGGTTGCATCTTGTTGATCTATGGAAAAGCTACAGTGTACTTTGAAAACTCATCCTGAAAAATTCTCAATCTTGAAACAATTCCACATTTTCTTCAATTTCTCTTTACCTGTTAGGAATAATTTTATACCTTCTAATTTTTTCTATTCTCCATCTAACAGTTCTCAAGCATTTCTTTTGGAATTTTGGGTTTCTTTTCTGAGTTAATATAAACCTGCTCTCCTGGATCTACCACAGCAACTTCTGTAGTACATGTCCTAGTTAATGCACAGTACATACTGCTGCTATTTTGCTTATATGCAACATTGTAGTCGCATTTCTCTAACTGAATTTGACATCACATTAGATTTAAACTTCCATTCCTTAATATTAAAAATCCAAGATAAGAGTCTATGATCTGGGTACTGAAGATTTTTTCCCAGTAGACATTGTCTAAAGTGTTTCCAAGGCCACTATACCTAAGACCTCTTTCTTTATGGGTGAGTAGTCTCTTTCTGATTTAATTAGGTTTCTGCTCACATAACTAATGGGTCAGTTCTTTCAAATTTTTCTTTGGCTATCAAAGCTTGTTAACTTACATTCGTAGTGAGAATGAATGGATAAGACAAATCTGTATACTTCTATAAAGATGTGTCCTTTAACTTATTAAATGCAATTTAAGTTTTTTCATTCCATTCATGAGGAACTTTCTTTTTCAGCAAATCATTAGGCAAGGCAATGATTTCCCATAGCTTCAAATAAGCCTGTAATAGTACCTTCTTAAACATAAAAGTCCTTTGAGCTGTATTACTGTATGTAGAGAAAACATTTATAACTGCTTCTATTTTACTTCTCCTTGATAACTAATGACCTCAGTATGAAAACTCCTGTAGCATAAATTCAGATTTGTTCAGTTGTTTATTTCAGATTATATTTTCTTCAAATGTATCTCTTAATTTTGATTATGTGATTCCAATTTTCTGTTACCATATCAAAATATTTTAACGGAACTGGATGGAGTCTTTAGCATCACTAAGATTGCTGTATTTATGGATTTTGGCTATGGATGTAATTCTGTACTCTTAATATCTGTTGTGTCTGCTGCTTAACTTTTATAAGAATTACATATAAAGCCAGGGAACTTTCCCTGCATCAAGTCAAGCTCTTGCCTACTGCTAAAAATCACATTTAAGTTGGCAGCAGACAGCAGGCAGGCTGAGGTCACTGGCACATTCTTCAATGGGTAACGGTAAACTGAAAGGTAGTGAGCAGTGGTTTGTCTTGGAGTAGACAGTGTCTGTGCTTTTAGACAGAATATTTTGACTGTGCAGTAGTATAATAGTAATAATGTTTGGTATTAAGGAGAGAGCTTTTTTTGCAACAATACGTTTTCTGCATAGGCAATCGGTTTATATAAAACATAAAACTAAAATTCCATGCACATTTCCCTGCTTCCAAGTATCGGAATTGGGATACTGTATGAGATTTGATACATTTTGAGTGACTGGTTCTATTCATGATGCACAGAGAACAGGCAGGACTATGATTTTAACAGGCGAGAAACTTAAATCAAATTTTCCTATAATGCCTGTGTAGTCCTACAAAATTAACATGCAAATTAGCTCATGCGGCTGTAATCTGTAAATGGACAGGCACATAAAGCTGTAAACCAAAAAACAACTTCAGTTGTACCCGTATAAATTTACTATGGTTCATTAATTATAACAAAGTGATTACAAGAAGAGACTAAGTATTGTGAATGGTTCTGAGATTCATAAATCCCTATGGACAGATGAAGTATGGGTTCACTTATCCGGTTATTTTTTCAAAATTCACCGATTTGGTCTGCAAAAAATCTAAATAAGATACATGTCACGGCATTCATGAAAATCCATGTGTGGGTTGCCATATCACAAAGGCAAATAATAGAGTCAATCTTCCTTGAAAGTTCATTTAATTCTGTCTACTCCTCTGAGATAATTTAGAATTTTACTGCTCAGCTGAATGAAGATGAAACTGAGCACTGCTTCTTTCAACAGGACAATGCTACAGCACATAAGTCAAACCAGTTGCTTGAGCTTTTAACCAAACATTTTTGGGAGCATAATAATGAAAACTCTTCGGTCACCAGTCTCTTGATTTGACCCCACCAGATTATTTCTTTTGGGGTGCAGCAAAATCCGCAAATATAATTATGCACAGTCAATTACGTAAAACTTTTGTGAAATATGAGTAAACAAGTTGAAGTCTGTCTTCAACAACAAGGATAACACTTTCAGCACATACTCATGATTTACATTTTGTTTTGATACAAGTGTCAACTCATGTTGGCAGTAACTGCTTGTGCTAATACCCTCCAGCACATAGCTGCTGTGGATAAGTTTCCTGATACATTTATTGTTCTATCTGGATCAATAATGTGTCTCCTACTGCTACAGTACAAGTTAACTTATCTTCAGGTAGTTGAAAAATGGTGCAATATCTCTCTCACAGATTTGTCAAAGGTAACTTTTCTTCATTGATTATATGAGAAACTAAGTTGTTACCTTAGCAATTTTGTTTGTCCTCAAATCTGGTTTCCTTAATTCAGAAAATGTGAAGTGGCCTCTGTCTGTTCTTCTTAGGTGCTTTTATAGTAACATCATCTGTTATCTTTATTATTCAAGTTATGTATTTACCATCTACAGGCTGTATTATTGTTTCTCCTAACTCTCTTTGTAATTAGTCCTTAAGTCTTACCACAAGGATTTATTTCTGCAAGTGCCTTGCTTGTGGTTCCTAATTTCCATCTAATGTAATTCTTTCCCTTGGTATTACGATGGTTCTTGTGCCATAATTTGTGCAGCATTAAGTTCCCAGAAATCTTTAATAGGAACCCATAATATTGTATATGCAAATCTTTAGCTGTATGGAGTAAATGTATTGCTTTTATTTCCTAGCTTTATGTTCAGCTACCTATGGTACTGAATAGATTACTGCTTACGGCAGTTAGCAATGTTCTTGCCATGACACAGTGATGATGCTGGCAGCATTAAATAATATAATTCTCCAGTACAACTCCTTAGGTAGCGCAACATACAATTTCATGCATGAGCTTTCATTTGTTTGGTTGTTATAGTGCTGCAAAATAAAATCAATATTTCCACAGCCATAATACAAGGATGTGTGCATTACCTGCTGCCACACCTGATATTGCACACGTGGCTTTTTAAATCTTGAATGACGATTTTATGTTGAATTTTATCCTTAACCTCTTAGAGTTGTAATTTAAGTAAGTTCCTGCACTATTCAGAATAATAGACCAAAATTTACCAATAATCATAGAAATGAGAATGAAATATGAAGATATATTTCTGAAGTTAGTCTCCTCCACCCTCAACAATCTTCCATATTCTGAAAGAGTTTTATAGCCTGTAAAACATTTTTAGGGTGAAACATTATCCAAATGCTTGAGTCATTTTTAAATAAAGCACAGTAGATGAAATGCTAAACTTATGTATCTTCTCTTTGGTTCTGTAATTGTTTAATAACATATAAGCTCCACAATTTTCACATTAAGGGAATAAGAATCCCCTAACATATAACGTATTGGCCCAATTTTCAATGGCAAAAAGTTGGATTGCAGCTTATGTTCTCTACCTTGACTTTTTACATATCTTTGCAGTTAAAATCTATGCTCATTTGCAACAATACAGCTAGCATCTGAAACCAAAACCGGCTGTATTTTATTATGCAACAATGCAATTTTAAGCAATGTTTTGGTTAACATTGTGTATATTATTTTGTTTACTTCTATAGAATGCACTGGATGGCAATGAGGGTGGCATATTATGGGAAGAGAATGAAGAAAGTGGTTAGAGTGATGAAGTGAGTACTAGTAATTGATGATAGTGAATAATGCAAAATATGCAATGTTTGGTGCCAATGTGACATGCCAAATGCTAGGAAAAATGCTTATGCACACGTAAGTACAAGAAAATAAACATTTACACTAATGCCTAAATCCAGATGCTGCTTATTTTTGTCAAATTTGTTTTTCCCCTTTCCCCTCTTGTGGGCCCAGCAATGAAAATGTGTTTCCTCACAAATGTATCAATGTTCTGAAACACTGTACCCATGTGTCTAGCACTATCAGAAACAAAACCTAATACATTTGAATTGATGAAGTATGGAGACATTCCACAATTGTTTGACGACAGGTGGTTCCTGAACATGATGCCAAGTAGACTTTTTAACTAAACCCAGTTTCCTCTTGCTTTACTCCAGATGTAAACAAAAGCACATGCAACTAGTCTTTTCTTATTGGTTGCTGGATGTGTAACTTCTTATTGCAATAGAAATTAGTTCTGTGTTTAAAGTAACGGTTTGCCTTCATATATTGGAAAAATCACAAGAAAATTAAATTTATTGCAAGCACCAGTATGGCATTAGTATGTGGAGGCATTGACTCATTTGCACATTATGGCCACAGTATTGTGAAATGTGTGGAGGGTTACTTTTTGTTTTTAAACCTGACTCACTCAGCAGAAAGCATATGCACAGTGATTAGATTACTGCAGGTTGTTTATTGCTTGGTGCTTGACCACAGATTAATGCCTCAGTTAAGTGTAAAGCTGAGGTGCATTAATATTGACTATTATTCATTGACAACTGAAAGCACATGAGTTTTCCATATATTATATGAACAATATATGAAAATAATGATTTTTGTATAAGATTTGATAAAAATGTAAGGACGAAGGAGCTTAAAAATTGTATAGGTTTAAGGCAAGGCTGCAAGTTAAGCCCTATATTATTTAATTTGTTCATTGACGATATTCTAGAGATAATTAAATTTGAAAATAGCCACTCTCCAATAATTGGGGATGAGGAGATACCAGGGTTACTATTCGCAGATGATTTGGTTGCAGGATCAATAACTACTGTGGGATTAAACAAAGTAATTGGAGCAATAGAGAGTTTTTGTAACAAGTGGAGTCTTAGGGCTAATACAAGCAAAACAAAAATAATGGTATTTAAAAAGGGTAATAAGATGAGAAAGGACGAAAAATGGAGTTGGAAAGGTAAGGAAATTGAGGTTGTCAGAAATTTTGATTATCTGGGAGTAAGACTAAGTAGCAATGGTAGATGGGGAGAACAAAAGAAACAGGCTTTAACAAAAGGAAAAGTGGCAATGAAAGTTATCAGAGCATGTTTAGATAAAATACCTGGGATGCATGTAAAATGGATAGAAAGAGTATATGGAGCAGTAGTTGAGGCAAAAATGCTGTAATGTGCAGAGATTTGGGGTATTGAGGAGGGGTGGGAACAGGTAAATAAAGTGCATAGGAGCTTTTGTAAAATAATTCTGGGTCTACCAAGAGCCTCACCTAATGGGGTTGCACAAATGGAACTAGGGAGATTTGGTAGTAAGGCGAAAATTATTGAAAGAATAGTGAAATATTGGTTGAGAATTGAGGAATCAGAGAATAATAATATTTTAAAACAATGTTTGGAGGTTCAGCGCAAGTTAAATAAAGAGGATACTTGGTATAAGCGCCTAGAAGCAATTCTCAATGAAATAGGGTGTGGGGATATTTGGAAATATAGACAATCACGTGAGAAGGGATGTTAGAAAAGAGTTATATTGAGGATTGAAGATATGGAAAGACAGGAAATAATTGGTAGTTTTAATTCAAAAAGATCATTACATGTATATACAGAGATTAAAAGGACATGGGAAAGAGAAAACTATGTTGATGTTTGTAATAAAATAGCAAGAGAGGACTTTGCATGGGCTAGGTCAGGGGTAGTGAGGTTAAAAGGCATAGGAGAAGGAGAAAATGAAGGCAAATGCCCATTATGTAACAGCAAATTTAACAATTACTGGCATTTAATGTTAGAATGTGAAGGAACAATGAATATGAGGAAAAAATTACAAAGAAACAATTGGTCTAGATTACCAAATGAAATATAGGTAAAAGGTTGTTAAGAGTTAAATCCAAGGAAAGTTTATTTGAAATAGGAAAATATTTAGGTGTAGTGAGAAATAAATGGTTGAAAAAAATTAGAAATAGGGAATAGAAAAAAAAATGTAGACTGTTGAATCATAAATTAAATATGACCCAATGACTCAACAACCATGGTGTTGGATGTTTGCAGGCCCTTAGTAATGCAGCAACTTAGTGAAAAGGATATGTAAAGGGTAATGTGTAGAGATAAAATTATGTATTATAGAACTTATATGAGAATTAATTTATGTAACTAATGAAGTGAAATAAAATATCTATCTATGTTATATGTAAATGCTGCATAATGACAGCCTCTGAGCTCAAGCATTGTAAGTGGAAACCCTTACAGTGGTGAGAAAAAAGAAAAAATTGTAATACATATTTTTAATGTTCTTTTGGAAAGAAATCCAATTCTACTAATATGAAAAATAAATGTAGAAATATAGTGGCGAGAAAAATAATTGTGTTATATGTTTTTGATGCCCTTCTGGAAATAAATCCAATTCTACTAATATGACATATTGAGAAGCTTGTGTATGAATTTACAGGTGTTAAGTGTAAGCAGTGTAGGGAAATGCCGAAAGGAAATTAAAACAACTGGAAAGGTACCAGGCAAGAAGAAGAAAGAAAAATATGTGCAAATGACTACAATTAGTATGTGAAGTAATAAAGCAGCGAGAGCAGCTGGCAAGTTCTTAGGCTTCTCCTGTATCACTGGTATTTGAACCCAACTGAGCTGATATTGTCATATTAAGGGTTTTGTGCAAGAAATAACATCATATTCAAACTGTAGGAGGTTAGGGTTCTGCTTAACACAACATTATCGCAGATTATTGACTACAACTGGAAGGGAGGAATTAATCACATATTCAAGGAGGGAGATAAATCATGGGAGCTGGATGGCACCATCGACAATGTCGTTGAAACTATTGTAAATCCCACCAAAAGTTGTTGTTCTGCATTCTGCTTCTGATTGCAAACCTGACATCACGGAATCTGACTACAACATAGAAAGAATTGTACCACTACCAAACATTCCATAACTGTAAGTTAAATATTACTTCATAATAATTTACACCTGCATGCTTCTGCCATTTCATTTGTAAAGGGCATTTTGGTAAATTTAATTGCAGCTACATTGTCCGTTGGTCTTGCATGTAATAAGAAATGCACACTTTATGGCACAAACAGTTTTAACCAATCAGGGTAAAGTGGATGCAGAGAAACACACTTTGGCATGTTTACATGCAGAATAAGCTTAGAAGAAACAGAGTTTAGCAGTGTCAATTACTGTCAAAAATAAAATAGCCAAAACACAACAACCCTTGCTGTCAGATGTCTCATCACAAACCGCCTTGAATATGTTTTCTTTCATGGCATCTGCACATGGTTATCACGTTGCAATGTAGTTGAACATGGAAAATCTCCAAAACCAGGGATATATCTGTAAACAATAGCAAAAAAGGATTATGCTGGATAGTTTATCGTAAAACATTTTAAATGGTAACAATTAAATAAAACGAATTACAAGAAAGTGTGGATTTGATATGAATTAAATATTCATTACAAGAAAATTACTTTAATGTTTTACAGCCTCTATTGTCCTTCATTTAGTTTTAAAATATGGTAATTTACTTACTTTTTTTAAGTATTTCCGAACTGTACATAAGTGTTCCATCTTATTTAGAGGAATGTTGACTTTAAAACACATTTGAACTGTGTTGCTAACAAATTTGTGTTTTTCAGTTTTTGTCTTCCTTATTTTATTGTTCAATGAAGTAATGTTACCTGGATCTGGAAGCCTGACCTTGTTCTCTTTAGTTGCCCAACTATTCCTTTATCTTAAAGTGGGATTCTATTGTTGTAAAATATCTTTTTTCTCCTCACTTAAGTCTAGTATTACAGATCAAAATGTTGCTATCACTAACATAAAACTTGTGTTCTTTATATGCAATTTGTACTGATATATTTTGCTTCCCAGTATAACACTGACACATATTGTGTCTAAATCTATTGACATCCAGCAGTTATTGTAATTTAGAAAGCAACAATTGAAATAGTACAAACAGCGAGCGCCTGCATACTGGAGCCTCACTGCACCCATCCCAAGTTATAATGTCAGAGAGAATGAGAGGTGTGGTTATAACATTGAAAGAATAAGTTTTTAACATTTTGGTATCACTGTGGTTGTATATACTCTTGGTCAATGTGCTCTGTTAGAAACATAGCAAAATATTGGGCATGCGCCTTTCACAACTGATAATTTCATCATTTGCTTGCAGCCATGTTGTATTTAAAGAATGAAATGAAGTCCAAACAATCTTATTTTTTTTAAATTTAAATAAAAATAGATTATACTTTCTTCTCAATCCCTGGCAGTTCACAAAAAATATAGTTTATCACTGCAATACAGATTTTTAACATTAGTTTGCGTTAGTAAAAACTAGTTTTAAAGAGCTCCAATTATGATAGCATGTAAAGAAAAGTGAAAAACACTGCAAAAACATACTTTTATTCTCATTGAACTTATCATGATTGTGATGTTTTCATGCCTCCAGCAACGATCTAAGTTTTATGGGATGTCAGGAGTTTGATGTTGGTAGACTACCTGGAAAAGGATAAAACCATCAATGGAGAGTACTGTGCAGCTTTGCTGGAGCAGCGAAGGATGCTTTACAGGCCAAACATCCAAATTGGTTTCATTTGTATAGCACCCTTCTTCTATGGTAATATCAGAGGTTTTTGACTTGAGAGAGAACTCGCTGTGTTCTTTATAACATTGGTTTTTAATCCTGTTTAACATTAAACACAATCACATTCACTTTCTCATGCATACTTCCAGGCTCTGCAGAGGATAGGGAAATATTCTAATTAAAGAAAAATTCCTTCCTCAGCTGGGAATCAAAGCTGGAGTCTCTGGGCTATGAAGCCAGAATGCTGACCACTCGACCACGAAGGCAGTCTCCTCCAAATTTATTAAAAACAAATTGTTTTCCACCAAGACACTACACTGATGTACACTTCTTCAATTGTAATCACAAAGTAACATGACTTGCACTTTAAACTTGGCTCCCAGTAACTCACACACACACTTATTTTGCAGAGTTGGACAAATAGTTTTATATTGTAATGGAACCGAAAAGTGAATATGTTGAAAAATAAAAAAGTGGGTTAAATAATCTTGTGTTTTCTTCTTAGGCAGAGAATTTTCTGAACAACCCTCATATATTCTAAATATTTATCTCAAGGAGGAGTCTCCTGAGACTTCAATTTTCATTATCAATATAGCTGCAACTGTTTTGACTAATGTTTCCAGGAACCTTTCTTAAGATCTTGCATTTATCACTGTTTAATATACATAAAAGGAACTCTATCATCTTTAACTGCATGTAACCGAATGTTTTAACCACAGTGCACATCATTTAAACACTGTTAATAATCCTCATTTCAGATTCTCTATGACATTAAGCAGCTACAAAGACATTGGAACAAAGCTATTTAATAAATTGCCACTTTTTAATTCAATATTTAGAAATGTAGTAATTTAGAAATTACCTAAAAACATAGCTTGTAAACAAAGCTTTTAACATAATGAATTTAAGAAAACCTAAGAGTACAAGACATAGAATCTGGTAATTGAACATCTTATTAAGCATTGATTTTTTATGCAGATTTGTGAGAATGTAACCAGTTATTACACTACTTTTAATATTATATTACATCTATATATTGTATACTGTTTGCACATACTTGTAATGAAATGTCATGCAGTCTATGATTGTTTAAAAAAATGTGCCTATCTGATTTATTCCCTGTATTGGAGTACACTTATAGCAAACTCGATGAATGCTAACAAAATTCAATGTGGCACTAGGAGTTATGCATGGCTGTTCAAAACACCACTAAGCCCATTTTCCTGATTTGTTATTAGTTTTCATTACCACTTTGGCAATATCTACTACTATCATTGGAATAGGGGAGTTTTAAACTGCATATGCATCAAAAGGAGTAGAATGGAGAGAGGGGCTCATTGTAACAAAACCCATTCACAGTAACAGTTGTGGAGAGAAAAAAAAAAAAATTGTTGTCAAATTTGCCAAAGCTATAAAAAAAGAAGCATTCTGATTTTTACTGGTATAAAGAACATTGTATTTAACAACTATGAGTATTAATCTGTGAGGTTTCTCAGCTATTGAGTTTTAAATCACTGCAGCAGGCAGATTTGGATTTGTGTGATGTCTAATTGAATGCTTTAATTGAATCAGAGTTGTGTGATTAGTTGGGTTTTTCCTTACACTTCTTATAAATATATAAAACTGAGCATACTAGACAAGTCCGTACTTTTGTTCTATAGCTTGATTTTCAAGCACTATTAACAAATTTGCCTTCCGACAAGCTCCATAAGGACTTTGCAATTTCAAGTGCTATTTTGTTATTTACAATGCACACATAATTCTCCTTCCAGAGTTTCTGATTCTGGAGCTACTGATGTTAAGAGAGCACATTTTAGTTTGTCTATCTCGGCAGCACACTCAACTCTGTTGTAGTGTTCAGTTTTGTGTAATACTTGAAACACTGTGCCAGATGTAGCAACCTCACATTTTTAGTCTACATATCTATGGTAATACAAATACCAAAGAGGTGTTCACTATCAGTGTGTTAAAGTGTTTATTGCTCTCCCAAACAGATTAAAATTATGATTTGGCAATAAAAATAAGTATAAGTCTGCTCTTACAGGATGTTTGTGCAACAATCCCTGTTGCTCTATACAAGAATTTATAGATGAACGACATGGTTGAGTGATTAAGATTTCCTGTGACAATGTATCTGAAGCACAGCACTATTCTTTAAAGCTGGTTCACCCATGCCATGTGATTTTTTTTAATGAAATTATGCATTTCCTATGCCAATTCTGTATTCCTATTGACATAGTATTTCAAATACTGCAATGCCGTAATCAAGTCTTAAAAGGTAGATGACCAATGCCTTTGAATAAGTGATTTTATCCAATGAGACTTCTGTATTTCCTATTAATATTGTTCTATTCCCATCAACATACTATTTCAAACAGAATCTTAAAATTAGTTGTCTTGTGTCTGTTAAGCAAGTGTTTAAACGAGATCATGCATTTCCTATCTATGTGGCATTTTCATTGACAGAGTATTTCCAATAGTGTACTATTGTATTATGTTGTGTAAATAGTTATGCTTCTGTGTGTAATAAACATGAAATCTGTATTTGTATGTATGCAGTTATGTAGCATATGTATGGCTTGTTAACAGAATCTATCTACAATAAAGAAAAGCATTATTATTCACAGTATAAATCCAGAGTTCTTTCATTCTTCTCTGAAAGTGTTATCCCAATTCCAACTTTACCCATTCATAGTCACTGAAAGAGAACTATTAGTATAAAAACTGCACCAAGAACCAATTTGAAGAGGGACATTATTTTATTTGGGCAGTGGGCAAAAAGAAAAGTGGAGAGGATTTCAGAAAGCATAATATATTACTGATTTTATTATTGCCATAATATATTTCCACCCCAATTGCAATTAAAGCAATAAGATAGACACATGAAATGCATATGAATATAATGTGCCTAGACACCAGCTTTGCTTCGGAATTGTGATGCAAGTGTTCTGTATGATGGTTACATGTAACTTCACGAGCATGACATCATGATTTCAGATCTTACGCATAATGAGCCTGTCCCTGTTTTACTCCTCTTGTTATGCATCACCTGCTGCAGGCATAGTTCTATAATGCATTGTAAAGTGGTCAACCTTTCTAAGATCATACTACTTTGCATTTATGTTCACATTGCCTTCACAAAACTTTGATCATTGGTTATATCTCAGTAACCTCTGGACATATTGTGCTACAAATTATTAAACTACTTAAATCTCTGTTGCACATCTCTGTACAATTGTGCACCTATAACATTATTAGCTTAGGAGATAATTCATCAAACAACCATATCCTTGCTCTATATGAGAGATATGTCTATTGCAGTCAAAAGCAGAATACTACCTCCTCCACTCCTAAATGGAGTTTGAATCCTTTGATTATGTAAATTAAGCCCTGGCTAGGTGGCTAATTAGGCCATCTACCACGGACATAATTTCCTTCAAACACCTACATGTTTTGTTGCTCTCTTGCATCATATCTATTCCATTCCATTGTACAGCCACATTCACATTTTCATCTTGGATTAAACAGCTGGTGTACGTAATAATTTATGTTTTATGCTATTATTTTTTTCTAAAACTTCACTTACTAAAAGCTAAATAACTGACATAATCTAACACTTCCAAATTAGAGTGACCATCCTCAGCTAAGTTTTCGCTAACCTCAACAAACCACCAGGCTGATCCAGATCAACAAGCTCTAAAGCATCATCTGCTTACTATTAAGCTATCAGTTTCTTTTTGTCAATGTAATTATCATTTATGCTGCAACAGTATCTAGAACTAGCCACATTCCGTTCTTAATCCAATGTAAGTTTTCTACTATTTGCCTTATTACATTTTGATTACTGATCCTGACTTACCAAGCTACATCTTTAGGGCTGTGTGGAGCTTCTAACAATCCTGGTGTGATGCAGAATCCTTGCAGGGGGATGAAAACCTCACTTTGCTTCACGACTCCCATCACCAAGAAATTATGCTGGCCTTGAAATTCCATACTCTTTCCATGACATTGCGAGAAACAACTGAATGTGACAGCACTTCAAAAAATGACAAAGTCTTGAAAAATTCAAACAAACAAACAAACAAACAAACAAACAAACAACAGATATCTCCGAAATGGCTGATGTTACAAAGAAATATATTTAAAACAAGCTGTGTTTTAAAGAGATCTACATTTGTTGTTTAGCAAGATTGTGTTTATCTCTTAGGTTTGCATTTATACAAAATTGCTTCTAAATGAAGACCACAGGCTATTCCCAGAAAATTCAAGGACATACATTTTCGTTGTTGTGTTAATATCTTGAACATATAGCATTCCGATCAAAATCATTAGTCATGTTTGAAAAAATAAAAAAATGAAAAATGTTCTATGCAAAGAGTAGTTTGGGGTGGGGAGATTTTTTAAGAAATCTTTGTGTCATATCTATGGAACATATTGAACACCAAGTTATGTATGTATCAGGCATTTTGTTTTTGAGTTATGTTGTTCAAAGATGTACGTGCGCACGCACACATAGAATGTTTTCTTTAGGTGGTCTCAAAACGTGTATTTCCATTGAAATCTGGGCATCAAATTTTTGGATAGAAAGAAATCCTTCCTCTACCTACTTAGTATGTGGTAGATGTAGAAATTTGCCATGTTATATTCACATGGATTTCTCTACCCACTCTTCCAAAAACTATTCTTACAAAAGCTTATTCTTCTATTCACTTCTTGTTAATATTGTGGTAAAAATGCTTTTACTATACATTTCATTACAGGTGCAAGAGGGATAGATGAGGCTGAAGCAATACTCAAACTTTTACAAAGCAGGTAGACAACTTTGAAATTCCACTTTGCATGACTAGGAGTAAGAAATGAATGACAATTTAGCACCTGAATATAAAAGTATTAATTATTTGAGGTTTCAAACCATTAACAAAAAATATCTCGGAAATAGTCAATGCCCCTCCCCCAAATAAAATCAACAAAAAAGGCATAAATTGTGCATTTTAATGAAATTTACATTTGTTGTGTGGATGTGTCTCTCTCTTACAATTTTTCAGTTATACAATTTTCATTCTAGTGAAGAGGACTTCACAGGTTATTCATGGAAAATTCGAGCACTACAGTATGTCATGCAAATTATCTTGAACCATGGGAACCACACCAAATTTAAAAAAAAAAAAAAAAAAATCAAAATTGAGATAACAGATGGCAGCACTTTCAGCACCTAGTTCTACATTTAACATGTCATATTGGATGCCAAAAGACACCACATCCCATAGCACTGTTGAGCAAAGGTCTACCAGGGCAAGAGCCTTAGCCCAAGGCCCCCCTCTTGAACCCAGGGCTAGCGCCAGCCAAATAAATGTTCAGTTTTACAGCAAAACATACTAAATTTGGTTATTCAATCAGAGCTGCTAACATGGAAACAGACAAGATGGCATAAGTGATACCAAAGTAGTTCATGATGATGAATTATAAGTTTGGGACAAAAGAAACTTTACATTTATTATTTGTCACACACATTATTATTATTGTAATAAGTAGTTTATAACGAATCTTAGTATCGTGATATTGTCAAGAGGAATAGTGTTTTTGTTCATGTACATCTGATTATTTTTTTCTCTTACTTTCCTTGACATTGTTATATATTTTTGTTCCCTTTTGTAATAATTAATTTTGTAAGAGAAGATGACAAAGATACCAATGTAGTTCATGATGATGTAGATTAAGTTATGGAAAAATGTGAAACATTAATTACTTGCTCATTAGCTACCTCGCCCATTCCAATATAATATTGTATAACAATAAATTTCTTGATTATTCACAAGCTTTTTCATTGCATCAATTCACAATTTTATGCCACAAAGCTCCAAATATATTCTAATTTGTGCTATAAAATCCGACTTAAAAACAGAAATGCTTTAAAGGCTGTGTCAACTGATAGATCTTAAAACTAAAAGTCTAATGTGTTACATTCACATGACTTTCCCTATCCACTCTTCTACAAACTATTCTCACAAAAGCTTCTCCTTTACAGTGGTCATTTTAAAGTGAGACCACAGACTGACTCGGTACTTTTCAATGTGCAACTGGCAGTGCGTGACGCATTCTAGGTTATCTTTATCAGAGGTGCTTCAGTAGCTGCTTTGTGTTCGTGCTTTAAAGAGAGTTGTGCAACTCAAAGGTTAAAGTTTATCAAGACATCTGTGTTGTATGTGATTTGCTTATGAGTGTTAATGTCTTATTAGTCCAATGCAATGCCTGCCACAAATTTACGATTTAACAATAAATTTTTATGTATGATACATATGTAAAAACCATATCATGTAGAAAGGTGTGTAGACAATTTCAACAGAAATTTCCTGGTATTCTAGTTCCAGGTAGGGAAACTGTTAGACTAGGATCACTAAATGCTAAACCTAAGAAGTGAAAATGAGATGCTCTAACAAAAGAAAAACATTGACGAAATTGTGGGGAACCCTAAAAAATAAAGTTTATAGGAACAATCCCCACACCATACACGAACTTAAGGACAATATAACAACAGAAATTCTGAATGTTACGCAAGAAGAACTTATGCGTGTAAATGGAAATTTCATCCAAAGATACCAGGAATGTCTTCAGGTGGACACTACTTTCAACACCACTCAAAACAAGATAAGTACTCATTATAATGTATGTTATTATTACTTGTGAGTAACACAAGAGTTACAGAACGATAAACTGCCAGTATAAAAGACAGTGTGTGGAGCATGCATATGCGCAATCCATAGTCTCACCATAAAATGACTACACTCTATCTGTTTCACATAAATTGAGATTAAATATTCATAGAAATTCTTTTCTTACACGTTTCATTGTTTGTACATGGTAAACACAGTAGGCTTAGGCAATAGTTAAATCTTTTAAAAGTGGATTGCTATGTGAAGGATTTGAAATTCTATTTTCTTTGGATCACTACAAGAAAAAAGTTAATAGTAACTTAGAAGTAAAAAAAGTATAAGTATCTGATAATTCAAAACAATAACAAAGGATATTTTAGAGCTGGTTAATGCCACAAAAAATGTATTTGTTATAAATTTTGCATTTTAATGAGATCTACATTTTTTATGTAGTAAGTTTTTGTCTATGTCTTATGCTTTACAAGTTAATTCACTCAGAAAGAAGAGGACTTCACAGGCTATTTGCAGAAAATTTACAATATGTATGTTATTTATCCTGCAAATATCTTAAATGTATGGTATTTTAATAAAAATCATCCATTTATGAGAAAATAAAAACTGAAGGATTTTCCAAGCAAAGGGTATTTTGGGGTGAGCAGTTTCTAAAACTTTTTATGGCACTTCCTAGGACAAGTTTGGTATTTAACCAACTTTTCATTTCTGAGTTATGCATTTAACAATCAGGCGCATACACAGATCTTACTCTAAAAATGCACTTTTGGATTCAGGGAGTCTCAAAACATCTACTTCTGGTGAAATCTCAGGATTGAATGTTTGGGTGGGATGCAATGCTTTCTCTACTTACTATAGGCGAGTAGAAAAGAGAGTAAAACGTTAGAACAAATTCAAACATTAGTGACAACTATAGGTTTGCTATTGTGGATTTGGTAGTACTTTCTGGAAACAATTCTTATATGATATTTTAAACAAAATTAAATAATTTCTGAAAACTTAAAAAATAATGAATCATTTTTCCATGTAAAGCGTAGTTTGCAGTTGGAGGATTTTCTTGAAAATCATGTTGCAACCTTGGAACATGCTTAACTTAAATACACAATCACAGTCAGCTGACGAGGAGTTCTGAGATAAAATACTTAATTCAATGAAATTTGCATATGTGCAACCACTTCTAAAACTTTTACGTAATCATTTCACAATGTCTTCCAATTTACAAGGGACCAAGTTTGATATTTCTCCAACACTTCAGCAGACCTCAAAATGTATATTTCTAGTGCAATTTTGATACTGAATTTTTGGGTAGAATACCATACTTCCTCTACTTAATATAGGTAAATGGTAGAGACTGTAAAAAGCAACATAATCTGGATCACCTACTGTACAACACAAGTTTATACTTTGAGTAGGTGAAAATAACATCCATCAGGCAGATGATGTTCCGCAGTATTTAGCAGAACATATCTGGTGTTATCATAGTGAAAAATGTTGGGAAAAACTGCTCTAATGCACAGAACTCAAGTTTTATGAAGTACAATCATTGGAATTATGCTTTATGCATACTAGCTATTTTACAGCTGGGACTTTTATGAAACTTCATATTTTATTGCTTGACATCTTCGAAAATGTAAATATTCTCAAAACTCTCTATAGGGTTTATTATATTTTAATTTATGAATTTATGTTACATAATTGATATTTTACATATTTGTAATGATTTTACATGAAACTGCATATTTAACACTTTCTCATTTGTTGTGTAATAAATTGCAGATGTATGTAAAATCTGAAATTCACCATTGTGAGCTTTTCACTATTGAGTAGATAACAGATTAGCAAATCATGTTAGAAAATCATTTGAACAGGCTTTTCATTTTCCTGACAAGAGTGCCATGAATGACCATAAATACACTTCTTAGTGTCGTATCTTTAACCTACAAGTTACATACCTCTGTGAGGTTTTATACAGTACATTTAAACAGAAAAGGAATACTCACTCTACCTCTCTAGTGGAGCAGGCAAAAGTTGCACACCTTCCATACACACTGCACATCAGTGGCTGGTTACTCCTTTTTCTGCACACATTTATTCATTTCTCAAAAACAAAATCCTTTATAGAGAAGATACCACTGATCACCATAAAAAACAGAAAGCAGTTTTCAACAGCAGAAAGGGCATTAAAACAGGAAATATAACAATATGGATTTATAGAAACACTGTTATAATACTTGCTAATGACAGGAATACTATTCTTTCTCTAGTCTTGTAAAGACATTAATCCTCAAGAAAGTCATTTCTGTACTCTGAATTTTACTATTAATTTTCTTATCAATTACTAAGTGATTCAACAATATCAAAATAATTGGAAACAGCACCTATACAGTATAAACCAAACATTTCCAAAATTAGCATACCAATATAGACCATCAGGACATAGCAAGACCCAAGAAAAGATGAAAAGAGATACTATAAATATGGAACAGGTGCCCCACCTAAACTGTATAGGAAGATTTTTTTTTTTTTTAGTGTGTGTGTGGAAAGAAATGCCAAGTCTATCCTTAAGCATGCCTGCTCTTTAAAAAAAAGCTATATCTTTCTTGTTCTAAAACGTATGAATCTGATTTTAATTTCATACTTGGAGTGAAAATGCACAAATGATCAAACAACTTTTGTTAGATTATGACTCAAGTTCCGTCTTCATTGGCTTCTAAGTTAAAATTATGGTTTACTATTGGCAAGTTCTTCAAACTGAAAGCAAAATATCAATTTATCAAGAAATGTACGGATGTTCTATGGAATTTCAAATTGAACAGCATATATGAACAAGAAATAAACAGTTGAATTTATCAAAGAAGCAGATGCTGTTAACAAATGCAGAATCTGTCACCTTCAAAAAAACCCTTTTTATAAGGACTTGTGCAGTGCAATGATTGCTACCAATATTCCAAACTTCAAAGGACAGGATTAGTTCTTTCTTGGGAAAAATATTGCAAGCAATAATCTCCTGATCACTGAACATTATGTAAGGGAAGAGAATACCCCAAAAAATGCTGAAAATTTTGTTTTTTTGCATAAAATTAGATTTTAAGGTGTATAGAAGCAAATGCTAAATGTTTATGGCCCTAGATAATGATTTAGCCCTTTAAATGACACCATTTTAAAATACACCTGGAGCATTCTGTGTTCGAAATTAACGTCTTGTTTCACATTTCCTACTTCATAATAGCTTAGGTTATAAACTATAGATAGTACTCGTAATAGAGCCAGATGAGAGAATCTTATGGCTGTGTGCACCATTCTCGTCAAACAAACCCTTCAGGGACCTTCAGCTTACAATGCTAAGAATTTCACCAGAGTAATCATCACACAACAGTGCACCAATGTTCACTGCAGTTTAGATGACCGTGGTTAGCTGGCAGGTGCTCACCTTGGTTGAACATACCATTCATTGCAGGTAAACACTAGTAATGCACCCAGATGTTGTCTCTTTTTCAATTGTTCTACTTGTTTGTTGAAGCGCATGCATATACTTGTTCAGCATGCAATGGAGGAAAGCAAAAGTAGACCCGAGTTTCTCTCTAATAAAAGAGCAAGATAATTTAGTGACAAGAGATTGTAAAATGTAAATAAACTGTAGTGATTGTCTACTGAATAATGACCAGGGTCAAAATGCAGTAGACAATCAAATTTGTAAAACTCTTAGCACAATATGTTATTACATTTAACATGCAATTCTTTTTTTCTTTCTTTCTTTCTTTGTTTTCACATTAAGTTCCATTTAGCTTAGTCGACAGAAAAAAGAAAGAAAAAAATATATTAACTCCAGACAAAATTTGAACTCAGAATCTCTTGAATATGAGGTGTACACGCTATCCCCACACTACGATGACAACTTCAGACTTTGACACTGACCTCTTCAGGTTACCGGATTCCTATATCTGTCCTAATATTCCTGAAAATGTACTATTTGCACTAAATCCATTCATTGCTCACCTCATTTCTGCCTTTTCTTGGAACTATGCTTCAACTAATATAATTACGATATGTAACACCGTGATTTTATGGATTTTCGTTAAGTCTTGGTTCAGGATATTTAAGGCATTTATCGCCCAAAAAGCCTTAAGGCATTAAAAATTACAAAGACCATTAAAGTAACATTATCAGGAAAAATTGGCAAAAATGTAGAGTTTCTTCTAGTTGGAAATTCTAACCTACACCATTCTGCCATTTTAACATTTCAACACAAGTGAAGATGAAGATATACGACGAAAACGGACCGTTCATCGACAGTCAGATTTAATGGCGATAAAATTCTCGATAAACTTTTACCATCGTCAAAGCACCACAAATGATGTTTGTGGTAAAGTCCATATCTTACCACAGGAAAATGTTGATCAAGAATGGTGCACACAGCCATTAGTGTTTCAAACAGTCTCATTCATATTGTAGCACTCTTGAAAAATGTTTTTATTTTCAAGCAACTGTCACAAAATTACAACCAAAGGCAAAAATACATTTTTCTCAGAATTGGTTTTTGCAACACATACACTCAGTAATGTTGATATATCTCTAGAACCACTATATTAATTGTTTGAAATTTTTAGAATGTATTCATTAAAATTTAAAATTTTTTCAGGAAGGAAAATTTTTATATGTAATTTAATCCCTCCCAAAAATAGTTAATATGTACATTAGGAAATTTTTACTTCATTTTGAAATATTGTTTCCTAAATAAACAACCTATTTTTGGAGGTCTTGCTTCCCCCAGAATTACACTGATAAGAATTCTTCAAATTAAAGTCTAGGAATTAGCTTTCTTAATAATCTTTTACAAATCCAGAGATTTAAAATAATTGTTCAAAAATGAAATAAAAAAAAATATCCGAAATTCTCTTTCCCTAAGCAAACTATAATAAGTCAATGGACAACATACGAAAGCACATAGGAAACACTCATATGGGTCGCTGTTGATCAAATGATAGATACAGGTCGGCTTCTTGTAAATTTCATGATAATAAAGTTAGAACCTCTCAGCCCTACCAAATCATGTTCGATCCACTGCAAGGAGTTGGACCAGGCAAACCACTAGACTACAGTGAGATTAGTGAATGATGGACTAAGTTTTATGGAGTTCAAGAGGAGAAAGTACAGGGTAAGCCAAAAAACTACGAACTGCCTGCACAGTGTTTTTCCTGTCCGCATCCTCGGCGCTTGTTGCCATTTGCCGCTATCATAGAAAGGCGTGGATGAAACCATACAACATTTTTAAAAGTAGTTTTAAAAATGTTGCATGGTTTCATCCACGCTTTCTATGATAGCGGTAGATGGCAACAAGCGCCGAGGACGTGGACAGGAAAAAACACTGCACAGGCGGTTCGTAGTTTTTCGGCTCCCATGTACTAGTGCTGTATTCTGATGCTGCAGTATATATGCTAAAAGCAGCACCTGCTTTCAAACAGTTTTATCTCAACATGCTACATTTAATATGCTTGGCCCGTGAATTGTGTGTTGCCAAATATATTAGAGCTTAGTTTTCCCCAAAAGTTAACAAATGTTTTTTACAGCAACCAAAGAAATATTATTGAAAGCCTTGCAACAAGTACTAGCTCACAAACATTAACTTCTGGATGAGTCAATGCTCCCAATATTAGTGTTTACAAGATGGAGGATATACAATGAAGCAGTCAACTTCTATAGCCACCAGATGCTATAAAGACAGTTGTAGATTCCCTTGACCACAAGTGTGCTGCTTCTACTCATGAGTCTCTGACTGCCTTCAGTGATCCCACAATGGCCTGTGCTGTTGCCATCAGGGCCAACTTCAGCTAGTTCCTGAATTCTGGTTGGAAACTTCTGGACTTCCACTGCATGATCTATTGTTATTGTAGAAAATGCAGCTGAAAAACTATGTGCTGTGCAAGTATTGGCGATCAATTTAAAAACAAAAAATGTGTAAAAGAAACCCTAGATATTCAGCATTTCTCATGTTTGCTAAATTCTGTATGGAGACATGTATATCCAGGAATAATTCCTTTCCTAAAGAATGCACCAGTTAGGCCATGTGACATGGGAAGGTGTTTCTATGTGCAGCAAATTTAAATTAATGTCTGCGAGTGCTGTAATCGTCAAATATTAAGTTCATTGCAATATATTAATATTTGCATATTTTAGTGATTTTACAGAGTTAACTTAAAAATTTACCAAAGTTTTATTGTAATCATTAAATATTAAGTTCACGCAATATATTATTACATATTTAACTGACGGTGATGGCGCTGAGGGCGAATGGTTAGACTGTTCGCCTCCCACCTTGGTGAGGTAATCCCAGGGGCCTGCATGTGGGATTTGTGGACAAAGCGGTGTCTGGGCAGGTTTTCTCCAAGTTATCCGGTTGCTCCATCATCTTTCCTTTCATTCATTTTGCCTTCAATTCATATCTTCTTCCTACTCTCATATCTGGCTATGGGCAAATCCCTCATTCCGGATTCTTAATTCTCTGATTCAGTGTTTGTCTGCTCCTTGACAGGCCTCTGACCTTAGGCACGTTTTAAGTTCTACATACGAGGAGGGCATGCCAACTAAGTAAGTATTTCACTGATGTTTTACCGAATTTTTTATGTACACATTTTGCTACATGACTTATAATAAAAATCTTAGCTCTAACACATGGCTTTGCAATATGGGTATTTGTGTTTCCTGTGACTCATTGTACTTCTTATCCTAATCTACCAAAATTCATTTTTACATACAGCAGAAACTGATTCTTGTTGCAGTGAGGCAAAAATGATTAGCGCCCAAAATAAACTTGTAAGGCCTGTGGTTTCACATTTAAACTTCCAATCAAATGGTAAACTTAGCTTTGAATTTTAAAAGCTGGCACAAAGTTGGAATTACCACATTCTTTGTTACGGAATGTTATCTGAAAACAAAAATGTGTTCTATTTTCCAAAATTCGTCAGGAATCGCTATAATGGTGATCACCTATCATTTAATATTACAACAATGGATGGGTTTCTATCAATTAATTTTGGGGAAAGTTCTTGTACGCCTCATAAGAACTTACCCACAGCACAACAAGGCCCATTTGGATCATCAGTGCATTTTTTGTGTTACGTTTCAGTAACTGCAGTACGTTACTTTGATTGACATTGAAGAAAGGCTGACCTGTTTCAACGAAATGGACTCCCCTATGCTCTGCATCTTGCAAGCCATGTTTATGGTCCTCTTACTTCTGTAGCACAGTACAGCAGAGGTTGTATCCTCAGGTAAATCACATGTTGGAGCATTTCTGGAGTTTCCAATTTTACGCAATTTAATTAAAGGAGCTATTTCAAGGGAAAAAGCAGAAAAAAAAATTCATTTTATATATTGGCCTCATATGTTTTAGCCAGCCTAACTGAAGCACCTCAAATGAAAACTTAACCATATTAAACAATTTGAAAGGTTAAGATGGCCTGGAATATGAGCACTCAAAATCTACCCTGCTGCTCTGCTCACATTATTGTCTTAATGCAGAGATTCTTCACTCTCTGCATGTAACGGATATTAATGCACCTATTCATATTATGTTTTCAAACAAATAATAAAACAGCTTTTTCAAAGACGTTAACAACAATTAAAACATAAATAACAGGTTTAACATTTCAAAATTGTGATTCTTACCGCTGCCTAAACTACTTCCCAGAAAAAGCTTAAAATCCAAAACTATAATGCATCAATAATAATAAGTTCTTAAACATATAATCATCTTACTGAAATGTTGTAAATAACAGAATTTATTAGAAAACTTAAGTGTTTTGTTGTGTAATAATTTTGCACAAAAGTTGAATGACAGGAGAAGTATTTCAATTTGTTAGCTTCATACCTGCTTCTTTTTGGGGAAAAGCATCGAATTGAGAACACCTTCTAAGTGGAACAAATTGTGTGCATGCCTATGCCAAAAGTGTGCCCTTTAGGTAAGCAATGCAAACAATGCTTTCATTCCTACTTTACTAAGAATATTCTAGCACGTTTACTAGTTTTTATTATATCCAAATAGGATTTTTCAACGCACATTCTTGTTATGTGCAGCATAGGTTGTATAGTGTTCTGCAAACTTGGTAGTTGGAAAACAAGATGTCTCCCCTCCACTTCCTTACAAAACACATGGAATAGGGTGCAAAGTTCAAAATCAGCTTGAAAATTGAATGTGTCCTTTTACTCAAGTCAACTATGAAGTTTAACCTATCCAATCCTACGAAGAAAGAGCTGGAAACTCTTACCACGTCTGTCTTTCTTTCTTTCTTTCTTGTCGATCCTGTGGCAGAGCTGCAAACCTTTCAATCGAGACTGACTGATGCACCATGGCAGTCCTTTGTTGCACCTCTGGTTTTTATTCTAATTCTGTTTGTGATCATTAATTTATATCACGTTTCCATTTTCACTTCATCTGAAACTTGCAAATTTTTTATAGCTGTCGACTGAATATTTTTCACCTAGTAAAACATTTTTTGTACATTTTCACACATTTTTCTTGCTTCTTCTGTAATTTGTCCTATACCCTTAATAGTCCTTTTGCATCTCTTTGTTTAATTCCTCATTTCGTCATTGCAATACATGTCAATTGGAAAGGGTCAATCTATTTTTGCACCACTATATACAAACCTTATTAATATTTCAAGTCAAAAACCAGTTTTCAAGTAACTATTGTTTTTATTAAAAAAATTTTCTACCTCTTTTTCATGCTTTATGTATGAACATTTCAATTTACTGTCTTTAAGCTTCTCTGAAAATTTACTAGTAGCACCCTTCACTCATACTTGCTTCTTTGAAACTGCTCCCAAAGTATGGTAAAACAGCATTAACAACATGAAGAAATAGTATATCATACACTTTTATTCTTTTCTTATCCCAATGATAATGCTCTCTCCCAATTACAAATAATACAGAAAGGCGCACAATTATCATTCTACATTAACTTCTCTCAGGTAAACACAGTATGGAGAAAATAAAAGGATTTAGATAACATCAAGTTAAGCATTCTAAAAGTTTAAAAACCTCTGTGGTTTTTTTAAACAAATTTCTTTCTCACACACTAGTCTTTTCTTTTTCTCTTTCTCCTCCTTCCTTTCTCTCTCTTCTCTTTTCATTTTCTTGTTTGTTTCTTTACATTTTCAGGAAATTATATTTTACAGCGAAGCAAAAGTTTCAATCACATTTCTTATTAAAACACTATTTCTATTCTTTTATATTCAAGATATTCTAATTATTAGCTATTCCATTATAATAACCCATTTTCTCACAGATCTACACCAGAAACTCACAAATATATATATACAACTATATACACACCCATACTGCACTTATGTGCAAAAACATGCAGGATGTAAGAAAATAACCATTACATATTTTTGTTGCCATAAATGTGTCTTAAAGTGAAATCCTGACAAAAATGTTGCCAATAACTCACCAGTATATAAAATTGAAGTTCTGAAAACTATTTTCTGGCATATTAGGAATGGAGTAGGAGTAACTAGGTGCTCAATAGCAATTTACTTATTACAAACATAAGAACTTTTCATTGGTTTCATAAACTCTTTAATCACTAAGGATATAAATCTTGTCATATGCTGATATTTACTTCTCTGATATTCTTTAAAAGCTACAGAATTAGAAGTAGGCTTATCAGCTTATTTTCAAAGCAATTATCAAAATGCAAAGGTAACCAGTTTGCAGAGAAACGCTTATGCGCTACATGGGTTAAGTTAGCATAAACGCAGTAGTATTTGGAATCAAAGTCTCGTACACTTGAAGTTGACGTAAATATGCTAGTAATATTTGGAATCAAAGCCTCGTGCACTTTTAAAAGATACTTTCATATTTCAGGAGCATGGGCAACAGGCTCACAGGTGAAAATCTGGCCTACTAATGGTTACTCATGTCAATCTTCAAATGTTGGAAGAGGGTTACTCATTGTCTGACATCAAATGTTGGAGTGGAGTTATGCCATCAGATGTAAACACAATGTAAAGATCAGCTTGGGAAAAAATAAAAAGACAAGCCTCATATTTAATATAAAGCTGACAGAAACAGATTTCATGCTAAGAATTTAAAGTTTTCCCTCTGAGCAAAGGCAATTTAGAGTTTGCTACATTTTAAATTCTTTCATCATTGTCAGCTTTAAATGATTAATTCCTTCACTTTAAAGAATGTAAACTAAGCAGAGGACTTTCTTCACTTTAGAGAATGTAAACTAAGCAGAGGGCTTAAGAAATTAACCATGAAACATTGCCTTGATGAAACAAACAACATTTCTTGATTTCTTAAAATTTGAAGAATTAATTCATTTATGATATTCATTACTTTTTACAATCGTTCAGAGGGTTGAGAAAATAAAGCAAAATATTTATTATTCATTCTGATATTGTGGATCTTCATTCAATTAATCTGCATTTTAAGCTGATCATATCTGCCCTATTTCCCGAAAATATGTTCTTGTTATTCTATTACACCCAAATTATATATTACATATAAAACCCATATGAGCCATTAACAGTCTTATTTATTACAACATAATGTGCAAAATGGAAACAAGATCCATTCATTATTGATATAAGAAGCAGGTTTCCTTGTGTCAACTGTATTAAAACTACCTCACATTTAAAACAAAAAACCAATTTCACATGTATACTTAACTACAAGATAAAATTAAGCAATTTCATTTTTGTGTGTTTTCTGACACAATGTTTTAAAATAATATTTAGTCGTTAGTAATACAAGAATAATCTACAAATTGCACCACATATCTTCTGGACTAACATAGAAAGTATCTGACATTTGACTCATGGCAAAAATAAACTTGGTTGCATTTGCACCAATGTATAATTGATCAAAATTCGTAACCTGATCCATTTTTGCAGATATTTCTGCAAGTTTTACAGAAATAAAAGCATTATGATAACACAAGTATTATAGGCATGTTATATTATGTTGACTGTGAACGGAGTATCATCAATTCATTTAACTTCATTTTTCACAAAGTGTTTTACTGCGCTGAAAATTTGATCTTGTAACCCAGATCACTGGTAACTGAAAGTTTGACATTAAAAACACTGATATCTGATTTTAGGAGAGTATATACACCTAGTCTACTATAAGAATTAAGTTTTGTTCAGTTGGAATATGAATCTTCTTAAACTGACAAACTTAATTATGCTTTCTTTTTATATTTTTCTTGAACTGTTACAGCACACACAATGAATATTATTACCTTTCACTGTCTAGTCTTACTCTCTTCTGATCTGGATCCATGTCGCTACTACTGTTGCTCATGTCATCATTGTAGCAGGGTGAAGATCTCTTCAGTCCTTCAGTTTTCTGAACATGTATTTTCTCCTCTTCTGTTGAATTATTTGCCAATTCACCTTCACCTTCTGCTTCACCTTCGTCAATTAGCAATGGCATCGAATGAGGAACCCTAGACTGTTTTTCACTACCTGCAGTGCTGCTTGATGCTGCAGACTCCTGAGTATGATCATATTCATATGAAGATGAATTATGCTCATGCTCAACTGGAGCTTCTGATGGGGATGTGGAACCAACAGTGTTTTCTTCAGGAGGATTTTGTTCATTGCCTAATTTACTTTCTAAGGTTTTTGATAAAGTTGTTTGATCTTTAACATCAGATGGTTTGCTACTGTCATCCACCAAAGGATGCCCCTCATCTGAATAATTGGGACTGTGTAATGCTATCTCTGATTCTGTATTACTGATTATTTCTGAAACACCTGATGCTTGTTTCTCAGTATCTTCCAAATGACTAGATGTGTTCTTGGAGATATCATAGGACGGTACAGATACAGGTGAAACTGAAGCTTCACTCTCCTGTTCTAAAGTGTGAGAATAATGATCTAACTTTTCTTCTGGTCTCTCGGCCAGTAAACCATTATTTGTTTCTTTGTTAGCATCTTCAGATTCCACTGAAGCCTGCTCTGATAATAAAACTTTATTAGAATCGGCTGAAATGATTTCTGAAATCTGGTTATTATTTGATCTAGTTGATAACTCTACAGTGGAACTTGGAGTTTTATCTGAGGAGTCATGGACTTGATAGACATCATTTGCATCAGAGATCAGCTTGTTTGTATCAGACGATGTCTTTTTCATTAAATTTGCTTTAATAGTTGAAACACTTTTATCACATTCTTGATAAGAGCATTCTTCCTGAAAGGCTTCTTTCTCTACAAGTGCCTCTGTGTCATTTGCTTTCTCCAATGTGCTATCTAATTCTCTTTCTGGAATATCTGCATATGAGACTGTGATTTGGTTTTGAGGTGAACTGGAAGTATCTGTTGCAGTAGTGATACTAGCAGTAGTAGTAGCACTACCAATTTCACTCTGAGTTTCTGTTTCCTCAGAAAGAAGTGGCATTGAGGGATTACATGCTGATGACACAACAGATGCAGATTCAGTAATACTTATATTTATTGGCATGGTGGAAACAGGTGAACCTGAGGTCTCAACTTCAGAAATACATGCAAGTGGAGTTGATGCAGGTACAGTTAATGTAGAGAATGCTTGTGATGGGACAGAGAGAGCTGGCTGTGTGATTGTAAGTGGAAGTTCAAGAGAAGTAGGAACTGGTGGAGGTGCTTGCAGAGTTGTTACTGCTGAAGGTACTTCTAGAGGAGTCATTATTGGTTGATTCAAGGTCAGTGAAGTTTCTAGGACACCAGCAGGATTTGGAGGAGGCAGTACTGGTGATAAAGATGGCAGCAGCATTGCCGTCTGGTGCAGAGATGAGGATGGTTCTAAAATACGTGATGTCATTACTGCAGATGGGGTGCTGTTCACAACTGTAAGAGAATCCTGAATAGAGCTGTCTGGCTGAAATACCTGTGTGTTGGCCAATGCTTCAGCAAGAATGTCTTGGTTAGGGCCTCCAGAAGAAACAGTAGAAACAGTATCTGCAGGTTGAGAAGAAGAAATAATGTTGAACACAGATGAATTTTGATTTTCCAAAGCAATACTTGTCACTGGGTTTACAGGTACTGTGCTGCTTTGGCCTAGATTTAATACAGTACTTGAAGCTGCTGCAGAGTTATCTATAGTAAGTATGATATTTTCCAGATCTCCAGAATTTCCTATCGAAGAAGGATCAATATACAATGTGCGTGGTGTGGCTTCGTTTTGAGAACTGCCATCATAAGCTAGTAATGAAGAATTGTCATAAGGTTGTAGAGCACCAGAGTCATCAATTGTTACTAACACATATGTGGGCGCACTGCCATCACCCACTTGTTCTGATGGGGTAGCTGCTACAACATGTGCAATTTGTTCTGGTGTTAATACTGATGCAGTTGCTGCTGCAGCAGTGGTTACAACTGGCAGTGTCGAGTTTGTAATGATGTTGCTTTGAGAGGCTGACGAAATAATAATCCCAGAAGGCTGACTTTGTACAGCTGATGCAACCGTGATGGTTGGCTGTGCTACATGCATACTTGGCTGAGCCAAAGTCAGAGAAGCTTCTGAAATTGCCTGCAAGTTTCCTGCTGCTGTAGATACCAATATTTCACTTGCTTTTGAAACTTGAGGTTTTACATCTGAAATCTTTTGAAGCAAAGTCTTTTTACCAAGTTGTGGCAATGGGATCATTTTATGAACAGTCTGTGCCTGCTGTATTTTTTGAACAGCTGGTGCCTGAGTTGTGGACTGACTTATTTTTTGCACAGTTGCTGTACGAGGAAATACTCCACTAACTTTCCTAACCTGGGAAATATTTGACAAAACACCTACAGCACCTGGACTCTGAACTTTTTGGACAACCATGCGAGGTGCTACACTGGGCCTTAAACCAACACCTTTTGGTTGCGTTTGGGTAAGTGTCTTCACTCCTGATGCTGGTAATGTAATTCTCTGTACACCTGCAGTTGTGAGAAGTTTTGGCCTTTGTACAGATTGAGCTGGGCTGATTTTAGTCTGAATAGGTGCTACAGTTGGCACTGTTTTTGCACCTGACACTGCTGTACTCTGGGTTGTCTGAATGAGGATAGTGTTTGACTGTGGTTTGAGTGTTCCAATCACACGCACAGGCGAACTCTGTGTAACAGCAGCTTTTTGCATTGATGGAAGTATCACTTTAGCTTGTGTGCTTTGCATTGTAAATTTAGTACCAAGGGATTTACCTCCTTGCAATGCTTTAATTTGCTGTTGACTTACTGGTGTTAACTTGCCTCCCTTTGCCACTACACTTCTGGGGTTCACTGGAGTGAGAATAGCACCTGTACTAGCAACTATGCGCTGTTGCAATTGTGTCTGTAGTTTACCTCCGGTAGTTAGGATCCTCTGGTGCTGTTGCCCAAGGGCTGTTGTTAAAATCTTTTGTTGTCCTCCACCTTGAGGCTTTGTCAAGATCACAACTTTGCCACTTCCTACTGCTTGCTGTATAATCTGCTGCTGAGCACTTGATTTGACAGCTACTTTCTGTTGTGCTGTCTTACCTACAGTGTATCGTGATTTTTGGCCAGGAGCTTGAATAACTACCAACTTTCCTTTCTGGGATATAAGAGCAGTTCCACTTGAAGTTTTCACTTTGCTAAGTGTGGTTGTACTTGGTGAAGCCACTGTCTGAAATTTTACTGGCTTGATGGAAGAAGGCTGAGTTTTAATTATGCTGGTGCTACTGCAAGGTATGTGAGATGTTTCAACATTGCTTTTCACATCAGATGATGTAACTGCTATTGTCCCACATAAAACAGTGCTTAAAGGAGTCACTACTGTGTTACTGTCCTTTATAACTACAGATTGTGAACTTGGTGTGCTTTGTAATATAACTGGTAAAGTCACATTTGAATCTTTATTCCCACTAGGGTCTTCAGTTATAATTGCATCTGTCATCACCACTGGCATTGAATTTATATCCAATTCTATTTCATCATCCTCCAAAGACATTTGGGATGAAGATGGCTTTTGACTGGCTAGTCCAACGCCATCTTTTCCTTCTTTATCTTTTTCCCTTTTCCCCGATGCTGCCTCTTCTGCTTTTATTTCTGGCTCACTTTCTTCTACTTTTAATTCTGTTGACACTTTCTCTTCCTCTACCACCACAATGTCTTCTTTTTCTTTCATGCTTGCTAGCAGTTCTTCAGTCTGTAATTTGGTTTCTGCCGGTTCGTTGTCAACAAGTTTTTCCATAATTTCTGTACATTCCATAGGTGTCAAAGATTCTTTTACACTTTTTTCAGCCTCTAATGATTCTTGAATTTCTTTGTTTTCTTGCTTTTCAACAATTTCCTCCTTAGCGTTTTCCATATTCTCTCGTGTTTCACTTCTGGATTCCAAAATAATTCTATTATTTTCATCCTGAAGTTCATCTTGATCACTTGTCTTCTCTGGTTCTTCATCAGTAGATTTAACTTTAATTGCAACTTCTGCAGAAAATGACTTATTCAGTTCAGCATTTTCAATGCTGTCAGTAGCAACTGGTACAGAAGCACACTCCATTTGTATTGCAGGAGAATCCACAAAATTGTCAGTTTCTCCAATACACTTTTCTTCATCTTTCTCATTATTACCGCTTTGGTCAGTAGCATTGTTCACATCTTTTTCCACAATTTCATCATCCACTCTTAGAATTTCAGCTTTTTCTACCTTAAGTTCAATAACATCATCACTGGGAGCCTTAAAAAGACTCTCTTTTTTACTTATTTCTTCAACATGAACAATACTAGCAGTAGAAGAAACTGTTCCATCACTGATTTCTTGATTATTACTGGGATCATTGCTGACTGTTGGTAATTCAGATTTGCTTTCTTCAGCAGGTTCACATTGTACTTCGCGTAAGTCAAGCAGGCTTTCTTTGTTTACTTCTTTAACTTTGCAGTGATCTAAGTGACCAGAAGCAGTACTGGCAATGCTTGTTTCTTCCTCATCCATCACGGAAGTGACATGTGTATCCTCTTGTTCTTTTGCTTCTGCCATCTCATTAGAGATAACTATTTCGGATGCAAGGCATTTTTCAGCATTACTACTTTCATCATCATTGGCAGTAAGAGTTTCTCTTGTAGTAGTGGTAGCTATTACTTCAGGAATTTCTGGCAATTTTGGAACAGTGGTTTCTTCCAGAATATTCTTAAATGCTTTCTCTGTATCTTCTATATCTGCATTAGTAACCCTAGTATCTGTATTTGTGACAGAATCTGCATTATTTTCTTGATCTGAATTTTTATCTGGCAATTTCACAGACTCTGAAAAGGCTCTGACCTCTGCAGCCATTGGCTTGAGTTCCTCTGTTTTTCTACGTCTTAAAAAGCTGTCACCTTTATCATCTATTATTCTGGGTATCTTTCTGTTTTCTACAAACTTTTTAGCTCTCTCTTCTAATTCACTACCAAGATTGGCATCATCTGCCTCATCAAAATCAAAACATGATGAATCTTTAGGTTTTCGATTTTCTTCAGATGTACCACTCTTTGTACTTAAAACATTATCCTCTTCTGATGCTGTACCAAGAGGGAGAGAACTTAATGATTCTCTTTTACTAAGCTCTTGCTTTATACGTTCAATTTCTTTTTCTTCTTGTTCTTCATCTTCATCAGTCCAATCTGCAAGCAATTTTTCCCTTATTTCTTCATCACTCTTTTTCTTCTTAGCAGCTCTCTCTGAGCTCTTAGTTCCTTTCCGTTTACCGAATACTGATACTCTTGCCTTTTCAACTTTACCTTTCTCTGGACTTTTAGGTATCACTGGAGAGGCTTTCGGACTTTCCTCTTCCTCTGATTTAACCTTCTCATCTTCCAAAAGTCGTTTATGTGGAATACTCTTTTCCTGTACATCAGCTACCTCTGGGGTGTCAAAAACTGTGCCTGGAGCAGTTTTACTGCGGTTCCTAACACGTTCTGCAGCTGCAATTGGTGTACCTCTACCTCGGCTTCTACTTGCACCAACTTTTACTTCAGTGCTTCCTGCAGATCTGACACCTCTTCCCCTTACTGCAGAGACTGTTCTGGAAGGAGTGGACTGTCCATTGTTTGCTGCATCTGCACTATGAAATTTGTTATGCAGGACAATTACATTAAGTCTGCTTGATGTAAAGTCACATAAGTGACATTTGTACTGCGGACTGGGAGTACCACTTGGATCACGTGTGGGGGTGCTTACAGGCTGATGCCTTATGCGTATCTCATGTTCCGAATCTGCTTTCACTTTGCTAATGAAGCGGGGACTTGCTATTTGCCTAGGTTGATCCAGAGGAAGAATCTGTGTGCTGTGGCGACCATTAGCAGAGGTTTGCGATCTGTATTGTCTGTCTTTGCTTGGAGAAGTAATATGTTTTCCCTTTTTATCTTCTTTCTTCTTATCAGACCCAAATATATTACGATAATCTGGGCGTTCCTCTGGTGCAAATTCACTATGTCCTAGTATATTTGGATCACCTTTTGTTATTTCTTCAGCAGTAACTACATCCTGAGGAAATTTATCCATGACTTTCGATCCTTCCCGTGTTTTCGCACGATACATATCTGCAAGATGAAAATAAATCAATTAAAATACATTTGTGGAATTAAGAGAATTCTTTATTATTGCCCAATAATGTAGAAAAATGATGCTGTACCCAAAGAACATGCAGGCATGCACATCCCCCCTCACAAAATGCATTGTGCACCTGTGGGAGAAATCATTAACATTTAAGACTTATTTCACAAAATACTGATAAATTTATGAAAAAGATTGCAATATATATTAATATCAGGATAGATGCAAAATTTTGCAGTAACAGGCTCTCAGTGAATTAATGTGTTGTAAAAGGTTGAATCAAAGGTTTATAAATCATGTAAACAAATTTCTTGTTTTAAAAACTCTGGTCTAATATTGCACGTCAGGAGATTGCCTAGAAGAGGGGGGAAAAGTTACAATAATGCCATTTTCCATAGGAAGGCAATGCGATTAAGTGAACCAAATATACACAGTTTCAAAAGAATACATGTAATATCACTTCATTGCCAGCCACATTTGTAACCACAGAGGCATTTAAATGCAAATTTGAGTGTTAAAGAATATACCGGTAAAACACAACTTATGAAATTGTGTTAAAACAAGCACAAATTCTTTATTTACTCAGCTTTCTAAGCAAACAGCAACTTAAACAGGTAGAACATTTTTGATAAATTCCACAAGTTCAGGAAAGGGCTTCTTATTTACCCTATACATCACATAGGAAACTATAACATGATCAATTGTCATCCTTGTATTAATCCACTCACAAGTTGTTTACATGTCAAGAGTCTCCATATTTTAGGATATGGCAAGTGAAAATGTGCTATTATTTTTTTTTTTATTTCTAAGCTGTATACTTCTTTTTAGAATGGTTGGTTTTTACTCCTAAGCTGTATCATCTTATATTAAGCACCTATATATCAACAAGGAGTTTATTGAATGAATGAATAACAATTACACAATTTACATGCCCTTTTATTTTATTTATATTTTGTAGCTCATGATGATATTGGTTGGGTAAGGAATACAGTTCCCAGTTTACACTGTGAAATACTGTTAATTTCTTCTAATTCAACAATTACTCTAAGGAATGGCAATACTTTGTCACAAAGTAGGAAAGTTCAACCACACTTGAAAAATCCAATGCTATGGGCAGAAATAGAACGAGGTACCTTTGGCTCCCTTTGTGCCAATGCTCTTACCGCTTGAGCCACCAACAAGTGGTAAAAGCAGTAGCAGGGATAGCAGATTATCTGCAATTTCAGTCTCAGCCATGACACTGAATTTTTCAAGTTTATTTAAAGTTTCCTACTTAGTGTCTACACATGGCTAGTGTGAAAGAACACTTATTAAAACACAGTTAACCCTATCAGTTACTATCTGACTGTGTAGAGCTTTTGTCAGGCTCAAAACAATATTTTGATTCACTCACATTCATAATGACTTTCCAGAAACACGTATGTGAAGGAAAAGTGTGGTAAGCAATTACGTTCACATAATTTATATTTTTTGTTGTTTGATTTTGCTCATTCAAAATGGTAGGACGCAACATTTCTTTGCTCATTTCACATTGGTTCCATTCACTGTTTTCCATACATTCAAAAGTGATTTCTGTAGTATCAAAATTAGTTTTACTTGTATCAACGATCCCCTTAGCAACATCCTTGTTTCTCAAAAAAATGCTGGTTTAGATTTGGGTATTCTAGAAGATTTATCTTTAAGATAGAGTGGTCACTGCTGCTCTTTTCAATGAAACCTTAACTTCATTATACTTTGCTATACTTAAGTACTGAAATCATTCAGTGTGAGATTCTTAGAACACAATATACTTGTTTTAGAAGGTTTAAAGATCTTTTTAGCCATTTTAAGTACACAAGACTTGAATCTCAGAATGATTTTTAACAAACAGGAAACCAATGAAGAGTTATCTCTGTTTATTCCAGGTGAAGAATTACAACCACCGTGGTATCCTGCAATAATCACTGTTTAGTGAACAACACATTGTATCGTGAACCAACCATGACATGTGAGGTAAACTATGTGGTCGTATATGTGATCACTATCTTCTGGAACTCCATATGTACTAGAGGAACAAGGACAATAAGTGACTATGCAAACCAAAACTGAAGTGCAAGTGCGTGATTAAACGGTGTAATCTCTTTCTCTTTTTCATGGCTATTTAGCTGCAATAAATGTATTATTATTTACAAACCATCAAAAAAATTTACATACTTGTTTTTCATTTTAATTTATCAAGCTAAAAATTTGTTAGCTGCTTCTTGAATGCTATTATATTTTGTTCTGACTCAGCCCTCTTATGATACGACAAACAAAGAAAGAAAAAGGAAGAAAGAAAGAAAGAAAAATGAAGAAAGAAAGAGAAAAAAGGAATGAGGAAAAAAAGGAACAAAAGAAAAAAAGCAGCTCTTTTGGCAACAGTTCACATTATTCAAACTCTGTGCTTGACTGTGCATACACACATACATACCCATAAAACTTTCTCTCGTCCAGCAAAGTGTAATAATTTTTCAATGTCATGACATTTAGAATGCATAAAATGTTCAGTGCAGTAAATATACAAAAATTAAATGTAAAATAAATTGGAATTCCATTTTGTTAAGAATCCTTGAAGACCTAGTAAGTACTGCTCCTTTCTATCACACATGCTGAAATTCTTCCTGGTACCAAAATAAACAAACAAAAAAAGGTAAGGATCCATGCTAAAACAAAGCCATGGTGTATATTTTATGGACAGTGTTCAGATATGAAGCCCTGGGAGAAATGGAAGAAGAAATAGTGTAAAGTGGAGTGAAAAGCAAAAATCAGTGCAAGTCAATGGGGGAGAATCTATTTTTTTTTTTATTGCAGTGTAATGTCCATTCTTACAACTTGTTACGGTAAAACTTATAATGTTATTACTTGTGATGTTTGTGTATTTATGTTTACTTCACGCGTGGAAGCCATCTTGTGACGTCATTCATTTGTTCGGTTTGTAGCTCCATCTAGTGTTAGCAATTTGTGGTAGTATTAGTGTTTGAAAGAATTTTAATTTTATTTTTTTATTTAATTCTGTTTCACTGTCCTCCCGCTAGCTATTATGTCTCGGTCGAACATGTTTCTTGATCAGGGTTGTGTAAACGGAAAGGAATCTTTTATCCAAAAATAACACTGATGAAGAAATTTGTTTTACACTTTTATTGTCGAACACGTTAACTATCACATTTACACATTGATCTTGACACTCGCCAAACTGAAACTGTTATAATAACTTCTTACTGATCACTTTTAATCAACGTACTTCAACCTTTTGTATAATTAACTTTACCATATTTTAGATCTTTCATAATTCTGCTGCGCGTAACTATCCGAACTGACTGACTGAAGACGACGTGTAGTGTACACAGATTTTTGATGAACTGGCCGACTGAAAGCGACGTGTAATGTACTAAGAATTTTGATGAACTGACATGACGCTACCTCTAACTTGGCTTCTATTTATACTTCCACTCCCCGATATGCTAAAGATTATAACTGAGCTGCAATTGGCTAATAAAACGCGCCAACATTAGCGTCTATATTAATATCCAATGAAAATTATGAATACATATGCTTTAGGGAGAAAATATTCCAGAATATTCTCAACGGAAAAAAACGCGCCAACATTACGTAACTTCCTCGTTTCCAATAATGATAAACAGCTCACCCCCTCGCTGCATTATTACACTATTATTGACAGTTTCAGTAAGGTCGTATAAACTTACTTCCCAACAATATTTATAATCAATAAACATCTGAAATCAATGTCACATAAAAATGCATATTCATATTACAATCATTATTTACATTTAAGTAATTTGTGATACAAATTACTGCATCATATGCCCCACTAGAAACATAATTATAAATATTTACAACTTGTTTGGAAATTTTATAATTGGGTTTTTAGTCTCCTAAATCTTGGAACACATGCTATCACTTTCACTTGACACTTCACACGCATTTAACACACGACATATGTTTTTTTTTTGTTTTTTTTATCTCGCCACTACTTACTGGCTCTGGTTTAATGTGTTTAGACTTTAATCTGACATTACAATTTTTTTTTATATATATAGCAAATACTGTACCCTGAATTATTTAATTACTGTTACAAAAAATGGTTTGCTTTCTTATATTGTTAACAAAAATTTATCAATTCAAGAATTTTTTTTTTAATTATTAAACATATTTACCAAAAAATATTCACCCTTTACATAAAAATATTTACATATCTTAAATCTAGACAATGTTTCACCTTTTCTGTTTGCTACATAAGTATTTGTTTCAATTATTTTTACCGCATTTTTGTTATTTTGTACTTTATTATTTTTTTTTTTTATTGTTTTGTTCTGAATTTTATTTCTGTTTTTTTTTATGACATATATAAATAGTTAACCCTCTTACGATCCAATACATTTCTCTGCAAGTCATCTTCAACTATCCAGCATTTACTTTACAACTCATTGCTATTTACCCTCCTGGATCAAATTGTGTGTGGCTAAACATTACTCGTAGCCGTATCCTAACCTTCAAAAATTTGTTCATGAATAACCTCTTAAAGGATTCATATGATATTTCGTCCCCTGATAACATTTGAAAACAATCTAAAGTTTCCTGAACAACACATCTTTTAACAATTGTCATTTTCAATTCTTCTACTATCTCTTTAATTTGAGAATACTCTGACAAGTCTGTACTAAACTGTACTGGACTGGAGTTTTCAATTTGAACATCTTGGTACTTGCTAACTTCAGAAGTTAGCTTTTGATTATTTACAGGCAAAACTTTAACTTCTTCGTACAATTTATTTCTTTGCATTACTGACTCTTTCTGAATTTCAGATATCTCACCTCTGAAATTAACTTGCACCTGAATTAAATCTGCATTTGTAGCCTCCATTATCTCTCTTAACTCACTTGAAATGCTACTCAGTCGGCTACCTAATTCTGTACATTTTACATCAACATGTTCGATTTTATTATTAACCTCACTTTTTTGGTTAGATATTTCCCTGCTCATGTCTAACATTTTCTTTGAAACTTCACCTATTTCATTTGCTATCATTTCCTGATTTTCATTTCTCATTCTCATCATACTACTATCTAGCTCCATGAATTTCTTTTCAATTTCTTCCCTGTTTTGTTCTAAGCTCTTACCAATATCTTCCCTTAATTCTCTCTTATTCTGATCTAGTTTTTGTTTTAAACTCCTATCAATATCTTCTCTTAATTCCCTATTATTCTTTTGCATATCTTCCCTGTTTTGATCTATTTTCTTTTCTAATTTCTCATTATTCTTACAAATTTCTTCCCTTAATTCTCTATTATTTTGACTTAGGTCTTCTAATTTCTCATTAGTTTTACCAATATCTTCCCTCATACTCTGAATATTCTTATTTACCGTTTTGCCAAAATTTCTCATCATTTCCATCATCATACTAGCATCAAAATGAACATTTCCTGCTATTTTATTCTGGCTTTCTTCACTAACATTTCCTCCCTCAAATTCTACAGTGTTTGAGCTATTTTCTGTAACCTGTATTGAATTACAGCTAACTGTTACATTATCCCCTTCCATTATTGTTTCTTCAATATTATTAGTAACCAGTGTCTTCTTTATCCTACCACTCCTCAAGTACATTTGAATGTTATAATTTTGTTTTCAAAAACAAATTACTATACTCTGACCGACCTTTTGTGATGCTGTCTGTTGCTGTTACATTGATGTCCAGCTTCCTGCCCCTCTCTCCTAGGTTATATGTTGCTTCTGCGTTGTATTATGATGAATCTACGTCGTTTTGATGTTTTTGTGTAAACTCATCCGCGTAGTCTGTCGTTCCTATAGTTGTTTCTGGAATCTGCGTCTTCTCGATGTTTTTGTAGTTGAATTCACCTGTTGCCTTGTAATCTCGGAATTACGATGTCCAATCATCCGCGTAGTCTGTCGTCCCTTTTGTTGTTTCTGGAATCTGCATCTTGTAGATCAGTTCACTTCTCCATTAGCCCCTTCCTGGTCATCTCACTTCTTCCTGGTTAATTCTGCCCCTTCCTGGTTATTCTGATCCTTTCCTGGTCATCGTGTTCCTTTCCTGGTCACTCTGCCCCACGTTCTGGGTGCCAATTTGCGAGTGTATTACTTACAATGTTATTACTTGTGATGTTTGTGTATTTATGTTTACTTCACGCGTGGAAGCCATCTTGTGATGTCATTCATTTGTTCGGTTTGTAGCTCCATCTAGTGTTAGCAATTTGTGGTAGTATTAGTGTTTGAAAGAATTTTAATTTTATTTTTTTATTTAATTCTGTTTCACTGTCCTCCGGCTAGCTATTATGTCTCGGTCGAACATGTTTCTTGATCAGGGTTGTGTAAACGGAAAGGAATCTTTTATCCAAAAATAACACTGATGAAGAAATTTGTTTTACACTTTTATTGTCGAACACGTTAACTATCACATTTACACATTGATCTTGACACTCGCCAAACTGAAACTGTTATAATAACTTCTTGCTGATCACTTTTAATCAACGTACTTCAACCTTTTGTATAATTAACTTTACCATATTTTAGATCTTTCATAATTCTGCTGCGCGTAACTATCCGAACTGACTGACTGAAGACGACGTGTAGTGTACACAGATTTTTGATGAACTGGCCGACTGAAAGCGACGTGTAATGTACTAAGAATTTTGATGAACTGACATGACGCTACCTCTAACTTGGCTTCTATTTATACTTCCACTCCCCGATATGCCTAAAGATTATAACTGAGCTGCAATTGGCTAATAAAACGCGCCAACATTAGCGTCTATATTAATATCCAATGAAAATTATGAATACATATGCTTTAGGGAGAAAATATTCCAGAATATTCTCAACGGAAAAAAACGCGCCAACATTACGTAACTTCCTCGTTTCCAATAATGATAAACAGCTCACCCCCTTGCTGCATTATTACACTATTATTGACAGTTTCAGTAAGGTCGTATAAACTTACTTCCCAACAATATTTATAATCAATAAACATCTGAAATCAATGTCACATAAAAATGCATATTCATATTACAATCATTATTTACATTTAAGTAATTTGTGATACAAATTACTGCATCAAACTTATGGCACCACAGGCAGTGGACACTGGCGATAGATGCAATGAAATTATATTTGAGGAAGGAAGTTTGAGAAGGAAGCATTCCAGCCTAAGTTTAGAGTAACTCCCCAACATTTTCCAGTTATAAGGACTGAGAAAAACCTGGAGGAAAAAAAAAAACAACTCAATCAGGGAGGCCTGTCCTGGTAGATATCAACTGCAGACCTCCCATTCACAAGCCCATGTCTTAACAGCCTCAGCTACTCATGTCAATATGCTAATGGTTGGCAATTCTTTATTGAAATTTGCTGGTGAAGCATGCAAGGAATAAGGTTTATGAGGTGCAATGTTTCCCAGGTATCAAATTAGGGAACTGCAAGGTAAAGTAGAAGAAATTGAGGACTGAGAAAAATCTGGAAAAAACCTCAGTCAGGGAAGTCTGTCCTGACAGATATGAACCTTGGACCTCCTGTTCATGAGTCCATGTCTTAACAACCTTAGCTACCCATGTCAATATGCTAATGGCTGGGAGTCTATTGAAATTTGCTGGTGAAGCATGCAAGGAAGAAGGTTATGAGATGCAATGTTTCCCAGGCATCAAGTTAGGGGAACAGTAAAGTGGAAGAAATTAACCTGAAAAAGAAAACCCGCAGTTAGTGTTAATACACATACATAACTTAAGGGCAGAAGAAATTAAGAGGGAATCAATGGACTTAATAAATAGCAAGTGGTGTTCTTTGTACAGATATGTGGGTATAGGGTGAATTATTAGAATAAACCGAGAGCTTGACTGGTTGTGTAGTAACAAAAAGTGTTTAATGGTAGATGGAAATTTTTGGCTGTGTGACAATTTTGGCAGATGGAGTTCACCTAATTCAAAGCAGATCTGCAAAATTCAGTAACTTAATGTGTAATGACATTTTTTCTTCACTGAAGGGAATTACGTGTAGATGACATACAACAAGTAACAACCACAGCTACTCAAGTCACACCAGGACTTCAAAATGCTAGTAATATAAATAATTACATAGTGAAAGGAATAATACACACCTACGATCTCCGGTTAAAAGCTGAGGTTTGTTAAACTGTGTTTACTGCTACCTGTTGGTTAAATGGAGTGCCCCATATTACAAACACTATGTAACTGTTGGTTAATTAACCTGAAGTTTGTTAACAATTTTGTATAGTTGACAACATTCTCATATGCAATTTCATGCAACCTAAGTGTAAACTTAAAGCATTAGATCTTCAAAATAAGCTTTCTGCTGTGATTTTCTTGAGCCTGCCATTTGATTTATGTGTAAAATATAATCTCAAGTTTGTATTAAATTAGTATGGTGGACTTTCATGATTAGCGTAGATCACTTCTGATAGCTTGATAGTAGGCTGGATGCATTCAGAAATGTAATAAAGCATACTTGCTGTTAATATTATTTGTACAGGTTATGTAGCAGCAATTTCTAAGGGTTATGCCGTTAGTTTAATTCGTATTGGAATAGTTTAAAAGCATTTCAGTATGTTTAAAAAAGAAGGTTTGCATCAATACAGTTCTTGGAGGTAGTGTAAAATAGGATAGCTACATGTGTAGCACAGTTTGAAAATAGTTTAGGGCATTTCGGAATATCAAGTTATATGGGGTTTCACTCTCAATATTGTGTTTAGATTAATGGAAAAATAGATTTTGCACATTATATACAAACACGGTAGCAGAGAAGACTAGAGACTCTCTTGATCCTAACATATACTAACATGCATTGTATTAATGTTGTTAAAACATGATGTACAAGTATCAAACTTATTTTATTTCTGCCAGATGTTTGATGGCACAGCTGTAAGGCTTAATCCACTACACTGAATCTTGTGTCAATTAGATTTAAAAAGTTTTGCCAAGTGTGTTGAGTTAAAAATAGACCATAAACTCAAGAAGAAGTTGTGTTGCTGTTACAAATTATTACAGAGCATAAATATGATACAAAATAAAGCTATAGTGCAGTTTTCGTTAACCTGAATCATTTCCCAATTTCCTCATCCCTCACCTCAAATTTATTTTTCCAAGATTTTATTCCTTTTATACAAATAATGTCTGAGCTCTTCGGCTCGGCATCATTACAAAAGGAATAATATAGGGCTTTTGCTAGATTAAAACATTTAAGAGTATTAAATTATATAAGCTTTGCTGTTAACATGTCCTTAGGTTAGTGTGAATGAAGTTATTAATAAATGCTTAAGTTTAGAAGAAAACCCTCACAAACAAAACATGGAAAACCTATGTAATGAAGGATTTCGCCACTGAAATATTTGTGTAGATTAGTATGGAAATATGTTGGGTGATTTTAGAATATTAACCCTCCATTGCATAGCATTGCCATTTGGCAACAAGATGTTTAGGCAAAGATTTAGAATATCTTAACAGTTTTTTGTTAATTTCATAGTATACTAACCTTCAGTAATAAAATTAAGCTAAATATAACCTTTTTATATTGTAAAAATATTAATTTTTGTCAATAAAACTGTACTTTTTCTTTTTGTTTAATATAAAGATGCAAAATTCATGCGACTTCAGTTAAATGTAATGCCACCAGCATTCAAACGCGCCATTACAATGGTTTTTACTTGGGCTCTCCCTGTGCTTTACTATAGGCACATTTGACTGCAGTGGTTGAGACTCGAACTCACGACATTTGGTTTTGGATGGATGGCCAGGTGATTTTGTATTGCTCTAACGATCACAGTTATTTGAACTGCTTCAGTTGTGATGCCAATGAATGGAATATAAAAGGCAGTTTAGGAATTAGAGGAAGAGCGGCATATGTAGTAAAATAATTCATGCGTTAGAGGGTTAACTTATATGCATTTTCGTTTTTGGCTTCCTTTAGGTTATATGAAAATAGGACATATGAGGAGCATCGTTTCAAACCCCATTTATGTCCAAAAAGCAAAATTTTACAGGAAATCCAAAAAACTTAACTCCTAAACTATAAGTCCTACTGAAATTTTGAAAAAATTGATAAATATTATAAACATTTTTATTTATAAGGTGTAAGAATTGAAATCACTTTTCAAATGCATTTCATGAAAATGGGGAGGAGGTTGTAGACATAACATGGTTTGAAACAACCACATGGAAAATTTAATGTTAGACTAGTGAATGATTTATTTTTGTATATTCTTTACATAAGTACATTGAGAAAATCCTGATACAATATGGTATGCATTTAAACAAAGAAAGTACCTCATAGGATTATGAGAATTTTGAAATTACATATACTGTGAATTAAACATATAAAAACACAATGAGATAATAAAAATTCTGAAATTAATTGAAAGCAACAATTATTCAATTATCGATTTTAGAAACTTGCATAATACATTCAAACATCTTTTACAATCTATGCATTCCATATTCTTCTTCTAAACAGTCACACAGTCCACTATTCTGGTCAATGATGTCTTATGCAGGGACAGATGTAGAATTCAAGATGTTTTCAAAGTACTTCAAAACTTTGTCATTTTTCCAGTCATTTCCAAATCTCGTCATTAGTAAGTTTTCTACATAATTTTTCTTTTGTTGAGTGATCCTGCATCTGGTGGTAGGTACAGCTGTAGGTTCTCTAATCATCTGTGCCACCTTGCCTCATTTCAACATTGGAGAAAACTGTTTGGAAGGGTCATCAATATGATAGGATAGTTCCATCTTATAACGCACTGAGCATTTTCCATCCTTCGTAGTTTTCTGAAGGATTGTGCGTTTCATCTCGCTGATCCCATCACACTTCTTAAAATGTTCACTCAAAGATTTGAAATTTTTTATAACCCAATCCTTTCCAAGAACATGAAGTGAACCTATTTTCTCGTAAATTTTGTGGTAATCACTTGGTGTCAAAATCGTGAATACTTTCTTGGATTTTTTTCAATGACTCTGAACACCTGTTTGCTGGCAGGAAGGAATGTCCTCTTACTGGGAAGACAAGAGTAACAGTTTTCAAATGATTAGGGGCTTTATTGCGGAGGTAATAAGCAAAGGCATGTACAACATGTGTATTCTTGTTTTGACCTCCACAACCATCTGCAAAAAGCCTTAGATGCTGCACATCTTGTTTGAATTCAAATTTTGCAAGGGAATCACAAAGAGCTGATGATACTTCAAGGGAACCTCTTCCAGCCTCATTCTCTGTCCATACATAGAACTGGGGGTTCATATTGGCTATGTCTGTGATACAGAAAGCATAGAATCCAATCTGACGAGAATAGTAGGCTTCATTGATTGACAACTTCGGAATAAGCTGCACTTGCTGCAAATCAAAGCAAAAAGTTGTAGAATTTGGAGGTTGTTCCTTCATCATCTTGTGAAATGTTTTTGCTTGCAGTTTGTGGGCACCGGTCTCGGCTAGAACCATGCATTTCTTGTTCCTATTCATGTTGTTCAATTTATGCTTCAGTAGCTGCAAGTATCAGTTGCGGGAGTACCAAACCTAGATTGAATTTCGTGCTAAAAATTTTCTTGAAAACCATTTTCTCACTTGAAGTTCTTGTGGTACATTTGCATTATACAATTTAAACAACTTATTGATACTGAGTTCTGAGGAAAGATAAAGCCGTTGGCTCTTTCTTCTATTATAATGGCTTTCATTGGCTTTTAGATTGGAAATGAAACCGATGACCTTCTCTCTTCTGGTTCTGTATTGGTCCTTTTTGCAGTCGCCGCCCCTACGCTCTTTGTATCCTTCTCCTGATTTAATGGACTTAGCAATTGTATTTAATCGGCACTGTCCACATCTGAAGAGTCTTCCAAAGAACTTGGAACATACTGGTTCTGTTCTACCATTTACTGGAATCTGCAATAATAATAATAATAATAATAATAATAATAATAATAATAATAATAATAATAATAATAATAATAATAATAATAATAATAATATAATATTCATTATGAAATTACACAGTTTTCAAGAGGACCTTGTGCTACTCTATGAATAGAGCGATGTAAATGCTTTCAAAACCATTCACAAGTTTGCATTTATTAGTATTACATTACGCTAACCTGATACTTCCCAGTCATAGAAGTTGCTGTTCTTTTTTTCTTTCCCCCTTGGCCTACGCCTTTTTGGTGATGACACCCGAATCATTAAAGAAAGGCGACGGTCTTGCTCACATTTGCTTTTGCAGGTGAATACTTTATCTTTGGCCTTGGAAAGAAAATGAGCGGGAATGCTGCAACAATGGAATCTGCCCTCCTTATGCTCACATGGCGGTACAAACTCTCTCAGGTCTGGATCTTTATTACAATTTCTAGTGAAAAGAAGAAAAGAAAAAGAAATTCTGTTAACATAAACTGGGTAAGATATAAGCCTATAAGTATGTTTTCATATCTTTCAATACAAGTGCGCCTTGGCAAACATAATGCTATTATAACATACTTTAGGATATTATGTAGCTTTATTAAAATAATATATAATACAGAACTTACCTTTCCTCAGATTGAAGCTGTCGCCTTGTAATCCTTTGCTTCTGTCTCCTTCAACTACCCTTTGAATTACCTCCAACCAAGACACCTTCATCCATTTTTAAGCAGAACAATACTATTATTCACTGACAATACGTTACACTGATAGGCCAGCAATAATTATGTACCAGTATAACCAACACAAAACAATTAAATCCCCAGGGCATGCAAATGTTGATAAAGGAGGGCAAAACTGGGTTTGCACTGGCCAGTAATGTGGACATAATGGGATATGAAACGATGACCACATTTCAAGGTTAATTTACACAGTGACAAAACAAGATTTGGATCGATTTAGGTTTATAGATCCAAAGATCACTTAAACAATGTGAAATGATGTCAAACTCAATTTTGTCCAGGGATGGACATAATGGGATTTGAAATGATGCTCCTCATATTGGAATATAAGGTTAACTTACTATAGATATTTTTGTAAAGGTTACCTACAAAATAGGTAGAACTTTTATGAATATCGGATTAATATCAGTTGCATTATATTTATGAAAATATTATTGCCATGCATGTTAAAAAAAGGAAAATGAAAATAAAGCAATAAGGATACTACACCTAAAAATAATGTAGAGGCATTATGCAGCAATAAAAATTAAAGCAACCAGTGCAACTTTCAACAATCTTATAGCGTTTACGAAATTCTTCCTCATCCCAAACCTGGAAATTATCCTTTCGAAGTCTAATTATTTTGGCTTTCCTCCTGTTATATAAATATTGCACCAATATTTTGCCTTGGAATCGCTACTGACAATCATCGAGGCTGAAGGTATGCCATTTTTGTATCAGTACCTCCAAGTTAGTACTCTAACTGCTACCTAAGTGGTGGTTAGTTCATTGCTAAAAATACCTCCCAGTTAACTGAAGGTCATAATACAAAAATTTGCCCTGACTCCCAGTTAATATCTAACCAGAACCTAACAGGAGATCATAATACAGGCCCATAGCAACACAAATATTTACTTACTGCACCAAAATGTACAATATGTATCAAACAAATTAGAGGAAATTAAGATTAGGTTAGATGATTGGAAACCTAATATTTTGGTGTTGACTGAAATGACATTAATGAAAACCAGATAAAGTATCTAAAGTTGCAAACTATCAGTTTGTTACTGTATGCAGTGCTATTAAGGTGGTGGAGTAGCTGTATAGGTAGAAGTTGGAATAAAATTCACTTTGCAAACGTGGGAAAAAGGACTTTGAAATAGAAATGGTTTTTGAGATCCCAGCAATAAAAATGCAAACAGTAAGGGAAAGTTATCCAATTATTATCAAGTCCCTACAGGTCCCCAAGTACAAAAATGGATGATTTTCTTCTCGGTCTTAACATTATACTAAAGAGAGCACATGCAAATATGAAAAACATAATAATAATCATCAATGATTTAAACTGCTTTTCAAATACAAGGTATTATAAAAGTCTAAATGACTCATTTATTAGTTATAACAACTTACATGATACCATTAAAGAACCAAGGAATCACACTTAATAATGTTCTGCTATTGATCATGGAATTAACTTAGAACCTAGTAATTATCTGCTAGGGCAGGGGGATTCTGTAATTTGGACCACTGTGAGCAAGTGACAGGGATTTTAGACAGTGATAAAATTCCGGGAATAACCAATTTCATAATCATTAGGCAAATAATTTTTAAAAATTTAAACAGAATGCTTGAAAGCCTAAACCAAGAAAGCTGGGAAATAGTATATGGAATGCAAGGTAGTAATAAAAATGGGACATTTGTAAAAAAATAAACTAAAAAAATAAAAATAAATAAATAAAAAATGTTAAGACTATTACATCTTCCATAAGTCTACTAATACAGAAACTTACAAAAGCAGATATAGAAACTTAATGGACAAGCTTTAGACAATTCACAATAATAAATTCTTTGTGAACATAATAAAGGTTGAACAAAATATGGCACAAGGCATTTTATATGAACATTCATGGCTTTTTCCATTTTGTGGAAGAAACATCAGAAGTTAAAAGGATTACAAATAAACTAAAACATAAGTCATCATCTGGATGGGATGCAATATCTTAAAAAATCTTAAAACACTATACAGACAGTTTAGTTGGTATCTAGTACTCCTAATAAATGCTGCGCTAAATGGTGAAATTTTCCTAAAACTTGGTATAGTGAAAGTGATCTTTAAAAAAAACACAATAAAATACGAATGGGAAACTATAGGCCAATTACACTAACTTCTACCTTGTTCAAAAGTTTTGAAAGTATATTGAGAAGTAGTTTGATAATTTCAATTATTTAACTCATCACAGCATGGTTTAAGGAAAAATTTTTCCACCATCACAGCAATTGCAGAACTTTATCATGTAATAATACTATATGGGCATGATAGTGATGATAAAACTGCAGGAATATTCCTTATTTATCTAAGGCATTTGATAACATATCACATTCTCAACTACTGCATAAAATACAGATGTATGGCATCAGGGATAAATTCTTTGAAATTTTAAAATCTTATCTTTAAAATCAGAAACAATGACCAGAAATCCATTACCAGCAAGGTCATACAATAAAATCCACCAAATAAAATTTTAACGTCAGATTACAAAATAATTTTCTAAGCGGATAATACCGCTATGTTATAAACAAGGATAATGTAGTCCAGAAATCTTAATAACAAAAATATGAAGTTGTCATTATTTAAAACACAACAGCTTTAAGGCAAATCTTCAAGAAACAAAAGCAGCCATATTCCAACATCAAAATAACAGGTCAAAAATAAAACTCTGAATGTGAAAATACACGATGGAACTATTGAACACTTGGAGAGTATTAATTTCCTATAAATAATAGTTGAAGAAAACATGACGTTCAAATACCATATTGAACACATGCAAGAAAGTAAGTACCAACTATATTTATTGAGAAATCTCAAAAAATACCTAAGCATTTAGTTTGTTTATTCTGGATTAATAATACCATCTTCAACATGGAATTGAGATAGGCAGCAGATCTATGGCCAACAAGAACAAGAGTATTAGTCCTGCAGAACAAAATCTTATTGATACATTCACATGACTTTCTCTACCCTCCGTTGTTTATTAGTGGGTAAACAAACTATTCTGACTAAAGCTTATTTTTCCATCTACTACATTTTAATCCCAAATAAACCTTTGCAGAAATAGCTGCATTTCATCTTTCATTATAAATACAAAGGGAACAGTGATGGTCATATATTTAAGAACTGGATTCTAGATGCTGGCCTTTAAATTCCATATTATTTTCGCAATCAGGAGAAAAAACTGAATGTTGACAGGACTTCAACAGAATGGCCAAGTAATGAACAATTCAAACCATTACTAACAGATATCTCAGAATGGCTTATGCCACAAAAAACTTATTTGAAATAAATTGTGTTTTACAGAGATATACATATTTTTGGCAATATGTTTTCATCTATCCTTAACGTTTACCAGTTACACAAGATTACATAAAATTCTTTCCAAATGAAGAGGATCTCACAGGCTATTCTCAGAAAATTCAAGATACATTTTATTTGTCATGTAAATTCTTAGATATATGGTATTTTAATCAAAATCACCAGAGCCATTTTTTTTTTAGAAAATAACAAATTTTGAAAAATGTTCCATGTAAAGGATAGTTTGGGAGTGGGGATTTTCTTCAAAATCTTCATATCATATTTTTGGAAGGTACTGAACCTAAAGACCTGATTTTTCATTTTTGAGTTATGCTGTTCACAGATACACACAAACATTTTTCTAAGAATGCCTATTTCTGGATTCAGGGGGCCTCAAAACATGTCTTTCCAGTTAAATCTTGGTATTGAATTTCTGGGTGGAATGCAATACCTTCTCTACCTGCTAATTACATGGCAGAGAAAGTAAAAATGCATAAGATGTATACATATAAGTAGGTGAGAATTATGCACAAATATTTATGTAGAAGCTGAAATATCATTTTATCACTATATCTATACAAAGTAATAATGTTTGTAGTAGGTAAGTATCACAGCATACAGTATAAAAGGGAGCTATAAATATAACGCCAGAATATAAAGTAACTCTTACACAGGGAATATCAATAAAAAAGGCTGCAGAAAACCACCCCCATACAATGGGTGAAATCCTTTAAAAAAAAACTGTGAAATGAAATAAGAACTTTAAGTGGTAGCATATTTTGACAATTGAAAACATCTTTAATAACAACATGCTTATCTAGATTAAATTATTTATAAACATTGTATAAATACATTTTTATGATTTGGATGATGCTTGAAACTTGTGAAACTCTATAGGCTAATCAGCTTAATCCTTTCCATTCTTTTACTTGTCTCTCTAGATTTATGGAATCTTTTAGCTTCAGCTGAACACTAATTAGAACAAGAGCCCCTTTGGAAAGAAATACAAAGCTATTATGTCAAAATGAATAAGTATTGTGATGCAGCAGCAGCTTTGGCCCAAGGTTATTGGGAGGTTGGTGCTGGGCAGTTGGAGACAACTGGATGAGACCTTAAAAGAATTTGCCATGGAGATGCAGTGGCTGGCACACTGGGCCCTGACAGATTAACCACCAGATTATATTTCCAGAGAGGCAGCCCAAGCATTCATCAGCAAGGTGAGAAACCAGGTGAAACAACAGTTCCTCCTGGTGGAACACGTAATGTCAATGATGCCTTGGCAGCTGCCCTCCACATTGAAGCAGCAAAGATGACAGAGCCACCCTGGTACCAACTAAGAGCTGTGACGACAAGAATGACAATTACCAGTGCTAACCAATAACCCAACCATCTTAGAACTGGGGCGGCAGACTTAAGTGCTGGAGTTGTGGAGAGCAGATGCCTAAGGTAGACTGCGAGTGCACACCAGAGGAAGATCAAGAGAACTACTAGGGCTGGCATGAAGAGGGGCACATTTGGCACCATCATCACCTTCCCCTTGCTTCACACTGAACACCGTGGATGGGAATGATCTGGACTAGGATTCAGGACCATCCCTGCAGAGTACTGGTGGATACAGGGGCCTCACTAACAATCGCCAGGCCCGATATGGTAGGGGGTCTAGCAACTACGAGCTACAAACCGCCTGGGGTGAAATCCTGTCCATGATGAGGAAGCTTACTTGGAGCTGATCCTTGGCAGGAACAGGCTACAAATGTGGGAGTTTGTTGCTGCAATCAATGAAGAAGTTATTCCGGGCCTGGACGCCTTTCGGTGCTTCGATGTCAAGTGGACGTCAGATGCTGCATATTGCACCTAGGCCAAGACGAGAACCTGTTGAACCATTCAGAAGAGAGGTTGCAGCCAGTGAGCTCTTACTTGCCAAACGAGAGGTAGTTCCAAACTGGAGCAAGAGGGTGGTGACAACACGGGCAGAGAAACTCATAACGAGGAACATGATTGTGGATAGAGCACTCCATCAAGATGGCGGATTATGTTACGAGGGCACTGCTTCCTGCTCAGGAGACTGTCCCAGTGAGGGTCCTCAATGCCACCAACTGGGGACCAGGAGCTGCTTAGATGCACTGTCTTGGGGAAGTGCAAGCCAATCTCCTCTAGAATACCTGAGGCCTGAAACACTGGCGGCCTACCGAAAGCCAGGAAACTGGATGGACGTAACTTCATCCAGAAAGTGGTTGAGAATCCATCGTGAAGCGAGAAGAGGCAGATCCTCAACTGCTCACATAATTCCAAGACATCTTCAGTTATCAGATGATTGTGGCTGCACCAATAGTGATGCAATGCATCGATACCGGCAAAGGACGACTGACCGCCTCGCCGTGTCCCGCTAGCGAGGCAGAAGGAAATAGAATACCAGATAGCAGACATGATAAACAGAGGCATAATAGAGGAATTCGATAACCCTTGGTCATCACTGATAGTGTTAGTGAAAAAGAACAATGGAGATCTGCATTCTGTGTTGACTACCAGAAGCTAAACATCACCAAGCAAAAAGACTTTCCGCAGCCATGAACTGACTACACCCCAGACACCTTAGCGGGGGCTCAGTGGTTTTCCACCCTGGGCTGGCAAGTGGTACTTCACTCCGACAAGAAGAAAACAGCATTTTCTACTGGATATGAACTGTGGCAGTTCACAGTAATGTCTTTCTCAATCTACAGTGCCCCTGCAACTTTCCAGAGACCTGGAATCTGTGATGAAGGGCCTCACCTACGACACATGCCTAGTTTATCTCGACATCATTGTTGTTGGCAAAACATTCGTGGATCAGCTGAGCAAACTGAGGAAGGTATTCAAAAAGCTTTGCCAGACCAGCCTACTTAATCCTGAAGTGTCAGCTATTTATAAAGGAAGTGTGCTACCTAGGACCATCTAAGCCCTGATGGAATGTATGTGGGACCCCAGAAGCTAGAGGCCATCAAGGATGGTCCAGGCCAAGGAATAAACAAGAACTGCGCTGGTTCCTGGGCCTCTGCACGTATTACTGGAAATTCGTGGCGGAGTATGCAAACATCGCCAAATCACTGACAGAGCTTACAGAGGAACGAGCCTTCCAGAGGTCCAACCAAGCCGAGACATCTTTCCAGACCTTCAAGAACGATCTGTGCACGTTCCAGGTACTATAATATCACATCCCCGGTAAAAGTTAATCGTGGATACAGACGCCAGCGAGTACTGGGCTACTTCAGAAGAACACTGTCCAAGGCCGAACGAAACTACTGCATGACAAGACGCAAGCTCCTGGCTACAGTAGAGACCTAAACCACTTCCACAAGTACGTTTACGGACAAGAGTTCCACCTCGGACCATTCCACCCTAACCTGGCTGTTGGGCTTTCGTAATTTAGGTCCAACGACTATAGAAATACAATTTTACCTGAGAGCACCAAACAGGAAGGTGTCATTCTAATGCAGACGTCCTTACCCGAAGACCGTGCTGGAAAAACTGCAATCACTGTGTTGAAGTGGAAGCGAAAGAAAGTGTTGCAGCCATACACTCGGTCGCGCTGCAACCTGCAGTTGGTTGGGACAGAGAGACCTTGAAAATGGAGCAACTGGTGGATTGAGATATGGGATTGATCCTGGTGGATAAAGAATCTGGTGAGTGACCTACGTAGGCAACCTTATCATTCCAAGGAGCCCGATCTGTAACAGCTATTGGGCCCAGTGGGACTCCTTGGGGTCAGGAACGGTGAACTGAAGAGAATGGGAGAGTCCGCAGACGGGATAACTAAGGTGGAATAGTTAGTACTCCCAAGGAGCAAGGAGAAAGAAGTCCTCAAGGAGATCCATGCCGATACTACCAGAGGGCACCTGGGTGTATATAAGACCTTGGAGAAACTCAGTCGCCGATTTTATTGATTGAATCTTCAAAGCAACATGGAGAATGGTGCCAACCATGCGTCATCTGCGCGGCAAGTCGTGGGCCCCAGACTTGAAGTCGGGGCCGAATGCAATACAATGTCGGAGCGCCGTTCGAAAGATTGCCATCCACGTGGGAAGCCCTTTCACAAGGTCAGAAACAGGAAATCGCTACCTGCTGTTGCCTATGGACTATTTCACTGAGAGGCCCCAAGTTTATGTGATTCCCAATTAAAAAGTTTCGAGCGTAGCTAATGCTCTGGTGAACTTCTTTTGGCGGTTCGGGATTCCCCAGGAGTTCCATAGTGGTCAGGGAACAAATTTTTAATCCAACCTTTTGAATGAGCTTCTCCAGCACCTCGGTTCCACAAGACCATACCACTTCCCTTCATCCACAGTCGGACAGAATGGTGAAGCATTATATTAAGACGATCCATGAGCATCTCCGGAGAGCAGTATCCAGCCATTAGCAAAATTCAGATGTGCACATGACATTATTCCTCTTGGCCTACTAAGCAGCAGTACACGAGTCCACTGGAATGATATCAGCCAATACGGCATTCAGACAGTTGCCTTGTGATCTGTTGTTCAGCATGTCTTCTGATGCTGACCAGCCGGCAACGGATTATGTCGGGACGCTAACGGACAGGCTGGAGGACATCCACCATCTCGCCAGGGAGCACCTGAAGCTGGCAAGTGACCGAATGAAGAATGCTATGACTTTTTGGCGAACAGTGCCGGATATTAGGAGGGCGACATCATATGTCTCTAACGTCCAACGAGGACTAAAGGGAAGTCGTCAAAATTGCAACATTCCTGGGACGGCCCGTATAAAGTAATCACCTGTATCTACGATGTGGTATACCGTATGTAGTATACCGGTGTCAACCCCGAGGAAAGCTGACGGTCCATCGTGATCGGCTTGCCCCATATTGCAGATCTGCTCGGAACGACCAGCTCTGAGGAGGGAGCTATGTGACGGAGCGAATCTATGCCCAGGATTATCGGGAGGTTGGCGCCGGGCCGTTGGAGAATAAGATTAGTAACGCTATCGTCAGATAACCAGAATCTCCTGGATCTTTGCCCTTTTCGAACATTCTGGAATTCTGGAAATTTCCAACGGCTATAATTATAAGCGAGCCCTCTCGTCAGTCAGTCAGTGAGCGAATTAGCGAAGGAGTTTCTAGTGCAACTCGTGTTTTCGAGTTTGTGACGACTGCTGTGATGTGCAGTGGGTGGTGTTGCTGCTGCTGCTGGAGAGACTGTTGAAGTCTTGTGAATGACTTGAAATGCCCGGAAGAAAAGACTACGTCGTGTATATTTCGTTACACCACTACATCACGAAGGAAGTTATTTGACAGTGAATAGTTGAACCAGATTACATTAACAAAGTGACAGTGAGAACTTAATGAAGTGATAATAAAAACTGGATGAAGTCATAATTTCTTCAACTCATTAAATTGCCAAAGGAAATGAATACATTAGCTCTAATAAGATAGGAATTACACAACTTGGCAAGACAAAAGGATAGTTACAGTTTTATCTAAATGCAGTTCCAAAATTGGTGTAATTGATGCAGGAAAGTCAGTTGTCCATACTAAAATGGAATTATGAGTACTTAATTATACTACTTTCAGCATGATTTGTTTATAGCAAGTTACTCCCTTTAGATAACTGTGGATCTGCCACTCACCGTAGCTGAAGAATCATAAATAAAAAATAGTTACTATAATAAAATTGTAACTTTGTTGTGTCAGTAAAACTAAATTTTGTAGTTTAATTCCAATAAATATTCTTAAATATTGTATGTTGCTGTATACTATATCCCCAAGTCTCATTTCTCTTTCTTCTCTTCTATTATCTCTTAGTAAAACATGATGCTTGCTCTAAAACAACATTAGCAACTTCCTTTATATCCTATAAGAACTTTGTTTTTCTGGTGTTGTTATATGATTTCTTGTGTTATTTTATGCAATCTAAAACATAAACCCTATAATTATATTAGGTTTAAGAGGGACAACGAATGAAAACAGAGTTTCATTTATTACTGACACCATTCTTTTATATTATTCAGACATTCTCAAACGATGTTCAAACAGATTTTGCTGCTAAACAGAACAAAAGCTCAATCATGGTATAAAAAATGCTTAACTTTTGGTAAGAATTAATATGCTTTACAGAAGGTATTTCAGAGAAATCTTTTATGTTAAGGGTATGCAACAAAGTTATGAACAAATGAGCTACCCTTTCCAAAGTCTGTTTAGTCCACTCAAAATCAGAACTGAGTTATAGTCTTGTAGGAGACATCGAGTCACTTACTTTCTCTACCAAGTACCTAATACGTAGAGGAAGTATTACATTTTACCCAAATGTTCAATACCAAGATTTCAGTGAAATACGTGTTTTGAAGCCCTATGAATAAAAATTAAAAACAGGTAATGTGTTTAGAGGCATCACTTTTTATATGACTACTATAACAGATATGTGCAAAATTGTCTTTGGTTTAGAAAGTCATGTGAACTTATCACATCAGATCTTTTATCGTTAGAAACTGCCCTTAACTAACTGCTTCCTAAAAAATATAAAGCCTTTCAAACTCAACTGGAGTTCCAAATAATGTGTTAGCTCCAAGTATCTAGTATAATTTTAAACAAATTTGGACTTGTGGTTTATACAGAGGCTATGCAATACTTGTAACAATTTTTTATATAAGTATCAGTATTAATAACCCTTTTCTCACCCCACAATGCAGCTTTTCTGAAACATTTTGTTAAGTGGACCTGATGAGCTTTAGAAAGGGCCATATCAAATGCAAACACATATGTGGAAAATTCATTGAAGGTGGCCCATTGTAAATTGTACTGTAATGACAAGTGACATTTGAAGAGATAGATTGTACAACCCTATATTACATATTTGAGATTTCTACCAATTCTGAAAATGAAATAAAAATGCAGAAATTGCAGGTAGGGGATGAAAGAGAGTCAGACCATAATCATCACTGAAAATAATGATATTGGGACTGATAGATGGTGTTACAAAAAATACAACAAAAATCTCTGATCACAATTTGATAGAAATAAAATTAAGAATGTCATAGTGGTTACAGCACAGAATGCATTTCATCAATAAAGCAAGTACCTTTGTAATAAGTTACAGAAGCATATATGTATCTACAATGGAGGAGGAAGCAATTTAAAATAAAAATTTGTGGAATTTAGGTTTCCTGCATCAACTAAAACGAGAGAACCACATTAAAGCCATAACATTTTGAGTCATAGCTTTTATTTACTTGTGCACCAGAAATCCTTAAATCATTTTGGATGCGATTTTAATCAACAGTTTACATAACTAATATATTCATAAAGAATGATTTTAAGGATTAAAATTGAGAAACTTGTGTTAACACATTATTTGCATCGTTATTTAAGAATATAGCACATTTTATAATGGGAAAATGTGTGTTCACCATCCAAATTAATAAAGCTTAAAATAAGTCATACTATCGCAAAACATGTCCTCTAGATTGAGTGACAGTGCGACACATTCTGAACTTTATAGTTTCACTTCACTGTGAATGTTTCAGAACTTAAATAATGCAACATAATGTTTACCTTAATTATTTTGAAAACAGGTTGTGTTTGCAATTTGACATGTATACGAGGAACTTAAGTAAGCATATTTAAAAACACTCAATTTTAACTATTACCACTTGACCACTAAAGAAATGTGTTTACTTCTATAGCATGTGTCAGAAGCAACTTGCTTCCATCTTTAGCTGTGTTTGACTGCAGCATTGTCCAACTTGGCCTTTAGATGTGGTTTAGAATGATGTACTTAGATAAGATTGTCTTCTTTAGGCATTTCAAAAATTTAATAAACTATATTTTCTGGTATGTAAACATTTTCCTATACTATCAGCTCTACTGGTATACTTCATGCTTATAACAATTATATGTCATTCCCTACGTAGTGGTGCTTGTCCCAAAAATTATATGCTATGGGTGACTTATCAATCTGTTTAAAGCTAACATTCCTCATGTACTCTTTCAGTCTTACGCTAATTTTCCTTTTGCTTTGTGTGTATAAAATGTGTCATATGTATATGTTGTTTAATATATGCCTGGATATTCATTTTTAGAAGTTTTGTTTTAAAACTTCATGCCAATTTGGTTTTCGGTGAGGTATTTATTTACAGGGATGATCATTATGTCCACTTCCTTTAAGTTTTTGTAATTTTATTGTATGTTTTAGGATGGAAGTTCAGTTTCTTGAACATTGCCCTTTTATAGTTGTTTCCAACTGTGGTACTCTCTTTAATCCATTTTTCTTTTTTGAATTTTCTAATACTGGTGTTTATTAGTTGCTTGGTGAAGCATTCTTAAAGACTACATTTATGATTTCTTCGTTGCAATCAAGTGTTTCTAAATATGAATCCTGTATAGCAGGCGTGGCTTCTCATTAGATTCACTGACCCTCCTGTTGCTCAGATGAAACAGATTTTCCTAATTGGCATATTGCTAAGAGTAAATTAAGGAGATACTGCTGGTTTTTCAGCTTTTGTGAATTAGAGCATAAAGGAGCTATGGCTTCTCAAGCCAGTGGAATATCTAGCTATACAGCTGCATTAAAGGGTTCATTCTGCAGAGTGAAGCAGCAAAAGCGGATACAATATTTAGAGACATAGGGAAAATGTGTTCAAAATAAGTGCTGAAGTCAGCACAGAAAGTGTGGCTCAAATACTTCCATCTCTGTCACATCACTATCCTCCTTCCAGTTCCTCACCCGAAAGTACCTGAAACTACCAAACAAAACCAGGGTTCATCTTGGTTGTGTTTACAGTAACATTTGAAAGGGAATGGAGGAGTATGGTCACTAGCCGGTGAATTTGTAAGGAAGCTACCCTCTTTCAGCATTTATAAATGAGTAATTAAGTTTGCTTTCTTGTGGTATAGATTTCTGTTAGCTTGTAATAACTAGAGCTTAGCATTTGCCGATTTTGTTCCTTTGTTTAGAATCGCAGGCTTAGTATGCAGGATGGAAGGTAACCTAAGATCCTTTTAAAATATGGAAGAGCAGGTTTTTTGAATGTTTATCCTTGATAAATTTTTTCCATAAAGCTTTCCATTTTTGAGATAATTACTATTTTGTACAATATTCCAACACAGCATATTCAACAGGTTAACTGTACATTTAACAGGATAATTTTTAATTCTTCAGCTTCTGTTGCTATGGCAACAAACACTTTCGGTTCACAAACAGAAAACTACACATGATTGTATCCTAACCTAAATATCATACGGAATATGGAACTAGGGAAGCATTTACAATATTACGCAAATTATTAATATGAACACTTACTTATAAAAGCTTGACAAACCCAAGTTACAAGATTATGCTCCTTTCTTTGTGAATTGTAAAACTCTATGAATGATTAAAGTAAGACAAGAACAGAAAATCAATGAGAACTTACTTTTAATGTTTAGAGAAATTGTTCAAAATGTGCGCCCCTTGTCAACACACATCCTTCATGTTTTCTCAATTCTGCTGCACTCTACGAAGTATATCCGGGTTGTTTTTTATTTCTTCTGTTGCTCAAAGCATTCTTTTGTAACGTTTCCACATCAGGCACTTCTGTAATATATAAGTGTTTGTTTTCATACTACCCCAAAGAAAAAAAGTGATTGGATTTAGATCTGGCGTTCTTGGTGGCCAACTTATTGGTCCATTCCGAGTGATCCAACATTCTACATAGGTGTTGCATACATGGCCAAACCCAGCTCTACATATGTATGTAAGTGCACTATCATTGTAATAGTCACATATCATTTCTTACTGCCAGTGGAACATCCTCAAGTAGAACTGTTAACATTTCTTGAAGAAACTGGAGGTAGATGGCTCCTGTCAAAACCTGAGGAAGAATCTACAGACCAATTAATGTGTTTCCTACGATTTCGACTGAAACATTTACAGAAAATCTTTGCTGAAAGCTGTCTTGTCTTATTATGTGTGGATTGTCATAAGTCCAGGCATACTATGATAATTAACTACCGCATTTCTGTTGCTTCATTCATTGCAAGAATTTTAAGGTGAAAGTCCCCTCCTTGTTGAAGAAACCACTCAGAAATGCTACCCTTGGTGCATAATCCGCTTCAGAGAGATACTGGATGAGCTGAGCAATAAAGTGTAGCAATTCTTCCTTTAATGTTCTCAAAACAGTCCAATGGAATATGCTAATAATGTGAGCTATACCACAGCTGCTGCTTCCAGAATCTTCTTCCACCAAGTGAAGGATTTCTTGTGCAACATTTCTTTGACCAACTCCTTCAACATGAGGAGATATACTTCCTGTATCTAGAATTCCTTGACAGATAAAAACAAATGTTTTGTGATGTGATGCTTGTCTTTTTGGAAATCTTCCTCAATAAATTCTTGCTGCAGCTGCCACATTATGATGTGTTTCATCATAAATGAGTAGCATTTCAAGATACTTGGCATTAGTAAAGTGAGTCATTTTGTAACTGATAATCCACTGTTTCAAAAACAAGCCATATGCACAATAAACAGCAGATGAAGTACATTTCTTTTGATCTTATAGTATTGTTATGTTGTGTAGTCTTGTGGCTAACGATGTAGATTCAACTGGGATAAATTTTGAAAGCTTATAATAATAGTATGAGTGCAAATTGTTTTAATCCAAAATGTATTTTAACATGCAGAAAACATTTATCTTTCAATCTCCTCTAACAAATATTTGCAACAGCATTTAAGTTTCATAAAATATTCATTTAAAATAGTTACTATTAAGCAACTTTCACTTTTTTCTCAAAAAATACTTTAAAAACAGCAAAACTGCACATGATTTATAAAGAGTCATCTTGTTCAAGGATGATCATAGGTCGCATTCCACATTGTATAAATATGTTTCATGCTTAATGGAGTAAAATACACTAATTTTATAGTGCATATTGTGGCATGTGCACAGATTGTAGTAATAGCCGTGCCCTCTGGTTACTCAAGCTGAAGGTTGGCAGCTTATCCGAGGAGGGGCGTTTGAGGGGAAATAGTCTCATTGGAGGGGATATGGCGTTAGGACGCCAAGCTTAACGAGTTTTTTCAAGTAGAGTCAGTGTCTAGTCTTCGTGGTGTTGAGATGTACGGATAGTTGTGCAATGATAGGGCGTCCTCGTCCCGGCAGACACATGGGTAAGCATATTTAATAAATCTTCTACTTATTCTTCTCCCTTGACTTTTTAATTATGGTAGTATAGAATCCTTGCCTTTCCCTTCAGCCAGGAATTATGTTAGTGTAAGAATATTTGTGAATTTAACTTTAGCTGCGTCCCTTTGTGTCGGTGCCTCTTAAAGTAAAGTTTCCTTAGTTTGAATAACGATCCCTCTCACAGCGAGTAGCTCTCCTCTGAAAGTTAAATAATAAATTACAAATTATTGAGGCACGCGACAAATTGGTGGAGTCGCTGGGAAATTGGCGGAGGTGCCGAGCAATTAGTTTGATTTGTTTTGAGATTTTAAGTGCAAAATTTTTTTTTTCCCTCCAAATGTAACGGTTTGTCCTCCACGTGGTCGTGAAAATGTAAAGTTCTTTCTGGCTAAAGGGTAAGGATTTTTATACTTTTATTTGTGATTCTCTTCTTCTAAATTTTGTTTCCATCATTTCTGAAAGTTTGGTATCGAAATTTCAATTTTGAGTTCATTTTTGCATATTTTTTTTCATTGTCTGCCGGGTGACGCTAAAACTTCTGACTCCATTTTCCCCTTGTTTTGGCTTCATTTACTTTAAATTATATCACTGTGTTCCGTTCTTTGTGCTGGTTATTTTCAAGAAAAAATGTTTTTGTGAAAATTTGAGAAGAAACGAGCGAGATAGTTGTTTCAAAATGTGCTCGTCACGTGTTGGCTATCCGTTTGCAAATCTTCTTTTCTGTGCATATTAGCAGTGGTTTGGAAGTGTATAACTTTATATTCCAGTGATTGTGATTTCTAGCTATTTACTGCACTTTTCTGAGTTATTCTTCGTGTAACTTTTATGTACGCACGTGTGTTGTGTAATTCCCGCGTGGTCGTGCATTTCAGCAACAATTTTTAGCTTGTGAAACCAGTCTTCTTCAGCACGTGTTTTGGCGCGTTTCTTTTTAGTCGGTTGTCAGATTTGAAATCACATAAATTGTTGCATGAGGATAAAAGGCTACACTAGTATAAAATTTGTGAGAAGAGCTTCTTTCAGTTGGCATACTTGAAAAGGCATAATTTGAGACATGAGGGTAAAAGCCTCACAATTGAGAAGTTTTTGTGAAGAAGCCCATGCAGTCCTCATATTTGAAATTACATAATTTGATACATCAGGTAGTAGCTTCACAAGGGTGGTTTAATAATTTATCAAATGTGAAGAGGCATAATTATTTGATTCATCAGCACCATAAAAATGTGACATTAATTTGTGAACAGATTCTATTGCGTCCAGAGCAAGAACAGTATAAAACAAGACAAGATGCTTTTCTATATTTTAAAAATGCATGATACGATTCATGAGAAAATACACCTGTACAAATAAGATATTTTGAAGGGCTACTTTTTTAATTTATGGATGCTCTTTAATAACTAGGGTACCACTCTATATTGCGTGAGAAAGACCATAAATTTTGCTCAGAGACCTCTTTATCAGGCTCTGTGCTGTAAATCTACTGCATAGGACAACCGGCTTTACGTTCCTTCTGAAGGAAGCAATGCTAAGGATTTTTATGCTAAAAAAAATCTGTTGTCCTCCACTGGGTTTGAACCCATGACCTCGGGAATTTGAAGCTAGTATGGTACCCCTAGACCACAGAGGTTTGAACAAAACCTTTGGAAGATGATAGTTAAACTGCGACGAGAAAGATAGTGATGTGAATAAGAAGTTGTATTCATGACAAGAGTAGGACACTAGTAGTTGAAAGCATGTCACGTGGCATAGTTTAGAAATGTATTGTGGATGTAGCTTGTAGTGATGTATACACTAGTTTGAGTAGATAGTTAAGTTAGTGTTGTGTGTAATTTGGGGCCATGGTCAGTGTGAATGAGTTCATTTCATCGTCATGTGTGACTGTCTTGTAAGTGCACTTACTTTCTTTTGTTTGTGATACCAGCTGGTTATTGAGTTGTAATATTGGGATCCCAAGATAAGGTTATGTTTCATTTCTGTCATGTTTATGTACTTTGAGTCTGTTTTACTGTTATTTGGATTATGAAGCATTGTAAGTTCAATTTTGGATGGCAACTCTGTAAAATTTCTTTTTATGCCAAGTTGTTCTAATTTTCTTTTCTCTTTACTTGCCCATGTCAAAAGAGTTTTTTTTTGTGTACACTTTTCATACTTTAAAATCTTTATTTGTAAAGGACATACCCTTCTTTTCTGTGTGATTCTTTGTGGGAGCATCCTGTTTATTGTGTGGTGGTTTTGTTTTAGTAGTGTGCAGTGGCAGAGAGCGAGAAGATGCACCAGCATCCCCAGAGCACACCAGAAGTCAAGAAACACCACAGGGAAGCTGTCGGGCAGCCACTACACTGCCGTGGCATAAGGAGCCACCATGTCGGGGGGCAGTCCAAGCCAGCGACTGCCCACCCTGTTGTCATCACCAGAGACCTGCGGTGCTAATCCTACACCAGGACAAATCGTCGTTGTGGGCACTGTCTCAACCACCCACAAACAGTTACGGCAGTTCATCACCCTTTTGCGCAGTGTAGTGTGTCTGTGAACTAAGGCAGCGTGGTGTGTGCGTGTGCGGGATGCCAAAGCTAGTGCATTAACAATATTACGTCGACTGCACTTACATCGCTCTCGCTTCTCGTTATCGCCCAGCACCATTGTCGTCGGCTGGGTGCAACCACAAATATGTATTGCTCTTTTATTTTACATTACACATTTCTATGTCATTTTTTTTTTGGTATGTCTTTCTTTTGTTTTTTCCTGTATTTTGTACTTATGTTCTTTCTGTCGACGAGGACGTCGACTTGGGTGGCCAGGGGGAGATGTGGCATGTGCACAGATTGTAGTAATAGCCGTGCCCTCTGGTTACTCAAGCTGAAGGTTGGCAGCTTATCCGAGGAGGGGCGTTTGAGGGGAAATAGTCTCATTGGAGGGGATATGGCGTTAGGACGCCAAGCTTAACGAGTTTTTTCAAGTAGAGTCAGTGTCTAGTCTTCGTGGTGTTGAGATGTACGGATAGTTGTGCAATGATAGGGCATTCTCGTCCCGGCAGACACATGGGTAAGCATATTTAATAAATCTTCTACTTATTCTTCTCCCTTGACTTTTTAATTATGGTAGTATAGAATCCTTGCCTTTCCCTTCAGCCAGGAATTATGTTAGTGTAAGAATATTTGTGAATTTAACTTTAGCTGCGTCCCTTTGTGTCGGTGCCTCTTAAAGTAAAGTTTCCTTAGTTTGAATAACGATCCCTCTCACAGCGAGTAGCTCTCCTCTGAAAGTTAAATAATAAATTACAAATTATTGAGGCACGCGACAATATTATTGCTTATTTTTATAACTTAAGAACCTTTTTTTTTTTTTTTTTTTTGGTGTGTGTGTGTGTAATGGGAACGTTTATCAAGATTTTTGCCTATTACAATTTCATTTTTATTTATTTTTTTTGTTTTGTTATTGGTGCTTATTTTCAATATTACTAATTAATTTGATGTTAACCTTAGTATTGCAGTTAAAATTTTGTGCTCTGAGCCAATAAGCCATTGTTAACAACTTGCCTGAAGAAGTTTGTATTATTCACATTCCTTTCCTAACATCAGCAGTTGCATTGTTTCATGTAATAATAAAGTAGTAGCCAGTTAGCACAATACAGCATATGGTAAACAATTAACCAAAAAAAAAGTTTATGACTGGGAAATCGATCACTTTAGTAATAACACATCCCTTTGTTCATTAATGTGATAACTTTTATTGTTTTCTACTTCTCACATGAATGGAAATACAGCACTGACCTAAAAAGACTATAGGCTTATTTCATTGCAAATGCAACAGTAGCTTGTTTAACAATAATACATGACAGACTCAATAATAATTACAAACCAGTGTGGGGATATAAAACATATTCAAGAGAGAAATTACTTAAAAACTGATAATAAAAACACATAACAGAAGAGTGCAAATTTAAAGACAGAATGTTTACAGTTTACACTCTTTTAAGAGAATAGTAGAATGAGTATTCATTGTATTGTAAATTTAATGTATGGTACATGGAATATGACTATTTTATATTCCTAAACTGTTCTGTAAAAATGTGTTAAGTTAAATTAAGTTTTTTTATTTATGAACGCTCTTTAATTGCTATACTGCACATGAAAAACCAGAAATTTTGCTCAGAGGCCTCTTATCAGGCTTGAGGCTCTTTTATGTGCAATAAATCTACGACACCGGACCACTGGCTTTACTTGTCTTCCAAAGAAAGCCATACTACTCTATATTCACTCTTAGGTTGATCCGCAGCAAAACAAACCCTGTGGTGCAAGACGGTAGCAATGTGTGCAAGAAAGTAGTCCCATGCTAATAATAATCTGAATTTTAGATTGAATTTATCCTTAAATAGTATAATATTCTATAAAAAATACCTAAGGTTTTATTTAATGCTGATTTATACCATAAAACAGAGCTACAAGTCCCATGATGCAATTTGTATGAGACACCTGACATCCGGGTAGGTGCAGAATATTGTTTACAGCCAGAAACCAGCAGTTGTGTTTAGTATCATGGAGGACAGTGATTTTACTCTTGTGTTTTCGTCGAATTACGTAAGGCATTAGCCGCGCAAACCATTGACTAGTGGTGAAAAAACAATAGTGTTGAATCTTTATTATAAGTTATGTGAGAAATATCCAACACTTTCCGCGAAAGAAATGATGAAATTAACTTCTGAGTTCACTGGTGTTTCGAGTACAAGTATAAACAGTGCTTGTGCAGAAAAATCTGAAACGAGAAAAGTGGTTACACCCGGGGGGAAAAAAAAAGAAGGCATATGAAATACGCGATCCAAGAATGTAGTGATTTTGAAAAGAATGCAATTCGCGTAACAGTGCACAATTTCTTTTTTAAAATGAGCCACCAACACTTAATAAAGTGCCGCTTCCAGAGAGCGAATAAATTAGGGTATCACATACCTGGTACTTTATTTTTCGCTCATTTAATTTAGAATTAACTATTATATGTGCAAACGTTTATTTTGTTGCAACTATAAATCTTATCACCTTTAGCCCTTAACAGAATATGCTAGTCACCGTTTCAGTTGTCGAAATAAGGACTCTTGTTCTTTTTTGCACTACGTGCCGCTTGTACTGGCCACATGGTCTGAAAATGTGACAGTATTTCTAGTGCGAATGGCAGAAGGATACATTATAGTGGTGCACTGGTCACCTGGGGTTTGTTTTGATGCGGATCAACCTATGAGTGAATACAGAGTAAGGATTTTTACATCCAAAAAAATCCATCGCCCTCCACCAGGTCTGAACCGATAAATGCATAAATGATTATGCCTACTTCAATGCTTATTGTTACTGATAGTGTCTATTTTGAACTTCTTGTAGTGCCTATCCTGCCTCTTTTAAGTTCTTTTTAGTGCCTTTGCGCCAAGCTCTAATGTTAACTAATGCAATGTTGGGATGTTTTACATATGTGTTTAAAAGTGATAAACTAAAGCATGCTTTTAATAATAGGGGAAACAGTGTTAGTGTTCTCCAGCAAATAAACCTTTCTAGTTTTCTCTTAGAGCAAAAAGATTACGACAAAGATTTTGGAAAGGCCCCTTCCACATTTTAACATTTTCCAGAGTCAATCTTTTAAGGGCAAATCATTTTGTAGAGTATCAAGGCCCCAATTTTATGAACGAAACAATTGTAACAAAACAAATTTTTTTGTTTTCCATTATTATTCTTTGCTAAAGAGAGTAATGTTGGTTGGGTAAAAATGAATGTGTGTGACTTAAGTCATCTGACACAAAAAATTAAAAAACACAAAGAATTGCTGGTTCGCAAGAATTGCACTGCACCTTTCACCGATGGGTAAAACAAATATCAGAAAAACTAAACACAGAATTTAATAAGATCAGTGCAGTGCATAATGATGTCAGAAAAAGTCGCAACATATTGCTGTAAATTACATTACTCAACAACGCTTTTTGTACAGAGAAATTGAATGATGATTATTTCCAAGTCTGATATGCTGATCACAAATATAAAAATAAGATTTTTTCTATCACGTGTTTTGGCTTTAGTTCATTCTTCAACTTTGGTTATGGCTGGGATTTATTTATTGATTTGATTTAGGTTTTGGAGCAATTAACGAATTTATGTGTTATAAATAGCCATATGCACATACAACGCTTCTTTAGTTATTATAACATTATAGCAAGAGTATCTTCATTTGGAATAAGAAAAGATTTACTTATCTGTAGACATGTGGAGAAAATAAGATGAGTGCTAATGTGCAAAAGGCATTTAGTCTGCATTTTGTTCTGCAGTTGATAGTATTGAGTTGTTCTGAGTGAGATTATGAAGAAACAAAGACATAGTTGTAAAAACTCTTGAATGTGTGCAGTGAGTTCTGTCTGAAATCTAGAGGCTTCAAATTTCTCAACTTCCCAAGACAGCCTATAGATTTTACTTCAATTGCGGCCTTGGAGACTAGGATTGTGGCTGGACGTCTAATGTAGCTTCTAAAAGATGTAATGCTAGACTGATTCAGTGCTTAAAGGGCAAGAAAGATCACTTACTTTCAGTGTGCTAATGGTGTGGCATGAACAAAAAAACCATGAAGATAACTTATTTTTATTTAACCAATATAACTCAATTTTCCTCAAGAAATAAGAGTACCAATCAGTATCCTAATTCCAATTGGCTATGATGCCAATACTGCATGGAGAGAATTTACCTGTTCCCATTCCACCTTCTACATTGCAAGAATAATCAGAATTTGACAACATGTAATTGATGATATGCAATCCTCATCCTCAACGGATTAGATTTATATTCCACAAGAGGAAGAAGAAAAACCACATTTAATAATGCAGGGGAACTGAGCGATCTGGACAGGTTAGTACTTAGCTAAACACCTGGATGAGCTTCTGGGATCTCGTCTTCAAAAATGGAAAGTATTGCATAAATATACTAGTGTTTCAGGACTTATAAATAGAAATAAGGATTTATTACTATAGTTACAGATGTTGGTGCTTGTGCATGCAGCAATGTAAATATGCATGTCAAAATGGAATACTGCACATAATGCTGAAGACTGGTGCTTATTTAGATGGTTCCAAAATGAGTTGAAAGGGGGTTTTATTACACAATGACAATAAGCTTCCATATATACCTGTAGCAATGAAAGAAACCTACGAAAAATGTATCATATTTTTGTAGTCATTAAATATGAGAACCACAATTGCCATTTGCAGGGATTTTAAAGTCTTGTATTAGGAATGCAGAGTGAATTGAATAAATATCCTTGTTTTCTGTCTCTTTGGGACAACTCAACAACACTACATAGTCAAGGAATAACCAAAAAGAGAAAAATTCACACCCGGGCAACTAATGTAAAATTTAAACTTTTAATTAATCCACAAAATATATTTCTCCTCCCATTACATATTAAATTTTGGGGCTGATGATAAACTTTGTGGAAGCTATGGACAAAACAGGTGAGGCATTCAAGTATCTGCAAAGAATGTTCCCTGGTTTGAGTGATGCAAAATTAAAAGAAGGAATATTCATTGGACCTCAGATTAAAAAAGTGATGGGTGACCAAAGTCATTTAAAAGTGTTTAGAATGAGTTTCTCAGCAACAAGAAGGAAGAAAATAGTGAAATAGCATAGAACCTCCTTCAAAATTACAAGAATTTAGATTGCAGTATGACTATCAATATTCACTTCCTGCAGAGTTCAATATTTTTCCTAAAACCTTGGGTCCACAATGAACAAGGGAAACAATTTCATCAGAATATTTTGCAGATGGAACAGTACTATAAAGGTAGGTGGGATCCATCTATGTTAAGTGATTATTGCTGGTTCCTACAAAGAGAGGATACTAGAACACATAAGAGACAAAGCATTTCTCAGCGAATCTAGTCTTTTACTAAGTAAATGTGAGTAGTCATTTACATAAATTTATAGAAATGTTCATTTCCAGTATTACTACATAATGATAATAACTATATTTATTCATATTGTGGCATGTGGTGTTGGTAACACTGTAAGAATATATGGTTATGGTAACATTGTATGGTTAACACTTAGGTTGGCAATGAGAACAGGTAGTAACGTAGTAGAAGGGAAGGAGTAAACTGGTTTGATCTTGTGGTAGCGTGTAGCTCGCGTCCTCTTTGAGCCTTGCCCTTGGGACTGGCAGGACATGTGTTAGGATGACACTTCGCCGAACAAGAAGGTAAACTGTATCACTTTTATTTGGTATAATATATTTGACATCTAACTTCATACTATGTAAATTATTTATGTAGGTGGTCCCTTCCTTCCTAGGCCACGACGATTTAATAATATTTTGGTGGTTTTCAGGTGTTAAAAGTATTTTGTTGGCTTGCCCCCGTCAGACCTCGTGTTAGGAAAGTGAAATGTGTTACTTTATATCTCGGTCCTTTGCTCTACCCCCTGTAATGGAGTGAAATAAAGGAAGTTTCGACAATTGGTGTGAGTCGCCGGGTATAATTTAATATTTTGGAGTATATAATTTTTTTCTCCGCCATGAAAATGTAGTTGTTCATTTAATTTGGTTCTCCACGTGTTCCAATGTAATCTGTAACTTTCCAGTTTCAGCTTGCTGGTAAGCGCTTCTTTTTTAAAATTGTCATTGTGGTTTAAATTTAAATACAAGTATTTCCTTAAAAGTCCCGTGTTTCTAGCATTATTCTGAGTACACTTTCAATTTTTTACAATGTCTTTCTGTTGGCGGAGCATCGTTAACTTTGGCTTCACTCTTCCCCTTACCATGGTTTAAATTCTTTTGTATGAGAAACTTTCTTCAAGATTCATTATAGATTTCTCGTGTTTTGAAGTATTTTTGAAACCTGTGGGAATTTGAGTTGTATCTTGAACTTTGCTAACGTAGTTGCCATGTGTTTGTTATCTTGTGTTCCTAAAATTTCTATTTTCAGTGCTAAATACTAATATTTCTTAGAGCTTTCATTGCCTTTTGCACTTATTCTAGCTTTCTACGCATTACCATATTTTTGGTGTATTTTTCCTGTTGCAACTTTTATGTAAGCACGTGTGTTGCTTTCTGTTGCATAATCTTGCGTGGTTTTGTAAATCAGAAGAAATTATAGATTGTGAAGTAAATTTCTTACAGTTTACATGTTCTGTGCATTAAGTTGCGTGTGGTTGTATAGGAAGTGAAGTGGATATATTAAAAGTTCATATTTGTGCATCGTACTCAGGTACGTGTTAGTGCGTTGTGTATGGCATTTTCTGCTTCTCATGTGTTAATTTGAGCACTAGTCACAGTAGGTGTGACTTAATTTTTTTTTACTTTCAGTTTGAGTTTCCTCATTGAAGACATCATTTTTGCTAATTTTTTTTGCTCATGTGTATTGTCTGCTTTAAAATCTTGGTCTTGTATTCAAGTGGCTTGGGTGTCAAGTCTGTGAAAACATAGTATAATGTTTTAGTCCCCTATAAACATTTCGCCGCGGGCACTTAGTTGTAGTACTACTGATGATATTGGTTCATCGTTGCCATGGTTGGTTTGCCTAGCTACGTAGTTCCTGAAAGTATTTCAAATGACTAATCTGAGTGAAAGTTTAAGTAGTTTCAGCCACCACCAGCTGTGCCAGTATCTTAAAGACAGTTTCAACGGGCATCCAACATGCACCAGCATGACTTATCCATCTCCATTGGATGTCGATGGTGTAGCTACATGTGTATTACACGAAATTGGAAAGTTGCACTGGAATTTTGTGGTAAAATGGGGAAAAAAAAAACAAACTAAGTATGTGCACATTGTGTGTACCAAAGTGTGGTATATATTGTGAATAAGTGAAGAGTTTAACAATGAAGTCAGTTATGCTTTACTATACGGGCATTCTATTTGCTTACAGTTATGCTAAATTTTTTGCTCTAATGACCAATGCTTAATTAGGCTTTGATTTCTGGAATGAAGTGTGTTATATATGTCTTTGCTAAATTGATGGTTTGTTACCACTGTGTGTCATGAAAATTTTAGATTTTGTTTTGGGTAATGGAGATTATTATTTGGTTTGTTAACTTATACTGCAGTGTATTTGTTCGATGTGTACTGTGTGTTTAATTTTTTTTGACTTCCAGGAATGATATGTGAAAGTATTACTTTGTTAATGATGTGCTTTATTTTGTTGCCTTCTTTTGACTTGATTTTGTGTTTCATTATAATGCTGTGATTTTCCTTTGCAGAAGTTGTTGCATAAATTTTGTGTATGTGTGTGAGGTTCTGTGAATAGTATATGGAAGATTTGCCTCGGTGGGAGTGCCAAAGAGTAACCCCGATGGTGGTAGTGAGATGTGATAGTTAATGTAAGCTTCGATGGGATAGCTACAATGTACCCTTGAAGTTTGAATGTTTTTGAGTTTTCAGGAGGGCTAGCACGTCCCTGGAAACGTGATGAGCTGAGAGATGTTCTGCATATTGTTGTTGCTGAAACGTGCCCAGTATAGCGTGTGTGATGTGTTCACAAAAGATTATGTAATACAATGAGAATAATTTTTTTTGAGTTTATGTAACAAGTTTTAGTACCTTGTTTTCCAGCTTTATCTTGATCCTGTAGATGTGGATGCTACAGTGTAATGTTATGTTATTTTATGTCATTCTTGAAATGTTAATGTGACTTTTTTCCTTCAGTTTATGTATGTTAGGTACCTTTGTTTTTGCACTATTTTGCAGCTAGTTGGAGACATGTCAGAGAATATTTTTTTTTCTCAGTAATTGCTGTGTACGATGAGGGTGGGAATCAGGATGACGATGATAGGAATGATGATCATAACAATGATGTTAATAAGAAGGATAGGAGAGTAATGAGAATGAGAATTTGTGCTGTTATTGAGAATGAAGCATGTAGTAATGTTCACAGTAGTATTGGTAGTTATTAAAGTGAGTGTTTTGTACTATTTGAGATATGGTTATTATGAATGATTTTGTTGTGTGTGTGCGTGGGTGCGTGTGTGCGTGCATGTGCGTGTGTGTGTGTGTGTGTGTGTGTGTGTGTGTGTGTGTGTGTGTGTGTGTGTGTGTGTGTGTGTGTGTGTGTGTGTGTGTGTGTGTGTGAGTACACTTATTTATTTTGTCAGTAAGTTGTACCAGCTGGTTAGATTTAATATTGGGATCCCAAATGATTTGCTATGTTGTATTTTATTTCATTATGTGTAGGCGATGGATATAATTGATACAATATGTATTTTGACCTTTTCATGTATCTTTACTATGATTCTTAAGCATTTATTGTATAACTTTAACTTGTAACCCTTTGAAAAATTCAGTTTTTATGTCAGTATGTAATCATTTTTTTTTCTCAGTACTAAGAGTATATGTTTGTAAACTTTTGCCAAATTTGTGGCATTTTCTGTTCATGCTATTTTAAATAACATACTATTTTTTTATTTTATGTATGATGTTTTGGGAGCACACGTTGTACCTGTTTGTAATTCATGTTGTAGTGATATTTTGCTGTTTGGAGAGCACGAGTGCCCCCTTTGGAGTGACCCTGCTGTAACGAGACACGCCAGATGCTGAATGTAAACTAAGGAGAGCTGCTGCCTGGTTCTTGTTACCTGCACTTTGTGGCAAAAGGCGCCACTTTTAGGGGAGCAGTCCAAGACAGCGATTTCACCCTCATTATTGAATTACGTCAGCAGTGAGGAAGGACTCTGCAGCTGATATTTCTTCATTATGGGTAATGTTGAAGGTTCACAATACCTCAAGAATTTATGCAGTGTAGTTATAGCTTAACAGTGGCAGCAATGTACAATGTGCATGTGCGGGGCTCACTCAGAAACTTATAACATACATTTGAACAAATATCGTCGGTGGCACTCAAGACTCCATTTTTTTTTTTTTTATAGTTTTCACAAACATGTTAACAGCCAATAACACACTCAACTTCTTTTGATAGACATTTCTGCTCCATTATATCATTTCAAACATCAAGATACTACTTTTTGTAAAATTTCCTTGTAAATTATCATGTGAAGTAGGTCATTTGTTTGGTTTTCTGTAATTTTCTTCATGCCTTCTTGCTTCGACGAGGACGTTGACTAGGGTAGCCAGGGGGAGATGTGGCATGTGGTGTTGGTAACACTGTAAGAATATGTGGTTGTGGTAACATTGTATGGTTAACGCTTAGGTTGGCAATGAGAACAGGTAGTGACACAGTAGAAGGGGAGGAGTAAACCGGTTGATCTTGTGGTAGCGTGTAGCTTGCGTCCTCTTTGAGCCTTGCCCTTGGGACTGGCAGGACGTGTGTTAGAATGACGCTTCGCCAAACAAGAAAGTAAACTGTATCACTTTTATTTGGTATAATATATTTGACATCTAACTTCATACTATGTGAATTATTTATGTAGGTGGTCCCTTCCTTCCTAGGCCATGATGATTTAATAATATTTTGGTGGTTTTCAGGTGTTAAAAGTATTTTGTTAGCTTGCCCCCGTCGGACCTTGTGTTAAGTGTAATGGGTTGCTTTAGATCTCGATCCTGTGCTCTATCTCCCCCCCCCATAATGGAGTGAAATAAAGGAGGTTTTGACAATATTTAATCATTTGGCATTGAATATTAATAGGTGAAACAGCATAGTGAGTATCAAATTTTTCTGAAATGTTATAAGTGTAAGAACTCACAATCTGGGTTGCTGCAAAACAATTACTTACATTTTTGGATCCAGCATGGCCAATATATGGGTAATCACAATGTTTCATTTCTGTACAATTTTCAAAGTTGAAATTTGATGAGTAGTGTTATCAATGGAAGTACTATGGAAAAATAATGTGTAACAACCTTGGCAATACTCTCTATTGAAAATTCAATGGTTACACAATGTGTAGATTTCAATGAAAGGGTGGTCAATACCTTTACAAGAAAAAATAAGGATGGATCTATGCTACACGGAGCAACATCACCATCCACTTAGTATTTATAGTTTTGTTGAATTCACTTTAAAATTGTGATTTGATTTATTGTTATCCACTACCAAAATCTATTTGTATCCATAGATGCAGTAAAAATGGCTATTTGTGGATGCAAATGATGAAAATTAAAATGTGAATCCCCATTACCAACTTTCATTAGCTGCCACTACTGTGCAGTCATTTCAAGTAAACATGTATTTGAGGAAACAATATGCTAAAACCAGCTAAACTTTAAAATACAATCTCCTAAAATGGAGAAAACAGTGCTGCTTTTACATTTTTTCATTCATATTGTTTTCAAACTGTTTTCTAAAACTTCCAACATATGGCAACATCAACCAAAACCAGCAATGAGAAAAGAATGAAGACAATCTCCGGGAGCTCAACCCATGTTTTATTTGCGCATGTGTTGTAAAATCTTAAGAATGTATGCAGGAGTACCACTCGGGCCTAGTTCTCATGAACATAATGTCCAACTCTTCTCAGGCTTGGGCTTTAATGTGCTAAAATTATTTATTAAGTTTCTGTCCAAAAATGAAATAGACAATAAAGCTGATATAACGGGAGAACCAAGAAACTACGAACCGTCTGCGTGGTGTTTTTCCACTGGGTGTGTGGAAACATGATAATGCACTGCTGCTATAAACAAGGTCACACTGTTGACATAGTTTTGCTCTGCAGTGTGAAGTGCAGTATTGAGTTGATGGTGATGTGATGTAATTCAGTTATTACGAGTTATTTATTATTTTGTCCTGTACTTAGTCACAAAGTATATTATGACTTAGTATATGTTTTCTACTGCACAGTGTATTTATGATTCGTATGTGTTAACTCAGTCAGCTTGCCAAGTGGAAGTATGATTTGCAGAAGGATTTCCAGGTGTAAAAGTTTCAGACCGTGTAACAATCCATGGACTTTACAATAAATTTCAGGCCACAGGAAGTGTTCAGGCTAAGAAATCTAAAAGACAGTTCAAAACAATGAACCATTTCTTACCGATGAAACATTAGACGACACCAGTCATCGTTTGGAGAATTCCCCCTAACAATGAAACATTAGATGACATCGGTCATCGTTTGGAGAATTCCCCCCAAAAATCATTTAGGCATCTCTCACAACAGCCAGACATTTCTTATGGCTCTGCACGAAGAGCTACCAAATTGCTGAAGTTAAAACCATATAAAATAACTGCGGCACATGCTCTTCAAGCAGGTGATCCTGTAATTAGGTGCACATTTTGTGAGTGGAGTCTCAATAGTGAACTAAATGGCAAAACAGACCCATATTTAATATTTTTATGGAGGCTTGGTTCCACCTTCATGGATATGTGAAAATAATCGTTATTGGAGCTCTGACAAACCTAATATTGTTCATGAAGTACCCCTTTATGACAAAAAAATTGGTGTATGGTGCACCATGAGCGGAGGTGTTATAAAGCCAATTTTTTTTTTGAGTCAACAGTCGACGCCCATACATACATGAATACAAATTTGCCCCCCCCCCACTTTTTTTTTAGAGAATTAACAGACAGGGAGTGGGATTTCATTTTTTTTTACAACAAGACTGTGCAACAGCTCATATGGCCAATATTTCAATGAGAACAATTGAAAGTGAGTGTGAGGACAGAATTATTAGTAGAGATTTCTGGCCCCCTCGGTTCACCGACCTAACCCCTGCGATTTCTATCTCTGAGTAACTTAAAACATAAAGTGTACAAGACAAATCCACACACCCTAAGAATTAAAACAAAATATCTGCCAGGAAATTGCCAGCAATTCTCAGTGTGAACTACGGTGAATGATCGATGGTTTCCTAAAGAGGTGCCAAAAATGTATGGACAACAACGGTGCCAGTTTCAGCATTCTCCTTTCATAAAGTTGGTAACTAAAGCCTTTAAAAGTAGTTTTTAAAATGTTGTATGGTTTCATCCGCACCTTTCTATGATAGCAGCAGACAGCAACAAACGTCAAGGACGTGGACAGGAAAAACACCACGAAGCCGGTTCGCAGTTTTTTGGCTCTCTGTTTTTTATAAAGAAAGCAGAAAGTAAAATGTTATGAGTTTTGAAAAGCTTAGTGCTATGGTCAGGACAGAAACCATCGATCTTCAGTCAATGCATTACCACTGTGATTCTATTACAAGATCCCTGAAAGTGCACTGAATTTATTTTAGTTTTAAAATATGGATGAGTCGATGTACACACTTAAAACTTCACTTACGTCAATTTGTAAAATCTTGGAATGTTTTTGATGACATTTATCTCCATCCTCAGCATGGTAGCAATTAAAGGGTGCTATCTCTTTCTCTTCTTTCCTCGGCCTGAGATCCAATTGCTGCATCTGGTGGTAAACTTAATAATGTTGCTGACTGGCAGGATATAAAAATTTAACAATCTCTCAGAAGTTTTAAAAATGATCTTTTCCCACGTGATGAGTTCAAAGATAAACCAGTTGTTTATCTCAAAGCAGACAAGTGGAACACTTTGGTTATTATGGAAAATGAAGACTATACACACAGAATTATCCAACTATTATCAGGGAATGACTATATTTCATATACTCGCTGCCAAAGAAGAAAGGGTTCGACATTTCGTGGAGAGAGAGACGATGTTGCTGCTTATCGCGACCATGTGGAGAGCGCGTTAGAATTATGAGTACGAAGGCGATTAGGTTGCACCTGCTTTGTAGGGCAGGTATTATTTATATTCGTATATGAAGACAATTATAAAATAATGAATATACAAGCAAAGGATAGAACATGCAAGAATACGTCAGTGTAAAGATCTGCGTTAACAAAAGAGACATACCTGTGAAATATTGATACTTATTCTAATGGGAAAATGCGCTGGTTCTCTCACAGAGCATATCATTTCCTGCGATTGTGCTTTAATTGAGATACCTTTACCAAGACAGTCTTATTCAGTTACCGAGTATGCTCAGTTTTTCGTTTGGCTCGCTGTCTTTGCCACTATTTTTGGATACTGTTAAATATCCAATAAAAGTGTTATCACAATTGCAAATGCTCACAACACACACACAGATACACAGACTCAAACACATGTAAGCAAATAACCGTACAAATAGGATGATGCAAAATAACTTGTCAATACACAGGGAATCTCTAAACCCATGTAAATACATTGCAAGTCGAGGCTAAAGGAAGACATTGTTTATGACTGCAGTGACAGCAGAAGATAAGACATGCAGTTCATGTTATTGCAACGGTCACTTGCCAGGCACGCCATGCTAATCACGTGCTACAATATCAGCAACAAGGTTTTTGTGTCTATCGTTGCTATGACGTATCCATCTCACCCCATTCATTTAAAGCTTTCTGCCACGTGGTTGGTAACTGTCAATCACCTTCTTGATTGGTGCCGACTGTAATTCAGTCAAGTAAATAATATAATACCTAATTAAAGCTGTTGAAGTCTCACAGCCCTACCCTATCCAGAATGTATTGTTTATCAAAATGCATAAACAAGACAACAGTATGAGCCTAACCATCAATCAGATTAACTCTAAAACTTATTACATAGCTAGAAGGCTGGTGAAGAAATTTAACTGTTTCACCAAATATGGAAGTCTAGGAATAAAAAATGCCCAAAACTTAGTAGAAGACATTAAACACTTTAAAATGTCTAAAAGTGATAACATAGTGTCCTTTGATGTTAAAGCACCATTAACGAGTATTCTTATACATAAAGAAGAGGCTAAAATCACTTTATATAAGTAGCATAGAAATATAAAAATCACACAGTTGACAATGCTGTGCGTACATCAGAACTCCACATTTAGTAACAAATATTAAAATACAGGCACAAGGTTTGGCTATGGGTAACCTGCTGTCAACTATATTAGCTATTTTTATGCAGAGAGAGCCAAAAAACTATGAACCGGCTGTGCAGTGTTTTTCCTGTCCGCATCTTTGGCACTTGTTGCCATCTGCCACTATCATAGAAAGGTGTGGATGAAACCATACAACATTTTTAAGACTACTTACCAACTTTATGAAAGGAGATGCTGAAACTGGCCGCTGTCTTTCTCCATACATTTTTGGCACCTCTTTAGGAAACTATTCATCACTCACCTTAGTTCACGTTGAGAAATGCTGGCAATTTCCTGGCAGACATTTTGTTTTAATTCTTCCAGGGTGTGTGGGTTTGTCTTGAACTTTGTTTTAAGTTACACCAGAGATAGAAATCGTAGGGGGTTAGGTCGGGGGACCGAGGGGCCACAAATCTCTACTAACAATTCTGATCTCAAACACACTTTCAATTGTTCTCATTGAAATATTGGCCATATAAGCTGTTGCAGAGTCTTGTTGAAAAAAGGCAAAATCATGCTCCCTGTCTGTTGTTGGTAAGTAAAGCCTTTAAAAGTAATTTTTAAAATGTAGTATTGTTTCATCCACGCCTTTCTACGATAGCGGCAGACAGCAACAAGCGCCAAGGACACGGACAGGAAAAACACTGCACAGCCGGTTCATAGCTTTTTGGCTCTCTCTGTATAAGCAATGGATATGCACATAGCTAAAGCCTTTCCTCACATGTTTAAACTATGGTTTAGGTATGTGGATGATATTTTTGCCATAGTTCCCTACAAATTAAAAGATGATGCTTTGGAACTGCTGAACTTACAAGATAAGCATATTAAATTTATGGCTGAAACAGAAGAAAAGTTACTCAACTATTTTGGACTTAAAAGTCTTCAGAGATCATTCAAAATTTTAATTTGGAATTTAGAAAACCTACACACAGAAAATTGCATTTAAAGGAATACTGTATCCCACTATCGCACCAATATGCAGTATTCACAAGTTTAATTCGACTTAACATATCCCATTAGAAGATTATATGAATGAATCTCACCACATACTTGACAGCAAATTTAAATGGTTTCAACCCATTACATAGTGGGACGGACTTCATTGGGTATTATATTTGTACAGTATTGGTTTTGCAGGGGGATAGAAAGGAGGTCGGCAAAATATCAGAAGAGCATGAGTGTATAGGGTTCTCTTAATCTCGGGTCATGTTAACCAATGACATTTATATTATTTTATATGTTTTATTCTGTCCTCCTTAAAACCATTCCCGCAATCGATCCGTCCACACAAATATATTTAACATCCGGCCACACAAATATATTTAACTACACAATCGCCAATCAAGTTATAGCCACATGATAGCCCATGGTGTTGTCCATGTCTGCTCGCGTCAGATTCCAGATTACAAGTGCTTGTCTTTACTCTTCGCTCCGCACATTCCTTAAGGTTTTTAACCCTAACTTTCTGACTGCCTTGTTTCCCAAAGTCACATGTGTGCCCTTAGACAAAAGAAATGTTCGGCCAGCATTCCGGTCCCCTAACGGTATGTTTACTTCCCAGCGTATACTTACCCTGTACAGTCTTATAAAAATATGTTACATGTTTCTACATTTATTTAGGTGATACGCAAATAGACTTTATATATTATCCTTATTGCTTCAGCATATTGCTTCAATAGTAAAAATTATTGTGATATGAAACAAAACAGGTTGACACAAATTATAACTTCAAAGAAAATAGAGGATATAAATTGGAAATATAAGAAATTTACATACCACCCTTGGGCTTTTAAGAGACTTAAAAGAATTTTCAAAAGCTACAATATCAGTTTGGCTCCAAAAAATACATTCAGTTTGAGGAAATTATTACATAAACCACTTAGCACCATACCATATGATACAAATTCTGGCATATGTCAAATAAAATATGATGATTGTGGCAGATTTTATATGGGAATAACCAGAGGAACTTGCATGTCAGATTAAAGAGAGCATAAAATTTAAACAAACTGACAAATCAGGTGTAGCATACTATTTTTGGATAGAAAATTCAATATTGGAAAAGAAATTAAAGTTTGAAACCTTTGATGACCACACTAGAACTCAACACGTGGGAAAAGATCTTCGTTCTTAAAAATTCCAAGAGACTGTTAAATTTTGATATCCTGTCAGTCAGTAACATTATTAAGTTTATCACCAAACGGCAGCAGTTGGATGCTCAGGCTGAGGAAAGTGGAGGAAGAGATTAATCAAATTACTAGAAAGCACAAGAGCAAATCGCTTCATTGCCAACTGACAAACATTAGAAACCAAAAAACCACCCACCCACATTTTAAGGATGGAGAAACATGCATTTAAGCTCAGCCTTGTGACAGCCATTTATGGATGACTATAATAAATGTAACAAGAAAGCATGAGAGCATTATGGAAGTCTGATATGTGACTGTGGATGAAACTGCAAAATTTGGAATTGGACACATACAGTCCAAGACATGATTAGGCTACTAGAAGATATGTACCACTAGGTTCGTGTTTATTGACCAACGGCAACAAAATTCAGAGAAAAACCATTGCCCAAGAACTTCTTCAGACATATGGAAATGAAGATGATAATCGTTTGCTGAATATAGTGATGGGTGATGATGGCAGCTGGTTCCATTATACACCCTGAAACAAAACAGTCAAGTGGAATGGCAAAACCTAATTCCCCATCAAAGAAGAAAGCCTTTGTTGGAAAGTTACATTTCCTATGTTGCAGAAGGGGAGATTCTGGTAAAATTATTTAAACCTGTAACAACAATTAATGCTACTGAATACTTCACAGCAGTTCATTATTTCCAATTGCATTTTGTGATAAACATCCTGGGATGAAAATCATCCTGCAGCAGGACAATGTGAGGCCCAGCAACGCTGTCATACCATGGAGGTAATTTGTAATATGAGATGGGAAGTTGTTCTGCATCCTGCTCTCAGCTCCAAATTTACACACTGCCATTTTCTTATTTTGGTGTCTTGAAGGAGGCATGTGATGCCAATGGTACAAAAAGATGGGGAATATCAAGAAAGTGATGTGTCAGTTTTGCAGTGCTGGAACAGTTCTAGTATAGAAAATGTTGAAGCTCCTTCTATCTTGTATACTTATTAAATGATTTCCTTTCCAGGAGTTAGAATATGGTCACTTCAAGAATATGAGATCAACTAGAAGAATAGCAATTCAATTATTAATTCTGCTATATCCTTCAAAGTTATGATTTGTAACATCAAGCTTCATTGTCTCACAATGTGAATCATGTGTGTCAACATTTTGTATTTACAGGCTGCAATATATCTAAATACCATCCATATCCTTTTTATTAACTACACTCTTATGCAGAATTCCAAAATTGCTTCACATTTCAACAGTAATTTCTGAGAAAACAAACACAGAAGAAAATATTAAGGGGGAATTTGTTACAGTCACCTTTGCACAAGCAGAAACAGCAGTAGCCATTAATTAACTGTTGTAAATTTTTGCAATACATATAAAACTACAATACATTTTACTTATGATCTCATGGGCCTTCATGCAGCACAGAGCATAGGCTGACTTTTCACTTCATTGGAAATAACTACCCCTTCAAACTTATTTTGTTATATAAAAGTTAAGAACAATTATTTATTTGTTTATTTTTTGATAACATGTCTATAATCCACTTATTATTACATTATTAATACTATGCGCTTTCACAATTGAGCCTCTCATTCATTCACTAAAATCTGTTAGTTTGTAAAGAGCAGTATTGTTTTTTTCTTTCCCTGGAAAGTTAAAATTATATCTTGAAACTTGTGTATAAAGTAATGTTACAAAAATTAATACATTTCTACTGTAATGCAGAATTCTTAAAAATTTCTAGCTGGCTTATCCACTGTTGCAGAAGTGGCTTATTAAATATCAAATGATGATTTAATTAAGTTACCCCCCCCCCTCCACAATTTTAGAAAACTGATGAATGAATATACAAAGTTCATCCAGAAAGTAATTTCTGATGGCTCATAAAGAAAACAAAGCCTCAATAAATAATAAATATTTATTGCAATATTTACAGAGATTAATTGGCTACTTCTCAACATAGTCACCACTGTTATTGAGATACTTATCATACCTGTACACCAACGATTCTATGCTCATATCATAGAAGTTTGCCGCCAATGTCTGGAGCCATGAAGTCATTGCCATCTGTACCTAAGCAATGTTGTAACTTTTTCCTATCAGAAATCTATTCATGAGACAGAAGAGATGAAAGTCACTTGGCACGAGGTCAGGCTGTAGGCTGGATGGTCGAAGATCTCCCATCCAAACTGAAGCAGCAGATTCCAAGTGATGTGGGCTGTATGGGGGGGGGGGTCATGCAAAAGCGTAATGCCTCATCAGCATTGCACATCTCTTGTTCCGGATCACCCTCTGCAGAATTTGTAATGTCTGACAATACCAATCAGCATTTGTGGTCTAATTTAAAATAGAGAGTTGAGGGTTGTTACACTACATCACTATGATATTCTTACTTGATAGCAAGTAACAACCCTCAACTCTCTATTTTAAATTATGACACATCACTGTTACTAGTTTCTAAATCTTCAAAATTAGTCAATAATTTGTGGTCTAACCTTGCAGTAAAAACTCACATAGGAGGATACCACATCAATCCCAAAAGACAGTCCATATGACTTTTTTTTTTTTTTGGATAGAGGTTTGCTTGAATTTGATTTTCAGAGGTGAATCACTATGCCGCCAATACATAGATTGTTGTTGTTTTGTTTCTGCTGTGGTATGCGACACCCTCATTTCATCCCCAGTGATAACACTGCAAGAAACTCATCACCTTACTTTGCATACCGCTGGTGGAATGTCAATGCTGCAGGTAACGTTTGGTTTTGTGTTCATCTGTCAACTGCTTTGGCAACCATCTTGCAAACATTTTCCGAAAACCAAGTCATGGGTGCAATTTCATGCAGCAGTGAGCAAGACATCTGGGGGAATTGACAGAGTGTTCTAAAATTAAGAAGCACCAGTTCTGTAAAACTGCTTGCCGCACACTTTCCATAATTTTTGGCAGTACCAGGGATGGCTGACCACTACAGTCTTTGTCGTGCACATTGGTTAGTCCTTCAGTGAACTGCCTGCACCATTGTCCGACTACACTGTATTTGTAATATTGAGTCCATACATGTGGCACAACTGATGGTGGATCTCTGCTGGAAACTGCTTCTGAGCATGCAGAAATATCATAACTGCACGAAGGTCACAGTTGGCAGGAGACAATATCAGTGCAGCCATTTTCTCTGCAGTGCAATAATTTCTGCGGTCACAAGAATGAAACTCCACTGCATTATTCTTACATACGCCCTCTCTGCTGCTATGCATGCCTATTCCCGTCCGACTAGTCATGCAATCTTTGGACGCAATCAGAACTTATTTTCTGGATGAACCTCGTACATGTTTTATTACGAATCCTCCCCTTCAACTAGAATTAATATTTGTAATGAGAGACCAAAAATCCCCAAATTTTCAAGAAAATAGGAATCAATATTGTCAAGTGTTCTATATTGATTTCTTTAACGAATGATCTTCAAATGAGAATAGCCTACAGCTGAAGAAAAAACAGAACAAATGTCTCTCCATCACCCCTACTTTTTGTTCCCTTACTACTTAAAGACTGGGAGCTGCACAGTTCAGTTTGTGTTGAGAGTGACAGAAACAGCAGTAATACTACAATGTTTAAACCAGTTTTAAAAGTTGTCACACAAGGAGTCAAGTTTGTTACACATAGTTAATTTTTAAAGACTTTTAGGAATTGAAAGCCTTTACAAGATGTGAAAAGTGAAGACTTTTGAACAAAATATTCTAGAAGTTATAAATATTCTTATATGTTAAACATTTTTTATTAGTTATAATTATTTTAAAGTTTTACAATTTTTAAAATGTTTTGTAAATCTTTTACAAGGTATACCATATATAGATGTGCAATTTTTAAAAGGTGTATAAGTTGCTCTATAACCAGTACAAATGCTTGTACAAATTCTTGTAGTGTTGCAAGTTTACCCCACAATTAGCACACAATGATGTAAATGATGCAGGTGTAAGGTGGCAAGTTGTTGACTGAAAAAAAAAGAATGTTGTAACTATTTCTGCTGCTTTAAAACACATTGCCAAACCAGAAACTAAGATTACACCATTTAAACTTGCAATATATAAATAAAATGTCATGAGTTTATGTTTGAAAATTTACTTTATAATGATAAGTTAGGAAAAGACACAAGTAAACTGCAAATAAGAGCAGAAGATATGACAACTCACAACTACCGCAACTGAGGTTTTAACATTCAATTGTTCGAATTTTCTGGAAGACAGAGTCACGTGGGTGGGGTGACATCAGGTGCTAGTAATTGAGCAATAGACACTACCAAAGAGAACTAACTGTCAGATAAAATGACATGAACTCAAACAAAAGAAGTGGCAAGACGCAGGTATAACAAATTAATTTCCAGTTGAGTGGGCTCCCATTAGGTGAAGTAACAGTAGTAAATGTATTTTCACTTAAACACTTCTTATACCAAAGAATGGATAAGTCTTCAACCTGAAATCGCTGGGGAAAATTAGCAACATTCTTTCATGTGAAAGGAGAAACATAAAACCCAAAGAAATATGTTTTCCATAACTTTAAGCTAAAAACTGGGACTGTCCCTGATAACATCCGACGACATACAAGCGGTTACTCTAATACAAGTTTCTTAAAGTAGCTGTACAAGTAGAAAGCATGGTTGCAGAAGCTCAAGTAGTACAATTATTATTGCTCAGATGACAAGCAGCAGTGCAAGAAATATACGTATGGTAAAAGCACTTTAAGCATTGGTAGAAATAGTACTGGAAGTAACAGTTGCAGCAGTAATATTAGCATTCGTAATGATGGGAGTACAAGCTATAGTGCAGGCAGTACAAGCAATTGTGCGATTGTTACAAGCGGTAGTATAATTAGTAGTACAAACAGTACAAGACATATTATAATAGTAGTCATTTAATGAGTGGTACAAGTAACTCCAAGAGCAGTGTAAGCAGTTGTACAAATAGTATTAAAGGCAGTCTAGCAGTATCTCAGGTACTACAAGCATCAGTATAGGCAGAACAAGCAGTGGTGCACAAGATTATAGCTCTGGTATGAGCATCACCTTAAAGGTTTTGAGAATGACCGCAATAAAATTTTAAACATTTAGATCTGATCATTGCATCTTATCAAAGTACCCCCCCCCCTTTTCATTCTATATAACATCTCATCCTTTAAAATCACTTATCAAATGCTAAATGACATTCTTCTTTGGGGAGAGTACAAATACACTACGTGATCAAAAGTATCCGGACACCTGGCTGAAAATTACGTAGAAATTTGTGGCGGCCTCCATTGGTAATGCTGGAAGTCAATATGGTTTTGGCCCACCCTCAGCCTTGGTGGCAGCGTTCACTCTCGCAGGCATACTTTCAATCAGGTGCTGGAAGGTTACTTGAGGAATGGCAGCCCATTCTTCACGGAGTGCGGAACTAAGGAGAGGTATCAATGTAGGTCGGTGAGGCCTGGCACGAAGTCGGCATTCCAAAACATTCCAAAGGTGTTCTACAGGATTCAAGTCAGGACTCTGTGCAGGCTAGTCCATTACAAGGATGTTACTGTCGTGTAACCACTCTGCCACAGCCCATGCAGTAGGAACAGGTGCTCGATCGTGTTGAAAGATGCAATTGCCATTCCCGAATTGCTCTTCAACAGTGGGAAGCAAGGTGCTTAAAATATCAATGTAGGTCTGCGCTGTGATCGTGCCGCGCAAAACAACAAGGGGTGCAAGCCCCTCCAGGAAAAACACGACGACACCATAACGCCACCACCTCCGAATTTCACTGTTGCCACTACACATGCTGGCAGATGACGTTCACTGGGCATTCACCATACCCACACCCTGCCATCGGATCGCCACATTGTGTACCATGATTCGTCACGCCACACAATGTTTTGCCAGTGTTCAATCGTGTAATGTTGGCGCTCCTTACACCAAGCAAGGCGTTGTTTGGCATTTTCCTGCATGATGTGTGGCTTATGAGCAGCCGCTCAACCATGGAATCCAAGGTTCTCACCTCACGCCTAACTGTCATAGTACTTGGAGTGGATCCTGATGCAGTTTGGAATTCCTGTGTGATGGTCTGGGTAGATGTCTGCCTATTACACTTTATGACCCTCTTCAAAAGTCGGCAGTCTCTGTCGCTCAACAGATGAGGTCGGCCTGTACGCTTTTGTGCTGTACATGTCCCTTCACGTTTCCACTTCACTATCACATCAGAAACAGTGGACCTAGGGATGTTTAGGAGTGTGGAAATCTCGCGTACAGACTTCTGACACAAGTGACACCCAATTAGCTGACCACGTTCAAAGTCCGTGAATTTCACGGAGCTCCCATTCTGCTGTTTCACGATGTCTAATGACTACTGAGGTCATGGATAATGAGTACCAGGCAGTAGGTGGCAGCACAATGCACCTAAGATGAAAAACGTGTTTGTAGGGGTGTCCGGATACTTTTGATCATATAGTGTATATTCTTCGTAAGCAGCTACTACTACAGCTTCAGGTAATTCAAATCCTTGACTTCAAATTTTTTCTTTTATTTTGGGTAATAGAAAGACGTTGCATGGAGCCAAATCTGGATTGTATGGAGGATGGACAAATATCTGACTCCTGCACAGATTGAGATGTTTCTACTAATGCAGTGTGGACAGAGGCATAATTGTGGTGCAACAAAATTCCATGCAGATCAGACTTAGGGCACTTTGTTCTCAATTAATTGAAGAGTTTTGGCAGACATTTTGTGGTGTGCCATCTGGCACTGACAGTCTTTTGTCCCTCAAACGGAATTGTCACCATATGGTCATCAGCTGAGAAGTATCCAGCTTTCGTCATCTGTTAAGTTGTTAAATATGTTTTTGGATCTTCCCTCATCAAATTTTTCTATCATTTTCTGTTACCATTTTCTGCTCATTTGAGAGGTGGTAGGGGATCCAACGACTGTAGAGCTTCTTGAGATGAAGTATGGTGCTCACTGAGTGCTGATCTAATATTCAATGCCTCTTGAATCTACATGCCAACTCAGGCTTGCGTATGTCACTATCTAAAGCTAGGAAGACCTGCTTTGGGTTAACACAACTCATTGCTGCCCATTCTCGAAACTTTCAGAGTAATCCTCGTACAAGAAGCGAAAGCTATACACATGACAGGTGATGGTTGATGTAACCTATGGTAAAACGTAGATAACTAAATAAAAATAAATAAATAAACAAGAATACTATTAAGATGATCCAAAAGCTTTATACTGAGAATACCAGGAGGACAGTCAGAAACTGTAGCCATGTTACAATGGAAGAAACCATTTCTCCTATGTTTGGAGAAACACCAGCATGGGTTTCTTCATTTACTTTGTAACTCTTAACACCAAACATTGCTCACATTGGTTACAGACAATTGGTTAACCGTAAGACATTGTTTCCCCCAAGCAAGCAGTGACAAGCAGTTATATATTGGAGTGTGTCAAGGTTGGTGCTTTAGTCCTAATACCAATTTACCAATTGCTCCTTTCCCCAGACCTAATACAGCTATCTTAGCTGTGAAATATTTATCCAAATGGTTGAATAATTTTTTATCACTACAGTGGATAAATTTTAAACTTTTCTAGCCTCTCTTTCATCCTATAGTTATTTAAGTACCTAAAATTTGTTGTAGTAGTGTTTAACGCCTGTTTGTACTGCATGCGGCCCTACAAGAGGTGACACTGATGATACATTGCGAAAGGAAACTTAGAAAGGAAATGTTCCAAGCCTAAGTTTAGGGTACCCTCTGGCATTTATTAGTTATGAAGACTGAGGAAAATCTGGGAAAAACATAGTTGCTATGTACTGATTCTGGCAGTCTCTGATTGGATCAGCAGTTTGTTGGGATTCCTGAATGCACTACATGACAACATTCAGTTTGTTGAAACACATAAAATTGTGGATGAGTTTAATAGGCATGCTTAAACTATCAGGAAGTTGTTGGAACAGACTTAATAAAAGAGCAAGTAGACTAGTGGAATACTTTCTGGAAATCAAAATTACCAGCTGTATGATCCGGCTGGAAACATACAATAATGCATGGCTATAATGTTTGACCAGACATAACATGCAAGAACAGAAAAATATAATGAACCTTTGAGAATAGTATTTGTAGTTAAGAAAAGCATAAAATATTTGAAAATTCAAACTAATAACAAAGAACATCTCGGAAATGGTAAATGCCACAAATAAATTTGACAAATTAATGAGATCTACATTTTTTGTGTAATAATATTTTCTCTCTCTTATGGTTTACCAATTATACAAAAGTCATTCAGAATAGAGGATTTTAAAGACTATTGCCAGAAAATTCAAGATATACATTTTGTCATGAAACTAGCTTAAGCATATGCTATTGTAATAAAAGTCATTACCATTTTTGACAAAATCAAAAATGAAACATTTTCCATGTAAAGGATAGTTTGAGGTGGGAGAATTTTCTTCAAAATCTTTGTGTAGCATCCTTGGAAAGTTCTGAGCTCAAATACCAAGTTTCATGTTTAACCGACTTCGTTTTTGAGTTATGCATGCAAGCACGCAGGTGCAACCACCACATGGACCTTTTTCTATAGTGCTTTTTTAGGTTCATGGGGCCTCAAAACATTTATTTCTGGTGAAATCTCAGTATAAAATTTTTGGGTTAAGTACAATACTTCCTCTACTTTAAGTAAACAGTAAAAAAAGTAAAAATAAATCACATAATTTACTCATTTTTCATGCTCCAAGAACTTGTTTACGTTCTGAACAATTTAGATTTAATACTAATTAACATTCTGACAATATGAAAAATAATACCACTTTTGGGGAAAAATAACACCACTTCTCTTTCTCTCACACCCACACACTGACTCATGGGTCCCTACTCATTAGCAATTAAGGACTGATCAGTGCTTATGGAAGCAATTAAGAATGCAATTTTAAAATGTTGCAGACCCAAATTAGAATCCCAATTGTGCCAAGCTACCAGTATGGGCTTTTATGAGGGTAACGAGAGTTGAGACAACATATAATAAATATTCATAGAACGTTTTGTTTATCCCAGTTTCTCAAAATATTCCCCCTGAAATGTAGGCAGCCTTCCATCCTCTGGAGCCACTTCTGGAAGCATCCTCACCACTCAGTTTACAACACTGCAGATAAATCTTCCTTTTACGCTGCAACTGTTTGAGCCTAAAAAATCAGTGACCTCAAAGATGATTCTTCACAGTAGGGAACAGGAAGAAATTACATGATGCCGGATCAGACTATAAAGTGGATAAGTCAATAGTTCTGCTTCAGTTCCTTGCAGAAACTTCATTAATGCATTATCATGGTACAACAAAATGCCCCTTAGTTCTGTCTATGTTGCGATTCTTGGATTTTCTGAAACACTTTCAGAAGACAAATTTCTGTGTACAATTTAACAGTAAAGGACCATTCACATAGAAATGTTAATGCAAATACGACAAACACAAAAGCTTGTGGCTAGGTTAATGAATGGGGCCATTCACAATGATTTTCTTGAACATGAACACTATCGCCAGATGCTAACACCAAACCTTGCAATCTCCAAGCTTTCAAGTTCACGTTAATGGGATCCGAGAGAAAGAGAGAGAGAAATATTATCACACTGCACAGAAAAGAAGAAATTTGATAAGAAATTGTTTTACTTAAAAATAATGTTTTTATGACAAAAAGCATGAATCTTGCAAAGATAATTTGTTCAAACAAATATTTTGAAACAGATTGCGAATGGACTGAATAGCTTTTAATTATCATTACTATATGGTGTCTTTCAACACTACATGAAAATTTATGGGTTATAAACTATTCCGTTTTCTTTCAGGTACGGAAAAACATAACATAAAAACAATTAATGCAGTTTGTAGCAACATACAATGCACTGTTCCATTGTCGTAAATCATTGCAGTTTCCAGTTTTAATCGCTTTCACACTTCAATTATCTTGTTTTGACGCTAACATTTTGCTGTCATTGTAAATAGCAAAGCAAATCTTGTGTTCATGTTATACGTTATGTCCACACATTATTGTTTCTATGTTCCCTGTTTGCTGATTTTTGAGAGCAACTGTTTCCATGTGACCACTTGTTGAAAAGAAAGCACTCCTTGAACCCCTGACTTTCATGGACGCGTTTTGAAGAACCCTTGTCTTCATCATCAGCTAAGAGCCACACATGATGGCTTCATGCGTAACAACACCTGAAACATGGCGAGACTTTCCACACTTATATCTTTGCATTTCTTGGCACCATTCCACACTGTGGAGCTTGTTTCAGACAAATTATGGAGTACTCATCTTGAAGACACATTTTTTACACCAGGGTGCCCATGACGATGGTTGAAACACTCAGTAAACTAATCCCTAATGCCAGCTCAATGTCCTAGTAGATTAGTATTCAATATTACCTGATCAGTTTCCACAAACGTGAGGTTTTTCTCGGTCACTGCTGCTGTTGGTCTGCCTATTTTCTTCATCTTTAAGAGATTAGCCTTCCCCTTTAAATTCTCCAAACCAGTGGACACAATAGCATGCGAAGGAGAAAATCTGTGAAAGCTCCTCAAATGCTCAAGTGACTGCATCATTTGAGCCACATTTGAAATTGTACAAGATCACCACATGAAAATCTTAATCTCCAAAACAGTTGTAAGAATATTAATACAATTCTAGTGGCAACACACTCTAACTTCACTCTTTCAAGATAATTACCTTGTACACGTTTTGAAGACCCCTTGTCTTCATCATCATCATGTGTGGCTCTTAGCTGATGATGAAGACAAGGGGTCTTCAAAACGCGTTCAAGGTAATTATCTTGAAAGAGTGAAGTTAGAGTGTGTTGCCACTAGGATTTTATTAATATTTTAATCACTTCACTATGTTTCCATAAAGTGTTATGTTAAAGTTGTAAGGATATTCACCTTTCCAGACATAAAACATAAAATGCAGGAAAATGAATGAACAACAGAGCCTGCCTGCCATCCTTACAATACCTGACTCAGCAGTTTTGACCCAGCAACAATGCTTTATCTATGGGTGGCCAATGTTCCGTGTCTCAAAACTTATCTAGTGACCCTCATATTCAGGATTTCCCCAAGTTCTTATGATAGTTGTCACATAGTCTCTGCATTGTTTGTCCCCAAGCTCATTTTCACATTCATTTCATTGATTTATTCATCATCTCTAACATCTAACTGATGTAAAGGTAGTAATCTTAAAACAGAAATAAAATAAAGAAAAGAAAAACAACCGCACTTACTCCAAGTTCAGCATTTTATGTAAGTGAAATTCAGATTATTTGCTTTAAGTTCATTGCAAGGCATGTATACACATCAATATTTTGGGATTTATTGTTTATGAAATACTACAGCTTTAGGTTTTAAACTTAACATTACAATAAATATCCAAATATGTTGTGGAATTGCAGATTCTACATTACTCATACAAGTCCATTATTTAAACATGCATGAACGACATGTTATGGTCTTTTTAACCATTTATTAATATGGTACTACTAATTTGCACAGGTCATCTCATATACAGGACGAGCCAATATAACACCAAATAATTTTAAGGTGCAATTCAGGGGTTCTATTTAAGTATTTTCCTTTAGGGAATGTATGCCTGTAAACATCTTGTTATTGAGCTAGAGGGTATTAAAGTTTTGAAATACTGCATCAGGTTAGATGAAATTCTGCCAATCAGGTCAGTATGCATCTTTTGCTATAAGACATTGGGAGAGTTTTGAAATAAGAGTAGTCAATATCTTTAATTTTAAACAATGCAAAACTCTCTTAAATTGATTTAGAAACTTGTGAAACTTTAATTATTTGGCACTAAATCCATATGCTCTAAAGTAGGTCAACCCTTTTTGCAACTGATCTGCAGCTGCGAATACAGCTTATTGTCAATAACATGTGCAAATAACAGTACTAGGTGGTAGCACAGTGCTTTTGTTTCCCGCCTCTGGGGTGACAATTTTAAGTTGGCCCTATCCACACCTTCACCTTTGACTTCCTCATGTGAAGTATCCCCCAAGGCCCGACATTTAGAGTCCATGGTAAAAGCTGTAGGCCTTTCATTCCACCATTATCTTCATCACCACCTTACCATTGAAGGCAATGGATTCCACCCACTGGGTGCCTCCACCTCAGAGATGGGTCCAGTCATTGTTTGGTGGAATGAGGGATCCCCCCCAAAGGTTATAGACCATATGCAAAGCATTAGAAATGACATATGCAAATAATCCTATTGTTGGTCACATTTTCCCCACCATTATACAAATTACTTGAGAAAAGTTAAATAAGTGTTAAGTGATGCAAATATATTATTTTTAAAAGGCTTAAAACATAGTTAAACTAAGAACAAAGCAAGAATTGAACAAGTGCATACGCATTTATAAAAGATGTTCAAAAAGCCAACCTTTGACTTCAGAGCATAGTTACTAGTATCACTGTAATGATTGCCAAGTACTTTCAAAATACCTGGCATATCAGCAATAGCATCAAATGCTACAAAGATCCTGGCCATCAGCTCCTCTTCACTATTAACCAGCGACTTGTACACAAGAGTCTGAACATGTCCCCAAAAGGAAAAACCTAAAGGGATTAGGTCTGTTGAACACACTGGCCATACTTTTGGTGCTCCTCTACTGGTCCAGCAATCAGGATATGTTACACTTAGAAATCCCTTATGTCACTGGAATAATGTGCAGGTGCCCCATTGCCTTGGAACCATATTAACTGCCGTATTCCTAAAGGAACATCTTCCAGAAGTTCTGGCAAAGTATGTTGTAAAAACTGTAGGTAAATGTGATCCATCAAATGCGGAGGTAATAAATAGGGCTCTATGAGTGTCATTCACAATGCTAGCCCAAATGTTCGCTGCAAACTGATGTTGGTAATTTGTAACCCTTAATAGCGCTAGGGTTTTCCTGTGCCAAAATGTAACTGTTATATGTGTTAAACATGCTCTCTCATGTAAATGCCTTCTCCTCCATCCACAATATGGTTGTAGGAAATCTTGGTTGATCAATCCATTTGTGAACAAACCACTGGACAAACTGTAGTCGGGTGCAAAGACATCTGGTCCCAGTGCTTGAACTAAGATGGGATGATATGGATGCACTTTTTTGGAGAATTCTAGTAACCAAAGACAGGCTTGTATGCATGGCCTATATACTATTGTTTTTGCACTTCTGGACAGAAAATTATGGACCTGGTCAAGAACCTCCTCTTCTAGAGCCACTGTTCTTATATCTCTTTGTACTTGCGAATCATGCACTTGTTTTTTAAACTTCCTGTTTTGCAGTCGATGTACAGTAGTAAAGGTGCTGGGATGAGGCAAATGCCTTCTTGGGTAAAGCTCAGCATAAAGATCGTGCCCTTTTCACATTTCCCCAAGCAATACCATAAACATAATGCATTTCCGCTAGTTCGGCATAAGTAAAGCGCAAGATTTTTATAATAGGTTGTAATACTGGAAGTCCTTCCAGTAAACAAAGTACTTTAGTAAATCCTGATAGCTGAGATTGATAACCTTACACCTCTTGTAGGAACCACAAAGTGCTGTATAATAAGCATGGAACCCCTTACTATTTAAATAACAAAATGCAGGTTTACATTAATGGTGGTATAAACAATGTTAAAAACAGAATGCAAGAAATATTTCAATGCTATGGGGAAACAGGGATTTGTTTTGACAGAATTTCGTCTAACCCAACGCAGTATTTGAAAAACATTAATGAACTCTAGCTCAATAACATGATGTTTACGGACATACATTCCCTATATAAAAATACTCAAATATAACCCCTGAATCATGTCTTAAAATTATTCAGTGTTATTCTGACTCACCTGTATATTTAGTATACATTTGTACGACACTTGATTGCAACATACAGAAAATGCAGTAAAATGTTTTTACACACTTCTTTTGTGTCAAGAAGCTTAGCTACATATAACTGTAAAATTAGAATAAATATTACTCATAGGTTTTTGGAGGCTTACCGCAACATTTGAATAGAACATCAATAAAATCTACACAGCATTCTGAATGAAAAGCCAAAGCCATTTTTATTAGTATGTTCTATTATGACTCCCAACATTTTTGCATTTTAATATTTAATGTAATTTTTTTCTTTCTTAGGAGTTGAAATTAGAAAACCACTGTCTTAACTCCCCCACCCACTCTCACTCTGATTATAGATTTGTATGCTATGGATAAAAACTAGACCATGCTTATTTGCATGTTACATTCTTTAATGTGACCTTGAAATTCCTACAAATGCAAACTGTGAGATAAATTTTATTTGCTAAAAAGAATGGCACTACATTTTGCTACAATGCTTCAGATAGTAATTATTACTCTCTATTGTACTGACAATAATTTAATCCATCACTTATACATCTATTTTTACTAGAACTCGAGGATCTTTTTATAACAAATGTTTTAATAATGGCAATAGAAATAATCTCCTTCTGAATATTTTCTTCTTCTTTTATTTGTTTATGAACTTTTTGGTCAATATACCATTACTGCATTTGCTTTTCAGGTAATTTGCGTTCAAGCATACAGAATTATGTTTAAAATTAGCAAAGCACTACTAGGTAAAAAGTTAATAGATTTAGTGTTTCATTATTATTTAAGGAGATATTGCAGGAGAAAGTGTCTTAGAACAACCATCTGAGGGACTGATCGTAATGTAAAATAGCAAGTTTTTTTCAGCTTCTGATATGCATATGTTATCGAAGTTTGTTCTAGCGTGAGCAGTAATTACTTTGGAGTTAATGAATGAATTTTATGGTTTTACTTCCCTATATATTCTTATGCATAATAAAATGTTCATATGAATGCAACATACCAAGTCCTTTCTTGATGAATTCGTTCTTTTGCCGACAATTATATCTACAGATCTGGTTGAGGTTCCTGACATATTCACTGAAAACAGAAAGTGAGAATTAACACCATGTAGAAATACGCATACACATATTATACATTTTATGTCACACACACACACACATACATATATATTCAAAGCAAATTAGCTGCCATATTCCTGCATCAATGCCTAATGTTTGCACACAAAGATATTATCATTGTTTCAATCAAAACTTATTTTCAAATGTTGTTGATGGGAATGACTTGATAGGTAAGCAAAGTAACAAAACTGTTTTTCTCAAAGCAAGCCCCCAAAATACAGGGAGAGCCAAAAAACTGCGAACCGGCTGCACAGTATTTTTCCTGTCCACGTCTTCGGCGCTCGTTGCCGTCTGGTGCTATCATAGAAAGGCACAGATGAAATCATACAACATTTTTAAAACTACTTTTAAAGACTTTACTTACCAACTTTATGAAAGGAGTGAAATTGGCCACCGCCGTTGTCCATACATTTTTGCCACCTCTTTAAGAAATTAACCATCACGCGCCGTAGTTCACATTGAAAAATGCTGGCAATTTCCTGGTGGATATTTTGTTTTAATTCTTCCAGGATGTGTGGGTTTGTCTTGTACACTTTATGTTTAAAGTTATCCCAAGGATAGAAATCGCAGGGATTTAGGTCGGGGACCAAGGGGGCCACAAATCTCTACTAATAATTCTGTCCTCCGACACATTTTCAATTTGTTCTCATTGAAATATTGCCTGCAAGAGCTGTTGCAGAGCATTGTTTAAAAGAGGCAAAATCATACTCCCTGTCTGTTAATTCTCTAAAAACAGGGGGCAAAATTGTATTTACAAATGCACAGGCTTCAACTATTGACTAAAAAAATTGGCCCAATAACTCTTTCGCCGTCTTTTAGATTTCTTAGCCTGAACACTTCCTGTGGCCTGAAATTTATTGTAAAGTTCATGAACTGTTGTATGGCCTGAACTTTTACACCTGGAAATCTTTCTGCAAATCGTACTTTCACTTGGCAAGGTGACTGAGTTAACACATATGAATCATAAATAAATACATGCTGTGCAGTAGAAAACACATACTGAGCCATAATATACTTTGTGACTAAATACAGAACAAAATAATAAATAATTCATAATAACTGAACTACATCACATCACCATCAACTCAATACTGCACTTCACACTGCAGAACAAAACCACATCAACAGTGTGACCTTGTTTATAGCAGCAGTGCATTATGTTTCCACACCCCAGTGAAAAAACACTGTTCATGAAAGGGACATGATTTTGCCTTTTTTCAACAAGACTCTGCAACAGCTTATACGACCAATATTTCAATGAGAACAATTGAAAGTGCATTTGAGGACAGAATTATTAGTAGAGATGTGGCCCCCTCAGTTCCTCAGACCTAACCCCCTGCAACTTCTATCTCTGGGGTAACTTAAAACAAAGTGTACAAGAACAAACCACACACCCTGAAGAATTAAAACAAAATATCCACCAGGAAATTGCCAGCATTTCTCAATGTGAACTACGGCGAGTGATGGTTAGTTTCCCACAGAGGTGCCAAAAATGTATGGACAACAGCGGTGGCCAGTTTCAGCATCTCCTTTCATAAAGTTGGTAAGCAAAGCCTTTAAGAGTAGTTATAAAAATGTTGCATGGTTTCATCCACGCCTTTCTATGATAGCTGCAGATGGCAACGAGCGCCGAGGATGCGGACAGGAAAACTACCGCGCAACCGGTTCGTAGCTTTTTGGCTCTCTCTGTATATGTTACAGCAGCAAAAGCCTGCATGTCAAACTTTAATTAACCCAAAAGGGTCACTTTATACACAGATCTGATACCTTGATCAATGCTCATTTAAACATTACTTCTCGTATACTGGGTGAAAGCTGGTTAGATGTCATGTATTTGATAGTTGATTCTACATACAAAAGCAAATAAAAAATTATAATATTAATTTAACCTTTAAAGACTTGTTTTAACACAAAAAGGATTAGCTTTGCGCATGTTCATGTAGCACACAAAATGTAATACCAATTAAATTATTTAACTTTAGGTGTAGCATGGTTTCCAAGGTACTAATTTCAATACTGTATACTGAAGTTTGTGGTATATGACAGATACCATCACAATGAATTGTAATCTTAGCTACAAGTATAAACATTAATTATTTGTGAAATGGTACACCATGGCCAATTGGCAGTTCAACACAAGTGAAAACTATATTATTGTTTTTCACCAAAACGAAGAGTATTGTACAGACTTAGTCATTTTCATGAGCTCAGTTTAATACAGGATGGGCTTGTAGCAGGCAGGAATTTACATATTGTCCCAACAATTTAAAACTAATGATTCTGTTATAGAAAAGATAAACACTAACCCCATATACCTGAAAATAACAAAGTGGTTCACACTGTTTTGACTCAGTCTTTCTAATCAACGATGATGGCTTTTGCCAACTTAGTATCTCTCAGGTCAATCCAATGCATACAGATCTTGACTTGTTCCCTTGCAAAGTGATTAAAGCATAAACTTACAGCTAGGGATAAGAAGCAGAGGCTACATTGTGCATTGTGGGCAACAGCAAAAAAGGCATGCTTAACAACACAATCCTACTTTCATGAAAACAGTGTGAATAAACAAAATCTTCGTTTCTGGGAGAGGGTACCTCTTTGTAGACCATATGAAAGGGGTGGGGGTGTGGGGGTGTGCATGTGTGTGGGACAGAAATAAACGTACGATTGCAATTTGGACCCAAGGAATTAGCAATCACATTTTCTTACGATTTTAAGGATGCTGTGTATTTCTTGGCTATTTTAAAACAAATGAATGTATGCCATATTTAAAACAAATGGTATAACCCTTCTTGTCACATGCTACATAATTCAAATACAGAATGACTGCAGCAGTCTTACTGAAAGTACATTATAGAATGGCAGCTGGTCTACATTCATTTCTTTCGGAAATGATTTGTTTTGCCACAATTTAGGTTTTTGTTTTGTATAAATATAATTTCTGCTAGAGTTAATTCAATACAACAATATCTGAGGCTACCTGTTTTTCTTTCTTTCTTTTTTTTTTTTTTTTTAAATGCCTTGCAAACCTTAACAGATAGCATTCATCTGAATTTTCTGGAAAACAACCACATTTCTAATCACATTAGAATGATAAAAAACAGCATGCCTTAGAATATATCACCATAATACTCTGTATACTTCCAATAGAGTTGAACTTCTGCAAGCGGTAGAAAATAAGTTAATCTACCAATATGGCTGTATAACACAACAATCAAGAAGTCTTCAGGAATGGTATTGGCAGTATGGTAAAGTAGGTATAAAGGTAGAGATGGACTTTTGAGGTATCCATGGTAAAACCAAACACAGGAATGCAAAAATACTCATTAATATCTAAAGATCCTTTAACTCATGTAAGTAAAAGTTCATAATACATCTTTAAAAAACTGTTGAGCCACATTATATTTAACCAGCTTATCACACTCCTAGGAGACTTTATTGTAAATGGAACAGGAAAACAAAAAAGCCCTGCTTTTTTTATTTCAATTCCAATTTTTCTTATTGATAAAGGATGCTACGGGAAGCATGTTTTATCAGATGGTTATCATGGTACTGAATGATAAATTTAGCACAAATTCATTTTGTGCAATTTAAGTGTTCATCCTTTATTTAAGAATACTGAACCAAACATAATTTTGTAGATGAAAGTTCTGATTTTATTACGGAATATAATTATTTTTGTAATATTAACAAAAAGCTATACACAATTTTTACTTAATTTAAGTATCTTTGGCGTTTTACAAAACTAAAACATTAGATTCAAAATAACCCTAGTATTATTAAGAGAAGCCAGTTATGTTCATAAAGTGGTCTTGTTGGGGTATTCATAATAATAAAATCGAATATGAATAAATGCAGGGACTTACGTGATATAAAAGAAATGTTTGTCATCTGCTCTGCGATAGTACTCGCAAGGAGCAAATGTTTGATATTATGAAGGCAGACTGACTCAACAACATTACACAATACAAACTCATACTATTTCTGTCTCTGTTTACCCTCCTTCCGCCCAAAACTTACAAACGGGTGCCACTTCATGTTTATTTAGATTTTCTTCAGTCTCCTCGTGAACTAGCAAAGTTAGAAGTCTGATAAGTGGTTATTCGTTACATTTTTGTTAATAGTGCCTTGTTGAGAGTCTTTCATGAAGATAAGAAAATTAAATTAGAAAGAATCTTTAATCAAGTTAAGGTATAAAAGCAGCACATGTATAATATGCCAGTATATGCCTGCATTCTGGTCTCCTAGGCAAAACAGCTGGGAAAAAACAAAGAAAGAAGGAAAAAAAAAACTATTCTTTCACTGCAGAGTGACACAACTATATGCAGGAAGCAGCAAAATTAGAAAGCAAATGCTGATCTTGGTACTTTATTAATATGCTATATTATCTTCTCCCTATAGTAATGTGAATCTACAAGGGAATAATCAGTACGACTCCATAGTAAGCTTCTCACACTTATGTTACATGCAGCATTTTGCTTGACATTGAGTTCACTAACAAATGCACGAGAGCAACTGTGACATGTTTGCTGCCTTCCACAAAGAGAATAAATTATTTCTTTAATTATTTTAAACAAATCCTAATTCCATACCACTACAATTAAATAATGTTTAATTGTGTTTGAATTATGGAATCTTACACACCTAGTCTATATCAATTCAGACAGGGAGGTTACCTTCATTTTCTCAGATGTTGTTAAATTTAATATATGTTAAAATTCAGGATAACATAAAAAAAAATCTTGTGCATTACATTCACATGACTCTCTCTACCCTCTATCATTTATTAATGGATATAAAAAATATACTTATGAAAGCTTATTTTTTTATCTACTTCATTTTAATCGAGACAACCCTTTGCAGAAATAGCTATATTATACATTCCGTTATAAATCAAAATGTTTAAGAACTGGACACTATATGCTGGGCTTAAAATTTCATTCCATGCAGTCACAAGAAACAACTGAATGTCGACAGACTTTTAAAAGAATGACAAAGAATTAAATAACAGATATCTAGAAAATAGCTGATGCTACAAAAAATTTATTTGAAATAAATTGTGTTTTAAACAGATCAACATTTTTTTTTTTTTTTGTGTGGCATGTTTTCTTCTGTTGTTTAATGTTTACAAGTTATACAAGAGTATACAAAATTCCCTTCAAATGAAAAGGACTTCACAGGCTATTCCTAAAAAATTCAAGATATAACTTTTATTTGTCATGTAAATATCTTTAATATATGGTATTTTAATAAAAACCATTGGGAGCTATTTTTGAGAAAATGAAAAAAGTTTCCATGTAAAGAGTAGTTAGGGGCGGGGGATTAAATATTCTGGAGTCTTGCCTAATTGAAAAGTGTATATTGCAGAACTATGATTGATATATTTGTACAAGCACATATATATAGGTATATATAAAATACTTGATTGTTGTGTAGATAAACAATTGTATCAAGCTATTAGATATCCTAATGCTGTCAGATACTTTTAAGAGCTATTGGTTGTAATAAAATTACGAGGGTAATCCAGAAAGTCCAGGACGTTTTGAAATAAACAGTTAACAAAATGCAAATATTAACGTTTATTATCTACATTTGAAAGGTACATCTTAAGCTATTTTTCTACATAATCGCCATTTAAATTGAGGCATTTATCATACCATGGCACAAGTTTTTCAACACCCTCTCTGTAGAAATCTGCCGCCTGCGACTTCAACCACTGGTTTACACTGGCATGCAGTTCAGCATCAGTATCAAAGTGTTGTGTACCGAACCATTTCTTCATCGCTGGGAAGAGGTGGTAGTCACTTGGCATCAAATCCGGCTGTACAGTGTATGTCAAACACCTCCCATCCAAAACCATTCAAGACTGTTCGGGTACAATTGGCCATGTGTGGGCGTGCATTGTCATGAAGAAACAACACGAATTTTGTCATTGATTTACATTGACAGTTCATCAGTCATAAGGCTAGGCCTACTGCTGCAAACCTCGTCGTGAATATTGGTATGGCCATTTTTAAAATCAATACACCATTGCCTGACTCGGCTTTCACTCATTCCCTGCCTGTAAACATCACAAAGTTGACGATAAATTTCAATTCGTTTGTTCTTTTTAGCCAACAAAAACCTAAGCACAGACCGCACTTCACAAGTGGCAGGATTTTCTATTGCAGCGCATATTTTAACAACTCATAGAGAGCACAGTAAGGAAGGCACAGTCCTCACGCTACCACAGCTGGATGCGTACTGAATGTAGGAAAGTTCTGACACCAAGATGGCGGCTCTAGCTCTACTCATCGCCACGAAAGGCCAAATCGTCTGGGACTTTCTGAACTGCTGCCGTATTATAAAATTAAAGATTATACTGAAGTCTTGCTTCCAAGTATCAGAGTATCTAAGATTATTCTAGATTCAGCATAATCATGACAATTTTGGTAATGATGTCATTCTCACCTTTTCTATTGGATGTTTAACAAGCGCTTGTATTAAAGTTACCGTTTATGTTATTTTAGTACATTTATTTGCCTTTTAAAGTTGGCTGAATAATTTTTGCATCATCAGAATGGCGAAAGAATGAATTTATTTTATTATAAATGATTTAGTTATTTTTATTGAATGAGAAATTGTAAGATTAAATACTTCAATTGTTATTTATTAAAGCAAGCAATAATTAAATAGAGGCTCTGAGTCAGTGATGTGTTATTAATCTATATGACTAATAAATCTAGATTTGAAACACTCTACATCACTGTTTACTTCAGACATTAAATTTAAAGCAAATAAAATTGAGTCGTACATACTCTTATGCTTCATAAAATCAGTTATTACCAAGAATCTTCATTGTGAAGATTCCCAAGTTTTCTAATCAAATTATCTCAGACATGTTTTGAGCACTAGTTCGCCCTCATTCTTGGCAAGCATTCAACTAATTCCTGATGGAAGCAACTGTGCTGGAGTTATCTGAAGCAGAAATGTCTATTAATGTGACGAATTTCCATAGGTTGCTTGATGGTGGCAAAATGAATTAGTATGCATATTCTTTCCCATGTAACTAGGTAATTCTGCTGTGTAACTGGCAACTTCTATCACTGTTATCTTTAATGTGGTTTTACAGTTGGTAGATTAGAAATGGTGTGCTACAGCTGATTTTTCTATGTTTGTGCTGTCACACATCATTTCTGGTCTAGCACCCATGAAATCACACCAAACATAACACTTAAATGCTGCCAATTACTCGACAGAATTAGATACGTGGGAAAGAATATACATTTGAACACAAATATTTAAGGCTAGATTCATAGCCCTTACTCGAGGGACATTCATATTCAACTCATTTGCTACTCACTCAAATATAAGTACTGATTCATCCTTACTTTGGTAACCAGAGAAATTTACTTGAGTGTGATATAAGAGTGAGGTGATTGGCCACCCACTGCAAAACCATTAAAAAACTATAAATAGATTTTGATAGGGATTTTTGTCTTCTTTGGAACAAGCATTAACTCTGAATGCTAGAAAGGGCTGTGAATTGTACAGTTGTTGCTTTATTCACTGTATTTGGAGTCTTTTACATAGGCTGTGTTGTTTCATGGTTTTCATTTGTGAATTAAAATATTGGATGATTGTAATACTTTCTCTGCAAAAACAAATGTGTGCTTGACACAATTTTAGAGAAGCATAGCAATGTTTTGGAAAATAAGGAGTACGAATGTGCCAGCAATTCAAAATAGAAATCTACTTAGAAATATTGGCAAAATAATTCAATTTGCAGGAATTTAAAATTAATGAATGTGTATCGTTATTCAAAAGTCATGGTGAAGTAAAGTTGTTTTGTATGTAATTTCAGTAACAAATAAAAGTGATATGAAATAATAAAACAAGTTTATAAGTTTACATTGCTAAGTTGGCATTTCTCTGTGCAGTGTGTATAAAGATTGCTGGAGGTGCTAGTGGGTGTTTATGTGTTGATTGTGAGAATAGCAACTACAAAGCCAGAGTATGCATTTTGCATAATAGAATTTGCGCAAACACGGCTATGGTAACAGTAACCCACCGCATAGGAACTGCATTTTAATTTGGGTATGGAAGTTCAAGCCAGTGGTTTTTGTACCCTGGGAATACTGGTAACTGGCAAAGGTTGAGGGTCACAGTGAATAGGATCCAAGCCACATTTCAAAGGAGTCCAAAGAAGTCGACAACCCACACTAGTCAACAACTTAAAGTGCTGCAAACCATCGTATGGCATATTCTATGGCAATGTCTGTCCTTAAAGCCATTCATGCAGACACTGACAACTGCAGACAAGCCTAAACACCTTAACCTCTGTACTGAAATGCAGAACCTGTTAGAGGAGGATGTATTCGTTACCAAGTTAGCGTTTTGTTTAAATATGAAGCAACATTCCACCCAGCAGAAAGGTGAATTGTCATAATGTTAGGATATGGAGTACAGAAAACCCTTGTGCGATTTTGGAGCATGCGCAAGAATTCTTAAAGTGAATATGCTTTGTGCAATGAGCAGCCCCAAAGTTTATGGGCCCTTCTTTTTTGATGAGCACACTGTCACCGCCAAAAACTACCTGGACTTGTTAAGAGATTGGCTTATGCCTCAAATGGCAGCAGATTTTCCTTAATCTTCCAGCAGGATGGTGCTCCTCCCCTCTTGTCATCATGTGCATGGATACCTAAATGCTACCATGCCAGGGTGTTGGATCAACTGTAGGGGTAACGATTTGCAATGCTGCTCTGGCCTCAGTGATCACCAGACCTCACATCCTGCAACTTGTTTTTGAGGACATGTGAAGGGTGCAGTTTATGTTCCCATATTAACACAGAACATAAGACGATTTGAAGCAACATATCTCTGGTGTAGTGGAGCAGATAATGAAGGATATGTTGGAATGTGAGTGGCAGGAACTGGAATATCATTTAAACATTTACTCTGTTACCCAGGGTGCTCACATACAACATTTATATCATTCATGCAAATTTATAGATGTGCTCTATTATTTCATACCACTTTTATTTACATATATCACTCCAGTAACAAACAAAACAACTTTTCTTTTGACCATAACTTTTGAATAACACTGTATTTACTTAATGTTTACAGAGACAAATCACTAACAGTACCTTTACAGCTTCTCCAATGTTGTATTATTATTCTAACATGTATACTTAAATAATAATGTGAATTTAAGCCAAATTTCAGCATGTCAAGGAAAAAGAGAAACAAGGATTCAAGACCACTGTTTTATAAGAATCTGTTTTTGCATAAATCTCAAAATTTCCTCGGGGCATTTTTATGTAAAAATTGAGTTAGTCTAAGTAAATGATGCCATAATTATCTCCATATGAAGGAAATTTATTAATATAAACGAAAAATACAGGAGTTTAAAATCAAAAAGCAATATAATATGTTTTGTAAAATATACTACAAAGATACAATGGTGAAAGGAAACTGTGGTCTTCAACAAAGTATGTAAAGTTGTTCTTGTTTAATTTTAAAATCAGTTTTTAAAATATGTGTTAAAAAGCTCCCGAACTATCTACTTTGCTTATGCAGATTTGTACATAATAATTTTTAAAGCTTATATTTTGTTTCAGACTATATTGTTCAATGTGCAATCTCCATGAACAGATTGTAAATTAAAATTAAGTAAATACATTAAGTAACACACCAAATTGATATACAACTTTCCAAAGTGTTTCTATTTCAGTGCCATGGATTTGCTCACAGTTTCTTTAGACTTGAATTTGCTCCTTAAAAAAACAACTTATTAATTTGATACTTGAGAATGGCTTTTCAGCTGTTGCCAACAACACTGTCAACTTATATTACAGTTCCTGTACAGAGAGCAGGTGAATAGCTTTTATCAACAAACATAAATATTAGAATGCTATGTAAGAACCTGTGCTTGTTACAACTCGCACTACTCTGATGGCAATGTTGAATTCAACAATTAGAAATGTGGAATCTGAGCAATGACACTGAAAGCATCAGTAACTACTAAAATGCTCTGTTTTTCCACCACAACAATATCATTTTTAATTTCATCCAGATGCATTTTTATCATACCCACACAAGTCACAATAGCAATGAGTTCATATCTGCATTGCATTTGAAGTAAATCCACATTGTAAACACATACAATTAGGAATCCATTCTCAAATAATTTACCTATGTTAGATAGGTAGACTCTAGAGGTCTAGAAACCTGGTAATCACCAACATCCCCCATGCATAACAAAGTCTGTTGGGTCTTTAGCTTCACCACTGTTAAACTTATCTATAACCTACAGATTCAAAATTAGCAAATTATGTTGAATAAGCACCAATATTCACACTTGCAGCTATTACTTACGTATTTAAATATTACTACAACTTTGAATAATGTTTCCGAACTTTTTGAAGTTACCAATTCTCAAAAAAGTAATTGGAGTTAAACTTAAGTCTACACCAGACTTCACCAGAAAAATATCCAGATCTCACTCAATTTTTACTCACTCCACACTGACTTTTGAGTTGAGTTTTGTTTCTGACTCAGATATTTATTCTAAAGTAAGAATTGAGTATGGTTGTCCCTCCAGTATAGCTATGAATTTTTCCATTAATGAGTTTTGATTTACCATCAACAAACAACCTATGGAAATTCATCACACCAATAGATGTCCCAACTTCCGACAACCCCAGCACAGTCACCTCCATCAGGAACCATTGTTCAGAATAAGGACAAACTAGTCCTCGAAACATGTGCAAGGTAATTAATTTAGTGATGTGCAGTGTTTCAAATTTCAAGCCAAATTGTTTTCTTCTCCTGATTGGGTAAAGCTTGTGGCACGGTATTAATAAAAAAGTTGGTTGGTAGCAGTAAACTTATTTATAGTAAACTACGCGTGAGCAATAAGTCTATATTTAATCTTCAGGGTGTGGTAACGGGAAAACAACAATTTTCACAAAGTATGGGTTCCAAATAATTTATTAATGACTTTGTAAAGACTTCAATATATTTATAATTCCAGTGATGTACAACAAACAAATTCTGTTAATAAGTTTGCTAATGCATTGACTTAGTGCTGCTACAATGTATGTTGCATATCAACACTTTAACTGCTAATCCCATCAGATGACGGTTTTCGGGAACTTGAAAAAATATTGACGGATCCGATTTTCCGTGCATTTATCTATGATAATTCGTAAATTGATGGGCTTCTATCATTGTTTTAGTTAGTGATACATGCCACTAGAGTGCACCTGTGTACAAATTAGGCCAAGGAGAAAGCAAATAATCTGTGCAACAGGTGCCTTTCGGCAGTGAATGGCATGCTGTGATTTGACCGACAATGAGATTTAGGAACTATTAGAAAAGAGTTTTAGTGGTAGTGAAGATGAGGAAATTGATTTTCAATGGTCGGATGATGATCCTGATTATGTTCAGCAGGAAATAATATTAGGAAATTCAGGTCAGTAATTTTGTGCTTATTTCTCGTAATAATTACGGAAGTTCAATTGTGACATTATTCTTGCATGTTCACATACATCTTTTTGTTATTTTGTTACCTTTATTTTCAGATTCAGATACTAATAATGATGATTCAGAGAACTTCGAATCTGGGCCTAATGTGAGTTCAGAAGAAATTCCTTCGCCACCTGGACCATCAAATTCCAGCAGTGAAAGGCCCAGAGAGAACACGTAAGCGTAAACGACATTCAGATTCTGATGAAGGGTGGACTACAATGGACCAGGTACCCAATATAAATGTTTTTACGGGTACTAAAGGGATTATGGAAGTTACAGAACTAGATGAAGATAGCAATTTTAACTTTTTTTCCTACTTTGATGATTTACTACACCATATAAAAGAGCAGACAAATTTTGGGAAAAAAGAGAAGTAATAACCAATTATCTGAAAACTCCAGAATGAGCAAATGGAAAACAGTTGCTCTGGAGGAAGTAAACAATTTTTTTGGCCTTAATATTTCATATGAGCATCAGCCAAAAGCCTGAAATAGCAGATCATTGGTCCAAAAATTCTGTAGTAAGCTGTAACTTTTGCCCAAATGTTTTGAGTTGGAATCGGTTCTTGCTGAGTCAGGTAAATTTACACATAAATGATAACACCATTACTAAGAAGAAGGGTGAACCTGGTTTTGATCCCCTGCACAAAATTAGACCCCCTACTGGAAACTGCTCACATCAAGTTTCAAATGGTGTACCAGCCAGGGGAAGATATTACAATTGATGAAGGGAGGTGCAAATTCAAGGGAGGCTTAGTTTCAAACAGTATATGCCAAACAAACCCGCACATATGCGATTAAACTCTACATGCTCTCTGAGTCTGACACTGGATATGTATGGAACTATGATGTGTTTTGTGGACAGGAAAATGGAATCGTCAATGTAGTGAAAATTTTACTTAGCACTATGGCAGATAAAGAGCATACACTGTATACAGGCAGGTATTACATAAGCCCAACATTAGCAAGAGATCTTGAAAAGGTGAATACAGGTTTGGGGGTGACAACTCAGAAAAACAGAAGAGGAATGCCACTTGCTTTACAAAATCCAGCACTAAAACATGGAGAACACATTTTTCGAAGAAGTGGAAATTTGTTAGCTATATGTTGGAAAGAAAATAGATGTTTACATGATAAGTACATGTCATCAAGCTGTCCTGCAAACTTACAAAGATAGAAGAGGACATGAGAAAACAAAGCCTGCATGTGTTGTAAATTACAACAAGAAAAAGTTTGGAGTAGACCTTTCGGATCAGAAGATGTCATATGGGGCATACGATCATCGCTCAATGAAATGGTGGCGAAAATTAACATTTCATATTTTTCTAATCTGTATTTTGAATGCTACCATACTGTATAACCAACTGAAAACAAAAAAAAAATGTCCATGTCAGAGTTCATGAAACAGTTGTGTGAGGATCTGGCAACAGTTTATGAAACTCCTAGTGCATCAGGAGGGCATCTTTTAAGACTTTCAACTGGAAAGCATTCCCTGGAAAAAAAATTCCCGGTGCTAGGCAAGAAACTCTACAGAAGACGTGCAAAGTCTGCTCTTCCAAAAAGGATTCAGAAACAGGAAAGGCAAAAAGAAAGGATACCAATTATCACTGCAGTGAATGCAAAATTCCACTTTGTGCTAACCGTGTTTCAAGATATTTCATACCAAAAAGCGCTACAAAGTTTAACTCTGTATATTCTTGTAAAGTAATTTGGTGTATCAGTAAATAAAGCAACAAATTTTGTTATAATTTACATTTTTTATTTACAATTCCCATTTACAACCTGTTGGTTCAAATTTTTTTCTCCTCTGTTTTCCTGTATTATTGTCTTTCATTGATAAAGCAAATTAAATAGTAAACATAAGATGTTTACATACCATTTGAAAGAGCTTTAACCCTATGTGAGGCTTTTCTAATCTGTGAAAAACATTTCTTGAAATTAAAATGTGAAATATCATAAAATTGGCCAGCAGTTTAGGGAGGGGTCTTGTACAAACACTCAACAATCAAAATGCTAACTCCTCTCCACACGCTTGTGCCACAACATGCTTCCGGCGAAATCTTTGAGAAGTGGTGTAATTTTTCCATACCTATTGATATCTTGTTATGTTGTCATAGCACAAAGTAATATCTTTGTTGTGATTTCAACTCGCCTAATTCTTTAGTTAATCCTATTCTAATTTCCTGAATTTGATTTTCTAAACTAGCTTTGTTTTCTTTCATTTCATTCCTCAGACTTTTGCTATTTTCTGCCAATTTACTTTCCAGGTTAACTATATTTTCTGAAATTTTATTCTCTAAGCTTCATTTAATTTCACTCATTTCATTTTCTAGGTATTCCGATTTCTCTCATTTCATTCCTTAGATTTGCCCCATTTTCCAACATGTTGTGTTCTAAGCTATTTCTACATTCTTTCATTTCACTTTCTGTGCTTCCCCTACTTTCTTAAATCATCTGTTGCATTTGCCTTAACATTACTACTATTGATAGTCCTTCTCTTGACACATCACTTATTGGCATTGCTTCCCTAGTTACATTTTCTCCCTTATTTTCTAAATCACCTCCTACTGCCTTTGAGAATCCTATTCTTTCTGTTTCATTACTCATTTTTACCACTTTTAGCTGTTACTTCCAAAAAGCATCCAATGAAATGGTGTAATGAAACTTTTTACTTTACGCTGCTTTTCTTCTTACGCCAATTCCTGATTGATTCTGTTTTTTTTTCCCCTTCCTCTTGATTTCTTCATTCCCACTCTGCATCATTCTGGTGTCAGATGTCTTTTGCATTGTAAATTACTTCTGACAGTGTCGTGTGGTTTTCTTCTTTTGTCTTGCCTCTCGTCCCCACTATTTGATGTTGTGTTGCCCTCTGTTTCATCGATTTTTCTTCTGGCGTCATATGGTTTTCTGCTTCCATCTTGTACTTCTTTCTTCCTCTTCTCTCTTCCTTCTTGTCTTTTCTTTCTTCATGTTTATTCTCTTCCTGCTCTCCTTATTCTCGTACCAGCCATATGGGTGACATTTAAGCAAGAATTATAGCGGTACTATGCCAACACATTAGTGAACTTAATAAAATTTGTTTGTTGTATATTATTGGAATTATAAATATATTGAAATCTTTATGAAGTCATTAATAAATTATTTGGAACTCACACTTCATGAAAGTTATTGCTCTCCTGCTATCACACCCTGAAGAAAAATAGAGGCTTGTCACTCAGGCATCATTTACTACAAATAATAATTCACTGCTACCAACCAACTTTTTATTAAAAACATGCCACAAGCTGTATACAACATAGTGTCTTGCCTAGCATATAAAGAGGGCAAAAGAAAACTAAACTACCATGAACGTGTGAAAAGCAGTTAAACCTGCCATATGAAGTTTATATAGTGTGATGTATAAACAATATAACATATGAGAGTCAGTTTATTGACACTACATAACCTACAGTTTTGTAAGAGCTAAATTGCTCCCATCATCAACCTGATGCTTACTGCTGAAGTGTGGTGTCCTTTTGCTGGAGATTGTTATGCTATTGACATTCTCTGGAAATTTTTCAAGGAATTTCTTGCTGAGGTTGTCACTTTGTTTTTCAAAATGAAAATGTTCTCCCAAACTGTTAGTTGGTTTGAGTTTGAAATGCTTTTTAAAAGTACAGGTTCAGGATGAACTTCATGGCTTTCTAGCCAAAAGTGAACTGCTACTGCAGATTTTTCTTCTTGTTTATACTTCAGATTCCTGAGATGTTCCTTTGTCCTTGTTTTGATGCAGTAATTTGTATCACAAATTATTTAAATGTAAAGAGTGATTATAGTATGAATATGCATTATTATGTGACATTGATTTGAGATGTTTGTTGATTGTAATTATTGTTGGGAAGTAAGTTTATACTGCCTTACTGAAACTGACAATAATAGCGTGCAATAATGCAGCAAGGGGGTGAGCTGTTTATCATTATTGGAAACGAGGAAGTTACGTAATGTTGGCGCGTTTTCCTTTAGAATCTTCTGGAACATTTCCCTAGAGCATATGTATTCATAATTTTCATTGGATATAAAAATAGACGCTAATGTTGGCGCGTTTTATTAGCCAATTGCAGCTCAGTTATAATCTTTAGGCATACCGGGGTGTATGAGTATAAAAGAGCCAAGTCAGAGGTAGAGCCCGTCAGTTCATCAAAATTCTTTGTACACTACACGCATTCAGTCCGTCAGTTCGTCGAAAATATTTGTATGATACAAGTCGCCTTCAGTCCAGCAGAAATATTACACGTCGGCTATCGATTCACGAGTTACGCGTAGCAGAATTATGAAAAATCTAAAATGTTGTAAAGTTAATTATACAAAAAGTTGAAGTACGCGAATTAAGAGTGATCAGTAATGAAGTTATTATAACAGTTTCAGTTTGGCGAGTGTCAAGATCAATGTGTAAATGTGATAGTTAATGTGTTCGACAATAAAAGTGTAAAACAAATTTCTTCATCAGTGTTATCTTTGGATAATAGACTCCTTTCCGTTTACACAACCTGTATAAAGAGATGTGCTCGACCAAAAGGATAATAGCTAGCCGGAGGACAGTAAACCAAAATTAAATAAAATAACAGTAGCATTCTTTCAAACAAACACTAATACTACCGCAAATTGCTAACACCAGATGGAGCTACAAACCTAACTAATGAATCACGTCACAAGATGGATTCACCACGTGAAGTAAACACACATACACAAACATTATAACATTAAACCACTTCAAATTGGCTACCACAACGTGGGGCTACAAAAATGTTAAATATAAATAACATTAAAACACTCTCAGTTTTCAATTTCCTTTTTGTTTTTCCAATATAGATCTTGTTACAGTCTCTGCAGTTAAATTGATATATTCCTGATTTTACTATTGCTGGTATGGTATCCTTTAGTTCAGAAGTAGGTTTTGGATGGAGCATGGGCTTTTGGTTGTCAGAATGATGTTGAAATTGAATTCTCATGGAAAGAAAATGGAATTTCAAGGCTGACATATAGTCACTTGCTTTTAATCATCAGACTACTGATTTGGTTTCCTCTATCCCCTTTGTACCTAAATTGGAATGTGTAATGAAACTCGATTAATATGGAGTAGATAGAAAACTGAGCTTTGGTAAAAATAGTTTGTAGAAGCTATATAAACATAAATGATAGTGGGTTGAGAAAGTCAGGTGAATGTAACACATTTTTTCAAGTGGTAAGTTGCTATTTGTTTTTGCTCGTGTTTATGTGAGGAACATGGAGTTTGAAAGCCATCATATAGCAATCCACTTTTTAAAATTGACTGTTTCAGCCTACTTTAATCTTCTCATACCTAAAATGAATGTGTAAATCTGTAATGAAAGTTTATCTTCATTAAGAAGTAGACAGAAGAATAAGATGTTTTAAAAATATAATATGAATCAAAACTAAAAGTAGTACACATGAAGCAAAATGATCATTTTATAGAACACTAATTGAGTAGAATTTACACTTAACTAGCTTCACTAAGCTTTGTTACTATAGAACACGTTTTATGGACATGTTGTCTGCATCCTCAGCTATGGCCGACTGCTGGAAACATTGGCTTCTGATCTTGGATTTTCTCTGCTGAACCACTGATGAGCTTGTAGAGCACATTGTCCTCAGTAGGAATTTCAAAATTTATTAAATCAGCTTTGTCTCTCTTTAAATATCTTCTCCCATGTTTCCAAGCTGTTTTTGACATTGAACATTTTTTAAAAGATACACTATTTTGTATGTTGTGGTTTCAAAAGTGTGTTGATGCTGTGTAGGGGGAGTATTGCATTTCACCAAAAAATTTGATACCGATATTTCACCAGAAATGCATGTTTTCAGGCCCCTAAAGTCAAATAAAGCATCTTTGGAAACATGTTCCTGTGTGTGTGTCTATGTGTCGTGTCTGTAAACAGCATAACTCAAAAACAAAAAGTCGGCTAAATGCCAAACTTGTATTTAGGTTCAATATCTTCCAAAGATGTGACACAAAGATTTTCAAGAACCCCAAACTATCCTTTATATGAAACATTTTTCTAAATTTTTTATTTTCTAAAAATTAGCTCTAACAATTTTGATTAGAATACAATATTTACATGATTATGACATGACAAATTAAGTGTCTACCTTGAACTTTTGGGGAATAGCCTATGAAGTCTTCTTTATTTGGAAAGAATTTTGTATAATCTTGTATAAGGCTAATTCTGAAATTAAGTGGAAATTTATGACCCTGGCAATTTTTTTCAGAAATGAATTTAAATGAGAGTCAACTAAACATTATATATATTAAGAATTGTATATTAATTAATTAAAACATCAAACTTTTATTTTAATTGAATTTGAGCATAGTGTATGATCTAACATTTTAAAAAATTAAAAAAAACATGCTGTATTTTACCTCCATGGAATGTCCCCATCTACATTTTAGCATAATATTATAGCTATTTCTTTTAAAATAGAAGAGAAAATGCTGAATAAAATACGCAAAGTTAATCAAGGAACCTTGTTTTCTTCTTTATTTGCAAAAAGGATTGAAATGTAATAAAATATATTTTGTTATGGACTAGAAAGTCAGTTCCTAGGAGTATGGTAACCTCCATGGATTAGATTTAGAATTCCATAAAAATCCATAGGAGGCAGTACAATAAAAAATTAAATTGAGTATTATTTACGGATGCTCTTTAACTGCTGAGGCCCTTAGCATCCCATTCTATATATGGGTGTGAAAGACCAGTAATTTTGCTCAGAGGTCTCTTTATCAGGCTTGAGATTATTTTACGTGCCGTAAATCTGCAACATAGAACCAGCAGCTTTACTTCCCATTCGAAGGAACAGGGCCATATTTAGAGGGGGGGTTTAGGGTTCAAACCCCCCCTCCCAAATTTCTGACAGCTTTATTTATTTCAATTCATATCAAACCAATATGGGAAAATGTCATTAGATAACAGAAGGTCTACCGCTAGTAGTACATTTAATAGAAAAAGGGAAACTTAATATTTTCACTTTACATAGGTGAGGCGATCATACGTCCCAATTTTCGAAGCAGTCTCGATGTTTTGTGATTTAAGGTAGAATATCTTCATTCTGGTGAGTTTTTACTGTCTATATAATGCCTCCAAGGAATTTTCTTATCCACATAACGTCTATAAACCACAGAGTAGGTACATAGTAGCTGTGTGGGGTACTGTTAAGTTTAGATCTCGTTATGGAAAACCCTCCCCAAAATTGTTTTCTGGGTACGGGCATGCGAAGTAAGCCATGCTAAGGATTTTTATGCCCGAAAAAATTCATTGCCCTCTGCTGGGTTTGAACCCGTGACCTCAAGAGCTAGAAGCTAGCATGGTAACCACTACACCATGATGCAGCACAATCAAGAATATATACATAAGAAGTTGTTAGCCATTTTGTTTGCTGTAACAGGTAAACTATCATTTCTTCTAGTTTTAAGGCAAATTGCTTGTAAAAACGGCTAGTACTTTTATTGGATGTCAACTCCATGGCCTCTTTGATTAAGCCAGTTTTCAAAATAATAAACAGTTATGTCTATACACAATTCTTTGTTAACTCCTGATCCAAGTAGCATGGCAATACTGTTCATAGTAATATAATTAATTTTAATTTAACAGATATCCTGGAAATGTTTATGCCACAAAAAAGTTACTTAAAATAAACTGTGTATTTTAAAGAGACTTTATGCAGTGTGTTCCTGTCTCTCTCTTAACGTTTACCAGTAATATAAAATTATATAAAATTTCTTCCAAATGAAGGGGATTTCACATCTATTCCCACAAAATTTGAGATACACATTTTATTTGTCATTTAAATATCCTAAATATATGGCATCTAATTAAAATCATTTGAACCACTTTTGAGAAAATGCAAATTTAAAAAAAAATCTTCCATGTAAAGGCTAGTTTAGGGTGGGGGAATTTTCTTGAAAATCTTTGTGTAGTATCTTTGGAAGACATTGCATCTAAATATGAATTACTCATTTTTGGGCTCTCCCTTTCCCTCCCCCTCCCACTCTCTCTCTCTAGCACACACAGTGATCTTTTTTGAAACTACTTTTTGGATTCAGGGTCCTCAAAACATGTATTTCCACTGAAATCTCAGTATTGAATGTTTGGGTGCAATACAATACTTTCTCTAATAGGTACGTGATAGAGAAAGTAATAATTACAATTAAAAATTTGCATTTAAATACAAATTAAAAAATTACTACAAAAACATAAATATGTACAACTTAACATGTGCCTATGTTCATTGCTCAGTATTCTCCATTTTCAACTCATAATGTTCAGTATTTCACCAGAAATTTAACCTTGAAGACCGTGATAGAGAAAGAGTGAAAATAGCATAGCTAAAAACATGAAAGGTCAGATAAAATTGTGTGTTCGACAAATTCACATGAGGAATAAAATGTGTATCTTGAATCTTTGAATTTTGTATACTTCTATATAAATAGAGAATCATAAGAAACAGACAAAAACTTATAACAGGTAAAATATGTGCTAAGAAAGTAAAAATGAGCATTTGTAAGAACAGATTGCAGGACAGATAAAAATTAAATGATTGTGAATAGAGAAAGTTATGTGAATGTAACACATCAGAGTTTTCATATCACAAACACACAATATACAATTGATAATGTCCTAGAATGGCGTGATAAAGTGAGATTCCAAATGTTCCTTCCAGCACTTTCTGAATAAACTTTTTACTTTCTCTGCTATATATAGTAGGGGAAGTATTGCATTCCACCCAAAACTTTGATACCGAGATTTCACCAGAAATGCGTGCGTGTGTGTGTGCGTGCATGCGTGTGTCTGTCTGTGAACAGCATAACCCAAAAACGAAAAGTCAGATAAATACCAAACTTGGTATTTGAGTTTGGTTTCTTCCAAGGATGCGACATGGAAATTTTCAAGAAAATCCCCCATCCCAGACTACCCTTACATGGTAGTGAAAATTTTGACTTTCTCAAAAATGGCTATTTAGATTAAAATATCATATGTTTAAGATACTTTCATGACAAATGAAACATATCATTCTGAATGACTTTTGCATGTAAACCGTAAAAGGGACAAAATTTTATTAAAACACACAATTTATGTCACATACATTTTTTTTTTGTATAGTGAACCATTTCCGAGATATTCTTTGTTATTTGATTGAATTTTCTAATACTTATATGTTTTCTCAGATGGGAATTTGTTTTTTTTGGGGGGGGGATTCCTGGACATGCAAAGGGAATGGAATGCTCCACAATGCTCTTAAAAGATTTGTCTATCGCTTAAAGTCTACCATATTCCCCTTGCCCATACAAGAAAGTTGGCAATAAGTTTCTGCAAATGTTTATCTTGATTAACATGAAGTAGATGGAGAATAAGCATTTGTAAAAATAGTTTGTACAAGAGTAGAGAAAGTCATGTGAGTGCAACACATCAGATTTTTTTTTTTTTTTTTACTTTCTCTACTACGTATAGTAAGTAGGGAAAGTACTGTATTCCACCCAAAAATTCAATGTTGAAATTTCACTGGAAATACATGTTTTGAAGCCCCTTGAGTTTAAAAAAAATTTAGAAAAAGGTGCATGTATGTGAACAGCAAGGAAGCGACACAAAGATTTTCAAGTAAAAGTTTCTCAACCCCTACTACCCTTTACATGGAACATTTTTCAAAAAGTTTGATTTTGATTAAAATACCATATATGAAAGATGACAGGGCAAATAAAATGTATACCTTGAATTTTCTGAGAATAGTGTTTGAAGTTCTTTTCATTTGGAAGGAATTCTGTATAATTGTGTATAACTGGTGAACATTAAGTAATAGACAAAAACATACTATACAAGAAACATAGATCTCTAAAACACACAATTTATTTCAAATAAGTTTTCTGTGGCAAAAGCTATTTCTGAGATATCCTTCATTAATGACTGGAATTGTTCATTTCTTGGTCATTCTTTTAAAATCCTGTCAACATTCAGTTGTTTCTCGTGATTGCATATAAACAGTATGGAATTTTAAGGCCAGATATAGCATCCAGTTCTTAAACATTTGACTATCATTGTTCTCTTTGAATCTATAACCGAATGTGTAATGCAAAGATTTATTTGGATTAAAATGTAGTAGATATAAAAATACTAACTATTTTGTATACTCACTAATAAACAGGGTAGAGAAAGTCAGTGAATGAATCACATCAGAATTTTTTTATTATTGTTCCATACATTGAAAAAATCCATGAAGTTAGATCTGGGTAACAAGCAGATCAGCCTTTCATGCAATGTCTAGCCAATTCATGCATGAAACCTATGATTTAAAAAGTATTGAGCAAATAACATCAAACACAATTCCATGCATTATGTCTAGATCATTAATTTATAATTTCTGGACTAACTTAAATTTTAATAGTATAATTGGGAATGTTTAGCATGAGCAAAACATGTGCAGAAGGTAGGTACAGCTCTCCCTGCTGCTGTGACAACAGGAGGGGAGCATTGGCTGCGAACACCATGTATTCATCAGTGTTAAAAGCAGTTGTTGGAACATTTTTCAAATAAAACATGCTTCCCTTTAATTTGAAGTAATAAATTTGTGTTTACTGTAAGTAGCTGGAAACAAGAATGACATATCTACCAAAATTTGCAGATACTTCTATATATATTTACATTTGTTGTAGTTTAAAGCTAATTTAATCAGAATCTCCTAGGTTAGCATCAAACCATATAAACTTTGTAATGACTTAGTACAAATAAATAAATATCAGTATATGAAAAATAATAATCAGTATATGAAGCTATAGAGGAAACAAATTAATGGCAGTTCCCAAGAATTCAAAGTGGTCCACTTTGCATTAAACTAAGGTACTGCCAACCTTACAATGGGAATTACTAGACTCAAGTCAGTCAGTAAATCAAATCTTGTTTTGAAACAATACAAGTTGGTTAAATCACTTCCCAGCACTAAATATCACATTGTATTGTATTCAATGGGAAAGTGGGTTGTAAAAACAACAATTAAATAGTGTGGAACATTTATGTAAGCATTAAAACCATTCTAAATAAATCAAGGATTATTTGCTTTAAACTCAACAGTTGACGTCCTGCAAGATCATGCCTGTACCACTAAAGTATCAGCTGCAACCAAGTAACTATGGCCATACCTTTACCATGCATATATATTAGGAGCAGTTGCTGGTACTGATGTCAACTGAACAAACGAATGTCACCGAAAGTAATCAGAGAGCACTATAATGGGGGAAATATGTCATAGTTGACTTTTGGTGAATTCAAATAGTGTACGTCACTATATATTCGTTCCATCCAGCAAACTATTTAATGCTCAGATACAATATTCTGCAACCACAGATTGTCTTCTAGCAAAATATTTTGCAATAATATGCTGCAAACTAAATTTGCAGAAAAAGCATATGCTATTTTCCTTCAAATATGTTGCCCAGTTTAGGAGTGCAGAAAGTTGAGCATTGGTCTTCCGTGCTCAGATTTTGAGTGCAGCTCCAGGTCCAGGTCAATAGTTAAGTGGCTCAAATGCAAGAGCCTCATGTCAATGAACAAACTGGCATACAACAGAACCACTGCAGGGCAAAAGTCCAGCACACCAGTTAGGCTACAGGTAATACCCTTCATTGTTAAACATACAGTAGTTGGTTGAGAACTAGCTTTCCTGCTCAAGTATTTGGTTCAATTTCAGTTTAGGTGGATGACATTTTAAGCGAGTTTAAATGTGATAACCTCATGTCATGGAATTATTGGTAAGTATGCATTCATGCGGAACAAAATTCTGGCATTATTAGTATAATCTACTATTGATAAATAATAATAAATTAAATTTTCAATCTCAAATGATACTATCAGATTGGGGGTGGGTGGAAAGGAATTTTGTGCTAGTTGCTTCATGAATCAATAGGTAAGCATAATATTATTACCTATGTACAGTAATCAAAGTATGTTTGGCTGCTTGTCAGAAACAAAGATCACTTTGTGCTTCCGAACACAGCCGAAGTCGCAGGTAGGTTCCTACAAGCAAAAAGATGCTATAATAATATTGCATTGTGTGATTTCGAACATTATTGACATGAATCAATCTTCAATGACACAATTGTTTCCTTATGTAAAACATATAAATTTACCTCTTTTGCCATTAAAAGCGTGAATAAGTGCTGGGTTTGCATTAATTAAACGGAATCTAGTCAGGAACTGTCTTTTAGTATACAACCATATAAAAAACAACAGAGTTAGACTACTCCTCTGGATGTCCAAGAGGTTTAAGGCATTATGTCATTAGCCTAGATTTTAGATAGCGTGCATTCGAACCTCGCACAATTTCTTTACTTTTTATTTTTAATTGTTTTGTTATTTGCATTTGCATGATCAACAACTCAGTAGAATTAATGTTTAAATATAAGAGGAAGCTTATATGCTTTTAGTTCTAAAATGTATATTGCTGCCTTAAGACCTTTCCTCTGTGGTCTTAAATATTTATACTGGAGACACTGTTCACTCTCTATTAAAAATTAAAATAAACAAAACACTAAATAGAAACAAATAAACAATTTAATACCCAGCCCAATATCTTTCATACTCAAAAACCTTAATTCTTCTTGGCATGAAATCTCTCAGCTGAATAATGTGGTCTTTCTGCGGGGGAGTCGCATATGTCTTTGCTCTATAGCTTGACAGACATCCTGGGAGGTGTGAAGCAGGAATGTCGTAGAATTTCCTTTATTTCTGCCAAGACAATCTCAACAGAATTTAGACCAAGTGACTTGGGCTGGTGAGGTTTCAGCGAGATATTCTCTTGCCCTTCAAACCAATGCTGATCTATCATTGATTTCTGAATGTTATGGTTATCCTGCAGGAACCAGATTGCTCCAACAGGATACTTTTCTCTGGCAGATGGGGCTAAGTTGAATCACATTATGTCATGATAGGTCCAACTGTCTAACCTTCCAGTATTCGATCAAGGTATCCAGGACCTTCCAATTAATCCAACCTCTATATGCTTATGCGACCACTGCCAGCATGAGTAGCATGTATCGTCGATATCAGTACCATGTTGACAGTATACATCCACTGGTCTATTATAAGACGTTGGCACTATAACTTTGCCCGCAAAGATACCTCTCCACCAGTCAATGTTCCTAGCTTCCATGGCATATTCAAGATGGTCCAGTGTGTTCATCGTTAAGGACCTCTTTATGAACAGCTATGTAGTTGCATAAAACCAAATGCTCTACAGAGATTTCTTATGGTCTATAAAGCAGCAGGAAAGTGAGAAGTCACCTTCAATTCAGTAGCAGCTGAAAATTATTCGTTCTACCTCTGCCCGAAGATGTTTATCGTCCTCCCGAGTAGAAAGTCTTTTATGGACCATGCTAGTCACTTCTCTACCTATTAGTCTTCGCTGTATTGCTGAGCCCAATGCCTCCCAGTTCATTCTGGTATGCCATGTCTATGAGCAGCCTCAGACAACAAAAACCCTGCATTAATCAAAGCTAATACAGCAGTACATCTGTCTAACATCTCAACTGAAAGAAATCACGTCAACAGCAAGGTATATCATTTCATTCAGACAGTTGCCGAGAGGAGTAGTTGTGTGCCGAAGCGTGGGTTGCTCTAGAGTAGAATAAAGGAACTGATAGAAACACTCAGTACTGAACCAAACCAAAGATGGTTAGGATACCAAACCTGGCATTCTTTTCATTTAAAAAATGTGGTATAAATTACAAAGTTTTACAAGTACACCAAATACATAAGACATGCATATTTTAAATGCATTATTTAATGTTTATAAGATAAACAATTATATATCTTTCTTTTTTATAAAAAGGAAGTGGAAGGATGAATCACTGAAAGGAAGGTGATGCTGTACAGATAATTAGTTTAATAATACTTAAAATGCATATTATCAAAATTGCTTTGCTCATAAAAAAAATGGCGAATTGCATAGACAATATGAGGTTCAAATGTAAAAATGACACGAGATTTAAACTTGTATTCTCTTCAAACTCTAATTTCAATAACATCACTTTCACCATTCAGCTACAGCTGCAATCCACATGAAGGACAGCTGTAGGGAGCACCAGTGTTTTATTGCTCTACCTCTGAAATCCATCATCTTCTGTAGGGGACTTGATCCGAAGAAGGACTTAAGTCATATATTGCCATTCAAGAGTGCAGTCCCTCTCCAGGGGAATGTCACCTTGTCGTGGCGGAGGGACTTAGTACCAATGACTCAGACAACTGATTAAATGAGCTTTGCTACCAATTGGTAAGAGAAGAGGGGAACCAAAGAACATTCCACAATGGACAGATGAGGAAGGCAACTCATCTAGGAGAAGACGACTCTGAAATCAAAGCCCTGGTCCTTCAGGTTGATTGTGTGGAATGCCGACAACCTGCTTGCATGAAAACAATACTACACAGAATCTCCACAAAGTTAATAGCCAGACGAGAACCTCATTTACAAAACTTACAAGGAAAACAGACTTTTCAGATAAAACTAACAGAATACTTAAGGGGACAAGGTAGTCTGAACACATGGAAATTACACCTTAAGTGTGTTAAATTTCCACCTCTCTTAAAGTTCTCAATAGTTTTTCCTGAAATTTTTACGAATTATTCTATAAATCATGACAATTATTTCAAGTGGTTGCTTGCATTGATAGCTTATGTAGTTGAGTCCGTAAAAATTATTTTATTCAGTAGAAAAATAATAAAATTTACTCTTAAAACAGTGAATTCATGTATCTTTTTCTCTGATACTACTTGCAATACGAATCACACTTTTGCACGCATGTCCTTAGTATAATCAGCCATCTTCGGAACCTCAATTATTTAGTTATGTACATCAGTTTACTAGAAATTTAAACACAATTATTTGTAAATTGTGGGAAATTTGCAATGTTGTTGCTTTCTTAATATCACTAATATACATTATAAAACTATGATTGTGGTTCAGAAATTTTAACTATATGTTGTATACATGTACTGAAAATTTCAGCTCTCTACCTCTCATACTTTCTGAGAAAAAGATGTAAGTATCCAAAAATGTTGTTTTGAGAAAACTGAATTTAAAGTTTGAACATTAAAATTCTGACACACTTTAGTACATTCTAGGGTCATAATCATCTGCACCTTCATTCCTGGATTGCTTCAGTTTTTCTGATTGCCTTCTCTTGGTCCTGGCCTCTTTTGTTAATTGTTGAACTACTTGCTGGTCATGATATGGTCATTCGTTGTTGAAAGATACAAAAATGTTCTAAAAAGGGGCATTGCATGACAGCTTTAAAGGAATGCAGACTACCATTTAAATGGTATTTAAATGTCTTAAAAACCTCTTAACTGCCCAAAAGTGTATATTTTCTGAAACTGGAAATAATAGAGGTTTTATTAGTGCCTAAAACAATAAATGTGATTTTTGACCATTTCAGAGTACCTGTCCCCTTAACATAACAGTCTGGGATGTGAGAGGAATCTGTAATAAAGAAACTGAACTGACGAAAGAATTAAAAGCCGCAAATATTAACATTGGCATAATCCCCGAAACAAAAAAGAAATTAAGAGGATCCCTTGAATTGAAAGATTATATGATGAATTATAGTGGTGTGAATAAAGAAAAGAATGGCTGCAGGTATAGCAATATTGATTAAAAAGAAGTATAAACCTAAAATTGAATCATATACATCTATAAATGGATGATTATTACAAGTACAGTATAAAATAGATTGTGAACTTTCAAACTATAACAGGAGCATACGCACCAGAAAAGGGTAGACCTTGTGATACAATCCAATTTTAACGAACTTCTGACAACAGATAAAACCAGTAAAAATGGCCATTTAATAGTTGCAGGAGATCTAAATGCAAGACTTGGCAATAAGAAAATTAATAATGGAACTAATAGAGAAATAACACTAAACAATAATGGGAAACAATCAATAGATCTTGCAACCTTTAATGAATTTAAAGTTACAAACATGTACTTTAAAAATAAGAACACTCATAAATACACCTGTATGTACATGTAAGCAGATCCGTAATAAATTATATACTCACAAATAAAAAGGTCTCACCTTACATACAAGGATATATGGAGGATACGATATAAATAGTGACCAGTTTTTGTTACTGTCAAGGATTAACTCCCTTATTCAAACAAAATGGCAAGAATCAAATTATAAACCCAAAGCTGCAGAAGAAATATATAAAGTAAGTTTATTGGAAGATTTAAGCATATGCGATCTATATCAAAGTAGGATTAATCAGTTGCTGAAGTATATGCCAACAAATAACAACATAAATACGGAATGACTACAATTAATGGCAACCATAAAACAAGTAGCCTCAGAGGTTTTAGGAAACAGGAAAAAAATATGAAGCAATAAATATCTGCATTTTTGCAATGAAGAATTAAAAATACTAACACAGAAGAAGAAGAAGAAGAAGAAGAAGAAGAAGAAGAAGAAGAAGAAGAAGAAGAAGAAGAAGAAGAAGAAGAAGAAGAAGAACAAGAAGAAGAAGGAGGAGGAGAAGGAGGAGGAGGAGTAGGAGGAGGAGGAGGAGGAGGAGGAGGAGGAGGAGGAGGAGGAGGAGGAGGAGGAGGAGGAAGAAACGTATTTGAAATACTTGAATTCTAGACTACAAGATAATCACATTAACTACAAAACATATTCAGCACTTTTAAAATGAGAAATAAGAAAATTTAAATGACAAAGCTGGGGAAAATTTATAAGCAATATAGAATATGATATACATGGAGTACAAAGGAAAGCATATAAAATCTTAATCAAATTGGATAGAAATGAAAGGGAGAATTTATAGTTGAATCTGATCCCCGATAGCAATGGAAGAATTAACAAATGTGTTAAGAACTTTTAAAAACTATAAAGCTCCAGGTCCTGATGAACTAAACATGGAACTTCTTAAACATAGCTCAGAAAGTCTTAAAAATAGGCTTCTGAATTTCCTAAATATTTGTTGGAGGTATGGCTATATACCAAAAGAGTGGCAAGAAGCTGTGATTGTCCCAATCTTAAAGGAGATAGAAGATACTGTGTTAATTATCAAGGAATAAGTACTGAATACAGGCTATAAAATATATTTTTAAACAATCTGATGTGATATATTCACATGACTATCTCTATCCTCTATCATTTATAAGTGGGTATACAAACCATTTTTACTAAACTTATTTTTCTATCTACTACATTTTAATCTTTTTTCAAAGCTTTGCAGAAATAGCTACATTACACATTTTTTACAGATTCAAAGGGAAGTAAAATGTTTAAGAACTGGACACTATACACTAACCTTAAAATTCCATACTGTTTCCATGCAATCGTGAGAAACAATTGAATACTGAAAAGATGACCAATGAAGAATTCAAATTTAATAACAAATACCTCGGAAATGACTCGTGGCATAAAAAAAGTTATTTGAAGTAAATTATGTGTTTTAAAGAGCTCTACACTTTTTGTGCAGTATTTAGCAGTTGTACAAGATTATACAAAATTTCTTCCAACTGAAGTGGACTTCACAGGCTATTCCGAGAGAATTTAAGATATACATCTTATTTGTTATGTAACTAATTTTATAATGTATTTTAATCAAAATCATTAGAGCCATTTTTCTGAAAATCAAAACTTTAAAAAAATGTTCCATGTAAAGGATAGTTTGAGGTGGGGAGGATTTTCTTGATAATCATGTCGCATCCTTGGAAAGTACTGAATCTAAAACCAAGTTTGGTATTTATCCGACTTTTCGTTTTTGAGTTATGCTGTTCAGACGCACACACAGGCCTTTTTCTAAAAATGATTTTTTTTATTCAGGGTCCTCAAAACATGTATTTCCAGTAAAATCTCGGCATCAAATTTTTCGGTGGAATACAATACTTTCCCTACTTGCTGTACGTAGTGGAGGAAGTAATAATAACAAATAGATTAAGTAAAATAGCAGAACATTTACTTTTAGACAGAGTGGTTTTAGGGAAAAATAGATTGTGTATTGACCATGTATTTCCCTTAAGTAGCTTGTTGAAAAGCATGGAGAATATAATATTCCAGCTTAATACGCTTTTTAGATTATGAAAAAGCATTCAACACACTCAACCAAATAAAATTATGGAATATACTAATACAAAGAGGATCCCACAGCACTTGGTGCGAATAATACGCAGTTTAAAATCAGGGTTGAAATAAATGTTACAAGTGGAACCACTAGAGAGATATCAAGAGGTGTAAGACAAGGGTGCTTTTTATCATCATATTATATAAGTTAGCAGTCAAAGAATGGTTGAGTTTTGATGAGTTTGGAGTGGGATTTACATGATTTTATAATATGAAGCTTTACTAATTACCTGTATAAATGTAGGTGGAAGGTAGGGAATTAATTTGGTTTTTAACCATCTTTCATAGTTCACATCACTGTGGTAGTCTTATTTTGCACAGATTCAAACATCAGTAAAGCATTTGGAACAATCTCTCCACCTGCATGAACAACTATAGCTCACAATACCTTACAAACTGGAGCTAGAGTCCAGAACCTTGGTCATTGCTTATGTTTTGTGTATGATGAATGGATTGTAGGTTCCATGTGTGTAGATCAAGGGTGGCGAAAACGCCTTCCTTCCGTGAATCACCAAATATGCAACATGCACTGCATCACTCATAAGTATGTGAAAAACAAAGAGACAGTGGCAGAGAGGGTACAGCGCCTATGAGTCACAATGACTCGTGAGTCCCGTTTTTGCCACCTCTGGTGTAGATGATTCATTGTCCCTCATCTCTATAGTCTTTCAAACTTCTCAAATATTTGAGGTGCAAATCACAAACCTCTGGTTTTTCAACAATAATCTTTGTTATTCTTGCCTTTTCTTCAAGTCCACTTGCTCACAGAGAAGTCTATTTTTCACTCCTCCAAGAAAAGTACTCCATGAATACTTTTCTTCAAGCACACTTGTTCACAGAGAAATTTATTTTCCACCCAAGGATGCATATTAATGCAAGTACAGTTGGTCCCTCACCTTCTGTTTTGTGAAATTCATTCACTGTGGTGCAACTACTACTCTATCAAACTTACCTATTTCAATTTTAATGGCCCTCTGGTCCTTTTTTTTATTTGGAGTACTGATGATCTTCCCTCCTTTTCATACTTTTTTCCTTTAGTCAAAATTCTTAATGAGCAAGGTGGTGCCATGGTAATGTGTGCTACTCGCATTTGGGGGGGGGGGGTCCCATATTCAAACCTTCGGGAATGACCAACCTCAGTTTTTTTTTTTGTTTACCTGGGTTGGATAATTTGATCTGCAAGTTTTTACTATCATCTCTTTCATCACTATATTTCATTTCCTTCTTCACCACGATGCCAAGCATTGGGCTGATCACCCAACCTCGTTATGCTATGATCCAAAGTTTGCTTGACAGGCTATTGACCCAAGGAATTGGCTTGTGGTTCCTACAAAGACGAGGGTAAGCCATTGAAGAAGTCAAAATTCTTCTTATACCACTTATTGAACTCCTGTGGTGTCAGAAACACACTGTCAAATCAAATAATTAGTCTCATCATTTGTTTCTTTTTTCAAGAATACATTCCTTATTAACTATCTGCCCTGACTGATGCACCAATTTTGGTAGCACAGACAAACATGCTCACTTTCAGATTCCATTGCTAAACTGTATCACAGAGCACTTAGTAGACATGTAAAGCTAAGCTGTGATTTGATTGTCAATTTGTTTATCTGACAGGAAAGACAAATAAGTAAAAAACAAATCTATTGTTAATTTTCTGTATTACATTCATGTACAATGAACATCAGATGACAATCAGCATTAACTCATTTTACTATCATTGAGAAAAGGAAAGGGAAGGGAAATGCATGCAGGAAGGGAAAGGGAACTAACTTTTGAAATGGTGTTTTTATTGCTTTTTCTACTGCTTAACTATAGTAAGTTAAGGAAGAATTGTATTTCACCCCAAAAAGTTATATTGGAGATTTCACCAGAAAAGCATGTGTTATAATAGTTTATTCTATATTTAAACAAAGTTCTTCCTAACCATAAACCTACAAGTCTAACTATTAAAGGTATTATTTTTATAAAAATTGAAGTCACTCCAAATAATAATAATAATAATAATAATAATAATAATAATAATAATAATAATAATAATAATAAAATAAATAAAAAAACAGTAACAACATTTTTAAGAGAGTGTGTGTGCGTGCGTGCCCATGCAAGAAAATCCCTGCACCCAAACTACCCTTTACATGGAAAAATTTTCATATATTTTTTTATTTTCTCAATGACTCTAATCATTTGTGATTAAAATACCATGTGTTTAAGATATTCACATGACAAATAAAAAGTATATCTTGAATTTCATGCAAAATAACCTGTGAAGTCCCTTCATTCTGAATTAATTTCTTATAACTTGTAAACTGTAAGATAGAGGCAAAAACTTACTGCACAAAAGATGTGGATTTTGTTAAAATGTTTGTTTTGTTAAAATTATGTACAATCAATTTTTTTTCCAGCATTAACCATTTCAGAAATATTCTTTTTTATTGGCTTGAATTGGTAAGTACTTGTACTTTTTTCAAGTGATAAGTCGCTATTAGTTTTTTCTCTTGGTTCACAAAGAGAACAGAATCTCAAAGCCATAAGAGAGCAACCTCTTTAAAAAATCCTAAGTGATAAATATACATGATTTTTTTAAATAAGGAGAGTTGGAGGTTGTTACACTACATCACTAAAGGGTTCTTACTTTGAACGCGTTTCAGGAAAACAGTTTGCTCCCAAAATGCGTTCAAAGTAAGAACCTTTTAGTGATGTAGTGTAACCTCCAACACTCTTTATTTTAAATTATGACACATCACTGTTACTAGCTTCTCAATCTTCAAAATTAATACATGATTTTCTTTACTCTCTATCATTTATTAGTGGGTATACAAACTATTCTTACTACAGCTTATTTTTCTATCTACTACATTTTAATCCAAATAAACCTTTGCAGAAATAGCTGAACTACATATTTTGTTAGATAGAAAGGGAACGACAGTCAAATGTTTAAGAACTGGATGCTATATACTGCCTTAAAATTCCATACTGTTTCCATGCAATTGCAAGAAACAATTGAATATTGACAGAACTTCAAGAGAATGACTCAAGTACTGAACAATTCAAGCAATTAATAACAGATATCCCAGAAATGGCTTATGCTGCAAAAAACTTATTTAAAACAAATTGTGTGTTTTAAAGAGATCTATATTTTTTGTATAGCACGTTTTCGTCTATTGCTTAAGCCTACCAGTTGTACAAGATTACACAAAATTCCTTCTGAATGAAGAGGACTTCATAGGCTATTCCCCGAAAATTCAAGATATACATTTTATCTGCATGTAAATGCGTGCAGGTAAGCACACATGGACCTTTTTCTAACAATGCTTTTTTTTTTTTAATTCAGGGAGCCTCAAAACACGTATTTCCGGTGAAATCTCGGTATCAAATTTTTGGGTGGAGTGCAATACCTTCTGTACCTACTATGTACATGGTAGAGAAAGTAAACATTTGACCATAGCTTAAGCCTACTATATTCACCTTGTACTACAACAAAATGTGTAATAAAAGCATTTCTATAAATGTTTATCTCGAACATGAAGTAGTAGAAGAATAAGCTTTTGTAAGAATAGTTTGTGTAACAGTAGTACAGAAAGTCATGTGAATATAACATCACGTTTTGTCTTATTGAAAAGGGATATAACTTCATAAGCTGTTGTATATTTTGTTACAGTAAAATTATCAGTTAAGAGTACATTTTTAACATCCTCTTTTGAAAAATCAGCTTTTTGCCTTTTCCCACCTATAAAACAATTGCTAATTTGTGCAACACACCAGTACAACCCAATAGAAAACCCCCCTTCCCTTTCAAAAAAGCACACAACTCCCCCACTACTAGTCCATTCAACCTCCAACTTGTCTACTGTGCAGCCATTTGTTTTACTCATGTTAAATGTTTTTCAGTTATATAATACTACTCCAGTATTAACCATATATAATAAAGCACTAATATAACTGGAAGTATACAGTTGTAAGATCTACCCTTTCAGTTCACAGAGAGGCTCGAAGCAGATAAACTCTATGCATGTGTGTACATGCATAGAATTTTCTTTAAAAATATATTGCTTGCTATAAATGAAGTTTTAACAGTAGTAAATCCAGATGCAGTTAAGGGACCTTTATTTTTTGCATTTACAATAATACAATTTTTTGCATGAATTATGTAGTTAGAAGTACAAGGCAAAATGTTCAAATGGGTCTGCAACCTTTTCAACCAATGATTCTCCGCAACCAATATAGAAATTCAGTATCTCCATAGACAACACTAAGAGGGATTCCTCAAGGATCTGTTATAGCACCCATGCTGTTCAACATTATGATTAACAATCTTCAATCCACCATAATCAAAACTGATAATGTTAACTTGGTCTCTACGTAGATGATCTGGTCATTTGGACTTCTTTCCCCGGTCTCAATACGCAGGTATCTATAAACCTTGGTACATGGTTGCCCTAATATTGATCTCAAGATTAATGGTAACACATTCACCACCAAGAACATCAAAAATACCTAGATATGCTGTTAGATAAGAAACTAATACAAATCTCACATCCAACACAGTATGGAAATAGCAAAGGGAAGATGTAACATCTTGAAGTGACTAACAAGTACAAAATGTGGTTATCAGGGATCCATTTTAAAACCACCATATAAGGCACATATAAAACCAGTCCTTCCATATGGTAGCAAAAAAACTTTTTCTGACGATAGACGTGTGATCAATAAACTCGAACAAGTCCAGAATACTGCAATGAGATTAATCTCAGGTGCTGTAAAAACCACTCCTATTACTGCCTCACAAACAATAATCCCCAAAATAAATAAATAAATAAATAAATAAAGAGAATGGCTCTGATCCAGGATGAGAAACTAATAAGAATACCTTTTGATAATTATTCATCTAGATACCAATCATTACAAAGAAGCTTACTCAAGAAGGTTTTATTCAGAAAATCGAGCAAATAGGTCCACAATACTCAGATGCTACAGCTGAGAAATTATTAATGTTACCATCACCTTTGGAATATTCATCTATTGATTACAGGATCACGCCTCTAAAAATGTCATCCATAGGCTCTAAAACCTTTAGCACTCAAAACCATTCACACATGCTATCCGCAAACAGAATGCCTGGATGTTTATATAGCTGAATCACTTTTATGACAAAAATTGTGGAGCAGGAGTTTACAATAATCTCTTCAGTTTTCTATATGCCTGCCAGATCTAACTCTACTCATTTGATGGTGAGCTACTTGTAATAGATACAGCACTCTCACAGCTTTTAGGTAGAATAAATACATTCCAAAAAGTAGTAATACTTACTGATTCAAAATCATCTATACATGCCATCACAACACAATATAACTAAGACTAGGAAAATATTGGATTTCAGAAAATCTATTAGAATGCTCCAGACCCTATATAAAGCTGTTTGTCTACATTGGATTCCAGCTCACTGTAACATCCATGGAACTGAAAAGGCAGATCTATTCGCCAATAAAGGAACTAAAATTTTACAGAAACCAAACTATCCATTATGTTACTGTTCAGCAAAGCTCCTTATAAATCAAGTTATTCCAGCAAAGCTCGTCATAAATCAAGTTATTCAAAAGAAAATTAAAAAGGTTTTCTTGGAAGAAAGTAAAAAGTAACCATGGTCATGTCTATTAGATACTCCTCTGTTGATACCAGACTCACATCGGTGTGTAGTAGTTGCACACTTCAGACTGACTACTGGTCTAACTGTATGGCTGCGCAGCTCCACAGGATTCTACCATGAACTCACCAGAGTGCATTTTATGCAATGAAGATACCTTAATAATGAACATAGACCACCTTAGGAGATGTTCTGCTCTAATGTCATTCAATTCGGACTATATACAGAGTGGACCATATAAGTTGAGACTGTACAATGTCTCCAAAACTAAGCGCTGTAGAAAGAAATATCTTTAAAATGTTGCTAGATATTATGGGGGAAAGTAAATGTCATTAGTCGTGTTTTGTTTGGAGGATGTTATGATGGTCATTTTAATTTTTTTAAATGGGAGCCTACAATTAGGATCAATTTAAATTGACCCTAAAATGACCATCACAACATCTTCCAAATAAAACACGACTAATGGCATTTACTTTCCCCCATAATAACAAGCAACTTTTATTCAAGACATTTCTTTCTACAACACTTAGTTTTGGAGATATTGTACACTCTCAACTTAAATGGTCCACCCTGTAAAAAAATTATGTGGGGAAGCAAGACAGCGAATGGAGAGCATCCAAGTGCCTGGGCAATAGATACTACTAGGTGCATTATAAAATAAGGCACACAAGGCTGAGTTAGATGAAGATGGACATGTGTGATTAGCCTATTCTAGAGAAGCAACATTGTCCAGCATATTTGCTTTTGACTTTTCTTTTTGCACTCAACAAATCTAGCAACAGCTCACTATTATAAAATATTCCACTAAAAAGAGCTAGAAATTTACGATGACTTCCAGGAAGCAATATTTTAGATGGTCTGTACCCAACATACAAGTAATCGAATAAACACTGAAGTCAGCAATAGCAAACATCATATGTCTTGCATCATGATTGTTCATTCAATCTCAAAATTATTTTCTTCTCAAGGATGCAGATACCTCCAGAAAAGGAGTTTACTTAATCTTATAAGTGTTCCAAGTCAGACGTGTATGCACAGTGATATGTCTCTCTTATAATTACTGTAATACATTTTGCTGTTAAGAAAACATGGCATTATCAAAACCTAGCACAAGTGGCACCAGATGAGTAGATCGAAAGGATTGCATTCAGACGCACGGGCTATGATTTTCAATGTTTATAGTTCTTTAAAAAAAATTGGCCTCAGATGTATGTGCTAATGCTGCATTCAAACAGAGTTGGGCGCTAACAGCTCAGACATGCAAGGTAAGTGAACATTCAGTGTGCATATAGTGAAACAACCTCTTCCGAGTCAGGGTGCCCTTGTTTAAATCCCCCAGAGAACATGTAAGACACAAAAACATGTTTAGAATCTGGATGACTTTCAGAAAGACATTCTATACTGAATTATTTTTAAATGTATGACAATGGTGAATATCCTACCATTAACTTGTTTGTCTGATGAGAAACAAAATAGGTTATAAGTTTGACAACATCTATGGGGTTAATATTAAAAAAAAGAAAAGAAAGAAAGAAAAAAAAATTTTCATAATCATAATTTGAAACTAAAGGATTTATACGCTCTTTACAAAATAATTTAATACCATCACTAATAGGCTGTAAAATTCCCATAAATCCAACCTAATGATGAAAGGAATAACATTGTTGTTGCCAGAATCAAATTTATGAGAAAGAACGGGATTCAGGTGATATGTATAACCCTGCCGCTGTATCTTTGCACTTGACAGTTCATGTGGCTTCGCGTAAGGTTGGCTACATTGTGGTTGCGACATTGCCAGAGTGGCTAGTAAACAACAGCTGATTGTTCTCCTTTCTATCAAGTCTAAGCTGCATACAAAAAAGCGTATGTAAGTAGCGAACGTGAATGAATAATAACTATTTCGTATTATTATTGTTAATTGAAAATAAGCGATATAAGCAGCTTTGGTATGGTCGGATACTCCTTTCTATGATAAGAGGCATAAATGTGTCTACGTATGGCATCTGATTGGAAAGCATCAAGATTTGTGACTGGACGAGGCTGCTTTCTTTTCTTCCCTGGAGTTGATAGAAATACCTGTTGTGTTCCAGATGGTTCAGGAATTTTGTCCTCTTTCTCTTGGAGTTTCACTCCTGTGCTTAGTCCAACAGCTGCTGCAGTTCATTGTACAGCTTTATCAGCAGGAATAGAGGGATTGCCATGAAGCTTCACGTACTCCTTTTCCTGTTCAAAGAATTCCCGGGTTCTCCTTAATAGTTCCAATGCCTGACTAATAAGTGGCACACCTCGACGCAAAGGATTTTCAGTTTGTGAATCAACACTCGGCGATCGGCGTCGTTTTTCAGACATTGTCGCACTTAAGTTTTGTTTAAATAAATAATATGAATGAAATATATGTATATATAAAATAGATAAATATATATATATATATATATATATGTATATATGTATAAACGAAAAATAACAAAACTATCAAACAATAACCACAAATATAAATAACAATGAACAATATGTAACTTGCAAAGAACAACTCACGCTCGTGCTAGAGATTCACAAACAGAAGCACGTGGTAGGGAATAGTTACATCCGGCAACAGAGCCGATTCAAGTTCCGGTTCCGCTTTGTCATTGACCATCCGGAATGCTGCCTTGTGAATGGCTTAGGAAGTCAAACGGTTGAAACTTTTCATCTGCTTTTTTGCGAGTGTACCAACTTAAATGCTAGCTGTCAAGTGCAACGTTACAGCGGCGGGGGTATAGTTCCATATTTTATGTTGATGAGTCTTGGGTGAACCAAAATCACTCCCAAAAAGACATTTCCCAGGATTCCTTGGGAAATGGTGGCCTTAAAGCTCCCATTGGAAAAGGTAGTAAGCTCATATTTGCCATGCAGGATCTGCAAAAACAGGTTTCACTCCAGAGAGTATATGGGTGTTTCATTCTCATCTGAAAACACTAATTTAGACTACCACTCAGAAATGGATGCAGAAAGTTATAAAGACTGGTTTGTGAATATATTTTTAAATCTACTAGAAGAGAGTTCAATTATCATCATGGGCAAAGCAAGTTATCACTCTAGAGGACTTCATAAAGTCCCCAATGCAAATCCAAGAAACAAGACATTCAGGAATGGCTGCAAACCCATAATATTACTTATAATCCCACTGAAACAATAGCAGAATCACTTCAAAATGTTAAACAGAACAAGCCACAAGAAAAGTGATAAGAATTAGATGAAATTGCTTTGGAAAGAAGTCATCAAATTATTCAATTACTGCCCTACAGCTGCTAGCACGACCCTATAAAGTTAGTTTGGGCAAAAGTGAAATATGAAGTTGCTACCTGGCTCTAAAACTGACACCAGGAACTGATGTCATGGTACTTTGGTAAATTCTACTTCATAACTTTTAATATAACGTTTAATTGCAAAACCATTAAAATCACAATTTGGACAACTTGCATCAATTATGCATATGCATTTTAATTTGTTTGTCTGATACTTTTAGAATAATTTTTTTAATATTAAATACTTATTAGGTGCTTTCAGACTTTCTGAAATTCTCTTTTTTTTATTTTTTGTACAACAATACTCACAAGGTATCTTCCTGAAAGAATTTGACAGCAGCAATGGGTTTCTTCTTCAGGCTAGTGAGTATCTCTTCTGGTAGTTCGTCTACATCTTTCACCCTTCCTGGCCACCAAATAGGTCCGAGCTTAACCCATACCACCTCACCATCGCGGTAATTCACCTCTGTTTGTTCACACATTTTGTTCTTATGCTCTCCACATTCTCTGGAAAAAGAAAGAAAAAGGTTCAAAATGTAATTTGGTCAGCATCATGTATTTAGCACATGAATGCTCTTTAGAAGGTTGAATTGATATGTATCCTTCAAATTATTCTTCCTTAGGATGTACTAATAAACAGCAAAGGTTAAAAAAAGTTCTATTTCCACAAAGTATTTACTAATTTTAATCAATATTTGAACTTCATTTACACATGAAAATTGAACATTTTTGACAGAACACAAAACAACCCACTTTCATGTGTTCCTATGGAAAAAAGCTGTTGTCAGGAAGAAAGGGGAATCCTTTATAAAGCTGAATGTTAAAGCAACTTCTTAACATTTTTGTGAATGATATCCACACGAACACATTCCCTATCTCCCATGAATATTTGGAAAAACAGCCCAGAGTCAATATGAGTAACTTGATGTCTGTGTATGCCTTCATCTCTTGACCCAATTTTCCTGTGAAAGAAGATGCTATTTTTTAAATAACTTTGATGGCTATTCCCTGACAAGACATTGACCTGAACAGCCTCTGCAGGATCCAACACCCCACTGTCTTATAGTGATGATAGGAATGCAGGCATCAACTATGTTGCTATATGTGATGCAACTTTACAGATCTCTACAATCTCTCTTTAATTTTGCTGTCATGTTGCCTAGAAGCAGCAAGCCCTGCTTTTCAAGTTACTATTTAGTAACTGCCTATGATTAGCAGAAAGTAAATAGAAAAATTAGTTTTCTGTGAAGAATTTATTGAATACAAAAATAAATGAGTAGATAAAGTCATGATGGTTATGCATTTTTTCCCCTTTCTTTTTCTTGCCACAGCTGGGGGAGGGGGAAATCGTGTGCAACACAAATCAGTAATTTGCTTTAGGTAAAAATAAACAAACATTAAAGATGAATATGTTGATAATTTTTCTTTCCCACTGTGATTAGGTACCACGTTTTAAAGCTGAATCAGACTTGAAAAATTAATGCCATGGCACGGAAATAATTGTAACAATGCAAGTCACCTTTAGGGTATGATTTCTCAAATATTGGAGATAAACTTGGTTTACTGAGATAGTTTCAGATGAGAGTTTAATGCACATTCACAAGTATGCTGCAACTGTAATGCAGCAAGCAAGTGATAGATGGAATAACCTTTCATCATTCAAACAAGTACATATTAGTATATATACTGATATGGTACATATTAGTATATAATAATATATAAGGCACGGATATCCAGAGGAAAGAGCTGATTCAAAACAAACTGTTGAAGGCAAAAATAGTAGTAATTCAAAAAAAAATTTTGTAAACAATTTCAGATTATTAATTTAGAAGAGTTCTTATTTATAGTTAAGAAGAAATGGATGTGGTCAATAAATTAAACTGAAGAACATAGCACAAACTACTTTGTTAATTTTAAAGTATAACTATAGTTTGGTAATAGCAACATATGAACTAAAACAATAGTTGTAGAAAATAAGTTATTTATTATCTTGTATGGCCTGAAATAGAACCTAGGTTAGCTTTAGGCATATAAACATTGTAAGAACTTAGCACAAATAAACAAAATAAATACAAAATAATATATAAGCCACAGACTTCTATGGACCACTCCATAAAAATGTTATACACTGAAACTCCCTTTCAACAACTGAAGTGCAAATGTTCTGGCAGCCAGAGAGGGAACAGCATCTTGAGTCTAATGCAATTTAAAACAGGCTGCATTGTCCTTAAACCTATATGCATATGACAGTTCAGTTACGCAGTCCATGCAAGATAAGTTGTCAAGTTAGACAGTAAAATAGTGTGGAAACATCAATAGCAACTTGTGCAAAATGTGTTCATTTAACAAGATGCTGAGGAAAAGTGTGTTTATTTTTTAAATTACCCTAAACTTTAATACTCCTATGTATCACAGCTTAATGTGATGATTTAATTCAAATAGAAATTAATCTTATAGGGAAAAATCCAGTATTCTGAGAAAAAACTGTCACTGTAATATTTCATTTAACATATATACAATCACTAATTAAGCTATAGAAGTCTACATACTTTCCATCCTATGTATCTGATACATTTCTAGGGGCAGAGGTAATTTGTAACTGCTTGTTTATCTAATTGATTGTTATGAATTATAGTGGAGTGCTTCCTACTGTTCCTACTCACAAGGAGGGGAAACAAATAAAAATACCTTCAAAGCACTTAGTGCTTACTCAGCAACTTGAACATAAACTCCATAGGTTCTTACTTCAGATACTTGAAAACCGGAATACGGCACTGATATAAGTAACCCGTTTGCTACTCTTGGATTTGTTCAGCTCAGTTCAACCAATTCACAATAACAATAAAAGAGAGTAATGTATTTCAGGGGATTTTAAGACATTAAAAAGAACATTCAATTTTGCTTCTAAACCATAAGTACTAGAAATTATGGTAAAGAAACCAGTAGCAAAGAAATAAATACTTCATTATACTTGGGACTGACTAATGAGGAGAAAAGATTAAATGTAAGCACTGTATTATTAGATAACTTTCTTAATTGCATAGGTTCTATCCAAAGATTAATGAATGTATGAAATGAATGCTCAAATGATCCTGGACCTCAAAGAGCAGTGTTATCCCACATTTATCTTCTTGAAATATAATAAACTGCAGAAAAATCTTATCTATGCAACTCAAGTTTTGAACTTGGGTAACTTTGGAACTTTTTACATCCACAGAAAGAGGACTAGCTTTGTAATTACAGTCAAAGTCAAAACTGCAAGACAAAATGTTATTAATTTCAATAAGGTTCTCAAAGAAACAATGCATCTTATTTATCTTTTAAGTATTTTAAAAGAAAAGAGGAGGAAAGAAAGCTGGCATGTAACTGTATGTATGTGCATTTCCAAGAGAAAAAAAGATTAACATGGTATCTAGCAAAATTAGAAACAACTTTTACAAAGAAGCAATTTTCAAATTTTTTTGTGGGAAAAGTATGAGGTAGGTAAACAGTTCAATATGTGACAAGACAGAATTTACAAAGTTAAAACATACTAGCTGATAAGGTTTTATTGTTGGTGATGGTGATATCAAATGATACATAATGCACAGAGTAGACTATGGCACCTAAGGTTTTACTGTTGCAGCACCTTCAATTTTTGCTTGAAAAAGTTTTGGAAAGATGGCTTACAGAAAGCTTTATGCATGCTTCATGGAGTAATAATGTTTTCTATGCTATTCTCAATATATTACCTCATCAAATATATGTTTGGACCATACAGGTGTGCCATGCTAAAAATAATTACTGTTTATGTAATTCCACACAGCATTATAAGTATTCAGAAGAGTGTGACAGTTTATGCACTCACAATTTTCACAAATATTCTGTGAGCTGTGACACTTAACCAAGTGTTACAGTGTGTTATGTTCTGTGAATCTATTATCAGCAAAGTGCATTCTCTGCTGCAAAAAATGAAGAATACGAACCCACATATTGGGCTGATGGAGGTAAAACCAATGCAAGCTTACAATTTTTTTTTCTTATATTACTACTCCATGAACAAACATGCATATTGCAGAAAATTAACTACATGATTATCAGCTGGCTGAAACATATATTGCAAGCAGTTCTCCAGATGGTGATGACTAGCCAAAAAATGATACTATTTTATATACATTTTAATTAACCTACTGGATATAAATAGCTACATATGGCACAGAAAGAATGCAATTGGCTATTGACCAAAATACAGCTACTGCTACACTGTCTCCTAATGAATGGTATGCCATAATAATCACCATATTATTTCACAATTATCATGATTTTATAAGGGCAGCATTAAAATAAACATATTATAAGTATTATTAGAGAGTATATTTATTATTTACTGATGAGAAAGTAAACAATTTGACTTACACAGCACTTGCTTCTACTTTTAGGCATCATTTTCGATGCTACAGCTGGTTTAATACAATTCAGTCAAGTACAAGTGTGGTTAAGAAACTAATGGTAAGCATGACCAAAACATGAACATGTCTGATGTCAAAAAACAAACGGTGGCAAAAAGCAAATACTAAATGCATTAAATTTTCTAATGCAGAGAAATTTCACAGTGCCAATGAATGATATAGTGCAACTCACACAAGGTTTACAGGTGTTTCTCAGTGGTCTGGATAAATATCCAAATAGAATTTAAAAAAAAAAAAAAATAGGTATGCTGAAATGAGCTCAAAATTGTGGTGGAAAATGTGGAAGATTCCAAAGTTCATGCTTTCTTTTTTTATAATGAAACACAGACAGAGTTTTAGTGCTATCAATAATGATCCAGATTTACCAGACCTTAAGAGGTCAGCATTTCACAAACTGCTCTTAGAAATAGATTTCGTGAACTTGAAAAGAAAGGAAGTTAATATGGTAATAGACGTGAAGACATAGTGTTGTGGAGGTGAAAATATGTGAGAGCTATGTATCAATATAGGAAAGAAAACAGAACAATATATTATTTAGATGAAACCTGGGTGAATGAGGGACATACTACCACTAAAGCCTAGAAGCATACAACTGCTGGATTGAAAAAATAAGCCTTTCTTTCTGGCAAATTCTGAGGTTTGAAAAACCCCACCAGTAAGGGAAAAAATCTTACAGTGTTACACATGGGTAATGATGGTTTCTGATGATGGCTTCCCTATTTTTGAATCAAAGAAAAGCTCTGCTTATTATAAAGAAATGACGGGTGACCTTTTCAGGGAATGTTTTGAGAGAACGTTGCCAAAACTCAATTCTGGAAGTGTCATTGCGGACAATATATCCTATCACAGTACTAGGTTAACTGCCGTCCAATATTACTAACAGCGCTTCAGATTAAATGAAGTTTATCAAATTATTTCTGTTATATCAAGTTATACAATTAAATATAACATTATATTTATATTTAAATATCGTGTAAAGGCGGCGCCGTGGCCGAGTGGTTAGACCGCTTGCCTCCCACCGAGGTTCAATCCCAGGGACCCACATGTGGGATTTGTGGTGGACAAAGCGGCATCTGGGCGGGTTTCCTCCGGGTTCTCCGGTTTCCCCTGCCATTCATTCCACCAACTGCTCCATCATCACCTTTCCTTTCATCCATTTCCTTTCATCATTTCGTTTCATCTACTTCCTTCCTCCCATACCAGGCATCAGCCTGATCACCCATCCTGGATATTCTGTCTGATCCATGAGTGTCTGCTCCTCGACGGGCCTCTGACCCCAGGCACCCACCTGTCCTGGGGGGTGTAAGTCCTACATAAGAGGAGGTTAAACAGATAAAGAAGAAGAAGGAATATCGTGTAAAATTGTTTTATCTTAAAATTGCACATTAAGATTATCAACACATAAAATGGCATTTCGAACACATGTTTCAAAGCTAAACAGCTGGTTTGGTTGCCACAGTAAAAAAGGGGATATAGTATTTCAATGACCAATCACAAGACACTTATGCTAACAGATACTTAAGTTATGTTTCCATCCAGAAGGTTAATACTTCTGTACAGAGAATAGCGGACTGCGCATTTCTCTCAACAAAATGCTATTTCAGCAATTTTCATTACATAACTGATCAAACATGTTTAAGCTATGAAGAAGGAATTTCAAAGTGTGCAATAACTTTTCAAACACTACAAACTGGGATCCTTAAGTTGTAACAATAATTCAACACAAGGGAAACTAGGATGTTTAAAATAAACATGCAAAATCTTACACAAATATTAAGTGCAAAGAATTGTAACTCTTAAACTTGTGACTGATGTCTGCCTAGCAATGCATGTTTGTGTTTGCGGAAAAGACTTATCCGAAGTATTTTTGCAGTGCAAGGTGAGGTATTATGCAGCATTTTATCCTGAAATGTCTCTAAAGACATGATGAAGACAAAAGAAGAAGTGTGTCAGACAGAATTAAATTGTATTACTATAATAAAATTAACTGTGAATATGTATACTACAAAGACTTTCTTCATAATGGAGTACTAAGGGCCTGTACTATAATTGCCAGATTAACTATTAGGAATGTACATTGCAGTTTACCTTATTGGAAGATAAATTATTTCTCTTGTACTACCAATGGATTTGAACTAATGTATTAGCATGGTAAAAATCAAGTAATATTTTTTGTTATGTTGGTAGTAATTTACACCAAATATAACAATTTTGGGTTTGTAGTGCAGGTAAGACACTAGTCCATTGGTTTCCTTCCATTTTTTCAATGTTAAATATTTTGGCAACATTTTTAAGACAAGGTTACTGGGACATTACATAATTCTAATTCTTTCTAGGAAAATAGCCAAAGAGTATTCATTAAAACATGTTTGTTAATACACTGAGTCTGCAGCCACTAAAACAACAAATGAATACCATAGATCTCTTCAATCTATAAATGCCTGTCATTGAAATAAACATCTGATGTGTTACACTCTCATGAGTTTCTACGCCCTCTATGGCTTATTACTGGGTATACAAACTATTATTACTAAAGCTTACTTTTCTATCTACTTCATTTTAATCCAAATAAACCTTTGAAGAAATAGCTACATTACCCATTTCGTTATATGTATACAAAGGGAACAACAATGGTCAAATATTTAAGAACTGATACTACATGCTGCCTTAAACTTCCATACTGTTTCCATGCAATCGTGAGAAACAACTGAATGTTGAAAGACTTTAAATAATGACCAAGTAATGAACAACTCAAACTATTAATAACAGATATCTCGGAAATGAGTGATGTCATAAAAAGGTTATTTGAAATCAATTGGTATTTTAAAGAGATTTACATTTCTTGTGCGGTACGTTTTTGTCTATCGTTTAAGGGGAGTCAAAATGGTGATTTTCGTGATTTTTTTTCCATATTCAGTTTTAGTTGCATATGAATATTTCAAATCTCCCACTCATTTTGGTAAAACTTTCGGAGATACAATAATTGTAAATATTTTAAAAATGTAATTGAAAATAACACTGCTTATAGTTTTTAGGATCTCTCATCTTGCTTAACTGCAATTTCTGAAGAACTAAAATTTTCTACACAAATGTCCCATTATCTCCGAAACTAATTGGTACAAAATGCTGAAATTTGTACCGCACATTTGCAGCTAAATAAGCTTTATTTTAATGAATAAGTTTTTATATATAAGGCATAGTTAGTTTTTTAAAATTTAAAACCCATTATTTTTCAATAATATTTTAGGCACTCTATTAAATGTTTACTAGTTACACAAGATTATACATTTCTTCTGAATGAAGAGGACTTCAAAGGATGTTCCCAGAAAATTCAAGATTTACATTTTATTTGTCATGTAAATATCATTAATATATGGTATTTTAATAAAAATTGTTAGCCATTTTTTTTTTGAAAATTAAAAATTTCGAGAATAGAACGGTATGAGCATGCTAAAAGAATGGAAAAGAAAGATTACCCAAAAGCATAATGGAGAGCAGATCCACCAGGAGGGAGTAGAAAAGGAATATTTAATACCTTTACATGGAATATTTTTCGAATTTTTTTCTTCTAAAAAATGGCTTAATGATTTTGATCAAAATACCGTATATTAAAGATATTTATAGGACAAATAAAATACATATCTTCAATTTTCTGGGAACAGCCTGTGAAATCCACTTCATTGGGAAGAAAGTGTATAATCTTGTATTACTGGTAAACATTGAGCGATAAACAAAACGTATTCACAAAAATGTAGATCTCTTTATTTCAAATAAGTTTTTTGTGGCATCTGCCATTTTCAAGATATGGTTATTAATGGTTCAAATTGTTTAAGACTGTCTATTTCCAAGTACTTTCGATATTCAGTTGTTTCTTGCAAATGCACACAAAGAGCATGGAATTTTAATGCCAGTACGTAATGCCAGTTCTTAAGCATTTGGCCATCACTATTCCCTTTATAGCTATAACAAAATGGGTAATGCAGCTATTTACAGAAAGTTTTATCTCCATTAAAATGAAGATAGAAAAATAAACTTTCGTAAGAATAATTTGTATACCCACTAATAAGCGCTAGAGGGTAAAGAAAGTCATGTGAATGTAGCGCATCAGATTTATTAGGTATAGTAAGAGCAATATAGTGGTTTACAGAACAGTATAACATTAATGCATTTAACTTTAAAATTAAATGACCAATAATTACTTGATATAGTAACAGGAAGCACAGAGTGACAAAGATTGGAAGTAGCGAATCAAAAAGTACTCTGTGACTAGAGCACATAACATACACTACAACTATGGAACAAATTGTACATTCTTCATTGTTGTTTGTGGTCTGTTGATAATTTCAATACCTCAATTGCTGAATTTGGGGCACATACCATTTGATTTGAAATGTTATTCCAAGTCTCAAAAGAAATTAAATTAAATTGAGTTTTGTTTATGGATACTCTTTAACTAAAGTGGTCCTTAGCGTCCCAAACTATATTAGGCATGAAAGACCATTAATTTTGCTCAGAGGCCTCTTTATCAGGCTTGAGGTTCTTTTATGTGCAGTAAAGCTATGATACAGGACCACCAGCTTTACTTCCCTTTGAAGGAAGCCATGCTAAGGATTTTTACGCCTGAAAAAATCCATCACCCTCCACCGGAACCCGCGACCTCAGGAACTAGAGGCTAGCATGGTAACCACTGCATCATGGACAAGTCTCAAAAGAGAGGATATCTGCCAAAATTTCTAAAAAGCTGTCTAGATGCCTTTTCAATCTTTTCAAAGGAAATGTATGGTCATTCTATACCAGAGTACACATGCTTATTTTTATTTTGAAAACTATACACACTAGAAACATATAGAATTTTTTGATTATTTGTTATTACACTCAACTACTTTAAAAGGCATCATTAGCATTTAAGAATCGCTAAGAGGAACCTGGGAAATGTCTGAATCAATCTTGGCTTGCATTCTTGGTTTGCATAAGCACCATGATGTAGCAGAGAAATGCACCATCATACTACATGTATCAAAACACTTAACTGCTCTGGGCCAGCAGTACAACAAGCTATAGTTGAAATTCTAATTACAGAGTATTTCAAAGCATTTTGAGAAAAGTAGATCAAATTCTTTCAAAACATGTTCACTACCTGCACAAAGTGATTGGCATTTAAGTGAAAAACAATTTGCAGGCATTTTCAACAGTATAACAGATGTAATAAGAAGACCTTGGGCAACTTGAAACTTAAAATGGAGGTACAGATATTAAATCATTGATACTAATGCCAAACAGTTGTCTATCTACAGTAGAAGTTGTCGGACTAAACAAAGGACTAACATAAAATTGCTTTGAATCAGATGTTAGGGACATCTTATGTTAGTGATTTTCTATGCATTAATAAAGGGTTAGATGTTCAAAAACTTTAAAAATATATTATGGCGTTCTACAGAAACAGCCAAAAAACTACAAACCGGCTGCGCAGTGTTTTCCCTGTCCGCATCCTCGACGCTCGTTGCCGTCTGCTATCATAGAAAAGCGCGGATGAAACTATACAACATTTTTAAAACTACTTTTAAAGGCTTTACTTACCAACTTTATAAAACGAGATGATGAAACTGCCCACCATTGTTGTCCATACATTTCTGGCACCTCTTTAGGAAACTATCCATCACTCGTCATAGTTCACGTTGAGAAATGCTGGCAATTTCCTGGTGGATATTTTGTTTTAATTCTTCCAGGGTGTGTGGGTTTGTCTTGTACACTTTATATTTTAAGTTACTCCAGAGATAGAAATCACAGGGGGTTAAGTCGGGGGATCAAGGGGGCCACAAATCTCTACTAATAATTCTATCCTCAAACACACTTTTCAATTGTTCTCATCAAAATATTGGCCGTATGAACTGTTGCAGAGTCTTGTTAAAAAAAAAAAAAAGAAGGCAAAATCATGCTCCCTGTCTGTTAATTCTCTAAAAACAGGTCAAAATTATATGCACGAGCTTCAACTATTGACTTGAAAAAAATTGAATAGTTTCCTAAAGAGGTGCCAAAAATGTATGGACAACGACGGTGGCCAGTTTCAACATCTCCTTTCATAAGGTTGGTAAGTAAAGCCTTTAAAAGTAGTTTTAAAAATGTTGTATGCTTTCATCTGTGCCGTTTTATGATAGCGGCAGATGGAGAGCGCCAAGGTAGCGTGGGCAGGAAAACACTGCGCAGCCAGTTCGTAGCTTTTTGGCTCTCTCTGTAGATGAAGGTGCGAATTTAAAGGAGGAAGCAAGGGTTCTATGTTCCCTTAACCCTAGAGAGGTGGCGCATGTACGTCTTACATTAATGGTGGCGCGGGGTCACTGGCGACCCCAGGAATAAAACGATTGTTGTAAATGGACCGAATTAATAAATTTATCTAATTATTGCTTACATATACCGAGTAATGCATTATGTATTAAAATAACTGTTGGTTATAGAAATCTACTTTAAAAAATAAAACAAAAACTTAGAATTGACAGTTCCTTGCAATTTCGACTGATGCGCAGCACAAAAATATATTTAAATGTTCACATCACTCATAATCATAAAGTATCACAGTTAATGTGTTTTCTTTTCATCACATATGTTGATGCTCATATTATAATTCACACACAGCTCCTACACACGACTAAACTATGGTCTTTGCACACCTACTGCTTGCATTTTACACACGAAAGTTTTGTCTTTCTGTCTGCATTCTCGGACACACATTACACCTCATTCTCTTCTTCACTGGCAATTCCTGTTCTTGATTTTCTGGTTGTGCTGCATTTATAAAATGCCGTATTTTCTCAAGCAATAATTCTATAGGAGATTTTGCATTTTTAGCTGCAGATTTTACACCTGGTAAGTGAGTCACTATCTTGTGGGAGTGAGTACATTAATTTTGAGGAGGCTGAACCATTTTCCATGCCGTAACTCGATCCTCTTCTGCACTTTGCTCAATTTCACTATTTGAACTCAGTATTTCAAGTTCATCTTTGGTTTCGCTGCCTTCACCACCTAATGCTTCCTCTTCTTCCACTTCCCTTATTAGGGCTAATAACCTTGCCTGATGTTCCTCATAACACATACTGATATAAAAACAGCACTACGTTTAAGACTAAAAAATACGTAAATATTATAACAATTTCTCGAAGGTTCAGCTGAAAACACACTGTAACTACAGAAATAACGTGCAAAGGAGACACATAACAGGCAACGGGAGAGGTGGCGTGGGGTATTTCCTGCCCTCATTTCAGCCGAAGAACACAAATAGCCTATATTCTAGGAATGTATGACCTGTATTTCAATGCTAATGACCTCTAACAAAAGCCAAGGAATGCAGCGAAAGGTAAGGGAAAGGCAGGGTTCAGGTATCCGAAATCATTATATATAACTTGCAAATAAAACTGACTGGGGTCAGAAAATACCCCGCGCCACCTCTCTAGGGTTAAAACAGCATTTTCTTGTTATATGCATATACTGACATATTAGGTATATCATTACAATAATAAACATTTGTTTACTAAGCAACTGCACTATATGTTTTATCTTTTATAAAATATAGTGTTTTCAATAATATAATACTTGTAATTATGAGGCATTTTCATTTTGTTCACACGATAATTTTACTAATTTTAAGTCAAATTTGGGTCAGGTAGAAGAGATTAAGAGATCTCTGTATTCCACAATAAAGAGCAGTAAAGCAACAAACCTGTCAAAAGACCAGGTTTTGCTTAGTTATCAGTTTGCATAGTCTGAAGCTATCATTTAATGATTTAGTAATTCCATTCTATCATACTTTACCTTAAGCTTTAGTACTAGAAAATGGAGTGAAGTGCACATTTGAAAGTCTGGTTCTCAGTTGTAAGTGCATAAACTGAGTTTGAAGATGTCTCTGCAAAATTCAGACTAATTTATTAAATTCTCTATTTAAGTTTGAGTTAAAAACACTTTACTTGCTTAACTAGCACATGAGGGGCATTGTTTCAAAACATAATAAGTCCACTCACAATCGAAAATTAGTTTGAAGAGAATTTGAACTCTTCAGCATGTCCTGCATAGTGCTCAAGACACTGTTTGCTTCAAATCACATTTTTAACCCATTAAAATTGAGAACTTGTGGGTTCGGTGCAAAAAATATATGTCCAATGCTTAGACTGGATCAAACCATGAAGCGTCCAATTTCTTACGCACATTGTCGGGCTCGTGTGGAGGAATTCCCACCTCTTTTATCACTGCATGACACAAACATCTGTTTTTCACTGTATAACCAGATTGCACTGTCCACAGCTGTCCTGCTATTATTGTGAGCATTGTAAACAGTTCATGCAGTTGTGTCTATGAATATGGAAGAAAGTGTGGTTGTAGGCGAGTGTTCTGCAGGTTCCAGGAAGAGGCAAAAGTGTACGACAAAAAGGAAAAGAGGACAAGAAGAAAGGTAAATACTACTTAAACTTTATAAAAAGAATAATTATTGGTATTACTTTAACGAAAACACGAGAACTGGAATGTATTCAGAGCTACTTTGCAATTACTATGGTTCTTACCACATCATTCATTGGCGTGTTTCAGGTATTCTGATCAAGTTCTTTGCATGCTAGAGTTTGAGTTTCCATGTGTGCACAGGGAGGGTACATTTAAATGCTGCACCATTCCTGCCTATCACCTTATTAAAACAAGAAAAATAACTACAGCAACAAATCACAGGCTTCTGGCATCAATGATGTCTGTATCATCTCCCAAAAGGAGCGGACCGAGAAAATCAGATAGGATTAATTCAGTGGTTATTAAATTTCAAGTTAGAGTAAACAACGAACCTATTCTGCTTTATTCTAAGTTCTTTTGGGCTCTTTTTGGTATTGGCACAAGAGTAAACAGCATAGCAGGTAAACCTATTATGGAAAGAAGGGGGGGGGGGTGATCGGAAAGCCACAGTATGCCCAAAAGAACGAATCGGTAATTAGCTTCTTATCCAAGATAAAAGCCAGAGACAGTCATTATTCAAGACAAAAAAGTAAGCAATTCTACCTTCCTTCAGAGTTAAATATTGTGGCATATTAATAACTTGGGGGTTTCATTGTTATTACCAGACACATTATTATTCTGTATTGGCACTATCAGACATATTGTTGTTTTCGTCTCTCGTCAGTTTTGGCTGCAGACACACCTTCCTCCTGAGCACTGATCACGTCAGCCGGAAGGCACTTTGTTGTTGACTAGGATGACGTCACTCCTGGCTGGGAGTTTTTGCTAGCCACAAGTGGTGGGGATATAGCGTCTGTCTTGCTGAGTATACCATGAGAAGCAGATCGCGTGTGCAAGCCGGCCTTTGGATCGGTGAACATCTTCCCTCACTTTTCATATTTAATAATGTATGAACCCCAAACGGTTGGGAAATAAATCTAGGTTATGGATTTTGTAAAGTGAAAACCCACGCCTTACTCTTAACCTCCACACCACGTTTCGGTCCTCCACAGCCAATTGAGTATACATTCCCTCAATGTGCGTGTTCGGTACTAAAATTAATTTAATTTTTCATGTGAACCTTTAGGCCTCTACCCAGAATGAACATTTTTTATGAAGGCGCCATGTTTTTTGGTGTGTGAGTGGTGTATGTGAAGTAATATTTACTGATTATGTGTCCATGTGCCGTGTGAAACAAAGTGTTGCATTTTGAGGTAGGCTTGTGAGATATGAATAAAAATTATGTGTGTTGTGAGTTTCTTTTAAGATTTCAGTGATTTAAACGTTTGGGGGAGAGTGTATGCTACGCTCCTGCAGAGTGTTTGGATTTGTAATGTAACCATTACATGGAATTTCAAAATTGTTCACCAGAGGACAGCATGTTGGTTTTCTCTCTTTGGCATAGCAAAAAAAAATTTTTATTCGCCATTTCAGCCCTGGAAATTCTTAATTTTATTTAGTATGTTTCCTATCTTTTGTGATGACCACGTAAACCTTTGGCATTTCTGTATTATTTCCCTCTCTTCTCCCCTGTCACTCTTCCCATCTTCCATTCCCCTCCCACCCTCTCTTTCTCTTTTCTTTTCTCTTCTCCATTCCCTTCCGCCACCTTGTTTTCTGTGTTTTTTTTTCCATGTGCTAACATGTGTATCTTTATTGGATATTTCTGCTAATAATTCAATTACTGCTTCGAGGAACATGCTCGCAGCCCAGTGCGAGTTTAATATTTAGTGCTATGTGTCTTATTACAGCCACAGTTTCTTAGTCTTGCCTGCTTTATTTTTCATATTTTAAAACTATTCCATTTGGTAATGTGCATTAAGCTTTCGCAACAGAAGTTAGCGACATCTAATGTGATGCTTATAATAATGTGTCTGTGCAGTGTTTCAGTATTTTCTGTGAAGTTTCTAGATTCTGTATGCCTGATACGACTACAGTAATCTTTCAAGTTTGTTCTCTGCCTCATAATAATGATATTATTATGCTTTATATGTAATTCAGTTTGATAATATCATTATTTTGCTCTTATTCAATTGTAATATGATAATATAATTATTTGTCACTGCCATATATGTTTCTGGCAACACTACTGACACATATTTTTGTCGATACTGCTTCATATTGGGTAATTAATTATCTGTGTGAACTGTTGAATTATATACATGCTTTACTGCTGTTTTTGCATTGTTTATGGAGTCATTTTTGAACTGTGCTATTCTTATGAATGTAAACTGTGCTGCTTTAACAGCATTTATGCTTATGTATTTTGCTTAATACCACATAACATTCAGTTCAGCGTTATCTCTGATGTGATAATACTTTTACATTGTCTATATTTATTAACTGACCTTATTGCAGGATTGTTAGGTTCTCTCTTTCACTATCAATTACCTTGTATTACAGATTTCATGTGCATTAGCATAGTGATTGTGCTTCATCTTAGCCAGTGAATTATTTTTCAGCATCTCAATCTGTAGCTTTTCATTGTTTTTTTTCTTTTCTGCTTGCATTTCTGTGCTAGTATTGTGATATATATAGCTTCACTATGCCAAAAAAAAAGGTACCAGACACTCTTCAGACATGCCTGTCATCGAGGCTCCCCCTCTCTCCTACTAGAGCTGGGTCAACAACCTCGTTGGCCAACAACACTGAGTTGGTAATAGTCGTGCAGTCAGTTGTTGAGAACACTCTGGCCACCATGCAACCACCTACTGCTCGACCTTCTATCGAACCTTCTTTTTTTAATGCTGGAGTAGACAACCCTTCTGACTTTATGAATAAATTAATAACTGGTCAGATTTGCAAAAGTTGAAGTATTTACCTTGCTACCTTAAAGATACTGCTATACAATGGTTTCAGATATTCTGTCATAGAAATCCTCCTTATGATTGGCCACTCTTAAAAACTTCTTTTCTTACAGCTTTTAAGGTTGTTCACCAGGATGAGTTACTAGAAATTAAACTCTGACAAAGGATTCAGTTGGACTCTGAACCTGTTTTACACTACATCTATGATGTTCTCTCCTTGTGTGATCAAGTTAATCCACATATGTCTCGAACCGAGCAGATAAGAAATTTATTGAAAGGTCTTAAACCTGAATATGTTAATATAACACTTCCAATGAATCCTGTTACTGTTGATGATTTCTTACAGGATCTTAAGCGGGTGGACAAGGCTTACTTCTATATGACCCAAAGAGGACACTTGCTTCTGCACAGTCACAGTCCACTCTTCATGTTTCGGCTTCTCCGTCTTTATCTTTATCAGCTGCGATTACTAATTCTTTTCTTTCAGGGCATTCACCTTTGCCTTCTCTTCCAGCTCCTCCTCAAGCGATGTCGCTGAGCTAGCTGCTAAAGTGGACTGTTTGGCCAGCCAGTTATACCCGTTGAAGGCATGATGGGAACAGATCACCATTTTCTAACCAGGGAGGACAACAACGACCACGTTCAACACCTCAACACTAGAACCAACCTATAGTCTGTTTAGGTGTGGCAAACCAGGACACACAGCGAGGGCTTGTTGGCAACAGGTTCCATAGCCAAAAAACAAGCAGTGTCCAGCCTCATTGCCCCACAGGTAATCAGTCACACCTCGTCGCAGTGATGGGCACCAGGCTAGTGCTGCCACCGCTTCTCTTCCTCTGGGCCATATCCTACAAGTTCCTGGAATTATTGATGGCCAAACAATTAACATTCTTTTAGATACAGGTAGTGCTGTTAATATCATGCATGCCCGTCATGTCTCTCACCAAGCTGGAGCCTGTAGATGTTCTACTTTGCACTGCTGGATGCTCCTTACCACACTATTTTGTCTTTCTACATTAAGGGCTTTTCTTTCCAGGAGGATGTTTTGGTAGTTAAGATTTGGCTCATGATTTTATTCCGGGTAATACTTTAACTGAACATAAAGTTGTGATTGATTATGCACATAACACAGCTACTATTGCAGTAGATGATATTTGTAATGCTGACCTTTTGGAAAAGGATGCTTCACCTTTGTCTGATGTAGCTTTAATTCCATATTGGATGAAACCTACAGCTAAGGTCTGTGTCAAAGATGTCAGAATATCTCCTTTTTCAGTTTGTACTGTCTTGGTACGTTTTCTGAGTCTCCCTCTCATGCTGTTAGATTGGAGCCTTCACAAAGCATTATGCACAAAAAGCATATTGCTATTCCATCCATGTTTGTGAACCTAAAGGTGACCTTTTTCTTCCTGTGCACAATACTTGAGCACAACCTCAAACATTTACTAATACTGTTCTAGCTACGGTGCAGGATGTTGTGTTTGTACAGAGCAATTCCACCTCCCCTAGGGATGTCTCTACATTGAAAGCTGCTAATTTCAGCTTTAATGTTAACAGTAAGTTGTCTAATAGCCAGTCTGATCAGCTTCACCAGCTTTGGCTCAAGTATTCTCATGTCTTTGCTACCTCATAACAAGAATTAGGGATAGCTGATGTTGCCAAATTTTCCATAGAGGTCACTGACCCCACCCCTATCAAACAACGACCCTATAGGGTTCCTCACAAGCAAAAAGAAATCACTCAAGTCCAAGAAATGAAGGATGCCGGCATTATCACTGAATCTTAGTCCCCTTGGGTTTCTCCTGTGGTGCTTGTTAGATTAGATTAGATTAGATTGTATTCTGTGAGTTCACTAGCAGCCATAAAGACTTGTGAACATAGAACATGTCAAGGAAATGTACAAAAATTATATATAAACATAAATATTACATAGAATATGGAACATTTGAAATAAAATACAAATACTATATGCGTGTTAAGGAAATGTACAATAAAAGAATGTACAATTAAGAAAAAGGATGGATCAATGAGGTTTTGTGTTGATTATAGAAAGCTGAATAGTGTTTTACCTTTACCACTTATTGATGACTTGCTTAGTTACCTTAATGAAGCATCTTGGTTTTGCTCTCTTGATCTGTTGTCGGCTTATTTTCAGGTACCCTTAGATGAAAGTTCTAAACAGTTCACGAGCTTTGTTACTCATCAGGGGCAGCATCATTTTTATCAAATGCTCCAGGCTTTTTCAGTTACATTACTGATAAATTATTAGGTGATTTAAACTTCAAGAAAGCCCTAGCGTATCTTGACAACATTTTGGTTTTTGCCAAATCATTTCAGGAGCTGCTCGACAATCTCGAGGCTGTTTTTCAGAGACTGGAGCGACATAATTAGCTATAGCCTGAAAAATGTTTTTTTGCAATGAATAAGGTCAAATTGTTAGGTTTTGAAGTGTTTAAAGATGGTCTTTTCCCAGAACCGGACAAGGTTACTGTCATACAAAATTTACCCAAACCCAAGAATGTTCGGGATGTTTGTAGGATGTTGGGCTTATTTAACTTTTATAGGAAGTTTGTTAAAGATTATCTTAAAATTGCTCATCCTTTGACCCAACTCACTCCAAAAGATCAAGAATTTTCTTGGGAGCCCGAACAGCAACAGGCTTTTCAGCAGTTGAAAGATACCTTGTCTACAGTACCAGTGTTAGCTCATTATACCCCTGGTGCTTACACTGAACTCCATAATGATGCCATTGGTCTTGGGGTTGCTAGCATCCTACTCTGTCAGGATGGCCATCTTTGACCTGTGGTGCGCTGATGACCTTAGCTGCTTAGCGCCCTTAAACCGTATCTCATCATCATCATTGACCTGTGGCGTATGCGTCTCGGACACTCTCCATGAGAAAAATTACGGTGTTCCAGAATTGGAATTGTTGGCCATTGTTTTTGGTTTGACACACTTCAGATGTTTTGTTTATGGGTATAAAGTTCATATTGTTTCTGATCACCATTCCTTATATTATCTGAATAATCTTAAAGACTTAACAGGAAGGCTAGCTTGCTGCAGTCAAGTTGCAGGAGTTTGATTACACCATCTGTTATAAATCTGGTAAACTTCATAATGATGCTGACACTCTTATCTCGTTTCCCTGTTTGGCAGCCTGAGGAACAAAAGTCGAAAACCTCATTACATGTTTGTTGTCTCCCCTTGAGGTTACTGATAAGCAAAAAGCTGATCCTTCTCTTCGATCTCTCATTGATACTTTGCAGTCCAGTTCGGCCGCTTCTCCAAAATTGCAGCATCAAGTGTCTACATACACTCTGAAATCTAATGTCCTTTATAGGGTCGTCAGGACCTCTTCACTTATTACTGATCCCTGAGTCCCTGAAGCATGAGATTTTGTCTTCGTGTCATGACGATCTGGGTTTCTCTAAGACCAATTCCCACTACTATTGGGTAAGCATGAAGAAAGATATTGAACACTACATCCGTACTTGTCCTAGCTGTCAGTCTAGAAAGGCTCCCAAGAATCAACGTCCAGCTGGTCTTCTACAACCAATCCCTGTGACCGTCATTGGTGAAATTGGCGCATTGACCTTTTAGGCCCTTTACCTTGGTCAAATTCCGGCAATTGCTATGTTATTGTTTATACAGAGTATGCTTCTAGCTGGTGGAAGCAGGAGCTTTACCCGCTGCCACTATTCCTCATGTGGATAACTTTATTTTACATATCATCTGTCACCATGGTGCCCCAGCGATGTTACTCTCTGACAGTGGGTGTCTTTATCACTGAGGTTACGCAGGAACTGCTCAAATCCCTGTCAGTTTTGCCACACTTTACTAGTTCCTAACATCCAGCTACCAATGGCCTAACTGAACGCATTAATCAAACTCTTGCTAACATGCTGAACCATTTTGCCAATTCCAATCAAAGGAACTGGGATACAATTTTGCCTTATGTCATTTCTTCTTATAACTCTGCTGTCCAGGAAACCATAAAGTTTTCACCTTTCTTTTTGATTTATGGTAGAGAACCCACATTACCTCACCAGGTACAACTCCAGTCCTTTTCGAATAATTTCTTTGTCCGTAATACTCTGCAGGATATAGAATTCAATTTACAATCCATAATCATAATTCTTTATTGAGTGTTAAGATTTTACAATTCATTTGGGCATGATCGGCATCGAGCCCTGGCTCATTTTGCTTCATACCCAAGCTTACAGTGTTTGAGTAAATAAATGAATTTTTATTTTTACAACTTCTTCACTTCTTTTACGTAGCTTTTCTAACCTATACTATGTACAATTATTCATTAACCTTATTGCTACCTCGGTTTACCTGGCACCAAGGCCATTTGCCTCCTGGATCGCCCTTCATCCCTCCCCTCTTTACCTTAATTATTTCTCTCCTTCGCTCTCTCTTCTCTTTTGTCCCTTACTTCTCTTGCCCATTTTTCTTTTACTTTCTGCAAAAACCCACCTATACCTCTGATCTTCCCTTCTTCCCTCCTTGTTAACATTTTTATAGCTACAATTTTCTTCTCCATTTTTTCTCCATACTGCTAATTCCTTGCATTCTATCATATAATGTTCTATACTTTCTTTCTCGCCGCACATTTCACTATTCCTTTTTCGCTCCCTCGTATCCCTCTTAGTAATATTATTCCAGTTCTCATCCAAGCTAGTCCTTTTTCTTGTCTGTTACAGTAATCTACATATATTTCTCGTCCCCAGTCTCTTTTTGTTTGTAACGATTTTTTGTTTTCTAAACTTTCCCATAACTCCTGCCTTTCTATGTCTTCTACCCTGCATTTTACCTGTTTACCTACATTACTTTCATTTCTTTCTTCAAGCTTCCATATATCTCCCATTCCTATTTCCTCCATAATTTTCCCGAACCCCTGCCCACCAACTATTAATGTGGTGCCAATCAAGAAGATGATCGACAGCTGCTAACCACATGGCGGAAAGCTTTAAATGAATGGGAGGGGATGGCTATGTCATAGCAATCGTCATAGCAATGATTAGAGGAACCAATTAGAACTAAGACATTTCCATAGCTACGATAGATACAAAAACCTTGTTGCCGATACTGTAATACATGATTAGCATGACGTGCCTGGCGAGCGAGTGTTGCAGTAACATGAACTACACGGCTTATCTTCTGCTGTCGCTACAGTTATAAACAATGCTTCCTTTAGTCACAGCTTAATCTACTTACATCAGTTTAGAGGTTGCCTGTGTACTGAGAAGTTATTTTGCATCATCCTATTTTTATGGTTATTTGCTTATTTGGTTTACATGCGTTTGAGTCCATGTATCTGTGCGTGTATTGTGAGCATTTGCAATTGTGTTAACACTTTTAAGGGATATTTAACAATATCCAAAAAATAGTGACGAAGACAGTGAGCCAAACAAAAAACTGAGTGTACTCGGTAACCGAATAAAATATATTTGGCAAAGGTATCCCAATTAAAGGACAAGCACAGGAAACAATCTGCTCTGTGAGAAAATCAGTAGTATTTTCCCATTAGAGCAAGTATCAATATTTCACAGGTATGTCTCTCTTGTTAATGCAGAACTTTACACTGACATATTACATGTTCTATCCTTTGCATGCAGATTCATTATTTTATAATTGTCTTCATATACGAATATAAATACCCGCCCTACAATGCAGATGCAACCCAGTCGCCTTTGTATACAATCCTAACATGCTCCCCATGTGGTCGCAATAAGCGGCAATGTCGCCTCTCTCTCCCCGCGAAATGTCAATGCCTTTCTTCTTTGGCAGCGAGTATAGTGTTCATTAGGTTTTTTTGTTGTAACATATCTTTAAAATTTCATCTTCTTTGGCCAAACACTTATACCAAAATGTTATTATTCTCTCCGTTATTAACCCTTTTCTTCTTGTTTTCCCAAGCTCTACCAAGGCTACTTCTCTAGGCGCTGATCTCGGTAAGACCAGTTTACAGAACATTCTATACATATGATCAACCTCCTTATTTATGTCTGTGGTCCCCCAAATCTCTGCTGCATAAAGCATTCTTGATTCCAATAGTGCCTCATATGTTCTTTCCAACCACTTGGTGTCATCTCTAAATTGTATTTACAAATTCTAAATCCTGCCATTGCTGCCCTTCCTTTTGCTTCTATTTTTCTCCCATGTGCCTCCCATGTCCCTGTGCTATTCAGTCTCATTCCTAAATATTCAAATTCTTTAATCACTTCTCATCTTTTCCATTTAATAGCCACAATTCTTCTTTTCTCAATTTAGATCCTTTTTTGAAAACCATGACTTTTGACTTGCTTACATTTATTTTTATTCCCCATTCCTCACAAAATTTTTTAACCTCGTTTATTGCCCTTTGTAATCCGACAGTTGTTATGGATCCTACCATTAAATCATCAGCATATAACAATCCTGGGATTTCCTTATTCGCTATTACCAGACAGTGTTGATTTCCCTTTTGGATTTTCTCTATTATATCACCTATGAATATATTAAATAATATTGGACTCAATTTACATCCTTGTCTCAAACCAATTGTTTGCTCTGTCATTTCCGTGATTTCATTTTCCCCCATTTTATACAAAGCTTTATTCCATTATATATTTTTTCTACTTCCTTTATATAGTTTTCACTCACCCCCTTTCTTCTTAATTTCCATGATAGAGCTTTTCTGTTTATTGTATCAAATGCCTTCTCAAAATCTGCAAAGAACATGTATACCCTTCCTCTCTTCTTACTGAGATATTTATCTATTATTGTCTGTATTATAAACATGTTATCTATTTTTGTTTCCCTTTTCTAAAGCCTGCTTGAAATTCTGACAGCTGCTTCTCCTGATCTGTCCAATTTTTTAACCTTTCTGCTAATATCCCAGTGTATATTTTACCTAAAATGGGTAACAAACTTATTCCTCTGTAATTTTCTGGCTTGTTTGGTCCCCCCTTCCCCTTATATATAGGCACAATCATACTTATTTTCCAATGTTCTGGGATGTCCTCACTTTCTTTCATTTTATGCAGGATATACAGAAGGCCAAGGAAGCTGCCATCACCAATATTAATCAATCACAGCAGAAGCAGAAGATGAGATATGATGTGAAACATTGAGATGTAAAATTTCAAATTGGGCAAATAGTTAAGAATTTTACTTCCATTAGGAAAAAAGGCAAATGTACTAAACTTCTCCATCAACACCTTGGTCCTTTTGAAATTGTTAAGCAAATCACACATGTTACCTATGCAATCCGTCGCCCTAACGCTCCCAGGATCAAAACCCAGCCAGCGCATCTTGCATCTTTCCCTACTACGATCCCACAGGACCATGTAGAGTTTAAACTTTTGATTCCTCTCTCTTGCAGATAACTTTTTTTTTTACACTATTTCTTCTATGTACTTTGTTGTGGCACTACATTTTGTTTTGGATAATAAGTGTGACATGTACTTACCATGTTGCTTTTGTGATTTTTCAGGTATGTGAGGGTATTTTACTGTTATGATATAAAAGAGAGATGAGTTTTTTTTCCCCCCCTTAATTGGTATGCTGTTGTGTGATTAGTAAGTTAATCCTTAAAGTTTTGGTGTACTCGCTGTGCTTGCTATATGTCACAGTGATGTAGGATGGATGTTTATAGAATATATGAGCTTGGTTAAAGTGACAACGCGGTTCATGCCCACTGTGCTGGCTGTATTGCACCCTCTTTTCACAGCAAGTTTTTTAGCTTTTAGAATGATGGAAATGATTGAACCATTATCCTTCTGTCCGGCAGCAGCAGGGATATCAAAATTCTTTTATTACTCAGTTGCGTATGTGTCTCTCGAAATTTTAAGATCATCTTTCAATTTGCTGTGTGTCACAATGATTATTTCTGATAATTTCTTTCTTTTGGTCAGTTCCAAATGTTTTCATTATACTTTTTGTTTTTATGAATATATTTTACATCATGGGAAGTGACGGATATAGTTTCTAAAGAGGTGCCAAAAATGTATGAACAATGATGGTGGCCAGTTTCAGCATTTCCTTTCATAAAGTTGGTAAATAAAGCCTTTAAAAGTAGTTTTTAAAAATGTTGTGTAGTTTCATCTGCACCTTTCTATGATAGCGGCAATGAGCGCCGAGGACGCGGACAGGAAAAACACGGCACAGGCGGTTCATAGTTTTTTGGCTCACCCTGTAGAATATAAATCACCAGCATTTTATTGCTGGACAGAAAACCAAACAGGTCATGGAGCTATTGAAGTGGCTTCTGCATTAACAAATTTTTTAAGCAAACAGCAATTTGAAGATGGGAGTATCCAAATTAAGGCTCTTCTCTGATAGCTGGCTGGCCAAAACAGAAATGTCCACATGGCCCACGCACTCTATTGGTGGCTTTTGAAAAGGTCTGAAGACTATCTGAAGGAAATATGTATATTTCCCATGAGAGGCCATTCCTTCTTACCTGCAGACCACACGTTTGGAGTTTTGGGAAAGGATCTTAGAAAACAGTCTCAGATATTAACTCTGGAGAAGTATGTTAAAACATATTCTAAGGTTGGTACTGTTCGCCAACTGGGCAACGATTGATATGTGTATGATTTCAAGATGCTTTGCAATTACTTTAAAAATCTGATGTGTTACACTCACATGACTTTCTCTACTCTTGTACAAACTATTTTTAAAAACGCTTATTCTCCATATGTTTCATGTTAATCGAGATATCAAGATGTCAATCTTATTGCTAATTTTCTTGTAGGTGCAAGGGGAATATGGTAGGTTTTACGCAATAGTCAAATATTTTAAGCTCTGTTTGCTATGTGGCGCATTCCATTCTCTTTGCATGTCCAGGACATAAAAAAAATGAATAACGAATTTAAGAAAAAGTATAAGTATTGGAAAATTTAAGGGAATAACAAGCAATATCTTGAAAATGGTTCACTCAACAACAAAAATGTATATGACATAAATTGTGTATTTTAACGCAATCTACAATTTTTGTGCAGTAAAATTTTGTCTATCTCTTTTGGTTTACCAGTTATGCAAAAGTCGTTCACAATGAAGAATACTTTTGGAGACATTCCCAGAAAATTCGAGATATACATTTCATTTGTCATGAAAATATCTTAAACATATGATATTTTAATCAAAATCGTTAGCCATTTTTGAGAAAATTAAAATTTTCAAAAAATGTTCCATATAAAAAGTAGTCTGGGGAGGGGGGATTTTCTTGAAAACCTTCGTGTCACATCTCTGGTAGATACTGAACCTAAATACCAAGTTTGGTGTTTATCCGACTTCGTTTTTGAGTTATGTTGTTCTCACGCACACGCGCAGTGCGCACACACACACACATGTTTCTAAAAATACTTTTTTTGGGATTCAGGGGGTCTCAAAACATGTATTTCTGGTGAAATCTCGGAATCGAATTTTTGGGTGGAATACAATACTTCCCCTAGTTACTATACGTAGTAGAGAAAGTAAGAAAAAAAATGGAAATGAAAAGGGTCATATTAAAAAGAAACTGAAAGGGAATAAATTTTACGTTTCTCTGAAAATGGAAATGCCATATAGACTAAGGGTGGCACGCACCAACCTGGAGCAAGCTCTACTTTCGTAGTAAACTACTATTTAAGTCAACACTCTGCGGCTTCTATGCAAGAGTAAACTACTTCTGAAGAATTTTACTCCAGTCAGATACTCCCAGATTAAATTACCGCAGAAGTAAATGTCGTAGAGCACTATTGTGTAGTATGTTACTACGGAATTAAATAGAGCACAAATATAGGTTAGAATTAACCCCTTCAACCTGGATGGAGTAACTAACCTATCAATTGAACTAGAATACTGTATCATATTTAGAGGAAGATATTTTTGACGCGTTCATGGATTACTTAGATTACATTGATGATCTCGATGAAGAAAACAGCGATAACTTGATGATCTTGACGGAAAAAAAAACAGAAATGTGATAGTGCTGTACTGCGAGAACCATATGATACTGAGAGAGAGAGAGAGAAATTTCAATGAACATTTCGGTATTAAGAAAGAATCTTATACACGCCTTTTGAACCTGCTTGGAGAACATTTCAACAAAACTAAGACAAATTCAGCTCTATAATCCAAATTGCAATTATTGTTATGGTCCAATGAGTATTTCGTAGCGGAATATTTCAGAAACTTGAGCTGGCATACGATGAATTTAACGTAATGTGACATTCTTACACTGTATTAAATGGAGATAGAATTGACTTAACGCGATGCAACTTAAAAGTTTGGCATCAAACTTTTCCTTCCCGTTACGTCAAGTTTAATTTCACGTCGGTACTAGCTCGAAGTAATAAAAGAACTATGAATCAAGAGTCATTCCCATTACATTAAGTGCATGCCATTATACCTTTAGTTTACCAGCATTTTCATCACCTTAAGTAAAGTTCATTGTAATCCCGGTATTACAGGCGATCTTATAAATAAACATTCACCACATGTCTGCTGGCCGTGTATTTCATTGCATTGTTAGAGCGCTTTTGACGTTAGAGCAAGGTATCTACACATATAAATATACACAATTTTAAGAAAATAAAAGGCAATTCTTCTTCACTTTCATAGATTTCCCACACATTGTGTGTGGAATTGACTGCACGCATGTTACTATTTTGTACCCATCCGTGAATATGGTGAACTTTTCCGAAATCAGAAAGGGTATTTCTCTATTAACAGGCAAGTGATCTGCGATGCAAAATGAAGATTACAAACATTGTTTCTAGAATTTTAAGCTGCTCTTCAGTACATTTCCCGTCGCTAGAATAAACTCGTCAATCACAACTTTCCAGCATCTTTGTAACACGTTTTGGCTTTTTTACATTACTTGGGACTTCGTTGAAAATGTTAAAAGTAACCTCCCGTGAATCAGGAACCTAAGCTTATATATATACATAAAAAAAAACCCTAACCTCTTGTAAATCAGAAACGTAAAAAACTAATAAACCTAAAATAAAAAGTAATTAGGAACACACGTTGCGAGTGTTGGCAGTATCTCACTGGCTTTGAAGACCATCGTAATGCAGGTTATCGCACGTTTTTTTCCACTCATATTGTTTAAATGACTTTTCTTTATTTCTACCAACATACATTTATCTCTTTCGCTGATGTTTCGCACATAACCTTATTCATGATTGCATCAAGTAAATCGCGCAAACAAAACAATACCTTCGGGAGTAATGAGCTCTTACTTCCGTAGTTGTAACTAAAAGAGTAAATTGTAATTGAGCTCTCCAACGTTACTTTTGGAGTAAATTGCTCCTGTAGTAACCTACTTACGTAGTGGGGACTTCCTTAGTAAACGTTACTTCCGAAGCAATTTATTCCAACATGGTGCATGCCACCCTAAATGATGAATCCAAGAAATTCCTCTCCCTGCTTAAACAAGGAACAGCAGTGGAACAACTAGCAGATCCCTCCATTCTGCCTTTGGAACAGCCCATGAAATTGCAAAAAAGAATGATTTGAACAAGCTTTTAAAACGTTTTGGTGAAGATTGGTGTGGTAACAATGAGCTGAAATTTTATGCAAGGTTAATTCAGAGCAAAGATAATGCACAACAAATGAAGGAGGGAAGTGAGAATGAAGACTGTGATTTTTTGGAAGAATAACATGGTTTTAATTAAATTTGAGAGCTGTATCGAAGTTCATCATTGTTTATCATTAAAGTAGTTTTCTTTCATTTTAATAACTATCAATCACAATTGTTAGAAGTTCTAAGTGCACTCATAGCATGCTTTAACTTTTTCCTTTAGGTTGGCACAAATACGAGTAATGTATGGTTATAACACATTATTATTAACAAAACATGACCATTAGTAAGGATTTTCTGCATGTCTACGCCTAATACACATAATTATAATATTAATTTGGTTTCAAATATGTATTGTATTTGACAGTCAAAAAAGTTACATTGTCCTAGACAACTCTTTAAGAACGGCAAAATGTGTAATTATAAATTACAATGGCATATAAGCACTAACATTCTGCAATAAAACCATTTATTGAAATTAATACTGTTTATCCATAAATAAAAGAATGGTTCAAAATGCTTTGTGTCCAAGTATTCAGTGTAAGACAGGATAAGTCCAGAATTTTTCATATTTTAACCTGCAATTATAGCTTTACATAAAGAGCGATTATTTACACTCAATACCGTGTTATTGCTTCATTTTTTAAACCACAACATAATTACATTTCAAAAGTATTGTTTACTTTAGAAGTTATTACATTTTCAGCTTTCCTGTAAAATTGCTATTTGCAGACTTATTGTGTTTTGAAATGATGCTCCTCACATGTTTCAAAAGCTGTTGCTCTCATCATCAACTTCACTCTGTGTAAGTTCCCCCTTAATTTGCATTACATTCTCTCCTCTTTTCACCGTCAATTCCACTTTTTACTTTGCTTAAATACTGTCCTACTTTTCTATCACCCTTACTGAAAATGTTGATTAAAGACATTTTTCTATATAATTTCTGAGTTATAAGCTTCTCTTTCCAAAGTTTGTTTACTTTATACTCAAATATTATACATTCAATTTCTTTGTTTCTAACACAAATAGTAAATGTGAAAAACACTTCTCACTACTTTTAATCTCCATTCATTATTTACTTTGTCAATATATGTTTCTCTTTGCTCAGAAATTTTTATTGAAGTATAAAATACTAGAGAACGTTTCTTAGCTTTTTCATTGAAGAGATTTTGTACTTCTTTATCCTTAAATCTCCTCCATGCTACTTTACAGAAACTACATACATGATTTTCCCCCTCCATACTTCCCCAAATTCATTACTCTTAAGTTATTATGAATACTATTAATCCATCCATTGTCTCTTAAATTCTACTTCTGATATTCCAAACATTGTCTCAACAAACTAGTTTCTTCTAAATTCAGGATCCTATACCTATATTTAAGAGCCATTTCCATTCTTGCTACTCTTCCCATTTCAATTTGAGCTACTTCCTTTACAGTTGCGCTTGATAAACTTGAAATTTCCCACAAAACACCCTGTGTACAACATCTACAATTTTTAATTCTTCTTTCAAACTCCATACTTCAGTAGCATATAACATTTTGGCCGCAAACATCATATACACTTTTTCCAGCCATTTGACATAGAAATTATTATTGTACATTTATACCCTTTAATAGTTATTATGAATCTTCTCTTCCTTTATCTAAAGTCAGGTACATATTGTTTGGTCCAATTACAATCTCTTAAAAAATAATACAGTGGAATCTCATTAGTATGTTCCTCAGTATCATATTTTCTCCTATATGACGTCGGAATTATATAAGTCCCAATCCCAAAGGCACCAAATACCATAAAAACTTTTGTTTAGCTCATTTTTCTGCTCGCACTTACTACGTTTGAAGTTTGATATCCTCATTCACTATTTTGGTCAATTCTTGATCAGTCCAATGGGGACCGGCAATCAATGACATGCATGCATATATATGACAAGATTTGTATGGGTGGGGTAGAGAATGCTTTAACTTGGTGTGGGGACTGGCAACCAATTCATCTATGTGATGGAATTTATGGAAGTTGGACAGATGCTTTAACTCAGCATGTTGAACACAGACAATAGTGTTGACTAAACATAAATACATTGCATTCTAACTTCATACTATTTATGCTTGCAATGAAAACAAATCTGCCCCGATAAACTCACATGACTCTCTACTCTATAACATTTATTAGTCAGTATACAAACTATTCTTACAAAAGCTTATTTATTCTACAGGGTGATTTATGAAGAACTGACACATTTCTTTCTTTAATTATTCTGTTCGAAATTCACTCAATGCCCCAATTTTAGCACCAAATTCAGAATGTTCTGGAGTTTAAATTGCCTGTCACTAGATATGCAGATGTTCATGTTTTATTCGTAATTGTTAGTTTTATTGTCGGCAACTGTTTTTGAGATTTTGTTCTACTCAACATGAAAATGGAGTACACATTAAATGAACGACTCTTTCTTGTAAAGCAATACTGGATTACGAATTCAATTACAGCTACTCAAAGGGCATACCAGAGAGAATTTGGTGTTCGGAATTCTCCCCAAAGAAACACAATACTGGGACTGGTAAACAAATTGGAAACAACTGGATCTCTGGTGAGTGAAAAAGGCAAAACTCGTTCATCTAGGTTTCCCACAGTTGTTGTTGATATAAGAGCACGACTGGATCAGCCACCCAAAAAATCATTAAGACATTTGTTGCATGAGACAGGGTACAGCTACTCAATGTGTCAGAGAGCTGTGAATAATGCAGGTCTAAAACCATATAGATTACAGTTGCCCATCAGTTACAGCAACCAGATAAGGATAGGCGACTGAAATATTGTCGTTGGTTTCAGGCGTTCATTGTGCAAAATCCTGCCATATTGTCCATCGCATGGTTCACAGATGAAGCATGGTTCCATTTATCCGGCTATGTGAACTCAAATAAATCAAAGTTAAAATCGGAGTTTGGTGCGCCATATCCGCACAGAGAATAGTGAGACCAATTTTTTTTTTTAAAACAATGTGGACACTGCAGAGTACCGACGGATTTTCATGGAGTTTGCTGAGCAACTTGACGATGTAGAGCTGAGTCAAGGATATTTTCAGGACAGTGTTACATGCCATACATCAAATGAATCCATGGCACTAATTGCAAGTTTCTTTGACCACCGGATAATTTCCAAGAACCTGTGGCCACCGAGATCTCTGGATTTGACATCGCTGGACTTCTTTCTATGGGGTTACTTAAAAGACAGGGTTTATGCCACATGTCCCCAGACAGTGGACGATCTGAAGCACATCATCACACAGGAGATTCAAGCTATTGACAACAGAGTCCTCCGAGTGGCCAGTAACATGGAACGACGTGTTGAGTTGTGCCTTATGCAGGATGGAGGACATTTTCATCATTTGCTGTACAGGTAAATAATCTCCCAAAATTACTCTGCATTTCAGGTATAAGTTGTCACTAGCGTAACTCATTTTAAAACAATTAAAGAAATAAATGTGTCAGTTCTTCATAAATCACCCTGTACTATGTTTTAATCCAAATGAAGCTTAGCAGAAATAGCTACATTACATGTTCTGTTATACGTACAAAGAGAACAGCAATAGTCAAATGTTTAAGAACTGGATGCTATATGCTAGCCTTAAAATTCCATACTGTTTCCATGCAATCGCAAGAAACAAGTGAATGTTGAATGGACTTTAAAAAATGACCAAGGAATGAACAACTTGAACCATTAATAATGGATATCTCAGAAATGGCTTATACCACAAAAAAAAAAAACATTTGAAATAAATTGTTTTAAGAGATCTACATTTTTTGTATACATTTTCATCTATTGCATAAGGTTACCAGTTATACAAGATTATACAAAATTCCTTCCGAATGAAGAGGATTTCAAAGGCTATTCCCAGAAAATTTAAGATATACATTTTATGTCATGTCAATATCTTTAATATATGGTACATATACCAAAATATATCAAAACTGTTATAACCATTTTTTTTTATAAAAACAAAATTTTTTAAAAATTATTCATGTAAAGGGTAGTTGAGGTGGGGGGATTTTCTTGAAAATCTTTGTGTCACAACCTTGGAAGATACTGAACTTAAATACCAAATTTGATGCTTATGCGACTTTTCATTTTTGAGTTATGCTATTCACAGACACACTGATGGACATGTTTCCAAAAATGCTTTATTTGGATTGAGGACACCTCAAAACATGTATTTCCAGTTAAATCTCAGTATCAAATTTTTGGGTAGAATGCAATAGTTCCCCTACTTACTATACATAGTATAGAAAGTAAAGAGTAAGTGTGGCAAACAAAGGACAGTGAAAAACTGAAAATTCTTCAAGATGTACATCATGATCGAAATATGAAATGTGTGGTTTTAGCACGGTTGAATATTCCTCAATCAACTTTAAACATGATTATTAGCAAACAAACTGATTGAAATGTTTTTGAGCAAGGGAAAAATGCTAAAAGAAAATGCAATTGCCAGGATCAATTTTCAGAATTCACAAAAGTGGTTTACACCAGCTTAAAATGTGACCATATATGGTACTGTGGTTCGAGTTTAGGAGACACATTTAGCACAGAAGGTGGGGTTAGATTTTAAAGCATACAATCATTGGATTGTAAAGATTCAAGAATTGACATGACTTAGTTTACAGATATGTGCAAGTGAGGCTGCTGACCTAGATAATGATGCTACACTGTGTGAAAATATAAACATGAAAAAATACAATGCTCCCATCACTATAGCCCTTATGATGTTTATTATGCAGATGAAACAGGAATATTTTTCCAACTTCTGCCAGATAAAACCCTTGATTTTAAGGGCATTAAGTGGGAAACTTAACAAGAAGAGGCTTACAGTTTTGTTGTGCTGTAATGGAAGTGGAATGAATAAGATTTTCCAAGCTTGAAGAATGACGCCAAATAGCACATGGCATCTCTTTTGAAATATACGTAAACATTGGCAATGAAATTCCAGTGTGTGAAATTGTAATAGGTTTGTTCCCACACGATTCAGAATCGATTCCGAATTATCTGAGTGTGCGCAGTAGCTAAGTGGCGTTCCAACACGACAGAGAATCAGTTCAGAACCAATTCTGAATTTCCAGTTTGCTGTTCCAACGTATTTGGGAACTAGTTCGGAACGAGTGAAATCGGTTCGTGATTAAGAATAGGAACTGAAAATTCCAGACATGTGCAGATTGTATGGTCTACAGCGCATACTCAGTTAATTCAGAATCGATTCTAATCGCTTGGAACAAACCCGACAGAGAGTATTGAAAAAGCGACATACTCTCTGTATTCAGTAGAAAATAAATTTGAATATGTAATTTATTCCTCCATTCGTGTTTATTTCTCAATACGGAATAGCAAAGGTGTTTGGTAAGCAGTTGCTCACTGTTGAGTAGTATGGCGACATACTTGAGGAAAAGAACAAACGTCTAACAAAGCCAGGGAGCAAAACAGCGTTCAAAGATAACAATAATGAGTGATTTAGAAGGTGACGGTGATCTTTTTAATGATGCATCGACTTCCGAAGAAGAGGATTATTTCCATTTAAACATTATTTCGTTATTTTGGGACCTTTACCCCTTTTTGGCACCTTTATACCATTTTCCCCCAACCATGCCCATAATCCCCTTTTTTCTTTTAAGTTTCATTCCAATTTATTCTTTAACTTTCAATTAACGTCTCCTCAGCTTGCTGTGTACGTGCAAATAGTAAGTCTACCTCTTTCAGTAAACGCCGCACGGGAATTGAAAGCACACCCGCAACAATGGAAAATAATTGTGTGTTCGACGAAAACCTCTTTCTCTCACTTTACTGCTATAAAGTAGCCCGCACTAATGCAATTGACAATGAGTGATTCTATCCCACCAGAATCAGTAGCCTGCTGTTCGTGAATGTGAGTTTGTTGCTGTGAGAGACGTCATCTGTTTGCGTGGAGACGAAGCCTGGGCAGGCAGAGACGACAATAACTTCAACCGCGTAGTTCTGAGAATTATTAAGACTGAGTTATAATTCACAAAACAATTATATAAAGAAATAAAAATTTCAGCCCAATTGAATGGATAGTTTAGAAAATAGCAATTTCAGTTGTGCAGCCCCTTAAATAAACCAGCACCTTATTGTGCCTTTTTTCACCTTATTTGAGCACCTTTTCCCTTCCTTTTTTCATCTGAAATTTGCAACTAAAAATCCTAACCCTGATCATAAGCATACATTGGTACCATGTAGTTTTGTATTATTTGCATTACGTTCGGAATAGAATTTATGTGGGGTGTCATTGTCTCAGAGTATTGGAGTTTTAAATTAAACATTGTGTTTAGAAGTTTCTGTACCAGGAAACCTAATGTTAAATTGGAATTGTGTTAAACTACTTTTTCCGGGTTCTGGTTTAAATATAATATCTATATATTACAATTGTTATTCGCAATAACTCAGTATCAATGGCTTTAAGCCGATAAACGAACGCGATTTATTTTTGCTCGAATATTAGGACTGGAATCAGTATGAAAGAAACGCTTACGATGAACGTGTATGTGTGTCATACGTACATCGGCGGAGTTTGATTTCATTCATCAACGTTATAAACGTAGATATTTGATCGTCTTCTGATTGACCGTGCAACGAAGAAGGCCGTGACAGAACGCGAACGGTTCAAGTAGTGTTCCAACCACACAGAATTCAGAATTAGTTCTGTGAGCGTACCGGACTGGCGCATGTGCATTAGCATGTGTTGGAATTAGTTCGGAACCCGTTCAGAACCGTATGTTGGAACAAACCTATAGATAGATGAAATACTTGAACAGATGATGGAAGAAGTATTAATGCAGGATGAAAGTGACAATGAGCCAGATGCTGAGCAAATTACTACAGTGTCAGAAGCGATGGAGGCAATGGACATATGTGTAGTTTCAAAGTTGATGACAATGTAATGACTTTATTAAACAAGATGGACAGTAAAATTTTGGCATTAAAAGAATCAACAAAGCAATCAACTATAGAAATTTCAAACCAGTATTGTACATATTTCATATGCAATTTTGTGGTAAGATGTGTATTAGATTCTTATTAAAGAATTATTAAGTTCTTAAAATGCAGGTTTTGTCTTTTTGTTAACACATTTTCCCATATATGATGTCCAAATCCTTGGATCCCAGCAAAAATACATTAATACATTGACAAGGAGGAGGAGGGAGAGGGGAAGGAGGGAGGAGGTGATGGTGGCAATTTGTGATGATCACGTGAAATTGTACCCTTATGTGTACGCAATTATTTTGTATTATTGGCAGAACTTTCCACTTTGTCATATGGTTATCAGCATTACTGATTTATGGTATGAATGCTAAGGTGAAAATTAGGAAAAATTTTAAGGAACTTTTTAAATTTCACACTGACACAGGCCCTAAAGGTCTACCATAATCTAAACAATACAAATTATTTTATAAACTGCTGCAATACCATAAATGAAAGCTGATTATGAATGATGTTAAGAAAGGGAAATTGCTTTTCTATTTTACGTAAACTATGGACAGTGGTTCAATGAACAACTGACATTATGCAAGTGCTTTGTTGACTTAAAAACAGGTTGTACGAGGGAGAAATTTTTAAGATTTATTGTGACACATGATTAAATGGCAAAGGGTTTATATCCTGATAATGAACTGCAAGAGGGACTAGACTTTTGAATCTTAATGAACATGGACATCATGGTGGTGTAAATTTTTCAAGAGTTTCATAATGTGCAAATCCAAATTTTAACAGTTCAACCTCTCTTGTTCTTCATACATTGTGCAATACATTACCTGAACCTGTCACATGCTAAAGCTTGTTCTGACTCTTCCATTAGACAAATTCTACATACAAAAGGCAAAGTTGTGTATTTTGTTAAGTACCTAAGCAGTTCTCCCTTATGAAAGACAAAATCAGTCAGTTATACCCTTAGCATAAGAAAACAAAACTGGTATCAATGCAAAACTAGGTGCCACAATGTAATATTGCTCCTAGAAGCAGGATCTTTTAGTAAAAATCTAGAATTTTTAACCTGCAAACTGGCAAAATAGTGCAAAGATTCTCTTCACTACCAAGATTCAACAACCTAAGCATAAAGAATTCAGAACTAATAAATAACATAAAATTCTTGGAACTTGAGTCAGAAGAAAGACTGGTTTCTTTTGGTGTTGCTGCATTATTTCCATGCATCCTTACAGATCTGCTCCTTCTTCAGTGAAAGAAATGGCTACAACAGACTACCACCCCTGAAGCTGAGATAGAACACTTCCTACAACTCACCAATTTTTGCATCATAAAAAGCTGTTTTAGTTTCAACAAGTTCAACCAATGACCGACAGGTCAAACCATGGGTAACATGCTTTCACCATTCTTAGCACATTTATTTATAAGTTACTTTGAAACACACATAACTTCCTTCCCACAAATTTTTAAAGTTTGGCACAGATATGTCGACATCTTTGCTGTAGTCCCTAACAGGTTTATAAAAGACTCCATATGCTTACTCAATTTACAAAACTGATCAATTAAATTCATAATGGAAGTGGAAAAAGAAGGCATGCTACGTTTCTTAGACCTAAAAATAATCTGGGAACCAACAAAAAAAAAACTAACCTTTGGCATATACAGGGAAACATTCACATTTAGATAATTACATAAAGAACAATAGTTTCAATCCAATAACACATAAACGTACAGTACCAAACAGCTAAACATTTAGACTGGTATAGACTCTCCTGAATAAACAAGAATATCAGCACATAGTAAACACAGCTAAAAACAAACTAACAATCGACAAGAAAATTGCAAAATTCAAATGACAGAAACATATCACAGACACAACAAATCTCATCCAGGAAGAAAAACAGTTTAAGTTCAAGAAACTCACATATCATCCAAGAACAAATTACAAATTTAAGATTTTTATGAAACATAACATCAGACTAGCCCCACAGAACAAATTTAACATAGAAAAATTACTTTGCAATAGGTTAAAAGAACCCCTAAGAACCCCTGCCACAAAACAATAAAGCAGGAATCTACAAAACCAACTGTTCTGATTGCAAAAAAGCAAGACAAAAAGAAGCCTAGAAGCTGGGCTAAAGGAGTATATGAGATGCATAAAATACAAACAAATGGACAAATCTGCAGTCTCATACCATTTCTGGACGACCAAGCATAACATCAAACTGAACATTATACTAATCAAACCAGCCAAATATGCAATAGAATTAGACACATGGGAGTAGATCTTGATTTTGAAACATAACCCACAACTAATAAATTTTGATTTGCCACCACCAAGTCCCCTCTGGAGGTATGTTTCACCACCACAACAGACAATCAACACAATGGAAACACCAACAACACAGACCAGCCGGGCACCTTTTGAGGATAGGAACAAATCATTTCCCGAAACATGTCGAGTAAACATAGGTGATGTTAACTAATTCCGACTCACCTTAAGTAAAATCTACAATTTTACTCAAACCTATGCTACAGTTTAAGTTCATAGATTCACTAGCTATTGCAGCTGTTCTAATTAAGTGTTAAGAAATTATTTAAAGAGTTATGCATACCTTAAAAAGTCAGGAAAATTGTAACTATAATTCTGTTTTTGAAAATACTAATGTACTGGACAGAAATATTATGTGCAAGTTAGGATACTAAGAATAACTTCCAGACAAGCACTTAGAAGCAATTTTGTTATAATTTCTGCAGATGAACAATATCACATTCATATTTTTCTCCATTCTTGAATTAGCGTTTCAATGAACTGTACACTAGATTCTTACATGATAAATATCTTCATATCCTTAAACTACAGTCGAGATTCTTGGTTTTCAAAAGGAGTATGAGTTCAATACTGATGTGATAAAAGCTACAAGTATTTACCAACAAGACTTACTAGGCATGTTATATAGCTTTGAGGGGTATTAAATTTGTTTTCACTTTTGGAAAAAGCACACAATAAATGCTTCACAGTAAATTGGAAATGGCTACTGAAGCTGTTCTTTGCTCCAAGACCAACTTCTACCCTCACATTAAGGAACTTTAAATTATGTACATGATACCAGCGACAACATGCATATGTGAAAAGATTATTTTCAACAATGGCATGTGTATGCCTATTTCAGATGTAATATGAAACAGGATAGACTGAATGGTTAGTTTTGCTTGCAGCATTGAGGTAACTCCAAAGGATTTTGTGAGTAAATATCAAAGGAGATTGCAGATTGATATACAAGTTACAATAATAATCCTATGAGGGGTATTCTTAAACTTCTTGGCTTGACCCAAAAAAAAATCTGATGTGTTACACTCACATGACTTTCTCTGCTCCTGTACAATCTAATTTTACAAACGCTTATTCTCCATATGCTTCATGTTAATCGAGATATCGAGATGTCAATCTTATTGGTAATATATGGTAGCTTTTAAGCGATAGTCAAATATTTTAACGCTGGTTGCTATGTGGCGCATTCCATTCTCTTTGCATGTCCAAGACATAAAAAAATGAATAACGAATTTGAGAAAAAGTATAAGTATTGTAAAATTTAAGGAAATAACAAGCAATATCTCGAAAACGGTTCACTCAACAAAAGAAATGTATATGACATAAGTTGTGTATTTTAACGCGATCTACATTTTTTGTGTAGTAAAATTTTGTCTATCTCTTATGGTTTACCAGTTATGCAAAAGTCGTTCACAATGAAGAATACTTTTGGAGACATTCCCAGAACATTCGAGATATACGTTTCATTTTTCATGACATTATCTTAAACATATGATATTTTCATCAAAATTGTTAGAGCCATTTTTGAGAAAATTAAAATTTTCGAAAAATCTTCCATGTAAAGGGTAGTCTGGGGTGGGGGGATTTTCTTGAAAACCTTCGTGTCGCATCTCTGGAAGATACTGAACCTAAATACCAAGTTTGGTGCTTATCCGACTGTTTGTTTTTGAGTTATGCTGTTCACAGACACACACACACACACACACACACACACACACAGACACACACACACACACACAGACACACACACGGACATGTTTCCAAAAATGCTTTTTTTGGATTCAGGAGGTCTCAAAACATGTATTTCCGGTGAAATCTCGGTATCGAATTTTTGGGTGGAATGCAATACTTCCCCTACTTACTATACGTAGTAGAGAAAGTAAAAAAACTCAAGATTTAAGAGAAGAGTTTAATACCCTCAGTAAAATTTGTCCATTTGTTAAAATAAACATCTGTCTCAGCTTCAACTATATCATTTTATCGGAATCTTCATCCAAACGGCCATTTCTTCATGTTTGGGAATAAAAACTAATTGCTAGGAGCCAAATCTGGCAAGTATGGAGAATGTGGAAGCCCTTGGAAGTGGTCATACAGTTTTGCAGCAACAATCCCAGACGTCTGAGAAAATGCATTGTTGTAATGAAACAGAACTTTCTTTTTTGCAAGGTGTGGATGTTTAGCATGGGCAGCATCTTTCAATTCCTCCAATAGTGAAGTGTAATGCCCCTGATGGTTCTGCCCTTTTGTAGGTAGTCTATGAGCCCATAACATGAGAATCCCAGAAAACCACAGCCATGACTTTTCCTGCAGATGGACTTGATTTTGCTTCCTCCTGTTACCAGCAACTGTTTGGGCTTCTTCTTTATCTCTGGCGTGTAGTGATGAATCTATGTCTCAGCTTCTCTTATGAAATGTTGAGAAACTCACTGAAATTGCATTTAAATGTTCTTTCAAATTTGTTTTTGTTCCATTGTCAATAAATCCAGCACCCATCAAGCAAAAAGCTTTCACATAGCTTAAATTCTGCGTAAAATGTAATGGACAAGATCTATCAGCCAACTTGTGTACCTTCAATCAAAGATCACCAATATGGCATTGTGAATTTTTGTCAGTCATAGTGGTTTTGGGTCAGCCTGAGTGCGCAAAACTTTGAATGAATGCATAACCACACTTAAATTCGGCAGCCCACTATTTAACCATGGAAAACAAATATTCTTTAAACCGACAATAGCCACAGGTGATCTGACAGATCGCGGAGGGGCATTTTAAATTATCTCTTGGTTGGCATCGGCAGTACTGCATTCACCTTCCTGCTATTCTCCTAGTTCTGCAGATACAACATACTAATGTGAGTCACATGTTGTCATTTTAAGGTTGTTTGTTGCAGCAGCATTTTGATCTTATAGATCGCTACAACTAAAGAGGTAAATATGTATAATTTTATACTTTGTTCATTTTAACTCTTAAAACTCTTTAAATGTTCTTATTATGTGTAAACTAAGAAGAATTCAGTTATACACATATAACCAATTTATTATTTGTATTATAAACTGAAAGTGATCTGTGAGACTGCAACTAAAATCAACTTATTTTATTTTTTCTCAAATTTTTTAATGGATCCAAAGAGAAGATATACTTAAACAACAAAGATGATGTGGAGGAGGTGCTAAGGATGTTTCAAGACAAATCTCACACTGATGTTCCAAATGACCCCAGATTACAGAGGAACTGGATCAAACAAAGGGATGATGATCAAAGTTTTTCAGATGAGGCATCTGATGAAAATAATTTTTATAATTATTACAACACTAGAAAAGAATACCTGTGTAATAAATTCCTGGAAGTGGGGAAAAACCTTATGAAGTGACTAGAAAGTGCAAGCAACACACATCATTTTCCTGGTGTAAAAGGTGATGCGAGAAATGTAAATGAGGTTTGTGATATTTGGAATCTTTTCATAGATGACAGCATGCTAAATACTGTTGCTTAATATACAAGCCAATATATATCAAACATTCAAGGCAAATTTCAGAGATGCTAAACCTACAGACCTAATAAAAATGAAAAGATGTTATTGGCCTTCTGTATCTGGCAGGAGTGTACAAAGCTAACCACTTGAATTTGGAAGAGTTATGGGGTTAGATGACACCGTTGAAACATTTAGATTAGAGATGGGTTTAAAAAGATTAAGGTTTTTCTTGCATTGCCTGAGATTCAATGACAGTACAAGACACACCAGAAAACAGGCAGATAAACTGGCACCAATTAGAGACCTTTTTACAGCAGTATGTATCCAATTGCCAGAAGCAATATTCATTAGGAAAACGTGACAATTGACAAAATGTTGGTTGCTTTCAGAGGAAGGTGCTTGTTTTGCCAATACAAACCTTGCTATGGGATTAAAATATTTGCTTTAATAGATTCTTAAGTCTACTATACATATAATCTGGAGGTATATGTAGGCACACAGCCTAAAGGAACTTATTCATTGAGCAATAAACCCTCAGATGTAGTCAAATGTTTGGTGAAATCAATCGAAAACACAGGTTGAAATATTATATTTGATAAATGGTTCAATAATTTCAACCTCATGAGTGACTTAAAACAACTTAAGTTGTCCATGGTAGGATCAATGAGGGAAAACAAACCTCAAATACCTCAACAATTTAGGAACAATGCCAGAGCACCAGCAATTCCTTATTTGGCTTTTGAGAAGGGATTTTAGTATATTGTACAAAGAAAGTGAGCAGTGTAATTTTAATCTCCTGCTTTCATAATGATATGTTAGATGAGACTTCAGTTGACACCAGGAAGCCTGATATAACAAAAAGGAGGGGTAGATACAGTTGAATGGCTAGTTGGACGATACGATGTCTCTCAAGCTGCTAAATGCTGATCTATGGTTATCTTTTACACAACTTTAAACACTATTGCAATAAATAGCCAAATTGTATTCTCAGAAAATAAAAATAAAATCAGCAGCAGGAGAAACTTCTTGCAAGTACTTTCATCTAAGTTGGTTTCTGCTCAGATATATAGAAGAAATGTGAAAAATAATGGATTGCCAAAGTCAATTTCTGCTGGTTTGAAAAGATACTCCTTGGAAACTCATTACTTCACTGAAACCAAAGCCTCTAAATAAAGGTTGCCTTGTGTAACTTGAAAATGTGAATAAAGAAGACTAACACAATACACTTGCTTGTAAGGGACACATGTCTTCAGCATTGCAGAAGCAGGTGCCTCTTCAATTAAGAGTCCAGGATGACCAAGATGATGCATCAAAGATATGCTAGTTTGGGGAACAATGTAGTCCGCCTCCACGTGGTGTTCCCTGGACTACAACACAGGCATGCTTCCCAACTTTATATTGGGAAGATAGAGGGAAAATGTTGCAGATCAATTAATCTCCAGTGCTATTGGTGAATAACAACAACAATAACAACAGATATTTGTCTCGATTTCAGTGTTTAATGAAAGAATTCAATTTTTCTAGTATATTTTTCAAAGCTGATGTGAATTCATTAAAGATTGAAGATTTAACTGAGTTATGTGCTATGTAAATGGACTACAACACAGGCATGCTTTCCAACTTTACATTGGGAAAATAGAGGGAAAATGTTGCAGATCAATTAATCCCCAATGCCACTGGTGAATAACAACAGATATTTGTCTCGATTTCAGTGTCTACTGAAAGAATTCAATTTTTCTAGTATATTTTTCAAAGCTGATGTGAATTCTTTAAAGAATGAAGATTTAACTGAGTTATGTGCTATGAATGTTGTAACTTAATATTTTTGTAGAATGTAGTAGGTTTTGAACATGTCCTCCGTGGTGTAGTGGTTACCATGCTAGCCTCTTGTTCCCAAGGTTGCAAGTTCAAACCCTGTGGAGAGCAATGGATTTTTTTGGTCACAAAAATTCTTAGCATGGCTTCCTTCGGAAGGAAAGTAAAGCCAATAGTCGTAGATTTATGACACATGAATGAATGATGTATTGTCTACTTGTACTTATATGTAATTTATACAATGGAGTTGCTTATTATTTCTCTTCCCCTTATATTTAACATTCTGTTGTATATATAATGGGGAAGTATGATTTTCCACTAATTACTTTTTTGCCTTGTTACCCTTTTTCCATATTTTCTCCAATTTGCTTCGCATCTCTTTTAACCACTTTAACCTAATTTTCCTTAAATATTTTCCTGCTTTGTCCATATATTCATTGGATCTTGTATTAAAAATAATCCTAACTTTTAGCTCTATTGGTAAATTTTTCCATTTCTCTAGTATTAAATTCTCTCTTCCTTTATCCGTGTCCTCACATTCCAGAATATAATGCCAATTGTCATGTAATCCATTATATTTACTACATCTCTCCCCCACCCTTCTTCTCACTTAAATTCATTACTTGTCCTCACCCATGCATACCCCATTCTGGCCTCTTTGTAGTATACAGAGCTCTTGTTTTCTAGCTCTGATTACCTGTATTGCTTGTTTCCCCTTTGCTAGCACTTTTTTCTTCTGTTCTCCCCAATCCAGCTCCGTTCCTTCCCAATACCACTTTTCGGTCTTTATATCCTTTCTTAAAAATCATGATTTTTTATTTCTTTTTGTTTATTCTCAACCCCCAATGTTTACAGTATTTGTCAATTGCTTCAATAGCTTTACTTAGCCCCACAACTGAGATGGAACCTGCCACTAGATCATCTGCAAACAATAATCCTGGTATTTCCTTATTATTAATAACTGGTGAATGCTTATTCAATATTCTATATCATCATCATCTATAAATAGGTTAATGGACTAAGTTTGCATCCTTGTCTAAGACCTAAATTATTTGTGTTCTCTTCAGTAATTCTTCCCTTAGCTATTTTCACACACCATTCATTATTTGCATATAAATGCTTTATATTCTTTATAAATGATTTGCTAACTCCTTTCTTAATTAGTTTTAACCATAGTGCATCCCTGTTGATAGTGTTGAGTGCTTTTTCTAAATGAATAAAAATCACATACATCCTATCCTTTTTTGTACTTAAGTATTTATCCAACATTGTCTTTATAATTAATATGTTATCTGTTGTTCTCCTTTTTCTAAATCCTGCTTGGAATTCTAATAGCTTCCCCTCTTTCTCCACCCATCTCTGCATTTTGTCAGCTAATATCCTTGTGTATACTTTGCCTATTACTGTTGGGAGGGTAATACCCCTGTAGTTTATAGGATCCTCTATATCTGCTTTGCCTTTATATATTGGCAGTACAATTCTCTTTTTCCAGTTCTCTGGGACTCTACCCCTTTTACGCACTGAGTTAAACAATATCACTATTAACCTCAGCCTATCATTTTCACAACATGCTTTCCAGAATTCACCTGGTAACCCATCAATTCCACAGGCCTTGTTATTTTTTAACTTTAATATTTGTATTTTTATTTCATTTATCTTAATTTCTTTGATTTATGACACACAAAAGAACCTCAAGACTGAATAAAGAGGTTTCTGAGCAAAATTACCAGTCTTTCATGCCCAATATAGAATAGGACACTAAAGGACCACAGTAGTTAAAGAGCGCCCATAAATAAAACTCAATTTAATTTTAGGTTTGTACATATTTTTTTTTATACTTTCAATTACAGTTACCCAGACCCACCTCCCATATTTCAGATGGTTAAAAATATTTTCAAACCTTTTGAAGTAAATTTCTAACAAACTGATCTCCGAGACCGCCATGACAAAACTGGTATGTGTTGAAGGCATGACTATCGCCAGGTTATGTTGAATATTTTTAAACCCTTTAAAGTAATTTTCTAATAAACTGATCTCCAAGACGGCCATGACAAAACTGGAGTGTATTGAAGGCATTACTGTCGGCAGGTTATGTTGAATCTAGCTTCCTTTGTATTTATGCTGGGGTTAAGTCCTTCAAAATAAGCACACAGCTTACAGTTTCATCTATTTTGTGTAAAATGTTAACACTAGTTTGTTTATTAGACAGTAAGGAATAAGTGATTACACTAAAGCCACGATAGTTTATAGCACACCATCTAAAGGATACTTAATAACTATCATAGCATTTTGACCATCTTCATATCCCTGAGTGAGATCAATAACTTTTAGAATGCCCCTTGTATAGGCGAAACAACTTAATGGCAGTTCCCAAGAATTCAAAGTGGGCAATTTTACACTAAAGCACTGCCAACCTTACAATGGGAATTACTAGTTTCAAGTGAATAAATCAAATCTTGTTTTGAAACAACACAAGTTGATTAAATCACTTCCCAGCACTAAATATCACATTGTATTGAGTTTAATGTGTTGTAAAAACAATTAAAACCTGTGGAATATTTACTTAAGCCTAAAGCTATTCCAAATAAATGCACGCTTGGAACACAATAGCCTCTAACCAGCCCAAGAATTATTTGCTTTAAACTCAACAGGTGATTTCCTGCAAGATAATGCCTTTACCGTCAAAGTAAGAGTTAAGGCTGGTTCACAACCACCCGGTAACGGTAACCAGAACGAGAAGCAAGAAATTTTGATTCACAACAGCCCGGTAACGTGTTGTGGCATTACTTATAAATGTTTGTGTATGTGTGTTTACTTCATGTGAAGCCATCTTGTGACGTCATTCATTTGTTCGGTTTGTAGCTCCATCTGGTGTTAGCAATTTGCGGCAGTATTAGTGTTCGAAAGAATGCGACTGTTATTTGATTTAATTTTTGTTTACTGTCATTCGGCTAGCTATTATTTCTCGGTCGAACATGTCTCTTGATCAAGGTGTGTAAACGGAAAGGAATCTTTTATCCAAATATAACACTGATGAAGAAATTTGTTTTACACATTTATTGTCGAACACGTTAACAATCACATTTATACATTGATCTTAACACTCACCAAACTGAAACTGTTATAATAACTTCTTACTTATCACTTTTAATTTGCGTACTTCAACTTTGTGTATAATTAACTTTACCACACTTTAGATTTTTCGTAACTTGTGAATCTATAGCCGACGTGTCTCATACAAATATTTTGACGAACTGACGAACTGAAGACGACGTGTAGTGTAGAAAGAATTTTGATGAACTGGCCTCAAGCTACCTCTAACCTACCCTATTTATACTCCTTCATCCAGATACGCCTAAAGATTATAACTGAACTGCAATTGGCTAATAAAACGCGCCAACATTAGCATCTATTTTAATATCCAATGAAAATTATGAATACATATGCTTTAGGGAGAAAATATTCCAGAAGTTTCTACCGAAAAACGCGCCAACATTACGTAACTTCCTCGTTTCCAATAATGATTAACAGCTCACCCCCCTCTTTGCATTATTGCGCTATTATTGACAGTTTCAGTAAGGCCGTATAAACTTATTTCCCAATAATAATTACAATTAATAAACATCTGAAATCAATGTCACATAAAAATGCATATTCATATTACAATCATTATTTACATTTAAGTAATTTGTGATACAAATTACTGCATCATATGCCCCACTAGAAACATAATTATAAATATTTACAACTTGTTTGGAAATTTTATAATTGGGTTTTTAGTCTCCTAAATCTTGGAACACACGCTATCACTTTCACTTGACACTTCACACGCATTTAACACACAACATATGTTCTGTCTTAATCTTGCCACTATTTACTGGCTCTGGTCTAATGTGTTTTGACATTTACCTAACATTACAATTTTTTTTTATAGCAAATACTGTACCCTGAATTATTTAATTACTGTTACAAAATTGTTTACTTTCTTTAAGTTGTTGACAAAAATTTATACATTTAAGAATTTTTGTAATTACTATACATTTTTAGTAAAATATTCACCCTCTACACAAATATATTTACATCTCTTAAATCTAGGCAATGTTTCACATGTTCTGTTTACTACATAAATATTTGTTTTTAATTAGTTTTACCAATTTTTGTTATTTTATACTTTATCTTAACAATACTCTTGGAATAGTATTTATGTACTTTACTCTAATATAACATCATGCTTTATTTCCAATGCTGTTACAATTACTAATAAAATGTTATTTTCCTTTTTAAACATTTAGTTATTGTCCAAAATTTCATTTCTCCATTATCATGACTTACATACATAATTAACCCTCTTACGTTCCAATACATTTCTATGCATTTCGTCTTTAACTATCCAGCGTTAACTATTTATCATCTTTGTCTTCTGTTTCACCCTGATCTTCATTGTTGTATGGTTTCAGCATCTCAATATGGAACTTTCCAATGTTTTTTCGAGTTGTTGGATTACATAACTCATATGTATTTGTTCCATATACTTCAACAACTTCATATGGTCCATGGTATTTGAGAAACATTCGCCAATAAAGTTTATTTGCTTTATCCGACAATTTCTTGGTTTTAACCAAAACTAAATCTCCTATTTTGATCCTCCATTCCTTTCTCTTCTTTTCTTCATGTTTAGTTTTTCTTTTTATGCCTTTTTCTTCATCCTCTCGAATGCTTTTCGGAACATCTCTTCTTCTGTTTGTGGTATTGAATGCGCATCTGGAATGGCTTCTGGAATTTTTTTACACATTGTATTGATCTTCTTTCCTAACTTAAGTTCACATGGTTTGTATCCTGCCACATTGTTTACGGTTTCATTTAGTAGATTCTGAACGAAATTCACGTATCCATACCATTGGGTTTATTTTCGATGACACAGCACCCTTAAATAATTTGAAATTTCCTTAATTTCCCTCTCCACTGGATTGGAGTTTGGTCTGTATCTTGACGAAAAATATTGTTTAATGCCATTTTCTTTCAGTCCATCCATAAATTTTTTTCCTGTGAAGTACGAAGCATTATCGCTCAATACAGATTGAATAGGTCCTTCTTCTATCACATATGACTTGAGTAGTCTATTCAAACATGCTAAACCTGTAGGTTTTCTCAAAGGGTAAATTCTTACATATTTGCTGAATATATCATAACAGACAAATATATATTTATTTCCAAATTGACTCGGAGGCATCGGACCTTGAATATCAATACTAATTACACATCTCGGCTTATCCCTTATAACCGAATTAGTCTCAAATGCATATGCTGCATTTATTTGCTTAGCCTTCTGACACAGGTTACAGCACGATATAAATTTCCGCACTTTCTGACGCAATTTGGATATGTATAAATTCTCTAAAATCATAGAAGTTGTCCGGTCCGTCCCTGAGTGTGCTAACCCTTCGTGAAAATTCTTAATTAGTTCCTTTTCCATGCTTTTCGGAACCATTAACTTCCAACTAGGCATTTCTATTCCATGCTTCTTATATAATGTCCCATCCCGAATTGCTACAATTTCTTTCTTTGCATCTTCAATTAATGGTGCCTTTTCTTTAAGTTCTAACAATTTTGCGTCCTCATTTTGAATTTCCCCCATATTTTTCAATTTTCTAATCATTTCTTTGCTTAAAGGAATTTCAATTGTCAATATTTTGACTTCATTTCTAGGCCTTTCAATATTTTCGGGAATTTGTGGGTTGTAGTTTAATCTTGATAGCAAATCACTGAAGGTATTATTTTTGCCAGGAATGTGTATAATCTCAATATCGAATGCAGATATTGCATGAATGTATCTAGCAAGTTTTCCACTACATAATCTACACCGTTGTATGAAAGTTAAGCTGATGTGGTCTGAATATACTTTCACCTTTTGCTGATAAATATAGGTTTTAAAACGAATTAATGAGAAATATAGTGCTCCAATTTCTAACTGAGTCACTAAAGAATTCCGCTCAATATTTGTAAGTCCTCTAGAAGCTGTACTAATGACGTGAAAGTCATTGTTGATGTCTCGCTGTCCTAAAATTCCGGCGTATCCTTGCATTGATGCGTCGACATAAATCTTATATTCCAAATCTTCTCTGGGCCTCTCGAGTAATATGGACTTAGCAAAGAGTTCCTTTACTCTCTCAAAACATTTTTGATGATCCTCTGTCCATTTCCACTTATTGTTCTTTCGGAGAAGCTGCCGCAGTGGTTCTATTTCAGCCGAATATCTTGGTACGAACTTACTCTGAAAGTTCAATACCCCTAAGAGACGTCTAATTTGTTTTATGTTCCTTGGTGATGGAATTTTCATTATTGCTTCTATTCTTTTCTGATCAGGTCTTATACCTCGTTCATCCACTACATAACCCAGAAAATTTATTTCCTTGACACAAAATTTTGATTTTATTATGTTCACAGTCATACCATGTTGTTGCAGTTTATTTAACACATAATGGACATTATTCATGTGTTCTTCAAATGTTTGACTAATGATTAGGAAGTCGTCAATATACTTTATTAAAAAGTCATCTGCAGAATTTCCAAAGATACTGTGAATGGCTCTCAAAAATCCACTTCCTGAGTTTTTTAAACCAAAAGGATTTACACAAAAACGATACTGGATCCCTGAGTACTGAAATGAAGTGTAATCACGCACTTGTGGATCTAATTCCACTTGCCAATATGATGCAGTGAGGTCAATGGATGTCAAAAATCTCCCTCTTGAAAGTTTCGTAATTAATTGTTCAATTCCTTCACTTTGAAAATGATCTGGCTTCATATACTTGTTGACATATCTACCGTCTAAAGTTAATCTCAAACTACCATCTCGTTTAATACTCCAACAGATTGAATTTATATACTGAGAATTACTTTGCTTAATAATCCCATTTTCTAACATGCTATTTATTAGTTGTCTAGCTTTGTCCCGAAGACTTATAGGTAAATTGTCATACTTGTGCCTTTATGGTGGTACGTCTTCTACTTGAAATGTATGCTGATATACATTACATCTGCCTGGGATATTACTAAATACTGAACTATTGTTCATCAAAACATCATGAAGGATTTGTTTTTGCATTATCGTAATATTATAAGCTTCTTCACACTTGTGTATTATCTCCTCATTTCTCTTCTCTTCCCAGCTGTTGTCTGTCTCGCTCACATGGTCGTCTTTTGTTTGGATTGTAAATTTCTCTACTTTCTCTGGCATTTCTGCTAGCTGTTGAAAATATGGCGTGGTATTCCCTTCATATTCTGTGACTACCTGCTTTATCTGACTATTTGTATCAGTCTTTGTTATTTGTACAAAAAACTCTTGGTCACAAAGATTTTTCTCATCCTTCGTCATCTCGATTACAGAAACTTTCTCTTTTATAAATGGTACCCTTATTTCTCTATCGTCTTTTGTCATTCTTAACTCTTCATGTTTAAAATCTATACATGCTTCATATTCATGTAGGAAGTCACATCCTATAATTATGTCACAAATCAGATGGTTTACAATTAGAAACATAACCTCAAAATTCTCTCCGCCGATAAGTATGTTCAGTAGAGCTTGTGGTTTTATGACCTGTGTCGTTCTTCCGATTGCAACACGACAAACTAAATTACTAGTGGGAAGAGCCATAATTTTGTTACCTTCATTAATCAAATTTATGTAAAATTTCTGTGAGCAAATTGAAGCTGACGAACCAGAATCTATAGTTACAATTATCTCTTTCTTCGCAATTTCCATCCTAACATGAGGTGACTCAAAATTTTCTCCCTTATCTTTTGTTGCTGTAATCTTATTACAGGGTGTGTGTGTAGGCATATTATTTGTATTGGTAATGGATACTGAATTATTAAAGACGTCCTGAGAACCTACTACACAGGAGTCTATTAACAGTTTTCCTGGTTATTTCCATGTTCACGTACGGGACTGCCATTCCTAACAGGCGCTAAATCTATCTCATTGTCGCTACCATTGTTTTGAGTTCCCCTTCCTCGGGTTCGAAATCCTCGATTTCTGAAATTATGTCCCCTTGGCACGTAATTTTCTTGCCGTTCCTCAGATCTTTCCCGGTTATTGTTTTCCCTCCAGTGAGTGAAATTTCCCCTTTGTCTAATGTACCGCCTTCCATAATTTTGCCCTCTTTCAGGCAATCTTTCTGTCCTGACATAATTTATTTGTTCCTGTCGACCTGGTCTCCCATCTGTCCTTGATCTTTCAAATTGTGGAACGTATGATTGATACCGTTGTCTGGTATTATTTTCATGACGTCTGTCTTGTCCTCTACTTTGCTGATAACTACCTTGGTAATTTCGTCTATCTCGCACATCTAAAAATCTATGCTCCCACTCCCGAGATATATCTTCTTCCTGTTGTTCCAAAGCTGTCATTAATTCTGTCATCTCATAGATGCTGCGTGGTTTTGCAATTAATAAGTAATTTTGTATCCTTAAAGGATAATGTCTTGTGAGCAAACTCACAAAATCTTCCTCATTGATTGGAGGTGACAAGTTCCTAACCTGACTTGCATGTTTCAGTAAGTAATCAGTCATTGATATTCCCTCTGGTGGATTAAATTGACCATGACTAAGCATTGCTCGAATTCTGTGCTGTACCGTAACATTCCAAAATCTGTTCATGAATAATCTCTTAAATGATTCATATGAAATTTCACCCCCGGATACCATTTGTAACCAATCTAAAGTTTTCTGGTCCAAACATCTTTTGACAATTATCATTTTTAATGCTTCAGGTATCTTTTTAATTTGAAAATACTCTGATAAGTCCGCAATAAACTGTACTGGACTGGAGTTTTCATTAAATTTTGGAAGTGGAAAATCACTTAAGATATGATTGTTCATTCATTCATTATCTGTTTACCCTCCTCTTATGTAGGACTTACACCCCCCAGGACTTACAAGCGGGTGCCGAGGGTCAGAGGCCCGTCGAGGAGCAGACACTCATGGATCAGACAGAGCATCCAGGATGGGTGATCAGCCCAATGCCTGGTATGGGATGAAGGAAGTAGATGAAACGAAATGTTGGTGAAATGGATGAAAGGAAAGGTGATGATGGAGCAGTTGGTGGAATGAATGGCGGGGGAAACCGGATAACCCGGAGAAAACCCGCCCAGACGCCGCTTCGTCCACCACAAATCCCACATGCAGGTCCCTGGGATTGAACCCGGGCTGCCTCGGTGGGAGGCGAGCGGTCTAACCGCTCGGCCACGGCGCCGCCTTAAGATATGATTGTAATTTTGCAAATTCCCTACTCCCATATTTAAATTCTCTAGTGTTACTTGTGCACTCTGAGTTTCAGCATTAGCTATAGATGAAGCTGCCGCATCACTCACATTATTTGTCATACCTGAGGAACTACCTCTATCATTATTTTGTACATCAGATACATTCACATCACATATATTTGCCCTTGAATTCAATTCTAACCTATTTACAGTACCTTGCAGATTTTCTATTGTCTGTTCCAATTTTTTATTATTCTCAATTTGAAAGCTTGGTGTTTGTTAATTTCAGAAGTTAGCTTTTGATTCAAATCTTTAGACAAATCTTTAACTTCATCAGACAATTTATTTCTCTGTGTTTCTGACTCCTTCTGAATTTCAGATATTTCCCCTCTGAAATTAACTTGCACCTGTATTAAATCTGCATTTGTAGCCTCCATCATCTCTTTTAACTCACTTGAAATGCTACTCATTCGGTTACCTAGCTCTGTACATTTTACATTAACATGCTCTATTTTATTATTAACCTCACTTTTCTGGTTAGATATTTCCCTGCTCATGTCCAACATTTTCTTTGAAACTTCACCTATTTCATTTGCTATCATTTCTTGATTTTCATTTTTCATTCTAATCATACTACTATCTAGCTCCATGAATTTCTTTTCAATTTCTTCCCTGTTTTGTTCTAAGCTTTTACCAATATCTTCCCTTAATTCCCTATGACTCTTTTGCATATCTTCCCTTAATTGATCTGTAATACTCTTACTAATATCTTCCCTCAGTTCCCTATTATTCTTTTCCATATTCTCATTAGTCTTTTTCATATCTTCCCTCAGTTTCCTATTATTCTTTTCCATATTCTCATTAGTCTTTTTCATATCTTCCCTCAGTTCCCTATTATTCTTTTCCATATTCTCATTCAAATTTTTCAGCATTTCCATAATCATACTAGTATCAGAATTAATATTTCCTGCTATTTTATTCTCACTTCCTGCACTAACATTTCCTCCCTCCAATACTACATCGTTTGAGCTATTTTCTGTAACCTGTATTGAATTACAGCTAACTGTTACACTATCCCCCTCCATAATTATTTCTTCTGTATTATTATTAGCCATTGTTTTCTTTATCCTACCGCTCCTTAAGTACATTTGATTGCTACAATTTTGTTTTCTAAAAAAAAAATTACGATACTCTGACCTTTGTGATGCTGTCTGTTGCTGTTACTTTAATGTCCAGCTTCCTGCCCCTCTCTCCTAGATTTGTATGTCGCTTCTGCGTTGTGTTATAATGAATCTACGTCGTTTTGTTGTCCTGTAGTTTGAATTTCCCTGTTGCCTTGTAATCTCGGAATTACGATGTCCAATCATCCGCGTAGTCTGTCGTCCCTGTTGTTTCTGGAATCTGCGTTTTGTAGATCATTTCACTGCTGCATTCGTTCCACGTCCTGGTTCCTTTCCTGGTCATTCTGCTACTTCCTGGTCACTCTGCCCCTTCCTGGTCACTCTGCCCCACATTCTGGGTGCCAATTTGTTGTGGCATTACTTATAAATGTTTGTGTATGTGTGTTTACTTCATGTGAAGCCATCTTGTGACGTCATTCATTTGTTCGGTTTGTAGCTCCATCTGGTGTTAGCAATTTGCAGCAGTATTAGTGTTCGAAAGAATGCGACTGTTATTTGATTTAATTTTTGTTTACTGTCCTTCGGCTAGCTATTATTTCTCGGTCGAACATGTCTCTTGATCAAGGTGTGTAAACGGAAAGGAATCTTTTATCCAAATATAACACTGATGAAGAAATTTGTTTTACACATTTATTGTCGAACACGTTAACTATCACATTTATACATTGATCTTAACACTCGCCAAACTGAAACTGTTATAATAACTTCTTACTTATCACTTTTAATTTGCATACTTCAACTTTGTGTATAATTAACTTTACCACACTTTAGATTTTTCGTAACTTGTGAATCTATAGCCGACGTGTCTCATACAAATATTTTGACGAACTGACGAACTGAAGACGACGTGTAGTGTAGAAAGAATTTTGATGAACTGGCCTCAAGCTACCTCTAACCTACCCTATTTATACTCCTTCATCCAGATACGCCTAAAGATTATAACTGAACTGCAATTGGCTAATAAAACGCGCCAACATTAGCGTCTATTTTAATATCCAATGAAAATTATGAATACATATGTTTTAGGGAGAAAATATTCCAGAAGTTTCTACCGAAAAACGCGCCAACATTACGTAACTTCCTCGTTTCCAATAATGATAAACAGCTCACCCCCCTCTTTGCATTATTGCGCTATTATTGACAGTTTCAGTAAGGCCGTATAAACTTATTTCCCAATAATAATTACAATTAATAAACATCTGAAATCAATGTCACATAAAAATGCATATTCATATTACAACCATTATTTACATTTAAGTAATTTGTGATACAAATTACTGCATCAAACGAGAACGGGAATGCATATCGATCACAAAGTGAGTCAATTTTGCGCATTGGGATTTCATTTGTTTTTAACTGACCAATGACAATTTTTCACCTACTTCCAATTTAGCCAAGCCAACGTCAAAATTTGATAGAGTAACATTATCTAAATGCATATTCATTACATTTCCGATCCCTCTACTTATGCCAAACTTTCATTTCTTTATTTAATGGCATACATCAAAATTGTTTATTGTTCTTTTTTCATTTCCACCAGTTTTAGCTGTTCTTTGTAGCTTTTGCCATTGTTTTTTAGGTAATAGCCAGTTTTGAGTTGCATATAAACAAACTACAAAATGATCCCTTTACCAGAGGAACCAACGTTGATTACATTTGCGGGTGTCGGGATGAGGTTAGGAAGCACATTTACTACTAAACTCCTTCCAGTTTCATGTTTCCAGCTTGCGACTATAGAGAGCACTAGTGGCTGTTTCATGTCACGGCCACTTAGAATAACCTCTAGAGTGAAGAGTCTAATATGCACAATAGGGATCTAATATGCCGTGCCCGGGAACGAGGACGAGAAAGTTAAAAGTTGGGCAACTCTTCTTTCCCGTTCCCGGGGCCTGGGAAGCTTCCCGTCGGTTGTGAACATTCCCATTTGAATACATGTATTTCAACTTTCTCGTTCTCGTTGGTTGTGAACCAGCCTTTATGACCATATCTTCACCATGTGTATATTTTAGCAGCAGTTGCTGGTATTGATGTCAACTGAACAAACAGGATGTCATCAGAAGTAATCAGAGAGCACTACAATGGTCACCAAAAGTAACTGGAGCGCACTACAATATGTCACAGATGACTTTTGGTGAATTCCAATAGCTTGCATTTCTTATATAGTGAAACCTCATTAATACATTTCTGCAAGGGACAAGAATGTAAAATGTTAAACAAGAAAACATTCAATTGAATATTCAATTTAAAACAATTTACAAAAATTACAGAAGAACCAGTTTGTGCTTGTTGAAATTGATTTGAAGTTATACTTGTCTGCACATATGCAGGGGAGGGGGAGGAGGAGGAGTATCGGTTCCTATGCCAATCTTAAACATGGCAGGATATAGGCAAAACACAGCACTGATTTAATTTCCCAACTGCCCCTCATGATCTTGGCAACAAACACCAATTACCAAAACTTTTTATAGGATATGAATTTTGTAGTACATTTACCCATTTTATAGCCCTGTAGATTCATAGTTGCAAACTGTGTCAGGCCTATTCATATTTTAGTTAGCATACACAAACATTTTAATCTCTTAAAACACACATTTACTTGTAATAAATTAACAAGTAACATATTTCCACATTATTGACATGACAGTAATTACACGTATGGTTTAGTAACAACAAGAAAACACAATATATCGCTAACTGCACACTTTACAGGCATTTCAAAAATATATCCGCAGTCATTTGCTCTTGACTTTTCTGTCCAAGGTAATACAAAGTGAGTCTGGTTTTGACAGTGTTCATTACATTTTCATCCACAACAAAGCTTGAAATAAAGCTCCTAACAATGTCCATGGCCTACAATGCCTTTGTAAAGTTTGGTATGGATATCATTTCTTCTTCTTCATCATCAGCTTTTTCTCCCACCTTTTCCTTCATATACTCTTCCAAAATATCACTGATTGTCGCAGTCTGGCAAATGGCAACACTGTCGTCACACTGGACATAGCTGTCAAATTTCTGAAGTTCATCAATGTCTCCAACATTTTCCTACTCGATATCAGAGTTTTAATTTCACACAAAATCCTGCTTGTAGAAGCAGTTGCCAATTGTGTGATTCACAGGGTCCCAAGAACATTTTAAAAAATGCAATGCATCAAGAATGGTAATCTTCTTGTGTGTACCACTGATGTTGGCCAACTACTTTTGCACCAATAATTTCCTGTACTACTACTTTACACAATGAATGATGCCCTGGTCGAGTGATAGAAGCCGACTCGTAGCATTCACAGAAAGAGAACCACCTTCACATTTCTCACAGGAACATCCACTGGGTATGCAGCACACTGGTTAATTAATAATAAAATATCTGCAGTTTTTAGCTCCCAATTTTGCATCAAGAGCTTGGAGAAAAAAAAAAAAAAAATCTTCAAATATAGCAGAAGTCATCCAAGCCTTTGTGTTAGCTTTATACTGGCACAGCCAACTCTTCATGTTCTTGAAACATCAAGGCTTATTTGTTTTACCACTGACAAGCAGAGGCAACTTCCCCATTCCCCTTTCGTTGCAAAAGCATGGCAGTCAATCTCTTCTTGCTTAATTTCCTGCCATGGCAAATTTCTTGTTTGTATGCAAATGCCTTGTCAGGTAGTAGGCTGAAAAAAGTCCCATTTCATCTGCATTGAATATGTCATCGGGCTTGTGCTCTTCCAACAGTGATGTAATGTCTCATTAATTCCAGTTTCAACCATCTCGTTATCAACAGCTTCTGCTTCTCCCAGTACAAACTTGTAAACAAGACCATGCCTGTTCTTAAAATGCTCATTCCCTCTGTTTAATGCTGTGAAGTCTACTATTCGCACCTGGTTTGCAAGGCAGTTTGCTTTCTCATGAATTACAGTTCCATCCACTGCAATATTTGCTGCAAAGACTTAGTTAAACCATTTCAGGAGCACTATCTCCAGCTCTGGAAACTTTCCTTCACGCATATATTTCCTCTTTAATTCCCATTGTTCTTGTGTGTATTTTCTATTTTGCTTCAATTGCTTACAATCGTGTTTAAAGTTGAAGAGCAAATTTTATATTTTGCGCCAGTTCCACTTGCATGAGAAATCATGAGGATTTCTGTCTACTTCTTGAAGTATTTTAATTTTGTCATTATAAGTTAATAATTTCACAACCTTTTACTTCTCCATTACTGCAATACGCTACAAAACACAATTTTTTACAGCTTCTTTGGTAACATGTAAATATGTACACCATAGTCAACTTGATACAAATGTTTCTCACCCTTTGCAATGGTCAACTCTCACTCTTTTCGACTAGCAAGTAGGGGAGGACATTGAACTGTTAGTTGCAACTTTCACCTGCTCTGTGGCCGAGAACAAGGTGTATTATCTTTGAAAATGTCCACATTCCATAAGAAGTGGTCCTTCAGCATTGGGGAAAATGCAATTGTACTAAACTAAAGTAGCAAAAATTTTTATGTGACAGATGAGGTATTTTTACGTTAATTTAATATGAGAATCAGGACTTAAAAATTATGTGATAAGCAAGAAAATGTGCTAGTAAGGAATGTGTTAATAAGGTTTCACTGTATAATTATTTTCTTAGTGCAAGCATTTCTGGTTAATTACTAAATTGGCAAATTCTGAGGCCAAATATCACAGAATTACAATTTCTGGAATATGTGTGTGTGTTTACTGCTAAGACTTTAGCAACAAAACCATTTTTCTTGTTTACCAATATTTTGAAATAAAGTCTGGATATGATTGGAATTGTTCACAGATTAATAAATGTTCCAAATCCATTGCATAACAGACAATTTAAAGATGATAGTAATCCAATTTTGTATAAATTATTACTGAGGCAGTCATGTCCAGTAGGAAGCCTGAACATGGTGATGGCTGTTTTGAAACTCATAAATGGAAAATATGGGAAAAAGTCGGTGGTTAGGAAGTTTAACCCCCTGACTAGGTTCAAGGAACCTGATGACCAATAGCAGCAGCACTTCTTTAAGCTTGATATAGATTGAAAAAGGATGAAGCAATCACCATATAAAATAATGCCCTTAATAAAAATGATTGCTATTAGCTCACTCCAGACTAATAGATTATCACAGGTTTACTGCATGGTGTTTGACGGCAGATTAATACTTCAGTAAAGCTGAAGTGCATTAGCATTAAAGGCCGGTTCACAACTGCCCGAGAACGGTAACCAGAATGGAAACGAGAACAGGAAGCAATACACCATACAAGATTTTGGTTCACAACTGCCCGAGAACAGTAACCAGCATGGAAACGACAACGGGAAGCAACACACCATACAAGATTTTGGTTCAAAACAGCCCGGTAACGAGAACGGGAATGCTTATCAATCACAAAGTGAAAGTTGATTATTTCATTTGTTTTTAACTGACCAATATTTTTTCACCTACTTCCAATTTAGGCAACTAAACACGGGTTAGCCAACGTCAAAATTTGATTGAGTAAACATTATCTAATGCATATCCATTACATTTCCAATCTCTCTAGTTGTGCCAAGCTTACATTCCTTTATTTAATGGCATACTAAAAGTTGTTTATTGTTCTTTTTTAATTCTCGACGGTTTTTGCTGTTCTTTGTAGCTTTTACCATTGTTTTTGAGGTAATAGCCAGTTTTGAGTTGCATATAAACAAACTACAAATGACCCTTTCACCAGAGGAACCAACGCTCATTGGATTTGTGGGTGTTGGGATGAGGTTAAGAAGCACATTTACTACTAATTTCTTCCAGTTTCATGTTTCCACCTTGCGACTATAGAGACCACTAGTGGCTGTTTCATGTCACGGCTGCCTAGAATAATCTCTAGAGTGAAGAGTCTAATATGCACAATATGGATCTAATATGCCATGCCCGAGAACGAGAAAGTTAAAAGTTGGGCAACTCCTCTTTCCCATTCCCGGGGCCCGGGAAGGCTTCCCGTCGATTGTGAACACTCCCATTTGAATACATGCATTTCAACTTTCTCGTTCTGGTTACCGTTCTTGTTGGTTGTGAACCAGCCTTAACTGTTACTCACTAATGTCTGAAAGTGTGTGAAAAGATTTGTATATCGTATGTAAATGCTGGATAATGGCAGATTCCATGAGTACCTCAGGGCTAAAACTTTGTGAGGGATAACCCTTACATAGTGGTGAGAAACAAATCATGTTACATATTTTTAATGTCCTTTTGGAAAGAAATCTTATTCTAAAATGAGATGAAGAGCTTGTATTTTAATTTACAAGTGTAAGTGTTAGCAGTTAGGGAAGTCCCAAGAGGAAATTAAAATAACTGGAAAGCTAATTGGTAAGTTCTTCTTTGGATGAACCTGACATTACAGGGAAGGAATTGCTCCATTAGATAGAACTCCATAACTGCACACTAAATATTACTTAATAATATTTCACAATTGCATGCTTCTGACACTTCATTTATACAACCGCATGTTACAATTCAATCAAGCTATGGCCTCTGTTGGGCCCATGGTCTCCACATGTTAGGAAATGCGCCATTTATGGCACGAACAGCTTTATAGCCAATTAGGGTACAGTGGACACAGAGTAACACAGTTTGGTATTTACATGCAGAAATTACTCTAGCTTAACTTTCTACACCAAAACTTACTGGAATTTGTTTTGAAGACTATTGTCTCCATCATCAGCCTGGACTCACTGCCGCACTTCCTCCTGTGGCTTGAGATGATGTTTTCGGACTGCACATACTGCAGAATCAGATTTACAAATGGGACGTCAAAATTTAATAAATTGTGTTTATTTTTATGTATGAATACTTTTCCCAAATGGAGAGTTCTGCAGTTTCCTAAAGGCCTTTAAAAGTTTAGATTTCTCTTTCAAATCATGGTCTGTGGACCAAAAATGCTCTGCAACTGCTGATTTCTCCATTTGTTTATATTTCACGTTTCTCACGTATTCTTTAAACTTTGTGTCCATATTCCTCCTTGCCTTCCCTATGTATATTTTCTTGCAATCTTTACATACAATTTCATAAATACCTGTAGTTTTTCGCATGAGAATTTTATCCTTTGTGTTGCCCCTGAGTATGTTTTTTAAACAATGCTAGGGTTACACCTACCATTTGAATATTTTAGTGAAGGCCCATGGGAAAAACATGAATTTCTTTTTAGCTTTTTGGTTTCTTTTATGTTGCTTAGTGTGGTGATTTCCTTTATTTGTTTCTTCTTTTTAATTTTTTTATCTTCCTATCCACAATCTTTTTGGTATGTAAACAAATGGTGAAATCAGCCGTTGCAGAGCAATTTTGGTCCACAGTTCATCAGTTAAAAGAGAAACCTCAACTTTTAAAGGGTCTTACAAGACCAGCACAGCTCTCCATTTGGGAAAAATTATTCATACATATGAGTAAACACAATTTATTAAATGTTAATGTCCCACATGAAAATGATCTCATTGTACAGTAGGTCCAGCCAGGAAACCCCATCTACAGGACATGGGAAAGCGCATCAGTGAGTCTAGTGGGCACAGAGTAACACAGTTTGGTATTTACATGCAGAAATTACTCTAGCTTAACTTTCTACACCAAAACAACACTAGATAGATGATAGAAACAACACTATCTGAAACATGTACCAGTAAGTTCTGGTATAGAAAGTTAAGCTAGAGTAATAAAAATTTCAATTTGTACATGTAAATATAAAAAAACCAAAAAAAACAAGTGTTTTCCCAAAAAGAGAAGAATTAAGAAACCGTTTGGCATGTTTACATGCAGAGTAAGCTTACAAGAAACAGTGTTTAAATGCCAGATTCCACTTTGTGAAAACAGGTAAGAGGCAGGGAGGGAAAGGGGGTTAACCAAGGTTGCGAGCCTGTCTTTTGAATAAGACATCCAAAAGTTCTAATAGTACCTTGACATGGTTATGATTGCAGGAGTACATTTATGCTACAAGAGCTTTGGTTGTGGTACATGTATATTAAAACAAAGCTTGTGTTTTGAGATCTCAAATTCACATCTTAATGGGAAATGTGCAACATTCCATAGCTTTACTGCAATATCACTCTTTAGTTGTATTTTATTGCTGCTAATATTTACACATCTAATGGTACACATTACCAAATTATTTTTTTCTTTTAAAGAATACTCTACAGCTTTGTACTAACTTTTTTGGGTAACACTGTTGCCTTTGATATTACTTCTTTGAACCACTTTGTAAGTTACAGAGCATTCGAAAAGTTTAAATTTTATGCTCATAAGACTTAAATTACTCTAAGCAAATTCGAGAAACTGCTTTGATTGAACAACAGATGTTCATGCACTTCTTTAGAAATCAGGAATTTTTGTTTTGTAGTTTGAATCATTGCAGATTTTTTGCTTCAAGAAGCACCAATCACCTGCAGAGGAATATGAGCTTGAACTAGTCACTATAATAAACATAGCCACAGCAAATGAATTTAGGAATGAATTAAGGCATAAGAAAATGAACACAGCAAACTCTAGGATGAGGATGATAAGTATTAGCATGCTAGTTTCAATCAGAAAAAGAAGAAGAAAAAAAACTATCACATACCACCCCTCAGCCTTTTACAAATTCAAAAAGATCTTCAAAATAACATCATCTTGTCCCCCAGAAACATCTATTACACTTAAAATGTAAATTCATAATTAAAAGACAAAATCTCAGAGGAACAAGTCAGGAATCAATCAGATAAAATGTAATAATTGTGAAAAAGTCTAAATTGGAAAAACCAAAATAAACATACCCAAAATTAAAATTTAAAAGAAGAAACATTGATGGTAGCTTACACTTTTGGGAAGAAACACACATTTTCTATTGAAACTCAAAGCTCTACAAAACATTGTAGATAGAATAGAACTGCAAGATGGGAAAATATCCAAAATTTAGAAAACAAGGACAGAATATTCACCTTTAAAATCCCACACAGTAACATCTGAATGAGAAACTTCATTAAGTGAGAAACATCACCACAAGGAGCAACATCAGCAGTTGACTTAGAACTGATTATGGTTTCCTTAATTAAAAATAAGTGATGTAAGTGTTACAAAAATTTGATTCAAACTACCAAATTATTCAGACTACTGGTTGTATACAAAAGGGATAACTCAATATGTGTGTGTGCACAAGTGTTATCATTGTGTCAATGTTTTTAAGAAATATGCCTTAACATACGTTATTTTAAAAGAAATACTCTTACAATAGTTCATATTGGTTCAGCAGCCTCTGTGGTTAGATCTTTCTGCCATTATACAGCATCTAAGGAGGCCACATCAATTTCTGCAACACACTATTAAAAGTATCTATAAATTAAGGTGCAACTTCTACAGAATATACAAAATCAGATAAAGTACTATAACTCAAATCCCATTTAGCCAATGATTGTTGTATGCAATAAATTAAGGTGCATTTTCTATAGAATATACAAAAATCATGTGAAGTATTATCAGTTCAAATCCTATGCAACCAATGATTGTCGTACACGAAAAGGTGTGCAACAATCTGGTTTCCTTCTATGGTTTTATATACTACCAACAGAGATGGAAAGGAAAATAAAACAAGATCTTGTAAATGTATATAGTATGTCAAAATTTGAGGTACATTTGTTGTCGTGGAAATGCAATAGCTTTGTTAGATGTATCATGCATACCTTGAGCAATAATCTCATATAAACCAACTTTAAGTTTGTGCCAGTTTTAACAAAATTTCAAATGCTTGGAGTAAATTTTCTTCAATAGTCATACATTATGCAGTTCAACTAAAAGTCAACATTTGGCAACTCCTCATTGTAATCTACCTATAATCTTGTACTGCTTTCAACCCTATTCAAAATGTGTTAATAAAGGTTTTCAAATTCTTGTATAAAAAATGTCAAGAGATGGTGTGAGCCATCATTCTTCTGATTTCTAAAGGATTTTGAAAGAAGTTTTGATCTGTTAATAAAAAAGATACTTTGATTAATGTGCTCATGACAGGTTCAGATTAACGCTTTATTTGAGTATGCTTCAACATTTTAATAGCTATGAAATGTGGGCACAGGGAATTAAATTGTTAATGATATGTTTAATTTACATTTTGCTATTCCTTTTGCACGCACAGCAAGAAATTTAAGTATCTCATTTCTAACCTTTAAGGGCACTTATCTTCAACTGGCATTTTTTGTTATATGAAGTACAATATTCATGGAGACTATTTAAAATTCAGTGTGCTGCATACTATGTAAAAACAGAATAATCAATGAAAAGTTTTACGACATAAACGTAAATTTAATCTTTATGACACACATCATTAAAGCCAACACATTTTATTTTACTCTTAACTGCTAATTACTGTATCATCTATCATAAAATCACATGTCTTTTATTCTTATTTAAATAAATAGCCTCTGGCATGAACTATTCAAAATGTGCATAGGGTATTTATAGCTAACATTACAGCATCATACTGACTCAACAGAATGCACTTTTGCTAGGAAAGCTTCACAACTACATGTTAGATTGTGGCATTGCTCTGGATATTCTTAAAAAGGAGTAAGATATATTATCCTTGGAAAAATAGAGATGATCCAACATTTTGATCAACCGCAGTGCAAAAATAATTAAGGATTACCTGCACTAACAAAGCCATGCAGTTATTGACTGCCACATCAGCTTATACCCAAGCAAAAGAAGCAGCAGGATGTCTTGCTCTACTGTCACCAGTGATGACAAAACATGTAAGATTCAGAAACAAAAAATCTGATGTGTTACACTCACATGACTTTCTCTACTCGTGTACAAACTATTTTTACAAATGCTTATTCTCCATCTACTTCATGTTAATCGAGATAAACGTTTGCAGACTCTATCTTATTACTAATTTTCTTGTAGATGTAAGGGGAATATATATTTACAAGGGCAATATAGAAATACAGTAGCCTTTAAGCATATATATATATCTCTTAATAGCTGGTTGCTAGGTGCAGCACCATTCCATTTGCCACAGATTAACACTCTTTGCATATCCAAGACAAAAAAATGAATAACGAATTCCCATTTGAGAAAATAAGTATTGAAAAATTTAAGGGAATAACAAGCAATATCTCGAAAATGGTTCACTCAACAAAAAAAAATCTATATGACATAAATTGTGTATTTTAATGCGATCTACATTTTGTGTGCAGTAAAATTTTGTCTATCTCTTATGGTTTACCAGTTATGCAAAAGTTGTTCACAATGAAGAATACTTTTGGAGACTTTGTCATGAAAATATCTTAAACATATGATATTTTAATCAAAATCGTTAGCCATTTTTGAGAAAATTAAAATTTTCGAAAAATGTTCCATGTAAAAGGTAATCTGGAGTGGGGGGATTTTCTTGAAAACCTTCGTGTCGCATCTCTGGAAGATACTGAACCTAAATACCAAGTTTGGTGTTTATCCGACTGTTCGTTTCTGAGTTATGCTGTTCACAGACAGACACACAAACACACGTACATGTTTCCAAAAATGCTTTTTTTGGATTCAGGGGGTCTCAAAACATGTATTTCCGGTGAAATCTCAGTATCGAATTTTTGGGTTGAATACAATACTTCCCCTACTTACTATACGTAGTAGAGAAAGTAAAAAGAAAGTGACAATCTGGTGCTTCCAAAAACAGCCTCCACCATCAACAAAGTTTAAGGAAGATTATTAATGCATCTTCCTTCATAAAGGCAGACCAACATACTGCAATAACAGAGTGGTATGTTACATACTATTGTTAAAGTCTATGGGGAATTCCACACATCTGATGTTATATAATTTCATTTTCCATTATAACAACACATGCCTCCAATTAAGATTGTGCAGGAAAATCAAGTTCCAGCTCTACCTCATCCTGGTTATTCTCCAGCTCAGCTCCCTATAATTTTGTATGAGGAGGTGTCAAAAAATAACTGGAATTATTTCTTTGCCAGAAAATACGACTCGCATTCATTCAAATTCTTTTACAAACCCTCAAAGTATTCTCCCTTGAATACAATACAACAGTTCCAGCATTCTGTCCACTGTTAAAAACACTCCCTAAAGCTCCTTTTAGATAGTGTGTTGAGTATACCCGAAATGTTATGGATTAACTCACAATCATTATGAAAATGACAACCCCGAAGTTCTTTTTTTACTGTAAGAAATAGATGGAATTCACATGGCACTCGATAACTCTGTCAAAACATCCAGTTCTCGCAAGTCTTCCTTTCCATTGTTGACATGCCATCACACGGTGAGCCTCCTGTTCAGCATTTATCACACAAGGACCCATTTTGCTGCAACTTTCCTACATCTTTAGAACATTTTATACAATGTCTTCAGCTGATCCATAGGATATATTCATAATCTTCTGCAATATTTGGTAACGATAACAATAGTCTTCGCACAACATGACAATTATTTTGACATTGATGTCAGTCTTTGAAGTTGAGGGTCTTCCGGGGCATGGAGCATCCTCAACATCATTTTTACTCTTCCAAAATCGTTTATGCCATTTGAAAACCTGCGTTTTTCTCATCGCTTTCTCTCTGTAGGCTTGCCACAACATCTGCAGTGTTTGTAATGGAGTTTTATCAAGAAGATGCAAAATCTAATTGATGCACGCTGTTGCAACTTAAGGTACATGTTGGGTACAGTTAACACGCCCTTCTACTTCACCTGCTTCCCTCCAACTATGGACAGGCGAATGATGCACATGGCACTTCGTCCCTCAAGGTCAGACCTTTCCAGTGCTGCCAACACCAAACTCCAGCTCGGATGCATTACAATGCAAAAAAATAATTTCAGTTATTTTTTGACATCCCCTCGTATTATTAGGTGAAAGAGAAGGCCTCAGGGAATCAATCTGAAACATCAGGAATAGGTGCTTGCCACTTACAATCAGAAAATATTGATGGGTCAAAACGGAAGCGGAATAAAATACTTAATAAATGGTTTATAGAATGCTTAAGAGTATCAACGCTCAGGTAAAGTAGTTTGAAAAACTGCAGTACATATTATTTAAAGAAATTTAACTGATTAACAACATTTAAAACATTTTGGCTTGGCAGTCATATAAGTAGGCTTTTTTGACTACTTAAGTAGCAAAACAGTTACAACTGATACCTACTGCACAAAAGCAATATACAGATGAACTGAAATTTGTGAGAACCCATTTGTCTCCACAAATGTCAGAATTTTCTTCCACCTACATCCAACACTACTCCACCCATAGCCTCATGAATGGTTATTCCTTTTATTATGGAAGTTCTCTCAGAATTAAGCAAATTCATGCAGTCTAGTGTTACAAAATCTGTTTCAGGCAGTTCCATACAAAAAAAAGTCTGGAAAAGCTGGTTGGGTGATCTGGGTAACTGTATGCTTTTTTAAATTAAGTTGTCAACAAAAAATCTGACTAATCCCATGGATTCTTTAGATGTATATGTCTAAGTCTTCCCAGTTGACAACTGTTATGTTATAGGCACACAAACAGACTGCTGAATAGTAATTGCAATTTTATGGCCACATAATCAGTTGGTGAACTCCAGCAACAGCCAATAATGGTTAAGAAAGAACAGTGGTGGCAGGGGTACCAATAGAGATTTTAACAAAACTTAAGAGATATTCAATTTTAAGTTTATACTAATTTTTGGAAAGAGATATTTCTAACTACTTAAAATGGTAGCAGTTTATAAGGATTACTTAAATAAGCAACAAAATGCAGTCCACTAAGGTAGGCAATACACTTCTGCAGACTGCAAGAAGTAGTTTGAGAACAATAATGTATTTAAAGCAGCTGTCAGTGGACGTTGTGTAATTTGTTACTGTTCACTGTTTATAGTGCATGGACAGTTGCACTGTTTTTTCATGTTGTTCTTTACCTCTTGCTAACTAACCTCTTGTGGGCATGGGTAATACGTAATTTTGAAATGACATTTTAATTGTCCTTTGCCACTACAGTTTTTATTTATTGCTGGAGTGAAACAACATATTAAATTATGTTACAGTAAGTTAAGCTATTACCGTTATTACACAAATAAACAATTACATTAAGCTGGTGTTACTTTCAGTCAATTAATATTGGTTACTAGATGGTCTTAGTTTTTGTATACAAGAGAGAAAAGCTCCTTGAGGATATATAGGGAAATAAAAACAGTATGGGAGAGAAAAAAGTACTTAGAAATATGCAATAAACTAGGGTGAGGCGGATTTGCATGGGCGAGAACAGGAGTTAAAAACTTGAAAGGCACAAGGCATGACAAGGATATAGAAAAATGTCCAATGTGCAGTGAAATGAACATGGATTTCCAATGTATATATTATAATCAAACAAAGGCATGGAGAGAAAAGTTTGGCAACAGAAATAGAAAAACTTGGATGGGGATGTATTAATACAGAAGATTCTGAGTGTAAAAGGAGATAAAAATATAAAACATATGGGAAACTATTTGGATAAGATGAAAGAGAAATGGTTAAGAATGACTACAAAGAAGATGGGGCTAAAGGCAGATGAAACAGACTATAATAATGTAAGCAAGTGACAGAGGGTCATCAATACATGGAGAACCAGGAATTTGTGTATTGAGACTAAATTAGTGTAGGCAAGCAACCAAGACAAGCATAAGTGAATGTATAGCATAAATAGCCTAATATTTTCAAATGTTGTTATAGCTTAAAACTTATGTAATATGATTATGTAATTATGTGTGTTGAGAAATAAATGTCCATTCATTGATTCACTCATACTAGTTGATCTAAGAACACACCGATTTAAGATACATCGCTGAACTACCTGAACTAATGGATATGGACAATGGGTGCTAATAAACAGAATAAGTTGAAAGCATATATTTAGTTTGTGGAGTTCTGGGTTATAAATGCTGAACAAATGAATGAGCTGCATTGACACATGCCTTTTTATTTCAATTCCACCCACTGTTTAAGATATTCCAATTTGTTACTCTTTCTCCCCTTGCCTATATGTTGCTATCACTACCTGCAATGGCCAGCTAATTCCCAGAATCCAAAATCCATATACATGTAACTGTATCTGCGATTTACCTACATTAAGTTACAATGAGCTCTTATCTTGGATTTTGCTAGTAGCTGACCCTGGCCTGAGCTACTAATTACTTCCTGTCTATCAAAATGTTAACCTTTCCCTCTTTTCCATTTCCAATTCTTATACAAAATATTATATGAAGTTTTAAATAAGAATAATTACACAACTACTTAAAGTTCTGTAATCATATCATACATCATTAACATTGTAGGTATAATCCCTTTCCTATTATTACCATTATTATTTTGCATTGCAATTTCTTATGATTCACTTGCGTATTGCTGAATATTAATTATTAGTGTCTCACTTTATGCAACTGGTTTCAGGCCAATAAATTATCTCCAAATATTGGGAAAACAAAGACCATTAAATTTCCAGCACACAATTCCCAAAATCTCAAGATGCAGGGAGGCATTTATAGTGCTTTGCATGATCAGCCCTTTGATATCAAGCTTTTAGGTTCACAGGTTGGCATGCATCTCAAATGGAAAATGTATCATCTCAAAACTGAAATCAATAATATTTATCTTTAGAGCACTGCATCTCTCTTTGCTCAAACTCTACATACATTATTTTTGCTCTCTAATAAGCCATGGTTGATTTTCCAGGACAATCCCGTTAAAAGTAAATAAGTATTTGTACTACCCAATAAGCCAAACTAGTAATGTGTAGTGCACCATGTAAAGGCCTACTTCAAAAGTTGTTCTTGGCACTTCCTGGCGAACATATTCTTTTGCTTATGTTCTTGTATGTTAAAACAAATACTTTGCCAAAAATCTATACATAACATTAATACCAGATAAAGAAACTTAATCTCCACAAATCCAATGCTAACTTATCAAAAAGAAGTTTATAAATGACTGTGTAAAAATACCTATTTAATGCACTTCCAAAACATTTAAAATTATCATCTGGCAATACATAGAAATACAAGTCTGCTCTTGCAAAATACTTACTGTGCAACATGATCTATTACTCTGTATAGTTTATGGATGAAGAATGAATATCTACTTAAGCACAAATTTTTCTTTTATGAGCCACTTACTTGCATTTCCACAGTTCTATTACAATAAATAATAATTTTTGTAAAGCATCAAAAGAAACACTTCTCCGCTTATCATTTAAAAATCCTTTGTATTCAGAAAATGTTATAACTTAACGTTACAAACATTGAAACTCTTATATGAAATAACTCTGTACTCTCTAAAAACGAATGACATGTTGCTGTATGGGTTGACAATGAGTGCCTGTTTCCCGCTGCCTTATAACTAGACTGGATGGATGGGCGTGATGTCATGTGCGGGGTGTAGTCCATGCACAATGTGTATCGGATCTTGAGTCAATGAAAAGGCATTGAAATCTGAGTTCTAGTTATAATAACCTATAATAAAACCAGTATACGGTGATGAATGGTGACCCATGCTCATTTCATTAATTTACTCTGACTGCTTATTGTTCAATTGAGGTGGCATGGAAAAAAAGCATAAAGCTGACCAGAGCCGCTCATGGGGGGAATCATGGAGCAGCAAGTTGCACTATTAAGAACATAGGTGGAGGGGGATTAAAAGTTTTGGTGAATACAAAAAATATTGAAGTAAATTAATGCAGACAATATAAATGCATAGCAATTTTTATGTGCTGTATCACCCCACCAAAAGTAATGTTAAGTACAATTCATACTGTATGATATAATGTGGTGCATTAAATCATAACTTTTGGAAGTGCATAAAAGGAACTATGACATTGTAAGTAGGTATGGTTGTTCAGAATTATAGTATTATTACACTTACTATATTGGTCTATTTAGATAGATACAGTAGGATACATCGCTGTCCTCGTAGTTCAGTCAGTAAGCACCTGCCTGCTGTGCAAGGGATCCTGGGTTCGATTCCCAGCTGGGAGGTGGGAATTTTTCTCTAGCCCAAATTATATCCTATTCTCCCCAGTGTCTGGAAGTATGAATTAGCATATGAATGTGTGCATTTGTATGATCTGTAGTTTTTGGTGTAAATATTGCAATTTCTTTTATTGATTTTAACTTTCCAATTTGTTCAAGCTTTTATTGTGTGCCGGTATCACAATAGCTACTACAGTACCTATAACACAGCCCTTTTGCAAAGTTTTCTAGCAACATAGAAAAGGAACTAAATAGCTTAAATTGAGCTCTCAGAAAAAATGGGGGGGGGGTGATTATTTTGGGGGGCATGGGCATACCTGAAGCTGACGATACCAGTACCGGTACTATTTTGTCCTCTTTTAAAAGGAAAGCAACTAGATCAACTTCAGAAAATGTCAAAGCCATTAAAAAATACCAATCCAGTACCAAAGACAAACAATCTGCTGCAGAGTAGTAAACCTTCTGGTGATTTTGGTTCATTCCCAGGCAACACACATATCTCATTTTATGTCCTAACAATATCAGGCTATCTTTCGATAGGTAAGGATAAAGAACAGTACTTCATTAGTTACTCTAAGATTTTGTACTATTTATTTGTTTTTGTTTTAATCAAATGACCATTTTTTGTTTAAATTACATGCACTGCAGCTTATTTAGGCAAATAAAACCACAGAATGGTAAATTAACCATAATAAGAAAAGGTCTACCAGGTGGTAAACCAACTTCTTATAAATCCATTGTTCCTTGAGCTACAGACATTGGGAAATTTAAGTAAGAGAAATAGAAGCATTATTTTATTACAAATTAATAAAACAATTAAGACAAGCCTTATTGTCAGTTAAAAAGCATGGCAAAAATTGATTGCATTTAAACAGACAGAAAAAAGTGTTTGAAATTTGTAGTATATCTAATCATTATACTTTTCAGATTTCAGGGAAAAATTTTTAGAATTGCCAAAAATATGAGCTTTACTTTCTTTTTCTTTCTTTGGAAATAGCCATTTCTTCAGTTGGTGCTATTTCTGCCGAGGTATGCAGAAAACCGATTTACAGGAAATGTCTTAAATCGCTGATTCTTTGGCCGATTTTTCATGTAACTTCTTTCTATTGATACATCTTAGACCTAGTACGTTTAGTTGTGTGTTATTAGGTTAATTCAGTATTTAGGAAAATAAGAAATAATGGCATGAAATTAATACAGGATACAATATGGAATGCATAATTAAAACTAAAAATAACCACTAAAAATAACATTAACAGTTAAAAATAATTGATCAAATTTTAAACAAAAAATTCAAATAGTTTGATAGAGGAATATACTGGACTAGATCACACATGAGCTAATAACTGAAACATTTAATTTGCTCTGGGTAATCTGCAATATCAAGTAAAATTAAATTTAAAAAAAACTCCAGTAAAGAAAAATAAGTTTTTATTCCTTATTTTTTCTTTTACAAATTTATTTGACATGTATACTTGTTTAAAGGGAAAATTTGTTGAAAAATGCTTGGAAGCCTGAAGATAGTTTCCATTTTCCTGCAACAAATTACGGCAAGTGCCAGCTGAAATTTCAACACAACTGGCTAAAAACAAGAGAATGACTGGTCTACTCAAAAAAAAAACCTTGAGGGTGTTATTTAGCAAGTACTCTATGTTATTTTCTCCCGCTGGAGCTGGAAAACAGAGATCTCCCCTCGGCAAACTTGTGCACATGAGTACAGTGACTGGAAGCATGCACTGGAAGATTTCAACACCAACCGACAACATACCATGCTAATGCCAAGGTAGCTGCCAAAAACTTTCCTTCCAAGAGATCTGGCAAGAATAACATTATTAGTTGCCTGGATAAACATACAGCAAACAAAGGTACAGAAAATCAGTGTCTTCTTACACAGTAATTAAGACAATTCTTTTTTGTGGAAGACAAGAGCTATTTTTAAGAGGACGCAGGGACAGATGCCCACTCAACATTAATGTGGATTTCATTGCAAACCAAGGGAACTTTCATGCTGTTTTGAGACTGAGGTTTGATAGTGGAGATCAAGACTTATAAGAACACTTATTAAAACTTGGTAAGAATGCCACTTACATAAGTTCAGTCAGCCAAAATTAACTCATTTTATGCTGAAATGACATAGCCCTGTCTATTTTGAGTGAAACAGATGTCATTATATACAAGATATATTGACTTAGAAAGTGTAACAGTGCGAAAGGAGTTTCTTAAATTTGTCCCAATCTACAATATGTCTGGTAGGGGGATAAGTCCAGTTGTCCCATGTCATACATTTACAGCATGTAAAAGCCTGATAAAGAAGCCTCTGAGCAAACTTTCCAGTCTTTCACACCCAATATAGAATGGGATGCTAAGAACCACAGCAGTTAAAGAGCATCCATAAAAAGGAGGGTATAAGTGAAACTGAGGGAATTTGGCATTGACACAGATAATTTATATGGACAAGGCTAGATGGTGCGTTGCTATGAGTTGTGCTTCATCTGGAGTACAGGCTTTAGTAAGAAAAGAAGTTCCAAATGCACTGTACATTCATTGTAGTAGTCACTCTCTTAGTTAGGCTTTATCTGATTCGTGGTCATTGGCTTTAATTAAAAACTGTATGGGAAAGGTGTACAACTTTTTTGATATGCCAAAGCACCAGGCAGTTTTGAAGAAATATTCTGAACCTGAGTGCAGCTCTAAAAGACTAAACGCACTATGCCCTACTCACTGGAAACAGCAACATAATTCCATAAATACATTCTGTGAAATCTTTGAGGCTATACTAAGATCACTTGAGGAGATTTGCAACTAGCCTGACACTGATACATCAACAAATGCAAATGTGTGCAATTCAAAAGTGTGAATTTACTTTTATGCTGCACATTATAAGAAAAGTATTTTCTTATACTTTGCCACTGACAAATATCTGCAGTCTGAAAGTATTGATCTTGCCAGTGCAGTCACATATGCTAGGCATACTGTGAATGAATTACAGAAACTTGGAGATAATTTCAAGAAAGAATTTGCAGCCATTTTCAAATAAGTGGAAGCAATTTACAGCCAAGCATGACAGGGTGCCAAACTACCGTGAAAATGTTCCCCATAACAGCCCAGAAACATGTTTTAGAAGGGCTACATTCATATCATTCATTGACCATGTCACTGTTCAAATTAAATAACAGTTCACAGCTCATAAAGAAACATCATTCATCATCATTTGATGTTTTGCTGAATGAGACAAGTGAAGATAAGTTCTACATTCAATGTTTGTGCAGTATGAAAATTTCATTGATGCAACTGATGACTGCCAATTATTTGGGGAAATAAAAAATGCATAAAAAATTGAAACAAGTGGAATTCAAAAAGCATTAAAGTTTAAACAACTTAAGAAGACTCATATAAAAATAAATGCCATAGAAGCTCCATCCTATTGCAAATTTAATATGCATCCATCTGTACATAAGTTACTGCAAATAATGGTGATATTACCAGTAACAACTTATACTACTGAAAGGTCCTTTTCTAATCTTAAGATATCTGAAAAACTACTTAGGGAGCACCACAAATGAAACAGACTTAAAGGACTTGTCATTTATATGTGAATCAAGAACATTTCAATTAGTGTTGAAATTTTAGCTGAAATGGGAAAAAAATCAAGAATAGAAATTAAGCTTTAAAATTATTAGATCACACTGAATGGTTATTTTACTTTTCTATCATGTATTTGAGTACATACAATTCATATTTCTATACAAGCTTATTATACACGCTTATATTGTAAAATTGTAAACTAATAAAAATAAATGTATTCTTAAATTGTCATTATTATGTTATATTTTTATTTCAAGTGAGAGCATTTCATTACCCTCATGCTAACAGTGATATAAACACTCATAAATCTGCACTTATTGTTTCATGAAGTACCATACAAATTAATCCATAGATTTTAAATTTTGTCCTTACTCAAAATTAAAATTTATTGGGTAGTGTGTATTTTTCTTTCTAACAACATGTCGTATGTGTTATAATGTGTGTCAATATTTCTTGTTATTATTAATGCCCACATGAATGTTAAAATGTGTTAATGAACTTTGTTATGGGTACCAATATTAATATGTAAAAAATATTAGCAATCTTTATACCATTAAACACTTCAAAACCGCCTAGAAAATGCAGTATTGTAGTTATTTAAAAAAAAAAAATGTTTGTGTGGTGAGAAGATAGGATTATTCCAGAAAATATTCTAGGACCCCCCCCTCCCAAAATTAGAGATACCACTGACATGCTAAACACATACGAAGGGAAGAAGAAAAAATTCATTTAAAACATTTATAAATACCAGTTTCTGAAAATGTATTGAATGTTTATCAGATAAACTTCTGTGACTGATTTGTATGTGCAACAACAGCAAATGCTTATTACCCTAAATTGAGATACTGCCAAGAAATTTAAGGAAACTATCAGTTAGGATAAATAAAAACTGAACATTTCCCTAAAACTGTGATTTGAATTTCCATTCTGATGACATCCTTTATGTCATTTGTTCCATTTTCAAAAGTAGGATTCCATATTTTTTTATTTCCTGGCATTTGGAATTAGCGATGAGACATTCCTGTAATATCAGTTAAGTAATGTTGAAGAGCTCTTCCCTCTTTTGATATCACTCAACTGATATACCAAAAAAATAATATGGTCCCCAACAAACATAAATACCCAAATGTTAAACCTATGTACAAAAAAGTATACAAAGTGTATAACTACAGACCAATAGTTTTTAAAAATATTTTCCAAGATATGTGAGTTATCTATAACAGACTTACTAACATTTTGAAATGCATAACTCAATGGTAAAGGAGTAGGAGGAGTCTTCTGCAACCTACCAAAGGCTTTTTGATTGTATAAAAACCTAGCAAAGGCTTTTTGATTGTATAAACCCTGGCATCTTTCTTGCTATACTAACTACAAGGTGGAAACTGCCCAATTGGACCAGAGCTTGCCTTAACACCCACCCAAAATGAGGACTCACACTCCCCAGAACGTACAACATCCAGGGGCAATCGCCTGTTGGGGGGTGCAGAAGGTCTGCAGATCAAAGAGTGAGAGACCAGGGTGGGTGATCAATCACACGCCCAGGATGAGAGCAAGGAAGTGGATGATAGATGTAGATGAGAGGCAAATGTTAGGAAAGGTGATGGAGCACTGGTGGAATGAAACATGATGAGGGAAATCAGAGAAAACCCACCTAGATGCCACTTTGTCCACCACAAATCCCCATGCGCATCCCTGGGATTGAATCTAGGTCAGCTTGGTGAGAGACAAGTGTTCTAATCACTTAGCTACAGCAATTGCTATGCTACTGGAAAAAATTTATTGCATCACCCACAAAATAATTGTATTTTTCGCTTTATACTCAATTAAAAATATGAGTATTCTGAAGTTTTCCTACAATTGAGTTTCTAGGTTTAACTTTGAATATTTTAAAGTCTAAAATGTGAACATTTGATGCCAATAACACAGCCTACGAAGATCTTGCAGCATGGAATATTTTACATCATAATGGTCAAATTGGATGTTCTGATTTTGAAAATAATAGTAGTTTTTGATTATCACGTAAGATTTTGAACAATTCTGTTTCAACGCAAAATTGAAATTTCAGTACGCTAGTATTAACATCACTGTATATCCGACTTACAGCATGATTGATTAGAATATGTAAACTTCCTAATCATATGACACCATGTTGTCCCACTGTCTATCTCTGTTTACAGGTAATGTTGAACCTATATCATAAATATTTATTGCCTAAGATATCAACCGGAACTTATCTCAGAATCCTCAATACAGTTTTAAACTCCTTCTCAGTGGGTCTCTTTTGAAGCTGCATTGTGTTGTGAATTTTATTTATGGAAAAAAAAAAATGGCAAGTTCGAGTGGTTTGAATGGTATAACTAGGAGGGACTGTGTGAACAATTCTAACAATTTCTGTTATGTCTGTAGATGTTATGTGATAAAGCAGCATCAGTAAAGAAACATTACCACATTTATCAAGAGTTCGTATCTGGCCTATTTTAAAATTAAATTTGGAGGTCAAGACAAGAATTTTGCTCCTCATATTGTGTGTAAAGTTGTGTAGAAAATTTAAGACAGTGGTACAATGGAGTTCGTTCATCTATGCCCTTTGGTGTTCCTATGGTATGGCACGAACAACAAAATCATTTTAATGACTGTTAGTTTTGTCTGTGTAACATATCTGGATTTAAAAGGAAAAACAAGGCAGGCATTAAATATCCAAACTTGCCATCAGCAATTAGGCCTAAGCCTCGTGGATCTGATGTTCCTGTTTCATCAACACCTACAGTATTATCAGAGAGTAGTACTAATACTTTGAGTGTAGATGATTTAAATTGGTCCCCAGACTTAGATGATGATATTCCAAATCCATTGAGTCAGCCAGAATTAAATGATTTGGTATGTGATTTGGGTCTTATTAAAGAAAAAGTGAACTTTTAGGCTCAAGGCTGAAAGAAAACAAATCAATTAAGAACTGGAACAACTTTCTACTGGTACAAACATCGAGAAGAAGAGTCCCAAAAATTTTTGTAAAGGAAGGGGAACTAGTGTATTGTTGTGATATCCCCAACTTGATAGGTCTTCTTGGAACAGCTTACAAAGCAAAAGATTGGGTCTATTTATTGACTCAAGCAAGAGAAGCCCAAAAGGTGTTCTGCTGCATAATGGCAATATGTTTGCTTCAGTCCCAATAAATCACTCTACATCCCTTAAAGAAACACACCAAAATTTGTATACTGTCCTAAAAAAAATTAAATATAATGAACACAAGTGGTATGTGTGCTGTGATCTTAAAGTGTGTGGTACTTTATTCAGCCAATGAGCAGGGTACACAAAATTCCCATGCTTTTTGTGTGAGTAGGACTCTAGAGCCAGAGAAAGACACTGGGGTGAAACTAATTGGCCAAAAAAGAAAAGATTTAGTGACAGGGACAAAAACTGTAATAAATCACCTGCTGATTGATTCAAGAAAAGGTTTTACTAGCCCTGCTACATATCAAATTAGGGATAATGAAACAATTTGTCTAAGTTTTGGACAAACGTGGTCCATGTTTCCACCATTTTATTCAGAAATTTCCAATGTTCTCTGAATCAAAAGTGAAAGAAGGCATTTTTGACGGCCTAAGATTTGCAAACTCATGAAGAATGTTCATTTTGGAAATATCATAACAGACATAGAGCTTTGGACTTATTCTATGAAGCTATAAACAAGTTTTTGGGTAATGTTAAAGATGACCAATATGAACATATTGTTAAAACCATGCTCGAAAACTTAAAGGCACTCGGATGCAATATGAGCTTAAAATTGCATTTTCTGCATTTGCATCTTGAACTTTTCCTTAAAACCTTGGGTGCACTAAGTGAAAAACAGGGAAAGAGATTCCACCAGGACATAAAGGAGATGGAAACAAAGTACCAGGATTGATGGGACGTCTTCATGATGGTCAACTACTGTTGGTATTTAATTAGAGATAACTCTTTGTCAGGACCACAAACACATGTCAACTTAGCATTCATTTTCAACAAAGCGAAGGAGAAAATAAAATCATACAGTATGTTTGAAATTTCTAGTTCAATGTAAACTGTTGCATCTGTAGAATTGAGATTGTTTCTTTATTTGCATGATTTCAAGCATTTTAAATTGTACTTAAAAATTAAAGAATAAACTCGAATAGTAAATATTTTCTTTCTCATGCCAAAAAAAAAACGGTACATGATACGAAAAAACGGAAAGCAGATTTGAATTCAGTATACCAAAATTAAGTTTAAAACCATGCCACAGAAAAAAAATTTAAATTTTGAAGCCTGTGTAATCTTAATATCTGTTTCAAGAGCATGTAAACAATAAAACTGAATAAAATGCTGCAGAAACCTAATGAGTCTTAATTTAATAATTATAATAAAAGAGTCTTTTACAAACATAAATTAAGGTGTCATCGCAAAAACACTGAATTAATACTTGGAGTTGCCTCCTCTTTTTTATCAGGGCAATACATCGTCTGGGCATTGAAAGTATTAAACTTTTTAATTAGTCAGGTTAAATTTCAATAAATCACACACAATGGATAAGTTCAACCAGCTCTTTCTTACTTCTTGGTTTTTTCTTTACTGCAGCATTGTCAATCATTTTTCAAAGGTTCTCATTGGGGTTGAGATCTGGGCTGTTGGGCATGTGAGGGTGGAAATTCCTTGGTCTTCAAGAAAACGTCTAACCTGTTAGCATCAAATTGTAATTTGTTTAAAATTATGTGGATGTAACATGAATTTGGTAAAAGAATAGAAGTGTTTAAGCAAGGTACTCACTTTTATTTGCTCTATGACATGGTACTATGTCATACTGGAATGTATAATTTTCTGGTGATACAAACTGCTCCCACAAATTGTTGGCATTAAACTTTCTCTTAAAACCATTATGTATGCAACTGCATTTACTGTTCTCAACAAAATGTACTGCACCCATACCTTTCCTGGAAATACAACCCCTACATCTCATCAGTCCAATGGACATATTCCTTTGCTTATTCTAGTCTAGCTTTCTTATTTTAAATGGCAAAAGGGGCTTCCTCCGTGGCTGCCTAGCAGGTAGATCTATTTCTGAAAGTCTGTATCGGATAGTTCTGCTGCATACCACCAAACTAGAAGCTTCTTTCCAGTCTCTTTTCAACTCCACAAGTCATACTCTGGTTTTTTCAAACAGATCCATTTCAAAACAGGGTCATTAACAGCAATAGTAGACCTTTATTTGCCTCTTCCTTTAATTCTTTCCAAATTTCCAGTTTTCTTGTATTTAGCCAATAATCTTGAAATAATGGACAAATCCTATTTTTTATGCAATATGTTTAGTAAAACAGCCCTCAGAAGCTAATACGACAATTACACTTTTTTTTGTGAGTTAATTCAATTAAAAAAATTGAGTTTTATTTATGGACTCTCTTTAATTGCTGCTGTGATCCTTAGTGTCCCATTCTATATTGGCATGAAAGACCAGTCATTTTGCTCAGATACCTCCTCAGGCTCAAAATTCTTTCATGTGCCATAAATCTACGACACGGTACCACCGACTTTACTTCTCCTCCGAAGGAATCCATTCTAAGGACTTTTATGCCTGAAAACATCCATCGCCCTCCGTGACCTAGGGAACTAGAGGCTAGCATGATAAACACTACACCATGGAGGACAACATTAATTCAATTCCTTTGCCCATTTTGTGCAGCTGTTATTAAACACACAGCACTGACTACTACATAAAAACCAACAATAGAGGCAGTAGTATTACAACAATGGAATATGTTTAGAAGTTCTGGTGAAAACAACAATGCATAATCATTTATAGATAAAAGAGAGCAGAAAGCGTTCACCATTGTTGACATTAAGTGAGGTGAATGAAAATACACAAAATCTATAGGTGATGCAATATGTTTTTCCAGTAGTGCAAATTAAAATTCTATGGTATTAGGACTGCTTGCAGCATATTTAAACAGGAAACAAAGGGTAGAAACACAAACGTGCACATCACTTCTCCAAATGGGGAAGAATAAGCCATGGACAAAGTTTAATACTTGTCCCCATTATTTCTCATTTATATACCTAGACGATTTCCCTCTCCCAATAAAAGAAAGGGCCAGTGTAATCCTTTTTGCAGATAATATTAGTGAATTAGTATTGTAAATTTAGGTGAGTTATATAATACATTAAATGATGTACTTAACATTTATAAATGGTTTAAGCAAACAAAACTGCTTTCAACTCAATAAAACTAATGTAAGAAGTTCATTACCTACAGCTCCAAGATCCCACATGAGCAAAGGAAATAAAAAAAAAGAAGCTTTCAAAAGACTGATGTAACTATGTTCCTAGGCTTGCAGATATACAACTACTTAACTGGAAACTCCACATTACAAAGCTCAGCAAGTTATGCCCTAGGTTTCCAAGTAGTTTCATCACAAAACAAACTCTTAAGATGGAATGCCTATTTTCAGTCCATCATAAAGTATGAAATTGCATTTGGCAACTCTGTAAAACACAAACATGTTTTTCAAATGCAGAAAAAAGCAGCGATAATAAAGGCTAAAGTTCATTACAAAGCACCCTGCATGTTTGCAGAGCATAACTGCAGGAGTTAGTCTGGGAAGTTAAACTCTTAATATGAGAATATATTTTCTCACTATTTTATACCACATATCCTGAATTTGTAAGCTATATACAAGAGCACATCTTCAATAGCAGACAAAAGAAATATTTACACAGACCAATAACAAAGGGAATTACTATGCGTGTATCAAAATGTTGATTGATGCCTTGCTGTTCAAACACCAAGAAGAAATTCTTACCTACTCTTAAAGAATATCTATGTAAAAAGGCTTATTACTCTGTAAAAGAGTTCTTTAATAACTGTGATTGTGATGTCATATTATATAAATACAAGTTTCAGATCAGAATATGCAGTTATTACATATAATGCTGAATTATACGCACGAAACTCCCCTACATGATCTATATCATGTAAACCAGCTATTGGTGTTTTGCACTGCACATTCTACAAATATGGTAGTGGATGAAAATCTGTCTTGCATGGCATTTTTCATGAGAAAAGAAAATGAAAGCTGCCTTCAGTAAAATGAGTGGTGAATGTTGTTTCTTTGACATGTTCAATGTCCAGAGCTTTACTCACTGCACGATCTCAAGAAGGACACAAGTAATACAAATATGACATTTTTACAATCTCCTGTGTCATTCCATTTTTCTTTACTGAGTTTTTGATGGTTGTTTTACTGAAACACACTTCAGTATGCTTAAGATCATCCGAGTATGAGTGAGTGGGGTATAAGGGCCCATTGACAACTAGGTCATTGGGGCCCATCTGAATATGGAGATAAAGGATGGCAGACTCTGAGAAGAGAAAAGGTTGAGGGAAACTAGGACCCAAGAGAGGTTGTAAAAGTAGTAGTAGCAGCAGCAGCAGTAAGTGTTAAAATAAAGAGTAGCTCCTCACTTGACTATAGTGAAATGTTATCGATGCATAATTTTTGGTTGGTATATTATCAAAATATTCAATAAATCATGCCATACATAATCTTACACTTAGCCACAATAGCAAAAAACCTAAATTCATGTTTGTTATAAAGATTCACAAATATGAATTTGAGGCTAATATAGATTATATGGATAAACACAATGGCGAAGAACTTCCCTTCTTTATTATTTTTTCAGTCCAAGTAACTCGGCATACCCTGAAGCAAGTGCATATTTAGTGATTTTCTCAATTATGTTGATAACTAGAACATGTCAGCAGCTATTTTACTTCTAACCTTCCTGATGTAAATTGTAAACAAAAGAAATAGGAAACAAATGGAGATTATATTCAATGTGCTTTCCCATGTGTGTTTAACGGCTGTAAGGTAGACAGGTATAAAAACCCTGCTCTTATCCACATGTAAGAAATTCCTTTTTCCTACTTGGCACATAGAAAATTGTTCAAGATAATTAAAAAATAAAATAGGTGTACATATGTTTAAATTAAATACATGGAAATTCTAAAACATGCAGAAAACCTTAAATACATTACAAAGCAGAAGGGGGATGAGCCACTTTCTGAATGTAAAGTTAGCATAAAATAAATTACCTTTATGCACCACTTCATGACAATCGTAACTGGTCTACCTACTTTGCATAAATTGATATCATATACCGGTCATCCGTCTTTATTTACTAATTTTATCTGACATTCGATGAAAACTTCGGAGCCTTTACATTCTTGAATGAAAATGCAAGTCTTAAAACAGGATAAATGCCTATCAGCAGCCGTCATTTGTAATATATTACGGCAACTTACATGCTGTATTTTAACCTTGTCTGATACCATAACTTAAGTTACAGTTTGAGAAATTTGTTGTAATTGCTAATGACCAGACTTCCTACGAAATATTTTTTTTTTTTATTGTTGAATACACTTTTAACGCAGTAGAATTTCTTCAAGTCATTTATTAACGTCAACCCATGTTTATCATATTAAATTTAACCTGAAGAATTATTTTATATTGCAATTTTTTCTAAATAGAATAATAAACAAACTTACACACAGGTATAAACTATATTATCCGTCCACAACTAAACGATGGACATATTCTTTACCCACAATGCAACATTTCAACATTAATCCAGCAAGCGTTCACCAACAGTGTTGCCAACACATGATTGGCTGGCACGACCATGAGAAAAGTTATTATTTTGCCGGGAGATAAAAATTTTTGGGTTTAAAGCTTCAAATAGGAGTTGAATCACAAAAAAAAAAAAAAAAAAAAAAAAAAAAAAAAATAATAAATAAAAAATAAACGAAATGCAGTGTTACTTTTGGAGTATTTCATGTTGATTAGGTGTTTACCAATTCTTTTGTCGGAAAAACTCGTTATGGAAGCAGATGCAAATTCTTTTGCAAGGGGGGAAAAAAAGGAGAGAAAGAAAAACATGCGTCGTAACAAGAATGTTGGCCGAACAAGCAGGTCTAACTCATGTCCACATGAGGGTAAATAGTTGAGATACGGTTATGTTGCGTAATTTATCTGTGAATTGCCAGTACTATGGCATTAAACAATTAAGTTAAAATATGCTTTCTTCTTTATTAAGTATTGATATCGCAGACTAAATTTTAAAAGAATTACTGCAAAAGTTGAAAGCATAAAATTCAATTTGGAATGACTAGCCAAGAATTTGAGATACAACTTGACATTGTCTTCATCACCCTACAGTGTGTATAAAAGCCTTATATACCAGAATGTAACTTTTCAATACATTGCGCTTGCAGTGTATTGGTGTTGGGGCACTTAATAGAGTACGATTTTTTCTACCTGACTCTGCAGAAACGCAAACGAGGAGAAGGTTGGAGAGAGGAGGGAAAAAAAGACCGACAATATTCTTCTAGCGCGGTGCAACAGGAATGCCTAAAGTACGTATCGGCCTTTCTCCTACAACTAACCCAAAACCCCTCTCGAGAGATAAATGAGCTCGTCTAACTACTGCGTATCCAGCTGAGCAGGGCCAGAAGGAAACAATTGTACTGTATTATGTACTTACTACCTGTGACAAATAATGCGTTTGTTTATCCCCAGGAGAGGGAACTACGCGTGTTGTGAAGGATGGCTACAGGCTGCGTATTAAGATGTCAGTCTAATTATTATCGATAGACATCAGACTTTAGGCACCTACCTATTCGGTTCCGTAACATAGACTTGCCTTATCGTTGGTATTTACATGTTTCATGAATGTTTAGATCTAAATAAAGCAGGAATGTTTGATAGTGCCTAAAAATACCTATTTTCAGGTTTAACCTATTTTTTCTGTGTTACATTTGTATTTCTGTTTGCGTTAATTTTTCCTGTGTTACATTCATATTTCTGTTTTGTGTTATTTTACACTATTCATATAAACATAATTAAATCACAAAGGTCTACTACGATTCTTAATAGCCTGTACTGTTAAACACAGCAAGACAGGAAGCTCTAAAGTCCAAACATCACTTCCAGATGTGTCCAACCGTCCACTTCCACTTCTAGTAGCCGTTTTGGTGAGAGATGAATTCAAGTTTTTATAAAGGAAAAATATATTTACAATGTAACAGAGAGGGAGACGTTTGTAATTTCATTTCAACTGAGCAGCTGAGAGTAATAACTTAAGAAACGCGCATACGCAGTTTCATGTTATGTTACTCATTATTGTGACAATGCAGAGGGGGCCTCTTCCCACGTCCCAGGCATTCACTGCTTGTCGAGCTGTCCGCTAGTGACGTCATGTGGAAGGTAGCTGGCACCGTTATTCACATGTGAAAGCTCAAGTTTTAGATATAATTCAAATCCCGCCATGCTATCTGACATGATATGGTCACCTCTGGCAAACTTATTTGAAACAAAACTCTCATTCCGTAACATAAAATAGAAAAAGAAATATAATACGGAGGAAGAAACAAAACTATGCTATATACTCCTATCTTACCGCTTGTCTTGTTAAACATTGCAACACTCTTGGGGGGAGTCTTTGAATTTTTCAACATTTAAGCTATAATTGCAATGCATTTCTTACAACAGATAACAAGTATCATTGCCTTTTAAACATGTAATAAACGAAGAGAGGAAGAGAGATAAGGGGAGAAGAAAGAAAAAAAGTTATATTAAAATAAAATAAAACCTTCAGGCTATGCATTATTTCTGCAATTTTGCTTCCTCTCCTATTTACTTATAGTAAGTAGAGGAAGTATTACATTCCACCCAAAATTTCGATACCGAGTTTTCAAGGAAATACATGTTTTGAGACTCCTTGAATCTAAAAACCAAATTTTTAGAAAAAGGTCTGTGCGTGCGTGTGAACAGCATAACTCAAAACGCAAAGTCGGTTAAATACCACACTTGGAATTTAACTCCATCTTCTAAGGATGCGACATGATTTTTTAAGAAGATTCCGTATCACGAACTACCCTTTACATGGGAAATTATCCATTACTTTTATTCTCAAAAATGATTAATACCATTTTGATTAAAATGAATATGTTTAAAACATTTGCATGACAAATAAAATGTATATTTTGAATTTCCTGTAAGTAGTCCGGGGAACCTCATTTAAATGGCTTTTAATTTGATAAAGATTAAAAGATAAAAAAATTACTTTAATAAGAAGTAGATCTCGTTAAAGCACACAATTTATACTAAATAAACAATGTTGTGGCTTTAACCATGTCCAAAATACTCTGTGTTATTTATCTGAATGTTCAAATACTTAAACGTTTTTAAGTGGTAAGTCGCTATTCGGCTTTTTTCCCTCGTGGTCATGCAAAGAGCATGGAATTTCAAAGCCATCATATAGCGACACGCTTTATAATTTGACTATACGTTTAGCTTACTGAATCTTCTTATACATACAACTAAATGTGTAATTAAGGTTCATCTCTATTAACAAGTAGATAGAAGAATAAACTTCTGTATGAATAGTTTGTAGAAGAGTGAGAAAAGAAGGTCGTGTGAATGTAGTAAATCTGAGTTTTATAATTACAATATATATTGTGCATATTTTCGCACTTTAAACAGCTATAAATAATTTTAGTTATATATATTACGCGATCAAAATAAGGTATAGAAAATCCTTATTTGAGGTTGTAAAATAATGTAATTTTATTGCGGATTACACTTTCTAGCTGAATACCATCACAATGTTATATCATTACAATGATATTCCTCAGTATGAACCGAGTGTTTGTTTCCCTTGAAATGGCAAAGAAAATGAATTTCTTATTTCCGGATTTTAAAAGAGCACTTGCATATGCATGCAAAAGATTTATCAGTCTTTTGTCCATGTTATACCTGAATTTCCACACGGTTTGGATTTAAGGGGTATATTACCCTAAGACAAAGCAAAGATTATTGCATTTCGCTTTCTTTTATCTTTCTGTTGAACTTCTGAAAAGTTTTGGAGACGTTGTGTCTGAATCCCTGTGCATTTGAAACAGCACGAACCGGTGTCATAAAGCGTGCCGAATTGCCGTATTAGGTGCATTTGATTGCACGTGTTCACACACTAATTTCTAAAACAATATATCCCCTATTTTCTGGGAAAAACCATTCTTAAACAACACCTATACAATTATTTCGAGGAATTGCAGAACAGCTCTTTAAATAATATTTTTCTGTAATGCGTTGTACTGACCAATCACGAGCAACAGTTTTCTACCGCACCAACAGTGCAAATGTTGTTTGGTGAGCATTGTTTCTCACTAAATAAGAATACTCTTTTCGATTGCGTAGAAGTTAGTTCTAGTTGTGGATGCAATTTGGAAATGCAAGTGTGGTGTGCAGTCATGTTCAAAATGAACGTTTGAAAAAACAAAGTTAATTCTACTGTTGCGCATTGTTCCAATATAGAAACAAAAACCGCTGGAATTATGTATCATAGATGTTCTAAAAAAGATAAACTAAGGAGCATGTGGGTGTCTCGCTGTAAACGGAGTGATAAATTCAACACTGATAATGCCCGAGTCGCTCAGTACATTTTGGGCTTGAGGTTATGAACGGGATTTAAAAAACGAAATACTTAGCTTACCTCTACGGAAAATTTTACGTGGTGATGCAGTGCCATGTTTGTTGATTCCGAACTGGCATGATGTCTGTCTCCTGGGCTCGAGCACAAATAACAGCATCAGTACCAGCGAAATTAATCAAAAGTTACGTCATCTCAAAACTATGTTTTATTTGGTCATATTTACTGAAAGTAATATAACAATGTTGACTTCATATTATTCAGCATATTGGATTAAGCATAATTTCATTATCAGCAATAGGAAAAATATGAGACTATGGATGCATGACATTACTAAAGGACTTTCAACACCCACCGAATATAAGGAGCAATATTGTTAAAAGACATGAGCATAAAGGAAAATTTTGAAATTGAAGATTTCAATATGGACTGTAAAATATCTTGCGGGTTATATTGCATACAAATTTCGGTCCTTTGGTAGCACATTGGGAAGCAAAGACAGTGACTGTAATTTACCAATACAAGTGCCTCAGGACTGGATTACAGTTATTTCCGAGGGGGGACTTGTTCGACCTACAGAACAGTGGTGCCAAAAAGTGAACAAGTTCGCAGTTATATTTGCGGGATTCCATGAATTTCATATTTCATAATGTGTTAGAGTGATGAAAACACTTAGTGACATAATTTGCTCTAAGTTACCTGAATTAGTCGAAAGAATTGTTATCTCTAGATCAGGACTCGCACATTTATTAGGAAATGGCATTTGAATAAAAAATTAAAAGCTGCAACCATTGGAAAAAGAAATACGAGGAAATGTGTGACATCTACTACAACACAGCATGACCAGTCACTTTTAAATGTAAGTCTACTTTTAAGAATAAACAAAGAATAATTTGTTACATTTTATTTTGGTAATAGTTCTGGTGGTGCTGGTAAAATTGGTTTGTAATTAGTAGAATGTGTTGACGAACGTTTCTTACCATTTTCAGTTCAAGTATCTTTTATAACATATATCATTGCATTATATTACACTTCCTTAATTACTGCTTAACCGTTTACAGAATGGGTATACCAATCCGTACCTTAAATTGTACATGTTAAAACGTGTTTAAAGCATTCACTTTCAATTACTATCCAAAGAGCACGCGTACTCGACCTTCCACATGACGTCACAGGCGTGCAGCCAATGAGAGTGAAATGGACGGAGTGGCCTAAACGGGTGCTGATGTTCAGGACCTCCGTGTGGTGATCCTGGATCACAAACCGCAGGGTGTAGTCAGCGTTGGCGCTTGAAGCTGTTGGCAATGTGGGGAATCGGTTGTCTTTTTGTGGCGTTGTGTTATACTGCGGCGGCCTCCGGATGCTGGTGAGTCAACGAAGTCGAATCTCAGAATGAAGACTGGATGGAGATGGGAGTTAAAATGCTGGCTATGGCCTCCTCGAGAGACAACGAGGGTAGAGTGGGCACTGCGCTTGGCCCGTATAATGGTTGAGATCATTACACGTGGCGCAGAACCAGTGGCGGTTTTTGGAGCGAATGTGCTGTATATTCGGCGTTCAAGCAGGCGGCACCACAGTAGTGATGCGACAGCGCAGGAAGAGGCATGGTGACCGAATATGCAGCAATGACGACATTGCTGGTGGTGGTCTACTCGGTTAGCCTCAATGCGTAGACGCCGCCCTAAAAAGGACAGGCCCACCCTTAAGTCCGTCTCGTAATCGCCATTATCCGCCAGCTCCAGGCGGGCGAGCAGTAAAGGTAATGAATGATGTTTGTGAACTAGAGCTGCCTTCAGAGCTGAAGGTCACAGAATTCGAGTCGCCGCGGCTAAATGACATGGTGGGAAGTCTCGAGGGATCCCGTGAACCGTGGCACTGAAACGCTCATTCGAGGACCGGGTCACGACTAGGTCCTGGTAAACTCCTGTTATCCGCTCATGCCCTTCTGCAACAGCATGATCCATGACCATTAATTTCGGGGACACGCATTTGGAACCCCGATCATTCGCGATAGTTCCATTCATTTTCGCTCTTTCTTTGCATTGGTCCCCAAAATATATTATTGTGTACAACCTTAAGCTTTCAAAGAACGAAAAGCCTGTTCACTACTTAAATACCTTAAGTGAAGCAGTATTGCCATTGCGATGTGCAGTTTTCTGCTTGGAGCACCACTAGTGCTGCTTATTTTAAACTGGGTGACAATGAACGAAGAGTAGTAATTTTTTACAATTTTCTATCTTACTATTAATCTCTTTGATACAGAAAAACAAACATATGGTTCCAATATTTCACTAATTAAAGGTAATTGTTTTGATTATTTTACTGAAGAACTTTTTCTCTAAATTATGTTTTCCTTTAATAGAAAATTCATTGCGAAATTTGTAGATTACTGATGTAAGTACATGTATGTGGCCACAGAAATTGTTGTAATATGAGTTTGCTTATTGCCTGAAAATATCCTGTTCTGGACCTCAAAATAGGATTTTTGCTTTAAGTACGACAACATCTTGTATTTTATGCATTATTTTGGGTTGATATATCACTGACTCTAGTGCCACCTTAAATACACGTTCTATATTTTAGGAGCATTTGGATAACGCAGATCGACCCTATTTACCTTATTAGGCTGGAAAATAAGTTTGCTAAGAAGTGAAACTTTAAAATTAAGCATATTCATAAAATACTTTATGTTGAATTTACAGATTTAAGTTTGGCAAAAAATTACGCTTATAAAGCATTGATAAGTTTGGTGATACAATAAATGGGACTTATTGCATAGCAGGTTTTAGTATACATGTTTCGGTAAACTGTTTCTAATACTTCAATAACTTCAAAATTGCACCACAGGGAGCACTTTAAGGTACACATGTGCGTTTAAAATGAAATTTTTAGTCTAAAATACTGTTATTTAGTTTTTACACCCTTTACAAGCTTTATTCTTCTACTCTCAAATGATATATCATTCATTTGAATCCAGTGTATAGTTTTGTATTTAGAGGGATTTAAAGGGAAGCCTGTGTATTGCTGATACACTGAAAGGGGGTGACACCTTGCACTATTATAACATTTTGCTTTCTTTGGCTTTTGTTCTATAATTTTAAAACCACAATGAGTTGTTGTTTTTTTTCGTAATTTTAACATTGGTTTTCTCACATCAAAAATTTTAATTACATTATTATCCTAACATGTTTTATTTACTCTCTAAAAGCAGCAACATATTTTTAATTAGAATACAACTGGCAACTCTCACGGACTGAAATTTTAAAACCCGAATGATGACGGAGCAGGTAGAAGAACCAGTTTTGTAAATTTTCGAAGCCTATAACTATACTCACATATAACCATACTTATAAAGTAATATTGCATTTTGGGAAAAGGGAACATGGAACAGTGGCGTTACTAAGGTACTACTTACATACTTAATCGATTTTCTTCTCTTATCTAGGTCTTGCACCCATAGGACGTACAACCGCACTTAGGATCGGAGGCTGTTCGAGGAGTACACGGACATTGAATCAGAGAGATTGAAGAACCCGGAACGGGGATTGGCCTGTAGCTAGTTATGAGAGCGAGAAAGAATATAACACGAAATGAAGGCGAAATGAATGAAAGGAAAGGTGATGATGGAGCAATTGGTGGAGTAAATGGCTGGGGACACCAGAGAAACCGGAGAAGACTCTCCCAGACGCTGCCTCGTCCGCCACAGATCCCACATGAGCCCTCCTGGGATTGAACCGGGCCTTGGTGTGAGGCGAGTGGTCTAACCACTCGGCTACGGTGTCACCTCCTAAGTTATTAAGAGGACAAGAATATTGAAGAACAAAGCTCACCCCGGCGAGTTCTAGCTAGTAAATTATGAATACAAGCTGCAGTTATATGATAAACTTTAATTCCTCCTTTTCTCAAAGTTAAAAATACTTTTGTGACATTCAAAACAAAAAAAATATTGTTCTAAAAGTTAAGAAAACCACTGTATGTATACAGAAAATTAATCTGAAGAAAATAAGGAATGTTCTGCAGCAGTAAAACCCAGCAGTTGTTTGAAAAATTAATAGAAGTTAGCAATTCTGCTTCAGAACATTCTGTATATAATTAGAAGCAATTAAGTGAAATAATCAGAAAAATTATTATAAGCTGGCTTTGCTATGTGTTTTACAAGAAACACCCTTTTGCATAAAAAATTAATTTTACACTTATGTAAAACTCAACTGTAAATGTTAGTACCATATAAAATATATTTGAATATAACAAGAAGGTCACAAAAAAAACTCTTTGCGTTTGACTAAAACCTAGGGCTTAAATACTGAAAAATGTCTAAAATATTACAACGGAGAAAAAAAATTATAATCAGTACATATTAACTGACTTAAAATGTTGCTAATGTATTTTTTCATAAAATACTATATATTTCTACTTAGGATGCATCATTTAGAAATAGATTAGAGCACATCTACTAAAATTTGCAGTAATACGTCCAATATTTCTGCATATAATATTTTTAATGTGAGAAAGCTTAGGAAAGTGGAATACTTGTGACGACCTCGAATAAGGTTGCTTAATTCGGCGTATAACACACTCAATTTTACTGGGATGACAAACATTTGGTATGAAAAATTTGCCAAAGAATCGGAATTATTAAACTAAAAATTGAATGTTGTACCCTTCCCCCCCCACCCGGTGTTCAGCGATCCATCCGCTTAAATATGTGCCTACAACATGCATAAAAATCATACTGTTAGCAGTATTAGAGGAGTTTTAGGCGTCACTAGCGTCCTCTGTCGAAGCCAGGTGCATGCAAAACTCCAAATATCGAGTACACGAAAACAGGTAACTCGCCTGAAATTATGTTGACAGGGAACCCTAGCGCTTCTCCGTAGCTGTATGGAGGTTTTGTATCAGCTGTGTAGAAGATATGGAGAAATAAGTGTTAACGTTTACTTTATCATATTTAAGCTATGACAACCTTTAGAGACGGTAAAGGCTGCATAGTATTTTATTATCAGAATTATATTTGGCAAACGAATGTCTTTTTTTCTTTCAATTACCTTGAGATAAATAGCGTTTTTAAAGTATATGACCAGCACTTCTCCAAAAGTTACATTTCATTAAAGTTACCAACAAATGTAAAGGCTTATTATAAACCAAAGAATCGAAAATAATGTACATATGTCCTCAATAGAAAATCCACATTTTTTTAGGAATGTGTGGAAGTAATTGTCTTAGCAGAATGTTATTTCGCAGCCTTCATCCTGCACACAACATAAACAAGTGGAACTTTGTATCAACCATTGATACGGTTTATGTTAATTTATATTTTTCTGTATTCTAACAGTTGTCTAAGAGTTGTATTTATGTTGAGGAGTTTGTGGCCTATAACATGCAGTAATGCATAATCTTGAATATGTTGTGAAACACTAGTAATTTGTTATTTATGACTAAAACATTGCCTTCCTGTAACAGTGTGCTTTCAGCTTTATTAAATAAACCCCAGTTTTCTGAATTATTACTGTATGGAGTAGTTTTCAATCGTCATACTTAAAACAAAGCTAGTGGTGCACAACGATCTCAATTAGTGTATGTATCCAAGACATACTAGTGTTTTACAGTAGTGGTAGATCTTTAAAGCAATTTACAGTACTCTTTCCAATTATAACCAATTAAGTACAAGATGGAAAATATCAGCTGTTTGTTAGATTAGATATTTGAAATTATTATAGTCAAGTTATGCCTCTAGATGAAATGTTTATATAAACTTAATGGCAATTTCAAAATGTAAGTTACAGTTTTTTTAGTTTGTGCATTCAGTCACATTCCAAAATGAACATGGAATACAGGCCTAACAGCATTGCATTCATAAACACTGAGAGTGGTATTATTAATGTTATTTATATTTAACATTTTTGTGTTTACGTAATATGTTTTTACGTAAATTATTAGAACTTGAAGATCTTGTATTGTGCTGCTTTTGTTTTGTTTGGTTACATAATTTTAACTGCCCCACGTTGGGCGTCAATTTGAGAGTGGTATACTTCTGTTATTTATTTAATATTATTGTAGCCCCACGTTTGGGAGCCAATTTGCGATGGTAAATTTATAATGTTATTTCTGTATTTGTTTACTCAACATGGTGAAGCCATCTTGTGACGTGATGCATTTGTTAGGCTTGTTAGCTCCATCTGGTGTTAGCAATTTGCGGCAGTATTAGTGTTCGTTTGAAAGGATGCTACTGTTATTTTATTTAATTTTTGGTTCTCTGTCCTCCGGCTAGCTACGATCTTTTTGGTCAAGCACTTCTCTTTATACAGGTTGTGTAAACGGAAAGGAATATTTTATCCAAAGATAACACTGATGAAGGAATTTGTTTTACAATTTTATTGTCGAACACATTTACTATCACATTTACACATTGATCTTGACACTCGCCAAACTGAAACTGTTATAATAACTTCATTACTGATCAATCTTAATTCGCGTACTTCAACTTTTTGTATAATTAACTTTATAACACTTGAGATTTTTTTATAACTCTTATACGCGTAACCTGCGAATCGATAGCCGACGTGTAATATTTCTGCTGGACTGAAGGCGACGTGTAGCATACAAAATATTTTCGACGAACTGACGGGAATGCGACGTGTAGTGTACAAAGAATTTTGATGAACTGACGGGGTCTGTGCTGTGCTGTGCGTCAGATGGCAGGTTGAGGGCAACCCGATGGTGTGCTTAGGCGTGTACCTTCCCTAATTAGGGCTTTACCACGTAGTGACGGGATATGGGGGTTACAGGATGGCGGTTGTTCTTTAGGTAGGGGGAGAGAAAGGAGGTAACAAAGTTTGTTCCTCAACGGTAGCCGGTCATGGTGCAACTACCCTTGTGCACCGCTGGTGGTATGAATTTTGTAATTATAAACATGTTGGGATTTTAATTTTGAAGTCCAAGCTACTCTTGAATGGATTATATTGGAGTTCAGCTTTAGCTGCTGTTGGAATTACTCCGCTGTTACCGGATATGCCCGCAAGCCATGCGGGGAAGCCGGTGATGCCTCAAGCGGCGTATTTTGGGGTCATAATCCCCAAGAGACCTAACTAGGGCGCTCTGATGGTATGGCAACTGGTCGTAAAATTTTGCGGCCCGGCGCCTAATTTCATCCTCCACGTAAGGAAGAGATGAGGCTTCGTGAAGCAGTCTCACGGGAAAGGAGCGGTTTACACAATAGATGGCCCGAAGGCACCTATTCTGTACCCGTTGCAGGAGCAGCAGGTTGGAATCTGCGGCCATGCCCCAGATCTCGCAGGCATAAAGCAGGAAGGGGATTATCAGCGCCCGAAAAAGGTGTAACTTTAAAGGGACAGGCATCTCAGACCCTAGCATCGGGTACAATGAAGCCGCAGCCCCATGTCCCCGACGCGCGACGTCCCCGACGTGTCCCCGAAAAGTTAGACCCTTATCTAACTTAACCCCCAGGTAGGAGATGGCATTTGTCCATTCTATCCTTCTTCCGAGATAGCTGAATGTGGGGAAGGTTGCGGGAAAGCGGCGCTTAGTGAAGAGAATGGCGTGGCTTTTTGCCGGATTGATGGATAATCGCCAACGCCTGCACCACTCTTGGAGGAGGCGGAGGTGTCTCTGAATGGGGTTGAAGGCTCTGTTTGGGTGTTTACTTGTACAATACAGGAGCACGTCATCAGCGTACTGTGCCATGTTGACGTGCTGCTCTGTGGGTAGATCGGCCACATATACACTAAAAAGTGTGGGGGATAGAACAGAACCTTCGGGGACTCCGCCTCGTATTGGCCTTAGTGTAGATTTGTGTCCCGCTACCGAAACAACAAAAGTGCGGTGTTTTAAATATGTGTGTAGCAGGTGTATTAAGTGTGTAGGGAGCTCCAGTTGGATGAGCTTTTTGAGGAGCCCCGCATGCCAGGTCGTCGAGAAGGCCTTCTCGACATCCAGTGAAACCGCGGCGGTGTAAGCCCTGTCCTGGAAGCCCAGGGCAGCCGCTTCCACCACGCGCAGCAATTGCTGGGAGGTCGAGTGCCCAGGACGGAAGCCGAATTGATGTGGTGGGATGGCTCGAATGTCCCCTAAGGTGGGAGACAAGCGGTTAAGAATGGTCCTTTCAAACACTTTTGAAAGGACAGAGAGGAGGCTAATGGATCTGTAGTTGGCAGGATGTACCGGATCTTTCCCCGGCTTCAATATGCAGATAACCCGAGCCTCTCTCCACTCGCGTGGAAAGTGACTTAGGGCGAAGCACATATTGAAGACCCTGGTGAGAAAGAGCACGGCCCGGAAGGGAAGGCGTCGTAGCATGGCGGGTGTGAGCCCGTCAGGCCCCGGTGCCCTTTTGGGGTTGAGACGCCGGAGTGCGCCTTGGATTTCTGAAGGTCTTATGACGGGATATCGATCCGCATCGTCGGGGGGACGTCGAAGGAATCGGCGTACCTCCCTCCGAGTACGTTCGGAAAAGGCATCGTCCTGGGGGTCATCTCGAGGCCTCATGGTCCTCTCAAGGTAGTCGGCAAACACATTTGCTTTGGCTTGGGGGAGGTAAGCCAGGCCTTGGGTGCCGTGACGGGGTCTTTACCTCTAACCTACCTTTTATACTCCTTCATCCAGATATGCCTAAAGATTATAACTGAGCTGCAATTGGCTAATAAAACGCGCCAACATTAGCGTCTATTTTTATATCCAATGAAAATTATGAATACATATGCTCTAAGGAAATGTTCCAGCAAATTCTAAAGGAAAACGCGCCAATATTACGTAACTTCCTCGTCTCCAATAATAATAATAATAAACAGCTCATCCCCTCGCTGCATTATTGCACGCTATTATTGTCAGTTTCAGTAAGGCAGTATAAACTTACTTCCCAACAATAATTACAATCAACAAACATTTCAAATCAATGTCACATAATGAAGCATATTCATGCTATAGTCACTCTTTACATTTAAATAATTTGTGATACAAATTACTGCATCAACACTTTCAGACTGCTGAGGAGCAGAGTAAACTAAAATATCGAAGTCTCGTGTTTCAAGTATGATAGACACGTTCGATTTCAGCTTTTCTATGCTTTAGCAGCACAATCGGATTTTCTTCAAAATACGCATTGGCTGCTCCTAATATTAGTATTTTGACACAAAGCAATTGTGTTAAATCTAGATTTCATTCGACAGACCGAAAAACATATGAATGATCAACAAGACCAGGAGTTTTTGGTGTTTATTATTTTAAAAATTCGTGAGAAATGTATAAAATGTGTATCTACAGTTTAAAATCTCGTAGAATTTCGTGAAAATGTCTTGGAAATTGTCAATACCCTAGGCAATGGCTCTCATCGCCGCAGTTGCGGCATGATGTTTTTGGAATTCGGCTGGAGACAAGCTTTCAGTCGCTATCGATTGTTGATCACGTTCGCTACTTATGGTCGCATTTCTCTAAATTTACTCCTCTTGTTAGTTTCAAGGTGCTCAATAATTTTTCTACTACAGAAACTACCTTCAAGAACTTTAAAACTAAGGTTTTTCTAATGTGTTTCAAAAACTCAGAAAACCCTGCCATTTATCATGAATGGTCCTGCAGGTCATAAAATAATAACATAGTATAACTTCTTGGGTTAATTTACCTTTCCAAATGAGTTCTAAATCCTTTACAGCCAACATCTTTAAAAAAGGCATTTTTTTTAAATTCAATGTTTGCGTTTTTATCGTAAAAATAACGGTTTTCACCGAAACGATCAATTTTCGCGAAAATTCGCGAGAAACGTTTAGCCATAAATCGGTCACATTTGTCATAAATCTTGCTTGTAATTCTTGCTACATCTCTCCATTGCATTTCGCGTTTATAGTTAATAAAAAAACGCCCAGCCCTGATGATCATACATTGAGTTTGAAAGAGTTTCTTATGGTTATTGGACTTAGAGTTCAGAGGAGACCTAATTGGTGTTTCGACGTGTAATACGGCTGGCTCCCTTATTACTCTATATATAACTAATAACCTGTTTAATTATTTCGTTTATATCTCTTTCTTATTGTTTTTGTCGGTGTAAGTTTATTCATTAGTAGCTTTTAACCTGATTTTACATTGTGTGGTCTTAAGTGGAATTGAATATGGGACCATGGAGCGTTGATTTATCGTAGAGCAACGATGCTGATTTTAGTAAATAAAATGAAAATCAAATCAGTATACATCGCATCACAAATACATGTACGACTATAGATATTCTGGCTGTTTTTTGTGAATTCGATAAATAATAAGGGCAAGTTTAGTAGAATACATGAAATGTGGTGAAATGTTGCTTCAGAACAACTTTAAGATTAAATAAATAAAATCTGCTGGTACAAACAAGTTTTAGATATTTTTTTGTTCCTCTCTGAGACTAACACAATTCTTTCCTCTTACTCTGATTAAACCTTTATTGTCAGATCTTCTACTCATTGTAAAACATTATAGCAAAAGGATCTATTAGAGAAATGGACACTGATCTTACTGAAGAAAATGTTCAAAAAATGTCTAAAACAAATGCAGGATATCAAAAAATAAATGCTCACAAATTCTATTGAAAGGTATGTGATGATCAAGGCAATGCAAGTACATTCCCATATACTCAGTATTATTAACTTTAAGAGCCAGATGCTACCCCAGCGAGTGTTTCCTTATGGTTCTTCTATCAGGTAGACGTAGACAAACCTCTGCAGTGCAAGAACTGTTTACAATTTGGTCATCCAGCAACATTTTGCAAGAACTCAAGAAAGTGTCTGTCATGTGGAGATAACCATACTATTTCCGAGCGTGAGGCATCCTTTATTCAATGTATTAATTGAGGATCTTCCAATAAAGCTAATGATAAACTTGCAGCAAATACAGAATAAGAAGTTCTGAAAAGGGTCGAACAACTTAGAATATCCAGGTCTGAAGTTATAAATGTGATCACTAAAAAACAAAAAAGAACTTCATATACTGAATCTTTTCTACAGGAAAAGAAATAACCAATCAACAATCTCGATATTTTAAGTCAAGCAGCTTCTGAAAGTTTGAAAGCCTTTTAGAACAATAACGCGTATCAAGTTACACGTATTAAATTTGCAAATGAGAAAGGAAGACGGTTCAGTCAAGTGATTAAGGAAAAAGCTGACTCTAGGTTAAGTGATACAGACAGTTGTTAGAAATTATATTGACACCTAAAAGTTCTTAATTGTTCCTAATAGCAGATCACAATTTTAAGCTGCTCCATTAATTTCTTCTTGTAAATATCTAAACGGTTTTGAAAAAGCTTAACGTAGAAACGTCTGCATCTACTGCTGTTAATTTGGTTTATTTCAGTGATGAGAATGCGGTTTCAAGCTAAACTGGTTCGATCTGATAACATTATGAGAGTGATCCTGATAATATTAAGATTGGTTTATCGAAACTAAGGGAAGAAATATCATCCAAGATTTTGAAATTACAAGTATCTTCATCAAATGCTAAATAGAGTATAAGGTCTTTCCATACTTTGTTGGAATGCCAAAAGTGTTACAAATAAGGAAGGGTAATTAAAGAATTGAATAAAATGTCGTTAATATGATTAAAAGACAACTTCAGATTTAATATCCCCAAATGGAAAGTGATTTATTCAGATCACCTTTTTAGAGATGGTGGTATTTTTGTTGCAATAAAGAATGGCTTATTTCGGCTCAATATGGAATTATTAACGGATTTGATTATATGGTTCAAGTTATAAACTTTTCTATTCGTGATCTTCAACTTGTTCTTATTAATAAAGTTTAAACACCAATGTTCCACTCTGAGTTTGGAAAAACTTTTTTCAACTTACTTCAGTTGATAAAGCTCCTATTTTAGATGATGTCAATTACAACTTTACGGTTCACCAGGTGATTTTGACTATCCCGAAATTCAATATTCATCGTCACGTAACATCTATGTTCTAAATTATGGATCTCCTACAAGGATTGAAACTTATGGTCACAGTTATTCCGTTCCTGAATTAACATTCCTTCAGGATCATTATTGGACTGTACTGAGTGGGAAGTAACCTCTGACACTCCAGGTAGTGAACATTTTCCGATTAATGTCAGCATAAGAAATAGTAGATTAAATGTTCTTGAGAATGTCGTGAACTTCCGCCAGCTAAATATAGATAGAAATCAATTCCATAACTTTCTTATGTCTGCTCTTTAGAATAAAGAAAATGTTGAATCTGAAGATTCCTCCCAGTTTATTTGTGATACTGTCAAGTTAGGTGTATATCTTAACACCTTTCATCCTTTAGTTGGCAGTCAGGACGAAAGCTCATTAAAAAGCCTATATGGTGGACAGTGCATTGTAATAAAACCATAGTTATTCGGAGAAAGGCCATTCGATCCTTACATAAATGTAAATCGTTACAGACATTATTCAAATTTAAGAATGCTTACAGAATGCAGCTGGAATAATAATTATAGCATCCAGAAGATCAGGCTGAATAAGCTTTTGTAATCACTTATCCCCTGGATTTAAATCTGCATACCTACATTTAAACCTACCATATGTTGGTTTACTAAAAGGAACAATTCCATTAAATCTCCGATTGATGATGATATTGAACTTCAGAATCAACTTTTACACAATCTCATCCATGACTATGTTTCTTTAAACACATCTGACTTTATTGAAGACTAATCTTATAAACTTCCCTTTGGCCATCAACTATCTAAACTATCCCGTCTGGATCGGTGCCGTTAAGGAAGATAAGGTAAGAAATCACAGCAGTATTTGCATTCAGTTCTGTTAAATCAATTAACATGTGTAGTCGTCATCCTCCGTGGTGTAGTGGTTACCATGCTAGCCTGTAGTTCTCGAGGTTGCGGGTTCAAGCCCGGAGGAGAGTGATTGATTTTTTCGGGCGTAAAAATCCTTAGCATGGTTTCCTTCGGAAGGGAAGTAAAGCTGGTGGTCCCGTGTCGTAGATTTACGGCACGTAAAAGAACCTCAAGTGTGATAAAGAGGCCTCTGAGCAAAATTACCAGACTTTCACGCCCAATATAGAATAGGACGTTAAAGACCACATGCAAAGTCCAGACCGCTACGCTAGATGGTGTTTCCAGCTATTTCGTGTTAAATCGTCGAGTTTTTTTTTTATATTGAGTGTATGCTATTTGAATAACGTATGGTGGTCTCATGCGTGGTGTGGGGGTTGACTGCTTTAGGTTCAAAAGATCCTGAGTTCGAAGCGGAGTTATGGTAGGTTACCTGGATTTTGTTTTTTCTTAGGGATTTTCTGTTATCCTGAGAATAGCAAATTCGGGTGACTCTAAGCTTTAGGGCCCCGGGCTCATTTGAGCACAGTTTTCGTTCATTCACCGTCCGATATGACCTACCCGGTTAGAGGAAGTCAAACTGCAGAAAAAAAGGTAATTGCTACTGTGTAGTCCCCCCCCCGTTTTCTTTTTAGAGCGAAGGGAATTCCCATTTCTGTTAATATATAATTAATGTGGTAGCTCCACGTAAGCTTGCTATCCAAAATGTTTATATCTAATCGCCAATACGAGACAAAAAAATCTATTGATCAACAGACTAAACACCGTACCGCATGTGCATGGGGTCGTCCTCTGTGGTGTAGGGGTACCATGCTAGCCTTTAATTCCCAAGGTTTCGGGTTCAAACTTGGTGGAGGGCGATGGATATTTTTTTTTCAGCCGTAAAAATCCTTAGCATGACTTCCTTCGGAAAGAAAGTAAATCCGGTGGTCCCGTGTCGTAGATTTACAGCACGTTAAAGAACCTCAAAGCCTGATAAAGAGGCCTCTGAGCAAAATCCACGGTCTTTCACGACTAGTATAGAATGGGACGCTAAAAGCACAGAAGTTAAAGAGCTTCCATAAATAAAACTCAATTTCAATTTCATATGCGCATGGTATTTGCTGTAACAAAATTGCAGCTATAGGTTGGCAACACCAACCATCATTTTCCTAATTCTCCTGTTTCAACAAGTGACGACAAAATCGCGCGGTAGGTCTATCGCAGTTACGCCGTGGTATTTTATGTTAAATTTGACAGACGGCATACAGCATAATTTGAGGTGATACGACACATGCATATTTGAATTTACATCCGGCATATGCAAATGCGAAGCATTTAAACTTTGTATTTTTATCACTTAAGAACTGTCCAGCTATACTTATTGTAATTATTGGTTATTACAATGGCGACAGCTGTAGCATCCCGGTTTGCCGTCCTTAGCGTCGACGATGATGATGATTATCCAAAGAAAAACCAAAAGAAGAAAGTAGAAAACAAGAAGCCCGGTGCAGGAACATCAAACCAGAAGTCTGACCAGAAGAAGAAAAACAAAAAGGCAGACACTGGAAAAGTAAGTGCGCGAACATAAGCGCACCTCTCTTTTCATTAAGTTTATAGACATTGTACCTTAAACGCAGTAGGTAAATCAGTATTTTCAAATTTCTTATTAGCAGTGATAGTAATGTGCCTAATAACAAGTCCGCTGGGTTTTGTAGTGATAATGTGGTTATAACAATGATGAATTTTTATCAACTTATTATTTTTTTTGGAATCTGATGTTCATAATGTTTAAAAATAGCTATAAGCTAGCAGCATACGCTCGAATGAATTCCGAACAGCTGATTTCTTTCGCATTGGAGTTTATAATGTTTAAAAATAGCTATAAGTTAACATAACATGCGTTTCAATATTCTGATCTCTTTATTGTGTTAGCTATTTAGCTTAGTATTTACAAATTATGCTGGACAAGTCATTTAAAAAAAGAATTCGAAGTATGCAGGGGCAGGTTGCAAAAACCAGGGTGTATTGGTAAATTACCAATTTACATGTTAAGTTATTACATATTAATAATTGAAATACACACACACACACACACACACACACACACACACACACACACACACACACACACACACACACACACACACACACACACACACTTATGGATTGCCAATAGTTCCATGCAAGATGGAACATCTTTAACATCCTTTTCAGAATAGTATCAGAGAACTTTGTATTCAGATTTTATGGTAAATATTCATCATACATGTCGCAGAAATAAAACAAATATGATGCTCGTGCCTCTTGTATCATTTCACCTTTAGATACTCAATTTTTAGTTGCTTAATACTTAGGAAACACCTTTTAGCATTGTTAAAATCGAGGATAGGTCCTAAACCTGCTCAGCTACGGTGGAACTTAAGAAATCATACAGGTATGCGTATTCTTGGGTTTGTTTCAACAAGCCGAGATCTACGATGTTAATACGTTATACAGCAAGCAACCTCCTTCAATCATATAATCATATTATAAACTAATGTTTTTCTTTTCCCTCACATAAAAGCCATCGCTGATAATGTAAATTGAAAATACCATGCAATACAAGTTTTCCATCCACAATATATATAGATTATGCAGCACATTTCATGTATAGAGTGCAGCTTAACATGAGCACATTATTATTTATTAAGCCAGTATAAGATTCTGAAATTACACTTAGGTAAAGTCACCATCACAGTTGTCAAGGAATTCACACGGAATATAAGAACACTTACGAATTATTTCTTGCTGTCTGACAAATGCCAGAGTCTGGTAAGTCGTGAACTATTTTGATACACTTGTAATAAGTTTTGTTTTAATAAACAAATTTTGTTCTTGTGTAAATATTCCTGGTATTTTTTGTGTCAGCAGATTTGTCCCAGAAAACAGTTCTGTTTCAAGATGGAATGAAAATAAGGAAAGTTCACTGTCTTAAGAGTTTCTGTTGTGTTCAAACTGCTCAGAGACATGGTGAGCTTGATTTATAGTATGCATATGTAAAGTGCAGTTTCCAGTTTAAAGGAAAAATAAATTAAATTGAGTTTTATTTATGGACGCTCTTTAACTGCTGTGATCCTTAGTGTCCCATTCTATATTCGGCGTGAAAGACTGACAATTTTGCTCAGAGGCCGCTTTATCAGGCTTGGGGTTCATTTACGTGCCGTAAATCTACAACACTGGACCACCGGCCTTACTTCCCTTCCGCAGGAAGCAATGCTAAGCGTTTTTACACCCGAAAAAATCCATTGCCCTCCGCTGGGTTAGAACCTGCGATCTTGGGAACTACAAGCTAGCATAGTAACCACTACACCATGGATGACAACTCAGTTTAAAGGATCATTTCCTACATTTACCTATTTAGGAATTTGATTACATATTTGGTAGTGTTTGTCGCTGGCACCCTATGATTGTTACAGGAAAAAAATTAATAAAAATTTGTTGAACAAGATTTATCATCCTCTTGAAAATTTGCTAATTCTGTCATATAGCATAGAGCATTAGCAATGGCAGTGTGTGGTTTTAGTTTTTCATTGCAGCCTCTAATTTCATCATAGCTGGCTATCTTTCTTTATTACTTTTTCTGCTAATTATCTGTAGTAAGTTGAATTATTGCATTCCATTCAAAAATTGGATACTGAGATTTCACTGGAAATATATGTTTTAAGGGCTCCGTAATAAGAAATAGCATGTTTAGAAACACGTCCATATGAACAGCATAATCAGAAACAAAAGATCAATTAAATATCAAACTTGGTATTAAAGCTCAGTATCTTCCAAGGATGCGACCAAACATTCTCTGACTTAGTTCCATATCACTGATTAGTTTATGGTTCAATCATTAGTGGATGCTTTTTGGCTATGATGATTCAAGTAGTTCATCCTGAAGGGTTACCAGCATTTGAATAAACTACTGCAAGATAGAAATGATATAGAATGAGTGGGAGGCGAATGTAGGTTATTAGGCCTTAGTGAGTCACAGTGAAACCACAGTGTGGGTTGAAATAATGGCAGTGGTATCAGTAACTGGTCATTTGCCATATTTTAACATCACTACTCTCACAGATTACATTGATATGGCTGGGTTGGCATTTCCTCGGGCATGTGCAGTATTAGCAAAATGGAATTATTTGTTGACATATTGCAATGGTTTTACTATTTAAGTAAGTGTATTAAAAGGGGCATGTGGGTGGTTTGTAACCTCCTCTTAAAGCCACTATTATATGCATTTTCTTCCCTAAGTTTTATCAAATTAACCATAAGGCAAGTATGAAACTATTGCCAGATATTCAAGAAAATTCATCCCAAGTACTATATACGTGGAAAAGGTTATGTTTATTTTGAATTTCTCAGAAATGGCTAATTATTTTGATTATAATACTATGTTTTATGATATTTGCAAGACAGAATATATCTCTTGAATTTTCTGTGAAAGTTTTCATTTGCATTACTTTTGTATAATTTATAAAAAAAGAGATAGACAAAAGCTAACAAAAAAAAAAGAAGAAGAAGAAAGAAGGCTGGTAGTAGACCTTGTCAAAGCACACTATACATCATTTAAAATTTCTTTGTGGCATTGACCGTTTCAAAGATGTTCTTTGTTATTTGTTTGAGTTTTCAAATACTTGTACTTTTTAAGGTGTAATTGCTATTTATTTTTTATTGTGGTTATCTATCAAAATGAAACTTCCAAGCCATCACATAGTGATGCCATTTTTATAAATCAGAATATCATTTTAGTGTATTATATCCTTCTTAAATGTTTAACACAACATATCTTAACACAAATCTATTTCTTAAATGTGTAATGAATGTTTATATTGATTAACAAGAGGTAAACAAGAATAAACTTTTGGAAGAGTAGTGTAAAAAATGAGAACATAAGTTATTGCGAAGCAGACCCGTGTGGTAGATTTATGGCACGTAAAAGAACCTCAAGCCTGATAAAGAGGCCTTTGAGCAAAATTGCCGGTCTTTCACGCCCAATATAGAATGGGACGCTAAGGACCACAGTAGTTAAAGAGCATCCGTAAAGAAAACTCAGTTTAATTTAAATTCAGTCCTTGTCATGGTTGTTGTTAATTTTGGGGCAACGCCCCTTGTCCAAATAGGGCAATACATCCACACCAGATCACATTGCTGGAAACCTTGGTTGACTTCGTGGTTGCAATGGGTCTTAATTCGGTTCACTTGCCACTTGGATGTATTCAAGGGCCATCTTGTGCCACATCGTGAAGAGAGTCCATGAGGTTCCGTAGCATTGGCCTCCCAAATGCGTCCTACATCATGCCTCGGGCATGATCATATCCTTCATCAGAATTACCCTGCAGATCCAGGATGTCCTTTGGGGCTCAGGAGCGTCACCTTGTCCTGGTCAAATCACAAATTATCATATCAACTGTCATGTTGTGCCTACTGAGAGCATCCAGTCCCAGTGCCACATCCTCAGCCACCCTTGTGATGAACACCCACAGTCTTGCAATGCTCCACTCCATATACTCATCTTTATATCCGGCCTTTGCCATGATCTGTTTTATAAGGGTGCTAATGACCTAGTAGTTGAACACCCTTAAACATAAACCATCAACATCCAAGGCTAACTCTGGCTAGGTGTCTCCCGATGGTCACTATCTGATAGGGCCGATCCAGTTTCCAAGAAGGAAAGCTTTCCGCCACGCCAGATCTGATTACATAGTTTTCCTTATATCCAGCCGTCTGCGACAAAACTGTCATCCATTCTTCTGTCCAAGGCACACCAAGTCAAGGGGGTAGCAATGGCGTCACTGACGTACCCCTTGCACATCTGTCCTTATTCATTTCCGTTTCACATCTGTCCTTCACTAGGTGACCTGGCTGGCTGCACATCGCTTGACTCTCATCGTCTTTGTTGTGGAAAGTCTTTCACGAGGTTTCCTGGCTGGCTACACCCCCAACACACATCATGTGATCTTCGTTGATGTCTCTGGCTTGATTCTCAGTCGCCGTTGTATCGAATACTTTTGGTCTCCAAGCTGGGACAGCTGTTACCTAGGTTGTCTCCATTTTTGAGAACAGAGGCGGCCGTTAGTGCATTGTTGATGGCTCTGTAACTGCCAGCATCAGATGCTGTCATATCTTGGGGTCACACACCCCATTGACAAAAGATTAGGTAGCTTCCTGGTGCACGTAACTGGGCGGGACGTTCATCATAGCTTAGTTCACCAGCTGTTCAGGTGCCAAGGCAAACTCCTGCAGCGAACCCCCTGTTGCAGTCTTGACTTGAACTGACTATGATAGGCCTTGGCTAAGTGATGGTTCCTGAACTGATTTTCGAAGGCCTTCCAGATATCTCCGGATGCCGCCGACGTCAGAATCTCATTCAGAACTTCTGCAGACCGTTTCTGGAGGCTGGATGTCGTGTGCAGCCTCCTCTTCTTCTGACCATCAGTTGTGGGTGGCAAATTATCGATGGAAGACTTCGAAAGTTAACGTTCTGTCATATTTGGATGGATTGACACGCATAGAATGTTCGCTCCTGGTGCCTTGACCTTTAAGTTCTTGAGTCTTTCACCAAGCATTTCTTCCATCATGACATTCAGTTCCTTGGTGATGCTGAAGACTCTAGGATGCCAGGCTGCTGAGCCATTCCCCAAAGTCTTCCAGGGCGTTAATGTGTTGGTCAAGGTCTTATAACTTTTTATTGAATTCTTCCATATCTTTCTTCACACCGGCCAGTTGCCCGTCAATTTTGGTTGATAGCTTCGTCTTCATCTTGGACTTTGAGCATAAAAATCCTTAGCATGGCTTCCTTTGGAAGGGAATTAAAGCCAGTGGTCCCATGTCATAGATTTATGGCATGTAAAAGAACCTCAAGCCTGATAAAGAGGCCTCTGGGCAAAATTCCGAACTTTCACGCCCAATATAGAATGGGACACTAGGAACCACAGTAGTTAAAGAGCGTCCATAAATAAAACTCAACTTAATTTTTTCATCTTGGATATTTTTGTCTGCTCTTCTCCATTGCAGATTCACTGTCATTATTTCACTTATTGTATTGTCCCATCTTCTTCATTCCAGATATCATTTCCATCTCCAACTTTTCCATTTTGGCCAATGATTTTTTAAGCATTTTCTCCATCATGGCTTTTATTCCCACTTCTGACACCAATTACTGCGACACACACTTTATTTATCACTTAGGCACTCAGCATAGTACAAATGTTACACTTAAGTCACTTTTGGCACATGCTCTGAGCACAGCACAACTGATCCATCGAATTGCAATTCAGAATTGAACTGCACTGGTACTGTCTATTTTTCACTTCATAACTTTTGAACTAACTGAACTCCATACAAAGTGGAATGTTCTAGGAAGGGGACCTACTTGAACTGCCCAAAGGAATCTTCTGGAGTGGAGAACCAGCACATAATGGGCTATTGTTCCACATGGCTATTCTGAAGGCAAGTCTAGGGCCCCACCCAGGTGCTGGGCCAGAATGCGCTTACTGCCTACCCACATGCAGCTTTGCACATGGGGTTACAATAAATGGTGGAAGAGTTCATGTGAATGTAACACATCAGACTGTTTCACTTATTTTATCTTTTACTTGTATAAATTAAAATGCAGTGCACAATAGGTTTACTAAAGAGTAATTAGTTTATAATTAATTACTTTGGAGAAGCATACAGCCTAATAGTCATAAAAAATCTAAACAGTTTCCTGAGTTTTTCAATATCAGTCAACACCTTTCTAAATATATGCTCGAATCTTTTTCAGTTTCAGGTTTCCCAGCCCTCACTCTTTTTTATTATTACTTATTTTTGCTTTGATGCCATACAAATACAATTTAACTTAGAATTAATTATATAGGTAATTCAGTGCTCATGGGAAGCATATTTTTGTCAACAAAATAAAAAAAATTAAACCATAAATCCTATATTGAATAGAAAGAACATGTCAAATTAAAAAAGGAGATCTGAAATTGAAATGTAGTAAAGCACACTGGTTACTGTGCTGTCCATTCTGGTTATCAATAGAAAACCAATCTTTATTATAAAGAGCAGCTGAAGGGAATCCATTTATCCAATAATCGAATTAACGGTTACTCAAGAATTAAATATAATACCAAATTGCATTACATTATATGACAGTTTTGTTTCAGTGTTCCTTTTGGAAAACTCTTACAAATTGCAGGGACAGTTCTCCCTTGAAACATTTGAATCACTGTGTCACCTAATTTTTTTAACACCCTATGTGGTTATACTCTATGTCTGGCATTTATTCTTATTTATAAAAATTCTACAAATTGTATTTTTAGTATTCAAATCTCTCTTTCTGGCCAATCCACTAGTTGTTCTTGAAGCTTCTTGAAGCTACTTCATTGACAATTACAGAGTTTCAAAATGCGAAACTGATCACAATGCAAAGCGTCAGAGTAGTGCATAAAGTTGTTGGCTGGAAGGGAAAGATACTTGGTGGCCATGACTATGGATGCATTTCTAGGTGGGGAGCCAGTGTTCTCAACCCATGCAAGAACGTTTTTCACTTTTTCTCATCTATTTGAAGTGTAAAGAGGTTGATACAAGTGACAGCACTTTGAGCGAGTTCAACTACTATTGTTTGTATTGGTTTTCATTGTGTGTTAAAAAGTTATTTTTTCCATAAGTGATTAGTGATCATTAAAGACAAGAATTCCAATCAAATGCATGTTTTTATTGGGTCACTGGACATAGTTCAAACTTAGTACTTATCCATTTCATTACTTTCTGTTTCCAAATATGATAGCCATTATTATTTCATTACTTTTACCCAATTTTACTTGCATTACTTTTTCCATACATATTTGCATATTTTGACCTTTTTGGAGATAAAAACATGAATAATGCACATATAAGGCATTTTTAGCTTAATTACTTAATTAAGCATATAATATACATCATTTTTAGTTTAAATACATGTTTTAATGGTTTTGAGTAGACATCTCAGTTTTTCGATTTTGGTAATAGTAGATTTTCAGGAATCAGGATTGAAGAAAGAAAAAGGGGAGGGGGGAATAACAGAAATAGGAAGTTGCAGATAGATTTATTTATCCACAACAATTGCCAGCAAGCCTTTGATTTCGCGACAATGGAAATTTAGCCTTCTATGTCAGGTACCGTGGCTGACACAACAAAGTCACAGCTGCAGAGCGGTCTTGTGGAATTTGAACAAACCTTTCCAGCAATTTTGAGTCTTCTAAATTTGAAATCATTTGCAGTGTGTATGTGAACCTCCTAAGTGGTAAATATCTGTTATTTTGTTTGCATGTATTAATGTGCTCCTAATATGCCTCCAGTTAAAAGTTCCAGAAGTGCACTCCTTGTGCAGTGAATAAAAGGAAAGGATTTTATTAGATTAGATGAGGATGTTATATTCTGTAATTGTTGTATTAAAGAGGTAAGTTATTCTTTTTCCGAAAATTTTCCATGGCACTTGTTCTTTGTAAAACATTACAAAATTTATTTTAAGTAATTAATTAAATAGGAATATCAGTTTTTTTTTTTTAAAAAATCATATCCATATAACCAGAATATCTTTTATAATTTCAGTTAAAATGTACTACAAAATTTCAAGATGAACAGCATGCCGCTTCTGCATCACATATTGTAAGAATGTGAAAAACAAAATCTGCAACACATCAAATCCAGTCACAGCGCGCCTAAGCACCTAAAACACTGCAAAGTAACTTTTACATGGATTTGTGTGATACTTTTGTAGGAGCAGATATACCACTTGAGACACACTAAGAGTTTTTTTTAGAGAAATATACATCAAAAGATGTACCTGATCCCTCAACATTGAAGAAAATTTCCAAAATCTTATAATCAGGTAGACCTACATATGTATTTGCCAAAATAAATTTAATTTTGTGCAAGAATAAATGAAAACTATTTTCACACATGTAAAAATACTTATTGTTTTGCTAACCAGGTATTGGATAAAATTGGCAAGGACTTGGGAACTTCAAACATAAGGACATCTGTAGATGAAACAACTGATCCTATGGGGTGCTCTGTTATAACCTAATTGTAGGAAAATTAATTGAGGATGGGGCTGGTCAACCTAGTGTGCTGTAAAGTCCTGCAAAAAGCAAATAACTCCACAATTGCTAGTTTCTTTGATGATGGATTGCATTAAGTTTTAGTCACACATTGTAATTGAATAACATTTTAAATAATCATTTTATTCTCATTTAAGATCCTATTTTATAAAGCATTTTCTGAGAATTTTAGGTATTCTGTGGCTACATAATCTAAATAGAGGCAGAGTTCTTTTGCTGTTAAGTGATGCTGCTCCCTACATGTTGAAGGCCGAGAAAGCAATTAAAATATTCTATCCAAATGTAAAACACATTACATGTCTTGCTTATGGGCTCCATCTTGTTGCAGAAGCAATACGCAATAATTATGACAATGTCAGTAATTTGATATCCACAACTAAAAAGGTATGTGTAAAATTTAGGTTTATATCAGTTTTAATGGTCCCAAAGCTGTAAAAATAAATTAGTTATTTTGATGTTTTGTTTAATACAGGTATTTTCAAAAGCCCCTGCACGTGTAGCTGCTTACAAAGAGAGAGTACCTGAGTTACCTTTACCCCCTCAGCTCATCCTTACTAAATGGGGTACTTGGTTGGAAGCTGCAGTGTTTTACTCTGACAATTTTGATGCCATTAAATCAGTATGAAGTAAAATTGATATGTAGTTAATTGCAATAAAATTAATACTTCAATATTTAATTCTAAAGTAAATATTTCTTTCATTTTAGGTAGTAAACAGCTTCTCGCCAGATGATGTGGTATTTATCAGAGATGCACAAGTAGCATTTTAATGCAAAAATGTGCAGGAGGATTTAATTTACATTAAGCCAAACTTCTCTGAATTGCCCTCTACAATAACAAAATTACAAGCCACGTGTCTGCCACTGGTAGACTCAATGTCAGTTGTTGAATTCCATAGATTCCTCAGTCATGCCCATAAGAAAGTGGGAGTAGATGCAAAGAACAAGCTGGACAGTGTCATAAACAGGAACCCAGACTACGGATTCTTTTGCTTAGTGAAGAAGGTATTTTGTGGTGAAGGTAGAATGAACTTGACATGACGTCACAAATATGTTTGTTCTAATTTGTGCCTATAGCTTCTTAATGTAGAGAGGTTATTTTCTGCCTACAAAAATATTTTGAGTGATAAGCACAGAAACCTCACAGAAAAAAATTTAGTAATGTTGTTAGTTGTTAACTGTGCAAAAAGGGAAGTGAATTAATGAATTGGGAACAAAAATGATAGTGCATATTTTAATGTATTTTTAGTTCATCATGCATGTATTGTAGTTTAATAGTGCATGAAGGCATGCATATTTTGGGATTTTATAGTACATGGAATTCTTGTCTTTAGTGATCATTATAGTATGTTAGGTGAAAACATCGTAGATGCTTTTGCAAAGATGAAAAACAGAAAAAATCATCTTGATACATAAAGGGTAAAGTGGGTCTTATTTTAATTAACGAATAAAATGGAATGGAGAAAAGAAAGATACATTGAAGTATGCAACAAAGAGGCCAGAATGGGGAATGCATGGGTGAGGACAGGTGTAATGAATTTAAGTGGCTTAACAGGGAGAAGATGGGGGTGGGGGGAGATGTACTAAATATAATGGATTACATGACAATTGGCATTATATTCTGGAATGTGATGATACTTATAAAGGAAGAGAGAAGTTAATACTAGAGAAATGGAAAAATTTACTAATAGGACTAAAAGTTAGGAAGATTTTAAATAGAAGATCAAATGAATATGCGGACAAAGCAGGAAAAAATAAGGTTAAAATGGTTAAAAGAAATGTAAAGCAAATTGGAGAAAATATGGAAAAAAAGGGTAACAAGACAAAAAAGTAAATAGTGGATACATTATACTTCCCCATTACATACACAGCAGAGTGTTAAATGTAGGGGAAAGAGAAATAAGAAACTCCATTGTATTGTATACATTGTATAAATTGTATGTGAAGTTTAAAGCAGACAATAAATCATTCAGTTAACAAAAAGCTGAAGTAGCAATTCCTCTTTCAGTTTATCGTGGTGTATTCGGTAAATTTAGTTTCTGTATTTGTGTGTATTGCCCAGCTGTTCCCATCCTGCTCATAGTTCATGAAGGTTAGAACATATTATATTTTATATTATGTTACTGCAGTTTATACCTTTATCAATTTAGCTTTCTTTATGTGTTGCAGGGCAGTCAGCCAAATGCAAGCAACAAATCTAAAAAAGCTGGTGCTAAAGAGGGACAGAAAAAGAAGCCTGGAACAGCAGCAACTACAGCAGTATCTCAAGAACAATGGGATCAATGGAAGAAGAAAGATTCTGAGGTACTTTTATCTTCAAATGACTATATTCTTGCAAACAATTGGTGTATGTAATAATGAATATCAAAATCTTTTATTAATAAAATATGAAAGTTCAATGTTTAGGAATTGACTCCATATGGTTTGTTCTGGTTCCAAGTCTATGTAACCATGTTGATCAGTGCATTGTGTTTCACACATTGATATCTTCTCTTTCCATTCCTTGAGATATTGAACATTTTGTAGTTGCCCCCCCCAGACCCAGGTATTATATCCAAGATTGCGCACATCTCCTGCTTCACTGACATTGGCACAAGTGAAACTATGTTAGAGCTAGGCCTAAACTCCAACATAGTTTGCCCAGATTGTTAAGGCATGGTTGGACTCTTAAACTGGAGCTGCGGTTGGACTCTTGAACTGGAGATCTGCAGTCCTTCAACCATCTCTGTAAGGTGGCTCAAAATCATGATAAATTGATGTCATGCACTCTGAGGTAATTTCTTGAAAAGTTTTGGGGACATAGCATTAAATGAGTTTATTAATTTGGATAAACTTGCTAGTGGATCTGTTTAGAGGTAACTGGATCTTGTATTATAAATGTGTAGATCCTGACCATTGCTGTTTTCATTGAGTCTGCATTTCACCGTTAATAAACATTCCAGTATGTACAGATTAACAATTATCAAAGTTTTCTCTTTCTGAATAAATGTTTGCAATGGGCAGCTATTATACCTAAAGCCTTTTTTTGTAAAATGAGAAGTTTAAGATACACCAGAACTATTTCCCCATATTGTAATTCCAAATACTAAATAGTATACCCTTGAATAAAGCAAAATATGACATTCTTAAATAGGAATTGGATATTAATGATTTAAAGATGTAACAACAAAATTACTGACTCGCTGTTCCCTTTGTACCCTAATAAAATGTGTAATTTAGCTATTTCTGCAAAGGTTTACCTCAATTAAAATTAAGTAGATAGAAAAATAAACTTTTCTAAGAATAATTTGTATACTCACTAATAAACAATGAAGGATAGAGAAAGTTATGTGAATGTAATGCATAAGATTTTTTTTTTTTTATATTTCAATGTATTGCATATTTTAGAAATGACATTCTGGAAACATTATGATACATAGTTTTTTGAATAATGCAGACTCATCTGGAACCCTTTTGTTTGTGTATTTTTCTAAGAAACTCCAAAGGTGCACATTATTCAGTTTTCACAATGGAATGTTGACACTCATTAAAGTTAAACTCAAGTCTTTACAAAAATCATCACTTGAGCTTGATTGTTCATCAAATTTTGGTTTAAAGTAGTCTACTTCTTAGGCCCATTCTTAGGATGTGTTGTATTAATGTGTTGCATGACTTCAAATTTTTTATTTGCAGAAATGCTCTTTTCACATAACAGGAAAAATGATGTCCTACAGTCTTCACTAAAAATATTACTACCAAATTTGTTTACATATTTATGTAACAAAACAGATCGTTATGCATTTGTGAGTGGGATTCCTTAAACCAATGCACTATTCAAAGAAATAACTTCCTCAATTGTAATGTCGCTGTGTCAGTGCAAAACCACAAAATCTACAAGAATCATTTTACTACTGAGTTGTGTCTTGCAATGACATAGAGTATGAAATATCAATACCAGCATATAGCAATGTGTTTTTTAAAGATTTTACCCGTGTCAGGCTCCTGTATTCTCTTTATACCTTCAGTGAAATATATAATGAAAGTATTTCTGCAAACATTTCGATTAACATGAAGTGGACAGAAAAATAAGTTTTTGTAAGGATAGTTTGTAGAGACTATATAAAAATAAATGATGGTGGGTAGAGAAGGTCATATGAATGTAACAAATCGGATCATTTTCTTTTTAATTTGTGGCAAGCATAACTTGAGTATTCTTTTATAGCCAGGTTCAATAGAACAGAAAAGTTGTCTGTTTTTCTTTTGTTTTGAATTATTCGAACATCTGTTGTGTTTTTACTAGATATATTATTTTGAACTTTAAGTTATATAAAGAGGCAAGGGATTGTTAAGACCTACATGAAGTATGGATTTGTTACATTCCTCACCAACTTGAGACTGTGAATGAAATCTGTTTTCTGTAGCTATTTAACAGTTTGCCCATAAAAATGTATGAAAGTGGAGGCATCTTTTTCAGCTTTATGGCACTGGGGGCATTTTTACAGCGTTGTGGGCAGATTTGAGTGTTACAAATTTTCATCACATACATGACAAATCATTTGCAATCTGTTGCATTATATTGTTATTAATTGATGATAATAATGTAAGACTTCGCTAACTTAAGATTACAGCCCGAATGTTTTGCACTAATTGTAACAGTACGTATGATAGGCCAGAGGCCAGATCTTATCTGTGTATTTTCAATTCATCACCATCATGCCTCCCCTCCTTTGTCTACACTTGGCTGCAACAAAATGTAGGACTTCTATATACTGGTATGTGGACTTGTTTTTGTGGTTTTTAAAATTTGATTTCACTATTGGTAAGTTTTAATTATATGATAATCGGTAGTAATTGATGAGCAGTAACTGAACACTAACATTCAGTAATGATGTCACATGTAAAGTGAATCATATTTAGTGAATATATTCAACAATACGGTAAGTAGCAAGATGATAAAGTGGACAATGATGGAAACTGTTAGCGTAAAGCAAACCCAATGTATATGATTGTTAAATACTGTAAGCTTGGGTATGATTGGTAATAGGAGCCAGGGCTCAACGTTGATCATGCCCAAATGAATTGTAATAGCTCAACACCCAATAAAGAATTACTGAATATATTGTACCAGGAAGCAATACTACCATATCTTCAAGGATTATTATAAAATGAAAATACCTTTTGTTTTAAAATCGAATAAGGGAGAAACATTTGCATTCTGATCATTTCATTGGAAGTAGAGGAAGATGTTTGGGTTAAGAAGTGGAAATCTCGGGGCAGAAAGGGTGAAGCGAGAGTGTATGAAGGTTGCCGCAGCGGCATCCCTATTGTTTCTAGATAGAGCATCCCCCTGTGCTCCCTTGATGGCCCCCCCCCAGCACCACAGCATTCACCTAAACCTGGAAAAAGCATGACAAAGCTCAAAGTCAGGTTAGCCAGTCCATTGGGAATCGAACCCAGGACCTCCTGATTGTGAGTCTCAGATGCTACTGCCTGAGTCATCCTGCTCAATGGGGAAGAATAGCTTATATTCGTGGATCAGATGAGATGCTAAAATGTGATACAATAGCATCAATTGTGTTGTCAATTTAACTGTTCTTCACAGTAATGCTGAATGTGAACATGATTTCAGTCTTGTGAGAAGGATAGAACCAACTTCAGATATCTGATTGATGACTAATAAGACAATGGAATCAATTTCTCAGTTGAATACAGCAGCACTACTGTTTGCTATGAACAGTGTTTCAGTAAAGACTTTCTGATAAGAGCTAACAAAGCTACAGCAGAATGCCTAAAATGTTCTGCATCTACTGCCGCAGCCTTAAATGTAAGCTCTTATGTGGCATGATTGTGGATTATATCTGCAAACAACATCCCCAGATTAATAGTTTAGTTAGTTTTGTGAATAGTGCTGTCTAATAGATTTTGATGAATATGTGTGTATAATAGTTATCTTCTGCTTTACAAAGGTTAGTGTATAAGTTTCATTATTATTTTAGTGTTTTGGCTTAAATTACATGGAACTTTAATGCATTTACTGCATTGAACATTTTACACAATCTAAATTCCACGTCATTGCAAAATTATTATGCTTTACTTCACAAGAAAAAGTTTGCAGTTTTTAATTTTTAGGAATTTTGCACATAGGTGTATTGATTACATGTTGTGATTGTAGATTTTGCAGAATGCCTTCTGTCCATTCTTTTATTCATATATCATTTTTAATTAGTTTTCTTGTGCATACTTTACTAGGTTTGTACATTAGCAATATGTCAATTTTAAAATGAAAAACTACAATGAGTTGTTGAAATAGGAGCATGAAATAGTCAAACTGACATGTTGAAAAAATGTAGTGTTATACAGTGGAATCTCGTTAGCACGTTCCTCATTAACACGTTTTCCCGTGTATTACGTTGAATTATAAAAGTCCCACCAAATATAATAAATAATGTTTGCTTAGTGCGTTTTCCCGGTCCCACTTACTACGTTTGAATTTTGACGTCCTTATTCGCTGTTTTGGCCAATCCTTGATCGGTACAGTGAGAGTAGGCATTTAACACGTTCATAGTTTGACGTCCTCATTTGCTACTTTGGTCAATCCTTGGTCACGGGGTGGATATCGGCAGCCAATCACATACATGCATTTAAATATTTGTGTGACACGATTTCTGTGGGCGGGATAGAGAATGCTTTACCTTGGCGTGGTAAATGCGGTAAACGCTAACGATAGTTTCTAATGTTGAGTGATGACCAAACAACCGTAGATTATATTTTAACTTTTCATTTACAATGAAAAAAAGAAAGTGTAGTAGGTAAATAACCAACAGTGAAAAACTGAAAATCCTTGATGTAATCACAATCCAAATATAAAACATGTCGATATAGTGCGGAAGTTAAACATTCCTCCGTCAACCTTAAACACGATTGTTAGCAAACCTAAATTGATTGAAACTGCTTTTAAACAAGGGAAAAATACTAAAACAAAACTTTTCTCTTGGAAAATAGGGTCAGAAGAGGACCGGAACGAAATTTGTTGCATGGAAAAACCTCCGTATTCAAATTGTCTTGTATACACCAAAGATAATATCGTCTATTGTACTCGTAACACGATGCACGCGCATAATTTTTTCTTTTTTAGCAGAAATTGTTATCACGTGTGTAATAAAACACACAGCAAAACCACTATTGCCGCTTCCACAATTCGCAATTTATTTTCTCAAAAACATTCATAACCTAAAAAATCCAAGTTGACCAAAATAAAAGCTTGAATTATTTATTCTCAGGCTTTGTGTATGCAAATCCATTTAAACATATTGAATTTAACATGGAAACGCGGATCATATTCAGTATGAAATTGTACTCAAAATCGATTTAAATTGCCCATGGAGACGTAGTAATTAGTAGCTTTTTATAACCTATGTTCTTAAATTGCAGATTTTGCATTTTCGTTAACACGTTTTCCCGCCTATGACGTCCAAATCCTTAGGTCCCTGCAAAAACGTACTAATGAGATTCTACTGTATAGGAAAAATCCAAATTACTTCATTTTTGTTCTTTGTGAATAAAACTGTCTATTTTGGGTTTATTATTCATTGCTATTCCAGAACTGATTATTATATATGTAGGATAATTTAAACATAAAGACGGAGAAATTATACAACAAGAATTTTGTTGATATTAGTAACAAAAAATAGGGACTCCAGCAATTCTGTTTGAGAAGGTCCTTAAAAATATGATGATGCTGTGCAATCAGCAATATTCAGCTAGTATTTGCTTCATACAGTGTGATACGTAATGTATGCACAATAAAATAGTATTGTCTTTGTTCATAGTTGCTATACAGCTTGGCTAAATAAATTTTATAAGCTTCAAATCTTTTTTTTTTTGGCCAGAAAATAAATTAAATTATAAGACTCGCACACTTTTTATATTAATTTAAAAATGTTTTTAAGAAGATTCTGATTTTCATAATCTAAAATATAACCATACAGTCTTTCAGGTTGTTTATATTGTGCTTAATGTTGCATACAATGAATGCTTTTTTTACAGGATGAAACTCAAGGTAACAATCTAGATACAATTGTTACTTGCAAAACAACGTACAAGGGCAGTCCCAGAAGTACCTGGCCTTCTGGGACTGCCTATATATATAGCAGTTCTTTCAAATGACTGTGGTAGAAAGTACCACCCTTATAAAGCTTAAGTTTGAAGTTTGACAATGTTACGTTGTTTAGTAATTGTTTGGCAGTCATTAATAGTGAACTCTCAGCGAATTTGTAAACATGGATAAAACTGGCCATTGTTATGTGATGCAATACTTTCATTTGTAAGGTGTTAGTCCAACTAATATTAAAGCTGAGCTAGATTCTACTCTTGGGGAGTCTGCTCCTTCGTTTACAATAGTAAAATATTGGGTGGCAGAGTTTAAGGCCGTACAAGCTGCCAAGATGAACATCGCAGTGGTTGACCAAATGATGTGAACACGCCAGAAATTATGAAGAAAATCCACAAAACGGTATTGGATGACCGTTGACTGAAAGTGTGCGAGCTAGCAGACATCGTAGGCATTTCAAAAAAGTGCTGTACATTGTATATTAACTGAAAATTTAGACATGAGAAAGCTGTACGCAAGATGGGTGCCGCGTTTACTCACAATTGAACAAAAGCAGCGTCGTGAGGATGCTTCAGTCGAGTGATGTTTTGGTGCAATAAAGCCGAGGTTTTGCGTCGATTCATAACCATGGATGAAACATGGGTCCATAACTTCACACCTGAGACAAAGGAACAGTCAAAACAGTGGATTGAAAGGGGAGAATTGGCTCCAAAGAAGTCGAAGATAGTTCCATCTGCAGGCAAGGTCATGGCGTCGTGGGATAATTTTCATTGGTTATCTTCAAAAAGGAAAAGCAATCAATGGCAAGTATTATGTAAACTTATTGCAGCGCTTGAATGATGAAATCAAGCAAAAATGGTTGCATTTAGCGAAAAAGAAAGTTCTGTTTCATCAAGACAGTGTACCATTTCACACATACATTATTGCCATGGCCAAAATCAATGAGTTAAAGTTCGAATTGCTTCCTCATGCACCCTATTCACCAGACTTAGCCCCCCTCTGATTATTTTCTATTTCCAAAGTTGAAGAAATGGCTTGGTGGTAAAAGATTTGCCAACAATGAATAGGTGGAGTTTGCGGTTGATGGCTATTTTGCAGAATTCGATGGTTCTCACTATAAACAGGGTATCGAAGCTATTGAACATTGCTGGGAAAAGTGTATCGAGCTGAAAGGAGACTATGTAGAGAAATAAAGATTTTTTTTCCCCCTGCATTTTGTTAGGTTGGATACTTCTTCGACACCCCTCGTATGTTGGCCTACTGTTCAATCTAAATGTAGCATTACATTAAAGGTAGATGAGATTGTTTTAAACAAAATGTTCTCACAGTGATGTCAGCGTTATTAACTTAAATTATGAATTTTATTTCAATTACACACTTTTTAAAGAGGAGAGTGATGTAAATAGTCCAAGTAATTACAGATGAATTAGTCTTGTTTGAGGTAAAGTATCATAGTTTTAAGATTGCATGAATGGATTGAAATGGAAGCTAAATTATCACAATGTCAAATAGTTTTTAGAAAAGCAAGAATAATACGTAATATAATTAATTTTTACTATAAAAAATAAATACTTTAATAAAAGGGATAGAATATGTGTATTTTTTTGCAGATTTTGGGAAAGCATTCAATACAAAAAAAAATATAGAAAAGCATTAATTTACAGTTGAGGTGCAAGGGAGTCTGTAATTAATTTATTTCATGGCTTTAAACGATTACATGAAAAATATGACGTCTTTTCCGGGCTAGTAGGCTGTGGTCGAACAATAAAGTTGACATATCGTCCAACTGTGGAGGATATCCTCAGAAGAGAAGGGTCGTCCTCCATGGACTAGTGGTACCGTGCTAGCCTCTAGTTTCCAAGGTCGCAGGTTCAAACCCGGCGGAGGTCGATGGATTTTTTTCAGGCGTAAAAATCCTTAGCATGGCTTCCTTCGGAAGGGAAGTAAAGCCGGTGGTCCCGTGTCGTAGATTTACGGCACGTAAAAGAACCTCAAGCCTGATAAAGAGGCCTCTGAGCAAAATTACTGGTCTTTCACGCCCAATATCGAATGGGACACTAAGAACCATAGTAGTTAAAGAGCATCCATAAATAAAACTCAATTTAATTTTAATTTCAGAAGAGAAGGGTGGCAAGAACTGCTGACAACTGCAGGTACATATGGCAATGGACGATAATTTTGTGCTGTTGGAGTGGGGGGAAGGTTGTTTATGGACTACTCTGTTGTGATTGTCTATTGGCCAATGTGAAGACACTTAAGACAGGAGGCCAAGCCTGATTTATCTTAAATCCTCCTCCTCTGTTGAAATTATTGGGATGTTTGTGTATTTCTATGGCTTCTCTGAGCATTCTAGGTAGTAATGTTTGGTGTTTGCAAGTACTTCTGTTACAAGTACTTTGAACATATCATGTTTGTCTAACACAAGGGCATGTGTAACCGAGGCTACAACATCTTTTATGTTCGGCAATGCAGGTTTTTATGCTGCATTTTGTTGTGCCTATATAACATTGGTTGCATGTACATGGTGTCTTGTAAACATCGGTGGTAGAGTGTGGATCCAATGGATCTTTGGCTGATTTTGGATCTGTTTTAATTTTTGTGTGACAAGAAATATTGTTTTAATTTGTTGTTTATGTTGTTTTTTCTTATTTTACTAATAATACTAGCCGTAAAGGACTATGATCGTATTTGATTAAATGAAAAGTTTTATGTCAGTTGTGAAAGAAACAGAGGTACAGATTATTTTGAGCAAAATCTGGTTTTGAGGCAAGAATGCACACTAAGCCTAGCATTATTTAATTTACTTGTTGATGACTTTTTAGATAGAATTATAGAAAGCAGATTGTATATGTACTGAAAAGGCAGAAATACCAGGACTGATTTCTTCTGTTGATTGTGTAACCAGAGCAATAACCATGAAAGGATCATAGCATGTCATTAATGACAGTTTTGGATTTTGTGCAGAGGGGATTTAAGCTTAAATTGCTAAAGCTAATAGAGTTAAAAAAGAAAAAGATTGAAATTGATAAAAGTTGAGAAGTGGAGATCGAATAGAAGTAATGAAAGATTTTGACTGTTTGGAGGTGCAGTCTAAATGAAACACAAACTGTTTGTGAAAGTTGTCAGAATATGGTTATATAAAATTCCCAAGTTACCCAAATTACAAATGAAATGGCTGTAAAAACTAAATAAAGTAGTTGTTTAGTTAAGATGGAAAGGATTAGAAGGGGTGATTAAAGATTGAAGCAGGACATAGAATGTTAAGTGAGCAATTTCTGAGTTTACCAGAATGTTCCTGAGAGGAGCATGGATGGGAGTACCAGGAAGTATAGTTAGGAAAATTACAATAATTGGGATAATTTTGAAATATTGGTACAGCTTAAAACTTAATGATAGCAATATATTAAAATACTGCTATAGAGATCTGAGAGAGAGAATTACGAATGGTTATTTTGAAGCTATTGACAATGAAGGCATTAGATTATTCATTAGTTGATCTAGAAGTAGGTTTTAAATAATTCATATACTTAATTTCATTTTTACTTTCTCTACTACGTATAGTAAGTAGGGGAAGTATTGTATTCCACCCAAAAATTCGATACCAAGATTTCGCCGGAAATATATGTTTTGAGACCCCCTGAATCCAAAAAAAGCATTTTTGTAAACATGTCTGTGTGTGTGTGTTTGTGTGTGTCTGTGAACAGCATAACTCAGAAACGAACAGTCGGATAAACACCAAACTTGGTATTTAGGTTCAGTATCTTCCAGAGATGCAACACGAAGGTTTTCAAGAAAATCCTCCCACCCCAGATTACCCTTTACACGGAAAATTTTAATTTTCTCAAAAATGGCTCTAACGATGTTGATTAAAATCTCATATATTTAAGATAATTTTATGGCAAATGAAATGTATATCTTGAATTTTTTGGGAATGTCTCCAAAAGTATTCTTCATTGTGAACGACTTTTGCATAACTGGTAAACCATAAGAGAGAGACAAAATTTTACTACACAAAAACTGTAAATTGTGTTAAAATACACAATTTATGTCGTATACATTTTTTTTGTTGAGTGAACCATTTTCGAGATATTGCTTGTTATTCCCTTAAATTTTCCAATACTTATTTTCTCAAATGGGAATTCGTTATTCATTTTTTTTTTTTTTTTTTTTTTTGGTTCTGGTAATGCAAAGAGAATGGAATACTCCACATAGCAACCAGCTCTTAAAATATTTGACTATCGCTTAAAGCCTACCAATTCCAATTAAGTGTTAATAAGTGTTTGTAAAAATAGTTTGTACAAGAGTAGAGAAAGTCATGTGAGTGTAACACATCAGATTTTTTCAATACCTGAACATAACATGTTTCAATATCCATTGCTCCTATCTTCAGCTGTTGACCTGCTGCTTGGTGGGTAGGGTGTTTGAATGTTGCGTATTAGGATGTTCCAGTTTCTTGTGGTGGCATCTGGAAGATATGGTATGAACTTGCTAAGATTGTTCAGTGTTGGAATTTGAAATTCATGGCAATTCAGTTTTTCAAAATGATCATTTCCTAGGCATCCAGTTTCATTGGCATGTTTGCTTCTTTTAATAATTAATTTAGTCTTATTAATAATTATCCCCAAAATGATATGCAACTGCCGATTTTCCGGTTTGTTTCTAATGAATTTTTCTCAAATGTCCTTATTTGCATATGAGTCATTCCATGTCGAATGATTTTTAACAAAAATTGATCATCCTGTGTTTGATTCTTTTTTTAAACCTCTCTATACACTTTCTTATGACAAAATGTGTGTCTGTGTGCGTTTTAAGATACTATTTAACAGTAGTATTGTGCCTGTTAAGTAACAAATTTTCAGAAATGGCACCCTCCTTGGCATGTTTAAATACGGTTAGTAGTGTTCCTTTTTAATATACTAGTATCTCATTTGAGTTCAGAAATGCACTTTCTTCCTATATTATATAAATAATTTTAAATGAAACTTACCTAGTTTTAAAAAAGGCTTTTAAGTTTAAAATTTAAATTTAAGTGTCTCAACCATTTATGAAACTGAAAAAAAAAGATTACTCTTCATGCTCCATGTGTTTTATAACAGCATGCGAAATATCATGAGGTTGTTATTTCTGATTTGTTTGGAATTAAATTATTTACCTAATCGTGTGGTACAGTGAACTTGACCCAGGTTTGGTGGACATTTGGAGCACTGTGTTGTCATGTCGAGCTGTGATCCACTGTAGCTGACAATGAATGGGATGAACGATGCACAAAGCTTCAGTAAAAAATAAAATGTAATGTTAGTAATATGACTCTGTGCCGAAGTAAATAATTTGAGGTGTTGTGATGGGATCTTGCCCCGGCTGAAAACTGGCTTTTGCTGCTAGAAGTTTAGTAGTGTCCCCAATTGTATCACAATACGCTTGACATGTAAAGTGGTGAGGAAATACCATTCAGCACTAACTCTAAAATCTTCCTCATGAAAAAACGTGTTTACAATTTTTTTTTTATTCTTGTACTGAGTGCCAGCACCATAAGACAAGTATATTATTTTTCCAGAACTCTTATTTTCTTCTTTAGGATGTTTGTTAACTGGCGTTGGAAGAGATGAACAGCATTTGTATCATGTTTTAAACTTTCTGATGTGGCAATATAATTTTTTTTTTAAAGTAATTTACAAATGGATGGATTGTTACCTGGTTGTTGTCCTCCGTGGACTAGTGGTACCATGCTAGCCTCTAGTTCCCAAGGTCGCGGATTCAAACCTGGCAGAGGGCGATGGATTTTTTCGGGCATAAAAATCCTTAGCACGGCTTCCTTCGGAAGGGAGGTAAAGCCAGTGGTCCCGTGTCGTAGATTTACGGCACGTAAAAGAACCTCAAGCCTGATAAAGTGGCCTCTGTGCAAAATTACCGGTGTTTCACGCCCAATATAGAATGGGACGCTAAGAACCATAGTAGTTAGTTAAAGAGCGTCCATAAATAAAACTCAATTTGTTACCTGGTTGCCAATTAATACATTTTCTTTAAATAGCAATCTGGTAATAGGGGTTCCAAATTATTTGAGAGAGAGACAGTCCTTAGAATTGCAGAAAACAATACCTAAATCTGCAGTAAGATAGGAAATGATCATTCCATCAAGCACCAGTTTCACATTCTCATGATGAGCACAAACACAAGCAGAATGTGTATCTTGGGTGCCTAGGAGTATACCTATGCTGTTTAGGTCTCAGTTGAGTAAATTTTGAGACCTATTTCAATATCTGGATATATTTATCTTTAAAACTGCGGAAGGTTTCTTTTAGATTTCACAAAACTAGCCTCTTCTGTTTTTAAACTTTCTGTCTTTGTTTAACGGAAAGATGATTTTCTTTCCTCACCCCCCCTGTCATAACACTGAAATGTAAAACTAATACTTTTTCCACCACGGAATATTCTAACCGTTTACCAGATTTTAGGAGTCAACAAAATGCCCCTCTCTGAAGCTAATGTTTTTGCTACCTTTATCTTGTGGTTCAAAATATTAGTGCCAAAATGTTCCTTAATTTGGTTGGCTTTTGAAAATAGTCAGATCTGAATTTTTAAGTCCAGTTATCTGTTCTATGAAATCTAGTAGCTTCTGAATTATTTCTGAATCCTATTTTTCTTCTGCGACTGATTCAGCTTCAATATGAAATACCTTCTCCTTAAGTTTTTCTGTTAGTTTTTGTAATTTCTGAGATGGATTTTTTTTGAGACAGTTTTCTTTTCTTTACTGGTGATTCGCCTAAGAGTGATACTTAATTAGTATTAAGATTTGAAACATCTACACTTTCCTTGATCTCCTTCGCATCTCTACCCTGATGTGAAGGTGAGTTATCAATTGCTGAGCTGCTTTTATTTACTTGACCTACCCGGATATCATAGGTACTGTGTCCAGCAACACTAGATTCACAAACTTCACTCTTGTTTTTGCTTGTATCTGGAATTTGAAAAATTCATATACGACATGAGGCACACACATTTAATTATGGGGACAATTCTACACCCTCTATTTTCAATTTTAAAAGCATTTTACGAGTCACTGGTCGCAAATTATTTTTTCTCTTAAACATTTGTATGCAATTTTGAAGAGGTTAAAGTAGCAATCATACCATTATGTAGTGGTACCGGTACTACTCATTAAATATTTAACGAATATCAACTAAATTTAACAGATTAAAACTCGTAAACGATGCAGACTGTGTTTCTATACACAAACTAAATATTCTGGACTGGTCCTCTGTGAAAGGAAATGCCTTATCTGGTTGTCATGATAAGGGTTTGTATTTTAAATCCGGAAGTGATTCAGAAGAATAACCTTGGGTAACTCATAACAGCTGTGAGTCGCCACGCCATCCCCTCTGCTCTCGCACCCCAGGTGGAAGCCGCTGCTCTATGTTATGAGAAGGATTCTGGCTGAGAAAATGTTTTGTTATAATTATAGTTATGAATGCCCTCCTCAAACTTTGCATATATATACACACCACTAAATGGAGAGTACGTATGTATTTAAAAAATATTTTGGTTGTCAATGTATAACACAAAATCAAATTTTAAAATTCTAAATTTCTGCAATAAATAACTAACCTGTTGAATAAAATTCATTCTAGTATATGTTTAAAGTAGATTCCATAAGCTTTAAAGTGAGTCCAATATGAAGTTTATACGAGAATTTGAATGGCGGATAAAAGTGATTATGTATGGGGGACACCCATTTTTGAAAATTTTGACTTTGGCTGGTATTCAGAATATTGAAATTAGTGGAGGGAGTGAAGAGATTTGATGACTTGATGTTGACACGGAATGGCCATATATCTGCATTTCTTTTTGTTTTCCTATGTACTTAACGTTGTAGTCTAAACATTCTACAGCATATTCTTGATTTCTTTTCTGGGAGTATCTTGTCTCTGTATGATGAGTCAAGAAGATTCCTGATATTACATCTGTTCTGAGGGGCAAGTTTGAAGATTGTCAGGTAACTTTTTCTCCCCTTTTACCAGATTTACATATATAAATGGGATTCTTTTAAAGACACAGAACTTGCAAGAGAAATCAATTAAAGTTACAATAAAAACAGAAAGAGATGGCTGGCTCCCTTTCTCAGGCTGGAAAATCATAAATGGAAATAAAAACAATTTTGGAATATGTAGGAAACCTTTGCATACAGCAATTATATTAAATATAACAATTACAACCCCTGAGATCATAAATATGGTTTTCCACAGCTTAGCGCAAAAAATTAAGATTCCACTCACTGAAATACAAAATAGAATTTAAATGTATAATGAAGAGGGCAGTTTCCAATGGATTCAGTACTTTCACAGTAACAAAGAAAATGAACAGATTCAAAAGACAATAAATACAACTTGGGCATTTAAACTAATTAAAACTGAATACACCTTCACTTATCATCCACAACACCATCATATGCAGTTGTATGAGGTGTGTTCAAAAAGTCTCAAACCTTTGGTTGGCAAAAATACATTTATTGATTTGGAGATCTGAAACACTAGTCCCCCTTCAAAATAGTCTCCTTGGTGATGCACACACTTCTCCCACCATTGTTGGAAACACTTCTGGAGTGCAGTTTTTGGAATGGTGAGCAGCTGGGCCATCACATTCTGCATGTCTTCTTTTGAAACAAATTTCAGCTGCATTTTCAGCTTGGGAAATAGCTAAAAGTCACATGGAACCATGTTGGGTGAATAGGAAGCCTGACAAAAGACAGGAATGTTGTATTTGGCAAAGAAAGCTTGAATAAAATGCGCAGAACAGGTGGGTGCGTTATCATGATGGAGCTGCCAAAATTTTGCTGCCACAGATCCGATCATTTGTGTGCACAGCATCATGAAAGTGATGGACCTCCTGGTAGTAATCCTTTTTTGTTTTTTGTTTTTTTTGTTTTTTTGTTTTGTTTTTTAATGGTTTGGCCTTGTGTTGCGTACTCATGATGCACCATGTGTACTCAACACCACGGGAGTCAAAGAAAATAGTCAGTGTGACCTTGACTTTGCTGCGGAGCTGTCATGCTTTTTTTGGTCTTGGGGGTGAGATGTTGCCACTGCAGAAACTGCATCTTGGTTTCTGGGTCATAGTCATAAACCTATGTCTCATTGTGTGTGATCATGGTGTACAGAAAGTTGTGGCAGTTTACATTGACCAGCATGTCCTGTGCAATGTCCAGATGCCATTGCTTCTGCTCTATTGTTAGCAGCTTGGATATTAATTTCATGGACACTCTCCTCATGCCCAAATACTTAGTCAAAATTGAATGTATGGATCCAATGTTTACCCCTAATTTGCTTGCAAGTTCTTGGACTGTAATATGACGGTCCTGCAAAACCAGAGTCCACACTTGTTCAATGACATTGTCATTTGGGTTTGTTGAAAGCCTTCCTGAACGTGGTTTGGTGTCCACTGATGTGTGGCCATCTTTGAAGCGGTTGTACCACTCCTTTATCTGTGAGGTGCTCATGGTATTGTCCCTGAGAGCCTGTTGAATCTTGTGAATGGTTTCCACTTAAGTATCACCAAGCTTTTGGAAAAATTTGATGCATATCACTGCTGTTCTGTCATTTTACAAAAACTGAAATTCGATGACTGCTCACTACACATCTTCATGCAGGCCAACTGCAAGTGACTGATACTTTCTGCAGGCGGGAAAAAATTCACGACTGCGCATGAATGTCCCCTCCACATTTCCAACAAAGGAAGTCTCCCATGCTTCATTGGTTTACTTAGGAAAAATAAGGTTTAATATTTTTTGAACACACCTCGTATACAAATTTGCAGAGAAACATCCTTCAATTTTAGAATGGGCAGTGTTGAAATCTATTGGAAGCAAATATGTTCTTAACCCATTCATATCATTTGATGACCAGGGCTTGCACGCGCTTTTTTGGCATATGAATCGTATGATAAGCTCAGCTTGCAATGCTGTATTGCTCTACATAAGCACATCTAGTTTAGGTTCCTTCTCACAGATGTCATTTTTATATGTTTAGAATGAATTGATGTCTGTCTAATTCTCCCAGTATGATCTCGCCAACTGTGTTTCAACCAAGGAAAAATAATTTTATTCTTCCTGCACTTGTGTCAGTAGCCATTATGGCTGCGAAAAGAATCCATATGGATGATGAGGAGGGTTTGAGAAAATTGATTCATGTATTACAGAATGATAGTGAAAGTGGTGATTTTTCTGAATACAAAACAGAGACCGAGAAAGTTCTAGTGACAGTGATAATGAATCTAGTGCAGAAAGCAGCAAGGAAAATAATTATGAAACCAATGATGACGAGCCAGGCCCTTTGAAACATGTTTGTATTGTGACTGGAATTGGACTAAAACTGACAATAACCCTGTTCTCTACCATTTTACTGCAAATAGAGATGTTTGTAAAGACTTACTGAACAAGTATACATCACATGCCATCTGCACTTTCAATTTTTTCGGAATACATGAAACCATTGTTTGACAAAACATGTTACAAAACTAATCCTTATGCAACAGGGCAGTTGAACAATCCTACAGAAAAATGTTGAAAGATGATGAAAAATGGCCTAACACTATGGTAGATGAAATTAAGGCCTATATTGTTATTTTGATGTCTCATGTGCGAAAATTGCATATTCAGTTGTACTGGAGCAAAAACTGTTGCCTTGACACCCCAATTGGAAGTAAAAAAGATGATGATGCTCTTCATTTAGAGGATTGGTTTGAGGTCTATCACACACAACAGTAGTACTAGGACAACAGTACCAGTGAATTTATACTTTTAATATTGTGCACACAAATTTTCAGCAAAAAACTCTTATTGGTTGATTTTTTTTAAGCATTAACCACCCTCCTGCTAAGGGATTTAAATCTGATTTCTTTTTAGTTAAGTGGGCATTTAAATGTGATGCGATTGGGTTAAACAACTCTTAAGTTACCAGTATGTTATAGTAGCTAGGTAAATTCTTGGTATTTCTGAGAATGCGTTCTTAATCCTTTCACTGCTAAGGTTGAGTTAACTCAACCACAGTTTTTGTGTACTGTGGCGCTAAGATCACGTATATGCAATGTGACACAATGGCACTTTCTTAAAGTTCTTATCTGCTCAACTGTTTGCATTAAAGGGCTCCAACTTGCACTGTCGTCTTTTGCCATCTCTTGACTTCACTTTGAAATGTGCTTCAAATCCATCTCTGGTTTTATATGACATGTACAGGCAAATGAGCAAAACTGCATCAGGTCATGTCCCAGTTTCTGTGAAGTACAGTACATCACTGCCATTGCAAGCTAAAATGATGTCTTTTTGGTTGCTTTCTGAGCAGAAACTTTTAGACATATTCACTATTTAAGAATCACAAAAAGAGTTTAGTTTTCCTTCAAGTGAATCAGAAAGTGACAGCGAAAGTCAAAATGAAATAGTTGATAATAATGCCGGTCTATCTCTTTTTTTAATGCGAATGCTAGCTCCTCTGTTCCATTGGAAAGATGATGTGTTTGTGCTGCAAACTCATCCATTTGATAATAGTGTTGCCGGGATTAGTGCTGTAACTTTCAGGGTGAAGCAAATGTTGCTGACTATTTCTGTCATTTTTTTAGTATTGACATTATGCAACAAATTGTAGAGGAAACAAATAGTTTTTATACATTTAAGACAAGACTATGCCTTCCCCTTTCTCTTGGCTACAAAATTGCTGCAACACTAATGTAGCTGAGATATATCTGGTTTTTGCATTGACCATGCTCATGCCAAGAGTGAATAAGCTCTCAAGAGAAGAGTATTGGTCTACTGATCCCCCATTTCCGTGATTACATGTTAAGGGATAAATGTTTATTGTTACTGTGCACCCTTCATTTCTGCAACAATATGCAATTGGTAGGTGATTGATTGGATAAATTGAAAGCAATTATAGACCGCCTTTGGCATAAGTTCAGTTCTTCTTTCAATCCATTTTCAAATCTCTGCATAGATGAGAGCATGGTATTGTTCAAGGGTAAACTAATCTTCCGTCAGTCCACCCTTTTCAAAAGAACCAGGTTTAGAATTAGTGTTAATTATTTGTGATTGTGAGACAGAATACATTCTGGATTTCATTGTATATACTGTTAAGGAAATAGAAATAGTTTCTATCCAGGATTTAGGCAACGCTGATGTTGTAGTTCAGACTCTCATAGAAAAGTATTATGGAAAAGGGCACAGTTTATTTGATATTTGATATTCAAGTCCACCACACTGGTCACTGATTATAAGGAATCACTTACATAGAATATATCTGCAAAGATGGATTGGCCAATGGGGCCCAATTACATGGCCCCCTAGATCACCTGATCTCACCCCACTGGATTTATTTCTGTGGGTCATTTAAAGGAATGGGTCTATGCCCAAGAGCCGCAAAGATCATTTTTGGGCCCTCATACGTCAAGAATGCGGGCAGATTACACAGCGCATGTTACAGCATGCAAGAAGGTGCATTGATGAAGGGGGTTGTCATTTTGAACATTTACTTCGTTGATGAGGTAAACAATTTATTATTCTGTTTATCCATGAACTTAGCACATTTACAACTCCTTTGTCGGTAGAAGAAGTGAGCAATACAGTTTAAACATGAAACAAAAACTGTTAGATTTAATAGCATCGATATGCGCTCAAAAGAATGAAAGCTATGTAACATGGTTTGCAACACCAGATATGGTACAGATTATTAGGGTAAACATGATACACAACTATCTGATTGTAATTCTTGTGTCTTTGGCACATAGGAGAGCCAATAACAAAAATAAATAAATTAGTATACTAAAATACAGAAAATAAACACAAGAAGAAAGAAAAACAAAGAACCAAAACAATTTGATGTATTAGATTCGAACCTCTGAAGCTAACTTTTGCTTCACCACATTCCGGCAGCTAACCCACTTGGCCAGAACCCACATATTCTGTCCGGCTCTTTGGGAAAACATTCCTCTATCTCCTTGTAAGCATTATATCCATGAAAAGCCGTGTTTTTTTTTTTTTTTTTGGTTCTCATTCAGGCCTTTAATCATTAATGCTGGCTGCTTATAGTACTGAATAGAAGGGCAGAGCTACAATAATAGTTTGTTTGCTAAAAGGGTCAATGTTTTTACATTAGATTATAAACTGTGGGTTGCATAGATACAAATACCTAGGGGCAGCTGACTCATCTGGTATATTTTAATAAGTATTTTGTTCTTAATGTTATATTGACCTAAGTTCACATAACCCTCTAAAAAACAACAAATCATAATAATTGAAACATAATACATATTTCCCTGTCATTATTCGTAAAATATCATTTTTAAATAAAACCTACTGTTTGTGCAAATACGTTTGAGATGGTTGTATTTGACAATTTGCCATCTTGTCAGTGGGCCAGCCCTTGTGAGGGAATGCTAACTGTCTACCTATTCAATATCACTGGTTGTGAATATTGCACTCAGAACTGAATTCCAACTGTTTGATAGTGCTTCCTTTAAACATCTTCTAGATTTTGGATATGGAAGAAGATACACTCCATAGGCTTCAACTGAAATTCTGTTGGGTCAAAAGCAGATTTTCAAAGTAGCATATCACTTATTGTATATCACCTTCATGTTTACTGTATGTGGAACTGAACATGTCAACTTACCAAATTCTTACAGGAAATTGGAGAATCTTGTAGCATATGCACACGATAAGCATTAAACTAACAAAATACTGTAAACCTATATCATAGGGATGGAAATCGTATCTGTAAAAAATAATCATTGTTCTTTAATGGACAGCCCTCATTATGAACTGTATATGTTCTTTGTTTTTCCAGTTTGTGGATGGAAATTATGAGCAGGATCTCCACCAAGCGATTTTGCTTTCTAAACTTGATTATGAAGAAAAGAAAGACCATTATGAACAGCTCAGAAAAGATGCAGAAGATGAGAAGAAATTGGCTACCAATAAAAAGAATAAAAAGTCTAATAAGGTGCAAGCAATGTCTTTGGAACAGTTCAACAATCTTCACGCAGAAGCTCCTGCAGCAGTTGCAACGGGTGATGGAAATTCAGCTGAAACTACCAGTGGAAACAGAGTAATGGAGCAGGATGCAGAATTCTTTGAAAGAATTAAAGATGATACAAAAAAGGCTTTGGATAGAGAGCAGACTTTAGAAATGAGAAAAGCTAGGGAGGTAAGGACTCATAACAAAAGCTTGCAGTAGCCTTCAGAAGTTTTCTTTTTTCATTGAGATTAGTGTCTTTATGCATACAGTAATATATACAGGCTGGCCCTGTAGCTCAGTTGATAGAGCAACTGCCTGCCCGGGTTCAATTCCCGGCTGGGGGTGGGAATTTTTCTCTAGCCAAGATTAATCCCTATCCTCCCCAGAGTCTGGAAGCATAAATGAGAGTGTGAATGTGTGTATGATCTAATGACTAAAAAAACCAAAAGTGCAAGAAACCCAACAACAAGAGTCACCCGAGTTAACACTATTGCCAATAGGCAATAAGTTCCAAAGAAAAGGCCGTCGATAAGACCAATGTAGTTAAAGGCAGGGTATAAATGGAACTAAAAGTGTGTGTGAGTGTATATATATAAGAATTACAAAAGTACAGCTTTATTGATGGATGTATAATTAAAACATGAGTGCAGGTATTAAGTCCTTTTGTAACTTGTGCGCATTGTTTTGTTGACATTTTGTATGGATGTCCAACTTCATATATCTAGGAACATGTATAATTTTGTATCAACACAACAATATGGCTTTTATTTTGTGTGTGAATGTTTGTTTTTTAAATTGATGACAGCAATACAATGACCTTGCTTATTGACATAAACAGACAAAAGAATAAGTGTAATATGCAAATTTGGGGAAATGTGTTACTATAGTCCTCAGCATTAAGGTAGTTAGTTCAAAGTAGGTAAATCTGAGGTGCTGGCGACTGTAAGGGCAAACTCAACAATTGACAACTTTTTTTTATGTAAAATTTCGTATCTATAGCAAATGATAAACATTGTAGTAGATGTATTTTGTTGATTTCACACTTGTGTAAGGTTATAAAATGATGTAGCCAGAGAAGAAGATGGCATGAATTTGAATAACTATGCAGGCTGGAGGGACAAACTCGACAGCATCCACTCCATTTCCAATCAAACTCAACTATGGCTCCACCAGCCATACACATGCACTTGTCTTTCAGTTTCTTTCTGTTGTGTGTCGGTATATTCTCTCTGTTGTTCTCATTTTTTGGCTGTTAGTTTTGTAATTTGTATACTGTTCATCATGGCTACTGCTGCTGTCAGAAGAGGAGAAGTAGAGAATGATGGTTATACATGTGTGTGTGGAAGAAAGTATTCAGCAACAAACCCTTCAATACTGGTCAGCAATACGTCTCTCATTCATTGAATTATGTCATGCTACGTGGCAGATTGGTGAGCCTTGTTGCAGCTGCTTTCAAAAGATAGGTCTTAATGATGTTATCAGTGTTTTCAATGATTTATAGGAAATAGGAAACTACAATTTACAAAATGCTTAGCTTTACAAACTTCTTGAGAGCATTGGCATGAAAAGAAGTGTTGTAAAGGGAAGGCTCAGCCAAGTCGTCCTATAAAATCAGTACTCCTCCTTGAGCATATCAATTGTGAAAGTGACGGATGTGGTGAAGCATGTCTGTAAGCATATGTTGCTCAAGTGTTCATTTTTGTCAGACTTTTTGCAGCTGTTATTATTCTATAATGCTATGAGCGATATAAGGTTATTAATGTAGATGCTAATAGGAGTGGGGCTCTTCGTCTTTATGAAGAGAGAATCAGTTTGTATTTTGTCAAATAAGCCCCTGCAACTTTGTAAGGTTATGTTAAGCTTGAAAGCTCATGTACAGTACCTTCGTTTTATGCCAAGGTCGCAGATCGCGCGAATGCATGCTCTGCACACAGTCTACTACACTGCAGGATTTTCCATTCTGTAGCTCCCGCATTACTTACTCACGAGTGTTAGTATGTAATGAGCACTAACCTTGTTATAAGTGTTGTTTGAAACTGGTATTCATCTGTGCGAAGACATCCTTGACATTGTCGGATGAAATTACCATTCACATGCATAAGCTCTTCTTGCATAATGTTCATAATTTCTGTTTTTATATTGTCCTTGAGTTTGTCTGTGGTGTGGGGATTGTTCCTATGAACTTTATTTTTTAGCGTTTAGTGATCCCGTTCTATATTTACTGATCATACATCTCACAGTGTCTCTACCCGGAATTGGATAACCAGGAAATTGCTGCTGAAATTAGCTACACACTATCTACATGATTCAGTTTTCATGTATGTATCATACATAAAAATTCCCTGTTCAAGCTTGAATTTGTTTGAACAGCAGGCATTTCTGTGGACTAATGTTCAAGGTAATCACTTGCAACACACGTATTGTCGAAACACTTCACAACACAAGAAAAAAGCAATGGCAGCTCACAGCTGATAAATGTACCCTTGACACGTCCTGCGCTGCTTTTGCGCTGTGGCTTTCACTGCTCTCTCGGCTGATATGCATATAAGGCTGTTGTAGCCTTGGCAAAAACAAAGGCACTGTATTAATTTATGTGATCTTATATATTTCAGATGCTGCACATTGCTGTGTTGTGGGTTGTAAATCTAATTATTATAAAGATGAACCTACATTTGACATTCTCTTTTCCTTGTGATGAAGCCAGGAGACAAATATGGTTATGATCAGTACTTCAAGAGGAGTTTCAGCCTATGGTGTGTTCTGTGGTATACATAAAGCATTTTTCAGGGAATTTTATTATTTGTCAGGACAAATTTCCTTGCAAAGATGATTCTACTATCACATCGCCATGAAAGAAGTCGAAGGTTACCGAAGATGCTCACCCAATGATTTTAAAAAATCAGCCTCATTTGTCTCCAGTTTGAAGTCACCGTTGTGAAAGAAGGGAGTTGCACATGTAGAATGAAAGTGCATTCAAAGTGTGGTGTGAACAGAATACAATTCCATCATTTGAAGTTTTTCAAAGTCGTTTAATAACTAAAAATGTGCTTCCAATTGTAACCATTCAGAATAAGATTGCATTACATTTATAATAATTAAAGACTGTGATTTTACTACTATACCTGAAAGGTTTCTAGCTTTAAGGTTTCCAAATTCTTGAAAGTGCAGGTTTTTCATTAAAATGTTAGTTTACCAGTGAACACCTTTAAGTGGATTCTTGGATAGGAGGTAGTATATGATGATTGGACAAAATTTGACACTCTGGTATCACATTTTGAATTTCAGAAGCTACCACAAGAGAGCAAACTGGAACTAGTGGTGTACCTACTTTAAAACATTCAACTCCAAGAAAGTAAAAATAGTGGGTCTTCCAGTGCAAGCTAAATGTTATTGCTTCACAGATTGAATTATTCCTGAGAAACAAATGTGATACAGTCCAGACATTTTATTATGGGTATCCAAAAAGTTTTGTTATCCAGGTGCTTATAACTTTCTTTGCAAGAGTAAAACTTTAAGTTTGCTCCATTCTTCTCATTTATAAAGATTAATTAGTGACTTTGGAAACAACACCACAGCTTTCAACCTACCCAAATGCCTTAATGAAAAGCAAAGTTTCAGTTGTTGGAGGATAATGAGAAACTTGTTAGCCTCTTGCTTGTTGAATTTTATGTTACCCCAAAACTTGTATATAAAGGAGGCAAGGTCGAAGGTAAGCCATGCAATAATAGTGGCAATGCAACAACTCTGCAAACATTTATGATATCATCACTTATGTCAAAGATGAAAGATGTAGCTCTTTATTCCATAAGAAATTTAAATGCAGATTTCAACAAGTTTCAATAACACAACAAATCTTGTTGTTGTGTTAAAAACAGGTTTTCATGTGTTATGTCTAATGGCTGGCATTGTAGGGTGAACAGAAATATGTGCATAACTCCGAGCAATAATGTATTGAAAGCTAATGTTCCAAATCATGTTAATGTGGATAAGCAGTTATTCTTGCCTTTTGACACTGTACATCTTTTAAAAAATGAGAAATAATTAGATTAATCAAAAGATAAAAAATCATCTTTACTATATTCCAAATGCTACTGATCCTCTGTGTGCCCCAATAGTGCTAGATTTTCAGATTTGAAAAGCTTATATGAGTTGGAAAAAAATTCCTGTGTCAAATTAGCACCACCTTTGTGCCACAAATCTTTGTACCCCACAAATCTAGAAAGACAGAATGTAGGTTTAGCTCTTAAGATATTTGATGACAAGAATGTTAAAGCACTTGAGGAATTGTGTAGGAAATTGTGAAAATTTCCAGGGTACTGTTTTACTGTTGTCCATGTTCATTAAATGGTGGAAAATAATAAATGTAAAACATCCAAACCTTAGAGATCCATGTTGTGACCCCATCAGCAGTGTGGAGGATGAGAAAATAAAGTTTCTTGTTCAATCAGCGAGTGTCTTAAACCTTGGCAACAGCAAAAAGGTGGAAAGTTAACTAATGAAATATTCACTGCATTGTGTCACACCATAATTGCTTTAAGAAATTTCCAAGTACCTTCTTACTCAGTGCTCTTTTAAGTATGTTTTATTTGGGAAATTGCAGTCTGTTAGAGGCTTGATTCCGACAGTATAGACAAATGATTGGGGGAAAACTATGGTGTGTCTTCTGGAAAATTTACTTTGAAAATATTTATGGAATCATATAATTCTACCCCAAAAGAGGGGGTTTCGGCTGAAACATTGAAGATGTGGAAGAATCACATTACATTAATGTAAATCAAAATGCTCAAAAGTATTAATTTACATTGCTGGGTATGTTGGTAATGGGGCTTTCAAAATGCTTCCTAATAAGAATTGTAGATATATGAAAATTGTAGATATAACCTCAGAGAAGAGTGTATAGAATTAGATATTAGCCAAAAGATGGCATAAATAGAGGTGTTTAAAATGGCCTGGAGATTTTGCTGTAGATATTGTGTTTAATGCATTCAAATTGTTTAGTATATTTATTACTGAGAGGTATGAGGATATTTTCAACTGTGCAAGTTATCCCAGAGAAATTCTTTAAGAATTAACCTGAAAATAGCCACATTTGGAGATATGGGAATAGCATGTGCATGTAGTAATTGTCTCATGAAAATTGCAGAGGCATGCATCACCATCATATGCAATATTCTGTTAAATAATTATTGCAAAATGCAAAATGATGATCATAAGTCAACAAACAGTGTGAAAAACCGTAGGATAGAATTTTTAAATAAATGATAAAAAAAAACAAAAACGTATGTTTGTTTCCTTTTTTCCTTAAATATGAAATGGGCAGAATACCTTGTTAATGGTGTTATATGGTTATTTTTAAACACTGTTTTTGTTTTTATGTATTTACTTCATTTTTGTAGGTAGACATTAAGGAGAGGTACTTATATTTCAGTGTAAACATAACGTACACGCTTGGGCTCTGGACACTTGGGTGCACCAGTATGGTGGCCATCTTGTTTTCATGATCAGGACTGTTTATGTAGGAGGACTTGGCTTAGCTGTACTTTGAGAAGGATTGGCCACAAGATTATTTAAGGTTCCAAAACCTTTAAAGTTTGCTGCAATGCATTTTACAGGATCTACAAAATTTTGGAGAAATGTGTCCATAACGTCTTGAACAAGATGAAAATGTGACAGCCAGTGTCGAAACTGATAAAAGGGGCATGTACTCCTCAGCCAGGAAATTTAATGAAAATCCATGAGCACGTAACTTCTTTGCCCACAGTACAGGTCATTATAGCAGGCCAAGAGTCCATACTGAAAGTATCTCTAAACATAAAACTTTATGACCTCTACTGTGAATTGTTATGAAAAAAAAATTCCTTGAAAGTTAACCAGTATAGTCTTTCTGGCCCAAGAATGGGTCCACAGATAAACAATGCAATTGTATCACTCATTGCTTGGCATCTTGTGAATGCATGGAGCTCAGCTATTTAATTCCGGAAGCTCAAGGAACTACTGTCGTTGCCTCCCAATTTCAATTAACGACATGCTATCTTTCACTGCACCAGTGCTGAGTGTTAAAGAAATACAGGCCCCTCTACTTGGTAAACAGACTAAATCTTTTGATGTATTAATTTAAGAATGGATAAAGAAATGTTATGAAATGTGTTTTATTATTGTTTACTGCAGAAAGCAGTAGGGCACATGTTTAAGAAACAGCTATGCACCTTGAAGCATATTGCACTTTTCACAAAGTCATCCACATTGCCTGAAACACTGTATGTCAGTTCCTTTTCTTTTTTATGGTTTTCACAGTTCCTGCCTCCTTCACATCCTCGCTTTGGAAATAGCATTCACAGACACATCAGTTACTTCCAATGTTAATTTAATTACATCCTTAACAGCAAGTGTATCATAATACTCGAATAGTAATTAATCCTCGCAAGCTGCATAGGACAAGGTTGGAAAGGTAGAATCAGATGACTGAAAAATTCAATGCCGTTGCTGGCATTTGAACCATGGAACTTCCGGTTTCCGTCCGGTTGCTCTAACCAACCGAGCTACCATGGCAACATGCTGGTACAACATTAAATTCCCCAACTGACTCACATTTTTCCCAGTAAACCACAAGGAGATCTCAAATTATTTTGAGATGACTTATCCAATGGTGCCAAACAATGTTATATTTTAAGTCCCGGGCTTCATAGTTTAACCAACTATTAGGTCAATCAATGGTAATTAACTGTTCTTTCACACAAGCCATGTGTAAGGCTGGAAAGGTAAAATTAGAAGACTGAAAAATTCAATGCCATAGCCGGGAATTTGAGCCATGAAATTGAATTGGTATTGAATTTTTGAGTTATCTGATTCTGCTTTACCATTCAAAGAAATAGTTGAATATATTCAAAACTATCATTTTTTACCATTTTAAGGACTTTGTCACCTTGACTCTGCTTTGGGGAATAATTATTACAAAACAATTAAATTTTGCAACTGTATTTTACAAAACCGCAGCATATGTGTGGATTTCATAATAAACTAAAATAAAAGTTAAAGATCTAGTGGGCTATTAAGAGCTTCTACATCAGCACTATTGCTATATTAGCAATAGTAACAGTAATAGCAATAATATAAAAATGTTAATGTGAATAAAGCCATTACCTCTGAAAAAACATTTCTGGCTGTGCCACTATGTTTTCTGCTGTAAATTGTTATCTGGCAGCAGGTTTGGAAATGTTGTTGGTGTTGTTTGATAGGTTTCGGTGATGCAAAATGAAGACTCAAAGTTAAAAAGCAACTTTTATTGTTCCAAAAACAATTAACTTCTGAAAGAAACATCATACTAGCACACCCAAAATAGATAGATGTATAAAAATATAATCCTCTCCAAAAAGTATACTTCTTTGTACAATACAAAAATAAAAAACATGTAAAACTAAGCATTTTTATGTAAGAATATAAACATTTTTGCCTGACTTGGGCTGAGAGATGATCTTGTCTCGGATTATCTGCCCTGCTGCAGAAAAAATTTCCTCGGCTGAAATGGAGGTTGCAATCATATTAAATATGAGCCAAGTGCAACTTTACTGAGACAATTCCCTCTCATATTGCTGTAATATTTAATTAGATCCGCTGTCATGGGTAAGAGCCCAATCTCTTAAGAACAGCCTTAATAAAATAATGGCATCAGCCCACAACTTTAATGTGGATCTTGCTTTTGCCACTGTTTTGCTAAGGAAAGCTGGCAGATCCCCTCTTATGGCATTGGAGGAAGTTACAGAAGAACTTGGGAGATGCTCTTGTGTCGCTTTTTGTCACCTCAAAATGGCTCTTAATTAATTTTCCACTCGGTTAAAACATTCAAAGCTTTAGAAAACATATCATTTGATGTAATATTAAGGGGAGAGAGAGAGAGAGTGTTTTTAATTTGTCTTCTCAATTCCATGAAAGTACTAACTTTTATGTGCTAACCAGCTGATTAAACATAATTATTGGTTTATTTTAATAAGCCTTTTTCCCTCAAATCATTGTTTGCATAATGCATTATAAACATTTCAGATATAATGTGTATTATAATTTATAGTGTGTTCCTTATATTGCTGGGCCGCAGATTGCATGCTGTATACCCTGTCTCTTACACTGGGAGTTTTCCACCCTAAACTCCTGCATTATTTTTTCATGACTGACAGTAACATGCACTATAACGACTAATAACCTTATTATAAGGTGTGTTGAAACTGATATTCATCTGCATTCCTGGCATCTTTGGATGAAATTTCCATTCAGATGCACAAGTTGTTCTTGTGTAATTTTCATAATTTCTGTTCTTATATTGTTCTTAAGTTCGTGTTAATGTAGGATTGTTCCTGCAAGCTTTACATTTAGAATTTTTACGTATGTATTGTACATAAAAATTCTTTCTTCAAGCGTGATTTTTTTTGGCAGGCATTTCAGTGGACTAATAAGAATAATCTAATGTAATTCACACTCAGCACATGCCTTGAATAAACTTTCACTTTTGAGATGCACAGTGAATAAACTCTAGTTTTCTTTACAGCAAGAAAAGATGCTCAATGAATAACTTCAGTCTTTACAGTACAAAAAGGAGCAACTGACAGTTAACATTCACAGGCGATCATCCCAGCCATGTTAATAAAATCATTCGTGGCAGCGAGTTACCTGAGACATACCGAGATCACTGCAGTGCAAGCGAGCTATACATATAATCAATCTATGTCCCAGCCATTAATGAAACACTGGCATTTTTACATAAATGATGCTCCTTATTTTCAGATAGTTTGTTGACAAAAATAGAAAACATAATTAAATAATTTATTAACAATATCAATCTAGAAGTATATTTTGCCTGTATAATTTAATTATAATTATATATGAGAACAGTTGTTTTTCGGAATATCAATTACAGTTATCACCTGTTGGTGTGCTTTTTTATTATTATTGTTGTTTCTACTTTCTCTACCACGTACATAGTAGGTAGAGAAGGTCTTGCATTCCACCCAAAAATTTGACTAAGATTTCGCTGGAAATGACGTGTTTTTGAGGCCCCTGAATAAAAAAGAAGCATTTTTACTAAAAAGGTTCATGTGTGTTTTATTTTACTTATGGACACTCCTTAACTGCTATGGTTCTCAGCATCTCATTCTATATTGGGAGTAAAAGACAGGAAATTTTGCTCAGAGACCTCTTTATCAGGCTTGAGGCTCTTTCATGTGCTGTAAATCTAAGACATAGGAACACTGACTTTACTTCCCTTCTGAAGTAAGCCATGCTAAGGATTTTTACACTCTGCGAGTGCGTGCGTGTGAACAGCATAACTACAAAACGAAGTTGTTGGATAATTATCAAACTTGGTATTTAATTTCAGTACCCTCCGAAGATGTGATAGAAAGATTTTCAAGAAAATCCCCCACCCCCACCCCCACCCACCCCAAGCTACTCTTACATGGAAAATGGTTGGTCTTGTATTTTCCCTTGTAGATTGGGGGCAATGTTTGATACAAGTTGAATGGAGGACTCTCTTTGGAAGCTGTGTGACGACGCGTTTTTGTTTCTGGGAAAATGTGGCCCATTAACGTGCAAAGGTGGCGAGAAATATAAGTGAACTCATTAGGCAGAAATGAAAAATTAAACTAATAATTAAAACAATACACTGCTTACTTCATAACAGCATACCCACCCTGAGATATAATTGGAGTTTCATGCCACGAGGAGAGGAATGAACTCCGTACCTCATGTGAAAATCTTCCCAAAATCCCGATCTCCCGCCTAAGAACGTACAAACAGTCACAGTGTCTGAACAGCATAACTCAAAAACCATAAATCAGATAAAACACCAAACTACCTTTTACTTGGAACATTTTTCAAAATTTTGGATTTTCTAAAAAGTGATAACAATTTTGATAAAAATGCCATACATTAAAGATATTTACATGACAAATATGATATATTGAATTTTCTGTGAATAGCCGCCTTTGAAGTCCTCTTCGTTCGGAAGGAATTTTGTATTATCTTGTATAACCGGTAAATGTTTAGCGATACATGAAAGCGCACAACCCAAGACATGTAGATAACTTTAAAGCACACAAATTTATTTCAAATAACTTTTTTTTTTTTTAGCATCAGCCATTTCTAAGATATCATTATTAATGGTTCGAATTAGCCATTCTTTTTAAGTTCTGTTGATTTTCAATTGTTTCTCATGATGTCATGGAAAGAGCATGGAATTCAGCTTATAGCATCCAGTTCTAAAACTTTTGTATCTATAACAAAATGTGTAATGCAGCTATTTCCAGAAAAATTTATCTCGATTAAAATGAAGTAAATAGGAAAACAAACTTTTGTTAGAATAATTTGTATACCCACTAATAAATGATAAGAGGGTAAAGAAAGTCATGTGAATATAACACAGTTGTTTTTTTTTTTTTTAACCTGTTTTATCGTCACTTTAATCTAAAGTCATCTTCTGCCCTCTCAGGAGACCGAAATGCTATTTTCTTATATTGAGAATCCAGAAATATGCACCTCTCGTCAAGGACCAGATTTATATTGGAGCAGCCGAAACTGCATCTAAAATTTTAATTTGAAAGCCCTTGTCCGTTGCTGTTAGTGGCTTTTTTCCTGGTATTTGGAGGTAAACCTATGAACAAGAAAGAGAATTGTTGAGCAAGTCACATTTGTACTGCTGGACAGCAGGTTAATTATCTTCTTCAGGGGCTATAGCATCAATGCAGCTTCTTTCATTACTGCACTCTTAGCTGTAAATAATTAACAGATATGAGTGTTTAACTATGAACTATTTCAGGGAAATTACTGTATTTAAACTTTAATTAAAAATTGGTCAAAGTGTAGCTTTTACTTTTTATACAAATTATATTCCTTGGTCAGGAGTGCTTGCAATTCTCAAACTACTGCATTTTGGGACACTCAAAACGTCCCTATAACATGACATAATTACATAATAAAATCAGGAATTATCTGCACTCAAAAGCAATGAACATAGGTTCATTTAAAGGTTCAATTTGAAACTACGTTTAATTCAAGGTTATTACCTCAGGATGTGCTTGTTTCATCTATTTAAACTTTGCATATTTATTTATTTTAATTGTCTTAAACAGCAGCTGCAACATTAAGGCAATAGAATACAAATTAAAGGATTTTTCAAAATTATTAGTATATTTTAATTAAGCTGCTCTTACCCTGTAATGTTCAAAATACATTATAAGTTCTGAATGTGCCAAAACCAACTTGGTCTCACTTCAAGCAGCCATCCAGCTTACTATTCCATATTGTGGTACAGTGCTAGATTAGACATAGCTTTTGTACTCCCGCAGACCTTTGTAAGATGCAGAACTACTCACATGCATTGTTGCTGTGCCTGAAAAGGTTTTAAATAAAGCAAAGAATTGTAAATATAATTATGTACATATATTGCAGAGAGCATAAACACAGGTAAAGTAATACGTGTTTGACATCTTTAAACATGTATATTGAAAGAAAGTAACTATATTGGAACATTGCCCTAGAATCTGCTTCAATTGAGGGGTAGCCACAATTCCGTCATGTTCACTAAATGCAGCGTATGAGCCACACAGACAAGGTGGCGAAAGTTCATCTTTTAAATTGTTGCTACCATATTAGCTCTGCTATTCATGCTCGCTCTTGGAACATGAACCTGTCAATTGCCACTTGCTGGTAATCTCATAGTCAATTAGCAATATTATCTGCTGTATGACACTCTTGAGTTCACTTGTTTTCAAAGCAAACAGATTTTAACAAACTATTAGATATAAAATGGCCCGTTACTGTGAGGTAGCTATTTGCTTGGTTTGATCAACAATTTGTGCTAATGGCTACAAGTCTTCTTGCAATGCACAGTTCTTCCTTGATGTTTATATACACTTCCTGGCGAATCTGAGGTAAGAGAACTTGAAAATTAACTCTTAAAGTGAAATCGAAATGGTTAACTATCAGCAGAAATCTACCTTAGAGTTTACTCACATCTGACAAAGTGCCATGGGATGGAAGTTCATACCATGGCTGTAATGCTTTTATGAGTTTTTAAAACTCGGTCTTCTACTATTTGCTGAGGTCTTCAAATAGGTCTTTATGTGCTCAGCAGTGAACATTTATTGCATTAATCAAGTTTTCTTTGTTCCTCTCTGCTTCTGTTATACACAGTATCCAAATTTCTTTGGTCCTGCATGATTGGATCTTCCAATTGTTCCTTGTGTACCTCTTTAATGTGATGTTACACATTTGAAGTTCTGCTTGTGGAATATATTCTCCCATAAAAGTTACGCATGTCATTTCTTTTTTCAGGACTCTTTGTAAAATACCGCCATGCATCAGATTATTGTAGCATAGAGTAATCAATTTGTGAGCTACTCAAAGCCGAAGCTATTATAAGCCTGCATAGTTTAGCAATGGCAATTATGGCAATACAGCAAAATAAATACTGATTTTCATAATAAATAACTTAATACTTACATGAATGGGAAACATTGGAGCCTCTGCAGAAATGCTATAAAACACAATGCTGAATGCAGTCATAAGGAATCCTCCTTGAGCAGTAGGAACTAAAGACATGTAATCCAACAACAATATTGATTGAATAGGTATAATTTTACCTATATACTTGAACTGTATATCTAAAGGACACTCCACAGAATGCTTTACAACAGAGGTGGCAAAAACGTGACTCGTGAGTCATTTTGACTCGCAGGCGCACATTCCCTCTCTGCAACTGTCCGTTTGATTTTCACATGCTCATGAGTGATGCAGTGTGTGTTGCATATTTGGTGACTCGCGGAAAGAAGTCGTTTTCGCCCCCCTTGCTTTACAATATAATACTGAATGTGGCGATGCAGGTGCTTGTATTAGAACCGAAGAAAAATCATTCAAAAGCAGCACCTAGATTTGGCAGCACCATCTGATTCACCCCTCGTTTGGTACAACCGTGGTTTTACTTGGTATGATGTATAGAGGTGTCAGAACCAGAAGAACCGTGTTACTCATTGGTTTTACTCATACCGTCTCGCCCTTAGATGTGACTGGTGTCTGCTGGGTCTAATCCTTAGCAGGTAACATGCTAAATGATCTTTCTCTGCAGTAGTCTAGCTCACAGGCCCACAGAGGGTAACCGCATTTGCAATGTAGCCTTAACATTGGCATATTGTATAGTGGGACTAATGTGTGAAGCTATCTGATGATTGCATTTACTATGTGTAAATGGTGTATACTACAGAGCAGTGTGTGTTTACTGTATTAAGGTTTGCTCTAACAGTTACATGTTGACTGTCAGCTTGAATGTATACAGAAATTCCCTGGTGTCATATTACCTATCAAACTCACAATTTATAGGTTGCTAGAAAAATTTAAGCAGGGGTCTGTGTTAGAAAAAACGAGCCAGCAATTGTGAAAAATTGGACAAGACCCTTAAGGATAGAAGGCCAAGTAAATCACTGCCTTGCATTATGACATGTTTTTGATAACAGCATAATTGACTGGTCTGATCACTCTTCAGATCTAAATTCAAGTGATAATTGGATTGTAGGGAGGACTTAGTACAGTATTGTCACTAATAAACACATTAAAACTTTGAGTTGATTTGATTTTGGAAATACCTATTTTCTTTGTTCTGGTTTGTAGGTTTCTCTTTGTCTTTTCTATGTAAATCTGGTCACAGCTCTTGAATTCAATATGGAATATTCTTGATCTGTTTATTTGATGCAATTTCATCTCATAATTTTTGTTTTTTTAAGTTTTTTTTTTTTAATGTGATGGCTATTTGGTGTCAGGATGATGTTTTATGAAAATTTATTTGAAACTGTTGAATGCGTGGGGTAGTTTTGGTTTTTAAAACCTTGTTTGTTTCTGTAATTGTTGAGAGGGTGCTGGTTTCTTTGATTTGCTTCTTTGTTTTGGCCTTGTCTACTTTCTTATGGATTAGTTGACTGCTAAATCCATTTGTTTCTGCAATATCTATGATACGTTGTAGCTCTTTATTAAATTCTCTTTGCTTAAATGTATGTTTCCTATTCTGTATGTGAGACTGTTTATTACTGCATGTTGATGTGCCGGTTTATAACTGTTGTTTTATTAAATATCAGAGTGAATGGGTTTTCTGTGTATTCAAAATTGTAGTCTGTGGATCTTTTTGATGACTTTTAAGTCCAGGAAAGGTAGTTCATTGTGCTCTTTCTTTAATGTAAATTTAATGATGTCCTGCAAATTTGAAAGTTTAAATGCATCCTCTGTGTGTGTGTCTGGAACTATAGTGAAGATATCAACATGGCAGTATTACAATTTTAAGAATCCACAGGAATACTTTGGTAAGCCTAGTTTCAAATGCACTCATGAAAGGATTTGCCAAGAATGGTGTTGTATACTTGCCAAATTTTACGATTTGCGTAAAATGTAGGAAGCAGAGGCCTTTTTACAACTTAACACAATGGAGGTGATTTTACAGCTTAATAGATTTGAAGTGTTACAGATTTTCACCATATACATGATAAAGCATTAAATACTACTCTATTATATTGTAATTTGTTGATGATAATAGTGTAAGACTTATTGCTTACTTAAGATTACTATGCTAATTGGTATACAGTGCTATGATAGGCCAGATCTTATGAGTGCATCTATCCTTCATCACCATCTTGGTGCCGCTTTCACTGGGCTGCAACAAAATGTATATAGTGTGGACTTTGTTTTGTGGGATTTAAAATTTGATTGCACCAGTAGTCCCTAATGATAATCTGATAGTCTAATGATAATCAGCAATAACTGATGGGAAGTAAATGGGCACTAACAGTATTGGACAACATGAATTGTAAAGTCAACTTCCTTATGTAAATTATTTACCTTATTTACAGTCTATGATTGCAAATTAATCTTATTTACAGCTATGGCTGCAGGATATAAGTTTCCCATTTTCGTGACAGTTTTGTTTATAGTTTGTGTTTTGAGGCATACACGTTTTGAGACTCCCCGAGTCCAAAAGTCATTTTTAGAAAACGGTTTATGGTGTCTGTGAACAGCATAACACAAAAACAAAACATAGGTTAAATAACAAACTTAATATTTAAGTTCATCTTTCAAGACTATGACATGAAGATTTCAAGAAAATCCCCCCACTCAGAACTATCATTTACATGGAACATTTTTTCATAAGTTTTTAGTTTCTTGAAAATTACTCTAACAATTTTGATTAAAACTCCATGTTTTAGATATTTTCATGACAAATGAAATTTATATCTTGAATTTTCTGGGAAGTTCCTTTCATTCAGAATGACTATATCTCTTGACTGTAAGAGAGAGACAAAATTTACTACCCAATAAATGTAGATCTTGTTCACGCACATAATTTATGTCAAATAATTTTTTTTTTGGTGGGGTTAGCTATTTCTGAGGTATTCCTTGTTATTTTTTGAATGTTTGAATATTTATACTTTTCTCAACTAGGAAGTCATCATTTGTTCTTTTCTCATTGTCAAGTAAAGAGCATGGAATTTCAACACATGGAATAGTGACATACTCCATAAAAATTGACTTTAACTTTATCTCCCATATCCTTCAATGAAATGTGTTGATGTGAATTGGAAATTTATCTAGATTAATAAGTAGTTAGAAGAGAACGTTTTTGTTTTAGTAGAGGAATGTGTAGAGAAAGTCATGCAAGTGCAAAACATAAGATTGTTTTACTTATATAGTGTTGCCAGGGCAATAATGAACTCAGTAGTTGTGTACCCTATAGCTCCACCACCACCAGTTAGAGCAGGATAATACTACACAAAAATATAAATTACTGAACAATTAATTAATTTCAAGTTGAAAGAAGTTATTAACAGTGATGCTTATGATAATTTACAAATTACTTGAGTCAATTTTGTCACACAACTTCACTTACACTTTTTAAAACTTGGACATGCGTCCACAGCTATTGTTCTCATTCTCAACTGACAGTCGACTGGTGTTGGCAGCATCAATAGGACTGGATCCGGAGGTAAATGCCAAGATGGCAACATCTGTAAAGTTGGAGTCGGAATTAGGCTGAAACTATCCATTGGCAGGATTTCAAAATTCTTAATTTGGTACTTGGAGATGTATATTTTCTCCCAAGCAGCTAGATCTAATGGAGTGCTGGCATGCCCTACTAGTTGTATTTCCATCTATTTCATGATTGAAGTTCCCAGAAATATGCTTTATTGACTTGTTTATATTTTATATGGCGAAAATGTTCATTAGTGCAGATTTTGATTCCTTTTTGCTTTGCCTATATATACTTTATTGCAATCCTTGCAGATGATTTTGTATATTCTGGATTTGCAACTTTGTGTTATCCGTTCTCTTGGTGGATCTTTTAGTAGGTTCCTTAGGTTGTATTTGTTTTGTGGGACTAACATGATGATATGTTTTTGGAAAAGTTTGTGGCCACTCATCCCAACCAAGATTTGAGTTCAGGCCCTCCAGATTGGAAGATGGGACATTGTGTCCAAGCATTATGGAGGGGGCTCTTATTTATGATGTTGATTAAAAGATCATTAGCTTTTGTTCCTCAGAATTATCATATTTACTGAAAGTGTTTTAATTTTTCTTTCTTAATTATATTTATGTGATCATTTTACTTTATTCAGCCCTTCATTCAGGAAGCCATCACACTTGCACAGTATGAGCAGACATTGGAACAAAGAAATAAAGAAATTACATCCTTAAAAGAAGAAGTGGTAAAACTGAAAGAAGAGCTACACAATGTCAAAACAAGGAACAAAAAGCTTTGCAACATTCTAGCACAGGGAGAAAGTAAGTAAAGCATGTTATTTAATAAAGAATAAAAGGTTTGTGTATTTGAATGGTTATCATAATTGTTATTTCATACATGTCGTGTGTAGGCTAAGGTTGGAAAGGTAAAATTGTACTGAAAAATTCATATAATTCTTGCCATAGCCAGGATTTGAATCACGGATCTTCAGCTTTCTGTACCATTGCTGTAATCAACAAGTATCATGGTAACATGCCGGTACAACATTAAATTCCTCAACTGACTTGTATTTTTCCTGGTAAACTGCAAGGTGTTCTAAAATTCATTGCAAGATAGCATACCCGAATTTCATACCATTTGATTTGATCTTAAAGAGTAACCGTAACAATTTTCTTAACCATAAAGTTACAGAATATCCCTGAGTATAAATTTTTTGAAATGTGGTGAAGTTGTATATGAATTGACTTCTTTTATGCTGTTTTGCAGCACTTACCCAATAAATTTGTGAGGACAGTCTAATAAATATCCATTCGATGAAGATGGTATTTGTTACCCATTACATTATTGGTGTAAAGTTTTCTGAATAGGTCTATGCAGGTTTAACTTGATTGCTAAAGAATTTTTTTTCTTTTTTATTGTCTGTAAGCTTAAAGTAGTTTTTATGCAGTTGCCCTGGCAACTGTTTCTGGTGGTACACTTCAAACTGCGCTACTCACAAACTCGAAGCTCTCGATGCGTCGACTTATCTCTTTGATGTCTCTCTCTAGCTGGATCTGCATTATTTTTATGTCGATTCTTGGGCTACATTGTTTCTGAAATACCTGAGCTGTGAGAACTCTTATTTGTTAATCTCTGGTCACAGTAACCTAATAAAAATTGTGTGTCTTCACAATTTCTGGATTTATTATAAATTTGTACGAAACTCACAAAAATAATCACTGAATTATACTTTGAGCGTTCGAAATATGGATACTAAAATTCCTACCCACGATCGAGTCTGCAACTTGTACGAAGATGCGCATTGAAGAAAAGTGGTGCTATCAAGGGACTCCTCTCTCTTTAGGACGTCTATATATAGCTTTTCTGACGTTGCCATAGTAATCAAGTCAGTAAGTATTGTTGATGGACCTTTCTATTATGCGGTCCAACTCTCTTGACGTTTGAGGTGCGTCTACTAATATGGCACTAGCAAATAGCAGCAGTGTGGCATTGCCTCATATGGACAGTACACCTTGCCGCTGGTAAAACTCTAATTGCAATATGATGTGTGCATATCTCATATTTCAGAAAAGCAGCAAGTGGCTAGGATAAAAGGCGATGTTTTCGTGAGCAAGTACAAAAAAGAATAATATTTTACACATAATGTTTCACCATTAATTTATAGTTATCTTTCGTAATGTTTAAACAGAGAATTTTAGCTATAATTATGTTTATAATAGTAATAAATCCATTGCTGTCATAGTTATTTTATATGTTGTTATGTCAGAGACATAATTATCACAATGTGCAATTCTCCATGTCCTAAATTTAGAAATATTTATCCCACAAGGCTTTCTAATACAGCTACAAACTCTACAGCTACAAACTCATCATGAAAATCCTTTCAAATTCCTCTGATACGCAGTTCTACAAAACCATACATGACAATTTTTTAATAAACAACGTCATGCATGGTTTTGTTTCACAGAATAATACCATTGGAAAATGGATGATTAAGTGCATTTTAATGGTTATAGAACCAAGCACGTATCCGTTACATGAGAAGAACGTCTTGTGCTTTTTACAACATTCAATGCCTCATCACTTGGAATGCACTTAAGGGGGGGGGGAGGAAAAGCTATATAAAAATAAGCCAACTTAAGAACTTTAGCAAAGAATTTGCAACTGTCATCACAGCCTTAAGGAAGCATCAGCAATGGGATTCATTGCACCATTGATGCGATAGCTCAAGGTTAAAACATTCTCAAAGCAAGAATACTGCTGGTGTACTTTTTACAGCGCGCTTGCTGGAAGGTTAAACAAATGAGTGGTGAATTCAACTGTGGCGTACTTAATTCTTACAGTGATAGGCTTTGTCCTAGCGTTTATAAACTTAACTCTTTCATGAAAATGTCGCTTAGTAAGCCCAGTAGCACCAGTGGATATAGCAGTAAGGTTAGGGCTGTTGTCGCTTCAGTGTATATAATTTCTTTAAAAAGTATGCCAAAGAAGAAAACCGAAAAAAGCTTAACTTCGCGAAATGTCAAGAACTTATGGCTGAGGCATGCTCATTAAGTACATCAGCTGTTTCATGTGTGTTGGGAAGCGATAAAGGATATGCCATTAGATGTGCCACTTGAATAACAAAGGACGCATAGAAAGGTAGGGTATTTATTTCTCTATTTGTGTATTACATTTCCATTATGTTGTGGCTATCTTTTTTTATTTTTTTTAAGTGAACACTGTGATGACATTTATAACAGACGTGTAACTTCAGATGAAGAGAAGCGAAGTGAATTTTGGCAACCACGCGGTCACTCCATATTGGTTGTCATGAAATGTCAAGAGATTTGGACCGCACAGTAGACGTTTAATTCAACCAATACCAAATGTTCCACAATTATGAGTTACAATATGGTTGCTTATGAAACATACTCAAACATTAATATTTTTCTTTTTACTTAATATTCCAGACTTTTTAACTATCCCAGTATCATAAAAATATTATTTTAAATAAACAAATCATAGTATTTTTTATGAATTATTATTTTAACATAAAAAATATGTAAAAAGTTTAATTAGTCCCTAACAATGGTTCCATCTTGAAATATTCCCTTTCTTTCTTACTTTATAAACAATTTTTTATTATTTAAAAGTATGTAACCCCATAATATTTGTCTCAATTGCCTCTATTTCTTAAACTAACATTTGTCTACATTTCACCATTCATAATCAAAAATTATTGAATTTTAAATTAAGAAATAATTCTTCTTGTACGACAAAATTTACATAATGTTCACTATTTTTACCCACATGAGTGTTCCATATGTTTGTGTTTTTGTTTTGGCATTGTTCATCAGCAATCAGTAATGGCATCTGTAGAATCCTTGATGTAATTTTGAGGTTACATTAGCATGCTTTTGTATTGTCTTTATTTATATTCTTCATCTTACAGGTATTTGTAATTCTTTGATGAAGCTATCATATTGTGTTATTTTCAGGAAATATTAGCGTTTCTTTCATTCTTTGCTTTCTTTGTTTTGCATAATTTTTTGTTGATACTAGTTGACTTGTTTCTTTTCCAAACTTCCTACATTTTTTAATATACTTTCTGCTTTAACATTTTTCATTCTCAATGCTGTTTTTATTCTTCCTTCATCTTTTCCATGTTATTTATTTATTTTCATCCAATACTTCTTGTTTACTTTATTTTGCCATAGCATAAATCTCTGCAAGAATATCACTCTTCTTTTTTCACATTATTATTTCATCGTAAGATTATTTCTCTTTGTTTATCATACCTTCTGTTTCTCTCTTTATTTAACAAAGAATTCTTATATTTTATATTCTCTGTCTTTGCTTTCTATTTCTTATATAAATTTTTGATCCATATTACATCAAAACATTTACATATATTTCACCGCATAAGTTTCTCGCTTGGATTATTTTCATTTCCTGTTCTTCAACAGTGAATGTGGAATCTTAATTCTCTTTAATCTCTTTTTTCTTAAGCACTTAGTTCCTATCGCAATTTCTTTTCATTATCGTCTTCTTGCAACAGCTTGGATTACAAATGCTGCTTTTGTTTATGCAAATTATTAGGTAATGCTATACCTTTATTCCCTTTCTCAGCTCTAAGATTTGTGTTTTGCTTGACAATACTAAAATAATATGGTTACTAAAATAATATAGTTTACTAAAACATTATAGGTTCTAGTTTATTTCTGTTTCCTTTCCAGAAATCCTATTCAAATTTTAATAAAAATTTATTTCCCTTTCCAAACATGTATAGTAAGGATTTTTATTTATTTGCTTCTTTATTTGTTTAGTAGTTTTAGTATTATGCCTGTAAAATTTTGAACGTTGCATTTTTATTTTTATGTTGTGTCTACAATATTATCTTTAGATGGTTTTAATTTCTGCTTTTGATGTCTACCGGTTTACCATTTAAATTATGTAATTCATAAGTGTGATCGCCTAATTGTTTTGCGACTACTAATGTTGCATTATATAATAGTTCCATTTTGTTATTCCTTTTTGGCAATGCTTTGGAGATGTTGTGCTTCCTTAATATGTAATACTTTGTGACCTGTTTGTGGTGACCATACATTTTTTGTATCTTTTAATTTTGTTTCTTCTCTTGTTGCTCTTTTCTTGGATTCTTTGAAAGCTAACTGGCATTTTTCCTTTTCAAATCTCTCTCTCTCTGAACTGACATTGTTGTGGGTATATCTATGACTAAAGGTTTAGGTTTAGTATTCAACATAAGTTTTACTGGGGTAATTTCGTTGTAGGATTGATGGTGGTGTTTATTATTTCTTCGTTGTAATTTCATTTACCGATCCAGGAGGTGTGATCCATGTGGCATAAAATCATAAAGAAAATTGAAATGTCACGCATAATCCTTTCTCTTGGAGTTCCTTGAGGATAATATGCTGAAGAATAAAATAATTTGATGCCTAGTTCCTGGAGTGTGTCCCTGAATAATTTGCTCTTATACATGGTTGCATTGTTGGATAAGATGGCTTGCATTTTACCATATTTAGGTATGTAGTCCTTTATTATCTTGTTCATGCAAGTCCTGCTTTTTGTGTGTCTTACTGGACATATTTTTACAAATTTTGTAAAAGCATTTAACATAACAAATATGTATCTGCATCCATTTTTTCCCCACTGGGAGTTCTCCATGCTGATTTATTGTTACTAAAGCATTTTTACTGCCTCTTATGATGGATTGTGGAATTATGTCAAATTTTGTGTTTAATGGTTTAGCTTTTAGACATAGCTACACATGGAAATTAGTGTTCTTACTTTTTTTTCTTAAGTGTTTTATGCATAGAAGTTCACCCATTGCTAGAGCTGTTTTTTCACTTCCTGAATGTGCTAGTGTGTGGTGAAGTGCTGATATTATCTTATTTTGTATGGAATTTGGAACAATCACCTTCCACTTCTTTATATTTTCCCAGTGTAATTTGAATAACATTCCTTTGAATTTTCCTATTTTTGCATTGATCCTAGGTTTTATTTCTGATATGTGTCATATAACAAACTTAGCTGTGGATCTTCCTGCTGTAACCTGGCAATATTCTGTAGATTTTTCAAAATAGCATTGTTTTATTTCAACTTGGAGTTCATAAGCTTGATTTCATGACGTGGATTGTTTATTGTCTCTGGTATGTGTCTTTCAGATTTTAATCTGGATAACAGATCACTAAATATGTTCTCTTTCCCAGGAATGTGTTTGATTTCAATACAATGTGATGGTATCTCATGGATGTTTTTTGAGTTTGTTGCTTGCATTTCTGTATAAAGGATAGGCTTACATGGTCTGTGTATATTATAATCTTGTAATTTGTAAATGTATTGTTTAAATTTCTGTAAGGCAAAATGTATGGCTGTTGTTTTCAATTCTGTGATACAGGAATTTGCTTCTATTTTGGTAAGGAATCTGGATGCTGTGGCTATCACATGGTTTTCACATGTTTTATCTATCTGAGTGAGTACACAGCCTAGTGAGTGTATGCTGGCATCAGTGTATATGTGAAATTGCAATTCTGGCTTGGAACGTTCTAAGAGAATGGCATTTTTGAAAAGTCTTTTGTGTTCTGGAATACTGTTTGATGTTCTGTGGTACATGTCTATTTAACATATTTTCTTAGTAAATTTCTGAGTGGTGCTAATTCTTTGGCATAGTTTACTAGAAATTTTGATTCATATTACAAGATACCAATGAATCTTCTTAGCTGTTTCAAATTCTTGGATGGTGGAATGTTTTCATTGCCTTAACTTGTTCTGTTTTATGCCATCTGGTGTTATGTGGCCTACGAATTCTGTTTCTTTCACAGAAAATTCAAACTTCTATAAGTTTGTCATATTGCTTTCTTCTAGCTTTCCAAAACATAATTTATGTGGTTTAGGTGTGACTCTGCATCTTCGCTGTACAAAAGAAAATCCTCTACATATTGTGTGACAAATTCTTTTATGCTGTCTCCAAAAGTATTATACAAAGCTCTTAGAAGTGCACCACTACTAGTAGATAACCCAAAGTGCATTTTGAAAACTGAAATACTTTCCCTGTGAATAATAACAGTGTACTTTCTCATATCTTGATGCAATTGTATCTGCCAAAGGATGCTTTAGGTCTGGGCTTGGGAAGTGTTTTCCCCCTTTTAATTTCGATATTAGCTGATCCACATATTTGGGTCTAAAATGGTCTAATGTATTTGCATTTGTCTTTCTGGCATCTATGGCCATACTTAATTTGCCTCCCTTTTTGTGTACCCAAAAGATTTGATTAGTGAAGCAAGATATAGACAGTTCAATAATTTCGTCTCTTAGCATTTCTTTTATAACCTCACCTGCTTCTTTTTGTATAGAATTCGGTATTGGCCTTGCCTTGTATGTGAATGGTGTCAAGTTACTGATTTCAAATGTATGTGTATATTTATTGCGAGTTCCTGGTTTTTTATTAAAAACTTTCTTGTGATGTTTAGGATTGCTTTTCATTTTGCTCTCTCTGTCTCGTTTAAATTGGTGCTTTGTTTACTTTCATGTTTATTAAATTGGTGAGCTGTTCATTGTAATTTATGATATGTTGGTAGCAGTTGTCATTGCATGATGAGCAAAACATATTGTTACAAAACTCTGTGCCTATACACTATAAAATTTTCGTAACCTGATTTGTATTTAGTTGCACTAATAAGTTCTCGTTTAGGTTTAGATTTTCTACGAAACATCTTTCGCATTAACAGAAAAGGTTATTCAGAAGTTAGAGACATTGAAGTGAAACAATAATTTAATTGAATCTTGAGTTGGTGGATGCACTAAAACTTCACTTAAAATTAATCTAACATGTTTCGAAAGCACAGCTTTTTCATTTTCAGCTTTTTTCCAACTGAGCATGACAGGAATTCGGGTTCATAGGTGTAGGTGGCATGGAGGTGATTTGATCTGGTGTGTCTATGATGAAGCTGCTTAGATTGTTAAGTGGCAGGATTTCAAAGTTCATTACCATGTTTATGTGTTTGATTATGCTTATGTTTTCCCAAACTCTAAGTTCTGTTGGATTGGTGGCGCATTTCAGGAGTCTGACTTTGGGTTTGTTGTGGTTTGTGGTCCAAAAATGGTTTGCTATGGCAGATTTGTCTGCAGGTTAACCAGGTGAACCTCTAGTTCCCGAGGTTGCAGGTTCAATGCGGCAGAGGGCGGTGGATGTTTTTGGACGTAAAAATCCTTAGCATAGCTTCCTTCAGAAGTGAAGTAAAGCCAGTGGTCCCGTGTCATAGATTTATCGCAAGGAAAGAACCTCAAGCCTGATAAAGAGATCTCTGAGAAAATTTACTGGTCTTTTATGCCCAGTCTAGAATGGGACACTAAGGGCCACAGCAATTAAAGACCATTTATAAATAAAAACTCAATTTTTTAATTTCTTTTATGAATAACTTTGGATTATCCCCTTTCTCTTCATCGAAAATCGGGGTGTGATCTCGTGTAACACTGTGTTTGTGTAATGTGTGTTATACATGGCTGGTGTGTGTATGTGTGGTTCACATTCTTATACATAGCATTTTCAAAATTCATATCATCAACATCATAAGTATCAAAATCAAGATTACTCAACTCTGAAATAAAATCTTTCTGCTCTTGTAATGCAATCACAACTTTGTTTATGTCATTGATACTTTCTTTTTGCAAACTCTCACTTATGGCTTTAACTTCATTTACTATTTCATTTTTTATCTCAACTTGGCTTTGTTTTACTTCCTCTACTATTGGTTGTTGTGATTGCACCACATTTGCCACATCTTTCAAGTCAGAAACAATTATTTTTTCACATTTCCTCATTTACATTTTCTATCCTCACTGTTTGCAACCCCTGTTCTAAAATTTTCTTTACTTCTTTTCTCTGCTTTGTTCCTGAGTTTTACTGATGCAATTTTAATTGTTCTACTTCCTCAGCTAATTCTACTCTTATCGTGCTGACTTCATTTTCTGTACAACTCTTACATTCTGTCATTTTATTTCTACAGTTCCTATCTCATTTTCTTATTCTCTGTCATTTCTAACTCTAAATCATTCATTTTGTTCCCTTGATCCCATCTTGTTTCCTAGCATACTTTTGGTTTCTTTAAGATTGTGATTTATTGCCTCCATGTTCCACGTACATTCCTTTCTACTCTGATCTACTCTCTGCTCTTATTTCATTTCTATTCTGATATGTTTGCTGACTAATTCTATTCTTCCTACTCTAAATCTTGCTTCATCTCAGCTATGAATTTGTATAGGTCTACCAAAGCTAATTCTCCTCTAGCCATTTTCTCCTACTTGCTCTCTCCTTTCTGCTTCTCTATCACTTTCACCTACAGTTTCCTCTACCTCTCTCATTTCTATGTTTACTTTGTCTGCACTCATTTTAGATTTTCCTACTTTCTTTCTACTCCTGAGGAACATAAAAAAAATAATTAAATTTGAATCTCCTACTGTTTGTTGACTTCTTTCTTCATAAGTTACCAGTCCTCTTATGATCTTCTTTCCTCACTTGGGCAGGTCTGGAATCTGGCGTCCTGACATCCTGGGTTGTGTCCTCCTCTCAATGTAGTATCCATAATTCTTACTGAGTTGTCATCTACTTCTCAGAAATTTCTTTGGTCTGTTACTGTGTAGCCATCTTCTTCTCAGATCTATCTTGAAGTTATGTTTGTTTTTTATGTTTCTCTGTGCGTTCCTTCCCTTTATTTAGTGTCCCTTTAGTTGGTTGCCAAATGATTTGGTTTAATTTGTTTATATTTCACCCCGCAGTTTGGGAGCCAAATGAAGTGGTTTTTATGCAGTGCCCTGGCGACTGTTTCTGGCAGTACACTTCAAACTATGGTACTCGAAGATCTCGATGCGTCGACTTATCTCTGCAAAGTATCTTTCTTGCTGGACCTTTATTATTACTTTCTCTACTACGTATAGTAAGTAGGGGAAGTATTGCATTCCACCCAAAAATTCGATACCGAGATTTCACCGGAAATACATGTTTTGAGACCTCCTGAATCCAAAAAAAGCATTTTTGGAAACATGTCCGTGTGTGTGTGTGTGTGTGTGTCTGTGAACAGCATAACTCAAAAACTAACAGTCGGATAAACACCAAACTTGGTATTTACGTTCAGTATCTTCCAGAGATGCGACACGAAGATTTTCAAGAAAATCCCCCCACCCCAGACTACCCTTTACATGGAACATTTTTCGAAAATTTTAATTTTCTCAAAAATGGCTCTAACGATTTTGATGAAAATATCATATGTTTAAGATAATGTCATGAGAAATGAAATGTATATCTCAAAATTTCTGGGAATGTCTCCAAAAGTATTCTTCATTATGAACGACTTTTGCATAACTGGTAAACCATAAGAGATAGACAAAATTTTACTACACAAAAAATGTAGATCTCGTTAAAATACACAACTTATGTCATATACATTTTTTTTGTTGAGTGAACCGTTTCCGAGATATTGCTTGTTATTTCCTTAAATTTTCCAATACTTATACTTTTTCTCAAATTCGTTATTCATTTTTTTATGTCCTGGACATGCAAAGAGAATGGAATGCGCCACATAGCAACCAGCGATAAAATATTTGACTATCGCTTAAAAGCTACCATATTCCCCTTGCATTACAAGAAAATTACAAATAAGATTGACATCTCGATATCTCGATTAATATGAAGCATATGGAGAATAGGCGTTTGTAAAAATAGATTGTACAAGAGTAGAGAAAGTCATGTGAGTGTAACACATCAGATTTTTTTTACATTGATTCTTAAACCGCGTCGTCGTTTCTTAAATGCCTGAGCTATGAGAACTCTTTGCTAATCTCGGGTCACAGTACAGGAAGGAAACCTTAGTAAAAATTACATGTTCTCACAGTTCCTGAATTTGTAATGAATTTGTTGGAAACCCAAAAATAATTGCTGAATTATACTTGATAATACATTTCACACTGTTTTACAATGTTTCTTGAGTTTAAACAGTAATGATGAGTGTCCAGAATATGAATACTAAAATTCCTATCCACGATCAAGTCTGTCTGCAACTTGTGCGAAGATGTGCATCGAAGCAAAGTCATGCTTCAAGTGACTCCCCTCTCTTTAGGATGTTTTTATATAGTTTTTCTGACATAGCCATAGTAACCAAGTCAATAAGTACTGCTGACGGACCTTTCTAGCCATTAATTCAGCCAATGCAAAATTTTCCACAATGATGAGTTACATTATGATGCAGTAATTTGTATCATAAATTATTTAAATGTAAAGAATGATTATAGTAAGAATATGCATTTTTATGTGACATTAATTTAAGATGTTTGTTGATTGTAATTATTGTTGAGAAGTAAGTTTATACTGCCTTACTGAAACTGACAATAATAGCGTGCAATAATGCAGCGAGGGGGTGAGCTGTTTATCATTATTAGAGACGAGGAAGTTACGTAATGTTGGCGCGTTTTTCTGTAGAATTTGCTGGAACATTGTCCCTAGAGCATATGTATTCATAATTTTCATTGGATATAAAAATAGATGCTAATGTTGGCGCGTTTTATTAGCCAATAGCAGCTCAGTTATAATCTTTAGGCATATCGGGGTGTAGGAGTATAAAAAGGGCTAGGTTAGAGATAAAGTCCTTCAGTCCGTCAGTTCGTCGAAAATATTTGTATGCTACACGTCGCCCTCAGTCCAGCAGAAATATTTGTAAAGTATACGTCGGCTATCGATTTGCAAGTTACGCGTAGCAGAGTTAGGAAAATTCTCAAGTGTTGTAAAGTTAATTATACAAAAGGTTGAAGTACGTGAATTAAAAGTGATCAGTAAGAAGTTGTTATAACAGTTTCAGTTTGGCGAGTGTCTAGATCAATGTGTAAAGGTGATAGTGAATGTATTCGACAATAAAAGTGTAAAACAAATTCTTTCATCAGTGTTATCTTTGGATAAAAGACTCCTTTCCGTTTACACAACCTGTATAAAGAGATGTGCTCGACCAAAAAGATCATAGCTAGCCGGAGGACAGTAAACAAAAATTAAATAAAATAACAGTTGCATTCTTTCAAACAAACACTAATACTACCGCAAATTGCTAACACCAGATGGAGCTACAAACCTAACAAAGAATCACATCACAAAATGGCTTCACCACATGAAGTAAACACACATACACAAACATAAGTATACCCCCGCAAATTGGCTTCCAAACGTGGGGCTAACAAAATAAATATAACATATGAAGAATACCATTTCAAATTGGCTCCCAAACGTGGGGCTAACAAACAAAGAATAATGTCGCAATTATGGTTGGCTATGGAACACTGAAGTATTTAATATTTTTCTTTTTACTTAATATTCCAAACGTTTTTAATTATCCCAATATTATAAAAATATTGTTTTAAACAAACAAATATATCTTACAATTTTGTATGAGTTATTATTTTAACATAAATTAACAAATGTTTAAAAATCTTTAATTACTCCCTAACAATGAATCCATTTTGAAATGTTCCCTTTCTTTCTTACTTTATAAACAATTTTTCATTATCTAAAAATATTTAACCCCATAGTATCTGTCTCAAGGTATTGAATTGGATGACAAAAATCAGGCATGTCTTGTTTGTATCTTAGATCAAATTGAAACCTCATATCGCCATATGACAACAGAATTGCTTTGAGAAGCATGTATCAAGCATACTGTGGAATAATTTCCCAATACTGTAAATGTTTTAATGAACATGATATTGCTACATAAGACAACCATTGCCTAGAAGACTGAAATTATGAATGAGCTCCACTGCAAAGGTCATTATTGTCAAAGAGTTATGGAAGAAGACAAACAGATGGCAATATTGATATATATTTGTACAAATCATTGATACACCATATTCTAACAGAGCATGTTTGAAAGAGAAAGATCACTGCATATCAGTTATACAGAATATTGCTGTGACCTAAAGCATTTGAGAGTTCAGTGAGAATTAAAGGATATCTAACAGTTGTGACTCGTAACTTGTAAGTTTGAGAGAGTGTAGGTGATGTTTTCACATTAAGCACATTACATGGCAGATTTTATTTATTTATTTATTTATTTATATATATATATATATATATATATATATGTAAACAAAAAGAATGAATCATATAAACCAAAATACTGATGCATATAATTTATGGTTTGCTCAGTTGGCTGCATGTATTTTTCAGCGCCTATAAAATCCTCTGCATTGATGAAACTTGGAAATGAAGCATGCAAAAAACGTTAATAATTATTCAATGGTAGGTGGATTACATTCATGAACAATGGTGACAAAATATTCATCCTTTAAAAAGTTTCAAAGGAAAGGTAGAGAGAGTTAGCAAGATAGTGGGAAGGAAGGGACCTGGGGAGGAAGTGAGAAAGAGAGAGGGAGAGGAACCCAGACATAGCAATATGCTTTTCATTATAACGAAGGTGTAAAGATTTTTATTTTTAGTGATAGTGTTTTTTTTTTTTGTCCATTCTTTTCTTTAACCACTTTCTACATATACTCTTGGGAAGTTGAAATTCATGCACTCTGAGTTTTGCATTTTTACCACAGACATAAAAGTATTTAGTCCTCCAATTATTGATATGTAGATTTGTTATCTTCAGTTATTGACTTGGTCAGTACTATCAGGCATACTACTAATCAATCACCAGTTCACAGAGGCTTGTGTGCTTGAACTTGAAACTGCTTTCAAACGGCTGACAGTGATTAACTGTATTTTTGCATAAGCATTTCTCACTATCATTAAAAAACGTATGCAATACACATGCATTAAGTGCTTTACAGTAACTCAGAAAAAAATGCTCTACTTCATCTCATATTTTTTTACTTCTTCCTCATTCTGCAAAAGATGCAATTATCACATTTGTATATTGCAGTATACTATCAATGTTTATTCTCTTGAATACTAATTCCTGGATTCTTTGTAAATTAATGTTTGCGACTGAATTCTTATAATGTTTGTTTACATCAGTGTTGAAGCCATCTTGTGACGTCATTCATTTGTTCGGTTTGTAGCTCCATCTTGTGTTAGCAATTTGCATCAGTGTTAGTGTTCGAAAGAATTTTAAGTTTTGTTTATTGTCCTCCGGCTAGCTATTATCTTATGTTGGGTCGAACATGTGTCTTGATCAGGGTTGTGTAAACGGAAAGGAATCTTTTATCCAAAAAGAACACTGATGAAGAAATTTGTTTTATAATTTTTATTGTCGAACACGTTCACTATCACTTTTACATATTGATCTAGATACTCGCCAAACTGAAACTGTTATAATAACTTCTTACTTATCAGTTTTAATTCACGTACTTCAACTTTGTGTATAATTAACTTTATAATACTTTAGATTTTTTTGTTACTTGTAAATCTATAGCCGACGTATCTCATACAAATATTTTGACGAACTGACGAACTGAAGACGACGTGTAATGTATTGAAATTTTCGAAGAACTGCCCCCGATCTACCTCTGACTTAGCTTTATATACTCCCACTCCCCGACCTGCCTAAAGATTATAACTGAACTGCAATTGGCTAATAAAACGCGCCAACATTAGCGTCTATTTTAATATCCAATGAAAATTATGAATACATATGCTTTAGGGAGGAAACATTCCAGAAGTTTCTACCGAAAACGCGCCAACATTACGTAACTTCCTCGTTTCCAATAATGATAAACAGCTCACCCCCCCTCGCTGCATTATTGCGCTATTATTGACAGTTTCAGTAAGGCATTATAAATTTACTTTCCAACAATATTTACAATCAATAAACATCTGAAATCAATGTCACATAAAAATGCATATTCATATTACAATCATTATTTACATTTAAGTAATTTGTGTTACAAATTACTGCATCATATGCCCCACTAGAAACATAATTATAAATATTTACAACTTGTTTGGAAATTTTATAATTGGGTTTTTAGTCTCCTAAATCTTGGAACACACGCTATCACTTTCACTTAACACTTCACACGTATTTAACACACGACATATTTTTTTTTTGTTTTTATTTTGCCACTATTTACTGGCTCTGGTTGAATTAATTTAGATATTAATCTGACATTACAATTTTTTTTTATATAGCAAATACTGTACCCTGAATTATTTAATTACTGTTACCAAATTGTTTACTTTCTTAAGTTGTTGACAAAAATTTATACATTTAAGATTTTTGTAATTATTACACATATTTACCAAAATATTCACCCTCTACACAAATATATTGATATCTCTTAAAACTAGACAATGTTTCACCTTTTCTGTTTGCTACATAAGTATTTGTTTTTTTTTTTTTTTTTATTATTATTTTTACCCATTTTTGTTATTTTGTACTTTATTTTAACAATACTCTTGGAATAGTATTTATGTACTTTACTTTAATATAACATCATGCTTTATTTCACATGTTCAGTTACTAATAAAATGTTATTTTCCTCTTAAATATTTAGTCATGTCCAAAATTTATTTCTCCTTTCTGATTACATACATATATAATTAACCCTCTTACGTTCCAATACATTGTTTTGCATTTCGTCTTTAACTGTCCAGCATTTACTATTTATCATCTTTGTTTTCTGTTTCACCTTGATCTTCATTGTTGTATGGTTTCAGCATCTCAATATGGAACTTTCCTATGCTTTTTCGAGTTGTTGGATTACATAACTCATATGTATTAGTTCCATATACTTCAACAACTTCATATGGTCCATGGTATTTGAGAAACATTCGCCAATAAAGTTTATTTGCTTTATCCGACAACTTCTTGGTTTTAACCAAAACTAAATCTCCTATTTTGATCCTCCATTCCTTTCTCTTCTTTTCTTCATGTTTAATTTTTCTTTTTATGGCCTTTTTCTTCATCCTCTCGAATGCTTTTCGGAACATCTCTTCTTCTGTTTGTGGTATCGAATGAGCATCTGGAATGGCTTCTGGAATTTTCTTACACATTGTATTGATCTTCTTTCCCAACTTAAGTTCACATGGTTTGTATCCTGTCACATTGTTTACGGTTTCATTTAGTAGATTCTGAACGAAATTCACATATCCATACCATTGGGTTTGTTTTCGATGACACAGCACCCTTAAATAATTTGAAATTTCCTTAATTTCCCTCTCCACTGGGTTGGAGTTTGGTCTGTATCTTGATGAAAAATATTGTTTAATGCCATTTTCTTTCAGTCCATCCATAAATTTTTTTCCTGTGAAGTACGAAGCATTATCGCTCAATACAGATTGAATAGGTCCTTCTTCTATCACATATGACTTGAGTAGTCTATTCAAACATGCTAAACCTGTAGGTTTTCTCAAAGGGTAAATTCTTACATATTTGCTGAATATATCATAACAGACAAATATATATTTGTTTCCAAATTGACTTGGAGGCATCGGACCATGAATATCAATACTAATTACACATCTCGGCTTATCCCTTATAACCGAATTAGTCTCAAATGCATATGCTGCATTTATTTGCTTTGCCTTCTGACACAGGTTGCAGCACGATATAAATTTCCGAGCTTTCTGACGCAATTTGGATATGTATAAATTCTCTAAAATCATAGAAGTTGTCCGGTCCATCCCTGAGTGTGCTAACCCTTCGTGAAAATTCTTAATTAGTTCATTCTCCATGCTTTTCGGAACCATTACCTTCCAACTAGGCATTTCTTTTCCATGCTTCTTGTATAATGTCCCATCTCGAATTGCTACAATTTCTTTCTTTGCCTCTTCAATTAGTGGTGCATTTTCTTTAAGTTCAAATAATTTTGCATCCTCATTTTGAATTTCCCCCATATTTTTCAATTTTCTCATCATTTCTTTGCTTAAAGGAATTTCAATTGTCAATATTTTGACTTCATTTCTAGGCCTTTCAATATTTTCGGGAATTTGTGGGTTGTAGTTTAATCTTGATAGCAAATCACTGAAGGTATTATTTTTGCCAGGAATGTGTATAATCTCAATATCGAATGCAGATATTGCATGAATGTGTCTAGCAAGTTTTCCACTACGTAATCTACACCGTTGTATGAAAGTTAAGCTGATGTGGTCTGAATATACTTTCACCTTTTGCTGATAAATATAGGTTTTAAAACGAATTAATGAGAAATATAGTGCTCCAATTTCTAACTGAGTTACTGAAGAATTCCGTTCAATATTTGTAAGTCCTCTAGAAGCTGTACTAATGACGTGAAAGTCATTGTTGATGTCTCGCTGTCCTAAAATTCCGGCGTATCCTTGCATTGATGCGTCGACATAAATCTCATATTCCAAATCTTCTCTGGGCCTCTCGAGCAATATGGACTTAGCAAAGAGTTCTTTTACTCTCTCAAAACATTTTTGATGCTCCTCTGTCCATCTCCACTTATTGTTCTTTCGGAGTAGCTGCCGCAGTGGTTCTATTTCAGCCGAATATCTTGGTACGAACTTACTCTGAAAGTTCAATACCCCTAAGAGACGTCTAAATTGTTTTACGTTCTTTGGTGGTGGAATTTTCATTATTGCTTCTATTCTTTTCTGATCAGGTCTTATACCCGTTCATCCACTACATAACCCAGAAAATTTATTTCCTTGACACAAAATTTTGATTTTTGTATGTTCACAGTCATACCATGTTGTTGCAGTTTATTTAACACATAGTGGACATTATTCATGTGTTCTTCAAATGTTTGGCTGATGATTAGGAAGTCGTCAATATACTTTATTAAAAAGTCATCTGCAGAATTTCCAAAGATGCTGTGAATGGCTCTCAAAAATCCACTTCCTGAGTTCTTTAAACCAAAAGGATTTACACAAAAACGATACTGGATCCCTGAGTATTGAAATGAAGTGTAATCACGCACTTGTGGATCTAATTCCACTTGCCAATATGAAGCAGTGAGGTCAATGGATGTCAGAAATCTCCCTCTTGAAAGTTTCGTAATTAATTGTTCAATTCCCTCACTTTGAAAATGATCTGGCTTCATATACTTGTTGACATATCTACCGTCTAAAGTTAATCTCAAACTACCATCTCGTTTAATACTCCAGCAGATTGAATTTATATACTGAGAATTACTTTGCTCAATAATCCCATTTTCTAACATGCTATTTATTAATTGTCTAGCTTTATCTCGAAGACTTATAGGTAAATTGTCATACTTGTGCCTATATGGTGGTATGTCTTCTACTTGAAATGTATGCTGATATACATTACATCTGCCTGGGATATTACTAAATACTGAACTATTGTTCATCAAAACATCATGAAGGATTTGTTTTTGCATTATCGTAATATTATAAGCTTCTTCACACTTGTGTATTATTTCCTCATTTCTCTTCTTTTTCCAGCTGTTGTCTGTCTCGCTCCTATGGTCGTCTTTTGTTTGGATTGTAAATTCCTCTGCTTTCTCTGGCATTTCTACAAGCTGTTGAAAATATGGCGTGGTATTCCCTTCATATTCTGTGACTACCTGCTTTATCTGACTATTTCTATCAGTTTCTGTTATTTGCACAAAAAACTCTTGGTCACAAAGATTTTTCTCATCCTTTGTCATCTCGATTACAGAAACTTTCTCTTTTATAAATGGTACCCTTATTTCTCTATCGTCTTTTGTCATTCTTAACTCTTCATGTTTAAAATCTATACTTGCTTCATATTCATGTAGGAAGTCACATCCTATAATTATGTCACAAATCAGATGGCTTACAATTAGAAACATAACCTCAAAATTCTCTCCGCCGATAAGTATGCTAAGTAGAGCTTGTGTTTTTATGACCTGTGTCGTTCTTCCGATTGCAACACGACAAACTAAATTACTAGTGGGAAGAGCCATAATTTTGTTACCTTCATTAATCAAATTTATGTAAAATTTCTGTGAACAAATTGAAGCTGACGAACCAGAATCTATAGTTGCAATGATCTCTTTCTTCGCAATTTCCATCCTAACATGAGGTGACTCAAAATTTTCTCCCTTATCTTTTGTTGCTGTAATCTTATTACAGGGTGTGTGTGTAGGCATATTATTTGTATTGGTAATGGATACTGAATTATTAAAGACGTCCTGAGAATCTACTACACAGGAGTCTATTAACAGTTTTCCTCGTTATTTCCATGTTCACGTACGGGACTGCCATTCCTAACAGGCGCTAAATCTATCTCATTGTCGCTACCATTGTTTTGAGTTCCCCTTCCTCGAGTTCGAAATCCTCGATTTCTGACATTATGTCCCCTTGGCACGTAATTTTCTTGCCGTTCCTCAGATCTTTCCCGGTTATTGTTTTCCCTCCAGTGAGTGAAATTTCCCCTTTGTCTAATATACCGCCTTCCATAATTTTGCCCTCTTTCAGGCAATCTTTCTGTCCTGACATAATTTATTTGTTCCTGTCGACCTGGTCTCCCATCTGTCCTTGATCTTTCAAATTGTGGAACGTATGATTGATACCGTTGTCTGGTATTATTTTCATGACGTCTGTGTTGTCCTCTACTTTGCTGATAACTACCTTGGTAATTTCGTCTATCTCGCACATCTAAAAATCTATGCTCCCACTCCCGAGATATATCTTCTTCCTGTTGTTCCAAAGCTGTCATTAATTCTGTCATCTCATAGATGCTACGTGGTTTTGCAATTAATAAGTAATTTTGTATCCTTAAAGGATAATGCCTTGCGAGCAAACTCACAAAATCTTCCTCATTGATTGGAGGTGACAAGTTTCTAACCTGACTTGCATGTTTCAGTAAGTAATCAGTCATTGATATTCCCTCTCGTGGATTAAATTGACCATGACTAAGCATTGCTCGAATTCTGTGCTGTACCGTAACATTCCAAAATCTGTTCATGAATAACCTCTTAAAGGATTCATATGAAATTTCACCCCCTGATACCATTTGTAACCAATCTAAAGTTTTCTGGTCCAAACATCTTTTGACAACTATCATTTTCAATGCTTCAGGTATTTTTTTAATTTGAAAATACTCTGATAATTCTGCAATGAACTGTACTGGACTGGAGTTTTCATTAAATTTTGGAAGTGGAAAATCACTTAAGATATGATTGTAATTTTGCAAATTCCCTACTCCCATATTTAAATTCTCTAGTGTTACTTGTGCACTCTGAGTTTCAGCATTAGCTATAGATGAAGCTGCCGCATCACTCACATTATTTGTCATACCTGAGGAACTACCTCTATCATTATGTTGTACATCTGATACATTCACATCACATATATTTGCCCTTGAATTCAATTCTAACCTATTTACAGTACCTTGCAGATTTTCTATTGTCTGTTCCAATTTTTTATTATTCTCATTTTGAACAGTTTGGTGTTTGTTAATTTCAGAAGTTAGCTTTTGATTCAAATCTTTAGACAAATCTTCAACTTCATCAGACAATTAGTTCTCTGTGTTTCTGACTCCTTCTGAATTTCAGATATTTCCCCTCTGAAATTAACTTGCACCTGTATTAAATCTGCATTTGTAGCCTCCATCATTTCTCTTAACTCACTTGAAATGCTACTCATTCGGCTACCTAACTCTGTATAGTTTACATTAACATTTTCAAACTTAGTATTAACCTCATTTTTTGGGTTATATATTTCCCTGCTCATGTCCAACATTTTCTTTGAAACTTCACCTATTTCATTTGCTATCATTTCTTGATTTTCATTTTTCATTCTAATCATGCTACTATCTAGTTCCATGAATTTCTTTTCAATTTCTTCCCTATTTTGATCTAATTTATGCTCTAATTTCTCATTACTCTTACCAATTTCTTCCCTTAATTGATCTGTAATACTCTTATCAATATCTTCCCTCAATTTTTCATTATTCTGAGTTAGTTTTTGTTCTAAACTCCTATCAATATCTTCCCTCAATTTCTCATTATTCTGAGTTAGTTTTTGTTCCAAACTCCTATCAATATCTTCCCTGTTTTGATCTATTTTCTTACTAAGATCTTCCCTTAATTCCCTATGACTCTTTTGCATATCTTCCCTCATTTCCCTATTATTCTTTTCCATATTCTTCAGCATTTCCATAATCATACTAGTATCAAGATTAACATTTCCTGCTATTCTATTCTGACTTTCTGCACTAACATTTCCACCCTCAAATCCTAAAAAGTTTGAGCTATTTTCTGTAACCTGTATTGAATTACAGCTAACTGTTACATTATCTCCCTCCATAATTATTTCTTCTGTATTATTAGTAGCCATTGTTTTCTTTATCCTACCACTCCTTAAGTACATTTGAAGGTTACAATTTTGTTTTCTAAAAAAAAATTACAATACTCTGACCTTTGTGATGCTGTCTGTTGCTGTTACATTGATGTCCAGCTTCCTGCCCCTCTCTCCTAGATTTGTATGTCGCTTCGATGAATCTTCGTCGTTTTGTTGTCCTGTAGTTTGAATTTCCCTGTTGCCTTGTAATCTCGGAATTACGATCGTAGTCTGTCGTCCCTGTTGTTTCTGGAATCTGCGTCTTGTAGATCATTTCACTGCTGCATTCGTTCCACGTCCTGGTTCCTTTCCTGGTCACTCTGCTCCTTCCTGGTTATGCTGATCCTTTCCTGGTGATCGTGTTCCTTTCCTGGTCACTATGCCCCACGTGCTGGGTGCCAATTTGCGACTGAATTCTTATAATGTTTGTTTACATCAGTGTTGAAGCCATCTTGTGACGTCATTCATTTGTTCGGTTTGTAGCTCCATCTTGTGTTAGCAATTTGCATCAGTGTTAGTGTTCGAAAGAATTTTAAGTTTTGTTTATTGTCCTCCGGCTAGCTATTATCTTATCTTGGGTCGAACATGTGTCTTGATCAGGGTTGTGTAAACGGAAAGGAATCTTTTATCCAAAAAGAACACTGATGAAGAAATTTGTTTTATAATTTTTATTGTTGAACACGTTCACTATCACTTTTACATATTGATCTAGATACTCGCCAAACTGAAACTGTTATAATAACTTCTTACTTATCAGTTTTAATTCACGTACTTCAACTTTGTGTATAATTAACTTTATAATACTTTAGATTTTTTTGTTACTTGTAAATCTATAGCCGACGTATCTCATACAAATATTTTGACGAACTGACGAACTGAAGACGACGTGTAATGTATTGAAATTTTCGAAGAACTGCCCCCGATCTACCTCTGACTTAGCTTTATATACTCCCACTCCCCGACCTGCCTAAAGATTATAACTGAACTGCAATTGGCTAATAAAACGCGCCAACATTAGCGTCTATTTTAATATCCAATGAAAATTATGAATACATATGCTTTAGGGAGGAAACATTCCAGAAGTTTCTACCGAAAACGCGCCAACATTACGTAACTTCCTCGTTTCCAATAATGATAAACAGCTCACCCCCCCTTGCTGCATTATTGCGCTATTATTGACAGTTTCAGTAAGGCATTATAAATTTACTTCCCAACAATATTTACAATCAATAAACATCTGAAATCAATGTCACATAAAAATGCATATTCATATTACAATCATTATTTACATTTAAGTAATTTGTGTTACAAATTACTGCATCATGTTCCATGCATTCTTCACAAAATTAACCCATAAGAATATGTGCATTATTTTGTTTTATTCACTCATTTATCAAATAGTAATTAGTTTGTTTAATTGCAGTGAAAGATAAAGCAGAGGTTCTTATTGAAGTTGAGAGGTTGCAAAGAATGCGTGATGAGCTGTCATCAGAAGTCTCAAGCCTACATGCTCAATTAGAACAGGAACGTTCAAAAGTACGAGCATTAACAGCAGAACCCAGCAAAAACAAATCACAGGTAATGAATCTTGGTACTGTGTTCTAAATTATAGCTCTGTGATTGACATTAGAAAAGTAAGTTTCTGAATAAGTAGATAAAAAGAACAACAATTCAATTCATTCATAGTAACAGATACATGTTTTGGATTTGTCAAAGTGATAAATTATATACAATGTGTCATGTCATATATAGAATTTGAGAGACATTATAGGTATGTCATTTAAGCTATAGTAATGTGTATGACTAAATATAACAATTTTGTGTAATATGTACACCCATGGACAAAAAAAAGTTATGTCTTGAACATAAAATTTTTCTAAGTCCTACTTGACACAGTGCCTTGTTTACACCATACAATATACAGGTGTAGCTGCTGCAGCAAGTTATTGTACCACATTACTAAACATGCTACCTTCCATGTGTCTTCTATGTAGGGTACTTTTGTGGTTAAGACCGCAGGTTCACTTCTCACATGTAGCAAACATTTTTTTTTCTTTCTTCTGTTAATAATATTTAATCAACACATAGTGACTAGTAATTTTTGATATACAGCATTTCATATATGGGGTTTGGTAAAGTTCATAATAGAACAGTTAGGTATTACAATGCAAAATATGTGGCTTCACAATTTCATCATGGTTGAATATCTGATCATGTTGGATATCAAGGGATGGCTAAGTGCGTTGTAGCAGGTTAACAATGTACTGAACAGTGCACAATACACGGTAATACTTGAGAATATTTTTATTACCTCTGTGAGGATGAGGTATCCTGATGGAGTTGTTGAATTCGTACAGGATAATCATCCTGTCTGCATATTTCAAAAGATTTCAAATTGGTTCTCAGAGAGGCAGGGTATCAAAGTGATAGACTGGCCTCCCTGTTCACCAGATTTGAACCTGAATGAAAATGTGTGGGCTGAGGTGAAAAGGAAGCTGCACTCTAATTTCCCTGCAGATGCATGAAGAACAAAATATTCATAACCCGGAAATTGAGAGCAGATATACATGCTAAGCACTCACACACCCAATATTAATTTTGTTTATTTTTGTGTTTTAATTTTAGAAGATAATAGTTTATTTGCATTTATGTCTTTAGTTATTTAAAACGAGTGTTTCAGTAGAACTATTTTTTTGCATGCATAGATATGCCTAAAACTTAAAATGCTTAAGTTATATTGAGACAGAATTTAAAGTTACTATATCCCTGCCGCTGTAACGTTGCACTTGACAACTAGCATTTAAGTTGGTACACTCGCAAAAAAACAGATGAAAAGCTTTAACCGTTTGACTTCCTAAGGCAGCATTCCGGATGGTCAATGACAAAGCGGAAGCGGAACAGGAGCTGGAAGCGGCTCTGTTGCCAGATGTAGCAATTCCCAACCACATGCTTCAGTTTATGAATCTCCAGCACAAGCGTCGAGTTGTTCTTTGCAAGCTACATATTGTTCATTGTTATTTGTATTGGTGGTTATTGTTTGATAGTTTTGTTATTGTTCATTTATAAATATATGTTTATCTATTTTATATACATTTAAGCTGTATTATTTATTTATACAAGATTTAAGTGCGACAATGTCTGAAAAATGACGTCGATCACCGAGTGATGATTCACGACATGAAAATCCTTTGCGTTGAAGTGTGCTACTTAATAGTTAGACATTGGAACTATTAAGGAGGACCAGAGAATTCTTTGAAAAGGAAAAGGAGTACGTGAAGCTTCACGGCCATCACTCTATTCCTGCTGATAAAGCTGTACACTTTTACTTCAATCCCCTATCGAATTAGTGTGGTGCGACATTAAGGCTTATGTGAGGGAGAATAATAAGTCATTTACCATTACCAAGGTGGAAAGGCTTTTGTGGGAAGATGTGGCGATGGTGTACGTGGCTTCGTGGAAGAGGAGAGTAGATCATGTGAATAAGCTAATACGAAAAACACAAGAAATAGACGGAATTATTAGTGAGTGTGAACCATTAATGATATGCCTTGGTGAAGATGATGACGACGACGGGGATTTGGATGGAATTGAACCATTGCAGTTTTAAATCGGTGAATGAAAATAACTTTGTTATCGCAGGGTTATAATTTGTTTTATTTCTCCTCATTGTAGCAGGCAAGTTTGCATTGTTCTGTTTCTATATTGTCAAAAGTGTGTAATTTATTCTACATATGCTGCAATGTGTATGCAGAGTTATTTTCAATTAACAATAATAATACAAAATAGTTATTATCCATTGACGTTCGCTACTTATGTACACTTTTGTATGCGGCACGATAGAAAGAACTATCAGCTGTTGTTGTTTACTAGCCACTCTGGCAACGTCGCAACCACAATATAGCCAACTTTATGCGAAGGCACACGGAAGTGTCAAGTGCAAAGATTCAATGGCGAGGGTATAACCGTACTTACTTGGTTATACATTAATGTAAATATGTTAATTTACATCTTGAGGTAGTGTTTGTATATTTGTTATAATGTTTATTTATTTTTCATGTAATTGCCATAATTATTAATATATATGTATATTGTAAAATTAATTAATTGATTGACATAACCTGTATTTGTATTGGGAGAATTTAATTAACTTAGATGAAAGTTAAACATGGCAGACATCATAAAAATTGACCAAATAAGAAAATATAGACAGGGAGAAATATACATTATCATGGAATTAACACATTTGTTGATTCCATGAAAGAAACACATATAAAAAATGAATGGTTGTTGCCATGGATTCTATTAAGATTTTTTACAAACAAAGGTCAATAGCTGCGTAGGGGGTACTTCATTAGATCCCAAGCTCTGGCTAGCATCAGGGATATACCGGGATAAACTGTTTGTGCTTCATTCAGAGAATTTCGTTATTCTTTGTATATATGAGATATGAAGGTTTTATTTCACCACAAGAAGGGTGAAAGAACACTAGAATTAGATATGGTGAATAAATAGAAAAAGTTTATACCGAAAATAGCGAAATTGATTTATGTCTAAGAACCTGGCAGTATCAGATTCTCAGAGATCTTCCATGACTTGACCCTGGGATAAACAAGAGTATACTCAGTGCTCACCGCTAAGCAGCAGTCATTTATAACAGCATTATTAAAGAAAAACAAATACAGACCGGCCACAATAATAATGCAACATTATGTTCTACACATCCAGCCATAAAATTAACAATATAAAAAATAGCAATAACTAATGAAAGATTTGAACCAAGGAACTTATGAGCACTAGCAGTTCTTTCTCTCTCGGCCAATGAAACATTCTGTGATCTGTTTTCAGTAGCTTATAAGCATCGCCATAGAGAAACACTGTTGTAAAGTAACCATTGCACTTTACAGGCATAGAACATTCTACAGTGTCTGCGTGTGCATTGTGAACACAGCTGTTACGAAGGCACGCAAAGTCCTCCAGTCGCCACATGGAATCTGAGGATGACTCATTTTTTTTTTTTTTTGCCCACACGTGTACAAGAATGGAGTTCAGTCTTTTCAATATCCTTGATTCTTGAAACAAAAATAGCAATGCAGTATGTTGAATGGGTTAAGATTGTTAAATACATATTTCATTGAGAATATTACTTATAGATATTTATTAGCAGATAATTCAATGAATTCCTCACTTGAATAGTACTGATTTTAAAGCAGGAATTTATTTAATTCAATTTTAAATTAATTGATAGTTCCTTTGTTCCATAGATATGTTGGTAAGTTGTTATATAATTTTAGACTGTTGTATTTAAAAAAATCTGATGTGTTACACTCACATGACTTTCTCTACTCTTGTACAATCTATTTTTACAAACGCCTATTCTCCATATGCTTTATGTTAATCGAGATATCGAGATGTCAATCTTATTGCTAATTTTCTTGTAGATGCAAGGGGAATATGGTAGCTTTTAAGCGATGGTCAAATATTTTAACGCTGGTTGCTATGCGGCGCATTCCATTCTCTTTGCAAGTCCAGGACATAAAAAAATGAATAACGAATTTGAGAAAAAGTATAAGTATTGGAAAATTTAAGGGAATAACAAGCAATATCTCGAAAACGGTTCACTCAACAAAAGAAATGTATATGACATAAGTTGTGTATTTTAACGAGATCTACATTTTTTGTGTAGTAAAATTTTGTCTATCTCTTATGGTTTACCAGTTATGCAAAAGTCGTTCACAATGAAGAATACTTTTGGAGACATTCCCAGAAAATTCGAGATATACATTTCATTTCTCATGACATTATCTTAAACATGATATTTTAATCAAAATCGTTAGAGCCATTTTTGAGAAAATTAAAATTTTCGAAAAATGTTCCATGTAAAGGGTAGTCTGGGGTGGGGGGATTTTCTTGAAAACCTTCGTGTCGCATCTCTGGAAGATACTGAGCCTAAATACCAAGTTTGGTGTTTATCTGACTGTTCGTTTTTGAGTTATGCTGTTCACAGACACACACACACACACACACACAGACACACACACACACACACACAGACACACACACGGACATGTTTCCAAAAATGCTTTTTTTGGATTCAGGAGGTCTCAAAACATGTATTTCCGGTGAAATCTCGGTATCGAATTTTTGGGTGGAATGCAATACTTCCCCTACTTACTACACGTAGTAGAGAAAGTAAAAACTTCTGATATAATTTAGTTTTATGTGTAAGAGAGGCAACTTGTTTTTATCCCGCATATTATGAGCATGAACTTCTGAATTTATGGTAAAATCAGCAAAGCACATCCAGTGTAACATGTGTGTTCAGCTGATACAAAGTAAGCCCGACTTAATTTCACAGTCAAATTTTCAGTGTGTGTATTCTAACAGAACACGAAGTTGATCCATAACCCTAAAAATTTTATTTCAGGTTTATACATTATAGTTTTTAACCCAAGTTTCTGGATTGGTCAGAGTTTTTGCCATTTTTGTGTTGAAAGTTAATTGCCACAGTTTTATTCTCATTTAACATCAGTTTGTTTGCTCTAAACTGAGATAATATAGTAATCTGTTACCAATGCAATTTTTAAATTTGTTGACTTGTTAGTTTGAAATCTATACTGACACTTATTGATTATATTAAATTTATTCAGAAATGTATTTATTTTTAGATACATTACTTTTTCCAGTATTTTGGAATACATTGATAATAAGGCCATAGGTCTATAACTCTAGACTTCATTGTCCTTACCTTATTTTTTAAAAATTGATATGACATGTACAGTAAAATTATCTGAAATGATAGAAATTAGTTACAGGAAATTTTAAAAAAAACAATAATAAAGTGAAGTTTGTAATATATTTATGGTTTAAATAATAAAGGTAAAATAAACATGAGAATAATTTGTAATTTAATTATGAGGAAATCCTCACAAAAACCATCTCAGAAAAATGTATAAGTTCAAATTGACAGTAATTTTTTAATGTATTAAACAGAGTGGAGAGAGATAGGATATGCTTCTTTCAAGAACTCATTCAACTAGTTTAACAAAAATTCCATAAACAATTTTGTTGTATTGTTAATAGTTTGATGCAGTTGTGTGGGTTGATGAGAGACTGGCAGTGCACTTTAGTGTAGGGTACTTGCCAGACTCTAGGTTCTCTTGAAGCCTCGATATATCTCCGCATTGTATTCACTCTTGATGTGTGTCTACCATTTCTGCATCATATTTTGTGCTGAATGGTGGATTCTGAAATGCCTGAGCTGTGAGATCATACTTTCTTATCTCGAACCGCAGTACAGGAAATTAAATCTTAAATGAAGGTGTGCATGTTCCGAAAAGTTCCTGTATTTATTCTTATTTTTCGGAATAACACAAAAATAGTAACTTTTTCAACACTAACAATACATTTTGTGCTATTTTATAAAGTTTTACAATGTTTTTCACCTTTGATGGTCCTGAATTTGTGTGAATAAATCACTGTCCATGGTCACGAATATAACTCACATGGAGATACGGCTCGGAGCAAAGAGACGTCAGGAGTATCTCCCCTATCTATGGCAGACCTATATATAGTCTTTCTGGCATTGCCATGGTAACTCAGTCAATAAGTATTGTGAAGGATCTCTGTAGTTGGCTTTTTAACCAATACAAAATTTTCCATAACTATGGTTTACATTACTGTTGGCTATGGATTTCATAAATCCTTTTTCTTTGACTTTGATATTCCTGACATTTTTTTAACTATCCTAACTATACAAATATTTCTCTTAATAGACAAATAACTCTTACAATTTTCTTTCTGAATTAACATTTTAACACCTATTATAAAATTATTAATAATCTTCAACTAATTCTCAACAGTCATGCCATCTTGAAATATTCCCTTTCCTTTATTACTTTACTAACAATTTTCTTTGATTTCAAATTATTTAACCCCTTAATATCTGACTCAATTGCTTCTTTTCTTAAATTAAAATTCATCTGTACATTTCACTATGTATATTCCTAAAACTATTGAAATTTTAATATAAGGAATAATTCCTCCCAATCATACAATAAACCTTAAATCATCTTTGACATTTTTATTTACCCACATGAGTGTTCATGTTTCATTCTTGTTTTGTTTTTGTGTTGGTACAAGTGCCTTGTCATCGAGCGATCAGTATGGCATCTTGAAATTTGTGCAATTTTGAAGTTACGTTAGCATGCTTTCATATCATCTTGCAGGTATTGGTAATTCTTTAATAAAGTTTATCATCTTTCCATCTGAAATAGTTATTTTCAGGAATTATTGGTGTTTCTTCCCTTCTAGGCTTTCTTTCTTCTCCGTGTATATTTTCATCATTGGTATAGTCGATTCATTTCTTTCCCAAGCTTCCTTACAGTTTTTGCAAATACTCTCTTAATTAATCGTTTTTCATTCTCAGTGATATCTTGTTCTTCCTTCTTTGTCTTTCCCACATTATTTATTTCTTCTTTTCCTTCAATACTTCTTGTTTATTTTGTCATAGCATTAATTCCCTTGAGAATATCCTCCGTTTTTTTCTACATTATTTTATCATAGCATTAATTCTCTTTATTCATCATATCTCTCATTTTTACTTTATTTCATGTAAAATTCTTATATTATTTTCTCTGTTCTATTAATTCTTGGCCTTATCACGTCAAAAACATTCTTCTCTACCCTGCTCTATTTCTTTTCTACTCTGATCTAACTGCTGACCTATGTCTTGTATTATTTCTGCTATGAATTTGTATAGGTCTACCAAAGATAATTCTCCCCTAGCTACTGCTTCTACTTGCTCTCTCTGTTTTACTGCATACCCTTTCTCTCCCTCTACCCTTACTTCCCTCATTTTTGTGTCTACTTTTTCTAAACTGATTTTGAATTTTTATATTTTCTTTCCACTTCTTAGGAGCATGAACAAAAACAATTGAATTTGATTTCCTACTATTTGCTGTCCTCTTTTTTCATTTGTTACTGGTATCCTCTTGCCGTCTTCTTTCTTCACTTACATAGCTCTGGAATCTGGCATCCTGACATCCTTCACTCGCTGTTGGGCACTGTAATTCCAATGCTGTATTGTCGTCTGCTTCTCGGGAATCTCTTCAGACTGTTGCTGTGTAGCCATCTTCTTCACAGATCAATCTGGATGTTGTTTTTTATTTTCTTGATGCATGTCCTTTTATCCCTTAGGTAGGTGCCAAATGATGTGGTTATGTGGTTTGATGAGAGGCTGGCAGTGCACTTTAACTTAGCGTACTCACCCAACTCGAAGTTCTCTCTAAGCCTCGATATATCTCTGTGATGTATCGCTTTTGATGTGCATCTACCATTTCTGCATCATATCTTGTGCTGCATGGTGGATTCTGAAATGCCTGAGCTATGAGATATCTACTTTCTTATCTCGGGTCGCAGTATGGGAAAGAAAATCTTAAATGAAAGTGCATGCTCCGAAAATTTCCTGAATTTATTATTATTTTTCAGAGTAACACAAAAATAATCACTTTTTTAACACTAATAATACATTTTGCACTATTTCACAAAGTTTTACTATGTTTTTTACTGCCGATGGTCCTTCTGAATTTGTATGAATCAATCACTGTCCGCATTCCTGAATATAACTCGTGCGGAGATACGGCTTGGGGCAAAGAGATGCCACAAGTGTCTCCCCTTTCTATGGTAGGTATAGTCTTTTTGGGTTGCCGTGATAACTCAGTCAATAAGTATTGTGAAGGATCTCTTTAGGCTTTTTAATCAATATGAAAATTTCCATAACTATGGTTTATATTAATGTGGGTTATGGGTTCCACAAATGCTTAACATTTTTCTTTGAATTTGATATTCCTGACATTTTTTTAACTATCCTAACTATATCAGAATATTTCTCTCAATAAACAAACAACTCTTATAATTTTCTTTTTGAATTAACATTTTAACACAAATTATAAAATTATTAATAATCTTCAACTATTTTCCAACAGTCACTCCATCTTGAAGTATTCCCTTTCCTTCTTTAATTTATAAACAATTTTGTTTGATTTTAAATTATTTAACCCCTTAATATTTGTCTCAAGTTTTACAACTATTGTTTTACTGTGCTAAGTTGCAGTGTTATGTATAAGAAGCTTGATACATGACTTACAGCATTTTTTGCAGGCAAAGATAGGATTCATTCCATACATTTGCACAAAATTGCCAGGAGCAGTATGCCAATTGAAGAGCAGTAGTCATTGCATAATTGTTTCCATTTTAACAATATGAGCACAACTATACAAATGAGCAGTTCAGTTTTAATTCAAGACTTTTTGAACTTTTACAGAGTAAACAATTACTCCTTAAAGGACCATATAGTGCCTTTCATCTTATGTAAATTGTCAAAACAGACACTCCATAAAACCTACAGTTGTGCTGAGAAAAGGTACAAATTTTGGAATGGGTTTATTTCACACTGCTAACATTAACTGAACACTTTCTTTACTAGCCATTTCTTACAATATTTAAACCCATTGTCCAGCCATTGAAACATTAGTTTTCTCTATACAGATGATTATATTAAAAGTTCTGAGACTGTAGGTGACTAAACACTCCAAAGGTTCCAGTCATCACACATAATATGCAAGGACATTGTCAACTGCTGTTGACCGGTTCAGACATCTGGATCCTTCGTGGTTGAATGGACTTCCCCTGTTGGCAGAGGTTTAAATAATTTCACATACAAATTGATGTTCTAGTATTTTTCATTAGTTTGATTTTTTCATTTATGCAATGGTTGATTTTCCATGATTGACTATAGCTGACTGTCTGTCTGTTTATATCATATGTTTCTGAAATGCTCATTTAGTCGTACTTTCAAACTTATCATAGCTTTTCCAATGTATATCTTGTCGCAATCAAAATAGTTGATTTGATACACTTCTAGATTTTTATGCTGCCATTGGCTTGTCAAAGTTTCAGGTATAGGACATAATTACTTGGAATGTTGAATTTTTAGAAACCACTTAAATCTGTACAGCCATTAAAGAAAACATCATTACTGCACAATCTGAGAAGTTCAGAATCAAAGCTGACAACCTTTCAAGAGCAAATCAGGCAATAAGGTACCCCCAATTATAAGTTACATCAATATTCCTTCATGTCAGTTGGCAAAATGGCTCAGTAACAAATTCAACTCATTCTCTTTGTTTGAAAGCCTCATTATCTTAAACTGTTTTAGAACTAGGGAGAAAATTTAAATATTCAGCTTTCAAACAATGATGTATTGATGTCTTTTGACGTAGTATTACTCTTCATAAGTATTCTTACAGAAAAGCTGTTAACCTGTTTAGAAACTTGGATAACTTTGGTAAACTTGGAAATGAAAATCTGTGAATAATATAGGATTTGAAAAAGCTTACCAACATTTGAATTGAACAGTATGCCTTTCAGTTTTTGGTAGATTCTATAATCAAGATTCTACACTAGCAATGGGGAATCCATTATCACCTTTCTTGACCAATCTGTTCATGAGCAGCCTTGCAGTACACATTACACATCCTTTACTTATATTTTACATTACTTACAATTTTAAAGTACAGATAATGTAGATGATGTGGTCATGTAATAAATAATGTTGCCATAAAACTATTAAACCTCCAGGAAACAACATAAATTTCACTATGGATAAAGAAATTGATAATATCATTTCTAGCCCTCAAGCTAATTAGGGAAAGAAATGGGATCTAATTCGAAATTTTTAGAAACACCACCCATTAACATGATTGTATGAAACCTAATGGATTTAACCCTAAGGAATATAAATATGCCATAGTTAACAATTTAACCCATAAATTGATGAATGTATCTCTGAATAACGTGAAATGCACAAGGAATTGAAATTATCAAGACAGCAGAATACAGTGGCTCCCAGTTCACTTATTGAAAATATTTTTAATACAGTATGAACAGAAAGAAAAGTTTAAATTGATTCAGTTATATGGCTAAAGAAAATATTTACTTTAAAATTGAGGTAACAGCAAACCTGTGTCTTTGATTTAAGAGCACAGACAAGATTGGGGCATCATTTACTCAAATATGCTGAACAAAACCTTGATTATTTGGCCAACTTTCTTAATGTTTAATTCATTTTTCACTGCAAGTATACTTAATATACACCAGGGTATATTAAAAAGAAAATGGAGAGAAGAGATCCATTGTTCAATAATGGCACAGTTGTATATATTATAACAAGTGAGAACACTAAGTTCCAATGAAAACACACTTTATTTATCACTAGGCACTCAACGTAACACAAACGTTACATTTGAATCACTTTGGCACACACTCAGAATACACACAACTAATCCATCAAATCATAACTTAACTGCACGACTCACAATTAAACTGCACTGTCCACTTGAACTGTCACTTTCAACAGCACTAAATTCAGCTGAACTCAACTTTGACTCTTCCTGCTGCCAGCAGTCCCTAACAACGGGAGTAACAAAAATGTATGGCACAAATTGCAGGACACATTCCTTACACGTAGACGAAGAAATTATGTTATATGAACATGGGTCTGGAAACGCATTGTTACCATGTTACAACTCATTTTCTCCAACTCATTAATCATGGGAAACACACAAGAATAGAACGTACCATCATACCACATGCAACTCTTTCTCACAGGAGATGTTCAATATGCCCTCTGTGAGCATTGATACATGCATCAACCCACCATCGTAGTGAATCCCAGATGTGCTGATGTATCCCTGGAGTATTGCGTATGGTTTTGCAGCCTTGCATAATACAGGAATGGAGACTGTACATCTGGTACTGGGGTTTGATACACAAGAGCTTTCAAATGCCCCCACAAATAAAAGTCCAGTGGGTTTAGGACTGGGGAGCGTGGAGGTCAGGCAATTGGTCTACCTCGACCTATCCATGTCACCAAATCTGTTATTTAGAACATTAACACTAAAATGAGGAAGTGCTCCATTGTGCATGAAGTACATGTTTTGTCACACAGCTAAAGGCACATCTGCTAACAGATCAGATAGAACATTGTCTATGAAATTATGGTAACTTTGTCTGTTGAGCCTGGGTGGAAGAATGTGAGGTCCTACCAAACAGTCGCCAACAATGCTGGCCCAAACATTGACAGAAAATCTTTGTTGATGACATAGTTGTGTGAGCATTGATGTCAGCCCATACATGTCGATTGTGATAATTTACAATCTGATCTCGTTGAAACAACGTCTCATCTGTGAACAGCACTGTTGCACTAAACTTAGTGTTGACACTTTGTTGCATAAACCATTCGCAGAAGCATACCTGTGCAGGAAAATCAGCTGTTGATAGTGCCTGCACTTGCTGTAAATGGTATGGATATAACTGGACTTCGTGTAACACTCGCCAGACAGTCATGTGGTCAACATTCATTGTTGCAGCTACTTGTCTTGTACTTATGCTAGGATCATCGTCAACTGCCTGAAGAATTGCCGCCTCCCATTGCGGTGTCCTTGTCTTTCTAGGTTGCCCTGGTCATGAGTATCAGGCTGAAATGCCCCATGTTTCCTAAGACGACGATCAATGGCTTCAAACGTTGTTCAGGGCACCTTCATCCTGGAAATCTCTCCTGGTACAAACGTTGAGTGCAAGCGCCATTGTCGTCTGCTAATCCATACATCAAATGGGCATCTGCCATCTCTGCATTTGTGTACACTGCCATTGCACGAGCCAAGTCTGTGATCAAGTCTACTAGTACGTAGTAACCTGAGTGCTTGCCAAGGTCGTCCTGCTCACTGGAACAATTGATGTTACCTGTAAACAAGCAATGACGTAAGTCGCATGGCAACAGTGGCATGTAAAATAAAACATTGGCGGTGCACCTACAATAATGACAATGTAACCAGACGTAACTAAGAGTGCATGTTCCCCATGATTCTAACGTTCTGTTCGTGTGTGTTTCCCATGAATAATGAGTTGGAGAAAATGAGTTGTAACATGGAAACAAAGCATTTCCAGACTCATGTTCATATAACCTAATTTCTTTGTCTACGTGTGAGGAATGTCTCCTGCAATTTGTGCCATACATTTTTGTTACATTCTGTATAGGCCTCGCATACAAAGCAGAACTTTCAAGAATGAGAACATACCAGAAAGGGCCGAAAGGAATCCTCTGGAGCGTGGAAGTGGCTCACAATGGCTATTGTTCCAAGCACTCCTTGTTCTAGAGAGGGACGGGCCATAAGCCTAACCCACAACAGATTAGATGCGTCGGGAGGTGCTGGACCACCCATCCATAGGAACTTAGTGTGCACTGTCACAGTATTTTTATTTTCTCTACTACGTACTTAGAGTAAGTAGAGCAAGTATTGCATTCCAGTCAAAAATTATATCTCAAGAGTTCACCGGAAATATATATTTTGAGCCCTCCTGAACTCCAAAGAAAAGCATTTTTAGAAAAATGTGGCTGTGAGCGCGCATGTGTGGACAGCATAATAAGTTCAATATCTTCCAAAGATGTGACACAAAGAATTTAAGAAAATCCTCACACCCCAAACTATCCTTTACATTGAAGATTTTTTTAAATTTTTTATTTTCTCAAAAATTGCTAACGATTTTGATTTAAATATCACATGGATATATGCATAACAAAACATATGTGAAGTCCTCTTCATTCGGAAGGAATTCTGCATAACTGTTAAAGCATAAGAGTTACAGAAAAATGTACTACACAAAAACTGAAGATCTTTTTAAAAAACACAATTTATTTCAAATAACTTTTTGTGGTATCAGCCATTTTGGAATTTCCATTATTATTGGTTTGAATTTTTCAATACTTTTGTCACTTTTTTAAACTGCTGTCGGTATTCATTTGTTTCTTGCAATGTCATCAAAAGACAATAGAATTTCAAGTACAGCATATAGTGTTCTGCTGTTAAACATTTGATTATTGCTTCAATTTCCTCTGCCCCCCTTTGATGTACAACAAAATGTGTAGTGAAACTGTTTGGGTTTATGTGGATCAACATGAGGTAGATAGAAAAATAAGCTGTTATGAGAATAGTTTGTTGAAACTATGTAAAAATAAATGGTAGTGGGTAGAGGAAGTCATATGAATGTAACATACAATTTTTTCCAATTGATTATTATGTTCACTGCAAATCGCTAAAGATGTATAATGTGGAGACAAGATTTTGCAAGCGTCCGCAGGGTTTTCCGGGGTCTAATAGTAATAGAACCATCAGATGACTCATACTTTTGGTCCAATTTTGTACTTTTAATTTTCTCAGGAAAAGAATGCAATTACAAAACCATATTTATGTAGGTTTATAAAATTTGTGATTTTTTTTTTTCCAGAATAAGAAGCGCACTGCAAGTGAGAATGCACAATAAATTCCTGCACCAGAGGAAATAAAATCGTGCTGCCAGTGTCAGTGTTCTGTTTTAGCAGGGATGTTGGTGATTATAATCAGGATTTTGAGCTTCCATGTGATGACAGACTTAAGATAATGTGTAAGTTGGGATATGATTGATTATAATCATGAATTTGAGCTTCCGTGTGATGACAGACTAAAGATAATGTGTTAGTTGGCATATGGATGGTTATAGGAGGAATTTGAGCTTCCATGTGATGACAGACTTAATGACTTTGTGTTAAATGTTTAAAGATGAAAAAGTGCAGCCTCAAAAAGAACATAATACTATTCCTACCTCTCACTGAGAAATTGCTGCCGGTGCTCCAAAGGTCCTATTTAGGGATATTTGGCAAAAAGTGAAATATCTTTAATAAGGTTTTTATTTCTCGTTTCTATTTGTTTAATATTAATATGTTTTTGAAAATAAACAAATAAATGGTTTATGTTTTGTAAGCTTGAAGTATCAGAAAACCTAACCCTTCTCATTTTTCCTTCTATGATTAAAAACTCCATACTGTAGTTAGTATGCATGTCTTGTTATACGCTGGATAAATATGAAACAGAAATTACAGAAAGCAAAATAGACATGTACAAGTGAGAAAGGGCACCAATGCTTGTCCCTTGCAAAGGCGATGAAAGAAACAGGTGGAATGATGCTCAATTGAGCTGAAAATTAAAATTTTTGTCTTAAGAATTAGTACAAGGGAAAACCGAAGTGCCTTACCTGGTGACTTATTCCAGTGAAGATTCAAATTTGGACCCTCCAGATAAGAAACAACACATGTTACCTTACTGCATGGAAGTGGGCAGGGCACTTAGATGCACTGGTGTGCTTTCATGGGAAGCAAGTCGAGCAGTGCTTACAGTTTTTATGCCGTAATAATTATCCAATTAACAAACATTCAATAAAACCGTATTTTCATCCTCCCAATGTAAATTTGTGAACATGACATTGTTACGTTGATATCTGAAAAGAAGCTAGAAACAGTGATGTGTATTGAATTTATTTAAAGGTGAGTCGGAATTGTTACACTAACATCACTTAAGTTTACTCACTTAACATGTTTCGGGAAATGATTGTTCCCATCCTCAGAAGCTAATCCGACTGGCCCGTGTTGTTGGTGTTTCCGTTTTGTGGGCTGGATACTGTGGTGGCATCTTGTGGAGGTGAAATGTACTTCCAGAGAGGATTTGGTGGCGGCAAATCAAAATTCATTAGATGTGTGTTGTGTTTTAGAATGGTGATCTTCTCCCATGCATCTAATTCGGCTGCAAATTAGGCTGGTTTGACTAATGTAATATTGGGTTTGATGTTGTGATTAGTGATCCAAAAATGGTGTGAAACTGCAGATTTGTCCATTTGTTTGTATTTGTTACATCTCATGTGCTCCTTTAGCCTAGTTTCTAGGTTTCTTTTTGTCTTACCTACATATACTTTATTGCAATCTGAACAATTGATTTTGTAGATTCCAGCTTTTTTGTCTTGTGGGATGGGGTCTTTTAACTTGTTACAAAGTAATTTCTCTATGTTAAATTTGTTCTGTGGAGCTAGGCTGATGTTGTGTTTCATGAAAATCTTCTTAAATTTGTGAAATGTTGCTGGGTGGTATGTGAATTTCTTGAACTTTAGCTGTTTTTCTTGCTGGCTGAGATTTGTTGTGTTTCTGATGTGCTTCTGTCGTTTGAATTTTGCAATTTTTTTGTCAATAGTTGTTTTGTTGTACCCATTATGTATTGCTGTGTCTACTATATGCTGGTATTCTAACTGGTATTCTTGTTTATTTAAGGGGGTATATACCAGTCTATGTGTTAGGCTGTTTAGTACTGCATGTTTGTGTGTGGTTGGATTGAAACTCTTATTTTTTATGTAATTAGTAGAGTGTGTTGGCTTCCTGTATATGCCGAAGGTTAGGTTCTTTTGTTCTCTGATGATTTTTAGGTCTAAAAATGGTAGCATGCCTCCTTTTTCTATTTCTATGGTGAATTTTATTGATTGGTTCTGTAGGTTTAGTAAGGCTAAGGAGTCTTGTATGAACCTATTAGGGACAACAGCGCAGATGTCGTCGACATATCTGTGCCAAACTTTAAAAATGTATGGAAAGGAAGTTGTTATGTGTGTTTCTAAGTAGCTCATAAATAAATCTGCAAGGAAAGGTGAAAGTGGGTTGCCCATGGTTAGACCTGTTGGTTGTTGATAGAACTTCTTATTGAAACTAAAACAATTTTGTGTAATGCACAAATTGGTAAGTTGTATGAGGTCTTCTATTTTTTCTTCAAGCATGTTAGTCTGCTGTAGCCATTTCTTTAATTGATGCAGGAGTTGATCTGTAGGGACACTTGGAAATAGTGCAGTGACATCAAAGGAAACTAATCTGTCTTCTGGTTCGAGTTCCAGGTATTTTATCTTCTGTATTAAATCTTCTGAATTCATTATGTTTTTGCTATTGAATTTTGGTAGTGAAGAGAATCTCTGAACTAACCATTTTGCCAGTTTGTAGGTAGGAGAATCAATATTGCTGACGATTGGTCTCATCTTATTACCTGGTTTGTGTATTTTAGGTAGAGCATACATTCTTGGTAAAGTGGGGTGGTCTGGTTTTAATCTAGATTTATCAGTGTCTGTTATAGTTTTGCTTTCCTGGATGGTTTGATTGAAGGCTTTTAAATGTAGTTTTAATGGGTCTTCTTGAAGTTGTATGTAATTTTCTTGTTGCAGCATATTTTCTACTCTGGCAATATAATCATCTTTTTGAAGTACAACTAGTTTATTTCCTTTGTTAGCTTTCGTGTATACTACTGGTTTTGATTTTAATGTTTTGATCACATGTTTGGTTGGGAAATTGTTATGATTATCTGCTTGTATTTCTTGGAGAACCATTTCACATTCTTTTTTTATAGTGGTTTTACTATTTTCATTTAAGTTGTAAGTACCAATCTCAATGTCTGTGACTATTTCATCGGTTGTTTTTGTGTAGCCAACACATGTTTTTGGCCAAGGTTTAATACTGATAATTCCGCTTTGGTGAAAGCTACATTTGAAAGATTAATTACGTCTGTGTATGAAGTCGTTTTTTCATTTTTTAGGTTAGGTTTATATGAATGTTGCTTCCGGCGTAGTATGTCTAGTATTTTCTTTAATTTCAGCGTTTTTGTATTCATCCTGTAGCTAAGAATAGTGAGGAATTTTGATTGCATGTTTTGCCAAAGTGGGTAGCCGAGTGTGTCCGTTAATTTAAGGTGAAGAGCATATAATTCCAGTTCCAATTTTTTGTAATTTTGCGTAGTGGTTGTTTCTCTCAATTATTATTACTTTTTTATCGGCTGATGTTTGGTGTTTGCTGTTTTTGTCATATTTTACAATTCTCCTTACAAACTTTGGTGTGACTTTGCTTTGTATGCATAGGTTCCAAAAACGGATGTCCGCAAATGTGTTTTTTCTCTTTTCTTAAATTTTTTGGTATCTTTTGATGTCACTTTTTATTCCACTGAAATCTGTATTGAAATTTAGGGTTTCTAATCTTACCTTGTTTTCTGCCATGACTCGTATCTTTTCCACGTGGTGGCCAATTATAACTTTTGTTTCTTGTGACTTGTTGGTCTTAAATTACGTTGCTATTTGAAAAGAAGCTAGAAACAGTGATGTGTATTGAATTTATTTAAAGGTGAGTCGGAATTGTTACACTAAAACTTAAGTGATGTTAATCTACCTAAAATACACAAACCAGGTAATAAGATGAGACCAATCGTCAGCAATATTGATTCTCCTACCTACAAACTGGCAAAATGGTTAGTTCAGAGATTCTCTTCACTACCAAAATTCAATAGCAAAAACATAATGAATTCAGAAGATTTAATACAGAAGATAAAATCCCCGGAACTCGAACCAGAAGACAGATTAGTTTCCTTTGATGTCACTGCACTATTTCCAAGTGTCCCTACAGATCAACTCCTGCATCAATTAAAGAAATGGCTACAGCAGACTAACATGCTTGAAGAAAAAATAGAAGACCTCATACAACTTACCAATTTGTGCACAACACAAAATTCATTGGCGAAGCGTGCATGGAAGCGGTGGAAGCGCCGCTTACCCAAGAATTTAAAAAGAAGAAGAAAGCAAATAAAATTCACGCGAACAAACACTTTATTTGTTCTGGATACATTTTTAAAATTTAAATCCATTTTTTGTTCCTTTTTTACATAGATTAAGAAAAAATATAGATACAACATTCCTGGTTCTCTCCTATTTTAATGAAAATTATTACTTGGAGCTTCCCTCACTTTGAAAGTCACGCTTCGCCACTGACAAAATTGTTTTAGTTTCAATAAGAAGTTCTATCAACAACCAACAGGTCTAACCATGGGCAACCCACTTTCACCTTTCCTTGCAGATTTATTTATGAGCTACTTAGAAACACACATAACTTCCTTTCCATACATTTTTAAAGTTTGGCACAGATATGTCGACGACAGCTTCGCTGTTGTCCCTAATAGGTTCATACAAGACTCCTTAGCCTTACTAAACCTACAGAACCAATCAATAAAATTCACCATAGAAATAGAAAAAGAAGGCATGCTACCATTTTTAGACCTAAAAATCATCAGAGAACAAAAGAACCTAACCTTCGGCATATACAGGAAGCCAACACTACTAATTACATAAAAAATAAGAGTTTCAATCCAACCACACACAAACATGCGGTACTAAACAGCCTAATACATAGACTGGTATATACCCCCTTAAATAAACAAGAATACCAGCATATAGTAGACACAGCAATACATAATGGGTACAGCAAAACAAATATTGACAAAAAAATTGCAAAATTCAAACGACAGAAGCACATCAGAAACACAACAAATCTCAGCCAGCAAGATAAAGAGCTAAAGTTCAAGAAATTCACATACCACCCAGGAACATTTCACAAATTTAAGAAGATTTTCATGAACACAACATCAGCCTAGCTCCACAGAACAAATTTAACATAGAGAAATTACTTTGCAACAAGTTAAAAGACCCCATCCCACAAGACAAAAAAGCTGGAATCTACAAAATCAATTGTTCAGATTGCAATAAAGTATATATAGGTAAGACAGAAAGAAATCTAGAAACTAGGCTAAAGGAGCACATGAGATGTATCAAATACAAACAAATGGACAAATCTACAGTTTCACACCATTTTTGGATCATTAATCACATCAAACCCAATATTACATTAGTCAAACCAGCCTAATTTGCAGCCAAATTAGATGCATGGGAGAAGATCACCATTATAAAACACAACACACATCTAATGAATTTTGATTTGCCACCACCAAATCCTCTCTGGAAGTACATTTCACCTCCACAAGATGCCACCACAGTATCCAGCCCACAAAACGGAAACACCAACAACACGGGCGAGTTGGATTAGCTTCTGAGGATGGGAACAACCGTTTCCCGAAACATGTTAAGTGAGTAAACTTAAGTGATGTTAGTGTAACAATTCCGACTCACCTTTGAATAAATGACATTGTTATATTATGCTTAATATAGGAGTGAACCAAAGCATTTCCACCGCAGCTGGGTTATAATTACTATAGGGAGATATGCATACTGCTTTCAGATAGTCATCCAAAGCATGCTTTGGATGGCAATTTATAGCTTACAAGGCATGCCACCACATTCTGTTGTGTATGCTATATCTAATGAATACTGAAAGCGTGTTGAAAAGCAATATTATTGTCACATATTATTTCTCCAATTCTACTGTTGATTGTATGTGCTATGTGAAAATATGGTATGCGTTTGAAAATAGTATGACATCAAAGAATCCCATTTACAGTTCTGTCTTTTTCTTAAAAATGTGAAGCTATTACAGTTGGAAGGCAAAAGATCAGAGCTACCATAATTTATTAAAGAAAAGCATAAATTTATGTGACGTTTTCAACTAAAACTGCTAGGAAATTTAGTAAAGTCAAAAGCTGAATATGGAATAATTGTTAAACATATAAACATAGTTAGTTGCTTTTGGAAAAACTAGAACAGAAGCTGGTTGATCACCAACTAAGATATGAAGTATTTTCTTCAACAACCGGTAGGATAAAAGGAACATGGACAATTTAAAAGGCTTAACCAAACAATTTTTTCTGGGCAAACAACATTTGGGTCTTTTGAGGTCAATGTAAAACTGAAAATTCTGAATTGATTATGTAAAGTTGATAAAATTCCAAGTATGATTGTCTTTTAGTGGCACATTTAAAGCTTCCACTATATTATAGAGATCTTTCTAACAGCATTCAGAGTAATCTCATCCAAGCTATATGCTTGCCTTTTTATCTATTATAAAACAGAAACTTTATGTAATGTCTTTTATACAGGTTGGAAGCTGACCTATAATTATCCTTCAATAGGATGATATAATGAATAAATAAAAAATCTTGTCCAGTTTTGCTGTTTTTAAATTTTTGAGAAAAAAGCGAAAATTGCTTAATATTAACTCTATTTTAAATGAAGATTTTACTAAAGTTAAATACTTTTTTAAATATTTCTTGGAGGAGATTGAAAGATAAATATTTTCTGCATGTCTAAATACATTTTGAAGTAAAACAATTTGGACTCTTACTATTATTATAGGCTTTTGAAATTTGTCTCAGTTGAATCTACATCGTTAGCCATGAGACTACACAACATGACAACACTTTAAAATTGAAAGAAACACACTTCTGCTGTATGATGTGCTTATGGCTTATTTTTGAAACAGCTATCAGTTAAAAAAGGCTCACTTTACTAATGCCGAGTATCTTGAAATGCTACTCATTTACGGTGAAACATATTGTAATGCAGCAGCTGTTGCAATAATTTATTGAGAAAGATTTTTAAATAGATGAGCACCACATCATAGGAGATCTGCTTTCATCTTTAAGAGTTCTAGATTTAGGAAGCATATCTCCTCATGTTGAAGGAGTTGGTCAAAGAAATGTTGCACAAGAAGAAATCCTTCACTGGTGGAAGAAGATCCTGGAAGCAGCAGCTGTGGTGTAGCTCGCATTATTGTCATATCCCATTGGACTGTTTTGAGAGCATTAAAAGATTTGCTATGCCCTTGTCATACTCAGTGCATCCAGTATCTTTCTGAATTATATTATGGGCCAATGGTAGCATTTTCCAAATGGTTTCTTCAATAAGGAGGAGGCTTTCACTTAAAATTCTTGCAGTGGATGAAGCAACTCTTACCAGAAATGGAGTAACTAATTACCATAATGCACATACTTGGGCTTATGACAATCCACATACAATAAACAAGATAGGTTTCAGCACAGATTTTCTGTAAGTGTTGGGCAGGAATCATAGGAAACACATTAATTGGTCCATGAATTCTTCCTCGGGTTTTGACACAAGCCATCTATCTCCAGTTTCTTCAAGAAGCATTACCAGTTCTACTTGATGTTTCTGACAGTAAGAAATTATATGTGGCTATTACATGATGGCCCACCTCCGCACATAAATGGCCATCTATGCAACACCTACTTAGAACACTGGATTGCTCGGAATGGACCAATAAGATGGCCACCAAGATTGCCAGATCTAAATCCAATTGATTTTTTTCTTTAGGGTGATATGAAAACTTGCATATACATTACAGAAGCGCCTGATGTGTAAACACAAGAAAGAATACTTTGAGCAGTAGAAGAAATAAAAGTTCTCTTTGAATTTCTGTTGTCTTGTTAAGATATGTCCTGCTGCATAACAAAGATATCTAGTTTTCTGTTGTTTTGTAATCTATGAAAGAAAGTTTCTTAGAATTATATAATATAAGCAATGATCAGCATGCACAAGCAAGTGCTGAAATGAACAGCCAGTTCTTGCTGGAATTTCTGTGCAATGAAAAATAGTTGTATAGTCTTACAAAGAAGGTTGGCAATGGTAGAAAAATTAAAAAGGGTTCAAGCATAGATCAAAGCCATGCATCTAGATTTCCTGTTTGTTTATGTTATGCCACAAGACTTAGTTTTGTCTCAAAGTGCCAGTTATTCCTGAGTTTAAAGTATTACTTAGCATTCTTAATTGGCTTTGAGAACTTCTTTTTTATCTTCAAATGAGCAAACTTTTGGGTATATTCTTTCTCTAATGTCATCTTCCAAATGTTCATCCAAAGTTATGATACTAGCCCAAACACTGTGTTAACAGTAGCAATCAACTTTGTGAAAGATTTTAGTGCAAGGTTAGGATATTGAATGTACTGTACTGTCAGCAGAAAATTCAAGAATCTTGGCATTCCATAGGTGCATTATCTACAATCTACAAGTTGATTGTAAAAGAGTTTTCCAAGAAACTCAAATAGAACCATCAAAGAGGAAGTATATTGTAAATAGTTGATAATAAAACTACTTCAATTCACTTGAATTCACAGTTTCAAGATTATGCCAAGATGCAGCTTTTGTTCTTGCTAACAAATGTGTGTTTTTCTAGTATAACTTGCTAAAACTTATTAACTTTAATTTGACAGTTGATTAGCGAAAAATATTGCATTTTAATTACTTTAGGTTAGTATATTTTTAATGTTATTTCGTAGGGAGTCATTATGAACCATATCCAAAATAGTCTTCATTTTGTTTTTATGAATAGCTTTTATCATTGGTGTGAATTAGAATTTGTAACATGTCTGTTTACAGGCAGTTGTGTTGTTCCCACAATGAACAGAGGGCTCAGGAAATCATCACAACTAAATAAATAAATAATTTAAAAATGGAAGATTTCCTTGAAGTCATTTTCATTCTCTTAGATAGGTACAGGAAATTCTTTTACCATATTTGACTGCAAAATCAACTGTATGTAGTGTACAGCAGTTAAGAGTTTTAAAATAAGAGTACGCTAAGTTATCTTGCAAATTTATTAAACAGAAATTGAATGCTAAAATAAGCTTTCATGCTCTATTAGTGACATTACTGTATAGTAGAATTCCTGTCAGATGATTTTTTTTTTTTTCCTTACAACAATAATAAAAAGCTGCAATACTAACTGGGGAAGCTATCTCACCTAGGAATTTCGTGAAGCTTGGCTATTAGAGGAACTTGGATAAAAGGAACAACTTTTTGAGAAACTGGTGGACAAATTGCTTTTGGAGTGATGAGGATGGAAAAAACTATAAGAAGTGAGTTTTTAAAAAATATTGCTTATTTTAACCTTTATCAATGTAGCACTTGTAGTTTTAAGGACCACTAAAATGGCAAAACAGAATTAAGTATGCATTTTGTTTTTGTGCTGCATTAATATTTAAGCCTTTCTGATTAATTTACTGTATTTTAAGAATGCAATCATAATACAATACTTCATCTGAGCAGCCTTTTTAAAATCTGCACGAGGCTATACACTTACTGTTTTTATTGGCTCTTTCATCTTATGATTTTCTTTTTTTTTTTTTAATGATTTATTTATTTGAGCCTTTAAGTATAAAATACAATTGGCTAAGTCATAAAACTTAAAAAATATATATATATATATATATATATATATATATATTCATGAAATGGAAGCTTACCATTAGAACTAGAAATATTATTAAGACATTCTTGCATATTGTAAAATGGAGTAACTTTTAGTCTTGAACTTACACAATTCTTGAAATGTTTTTTTTAAAATTCTTACCCTCTCAGGAAGCATATTATATATATTGATTGCATTAAATACATGAAAGTTATGTATTTTATTAATCTAGAGAATGGCATATGTATATTGGAATTATACCTTGTATTATGAGTATGGAATTGCTTCTAAGATCATAGCTTGCAATATTTTTCTTTAAAAACATTAATATATCAAGAACATATAAATTATACACAGTTACAATTCCTTCACATATAAACAAAGGCATACAGGAGGCATCAGGAAAACTTCTAGTAATTATTCTTAATGACTTTTTTTTGTAATAGTAGTACATTCTTTAAGCCAGCACTATTACCATACAATATAAGACCATACCTAATAATACTTTCGAAATAGGTGAAATACTTGACCTTTTTGAAGATTTAGAAGCTAGTAACAGTGATGTGTCATAATTTAAAATAAAGAGAGTTGAGGGTTGTTACACTACATCACTAAAATATTCTTACTTGAACGCGTTTCGGGAGATGGTTTGTTCCCATCGTCAGCATTTCCTCAACTGATTTTGCCGGTCATCATCTGGGGGATGTGTGTGGCTAGTGGTGTTCTCTGGTGCTGGGCTGATGAACCTCCAAAGGCTGCTGGGTGGCGGTAGTTCGAAATTCATTAGATGATTCCTGTGTTTGACAATATGTATTTTTTCCCAGATGTCCAATTCATTGCTGCTGTTGATCGGTTTTAAGAGTTTTATGTTTGGAGTGATATCATGATTTGAAGACCAGAAATGACGTGCTACTGCTGATTTATCTGGCTGCTTTTGGTAAATGCATCTCATATGCACCGATATTGCCGCACGTAATAACCAAAGAATATGGAGGTAAGCACAGATTTACACAATTTCAACAGAAACTTTGGAATAAAACAGGACATAAAGTTATACTTAAAACTAGAAATCAAAAAGAAACACACGGCTGCAAACATAAGATTCCTAAATCTTTGCCTAAAACACAAAGTTACGCCAAACTTTGTTAGAAAATACGTAAAATTTAATCATAATGTAAAACATCAAACAGTAGCAGACAAGAAAGTAATCGAAATAGAAAAGAACAAACATTATGCAAATTTACAGGACTTGGACCTTAGAATCTATGAATTATACTTATGGTTACCGAAAGTTTTAGGAATACCCTTATGGGAAAATTTACGGTCAAATTTCCTTACGCTACTTAGCAAGAAAATGAGCGCCAAAACAATGAAACTGAAAAAATAACTAAACAACCTTATATTCAAACAAAAAAACTCCCTGGAATACCGGGAAAAATCTCCTAGACATAACCAAAAACAGAAAGCAACATATAAACATAAACATAACCTAAACAATGAACCTACAACAGGCCAATATGTAGTTAACCTCTCAAAAGAACCATTCACCAGCACTGAGCTATCTGTCTTGAACAATGGGCTAAAAACCTGTTTCAACTTCACAAAAAATACAGAAAACTTTGTTGCTGATATTGAAATAGCCTCCAACCACCTTACAGATAAGGATAAAAGTTTAATACAATCACAGTGTGAACCAATATTGGACCAGATACAAGCCCAAAAACACCACTACGTACCACATCAAAAAATTATCAAATCTCTAAAGTCAAAGCCTGTAGTATACACCAAAGCAGACAAAGGAAACACATTAGTGATATTAGACCAAGAAGATTATGAATCTAGAGTTATGCAATTACTACATAACCCAGAGTACATAGAAATCAGCAAAAATCCATTAAAAGAATGCACCAAGTCACTCCAGAACACATTGATAGAAACCAAAACATTAACAAAAGCCGAAAAATCAAGAATTAAACCAGATTTTCCCACCATACCTAGGTTATAGCATTACCAAAAATACACAAACTCGGCAACAAAATGAGGCCCATAGTGAATAACATAAACTCTTCCACATATAAACTAGCAAAATGGCTTTCAAATACCTTCAACTCCATGCCTATGTTCAAAAGTCTTAGTATAAAAAATTCATTAGAATTAACCAGTCACCTTTCAAATATAAATATATCACCCACAGACATGATGGTATCATTTGATGTCACTGCACTCTTCCCAAGCATACCAAAAGAAGAATTATTATCACTCCTAGAAAATTGGATATTAAACAATGGCACACCTAGAGCACAAACAGAAGTTTACCTAAAACTAACAAAATTATGTCTGGACCAAAATTTCTTTTCATTCCATCACAAAATCTTTCAACAAACCTCAGGCCTAACTATGGGAAACCCCCTTTCACCATTTTTAGCAGAACTATATATGAGCCATTTTGAATGCCATATTACTAAATCTTTTCCCACATCTATTCAAAACCTGGTATAGGTATGTAGATGATATTTTTGCTATTGTTCCAAAAAAACTTTCGGAAGATGCTTTGAAATTATTAAATTTACAAAAAAGGTCTATTAAATTCACAATAGAAAAAGAAGAAAATGGCCAATTACCTTACCTAGACATCAGGATCATCAGAAATAATGCACACAACAAACTAACGTTCGGCATTTACAGAAAACCAACGCACACAGAAAATTATATTAAAAACAATAGCTACAATCCTACAAGCCACAAACATGCAATTTTAAATAGTATTACAAACAGGTTAGTACATATACCAATGGAGAAAGAGGAATACCAGAAAGAATACCAACACATTATCAACATAGCCACTATGAATGGATACCAGAAAAAAACAATAGATAAGAAGATAAAAAGGTTTGAAAGACAGAAATACATCCAACAAATGACTACGTTACTCAGACAACAAAAACCACAAGTATATAGAAAATTCACTTATCACCCTTGGACACATCATAAATGTCAAAGGATTTTCAAAAAATACATCACCCTGTCTCCACAGAATAACCACAATATACAGAAACTACTATGCAACAGAACAAAAGATCCTATCCCCAACAATAAATCAGCTGGTATATATCAAATTGATTGTAATGAATGTAACCTGGTATATATAGGAAGAACAAAAAGAAATCTTGAAATAAGACTTAAAGAGCATATGAGATGCATTTACCAAAAGCAGCCAGATAAATCAGCAGTAGCACATCATTTCTGGTCTTCATATCATGATATCACTCCAAACATAAAACTCTTAAAACCGATCAACAGCAGCAATGAATTGGACATCTGGGAAAAAATACATATTGTCAAACGCAGGAATAATCTAATGAATTTCGAACTACCGCCACCCAGCAGCCTTTGGAGGTTCATCAGCCCAGCACCAGAGAACACCACTAGCCACACACATCCCCCAGACGATGACCGGCATAATCAGCTGAGGAAATGCTGACGATGGGAACAAACCGTCTCCCGAAACACGTTCAAGTAAGAATATTTTAGTGATGTAGTGTAACAACCCTCAACTCTCTTTATTTTAAATAGGTGAAATACGCCTGTTTTATATGTTTGGGTATCTTATTTATGAGATTCCTTAATAAATATATAACTCTTGACAACTGTTTACAAATATAATTTGTGTGAGCTTGTCATGTTAACCTTTGATCAAGATAAATACCCAAAAGTTTCACTGGTTCTTCAGATGATGCATGGTTTACATGCTTAAACATGAATATTAACTTCTTAGTCTTATCATGATTTAGTAAAAGACCATTATTTGAATACCATGTTTCAATTTCATTTATAACACTAATAGAAATGTTCTTCAACTCATCAAACTCTTGATGAATAATCAAAAAAGTAGAATCATCAGCATAAATTAAGGATTTAGCCGATATATTATTAGGCAGGTCATTAGTAGAAACAAAAAAGGTCCCAATATAGAACCTTGAGGTACACTAAACTTTATCATGGCTACATTAGATCTATTACCATTAATTTCAACTACATGTGCTCGATCTGACATAAGATTCAAAAAATTTCAATTCATTTTTTTGAAGACCATAATAATTCAGTTTCATTAACAACAGTTCATGAGGTATACAATCAAAAGCCTTACTAAGATCGTAAAAAAGAGCATTAGTAAAAGCTTTAGCTTCATACATTTCATATACAATTGACAAGAGATCATTGACAGCATCAATTGTTGATCTGCCAGAGATAAAACCACACTGAGAGTGAGTAATAAAATCATTTTTCATAAAATATGATCTTAATTGCCCTAAAACAACACTTTCAATAATTTTACTAATTATTGGTATTATTGCAATTGGTCTATAATTTCCTGAATTATTTCGATCACCACTTTTACATACTGGCACTGTTTTAGCAATTTTAATCATATTAGGCAAATAACCAGCCTTTAAGCAGTTATTTATATATATGGTAAGAGGTAAGTATATAAAAGGTATAATTTCTTTAGTTATATTATTGCTGAAACCATATATATCTTTACTGTCAGATCTATTAAATTTATTTACAACATTTAAAATCTCTTCGGTTGTAACTTCATCCCAATTAAAACTAACATTGTTTGGAATACTTATATTTTTAGTGCCTCAGCCACATTATTACTATGAGAACTTGTCTTGAGTTTTTTTACAAATATCTTTAATTACATTTGAAAAATGTTTTACAAACTCCTCAGGTAATATATCTGTTTTAATTCTATTTCTTTTTACTTCATAATTTATTAGTTCCCATGCAGCTTTGCACTTGTTACCTGCTCTTTCAATAAATTGCAAATTTCTTTCAGTTTTCACATTACTTATCTTAGATTTGTATAAATTGCGTGCCATTTTGTATAATTCACCATTTTCTTTTGACTTAGTTACTTTATAAATCGTATTCAGGGCCATTACTTATTTCTCAATTTAGATAATTCAGGAGTAAAAAAATTTAAAGATGAGTCTTTAATGCGGTTGATCCTGTTCCTATACATTGTTTTCACATAAGGAAAACAATTTCCATAGATATATAAAAGATAATTAAAAAACTCTGTAAAACTTTCTTCTACATTAGTACCATTATAGGTTAATACTTCATCCCAGTTCACGTGACTAAGATACATAATAAAAAAATTCATATTCATCTCAGAGAAAATATGTTTTATATGTAACTATAGGATTATTAGCTTTAGCGTCCTTAGACTCAATATCCAGTGTTAAAATTAATGCCTGGTAGTCTGAAAGAGCAGGATCAAATACGTCAGTAATATAATGTTCATGGGGGGAATTGTTACAATGTTGTCCAAACAAGCTTGATACCTTGTAGGTTTAAAATTTGTACAATAGTACCCAAAAGATCTAAGTAAATTTGAAAACATCATAGTACTATTACAACTTGTTAATATATTAATGTTAAAGTCACCACAAATTAAACCTTAATTTTCATTTTGGTAAAGTATGCTAGCATTTCTTCAAACTTAACTAAGAACAAGTCAATGTTTCCTAATGGTGGACGATAAATGCTCACTACTATTACTTGTAAAGATATAATTTGAACAGCTACAACTTCACATTGTGATTCAATGCAGAAAGAGGACATATTCATCTCTATATACTCAATGCCACTTTTCAAGTACATAAATGCAAACACCTCCATTCTTTTGTTTATTACGACAATATATACTTCCTAATGAATAACTTTCAATGTTATAATACATATATTCCTCTAAATGTAGCCAATGCTCGGAAATACACAAAAGTTTGCATTGTTTTTGTAATATTATCACTCCTAGCTCATTAATTTTATTTCGTAAACATTGCACATTTATACACATCACATTTTGTTCTGAGTGTACTGGAATCAAGTGACCTTTAACTTGAGCTTTTGCCGTGGAAATAAAAAAAGTCATACACATGCATCTTTAGGTCACATATCAGGGTTCATAACAAGTTTTTCATTTTCTTCATAAATATCAATCTTGAAATATGTATATTGATCCAGGTGCCTAGAAGACAACACACACAAGTGTGTTCACAACACACTTCGGAGCAAACCGGTTTTAAATATTCAACTAGTTGTTCTTTCATAGTTTCAGGAGATAACCTGAACACATGTAGCGAATGCATAATATCTATGTTTAGCTGACTTCAATTTGATTGGGTGACAAAGTTTTGGACAGAAAACAGCCATTTTGCATTTGTTATAAATAAATCCCAGTTTTAACCTTAACTAGGGGAACTCCTGAGCAATATAATAGAAACCCACACTCACTCAGACCAAAATGAATAGAACTTCTGATGGACACACCACTTAGTTTTGCTAAAAATCTTGCATAAACAAGCTTAATATTGACGATGTTTATTAGTCAACCTCTACAAAACTAAAAGCATTTGTTATGCTGTATAAGGTCTTTCTAATGATATGTAAAACTGTAGTGAGGTTAAAACTTAGAAATGAACAAACTGAAGACATGAAAATTATTAATAACTTTTATATAAACAAAGTTAACTGTTACTTTTTATGCAGTCGGTAATACTGTCTCAGGATGTAAAAATTTGATTCTTCATACTCATATGTTGTAGACTGGGCCGTGTCACTAATTATTTGCTTCTATCACCAACACTATCATACCATGAGATGTGGCAATGAAATGCCATTCTACCTTTATACCAAAATCATCCTCGTGATGACACAAATTGATGAGGTTGCTTTTATGTTTATGATGGAAGCAATTACAATACTGAAATAGTATATTTTTTTATATATACGTGAAATGTTACGAAGTGGATTCATTTTTTACCGAAGACGCGGACAACATCCATATCATGCTTTAAGCAGTTGGAAATTATTACAAATTATCTAAATTTAGCAGTAGTGTCATTGTAGAAAATGACAAAAGAGTAAACTGTTGCTCAATTGTTTTCCACTGAAATAAATGTACTTCGTCTTGGACAATGAAGGCATTTTCTGGCAAAATCCACAGTTATTAGGAATCCTCTTGACTTTAGGTTATTCTTTACTTCATTGTAATATTCATTCTGTTTATGTGCTATGAAAGAGTGCACCTTCACTGAGATTATTTTTCCTATCAAAACTTTAATGAACTCCTGTATATTTTTCTATAGTTTTCAAGGTGGTTTTGTCTTCTGTAATCCATTGTTTGTATGCTACACTATCCACCATTGTTTCCTCAATGGAAGTTGGTTGTTCTACCTAGTTGTTCCAGGATATTCATTACATTTGCCTGTATAGGAAGAAGGCATTGGAGGATTTTAAATTACTCCAGAAATCCAATCTTTGTAGCTCTTTATTAGCTAGTCATGCTCACCGGTTATGTGTGACAACTTTGTTCTTATGTTAATTTTGTATTTTCATGTATCATGCACACTTACACAGCATGGGTGCCAGTGGAGCTGGTCTTAGTTCAGTAAAGTTTGAAAACCCTATTTCATTTATTGGATATTGTAGCAAAGCTAGCAGCAAGGATCTATTTGAGTGTTGAGGGATTACATCAGATTTGTTAATTGGTAAGAAAGTGTAGAAACTCGGTTACTTCAACACTGTTATGCACTGGTATGCAGAGTCAGCATTATCTAAGGTATTTTTATCCCTGAGGGTTAGGCCATGGGGTCTGTCTGTCATCTGCCGTTTGACAGTCGCTCTTGGCCGGAGGCCATATTTGAAATGACCAAGTTGCAAGGGACATACTCACACACACACACACACACACACACGCACGCACGCACGCACGCACGTGCACGCATGCACACACACACACACGCACACATGCACACACGCACGCACGCACACACGCACACATTCACACAAAGTTAACATTTTAGCAGTGCCCTTGTGTAGACAGCAACTACTCCAGGTAAGATGCTTAAGTATTACATTCTACTGGCATGGACTTTCATCCCTGCCTCAGGTTGCCCGTCCATGGGATTATGTACAGTATGTTTAAAGACAGCCTCTAGTTTTGATACATCCCCTGCACTTTTATTCACTAACCCTACACCTGCCTACCTAACCACCCTGGTACCGAAGCACCCCTATCTTTGAACTACTCCCTCCAAGTATAAGCAACTATTGGAGTAACCACCCCCAGTAGGGATGTTACAATATTTGCTTTGAAGTTTGTGTATAACTGTGGCTGATTACACAGCACTAATTTTTCTGCACATGTGCTTTCGAAACATTTTGTCTCAGAAGGATAAATTCTTCTTACCATGCATCAAGTGACATTTTCCTCAGATTTGTAATCTATCACTAAATTTACCGTGGACTGTGGTTGAGATTTTTCTTCCTTTCTGAGGGGTACTCATTACTTCTTTTTGTACTAGTTTTTGGGTAATTTGTATCATATGCTTACTTATGACTCTAAATTTGACTTATTGATAAAGGCAAAAGCAGTATCCTTAAATTTTAAATTTTGTAGTTTTATCTTTGTATTAGAAAACATAATTTTAGGTTGTCTAATGGTTTCTGTTTATCTTTTTTGGAACCAAAACTTTCTTCCTATTCAAAAAGTTTGTCATTCAGTGAACTATCTAAGTATTCTAGTTTGCTTTTTGAATATTTATTTGAGAAAATCTTTTTTCTTCAGTAGATTCTTGCTAATATATTTTCCTATTATGTTTTGTCAATGTCGCATTGTGCACTACAACGTGGTTTGGTCTTGCACAGGAACACTCACTTCAGAATTCAACATTTTCTTCCTGCAAGCAGAGCACAGTCCTCTTTTTCTTTCTTATGCTCAGGAATGCCTAACATGTGATAAATGGAAACTGACACTTTCCTTAAATATGTAGCAATGTTAATTAAGGTCGTTGAAGTGGGTTTAAGCAGTGATCACTACGATACTCTCTAACTCCCACAAACTATGAATCTAACACCTTATTGTAAATAAAAACTTATGTTTGTAAGAAGTTAAGCAAAAGTTGTGCACTTTTAATGTGTGTTTACACACGTGAAGGTTGAGATTCCCTACCAAGAAACTGTGTGGGAGTTAAGAGTAGTCAGGTGGAGGGGCTTTCAGTAACTGGAGCACAGCACCACATGCAACATATAGTGGGCACTTTGTGCTTCCAGCGACCCCTGGGAGGAAGGGATGAAGGGCGACCAGATCCGGACGACGATGTGCGCAACGCTACACCAAACGTGCCCACTAGCCCTGCCTTAGCCACTTGTAATCTGGGGGTCGCGAGAATAGACGAGACACTCCCAGGAAGGAAGGGCACCCCCAAGAGTCACGCTAAGCGGTGGAGGGGAGAAATCTTTCCATAGCGCAAATTTCAACGATCTGCCGCAACACACCAATCGCCGCCGCCTGGTCCTGCAACCCTGAAACAGATGAAAGGAAATGAACAAAACATTCATGGTAGAAGGGAAAAAAGGAAACCACGAAAAAAAATCTATGGTCAGAGTGACCGACCCAAGGAGTCGAACCTGGGAGCCGTGTTACTGCGGAGCCATCTCACTCTTTAAGAAACCGTGTAGCTGTACTTGTTAATCACATGAACCACAAGCAACCAGTGCAGAGTGTATAGTACAATTGAACTACTGAGTTCGCTATTCCGTAACCGCCCAGTGACAACTTGAGGAGGGTTACATGGATTTTGGGCACGAGTCCGAAATTCGTAATTTATAAATTCATTTTGATACATTTATAGAAGAGGTTCCAAAATTTTGCAAATGCAGTTCGTCTAGTCTTATGCAGTGAAACCTGCCTAAAGCGGTCATCAGCTATGGCCGTTAGTACAGGTGACCGCTAAATTGAGGTTATGAAATATTTGAAATCGGAGAAGAGGTCTGCTTCCTTGCATGATTAACTTCAGCAGGACCTACATATGTTATTAAGAGACAAACGTTTTCACTGAGTAATTGTCCTTCTTTAATTGATATACAATACAATAAATTATCGTAAACCCCTTACGTAGTAATCTATACGAACCTAGGCATAAGCATTAGGCCATTTTTTGATATTTATTTTCTTCTAATATTAGAAGTTGCCTTGCGACAAAGAATAATGGAACAAAGACAATATACAGAATACTGAACAGGATCTGTCAAGAAGGGTAACAGTATACTAGCAGCAATACACAAAAACATGCCAGCATGTTTGTTCGATGCCTTAGCGAAAGCCGACCAAATGTGTGACGGTCTCAGGGTGAACAAAGTACTGTACTGTACTGGTAGTCAGTGTTGGCTGAAGCATGAATGCTGTGGTAGTGCCAGGAATACCTCCCCGAAATTCTTATATGTTGCAATAAATATTCCACCACCACTACGCAATTTTTGTATGTTAACTGGGACCTTACCGGAGATTGTATTACAGGCTCCTAATTGTAGAGGCATTATTACAGATCGCAAGTACATACCCTGATGAAACGCCAAACACCACGGTTCCCGTTCAAATCGCGCGCGCAAACTCAAAGCTCGCTTGGTTGCAGGTGCTGCCTATAGAGCATGCAAGGTAAGTAGAGAAGAGAGAGCATGGAAGAATACTTTATTTCACTTTCAATCGTCCTCTGGACAGTTGGCAGTGTAGACAGCATTATTATATAAGATTGATTAATTTTAAGTTTACACAATGAAAATTAATGAATATTGCATAAATAAGGACGATTTTCTGCTAACTTTTATACTGCAAGTGATTGGTATTTTATTGGTACTTTGTTATAGGTGTACGGCAAAGTTGGTACTTATGATTCATATGTGTTGCCATGATAAGCCGTGACAGGTACTAACTGGCACAAATAGACTATCCTCTTGCCCCTCCAATCCCCGCTAGAGTCTAGACCACAGACTAATACTGGACTGAAAGCCCAGAGTGCCATGAATCCGTGCTAGGAAAGAAGTGGCACAGATGAAGGATCCATAGAATAATAGGTAATATAATAAGGTTGCAAACTCGCAATTTGTAGTCATTTCCTTCAGCTTCTATGATTTTCTATTGCCAGACGAGCCATTTCATTGAGCCTATAAGAATAATAAGTGTGACCGTATTCTTGAAGTAATCGTGGAATACCTATCAAATAATTTCAAATACCTACACATTTCTTCATTTTATTAAGGCAGTGCCATGGCAGGAGGCACTACCCCGGGAACCGCTCCTACTCGTAGTGATTGTGAGTGTGACCGGCCGTATAATTGAGGTTATTTTGTGAAATTTGTGTGGCCGCGGCGTGAGCTGGCTGTTAAAGGAAGGGAATATTAACACAGGCTTTATGGGAAAATTAATCGGTTCCAAAAGGAAAAATGACCGTTTATTGAGGTGACTGCTAAGTAAAGGTGACCATTCCGGCAGGTTTGGCTATACTTAGAAGAAAAAACCCTGAAGACTTTCAGCATATTTTTTTGATGGGAAGTAGGTCAAATTCAGTTTAAACGATCCCAAAATATGCGAATATAAAATTAAACTACTTGAACGTATATAACTTTATTATACTTAAAATTACCTCTGAAGTGTTAAAAGGACTGAAGATTTTATCTTAAGTAGTCTTTTATTTTGTCTCTCAGGAAAGCTGGTTATCGGAAAAGTACGTTGCTTTCAAAGTTCTGTATCATAAAGACCCGGCACCGGAATGAAACAAAAGTCAGTAAGTTGAGTGAGAGCAAGGGGAACTAAGTATATGTCATTGACGATGACGGCTGGCGAGTTAGACCCCATTCACAATGAAAAGTAAGCGCAAGACTTTGCACCCATATATTTTAATGGAAGTAATTACATAAGTGTCACATAACGCAAGAGTTTGTAAACTTTATACTTGCGTTGCGTGGGTAGAGGAAGTATTCTGCATTTCTTTCTCCAGCATTTCCACTTCTGAACAACACACAATCGATGTGAGATTTTACGCCATCTACTGTTCAATCATGGTACTCTTCCATTTGGTGTCCGCCATTTTAAACGCTGACGCCAGACGCTGATCTGTAGTTTGCTTGGTATAACACCGTTTATACCTTATTAATTTAAAAAGAGTGAATGAATTTTTAAAATCGGACATTATTGGTTATATTGTTCAATTTGAAATTTGCAGTACGTTCGGAAGATTTCCGCATGCAGTTTACGGATCTAGAAACTCGTGCCAATTTTATTTCTTGCGTTACGCTTACGGCTGGCTACATTGTGAATGGAATTACCTCATGCCTCCTTTATGCTACGTTATGTTAGCGTTACGTCTTCATTGTGAATGGGGTCTTACTCGTATCGTAAGAACGAGAAAGTCCGAACAAACTCAAATGGACACACTTAGATATATTTAAAATAATTATTTTAGCACATCTGTAACGGATAGTAATTCGTTTATTTAAAGATGCTCGTAAACATGAGTAATAATGTAATAACATATCCAAGGAGGATATGTTATTAATTATTAAAACTTATTAATTAAACAAGTTATGCGTATTACGTGTTTAATTTTGGTTTTGGTATTCAGATGAGTTCATAGATATATAGATGTGTTATAAAAGTCAATGTAAATAGTTTATTTTTGTATTAATCTCTCTGTTGTATTTGTAACGGATGAAGCTTAGATAGAGATCGTGTATACACATCTCGCTTACAACAAAACGATTTCCAAGCTAATTAACAGTGAGATAAACAACTTGTTAATACACGCATATACTTGCATTAACTCTGAGTGTAAATATATAAATCAATAGTGTATTGTATAATAATCCAAGACAATAAGGCACAGTATGTATTAATGTAATGTGAATTATACGTAGCAATCAATAAGAAGCTAGGAACAGAGCACTGTAACAGACGAGAAGTAAAGCTACAAAAATTCGATCTATACGCGAAGATAGAAGAGATAAGATGTATTTAAAGCGCATCCACACATTCGTGTAACATTTTAAAGTTTTGATGCGATAAAAGTTTAAAAACAAACATATGACTTGAATTTCTAGAAAAGTTAAAAATTTGAATGCTGAAAAAAATAGTATCGTTTTATAATTTAAGTAATTTTTTTATTACGAATTGAGAAACCAACTAGACATCGCGCCATTTTATTTTTGTTGAATTTAATGCAGTTTTAAAATTTACTTCACATCTAACGTCCCTTTCCCCTTTAAATTTATTTCATTCCAGGATGTCTACATTCACTCGCTCAAAATATTAAACCCTTTCTAAGATAAGGAAAAATTCACACCCTAATGTGCATTTGGACTCATTTTTGACACACTCGTAGTGTCATTTCACTCTTCATTTTTCAAGTCGTTTCTAGTCCTAATGGGTTTGTCCATGACACTCGCTTGGATATCCCTCTTGATGAGAGGTTAAGCTTTAAGTACAATATTTCCTAAGATGATTAAGAAAGCCCTAAAATCACGAATAAAACTGTTACACTTGTCAGACAATATATCCGCATTCTTTACAAGGTAATGAGCCACTATAATAATGCAGTTCTTTTGGCTCATTTGGTGTGTTGCGGTTCCAGTGTTTGCGCACATACGGTGTTCTTACAAAATTACAAATTAACACTAGAGAAACTGTAAGGAAGTATATTGATGAGAATGACTGGAGCTTTTTTGACGACGCTAACGTATGCCTTAATGATAAAGGCTGGTTCACAACCGCCCGAGAACGGAAACGAGAACGGGAAGCAATGCACCATGCAAGATATTGGTTCACAACAGCACGGTAACGAGAACGGGAATGCATATCGATGAGAATGACTGGAGCTTTTTTGACGACGCTAACGTATGCCTTAATGATAAAGGCTGGTTCACAACCGCCCGAGAACGGAAACGAGAACGGGAAGCAATGCACCATGCAAGATATTGGTTCACAACAGCACGGTAACGAGAACGGGAGTGCATATCGATCACAAAGTGAAAGTCGATTTTGCACATTGGGATTTCATTTGTTTTTAACTGACCAATGGCATTTTTTTCACCTACTTCCAATTTAGCAAAGCCAACTTCAAAATTCGATAGAGTAAACGTTATCTAAATGTATATCCATTACATTTCCGATCCCTCTGCTTATGCCAAGCTTTCATTCCTTTATTTAATGGCATACATTAAAATTGTTTGTTTTTTTCATTTCCACCGGTTTTAGCTGTTCTTTGTAGCTTTTGCCATTGTTTTTTAGGTAATAGTCAGTTTTGAGTTGCATATAAACAAACTGCAAATGATCCCTTCACCAGAGGAACGAACGCTGATTAGATTTGCGGGTGTCGGGATGAGGTTAGGAAGCACATTTACTACTAATTCCTTCCACTTTCATGTTCCAGCTTGCGACTATAGATAGCACTAGTGGCTGTTTCATGTCACGGCCGCCTAAAACAACCTCTAGAGTGAAGAGTCTAATATGCACAATGGGGATCTAATATGCCGTGCCCGGGAACGAGAACGAGAAAGTTAAAAGTTGGACAGCTCTTCTTTCCCGTTCGCGGGGCCCGGGAAGCCTTCCCGTCGGTTGTGAACATTCCCATTTGAATACATGTGTTTCAACTTTCTCGTTCTCGTTCTGGTTACCATTCTCGTTGGTTGTGAACCAGCCTTAATTGTTTGTTTAAATTTATTAGATTTGGAAGCTTGATGTAGAGCTGCTAAATATTGAATAAAATTATATAATAGTATCTACACATAATAGGGAATCAGGTTTCAGATTACTATTCTGTTGAGAGAATGTTAGAAGATGAATGCTAATCAGAAAGGAATAACTCTTCAACAGGAAACAGAAATTTTCTCTCATATGTGTTTTAGAACGTATAAAATTGAAATTCTTCGCACTTACAAGAGGATTAATCCAATACTTGACCGGGATGGCTTTTATATCACTTAAAACTTTTAGAGTTAAGAAATTCTGAAAACTGTAGGTGTGGATCAATTTTGTTGATGCACCTGAGCGTTTTATTTGGGAGTATCCCCTTAGATTACGACGTGCAATTTTACAAGATCATACTACGGAATAAAAGAAAATACAATATGCATAACTATTTTATGATGAGTACTCTTTCGATTTTAAGCATTATCGGGAATATTTGAATAACACCTAATTATTAAGTATTTAATATTTATTCACTTGGAAAAGTACTTGGAAATATGGTGTAGATTGTATCAACATAAATAAATTTGATAACATTTCTTAGTATCAATAGCCTTACAAAAATGTTTTACATTATATGGAAATTAAGGAGAAATGTGATTTACATATTGTAAGAATGTTTACGTATGCAGCGACTTACACTCGTTTCTATATTATATATTAAATTTAAGGTTAAAGATAGTAAATGTATACACACACACTCTCTCTTTCTCTCTCTCTCTCTCTCTCTCTCTCTCTCTGTCTTTCTTGCGATGCCACATTTACTAACGAAAGGACACTGTTCTTGTACAAAGAATCTGGTTTTTGTAATTATTGATCTGTCATTCCCCTTTAAAAATTCTCATAAAGATTCAATGCGTTAATTTACAACTAGGTCATACATACAATACGTGCAAAAGCCTTGGTCCTCTATTAAGTTCATTTAAAAGTAGGTAAGCGGTTTGATTGCAAAGGTTATACTTTGCTCTTAAGAAACACCAGTATCTAGGTCGCTACTCCAGATTCATGTTTGTAAGGCAATAGCTTTAATGTTCTGTAAAAGCGTATGGTGTAGAAACACTTAAAGAAAGTCATATTTTCCTGTTAAGAACCATTTTTATTATTTCTTTTTCACCCGTCCTTAAAAAGGAGCCTGCCGTTGTGGGTTCACTTTAACAAGAAACACTTGAGCTGACGCCTTTTCGAAAGAGACGCTAAGATAGAGGGGGTTCTTACGTTGGTCACTTCCTTCTCCGTCTTACTTGCTGCTAATGGGCAGAGCAGAACAACATGGCGTCCCACAAGGATCCGCTTCAGGTAAACTCGTCTCCCCTGCTCTTTCTTGGCTCCTAGTGAGAGGGTGGTCTGGTTGGTTGAACGGTCGCTCAAGAGTGTTTGCATTTGGGTTGAGTATTCATTATCTGTCGTTGTGGTGGTGTGCCATTGTCAGGGCGCTCGAGGCATGCCGAAGAGAGCTCTGAATAGCGCACACACCACATCTCAAGTGCTCTGCGTTGCCTCGCGTTACCTTGCAACCAACTTACCCAATTATTGGTGATTCAGAGACATCTTTCCATGCCGAAGTTGATCAAATTCACACTCAGCTTCAAATTCCGACCTCTGGATCCAAAAAGTGGTCCTATTTTGTGTAAAATAAAATTAAGCGAGGGGCATATCAGCTTGTAGAAACAAAGGAAATGAATGTACATATAAGTATCCGCAAACCCGAGTTAGGGAACGTTCAGTCATTCCGACGTAATGCTATTTTTTACTTTCCTTACTGCTTACCATTAGAAGCAGAGGAATTATTGCATTCCACTTGAAATTCGATCTCGAGATTTCACCCCAAACATGTTTTGAGGTCCCTGAACCCGAAAAGGCTTTTTTAGACGAAATTCTGCTCGCGCGCGTGTTTGTATGTGCGTGAAAACAGCACAACTCTAAAACAAAAAGTCAATTGGTATTACTCTTTACAAGGAAAATTTGTCGTCATAAATCATTATAATGAGTTTTATTAAAATACCTTATGTTAAAGATATTTTCATGGAAAATGCAATGTATCTTGAATTTTTTTGGAATAGTCTCTGAAGTCCTCTTCATTTTGAATGACTTTTACATAACTCGTAAACCCTATAAGAGATAGGCAAAATCTTACTGCACACAAAATGTAGATGCCGTTAAAGTACACTTTTATTTTGGTGTATGTGGGGGTAATTAACCATTTCCGATATATTTCTTGTTACTGGTTTGAATTTTCAAACATTTACACTTTTCTTAAATGGGAAGTCGTTCATTTTTTACTTTCTCTACCACGTGCATAGTAGATAGAGAAGGTATTGATTCCTCCAAAAATTTGACACCGAGGTTTCACCAAAAATACATGTTTTGAGGCCCCTGCATCTCAAAAAGAGCGTTTTAGAAATAAGTCCGTGCGTGCGTGTGTCTGTGAACAGCCTAACTCAAAAACGAAAAGTCGGATAAATACCACACTTGGTATTTAGGTTCAGTATCTTCCAAAGGTGCAACACAAAGATTTTTAAGAACATACCTCCACCCCAACTGCCCTTTACATGGAACATTGTTGGAACATTTTGATTTTTTAAAAATGACTAACGATATTGATTAAAATATCATATATTATAGATATTTAGTGACAAATAAAGTGTGTGTCACGAATTTTCTGAGAATAGCCTGTGAAGTCTTCTCCATTCGGAAGGAATTTTGTATCATCTTGTATACCTAACTGGTTAAATGTTAAGCGATAGACGAAAACGTACCCTGCAAAAATGTAGAGCTCTTTAAAACACACAGTTTACTTAAAATAAGTTTTTCTGTGGGGTAAGCCGTTTCAGAAATATCCGTTATTAAAGGTTCGAAATGCTCAATACTGTTCTTATTAAGTCATCGATTTTCATGGTTGCATGGAAACTGCATGGAATTTAAGGCAAGCGTATCCAATTCTTAAATATTTGACAATCGCTGTTCTCTTTATATCTGTAACGAAATGTGTAATATGTAGCTGTTTTTGCAAAGGTTTATTTGGGTTAAAGTATAGCAGAAAAATAAGGTTTAGTAAGAATAGTTTGTATACCCACTAATAAAGATAGAGGGTAGAGAAAGTCATGTGAGTCTATCACATCAGATTTTTTCCTGTGGCCATGCAAAGAGAACGATATTTCAACGTTATCACATAGCGACCATAGCTCTTACAAGATTCGACTATCGCTTAAGCCTACTGTATTCTCGTATTCCCCTTATACCTATAAGGAAACATGAAATAAAACCATTTCTATTAAACCATATATCTCGATTAACATGCATTAGATAGACAAATAATTTTTTTAAGAATAGTTTGTTGAAATATGAGTAGAGGTAGTCATGTGAATGCAATGCCTCATATTTTGTTTTCTATTTTTGAACCCCTTTCTCCCTCTTCTGCTTAGTTTTTCATTAAAGCGCATAATTTGTAACGCACAAATATTAGCATAACTGTGTTTTGTTTTTAAAGCCTTTTTAATTGATATATCTGTCATGAGAAAATTGTCGTCCTCCGTGGACTAGTGGTACCGTGCTAGCCTCTAGTACCCAAGGTCGCGGGTTCAAACCCGGCGGATGGCGATGGATTTTTTTCGGGCGGGAAGTAAAGCCGGTGGTCCCGTGTTGTAGATTTACGGCACGTAAAGGAACCTCAAGCCTGATAAAGAGGCCTCTGAGCAAAATTACCGGTCTTTCACACCCACAGAACCACAGCAGTTAAAGAGCGTCCATAAATAAAAAACTCAACTCAATTGAATTCACAAGAAAATTGCAGATTTGTTCAACAACGTAAAGTTCAAGTGAATATTGCAATTCACTGTTTAAGATAAGAAAGAAAGAAGGGGATGACTCTGTATCACATTCTTCATTACCAGATGGAATGATGCAGTGATATCTGTTTGGTTCTTGTGTATAATTTTCTTATCAGTCATTTAAAGATAAAGGTATCAAACGGTTCTTTTTAAATATCCTTACATCTTTAGTTACTAATTTACGTATAAAACTGTGGAGTGAACCCAGTAGCCGGATAGGTCGGTTTTTATGAACGCTAGCAAAATAGGGTCAAGTTGTTATTGGTAATAACTATTCATTTTAGTCAGTTTGAAATTAAGATTCTCCTTGGGTTTAATTTACTTTTCTACGATTCATCTGATATTGATTAAGTTCTCCGTTGTTAAAATGTTAGTTGCATCATGATAAACAATCAACATGTTTTCTTGATGCGTAACAAATAAACACAAAATAATACTCAATCTATTCTCATCTTGAACTTTAATATCAAGTAAAAAACCGTTTTCAATAAATGTCGTTTCTCAAGAGTTAGTAATCTGTAGAAATGTCTTTTCTTGCATAGACGGAAGTTATTGTCTAGTAAGTATTACTATCATTACGCAAATAATCAGTAGCTTTAGTGGAAAGTTTCAATTTGATGCAGTTTTGCACACGTTTCAGACGAGTCTTCTATATTTTATTTATTGTCAGCGGTAACGTTTAGCAAAAACTGGTGTCATAGTATGATTCTGCATAATTAAGTCACCCAAGCTAAGTATGCATAAAATCATGAATGAGCTAAAAGTTAATTTATACAAGAAGCTTTTTCCACAATGTAAAAGAAATTGATTCATTCACACGACTTTCTTAACGAATGAGAAATTCATATATATTCATTACCTATGTATTATACTGTTGATACAATAGTGATTTCTCTAACCTTGCTACGTTACTCAGGATACATTTTTACACGGGAACTGTTCCAAATTAAGCTAGAAGTTTCAACATGCGGAAAAACAGGATTCAAATGGTTCGTGATTAAACAACTTCTTAAGATGGAAATGAAAGGGATGAAAAAAACGCAACAATCCCAAACTTTCAAACATATCCGTAAGGTGTTGCTTAGAAAAGATCTAGTCGTCCTCCATGGTGTAGTGGTTACCATGCTAGCCTCTAGTTACCGAGGTCACGGGTTCAAACCCGGCAGAGGGCGATGGATTTTTTCGGGCGTAAAAATCCTTAGCATGGCTTCCTTCGGAAGGGAACTAAAGCCAGTGGTCCCGTGTCGTAGATTTACGGCACATAAAAGAACCTCAAGCCTGATAAAGAGGTCTCTGGAGCAAAATTACCGGTGTTTCACACCCAATATAGAATGAGACGCTAGGAACCATAGTAGTTAAAAGAGCGTCAATAAATAAAACTCAATTTCAGAGTTTAGAAAAGATCTAAATTTGCAACATGGGACACTTGAAAACGGCTAAGGTAGCGTTGTATATTTTAATGAGCTCTATATTTTTTCTGCAGTGAACTTTTATCTGCTGTTTAAGGTTTCCTTTTTATGCAAAATTATAAAAAACTCAATCAAATAAAAGGAAACTCATAGAATATTCAAGGGATACTCACAGAAAATTTTAGATATACATTTTATTTCTCATGTCAGTATATTATACAGATGGCATTTTAATAGTAATAGTTAGAGCTTTTTTTCAGAAAACTATTTTTCTCTGTAACGCTTAGTTTGGAGTGGAGGCACCTTCTTGAAAATCTCTGTACCGCATCCTTGTAAGATGTTGAGCTTCAATACCAAGTTTGGTATTTAATCGACTTTTCGTTTTTGAGTAAAGCTGTTCAAAGATAGATGGAGTACCATACTTGCTCTTGCATACTAAGGCAGGTGATAGAGAAAGTAATAAAAAGTTGATATGTTACATTCACATGAATTTCTCTGCCCACTGTTCTACAAACTCTTCTTACGAAAGCTTATTCTTCTACTTCTTGTTAATCGAGATAAACGTTTGCAGAAATACCTTTATTACATATTTCGTTCTAGATATAAACGGGATATAGTAGGCTTAAGCCAAAGTAAAATCTTTTAAAAGACTATATTGTGGCATGTGCACAGATTATATTAATGGTAATACACTCTCTGGACGCCGAAGCGTGGCAGTTTATCTGTGAGTAGGGGCGATTCAGGGGAAGCAGTGTGTCATTGGGGGGATATGGCGTTACTGACGCTAAGACTTGGCGTGGCTTCATTCTGTGACTAGGTTTCGCGTGAGTTGGACGGATAACTGCCTAAGACTTGGCGTCCTCGCCCGGCAGACACATGGGGTAAGACAACATTTTATAATAAATCTACCAGCTATCCATTCTCTTGCAGTTTTAATTATGATAGTGTAGAGTTCCTTGCCTCTCCCTTCAGCCAGAAATTATGTTGGTGTAGTAATTATTTTTATAATCTAACTTTAGCTGCGTCCCTTCGTCGTTGCCTCTTAAAGTAAAGTTCTTTGTTTGATTAACGATCCCTCTTGCAAGCGAGTAGCTCTCCTCTGAAGTTAAATAATAAATAAATGTGAGGCATACGACAAATTGGCGGTGGCGCCGAGTAATTGGTTTGATTTGTTTTGAGATTTTAAGTGCAAAATGTTTTTTCCCTCCAAATTTAACGGTTTGTGTTTCTCTACGTGGTCGCGAAAAATGTAAAATTTGTTTCTGGCTAAAGGGTAAGGATTTTTATACTTTAATTTGTGATTCTCTTCTTCTAAATTTTGTTTCCATCATATCTGAAAGTCTGGTTTCGAAATTTTAATTTTGAGCTCATTTTTGTATTTTTCCATTGTCTGCCGGCGTGACGCTAAAACTTCTGACTCCATTTTCCCCTTGTTTTGGCTTCATTTCTTTTTAAATTGTATTGCTGTGCTAAGTGGTTCGTGCTGGTTGTTTTCAAAAAAAATGTTTTTGTGAAAGTTGAGTTGTGAAAGGAGCGAGATAGTTGTAGTTTGAAATGTGCTCGTCACGTGTTGGCTATCTGTTTGCAAATCTTGTTTTCTGTGCTTATTAGCAGTGGTTTGGAATCGTATAACTTTATATTCCAGTGATTGTGATTTCTAGCTATTTACTGCACTTTTCTGGGTCATTTTTCGTGTAACTTTTATGTACGCACTGTGTTATGTAATTCCCGCGTGGTCGTGCATTTCAGCAATAATTTTAGCTTGTGAAACCAGTCTTCCTCAGCACGTGTTTTGGCGCGTTTATTTGCGTGTGTATATCAGGTCAGATACATTTGTTTTAAGACAAAAAAAAAACACAAAAGACAAAAGAGAAGTTTGGTGTGCTAGTATAAATTACAAGTCTGTATTCTGCTCCTTTTGAGAATCTTAGCGGTGGTCACAGTAGGTGTGACGTGGTTTTTTTTTAACTTCCAGTTCGAGGTTTCTCACTGAAGCTATCATTTTGTTTTCTTCCATGTGTTCATTCTGATTAAAAATCTCGGTATTGTGTCCAAGTGGCTTGTGTAGACGCGTGTTGGTATAATTTTCTGATAATTCGCCGCGGGCGCTTAATTGTATTCTTTCTGGAACTGTTTTATTTGGCTATGTTCTGATCTTGCTACTTACATTCATGTGATGCTATAAGTGTTTAGTTTGGTGTAATCTGTATTGCTTTGTCATACTGTTTGTTTATTGGTTGCGTTATCTTTTGTGCTGCAATCATGCCTAAGCGACGTACTGCACAGAAATCTGATATAGCAATTGCTCCAGTTAGCGAGCACAGTGAAGTAGAATCTATGTCCAGTGTTAGTACGCCTGTTGTTACTCAGTTACTAGCGATGTCTAATCCGCCTCTCGTGGCCAATGCACCGCAATCAGCTGTCTGCCGCCCGGTCATTGACCCCTCGTACTTTGAGAATTCCAGTAGGATGTCGGCGCATGAATTTCTGCAGAACTTTGAAATGGTCGCTGCTGCTAATGGCTGGTCAGAAGAAATGAAATTGAAATGCTTTCCATGCTATTTACGAGATACTGCTGCATCATGGTTTCAAACTTTTCGCCATCGGCACCCTCACCATGATTGGATTTTCTTGTCTACACAATTTTTAAATGCATTTCAGATAACAAACCAGAGTGATATTCTGGAAATGAAACTCAGACAGCGGGTACAGTTGGATGATGAACCTGTTATTAGTTACATCTATGACGTGCTATCTTTATGTGACCAAGTCAACCCAGCTATGTTGCAGTTGGAACAAATTAAACACTTGCTTAAAGGTCTTAGACCTCTGTATGTACAAGCTTTATTGCCATTAAATCCTCAAACTGTTGATGAGGTAATACAAATCATTCGACGAGTGGACAAAGCACAGTTTTAAATGCAGTACCGTGAACATCTAGTGTCTGCTCAATCTCAGGCTGCAGTGGTTACGCCACCCTCTGTTCTATTTAATACTGCATCTGTTCCTGCTGTTACTTTACCAGCTTCTCCTCAGCCTTCTCAGGCTTCTTCTCTTGTAGGCGTACCTATCGATCCTATGCATCAGCTGATTGATCGTGTGGAACAGTTATGTAACAGAGTTAACCAGTTTCAGTGACCATCTTCGGAGAGAACTTCCCAGCATTCACAGCTTCCACGGTCATCTGACTTCAACCGGAGGGATCCACCCGTCACCTGCTATAGATGCAACAGGCAGAGCCACCTGGCTCGCTTTTGCCGGAGCCGCCTCCCGCAGTCAAAAAACGACTGGCGCTGAGCCTCGCGCGACGAGACGTAGCAGCACCACCACCACCACCCACCAGCATGGCTGCACCTCAACGGGACATAGCTACACCTCTACGGGATGTGTCTGCATTATCAGGTCAGATATTGCAAGTTCCTGGTCGTATTGCCCAGACAGAGCTCTCCATCTTGCTCGATACAGGAAGCGCAGTGAGTATTGTGAATGCTGCACATGTTCTTGATCATTCTACATTAAAACCTATAGAGATGATGCTCCGCACTGCAGGAAACAAGTTACTTGATGCGCCTTACCACACTGTGTTAGATTTCCATATTAATGATGTTCTTTTTCAGGAGGATGTACTAGTTGTGAAAGAGTTGTCCCATGATTTGATTTTAGGCAATGACTTTTTGCAGACCCATGATGTTATAATTGACTATGCACATAATCTGATAACCTTGAAATCTTCTAAGAATGATGCGTTCAGTATACCAATAACTCTAACACAAGGACCTTTTGTTGATATGGCAGTAAACCCTCTCCTAGATGATGATTGTGCAGATTCTGGTGTTAAAATGGCAGTTATGCATGATGTTAAAATTCCACCTCTGTCTACATGCTATATATCAGTTAAGCCTTTGTCAGCCATTAGTAATGAGGTTATGTTTGAACCTGCTCTTAACATAATGCAAAAGAAGAATCTTTCCATTCCACCGTTATTGTGTCATTCTACCTCTGAACTTACTATTCCAGTGCATAATAATACTTCAGTTCCACAAACATTGTTTGCAAATACAGTCTTAGCTAAAGCTTATGATGTTGCACTTGTTCAGAGTAATTCTGTTTTGTCATCCGATGTTACTCCTCTGCCAGCTTCAAATTGTAATTTTAATGTTAATGGTAAACTCCTGGAAACCCAAAAGGCTAACTTACATGCTTTGTTATTGAAATATAGTGATCTTTTTGCCACAACATTACAAGAACGTGGTACTACGGATGTTGCAGAATTTGATATCAAAGTAAATGACCCTAAGCCAATTAAGCAAAGACCATATAGAGTTCCTCATAAACAAAAGGAAATTATTGCTGAGCAAGTTAAAGAGATGCAAGATGCTGGCATTATCAAGGAATCACAGTCCTCCTGGGCTTCTCCTGTAGTACTTGTCAAAAAGAAAGATGGCTCCATGAGATTTTGTGTCGACTATAGAAAATTGAATGCTGTTACAGAGACCACCTGTTTCCCTTTACCATTGATAGATGATTTGTTAAGTTATTTGGGGGAGGCTAAATGGTTTGTCTCATTAGATTTACTGTCAGCATACTTTCAGGTACCTATTGCAGAGGATAGCCAGAAGTACACCTCTTTTGTCACTTTTCAGGGCCAATATAAATTTACACGCTTGAGTTTTGGGTTGGCCAATGCCCCTAGGTTTTTCAGTTACATCGCAGACAAGTTGTTAGGCGATTTGAATTTTAAAAAGGCTATTGCATATCTGGATGACATTGTTGTTTTTGCTAAAACCTTTGAGGAGTTGTTGCAAAATCTTGAGGCTGTTTTTCAACGTCTGGATCACCACAAGTTTAAACTTAAACCAGAAAAATGTTTCTTCGCCATGCAAAAGATTAAACTCTTAGGCTTTGAAGTTTCTAAAGATGGCATTTCACCTGATTCTGACAAAGTTGTTTCCATTCAAAATTTGCCTCGTCCTAAAAATGTTCGAGATGTGAGAAAAGTTTTGGGATTGTTTAATTTTTACAGGAAATTCATCAAGGACTATGCTAATATTGCTCAACCTCTAATTCAGTTGACTAGGAAGAATCAAAGTTTTATTTGGGGATCTGATCAGCAAACTGCATTTCAAAATTTGAAAGACTTATTGGTTTCGGCCCCTGTCTTAGCTCACTATACTCCTGGTGCTTATACTGAACTACACTCTGATGCCAGTGGATTAGGGGTTGCCTCAGTGTTGTATCAGAAGATTGATAATGTGTTGAAACCAGTGGGCTATGCTTCAAGGACACTATCTAAATGTGAACGTAATTACAGTGTTCCTGAGTTGGAATTGTTGGCCATCCTGTTTGGACTTACCCACTTCCGCAGTTTTGTTTATGGCTACAAGGTTCATATTGTATCTGATCATCACTCCCTTTGTTATTTAAATAATTTGAAAGATTTGACTGGGCGTTTGGCACGATGGAGTTTGAAATTGCAAGAGTTTGATTATACCATTTCTTATAAATCTGGCAAGAAACATCATGATGCTGATACTCTATCGAGATTTCCTGTGTTACAACCTACAGAAAGTGATCTTGAACAGCTTGATGAACTCCCCACATGTTTGCTGTCATCAGTTGAAGTTGCTGACCATCAGAAGAAAGATACTGGGTTACTTGAGCTTATTAATGTTCTCCATGATCCTCCGTCGGCCCCTGCTAAGCTTCAGAGACAAGTTTCCAACTACACACTCAAATCAGGTGTTCTTTATCGTAAAAATGCTGGCTCCACTGGCCCTCTCCATCTGCTGGTTATTCCAGAAGCTCTAAAGCATGAAATTCTTTCTTCATGTCATGATGATCCTCTTTCAGGCCACTTAGGATTCTCGAAAACATTTGCCAAAATTCACTCCAGGTATTACTGGGTTGGTATGAAGAAAGATATTGAACATTTTGTCCGAACCTGTCCCAGCTGTCAAACAAGAAAGGGACCGAAGAATCAGAAACCAGCAGGCTTATTACAACCAATTCCGGTTACATCTGTAGGCGAGCGGTGGGGTATTGATTTGCTTGGGCCTCTCCCACGCTCCAATTCTGGACACAAGTATGTTGTCGTTGCGACCGAGTATGCTTCTCGCTGGGTCGAGTCTGCGTCGCTTTCTTCAGCAACAATCCCTCAAGTTGCTAAATTTATTTTGCATAACATCATCTGTAAGCATGGAGCCCCTGCTGCCTTGTTATCTGATCGTGGCTCAGTTTTCTTAAGTGAGGTGACACAAGAATTGTTGAGATCTTTATCAGTGTCTTCCAATTTCACCAGTGCTTATCATCCAGCTTGCAATGGACTTACTGAAAGATTTAACCAAACCCTCTTAAATATGCTCAGCCATTTTGTGGATAATAATCAGAAGAATTGGGACTCAATATTGCCCTATGTCATCTTTTCATATAACTCGAGTGTTCAAGAGTCTACTAAATTTTCACCCTTTTTCTTGATATATGGTCGAGAACCTTCTTTACCTAACCAGGTTCAGCTACAAGCTACGTCTAATGACCTTTTTGTGAGACAGACATTGCAAGAGATTCAGAAGGCACGAGAGGTTGCTGTTGCTAACATTACAAAGCAACAGGTGAAGCAAAAAGAAGCATTTGATGCTAAACATAGAGATGTGGTTTATAATGTAGGTCAATTAGTTAAAGTTTTCACTCCCATTAGGAAGAAAGGTAAATGTACAAAGTTGTTACATAGATATTTTGGCCCTTTTGAAATTATCCGACAGATCACTCCTGTTACCTACCTTGTTGGTCGACCTCATGCTCCCCGTACCAAACATCAGAGTGTTCATGTGTCACGCCTTTACCCTTACTATGATCCTGTGGGTCCTTATAGGCTGTAAAGTCTGAGTTTCTGATGCTTAATTAAGCTTTACTTTTCAGGAATATGTGATATGAATGTCTCTGATAAATTACGAGTGTATTATTATTGTGGGTGTAATTTAAATTTTGAATTATGTTTTGGGAACTGCAAATCATTTGTTTTGTTTGTTGTATTATGCTGCAGGAATGTGTTTCAGGTGTACTATGTGCTTAATTGAGCTTTCATTTTCAGGAATGTTATGTGACAATATTGTTTTGAGTAATGATGTGATGTTGTTTTGTTGCATTCGATTTGATTTGATATGATATGATTTGATTTGACTCGATTTGACTTTGGGTTTCATAATGATGCTGTGATTTTTTATTTGCAGAAAATTGTTGCATGAATAGTGTGTATTTGAGGTTATGTGATATATGTGAGATTTGCCTCGGTGGAAGTACCAAAGAGTAACCCCGACGGTGTTAATGAGATGAGGAGAGATGAGAAGAGATGAGATGATGTCAGCTTCGGTGGAAGTGCCACAGTGTAACCCCGACAGTTGTATGTTTTCAGAGATTTTGCTTATTGGTGTTGCTGTAACGTGCCCAGTATAGCGTGTGTGATGAATTCACACGAGAGATTAAATGGATGGAAGTGAATGTAATGAAAATAATTTTTTTTCTCTCTCTGTTTATGCAACAAGTTTATTACCATCTTAGATAGCAAATTTTAATACCACCTGTTTTCCAGCTTAATTTTCATTTGGAGGATGTCGATGCAACAGTATAGTGTCATGTTATTTGTGTCATTCCTGAATTGTTAATGTGATTTCTTGAAGGTTATGCCTATGTTAGATGTTTTGAATTTGCAGCATGCTAAATGAGACACGTAAGTGCAGATGGTTTGTTTTGAAGAGAAAATTGAAAGATGATGATGATTGAAGTAATGATCGAGATTGCACTATTACTGATGATGATTATGAAAGATGTTGATCATAATGAGATGAGAAAGATAGTGATGTGGACGAGCAGTTATATTGGTGACAAGAGTAGGACAAGAGTAGTTGAAAGCATGTCACGTGGCGTAGTTTAGAGATGTATTGTGGATGTAGTTTGTAGTGATGCATACACTAGTTTGAGTAGATAGTTAAGTGAGTGTTGTGTGTAATTTGGGCCATGGTCAGTGTGAATGAGTTCATTTCATTGTCATGTGTGATTGTCTTGTAAGTGCACTTACTTTCTTTTGTTAGTGATACCAGCTGGTTATTAAGATGTAATATTGGGATCCCAAAATAAGGTTGTTTCATTTCTGTCATGTTCATGTATTCTGAGTCTGTTGTACTGTTTTATTTGGTTTGTGAAGCATTGTAAGTTAAATTTTGGATGGCAACTCTGTAAAATTTCGTTCTTATGCCAATTTGTACTAATTTTTTTTCTCTTTCTTTGCCCCATGTCAAAAGAATTTTTAGTGTAAACTTTTTAACCTTTAAAATATTTAATTGTACATGACATACCATTCTTTTATGTGTGATTGTTTGTGGGAGCACCCTGTTTATTGTGTGGTGGTTTTGTTTTAGTATTTCCCTGTGGCGGAGAGCGAGAAAATTCAAGAGCATCCCCGGGGCACACCAGAAGTCAAGAAACACCACAGGGAAGCTGTCGGGCAGCCACTACACTGCCGTGGCATAAGGAGCCACCATGTCGGGGGGCAGTCCAAGCCAGCGACTGCCCACCCTGTTGTCATCACCAGAGACCTGCGGTGATAATTCTACACCAGGACAAATCGTCGTTGTGGGCACTGTCTAAACTCACCCACAAACAGTTACGGCAGACCATCGCTATTTTGCGCAGTGTAGTGTGCCTGTGAACTGAGGCAGCGTGGTGTGTGCGTGTGCGGGATGCTAAAGATAAGTGCATTAACAATACTAGTCGACAGCACTTACGTCTCTCGTCTCTCGTTATCGCCCAGCAATATTGTATCGTCGGCTGGGTGCTTACCACACATGTATATTGTTGTTATATTTTGGTTCATCACACATGTGTATGTCATTTTGTTTTGTTCTTTTCATGTTTATTATATTTATTTTCCTTATGTCGACGAGGACGTCGACTTCGGTGGCCAGGGGGAGATGTGGCATGTGCACAGATTATATTAATGGTAATATACTCTCTGGACGCCGAAGCGTGGCAGTTTATCTGTGAGTAGGGGCGATTCAGGGGAAGCAGTGTGTCATTGGGGGGATATGGCGTTACTGACGCTAAGACTTGGCGTGGCTTCATTCTGTGACTAGGTTTCGCGTGAGTTGGACGGATAACTGCCTAAGACTTGGCGTCCTCGCCCGGCAGACACATGGGGTAAGACAACATTTTATAATAAATCTACCAGCTATCCATTCTCTTGCAGTTTTAATTATGATAGTGTAGAGTTCCTTGCCTCTCCCTTCAGCCAGAAATTATGTTGGTGTAGTAATTATTTTTATAATCTAACTTTAGCTGCGTCCCTTCGTCGTTGCCTCTTAAAGTAAAGTTCTTTGTTTGATTAACGATCCCTCTTGCAAGCGAGTAGCTCTCCTCTGAAGTTAAATAATAAATAAATGTGAGGCATACGACAATATACTGACTTTGATTTTTTACAGATGTCTTCGATATGCTCTGAACTAGCTCTAAAACTTGCATATTGTGGCTAAAGAACTTGTATTCCAAGCAAAAATTTAATATTGAACTTTCATCAGAAATAAAAGTTTTGAGATCCCTGAAATTTTCCCCCGAAAAGAATCTTTAGAAAAAGAATTCGTGTGTATGTGTGCGTGCGCGCGCGCTTGAGCAGCGTAACTCAGAAACGCAAAGTCGGAAATACAGGGTCCGTTAAAAAATGTATACTCATTTAACAAATAAAACTGTTTGTTGTATTAAGTGCTAAAATGAATTATATATTACACATTTAATACTTGTTTCCTCTTCAGTTACTTGCTGTTTTCCAAAAGGTTGCCGATACTATCATAATGGCGAATGGTTGCATGAACAACGTTGGTCATTGTGTCTGCGGAGATTTCTGCACATACTCCTGTAATGTCTTGTCAAAGAGCCTTCATCGTAGGTGGTTTCCTACGATACACGCATCCTTCAAGGTATTCCAAAGGTAAAACTCCAGAGGTGTTTAATCTGGTAAATGCGCATTTTTTTCCGTAAAGATTCTCATCCAGGAAAGCCCGCACACCTCGCTGGTAGCGTGGGGGTGCCCGTTTTGTTGGTAGAAGAATTCACCGTTTCCATAAAGTGCACATGTAGCTGGCGAAGCTGGTGTGCATAGCACTTCCAGAGACATGGTACCAGTAGCTGTACCTTCGAAGAAGAAATTTTCTATTAAACCCCTAGAAAAAAAGTCCACACCAAATATTCATTACGGTAGACTGACAGCCTTGTCTTATGAACTCGCGTATTTTATGGTGCCCAGTTAACATAACTATGACGATTCAGTGATACGTAAGGTTTGATTTGAGCCTGATCAGAACATTCGATCTTCGTTACAAACTTATCCTCATTTACCATAAACTGAAATCATTCGCAAACATGCGATCAGGGTCGTCCTCATTTAATGCGTGCAATAATCTTGGTAGGTACGCTTTCCACTTAGCGGCTTTCAGAATGTGCCATACACTTGCACTGCTTATCCCTGTCTCACTAGCGCATTATGTAGCAGACTTCTGAGGCGACGTTACAAAGTTTTATAAGACCATAGCCGAAGAAGCAGAACGTGTAGAGAAACGAAGCCTTCCTGATCTTTCCTCGTGTAAGTTATAAGTAGCACCATGCGACTCAAACTCATCACAAAGTTGTGTAATTGTAAAACGTGTTGCAAAGTCATGCCTCCACGCACGTTGAACTTCAGCGACATTTTCAAACTTGAACCACCTTTTTAAAATGAGCTTCCGTTCCTCAAGCGTGGCCCGGCCATTTTGTATTCTTTATCATACATTAAATACCTCTTATGAGCCATTCGAGTACCGAAATCTTTGGAGAAAACCCATAGTACATATTCCACAAGACTATTTATTTCTTGGGCCAGGTATTCAATATTGACCAATCCAGTTCACAGTCCGTGTTAGGTTAAACCAATCATGGTAGCCTCTCACTGAAATCTTGTCGAAATGAGATTGTCGCACGCAGGGGCGTAGCGTCAGTGGGTGTGAAAGATGTATTGCGCACTCTGTAATTTTTCTCAAACAGGTGTCAAAATTGGTGTTCATTATAATTTTTTGATACACAGTCGTTTTAATGTGATTAAAAATCAAGCTTTCCTAACTATTATGATTCGAATTTGCGCTACGATTTTCCCCAGTTTGTATCGAAACAGCTCGGATCAACGGCACCTACCATCAGCTGGAGGAAACTGGCGTTGCGTGCTTGACCCACGGTATGTACTGAGTTGGAGTACATCTCGTATTAAAAATCGTGCTCATACTATTGCATTTATAGACGTGAATAAGGAGTAATTTGCGGGTTTTTTTGTTTCTTGTATTTGTGTTTCTTCAACTGTGAAAACACTGTGCTTTAAACACTTGGTTACTCACTATCAAAGCAAATGTAGGTAAAGATTTCCGCGGGCTCTGGGAAGAAGGTATGTACACAAGCAGTGTACATCTGAGAGGTCACGAAGCGGATAACTGCTACAATAGTAAACAATACATTGTTTCAGTGCGGTTGTGGTAACGAAAATGGAAATAAACTGTTGTGTGATCGACAAACTCAAGTTAAGAAGCTTCCAGACATTAAATTTCTCTGAAAAGGAAGATGTAATTAAAGCAGGTCCTCCAAAGCCCGTACTGAATATTACAACCAACATTAAAAAATGTGTAAGGTGTTTCAATATCAAAGTTTATGAAAGTGAGTCATGGCTGTGCGGTTCTAAAACCTTAAACAAACTGTTTTGTTGGTCATGTCTTCTTTTTTTAAATGAAAAGTGTGTCTGGAATTCCAGCAGTTATGAAGAATTAAATAACATTTATAAGGCAGCCAAAAACACAACTATTCTTGTAATCATATAATATGTGAAAAACAACAACATTTTCGGGAAAACTCTAAGAATATAATTTTCATTGAATAGTCAGCATAAGCTCTCAGTTGAACAGCATAACAATGAAGTGAAAAAGAATAGAGCTTTACTTTCTCATTTTATGCGGGCTGTATGCTTTTTAGGAAATCAAGCACTTGCCTTACATGTTCACAATGAGAATGAAGGATGTTCAAACAGAGGCAACTATATTGAGCATTTAAATGAATTAGCAGTATATGACACCTCTCTGAAAGAGCACTTGGAAAAGTCGACTGTTTTTCGTGCAACTTCACTGATATTCAGAACGACTTAATTTCAAGTGTGAGTGCCGTCATGACGCGTGAAATTAAGAAGGAAATTTCTGGTGCCTTCTTTGTTTCATTGATGTTAAATGAAGCTCCTGACATAAGTAGTAAACAGCAACTCTACCATTTTCCGATACATAACTGTTGACGGAAATGTAAGCGAGGTTTATTTGCTTTATAGATGTAAGTTCTGATAGAAAAGCAGATTCTCTTTTGAACCATATTCTCAGTATTCTTAACGACTTTTCTTGTTCAAATAAACTAATTGCCCAAACATTTGATGGAGCAGCGGTCATGGCAGGGGAACACAATGGACTGCAATCGAAGCTCAGAGAACATTGTAAATTTACCATATTCGTTCACTGCTATGCTCATCAGTTAAATCTTGTGCTGTCGCAGTCAGCTAGTTTTATCAAAGAAGTAAAAAGTGTCTTTATATTTCTAGCAGGTTTCGGAACATTCTTTTCTAAATCGACAAAGAGAGTTCATGCTTTGGATATGCATGTGAAAAAACGAATTCCTACTGTTCCTCGGACTCGACGGAATTTCCAAAGTCGTTTAGTTCGAACAGTGAAGGAACACAAAATTGATATCGAACATTTGTTTCAGACAATAGTAAAAATGAAAACTCCGAATGGGACGAGGACACTGTTCGTGTGCAGGAGACTTATTAACCAGAATAAAATATTTCACTTTGAATTTCCTTTTGATAGTTTTTGCTAACATATTCCAGTACTCTGAAGTTCTCTTCCAAATTCTCCAGAAAAACCTTTCATACATTGCTTACTGCAATAGAATGTTAGAACATTTCAAGAAGTATTTGCATAACTATAGGAATGAATTTGACGGACTTTGGGAGGAAATGAATGATAGTGGCAGTGAACTTTAAGCAAATAGAGTTCGTCTTGGCAGTATATCCGGCACCAGCAGTGATGAATTCAACTACAGACGATTGTTTTTTGAAATTGTTGATACGGTAGGGCAACGCATATCTCAGAGATTTAGTGAAGTTTCAAAGTTACAGTTCCTCTGTCGTCTTCACCATGCACAGTTCTCTAACTTTAAAAAAAAGTTCCCGAAGGAGGCATTTGGAAGTCTGAAAATTAATTATGGAACATTTTTTTATTTGCTCTAAAAAGTGAGCTGTGTGTGATTTATGGTGATCCTGATATGAAAATAAATAGAGTCGTAGAATTTCACCATATGTAAGGCAATGGAACTTTCTACAGTGTTCCCTGAAACTTTCAAACTGACGGCTTTGATCCTGACTATACCAACTAGTGCTTCAGTAGAAATATCGTTTTCCTGTTTGAGAAGAATTAAACATTATCTTCGCAACTCTCAGCATGAAGAAAGACTCTCAGCTCTTGCTCTGATGAACATCAAAAGCAAGCTTCTACAAGATCTACGTTCGCGACCTTCATTTGAGGATGACGTAATTGATGTTTTTGCTCAGAAAAATTGGAGGATCCAGCTGATTTACAAGAAGTAGGCTAAACTGAGTGAATATCATTTGTTTTTGATAACATAATGATTCTAAATTATGTTTATTAAACTACCTTCCATTGTACTCAGCATTCGTTAATGAATTTATTAGGTAATTTAAATTGAATTAATAAAGAACATATTGTTTACACTACATGTTGTCTAGCTGAGATTAAGTGTGCTGATATGGTTGTTATTTTAACGAATTTTGCAATATACGTTGGGGTACTTACCCGAGTCTGATAATCAGGCTACGCCACTGGTCGCACCTGATTCGCAGTGGTTTGGAAACTGTTCCAGTTGATTTGCAGTTGTTTCTGATTTGGAAGTTAAAGGAACGAAGAAAGACCATGCTGCGTTATGATATCAGTATAAAATAAACTCAATTAAATAATGTTATACAAAATATGTAATTTTCGTTTTATTAATATTGCTTATTAAACATTTCATTGAGTAAATAGTCTTATCAAATGCCACTTATGAATTCGATATTAGATAATTGGCAATTGGCAATATAACACTCACTCGTAATGTTACTTATAATTCTACGCAGCTTTGAAAACATTACTGTACCATCTTTTAGTATATACACATGTTTTTGATGGATCTGTAGACCAAACTTATATTTAAATTCAGCATCTTCTAAGGACCTGACACGAAAATTACCCATTAAATGAAACATTATTCAAATAACATAGTTTAAGATATCAGTATGACTATTCTCTGTGAACAGTCCGTGAAGTTCTCTTAATTCTGAATGAATTTTGTTTACGTTTAGTATAGCTGGTAAACCATAAGATATAAACAAAAACTTACTACATCAAACTTCAGAGCTCATAGAATCACAAAGTGCACAACTTATGTCAACTAACTTTTCTATTCTCGAAATATTCATTATTACACCTTAATCTCTCCCAAGTTCAACTGTCATGCAGCATCTATAAAACATCTTGGAAAATATACAACTTTTATTTATTCCCGCATGGGTTTTCATTAGTAACAACAGTATCCTGAATGTACACATACAGCGGTTTCATTGGACGCGTGACCATATTACCGGGAATTGCTTACCCTGCATTGCGCTGTTTCTAACCGGTCCTGTTCCCCCTCCACTCTCCGTGTGCCGACTAATCAGTTGACCCGAATTCTTTGTACAGTGGTTGATACGCTGTAAGATCTCCTGTTTCAGTGTTATAGTGCTATTATGTCAAAAACTCTGTATATTTTAGCACACAGAATCTTCATACAGTGTTCGTTATATTGCCGGGCGGCGGATCGCGCGTATGCGTGCTCCGCGCACTATCTATTGCACTGGGGAGTTTTCCACTTTAAACCTCCCGCGTTACTTACGAGTAATAGTAACATGCACTATAATAAGTACTAACATTGTTATAAGTTGTGTTGAAAGTGGTGTACATTTCCAGTGAGACACTCCTGGCATATTCGGATGAAATTTCCATTCAGACATTTTTCATCGTCTCAAGATTGTAATTCATTAGCTATAGTCAGTCTGTAGGGTTTCAATTTTAAAAATTTAGCAGCTCTATGAACAGAGGCTTTTGAAACACTCAGTTGCAATGCTACACGTCTCTCTTTACAGAGGGTTCGAATGATGCACAAATTTCGTCAATTTTTTCCGGTTAGAGTGTTTGTTTTTAACTTCTTATAAGCAAACATTCATGAGGGGCAGATAAAAGCTCACTCCATATCTGTTATGGAATACGTTTAGAACGGCAAATTAAATATTTACATTCCTTTCTTTCCAATAATTAACTACTTTGAGCTTTTCTGCAAATGGTATTACTCTTGGTTCCTTTCTCGGAGACGGCTCATATATGTATAGATCCCAATTGCGGTGAACTACCGGTCCCAGATTTACAATAGTTCTATAGACATCATCATCATCTTCGGATTCATTAGTGTGAATATTGTGAGTGTTGTAAACGTACATGCCAACATTCTTCGATGCATGCTTTTTATTATTTTACAAACTTTTTCTGTTAGTTCTATTTCTTTATTCGTAAAGAAAGCATATGCGTATCTTTCCGATTCAAATTTCGTAATAGGTATTTCCGCTACACGGAGCAAATTAAATTTTTACTCACAGTGATATTCTTCTCTCTCTCTCTCTCTCCCTCCCTCCCTCCCTCCCTCCCCCTCTGTCTCTCTTCTCTTTAATTAATTGCCCTTCTTTGTAGGAATTTACATTCCCAAGGGCTTACGCCAATGCCTTGGGTCAGTAGCCTGTCGAGGAGCAAGCAAACTCTGGTTCATAGTATATATAGGATGGGTGATTAGTCCAATGCTTAGAATGGCGGTGAAGAAGAAGGAAATTAAATATAATGTGAAAGATATGATAGAAAAATTCGCTGATCAAATTATCCAACCCAACATTCGCCTAGCGACCGAGGAAAACCGCAAGAAGAACTTTCGGTCGTATTGGTGGGTCCCGAGGATTTGAACGCGGTACATTCCGAATGCGAGACGCTCAAGTTACCCCGGTGACACAACACTCATATTCGCAGAAGATAAAACGGCGTGAACTATGACAGACTAGATAATCCGTCAATAGCTTGCCTGCCAATAGTCTATGACGTAACGACGGCCACATATAATGCTTGGCAACTTATGATGTTCCAGAACAACGGTTTATAAATGGCTGTGACGCGTACTGTAATTCTCCGCGAGTAATTATGGATCCAACAGTACCAGAAAATCCAACATTTTTATCTGGCCCTCCTGAATGTTTGCTTGTTGGGTTTAGCATTTAGCGATCTCGTTGTCCTAAACTTATTAACCAGACATCTAACAGTTTCTTTACCTGGAACTGGAATACCAGTAATTTCTCCTGTATCACACATAAAATTGTTTGTTCAAGCGTGAATGTTTTGTTAGGCATTTCAGTGGACTAATAAGAATAGCCTAATGTAATTCACACACAACACAAATGTCTTGAATAAACTTCCGCTTATGAGATGCACAATGTACAAACATTATCTTTACAGCTCGAACTGAAGGCGGCAACTGACACAGTGCAACGCAGTTGATAAACGTAGCTTTGAGCGGGTCATTCACCGCTAGTGAGCTAGTGGAAAAATCCCGAAGCCATTGCAGTGTAAGGGAACTACGCATATACGCGATATGTGACCCGGTGATATGATTCCTAGTGACTAAGGATGGGACCTCGATACCGTCGATACTCTGGATACTGGCTGTATTGAAGTATGTGTAACATTTTGAGATAAACCTTCGATATTTTGTCGATACTTTTAACATTTTAAGTTTTGAATTATTGAAAGTTGCTGCGTTTTAATTTATGCTATATAAGGAATGAAAGAAGTCGAGACTTCACATTATTGCCTTGTATGGTTCCCAAAGAGTTGCAGGAGTACAATTCTTGATAGACATTGACTGTGTTTCCTGTGGGTGAATCAATGGAACACACCATAGGATCTTGTACCTAAATTAAAACATGCAAAACCATGGGGAAGGAATAGAGGGACTCATGTAACATGCAGCGCTAATTGAGTGTGAATGAAGCTGATTTAGCTGAGGCGCCAAATCACGTTTCTACAATAGTCTGGCCTGATGAGTCACTCTCAACTATTACATTTATCTACACTGGTGACCAAAATTTGTGAATATAGCTGAAATAAATCAACTTAAGACGTGAGATGATATAGGGGTTATAAATGTTGATTTCTTCCATCTGTTACTGTTTACGCAAGCCAAACTCGGGTCAAGCATAGTTTACTGGTTTAACGTACGACTAATTTTGAAGAAGTTATTTTATTGTATTGTTATTTGCCCCACGTTTTGGGAGCCAATTTGAAGAAGGTTTGTTGCTGCTACGTATGGAAAGTCAGTTTGAAGAAGATGTATTATATTTCGACGTTGGGGAGCCGAACTTGAAGTAGTTGCAACCGCACGTATGGTAAAAAGTTTCCAGTAGCCTTCGCCCTAAATGTACTTTCCGGTGGCCTTTGCCCCAAATGTTTAAAAATATTAACTTTGTAATTTTGACTGTTTCTTTAAATATTATATATTTATGTTTGCCTCGGCTGCGTCAGTATTTATTTTTAGAGACATGAATGTCTTAGCAGGGAGTGGTGCGACTGAAGAATGTAGGCTTACACAGATTATAATTTTACTTCACTTCATTTATTAATGCTTGACACGATTTAAATAACACTTCACTGATATATATATATATATATATATATATATATATATATATATATAGAGAGAGAGAGAGAGAGAGAGAGCTGTTAGATTTTTTTATTGATTACTTGCACTTTTTAACACGTAAATATTTTTCGTCTCACACTGAGTTCGTATTAAACTTCTCGAGGACACATCTCGCGTCCGGTTAGGAACACTGTCTACAACCAACTGACTTCTGAATTTGTAAATTTTTCTATATTTCAGTTTCTGATTGACTAATCCTACTCCAATAGAATACCTTCATTTAACTAAAGCTTTTTCTGGTTGTTGATTGGCTATTTATAAACTGTATCAAAATTTACTGTATTGTTGCTCCAATAATGAATAGTAGCATTATTAAACTTTCTTACTCATTATTGCCTCAAGGTTATCTCATTGTTACCTCATTGTTAGTAACTTTTAACCTATTATTCTCACAGCTCCTACATTATTAAATTATGTAATACATTCACATAACATTATTACAGATGTATACAATAATATAAATATATACAATGACTGTAATATACACTTTTTATATATTGTTATATACACATATTGCTTTAAGGCGGGCTGTTATTATATTTTATATTACACAATTTGACTGAAATCATTTAAGTGTTAAAAATACTGCCTCAATTTCCACAACATGGATAGAAAATCCTTTAAAAGAAAGTTTTCAGCACAAAATGTAGTTATATAAAAAGTGAAGCAAAGCAATTATTATTATTATTATAATTATTATTATTATTATTATTATTATTAGCTTCGGCTAACCTTAGGGGACATATAACTTGTGACATTATCAAGATAAAAATTGCTGCTAATTGGAGAATATCAAACAGGAACAATTTCGGAATTAGCATAGAATACAAAATTGATCACATGCGTTTATACGCAGAAAACTACTAATAAAAACACGATTCAGTGATTAGGTATCGTTTTTACAGCTTTTTATAAAGTGAGTATCGAGTATCGGTGCTCTCAAAAATCGGTATCGGTATCGAGTATCACAAATAGTGGTATCGTCCCATCACTAGTGGTGACAAACTTCTGTGGAGAAGTGAGACGGCGTTTTATAGACAGATTTCCTGTGCTGTTCGTGCTCCTCACAAACAAAGGTTTCGCAATCTTGTGAATAGATTTAGGAAAACGGGTTCTACTCTTCATAAAAAACCGAAAGTAAATCGACCACGTTCTTACAGAGGAGAAACTCGATGATATGTGAGAAAAGTTAGAACGAAGTCCAAAGAAATATCCGAGAAAGCTTGCACAGGAATCAAAACGTCGCAAATCGACTTCGAATGCCATTAAACTTTTAAAATTAAAACCTATAAGATAACTATAGTTCACTTATTGGAACCACGTGACAGTGAATAGAGATAATTTCTGCAATTGGGTGTTGGATAAGTTAATGATCGCTCTATTGACCTGCGTTTATTTAGTTACTTAAATTTTTTGCATACATTATTTTATTCACAAATTTAATGGGTATTCATGTACCGTTGGACCTCGTAGCCCTGGTCGTTGGAGCGTACAGCTTTGGCGCTCCGCCAAGTTGAGGGTCACGGGTCTGAGTCCCATCATGGACATGGGTGTTTGTGTGTGTTTTATGTGTAATTGTGGTAATAAGCGGTAACGTAAACAGTAAAACACAGTACTCATAAACTCGGCAAACAAGGGAACTTAAAAAAAATGTAAATTTTCTAAAAAGGTCTGAGAGATATGTTGCGGCACAAGACGTAATTCGTAACATGTTTTATGACGAAGGTATCTAGTTACTGTAGTTATAATTTACATGAGAAATCTATGCGCTTGAATTTAAGGGGCCATAATATCCGATCCCGTCGGCAAATAGCGTGTTCCCTGGCGCTAAGAAAATTCCCGCTAAGCCAGCGGCGCGTCCAACGAGGGCTTCATATTTTGCATTTCAGGTAAGTTCAAAAATTTTGTTTACTGTATACTGCTATTTAATAGACATTTAGGGAATAGTCTTAAAATCTGATGTCTTATATTCATACTAGTCATATTTATTTTTCTAGCTACTATCGTAATTCTTATTTTTGCCTTTACAAACTGTACTTACAAAGGCTTATTTCTATCTAATTCGCATTAGTCAAGATAAACTTTGCAGAAATAGTTCCATTACACATTTCATTGCTCGTACAAGAGGCATGCAGGAGACTGAAGCGATAGTCAAATCTATATAGATATGCATAAACTGGTCGCTACAAACGGGATTGAAATTCCATACTCCACATAACATCATTAAAAGTAACTGAATGGCAAGAGCACTCCACAAATTCAAAATTCAAAACTATAACAACAAAAACTCGGAAATGGCTGAGGCCACAAAAAGCTATTTGAAAGTATCGTGTGTATTAAAGAGACCTACATTTTTTTGTTTTTGTTTTTTCCTTTAGTTTTACTTTCTCTACCGCGCACATAGTATAAAGAGAAAATATTGCATTCCACCCAAAAGTTCGATACCGAGATTTCACCGGAAATACCATTTAATCCAAAAAAATCATTTTTGAAAAAGGCTCGTGTGTGTGTGTGTGTGTGTGTGTGTCTGTCTGTCTGTGAACAACAACCTAAAAACGAAAAGTCGGATAATTACCACATTTGGTATTTAGGTTCAGTATTTTCCAAAGGTTCGACACGAAAATTTTCAAGAAAATCCCCCCACCCTTGGGACGTTTTTAAAAATGGCTCTAACGATTTTGATTAAAATATCATATTAAAGATATTTACATGACAAATAAAATGTATGTTTTGATTTAATAGGAATAGCCTGTGAAGTCCTCTTCTTTCGGAGGGAATTTTGCATAAATGTTAAGCGATAGATGAAAACGTACCACACAAAAAGTGCAGGTCGTTTAGAAACACAATATAATTAAAACAAGTTTTTCTGTGATATAAGTCGTTTTTGAGAGATCCATTATTAAAGGTTCGAATTGTTCAATACTTTCATCCTTTAAAAGTCTCATCGATTTTCAGTTGTTTCTCGTGATTGCATGGAAACAGTATGGAATCTAAGGCCGGCATATAGCGTCTAGATCTTACAAACATTTGACTATCGCTTATGGCGGTTCAACCACCGCACAGATCAGCGGCTACTCGACCGTCCTTTGGAAGCAGCTTCAGAGGGCAGCATCTCCCAGACATCGAGTAGTGAGTGACAAGGAACAGCTGTGCGCTTGGGTCGCTAAGCCACCCCTGCCGAGAAGCAACAGCAAGGCAGGGAGTCGGCACAGCCTTCTGCCGAAAACAGACGCTTGCATAATGGTACTTAAACCTCTGAGTTTGTTATATCATAGTTCGTATATTGTTCATATACTGCGTACGTGGAGTAAATACATTTAGTGTTTTACGTACCTGTGTTGTTTACATTTCTGTTCAACCTTAACTACATCTGGTGACACCGACGTGATCGTGAAAACTGACAATTTAACTCGTGTTAGGTGCGGCATATATACATACATCAAACATGACGATGGAGCAGGCAGCTGCAGGTGCTGTTTATTGTGTGCGGTGAAGTTGTCTCGTTTCTGGGCCGATACGGTTCGCCCAAGCAGAAGGACAATTCAAACTCATTGGTATCACGACTGAAAGAACTAAATTTAATTATGTTATTGCTCAGCTCGACCACCGATATGCCGCAGAAGTAGAGGACATAATAACCAATCCATCAGTCGACGGTCCCTACACAAAACTAAAGGCGGAGTTGGTAGGCAGGTTGTCCACCTCCAAGGAGCAACGCGTTCGGCAGCTACTAACACACAGAAAATGAGGCACCGCAAGCCATCCCAGTTTTTCCGGCACCTCAAAAGCCCCGCACCCGATGTTCCGGACGACTTCTTGAGGAGTGTATGCTCCAGCCATTTGTCATCTCATATTCAGACCATCATCGCCTGCCAAATGGAAGCTAACCTTGATACCGTTTCGCTACTGGCAGACAAAATTCACGAGGTGACGCCACCGCCTCCCTGCGTGGCGATGGTTAACACTTCGTCCGAATTCACCATGCTCCTACAGAGAGTTGAAGAGCTATCTAAGCAAGTGGCACCTTTGACAACCCGTCCAGTATGACAACGCCCGCATTCGAAACCGCTAACAACAAAGTGAGTCACCACATTCTCGCGCGACTCTTCAACAGTTCGGGGTCAATGTTGATACCACCGTCGGTTTGGCGATGCTGCCCGGAAGTGTACGTCACCCTGTACCTATATCTCGGAGAACGATAGCAGCAGCCGTTAGTGGCGTCAAACAACTGCACCTCTTCACCAGGCCGCCTCTTCAATACTGACAGCATAAGTAAGCAAAGATTCCTAATACACATCGGTTCAGATCTCTGCGTGTTTCCTAAAAGGTTAGTTCCTGGCAGGAGAGTACACTTAGATTGTACAGTACATAGTACCAACACAATCTGCAACTACTCTTTCTGGGCGACATGTCCGATTTCCGGACTATTATAGGCCCTAGGCACCTCTCTCCTAAGGGGGGAGGATATGGCGGCTCAACCACCACACAGAACAGTGGTTGCTTGACCGGCCCTTGGAAGCAGCTTCCAAGGGTGGACACATCTTCAAAGGGCAGCATTTCCCAGACACCGAGTAGTGAGAGGCAAGGAATAGAGGTGCGCTTGCGAAGCCACCCCTGCCGAGAAGCAACAGCAAGGCAGGGAATCGGGACTGGCCTTTTGCCGAAAAAGACGCTTGCATACCGGAACTTAAACCACCGAGTTTGTTATATTAGTTCGTATATTGTTCATATACTGTGTACGAAGACTAAATGAATTTAGTGTTATACGCACCTGTGGTGTTTACATTTCTGTTCAACTTTAGCCTACACGTTGCTCTCTTTGTATCTATAACGAAAATTTAGGTTCAATATCCTCCAAAGATGCGACACGAAGATTTCCAAAACCCCAAGTAGATTCCTTCACCCAATACTACCCTTTACATAGAACATTTTTCGAAATTTTTTATTTTATAAAAAATGGCTCTAACTATTTTTATTAAAATACCATATATGAAAGATATTTACATGTTAAATGAAATGTATATCTTGAAATTTCGGGGGATAGCCTATGAAGTCATTTTCATTCGGAGGGAATTTTGTATATTCTTGTATGACTGCGAAACGTTAAGCGATAGACGAAAACGTACTACACAAAAAATGTAGACCTCTTTAAAATACAATTTATTTAAAATAAGGTTTTATCTAGCATAAGCCGTTTCTGAGATATCCGTTATTAAACGTTAGCATTATTCATTTCTTGGTCATTCTCTAGAAGTCCGTTTAACATTCGGTTGTTTCTCGCGATTTCATGGAAACAGTATGAAATTTTAAGGCCAACTATATTGCACCCTGTTCTTAAATATTTGACCGTCGCTGTTCCCTTTATATCTATAACGAAATGTCTAATGTAGCTATTTCTGCAAAGATTTATTTGTATTAAAATGCAGTAGATAGAAAAATAGGTCGAGTAAGAATAATTTGCGTACCAGTTAATAAAAAATAGAGGGTAGAGAAAGTCATGTGAATGTATCATACTAGATTTTTTTGTGTAGTCTTTTGAGGAAAAATTTAAATTTAAATACCAAGTTGGGTATTTGTCCGAAACTTCATTTTTAAGTCCTGCAGTTCACACACAATTCCTTCGAGCGTTCCGAAATGGCTCAATTTGCGGATGTTAAAATATTTCTTTATTCTGTTTCTTTCTTTTCTTTTGTTGTCGCAAGTTGCATGCATTATCCAACGTATTCGTTTTTTCCTAATAAAATTAAAAATTTGCAAATGGATACAATTTTCGCAAAATCACGTGGAAAACCACTCCACACACTTAACATTGCCGTAAGAAGCTTCAAATGCACTTCTCTGTAATATTGTTTATCCCCAGTTCACGAGTCACAAATATTCTGGGTCCTCGACTTTGGTAATTACTTTTGCGGCTAGTTCCTTATAAGAGGAAACAGATTTGAAACATTCGAGTTCATGGGATCTATGCTCGTTAGCATAGATTTTTATTAGTTTCTCTGCCACCTACCTATAGCAGGTAAGAGATAGTATTATAATTAACACAAAAATTTGATATCGAGATTTCATTGAAATACATGTTTTGAAGCCTCCTGAAATAAAAAAAACGGACAAAAACAACCATTTTAGTCCGCGCGCGCGCGTGTGTGTCTGTGAACAGCATCATTGAAAAACGAAAAGCCGGATAAATGGTATTTATGTTCAGAGTCTTCCAAGGATGCGACACGAAGCCTTTAAACAAAATCTCCCACCCCAACCAACCTTTACACGGAAGAATTTTTAAAATTTTGGATTTTCTTAAAAATGGCTAACGATTTAATTAAAATATCATGTATTTATGATACATTAAAATGAATTGATATTTTGATATTTCTGGGAAGGAGTTTTGTATAACTGGTAAACCATAAGAGATAGACAAAACGCACTAAACAAAAATGTAAATCTCTTTAAAACACCAAATTTATTTACAATAATCTTTTGTGGCACCATCCATTTCCGACTTATGCTTGTGTTTTGTTTAAATGTTCAGCACTTCATTTTTACTTTTTCTGCTACTATAGTAAGTAGGGGAAGTATTGTATTCCACCCAAAAATTCGATACCGAGATTTCACCGAAAATATGTTTTGAGGCCCTCTGAATCCAAAAAAAGCATTTTTGGAAACATGTCCGTGTGTGCGTCTGTGTGTGTGTGTGTGTGTGTGTGTGTGTGTGTGTGTGTGTCTGTAAACAGCATAACTCAGAAACGAACAGTCGGATAAACACCAAACTTGGTATTTAGGTTTAGTATCTTCCAGAGATGCGACACGAAGTTTTTCAAGAAAATCCCCCCACCCCAGATTACCCTTTACATGGAAAATTTTTCGAAAATTTTAATTTTCTCAAAAATGGCTCTAAAGATTTTGATTAAAATCTCATATATTTAAGATAATTTTATGACAAATAAAATGTATATGTTGAATTTTCTGGGAATGTCTCCAAAAGTATTTTTCATTGTGAACGACTTTTGCATAACTGATAAACCATAAGAGATAGAGAAAATTTTACCACATAAAAATGTAGATCGCGTTAAAGTACATAATTTATGTCATATAAATTTTTGTTGTTGAGTGAACCATTTCCGAGATATTGCTTGTTATTCCCTTAAATTTTCCAATACTTTACTTTTTCTCAAATGGGAATTCGTTATTAATTTTTTTTGTCCTGGTAATGCAAAGAGAATCACATAGGAACCAGCTCTTAAAATATTTGACTATCGCTTAAAGCCTACCAATTCCCCTTGCATCTACAAGAAAATTAGCAATAAGATTAACATTTGTATATCTCGATTAACATGAAGCATATGGAGAATAAACGTTTGTAAAAATAGTTTATACAAGAGTAGAGAAGGTCATATGAGTGTAACACATCAGATTTTTTTAAAGTGCTGTCGTTTTCAGTTGTTTCTCGCTATATCATTGAAAGAGTATGAATTCTAGCATAGCGTATAGCAACCTGGTTTTTAAACACCTGACTAGCGATTCGGATTCCTATATCCCTCTTGTACCTTCAACGGAATGTGTAATGAATTTATTTCTACAAAGGCTTATCTCGAGTAACGTGAAATAGGTAGAAAAAGAACCTTTCACAAGAACAGTTTGTAGAAGCTATATACAAATAAACGATAGTAGGTAGGAATGTCATGTAGATAAATGTAACATCAGATTTTTATTAGAAACTCATAAAATTTTCGCATAGTAAACAACCGTAAGTCTATTGAAACCGTATATCTACGCACTCGCAATGCGTTTGTATTTATTAGCGGTGAACCTGTTTGCTGAAATCTATCTCGTGATGGAACGCAGGAGCCTGTGGAACTTAATGTCACATTCATGATGCTTATGTTTCAAGTGTCTGTTCCACGCGCGAGTAAGCAGCAAAGAGTTGTCATCTCGTGAAGAGGTAGACAGATGTCACTAGTGTAACGCACACTTATGGAACTTAATTACGCTGAAACGTTCCTCGCGTGAAGTTTGATGTTGGTTTCCCTAGATCATTGCTTGACGAGTTAAACGAACTCCAAACTAAGGCTTTAAGGAGCCATCTTGCACTCCTTCCGTGCTCTTTGTATCTGCCGACATTTGAGGCAGAACCTCAGACAGCAGACATATTCCCCTGCTTTCGGTGCTAACAACATATGTGCTTGTTGGAGCACTGTCTTATTTAGTGGTTTTCTGCGATAAAGTTTAATTTCCTCTTCTCTGGTGAAGTGAAGTACATTGAACTATCTGTTATTTCGGGTACGGATACGATTGGGAATGTTGCTAATTCCACAATAAATTCACTATGTTTATATACAGTATTCGAATTCCCGTGCACTTCTTGACGTTATATCTGTAGTCGGCTTTCTTTCTTCCTCTGTCCGCAAGGTGCGTGGACAGGAGGTTGCATGTGGGTTGCATATTGCAGCGTTTTTAAGGGTGTTGCACATTTAAATTAGTTACGGATTGTGGGTCTGTACATGTACAGGGTTATTCAAAAAGAAGGAACAGACTTTAAATATTTATTTCTAATGAACGACAATAGATGGCGACACATGCGATATATAGTTGAATAAAGAAAAGTTCAAAATTTTATTTTATATGTTCAAAATGAGCACCATTTGTTATGCAGGGACGACCAGTGCTTTTCCGTTTGCATACTTATCCATCTTCTACGAATTTATTGCATTAATTGTAAATTTTGGCTCGTTGTTGAACTTGCAACGAAATGCGTGCTAAAATGAAACAATGGGTTCACTCTTTGCATAATGCAGCACACAAAACGACTTTTCCTGTGACGTCGCCATTTTCTCGTAAACAAACACAGCGCCGCAGTAGGCACTGAATGGATATAATAGGTGGGGCTTAAAACTTTGAACTTCCCTCTATTCCATGATGTGTCGTATGTGTCGCTATCTATTGTTAATTAAAATGAATATTTAAAATCTGTTCCTTCTTTTTCAATAACCCTGTATATGTAAAGTACAGTATATATTATTACATACACACATATATACCTATATATATATATAGGTATATATATAAACTACAGATCGGAGCAGGATTCGAACTCAGACCTCTTCGCTAGAAACCCGCCGCCTTAGTCGCGCGTACACAAAGCACAGCTCTGGATATCTAGGTGAAAGCAGCTATCTAACAGGTAATCTTCAGACGCATGATTCATCAAGGACGGGGCGTATTACTATTATTATTATTATTATTATTATTATTTATCGTGGAACTTTTACTAGTATCCGTGTTATAAACATTGTAATACTATACGAAGTATACAATTAATGATACATAAACAGTATGTCGGATAGATCGATGTAACAAAGCTAAATGTTAGTACATACACCAAACACAAAAATTAAATTGAGTTTTATTTATGGACGCTCTTTAACTGCTGTAGTCCTTAGCGTCCCATTCTATATTGGGCGTGAAAGGCCGATAATTTTGCTCAGAGGCCTCTATCAGGCTTGAGGTTCTTTTACGTGCCGTAAATCTACGGCACGGGACCACCAGATTTACTTTCCTTCCGAAGGAAGCCATGCTAAGGATTTTTACGCCTGAAAAAAATCCATCGCCATCCGACGGGTATAAACCCGCGACCTCGGGAACTAGAGGCTAGCATGGTAACCACTACACCACGGAGGACGACACACCAAACACGCTTGCCTCGTACGCGGTGACGGTGTTAACAACACAAGAACGCTTTAAAATAAAATAGCTGAAACAGAGGCAATAGTCCTATGTAATTATAAAACAAAGGATATATTTTAATATCTCTGATGTCATTTGTGTTGCCTATTCGAACAAGTGGACGGCGATTCGGGAACGTCGCGTACATGCATTTTACAACAGTTTTACTGTTTGCTGATAAATATGTTAGTTCTGCTGTTGGCATTGCCCCAACTAACCTTCTAAGATTTCAGAGCGAAACAAACAGGATACAAAATTTAGTGACACAAGCAATATGTGTGCGTTTCTAAATCCACGTGAGAGTGCGCGAAGCTTTTAGCAGTGAAAGGGTTATACAACGGAGGGCAACACTTCACAAACTTAGACCTGCATAGATCCATTGCTGCTACTACACCCCAGGGCGAAGGATTGAAGTGAAGGAACCACAAGAGACTACTGATCGCAGGCAGATAGCCCACAGAGACGCGTAGAAGTCCTTAACAATTCCAGGCTCGAAGACCCGTCCCAATGCTGGAGCTGCCTAGAGAGGGCGATGAACAACCCGTTGACCAAGCAGCCCTCTAGTGTACACGGGGAATATTCTTTCTTTTGAGCAAGCATCTGCGCCTACATTCGCACCGCCATACGCCACGAAGCCTAGAAGCACGCCTGCAAAACGAGGAGACGTAATGAAAAGAAAATGATGGAAACGAAATCACTCTAAATGAGAAACCACTTCAGAATTTGCCTATCAACCAGAGAAAACCGTGAAAAGCCCAAGGTAAGTGGGTGGTCGACGAGAATCGAACCCAGGACATTCCGAATGCGAGCCTCTCACGTAACCGTGGAACCATCTCGCTCGGTAGTGAAAATATTAATAGTGTTGCTGCCTTTCGGAATAAACTGCAAGATTAACATAATCAAGAGTAGATGAAATGGAATGGAGAAATCATTGCCGATGTGTGCATATTTATGTGTACATTTCTTATCCGTATAAGAAAAGACGAGATATTCAGTAGTCAAGACCATTGACACTAACAAGGAAAACTTTTGGTATGAACAGAAGGCTGTTTTAAAAATGAATTATACAGAGACATACATTACGATGCTGACTAAGGCTAATGTTGTTTGAACGCGTAAAAAAAAGTTGTTTTCTTACACGAAGGTCACCTATCTTCACAGATATAGATGGTAGTAGTCATCTATGACGCGATTAAAACAGAACCTGTTAAACTTAATAAACATTCGCCAGAAATTATCTCAGTGAAATAATATGTATCTGCCATCTTTATGTAGGAACGCAGGGAGATGCCTAGGGCGACAGTCGCTGCGAAAAAGCAAAGTCAAATGTGCAAGCCTTGAAAATGTACCTGTATACATATTATTTGAATGAGCTGATGAAAACAAAACATAGGTTTTAAACGTGCACTGCTTAAAGAAACGTTATGCAAATAATATGAAATGTATTGTTAAAATGTGTTGAAAAAAGATATTTGGCCAAAATGGAATATTTTAATGAGTTCTACACTTTTCTGTACGTTTTGCCTGCATCTCTCGGTTTATTAGTTATAAAAATAAACAAGAAAGGAGGGGCTTTACAAAGCTATTGCCACAGCTTCAGTATATTGATATAATTTGTCATGTTAATAAATTATTATACGTGTGAAATGTTATTAAAACGCTAGAGCTGCTTTAGAGAAAATAAAAGTAGCCTAGAAACCTAAGAGACAGACGAAAACTTACTGCAGAAGGCATACGAGCTCATTAAACTATACAATACGTGTTCCCCCAAAACTAGCAACAGCGGTTTTCGAAATATTAGTTGTTACATATATTAAAAGTCTTCCCGGTTTAAAACGCAATATGGCATCTATGAACCATTTTTAAAGAGTGTTCTTTTAAGCCTACGCTAAGCAGAGGAAGAATTATATTCCACCAGAAAGTATACCTTTCCGTTCACCTTCTGTTTATCATAATACATCTAAGTAGAAATGCTTTCAATACACATTTTTTTGTATAAATACGGGATTATTTCAGGAACTCTGCAACAAACTTTTGAGGAAGGATAAAGCTTGCAGAGGGGACCATTTTTTGTCCAGCAACCATCATCCTCCGAAGCATCGTTACGGAGCTATTTACCCCTGTTTGAAGCTTATCCGGTAGAATAGGTTTGAGAGGCACAGACAACACACTCTGTTTACAACCGTTGAATCAGGTGACATCGCCTCTTTCTTGTCCCTTACGTCTGGTTAGGTTTGGTAGCCCAATTTAACTCAACAGACTGTCAAAACGAAAGGTCCCAGCAGATGATCACCAGCGATTCCAGCCCAGATGTTACGGAATACTTTTGTTGTTGATGACTAGGCTTCGAACATGACTTTAGGTTAAGCTAACTTCTATTGTACTGCTACTTTGTTTACAAGGGAGCGGAGAGGAGAGAGGCAGTAGTCTTGTGCTGTGCTGAGTACTGTGTACGCTATAGGTATAGGTGGGCACAGAAGTAAGTATACAACTCTGTAGTAAACTTAAGCTTTTATTACAAAGTATAAATAAGAGGAACAAAATAATAAATCTGAACTGTGGCAGGTGAAATAATGAGTTTTATGTGTGATTTACATGCTTGGACAACTATTACAATGGATTACAATATACTTTCTTAATGTATCTCAAATTCAAAAACGTTTATATCTTGAAAAGCTCCGTTCCACATCACATGATGTTACTAGTGCATAACGAAACTGACGAACGTCACACACCTCTGGGAAACGCATGCATTTTCATTATTTAGAATATCATTATAATAGAACATTATTATTAATGCCTAATACGGCACATAATTGCATATCCTGGGCTTTTATCTAAAACACTCTTCAGTTTCTGCTGTGCTATTTCAGCAGCAGAACATTTGCCTACTTCTGTCAAGTGTTGTGTCAAATTATCGACAAGATTCAAGAACTCTGGTATTGCTATCTGTGACAAAGACAAAATTTGCGTAAAGTAGACTCACAAGGACATTTCATAGCTGTACATTTCTCCAGAAACGTTTTAAAAGCAAAATTTTGCAGCTTATTAAATGGGATATTTGTGCTTACCATCACGTCAGACGAATCCCTGTAAGCTTCGGTTTGGCTACATGAGCCCGTGGTTTCTGATGTGGATAATATATCCTCACCATCTCATTTCTAGGAAGGAACGTAATATTTTGTAAGTGTTTTTTTAGATTTACAGTGTCTTGCAATAACAACCCTTCACTCTCCTTTGATTTCAATCTGGCATACTTTGCAAAATATATTTTCCCTTCTTACATCAAAATACTCGCGTCCATATTCATCTACAAGTAAGACACTCTTCTACTGGTTGTTTTCGGCATGTTTTGTCAGCTGTCAATGGCCGGACTTCGCAACTCCAGAACAGGCTGTGAATGACTGGCAGAGCTTGGGGAGGGTGACGTCTCAGTGAAACCCTGTGCGCACGTAACTGTTTTCCAGTCAAAGTGCAACGAAACAGCAACCGTGTCCGAAGCCTAGTGGTGACTGATGTCTAACGAACACTGCATGAAGGTTCTCAACATCCCAGATGTGGCCGTTCTTGCTGTTGAAGTATCCGTCTCGTGTGAAGCAGGTCTTATCAGTAAACAAGACGTACGCGGGAAATGTAGGATCTGCGATACTTCGTTGCAGAAACCACTGGACAAACTGAGTACGAGGTACGAAGTGGTTAGGCCCCAGTCCATATACTTTCTGGAGGTGGTATGCGTGGAGCTGTTGTTCACAAACACGGAATTAAATTGCGCTGTGGGTCTCAGACCTACTAAACCTAACCAGCTGTAAGGAACAAAAACGAGGCGATGTCACTTGATTCAACGGTTATAAACAGAGAGTCAAAGTGTACTTGACTGTGCCTCTCTCAAACCTATCCTACAGGTTACGCTCCAAACAGGGGTAAATAACTCTGTAACGATGTGTCGGAAGATGGTGGCTGTTTGACTAAATATATATATATATACACCTTTTCCTGATGTGTTACACTCACATGACTTTCTCTACTCTTGTACAAACTATCTTTACAAACGCTTATTCTCCATCTCGTACTTCATGTCAATCGAGATAAATCTTTACAGAAACTATCTTATTGCTACTTTTCTTGTAGCCGCAAGGGAATATGAAAATATAGTAGGCTTTAAGCAATAGTCAAATCTTTTAAGAGCGGGTTGCTATGTTGAGCATTCCATTCTTTTTGCATGTCCAGGACATAAAAAAAGAATAATGAATTCTCATTTGAGAAAAAGTATAAGTATTGGAAAATTCAAACAAATGTTCCATGTAAAGAATAGTCTGGGGTCGGAGGATTTTCTTGGAAATCTTTGTGTCGCATCCTTGGAAGTTAGTAAACTCAAATGTCAAGTTTATCGAATGTTTGGTGGAATGCAATACTTCCCCTACTTACTATACGTAATAGGGTAAGTAATTGCAGAACTGAGAATGATTCTTACAGTTAAATTTCCTTTCAATGTCATTTACGCCTATATATCTGAATTAATATTATAAAACACCGTTCTCGTCAGTAGTTGTTTCCAAGAAAGAATAACATTTTATACGGACTTGCATACTTCCAGAAAGTCGTCGTTAGCCCCCCCCCCCATATGGCCTATGACCTACGGGGGATACCTCATTCCACCAGGCGATGACTGGATGCATTTGTGAGCTGGAGGCACCCAGCGTTGCCACCGATGGTAGTATGATGATGATGAGGATGGCGGGAGGAATGAGAGAACCTACAGCTTTTACCATGGACTCTGAGCGACGTTGGGCCTTGGAAATACTTCACATGAACAAGTCAGAGGCGAAGGTGTGAATAGGGCCGAATTAAAATCACAACTACAGAGTCTGAAGTCGAACCTCGGACTTTCGGTATACAAGAGCCAGAAACGAAACCATTGCGCTTTTCGGCTCCCACTTCCGGAGTGTTATTAATGATCACATTTGTACATAGACATATTTTACCGTGACGATTTTCTTTTATTGTTTGTTTCACTATATCTAAGGTCTACATAAAATAATTTACAAAAGCTCCGTGAAACGCAATCTGCTAGAACTATTTTTAACTATTACACAGAATATTAATATAAAAGTGTTATAACTTCTCTGATTCTGAATTCCGTTCTTCATAATAAAATTCCTTTTTACAGTCAATATTAAAACTTAATCTGTGATTGACATGATCGTTTCCTTGAGCCTGCTTAGACTGTATGTACCAAGAGAAGTAGGACTGGTCCTTTTGGTATATACTGTATATAACTAACAACACATAGTTAAATCGTTTAAAAGTATACCTGTACAATTTCTTACCGAGCGAAGTGGCACCGCGAAGTGATGTGCGAATGGTACTCGGGAGGTCACGAGTTCGATCCCCAGCGAACGGCCACTCTGACCCATGGGTTTTTCGTGGTTTCCTTGGGCTCAGCAGGCGAATGCTGGGGTGGTTCCTTCTCTAACACGATTTCCTTTCCGTCATTTCCCTCCGTTTCTTTCTGTTTGCTTCTCATCTTTAAGTGCTTCTAGATTACGTGGCGTAGAAATGGCGCGAATGATGTTCAATGGAAAGAGTACTCTCCGTGGACACTAGAGGGCTGCTTATTGGTGGGACGTTCATCGCCCTCTCTCGGCGGCTTCAGCAGTGGGACGGGTCTGCCAGGTTGGAAATGTTAGGGACTTTCGCGCGTCTCTGTGGTCTGTCTACCTATAGCTTGCAGCCTCCTATGATTCCTTCGCTTCATCCCTTCCTCCTGGGGTTAGGTAGCTACAATAGATCTGTGCAGGTCGCAGCGCGCGAGGTATCTCCCTCCGTTGTAGCGTATTACCTATACCTATACCATTCCTTTGTACGAAATAAGTATAGCCATGGCTGATTTCTTTCGCCGGTTTTGACTTTGTTGATGTGATTACTTTTTCTACTACGTATAGTAAGTAGGGGAACTATTACATTCCAACCAAAAATTCGAAATCGAGATGTCACCGGAAATACATGTTTTGAGGCCTACTGAATCCTCCCAAAAAGCATTTTTAGAAAAAGGTCCGTGTGTGTGAACAGCATAACTCAAAAACGAAAAGTCGGATAAATAGCAAACTTTGTATTTAGGTTCAGTATCTTTCAAAGATGGGACACGAAGATTTTCAAGAAAATCCCCCCCAGCTCAGGCTAAATGGAACTTTTTCGAAAAATTTGATTTTCTCAAAAATGGCTCTAACAATTTTGATTAAAACATATGTTTAAGATACTTTCTTGGCAAATGAAATATATATCTTGAATTTTCTGGGAATGTCCCCAAAAGTCCTCTTCATTCTGAATGAATCTTGCATAACTGGTAAACCGTAAGAGATAGACAAAATGCTACTCCACAAAAAATGCGGATCTTGTTAAAACACACAATTTATGTCATATGCATTAGTTTTGTGTGTGGAGTGAACCATTTCCGAGATATTCCTTGTTATTTGTTTGAATTTTCCAATACTTATACTTTTTCTCAAATGGGAATTGTTATTCGTTTTTTTTATGTCCTGGACATGCAAGGAGAATGGAATGCTCCACATAGCAATCAGCTTCTAAGAGATTTGACTATCACTTAAAGCCTACCATATTCCCCTTGCACCTATAAGAAAATTAGCAATAAGATAGTTTCTGCAAATTTTTGTATTGATTAACATAAAGTAGATGGAGAATAAGCGTTTGTAAAAATAGTTTGTGTAAGAGTAGAGAAAGTGATGTGAGTGAAAAACATCAGATTTTTCTTTTTTTTGCTCCAGTTATATGCCGGCTTTAACATCTTAGGTCATATCGGTGGAACCTTAGGAAGAATTGCTCATGAGCAATAATGTATATTGCCTTACAGTGGGGTTGCTATTACTTTTGATTATTACGTTAAATTTACACGCACCCATTAATACTTCCAGACTCTAGAGAGAATGGGAAATAATGCTGACTAAAAAAAAAATTCCCACCCACCAGCCAGGAATCAATCCTGGGACCTCGGGATTTGGTGATTAGCATGCTAACCACCAGACCATAGAGGCAGTCCAATTAATATTATTTGCAGTTATAATATTTCTTTTAGAAAGTCGATGAACATGAGTTTACCTGGAGATGAAATCTACACTGCCGTTTGTGAAAATTGCAACACCAAGAAGGAAACGCATGAATTCAATGAATTTAATATCACAGGTTAGGTACGTGACAAGTAACAAATGATAAACTTTTCAAATCTATACATGCCATTTAAGCCCCAATATTCAGTATTTGGTGTGGCCTCCATGCGCTGCAATTAGAGCTGCTATGCGCCTTGGCATTGAATAAAAAAGGTTCTGAATAAGTTCCTGAGGGATTTCCCTCCACGCAGTTTGTATTAGAGCTCACAAATCCGTGACACTGGTTACTGGAGGACCGTGACGCACCAGGTGCCGATCAGCCATATCCCAGAAATGTTCGATGGGCGACATGTCAGGCGAACGGGCAGGCCAGGGAAGCAATGGTACCCGTCGCTCTTGAAGAAGACTTGTACATTCCTCGCAATATGTGGCCGGGCATTGTCCTGTTGAAATGTGGCCTGTGGAGATGCCTGAAGCAGGGGGGTACCTCAGGCTCTACAACCACCGTTAGGAGGCGAGATCGGTTGTTCTAACCATCACACCTGGTGTTTTTCCGCTATGTCGCTCAACAATGCAGCCCTCCAGGTTGCGCTCATCATGGTACCGCCGGACACTATGCGGCCATCACTGTAGGACCGTTGAAGCGGGACTTGTCCAAAAATACTACATTTTGCCACTCAGCACACCAGTGACGGTGTTCAAGTGCCCATTGCATTTTGGTTTCGGGACAATGGAAGTCGACGTAATGGCATGCATGCAACCAGTCCAACCTGCAGCAGACGGTGACGAACCGTTGCTGCAGACAAGTTCCAGCGTCGCGCCAACATTGTGGATGAAGCTGTACGGTCCGTTATGGCCATGCGGACAAGATGACGATCTTCCCGTGCTGTGGTCATGTTCCGTGGTCCAGTGCCCGCTCTTCGCTGCGTAGGACCTTCATCTATCCACAGCTTCCACACACGCATCACTGTCGTAGCAGCATGCCCTGTACGAGCCGAAATGTCACGGTATGACAAACCCGCTTCCCTGAGACCGATCATTCTGTTCCGTTCGAACTCACTCACATGCCGATATGGCTCCCTTTGACGTCGAGGCATACTGGCACTCGATTTATTCCTTTCACCTTATTTGACAGCTCTGCACTGACTACACTGGGCGCAACACTGACCTGTCGGACCGACACGAGAGGACTCTGCTCGACCATCTCTCTGCAAACCTAATCACTTATTGCTTGCACACTCTTCTACATTTCCACCAAGTTTGGTGTCATTCGGGAAATTCTTTCTTGGTGTTGCAATTTTCACAAACAGCAGTTTATTTATATTGATTTATTGTCCTCCAAAACTTATTTTCAGTGAATTTCTTCAAAATCCACGATCAGGTTTCGAGAGCAGGATAAATAAGCAATGTGCATCACTTCGAAATGGCGACTTTGATAATGGCGAGATTGCTGACTGTGTGTTCATAGGTATATTATCTAGCATTTAAAAGATGGGAATCTCCTCTGCCTGTCGTGCCTCCTGATCCGACCGCCCTCTGTCACCTCTCACCTCACCCCTTCCTCCCGGATGCACCCCATCAGGGGCTTCAGGCACAAAAGATCTTGTAGGTCGAGGTGCTGTCCCCTCCGTAATCAGTCCTAGTCCTAGTTCTTATCTAGCATTTGTCAGTTGTTACTCTACACATCTGACAGCCGCTACAACGTGACTTTCCGCTGCAAAGCCCTAACATTTGAAAGCATTCGCAGAAAACTTGTGTTGGCAACGACGTAGAGCTGTGCTTTAACATAATTTTTACTTTCTCTACTACGTATAGTAAGTAGAGAAAGTATTGTATTCCACCCAAAAATTCGATACTGAGATTTCACCGGAAATATATGTTTATGGAAACATGTCCGTGTGTGTCTCTGTGTGTGTGTGTCTCTGAGCAGCATAACTCAGAAACGAACAATCGGATAAACACCAAACTTGGTATTTAGGTTCAGTATCTTCCAGAGATGCGACACGAAGGTTATCAAGAAAATCCCCCACCCCAGATTACCCTTTACATGGAACATTTTTCGAAAATTTTAATTTTCTCAAAAATGGCTCTAACGATTTTGATTAAAATATCATATGTTTAAGATATTTTCATGACAAATAAAATTTATATCTTGAATTTTCTGGGGATGTCTGCAAAAGTATTCTTCATTGTGAACGACTTTTGCATAACTGGTAAACCATAAGAGATAGACAGATTTTTACTACACAAAAAATGTAGATCGCGTTAAAATACACAATTTATGTAATATGCATTTTTGTTGTTGAGTGAACCATTTTCGAGATATTGCTTGTTATTCCCTTAAGTTTTTCAATACTTTTCTCAAATGGGAATTCGTTATTCATTTTTTTGTCTTGGATATGCAAAGAGTATTAATCTGTGGGAAAGGGAATGGTGCTGCAACTAGCAACCAGCTATTAAGAGATATGCATGTGCTTAAAGGCTGCTGTATTTCTATATTGCCCTTGTAAATATATATTCCCCTTACATCTACAAGAAAATTAGCAATAAGATAGAGTCTGCAAATGTTTATCTCATTTAACATGAAGTAGATGGAGAATAAGCGTTTGTATAAATAGTTTGTACAAGAGTAGAGAAAGTCATGCGAGTGTAACACATCAGATTTTTTTATGAGAATACGACTGTGCAATATTTCCATGTCCAAACCTTTAAGCTCATCGTTTTATTTCTCCACTGATATGCCGGGAATATCTGCATTCAGCTTTATTGAAGAAGCGTATTCTCTCAGCTGTGCAACAGGTCCCGATTACAGCTCCCCATATTTGCCGCGACGCGAAGTTTCGCTGAGTTTTCAGTGTGTTTGTCGCCGGCGTATATCAGTGCTGCTGGCTTTGTTTCATACGGAAGCATTTTTACTTTCTCTACCACGTACATAGTAGGTACATAAAGTATTGTATTCCACCCGCAAATTCGATACCGAAATTTCAGCAGAAATACATGTTTTGAGTTTTCCCGAATATAAAAAAGACTTTTTACAGAAAAACGTTCGTAGCGTGCACGCTCGCGGTGTGTCTGTCTGTGAACAGTTTATCTCAAAAACGAAACATTGGATTAATATCAAACTTGGTATTTAGGAACATTTTTCAAAGATGCGACACGAAGATTTTAACAAAATCCCCCTACCCCAAACTACACTTTATATGGAACATTTTTCGAAATTTTTTTTGTTTTCTAAAAGATGGCTCTATCGCTTGTGATTAAAATACCATACACTAAAGGTTGTCATGACAAACAAAATGTGTATTTTGTATTTTCTGAGAATAGCGCATGAAGTCCTCTTCATTCGGAAGCAATTTTGTATAATCTTGTATAACTGCATAGACGAAAGTAGCTACACAAAAGATATAGATCCCTTTAAAACACACACTTTATTTAAAATAACCTTTTATGTGGCATCAGCCATTTCGGAGATATCCGTTATTAATGGTTCGATTTGTTCAATACTTTGTCATTTTAATCCCGTCGATTTTCAGTTGTTTCTCGCGATTGCATGGAAACAGTGTGAAATTTTAAGGCAACATATTGCATCCATTTCTTAAACATTTGACTATCACTGTTCTCTTTGCATTCTAACGAAATGTGTAATGTAGCTATTTCTGCGAAGGTTTATCTTGATTGAAATGAAGTAGACAGAAAAAGAGTTTCCTAAGAATAAATTGTATACCCATTAATAAACCATAGAGGATAGAGAAAGTGATGTTAATGTGACACACTAGATTTTTACTTTCTCTACTACGTATAGTAAGTAGGGAAGGTATTGTATTCCACTCAAAAATTCTATACCAAGATTTTATTGTAAATACACTATGTGGTCAAAAGTATCCGGACACCCCCACAAGCAATACGTTTTTCATCTTGGTGCATTGTGCTGCCACCTACTGCCTGGTACTCATTATACACGACCTCAGTATTCATTAGACATCGTGAAACAGCAGAATGGGACGCTCCGTGGAACTCACGGACTTCGAACGTGGTCAGGTGATTGAGTGTCACTTGTGTCAGAAGTCTGTACGCGAGATTTCCACACTCCTAAACACCCCTAGGTCCACTGTTTCTGATGTGATAGCGAAGTGGAAACGTAAAGGGACATGTACAGCACAAAAGCGTACAGGCCGACCTCGCCTGTTGACTGAAAGAGACCGCCGACATTTGAAGAGGGTCATAAAGAGTAATAGGCAGACATCTATCCAGACCATCACACAGGAATTCCAAACTGCATCAGGATTGACTCCAAGTACTATGACAGTTAGGCGTGAGGTGAGAAACCTTGGATTCCATGGTCGAGCGGCTGCTCATAAGCCACACATCACGCAGGAAAATGTCAAACGACGCCTCGCTTAGTGTAAGGAGCGTCAACATTACACGATTGAACAGTGACAAAACGTTGAGTGGAGTGACGAATCACGGTACACAATGTGGCAATCCGAAGGCAGGGTGTGGGTATGGCGAATGCCCGGTGAACGTCATCTGCCAGCGTGTGTAGTGCCATCAATGAAATTCAGAGGTGGTAGTGTTATGGTGTGGTCGTGTTTTTCCTGGAGGGGGCTTGCACCCCTTGTTATTTTGCGTGGCACGATCACAGCGCAGACCTACATTGATATTTTAAGCACCTTCTTGCTTCCCACTGTTGAAGAGCAATTCGGGGATGGCGATCGCATCTTTCAACATGATTGAGCACCTGTTCATACTGCGCGGGCTATGGTGGAGTGGTTACACGACAATAACATCCCTGTAATGGACTGGCCTGCACAGAGTTCTGACTTGAATCCTATAGAACACCTTTGGGATGTTTTGGAACGCCGACTTCGTGCCAGGCCTCACCGACCTACATCGATACTTTTCCTCAGTTCCGCACTCCTTGTAGAATGGGCTGCCATTCCCCAAGAAACCTTCCAGCACCTAATTGAAAGTATGACTGCGAGAGTAAACGCTGTCATCAAGGCTAAGGGTGGGCCAACACCATATTGACTTCCAGTATTACCGATGGAGGGCGCCACGAACTTGTACGTCATTTTAAGCCAGGTGTCCGGATAGTTTTGATCACGTAGTGTATATGTTTTGAGGCCCCCTGAATTCCAGAAAAAACATTTTTAGAGAAAGGTTCGTGTGTGTATACGTCTGAACAGCATAACTAAAAAACGAACAGTCGCATAAACACCAAGCTTGATATTAGATTCACGCAGGTAATTCTTTCTGCCCCAAGTTTAGGCGCAATATGACGCAGCCACGCTCCGTTTTCCAACAATGAAGCAATACCTTTGCCTCACGGTTGCTGCTTGTCTCCTCCCAGTTGGTTCTTCTTTTGCCACGGCTGCTCCGGTATGAAATCTTAACTTCAGGATATGCGTGGGTGTGTACAGAGAAACACACAAACGTTGTCTTGGAACACTTTTATTCACTATTTAAAATAATACTTCGGCTTGCCGATCACTATTAAATGCATACGAAGTTACTTTGTCTTTACCAAGACCGAAGAATTATTAACTACGGCTAAGTGTTCTACCCTCTAGCACGTTCGCCGCCAATGTTCACAACTCGACGAGAATGGCGTCCCGTCCTCGGCAGGCACTCAGGACAGACTGATCTACCCACGCTACACCAAGAAAACCAACGCCTAAACTTCCCCTCTCTCCCCTCAAACATTCTCCTCAAACTTAGCGTCATGAAGCTTAGTGCAACTGTACTCGGCTGGTTACCAGGAAAAACTTGCTTCAATGGTATTTACCCTTTCTACCTGAGGCTGGTCCCTAATTAACAAAACTGTGCCTGTCTGGTCTTCCTATCGCTTTTACAGTGAACAATTTTCACAATGCTTCTCCTTTTTATACATACACTGATTTTAAATATATTATTACTTATTTTATATCACTATTCTTCTCAGATTAATATGATAATTATTGCCTTTATAATTCCGGCTTCAAATGCCCCCCATATACATGTCATATTATACAATAATATTACAATGTGTATGTCTTGCCCGAAACAATTTCCTCTCAGTAATTTCGTGATCGATCGGCAAACCTTGAATTGGTTACATGATTCTTTTACAATTCGTCAACATATAAATTATGTCCCTTCTACAATTATGTTGGTCATACATATGACTTACCCTTCACATTATTCACCTTGACCATTATGATACAAAGTTTTACAGTCATTAACATCATCATTTAAATTAAACATTATTATACAAAATTTTACACTCAATAACTTACAGTGTTCGAATTTAAACAATTATTATATTTTGTTCTCTGTTATTCTGATTGGAGCATCTGTTTTTGTTTCTTTGAGAATATTATTCTCTTTCTCACTTCATTTTCACATTGTTCACTGATCAATTTCACTTCACTGTTTCTCTTATATTTATTTTACAATTTTCATAACCTAATGACAATTCTACATTCATGTTAATGTTTCTCAGAAAATTCACACCGTTTGTATTTTATCAGGAACATTCAATGATTCTCTATCAATGATTTTCTATAAGGTCTCATATGTTGTTTGTGCCATTTACCAATAGATTTATTAGTTTTTACATCTACTAACTCAAAAGTATGTTCCCCAAATTTAGCAGTAACAACTACCGGACCTTTATATAAGAGCTCTAACCTATGATTTCTTCCTTTTAATGCGCTGGATAATTTGTGATCTCTGGCAAGCACAAGGTCTCCTATTTTTGGTTCCCACTTATGCTTTCCCTTCTTCACTTTAGATTTCCTTTTTTCTGCTTTTTCTTTCAACCTGTCAACAACAATTTTAGCCCTTTGTTCTTCAGATAATGGTGAGAGGTTTCCTTCAATCGTTTTGGGTATTCCTTTAAAAATCGGTTCAGGTTCAATTCCTTGCATTAGCTGTATTGGTGCAAATCCTGTCGTAGTATTGATGGTGTTATTTATTATCTTTTCTATCACATTGCAATACCTTACCCAATTTCTGTGATTATTATGAGTCAGTACACTAAAATAGATTCCAATGCCCTTCAATATGCGTTCTGCGGGATTCCCAGATGGAAAATAAGAGGAACAATGATAGAATTTTATATTCTGATTCTTTAAAGTTTCCCTGAAGATCTTACTACGATGTGTAGTAGCATTATCAGTAAAAACCGCTTCTATGCTTCCATATTTTGGAACATAATCATTAACAATTTTGCCCACGCAAGTTTTGCTTGTGATATTTCTTACTGGGTATATTTTCACAAATTTAGAAAATGCATCGTACAACACGAAAATATATCTGCATCCATATTGTCCTTGAGGCATTTCTCCGTGTGCATCTGCAGTAACTAAGGCTTGCGGTTCCGTACTGTATTTTACATTAAATGGTTTAGCTTTTTGACAAAGTTCACATGTTGAGCATACCTGCCTTACTTTCCTTGCCAGTCTCTTAATGTAAATATTCTCACTTATTGCCAATATTAATCTGTCGCTTCCCGTATGTGCTAATGATTTATGGTATGCTATAATTAGCGTGTTCTGCAAGGACTTCGGCACAATAACGTTCCATTTGGGCTCTAATCTGCCGTGTAATTTATACAGTTTGCCCTCATACACTCCCACATTATCTGACATCCTTGGTAATCGGCTTTGCGTTCTCCATTAATTTCTTAAGTTCCTCGTCAGCTCTCTGTAATTTGGCTAGATTTCTTAAGTGTTTCGATAAGCTCTGACCTTCTACTGTACCTAAGTATAAAATTGTGACGTCATGCTTGTTGTCGTTAAGAGTATCTGGTATTGCTTGGTTCCCTTTCATTCTTGACAATAAATCGCTGAAAATATTTTGCTTTCCTGGTATATATTTTATCAGTATTCTATGGGATGTTATTTCATGAATATATCTGGAAATACATGTATTGGTCAACTTACATGAGTGCATAAAAGCTAAGCTCACGTGATCCGTATATACAATTATAGGATGATTGAAAACATATTCTCTGAATTTGACCAAAGCGAAGTAAATAGCGGCTATTTCCTTTTCTGTTGTGCACGCTTGAGATTCAGTTCTGGAAATACTTCGTGATGCTACTGCAATTAAATGATTATTTTCATGTTCATCTTTCTGTGTCAAAATGGCTCCGTATCCTTTGCCTGATGCGTTTGTAAGGATGATATATGGCAGATCTTCCCGTGGTTTTTCCAATAAAATGGACGCCGCGAATAATCTCTTCACCTGCTCAACTGCTTCGTCTTCTATCGTCCCCCATCTCCATTTGGTGTCTTTCTTTAACAGCTCTCTTAAAGGAGCGACCACCGAAGCAAAATCTATGATGAATCTTGACTGACAATTTAAGATGTCTAAAAATCTTCTAAGTTGCTTTCTGTTTCTTGGCGCAGGAATTTTACTTATACGCTCTATCCTACCTGTGTTTGGTCTAATTCCCTCTTCAGAAATAATGTATCCTAAAAATTCTGTCTGCTGGATAAAGAAAGCTGTTTTACTGGGTTTCACTGTCATGTTTGCTTCTTTTAATTTGCTTAATACATACTTTATGTGCTCAAGATGATCTTCAACGCTATTAGAAAATATCACAAAGTCATCTACATATTGTGCCACAAATTTCTTTAAGGTTTCTCAAAAAAATTTATACAATGCCCTTAACAATGCAATCCCGCTCGTGTTCATCCCAAACGCACAAAATTTGAATAGGTAAAGCACCCCAGCGTGCAAAAATGCAGAATACTTTCTTAAATCTTCTCTCAACGGTATCTGCCAAAAAGATGATGTTAAGTCCAAAGCTGAGAAGAATTTTCCTTTACGTAATTTGTCCAAGATAACGTCCACACTTTCAGGTCTAAAGCGATCCGGTTGACAATGTGCATTTAATTTTCTTGCATCTAACGTTACTCTAACTTTTCCATTATTTTTGTGAACTATACACAGTGGATTTATATATTCAGAAGTTGAAATTTTTCAATCACGCCGTCTTCTAACATTGATTGTATAACTTTGTCTACTTCTTCCCTAATAGCACATGGGATTGGTCTAGCTTTATGAGCATATGGTTTTACATCAGTCATTTCAAATGAATCAGTGCAATTTATGCACCTTCCCGGCTTTTCTGAAAACACTTCCTTATTCTCCATTAAAATTTCCCATAATTCCTTCTTTTGTTTCTCATTCAGTCTACTAGCCTGGTTCACCTTATTTTTCGACAAATTTTCTATTTCGAAACAGTCATCCACTTTATCGTACTTAGTAGTATTCTTATCATTCAAGCCTAATCTGGGATTTTCTTGGGGTTCTCTTCCCCGTTATTAATACAAAAATTCTCATGTTCTCCGTAGATTACATTTTCTTCATTAATTTCATGGCAATCCTCTAACCTTACTTCGGCTAATTTCATAGCACCAATGTTTATAACTTCCACAAAGAATGATTCCCCTTTTATTTCTTCCTCTACCTGACCCCGGGCAATTATTCCTGAACTACTGCCGTCCAACAATGGTACGATTATGGTGTCTTGTCCTGTTTCGAGCTTCAAAATTTTGTTTTCAAAATCTATAATGGAGTTCCATGCGTATAGACTATCACAACCTATTATTATGTCTGTTACAAGCCTAGGTACTATTAAAAATAACATCTCAATGATTTTGTTTCCGATTTCATTATTCATCATGGTCTGAAATCTTACTCTTTCTTTTCTTTTGCCCACTGCTACTGAGCAATATATCCCATGTACTGGTAAAGACATTAATTTTAAACCACTGTTTATTAATTCTTCATAAAAAGTTTGTGAACAAACCGTAGTGTTGGCGCCAGTGTCTATTATTGCACGAAATTGTTTGCCATTAATGCCAATATTTATCCTTGGTAGATCAGTTAAGACTTCGCTTTCTTCTGGCCTATCTCTCCCTTGCTGATGTTTCTCTATCATTAGTTGCCTTCCATTATTCCTACTTTTCGTGTACCGCTCATTATAGGAATTGTTGTTCCCAATCCTCACTGAAGGCGAAGTTGATTGGGTTTGGAGTTTTCCGACACTTTACTAATTGCTCCTGTCCCAATATCGTTATGCGAATGTCCTGTTTTCGTTTCATGACGGTAATTATTTCCCATTATTTGTCTTGTAGAGTTTATTGCGTCAATCCTATCTTCTTGAACTGGTGAATTCCTCTATTTCTCTATATCTTGGTCTATACCTATGGTCATAGTTATTGCTACAATCATCTCCAGAATAGTGTCTGTTTCTAGGATACCTTTCCATTCTGTCATAATTACATCTGTGAGTATGTACATAATTTATTTGTGCGTTCCGTCTTCGGTAGTTTTCGCTTCTTCCCCTATAATTGTTTTCAAAGTTATTTCTCCTGTTATCATGGTAGTTATTTTTCGGTACAGGCCCATGGTATCTATCCCTCACATCAAAATTTCTATCATTTCCTGGATATGCCCCTTGCCCGAAAACTTTTGTAGGACTTCTTTCTTTCGGTGTGAAATTCCTATCCTTAAGCACGCCATCTTGATTTCTCTTCCTTTCCAAAGCGATCAACAAATCTATCATGGCTGCTATCGTAACCGGATTTGCAATAATTATGTAGTTTTGTATGGTCTCCGGAAAGTGTGTGGTTACTAGATTTATTAATTCATTTTCTCCCATCGGTGGATCTGGCATCTTAGATTTTCTTGCCACTACCATGAAATAATTCACCATAGATTGGTCCTTATGGGAATCGTACTTACTGAGTTCTAGTCGGATATTCACTTGCCTGCTTGCACCCCAATATCTGTTCAGAAATAGCTCTTTAAAGGCCCCGTAATTGTTATCTAGTCCTACAGATAATTCCAGCCAATTGAAAGCATTACCTTTAAAACATTTTCGTACTACAGTCATCTTATATTCCTCTGGTATACCCTTAACATTAAAATATTCCTGCATGCTATTTATGAATGCTTTCGGATTATCTGATTCTTCGTCCTCAAAAATCGGTGGTGAAATTTCACTGAGAACATGGTTCGGCCATTGAAAAGGTGGACCGCCATTTCTATTTACATTTGTATTATTACTGTTGCTGGAGGTACTTGGACCTAAATATAGCATCAGAAGGTCAGCTGACGCATTCTGCGATGCATCGTTCCTTACTGTTGCACTGCTTACATTGCTACATACTGAACTACCAATATTGTCAGATATACACACTTTTTCTAATCCTTCCTTAAGTCTATCATTTACATCATCTATTCCTACAGCAAGTCTCCTACTTTCTCTTTCAGACTGTTCTAACCTGTTTCTGTATGTTTCTAATTCTTTGCTAGTAGCTTCCCTTTCTCTAACTAATTCTTGACTTAATTCTTCCCTTAATTTTCTGTTTTTCCCTACCTTTTCACTAATCTATTGTCTTACAATTTTGACTTCTTCTCTAATCTGTTCTTGATTTTCCCTAACCTCAATTCTCACATTTTCTGTTTCATTTCTAGCCTCCTCCTTGAAATTTTCTAACACTTTCTGCTGGTTCTCAATTTTATCACCAATTTCAGTTAAATTACTTCTTAACTCCTCCCTTAAACTTTGATTATTAGCTTTTATCTGATCCCTTAATTCTCTCTGACCCTGTTCTATTTTTCCTGTTAATTCTTCTCTCAAGTTTTCTGTTACATCCCTTAATTCTTTCTGACCCTGTTCTGTTACATCCCGGTTAGCTTTCATCTCATCCCTTAATTCTTTCTGACCCTGTATCATCGACATCATTAACTTTAACATATCGTTATTTTCCATACTTCCCCCTGGCTGTTCTACCTGCTTTTGTACATTTCTATCATCTACTGTTTCTACTACCTTATTTACACTATTATTTGCGTCCTGCACAGTTCTACTATCACCGTCCTGAATACCCATGTTTGAATCTGCTTGTTCAAACATTTTGCCGTTCCTTAACTGCATTTACCACTGGAACACATAAATAAGTTTACACTCAGTACCTTTTATATCTGCTACCTGCAACTGCTGCTTCGATGCTGCTCCTTCGATGCTGCTCCTGTTGTCCTCCGCGTTGTCCGGTCTCCTTGGTTTCTCCGTTGTACAGCTTCCACGTTGTTCGGGCCTCCTTGATGTCTCCGTCGTTTAGCTTCTCCGTTGTTCGGGCCCCACGCTTAGGACGCCATATGACGCAGGTAATTCTTTCACCCCACGTTTAGTTGCAATTATGACGCAGCCACGTTCCGTCTTCCAACAATGAAGCAATACCTTTGCCTCACGGTTGCTGCTTGTCTCCTCCCAGTTGGTTCTTCTTTTGCCACGGCTGCTCCGGTATGAAATCTTAACCTCAGGATATGCGTGGGTGTGTACAGAGAAACACACAAACGTTGTCTTGGAACACTTTTATTCACTATTTAAAATAATACTTCGGTTTGCCGATCACTATTAAATGCATACGAAGTTACTTTGTCTTTACCAAGACCGAAGAATTATTAACTACGGCTAAGTGTTCTAGCCTCTAGCATGTTCGCCGCCAATGTTCACAACTCGACGAGAATGGTGTCCCGTCCTCGGCAGGCACTCAGGACAGACTGATCTACCCACGCTACACCAAGAAAACCAACGCCTAAACTTCCCCTCTCTCCCCTCAAACATTCTCCTCAAACTTAGCGTCATGAAGCTTAGTGCAGCTGTACTCGGCTGGTTACCAGGAAAAACTTGCTTCAATGGTATTTACCCTTTCTACCTGAGGCTGGTCCCTAATTAACAAAACTGTGCCTGTCTGGTCTTCCTATCGCTTTTACAGTCAACAATTTTCACAATGCTTCTCCTTTTTATACATACACTGATTTTAAATATATTATTACTTATTTTATATCACTATTCTTCTCAGATTAATATGATAATTATTGCCTTTATAATTTCGGTTTCAAAATACAGTACCTTCCAAAGATGCGACACGAAGATTTTCAAGAAAATCCTCCCTCCCCAAATTGGCCTTTACATGAAACATTTTTCGAAATTTTCAATTTGCTAAAAAATGGCTCTAACGATTTTCATTAAAATAACATATATTAAAGATATTTACATGGCATAGAAAATTGAACTTTCTGGAATATCCTGTGAAGGAGTATGACATCCATTTTTGAATTCTATATGTAGATAACAGTGGTCAGGGATTTTTTATTCTAACAATAGAAATCTAAGTAGCACAAGAAAAGACTCACTAATAAACTTATTCAAAGTAATAGCGGTCTCCTTGAACAATTTATAAGAAAATACAACAAATTATGAAAAAGACAAAGTTATACTTCTTGCACAGAGTTGCTAGCTTTAAAGGAACATATAGGTCAAGAAATGTTACAATTGGAGACGAGGCCTAAGATTTATGGCCTAATAACAGGATAAAACAACAGTAAAGTTTGGAAGGTGCTGGGTGGCTCGGATAGATACTGAGTAGTATGTTGGGGGCCTACTTGTGCAGGTTATCAAGGGTATCAAGAGTGAATACTACTGCACAGCTACAACACGTAGCTTCCTGACGGACATATGCTGAAGATTGGTAACCACGTGTCTCACGCTCCGTTGTTGTGATTAATTTTTCACTCGTATTATAAAGTGGACAAGATACGGAAACAACAATTAGTTATGTTGTTAGTGTTTGAAGAGTGCTAACGCAATGGCAGACAAGCACAGGCAGATAGTAGCTATTGGTTTTCATTTAGACGACTAAATAATCTTTTTTCATCGATTGGAATGCTGCGGAATCGTGATTGGCTGCATGTGTCAAAGCAGACACTTCGCGTGCGACAGAACTGACCCTGGTTGTAAATGCCGTAAGAGACGCTGTTCCCGCAAATCCTCATACAGCTGCAGAGGTATTGTGCATGTATAGGACGTATCTTATTTTAAAATCTTCTTTGAGATTCTAGTACATCACAAGAAGCTCCTGCACCACTGGAGAGTAGTCCACCCAACCTACTGCTCAACTTCTATCCAAGGCATCCAGTATATGTGAAGAATAAGATAGCATAAGCTCATAGGAGTTAAAATCTGCCCGATAGCAGAAGAAATCACTTAAAATCTCGGCTAAGAAGATCAGCATTTCACAGAAGTCAGAATGGACCATTAAGAAGTACTAAGGAGAATAAACGTTTTGTTGCTTTGATAAAAACACTTGTTCTTAACTAATTTTGGTTCGATGATATCATATGTGAAGTTAATTTTTCTCGTAAGTTACAATGTTTTACGATTCGTTTTTAAAGTATTTCATACCGTAGCAGATTGTTAGAAATTGATAATAATAATAATAATAATAATTATAATAATAAATGTCTAATAATCTGCTACAGTATGAAGTACTTTTAAAAACGAATTGTATTATCATTATTATTATTACTATTATTATAAATGTTGTCTATACGTTGGCTGCCATTTACATCAGAATAAATGATGCTTCTAGAAAAAAGAGCTCTTTTATAGGATAATAAAAAATATTTAAATTTTGTAACACTTTTCCTGTATTTCAAATGACCCCATGAGACTCTTAATTCAACAATTTTCAAATTTACTTTTTACTTTATCTATAGCTTGTGATGACGCATGTGCTACTTACTTTCATTTTCTATATATCCAATTATTTTACAATTAGATGATTTGCTATTGTTTTCTGTTACAACGCGGAAATTATTAACTGCGGAGAGCGTAAATTAATTTTAATGCTTCGCGATAATTCAGTTCAGCAGCTTATTACGTAAGGAGATGCTATACTCAACGCCTACCTGCGGAGTTTAAACTTGTTTCCTACTTATTCGCGTGTTTCGACGCTAGTAATACTTTTAAAGCAATCTCCAACGGAATCTTTCTTACATTCACTCTGCAATTAACGCGGAAATAAGCTCTATCTAGCGCGATGGCAGTTATATTCACTGTTCTCGTGATATTTCTTCTTTGCAGATTTACTCTTCTCTTATGCAATGCTTAGGGTCCCCTACTTGCAAAGGTTACTATGATGTCTCTCTCTGTTGTGGATTTTTCTCCATCTTTAGGAACCGAATCTCATTGTTTAAACTTTTTCGTTGCCACGTCGTTCAACTCTTTACATACATTTATTTAACTAAACTTGTTCTATTTCAAATTATAGCCCAATAGTTTTCTATTGTTCAAATTCGCCAGGTTACGTTGATTTTGTGACATATGATAAATTATTATCTTACATTAGATATTTAAATTGTTTTCTATTACATTGCTTTGTTGCTTGAAGTGAATTTATATAAACATTCCAGTTAATTACGGAAATGTTCTCTTTACATTAAATTTAATACTTTATGAGCTTTTAAATGTTAAATTACGCTATATTAGCTTTGGAATGATCATATCAAGATCGATTCCCACTTCAATATTAATACAAATTTTTAAAAAATGTTCAACATACATTTTAAGCAAATATTTATATCATCATTAACACCATTCTGGTGATAATGATATTCATTTATACTTAAAAACATAAAATGGCATCAGATATTGATACGGTTTCGAAATGAAAAACATAAAAGGATTTATGTTGCCCATAAATATGGTATAAAACATTATTTAAGTACAAAAGTATAATTTTCTTTACACTAGCATTTATATATGCGCATACAGATGCAAGATAATGCAAACATTAAATTTGACATAGAGGGCATGCAACTAAATCTGGTTCTAATTAGGCAAGAATTTGGGCTTATAGCACTTGCATTTTTGGAATTGCTCAAAACAGTCTCGTTTGATGTCCTTCATCATATTTCTGTCCTGTCACTTTGATAACGTTCTTCCATTGTCTCCAGGTCTTGATGGAAGCGTTCTCTCTACCCCTCACTAACAGTCCTCATGTTTTCCGAAATTGACCAAGGTGACCTTTTAGGAACTGAATTTTAATGCTCATTTTGCATCCAGATCGCAAAATTCCATTAGCGTCCTTTGAGCCAAAACTTAATAGTTTTCTGCATTTTTATTATCAAGGAAGTTCTTCATAATTACTACAAAAAACATCTATGCTACTTTCTCCTATTTATCCATCTTCTTGACAAATTCATTGTCACACATTAGGGCTCGAATTTGAGGTCGATCAAATACACATGCTTCGAATGACTGACCAGGAAAACCAGAAACAATGTGTTGAAAACAACCACTTTCAAGGAAGACGATTCTTTCTCAGCTGAGGAAAGGTCCATTTATAATATTTGACATTCCTACTCCTGTGTCCAACGCTTCTCCTGTGCACGGCTATTCCACATGCGCAGATAACAAGAATATTTCGTGAATATTTCCTCATGCGTCTTATGAAAAATCTCTTGATCACTATGTTTACTTTCTTCTTTCTCAAAAGAAACAAAAGCACTGAAAAGTGTAACCAGGAGCGTATGGACGGATCTTATTGCCGAGGGAATACTGGGATATGAAATACTATACGGATTTTCTTACGATACTCTGATTAGTCAGGCAGATATAGCAGTCATTGCTATGATCCTTCAGTTTACGCCAAACCATGGGAACACCAAAGGTCATTTTGGTGTTTGGGGTGGGGGATTTTCTTGAAAGTCATCGTGTGGCATCTTTGGAAGATATGAACTTAAATGCCAAGTTTGGTATTTATCCGAATCCATGTTTCTTAGCTATGTTGTTCACACATACACACACACACACACACGCGCGCGCGCGCAGGTACAAACCCTTTTCTAAAAATGTTTTCTTTTGGATTCAGGGGGTTCAAATCAGGTATTTCCGGTAAAGTCTCTATGTTGAAGTTTTGTGGGTGAAATGCAATATCTTCTCGCCTACTATGCATGTGGTAGAGAAAGTAAGGTCATTTCAGCACGGCCAATCTGCTTTCGGCCTTTTGTACTACGTGCACTACCTGTGTTGTTGTGGTACATAGCTGCAATTTCTTCCGATTTAATTATCATGTTGTCTCTCAGCCTGTCATCTCATTACTGATGACTGAAGAGTGTAGCAAACAGTATAAATAATAATTAAAGTAAGTCGACAATGGACAAAGTTGTTTTCATCATCATTTTCAGGCATTAGGCCTCTTGACCTGTTCAAAGTTCAATCCCTCTTCTGTGGTCGAACCACGCTTCTTCTTCCTCATCGTTTGCTTTTTCAAAAGAGTTTTTGTGGTAGGTTTTCGGTCATTCTCTCAATGTGGTTTATCCATTTATTTCGGAACTGTTTAATTTTATCCGTAAGCTTAAAAATCTAATTCACTCCTGATGCAATAATTTCTTTTTCTTATAAGATTACAGCCTGCAACTCTTCTCAAAAATATAATTTTAGCAGTTTATAGCCAGTTAGTGTACAATATTGGACTCTAACATGACAGTAGAAACAGTCATCACTGTATAATTTAATTATAATATCTTTTCGAGCATTTTGATGGCTATTGATAGTGTCGCACATAAGATTAAATCTGCTTTTCTGTCATGTACAACCCTCCGTCTCCCTCCCTCCCTCCCTCCCTCCCTCCCTCTCTCTCAATTAGATGCAATCTATTCAGAATATAACCCAGGGATATTTTTGTTCTTATTGTATCCTTTCCTCTGAAAGCTAGCATTTTAGTTTTATTTGTAGATACTTTTAAAATTTAACTTGACTTAGTTTAAATATAGCTTTCGTTTCAGATTATCTTCCGAACTCGAAATTATCATTTGATCGCCTGTAATAGCATTTAGCTAGGCATTTCCTTCTTATTTTAAAATATGAGTAGAAACTTCCATTCTTTCTTTCAAGACTTCGTCTATGTAATAGGTTAAAAAGTGCAGGTGATAATGGGCACCCTTATCTGACGCCTCTGTTGTTGCTTTAGATAGATTTTTTATTTTGAATCCCACATCCATTTTATTTTCTACGTGTAAACTGCTTATTGCAGTGATCAAATTCTGTGGAGTAACTTTGTTTCATTATAATCTAAACTTTGTTTCTATTAATCGTATAAAAATATTTTTATAGTCAATAAAATTGGGTATATATGTTGGCAGATTATATTATTTGCACTTTTCTGCCTCAGTGTAAAGATTATAAAGATACAGTTCAAGACAATGTTGTTTTAGAGCAACTGTTCTTACAGGTGTGTTCTGAGGATATAAATACTTCATGAAATACATGTTTAAAAGACACAGGACCCTGCTAATATATCCTCGGAGTTGTCTTTAATCTTCCGAAACATTCCTAGTAATAATTTAAACGTTGAAGATTCTTGGAGTTCTCTGATTAAGGAAATTTATGGATTAGAAATCTTACTGGCTTAATCAGGAGTCGAATGTTATCAGAAACTTATATTAGGTGTACAACTTGCATGAAATTATGGTCTAGGTCAAAGTGGTCATACCATGATTACATATTTATCATCTGCAGTATTTTATTTCTTTTACTCCCAGTTATTAAATTATTAGTCATGGAAAAGAATTTTGCGGTAGTTTTTCTCATTTTGATGATCAACCCTGTTATTAATCTATATGACAGCCATCGTCATTATCGTTTGTTCAGTTGAAACCTTCTTAATATCCCACAGCAGTCTAACTTGTGAACTGAGGCTCCCTCCCGTGACATTTAACCCGCAGAGCTAGTTACGTTTAGCAACTCCCGGAGTTTCATATTGCCCCAGAATCCCTAGCCTCACGTACTCCTTCCTTTTTTATGTCCTCAAATTTCGTTCCATTCTACCAATAAGAATACCCGTCAATTCCGACAACTTTTTCCCTTTTATCCGCGCACCAGAATTAATGAAGGCACGCTGTTATAACGTTTTACAACTTTTTTGGAGGGAGGTTTTGCCCAGTTTAATCTGAAATATAATAGAAAGAGGACTCTTATCTTCACTTAGACTTTGAAGACTGTTCATGCTTGTGGAGTTTGTGTTCCTCTATCAGAGCTATCAGTTGGCTCCAAATGAAGATGCTTCATTTGGAACGGTTGTTTGATAAAGTTGAGGAACTCAAAGTTAAAGGAAACAGGATTGCTCTCTCTTCCTTCATCATGTCCTTCCTTTTTACCTTCCTCTCTCTCTTTTTCACACAGCACACACGGCTGAATTCATTCACTGAATGCTTTCTAATAACGAGATAATGGGGCAATACTCCGGGTTAACTCTTAGATTGATCCGGGTCAAAACAAACGCAGTGATATTCTGGAGAAAGAGACCAGTCCAGTGTTATTAATTCAGTTTCGGTAAAGAATTTATCTTAAATAACATATGCTCATCAAATACTTAATTTAATTGAATTTAAATATGTCTGTACTTATGACATATTTTATTAAACATAACTTAAACTCGCGGGATACAATTACATGATTCGGATACTCACAGGCACTTGTTTTTGTGTATTATAACACAACGTGAGGAAAACGAATAACCGAAATTAGATCCGCACTGTTTATGGAGCAATGCATTTAAATAAATTACATTTAGCCACTGAGAGAAAGGTCAGAATTGACGCCCCGTGGCACCACGGCTCTCTGCAGGGTCGCAGAACTTGTCAAGAAAGAGAGGAAGGGGAGGAAAGATATAGATCCTCCTTTCCCAGTAGACGCGTGGCTTATGGTGTTTTTACTTAGGTAAACAAGTGAGTAGCAAATTACGGGTTGAATCCCCTAACTGCGGCTTTCGAAATGAGAACGAATAACTCCGGTGGATTCTTGCGTAGCCACTTTTATGTGACAGTTTTACATGCCTGGACTACAGCATTATTAATGCGTTTGAAAATCAATTTCTTTTAGTACAGTTACTTTTATTTGAAAATGTAATATCCCGTATAACATCACAGGTCTAGAGAGACGACGAATAAAGTAATTACAACTGAAGAGTGCTCAAACGAGCAAAGAATCAATCATGCTGAGTGTGAACCGACATTTTCTGCAGGAAAAAAACTGGAAAAGCCGTATTTAAGCAACTCTCTTCATCCCAGATTTGAACTCGGGTCCTCCTGATTATTTGGCAGACATCCCCATTTGACAATGGAGGTGATAGTATAAAGGCGCGCAGTGTCAAGAAAAGAGCTTCTCTGCCTTCGTCGGCTTACATAAACCATCACCATTTTATCGTCATCATCGTCGTCGTCGCCATCACGGTCATCTAGTTCTAGATTTTAAGAAGCAATTCCCCTCTTGCGTTTTTAGATCATCGAGTTTCTCCTGCCTCTCTATTTTATGCACAAGTTGTTTTTTGGGGGGGATAGGTGATAGTGTCTTGCAATTAAAGATGTAGTGAAACCCATCTATATGTTTCTGCTGTACACCTCAATGGTGCATGTAAAGAAAATTCAAAGGCGGGGTAATTAATAATTGCGTCAAATTCATCTGGAAGTTTCGGAGTTGAACAGATATGCTCATATCATTTCTTGAATGTCGCGCTAGTATTCCTGATGCCGAAATATTAGAGATGCTATTGAACTGTGAAGTAGCTCATTAGTTAAGATGAGGGGTTTGTGCAGTTTGTCGTCAGGATGCGTGTGCATAGACATTATACAGCTGTATGTCCAATGTCTGTGTTGATTTCCGACATATACAAACCACGCGAAGAGTACAGTCTGAAAATGAGGTCTGTTAAGGTCTAGCAGATAATACACAAATATGAGGGATATGATGAAACATTAGTAAATTTAGAAAAAACTGGCCTTTATGATTTATCCATAGCTTCAGAGCCATCACAAGCGGAATCGCACAGCACTACTATAGATATTCTTAAATTATCGAATGTCAAACGTCGGTGTCGACACTTAAACAGTTTTTGAACTGCGAGAAGCTTCTTTCAACGTCACAGGACGTTAACGGCGCGTATATAAAGTATACTATGCTATCGTCTGATGATTTTGTGTTCTTAAATATGCTACAAATTGTTAAATAGCCCTTATTTTTCTGTAGTATGTTTTGCCATTTATTATTTATCCCTGGCGGTCCTTTCTTGATTTTTTCTGACACCTCTTCTATTATTGTTATATCCTTGGATATTTGCATCTTCTTTTTTACACTTACTTTGGCTGCACAGCCCTTAGCTGTCTCCTATATGTCCACCTATGCTTGCTGCCGAGTCAACGTGTATTTCGTGCCGCGCACAACCCCTCATCTTTACTCATTAGAAATCCCCTGGGCATAATCTCGAACTCTTTCCTATATCTCAAATGATGAGGTAACCCCAGGAAATAGCCTGTTACCGTTAGATCAGTAGTTGTAAGGGGTGAGCAATTCATATAATATCTCTATAGCGTAGAATGAGTCACCCCGGAAAATTTTTTTCTAATGATGCTCATGGAGATCTGGCGACATTCAGCCGGTATAATCATTTGTATTTCATTTTAAAAATACTCGGTGTATTTGGCGTATACTATAGTTACACCAAGGAAAAGGGTAACGTGTACAATGCACGATTAAGGAATATGACGAATTAGAAAAAAATGTTGTTGTTGTAATGTTGTATAGTTTCATTTTCAGAACTGAACTGTCAACAATTAACATATTGCTGCAACAAGTAAGTGATGGTAGCGCCAGCAAAGCCGGTGATTCAGATTCTGATGTAACAGAAACTCTTGCAGAGGCGAGTAAGCATTAGTTTTGTCCGCATCGTATGCACCGACAGGTTGGACGCATCCGAAAAAAGTATTCCTTATATGGAATCAATTGTAATGCGTACGCATGATGTATCGGTAAAGGTAAAGGTACGTATCACGGAGGGGCTCCCGAAAACCGGGACAGAGCACCGTACGCAGGCCAGTCGCCCCTTTATGCTTCCAACGTGAACCATGGGAGGGAAGAATGAGGGTAGAGACTTGAAGGGCGACCAGATCCGGATGCCGAAGGGCGCAAGGATGGGCAGGGTCCCTAAGGGTCCCTAACGTTTCCAGATAGAACGCAACCGACGCCGCCCGGTCCCTGCCCACAAGCCACCAACCCCGGGGCGGAACCCCACGCTGAGGAGAGACCTTACTGAGCGGTACCATGGTGACGCCAGGGAAGAGTTCTTACAGAGCGCAATCCACCGCCCAGCCGCAACCCGCCGAACACCGTCGCCTGATCATACAACCCTGAAACAGATGACAAGGAAGATGATGGGTATAGGAAATGAGAGAAAGGAGAGTGTGGTAGAAGATGAACCACCTCAGCATTCGCCTGGGATCCGGGGAAACCACGAAAAACCCATGGGTCAGTGTGGGCGGTCGCCGGAAATCGAACCCGGAAGCTCCCGAATGGGACCACAGAATTTGCCACCTAAGTCACCCCGCTCGGTATGAAGCATTGAACTCAGTGCTAGAAGCAATTCCAATACGTTCAAGTCATTCAATCACTGTGGCGCGGATAAAAAGGACGCATAATCTAACATTTTAAGTTGTTACGTATCTAATCACTTCGCTTTCACCCGTTTATTGTAGAATTAATTTTTAGGTATACACAAAGTTTCATTCGCCACGTATTGTTCACCGAGGGCTTCTAAACTTTTTATAGTATTTCTGGCGCAAGCAGTGGTAGAAAATGTAATTTTCTGTCTGTGTTAAGGTGAATTGAAGTATGGATCTAGAAAGTGTTGTAGCTAAATGTATTGAAGTTAAGTAATTCAGAATGCAGCTGATGATGCGCGGTGTAGGATATTGCGCGGCTGTCTCACGACACAGAATCTTGATACCACTCAAGCCTAAGACTTTTCCAAAGATTTACTTTATCCTAAAAGGATAAATGTTGGATCAATGTAAGCATGTTGTACTTCGGGACGAGTAAGGCACACACAATCACAATTAAAATGGATCGTCTCCTTAGACCTCATTTGTAAGCGAAATTAAACTAGATTATGATGCAAGGGGTAAAAAAACGTATTTCGCGGGTTGGAATGTTTACGAAACGAGGGCCGCAGGCGAGACAGACGTTTTGGACAGCGCTCGAATTTGTAAAATATCAATAATATTATATTAATTCCTGAAACTAACAGAGATCTCGTTTAGAAAGGTTCTTGAAACAAGAAAAATTACGTTAAAAAGCGAGATGTCAGATGTTTTGTTGATTTGCTGGCAGCCATTTTCAATGCAATTATTTTCAACATGTTTGCCTTACACCAATCAATGAAGCGATTAAATAGCGATATATGAAGCGATATCATATTGCTTTTTAGGTTTTTTTGGGTAAGTTCTTCTAGTGTTATTATTTCTGCTGCTTCATAACATAACATAACATAACATAACATAACATAACATAACATAACATAACATAACATAACATAACATAACATAACATAGCATAGCATAGCATAGCATAGCATAACATAACATAACATAACATAACATAACATAACATAACATAACATAACATAACATAACATAACATAACATAACATAACATAACATAACATAACATAATATAACATAACATAACATAACATAACATCTCAATCTATAGACCCTATTGTGAGCTAGACCAGCTTAAAGAAAGCTAGTGTACTCTAGGATGACTCTACGTCATAATTACATAATTGCATTGTGTACTTATGTAAATAAATTGTAGTTCTTATGTAGAGTACGTTAGAGCTAAAAAAATTTAAAACAATATTATTTATACTTAATGTAGTTATAAAATTTGGTAACATTTTATAGTCAGTTATTTTTTGAATGAAAGAAATCCTCCTCTGTATAGAAGATGTGAGTGATGAGATATCTTTTTAATCCTAACTTGAATTTATTTTTATTAGTTTTCAGTTCCTTAATATATGATGGAAGTGAATTAATACTATACCATTGTAGTAAGCCCCTTTTTGGAATACTTGTAGGTTATTGCTTAGCTTGTGTAAGTCCTGCCCATTTCTGGTTTGTTTGCTGTGTATGTCTGAATTTTTTATGAACACTTCTGGGTAGTCAACCACGGTTCTGTAATTTTATCTGGATCCTCAATTTCAGTTTCTTCTGAATTCATAATCTACACCATTTAATCTTTGTGTAGGTTATACTAGATAAAAGAATAACATGTAGATCGAAGAAAGCAGAAGACTGCCAATATAACGTATAGGTTAACTCTACAAGGAATGCGATAAATTGAAGTATGACGATTTGTATTGTTTGTGATAATGCGAGCGCCATGAGAAATTAATAATATAAAAAGACATAATGAAAGGTAAAGCCTAATCAAACCAATTCAAGTTATTAAACATGTGCAAATACAAAGGATAATTGCCATGTGATTGGACTTGAAAGGGAAGTTGGTCACAATGAAGATTATCGCACTATGCGATATAGCTCATGCGCACTGTGTTAGAAGTTCTACTTTAGAGCATTCTGTCTAAAAATAAATTAAAACACTTAAAGAGGGTAGAAGTTATTTAACTGCCGCAGATAACTACGATACTCATAAAAAATCAGTGTGATCCGTTACTAAGGGTAGAGCGAGCAACCCGCAAAAGAGTTCTTCTTTCTGCTGGTAGACAACCATGAGTAAGAGAACAAGGGCCTCCGAATTTTCGCATTCAAATGGACGCAATTTTTAATTTCTAAACTGATTTTATTCCTCATTTGCATAATTTTAATCAAATGTATCCGATACCGAGTGGGATAGTTAGGCGTTAGCGTCTGCGTTTCACATTCGGGACGTCCCTGTTTCGCTTTCCGTTTGATGGACCGACCACTCTGACCTTGTGGTTTTCGTGGTTTTCCCAGGTCGGAAGGCGAATGCTGGGGTGTACTATATAGTAGCAGGACTTCCTTTCATCTTTCGTGTTGCAGGGTCTGGCACGAAGGTCGGTGGTATGCGGCGTTTGCCCTGAGCTGCGCCTATCGCTTCGGCTTTACTACGTTCACGCGTTCATTTTTGTTCAAAAGTACATTGGATAGGTTAAGTTCATGGATTTGAAAGGTTGGTATTGCTGGACATTCGTTTTATTACTCGTAGTTTACAATAGTAAACTGTATTTGAATATTTCAAAATTCAGAACACAATACTGTGTGACCAGAGTCACAAATGTAATGAACTTGATTAGACTGAAACGTATGTGTTTGTAGTTCAATATTGTTGGCGGTATTCATATCAAACGAAGTAATTACTAGAGACAGGCAAGACATAAAGAAAAAAAATTGATAACAAAATTTTATCGCCAAAATATGAAAATATGAAGAAAACGATCCCAGATTATTATGCAATATGTATTTCAAAATTAAAACATCTTATGCTGTGTCTAAGGGTTTGGAGCAAGTTCATTTAGTTTTTAAAAATAGACTTTGTAGATTTTGTCCATATTTAATAATAAAATATTAAATGAAATACAACAAATTACATGGAGCTTTTCGATTTTAATCATTGTGAAATCCTTAAGCTTAGAAAGAAAGAAAATTACCAGTTACTTTATCCTTGCTTAATACTATTTACACTATGCCACTAAAACACCGGTTCGTGGAAATAAAAGCTTCAAAAATAGAGGACATGCTACATTTTCTCAACTGTAGCCGACTTGTTGGAAAGAGCGGTGCGATTTTTTCCAACATGATAATGCATGTTTGTTATGTCGCGATGGTGCGACAATCTGAAGCAGTAACAATGGTCGTCACTTTTGAAGCCGTATATAATTTACCTGCTTCGTTGTTGATTCTGTTGACGTGATCTCGTAGCTCGTTCTGTTGCCTCGTGCGCCAGCTGCTCTAGTGGTAAGCTATGAGATCTTTCCCTCAGGGTATGCGTGGACATATTGTTAAAGGACAACACCAGTTTAAATTGACTGAGAAATTTATTATGAACTAATATTGGAGTTCTTGAATTGAGTTGCCGACAGTTGAAGATATAGACTGACTCTGAATTGTAGTATTCGAAACTTTGACAATAGAATTATTATATCTGCTAACTTCTGCAGTATCAAACTGGCGGTTGGAAATAACTATTTCCTCAGTAGAAGAAATTAGTAGCGTAACTTGTCGTTAGTCGCTAAAATATAGCTCGTAAAGATCCGTCGCGATAGCCGCGAAATCTTAATCTCACAAGCGCGTCACTAGGCGCTTAAAAACACACACGTAAGTACCGCTGACTGTACCAGCGAGACAGTAACTCTGTAATTTATATGCCCGCCTCTATATTACTTAACCCACGCCTACATTAGAATTACTCCCACCAAACTTATTTTATGCCCGGCCAATATTCACCTTTCTTCATGCGCGTCACTGACATTGGTTACTAGGGAGCCTGACTAGAATCTCAGAAATCCTTTTCACTTCTCTTTTTCAGAATTTCTACCTACGCGTACTGAACTTATAACCTAACTGCGTTCCCAGAAATCCTTAAGCTAATGTGTTCTCTATTCAGCTAACACTAATGACTTTCGTTACAAGGCTCGCTTATTACCTTCATCTTTGCGGACAAACATTTCAACTCAAATTTATTACATTATACATTGATTTAATATACGGAAATTATTTATTGTAATTATTTTTCTATTTTACTGTTATTTCTTTATTGAATTATTTATGTCTGCTCGTCAATAATTATGGTATCAAAATGCCCCATTACATTCCTTTATTATTCTCAATAATAAAAGAATATACACGTTTACCCTCCAAAAATTTTAACTTTAAATTTATCTGATTCCCTGTCGGCAACTCTTTCAATTTTCATACAGTACTTTACAAATTTCTTCTTCTGTACCACTTATGATTGCATACAAATATTTCATTGACAATTAATAACCCTCATATACATACATATATACATACATACAATACTCTTTATACTCGATTTACTATGCTATTTTTCTTTATATTGTTAATTTCTTTTCTAAATTTATATAAATTTCCAAGAGGCTGTTTTCTTTGTATTTGGTTTTCAGTTTGTCCTTGCTTGAGTATTTTAGTCAAAGCACTGATTCTAATTTTGTTGAGCTCACTGCAATTCAATTTCACTGTTTTCCACTTAATACTAATTTTTTAAAGTAAATTTGCTCTTATTATCTAGTTACAACTTTCAGAACCTTTTCTTTCACGTTATGCATATTTATTATAATCATTTATAAACAAAATTGCACCCAAAAATTTATTTATCGAAAGTTAGAAGTACCTGACTGTACCCTACAATTGCACCCGTTTCCGCTAAACTAGTATTTGCAATTATATTTTCATCCGTTTGATTTAGGCTATTTCCTATCATTTGCCTTGTTATTTCCATTGCTTCCGCCCTATCTCTTTCATTTCTTTTCTCTTATCTAGGCGATCTAGGTCGAAATTCATAATTATTTTCAGGTCTCCAATATTCAATTTTTGAGTTATGTCTACCTCTAAGTTGCTGATTTCCTCCCCTGTGTCTGTCAAGTCTTCCCATGTTCATATAATAAACCTGAACATGCCTGCCTCTATTGTCGGCATTTCTATTTTGATGATTCCTATCAAAACGACTTCTGTTTCTATTTTCCCACTGTGCTGGTTCTGATCTAGGAACTTGACCTCTATATCTATTCATAATTCATTTTGATTTCCATTTCTATGAGACTGTGCCCCTTTCCCGAAGAAATTTGGACATTGTATTTCTTGCTTGGTTTCTGTCAATTTCTGCTTCGGACGTTTGTTTGTTACTCTCAAGGGCTATCAGTAAATCAATCATTTCTGATACGTTACTGGACTTTACTATCATTAGATAATGCTGAATAGTTTCTGGAAATGTGTCGTGATAATATTTATGAAATCTTTATAACTTACTGGTGGATCTAACATTCTCGATTTCCTGGTTAATTTCATAAAATAATTAACCACTGAATAGTAAGTTCGCTTTGTAAAGGCCCTGGGTCATTGTCATTTCCTACGGTTATATCAAGCCAAGTTGCTAAATTTTCCTTAAAACATTTCGTATGATCTATGGTCATTTTGTATCCTCTGGCATACATTTCACAGTGAAATACTCCTGTAATTCTCGAATGAAAGTTTTTGGATCGCCTGAGTCCTCATTTTCAAAAGTTGGCGGTGCAATTTCGTTTAAGATATGCTTGGTCCAGTACATGTTATGGTTCTGACCTCTGTTTCTCTGTACGTTAATTCGTCTAGGTTCGCTACTAGAAGTGCTTGCACCTTCATTTGGCAAAGAGATGTCCGCCAACACATATTGTATTGCTTCGTGTCGTGCTGTTGATTCACTTACATTTCTACAATTTGAATTCGGTACATTTAATTCTATTTTTAAATTTTCGAATACATTTTATTTCTGTTGCCTCTGTTGCTACCTCCTTAACCTGATCTATGATTTCTTCAAAGATTATAGCCTGTCTCTTACCTTCCCTTTCTGCTTTCTCTTGCCTATTTCTACTTTCTTCTAATTCTTTTCTAGCTGCTTCTCCAGCCTGTTGCATTTCTTTGTTTCCCATTTCCCTTTCTGTCTACTTCCGCCCATAATATCCTACTTTCTGTCTCTGATTTCTTACTGGACTTGTTTACAAATTTTCTTTTCAGATTTTTCTATTTCATGGCTAATTTATTTCCTAACATTTTCTACTTCTACTCTAATCTATTCTCTGTTTGCTTTTATTTCACTTCAAACATTGCTAATTTCTCCTATATTTCATCCATAAATGCTTGCATGCTATTAATTTTCTAGCTTCTTTCTTAATTCCTGTCGAGTATTTGCTAATTGCTTTTCTAGCTTTTGTTGACTATTTTCTAATCTCCGTTGATTATTTTTTAATTTCTCTTCTAGCTTTTCACCCATGCTTTTTAACATTTCCATCACTGCCATTAAATCACTTCCTCCTATTCCTGAGTTGTTTACTCTCTCTCTCTCTGACTTCTATTATTTCCTCTTTCCTGTTCCCTTTCTAACCTAATCTGCACATTTGGACTATTTTCTCCCATTTTTGTTGCTCTATTCTGTACATTGTTATGCCTACTATTACTTTCTCCTTCCTGAACATTCTTTGCTCCTACTAATTCTTTTCACCTAACATTTATCCACTTCTTAACCACATATATATGAATAACATTGAAATAAATTTACACTCAGTACCTGATTAGCTGATGCACTCACTTTTGTCTACTAATGCTGATGTCTTCCTTTTTCTTTCGACTAGCCGTTTATCTGTGTAGCCTGAGCTACCGCCGTTCTGTATTGTCTTCCTTCCTTCCCGTGCTGTCGGCTACTGGATTTGATTTCCAGTGTGGCCTCTTCAGCTTCTGGTGGTCTTCAATTTGAAGTCCCGCGATGGTGAGCCAAGTGTGACGACGAATGGCCGGTGTCACCTTTTGACGTCGATTCCAATATCTGCTGTTGATTCTGCTGCCGGATGCTACAGTGGTTGGCTATGAGATCTTTCACTCAGGGTATGCGTGGGCATAGTGTGAAAAGATAACACCAGTTTAAATTGACTGAAAAATTTAATGTGTACTAATAATTGAGTTAGTGAAGCGAGTTGTCAACCGTTTGAAGATAAAGAATGAAACTGATCATGAAGGTAGCTCTCGAAACTATAGCAATTGAATTATTATACCTTCTGACTTCTGCAGTATCAATTTACAGTTTAAATAGCTGTTTCCGCAATAAAGGAACTAGTAGCATAAGGTGCTGTGAGTAGCTGAAATGCAAAACCCCTCGCGGTACCGCTAAGTAAGTGATAATCCAGCGCGGTTTTAGGCGCTACGAACTCCAATTACCGTAAAAGACTGTAAGCCCCTAAGGCTGTACACGAAGGAAAAGAAAGACAGACACTAATTTTAGCAATACGCGCTCTTTTATTAATTTAAGTCTCTCTACTTTGGAACTACCCCTACCAATATTCCTTCTCGCGCGGGGGAATACTAAAAACTCCTGCGCATGTGTCTCTTATCTTGCTTCTATACGGAATCTCCTTGGAATTCTCTCTAAGAATTTATTTACCTTTCTCTTTTACAGAATTTCTGTCTACATGACTGTTCAAAGGTATTGAATTAAACCCAAACTTCATTCCAGAAGCTTTTATGCATAACGCGTTCGCTATTCACGCTGTAGCTAATGAAATGACTTTCCATAACCTGACTCGCTAATGATTTTTTTTCGGACATCGATTTAATATACGGAAATTATTTATTGCAATTATTTATCTAATCTTACTGTTATTTCTTTATTTAATTATTTGTATCTTCCTGTTAAGAATTGGGTATCAAATTGTTACACTTAGGAAATTATATTGTATTCAAAGAGCGTAACATAAAAAATAGAAGTGCCAGACTTGAAAAGAAACTTCTGGTAGCAATCAAAACAGAATCTATTGGTTAAAAATTAACTTCCCATATCACTAAAATAAACAATACATTAAAACAATAAATTTGATATTACAATGGATCTTTAACGCTTTATGAATCCCAGTTGTAGAATTACAGGCTAATAATCCATCATAGCTCACAAAAAATCAAACGTTTACAAGAAACCAGTTTTACCAATTCATATTGTCACGAACGTGACTGAGGAGATCCGTATTGTAATTATTATTTTATATTAATCGCCATTATTCTATTAACCTGTCACAAGTTTCTGAATTCATATAGAAACATATTTTATATTCTTAATTCTGCTAAAGTCTTAGTAAATTGTATATATGACAGGAAACAGTGGTTTTGTCATGTCCTTTGACATTTCAAAGGGATGTTACTGTGGCATCACTTCCTGAGGTGTACGTGTCTTTCTGCAGACTCTTAGCTGCACCTTGGACCGCGTTACGTCACATAGAATGTTCTAGAACATTGACGTAGCAAGTTATGATTGGCTGCTATATTTCAAATCCAGGGCGGTGGCAGACCATATTTGGTAATAGCTGCCAGGGTATTTAGCCCTATATAAAGAAGCCCATAGTCCCACTCGGGGGACTTTTGTGTTGTAAATTGACCGGGACCGCGATGGTCCTCGTCGACGGCTGCGGCACGGCCGCTCCGGAAGGCTTCCTCTGACACCACTAACGGCTTGACGAAGTCGTGTCAAGTTTGGCTCTCCTCATCCACGACGAGACATGTTTCCCCAGGTAAGACTTTTAAGATAATTGATAATAATAATGTTAGCTAGTATAATCATCATCCCTGCTAATGTAAACTCGACAATCGCACTATAAAAATGTAACATTCTAGAATACAATAGTTTTGCTAATCCAAGTTCTGAATTCTCTATCATCTGATTCCCAGTTATTCCCCCCTGTGTCCAACTTTAGTTGCGACATATTTGGTGAAGGCGCCGGCTTCTCTAATTCACTTTGAGAAGTATGGTTCGATCCCGTACCTCTCCCTAAAATTCCCTATAGTAGTGTATTTGGTGGAAGCGCCGGCTTCTCTAAATCACTTTGAGAAGTATGGTTCGATCTCGTACCTCTCCCTAAAATTCCCTATAGTAGTGTATTTGGTGAAGGCGCCGGCTTCTCTAATTCACTTTGAGAAGTATGGTTCGATCCCGTACCTCTCCCTAAAATTCCCTATAGTAGTGTATTCATTTATATGGCGTCGGCGCCGGTCCCTACATTTTTTTTTAACGCCAGGGATATGCTTTCGATCCCGACCCTCTCATTTCTCTCTACTGACATATATGTTGGAAGCGCCGGCTTCTTTAATTTTTGAAAAGTATAGTTTCTATCTTGGTACCCTCTAAATTTCTATAATTGTGTCTTTTGTTGGACGGACTTTAATTTTTGACAAGTGTGGTTTCGATTCCGTACCTCTCTACATTCTAGTCCACCAAGAGAAAGTTATGTTGTTGTGCCAGTAGTAGGTGATTGTATTTTCTGGATCAATTTATGGCTTTTTAATTGGCTTAATTGATTTAAATTGGCTGTAATTGGTCTTTCATGTAAAGCCGACCCAAGTAGCATGTATTTTCTGGATCAATTTATGGCTTTTTAATTGGTTCACTTGGTTCAATTGGTCTTTCATGTAAAGCCGACCCAAGTAGCATGTATTTTCTGGATCAATTTATGGCTTTTTAATTGGTTCACTTGGTTCAATTGGTCTTTCATGTAAAGCCGACCCAAGTAGCGTGTATTTTCTGGATCAATTTATGGCTTTTTAATTGGTTCGCATGGTTCAATTGGTCTTTCAGGCAAAGGGGACCTATAGTGCATGAGTCTTCTGGATATATTAATGGTTACTGCTGGAGTTGGTAATTGCGAGGGTCGCTTACATGTCCACGTGTTGAAGAAGAAGCATTTAAAGGCACCCTCCTCCTCGGCTTTGGGTGGGAGGAGGTAATCAAAATAATGTCTGCATTTCCAGTCAGCTATGAGACATGATTCACCCGCTATAAAGTACACAGTGTTAATTCTAATCATATACATCAAATAAAAAAATACAAGTTTCAATTTTTGTGGCGAACGCTCCTAACGAGTGAAAAGGTTTAATTTTCACCATCCTACCGGGAATTGTTGCTTTCTACGACATGAATAACATGCTACTTAAAACCGTGTATGTATACAGGGAGGTCTCCCTCCACGTCAGTTTAAAAGACGATCGCCTGACTATTCTGTCTGGAGATTCAATTATTGAGGTATAGTGTATCCCGAAAGAACGTTCACCCTACTATGGATAAAGAGTACATGGTTATCAAAAATATGTATGTGTTGAGTATCTGTTGCAAGCACCTCTACCTCCCATGAGTTAGCGTTTAGAGGTTATGATAATATATCGCACCTCTCTCTCTCATGCACACACACATACACACACATATCCACTCATAATCAGGCTTAACACGCTACAGTATAGCAATTTTTGAGACAGACAGTCATCTATAATGGCCGGGTAATTAAGGCTATTGACTCACCCTTCGCATAAGCGGGGGGATCTATTCACGGTATTGATTTTTTTCCCTCTCATATAAGGACTCCCACACCATTGTAAAAGTTCGCTTCATCTACGCTAGATGCCATAAGGTTACAGAACTAACATTTCTAATTCATATCTGGCAGTATCCAGCCGGCTATTGATTTTTCATTAAAACTGCATGAGAGTCAAACACACATTAAATTATAATGAAAAAAGTTTCTTTATAGAGATAGCTAATTACAATGTTACAAGGTGTATGTACAGTGACATAAAAACGAATCACATTTAAAAAAATTCTCATATGTTACACTCACATGACTTTCTCTACTCTTGTACAAACTTTTTCTTACAAACGCTTATTCTGCTTTGCTTCTACTAGGTGCAATAGGAATACGGTAGGCTTTAAGCATTAGTCAAATATTTTAAGAGCGGTTGCTATGTGACGCATTCCATTCTCTTTACATGTCTAGGACATAAAAAGATGAATAACGAATTCGAGAAAAAATATAATTATTGGGGAATTTAAGGGAATAACAAGCAATATCTCGAAAATAGTTCTCAATAAAACAGGGGGCCTCAAAACATAAATATCCGGTGAAGTTTCGTTATCGAATTTTCGCGTGGAATACAATACTTCCCTTACTTACTCTACATAGTAGAGAAATTTAAAATACTTAGTTATAACAACGGGAAAGATGTCTTATATCTTTTTTCCCACGAAGTGTATGATTCATACAAGGTAATTGAACAATGTCTTTATTATTTAATTAACAGCAAGGCAGCTGCAACCATCAATAAATTCCCTCCCTTAAGTTACTTAAGTTCATGAAGATTTACAATTTCCTGTCTAAGGGCAATTTATCTTAACAGTTCTCACGAAAAATAGAAGTCCCACCCGTATACATGCTCACACCGTAAAATAATACATGTTAACTTTTGACATTTATCATTCATTTAAAGCCTCCCTCTCAGATGCACGTGGGATATGGATCTCATCCCTATGCTGGCGGCAAGAGTTTCATACTCATTTAGACGGTCTAGGTAATAATAATAATAATAATAATAATAATAAAAATAATTGCATACATTCCCAGATTGTCAAGGGCATGTGACATTCATCCCTCCCTGTTTCTCACCAATGAACTGCCAGAAGCTACTAAAATGATTTTTCTTTCCTTAGCCAATGCGGAGGGGGCGTAATATTGAAAGACGCACTATATAAACCCTCTACATTGCCCGCATTTCACAGTTTTCATAAAGGGGCTCTATACTTGCGACAGTTTCTGGACAGAAACCACAGAGTTTAAAAACCTTTTGAAGTGATTCAATACTATTTTTGGAAAAGAGTTCTTCATTTTTATCATCAATTGGATATACACTTTGCAAGGTAAGAAATTGCTTATGTTGCCTTATCATTTAGCCATTCATTTGTAATCATCCTTCATTGCAGGACATTAAATATTTCTCTTTAAGCAACACATTTACAACTACTTAACTACACCAAGTGATACGTTTCATATATATATATATAGGCAGGCTAAATGCATACACTGAGCGAGCTATATATTAATCATAAATCATCACATCGATTTCAGCAATCAATAATATCACGATAGAGATAATCGAGACTGTAATACTCATGATGCTTCTAGAATTGATTTTTTACTTCCTCTATTTTTAATTAGCACCTGTAATGAAATTAAATTCAATTTTTAGATTCTTACACATCTTCTGACTTTAATTTTTAAGCAAGTACATGCATTATTACATGAATAAGCTATCAAATCTGAAAGATTCCCTAATTTGAATGTTTCTTTTACGCATACTCTAGAAATGGAGAATACAGTGACAAGGAAACCCTGCAGTGCAGCAGTCGCTTGCGACATCTCCATCATGGAGAAATTTCTAAAGGATTTAGTCCACTTAGATCAACACTCATCACACTATCATAATCATCAGGAATTTAACCAATACACAGACACTGCACCAATTCTTTTCACCCGAAGACATTGCCCACCCTCTGAACCAAATCTTTTCACCCGAAGACATTCCCCACCCTCTGAACTAAATCTTTTCACCCGAAGACATTCCCCACCCTCTGAACTAAATCTTTTCACCCGAAGACATTCCCCACCCTCTGAACCAAATCTTTTCACCAGAAGACATTGCCCACCCTCTGAACCAAATCTTTTCACCAGAAGACATTCCCCACCCTCTGAACCAAATCTTTTCACCCGAAGACATTCCCAACCCTCTGAACCAAATCTTTTCACCCGAAGACATCAGCATTTCACAAACATCCGACACCAAAACATAAATCCATACGATTTGAATTCACAAACCACCACCAACACCAACACCAACACCACCACCACCACCACCACCGCTGCCACCACCGCTGCCACCACCGCCACCACCACCCCCACTACCATCACCATTACTACACGTCCTAGATCAATATCATCCCAAACCACAATTCATATCATTGAGATTTCACCACCCCGCATTAATCACAATAACATAGAGATCATTGATCTCACTCACCCGACGCCGAAAAAAACAAAACACACCCATGCATTATCACTACAGTCACAGCATATTTCACCGCTATCAGGCATTATACCATTGCAAGCATCACCACCCCATTTCAGAAATGTACACGCGATTCGAAGGCGTGTCACACGGAGAAGGCTAAATTTTGATCATATGCAACCTCTCCTACCTCCATTACCCCCATTAGTCCGCATCCCCTCCTACGGTAGAAGAAAACACCTCAACAATCCACAATAAAAACAAACAAACAAACAAACAAACAAAAAAAAACACAATCACTCTAAATACAGCATACATACATACATACATACATAAATACATACATACATACATACACGAAATACACAGCCAGCAATGTTCACACTCACATTCATACATTCACAGTTTCATTAATATCTAACCTGGACTGGACCAAACTAAGGAAAGAAACAAGGTAACATTCATCAAGGCTATTATTTTTTTAAATATTAGAATCATAGAACAATATAAAAACATTACTGATAATGGCCAATATGAGGTCCATCACATCTATTTCTCTACAGGAGAACACTTATTACAACGATAAATGCAATTCTTTCAACACAATGTGTAATGTTTCAGGACTGCCAGCAACGATTCATCTTTACCACAGCAAGCAAAGCACTGTTGCAGACCTTAAGCTGTGTCTCCACAGCATCGTTCAATGCCTCCAATGAATAATACATCAATCATCAATTGTCTCAACCGATTTAAAATACAAAAGGTGAGAATTACTCTTACATTATTTGAACATTGCTCTAGTTACTGTTTCTCCTAATAGCGACATTCCCATTAAAGATCATTCACGCATAAAAGACATCGCCTTATTATCTTTAATCCTATAACGATGTATTTCTTTCAGGACACCTGGCATTTATCTTTCAAATCATGACAACTAATGGTTCATTTGTTATGTTTCAGACTCCTAGGAAAAGCAACAAATAAGAAGAACGCCAAGAATACCATAATGATGCCCACTGAGTTCGCTTCTGAAAGAGCGAAATATCCGCGTCTTCACACGTCGCCAGATGAAAACGTCACCAATGCTCCAAGATCAGCGAATCACAATGCAGCAGTGACAAATGGGATTATTCAGTGAATACTACGTTGTGACTGATAAGAAATGTAATAATGAAATCATATACGCCTCATTATTCGTGTGGGGGAAAGGCTCATACTATTCGAAGAATATGTGATTATGAAACAGCAAGGGGACAGTTAATTCACTTAACTTATTGTATTATCATATAATTTCATTGATTCTGGAAATGAAACAAATAGACTTTTATCATATTGAACAAATGAATGCAGTAAAAAATAAAAACTTTATTTAATAAAAATAACAGTGACATTTATTGACGACATTGTATTTATTCACTCATATTGTATAAAGACATGCTAAATAGTTATTTTGCTGTAATGTTTGACATGTATCAATGTAAAATCAATAAAGTGAAAAATAATAGATTTCACATCATTTCCAGGCATTATCATCCGCTTCAATACTTAGAGTACATTGGAAAATTTTATAAAGTGATGGATCCCAAACACAGCCTACAAATATAACATAACGCTAGGATAGTCTGCGAACAGGTAGAGTTAGGCTCGCACGATTGACCGAGTTTGAAGAACAGTCTACCATAGAATGTCTTAGGAATGGATTCGTCATGATTGTCATGGTTGGCTGCGTTTCACGGTTAAGTTATTTACGTTAGTGGTCACGTTTAGTGGTTACGTTGGTTACGTGGTTAGTGGTTACATTGGTTACGTGGTTAGTGGTTACGTGGTTAGTGGTTACGTGGTTACGTTGGTTACGTGGTTAGTGGTTACGTTGGTTACGTGGTTAGTGGTTACGTTGGTTACATGGTTAGTGGTTACGTTGGTTACGTGGTTAGTGGTTACGTGGTTAGTGGTTACGTTGGTTACGTGGTTAGTGGTTACGTTGGTTACGTGGTTAGTGGTTACGTTGGTTACGTGGTTAGTGGTTACGTGGTTAGTGGTTACGTTGGTTACGTGGTTAGTGGTTACATTGGTTACGTGGTTAGTGGTTACGTTGGTTACGTGGTTACGTTGGTTACGTGGTTAGTGGTTACGTTGGTTACGTGGTTACGTTGGTTACGTGGTTACGTTGGTTACGTGGTTACGTTGGTTAAGTTTAGTGATCTTTCAGAGCAGGTAAAGCAGGGATAGATTGGCTTAGGATGGTCGCTTGTGGCTAGGTTAGTCTACTCCAAAATACCTAAAACTAACCAATTCAGGGATTGTGCCTATCGGTCTCACATGTTAATTACTTAACATATAGAAGCTTACAAAATCTAGAAAGAAAAAAAAAGGACTGAAAGTATATATATTTATTCTAATAATGGATAAGAAATGCTCATAAAGTATCAAAATCAGTGGAAAATACATTAACTCTTGAAATTAGAATAAATACTTGCTTTAATGTACTGACTTACAAATGAAATTCCACTCTCCATATTACAATAGCATCCTAAAAGCATGTCACAATACCTCATTCACATCTTAAAATACACTGAAAGAGGCTCAAATTCTCTTACCAGAAACTTTGAAAATAGCTGCAACGCGCCTAAAGAACCATCAGAATACTGTAAAGATCTGAGGCAATATCATGAACATAACAGCTCCTGCTTATAAAACCAATCATAATTTTCCAAAAACCTGTGTCTAATAGCTCATAAACGCCAGCTAAATGCTCTACAGTTCCTATTCCAGTGGCTAAAATGCAAGCAAACATTTCTAAGAATACACTACAATGCCTGTTACAGGATGAAAAATATATTCGAAATACCTACATCAATCCCTCCGTCTGTATTTTGAAGGATACTTTTAAAAAAACATCATAAAGCATATTCAAAATGTTCTGAAAATCTTAAAAAGAAATATATGTATTAAACCTAAAATACACAAAGGATAAAATCTAAACATCAGGCTTTATTATGAATAGGGACAGAGGCTAGAAAGGCAAATCAAAAGAAACACTTAAGTAAATGGTGAAAATATCTTTATTGAGAATTATTATTATTTGATTTTACATTAAGCAAACACTAGAGCATTGAACAGAAGCAAACAAAATTTTAACACACTCATTTCATTCAAATGTGAAAGCTCTTTATTATACAGAGTTCAGTCTCTCAATCATGCTATAATCCCAGTGCTCTTCAATACTTGGATGATCTTATTAATTTCAATAGAAAAGTCGTTTTTACCAGCTTCATGCGACATCATTAACAGTCTTAGCTGGTGTACTAAGTCATTAGGATCTGTACAGGGATATAAAATCTCAATATTCGCCTTGGATACATCACCCACACTGGACGAGTTAACACTAAAATGTTTATTTTCACTCAGGTGATTATTCAGAGTTTCATCATCCAAAGACACTGCTCTTCTTACATCTAACATCCCTGGTCTTGAAGAGATTTCAGTAGCACTCAGGGGTGATCCAAGCGCTTCACAGCTTAACTCTAACATCCCTGGTCTTGAATAGATTTCAGCATCACTTACGGGAGTTCTAAGCACTGCACACTTCAATGATTCATTACTACATCTTTGCCGGTGTTGTTTAAGTCTTGAAATAGATCTGTTTTTTAAAATCCTACTGCACATACGACACTTGACAGAACGATTCTTCTCATGGGTAATATAGGGAAAATGAAGCTTTTCGTAAGCTGGCTGTATTTGAATGTCAATAAGGGAATCCATGATTGTTCTAGAATATCATATACTGTATATGATTTCGAAGCTGCACCCGCATATGTCATCAGGAGACTGTAGAATTATTTGCTTATTTCCTAATTTTATCGGTAATCTCACATCATTGATAACCATAAACCTTGCAGTCAAGCTATATAAGAAACGGGGCTATGACAGAATTCCACATTAATTGCAGCTACTCCATTAATTACATAAGCTCACCATGCATTAAATGAAGTCTACCCTTACTTGTAATATTGGAGGATATATGACGCAACCTCATTGAATATGGTAGCACTCGAATATGCAATGTTTCAAGACTAGAAGGTCACCCATACAGATCTTCCTATGAAGAACCATACTACAGGGAAAGTGAGCAGTACACAAGTTGAAGATTTCGAGACATGCTGAGGTCCCTAACGTTTCCAGGTTATAACATCTCACTTTACAAGTCCCCCCTGTAACGACTCATTCCACATAGCAAGAGGAGAGGAGAGTCAACGAGGATCAACCAAGCATTTAGAAGGTATGGAAATACTTTGACTACATTAGAAGGTATGGAAATACTTTGACTACATTAGAAGGTATGGAAATACTTTGACTACATTAGAAGGTATGGAAATACTTTGACTACATTAGAAGGTATGGAAATACTTTGACTACATTAGAAGGTATGGAAATATATTGGTTACATTTACAAGGTATGGAAATATATTGGTTACATTTACAAGGTATGGGAATATTTTGGTTACTTTGGTAGGTATAGGGTATTATCTTATTACATTTAAGGACTTCACAAAATGCTCGGTTGATCCTCGTTGACTCTCCTCTCCTCTTGCTATGTGGAATGAGTCGTTACAGGGGGGACTTGTAAAGTGAGATGTTATAACCTGGAAACGTTAGGGACCTCAGCATGTCTCGAAATCTTCAACTTGTGTACTGCTCACTTTCCCTGTAGTATGGTTCTTCATAGGAAGATCTGTATGGGTGACCTTCTAGTCTTGAAACATTGCATATTCGAGTGCTACCATATTCAATGAGGTTGCGTCATATATCCTCCAATATTACAAGTAAGGGTAGACTTCATTTAATGCATGGTGAGCTTATGTAATTAATGGAGTAGCTGCAATTAATGTGGAATTCTGTCATAGCCCCGTTTCTTATATAGCTTGACTGCAAGGTTTATGGTTATCAATGATGTGAGATTACCGATAAAATTAGGAAATAAGCAAATAATTCTACAGTCTCCTGATGACATATGCGGGTGCAGCTTCGAAATCATATACAGTATATGATATTCTAGAACAATCATGGATTCCCTTATTGACATTCAAATACAGCCAGCTTACGAAAAGCTTCATTTTCCCTATATTACCCATGAGAAGAATCGTTCTGTCAAGTGTCGTATGTGCAGTAGGATTTTAAAAAACAGATCTATTTCAAGACTTAAACAACACCGGCAAAGATGTAGTAATGAATCATTGAAGTGTGCAGTGCTTAGAACTCCCGTAAGTGATGCTGAAATCTATTCAAGACCAGGGATGTTAGAGTTAAGCTGTGAAGCGCTTGGATCACCCCTGAGTGCTACTGAAATCTCTTCAAGACCAGGGATGTTAGATGTAAGAAGAGCAGTGTCTTTGGATGATGAAACTCTGAATAATCACCTGAGTGAAAATAAACATTTTAGTGTTAACTCGTCCAGTGTGGGTGATGTATCCAAGGCGAATATTGAGATTTTATATCCCTGTACAGATCCTAATGACTTAGTACACCAGCTAAGACTGTTAATGATGTCGCATGAAGCTGGTAAAAACGACTTTTCTATTGAAATTAATAAGATCATCCAAGTATTGAAGAGCACTGGGATTATAGCATGATTGAGAGACTGAACTCTGTATAATAAAGAGCTTTCACATTTGAATGAAATGAGTGTGTTAAAATTTTGTTTGCTTCTGTTCAATGCTCTAGTGTTTGCTTAATGTAAAATCAAATAATAATAATTCTCAATAAAGATATTTTCACCATTTACTTAAGTGTTTCTTTTGATTTGCCTTTCTAGCCTCTGTCCCTATTCATAATAAAGCCTGATGTTTAGATTTTATCCTTTGTGTATTTTAGGTTTAATACATATATTTCTTTTTAAGATTTTCAGAACATTTTGAATATGCTTTATGATGTTTTTTTAAAAGTATCCTTCAAAATACAGACGGAGGGATTGATGTAGGTATTTCGAATATATTTTTCATCCTGTAACAGGCATTGTAGTGTATTCTTAGAAATGTTTGCTTGCATTTTAGCCACTGGAATAGGAACTGTAGAGCATTTAGCTGGCGTTTATGAGCTATTAGACACAGGTTTTTGGAAAATTATGATTGGTTTTATAAGCAGGAGCTGTTATGTTCATGATATTGCCTCAGATCTTTACAGTATTCTGATGGTTCTTTAGGCGCGTTGCAGCTATTTTCAAAGTTTCTGGTAAGAGAATTTGAGCCTCTTTCAGTGTATTTTAAGATGTGAATGAGGTATTGTGACATGCTTTTAGGATGCTATTGTAATATGGAGAGTGGAATTTCATTTGTAAGTCAGTACATTAAAGCAAGTATTTATTCTAATTTCAAGAGTTAATGTATTTTCCACTGATTTTGATACTTTATGAGCATTTCTTATCCATTATTAGAATAAATATATATACTTTCAGTCCTTTTTTTTTCTTTCTAGATTTTGTAAGCTTCTATATGTTAAGTAATTAACATGTGAGACCGATAGGCACAATCCCTGAATTGGTTAGTTTTAGGTATTTTGGAGTAGACTAACCTAGCCACAAGCGACCATCCTAAGCCAATCTATCCCTGCTTTACCTGCTCTGAAAGATCACTAAACTTAACCAACGTAACCACGTAACCAACGTAACCACGTAACCAACGTAACCACTAACCACGTAACCAACGTAACCACGTAACCAACGTAACCACTAACCACGTAACCAATGTAACCACTAACCACGTAACCAACGTAACCACTAACCACGTAACCACTAACCACGTAACCAACGTAACCACTAACCACGTAACCAACGTAACCACTAACCACGTAACCAACGTAACCACTAACCACGTAACCAACGTAACCACTAACCACGTAACCACTAACCACGTAACCAACGTAACCACTAACCATGTAACCAACGTAACCACTAACCACGTAACCAACGTAACCACTAACCACGTAACCAACGTAACCACGTAACCACTAACCACGTAACCACTAACCACGTAACCAATGTAACCACTAACCACGTAACCAACGTAACCACTAAACGTGACCACTAACGTAAATAACTTAACCGTGAAACGCAGCCAACCATGACAATCATGACGAATCCATTCCTAAGACATTCTATGGTAGACTGTTCTTCAAACTCGGTCAATCGTGCGAGCCTAACTCTACCTGTTCGCAGACTATCCTAGCGTTATGTTATATTTGTAGGCTGTGTTTGGGATCCATCACTTTATAAAATTTTCCAATGTACTCTAAGTATTGAAGCGGATGATAATGCCTGGAAATGATGTGAAATCTATTATTTTTCACTTTATTGATTTTACATTGATACATGTCAAACATTACAGCAAAATAACTATTTAGCATGTCTTTATACAATATGAGTGAATAAATACAATGTCGTCAATAAATGTCACTGTTATTTTTATTAAATAAAGTTTTTATTTTTTACTGCATTCATTTGTTCAATATGATAAAAGTCTATTTGTTTCATTTCCAGAATCAATGAAATTATATGATAATACAATAAGTTAAGTGAATTAACTGTCCCCTTGCTGTTTCATAATCACATATTCTTCGAATAGTATGAGCCTTTCCCCCACACGAATAATGAGGCGTATATGATTTCATTATTACATTTCTTATCAGTCACAACGTAGTATTCACTGAATAATCCCATTTGTCACTGCTGCATTGTGATTCGCTGATCTTGGAGCATTGGTGACGTTTTCATCTGGCGACGTGTGAAGACGCGGATATTTCGCTCTTTCAGAAGCGAACTCAGTGGGCATCATTATGGTATTCTTGGCGTTCTTCTTATTTGTTGCTTTTCCTAGGAGTCTGAAACATAACAAATGAACCATTAGTTGTCATGATTTGAAAGATAAATGCCAGGTGTCCTGAAAGAAATACATCGTTATAGGATTAAAGATAATAAGGCGATGTCTTTTATGCGTGAATGATCTTTAATGGGAATGTCGCTATTAGGAGAAACAGTAACTAGAGCAATGTTCAAATAATGTAAGAGTAATTCTCACCTTTTGTATTTTAAATCGGTTGAGACAATTGATGATTGATGTATTATTCATTGGAGGCATTGAACGATGCTGTGGAGACACAGCTTAAGGTCTGCAACAGTGCTTTGCTTGCTGTGGTAAAGATGAATCGTTGCTGGCAGTCCTGAAACATTACACATTGTGTTGAAAGAATTGCATTTATCGTTGTAATAAGTGTTCTCCTGTAGAGAAATAGATGTGATGGACCTCATATTGGCCATTATCAGTAATGTTTTTATATTGTTCTATGATTCTAATATTTAAAAAAATAATAGCCTTGATGAATGTTACCTTGTTTCTTTCCTTAGTTTGGTCCAGTCCAGGTTAGATATTAATGAAACTGTGAATGTATGAATGTGAGTGTGAACATTGCTGGCTGTGTATTTCGTGTATGTATGTATGTATTTATGTATGTATGTATGTATGTATGTATGTATGTATGTATGCTGTATTTAGAGTGATTGTGTTTTTTTTTGTTTGTTTGTTTGTTTGTTTTTATTGTGGATTGTTGAGGTGTTTTCTTCTACCGTAGGAGGGGATGCGGACTAATGGGGGTAATGGAGGTAGGAGAGGTTGCATATGATCAAAATTTAGCCTTCTCCGTGTGACACGCCTTCGAATCGCGTGTACATTTCTGAAATGGGGTGGTGATGCTTGCAATGGTATAATGCCTGATAGCGGTGAAATATGCTGTGACTGTAGTGATAATGCATGGGTGTGTTTTGTTTTTTTCGGCGTCGGGTGAGTGAGATCAATGATCTCTATGTTATTGTGATTAATGCGGGGTGGTGAAATCTCAATGATATGAATTGTGGTTTGGGATGATATTGATCTAGGACGTGTAGTAATGGTGATGGTAGTGGGGGTGGTGGTGGCGGTGGTGGCAGCGGTGGTGGCAGCGGTGGTGGTGGTGGTGGTGGTGGTGGTGTTGGTGTTGGTGTTGGTGGTGGTTTGTGAATTCAAATCGTATGGATTTATGTTTTGGTGTCGGATGTTTGTGAAATGCTGATGTCTTCGGGTGAAAAGATTTGGTTCAGAGGGTTGGGAATGTCTTCGGGTGAAAAGATTTGGTTCAGAGGGTGGGGAATGTCTTCTGGTGAAAAGATTTGGTTCAGAGGGTGGGCAATGTCTTCTGGTGAAAAGATTTGGTTCAGAGGGTGGGGAATGTCTTCGGGTGAAAAGATTTAGTTCAGAGGGTGGGGAATGTCTTCGGGTGAAAAGATTTAGTTCAGAGGGTGGGGAATGTCTTCGGGTGAAAAGATTTGGTTCAGAGGGTGGGCAATGTCTTCGGGTGAAAAGAATTGGTGCAGTGTCTGTGTATTGGTTAAATTCCTGATGATTATGATAGTGTGATGAGTGTTGATCTAAGTGGACTAAATCCTTTAGAAATTTCTCCATGATGGAGATGTCGCAAGCGACTGCTGCACTGCAGGGTTTCCTTGTCACTGTATTCTCCATTTCTAGAGTATGCGTAAAAGAAACATTCAAATTAGGGAATCTTTCAGATTTGATAGCTTATTCATGTAATAATGCATGTACTTGCTTAAAAATTAAAGTCAGAAGATGTGTAAGAATCTAAAAATTGAATTTAATTTCATTACAGGTGCTAATTAAAAATAGAGGAAGTAAAAAATCAATTCTAGAAGCATCATGAGTATTACAGTCTCGATTATCTCTATCGTGATATTATTGATTGCTGAAATCGATGTGATGATTTATGATTAATATATAGCTCGCTCAGTGTATGCATTTAGCCTGCCTATATATATATATATGAAACGTATCACTTGGTGTAGTTAAGTAGTTGTAAATGTGTTGCTTAAAGAGAAATATTTAATGTCCTGCAATGAAGGATGATTACAAATGAATGGCTAAATGATAAGGCAACATAAGCAATTTCTTACCTTGCAAAGTGTATATCCAATTGATGATAAAAATGAAGAACTCTTTTCCAAAAATAGTATTGAATCACTTCAAAAGGTTTTTAAACTCTGTGGTTTCTGTCCAGAAACTGTCGCAAGTATAGAGCCCCTTTATGAAAACTGTGAAATGCGGGCAATGTAGAGGGTTTATATAGTGCGTCTTTCAATATTACGCCCCCTCCGCATTGGCTAAGGAAAGAAAAATCATTTTAGTAGCTTCTGGCAGTTCATTGGTGAGAAACAGGGAGGGATGAATGTCACATGCCCTTGACAATCTGGGAATGTATGCAATTATTTTTATTATTATTATTATTATTATTATTATTATTATTATTATTATTACCTAGACCGTCTAAATGAGTATGAAACTCTTGCCGCCAGCATAGGGATGAGATCCATATCCCACGTGCATCTGAGAGGGAGGCTTTAAATGAATGATAAATGTCAAAAGTTAACATGTATTATTTTACGGTGTGAGCATGTATACGGGTGGGACTTCTATTTTTCGTGAGAACTGTTAAGATAAATTGCCCTTAGACAGGAAATTGTAAATCTTCATGAACTTAAGTAACTTAAGGGAGGGAATTTATTGATGGTTGCAGCTGCCTTGCTGTTAATTAAATAATAAAGACATTGTTCAATTACCTTGTATGAATCATACACTTCGTGGGAAAAAAGATATAAGACATCTTTCCCGTTGTTATAACTAAGTATTTTAAATTTCTCTACTATGTAGAGTAAGTAAGGGAAGTATTGTATTCCACGCGAAAATTCGATAACGAAACTTCACCGGATATTTATGTTTTGAGGCCCCCTGTTTTATTGAGAACTATTTTCGAGATATTGCTTGTTATTCCCTTAAATTCCCCAATAATTATATTTTTTCTCGAATTCGTTATTCATCTTTTTATGTCCTAGACATGTAAAGAGAATGGAATGCGTCACATAGCAACCGCTCTTAAAATATTTGACTAATGCTTAAAGCCTACCGTATTCCTATTGCACCTAGTAGAAGCAAAGCAGAATAAGCGTTTGTAAGAAAAAGTTTGTACAAGAGTAGAGAAAGTCATGTGAGTGTAACATATGAGAATTTTTTTAAATGTGATTCGTTTTTATGTCACTGTACATACACCTTGTAACATTGTAATTAGCTATCTCTATAAAGAAACTTTTTTCATTATAATTTAATGTGTGTTTGACTCTCATGCAGTTTTAATGAAAAATCAATAGCCGGCTGGATACTGCCAGATATGAATTAGAAATGTTAGTTCTGTAACCTTATGGCATCTAGCGTAGATGAAGCGAACTTTTACAATGGTGTGGGAGTCCTTATATGAGAGGGAAAAAAATCAATACCGTGAATAGATCCCCCCGCTTATGCGAAGGGTGAGTCAATAGCCTTAATTACCCGGCCATTATAGATGACTGTCTGTCTCAAAAATTGCTATACTGTAGCGTGTTAAGCCTGATTATGAGTGGATATGTGTGTGTATGTGTGTGTGCATGAGAGAGAGAGGTGCGATATATTATCATAACCTCTAAACGCTAACTCATGGGAGGTAGAGGTGCTTGCAACAGATACTCAACACATACATATTTTTGATAACCATGTACTCTTTATCCATAGTAGGGTGAACGTTCTTTCGGGATACACTATACCTCAATAATTGAATCTCCAGACAGAATAGTCAGGCGATCGTCTTTTAAACTGACGTGGAGGGAGACCTCCCTGTATACATACACGGTTTTAAGTAGCATGTTATTCATGTCGTAGAAAGCAACAATTCCCGGTAGGATGGTGAAAATTAAACCTTTTCACTCGTTAGGAGCGTTCGCCACAAAAATTGAAACTTGTATTTTTTTATTTGATGTATATGATTAGAATTAACACTGTGTACTTTATAGCGGGTGAATCATGTCTCATAGCTGACTGGAAATGCAGACATTATTTTGATTACCTCCTCCCACCCAAAGCCGAGGAGGAGGGTGCCTTTAAATGCTTCTTCTTCAACACGTGGACATGTAAGCGACCCTCGCAATTACCAACTCCAGCAGTAACCATTAATATATCCAGAAGACTCATGCACTATAGGTCCCCTTTGCCTGAAAGACCAATTGAACCATGCGAACCAATTAAAAAGCCATAAATTGATCCAGAAAATACACGCTACTTGGGTCGGCTTTACATGAAAGACCAATTGAACCAAGTGAACCAATTAAAAAGCCATAAATTGATCCAGAAAATACATGCTACTTGGGTCGGCTTTACATGAAAGACCAATTGAACCAAGTGAACCAATTAAAAAGCCATAAATTGATCCAGAAAATACATGCTACTTGGGTCGGCTTTACATGAAAGACCAATTACAGCCAATTTAAATCAATTAAGCCAATTAAAAAGCCATAAATTGATCCAGAAAATACAATCACCTACTACTTGTGCCGGATTTTTAAAATTGTATTACTGAAAAGTAGATTTCAATTCCCTACCTTTTATTCACACATAGTGGAGTTACTCTGATTCTAACAATATGTCATAAAAAAAAAACCCGCCTTGATTTGCATATTTATTATAAACCTCTGGAAATTTTCTGTTTTTCTACTATAATATTGCCAGCAATGGATACCGTCAATCTCACCTTGTTGCCTGATGTTTAAAGTTATACTTCTGTTTCAAATTTCTTTCAGTTGCTTAAAAGTTCAACATTTTGCAATTAAAATACTTTTGTGTTTTTATTTAAGTATAATCTTTGAAGCACATTTAAAGTAATTTTTCTCCTAACCAACACAATATGTATTTTTTTTCTCGAATTAGTTTGCTTTCGATTTTTCAAAGCACCACTTTCTTCAACTGTATTTGTCTATTTTAGTAACTGACTTCATGAACCAAATCTTTGAAAGCTAAAGCCTATAGACATAAAATTTACTGATATCTTTACGATGTTTATTACAACGCTTGATTTCCAGGTGTTCCAATAACACTTCTTCGGTATGACACTATAAAGGTATGCGATATGCAACATAATCTTTAGAATTTTTTTTGGGTGTTCTGTCACTTTAGAAATTTGGTTTCTACTGACCATCGACGTAATCCCTCCCACCCACCCTTTCCATTCTTGTGTTAATTGCCATTATTTTTCTCACTTAGATGTATGCAATACTATGCATACGAGATGTAAAGTGTTCGGTAAAACTCTAAGGTTACCCATGCTTCAGTGGAAGTTTTGAGTATTAATCTGCCCATGCAATTATCCAACTATTTTATTTACCACAATATTTTTATTTCAGCGTTTATTTTCTATTTCTCGGACTGTCACTTTAAATATTAAAACGTTTCTCTGTGGAACGGTACTCTTAAAAGGATGTGTTTGCTTATCTCTTTCTATATTTACTGCCGCCGCAGCAGTAGATAACTAACTCTCTTGATGCATTTACGTGTGTTCCTCATATGCAATATTTGTAACTTGCTTTGCAACTCTTGATTCTGAAAATTTCAACAGCTGTAACAGCAACCCAGATAACTTGCTTTGTTTTAACAGTATATGTAATAAAACGTTTCAGTGTCATTGTAATAAAGCTTACTTTCCTCCATTTTGTACCCCAATTGTGCTCAATATTCAGATGTCGAATGCATCATATGTTACGCCCAATGCGACTTTGAAGTTTAAATTCTTATCTTTTGTTACAATTCTGGTATTTGGAATTACCCTTAGTGTTTTGGTAATTATTACGTTATATATATGTGCGCTGCACGTGACGCCTAAATATTTCTTCCACCCCCTCGATAATTTTGAGTACAGCTGATCGTACAAAGATTATTCCCCCGCCCCGCCCTATCCTAAACCATTCGGACTTCTATTTTTCGGAAATTCGTCACTTTTTATACTATATTTCTTATATATTACTTTGAATTTGGTTTTTGCCTAAGCAAAGAATTGGAAAACTTTAATTTTTTTCAGGATTTCCTTCTCTCTTCGTTGAGATTTTTTTATCCCGATTGTTTTATATTATATTTCATTTACTACTGGTGAAACTGTCCCGTTCGTGTCAAATGGTTTGTTTAAGTTTTTATTCCTTAACATACTTATTAAATTTATTGCTGTGTCGGTTGACATGGTCAAGTGTCAGGGTGCGGGCCTTGGCGTCCCTTACTGAGATGCCGCCCACCACCTCTGGAGCGTTTGCTCCAGGGTGCGCCCACACTGTGGTAGACATAAGTATTCATAATACATTTTTATCCTATTCCTCGCTTGCTTAACGTATCATGTTTGCATGCATGTTATCTTTTGATACATCTAAATCTATTAATTCATGGAAGTGTTTTTCTTCTGTTTTTGCTTAAATATTGGCTTGACTGCTTCTTTACTTTACATATAAATATTATGTTTCAACTCGCTGTATTGTGCAAAGGTGATTAAGGTATTTATTTTGTGCCATTACTCTCTATGTAATTTTTAATATATATATATGAAGTTTCTCTATAAGGCGTTATAATTTTTCTTATTATCTTGGGTTGCCTAATTACTTATTTCTTCCCCTTGTAAATTTTGTTAATTAGTTTATGATGAAATTCATTCTTCTCTTTTTCTCAAGTGTTGTGTTACGTGGTAAATCATTTATGATGATATGCCCTAACCGGTTAATAATGTATTTCATTCGATGTGTTATTACAATTTTTGTGCGTAATTTTGAGTTATGATAAAGGTTTAGTTTTCTATTGCATTCGTTTCCTTCCTGCCTCACCTTGATTTTATGTAAGTCGTACTAACATGCACATAGATTATGTTAATAACTACTTGCAACCAAATGCTAATACATAAACGTATTTGCACTCATTACTTTTAAGTATGATGTGCGCCTGCTGTTATAATGATTATTTTCAGTTTACACACGTTGCAATTTATGAGTTATGTTTAGATTAAAGAACTTAGATAAATTTAATAGCTGCCGATACACATTATTTAAATTTGAAGTACCATTCATTGAATTTAATTTTTTTTAATCATTTTTAAGTTGTGAAAACTATCGCGTTGAGCACTAGGTAATTTTCTAGTTCATGGTATGCCCGGTATTAACTATTCTTTCGACATTAGTCCATTTTAAATGTCTTTATCTAATTATCAGTTTCTTTTGAATAAATGACCTTTTCCTTTCCCTCCTTATCGCTTTTAAGAATGATATCTGTTTTTGCTACTCTTAACAAACTTGTAGCTACTGTATTACTGTTGCAATGCCCTATATTCATCCATTCCTTAATATTTATCGAGCATTTAGAACTACTTTTTTCACTTTGGTTTCTTTTCTATGGTAAATTATAGTTGTTTTTTTTACTATCTTCTTCATAGTAAAATTGCTACACATTACACGAATAATAGTACTTGTACACACTTTGTAATTCATCGCTACATGTACTTAGACATATTTTTAATTGCTTCTAATTATGACCTTCTTCGAGTTTGCTTTTAGGATTATAATTATCATTACTTGCATCTGTAATCATTTTTGAATGTTTTTTAATTCTCTATTTAAATACTTTGAGTTTTGTTGAACTTTCATTAAAAACTGTTAAATGAATATTCTGCACTGTTGCGTACACACCGTTATACATGGTAATATATTCCTCTAGTCAGTCCTGCTTCTCTAACATTTATCTTTCTGGCAAGATTACTGTTTTTTAAATTTTCTTTAATCATATTTCAATATTTTGGTACTTACTTTGAATCCATCTCGTGCTAATGAATTACCTTATTTTATTTTGATATCGTTTACCGAGAGTACTTGGTATTCCTTTTATTTAATTCTCATTCTTTTATGTACTACCGTCACTGTTTATACACACATATTTTGGAAACTTTTCATGATCACTCGTTTCGTTATTTTTAAATGAAACCTCTTATTTAAAATTGTACACTTTATTTTTGCCTTCGGCAAGTTCCGATCGTTCATATTTCGCGATTGTTTCCGCTTTCTTTAATTTTCTAATGAAACGTTACACTGATACACGCCTTCGGACATACTTTGTTTAAAATTACTACACTATACGTCTTGCCTCTACATTCAGTACTTATGCTACTGGTATGAATTATTTTTCTGATAGCCGACTTTCTATGTCCGGAAACATATAATCTAAAGGAACTCTCTGTCCTTTTCTAAATGATAACAGACTTCTAACCAGCTTCTATTATGCATGCGTATTAAACTCCTTTTAAATACCTGCAGAGTATTGTGCTTTTAGAATGATTGTCTTATATTAATCACAGTATCGTTACTTGCGTTTGCTGTTTGATTCTTTTCCCACACACCTGTTGTCTATTGTTTTATTCTTGTTTACTTATACTGTTAACCTTTGTGTAACAATTGTGTATTTTTTTTTTAATTTGGCAATACCTTGTATTTACTGTAATTGCATTATCTCATATTTAATTGTTCAGTATCTTCTTTTCAAAATTGTTGGCTTTTCTCCCTGCAATCTTTGAGCTTATTTTGTTTTATTCTTTAAACTCACAACCTTGACTAGTTGAATTCTCTTCTCTTGTCGTGCCTACCTAACATTAACTTCCTGTTGCGGTTCTCTTTTGGTTTCTTAATTCCCTTTATAAACAATATTTGTGTTGAAATCCTTAGTTACTCACCTGTAGATGATTTTGCACTCATCGTCGACTGGCTGTCCTCGTTCGAACTCTTCGCATGGCTCCCCGGGATTCTAAGTTTGTTTATCTTTATGTTTTATTTTTAGTGATCTCTATCTGAAGGTTGGGATGGTTTGGAAATTTCATAAACTATAAAAATTACACTCTTTTATCCTTTCAGTTGTTTTTATTGTTCTACTCTAATTATATACATTGCAAAAAAAAAAAAAGATTAAAGAAGGATATTTTTTCTGTTTGTTTGTGTGTTTTTCTTCTCTCTTTCGTCAAACCCCCCCTCCCCCTGAGTTACTCTACTTGATTTAGACTCCCCTCTTCTTCCTCCGAATTTTCACCTGCCGTGAAGCTACCTTCGGCTGGTCCAGCGACGTCCTCTGGTGGTGCCGCAGGACTCACCGGCCGGTATGGTGGTGGTCGTGTGCGGGGGCGGCTTAGCGCCTCTTCCTGCCAATTAGATATATTTGTTGTTAGTTACGTTAGTTATTACAGTTCCTTTCCCCCGTTCTCCGGGTATAATTTGACGTGATGTCTTTTGAGTATGTGTTTGTTTTGGATTTTACAAGCACTTGATTTTTTTTTTTCCTTTTCGCTATCTTTCTTAAGTAATTTCCAGCTTAATTGTTTATATATAATCGGATTGTACTTACCACGGCGTCACTCATGACATCCTTCAACTCTACCAGCGATTCCCCTATTTGCCGCTGGGTCTCGTACCGGAGGGTTTGGTTGTCGATCCCCCTGCGTAGTGCCGGAATTAGCTCTTCCCAGCTTCGCAATTTCACCCACACCTCTGCATCACAGCCGCGGTTCCTAAAAAAAGGGCACAGTAGGCCGCAGATGACGTCGTAGTCCCGCAGGGCGCGCGATGTAGGATTCATCTTCGTTGGTTCACCCAGGCGTACTTTTTGACCCTTTCGTTTATTCGACATCCTTATATGCGTTTGTGCATAGGATATCCGGATGACGTCGTTACGTTAATCTGCAATCACCCCTCTTTAATTTTTTTTACGTGCCAAGGTCTACTTTGTTATATTGACCTGACCACTAACCACATCCTAGTACTATTCCTTTCTTACTTTGTACTTTGCTAGAATTCTAAAGCCCTGGACATTGTTTTTCCCTAGTTGATCTTTTCTATTTCCGGTCCTATTAGGCGTCTTATCCCGCATGTACTGCTGTACTTTTGTCAAGCTTATCTCGCCTACCATGTCAATGCACTTAGCATATTTTATTGCTGTTCTTATACTTATTACTGTCATTGTTTTTTTGGTGTAACTAATATGTTTTTTTTTGCAAGATTATGTTTCAGATGTAATTTCTCTGTGCACCGACTTTTATTTCTCTGGTTACGTGAATGGATCTTTGGTCACTTATGATTCCTTGGTTCATTTCCCGTCCACTACCCCAGGACCACTGATACCGTGATTCTACTGCATTTGTATGGTATCATTTGTTTTTTTTAATTTTTCTTATTTGAGTTTATGGAAACTAATTTGATTTCTTTCAGATAATTTAAATAATTTTGCCTTATAGCAGTGATAATGTTTTCTTAACCTTCATGTCAGCCCTAATACATTTAGTTCACATTGGTTGAGCGGATACGTGGTTTTCCGTTGCCGCTTAATAACCTTCGACTCTTAACCACAATATCTTGTGGAGCCTTATGATAACATCACTGCCTTTTTGCACATTAGTTAAGATCTTTTTACAGTTTAATGTTATATATATGTGACTTTCTTGAGTTGTGCAAATGCCATTAATTTCCTTAGCTATGTTTTTTTTTGTGTCATGTTATGTTGAGTATCTTGGTTCGATCCCCTGATCCCTTGAACCTTCTGTTCATTATGCTCTATTTTAATGTATTTTATGTGTTTGCACACCCTTGTACTTTCGAACATTTATGTCTTAATTCTATCTTATTTCTGAGATCCGTTTACTATTTTTGGAATTTATTTATGGTTGAGAATTTATAAGTTATTGATTATATATTGACATATGGAGATATTTGTGCTCACGATTGCCACAAGTATTTTTGTTTAGTGGATGTGCTGTGAAGCCTCTCTAAACTTGCAGATATAATAAGTGATTATATCGAGTTGTTATGAAGATTTATGTTATTGGGTCATAGTTTGATTTATGTCGTTCTTGAGTAACCGCGAGGTCTGAAGAATTACTAATCACTACAGAATTCGTACCTTAAGAGAAGGTGCAGGTATATATGAGTTATATAGAATCTTATGATTGTTTACGTTTTGGAAGGTTTATAAAACCGCAAGGTCCTTATCAAACAGACAGTCCGATATTGAGTTTTGAGCTCCGTGAGCTCCTTTGTTGTATGTGCACATGTATTATTACGAGTTATTGGGTAGCGCCCAAAAGAAAAGGAAAAACAAAAAGTTGTTGTTTATTATGGAAATCCTATAGGTCTCTAATGTGTTATGAGTTGTATAGTGGAGATGACCCCTCCCCCCGGGAATAATGGTATAGAAATAGTTGTTTTTTTCTCTCATGTTGGCAATCCTGACCCCGAATATGAATTTAGACATGACATTGATCATGCCCTCTTAGTGAGAGGAATGTGTGAACTCAACCTTCGACGATTGTTTTTTTTTTGAAAATTCTTGTAATTATTTGTATACACTGGCATTTTAAGTTTGATTTGTGGAAACTTTGCTGAATTGACAAGTTTTGAACACCCTGTACGCCAGTTAACGGATCTACTTCAGCTAATTTTTTTCTTTTATCTTTGGTGACATATTTCTAGTGACACTGCTTATTCCTTTACAATATATTTTTATATTGTAATTCTAAGCTATTTTTCTTAATAGCTTAGCAGTGCAGAATTCCCTTAATGTTTTTCTGCACCGCATGGGGAATTAGCCAGCCCCATGTGTCCGATATTGGTAGTGCGGTTTACGATTTGTTTGGGAAGGCCACCCTAATGGATTTGTAAATTGCAGTTGCTATATCCCGAGGTGATGCAGTGTTGGAAACCTTCACTGAAGATATTGGAGAACTTATACAAAATTTTCCCTAATGATATTTGAAATATTTTCTGTATTCTTTGTCTTTGTACTATTTCCTACCTAATTTTCTGTTATGTAACTACACTTTATATTCTATTTTATTGTATATCAATGTTTACTTTGCTTGATATTTACATATCAAAGTTTTTTTAGCTTTTGCGTATCCTATTACTTATGTTTCCAAAAAGTCTCTTACGCAACATCGCTTATATCCATATACATATATTTTATTTATGTAATATGTTTTAATGCTTTTGTCAAGTTATGATTACAGAACTGTTTTATGTGCCACCTGCTATGCCAGTACGGTTGAATTATACACAAGCTCTTCGAACACTGTTGTTGGACACTCTTTCATATATCATCAGTTTCTGACGATAGATTTTGGAAGCACACTTTGGACTTATTTCACAATTAAAGGTACGCATAATTCTGTTTTATTTCTATTCATTGAAAGAAGCATCCCTCCCAGAGAGTGCCTCTTGGGAAATTTATACGGAAGCGATTTCCGCTTAACTTATCTTGGTTATGGTTTGAGAAATGTATATGAGAGTTCTTTTATTAACCTTAAAGATACCTAGAGATTATCAGTGATTTTATTACACGCTTTACAGCCGAATTTTAAATTTCAGCATTCACTAAGGGTGAATCGTAAGATCCCCCTAGTTTAATGGTATGAACATACGATAAGAGTATACGGATAATTTTACCGACTCGTTACGCTCTCGGGTTTACCGCCAGATTCCGTTAGCATTCTTTTTTATTTTTATTTTTGGAGCTCTTATGTACTTATTAATGAGTTCATTGGTAGATTTTGATATTTACGTTTTTTCCCCGTGCGTACGGATATGATTACATGTATTCAGCAATTACGATTTTTCTGATTGATATCAGTCTTTCTTGCGAATCTGATATTACAGTGAATTTCAGTTTGTGTGTGTGTAGAGACACACATGATTAGTATCAGGATATTGGTACTGAGCTATTTGATTTATGCTGAAATAAATGATTGAGATATAGAGTGTTTGGCCATGAATTACATATGCATAGCACTAATTTTTCTTTTACGTGGCATTGGTTCCACGATGGGCTGATTTTCTAAATACTTCATACTGATAACCTCTAGGATATAACGATATTGCTTATTTTTCTCCCAGAGTGCCAGATATTAAAATAACCATTGTGTGATGTATGATGTAATCTATTTATTATTGTTTTAATATGCAATATTGTATAAATTCCAATTAGCTCTCCTGAGCACTTTATCTGTTCTCTGCATGGTTTCACTTAGGTAGCCATTGCATTGTTGTGTTATTGTATGATTTCCTAGTAAAAGCTAGACTGTTTCGTTATACTATTTACCTCCAATTGAACACAGGTTTGTAGGCTTGAGAAATGCCAGGTGTATTTTATTCTGTATGATAATAATTTTTTTTAATCATTGTTATTTCCTACGGATTTGAAATGTTTTTTCTCCCTCGTTCTCCTCGGCAACTTTAAGCTTTACAACATTGTGTTCACCTGGTTCTTGATATTATAAAATTAAGCAACTTTATAGTTTCACAACCAATCAATTGTTTTTATAATTCATTATTATACACAAGAAACTAGAATTTTCCGTTTATGTTAAACTTTTGTTATGTTATGTTCATTGAAAAGACGTTACAGTTTATGTATTCTGTGTGCGTGAAACATGCGTGTACCTACCTGTCTCTCTGTCTTGTGACAGCAGTTTTAACGACATTTTTGGCCTATGTTGCCTTAGAAATACTTTGTACACTTTTGTCCACCCTCATTCAGACCTTTATGTTGTCTGGCTTGGTTACATGGATGTTTCATCCCACTCCTGCCTCTCACATGTTTAGCTGCGAATTTGATTCATATTTTTGTTTGATAATTTAAGTGGCACATTGTATATTTCCTTTCTTTCATTCCCCCCTCCGTTGTTTCCCACCGATTGTTTTCCCTAATGTTATTTAACGTACCCTTGTGATTAGCTTATGTTCCACCCCTAACCCTTATTTCTTTCTTTGGTTTTATGGCTACGGCATGGTCGCCGCTTCGACGCGAGGACTACGGCAAGGAAATTCACTGCTCCATTTTCATCATGGGACGCACTGGACGCTTGACGGCGTATGGGATGCACGATGACATTCTTCAACTATGAGAAAACAATGGAATTCATATGAACAGTTCTCATCGCTGATAAAACGACTCTTCAGGTGCATCCTTCAGTATTTAACTGATTACGAGCGCACTATCTACGTGGTTTCCGCCGGATTTCCCTGCCGCTGCTGACCTTCTGTGAGGACACATGGACTCGTGTTCCTCTTCTCCTGGCAGTGCGGAAATTCTATACACGTTCCTTGCAGGCGCGTTCGACAAGCATAAACTTGTACTTTTTGGTCCACCGTTGTACATCGTGCTACAGTGTGTCCTAGACTTACCAGACAATGCAGTGATGTCGTGCCGTCATGGGACTTGTCCTCGCTCGAGCTGGATCTGCGAATCACCTTGTAACCCTCCTTCCTTTTCCATTTTCCTCCCTATATCATCCTAATGTTCTTTTTCTGCTGCCACGTAATGTATAGTGTTTCTTGCCTCCATGCAGGCAAAGCTATACTTCAATTTTTGTAATTTTTATCTGATTTATATGGTTTATACCCTTGTATTTCTGACTCTGTTCCTTTATTTTCTTTCTCTACAATTGTAAAGTGCGATGTTGGGTACCCCCCTTTTATTTTTTTTTTCTCTTCTTGTTCACACAAGAGCATTGCTTCCGATTTTGCTCTCTTCTCGTAGTTTTAGTTGGCGCCAGGCGTCGCCATTTCTTGCGTTGCGGGATATGTCACGAACGTGACTGAGGAGATCCGTATTGTAATTATTATTTTATATTAATCGCCATTATTCTATTAACCTGTCACAAGTTTCTGAATTCATATAGAAACATATTTTATATTCTTAATTCTGCTAAAGTCTTAGTAAATTGTATATATGACAGGAAACAGTGGTTTTGTCATGTCCTTTGACATTTCAAAGGGATGTTACTGTGGCATCACTTCCTGAGGTGTACGTGTCTTTCTGCAGACTCTTAGCTGCACCTTGGACCGCGTTACGTCACATAGAATGTTCTAGAACATTGACGTAGCAAGTTATGATTGGCTGCTATATTTCAAATCCAGGGCGGTGGCAGACCATATTTGGTAATAGCTGCCAGGGTATTTAGCCCTATATAAAGAAGCCCATAGTCCCACTCGGGGGACTTTTGTGTTGTAAATTGACCGGGACCGCGATGGTCCTCGTCGACGGCTGCGGCACGGCCGCTCCGGAAGGCTTCCTCTGACACCACTAACGGCTTGACGAAGTCGGTTCAAGTTTGGCTCTCCTCATCCACGACGAGACATGTTTCCCCAGGTAAGACTTTTAAGATAATTGATAATAATAATGTTAGCTAGTATAATCATCATCCCTGCTAATGTAAACTCGACAATCGCACTATAAAAATGTAACATTCTAGAATACAATAGTTTTGCTAATCCAAGTTCTGAATTCTCTATCATCTGATTCCCAGTTATTCCCCCCTGTGTCCAACTTTAGTTGCGACAATATGTTGCTACATGTAAAACACTACACTGTTTATAACAGAAACATATAAAACTGCTCACATGCTAGTGGAGGCGTAGCAACATACTTAAGAACAATCTACCTCACAAAGAAATTAGCATTACATCCGATCTATTAGAAGCCGTTACTATAAGCATTCTTATTCCCCATGCCATATGTATCGGTAATGTTTATTTACCTAACAGCCAAGAATTAGAATTGTCAAAATTAACAGTACTCTTACAAAAATTACCGCAACCTTTTATACTGTTGAGTGACTTCAATAACCACAGTAAGTTATGGAGATGTAAGCAGACTAATAATAGAGGAAGAATTATAGAAAGCTTACTAGACGCCTACAACTTATGTCTTCTTAAGTATACAGCGCCTACTCACTTTAATATTGCACATGAAACATTAGCTCCGTAGATTTAGCAATTTGCACACCGGACATCCAGATTTATTATACTGGGTAATCACCGAACATTTTCACGGCAGCAATCACTTTACAGTCAATATTCATGTCACCAAAATGTCTAAGAATATCTATATCTAATCTTGCACATGGAAATGGAATATCAACAGAGCTGACTGGCAAATATACGACACTATAGTGAAACATAAAACATCTGCCGCCACCTAGATTTTCATCAACACACCAGTAGAAATTCTAGTAAGAAATTTTACACAAATGTTAACAGAAACAGCAGAATTTAGCATTCCTAAAACTAATACAAACCTCGGAACAAAACTGTTCCTTGGTGGAACGAAGTATGACAGCGGACTGTTAGAGCTAAAAATAAAGCCTTCTGTAAATACAAAAACTCTTTCACAGTAGAAAATAAGATATTTTACCTCAAGTATAGAGCATACACCTGTAGAGCAATAAAACGTAGGGAAAAATCGTCATGGATTATTTCTTTTCCATGACCAATAAAACTACTTCAAAATAAATGTGGTTAAAAATTAATAGAATCAGAGGTACTAAGTGTGTTACCCCAACTTTTCTGCAACCTATCAATTCCATCCGTCATATCAGAGATATCCAAGAGATAGTACAAATTCCAGCCGAATCCTTCTCCAACTACTTCAGAGATTCTAATTATGACCCTAAATTTCTTCATTAAAAATCACAACTTCCTGAACTGCAGTTAAGTACCATGAGCTCTGACCCTCTGATGAGCTCTTCTTTGAAGAAATGACCGAAGCACTCCAATCGTGCAAGAATACCAGTCCTGACCCTGATGGTATACTTTACGAATTCCTCCAACATCTACCACCTGAAGGAAAACTGTATCTATTAGCCATCTACAACTGCATATGGGCAAAAAAGTATTTCCTGATCAATGGCACCAGGTCGTTCTAATACCTATATCCAAATCTAATAAGCACTCTAGCCTCCCTGAAAATTATCGACCAATAGCATTTACCTTTACACTGTGTAAACTGACGGAGAAAGTTATTAACAGAAGTCTAAAGTAGACACTTGAAAGGCAACAGTTCTTTAGTCCCTTTCAGTTTGGTTTTAGACACCACCACTTTATACTAGACGCCCTGACCATGTTGGAATCTAACATACAAGATTCTTTCAGGGACAAAAACACATCTCAGACTTGTAACCGTTGACATAGAAAAGGCTTTTTTTCGAGTGGAGGAGAAAATGATTTAATCACTAACCCCAGCCCCGATGGTAGTCGGGACTGGGAGTGTGGGACTCACCAAAGTCGGCATACCCACTAAAAACTCCTCCACCGGATTCGAAAGGAGAGGGTTTAGAGCAGTACCGCCTAAAGCACCCGCGCATTCCAAGGTGATGGTGTAACTGGGCCGAGTGCTGTCAACAGAGGAGAAAAGGCTTGCGATATGAATTGGACATATTCTTAAAACATTAAATGACCATGAAATTTCAGGAAATACGATACACTTTATAAAAAACTTTTTACAGAATAGACAAATTCAAGTGCGAATGAATAGTGTCATGTCCGGTATTTTCTAAGTTGAAAACGGAATTCCTCAAGGATCTATTTTAAGTGTTACCTTGTTCTTAGCAGCAGTCAATGGCATATCAAATATAATAAGTTCAACAGTTAATGTGAATCTCTTTGTTGTTCGGAAAATATCCAGAAACAACACAAGACCTAGTACAACGTACAGTTAAGGTACTGAATGAATGGACTAACACTACAGATTTCAGATTCTCTGCAACCAAATCCAGATCTGTAACCTTCTCAGAGGCGAAGTCCACAATTCACCTCCAATAGTGAACATGAATGACCAAACTATGTCAAACAGTAGTACTCCAAAATTGCTTGGAATGAACATTGAGAAAAGCTCACGTTGTGTCAGCATATCCAATCCTTACGTGAAGACTGCCTCAAAGACTTAATATCCTGATATGTTTAGCGGCTCAAAATTGGGGGATAGACTACCGAGTCTTTCTCTCTTCCTAAAAAGCCATCATACACTCAAAGTTGGATTACGTTGCATCATCTACGCGCCTGCTAAACAGTCTATATTGAAAATGTTCGGCTCCATTCAATCATCCGCATTGCGCATAGGCCTCTGAGCATTCGGAAGTAGCCCAACAGCAAGTCTCCAAATCGAAACCGATGAACCATCTCTGGTTTTCAGAAGAAAACAACTCATTATCACTTACGCATTTAAAGTAGCATCTAGACAGCAGTCACATATATATGAAACTATTTATTTTTCATCCACAACTTCATCTTTCAAATATTCATCATTCCAACAGAGATCAGCTTATCCTAAATGAAATCAGATTCACGATACCACCAATGCTGGACGCATCCAATGGAACTGGATTCTACCACGGAGGATCCATATACTACAAAATAGTATGCAACTCGACAAAGAAAATTCCCTCACTAGCAATAATGTTTATATTCAACTTTTCCGAGAGTTGACATCTCAATACGCGCAAGGCAAACACTTATACCCGGACTGACAAGTTTTTGTTCTTCTCCTGCGAACTAATGGTTCTCAGGGAAGACTATAATATATTATGACATCCGAAAACAAGTATTCTCTAATTTTTACTGATTCCAAAACCTCCCTTCAAGCAATAACAGATCGATTCACGCACCACGCCTTGGTTTATGACATTCACCGGCTCTTCTAGTCTATTTTCGCTAAGGGCTACCATGTAGTTCTTGTCTGGATCCCATCACATGTTGGCATTACCGTAATGAAGTAGGGATTCCATGTCTAAAAGAGCTGTTCTTCAAAACGCCTCACCTGGATTTAATATATACCTCAAGGGAACTCTACGGAACAATTCGAAATTTCAATGGCTTTCTTCTTCCGACAGAAAACTTCACATAGCTAGTAATAAAGAAATTAAACCTTTTCCATACAATGTCATGAAACGCCAAGACAAAATCATAGCAACAAGAATTCGCATAGACCACACAAGACTTATTCATGTTTATCGAATTACTAAAGATGAAACACCGAAATGTCCATTCTGCTCTGCTACCTTAACAATAGAACACATGGTCACAAAATGCTAACAAATCGATCATAAGAGAAAAAGATATGGAATTTCCATCGAACTTCATTGAGCAATTGAAAACCGGTCAGCCTATTTCAAGTTGAAGGTCTTTCTCAGTGACATTGGAATACTAAATAAACTGTAAATCACTCTTACCATATGCTATACTAACCATTAATAGCACTGATATTGTTACTGTCTCCCTGATCAATTGTGCTGTCTCTCACCACAGTATTACTATGTACTCAGTCAAGTTATTCCTAAGACTGTATAGCATACTACTTACTGCATTATGTATTACCTTGTAAAAGTCGTAAGACCTAAGATGTTTTAGCGACTATAAATAAACAAATTAAAAAATTCCAACCATTAATAATAGATACCTCGGAAATGGCTTATGTACAAAAAATTGGTTCGAAATAAATGGTGTGTTTTAAACATATATCATTCCTTCCGAATGAACAGGACTAAACAGGCTATTTAAGCTATACATTTTATTTGTCATGTAGGTATCTTCCACGTAAATATCTTTAATATATGGCATTTTAATCAAAATAGTTCCTGCGGAGGGCGATGGATTTTTTCGGGCGTAAAAATCCCTAGCATGGCTTGCTTTGGAAGGAAAGTAAAGCCCATGGTCCCATGTTGTAGATTTACGGCACGTCAAAGAACCTCAACCCTAATGAAGTGGTCTCTGAGCAAAATGACTTGTCTTATAGAATGGGAAGCTAAGGACTACAGTAGTTAAAGAGCGTCCATAAATAAAACTAAAAATTCAAAATCGTTAGAGCCATTTTTGAGAGAATAAAAAAAAAAAGAATGTTCCACGCAAAGCGTAGTTGGGAATGGGGGAATTTTCTTGCAAATCTTCGTGTCACATCTTTGGAAGATACTACACTTAAATGTCGTTTGGTATTTATCCGACTTTTCGTTTTTGAGCTATGCTGTTCACAGACGCACAGACGGATCTTTTTCTGAAAATGATTTTCTTTTATTCGGGGGCTCAAAACATGTATTTCCGGTAAAATCTCTATATATAATTTTTGATGGAATGCAATACATTAAATTTGGGTGAAATGCAATACCTTCTCTGCCTACTATATACGTTATAGATAAAGTAAATGCGTTATTATATTGTCAGTTGTCACTAATGTTTAAATATTTCCTCAAACCTATAAAAAGTCTAGGTGTCCTGTTTTCCCTTAAAAAACGAAAGAGAGAGACTGGGTAGAGACTCAAAAGAGGGACTGCCTCGTCTAACAAGGGCGTCTGGTTCCCTTTTGCACTTTTACTATTGCTTTTCTTAATTGTTTCAGCAGATAATGCACTCATTAATCCTTAAAATCCAAAATTTTACCTGTCATTGTTGTGTATAACTTAAAACAATGAAGGAAAAACTTTATGTGATGCATGCAATATTACTGTGAAGGAATGTATGTTCTAACACAGTGACTGAATGTTTTGGATCTGATTCCAATTTGTCATATTGGCCCCTGGATTGCCATACATTTACTTTCAAACTTCGGGTGCTTTCGTGTCCTTGTTTAGTCACGATTGAAAAATTCAAATTCCCTTTCTAAACGTGACAAGACACTGAAGATGTACTACTGTGCCATCAATACATGCACATATTTCTAAAGATTAAAACAAACAGAGTCTGTAGTGTTCATTTTTGCAGTTATCCTTTTATAGTTATAGGCGAATGAAATCTAAAAGAGATAGCTCTGTTTTGTTGCCTTGAAAGTTTTGGAGGAAAGAGAAGATAACGCAATGATGCTGATATCTTGTCTTTATCAACGGAAATTCATTGTTGCACTTTGCTAATGTTCTTTCTCTACTGCTCGCTCTAATAATGCCGAAGCGATTTCCGGAAAGAAAGCGAAATGGACAACGTCACAAATTTCGTGAGCCGGTCTTGCTGATTTATTATTATTTTTTGTAACCCTCCTGCGACAATTCTGGTGCAGAGGCGTTAAGTCAAAATGCTGACAACGGAGTACTACACCTCGAGTGTAGTCATATCCCTCTCTCACTCTCATAGAACGAGAGAGAGCGAACGTAACGAGCGGTGCGTCACCAGCCGCGGGTATGGACACCAGAATGAGAATTAGTAATTTATATAGGCAGCAGAGCCATCTATCGGTAGGGATATAGATTACCCGGGTTTTGATTTAATCGTCACAAGCGTCAAACCGCCTACATAATTCAGGGGACTGAAAATTTCCGCATCGCGACTTTATTTTGTTATCGATCGATCGTCATCATCACAGGAACATCGCTAAAGAGAAAGAGATAGAAAAAAGGGAGGGGTGGGATGGGGTGAGTGGGTGAGAGACCGAGGGGGCTGGGGAGAGAGAAAAAAAGATGCAAAAACAGCAGAATTTCTCTCTGTGCTACCACTAAGCGACAGGCGTTGAAAATATACATATAACTATGACGAATTGTCGCCTCACCCCCTCCTCGTACCGCCCAGACGTGTAACAATTGCGCATCGCGGAGTAAGCGGCGCTAGGACTCACTCAACTCTCCAATGAAATGGAACGTAAAGGATTCGAAAATTCGAATTCCCAAAATGTGCTGAGGTTTGATTTCATAAAAGCACGCATCAAGTGACACTTTATGGGTTTTACCCCGAGCCCGCAGCAATCGGGCGTTGTCTGGGGGAAGGGAGTTGCACTCGCCTGCATTTGGCTCGTGAGAACACACTTGCACCACCAAAGTCCGAAGGAAAAATGTCGCGCGGTTATAACATCCCCTGCAGAAGAAATTGAGTGTAACATAAATAAATGATGCAAGCATCCTTTCCACTCAGAAACGAAATCAACAAGTTCTATCCGCTGTTTGTATCTGACGGTAAAAGTTTCTATGAAGTTACAATAATTGTCAGTCGTGTTCCTTCACAATGCAGCGACAACTAAACAATACCCGAGGCTAAGAACTGCAAGCAACTTATTTTCATCTTAACATAATTCCCAAATTATTTTAGATCAATGTCAGGTACTGGAAGGAATTTGTTACAGATATAATTAACGTTACTTATTTAAATAATAATCAGATTTCAGAACTGGAAGTAGCACGAATCCTGCGCCAATGAAAGCTATGGAAAATACATGCAGGTCTAATAATAACAAATTCGATACTGATCCTACTAAATTTTGATAAAGTATCTGATCCTGTAGACATAATATTATTTAAATGCATATTTAAAAATGTACACTGTGGATTATAAAATATAAAACATGGAGTTTAAACATTGCTATAAAACTTTAATTATTTTCCTTTTTGATAAGTTTAAAATCATTTAACCAGACGGGTCTTGAATGTATGAAATGAATGTTCAATCACAACTGAGATTATTCCATATTTGCCCCCACGAATAAGGAAAAATACTGGAATATGTATTACCCTGGATACTTACCCCAATTCGGACTTGGGGACTCCAGATTATGATGCAATCCTATCTTCAGTCCATAGATATAGACCATATTTAAAGTTGAAACCAGTCGATATTTTCTTTTAAATTAGAAAAGCTTGTAAACAGGATCGGCATAAATTCTAAGGTCACTGATACTGGGACTCAGTGGTAAGATCCAAATTTGTCACTAAGTCCCAGGCAAGCCATTGATAGTCACAAGGCCCACATAATTTGCACAGAATTGGAAAATTAGCGGCATATGACAAAATATAAAATGATGTCTAGTGTTTAAGTGACGTATCTATATTTTTATATTTTATTGTCTAGGCCCTTTCGACCTCCAAAAAATTCTAGATTCCCGCATGTGTTACTCCTTCCCCATTTAGGTTGGTCCTGATTGTAAAAGGAATGCTTGTGATTTCACCTTTCGTACGCTGATTTCTTATGGTAATGCCAAATCCGTCCTGGGTATAGGAGGGTATTTCTCAGTGGTTCGACACTTAACTCTATCACAGTTAGCAATGTGTTGTACAAGTTTATTCGAACTGATTGTTTCCTCTGAAGGGAAAATAAACCTGGGGTTCCACATGAATCAGTGATAGGGCTTGAATTTACACAGTAAGTAAAATACTGCACATTACAAAATACTGCAGATTTGAGGTAACGAGAATGGATAATAATAAATGTTAAATGTGAGCAAATTATCCAGTTTGGTTTCGGACTTTGAAGAAAGCTTAATCTGAAGGTTAGCTTAAGAAAAAAACCGGGAGTGAACAACTACTGCATGAAATAATGCTTCAACTTTACTTTTAGCATGGAAGCGTCATAATGAGCCAAGCAAGCAGTAGATGCACAATAATAATGTTAAAAGTCAGTGTTTGTATAGATGGATGGGGGGTGGATGGGTGGGTGGTTGTGTGGATGGATGGACGGGCGGAACGGACGGATGTATGTATGTATATATGTGTCTGTGTGTATATATGTATATATGTATGTGTGCCTTGTTGCATTGGTATGCATTTTACATAATCTATGTATGCATGTATGTATCTATGTATGTACGTACGTACTTACATATGTATGTATGTAAGTATGTCTGTGTGTATGTATGTATGCCTGTATGTAGGTATGGTAGGTTAGGTAAGGTTAGGGTAGGTAGACGAGTAGATGGGGGTGAGTCGGTCGGTAGGTGGGTCGGTGGGTAGTTAGTAGAATGTTCCTTATAGGCTTCTACACCGTTGCACCGATTTCTTGTGTATGTATGGGTGTATATGTATGTATGCATGCGTCTGTGTGTATGTATATAAGTGTGTATACGTATGTATGCATGCATGCATGTATGTGTGTATGAATATATACGTATGTATGTATCTATGTATGTATCTACGCATGTATGTATCTATGTATGTATCTACGCATGTATGTATCTGTGCATGTATCTATGTATGTATCTGTGCATATATCTATGTATGTACTATGTCTACATACATGTACGTACGTATGTCTGCATGTATGTATGTATGTATGTATGTGTATGTCTGTAGGTAGGTAGGGTAGGGTAGGTTAGGTTAGTGTAGGTAGGTGGGTAGGTGGGAGTGGGTGGGTCGGTCGGTCTTTAGGTGGGACGGTGGGTAGGTAGGTGGGTGGGTGGGTAGTTAGGTAGGATGTTCCTTGGTAGGTGGGGTTGGGTGGGTCGGTCGGTCTTTAGGTGGGACGGTGGGTAGATAGGTGGGTAGTTAGGTAGGATGTTCCTTGGTAGGTGGGGTTGGGTGGGTCGGTCGGTCTTTAGGTGGGACGGTGGGTAGATAGGTGGGTAGTTAGGTAGGATGTTCCTTGGTAGGTGGGGGTGGGTGGGTCGGTCGGTCTTTAGGTGGGACGATGGGTAGGTGGGTGGGTGGGTAGTTAGGTAGGATGTTTCTTGGTAGGTGGGGGTGGGTGGGTTGGTCGGTCTTTAGGTGGGACGGTGGGTAGGTAGGTGGGTGGGTGGGTAGTTAGGTAGGATGTTTTTGGTAGGTGGGGGTGGGTGGGTCGGTCGGTCTTTAGGTGGGACGGTGGGTAGGTAGGTGGGTGGGTGGGTAGTTAGGTAGGATGTTTTTGGTAGGTGGGGGTGGGTGGGTCGGTCGGTCTTTAGGTGGGACGGTGGGTAGGTAGGTGGGTGGGTAGTTAGGTAGGATGTTTTTGGTAGTTGGGGGTGGGTGGGTCGGTCGGTCTTTAGGTGGGACGGTGGGTAGGTAGGTGGATGGATAGTTAGGTAGGATGTTCCTTGGTAGGTGGGGGTGGGTGGGTCGGTCGATAGCTAGGTAGGTGGGTGGGTGAGTGTATAGGTACGTAGGTTGGTAGGTAGGTGGGTAGTTAGGTATGATGTTCCTTGGTAGGTGGGGGTGGGTGGGTCGGTGGTTCGGTCGATAGCTAGGTAGGTGGGTGGGTGAGTGTATAGGTACGTAGGTTGGTAGGTAGGTGGGTAGTTAGGTATGATGTTCCTTGGTAGGTGGGGGTGGGTGGGTCGGTAGATAGATTGGTGGGTGGGTGAGTGCATAGGTAGGTAGGTTGGTAGGTAGTTAGGTAGGATGTTCCTTATAGGCTTCTACACGGTTGGTTCGATTTCCACCAAACTTGGCGCAGATAACCTTTGACACACGGCCAAAGTTACTGTCTACTTAGAATTCGAAATTCCGCCTCATTTCACAGGATGAGCTATTTAATTTCATGTGTTGCCTGCAAAAACTCGCAAGATCATCTATATTTTTCTCAACAATAATCGTAATAGGCCAAACGTAGCCAACATAGGAATAATAATTACTTAGGCTTTCACAGCCTTACAAAATAACATAGAAACAGCGAGTTCACATATTATTCGTGATCTCCTCTCTGACGTTGATCATGGAGAAATAACACTGTCAAATAAATAACCACAAAAGCTGTGCCACCTGTGCCTATAATTGCGCAAATGTAATGGCGCTATAATCGCTTGGTAAAAAATTAAAATTTTGAACTTGCTATATTAGACTGTGATAAAAGCAACATCATCAAACCAGAAAAGATACCTTTGCTTATTCCTCTTTATCCTCATATGATTATTTATTATGTATTGATGTAAAATAACATAAAAGCATTCAACATAATTATATTGACTAAAAATGGTGCTCAAACATTGCTAACATAAGTGTAATAAATAAGTCGACGTTCACAGTCACTCATTCTGCGATTATACCCCGATGTTCGGATATTCACTTATTGTAATTTGTAGTTTCTCATTTTTGTAAGCAGGGGTTTCTTTCTCTGAGTGACATAAAATGGCAGTGGGCGTAGATAACAGCAACAGTATCAAACCATTCGAAATGCTACTTCTTAGTCTTCTTTTTATTTGTATGTTAAGTTCGGCTTCCATGTTATTGTCTTTCGTGTGTTTTCTTTGTAGTTTTGTGTATGTTGGTTAATGAGATTGAACAAGGTTATGTTGATTTACTTAAACTGCTATTATTTCTTCTCAACTGATATTTTCTCTATAAATAACGACGAGGAACTTGAATGTGACAACGCGGAAGTCACTCAGCTGCACTCACGAAAAGTCATTACAAACTCTGGGACGAACATTTGTGGTTGTTCAGCAGTACTTTTGAATATATTTTATCTGTATTTTAATTTTTTTGTTCTTTATATAGTTTAATTAACTTTTTAATAAGTATATTATGTAATAATTTTTAAATGCTTCCAAAGAAACACAATGCTATTGGACAAGTGCAACATAAGGATGAATGTTGTAGGGATAAACCATCAAACCACGGGCAACGCGGTATTTTAGCTAGTTTGATATAAAATCTACCTTCTTATGCAAAATTCGTGGGCGATATTACCGCATTATTCAAACCGTGTCTACTTAATCTGAATTCCGGATGTCTATCTACTCACGATGTCAAAGCTACATCATGCCGTTGTAGCACTGACCGACCATTAATTACTTTCTCTACTACGTATAGTAAGTAGGGGAAGTATTGCATTCCATCCAAAAATTCGATACCGAGATTTCACCGGAAATACATGTTTTGAGGTGCCCTGAATCCAAATAAAACATTTTTGGAAACATGTCCGTGTGCGTGTATGTGTCTGTCAGCCAGTGGACAGCATAACTCAAAAACAAAAAATCGGATAAACACCAAACTTGGTACTTGAGTTTAATATATTCCAAGGATGCGATACGAAGATTTTCAAGAACTACCCTTTACATGGAACATTTTTCGAAAATTTTGATTTTGTCAAAAATAGCTCTAACGATTTTGATTAAAATGTCATATGTTTAAGATATTTTCATGGCAAATGAAATGTATATCTTGAATTTTCTGGGAATGTCTCCAAAATTCCTCTTCATTCTGAATGACTTTCGCATAACTGGTAAATCGTAGAGGATAGAAAAAAATTACTACACAAAAAATGTAGATCTCATTAAAACACACAGTTTATGTCATATACATTTTTTGGCACCTGGACATGCAAAGAGAATGGGATGCTCCACATAGTAACCAGCTCTTAAAAGATTTGACTCTCGCTTAAAGACTACCATATTCCCCTTGCACCTACAAGAAAACTAGCAATAAGATTTAACATCTCGATATCTCGATTGGCATGACATAGATGGGGATTAAGCGTTTGTAAAAGTTGTTTGTACAAGGGTAAAGAAAGCCATGTGAATGCAACACATCAGGTTTTTACTTTCTCTACTACGTATAATAAGAAAAGGAAGTATTGCATTCCCCCCAAAAATTCGATACTGAGATTTCACCGAAATACATGTTTTGAAATCCCCTGAATAAAAAAAACACTTTTGAAAAAGGTTTCTGTGTGTGTGTCTGTCTGTCTGTGTCTGTGAATGGCAACTCAAAAACGAAAAGTCGGATAAATACCAAACTTGGTATTTGGTTTAGTATATTTCAAACATGTGACACGATGAGTTTCAAGAAAATCCTTCCACCCCAGACTACCCTTTACACGGAAGATTTTTTAAAAAAATTGATTTTCTCAAAAATGCCTCTAACAAATTTGATTAAAATATCATATATTTAAGATATTTTCAGACAATTTAAATGTATATCTTGAATTTCCTGGAAATGACTACCAAAGTCACAATTTATGTCATATACATCTTTTTGTGTCGAGTGAACCATTTCCGAGATATTCCTTCTTATTTGCTTGTTTGAACTTTCCAATACTTTCCAATATTTTTTGTCAAATGGGAATTCGTCAATCTTTTTTTTTAATGCCATGTGAGTGTAACATATCAGATTTTTATAAAAAGGTCCGTGTGTGTGTGCCTTTGAATAGTATAACTCAAAAACGAAAAGTTGGATAAATAATTTTTATATTTCACCGGAAATACATGTTTTGAGGCCGCTGAATCCAAAATAAAGCCTTTTTAGAAAAAAGTGTGCGTGTGTGTGTCTGAACAGCATAATTCAAAAACGAAAAGTTCAATAAACACCAAAGTTGGTATTTAAGTTCAGTACCTTCAAAAGATGCGAAACGAACGTTTTTAAAAAAATTTCCCCCCAATCTAACTTTTACATGGAAGATTTTTCGAAATTTTTAATTTTCTAAAAATGGCTCTAACAATTTTGATTAAAATACCACATATTAAAGATAATTACATAAAAATAAATATATTCTTGAATTTTCTGAGAATAACCTGTGAAGACCTCTTCATTCGAAAGGAATTTTATATAATCTTGTATAACCGGTAAACGTTAAGCGATAGACGGAAACGTGCTGCACAAAAAATGTAAATATCTTTATTACACAAAATTTATTCCAAATAATTTTTTGTGGCATAACATTTATGAAATATCCGTTATTAATGGCTCGAATTGTTCATTAGTTAGTCATTCTCTTGAAATCCTGTCAACAGCTATTTCTCCCGATTGCATAGGAACAGGATGAATTTTAAGGCCAGTATATGGCGTCCAGTTCTTAAACATTTGACTTTCGCTGTTCTCTTTGTATTTATAACGAAATGTGTAACGTAGCTATTTCTGCAAAGGTGTATTCGGATGAAAATGTAGCAGATAGAAAAACAAGCTTTAGTGCCAAAAATAGTTTGTATACCCACTAATAAACGATAGAGGGCAGAGAAAGTATGTGAATATACCACATCGGATTTTTTTCTATCTACTTCATGCTAATGGAGATAAACATTTGCAGTAATATCTCCATTACATATATGGTTGCAGGTACAAGGGGAATCCAGGAGATCAAAGCGATAGTCAAATGTCATTACATGTTGTTCTTGAAATTCTATACTTTCCTTGATATCATAAAAAACAACTGAATTTTGACAGCACTTAAAACAGGTAAAGTATTGAAAAATTCAAACAAATGGTAGAACATTTATTGGAAATAAATCATGTGTTTAAAAGAGATATTCAGCATAGTAAGTTTTTGTCTATCTCTTATGTTTTAACAATTATACAGAAATTGTCATGAAGTTCTTTCGGAATGAACAAACCTTCACAGGCCATTCCCAGAAAATTCAGGTATTAATTTTATTTGTCATGTAAATATCTTAAATATTATGGTTTGTAAATCAAATTCGTTAGTGCCATTTTCGAGAAAATCAAAAATAGTGAAACATGTTCTATGCAAAGGATACTTTGTGGTGGGGAAATTTTCTTGAAAACCTTCGTATGCATCTTTGTATGGTACTCAACTTAAATGCCAAGTTTTTTATTTAGCCGACTAAATTTGAGTTATGCTGTTTTCAGAAACACACACACATATACACATGCGGATCTTTTTATAAAAATGCTTTTTTGGATTCAGGGTTTTCAAAATATGTATGAGAAATCTTGATATCGAATTTCTGTTCAGAATGCAATACTTCCTCTACCTACTAGCTACGTGCTAGAAATAAATTGAGTTTTATTTATGGACGCTCTTTAACTACTATGGTTCTTAGCGTCCCATTCTATATTGGGTGTGAAAGGCCGGAAGTGTTGTTCAGAGACCTCTTTATCAGGTTTGATGTTCATTTATGTCCCGTAAATCTACGACACAGGACCACCGGCTTTACTTCCCTTCCGAAGGAAGCTACGCTAAGGATTTTTACGTCCGAAAATATCCAGGACCCTCCGTCGGGTTTGAACCGCGACCTCGGGAACTAGAGACTAGTATGATACCCCTAGACCAAGGAGGACGACAGCTACACGGTAGAGAAAGTAAAAAAAATGAATAGTGATTAGCTACTTAACTTACAAAAAATCAGGGTATATTATTAACTGAAAAAGCGAAAGCAAGAAACATTGGCCGTACCATGCTTACGCGGAACAAAAAGAAGAAATAAAGGAAGGAGAAAAAGGGAAATACCGTAGTGTTCCTTTAAAGAACCCGTAAATATGCAACTCTAAGTAGGATACATTTCTATTTTTGATTCACAGAATGTAATTTATAAAATACGGGCATTTACAGTAAGCATATCAATATATATTATATGTACATTCATTTTTTATTTTTGACTTGTAAAGAGAAAGGGGACGTTAGGCTGAATTAATACGGAAATTTCGCGTAAAGCCTCTTTCCATAATATATAAATTATTGCACATTGTAACTCTGCACTGAAAAATAAACAGCAAATATAAGAATAAAAGTGGAATTTTGCAGTTGTATAACCAATAATGCTGTTACCGCTTATTTGGGGATTTATTCATTAATTAAACTGTACATTGGTCTCATTTAATGCAACCATTATGCAAAGGTTTCTTTATTTTTAGAAACTGTTAAATTTTGTATAATTTTAAATGTAAGTTCTGCCTTTATACTAATAGAATTCTCTCCCTAGCTATGAGCATGTTGCAATAGACTTCAAATATTAAGGCAAATACCTACTTAGTTGCTTTAGGGGGGACGTGGAAAGTAATAATTGTAAGTGTTTACAAATTATGAAAAAATCAAGACTCCTGAATGATATTGCCTAATATGTCCTAAAAGTTTCGTGGTATAGTGGTTACCATGCTGGCCTCCAGTTCCCGAGATTGCGGGTTCAAACCCGGCAGAGGGGGGATGGATTTATTTCGGGCGTTTAAATCCTTAGCATGGCATTCTTCGGAAGGTAATAAAAGCCGGTGGTCCCGTGTCGCAGATTTACGCCACGTAAAAGATCCTCAAGCCTTATAAAGAGGCCTCTGAGAAAAATTACCGTTCTTTCATGCCCAATATAGAATGGGACGCTAAGAACCACTGCAGTTAAAGAGCGTGCATAAATAAAAAAACTCAATTTGATTTATGATGCGGATTTTAATGATTTTATTGCCTAGAACTGCCTAAAAGAAATATTTATAGTGCCTAAATGTCCAAAGGAAGGTTAAACCCTATTTTATCTTTTTTCCTAGAATTGCCTAAAGAAACTAATTTTTGAAACTTATTATTATTTGTATTTAAATTTTCATTAGGACCATTATAGCTGGCCTCAAAATTAACACACCCCTGGTCAATGTTTGAGTGCTCAACGATAATACACAATGCACATTTTAAAATTCTATAGTCTACTTGTCTTGTCAGGAGCGCACATCCTGTATTGTGTTCAGGTGCATTGCATAATATTGTTAAAGGAAACAATGTCGAAAGATAAAGGTTTTTGAAATCTTTATTTCGCTCCTGACTGGATTATAAGTACCTTTATTTTATGGTTGGAGGATAAGTATTGGAAACAGACATTAAGAAATAAACATTTTCTTTGCTATAAAAGAGGTAACTAATGTTCTTCCTCTTTAAGGATTACCCTCCTCGTTGTAGGGCTTACATCCCCAAAGACTTACAAGCCAATGTCTTGGGCCAGTAGCCTATCGAGGAGAAAGCAAACTCTAGAACATAGCATATCCAGCCCCTTGCTTGGTATGGTGGTGTAGAAGAAGGAAATGAAATGGTGATGAAAGGGATGATAGGAAGATTCGCGGATCAAATTATCCAACCCAGCATTGGCCTAGCGATCGGGGAAGGCTACGAAAAATACTTCGGTCAGATTGGACGGCCGCAAGGGTTTATACCCTGGATCTAACGAATGCAGACCAGACATTGTCGCCTGAGTCATCCCGCTCAGTTAAATTATAACTAATGTTAAAGATCCTGAATTATACTGCGATTAGGTGAATTAAGGAGGGACTGGTAAAATAACCTGAAGCGATTGCCAAAAAAACGCTTTTCTGATTTTTTCTTTCTTTAATTCCAGTTTCAGCTTTCAAAAACACCTTACTTTTTTCTGACTGTTGAATGGTCTTTGGTCGGCCAATGAAATGTCTAGGTGCGCGGAGAAAAGGACACGAAAGCTTAGACACAATTTAAGTTTGCGCTTAAATAATCAGCGCCCTTTTCAGGCTCTATGGAAGGTGTAGCAAAGAAATGGCAGCTTAACTGTGGAGAAATTTCGAGTAAATCTCGGTAGTAGACTGAGTTGCCAATTACGAATAATGTGTTGCGTTTGTAAGAATCATACTCAAATATATAATTAATTTACTATAGAATAAACTACTTATTTCGTATCTGGGTAGGAGCTATGAAATGTTACGAAACTTACGGAACTGTGATACACGCCTTTACAAAGCCACTTATCCTTTCTCAATGTCACATGTGCATAATAATCAGCAATGCGCCAATTGCTTAACGTTTTCAGGGCATTTATGAAATATATTGTGAGTTTCGTTAGGTTTTCACAAGCAATATACTTTTGGCATTACGCGCATCTCTAACGAGGCAATCACGGCGGCGTTACTGTCGTTGTGATTCTGCTGCTAACACTACAGTGAAAAATTTGCGGAAGGTAATATGTGCTGCCAACACATGGTAGAGCAGTCAGCATCTGAAAGGGAACTGGATTACAGACAACGAACTTGTCGGTTGCTTCTTATTTAGGTCCCTAAGCGACAAAGCGATGCTTTTTTTAGAAGGTGAGGATACAGGAGCACTTTTGCAATGAAGATGGAAAACACGCACTCACAAAATCATTTTATTTCTTTAATGGTACTAATACAGAGAATGAATTTTGGTGCACTTATTGCTTAACGTATTTAAGGTCTGAAAATCGGCGGAACTTAAAAAGTATAACATACAGAACAAATCCAACCATTAATAACAGATATTTCGTAAACGTTTGATGCCACAAAAGAAATGTTATTTAAAATAAATTGTGCGGCTTAAAAGCTTAATTTTTTGTGTAGTGCGTTCTCATCTATCGCTTAACGTTTACCATGAGGCAGTATTTTTAACACTTAAATGATTTTAGTCAAATTATATATGTAAATTCAATAACAGCCCACCTTGAATATATGTATGTAGTAATTTGTAAAATGTATGTAACAGTAATTGTATATGCTTATATTATTGTAAACATGTTCAATAATGTTATGTGAATGTATTGCGTAATTTAATAATGTAGGAGCTGTGAGAATAATAAGTTAAACGTTGCTAACAATGAGGTAACCTTGAGGCAACAATGAGTTTGAGAGTTTAATAATACTACTTCTGATTATTGGAGTAACAATAATGTAATTTTAATGACAGTTTATAAAAATAGCCATTAAACAACCAGAAAAAGCTTTAGTTAATGCAGAGGTATTCTATTGGAGTAAAAAAATAGCCAATCAGAGACTTGAAATACAGAAATTTACAAATTTAGGCGCTTGAAATCAGTTCAGTTGCCTGCAGACAGAGTTACTAACCAGACGTGTGATGCGTCGTTGAGAACTTTATACGTATTCGTGTGAGACGAAAATAGTTTACGTATCAAAAAGTGTAATTATTAAATAAAAAAATCTCACAGCTCTCTCTCGATATCAGCGAAGTGCTATTTAATTTGTGTCAAGGACTAATTTAAAAGGAGCAAATTAAAACTTAAAATCTGTGTAAGCCTACATTCCTGTCGCATCACGCCCTGCCAAGACTTCCATGTCTCTGAAATAAATACTGACGCAGCCGAGGCAAACATAATAATTTAATACTTAAAGAAACAGTTTAATTACAAAGTTAATATTTTTTAAACTTGGGGCAAAGGCCACCTAAAGTACATTTGGGGCAAAGGCTACCGGAAACTGTTTACTATGCATGCTATTGTAACTACTACAAGTTCGGCTCCCCAACAGTTGAAATAAAATACAACACCTTCAATACGTAGCAGCAACTAACTACTTCAACCAGTTATACAAGATTATAAAAAATTCCTTCCGAATAAAGAGGACTTCACAGACTATTCCCAGAAAATTCAAGATATTTGTTTTATTTGTCATGCAAACAGCATTAATATTTGGCATTTTAATCGAAATCGTTAGAATCATATTTTATAAAATAAAAATTTCGAAAACTGTTGCAAGTAAAGGGTAGTTTGGTGTGGGGATTTTCTTGAAAATCTTTGGGTCGCATTTTTAAAACATACAAACCTAAATACCAAGTTTGGTATTTATCCGACTTTTCGTTTTTGAGTTATGGTGTTCACAGACACTCCCGGATCTTTTTCTAAAAATGCTTTCTTTGTATTCAGGGTGCCTCAAAACATATATTTCCATTGAAATCTCGGTATGCAATGTTTGGTGGAATGTCCTGTATACGTGGTAAAGTAAAAAGTCGAGAATTGGTGGTGACATTCGTTGCACGCCATGTTGTTCCTCACTGCTTACATAATCCGGTATTCCCGCATATCTTATGCAATTTGACCTTATCACCTCACTTTAGCTATCCTTTTTACTTTCTCTACTACGTATAGTAAGTAGGAGAAGTATTGTATTCCACCCAAAAATTCGATACCGAGATTTCACTGGAAATACGTATTTTGAGACCCCTTGAATCCAAAAAAAAGCATTTTTGGAAACATGTCCGTGTGTGTGTCTGTGTGTGTGTCTGTGAACAGCATAATTCAGAAACGAACAGTGCGATAAACACCAAACTTGGTATTTAGGTTCAGTATCTTCCAGAGATGCAACACGAGGGTTTCAAGAAAATCCCCCCACACCAGATTACCCTTTACATGGAACATTTTTCGAAAATTTTAATTTTCTCAAAAATGGCTCTAACGATTTTGATTAAAATACCACATATTTAAGATACTTTCATGACAAATAAAATGTATATCTCGAATTTTCTGGGAATGTCTCCAAAAGTATTCTTCATTGTGAACGACTTTTGCATAACTGGTAAACCATAAGAGATAGACAAAAGTCTACTACACAAAAAATGTAGATGGCGTTAAAATACACAATTTATGTCATATACATTTTTTGTTGTTGCGTGAACCATTTTCGAGATATTGCTTGTTATTTCCTTAAATTTTCCAATACTTATACATTTTCTCAAATTCGTTATTCATTTTTTTGTTCTGGTAATGCAAAGAGAATGAAATATTCCACATAGCAACCAGCTCTTAAAATATCTGACTATTGCTTAAAACCTACCAATTCCCTTTGCATCTACAAGAAAATTAGCAATAAGATTAACATCTCAATATCTCGATTAGCATTATGCATATGGAGAATAAGCGTTTGTAAAAATAGTTTGTACAAGAGTAGAGAAAGTCGTGTGAGTGTAACACATCAGAATTTTTTTTATCACGTTGACACTAACACCTTACAAGATGCCAGCAATCGATAGCGGTCGCCAAGAAGGGTCCAATATTATAAATAAATTAACAAATTTTGCGTACTTTAAGAAGTCAACACACTACACAATAGTGTGTACATAAAAAAGAAACACTGATTCCGTAAGTTTCGTAAAATTTCATATATTCTACCCGGATACGGAATAATGCCAATAATAAAAAATAGCCCCTAATTTAATTACTTATTTAATCATTTTGTGATTATTTTAGGTGACTAAAATCACTTATTCATACATAAAATTCCGAGGTCTAGTTATAACGCAACTATGTTTAGGCTGGTTGCTAATAACGAATAATTTCTAGTCATGGTTGAGAAAGCTATGAACACAGACATAAGTAAATATAACTGTCTCATACAAATACAAAAAAAGGGACGCAGAAAGAGGTGACTAGGTTCTCTCAAAGAATTGAGCAAGGATTTGAAGACAAAAAGAGAAGAAGGTGTATGAGGAAAGCAAGCAGTGGTTGGGGCTGAATCGAAAGCCGAACCAGAAGTTGACTGCTGTGCTGCGTTTGTGTTTGTGGTCGCATTCTCTTTTAAAAACTCCAGTACCGGCTTTATTAATACTCGGCTGCTCTGTTTATTTTATGACACGAGGCTTTTAAAACCTTTCAGTCCACGTGTGTATGTGGACCACTATTTCATCTCCTACCTTTACTTTGTTTCAAAGCGAAGTTTCACGCCCGTTTCCCCTTCCCATTCCGTCCCCTACACCGAATTCAAAGGATCCACGGTGTGTCCTCGGCGTTTGGGCCAATAATGTGCCTTTCCTTTATGACAGACCGAGATGCTCGTGTGATGTTGCGGAATACAGGTTGCCCGGGCAGCTAATAGTTTTCCCTGAAGGGCATAAAGACATAAGACATCTGTAGCAGCTTCATTGTACGCATGACTATTTACGATTTGTAGTACGTATTTTTTCGAGGTTTGTTACTCCAGCCAGTACAGAAGAAAGCGGCAAAGAAAGCTTAAGAAACTAGTTTGATGTAAGGTTTAAAGTTGAAAAGAAAATTTAGTGATTTAGTAATGTGGCTAATGAAGCTTGCAGCCGAGACCCCCTTGAAAATGCAATGTTATTTGAAAGAAAATCATCTAGTCAACGTTTTAATGTTTATTTAATAAATAAAGTTTTGGAGTAAAGCAACTAATGTGTAACACTCACATTACTTTCTAAATATACGATATATCCGTTATGCATTCACGATAAATGTGTGCTTAAAATTATTTTTGACTAAGCAATATGGGAAACATGATTTAACTGTTTATATTGTGGAGTATCTCTTGAAATATAAATGCTACGCGGTGTAGCCTTTCAGCATATTATTACAAATTATGGGCACATTGAAGCAGAATGTGTGATGACGCTATGTTGGTGCGACAATTTGTTGCACGAATGTAGTTGCCACATTTTCTCGTTGTCTCCAGTATTTGCTGTTGATTCTGCTGCCGGCTGCTCCAGTGGTAGAGTTATGAGTGTTTTCCCTCAGGATATGCGTGAGTGTATTGTGAAGGGCAACACCAGTTTAAATTGAGAAATGTATTGTGAACTACTATTTGAGTTATTAAAATGAGTTGCCGACGTCTGAGATGAAGAAATAGACTGATTCTGAATTGTAGCACTCGAAACTAAAACAATGGAATTATTATACGTGCTAACATCTGCAGGGTCAGTTGTACCGTTTGAAATAAGTTTCCACAATAAAAGAAACTAGACGCCGTGAGTCGCTAAAATGTTGACGGGCAGAATCCCTCGCGCTAGGCGCTACTCACACAAACGCGTCACTTGGCGCTTAAAATCAACACATTTGTACCGCTGCCGGTACCAGCGAGAGAGTAACTAATGTGTACATCGAACGTCGATCCGTTCCACTGATGGTACCAGAGTAGGGAGTAACCATCTGATTGATTTTAACTTTGCCTACTTATTTTCCCCATCCAAGGAGATTTTTCACGCGCAGCCAATCCTCATTTCTTCCTGTTCCTACATCTCTGACTTTGTTACTAACTGAGACTAGCTAAGTTCTCAGAATGTAAGTGTCTTTATATTTTCCAGAATTGCTGCCTACATGACTGTGTAAGCGTACTGAATCCATAGCTTGCGTCCGCAGAAATCCTTAAGCTAATGTGCTCACTACTCCTGTCTCTAACGACTCTGGCTAACCTTCGTCTTTCCGGACAAAATCTTTCAATCCAAGCCTGTTACACTATACATTGTTTTAACATATGGAAATTATTTATTGCAATTATTTTTGTATCTTACTATTATTTTTTTATTTAATTATATATATATATCCATCCGTTAATAATTATGGTATCAACATGCTTGGCCAGGAGAGACGTATGAACAAAATTTGGAGTAAACGTGTTGGTACCTGAGGTTTATATTATCTGTATTTTCTTAGTTAAAGTCCATACACCTGGTGATACATGCTATTAAACCCAGTTCTTCCTAACCATACACGCGTGTTGCCTTTCATAAACTCGGACTACTCTTAATGGCTGCAGTCAGTCTGATCTAAGTCTCTTTGTTCCCAGTCGATCACGTGGGGTGTCACTGAGCGAGGCATCACACGAAGCTTTCTCGATTCTTCTTTCTAACAAATGTTAAAAACCGTTACCCGTTTTCTCCCAACCTGCAATACTAATAATAGAAACAATATTACAATTGCTAAGAATCCCTATATGTTGCTATATCATAAGCAGATCCCGGAAGTTTGGACATTATAAATCATTAAAATAGGGAGGAAAAAAACATACATAAGATAACCAAAATAGACAAGTGAGCAATATAAAAATAACAAGTATTAAATCAATTTGTATACTAGATCACGCTATTCAATCATTCATTCAACATGTTTATATGCTAACATTGTATAATATTTTACAGTAATTTTAAGTTTTAAGCAAAATTCTGGTTGCACTTGGCAACAAGATGAAAATTTCTTATAGGTCCATCTCATTTTTCAAAGCAGTCTGTTGCCCTTTTCCCTTTCTAAGCCCCGTTTCCCTGACGCGCTTTTCGTTGCAGTGCATCATCTACAATTGTCACTGACTTCATCAGAGGCTATCCCCAGCCGACAGAGTATTTTTGGCAGTAAATTGAACTCTACCGCAATGAAAGTTAAATCTTTTTTCACTTCTGAAGATTTGAGAAGTTTCTTGGCTGCTGCGATGCAAGATGCGTCATTCTCCAAAGCGTTGATCACCTTAGTTATGCGAAAGTCGGGAGCACACACGAAGGTGGGCGAGAGAAGCCACTAGGCAGTCACTCTCAGAGAGAGAGAGAGAGAGAGAGAGAGATAGATAGTACACGGTTTCTTTCATTCTCGCTCGCTATGCAGTGGTAGATCACGTGACTCAAAGCAATGCTACTGCACAACCTGCCTTCATCTGCCTTCTTGTGTGTTCCGGACTCTAAGGAAATCTGAAGCATACTAAACTGCTGCAGAAATCAATGTCTCCCAACTGCCCCAAGGAGACAGAGGTCTTTAAATATCTGAAAACCTGATGGGGCTTTCAGAAAGACCTTCTTAATGCTGGAAATCGATTTGTCTACATCCGGAAACAAGATTGTGCCCCTTCTGACTCACTGTGAAAACCGTGTGCTAGTCAGGTCACTTGTAGCATTTTTGGAAATAGCGCTTTTAAAACTTGCCCAGCCTTTATCACTTATGGTGCACTCAGTGATGAAAAGCAATACTTTGTTGCATTGAGTATCTTCAGGCGTATTGGCTTTAATGAACTGATAGCTGCGAGACATGTTGTTACGTATAAATTTTTAAAACATATATTTTAAAGAATGGCCATTGATATCCTAAGTTTCATGCAGTTTCCAGTTTTGACTACTTCAGCATCCGACGGCACTACAGTTATTTCTGGCTGGTAACTACTCGTACATATAACTATATGTGTAATTTGGATATTTCTAAAGAAATTTGGAAGTTTCTTCAAAACATTTAAATATCAAAGGCATCCCGGGCCATGCCTTTCGGAACCTGTCGAAAGAATTTCATTTTCGTACATTAAACTCATACACAATACAAATACATAAAGCAATTACTACTAATGGAAACGATATAGAAGTGTATACAAATAATCTTATTCTAACTCTGCCTAATTGCTGTAGTCCAAGCTTCCAGTTAAGACGGCGTCTATCGGGTCACAGATACCATGATTATCTTTATAAACTACTAGCTGTTTTATCCTTCGTTGTAGGAGTTGGATTTTTAAACTTCGAATTACAATTTAAACAATTTCATTTACCTTCTCCCGTATTGTTTATGAAATTAATATAGTACGTTCTAAACGATTTTTATGGAGATAACTCCCCTTTACCTCTTAAGTAAAGCCACGTGATAATAATGGACAAACTCCCATGATATTCATGGACATAGATCTTAAATATGCTTGATGTATTTATGGTTACTTTAATCTTCCCCAGATAATCTTCCAAAATCTTGAAATGTTGTAGAACCCGTATCTTTTAGCGGTGAAGAAATTTTCGAGTAATTTTAGATACATCACACTATATGAAATTTTAAAGCAGTAGTACGGTAACGCTTGACATCAATATTATACGAAATAGGGGCCAAACTGGTGAACATAAGGATTACTACCCACAGGTCATCAAGTTAAGCATTTTGAAAAGGCGCACAATCTACAGCCATCGGGAAAAAATAATCTTAGTTGTTAAATATAAATACCGGTTCAGCAGTTTCTGGTATTAGAAAATTAAAAAATATAATTTAATTCTTCCAGGTATTATGTAGGTGATCTGACCTGCCTACGGAAATTTCTGAAAGGGTCGCAGTATTTTGATTGTACAAAGGTAGCATAGCATTATCCCTTTAATTGAAAGGTGTAATGAATGGTTGGTTGAGGTCTTCTGTTTTATAATAATTAATATTGAATTTAGGTTTTAAGTAAAAGTGCTGCATATTTTCTCTCCTTGCATATATTTTTAGAATCAGAATAAATGCTACTCTGGATATAAATCTGCAACATTTGAATAAAATGTAAATTAAAAATTAACATCGCTAAACGTGCCATTACAACCAGTATGCAATTATCTTTTGTTTTGATATGTCTTTTGTTCTCATAGTTCCTAAATGTTGACCATCTGTTAATGTATATATTGAATGGAATGATACAGGAGTATAGCTGCTTTTGTTTCATTTTTACACGTAGTTTCTGTGGAGTAACATGGCATTCTCAACGAAATGTCAGAGCCAGCTTCTAAGTGCGTTCTTTTATAAGCCCAACGTGTTCGAATTCCATTATCCAGATTTTGTAAATCCATTTTAGCCTTTTAGGGATTGAAATTAGAAGCTGTTTTATAGCCTCTGTCTGTAGGGAAAACGGAAAGACGCTTTCAATTGTGAAATCACTATCAAAATCGGTTGAATGTTTTACAGGATCACACACACATACACAAAACTTTTTCTTTATAATATAAGTATAGATATGGTTCTGCGTATACATTCATCTGTCTTATCTTCACATAAGCAATTTCTTTGGGGGGGGGGAAGCAGAAGAATTTTTTATTTTAAAGATCGAACTCTTTTGGTAACTGCTCTCAAGGTTATATCAGAGAAGGAAACCGAAGCAACTGAATAAGATCAAGCTGACAGTAGAACATGAGCACTTAAAACTGGTACCCATAGATTTTATTTTTCACACAAATCATATTTTGTTACCTTATTTTAGAGAAAGGGTTTAAGTCATTCACTGTGGGAGAAATCGTTCAAATCAAATGAGTGGTTTCCGAGATACCTTTGAACAAAAACTGTTATGTTTTCTCATTATACATAGCATAGATATACACAATGAAAACAAAATTTTCTCTCATTTCATTTTATGATAAATATGCGATGTGAAGGTCTATAATGGGATGCAATATAGCCAGTAATAATTTTTAGTTGTTTGTAATGTGTGTATTTTTTTAATAGTGTTCAACACCCGTACGCAATATATGTGGCACCACAGGCGGTGGACATTTCATGGTTTACATGTAATGAAACGAAATGCTAATTGTGGACGGAAAACTTCCAGACCTAAATTTAGGGCACTTCCCCGGTATTTATCAGTTATGAGAACTGAGGGAAACCTGAAAAAAAAATTAGTCAGGGTGGACGGTCCTAGGGGGATTTGAACCACAGAATAGCAGTATAGAAAGAAACATGACGCGTTAGTTTTAAAAACATAAATGATGCTAAAGTAAAGAAATGAGGGTATCCTTGGAGTTTTAATCCAAACACATGTTTATAAAGAAGTTTATTGAAACAAATTCAGAAGCCTTAAAATTGGCCAGCGAATCATATTTAAAAGATGAGGCAAATCCATTTCAGTGTTTGCTGCTAACATATTAGAAAAGGTTTCCTGAGATTAGGAAACAAATGATACAGCTTAATCAGCATATATCAGGAAAATTCGATGTGTTAGATTCGGGTGACTTTCTTTTTTCTCTTTCGTTTTATTAGTGGCCATACAAATTATTCTTACAAAGTTTATTTTTCTATCTACTTCATTTTAATCGAGACAAGCCTTTGCAGAAATAGCTGCATACACATTTCTTAGAATGCAAAGAGAACAGCGATAGTGAAATGTTTAAGAAGCGGGCGCTATGCGGTAGGCTTAAAATTCCATGCTCTTTCCATGCAATCGCTAGAAACAACTGAAAATCGACATGACTTAAAAGAATGACAAAATACTGAACAAATCGTACCATTTCAATTGAGCACTTGCCTCCTATGCGAGGAGTCCCGGGTTCAATTCCCGGCTGGGGATGGGAATGTTTCTCTAGCCAAGCTTATTCCCCATCCTCCCCAGAGTCTGGAAGTATGAATGAGAGTGCGAATGTCTGTGTGATCTATTGATCAAAACCGAAGGATTTTTAGGACGACAAGCGAATACAAGTTATCATCATTACTTATATGCAATAATATGTTCCAAAGCAAAGCCCGCCGATTACACCATTGAAATTAGGAGGTGTATTATTGGAACTTAAAAAAATCGTTCTATTAATAAGGATATCTCGAAAATGGCTTATGTCACCGAAAGGTTATTTGAAATGCGTTGTGTTTTAAAGACATGTACATGTGTAGTACGTTTTCATCTAATACTTACTGGTTATAGAAGATTCTACTAAATTACTTCCGAATGAAGAGGGCTTCACAGGCTACTCCCATAAAATTCAAGTTATACATTTTATTTGTCATCTAAATATCTGTAATATATGTATTTTAATGAGCCAGATTTTAGAAATTAAAATTCGAAAAGTATTCAATATAAAGGATATCTTGGGTGGGGGGATATTCCTTAGAACTTTGTGTCGCATCTTCGGAAGGTACCGAACTTAAACAACATATTTGTTTTTTTTCAATTATGCTCTTTGCACGCACACACACGGACCTTTTTCTAAATAGCTCTTCTGGATTCAGCGGCCTCAAAAACAAGTCCGGGAATCCTCTGTATAAATTTTTGGGTGGAATGCAATACCTTCTCCACCTACTAGGTAAAGTAAAAGCGTGCTCCGAGCAGGAATTGTTCAGGCATCATTTAAAACACCAACAAATGTTACGCACCAACTGCAAGCGGATGAAATCTGAGCACAAGGAATGTTGTGCGAGCTTGAAGACTGAGATACGAACCTCTCAGCAAAGAAGCAGTACCTAGAGAACAACCAGTGGAGTGACACTGAACTTATGTTGAGTTAACTCCGAATGTGAAGCATCGCAATCTACTGGAACGTCCTGATAAAGCAGAAACATGTAAATGTTACGGCAGCATCCAATGGAAACTGAAGATCGCCATCCAAGGAGCAATGAATTGGGAACACAGGTGTTTAAGAGTCTATAAAGTCTTAAATTTTTTGAAGAAATCACAGGATAGAACACAGTAAGGAACTGTTGAGTGCACCATTTGTATGTCTGTACCATTCACTTGTTGACATTAATTTGTAAAGATTATACTTTGAGACATAAATGTGTTACGATAAGATTCGTATTTTTTATTGTGCTTTTGTTTCATTTGGGTTGTATTAGATTATAGTTTTACTTTAATTTTAAGCGAAAAGTTAATAGAAAAATACAAAACTTAAAATAATAAAGAAAAACAGCGGAGTTACCGTTCAGAGTTTGTATCTTAACCCACGTCGGTCAATGCACGTACCGATCTATATATGCATGTAAGGAAGATTTATAACTGCACGAGTCCAAAACTCTAAATATATGCTTATTTACTAGTTTTGTGATAAAGTAATGTAACCAAAAAGATATAAATTTACTGTTTTCTCAGAAATTCTATTATTTAGACATTTGGCGTAATAGTTTTTGTTATTATCTGGGCACACAAACGCTTTTACTTTCTCTACCACGTACCTGGTAGGTAGAGAAGGTATTGCATTCCATCCAAAAATTCGATAACTAGATTTTGCCGGAAATATATGTTTTAAGGTCCAAATCAAAAAAGAAGTATTTTTAGAAAAAGATCCGTGTGTGTATGTTATTTGTGCGTGTCTGTGAACAGCATGACTCAAAAACGAAAAGAAGGATAGGTACCGTTGTTGGTACTTAAGTTCAGTATCTTCTAAGGATACGCTAAACTACCCTTTACATGGATCATTTTTCAAAAATTTTGATTTTCTAAAAATAGCTCCAATGATTTTAATTAAAATACCATAGATAAAAGATATTTACATGACAAATAAAGTGTATATGTTGAATTTTCGGGAATAGCCTACGAAGTCCTCTTCATTGGAAGGAATTTTGTGTAAGCTTAGATAACTGGTAGACGTTAAGCGATAGACGAAATCGTACTACACAAGATAGATCTGTTTAAAACACACCGTTTATTTCCAATAACTTTTTTGTACCATCACTATTTCCGAGATACCTATACGTTATTAATAATTCGAATTGTTCAATACTTGGCCATTCTCTTGAAGTTCTGTCAACATTCAGTTGTATCTCGCGATTGTATGGAAACAGTATGGAGTTTTAAGGCCAGCGTATAGCGTTCATTTCTTAAACATTTGACTATCGCTGTTCTTTTTGCATCTGTAACGAAGTGTGTAATGTAGGTAATTCTGCAAAGGTTTATTTGGTTTAAAGTTTAGGAGATAGAAGAATAAGCTTTAGTAACAATAGTTTGTATATCCACTAATAAAGATATCGTAGAGAGGTTCATGTGAATATATCACGTCAGATTTTTACTTTCTCTACTACGTATAGTAAGTAGGGGAAGTATTGCATTCCACCCAAAAATTCGATACCGAGATTTCACCGGAAATACATGTTTTGAGACCTCCTGAATCCAAAAAAAGCATTTTTGGAAACATGTCCGTGTGTGTGTCTGTGTGTGTGTGTCTGTGTGTGTGTGTGTCTGTAAACAGCATAACTCAAAAACGAACAGTCGGATAAACACCAAACTTGGTATTTACGCTCAGTATCTTCCAGAGATGCGACACGAATATTTTCAAGAAAATCCCCCCACCCCAGACTACCCTTTACTTGGAACATTTTTCGAAAATTTTAATTTTCTCAAAAATGGCTCTAACGATTTTGATGAAAATATCATATGTTTAAGATAATGTCATGAGAAATGAAATGTATATCTCGAAATTTCTGGGAATGTCTCCAAAAGTATTCTTCATTATGAACGACTTTTGCATAACTGGTAAACCATAAGAGATAGACAAAATTTTACTACACAAAAAATGTAGATCGCGTTAAAATACACAACTTATATCATATACATTTTTTTGTTGAGTGAACTGTTTTCGAGATATTGCTTGTTATTTCCTTAAATTTTCCAATACTTATACTTTTTCTCAAATTCGTTATTCATTTTTTTATGTCCTGGACATGCAAAGAGAATGGAATGCGCCACATAGCAACCAGCGATAAAATATTTGACTATCGCTTAAAAGTTACCATATTCCCCTTGCATCTACAAAAAAAATTACAAATAAGATTGACATCTCGATATCTCGATTAATATGAAGCATATGGAGAATAGGCGTTTGTAAAAATAGATTGTACAAGAGTAGAGAAAGTCATGTGGGTGTAACACATCAGATTTTTTTTGTATAAAATGTGTTGCTTTATGTTTCCCACGAGAAACAGTAGGGTTCAGGATGCAAAAAAGTCAAAGGATTCTTGTTTTTCATACTGCTGCTCGGAGTTCGATTCTCTTTTGGATCTAACTCCTAGTTGATATTTTTATTCCGTGCTTTTTCTCAGCTCTTAGTATGAATTAGGTAGCTTTAGCACTTTAGATCTCTCAGCTCATTTATACATTCCTTTCATACTATCATACATCGTACGATATGATCCGTTGTTAAAACATGTTAAATCAAATCATGTTCATTCGCATGTATTTTTCTAGCCACTGTAGTTTATTTTTATCAGCTTCTGTAAATTATTCTTGCAAAAACTTATTTTTCTATTTGCTTCATGTTAATTGAGATAAATGTTTGCAGTAATAGTTTCATTACACATTTCGTTATAGGTACAAGAGTTATACAGGAGACTGAAACGTTAGTGATATGTTTTAAAGCTGGTCGGCACATGCCAACTTTGATATTTTATGATCTTTCTATTATATCGCGAGAAATAACTGAATGGTGACAGCGCTTCAAAGAGTAACAAAGTATTGAACAATTCAAACCAATAACAACGAATATCTCAGAAATGGTTGATGCCACTAAAATCTATTTGAAATAAAATGTGTGTTTTAAAGATATCTACATTTGTAATAAGGCTTTGTTTATGTCGAATGGTTCACCAGTTATACAAAAGTATACGAAACTCATTCTGAAGGAAGTGTATTTCGCAGGCTTATTCGCAGAATTTTATTAGTTATGTAAATATTTTAGTATAAGTATGTATTTTAATAAAAATTTTAGAAACAATTTTGACAAAATAAAGAATAACGAATACTTTTCCTTGAAGGATAGTTTGTTGCGCAGATGCTTTTTTTTAATCTTCGTGTTTTATCTTTGATAGATGCTGATCTCAAACCCGAAGGTTGATATTTATCCGAATTTTTATTTTTGAGCATCGCTGTTCACAGATACGAAGTTTAACAGGCGGGCAGACAAACAGACAGACACATACCCACATATGGATCATTCTCTAATATTTTGTGGATTCAGGGGTCTCAAAGCATATATTTCTGGTGACTTTCCGATATAGAATTTTTGGATGGAAACATTGCTTTCCCTACCTACCATAAGTAGGTGCTTCGAGAAACTAAAGCGCAGAAATAGGCACAAACTTGTGCCCAATAAAATAGAAGATTAAAACTTCTTTCTCCCTTAACTTATATCTTTATAAAATAATATATTTTAACTTTTACTTTCTCTACCACGTACATAGAAGGTAAGAAGATATTGCGTTCCATAAAAATTAGATACCGAGATTTCACCGGAAATACATGTTTTGAGGCTCACTGAATCCAAAAACGCATTTTTAGAAAAAAAGTTCTGCGTGTGTGTATGCGCTTGTTTGTATGTCTGTGAATAGCATAATTCAAAAACGAAAAGTTGGATAATCACCACACTTGGTACTTAGGTTCAGTACCTTCTGAAGATGCGACACGAATATTTTCATGAAGGTCCCTCACCCTAAACTACCCTTCACATGGAACATTTTTAGAAAATTTTAATTGTCTAAAAGTGATTCTAAATTTTAATTAAAATACCACACATTAAAGATAGATAAAATAATAGACACATGATAGATAAAATGTGTATCTTTAATTTTCTGGGAGTAGCCTTTGAAGTCCTCTTTGTTCAGAAGGAATTTTGTATAATCTTGTATAACTAATGAACTTTAAATGATAGATGACGTATGTCACAAGAAATATGGATATCTTTGAAACACACAATTTATTCCAAATTACTTTTTATCTAACATCAGCGATTTTCGGGATAAATACCAAATTGAGTTTTTATTTATGGACGCTCTTTAACTGCTGTGGTTCTTAGCATCCCATTCTATATTGGGCGTGAAAGACCGGTAATTTTGCTCAGAGACCTCTTTATCAGGCTTGAGGTTCTTTTACGTGCCGTAAATCTACGACACGGGACCACCGGCTTTACTTCCCTTCCGAAGGAAGACGTACCCGGCCCTCCGCCGGGTTTGAACCCGCGACCTTGGGAACTAGAGGCTAGCACGGTACCACTAGTCCACGGAGAACGACGGGATAAATACCAACTTGGTATTTAGGTTCAGTACCTTCTAAAGATGCGACACGAAGATTTTCAAGATAATCCCGCACCACAAGCTAACCTTTACATGGAACATTTTTCGAATTTTTTTATTTTCTAAAACATGGCTGTAACGATTTTTATTAAAATACCATATAATAAAGACAGTGACATGGCAAATAAAATGTATGTTTTGAATTTTGTAGGAATAGCTTGTGAAGTCCTGTGTATTCAGAAGGAATTTTGTATAATCTTGTATAACTGACAAACGTTAAGCGTTAGAGGAAAAGGTATTACCAAAAAATATAGATCTCTTTAAAACACTCAATTTAATTTAAATAATTTTTTTTAGTGTCAGCCATTTCCGAGAAATCCTTATTAATGATTCCATTTGTTCAATACTTTTGTCATCTTTTAAGTCCCATCGATTTTCAGTTTTTTTTTCTGGCGATTGCATGGAAACCATATGGTATATTAAGAACAGCGTATAGTGTCCAGATATTAAACATTTGACTATCATTGTTCTTTTTGTATCCTAACTGAATGTGTAATGCAGCTATTTCTGCAAATGTTTATTTGATTTAAAATCAAGTAAATAAAAAAATAAGCTTTCGTAAAAATAATTTGTATATCCATTAATAAATAATGGAGAGTAGAATAAGTTATATGAATGTAACACATTAAATATATTTTTTAATTTTTGAAACATGGTTTTAACAGATACTAGGCGAAAGAGAGAATCTTTTAAGAAAAGGAGGGGATGAGTAAAGAAGAAAGCAAGAGAGCTAAAATAAAAGGTATAAAACACAAAGATAGCAATTTTTACTCTCTACTACGTATAGTAAGTAGGGGAAGTATTGTATTCCACCCAAAAATTCGATACCGAGATTTCACCGGAAATACATGTTTTCAGACACCCTGAATCCAAAAAAAAACATTTTTGGAAACATGTCCGTGTGTGTGTCTCTGTGTCTGTCTTTGAACAGCATAACTCAGAAACGAACAGTCGGATAATCACCAAACTTGGTATTTAGGTTCAGTATCTTCCAGAGATGCGACACAAAAGTTTTCAAGAAAATCCCCCCACCCCAGATTACCCTTTACATGGAACATTTTTCGAAAATTTTAGTTTTCTCAAAAATGGCTCTAACGATTTTGATTAAAATATCATACGTTTAAGATATTTTCATGACAAATAAAATGTATATCTTGAATTTTCTGGGAATGTCTCCAAAAGTATTCTTCATTGTGAACGACTTTTGCATAACTATAAACCATAAGAGATAGACAAAATTTTACTACACGAAAAATGTAGATCGCGTTAAAATACACAATTTATGTCATATACATTTTTTTGTTGTGAACCATTTTCGAGATATTGTTTGTTATTCCCTTAAATTTTTCAATACTTATTTTCTCAAATGCGAATTCGTTATTCATTTTTTGTCTTGTATATGCAAAGAGTATTAATCTGTGGCAAAGAGAATGGTGCTGCACCTAGCAACCAGCTATTAAGAGATATATATGTGCTTAAAGGCTACTGTATTTCTATATTGCCCTTGTAAATATATATTCCCCTTACATCTACAAGAAAATTAGCAATAAGATAAGATTCTGCAAATGTTTATCTCGATTAACATGAAGTAGATGGAGAATAAGCGTTTGTAAAAATAGTTTGTACAAGAGTAGAGAAAGTCATATGAGTGTAAAACATCAGAATTTTTTTTAGGTTTAACGCCGTTTAACCGGATAAGAGATATCATACGGTTCAGAAAAGACCAAAACAATAGTGACGAAAATGCGCTCCTTCCCTAGTATGACCTATTTAGCAGCACGAACTAAATACTGGACATAGAGGTCTATAACTGTAGTTTTGAGGAAAAGCTGTAAAGAGAGTCCAAATGTCCGTGAGTCCCCTTTCTAAGGCCTGCTTAAAATAAGGATATCAGTTTGATCTGTTTAACTCTGTGAATTTTATGTGCCAATTTATGTATTTGGCAAACAATCCATGAGTTTCTTTATTTTAGTTTTGAATTGCATTTATATTAACATTGCAATATTGATCGCATAATAACAGTGAAATAAGTTTCACAGCTGCTTAGCGCATGAACCTCAGTGGAAGGAGAGTGCAGATTGCATTCGTAAGGTTTCAAAGTCAGTAGCAATTTTCAGATTAGGGAAGGAAACACTGAGAATCAAGAAAATATAAACAAAGTTAATTAATTTTTTTTCGATAGGAAAATTTTGGTTCCTGAATATCATTTTGTTACAAGAGCCCCCAGCTCTGTTTGCGTTATTGCGTTAAATACCGATAGTATTGCGGTGTTCGATAGTGACGTGGCCTCATTTGACGCGACAACGCCACCAGATGACATGGAATCATTTGGCGGCTCCATTAGATGTGACGTAAAGGTCACTTAGCCCAAACCAGCGTCTTTGCCAGAGGTGACGGACGGGAACGTTGCGCAGGGATGACATTGAGGGTGTTATAGGTTGCTGGTAGCGTGGTGAAAGGGTGACACTGTTGGTAGATATGTAATTCTGCTTCCAAGAGAGACTTTAATATTTCTAAACTACATTGCAAGAGGGAGAGAGACAGTTTGGGTTGTTACCTGGTAGACCCCTGCTTACATGAATTACCGGGAAATAAGCCAATTTCACGGATTTACTTAAACAAATTTGGTCCTGAATATCTCAAATTGTATAAAATTATATTTATCCATTCTTTTAAAATATAACCGTAACAGTATTATTTCTCTCTGTCACTATCTCGCCCTCTTTCTTTCCCTCCCATCTCTATGCATATCCATATTTACCTCTCCCTTTCTTTCTCCTCTCCATCTCTCTCATTTCCATTTCTCTCCCATTCTTGCTCTCATTCCCTTCCTCCCTTTCATTTTCTCTACGAGTGCAAACGGACATTTAAATATGAAGGAGGAGGAGGAGGAGTAGTAGTAGGAGTGGCATTTAGTTTCTTAGCTGACTGTTTTGCTTAGCTGTTACCTCTTTGAGATAGATATAAAATGCTTAGCTGTGCTTATTATTAATGAAAAAAGCATGTATATATGTACAAAACGAGAGAGAGATAGTATGAACCTTACTTCCACAAAATAACGAGAAAATAGAAGCGTATAATCTCATTTATATTAGAAGTGAGTGTATGAGATATTAAACAGATGCGTCTGTTCTATCAATATATCTTAATCATAGGCATATAGCACATGGTTTTATTTCGCATGCTTGAGCTGGATATTATCATGGTTTTATCTATAATAAAGCAGAACCTGTGTTTTTTTACCAACGTCCACAGTACCAGGTGACTCAAACAAGTCGTCCTTTCACGGGAATCGAATCCCGTCCTTCCCGCATACTAGATGCAAAAGAAGTTGTAGTATCGCTGCTGTTCAAAGGGGCAGTGCAGTTACACAGCAAAAGATCACTGAGGTATGGCTGCTGTCTGCAGGTTTTGCGAGGTAATTTCGTACTGATAAGCGCCGCGTGGTCACCTGCATGCAGTTCACGTTATTCACGTTCTCCAATAACGAACACACGGATATGGTTACGATGTGATGAGACGCACCAAAATGCAGCTGAGTCTCGAAGGCTGTGTTTTGAAGATTTTCAAACGCGGCATCTGTCCTCTGCGCACGAGTTTCTTTTTTTTTTTTGAGGTACAGAAATAATATTAATAAATGATGGAAGCCGTATATCAATTCGCCTACCAAGGTGGGTATGTTTTTGCCCATGCTTATTATGAATAATGCACTAATATTTAATTCTAACGCACCTTTAAGGGTGCGTGAATGTAATTAAAATATAATTTTGTTTGATCTTGTTAACTTTGCGGTACCATTTGGTGACATGTATAGTTGTACTAATTAGTAGATTAACTGTTATGGAACTAAATGACTTCACACGTGTGCTCAGGTTTGCGTCCTGAATTCTTGCTAATGAGCGAATTGCTTATTAAGTAACCGATAACACCCCCACACATACAAATAGGTACTCTCCATTCAAATACTAAACTCTGGGCATACCGTGAAATTTTTTGTTTAAAGACAACTTTCTGGAGCCCAGCTGGGAATCGAACCTGGAACACTTCATATAGCAGGCAACGTCTCTACCAAATGAGCTCTGGGACCAGCAATAGGGGCAAAGTGTTCGTTTTCAAGCGTTGGTCTTTCATTTAGCAGTGCGTGCGAGGTGGCTCGTGTGGTTACGTCCGGGTCCTCAGGCGAATGCTGGAAAGGATCAGTATATCCCCCGAATTTTCTGTCCCTCCATTTCATCTCCATTCTCATTTCACTTCACCTTTCATCTACTTGGTCACTTTTTGGGTTGCAGGCGTCGGCGGGAGGTCTCGGCGTGTGCATGGTAGGGGAAAAGGATGCTCTAGGGAAACCTTGGTTCCCCGGACTGCGAACGGTCTCCGGGTCCCGGGCTCCCAGGGGACGTGTAAGCCCACAAGGGAGAGGGGCGCCGGTTGCACCAGCCAGCACCCAGAGAGTTCAAATCTGTAAATGGCAGGGACACTGCCCTCCGTCTGTCGTGCTTCCCGGTCCGGCCACTCTTCTGTCTCCTCATCTCTCCCTCCCGGGGACGCCCCGTAGGTCGAGGTGCTTCTAGTCCTATCCTATCCTTCATTTAGCGTTCTCCTCTCTGTCGATATGGAGTCCTCTTTACAGTTCTGCTTAGGAAAGCTTTTGGAATCCGCGCTATCCGGTATAAACTCAATTAAGGACGGCTTGTGTGGGCCACCTGGAACATAAAATTCAGGAACCGATATAATTTTACGCAGGTAATGCCACATCAAAGCATTTCAGCAGAAGAGTATTCACATTATATAAAACAGCTGTTTTGAATTCACAAACAGTTTCTGTCGCTTTTTCTGTACTACATTTTGTAATATCGCATCGTCTTTTTTCTCATTCTACTTCGCAACAATTGGATTGTTTCGATAGTGAAAATACATTAGCAATTTTAAGAACGTATTTTTCTTGTACCTTCCTTCCACACTGGTGATTTTAGACTGACTTCTTCCATAGCAACTTCCGAGGTAAAATTTAGTTTTTCTCCTCATTGTAGACCTACTTAATGTCAATATGAAAATAACTTGGTTATAAAATCTTATTTACAATAGGTAAAACAAAGTAAGAAGTTAAAGCACGGTGAAGAACTCATTATCTACGTCTATAGCACGCAGTAGCCTGATGACGAAAATGAGAGGTCGAAAAGCTTAAAAAAACAACAAAGAAATAAATAATTTGTAACTTTTAATAACTCATTATCGGGGGTAAATTGCGAATAATAATTTTTCAGAAAAGAGTTTTAAAGGAAAGTGCGTTTTCTTTGCTTATTTCTTTCTTTTTATCTCCTATCCTAATTGAGGTTATATTTAGTACTTGGCATTAATGTTGGCTAATGGTCGATGTTAGTAAACTTTTTTCCTCGGGCTGCTTAAAATAGGCAGATTATTTCCTGCTTGCACCCCGAAAAACACGAATAACCACTCCTCCACTCCAACGTCCATATAAGCGATAGAAATATTAAATATACATACATCACGGAGCAGCAATGCTTGATTCAAACAGCAAGTTAAGAGGATTTTCGAAGTCTTCTTCGTATAATGCTGCTACTGAATAATTACTTGGATGGTAACTTATGTCTTATTTAGTGTTTCGTCGGCAACATCCAAACACTTCACTGTTAAAAAGTACATGTCTTTTAACTGTAAATGTATTGCATCGTATCAGCATGTTAAATATGCCATCCAGTGGCCCATGAACACAACGGGATTTGAAATGTTTACAATTTACAAATTATGTTTAGTTAATTTTTTCTATTTCTGGTAAGTATCTAGTTGGCAGAGAAAAATTGCATTTCACCCAAAAATTCCACATAGAGATTTAATGTTTTTAGAAAAAGTCCCGTGTTTGGGTGTTTGTGTGTGTGTCCGTGCGCCCGGGAACAGCATAACTAAAAACGAAATATCCAATAAATACTAAACTTGAAGTTTAGTATCTTCCAAAGATGTGACATGAAGATTAAAAAAAACAGTCCTTTACAAGGAAAATGTTTTGTTATTTTTTCAAAAATGCTGTAACGGTTTTTATTAAAATATCATATATTTAAGATACCTATATGCAAATAATATCTTGAATTTCTCTGGGAGAGACCTGTGAAGTACTGTTCATTTGGAAGGAATTTTGTATAACGGGCAATTTATAAGGCAGACAAGTGGAGGGAGAGGGAGAGAGAGAGAGAGAAAATATTACTACACAAAAATATAGATAGATCTCTTTAAAACATACAATTTATTTCATATAACTTCTTTTTGGCATCAGCCTTTCCGAGATATCTGTTGTTATTGATTTGCATTTTCCAATCCCTATCATTTGTTGAAGTGCTGGCACCATTCAGTTGTTTCTCACAATGTCATGGAAAGAGTATGTAATTTCAAGGGAAGCATATAGAGACCCGCTCTTAACGATCTAAGTACCTCTTTGGTCTACTGTATACCCCTTGTATATACCGACAATGGAATATGTAAACTATGTTTGCAAACGTCTATCTGGATTAACTTGAAATAAATAGAAAATACGCTTATGTAAGAATAACTAGAAGCAGCTATATAAAAATAAAAGTGGATAGGCAAAGTCTTCTGAATGCAACACATCAGTTTTTGAATCTTTGTGCTGAAAATTATAAAATGGGATGGTATTTATGAAACTTTCAAAACTAATTTCAGTGATTTATCTATAGGTGCATTGCGGTAAGAAAGAAACAAAAGTATTGTCTTTTCGCCAAACAGTGATAAGTAATTTTCAAAAACATATTGAGGGTATATTTGCTTTTATCCATAGTGCATTGTTTCTTTCTTACTTTGACTCTATGCGCAACAATTTTAGCTAGTGTCTTGGATTTGTCCCAGGGTTTTGCTGGAGAGAGTACTCGGTTGTTGGGTATGGTTTTTGGGCCACACTCTTTCATGTGACCTGTAGTGTAAACACGAACGGATTGATATCTAGATTGTTAAGGTCAAATTTATGGAATATACCTTTTTGGTGACATGATTGCCAATTTTTAAGACAGGCGTTTTATAAATGGGGCAAGAACATTATTTTTAAAACATTAAATGTAATAGTGTTTCGAAGATGCTGAGTTTCTATGCTCTATAATAGCATTGGTCATCTTATATAATAGTACTCATTAGTAAAATGCAATGTCAACATTGTGTAAGTATAAAATATATATCGCGTTTTCCCTTCCTCTTGCCGAAATTATAATCTCGTCTAGGGCTTGGTCCTAAATATTTTACTCTTAATGCACTCATATCTTATTTAATAAATTCATAAATAACGGCTTTTCTTACATTTTGTTTTAATTATTTAAATAAAAAGTTATTCACGCTAAACATTAACTAGTATCAACTATTATAACAGATAGGCTAAGATACTGCAGGATTGTGCGCATTAATATTGAAGGACATTTTATTTTACAAAATATGTATTCACGAACAATAAAATATTCTGTTAAATTAAAAAGGAGAAACATACAAGACAGGACATTTTTGCCGAATAAATGCATATAACCGTTGCGCTGCTCCTTGTGTACATCATTTAAATTAGAACAAGGACCAGTAGTAAAACGTGATATAAAAGTATCGCTAACTTTTTAAAAGAGGACTCATTCAAGTTTGGAATTGTTTGTTTAGCTATACAATAAATATGATAAGTAATAATATGGCTGCAATTGGAAAACAAATAAATGTTTTAGCGGAGGGTCTCATGAACGCAATATTGGAAAAGGACCATGTAGACAGTTTCTAAGTCAGTGATTTCAAATTCTTTGCTGTATTGTCAGCATCACTCACGCCTAATTAAACTCGAACTTTATTCCTTTCATCCCACTTTTCCTTGTGTGGGGCATTTGCACATCGTAGATTCAATTCATAGTGCTAAAGGTTGGCAATACTGTAACTTCAGTTATCAATGGTATTGTGCAACAGTTATGGTGACTTTGTGGTTCAAATTTTGGGTTGTAGAAACTTACCGACATCCTCGTTGGTTTTTAACAACAGCGCCCGAGATTACTGCACACCTTCAGCACAGCTTTGACAAAGAAGTTGCCGAACAACCAGGGGTAGGATAAGGCATTTACAAATCCACAAATATTGTCATGCATATCACGAACTTAGCATCGATATGAGGGGGGAAAGCATTTTTAATTTATCTACCGCTTACATAATGTAGGTAGAGGAAGAACCACTACATTCCACCCGAAAGCTCGATATTGATATTCCGCCGGAATTACACGCTTTGAGGTTCTCTGAACCCCACTCCCTACGAAAAAAAGAATTTTGAAAAAGGCCCGTACGGTGCGCGCGTGTTTGCTTGTTTGTTTGCTTAGTTACTTTGTGTGTGTGTGTTTATCCTTCCTCGAGCCTGGAAGTATGAATGAGAGAGTCTGGGTAAGAGAGATATATAATGTTTAGAAGAGAAGCAGGAGTAATTCAAAACCCAATTAATAGATAATGTAAACAAGTGAATGGGACTGCTGATAAACAATTGAGGAGGCTATTTACAAAGCGTCTTAAATCCAAAGCTTTCAATTTTCAAAATTTCTATCATAAAGCATAATTTATATGTTGTTCTGTTACATTAGAAGTTATGTTTCTCTGTTTAAATGGTTGTGAAACTCGAAGTTGTGTCCGAAGTGCCTTATACCCGAACACTTTATATTTTCAGCAGTCTTATATCCACTTGACTAATTCACTGTCTCGTGCGTATCATATGATATATTTATTTGCCTGTTATCGTGCTTTAGGACGGCTGGAGAAAATGTTATCCAACACTGAACAAGCCATTTTGTCACCAGATATCACTACATATCTGAAAACATTGGACATGCACTCGTTCTTGATAAATACTGGTTTTCCAGTGATTGGAAACTTGCTGCCAGAAAGCACATTAAATCCACAATGGGTTCCAAAATAACAGATGTGAACGTGTTGAGGTAACACCAGCAAAGTGGTTTGCCGAACCAATTATTCGGGGATAACGTGTGCACTCACACATTGTCAAAGAGGGGAAAAGATTGGTCAACTCTGGAATCACAAAAAAAGAAGCATTGGGACATTCAATAAACGAGGACAAGATAAACGACATTAAGCTAGTTTTAAATAAGTTAGGCATTACTGAATAGAATCCTGGGATGTATTTTGGCAGGAAATATTATCGTGAGGTGCAAACAATGTACCAACATATGACCCTTCTGAGATAAAGGCTTAGTTACACAAGTTGTATTACACTAATTCAAACACCATCAATGAAATATAATAATCTGCACTCTTCTTCATATTTTATTATTAAAACCATTCTTACGTGAAACCTTAATTCTAAAGAATCTTAAATTTAGATCACGTGTCACTGGTACTACACTTATAATAGTGGAGAAATTTGGTAACTCAGATGAATATCAACAATAAAGCTGTAAATCAAAATAAATTCTAATTAATACTCTAATTTCAAATTAGTTATCTAAAATAAAAAGAATGCTATTTCTGGAAATTGCTCATTTATGGATTCAAGGGTAAATTTGACAATTAAAACCAATAATAAAGAACATTTCGGAAATTATTAAAGTTACAAACAGTTTATTTGACTGAAATCTGAAATCATAAATTGTGAAAATTTAATGAGATCTGCATTATTTGTGTAGTAAGTTTTTGTCTAGCTCTTACGGTTTACAAGTTACACAAAATTAATTCAGAATGAAGAGGACTTCACAAACAATTCTAGAAAAGTTAAGATACGCATTTTATAGTCATGCAAATATCTTAAACATATGTTAGTAATTTTTGAGAAACTCAAAAATAAAGATTTTTCGCGTAGAGTCGGGAGATTTTCTTGGAAATCTTCATCGCATCCTTGGAAGAGGTGAACTAAAATAACAACTTTGGTATTTAAGTCACATTGCATATATTAGTTATACTGTTCCTACAGATAGACACTAGATAGTCACACACACACAAAACACGCACACATTCACGGAAATTTTTCTAAATTATTTTAAAATCAAGGAGCCTCAAAGCGTACATTTACGGTGCAATATTTAGTATAGAATGTTTAGGTGGAATATAATACTTACTCTATTTATTACAGTTACATAAGTAGTAGAGAACGTTTCAAGCGTTTGTTAGAAGAGATTGTAGAAACTATATAAAATAACGGTAGTGGGTAGAGAAAGTTATGTGAGTGTAAAGAATTCTCTGCTACATAGTTTCAGGTAAAGAAAGAATTACATTCATACTAAAAATCTGATAAGGAGACTTCACAGGAGATACGTTTTAGATACTCTAAATAAAAACAGAAATTTTTAGAAAAAACAAAAGATGCGAACGAAGATTTTCAAGAAAGTTTCCCCACCCCAGATTACACTTTGCATGGAACATTTTTAGAAAATTTTGATTTTCTCAAAAATGGATCTAACGATTTCGATTAAAATATCATATGTTTAAGATACTTTCATGGCAAATGAAATGTATACCATGAATTTTCTCGGAATATCCCCAAGAGTTCTCTTCATTCTGAATGACTTTTGCATAACTGCTAAACCGCAAGAGATAGACAAAATTTTACTACACAAAAATGTAGATCTCGTTAAAATACACAATTTATGTCATATACATTTGTTTTTGTCAAGTGAAGCATTTCCGAAATATTCCTTGTTATTGATTTGAATTTTCTCAAACGGGAATCGTTATTCATTTATTTTATGTGCTGCACAAGCAAAGAAAATGGAATGCTCCACATAACAACCAGCTGTTAAAAGATTTGACTATCGCTTAAAGCCTACCATATTCCTCTTGTACCTACAAGAAAATTAGCAATAAGATGGTTTCTGAAAACGTTTTTCTCGATTAACATGAAGTAGATGGGAATAAGCGTTTGTAAAAATAGTTTGTACAAGAATAAAGAAGGTCATGTGAGTCTAACGCATCAGATTTTTATTTTTTAACCTGGAATACGTGAATCTACATGATTTTTGTTTTCCAAGTAACAACTTGTCTAAAAGCTAACAAACAGAATTGTTAATGAATATGACAATTCTACCAAGATAAGAAAGAACTTTTAGAAACTGCTATCTGATATCTGCTAAATAACTATAAACCGAAAGGTTTCAGAGACATAGGAAGAGTAATATCCAGATGGATAGATCAATTCTCTTGATTGGAAACAATCCCAATGGCTCAAGTTCATAAAACAAAAGAATAAGATTTTGTCTATATTTTACGATTAATAAATTATACAAATGTCTTAGAATGAAGAGGACTTCACAGGCCCTTAATCTTCAGGTCGTGTTTCTATTGTTTATATTATCTTGGTAGAATTGTCATATTCATTAACAATTCTGTTTGTTAGCTTTTAGACAAGTTGTTACTTGGAAAACAAAAAGCATGTAGATTCACGTATTCCAGGTTAAAAAATAAAAATCTGATGCGTTAGACTCACATGACCTTCTTTATTCTTGTACAAACTATTTTTACAAACGCTTATTCGCCATCTACTTCATGTTAATCGAGAAAAACGTTTTCAGAAACCATCTTATTGCTAATTTTCTTGTAGGTGCAAGAGGAATATGGTAGGCTTTAAGCGATAGTCAAATCTTTTAACAGCTGGTTGTTATGTGGAGCATTCCATTTTCTTTGCTTGTGCAGCACATAAAATAAATGAATAACGATTCCCATTTGAGAAAATTCAAATCAATAACAAGGAATATTTCGGAAATGCTTTACTTGACAAAAACAAATGTATATGACATAAATTGTGTATTTTAACGAGATCTACATTTTTTGTGTAGTAAAATTTTGTCTATCTCTTGTGGTTTAGCAGTTATGCAAAAGTCATTCAGAATGAAGAGAACTCTTGGGGATATTCCGAGAAAATTCATGGTATACATTTCATTTGCCATGAAAGTATCTTAAACATATGATATTTTAATCAAAATCGTTAGATCCATTTTTGAGAAAATCAAAATTTTCTAAAAATGTTCCATGCAAAATGTAATCTGGGGTGGGGAAACTTTCTTGAAAATCTTCGTTAGCCTCTTTTGTTTTTTCTAAAATTTTCTGTTTTTATTTAGAGTATCTAAAACGTATCTCCTGTGAAGTCTCCTTATCAGATTTTTAGTAGGAATGTAATATTTTCTGTTTTTGATTAAGGTGTTGGCAGATTTATCTAGAATGGTGAATCTTAACGCAGAGAGATATTCTGCCAGTTATGACATTGATTTCATCTACTGTAGGATAAACAAGCAATCCTAATATCTTGTTGTTGCTCACAGGATACACAGATGTTGGGACCCAGTAGTCTCTTCATAGATCTTGAGTAGACGCTCCAAAGTTTCAGTCTGCTCCGATGCATGAAGTAAAACAGACACATCATCTGCATATCCCTGTGCTGTGGAACGTCGGTTAACGGGGATTCAACCAGCTAAGTACTGATGAAGTATGCCCATTAGGGGTTCAATACTCAGTGCGAAAAGCAGAAATGATATAGGAAAAGCTTGTTGGATTGACATCCTAATTGGTATAAATTTGTAAACTACCCATTTGCTTTCACCTTAAAGATGCTATAGTGTAAAGTCCATGTATCGCCTTAAAGAAAACATCTGGAAATGTATATTTCTTCATTATCTCAAATTAGTATTAAACAGCTTAATTTAGCAAATGTCTTCTCAAAATCTAGAACGAGAACGGCGGCGGCCGTAGTTGGATACGCTTGATAATACATTATGATTAGATCTAGGACAAATATCCATTGAGCTAGGGCTCAACGTAACTACCGCCTACCTAGTATACGTGACGTACTGAATACACGGACCCAGGGCTGAACAGTCGACAGTCAGTAGTTCGCTTGCGTTACTGGTATGGTGGAGTTGCTCTCTGTGAGCTCTACGTTTATGTTCTGTTCTATCCCTGATCTTCTGTTTACACTCTAGGTTACCTGCGGCACCCCTCTTATCCTCGACGCGCTGTGGACACAAACTCGGAATACGGACACATTGTAAGCCAAAGAATATTCGTCCTAGCTCTGATGATGATATTTCTTAGTGCAGTTAAATTTTTCACAATATGGCGATGCTGTACTCCACCATTCTGTTCTGCTTCTATTAAAGTTTCCATTGTTGAACTCAAGCGATTAAACAGTTTGTAGTTACAGTTTAACAGTGCGATCGCGATACTGATCCATAATAAACGTACTTTTCTTTTACGCCAGCAAAATAACTATAACTTCACTGTACGCACTGTTCTTTTTGGTGGCAAACATTAATTTATTCATGACTCTAAGCAATAAAGCTCCTGTAAGTGGCCAGAATGAGCGATAAAAGCCGTGGCCTTGCCGTCAGATCCCGGTGACGACTGAAATTTGGGGCGAAGACGTTAGTCTTGAGACCTTCTTCAGTAATTGTAGCCGCATAATATCGCTGTCAGTCACATGTTGTAGTAGTGCATTCTGAGTAGTCTCCCTTAACACTTCTGTGGTGGTGTGAATATCTAAGTCCGCAGGAGTGGCGTAATGTGGCAAATGTTTCCTTGAAGCGGTAATATTTTCGATGGCAATTATAAAACCTAGCAGTTTTTTCTTCAGCTGTCGAGATTGTAGCCCCAATTTTGGTCCCATCCATGATGTACGCCGTTGTCATGTCATGATATGTTCGAATTGCCAATAGCTTCCCTTGTAGAGTCAGAGCTACCATGTGATCATTTGCCGGAATATTTTTACATCATGCACAAGAACACTGTCTTATTTGTTAACATAGCATCGATCAAGCCTTCTAGCTGCGTCTCCTCTGTATAATGTGTAACTGCTCAACGATGGAAACTTGATCACGTAGGCATTAATAAATCCAATGCATCAAATAAATTTTGCAGTGTAGGGGAAAAGTTAAAACAGCCTTTTTACTTTCTATACTACGTATAGTAACTAGGTGAAGCATTGCATTCCAACCCAAATTTGATACCGAGATTTCACCGGAAATACATGTGTTGAGTTGCCCTGAATCCAAATTAAGCATTTTTGGAAACATGTCAGTGTGTGAGTCTGTGTACCTGTGATCAGTATAACTCAAAAACGAAAAGTCAGATAAATACCAAACTTGGTATTTGAGTATAGCATCTTCCAAGAATGTGACACGAAGATTTTCAAGAAAATCTCTCCATCCCAGACTAGCTTTTACATGGAAGATTTTTCGAAAATTTTGATTTTCTTAAAAGCAGCTCAAACGATTTTGATTAAAATAACATACGTTTAATATATTTTCATGGCAAATGAAATGTATATCTTGAATTTTTTGGGAATATCCCCAAAAGTCCTCTTCATTTTGAATAACTTTGTATAACTCGTAAACCATAAGTGGTAGACAAATTTTACTACACAAACAATGTAGATCTCCTTAAAACACACAATTTATGTAGTATACACATTTTTCTCGAGTGGACCATTTCCGTGATACGTTGTTATTTGTTTGAATTTTCCAATACTTATACTTTTCTCAAATGGAAATTCGTTATTCGTTTTTTTACGTCCTGGACATGCAAAGAGAATGGAATGTTCCACATAGCAACGAGCTCTTAAAACATTTGACTATTGCTTAAAGGTTACCATGTTTCCTTGCACCTACAAGAAAATTAGCAATAGTTTCTGCAAATGTTTATATCGATTAACATGAAGCAGATGCAGAATAAGCGTTTATAAAAATATTTTGTACAAGAGTAGAGAAAGTCATATGAGTGCAATACATCAGATTTTTTATCCTTGGACGAAGGATACAGTGAAATGTCCTGCAAAACAGTCTTTCATATGGATGGCGTAAGTAATATGGCAAGACAGTATTTACAAACGGTACACGCTCCTGTTTCTAATTGGAGCAGACTGCAAATAAACATTAACGAAAAGTGCACCGTCATCTACCATAAGCGAAGTAGTACGTCCACAAAACGTATGTCACTTGCTGTGCCACGCACATATTCAGCTATATTTACAACACAATTATAGCGATTGCCAAGAAAAGAGAAACTTTCACAGTAACCTCTTGGAGAAGTAGATAATATAAGTCTGCCACGTAAAGTTGTTCTGTGAAAATTCCTGTGTCACGCTACTATGCAATCCGTTAAGTTTAGATGGCGATGGTTGAAGTAAAAATAACTATCTCAGTAACGCAATATCTCCAGTGCTTTTGTGATCCGGAAGCAGAAGGCAGCTTTGTACGATCTAGCATCATCCAGCTCGCGCTTCTCATTGGTGGGTTCCTCCTTTGGACCGTGTCGGTCAGTACAGCTGGACTGCTGTTATCTCTCTTGCTGAGCTTTTGTTTACCATCATTCAGGCCCACCTAAGGGCCTTTGTTTATCTCCCTTTTTCCCTATACGATGCTTTAAGTTTAACCCGGCCCACTTCCTTGAGAGGCAGATGAGCTGCACTCCCATCTCTTGCAGCAATTATTTCAGAAGTTCCGAGTGGAGCTCCTCCATGTTTTCTTCAGGAAAAGCTTCTATTGTCCCTTTAAGGTCCCAGCACTCTCACTATAGGGCATCTTCTGTCAGTGTTAGATTGCACGCCGCTGTTAGAGAATTTTGTTTCAGATGATGCCATCGTCAAAGTGAGCTCTACTGTATCTGCTTGCTTGCTGGAATGCGTATTCTGAGGTTCTCAGGAGCGCAAAATTCCAGTGAATGTAAGTGTTGTCCGTGGAACAAGCTTCACCGACAAATGTGTGAAACGTTGTAGGCAGTTGTATCTTTTTAATTATTTTAACTACCACACACATAACAGTGTGTTCCTGTCCCACGTAAGCAACACAAATGAGTACCGGGTATCCAGTTTTCAGTCTGTACTCCTTGTACTTTGTCGTAATTAGAGAAAGTTTTTCTTATCCTCTCGTGGGGCGTTTCTAGTGGCAAGTTCAACACACACACGTCAGCTATTTCCTGATTCCCTGGTATATGATTACCGTAGTCGTAGAGGCATTCATCACTGTAAATATTGCTGTCCCATTATGTTGTCTTAAGTACTTGTCACACATACAGTGTAATATTCTTATTCGTATACGTCAGGTTTTACATAAAAAGTCATTCTCAACTTGCTTAAAAATTCGTGTTTTTCTGTGAGCCTTTATACGTACTTGATGAGTCTAATTCAAACAAGTTCCAATGAAAAAATGCATTTCAAAACCTGCACCATTGCATGAAACAGCAATGTTAAAGAAGTAGCCTCCAATTTTATACAACTTTCCTATTCGTAGAATGGGCTTCAACATGCACGTGTTTTAAAGGTCGTTTAGGCTACTGCGGTCGCAGTTGTATGCGTTCTGTCAGTAGTGATGGAAATGGGTAAGCAAAAGGAGCTTAGTTCTGATCTGAAGCAAGTAATTATAAACTTGACACTAAGAGGGTATTCTCTCAGAAAAATAGGACAAACAGTAAATAAATCGCATTCCACCATTCAGTACGTAGTCAAAACATTTAGAGAGCAAGGTTTTACAAAGAACTGACCAAGAAAGCCTAAAGAAAATAGGCTGAATGCACGATAGGAACGTGTCATTGTAAGACGAATCCGAGAAAATCCAAAATTAAAATTCTCAATTACAGCCATTAGTAGTAAATATGTCTAGAAAGAAGATGTCTGACCAAACTGTTCGTCATGTCTTATGGAAGTATGGATATCATGGTCGAACACCAAGGAAGAAACGTTATGTAAGTGCAGCATATAGGAAGAAATGAGTTGAATTTGCTAAAGATCACATTCATAAAGATCAGAACTATTGGAACAGCGCGATATGGATAAACGAGAGTAAGATAAACCTCTTCGGGTCAGATGGGATAAACAGAGCCTGGAGAAAAGCAAATTCAGACAATGACCCCAGAAACACTCTTCCCACAGCCAAACATGGTGGTGGTTCCATTATGCTCTGGACCTGCATGTCATCCAACGGTGTTGGTAATATACAATTTATTGTTGGTCTATGGAAAAAACATGTGTATTTTGATATTTTAAAGAACAATGTAAAGCAGAGTGCCCAGAAATTGGGCATGACACCAGGTTATAGGTTTCACCAGGATAATGATAGTAAACACAAGGCAGGACTGAACATGAATTGGTTGAAATGGAATGTACCCAAACTACTACAAACACCTCCTCAGAGTCCAGACTTGAATCCAATCGAGCATCTGTAGCCAATTCTGAAGAAACGAGTCCGTAAAAACAGAGTAAAATATAAACGAGAGCTTAAACGTATTGTGGGAGGAGAATATAATAAAATCAGCCCAGAAGAATGCAAAAACCCGGTTGCTTCTATAAAGAGAAGCTATGAGGCAGTTATTAAAGCCAAGGGATACCCAACAAAGTATTATATTATCATCGGTATCTGTTATTAAACTATTACTTCTAATATACAAATAGAAAAGTTGTACAAATATGGTCATGTTTCTTTTACAATTTTACTTAATTTAGTTTGTAAGTTCATAAGTTAGCATTTAGTTAATTGTAATGCTGCATTTGTTATACTGTTCAACAGTATGAAACAAATTAATTAAACTGTGTCTTCTAACAAATATTATAGTATTTTTTTCAGAAAATTGAAGTGTATGAATAAGAATATTATATGTTGTAACAGTATGTAAATGTAGAGTAAATTTCAAATACACCGCATTTTGTTTTCTTAGAATTCCAAAACAAGTAACATATTTACATTTATTTTGAGGTATTCTGTAATAACATGGTGGACTTTCCAAGCTATGGATTGAGGTTGAGCTTTGCTGAAAGTTGTGTGTTGATCCTGATTATCTTGCTGATCATTTCTTCTTTTGCACAAAACAAACACAAAAATACATAACTTCACTGACTCTCCAATACTCGGACCTTGTCCAAGACATCTCGCACACCTTCGAAGACGTACTCGTAATTACTAAATTCCTTACAAAATTTAGTATTATTCGTGTAGCTGTTCATAAAACCGACGACATTTTAATCAAAGTCATTAAAATAATTTTTCAGAAAATCAAATGCTTTCGAAAAATGCTAAATCTAGGGGTATTTTAGGGTGAGCGAATTTTTTTGAAAATCTTCCTCTCAAATGTATTGAAGAAGCTGAATACCAGGTTTGATATTTATCGGAAATTTCGTTTTTGATTTATGTTGTTCACAAACACACACATACACACAAGACCTTTTTCTAAAAATCAGATGTGGTACATTCATCTGAATTTATATATACACTATCGTTTATTTTCATACAGACTCTACAAATATTATTATAAGAGCTTATTTTTCTATCTACTTCATGTTAATCAAGATAAACGTTTGCATGAATAACTTCATTACACATTTCGTTGTGGACGCAAGAAAGATACGGCAGTTTGAATCTGTAGTTGAATCTTTAAATGCGGGACGATATGTGCTGTCATTTAAATCACACACTCTTTCTGTGTACATCGTGAGAAACAACTGAATAAGGACAGAAATTTTAAAATTACATTGTATTGAACAATTCAAAACAATAATAACAGATATTTCGGAAATGGCTGATGACACAAAAATTCCTTTGAAATAAATTGTGTATTTTAAGGAGACCGGCATTTTCTGTGTAGTAAATTTTTATCGCTTCCTTATGGTATACCCTAATATGAAATTGTGGAAAATTCCTTCCGAATGAAGAGAATTTTACGAGTTGTTCCCAGAAAACTTAAGATATACATATTATTAAATTTCTTAAATATACGGTACTTTAATATTTTCACTTTCTCTACTACGTATAGTAAGTAGGAGTACTTCCACCCAAAAATTTTATACCGAGATTTCACCAGAAATACATATTTTGAGGCCCTTTGAATCCAAAAAAAAGCATTTTTAGAAAAAGGTCCGTGTGTGTGTGTGTCTGTGTGGATGTGCGTTTGTGTGTCTTTGAAGAGCATAATTCAAAAACGAAAAGTCGTGTACATACCAAGCTTGGTATTTTGGTTCAGTATCTTTGAAATATGCGACACAAAGATTTTCAAGAAAAATCCCTCACCCAGACTACCTTTACATGGAACATTTACAAAAATCTTGATTTCCTCAAAAATGGCTCTAACGATTTTGATTGAAATATCAGATGTTTAAGACAAATGAAATGTATATCTTGAATTTTCTGGGAATATCCCCAAACGTCCTCTTCATTGTGAAGGGCTTTTGCATAACTAGTAAACCGTAAGAGATAGATAACATTTTTGTACACAAAAAATGTAGATCTCGTAAAAAAAATATTTCGTCGGAGAATTTTCTTGAAAACTTTCATGTCGCATCCCTGGAACATATTGAATCTAAATACCAAGTTTTGTGTTTATTCGACTTTTCGTTTTTGAGTTATGCTGTTCACAGACAGACAGACACACCCAGACACACAAGACATACACACGGACATGTTTCCAAAACTGCTTTATTTTTTTATGTCCTGGACATGCAAAGAGAATGCAATGCCCCACTTAGCAACCAGCTCATAAAAGATTTGAATATCGCTTAAAGCCTACCATATTCCCCTTACACCTACAAGAAAATTAGCAATAAGGTAGAGTCTGCAAATGTTTATCTCGATTAACATGAAGTAGATGGAGAATAAGCGTTTGTAAAAATAGTTGTACAAGAGTAGATAGATAGATACTTTATTTGTACATTTTTCTACATAATTCTTTTTACAATGTTCCACTTATAAACTAACTTAACATATGTACAAATTTCCTTGCCAGCTATGCTGCTCTTTTTGCCTGGCACCCTGGCCTTCTGGCTCCTCTAAGCATTCCTTACTACCTTTTATCCCTATTGCCCATCTTCTCCTTCCTCCGTTTGCCTTTCTACCTTTCTTATCTCTCTTACTTTTCTAATCCATTTCTCTTTTACTTTCTTTAGGAACTCCCCCATATTCTTAATTTGCTTTTCTTCTTTTCTCGTTAGCATTTTAATTGCTACTATTTTCCTATCCATTTTTTCCCATTTTTCTTCCCATACTTCTTGTCTCCATTCTGCTAATTCTTTGCATTCTGTGTACAAGAGTAGAGAAAGTCATGTGAGTGTAACACATAAGATTTTTTAAAATTCCATTTATGCTCAGACTTTACTACAATGTCCTTATCGTCGGCTTTTTCTTTGGAACATATTATTGTCTATAGGCAGCGGTGTTAACTCGTATTCACTTGTTGGGTTTCTGGTAAACTTTGGGTTTTATTCAGTAGATCACATGCATACTCATACTGTCATTCATACCTCCAGGCTGTGGAGAGGGTAGAAAATAATCTTGGCTAGAGAAAATGTCATACCCCCAGTCGGGAATCGAATCCGGGACCCCTTGCACAGTAGGCAGGTGCTCTACCGACTGAGCTATGAAGCTAGCCATTAATCTAACTTTGTAGAGTGGTTTAGGAGAAAATAAAAAATATCGAAAATGTTTCTATGTAAAGGATAGTTTGGGGTGGAGGGTTTTCTTGAAAAATTTCTAGTCGTATCTTTGGAAGACGTTGAACTTAAATATCAAGTTTTATATCTATCCTCTTTTCGTTTTTGAGTTGCTGTTCACATACATACACTCACACACATACACACAGTATTTTTTTTTTAAAATGACTTTATGTGGATATATTTCCGGAAATATATTTCACGGATTATATTTCATGGTATCGAATTTTTGGGCTGGAATTCAATACTATCTCTAACTCTAGGTACGTCGTAGAAAAAGTAAAAATGGTCTACCTGGATTCTACGGGGCCGCAACATATACATTGTATGTTTACGGTGGAGACTCGATATTGACTTTCTGGATGGAATATCTACTTTCTTCATCTACTTACTATAGTAAGCAATAAAGGAAGTAAATATGCTTAATGTTTTGGATTCTGAGTGCCTCAAACATTTATTTCTGGTAAAATATCGATATGGAATTTTTGGATGTAATGTAATACTTCGTCTACTCAGAGAAAGTAAAATAATGCATATTTCGGAAGTGGTTAACCCCATAAATGTTATAACTGGGAGCAGAAAAGCTGATATAAGAACGAGGGGTTTAAGTTGATACTGGCATGAATACCTCCGTTGCTTCTAGGTTCATCTTTCTACCTTCCATCTTCCATATTATTATAGACAATTGATTGGTAAGTTGCTTATTTGATACCTGAAGATGGACGGAGTGTAATGCTGCCAATGAGCTGTCTTGTTCTTGCTAGTTGAGTAAATAACAATCCTGGTAATAGTAATAAATCTGACCATAGTATTTAATATTTCAGTTATTTAATAGTGTTTTTGACTGCTAGGTCCAGGTAATAACAATAATATCAATAATAATAATATTAATAATAATAATAATAATAATAATTGGTTTGTTGATCTTACTGCATAATGAATCAGGTTACCAAAGGTTTTATTTTCCTACCAGTCAAGAGGATATAGAGACAGGAAAACCTTTATCGAAATGGCAGGTCGAGTTGTAATGTCTTGAAGTCGGAGCAGATTAGACGGCCCTAATTCTTGAATAATAATAATAATAATAATAATAATAATAATAATAATAATAATAATAATAAAGGAGTTGTATCTAAATATTTATGGTTCAAAGTAATTACTGCAATTGCAAATACTTCGAAGCGAGCGAGCGAGATGGCACCGCGGTAACCTGTACGACTCACGTTCGGAAGGTACTGGATTCGATCCCCGGTGATCGCCCACTCTGACCCATGGGTTTTTTGTGGTTTCCCCGGGTCGGCAGGCGAATGCTGGGGTGGTTCATCTTCTACCAGACTTTCCTGCCCCTTATTTCCTGTGCTCGTCATCTTCCTTGTGATGTGCTTCAGAGTTGTAGGACCAGGCGACGGTTTTCGGCGTATTGCAATGTGCGCTCTGTAGGGGTTTCTTTTCTGGTGTTACGAAACTGCTCAGTTAGGACCGACCTCCAGATGCTCTTGAGCGGGCGCCCCTTCGGGGGTTAGAGGCTTTGGATGGGCCCAGACGGCGGCTATGGTTCGATCTGGAAACGTTAGGGATCCCAACCATGCTGTGTCTGTCGTCCGGATCTGGTCACCCTTTGGGTCTTTCCCCTCGTCCCTCTCTCCCTCCCACGAGTCACGTAGAAGCAAAAAGGGTCGCTGTGGCCTGCTTGCGGCGCTCTGCCGCGACTTCGTGGGCCTTCGTTCGTCCATACCTTCACCTTTACCCCTTGACGGCAATTATTCCATGACGGTAATAATTTTAGACTTTGTTTCTTTGTTACAAAAGAAACTTTTGAGTCTAAATACTATGGGTGTTGTGTGTTCACTTCAGAGCTTCAGGTAACCGTTTCTCACCCACCCCTCGCTGTATAAGATCGAGTCGCTAATCATGTTACATTGGGTTAACCATCTACTTGTTCAGTCGATTTAAAGTTAATTTCATTAATTGAGGTTATTTTTTTATCCTTCGTTCATTTCACATAGAGAATAACGTCGTTCATTGGTTCATGTTTGTTTCTTGGAATTTGCTTCAAGCCGTGAGACAGACGTGACAAGGACTGAGTAGAAACCTTACGGGAGGAAAACACATCATTACGATCTAGGGCAATAGGTCACTTTTTTCTGCTCCCAAACGTAAGCTTTAATAAGATCTTCATTTTTCCCGTAGTATCTGTATATTTCTCACGATCCCATGGATATAAACTTCACCAAGAAGGAGTTCAGAGGGTATTTACAAAACATTATTCTTAATTCCAGTATCTCAGACACGGTTAATCAAAATTGTTAGGCATTCCTGAGTAGTTAATCAATGAAAAAAAGATACTATATAAGAGATTTTTTGGATTGAGGAAGTTTCTCGGAAATCTGCACCTTGGTTCCTCAAAAAGTGTTTGATTGTAGTATGAAATTTGTTATCAAGGAAAACATCTCTGTAAACACTCATACGACTTTCTCCACCAACAAGTAAATATATATTCTTAAAAAAGTTATTTTTGTATATGCTTTTCATTAATATTGATAAATGCTTGCTTAAAAAGACTCTAAAATTAGCGATTCAAGCTTAGTTACAGTAAAATGCAAAAACAAAACTTAGCAGTCCCTTTGTATTACTGTACGTTATGTAGTAATACGTAATATACTAATACGTAATTAGTTTACGTATTAATAGCATGTAATTACTTATAATAATACGACTGTACGAAAAAAAGAATATATGTTCAAACCTGCTTCATACATGCTACATACTGACGCAATTCAGCTGTTTCTGGTTATGTTATGGAAACAACGATCCAGCATTTAAATATCACGCTATATTGCTTCGGTTTCCTACATCTTTTTTGTGCCTATAACGAAATGTAGTCAGAAAGGATGTTGCCTGTCACCTCTACTTTTTAATATTTATTTGTATGGCTTAGTCAAGAATGGGAAATTATACGTCCTCCAGGAATTTGTTTGAAACAAAATTTAGCTATAAACACTTTACTTTTTGCCGACGATCACCATGGCCACAACAGATGTTAACGTTGGGGCAGTATTTTTACCATTTGAATAGTTTCAATTAAATTATATAATATGTAAATTCAATAACAGCCCGCCTTGAAGCAATATGTATGTAATAATTTGTAAAATGTATGTAACAGTCATTGTATATGCTTATATTATTGTAAACATGTTTAATAATTTTATGTGAATGCGTCATGTAATTTAATAATGTGAGAGTTGTGAGAATAATAAGTTTAACGTTGCTAATAATGAGGTAACAATGAGGTAACCTTGAGGCAATAATGAGTTTGAGAGTTTGAATGCTACTAGTCATAATTAGGGCAGCAATAACGTGAGCTTTTGTGACAGTTTAGAGATAGCGAATCAACAGCCGGAAAGAGCTTTAGTTGAATGCAAGTATTCTCTTGGACTAGGATTAGTCAATCAGAGACTTGAAATACAGAAGTTTACGGGTTTGGACGGTTGAAATATGTTTAGTTGCCTGCAGACCTTGATAGCAACCGGATAAAGAAATATTACGTATTCGTGTGAAACGAAAATTAAGTATACGCGTTAACAAAGTGCAAGTATTAAATAAAAGAATCTCACAGTTCTTGATATCGGTGTAGTGCTGTTTAATTTGTGTCAAAGATTAATAAAAAAGGTGAATTTAAACTTAAAATCTGTGTAAGCCTACATTCTTGTCGCACCACGCCCTGATTAAGAGAAACGTGTCTCTAAAGTACTACTGACGCAGCCGAGGCAAACATAAACATAAATACTATCTATAGAAGCAGTTTAATAACAAAGTTAATATTTTTTTTTAAACTTGGAGCGTAACAACAAAAATACATCTTCAAATCGCTTCTCATACATAGCAACATATTACGTAACAAACAATCTTTCTTCAAATTGGTTCTCAAAGCGTGGGGCTAACATCAAAACATAAACAATAAAGCTTTCTCAACTTTCAGAAATCAATATATATTCTGGAAACAATGGGTAAAGAGTATAGCTTAGAAATATCTACAGAGAAAACTAAAATAATAGCTTTTAATAGCAATAAAATTCTTAAGATAAAATATATGCCTAAATAATAAAGTCCTTGAACAAATTAGTCACTTTAAATATTTAGGCTGTGATATATCTTATGCCTATGGTCACGATATAGTAGTAAAACTAATATATATTGAAAGATGCTGGGTGCAGTCCGTAGAACGTTATATTATTGTAAAAGAAACCCAATTAAAAGTCTATAATGTTATAGCGGTGACTAGTTTAACATATGGCTGTGCATTATGGGTAATGCGACAGAATGATAGAAGGAAAATACAGAAAATAGGAGATGAAATTTCCGAGAGGAGTGAAGGATGCAGTAAAATGGAACACATACGAAATGATGCCATACGAAAAGAATTCAACATATTTGCGATACAAGAAAATATCAGTTAACATAGGTACAATTGGTACCAACATGTTGACAGAATGGATGGTGGCAGAATACCGAAGTTGGCCATCATTATAATCCTCGAGGGAAAAGAAGTATAGAACGCCCGAGAATGAGATGATCAATTATGCTGGAACAGGCTATTGAACCTAATCCGTCAAGTAGAAGAAGAAGGAGGAGGAAATGTTTAATGAAAGTAATTCTGCAAACGATTATCTCGGTAAAATAATGATGTAGAATGAAGTAGAAAAGAAAAATAGGGTTTTGTAAGAATAATTTGTAGAAGCTTAATTAAAATTAACAATGTTGGGTAGAGAAGGTTATGTGAATGAAACATAAGATTTGTTTTGTGGTTAACTTATAACTGCTAATTCGAATTGCTAATGTTGTAAATTATAAACTTTAATGAACTGTTAATTGTAGCTCACGTTATTTTCTACTGTTTAACCAAATTGTTAATAGTTGTTATAAACTATTATGAAGTGAATGCTAACTGCACCATGAACTATATAATACATTTGCGTTTATTAATTGTAAATTGTTAGTCATGTTATTACTTCACTGTTTTAACGACTATAAATAAAGAAATAAATTTAAAAATGTACACCTTCTTAGTGAGCTGGTTTATCATTTCTTATTAATGCAAAAAAAAAAACAACAAAAAGAAACAAAGAAAAAAAGAGCGAAGTAAACATTACCACGTCAGTTTAAACCCTACCATTGTTTTACGATTTTCTGCTCATAAGCATAAACCACAACACATTGTATACCATTTCAGGATTATAACTAGAAATCGAAGTGTAACTTCGCGCAGTAACACATGAAATTCAAGTCACATTTATTATAGCAAAATTAAATTGAGTTTTATTTATAGACGCTCTTTAACTGCTGTGGTCCTTAGCCATTCTATATTGGGTGTGAAAGGCCGGTAATTTTTCTCCGAGGCCTTTTTATCAGCCTTGAGGTTCCTTTATGTGCCGTAAATCTACGACACGGGACCATCGGCTTTACTTCTCTTCCGAAGGAAGCCACGCTAAAGATTTTTACGCCCGAAAAAAATCCATCGCTCTCCGCCGGGCTTGAACCCCGACCTCGGGAATTAGAGGCTAAGCATGGTAACCACTACTCCATGGAGGTTAACATATTTATTATAGCGCGAGAGCGCTTCAATCAGCAGTTCAGTGGCTGTGATGTTACAAGTACTTCTAAGGAGTAGCTAAAGAATCATGCCTCGCATGGACATGCGAAAATAATCCTATTTAAAGGGAATAATTTATCAAGGCTAAATTAATTTTATCGCGGATTATCCTTTACGAAAATGTTTAAGCAAAAGCCAACTTCTAGCGAAAGTTGAATGAAGACCAAGTGTGTGTTTTGCGCATTAGTAGTCACGCTTAGACTTAAAAAATCTGATGTGTTACACTCACATGACTTTCTCTACTCTTGTACAAACTATTTTTACAAACGCTTATTCTCCATCTACTTCATGTTAATCGAGATAAACATTTGCAGACTCTATCTTATTGCTAATTTTCTTGTAGATGTAAGGGGAGTATATATTTACAAGGGCAATATAGAAATACAGTAGCCTTTAAGCATATACATATCTCTTAATAGCTGGTTGCTAGGTGCAGCACCATCATTCCCTTTGCCACAGATTAATACTCTTTGCATATCAAAGACAAAAAAATGAATAACGAATTCCCATTTAAGAAAATAAGTATTGAAAAATTTAAGAGAATAACAAGCAATATCTCGAAAATGGTTCACTCAACAAAAAAAATGTATATGACATAAATTGTGTATTTTAACGCGATGTACATTTTTTGTGTAGTAAAATTTTCTCTGTGTCTTATGGTTTACCGGTTATGCAAAAGTCGTTCACAATGAAGAACACTTTTGGAGACATTCCCAGAAAATTCAAGATATACGTTTTATTTGTCATGAAAATATCTTAAACATATGATATTTTAATCAAAATCGTTAGAGCGGTTTTTGAGAAAATTAAAATTTTCGAAAAATCTTCCATGTAAAGGGTATCCTGGGGTGGGGAGATTCTTTTGAAAACCTTCGTGTTGCATCCCTGGAAGATACTGAACCTAAATACCAAGTTTGGTGTTTATCCGACTGTTCGTTTCTGAGTTATGCTGTTCACAGACAGAAAGATATTTAAATAAATACAAAATATTATTATAAATAAAATACTAAAAAAAATCAAAAATCACAGACACACACACGGACATGTTTCCAAAAATGTTTTTTTTTGTATTCAGGGGATCTCAAAACATGTATTTCCGGTGAAATCTCGGTATCGAATTTTTGGGTGGAATACAATACTTCCCCTACTTACTATACGTAGTAGAGAAAGTAAAAATCTAGATAAGGCTTACTGGTTTATGCAACCAGCTGTTTTACAGCTAACTGTAAGCATATTCATTTAGGAAGTCGTCTTGTAACCAAAACGCTTAATTTCTTACATCGATGAACAAACTGTAATGTCAATTTGTGCTTGCTGAAATGTACTTGAGGCTCTTTCGTTGTTTCCTGTTGCTTAGACGGGGGTAAGAAGGTTCTTTTATATAATAATGCATCCTTACCTTCCTATTTAATATCAGGATCTGCAGCACCTGGGCTTCCTCAGGGTATGTCAGTCATACCGCAATAAAAGAACTATTGATAGATAGACAGACAGACAGACAAACAGGTAGATAGATAGATAGATAGATAGACAGACAGATAGATAGATAGATTAGATAATAAGGTACCTTTATTGGTTTCAAATTATTGAAGTTATTACACATGTATTTAGTTCATGGGTCATTGACCGTACATGCATATTTAAGATACAAGGAATGGTGACAAAATAAACAACAGAAAAGGAAAACAAAACAAAAAAGAACATGAAAAGGAAAATAGGGATAAATTACCTTTGACTAACTGAACAAATTTGACCTAGCTACGCGTACTTTAGCCAAGAAGTTGCCCATGTTTTGCCAGTTTCTCTGTTCAGCCAGTAGCTCTCAACATGCCAATTACTTTCTTGACGAACTTAAGAAATTTTCTTTGAGTTTAAATGTTCGCTGGTTCTAAAACTGTGCACATTCCGCCAGAATATGTACCCAGTCCTCATCCAAATCACAGAATGGGCAGATTCTTCTGCCAGAATCGCCAGTCATTTTCTGTGCCCTCCAGCTCCCTAGTCTAAATCATGCCATTCCTGATCGTTCCTTTCTTCCTAAGTTAAGTATATATGTCTCTTTATTCCAATGCAATTTTATTTCATTTGCTGGACTTAGAGAAGGTTTAATTTTACAACCCGATTCTATTTCCTGTTAGTTGATGTCTCTTTGTCTTCTTTTGACTCCTTTCCATATGTTTTTGTCATTTGTTTCAGCTCTTTGCCACACTGACCCCATACCTATTCTCGTCAAACTGCTTTCCAAATCAGCTGCCCAAAACTCAGGAGACAGGTTTTCTCGCTGGTATTTATAACATTTGGATCGTAGTGTGGAGTTATCCCCCTGCATCAGCCTCAGCCAGTACTTCGCTGCTCTTATTTTACAGTGTATTGTGTCTTCATAACATCTCACCTCCCTCAATACCCCCGAATTTGATGCGCCTTGTGAAACTCCAAGAACCCTTTTCCAAAATGCTATCTACATTTTATTTACATGCTCTGCTCTTTCCCATCCCCAGATTTCACTTCCGTATAACAAAATTGGCCTTATCATCGAGTTATACATCTTTTCTAATGTGTCTACAGGTACATCCGGTATCCGCGAGAGGGAATATTTGCGAGTTTTCATTGCTTTTTTTCTTCTAATTGCCTCATGATTTCAGCTTTTCCCTTCAGCTTTCGTCTTTTTCGATGTACTTTCCATATTAACATTAGTGAAAACGAACAGTACTATTTGAACAGTGACAACGAAGGGGAATTTAATGACGAAGCGCTCAAGAGAGATTGTGGAACTAATGTTATCGTCTGAGGAGCGGTAGTAGAACTTGCACCTGACTAGGGCAAGTCTGTTGATTTGGCTTCTCGATTGATTGAGCCGGCAAGTGAGTCGCGTGTCCGGCCGGAAGGGGTTGGGGTGGAGGGAGAGTTGGGGGCCTGTCGCGTGCCTGCAAGCGATGCGTCATCACACCGCTACCCCTTCAAGATGTTCAACCCGTAATTTGCTAGTCCATTCCCCCAATAGGAATGGTATAACCACATAATCCAAACAAAACTGCCTTCTGAACCGTACTGCCTTACATACCAGACTTCTCTTTCTTTCCAAACATCCTGCTGTTTTCGTCCTGATGGTGCATACTCCTGAGATGATCTTGTTTCTATTTTGTTATTGAATATATTTTAGAACCACCCGTACAAACTCGGTTATAACTGTCATTTCAATGGAGGATCGCTCTTCTTATAATTTCCTCCCATTTAAACTTGTAAGTGCTTAAACTTTGAACTCGAAGCATTCGCTTAATGCTGGTTTATCTATTGTACGAAATGTGTCTCCCTATCTGAAACAAAATCAAATAGTTTACAAAAGCAACTGTGAAAAGTTGAGCCACAATTATTTCCATCACTAAGACATTTAATCCCTAATTTCAGTACTATCCGTTACTTTATGCAGCTAAGTCATCCAGCATGATCCGATTACATGTAAAATAACATGTTAGATATCAACCAATCAGAGCCATGATTCCTGGCAAATTATTGCGTTCTAATTACCGTTTCTTCAGCACTACCTCCTTTGTCTTTAAGTAGGTTGGAGAATCTGTTTCCAGTTCGATGCTATAATAAACTTGTGTATTGTTTTTACGAATTTTTTATATTCGATCTTCTTATTGTAAGAATTTAGCTTCTCTTAATTTTGAGGTTAGACATATTCCTTTGTTTTGTTGACCCGAATGATAATTCTTTGTTTTTAAACAACATAACGTCTTTGGAATTTTTAAATAACAGAACTGATATTTCTGAAGAATTTACCCTATTATTTATATAATTTGGTATATTTTATTCGTTGAATAAACTGCACTAAATACATTCTCTCACTACTTTCGAATTTATCAGTAATTTCAAATTACCCGTTGCTGATAATTAACACGGGTAATGCAAAATATCTGTCATGCCGAAACACTCCCTGAAGTTTTTCTTATGCTTAGGTATTGAAGTGATAAGGGTAGCCTGTAAATATTATCTGCTATATCCAAATGTAAAACATTGAAAACGTTTCGGCTACCACTACATAAATTAGGGTGGATGCATGTCTTTCTTGCATCGGAACAGTAAATATAAGCTCTGTCTGCTGTGTTCGCTGTCTTCTGCGACTATGAGCCAGCAATGGTGCCACGTTAAGCTTGGAGTTAACAATGACTTCTTGGTTTATGAAGCTGATGCACTTATGGCTTCTGTTTATGTTGTGGCGAAAACACGCTTTTACACCTGACGGTTGTACTTTCATCACACTCATTTTGCTCACATTGATTACACTATTTGCTCAAGCAGAATTAATTTGGCATCTGAAATATTAATAATCACTTTTACTACAACGTTTAGTAGATGTGTTAGATAATATTTACAGTCTGCAATTATCTCGAACTGCCTAAACATGCGTATGCGAAATTTGAGATAGGGTTTTGTCATTATAGGTGCGTGTACCTCTTTTATATGTCTCATCTATGCGATTTTCTAATCTCTAACATCTATTGCACTTTCTGTTCTCTCTACATGTCTTGCTTAAAAGGTTCACCTCACCCGAGACGCGAGTACCATTTGCAACCAGCGATCAAAAGCGGTTGAGCTCGTTAAACAGCACTTAAGATCCGTGGGCGACGACAGGGATTTCTTACGTAGTGTGACAGATGTACTATATATCCTTCCGTCTCTTGTCCTCGCAAGTCTTCTCCTTCGATCATTGTTGAGTCTCGCTTCCTCACCCCTCCTCCCTTTCAATAGCAGCATTCTCTACACCAAACCAACCCACCCCTTTTATACGCTACCCTTCTCTCATACACTTGTCAGCGCTACCACGTGAATCCCCCCTACACACGTTCCTAGTTTCATTGGCTCACCCCCCTTGCTCCTCCACTTCAATACTCGCAACGAATAACGACTCTCCCCCACCCACACTGTCTGTCTCTCCCTCCCACCCTGCATCTCTTTTTCAACCCTCTCACCCCCTACCAGCGAAATCCGCGCGCGTACCGTTTAAAGTCCTTCGGGGTGATCCAGAGAGAAGTTGTTGATGGAGGGAGGGTTGGCGGTGGTGGGGGGTAATTCAATGTGGCAGCACGGCGAGGGAGGGCGGGGGTAGAAAGCTGCGCAGATTGCCCCGATCATCTCTCGTATACCCGTCGACTGTACCGTGGCGATTATGATCTCATTTGGCAACGCTTGGAGTAGGAGAGAGTAACATCGCGGGAATATCCAGCACCTCTGTCCTTACGATCGGCTTGTCTTCACTTCGATACAGGTATGTGATGATAACATTTCCATTCTGAAAGGACTTATCATGTTAGGTCATGCTGTTTCAAGGCGCCCTGTGACAGAGAGCTCACCCACAGAGACCACCCTCCCACGTGGTTAGATCGCGCTTGGCCATGTGCTGCGATGCTACGCCTATCTTCAGCTCCGCGTGCCACAGTGTAGCGAATGGACATTTTCACCAAAACCTGCTTCATTTTACAGTATCATTTGTGCATCTAAGTGAATTTAAAGTGATAATAATTGAGTTATGCTTGTCATCGCAGTATACCGAAGTTCGAACCCTGGCAACAAGCGATTTCTTAGTTGGCATTTTATCTTACTGATTACAAAGAAATGCCAGAAACTGCAGTTAAGACTAATTTGTGTGAAAATATGCTTTAACATTGATCACCAGGTCAATTATTCAAATATGTGTTAATGTAAATCATACATTCCCATATAATAATTGTGTTATCTGCGAAGACATGGACAAAATTAATTAAAGAGCTCAGCAATAAATAATGTTAAGCAAAATTTCTGCGAAAATTAAATTAATGTACCTATACAGCTATACACCAGAAAGAATGTCTTGCTGTACTTGAGGAAGACTTACAATCCACATTTGATTCCAATTCCAATTAAAACAGATAAACTAAATAACACACCAAGTAACTTGAATCTCTTCATAGTTTTACAGCTGATTCGAAAGCCCCAAATTAAAGGCAAATTTAACTTGAAAGTAAAGAGAATTATTGAGAACGTTTTGTAAATAACTAAATTTTATTTTAAAAACAAATCCAAAAGTCAGAAATGTTTATTTATAATGTAAATAATGTCATAATTAACCACAATGCTCATTACTTGGATTAAGAAATAATTATAATTCTTTAACTGAATCAGAACTCTAAAACTACAATATTCCTGATTTGTTCTCGCCTGTGCATGTTCCCATAAGCAAAAGATCACCAGCATATTTATTGCTGCCTAAGGTGATTCTCCTAAAGCGACATGAAAATATTTCAAAGTAGGCTGAGTGCTTTCATAAGTAATACTTCGGAGTCTTGTTTAATAGTAAAATGTGGAGATTCTACGATATTTCTATCGTTTAGACATTCTGCTGCATCCTATGAAAGGCTTCTCATGAATAAAAATTACCTTGGAGGGATATGAAGGTTTTTATTTGTAAGTTTCTAACGTAAACACAGTATAAATTAATACTTGCATAATCGAACAACTGTCACCATTACGAAAGACGTTTGCTGCTTTAGGTTCCTAGGTGAGGTTATCCAGCAATTCAGACTACTGGGAATATATTGCAAGTAATGGATTTTGTTACGTTCGAACAGAGAATAATATTACTAGATATACACTGTATTATTTATAAATCTTGCATTTCTTTTTTAGGCAGAAAGGAAATGATTTCTCGGAAATAAACCGAAAATTATGCGTTATGGATCATAAAGCATAGTGACAAAGTAGAAGTTCGTACAAGTTACGCACTTTCTATTATATTATTGTGCATTTTATAAAAAAAATAACTTTAGAGTCCCTTTGTTCTTCGAATTACTCAGAGAATTTTCCTAAAACTGCTATGTAATTTCTTATAAGTCAATATATCTTAAGTTGCAAGACATACCAGTTATTTCTTTTCGTTGTTCATATATGTAGTGTAACGTTTCCGTATTGGCTAAGTTAATGGATGGAGGTGGATTAATACCTAAGTCAAACTATGAGCTAGATAATCTATGAATGCATAATAGTCCATAAGTGAAGAATTAATAATAATAATAATGATAACAACAATAATAACTAAACCAAGAAAATAAATATAGCGAAGAAAGCTGAAGAAGGCAATAACATTTACCATTGGTATTTTGTAAATTATTATTTCTACAAGTTAGAATAATGTTAATTCGTCATAAAATTGACGAATACGAACATACAGCACATGAAAATTTTCCTATTCTCTGAATAAAATTCCTCAGTTTTAATTAATATTAATGAAATACTATATTTAAACAAGCTTTTATTTAAACTTAAGCGATGTATAATTTTACTTCATGGTGCTTTGCCGATCTGTTTGTCATTTAATAAATTTGTTTTATATTACGCAATAAAATTACTTCTCCGCCATGCTTCATAAAACTATATCTTTTGGATGATAAGTAAGTATAGAGGCAAGGCATGGAGTCAACATTGCTTTTTGTTTGTTCTAAAAACAAAACTTATAACAACTCCGTTTATCGTAAATGTATATAAAGAGAAGTTACTTTAAACTCTACATATAAAGTATGACAACAACATATCATTGTTAATAACATAAAATACTTCCTTCTTTGTATATAATAAAATAAAAAATATACTTACACTGACTTCCGAGAAATTAAAAAAATAAAAGCATAACATTGCAAAAAGTTGCCTAATACTAGGTACATTTGGTTTCACTGCTTAGTACCTAAATAAAAAAAATATTCAAAATGTTAAGTCTATCCATGTAAAATAGTCCGGTTTCCATTAAACAATGCACATACAAAAATGAATTGACAGCTTAGTTCGCAGTGTGTGTATTGCTGATGTCTACCATCTCCGTAACAGTTCATTCCAACAAGTGGTACATTAGAACTTCTGCAGACAGCACTCTTTCTGTTTTGATACTAAACGGTAGATGCTAACGATAATGGATTTTATGCAGTCATTTTGTATATGAAAAAACGTAATAAAGTTGAAACGTAAAGGTTTATTTCTCTTATAATGTATAAGAATATCATACAACTTCATAATTATTTACATATTAATGTTTCATTACTTTTACTAAGATATTTTATTATTTTTATTACTGCCAAACACATTGCGTTTATAGTTATATTTAAAAAGAAAAGGATGTCATGAAATATTAAAAAAACTAGTTTTGATTATTTTTATAACTGTTTCTGTTATAGTCCTTATGGTAACATTTTACTGAAACGTAGCAGAAGTGAAGCCATTTTAAAATGAGGATACCCTGAAACGTGGTTTTAATTTTCTTACCACTGATATGTAACGAATTATTTTCACTCAGAATGTCGATATAAAAATGTAACCTGTACTTTTCGAGGTTCTCTAAACCGCTCAAAAAAGAAATGTTAGAATAATGTTTGTATGTGTTTCTGTGGACAGCACAGATTAAAAAATGAAAAGTCGGATTGATATCGCTTTTAAATACGGCATTTTCAAGGTTTCAACACAAAATTTGCAAGGAATTACCCTCGTCTCAAACTGTAATATAAGATTCGTTATATTTTGTCTTCCTAGAAGACAATTCTAACAATTTTAATTAAAATACCACATATTTAAGTAATTGACGGCGTAATTAAAGATGCATTTTGAATTTTATGCGAAAAGCTCGGCGAGGTTCTCTTTATTCTAATTAATTCTATATAATTTTGTACAATTGGAAATTCAGAAATAGAAAAAAAATTACTAAACGAAAAAGGTATACTTATTTAGAACACACGCGCGTCAGATATATTTTTCTTTAGCGTTAGCCGTTTTAGAAATATTCCATATCGTATATTTACACCTGCCAGGTATTGCAAATGCCTTATCCAACCGAATGTTTGAAAGTTTGCTATTCTTCTTTGTTTTCCTTCTCAAGGGCTGATGACTATGACTTCATATTTCTCATATTAACATTTCCGCATGTCGTACGAATCTAAAGGTTTATTGCTTAATTTGAAATGACTTCCGCAAAAGTCTATTATAAATATGGTAAAATGGTTAGAAATAGCACTTTTTATATGGTTCCTACTATATATGAATTTGTAATGGGCAGAGAAAGTAGGAGAGGGTAACAAATGAGCTTTTTAAAACTTGTTTTATCCAATTAATTTTTATATTTCAGGAATATTTAAAAAATAATTAAGGGAAATAATAAACAAAACTAACATTGGTTATTAAATTGGTCATTTAATTTGAATGAAAATAAAATATATTAATTTTAAAATATATATATCTTTTGGGGATATTTGTGTTCTTAAATCATCATATGCTATTGGTATTTCCGAGATTTGTAATCTGAGGTGCTAAAAAACCACCATGTTTGTATGCAAGGGTGCTAGTGACGATAACATAATTTAAACGTGCAGCCCCTCTAATTATTATCGTTCCAGATTTTTTGTTATTAGGAATGCTTGTTAACTTATAACGTTTACTTAACTCTTTATAAATAGACCTGTTGAAAGAGCAGTAGCAGAACTTAAGGAAATAAGTTCTCCTGCAGCCGGTTTTAAATCCCCTTTACCCTGTTGAACATGTGAGTGGGCCCTAATTAACGAAAAGCAGTGCTAAGAAAAATGTGAGCGGGGAGAAGCGGACTGTGTGGCCTTAGGCGTTTTACACCCTTATGCTCTTGTTCGTCAAACACAGCTGCAGACGGTAGTCCTGTATTCAATATAATGCATTTCCTTGGAGCTAATCAAGAAGTACACAAGTTCGAAACAAACATTAGAGTTGGAAAATTTGAATTGAAATTTCCAATTTACAGGCTACAGACGCTAGTGAAAAAGAACAATTATCAAGTATTAGAGTGATTGCTGCAAATATTTCATGAAAGGGTTATCACAGCGTTCTTATATGATACACGAAATATCCACATAAGCATATATCTCAGTTTTCACAGATATGGTCCTTTCTACGGGAAATAAAAACAGCTTGTAATATTGCGATTTACTCTACACCGTTTTTTAAGCTGAGAATTCAGTTCCTTTCACATTTATTCAGCCTCAAGTACAAATAATGCAATATTCACTATTAAATCTATGTCGTCCTGAGTGGTGCAATCAACTGAGCGCTGATTTTCTGTACCTTTCAGAGCGGTTTCGATCCCAAACCGCATGATGAAATTTAATATGCTAAATAAAACCTTTTGTGAAAAGTATTAACAATTACTTTTATGAATACCAAGAAAGTTAATATTTACAGCAATAGAGTTTCGTTAAAGTAGTCTCCTTCATAGGTACTTCAATACTCTGTTTTATAATATGTTATATTTCCTTATTTCTAATTAAAATAAGGTTAATATTTAAAACTAACAGATAATAAGGAAGCTGGTTTTCTGTGTCCTTCAGATGAGTTCGAATCCGATCGAGCAAATTGAAATTTAATATGCTAATACAAAGCTTTTGAGAAAAAGTATTAACTGATACGTAACAATTAGTTTTATGAATACTGAGAAAGTGAATTTTTACAGCAACAGAGTTTCAGTAAGTTATTTTATTTAATAGATATTTTAATAATTCGTTTTATAATATGTTATTTTTTTCTTATTTATAATTAAAATAATGTTAATATTGAAAACTTAACAGATAATAAGGATCGTCCATATTAATTCCGGTGCATTAGCAGGTCATTAATTCTGGCCCTTTCTTAAGTTTTTCATAAGTTCGCACGCAATTTATAATGTAGTGGTAAGGTTCAATTCAGTCAATTGTGGATAGGACGGAATAAAATGTGTAATTAATATTTTGTTAATTAGGCCTTTTTATTTTAATCAAGAAAGTTATTTTAAGAATGCAGTGATAAGAGTTGCTGTCATACTGTATTAATAATAATAATAATAATAATAATAATAATAATAATAATAATAATAAGTAAATCAAATTTAAGCGTTCAGGTTAATGAAAATACAATGCAGCAGCTTTGCTGTTCAGTGTCACTGTATTCTCACCGAACTTCGTGTCCTGCGGGTGGCTGAACTTCACGGTGATGCAATGCTAACAGAACAGAAACTCTTTGGATGGGAGGCAAACTGAAGTAGAAACAAGGGGAATGGCCAAAAATTTGTTTCCCCTCCAAGGCAGTTCTAGAACACAGAAGCATTTAAATTCAAATAGAAATACAATCTAAAATACAATTAAGATTAACTTTCGGGCCTCCAAAAGAAGTCTCCCTGACTTACTGAGGGTGGCCCTTCTGGCTATCACGAACGATGTCAGCATAGTATATACAGTTATGTTAACGCAGATGGTGTTTTGTTATTGGTGCGCAGTTACAATTACAGGACATGTTTTCTCTGTAATATAATTAAAACTTCAGAATTTATCAAAGGTAAAATCTGGAGTTCGATTTGTATTCTTATTCACTACTTAGCGAGTAATTACAACATTAAATAAATAATGATAATACAAGTAATAAATACAAAGTACAAACGGATTCATTGTGCCTATAACCTTTTCAGAGAAAACATCCTTCATCTCTGAAGTATACGGCTCTATTTTTCCATTTCAGTTATTTGTTATTGGATATAACTGAGGCTGACAACCTACAGCACTAATTAAATAATACAAGAAACTAAAAAACGTCTGTTACGAGGTAAATTCACGTAAAACATCCACGTGGATGCGATAAATACGGATGATAAAAGGAAAACGATAAAATTGTGGCAACAGACACTATTATTGAGTGAACTTCATGAAAATCTTATCTGGATTGCTTATTGATTCATGAGTTCAATAGTCAATGTTGCATACTCAAATGAAACAAAATAATTTCTGCGGAACAAAATTCCGGCACGCCGAAGCTGTTGAACCGATGATCTTGGAATTTATGATTAATAACCCTAAAGAGACATTGTTTATATTACTATTATTTATTTACTCTCCAAATTGAATAACCCTATTTGCCTATAGGATTCTAGGGTTCTAGTTTATAAAAACAGAAACACATGAACAGAAAATAAGCAAATAACATAAACAAAATTATAGTTATAATGATTTGAAAAGTTGGCCAATAAAAGGTTCAAAAGGTGAAGTGCCACATTTTTTAAAGAACACATTAGTCAACGGTGTTTGAAGATCCATATTACAATATGGTAGATATTGAAAAAGAATATATCTCTTTCTTGAATGAAGATCACATCTATATATTAAATGTTCAACACTTTCTTCAGAGCTTCCACGTTTACATGGAGAGTCTATGTGAAATCTTTGAAAGTAATTTTTAAACTTATCATGACCGGTAGCAAACTGGGTCAAAATAAAAGTAGGTTAAAGTATTTACAGCTTACACGATCACTGATAATAGGAAAAAATAGATCTCTTTTTGAAATAATGCATAGCGTTTTGCAATTTCATCTGTCTTCTCATTGCTATGTTTATTATTATTATTATTATTATTATTATTATTATTATTATTATTATTATTATTATATTTAGTGTTAATTAGCTATTCAGTAATAATACTAAAGCATAGTCATATAAATTAACATTAATAAACATACATTGGTTAGAATGATATCACGTTCAAAACAATATTGGTACACGCTTCCCTAACACACAGTGACAGTGCTAGCAGCAGCAAAAAGCAAGTTCTAAATACAACAACGGATATAGAAACAGGTAATCCTACTTAATGCAAAACCATATATGTCTAAAATATCTGGCTTTGGCCAACTCTTATGCTATTATTTGGGTTGCTGTTCTGAACAAAGTGGACGACAAATCGGGGACTCCTGCACAGTGAGACGCATAGTATTTTTATACTGGATTATAACATGTTCTTACAATTATATCACGTTTGTTCCCCATTCCCAAGCGATATGAAAATACTGAGAAATTTCTTTTGTTGATAAAGTATATAAAAAATGGAGTCTAATGTAGATCAACATGATAGGCTGGAGTTTTGCCCATGACATAAATCTAAAATGGTGAAATCTGTATCTCGTTTTATATCCGAAATATTAACTAAACCAAATATTCAGTGACTATAACATGGCTATAAAAATAAAACAAAAATAATTAATATTATTTATGGGACAGGGCCTTACAATGATATTTATTTCTATACAAGGAAAGATCTATGTGACACACTCACGCGACTTTCTCTAGCGAATAACTTATGTATTATAGTACCAAAAGAAATGAGATTCCAGTTCACTATACTTTACATTAGGATGTATTTTAGTGCTAGTGATAAACAATATGCAGCATTAAAATGTTAATAGATAGAAGAAGAATGGAAGAATACATTCAGAATTTGCAGTAACAACCTCTTGCAAAAAAGGAAGAAAGAAGACGAAAAATTACAAGAGGAATCCCAAGCTTTTGAAGATTTCATTAGATGACCCAATTAGGAAGATCTGAAGATACAACGTGGATTATTTCGAAAACGGCTAACTCTACGCAAAATGATTAAACACAAATTGTGTATTTCAACAACCTCTACGTTGTTTTTTCTTTAGTAAGTTTTTGTTCCTATCTTTATGATATTTCATGTATTCCTACAAAACCATACAACATTTAATCAGAATGAAGAGACCTGCACAGGGTATTTATAGAAACTTCAAGATATACATTTTATTATGCATTCAAATATCTCATACTTATAATTTTTAATCAAAAACCTTAGAACCGGTTTTGAGAAAATACAAAGGAAGGAAAATGTTTTCGTATAAATGGTAGCTTAGGAGATGGAATTTATGAAAATGTTTGTCGCGTTCTTGAAAGATGCTGGACCTATATACAACATTCTTATTCATTTGACTTTTCATTTTTGGGTTATTCTGCACACGCACGCACATACACACATATTCACCCAGACACGCAAACCTTTTTCTAAAAATGATTTTTTTGCTTAAGGGAACCCCAAAACTTGTATTTCTGATAAATTCTTAAGTCAGAATTTTTGGTGGAATGCAATAATTCCTTTAATATACGTAATTGGCAAAAGAAATCAAAAGAAATGAACACCTTTAATGTATTAAGTTGCAAGATAGTATGTCAGAGAAAAACAGTATCATTAATAAAATTGAACACTTCCACCAGACGCATAGCACAATAGAAATAAATATGTAATAGAAAAATGTACATACTTGTGTTTTACTAAAATAATTGTGCTATGATGTTTTATATGGAGTGGTATTGATTAACCAAACGAATAGATAAAAAAGACTGCAAGAATACCAGATGCACTCAATATTAGGCCACACGAAAGATGGGACATAGATCAATTCTATTATGTAACAGTAAAAATGCTTGACATTATTACAATATGTGCGTCAACAAGTGGTTTCAACCTGCCTGAATACATGACAGCCGAGAAACTCCGAAAAAGAATTTTATAAACACAGACCGAGTTGGAAGAGTACTAAACGACCATATTTAAGGTCTCGACATCTAAGGTATAATGACCGAAGAAATGGAAGAAGTAAAAATAATGTAAGGAATATTAGAACATGTTCTTGAGTCCTTCTGCAGGCAAGTTGAACCACACTGCTACAGAGGAGTGCGAAGTCGTGCTTTTACTACCACAAAACCAGGGCAGGAATCGAAGGAACTGAGAGACGTTATCATAAAACTTGTTATGCAAAAGTAAATTTAATGGAGGTTTTCAAAATATCTACGAAAGAAAGGTAAAGGAAACCATAGATGCAACTAATTATCTAACTCGTTTTAATGAGATTAGCACAAACAGGTTGAAGATGTTAAAAAGCTCCATTTCATCTCCCAGAATGCTATGAAGTATTTTGAGAAGTGGTGAAAGGCATACCTATGTATTTTCGTGTTTGTTTAGAAAACTATATTATTGTCATAATATTTTACATATTTAATTAAAATCCTAAAGAAATCTCTTTACAGTTCTGCTTTGAGAATATGGGAATCCTGGGTCAGTTATTTATAAATTCTACTTTAAAAAAGTAAAATAAGCCCAGGATCTCAAAAACCTAGGAACGTATACAAGTCGTGTTTGTTATTTGACTAACTTTTTAGGCATTATCATTATATTTTCTTCAAGAAAAGTAACAATTTCAAGATATAATCTAGACTATACTAAAACTGCTCAGAGAGAGAGAGAGAGAGAGAGAGAGAGAGATTACCGTGTAGGTGAAAATATTTCAATTAACGTTAGATAGTTTATTTATTTTGGTTAGTTTATAATTACAGGTATATACATGAATTGTATACTCCAGTGTCTGACAGCATAGTAAGGAAAACTAGTGTATCAAAATATGCTTAGGGTTGGTTGCATACAAAAGTCACAGAAACAACCATAATAAAAACAAAAAAAATACATCTCAATGCAGTATTGAAATATTTTATAATAGTAGTTAGGACCGTATAGTCAGATCAAATTACAAACAGAATAAATATGCAGAAATATCACAGTGTTTGTGTGTTGTGTCCGTGAATTCATTATGGGGTTCAATGCTATTTATGGATAATATATATAACATTTCCTACACATGCTAAATATAACCAGTTGATGCCGTTTTTATATTTAATGTAGTTCAATATTATTTCCGTTGGTTGTCTCATACAAAGCGATACCCCTACATGACTAACAGCAACCTCTCTAATTTTATCTTTTAAATGATGAAAATTATTACCGAAGTATTCACGTGGCACTTCTTCATTGTACACGCGACGATATTCATGACAAACACGGGTCATCGATTCGAAGTTTGCAACCAAAGGACTCTTTGAAACTTTTTCTCCATCGACGGTATCTTTAACTAGGATGGCATGGCTCTTCCATTGTCATATAATGTATCTGTCAGGGCCTTTTAAATTTTCTCTACATCGAAACTCTTGATATTATTTGGAGCAGTTTATCATAATTTATTAATTATTTCTGGTTTACATATGAATCTAAACCCTCACCATGACATTAAGGGCACGCTGCATACTGTTTCTTTCTGCATCTTACTATTCAATTAGTATGAAAGGGAAACGAGGGGCTTCCTCACATTTAAAAAGATTGTTAATACCCGTGTGTTGCATTTCATGTAATATGTATAATAAAGTTAACAACATACATAAAAATCTACAGTATAAGGAAAGCGTCTCAATACATTTAAGATGCTTGATTTAAATGGAGGGCATGCATTAGTATGCGTATATGAATTCATTTTCAAATTTTACACTAAGAACGGCAATGACCGATTGTTTTAGGGTTCTTATTATATGCTGACTATACCACTCTATAAATATAATATCTAAAAATATTGCAACTAAGTGAAAGAATAGTTAATCTGCTCGAGTTGATTCAGTATCGCAATTGTTGCTAGTTCTTCCCGGCATAAAATACTCTGTGCTTGGTTTTCTAGGATATACGAGCTTGAAGACTGTAACGAAAACACACCCATTTTAATAGTATTGTTTTAAACGCATTACTGAACCTTTTTGGAAAAATATGTTTTCTAGACATTATGCAGCTAGCAGCAAGTATTGACCACAGTTTCTTTTATTCCTTTAATCTCCTGTTTGTACAATTGAATTAAAAGCTTCAAAAATTACATGTATAATAATTAAATTTAAAAATCAGTTGTATTTTGTAAATAAATTTTATACCTTAATTTTATAATACAACAAATGTATTATTTTTATAGTCAATATCAATACCAGAAAAAACATTGTAAGCATTATGCAGGATGCATTGTACATGAAGGGCTATTAACATTTAAAACGATTGTATTAGACATAAATTAAATATGTATTAAGTATTTTTTGAACATCTGAAATTAAAATCCTTTCGAAACATCTAAAAATCTTCTTACCTGTTAAAGAAGACGTAAATAAGGGCCACCAGGATTCCCGTATAAAGTACACAATGCTGGATTTAAATACAGCGTATCTCAAATTATCTCATTACAGTATCTCAACATATCCTAGTAATTAGAGTAAACATACACCCATTATTATTTTTTTTTAAAAAGTTTTATTTAGGGTCGTCTTAACCTTCCTAGGTTTTATCACGACCTTTTATGTACAGTTGTCTACATTATTGGATTATAGTATAATACTTACACATTATGTAGGTATACATACAGATTATAATTTGGTTAAATGTATTGATGGATATTAATTACTTTAAGAAAAATAATTACTTTCTGGATGAAAGTTGCATCATTGAGTACTGCAGAAATATTTCTGTGCATACCAACCTGACTACGTTGATTTTCAAATTTTGGACATGTTAGTATAATATGTATTACTTTTAATGCTGTTTTACATGTTTCACAAATTGGTGGAGAGCTTCTATTTAACAAATAAGAGTGTATCATTTTAGTATGCCCAATTCGTAGTCGGGGGTATAACGTGACAATGTTACAATTTGGTTTTGCCGCTGTAGCTGTCCTATTGCATATTCTTGAGTTGAAGTTCCACGTACATCATGAAGTTTACTTTATTAATGTAAATAATTCAGAAGACAATGAACAACTCAACTATCCTTTCGTTTGTTATACACGTGTTGTACTTTAATTGCTGACATAAGTACTATTTCAAAGAATGTATACATTCGATATTTTATATAAGGTTAATCACAGTAATCATAGAGATTATGCAGAGCATAAATATATTTTTATGGCTAGGGAAATATGTATTACAAATTTCGATGAATTTTCATAAAAACAAATAAAAATTAATTGGGGCATCTCAATTCTTCTCGCACATTCTGAAGCAAATCATCACGAATTTTTAACCGTGGATTACTCTGCAGCAAGTGTGACAAAGCTTTATTTAGGTTTTTGGTATTGTAAATTCACTATAGTTTTTCATCAAATAGCGTTTAAATTATTTTAGACATATGGCTAAAATGTTTAAAAACATTTTTACTTTCTCTACTACATGTAGTAACTAGTGGAGGTATCGCATTCCACCCAAAAAATCGATACCGAGATTTCATAGGAAATACATGTTTTGAGACCCCCTGAATCCAAAAAAGTATTTATAGAAAAAGATCCGTGTGTGTGCCTGTGTGTCTCTGTGTATGTGTGTGTGTGTGTGTGTGTGTGTGTGTGAACAGCATAACTCAAACGAAAAGTCGGATAAATACCAAATTTGCTATTTAGGTTCAGTATTTTCAAAGATGCGACACCAAGATCTTTCAAGAAAATCTCCCCACCTAGATTACCCTTTGCATGGAATATGTTTCGAAAATTTTGATTTTATGGAAAAATGCCTCTAACGATTTTGATTAAAATATCATATATTTAAGGTATTTTCATGACAAATAAATGTATATCCTTAATTTTCTGAGAATGTCCCCAAAATTCTTCTTATTTCTGAATGGCTTTTGCATAACTAGTAAACCGTAAGAGAGAGGCAAATTTGTCTACACAAAAAATGTAAAGTTCTTACAACACACAATTTATGTCATATACATTTGTTTTGTAGAATGAACCATTTACGAGATATTCCTTATTATTTTTTTAATTTTCCACTATTTATACTTTTCCCAAATGAGGATTCGTTATTTGTTTCTTTATGTCCTGGACATGCAAATAGAATGGAATGCTCTACAAAGTAACCAGCTCTTAAAAGATTGACTATCACTTAAAGCCTGCCATATTCGTTGTACCTACAAGAAAATCAGCAATAAGATAGTTTACTTCGATTAACGTGAAGTAGATGGAGAATAAACGTTTTTTAAAATAATTTGTACAAGAGTACAGAAAGTTATGTGAGGGCAAAACATCAGATTTTTTATTTTGATATTCACTAAATAGAATATGATGGTACACTACTAACGATTTTAGCTTTCAATCATAATGCAACGGATTTATGATTGTAACACTTAAGCTGTATATTTCTAAATTATCTCTGATATTTTAATTTTGCTGCTTATCCAAAATATTCAACCCCACTACTCAAAGTAAACAATTTATCATCTTTTATTTATGTACAGCCGGTTGTTTTGCCTTTTAGTGTACATCGAATGATACCACATTCTGTTAAACTTAAAGGTTTTAATATTAATGTCGTCATTCTTTATTAGGGTGCATTATATAATAAACAATTAAAATTATTAATCTCTTCTATAATCTTCTCACCTATAACGAATTTTCAACCTAACTAGTGTTTTACCCAAACTACCATGGTTTTTATTTTGTTTTCTTTTAAAAGTAAAATATGCTCAAGGAAAACAAAATACCCACAAATTTGGATTCTTATGATATATACTTCATTAAAGTTCAAATGTACCAAACATGTAATATATCCTATTGTTTATTTATTTAAATCAAATTCCAAATTTGTTAACTCATTTATGGCTTATTGTTGATTCCGTGTGTAAGTTAAATTTTATGAAAGATAGAATCAGACTGAAAAATTCCATACCTGGGATTTGATTAATAGATCTTCCGTTTTCCGCGCGTTTGCTCTAACCAACCGAATTTTTCAGTCTGATTCTACCTATCTAACCCTTTTCTTTGTGTGAAAGAACAATTAATTATCACTGATTGACCTAATAGAGGTTAACTATAAGCCCAGAACTTAAAGTACTTACAACATTGTAAATCACCATTGGGGTATGCCATCTCAAAAATGATTTAAGATCTTCTTATGGTTAACCAGAAAAAATGCGAGTCGATTGGGAATTTGATGTCACACCGGCATTTTCCGTGGTAGCTCTATTGGTTAGAGCAGCTACGCGGAAAGCGGAAGAACTGTGGTTCAAATTACGGCTATGCCATTGAATTTTTCAGTCTGATTTTACCTTTCCAACCCATACGTCTTCTTCGAAAGAAAATTAATTATCAATATTATAAAAGTTACATTTTAAATTTAAACAAGTGGAAATTAGAAAACTAAATAGCTGCAATCTTAAATGAGTTTAGAGTTTCAAGACATTCTCTAAGCATATATAAAAATATAATATATTAGAATTAAAACTCCTGTTGACTTATTGTGGTCCTGTAATTCTTTTGCGGTAATGAGAAAAAAACATAATCTTTCAAATCCCCTTAGAGAATGATAAAATGTGCTATAATTCGCTTTCGATAATAATCTTACAATTACGAAAAAAAAACGGAATGGTACTTTTCAAATTAGAAACCGCTACAGGTGTGTGTATAGTGTCTTGGGATAAGCCATTGTAGACTATTATCACACAAGAGGAATTACTGATTATTTAGGTCTTTTAGGTCTGTCGACTTAATCAGTTTGCTTTCAGGTAACTGTGGACAATTATGAAATTCTATTATAAAAGCAATGTACTCAACCTATAGTAAAATTGTGGGTCCTTTGGTTATAGAAGAAATTTTGAAAATTGTCTCAGAATTTTAGAGCCAAAATTTCGGAATTACTAATATTCAACAATTTTGGTATATGATGATAGGATGTGGTTTTACAAACGCTTTCTATTATAATACAAAACATTTGCTTCTATATTAACCTAAGGTACATCTTCAACTCAGTCATTGCGAAAGTATCACATAACCGGAATCACTATTACCGAGATATAATGTTTAGACATCACAAGTTATAAATATGAAAATGCGAAAATAATGCGCTAATAAGTTTTAAAATATGAAGCTAACAAAATTGCTCACAGCTCTTATGCTGTATTATAACCATTATTTTCTGATAATGGCCCATCAAAACGTAACCTATCGGTAATTTACATATATCACAAAATAAGACGTATTCCTGCCAGGTAAGATGACCATAGGTGACCTCATTTGGATGCCGGGTCATAGTGGCATAAAGGGAAATGAAAAAGCTGATGAACTTACAAGACAAGGAACAGCTGCACAATTTATTGGTTCAGAGCCGGCTCTAGGAACATCTCGATGTTTAGTAAAAGAGGCTATTAAGAACCTTTCCAAAGTAGAACATTAAGACTTGACGTAAAACGCCAGGAAACAAACATGGTAAACTATTTATCAGAAAAGAGCTGAAAGCTTACTTAATGGAACAGGTTTCAGCTGTGAACAATTATTGCATTTCTCACAGAACATGCTCTGTGAAAAAGCATCTTAACACAATGGGGGTGTTTCAGGGTAACTTAGATTGCAAATTGTGCAAGAAAGAAACTAGAATACCCCAGCATATATGCTCCTGTAAGGCGGAGAAATATATAGATCCAGAGAAATACTGATATCAGCTTAAAGTAGGGTTATTAGGGTTCCAATTCCTCAATTTACAAATAACGTAAAACGAAAACGTCAATAGTTTAATATAATAATCGTGTTTTTCAAAACCAAGCTAGTATTCATATTATTTATTAATTGTATATTTCCTCATACAGCTAAACCTGTTTTACTCTCTGTCTTTATAAAAACTTCTCCAAAGAGTATAAAATCGCGTGTTAAGGAAATTATAATTAAGATATAGTTAAGAACATAACGCTAACAATGGAATTATTTCCAAAGGCTATTCCACACATATTTTAGGTAATCTGATGTGCATCAATCATGAGTTAGTAGGGGACTAATTCACTGAACAGTTATCGGCATTTCTTCATCCACTCCCACAAAAGTGATAATCTATCTTCCTCTCTTCTTTATACGTCATATTGGTGGATAATCTCTTTGTGACCTTTGTACCCTGCATAGTACAAGACTGGAATAAAGTGTAGCTACGTAATTCGGGAATTTATTCTCTCAGTGTAAAATTTAAACTATTTTTACTTTTGAGGTTAAACAAGCTTTTATATCCTGTTTATATTAATTCACTAGATCAGTTTGCCGTAATGAATGCAATTGCTTTTAAACAGTAGAAATTCTATTTGAAAGTAAATATAGCTGTAGTTGATGATAACAAAACACAATAAAATAAACACATTATAATATATTTGTTGAACATAAACAGAAACCTAAAACCCAAAACGAGGAAAGAAAGAATTACTAAAATGTTTTAAAAGAGCAGCATTGTCAGCTGCTTTGCAAGATAACAATGGATAACAACAAAGAAGAAGATATTATGCAAATACAGTCTACTGAAATTAGATTTCTAAGATCTATAAAAGATTGCCAAAACAGATAAGATAAGAAACACATACATAAGGTAAGAATTAAACATCTTGAGCATAAAAGAAAACCTAACGGGAAACAAAAGTGTGCACGGCTCATTTAAACCGAATGACGGATGAGAGAATACCTAAAATAATATTAAGATACAAACCGAAGGTAAAACGAAGTAGGAAAAGACTGAGAATCGCGTGAGAAGCGGTAAGAGGCAAAATTGCCTATTACGGGGAGTGAAGAAGAAGATTATGGTTGTAACAGTATTAATTAAAAATTTTTAGGTGAAGTAATTTTAATAAATGCGATTCGTGATTCTTTAACTCATAGGTGACGTTACGAGACTCGCGAAGAGCTGTGATTTGCAGGCGTTCCCTTTCTGGCTGGCTATCCATTTGTTTACTATGTGCTACTTAGTGGTGTAGTGAGTGTTGCATATTCCGTGATGCACTGAAGGAATTAATTTTTGCCACCCCTGCTTTAACTTATCTAGGTAAATTAAAAATCACTCTATATTGTGCTTTCAGCTATATAAACTTCTTTGGATTATAAATATTATAAAATAATGGAGATTTATTTAATTCATGCATGAAATACGATTTTAAAAGTAAAATAAAAATTACTTTAACATTTCTCTTCACAGGAAATTGTGCCACATCGTAGTAAATCTTACCAAAAGCTTTGGTGTGTTGCATTTACATGACTTTCTCTCTCGTCTACGAACTATTTTTACAAAAGCTTATTAGGATGTAATTCTTGTTAATCTAGTAAACGTATAATTCACTTTTTCATATTTCGCTTTAGCATACAGTAAGTAAAGCTTTAATAAGATCTTTTAAGGACGCGTCTCTGTGAAATTCCTTTGATGACCACGAGAAGAAAACCAACAGTGACGTCCAGTTGAGAAAGGTATACTATTTGAAAATTCAAGTCAATAGGGTTATCTTGGAAATGATTAAATCCACAGAAATTGAACATAATTGTGTGATTTATCGAGATCTACATTTTTGTGTAGTAAGATTTTTGTCTATCTCATACGGTTTATCAATTGTACAAAAGTCATTCAGAATAAGGAGGACTTCAAAGGTTATTTCCAGAAAATTCAAGATATGCATTTCCTTTGTCGTGCAATTATCTTAAACGTTTGGCATTTTAATAAAAATTGCTAAAGATTTTTGAGAAAATAAAAAATAACAAACATTTTCCTATGTAATGGGTAGTTGGGGTTGGAAGACATTTTTTAAAAATCTTCTTTTGGAAGATACCTAACTTAAATACCTTTGTTACCATTTGTTTTTTAATTATGCTATTCAGAAACACACCGACACAGGGACACGCGTAAACACAGACACACACACACACATAACTTTTCTATTTTTTATTCAGGGAGTCTCAAAACGTTTCTTGTTAAATCTCAGTATCGAGTTTTTGGGTAGAATGCAATACTTAGCATAGGCAATTAGCAGAGAAAGTGAAATATAGTTAGGATAAATAGTATGTTGAGCTATGTCTATAGTCAAAGTAGTTTTTAATCGGCACACATGCATAAAAATATAAACTTATTTAATTCTTCATAGTTAAGGCTGCGAATGTATGGTTTTGCTGTAACCTATAATACTGCAACATCTGTCAAGTATAAATATTAAAAAAATCCACAGGCAGGAACACAGTGCAATTTCCTTGTGAGTGAAATCCAAAAACAAATAGAAGGTAAAATGCAGATTTTAAAGGTTTAAAGAAATGGATCAAATGGTTGATATTCGGTTGTCTAATTTTCTGCAAGCTGTATTTAGGTTTCTCAATTCAATCACTATTTGCATTCAACCAGTACTAAAGATGTATATGAAAAAGAATACTTAATTAATAAAAATAGTTTAAAATGCAATGCGTAATATATATTTGATAAATTTTAATGAAATATGTTGACTTTAAGAATATGTCCTAAAGAGTGGAGAATCTATATGAAACTATTGAGCTTTTTCTTCCTTGTAACACAAAATACCTACTATAAGAAATGTGTTAGCAAATCTTCCTGTGTATTAAACGGGACATGGGGCTTAGATCACTTAGTACCAATAGAGTGCTCTAAATATTTATTTCACTGTCACTGTAAGACTGATGGTTAGCATAAAATCATATAATATAAGGCCGTATTGGAAGATCTGGGCTAAGGAGATCTTGACGGTTATAAGGAAATCATTCTTGTAGGGCAAACGGCGCATTGCAACAGTAAGCAGATTATATCCTTTCTTTTTTGGTGTGTGTGTGTGTGCAGAAATAATCGCATACTGTGCAGTTGAAATGTTAGTGTAGTTATACAGATTTGTAACAAATATTACGCCATTCCTAAGCTGTGAAACATAATAATTGTGGTTTGCCATAGCGCTAGGATGATTAGGGTGTTAAGAGGTACATTTGGCTCATGAATACATAGCCATCTGGTATAAGAATATCAGGAATTTCAACCATTTCAGCTGCCAGCTCACAAATTTTTTTGTTTTCATTTTACTAGTTTTATTTTATCGCACTTTACGTACACCTTTTTATGTAAATTCATCTGAATAGCGCACTGAATAATTTTTATAACCCTACCTCAACAGTTGCCTCTATCAATGCATTTTCCATTTCCTACACATCCATAATGTGTAAAGAAAATTATCTTGTAATACTCCTAATATTTGAAATTGTTTTTAATAAATTCAATTAGTACTCATGCTGTCGTACTCTACTTATCTTCAATAAACCATTTATTACCACATTAAATGCAAAAATAAAACAGCATATGTCCGTGCTGAAGTTTTTTTCAGTGAGTAGATTAGTGGCTGAAAGAATTCATCTGCACTGACTCAGTGAATAAAGCCATAATATAACCAAATCAAATACCAATGTATTTTATTAGATTGTTATATTCTCTAGCTCAGAATTATCTCAAGGTAAATTCATAGCAGCTTCGTTGCCTCACTTTTATTGCCATTATGTTTTTGTAGTTATTTGCTCAGGCTCAAGATTCTCTCAAGTAAATACACAAGACAACTAATTTGCTTGCAAGCTTATCAACAATTTGGAGATCTCTTTGTCTTACTACTATAGCATTTGTTTTAAAGCCCTAATAACACTAGAAAGAGGCGCAAAATTCTATTAACGCCTAATCAAATTTTATTTCGTAATGTAATAATAGTTTTTGATTAAAAGTAGGATTATGGAGAGTATATGTTTTATTTGCTGCTTTTCTTTTAATAAAGAGTCTATGGCTACGAATATTTTGGGCACGCCTTTTAGAATAATTGTGACAGTAGGTAAGTTTGTATCATGAACATAAAGTACAATTTGCTAAAATATTCTTCCACGGTCGCTAGGCGAATGTTGGGTAGGATAATTTGATCTACGAATTTTCATATCGTCCCTTTCATCACTACATTTCATTTCCTTCTTCTTCACCGCCATACCAAGCATTGGGCTGATCACCCATCCTGCATATGCCATGATCCACAGTTTGCTTGCTTCTCGGTAGGCTACTGATCTATGTAAGTCTTACAAAGATGAGAGCAATCCGTTAAAGAAGAAGACGTGTTAAAATAACCTGGGCATGGTGAAAATCAAGCATGTGCTGAGCATGGAATTGACAGAACTTAATATGTAAAATGTGTAGATCTACAATTTATCCAAGCAGTAAAATAAAAATGAAATGCAGGCAATTATTTAGCCAATTGTCATTGTCACTGACAGAATTTCCATGTGTTGCGGTCATCCTTTATAGATTAGAACACATTTGTTATATAAATGTTATGCTTCATTTGCATTTGCATTCAATATAACTTTTCATAATTGTAAAATAAATGAGCAAAAGAGGAAGTTGCAAAATAATCTATTGAATGAGTGTTATATGCCGGGAGATAACACATTTTCCTTTAGAATGTAAAATCTCCAAAACTGACCTTAATAGTTTAGTTGATGACATTTGAGGTTTATAATATCCTTGACTTATTCGCTTCTTGATTTTTAACCGAATTAGCCAACTTAGTTATTTTTCTAGGTTTTTTTTCTCTATAATTATAACATGGTTTTTCATTTGCTTCTTCACAATGGTAATTTCCCAGAATGTAGATGACTCCCAAGTCGATTTTCGCCCAAGGATTTATTGCTGATGAATCAGTGCCCCAAAGATTATGTGGTCTGTTGTTGAGTAACACATTTTGAAATTACATTCTTTTTTCAAACCACGAAGACATTACTTCCTTTTAAACTCAGCGGTAAGCTATTTTTAAAATCACTGCCAACGTTCTACGGTTCTCGTGCTTCCAAGTGGAAAACTAATGTCATAATTGCGAAGAGCCATTACTTTAATGAATTTTTGTGTGACGTTCTGACGCCACGGTAACCGTATTCTTTCTTAATTAATTGCAGTATCTCAGTGTTGGCTTACTCTGTTCACTGAATTCTTACATCCATGTTAGTGTTCCCCAAATAAAATGTATATGTTCTGAAATTTTTAAAGGAGGGTTATAAATTCATGTCAGAGGAAGGTAGTTGTGAATCAACCGCCAAAGGTATTGAGGTGCTAATACTGAAAATTCAACGACAATAAATTTTAAGAAATACTATTTGCATGCATAGTAATTATGAATAGCATTTCACACTTTGAATAACACTTTACTTACAGACCAACAGATGCACGTATACTACTCGTTTTCAGAATTTTAAAATGAAAATATAATTAGAAACACTTGTTCATCAGCAAAGTAAAATCCGGCAATATGGATTTTGATATCAATGGAAGCATATTGTGGCAATAGTTATGCCACCCACAATGTGTTATTTAATTAATATGCACTGCTTCTTAAAACTGTTTTGTAATGGTTTAATGAATCCATAATTACTTATAAGTGCAGTGTAAGGTAGGTAATCTACGGTCATCCGTATAACATTTCACTGTCTTATATTTTGAAACTGTAATAATTAAGGAGAATTATGGAGCCACGCTCATTGACTAAGCTTTAAAATGGTAGAAATGTAATTTATTACCAGTAATGGACTTTGTAATCAGTTTAAGTTATAACAGTGTTGTTTGTATATTCTGTGTTGCAGTTAACGTTGATTGCATTTCACAGACCTATTCACAGAACATTTTGTATTTAGTTGGCATAAGGCGTTCTTTGCAAATGCTGAAATTATTTTATACAATGAACATGAAAAATCAAGACATAAATGGTCAGACTTATTAATAGCAACAGCTTTTCCTGGAGAGAATACTGTTGCCCATCTGCAAAGAACATGTTCTCAAGAAAATAAGTCTCTTCTTCGTCCATCACAATTAGTGGCTGACAACATTGCCAATGTATAACTTCAGCTGTTAATTAACAACAAAATAAATAATCGCGCAGTAAATTATTCATCAATTGAAGAAACCTAACATAAAATTTCGTCCCACACCCAGGGACCATAACTAACGCAGGTATTCGTTGCTTCAACTTCACAACGAACTCAGCATATTGCTAGCACGTATACTAGAAAAAATTCTGATGTGAATCATTCACATAACTTTCTCTAGCCTCTATCATTTATTAACGGGTATAAAAACTATTTTTACTAAAGCTTATTTTTCTATCTACTACATTTTAATCCAAGTAAACCTTTACAGAAATAATTACTTTACACATTTCGTTACAGATTCAAAGGTAATAGCAATAGTCAAATGTTTAAGAACTGGACGCTGTATGCTGACCTTAAAATTCCACAATTTCCATGCATTCGCGAGAAACAGCTGAATGCTGAAAGGACTTTAAAGAATGACCAAGTAATGAGGAATTCGAACCTTTAATGACGGATATCTCAAAAATGGCTCATGTTACAAAAGTCACAAAAAACTTATTTTAAGTAAACTGTGTGTTTTAAAGAGATCTGCATTTTTTGTGTAGTACGTTTTGGTCTATCGCTTAGCGTTTAGCATTTGTACAAGATTATGCAAAATTTCTTCCAACTGAAGTAGACTTCATAGTTTACTCCTAGAAAATTCAAGATGTACATTTTATTTGTCACGTAAATATCTTTAACATATTCTACGAGTATTTTAACCAAAATCATTAAAGCTATTTTTTTGAAAATAAAAAATTTCGAAAAATATTCCATGCAAAAGATAGTTTGGGGTGGGGGGATTTGCTTTAAAATGTTTGTGTTGCATCCTTGAAAGGTACTGAACCTAAATACTAAATTTGGTATTTATCCGACTTTTCGTTTTTGAGTGATGCTGTTCACTGACTGACAAGACAGACCCACACATGCGGACCTTTTTCTAAAAAGTGCTTTTTATGGATTCAAGGCACCTCAACAATGTATTTCCGGTGAAACCTCGGTATCAAATTTTTGAGTGGAATGCAATACTTCCTCTACTTACTATACGCAAGTAGAATGCTGTACATAGTAGAGAAAATAAAAATATGAGGTTTTAAGTTAAAAACATCAAGTCTCTAATTCATCTATAATCAAAATACCTGCAATCGTGAACAGTTACCAACTGCTAATTCAGAGAGTTACCAGCCATACATAATGCAGTTTTCACACATAGCTTAAACCGTCTCTAGATTATACAGTTTATATAACTACTTCATTAGTTTTGTGTGCTGCAGTGAAGTATTTTGATCCATTCTCAACAATATTTTGTATCAAAGACCCAAAAGGTAAAATAGATATCTAGACATTATACATAATGTATATCTTTATTTTAGATTGTATTTTGGAAAAGAGTTCTTGGAGTTTCACAAGGCGCATCAAATTCGGGGGTATTAAGGGAGGTGGGATGTTATGAAGACACATGCACTGTAAAATAAGAGCAGTGAAGTACTGGCTGAGGCTGTTGCAGGGTAATAACTCCACACTACGATCCAAATGTTATAAATACCAGCGAGAAAACCTGTCTCCTAAGTTTTGGGCATCTGATTTGGAAAGGGATTTGAGGAGAATAGGAATGTGGTCAGTATGGCAAAGAGCTGAAACAATGACAAAAACATATGCAAAGGTGTCTAAAGAAGACTAAGAGACATCAATCAACAGGAAATAGAATCGAATTGTAAAATTAAACCTTCTCTAAGTCTAGCAAATGAAATAAAATTGAATTGGGGTAAAGAGGCATATATACTAAACTTAGGAAGAAAGGAAAAATCAGGAATAGCATGGTTTAGACTAGGGAGCTGGAGGGCACAGAAAATGACTGACGATTCTGGCAGGAGAATCTGCCCATTCTGTGATTTGGATGAGGGCTGAGTACATATTTTGGCGGAATGCGCTCAGTGGGAGAACCAGCGAACAATCAAAGTCAAAGAAAAATTCTTAAGTCCGTCAAAAAAGAGGTTGGCATATTGGGATCTATTGGCTGACCAGAGGAACTTGCAAAACATGGCAACTTCTTGGCTAAAGTGCGCGAAACTAGGTCAAATTTGTTCAGTTAGTCAAAGGTAATTTATCTCTATTTTCCTTTTTCTTGTTTATCTGTTTTGTTTCTTCTTCTGTTATTTATTTTGTCACCATACCTTGTATCTTAAATATGCATGTACGGTCAATGACCCATGCACAAAATACTTGTGTAGGAACTTCAATAATTGAAACCAATAAAGATACGTTTACTATCTATCTATTTTAGATTCTAATCATCTAAGTTTTTTGGAACTCAATTCTGAATTAGCAAGGTTACCTATATATTAAATTATAAATTATCGTTTAACTAAAAGCGGAGAAAAATCGACGCTATAGCTTTTTAAATTCTGCGAAATAACTGAGGCGTCCAGTAATTTCTGTAGGACGTGGCAGTGCTAATGCATAACAATTTAATGTTCTAGCAAGAATCCTATGGTATTAATTATATATTACACACCACGAATTATTTCCTCTAGAATTGTATAATAAGTTTTAGAAAAGACTATTTTGCATAACTTCAGCATTTCTGTGTAGAACCAAGCAGGCGAAACGAAATTCTGGAACAACAGTAGCTAATAGTTACATTTAACATTACAACCCTGATTATAACGACGAGAAGGTCAGAAAAGGAGAACGTTTAATAGATCTATGGTAATAATAGGCATTTAGAAAGAGGCATTTACGCACTATTTATAAATACAATAATAGTGGCTGGCCCCGTAGCTTAGTCGGTAGAGCACCTGCCTGTTGTGCTAGAGGTCACGGGTTCCATTCCGGCTGGGGGTGGGAATTTTTCTTTAGCCAAGATTATTCCTTATCCTCCCCAGAGTCTGGAAGTATGAATAAGATTGTGAATGTGTGTATGATCTGATTAAAAAGCAAAGTGCAAGAAACCCAACGACAAGAGTTAACACCATTGCCAATAGGCAAGAAGTTCTAAGGGCAAGGCCACCGATAAGACTAATGCAATTAAAGGCATTAAATGGATAAATTGAACTAAAAGAAATAAATAAATAAAACGTTGCAAATTGGCCGGAGGGAGGAGCATAATGTAACCTTACGACCATGTGAAAATACTATTATTGTTTTTGAAAGCTTCTATTCCTTTTTACGCCCAATTCTAATCAGGACATCGGGAGAAGTAGCTATACAATTGTAGGACAAAAAGAAATACTTTGAATCCATCAGTTTTGCCACTCGTGCATAAGAATAACAAGTTGTGTGGGGGAGGGTTACATTCAGGAGATGTTTCTGGGTACATACGTAGTTTCACTCTCCAACTAATTGTCACGACAAAACTATTAAGAGAAACCAATATGTTTAGATACTTCCTAGCTTGAGTCATTCAGATAATTCAAATTAATCTTACAGCAGATTTTTTAGTATTCACACTTTTGGGTCATGGCATATAAAGAGAATGTAATTGCAAGCAGTCTGAATTTTCAAACACTATCGAATATTATGGAAAATCCGCATGTGTATCGCGACATCTGCCTGCTTTGCAACTTGAAACAAAAAGTGGAGGGTAAAATCTAATGGTGGTGAACCTAACAAAACAAGTCGCAATTCAGAGAAGTGAAATTCCTTAATTCCTGAATCTGAGGTGGGACAATTTCTCGTTTTTGAAACCTTTTAAGGTTTTATGAAATACACTCCCCTCCTTAGTGTGGGGAGAGCGCATGCACCTGATAATCTGGAGGTCCTGAGTTCGAATTTCGTTTGGCATGAGTTGTTTATTTATTACAAGTATACACATATCAAATTACACACACAAATTTCACCGAAAATACATGCTTTGAGGACACCCGATAACATCCTTCATGTGAATATTAAATAATAGTGAAGACAAACATATGTCTTAAACAGTTATCAGTTATAATTTCTTGAGAAACATCTCCATTTCTTAAAACGATGTTAATCTTAGTTTCTTAATGGATATTTTTCAACATACTTATTAAGGTTTAGGTTATCCTTTCTTGTCCAAAATTTTCCAGAAGTTTTTCCTACTTATAGGCTTTTTAGGTCATCAAAAGCTATATGTGTTCAATACTACATCATCCACTTTTTCAACGTTTTTTCAATGATTTGTGTGATCAAGAATTATCGATACGGGAACATTCTTTTATAAAATATTTGGTTTTCTATTATTATTATTATTATTATTATTATTATTATTACCATAATGGTATTCATTCGTATCTTTATATTTTTTCTACAGAGCTTATAACATATATTCATTTGGAGTCCCCTGTATCAAAAAATACATTTTAAGAAAAATATCGATGCGTGTTTGTGTTTGTCTATGAATAATATAACTGAAAAACGAAATTTCGGATAGAAACCAAAATTGGTATTTAAGTTGAACATCTTCGAACGATGTAAAAACAACATTTCCAGAAAAATATCTGCTTTAAAATGCCGTTTGCATGCAACATGTTTTTATCATTTTTGATTTTCTCAAAACACATTCTAACTGTCCTTATTACATTCATAAGTTTAAGACATTTGCTTGATAATAAAATATATATCTTGAATTTTCTGTGAATAGCCTGTGAAGTCCTCTTCATTGTAGATGAATTTTGTATAGCTTTGTATGCTGGTGGAACCTACCGTACAAAAAACTAGATCTAATTAAAACACACAACTTAAGCCATTCTTTTTCATTGCAAACGTTTCCGAGATATTTTGCTATTGGTTTAAATTTTCTTAAATTTTTATACCTTTTGAAGTACTAGGCATCATCCTTCTGTTTCTGGTGATATCATATAAAAGGTATGACAGCCTGATTTTCGAAGATTTGACTATAACTGTATGCCCCTTGTGTTCATAACGAAACGTATGATGAAATCGCTTATGCTAAGTTTTATCTCGATTAAGACGAAGAAGAGAGAGAAATGAGTTTTTACAAGATTAATTCGCAGAAGAGATACAATAAACGATGTTAAGAAAAGAAAATCATGTGAAGTGACATTTAATTAAGATTTTTATTGTTATTATATGTGGGTATCATATTATAATCTGAGTACTATTAATGAAAACCAAAAAGAGAGCTAAATTTTCGCGGCTTCTTTAATAGACACCGGGACTGAAAAACAGGCCGAAAATCATAAAAATTACTATTTTTAGATCTATGCATATAAATGTTCCCCAAACCTTAACTCATTAAATTGTGGTAAGATTTTTTTACTTTCAGCCATTTTTAAAGGCCTAGCAGGGTTTAAATGGGCGTGGAAAATCTGCCAGATTTCTATTCCTAGCTAAGACTCGGTTCATTTGGGGTTTTTAAATTTTAATGGGACATTTGTCTTTAAAATATAATTCAGGCGGAAGACGCTACAAGGAAGCGTAACCAAGCATTTCGTTACAGGTTCAGTGTGAGACAAAAAATTCATTGCAGTGAAAATAATATAAAGTTTACCTGTTAAAAGTGCAAATAACAGTAATCTCACAACTCTATAGTAGGATATATCACTGAAGTGTTATTTAATCATGTGAAGGATTAATAAAACAAAGTTTAATACCATTATAATTTGTGTAAGGCTTCATTCTTTAGCCGTACCAACCCTGCTAAGAGATGCGTGCTTTACAAATCATTAATAACGCAGCCGAGGTATATTATAATATTTAAATAAACATTAAAATACAAAGTTGATTTTCCTAAACGTGGGGCGAAGGCCATCGGAAAGTCTGTACCGTACGCAGGGCGAACACTCCTAGAAACATATCTCCCGCAAATTTGCATTCATTACGTGTGTGGTCTAAAACGCTTCGTATTGGTGCCTAAACGTGGTGCAACAGCTACAACAATTAAACCCTTTCAAGTTTGGCTCCCATACGAGGGAAAGCAACTACTGCACTCTTTAAAACACCAATGTATTTCAAATAACTTTCGAGATATCTGTTCTTAAGGCTGTGAAATAACAACTGTTGTAATGATGTATCTTATCACTGTGACTTCGTTAAAAGCATAGTGCTGATTGCACTCAATTTTCATCCACAAACATAAGGAAAACATTGTCATCTCATTCCTTTTGTGATAGCATAGTGGGTTAGCTGTGTTTGATGGCTCACACTAAAAGGCTAAACCATTGCCGGTGCCCGTTCAGCCAGTATGACCCCGACTGAGCAATATCATGAACCATATCCCTTAATTCCCAGATTTATGGGCCTGCCGATTATCATGTGTCTGGAACTAATTGTAGCTGAACGTTTCTATATGGGAATGCAAAATAAACATATCGGTCACAACTAAAACGCGCTTTGTTAAATACTGACAGCATTTGAGCACGGTGTTACGGTTTTTTGAGGCAAACAAGCCATTTGTTATCCTCGCTTCGACAGCTGAAGTAAGCATTTCGTTCTTGAACCATTATATCACATTATCCACCGTTTTTTAGAGAATACTGACATACATTATTGCTAATTTAATTGAATTCACTGCTGATTTCGCTTATTACGTCCTCATCAGTTCACAATTATTGGTGGTTGCTAGTATTAAAGATCGAGCATCCGACAGGTTCCAGATTCAAATAACACGTACCGGTCAATCTTATACAGGAGTTTTCTTTTCCTTCTTTTCGTGGCTGGATATTTCAGTACCACGATTAAATCCTGGAAGAACGATTAAATATTAATGTGTTTGATCAGAATTTGCGTTGTCTTCAGCACACTAAATTCTTAGGAACTATTTTTGATGAACACCTACCTTGGCCACCCCATTGCATTGGATTGTTTAAAAATAAATGCTTGCCTGTTATGAGTTGCGGGTTATGAGACCATGTCTTAATGTTAAGGGCTGTACTTAGCACATGTTGAATCTCGATTAGAATTTATGATGTTTGTTTCTGGAGTCAAGACATATGATTCAGGAGGTATTTATTGCTTCAAAACGCATGATATGATGTGTTGCAGGTATTGATAGCAGAGAATCTTATAAGGAATATTTTGTTAGTTTTAATATACTGACTATATCGGATTGCATAGTTTTTAAGTTTTGTACTTGATATTTATTAACATATATTATTTTCTTAGAGATGTTCATATTCATACGTTGATATCCGTATGAGACATAATTTTAAGACTCCTACTCATCGCCTTGCAAAATTCAATAGATCTACGCCCATTGGGTTGAAATCGTTCAATTCCTTGCCTGCTAATATTAAATATACTACCTATTTTAAATGTTTAAAAAGTAATCTTAAGAGTATTTTGATCAAAATATATTCTTATGATTGCTTGTAATTATCTTTTTAACTTATAACTTTATGACTTATCTTACTAACTCTACGATATAATAATAAAAATCCAGGAATGAAGCATGATAAGTTATTTATTAGTTATTTTAATAAAAGAACTACTTCATTGTAACATATTGCAGCTGAGAATTACACGCACCTTTGAGAAAAGATATAAAAAACATGAGATTGTGTAAAGGAAGCCTAGTCTCTAGATTCCGAAGGAAGGAAACCTAAACAGTCACATACATCATTTGTTCCTGTAATGCTTGATTTCACAGAATTGGGTAGCAGAATTTTGAACCAAAGGACTTGCAATGAATCTCATTAATCGGACTGTATTTCTCTGCAAATGATACAGGAGCTGCTATGCTTCAGCGTTTATATGGGCTTACTTGTAGGGAAAGAAAACACGATCAAAAGTTCCATCCATAACATAAAATTGATATAAATAAAATAAATTGTATAAGAGGGCTATTATGCAGCTAATACCGCCTATCAACAAGTTACCCAAGCTGGTAAAGGACGGCAACTGCGCACTACCTTTTTGTCCCCACAATGGCTAGGATACAGTCAAATGGACGGTAACGTGCCGATGTTTTTGGTTCCTATATATTTTTCTGCATTTAATGTTGGCAGAATTTTCTTATCACTCGTATTCCACAACAGACCTGGGTGAGCCAATCTCTTACTGTTTTGAATTCAAGACCGAAAAACTCACATTAGCCTATGAACAAAGACCTAGCTGAATGCCAAGAGGAGAGGAGTACGGAAGCATTCCATTTGAGTGAGTGGTAGGCATGCTTCACAACTATGGTCCATAATAGCTCCTGGATAAGTCCGTCTCGTATTGGTTTAATATCAAAAGTCTGACACTCAAAAATTAACCTAATAGCGCATTTTTAATATAGAGGCAATTGAAAATCCAATGCCACAGTCGGGATTTGAACACGGTTCTCCCGGCTGTGGCACTGAATTTTTCGGTTGACTGTGTATTAAAAACATGCCAAGGCCAGACTAGGTCTCCAAAAGGTATAATTAATTTCAATTGATTATATATAATAATAATAAAATATTTCACTAATTACACGTGTCAGTTTCAGGTTCAGAGGCGAAGGAAAAGGGGGAGTAATACAAACATTATGTGGAGTGCTCGAAACAGGTCTGGAGGGGTGAAGGCTGGACGTGGCAGAGGCGGTCTGATATCTCCTTACCAACAAATCACTCTGCATTATATCGGCGCGATTCCATACATTCAACTATATAGCCACAGATGAGCCTGCAATTCCGTGGTCTTAAAAAGTTCATCTTCCGGTTAATACTACCAATAAAACAGATGGCTCAGGACCATGCATATACAACTAAGCATCTTTCAACAAGTTACTCATACTGATGATACAGGAAGGCTATTACGCAACTATGGCTACGCATCTGCCTCACATGCTCAAGTGAACCAAAGAATTTACATGCATAAGTCCGTCTCGTATTGGTTTAATATCAAAAGTGTGACACTCAAACATTAACCTAATAGGGCATTTTTTAATATAGAGGCAACTGAAAATCCAATGCCACAGTCGGGATTTGAACACGGTTCTCCCGGCTGTGGCACTGAATTTTTCGGTTGACTGTGTATTAAAAACATGCCAAGGCCAGGCTAGGTCTCCAAAAGGTATAATTAATTTCAATTGATTATATATAATAATAAAATATTCCACTAATAACACATGTCAGTTTCAGGTTCAGAAGTGAAGGAAAAGGGGGAGTAATACAAACATTATGTGGAGTGCTCGAAACAGGTCTGGAGGGGTGAAGGCTGGACGTGGCAGAGGCGGTTTGATATCTCCTTACCAACAAACCACTCTGCATTATATCGGCGCGATTCCATACATTCAACTATATAGCCACAGATGAACCTGCAATTCCGCGGTCCTAAAAAGTTCATCTTCCGGTTAATACTACCAATAAAACAGATGTCTCAGGACCATGCGTATACAACTAAGCATCTTTCAACAAGTTACTCATACTGATGATACAGGAAGGCTATTACGGAACTAAGGCTACGCATCTGCCTCACATGCTCAAGTGAACCAAAGAATTTACATGCACGTCACTATGTGGCCTTGCAGTTTAAGCGATGTTGAAAAATACACAATGAATTAATTCTAAGTAAAGGTTATGATTTCAAATTTAAAAAGTAATGTGGTTAATATATTCAGTGACTCGGAGAAGCAGTTACTTACGGTGTTTACTTACCTAGCAAGAAACAATAGTATGTAAATTTAAGTTAGATCTGCTAAAAGCTATGTTTTTATTTACATATTTGTGGCTAAAATCAATTATATTATATAATGAGCTTTGAGTTTAGGAATAAATGGAGAATTGAATATACATTTTGCTAAGATTACTAAAAGAGGTTTTATTGATAAATTCTATTAATATGTGATAAATCCAAGTAGAAGAAGACTACTATAGAAGTACCATGTAAACGTATAACAGTACATATGGTCATAGTGAACTATGCACATTAATTTTAATTAAAAAGTTAGACCTCAATGTTTACATCACGTGTAACATTCCTATCTTTGATGTCTGGTTCCATGAACGGACTGCAAGCATCCATGATCGGACTTGGATATGGTATTCAACAAGTATGTGAAGTATTTTAAAGAAAGAAACAATGCAAATTATATATCTATTAAATTATTGCACATACACCTAACTTATTGTCAAAATATATAGTATTTTCTCCTGTTGGGAGAAAAATATTTTACTCCACAGTATATTTATACACCATAGTGTGAATTATTAAAACACAGTTATACAGAATTCGATTAGGTATAGTTTTAAGAAGGAAACAAAAAACGATGCATGTAGTTAATTTTATTTTATTTGGTTTACTCCGCTACATTTTATTACTACTACTGCGTTCACAGCCCCTTCTGGGCCTTAAGCTCCCTCAATGTTTCCACTACTCTTCCCTGTATTCTGCTCTCTGTCTCCACATCGGACTCCCAGCATCTGTAAGCGTCTCTTCGTATTGCGTCCTCCCATCCGTTTTTCGTTCTGCCTTTAAATCTTGTTTTAAAAACAATTTCCATCTGGAATATTCTTTAGACATGTCTTGCCCACCTTATCCGTCTAATCTTAATCTCTTGAATTATATTGATATCTGTGTATGTCTCATATAATTCCATATTGTATCTGTTTCGCCACATTCCATTTTCTTAACTTGGTCATAAATTCTTCTGACTAGTTTCCTTTAAAATATCCATAATTTTTCCTCCATAGGCTTGAGTCATGACCCAGGCCTCACTACCATATATTAGAACTGGCCTAATGAGTGTTTATATAACCTCATTTTAGACTTAGGAAATATTATTTTATTCCTAAATATGTTTTGAAGGCAGTAATAAGCCTTATTTGCTGCTGTAGTTCTGGCATTAATAATACCTTCATTGCTACCATAGCTAATATCGTTTTGTAGCGGGAAACGGTGCTGTGCGCTATTTGTAGCACGAAATCGTCGATCCTTGGGTTGTTGTTGCCTGTTGCGGTGTTCTTCTTCCTCGGCTATTGGTGCTCGTCGGTTGTTGCGTATTCCATTCCTAACTATATCTAATTATTAATTCTCAGGTTATAGTGGGTGAGGCAAGTTAAAAAATACACTGCAAGTTTCCCTTAATCAGTGAAGTTTATTTCACAGTTTGAATAATTATGGGCAGCTAGTTTTTCCCATTATTATAATCCTACCACTTTAAATTAGTCAGGAGCCTAGCTATCTGCACACGCACTCCCACCCTTGTGCACCCACGTGCATCTGTAGCACCTCGTGTCGACGTGAATTCTTGAAGATCAGTTAGCGAGAGAGAGAGAGAGAGAGAGAGAGAGAGAGAGAGAGAGAGAGAGAGAGAGAGGGCTCTGAGGTCTTGCCTGCCCTTATATACGGGAGCCTAGTGACTCTCACCTCTGCGTTTAAAAATGTAACCACGTTTCCTATTGGCCCTCAGACCGCGTTACCTTAACATGTATGAAAATGTGTGGCTTCAGATCCGTGCACTTAAGCACCATCTTGTAGCGTTGTGAAGCCAGTTCCATATCTCCGTCTCTTTCTTTTTCCGTACCGTTACCGGTTTTCTGCCTGTTGGCTTGCTGAAAGATACACTCTATTTAGGATTATGTTTTCCTGGAATTTTGCTAGCTTGCCCGTTTCTTACAATCAGCTCTGTACAATGTTAGATGTTGAATATTTTAACATATTAGTGAATTAAATTATTACTCTACAATCCTTATATGTATGGTTCCCCTTTCATATGTACAATTCCTCTATATATGTATAATATATCCCCTTTCTGATCCTAAAGATCTAAAGTTGTCACTTTTTTCCAAACAATGTTAATTAATTCTAGTATTTCCTCTGCTGTTCTTAGAATTTCTATTTTGTATCATAACCTTTGTTTTCTCTTAAGCCCTATTCCTTTTCCTTCTCTTTCCAATGCTCCATTTAACTCCATAATAGCGTTCTTTGACCTTCAACTATGTTTATGTCATTTGCATATGCCAGAGCTTGTACGGATTTATAACATATTGAGGGCTTTATATTTACAGGTAATTTCCTTATTGTAAGGTTAAACTACTCTATTTAGCTTATCCTCTTGTTTAAGTCCATTTCCAATGTTAAAGCTGTCTATTATGCTATTTCCAATTTTAATCCGAGCTGTAGTGTCGTCCATGGTGACCTTCGCTAATCTTATTGTCTTTTCTGGGATATTAATTTTTTTCAAAATCTGATACAGTTTCTCCCTCCCTATACTGTCATACGCTTTTTGGAAGTCTTCAAATATTTGATGTATCTCTGTGTTATATTCTCATGTTTTCTCTCGGATTTGTTTAATCGCAAATATCTGATTCATTGTTGATCTAGCTGGCCTAAATCCTGTTTGGTATTCTCCTATTAATTTTTTGCATATGATTTATCTCCTTTATTCGTATACGAGTATAGTGATACTATATAGTGATACTGTCTGTGAACAGCATAACTCAAAAACGAAAAGTTGGGTAAATACCAAACTTGGCATTAAGGTTCAGTACGTTCTAAAGATGCGGCACGAAGAGTTTCAAGAAAATCCCCTTACAGACTACTCTATACGTGGAAGATTTTTCGAAAATTTTGATTTTATAAAAATTGGCTCTCACGATTTTGATTAAAATAACGTATATTTAAGATATTTACATTATAAATAAAATGTACATCTTGAATTTTCTGGGGATAGCCTTTGAAGTCCATTTGGAAGAAATTTTATATAATCTTATATATCTGGTAAATGTTAAGCGATAGAGGAAAACTTACTGCACAAAAAATGTAGATCTCTTTAAAGTCCACAGTTTATTTTCAAATAAGTTTTTTGTGGCATATTCCATTTCTATGATATCTGTTATTAAATGTTAGAATTGTTCATTTCTTGGTCATTCTTTTAAGGTCCTGTTAACATTCAGTAGTTTCTCGCGATTGCATGGAATTTGAAGGCCAGCGTATAGGTCCAGTTCTTACACATTTGACTATAGCTGCTCCCTTTGTATCTATAAGAAATGTGTAGTCTAGCCATTTCTATAAAAGTTTGTTTGGATTAAAACGTAATAGATATAAAAAATAAAGTTTAGTAAGAATAGTTTGTATACCCAAATAATAAACGAAAGGGGTAGAGAAATTCATGTGAATGTATCGTATCAAATTTTTTTACCCTAAGGATGCAGATTCTTTCGCTAATAGCTTTAAAACCTACTTCACTATGTTTTATCGTTTCTACAAATGCAACTCCATATTCTCTATTTCCCTTACCTTTTCCAATATAAAATAAGGCATGTGTCTTCATATCCTGTATCTCTTCCCCTTGTCATCTGTTTTGTTGTAATGGTATAATTTTCATTCTATATTTTGTTAATTGTTTTAATAGCATGGCAAGTGCACCTGCTTTGAGGAGGGTTCTTACATTCCATGTACCAAAGGTTATTTCCTTTTTCTTAGCTTGAGGCCGATTACCGTTGATCTTTCCGTTCCGAGGCTTGATAAAGGGTTTCTTAATAATAATTTTTTTTCGGAGTGGTTGTTAGCCTAGCTCCAAATCCCAATCTTTAGGACAGGACTCCTATTTAGTCAGGGTAGTTCAGCTTGCCCCCAAGCACTGGGTGTCCACTTTAGTCCCTTCTACGACACGCATGGACTTGATTGGAATATTCTTTATCCCGGTCACCACAAATTCGATCTTATTCATAATTTTTAGGTGATTTCATATATGCATATATATATATAGGGTGGACCATTTAGGTTCAGACTGTACAATATCTCCAAAACTAGGTGTTGTAGAAAGAAATGTCTTGAATAAAAGTTGCTTGATATTATGGAGGAAAGTAAATGCCAATTTAAATTGACCCTAAAATGACTATCACAACGTCCTCCAAATAAATAACGACGAATGGTATTTACTTTCCCCCATAATATCAAGCAACTTTTATTCAAGACATTTCTTTCTACAACGCTTAGTTTTGGAGCTATTGTACAATCTCAACCATATATATATATATATATATATATATATATATATATAAATAATGGTTTACAGTAGCGGACAATGAGACCTTCCTTGATTAAAAGTTTGCATAATTAGGAACATGTACTTATCAAACGTTAAAATAAATTTGTTTTTAAAAAATCTGATGTATTGCACTCACATGACTTACCTTAGTCTATTTTTACAAACGCTTACTCTCCATCTACTTCATGTTAATCGAGATATCGAGATGTTAATCTTATTGCTAATTTTCTTGTAGATGCAAGGGGAATATGGCAGGCTTTAAGCCATAGTCAAATATTTTAAGAGCTGGTTGCTATGTTGAGTATTCCACTCTCTTAGCATGACCAGGATATAAAAAACGAATAACGAATTCCCATTTGAGAAAAAGTATAAGTATTGGAAAATTCAAAGAAATAACAAGGAATATCTCGGAAATGGTACACTCCACAAAAAAGTTTATGATATAAACTGAGTGTTTCAACGAGAACCACGTTTTCTATGTAGAAAAATTTGTCTATCTATTACGCTTTACCCGTTATGCAAAATCCATTCGGACTAAAGCGGACTTTTGGGGAGATTCCAAGAAAATTTAAGATATACATTTTGTCATGAAAATATCTTAAGTATACGCTATTTTCATCAAAATCGTTAGAGCCATTTTTGAGAAAATCAAAATTTTCGAATAATGTTGCACGTAAAGGGTAGTCTGGGGTGGAGGATTTTTCTGAAAATCTTCGTGTCGCATTTCTGAAATATACTAAACCCAAATGCCAAGTTTGGTATTTATTCGACTTTTCGTTTTTGAGTTATGCTATTCAGAGGTACACAGACACACACACACACACGGATTTTTTTCTAAAATTTTTTTTTATTCAGGGACCTCAAAACGAGCATTTACGTGAAATCTCGATATAAAATTTTTGGGTGAAACGCAATACTTCCCCTACTTAATAGTAGAGAAAGTAATAAAGCCGCTATATGTAGACAGATTCATCTGCGAGAACAATACGAGTTATCCACTGTGTGGATACATATTTTGAGAAAATTGTCGAAACTCAAAAATGAGAGAGAAGTTATAGAATGTTTTTATAAAATGTGAGGAATGAGAATATAAGAGAAAGGATGTGTCAATGGATTCCGTGGTTGATGGATTGGGAGGTAGAATTCTCCAATGGCATGATTCCGTTTGGAGAATGATGCCCAATATAAGATTGCCAAAATATGTGTTAGAATAGTCTCCCAAAGAAATTGTATTATTTGGTTAAAGTCCAAAGTAAATATTTCTTAATATAGATGTATATGTATATGTATAGATGTATAGTCCAGAGTATATGTATGGTTAGATACTTTTTATATTTTATGTAGGAATTTCTAAGTTTTAAATCTTATGAAATCTACATGTGACTTTTTATTCGACAAAGTACTTATATTGCTGTTTCTTATTTAACGTTGACAATTGCCTGCATACTGTCTCAAGAGAGAATAAACACTACTCGTATATAAGGCCACGTGGGGCTAATATTATGTAATCTTCAACTTTTAAACATAACTGTAAATCTCTTGATAGTAAATCCGAATAAAAATGCTAAGCTCATGAAAAAAATAATTTCATCGTTTTGTCGTATTGAGCCATTATAATGCAACTAGTATGATACTACCATAGGACTAAATTGATTCGTCTCAGTAGAAGGATATTAAGTAGGAAGTATTGCGGTGTTGCCCAGGTTGAAGCAAATCGCTCAGAATTCTTTAATTTTCTGTAGTTAATATCAGAACTGTTAGGATTTGTTTCCCCACAACTAAAAGCTTAAAATAGTTATGGGTAAGTATAATTATTTCATCAGGGTGAGAAAAGGTAACTAAAGACATTTATTTTTAATTATTTTACTTATTTTGCCAATCTGAAATTACAAAATAATAATAAAATTATTATTACATTCATTTATTAAGCCTAATATTTAAGAATATAACTTTACGCTTATTGTTAATTTACTGCAACGTAACCAGTAAAGTTACAAGTAATTTTGTTACATGCTTCATCAATTGTTAAAGCGTTTTATGCCCATATATAATTTATTAAGTTTTATCTAATGCTTTAATTGTATGAAGTTTTTATAGTTTCCTTATATTTATAATGACGCACGGTTTTAGTATTGTTAATTTACTTTTGATACCATTACTATGTTACGTCAGAAAATACCAAACAGATTAGTTACAACAAAATATAATGATTAATCCAAATAAATGAATAACGATAATCTCATAACTTTAGAGGCTTTTAACACGTGCCATAGTCAGTCAATTATTACTTTAATAGTTATTTATGCATCAAGTATGCAAGATAAGGCTTTAGCGGTCTAATCAAATATTTCGGACGAGGTATAAATCGAGTCCAAAATTTTGGATGAGTCCTCTAAAGCTTGTGTTCTTTAAATATATTAAATAAAATAAATGTAATATAAGTACTGTATAAATATAAAAGGCATAGTCAGTCATTTGTTGATATACTCTCAAAGCCACCTGAAAACTACGCTATGAACCATACCTACGCCTCCTACCCTAACAATACGAGGTGTGGATGCAGATGGCAGTGCTCATTTTGAGCGCTTGTTTCTAACAAGTTTGTGACTGAAAATAAGGATGAAAATCCCGAGGAAATTTCAATCCGAGCCAGAAACATTGTATCAGAACTGCTGGCAGGAAAATCTCGGCAGCAGTATGAGAGGAATATATTGCATTTAAAGATTTAGTTAAGCAGTGTTTCTCTTGTGAACGATGTTATACTACAATCTGGACTTTGTTTATTACCCGTTAAAGCAGCATTTTTCGGCGTTTTAAGAGCCCACAGGCAGCTGTTTCAGAGAGCGTGTACTAAAAAGGTGTTTAAACACAACAAAGTTATTTTCATTAAAATACAGTTTTTGTTATCTGTGTACATTAATGCATAAATCTACTAAAATAAATGTTTTCAAGTCAAACAAGATGGTATTTTTTATATAAGAAGTGATAAATCGGTTTTTATTGCTTTTTGCTTTTAAATTATTTTGTTTGAAGTCACTTAAATCTAGCTAAAAATTAATGCGAATATTTTCCACAAAGTTGCATCGTTAATACATTTTACAACTAGTTTTTAGTGAGTAGAATTTGCTTCAACTTTCAGGGTATATAAAAACGTCCCGTCTATTCGGGTGTTAAATATTTGATTTAAAAATTTTAGAGGATGATAAAGGAGATAAAATTAAACGTTTTATGTGACAAAACTTTGGCATTTTGTACAAATGGTCTTAAAGAGTAGGTCGCTCAATTTCCATGGTGCTATAAAAGTTCGTTTATACAATTATAGCACTGTAAACAAGTGGTCATGAGGGTCGCAATCGTGCACAATTGCGTCCTTCCAGCACAGGTTTCATAAGAGTTTCTTAGCAACAATGATATAATAAATCTGTTGAAATGTACGCATTAAAAATCGATTCCATTCTAATTACATTTTAACCCGAAAAGCTCTAAAGCGTTCTCTAAAATTGCGCGTTAGATCCCTTTTTATTTGTGTTTCGTCTCAAAGAATCATTTACTTTATACCATTGCCTATAGAATTGCCTACAAAACAATGCATGTATAAAGTAACAGTCAAATTATCATTAATCATATGCGAACATGAGATATTATAAATTTAAAACTCATCCCGCCTATTAATATACACTACGTATATCTTTCTCTTAACCAAACCTTTCGTTCTTATTGAATCAATGAAAATCGTTGAAAAACCTGCAAACTTGAAGCAAAAACAAACATTAGAAATCGATTTTTAAAGACTTGACTTGACTTCCTGTATAGTTATGGTAGCAGTAAACGATTCTTATAACCACATCAATGACTTACCAAATGACAAACCTTCACTTGATGAGTTATGCGTTAGACACGCATAACTCGATCATTATAAGTATTGCACTTCGCTGGGCTGGCTTCCGCGTGTATTCAAATGCAGGTTTCTGCAAGGTCAAGTACAATAATATCATGGTCGACTTATACACTAGAGCGTTGAAGACAAGTTTTGGATTAAAAAGCAATAAACGATACTTAGTATCTAAATTACATAATTAGTTCCCATATTATTAAAACAACAATAATTACAAGTTCTGCCATATATGCCAACATGATTGTTTCATTAAACTGTTGCGTGTTTCGCTCTCCTTTGTCATAAAGTCTCTCACATGATTGTTTAGATTTAGGTATGTGGAATTACTTGTTCTTCAGCTTCCTTAGCTTCCATAATTGATTATAAAGCAACATCTTCCATTTTTGGGTCGTCCTCCGTGGTCTATGGAGTACCGTGCTAGCCTCTAGTTCCTTCGAAAGCGAAGCAAAGCCGCTGGTCCCGTGTCGTAGATTTACGGCATGTAAAAGAACCTCAAGCCTGATAAAGAAGCCTCTAAGCAAAATTTCCGGTCTTTCACGCCCAATATAGAATGAGATGCTAACCATAGTAGTTAAAGAGCGTCCATAAATAATATATCGCATGAGCGTTTTCCTTTTCCTCCGCAGGAGCTTGTTATTATAACTGCTAAGCAAATGTTAGTTATGAACGTTTAGGAAGACGAAGATTATAATTAATAAAGGTTTATTAAATTTAATACCAAGAATAACTTTATGATGATTCGTCCCTGCATGCTTCTGGGTGTCTGGTGTGATTGCATCACTTCGTATTTTTAAGTGAGGTTAAAGGAAACCCTAGGAACTATGCAATAAGAAACAAAAGTACACGAGGACTGAACATCCATCGATAAATGAGAAATTTATTTTAGCAAACGTTTTTTAAAAATGAACCACGTGGGTGAAAAAATGTAGCATTTTTAAGAACTAAGTACAGACCTCAAGGAGGAAGAGTCATCGGATAGCCCATAAAATATAGAACTCACGGCCATTAAATATTATTCACAGATTTCTGATTTTACTTTTTTACCTGGAGAAGTTCTGATCACACACTGGATTAAGAAACACTAAGAGGAATAATATCTGTTATAACCGAATTTGAAGCTAATAGTCTAATAAAATATAAACTGCTTCACAACTTTACAGACGATCTGTGCAAAATCTGAGGGATTGTGATTTGAAATTCTACTTCCTTTGTGTATTTCGAGTTCGATACCTAGTAACTTCCTCATTCTTATTTCGCCTTTTTCTGTTATCAGTTTTGATTAAACGAATAAATAATGCACGCAATATTTAACAACCTCAGTAGAGAAATAAATATAAAAGGACCTCTGGGATATATTTGTATATCTACTCTGCTACTAAAATATGCCAGTAAGAGCTTTAGAGAAAAATTGATTTATTATATCACTTAACTGTTTTTGTCTTCCAGTAAATGGAGGCACAATGTTTCTTAAGCTTTCAATTCAATCACTTCCATAATATAAACTTTAGTCTAATATTTGCATAATCATCATCATCGTCGTCGTCTTTGCTCTTGAATTGCGTTCCTAGACCATCTTAGACCTCAACACCTTTGCTGTATTACTTTTCATATTTTTACACATCCCTTAACCCTTTTGATACCTATTGTGAAAGTAAGTTGAAGCTCCTTCATATCCACCATATTCTTAATTGCATTTTTATCTTTCTGTATGTTTTTGTTTTGTTTAAGGGTGCTCAACTGCTAGGTCATTAGCGTCTTCCTGTATGCTTGTATTTTGTTATTCCATATGTTTTAATATTTTTGTCTACATGTGTATTTTTAGTTTATTCTATTTTTATAATCTTTATCCGATCCCATAAATGCTATTTCATATATGAACAATATCTATAGTCGCTGTAGTACTAATACTTCGCAATTAAAAGTAAAACGATTCCCATAACTATGTTATGTAAAGGATATAGATTCACTTTGCTTGCACAAATATAGTGTAGTTTACAGAGATGAATATAGACTTACGTTAAAGTCAATTGCTTGAAAAATTATTCCTGTTTCGTTTTAGTTACTGTGCGTGGAACGAGTCTCATCAATAGTGATGAAGTTTTTTTCCCACCCATCCACAGAAACCAGATCTTGATTCCATCATCACCCATAAGTTCTCATTTTGGATGCAGCGAAAGGATGCACTAGAGTGAAGGGCTCTCGACGGCTACCCCCTCCTGGATCGGCCTCCGGTTCCCAACAACAAGAACCCAAGCGCCCGTCCTCCCGCCTGCCGCGGGTCTTCTTCCCGATCATTACCTCCTCGATTCGGCTCTTCTCGCCCGTCCACTTTACTTCAACGTTTTTTAAATGAGTCCATTCTCTTTGATAGCGATCCCATTTCCACTAAGGAGCATTTTTTTACTCCATTCTCTTCCCACTGAGGCTAGCAACCACATTACTGACTGGTTGTGTATGATGTATCCATATCAGAGATCAGAGGATGTTGTTTTGCATAACATCATCTAGTGAGCGGAAACGTTTAAAAAATGGAATAAAATGGCACTTTACAAACAATATTTAACATAACATATTTTAAAAGTCACCCCATGCTTTAAAGCGTTAAATTTCTGTAATATTTAAGATAGAAAAGAAAGAAAAGAAGGATTGTTATCCCATTAGTGAAATCTTATATTCATAAACCATTAAGGATATGTTAGAATTACTTTCAATCATAGAGCATTATTCTTTTTGTTATTTTGTAGACTCGAATGCTCGGCCAGGGTTTTGCAGTTTTCAAAATGATTGATTCCGTACACAATTATTTGTTACGTAACCTAAGTCCTTATGCATTGATATTTATAGACAATGAAGAAAAAGTTGATTGCATGTACCTGTTTTTACACGATTACCGTTTGGCTGAGTTTTAAAATGAAATATGAACATTCTTTTACAGCATTAAGTGCTGAAATTTTCTTATAAATTTAGAAAGGCTCCTTTTGCTTTAGAGGAGTGAATCAATTGCATACTAATATTTTATGCTAGAGCCAGTGCTTATGTATTAAACGTTCCCCTAAAGAGTAGTAACTAAAGTATGTTTTAATGTTATTAACATATATACAATAAGCAAAACAAAAACAAATCTCTATTAATTATGCACCAGAATGGTTGAAGTTATTATGGTGTATATATCCCATATGTTTAGTTTTACTATAATTTACCTCTATATTATTTATAATCTCTTAGCGTATATATTGTAATTCTATTAAAATACGGCAGTATTAAGGGTAAATAAAATTTCTGATCTTAAAATTTGGTATACCATAAAAATAAAACTTCCATGAAAAACACGCTTCGTAAAAAATTAGGTTTTAATAATAAATATATAAGAACCTGATTTCCAATTATCTTCAGTTAATTTACTAAGATAAATATATTATATTAAATTACTAGTATGCTAATTGTTAGTATTAATACGCATACAACTGCGCTAGATACCATTTTAAAAGGGTACCAGGCTTGATTGAACCGAGTTAAATGTGCTATTAATGTTAATCTTAGGTACTGGGAGTAGTTTTAAGTTAACGTAAGCATTACGTCATAATAATATCTTACCAAACAGTGGCTACAAGTAAAAAGTTTTGAGGGCGGAAAGCAAAGATCTTCAGAAAATTACCAATCTACCATCACGCTTTTATTTTAAAACAAAGAGTTTTTTATCTTCTTAAAATGGGTCTAAGTATTTTGATTAAAACTCAAACTTAAAACGGTGACATGTCAACTTGTAAATTTAAAACAAAGGAAAATGCCAGGTACACTAATACCTGACAGATTTAATAGAGATAGGACACTTGGCGTATCCTTAGTCAAAAACGTTTTACATTCTTCCATTTGTATTATTAATGAGTACTATCAGAACCCGGAGTGTTAACCCCGATACGCAGCTCATCGCAGGTTCGAGTTTTTCTAAAGAGAGAAATTATTTTAGTGTTAAAAATACTGCCTCAATATTTCAAAACTGGGAATAACGAATTCGTTGAGTACTTTTATTCTTCCGAGACAGTCAACACGCTGCTTATGGAATACAATGAAATATTATAAATGAAAAATAAATGTTTTCTATGGGAAATTATTTCCGAAAATATTCTTAGGTTTGGTAGCTATGAGTCTTTTTTCCTTCTATCTGCAGAAAAAAAATTGAGTTTTATTTATGGACGCTCTTTAACTACTATGGTTCTTAGCGTCCCATTCTATATTGGGCGTGAAACACCTGTAATTTTGCTCAGAGGCCTCTTTATCAGGCTTGAGGTTCTTTTACGTGCCGTAAATCTACGACACGGGACCACCGGCTTTACTTCCCTTCCGAAGGAAGCCGTGCTAACGATTTTTACGCCCGAAAAAATCCATCGCCCTCCGCCGGGTTTGAACCCGCGACCTTGGGAACTAGAGGCTAGCACGGTACCACTAGTCCACGGAGGACGACTTCTATTTGCAGGTCATAGTATCGGAAGACTTATGGAAACTTATTAGAACGTACCAGAGGAACTAAACAGGAGTATTTTTGGTTTGGCTGTTTGTACGTCTAAGTAATCCCAGAAAATATTAAGCTGATTTTGATAGTTCCATCTCCATTGGAAATATTTGTTATTCTCGTTAGGTGAAGAAGTGTGGGACACCTCAAAATTTTTGATAGGGATCGAACTTTTTTCCGAACGTTGCGACTTATTCGTTGAATAATATGTGCATGATTTACCATATTCAAGCACTACATAAGTGGAAAATAAGCTTTCAAATTTAAAAATTCGCAATTAAGTTCGGAAGTGCTTACCGAAATCGTTACTCTTTTAAGTGTTGAAAAGGTTTATATCTTCCCTGTGTTTGTAGGTGTTTGACGTTTCCAAAGGTTTATAGAGCTTTGGTACACTCGAAGGGTGTTCTCTAACCTTCTCCTAATTTAGATGCATATTAGTATTTATATAACTTTTATTCCCATTTTATCTTATCAACCATCCTTAGTAGATAGAGGAAGTATTGTGTTCCGTCCAAAATTTCGAGTTTAACCAAAATACGGGCCCGGTGAATTAAACAAATTAGAAAAAGTCTGAATAATACAAATTAGAAAAGAATATGTGTCTGTCACTTCAGTTAGTGTGTATGTGCGTATTTATGTGAACAGCGAAGCTCAAAACGAAAAGTCGATACACATAAAACTTAGCATTTCAGTTCAACATGTTCGAAAGCTATTATACGAAAATTTTCAATAAAATTTTCCTACACTAAACTATCCTTTACAAGGAAAAGTTTTCGTTAATTTTTATTTTCTCAAAAATTGCTCCGACGATTTGTATTCGAACACTATACATTTATGATGAATGCATAAATGATATAATGTATATATCGAATTTTCCATTAATAACATGTGAAGTCCTCTTTATTGTAATGAATTTCATATTATTTTGTATAACTAGTAAAACATAAGCGAGAGGCAAATGTTTACCACACTAAAAATGGGATGATATTAAAATACACAATTTATATCAAATACAGTTGTTCATGGCATTAATCCTAGATATTCGTTGCTATAATTTTGAAATTTTCATTAATTTATTACACATTTTTTGAAGCGGTAAAGCTTTTTATTTTTCTCTCTTATGCCATATACAAGGTATGGAACTTCAAATCCAGCTTTTTAAATATTTGACTATCGCTTCAGCTTCCTGTATCCCTTTGAACCTACAACGAAATGTGTAATGAAAACATTTCTGCAAGCATTTATTTTAATCTGAAAAACGCGCAAAAACAAGCGTTTTAAAGAATGTAGTATATAGAAGAAATACAAATAAACAGTGGGTAGAGAAAGCTGTATGAATGCAACAGACCGGATTTCTTTTAATTTTGTTACTGGAGCGCGTTACCAGAGCTAAATAAATGAAGTTTGTAATTAAATAAACATTTATTGCGCAATTTGAAATCATTCCTAGGTATAGGTTATTAATTATGGAAATGCATCCAAATGAATATTGAGGACCTACAGCTTAACATGGATCCAAGTGCCGACCAAGCTCAAAGCTACTTCACTCAAAGATCGATCGGCAAGGACGTAGCCACTCATCAAAGTCACTCAATAGGTATAGGTTATACAACGGAGGAGGACATCTCGTACACTACGACCTACATAGATATATTATAAGAAGGGATGAAGTGGGGCGACAGGCCACAGAGACGCGTAGAAGTCCCTAATAGTTCCAGGATCGAAGACCCGTCTCACTGCTGGAGCTGCCAAGGGAGGGTTATGAACGATACTTCAACCAAGCAGCTCTCTATTTTCCACGAAGAGTACTCTTTCCTTTGAGCAAGCATCCACGCCATCTTCCGCACCGCCATATACCACGAAACATAGAAGTACACCTGAAATATGGGAAGGAAACGGAATGAAAGGGAAATTATTGAAAGGTAATCTTGGTAGATGAGAAATCACCCCAGCATTCGCGTACCGAACAGCGAAAACCACGAAATACCCAATTTGAGAGTGGACGGTCGACGGGAATGAAGCCCGGAACCGCCGAAACGAAGCCTCACACGTTACCGTGGAACCATCTCGCTCGGTTTCCTAGGTAAAAATACAGCGTGAATAATGTAATCAGAAGAATAACTTTTTAAATGAACATTAGAGAACATATAGAACCGATGTTTGTGATTTTGTCATGGGTAGAGCAAGCCATGTGTGTTCACATCAGATATTTACTTTTAGGGATGTTTACAATATGTAATTGCTTGGTATATAAATAGTAACCTTAAGGTTTAAAATTTATTTTAAAAATTGAGTTTTATTTATGGACTCTCTTTAACGCTGCGGTCCTTAGCGTCCCATTCTGTATTGGGCGTGGAAGACCGGTAATTTTGCTTAGAGGCCTCTTTTCAGGCTTGAGGGTCTTTTACTTGCCGCAAACCTACGACACGGAACCTTCGGCTTTACTTGCCTTCCAAAGGAAGCCATGCTAAGGATTTTTACGCATTTTCCGTGATCTTGGCAGCAGCAAAGGCGATGAACCCAAAGGTACTTTGCACCACAGCATTGAGAGCAGCACTGGTAACGCTTCGCTCATTGCATGTAGTGCAACGGGAATTTTCTAAGCCCTTATTAAATCACATTTCTAAAGTCCTTAATAATGAGTCTAGGGAAATTATAAGCATAAATCCACCAATATCCCTCAGGGACATTTGTTCCTTGCTATTATGGATGCTATAAACAATTATGGTATTAGGAATTAATTTTGGGTACCACTTGAAAGAAAACACTCTGGTTTTAACCAGGTCCCTCTGTTATTCTTTGATATGAATAGTTCTTTTATGGCTGATCACTAGGGCTCGGAAGTTGAAGACTATAAATTGCCTAAAATCACCTATAAACAAATCTAAAATATCCTAAAATGAATCTAAAACGTAAAAATATGAAGCAAATTAATTAAAATTTTAATAGTTTTAATTTTAATTGCATATTTAAATAATAATACAATACTTGAGATTAGGCATCAACATCATTGCATCAGCCATTCTTAAAAGGGAATCTGTGTGATTTTTCCCCAAACTGTATTATTTATGGATTCCTGATATAAATTAATATACATATACTGCAGTGAAAGATTGATGTACTTAATTCATCTCGTAATACAGAAATGTTAGTCTTTGAAATATAGTTAAACATTTCTACTTAAAAAATACAAAATGGCGGTATGAAGCATACAATGCGCTAAACTTCATGAATAAAATGCTGCTTCTTTCAGTCATATATTTTTTAGATCGTTATGTTAATAGTTATATGTATAAATCATGGTTGTCTGTTCGAATTGAGAAAGATCAGTAAAAATACAGTCGATAGAAGGTGAAGTTGCAAAAAATAAGGACAAACTAAAGAAAAAGATCAATAAAGGCTTAAAAAAGGACCAATAAGCACAACGACAGCCAAGAAAGGCCAAAAGATGGCAAAAAAACCACCATATTCTAGCCTACAATGATCCAAAATGAACATATATTATGTTGGGCCTGATTTTCATACTCTCGAAAAGAAAAGGATTTTTCCTCAACTTCTGGCCACGTACCTAGAGGTAGAGAAGGTGTTGCATTCCACCCACAAATTCTATACCGAGATTTCACCAGAAATACATGCTTTGAGGCCCCTGAATAGAGAAAAATTTAGAAAAAGGTCCGTTTGTGTGTCTCTATGAGCAGAATAACTGAAAAACGAAAAGTCGGATAAATACCAAACTTGTTATATAGATTCAGTATGTTAAAAAATGTGACAAAGATTTTCAAGAAAATCCGCTCACACCAAACTACCGTTTACTTGGAACATTTTCGAAATTTTTGAGTTTCTAAAAAATAGCTTTAGCGATTTTGGGTCAAATACCATATATTAAAGACAAATAAAATATCTCGAATTTTCTGGGAATAGTCTTTGAAGTCCTTTTCATTCGGAAGGAGTTTTGTATAATCTTGTATAACTGGTAAACGTTAAGCGATAGACGAAAACGCAATACACAAAACATGTAGATCCCTTTAAAACACAAATTTATTTCAAATAATATTTTTGTGGCATGAGCAATTTCTGACATATCCGTTTATAAGGTTCAAATTGTTCAGTTCTTGGTCATTGTCTTTAAGTTCTGTCAACATTGAGTTGTTTCTCACTATTGCATGGAAACAGTATGGAATTTTAAGGGCTAGCATATAGCTCCCAGCTCTTAAATAATTGACTATGGCTGTTCCCTTTGTATTATAACGAAATGTGTGATGTAGCTATTTCTGCAAAGGTTTATTCGGATTAAAATGTAGTAGATAGAAAAATAAACTTTAGGAAGAATAGCTGTATACCCACTAACAAACGATAGATGTATCACACCAGAAATGCTTTGTTCCGTACAGGTAGTTACGTCAATCGTCTTCTCCTCGAATACCATAGTGGTAGATCTGTCATTCACAAGGATTGGCTTCATCACTCGCTTGTTTACATAAGATAGATGTCATAGCCTATACTTGGACTGCGAAAAAAGAACCAAAGCTTACTCCTTAATTAGACGTGTAATGGTAAACACAACTGGAATTGGTTAAGCGAATGACGAGAAAGTGAAGTATTTTGCTTCGCGAGAAACAAGGAACGGTAACGATAACACAAATCTAATAGTGAAAATATTTATATTTTATCCTTGAAAGATGTTGGACTTAAACAAATAAATTAATGTATAAACCCCTACGAAAAATTCATCCTGTAATCAAAATTTCCAATAAAGCTTTGGTAGACTTACCAACACCTTCAAATATTACTAAGTTTGGTATTCATTCGACTTTTCTTTTTCGAGTTATGCTGTCCACAGACATAAAGACTGAGACAGGCCCACTTAAACGTTTTATTTTATTTTTTTTCGTTCAGGAGACCTCAAATGTTGTATTTCCGCCAAAAAGTTGATATAGAGTTTGATGTTAAAATGAACAATTCCTCTACTTCCCATAGATAGGCGGTAGAGTAAGTAAATATCCTTTGAAGGACAAGGTATCACAACTCTAACAGTCATGTCCCCCAAAATTTAGCTGAGTTGATACAGTTATGTTTTAAGGGAGCTATATGCATAATGCATGTGACGGTGCATGTGCATGTTAATGTTGAAATACACATTTTATTGAATTTTCTCCTTCTATAATAAGATGTGTGTGACAATTTAATAATATTATCTTACGATGCCATTATTGAGTTGCACTCGTAGCATTCAATTTCTTTTTTTACTATAAAAGCCAATGCCTTAGTTACACGTGTATTATAATCATATAAAGTTACAAACATAGATTTGTTTAATGCATACTCAAATGCTGCACAAAACGAATTTCTATCAGCTACATCCCCAATAAATTTGATATCCTTTCTTGAATCTGAGCGTATAATACTTGAGGTTTGTTTATTTTATTTTTATTCTTTCCGATCATTTTAGTTTGGCAAATATAACAAGGAATACCTATTTATAACTATAAATAATCATAAATTATAAACATTCAAACTCAGTGATAAGTACAAATCAAAATACAAGTAAAAAGTAAGAAGTCAATTTAATCCACTGTTCAATAAATCGAATTTGTAATATGCATATAGATCAGGTTTAGGCCGAAAGCTTTAGAATATATCTCTACTTCAAAGTCTTCCATCCATCCATGGAAATATTTTTCAATTTATATGGAAGTTTCAAGCTTTAAGTTGTTGGCTGATATGTTTTTTTCCTAGGTCGACGGGTTTAATATAATTTTTCTCCGATTTTTCTTTGGGATAATATAATTATTACTATCTCACTTTTTGGGTATATGGTGAAGAAGAGAAAATGTTGTGCGCTACCACACTCAGCGACATAGCTTCCTTCGGAAGGGAAGTTTAGCTGGTGGTCTCGTGTCGTAAATTTACGGCACGTAAAAGAACATCAAGCCTCATAAAGAGGCCTCTGAGCAAAATTACCGGTCTTTCACGCCCAATATAGAATGAAACGCTAAGGACCACAGCAGTTAAAGAGCGTCCATAAATAAAATTCAACCTAATTTACTCTCAGTAACCCAATCCACGTCTTCGTGTACATCCATACGTTTATTGGTTAGCGCTGAAATGGCACACACACGCGCGCGCACGCACTCGCTCACATATATTTATAATTTCGAATGAAACTCACGTAATTATGTGCTTGAGCAATAAATAGGATGTTACAAAATTAGATCTGTAACATTATGCATATATTTACTTACAAAATATATAAATTTATTGATACAAACTTCGAACACAAAATTCGAGGAAAGTATGTGAAGTTCCAGCAGAATAACGTCATCGTTTATGACATGGCACTTCTTTAGTAAACACCAAAAATAATTCAAGTGCCATTTACAGAATGAAATTTTCCACAGAGAAATGAAATTAAAAGAACACACTTTTCACTCTAATTTTGTTATTACAGATTTCCGTATACGAGTTAACTTCATTTAATTATGTATCTGTCTCCATAATGAATTGCCCATTGCAAAGCAAAATCCTATCAAATTTAGATTTTTTTGAGGTATTAATTAAAATCCAACACTATTTTGAGTAAGTTACTCATCACTCATAAAATAATTGCTACAGAAAACTTACGCAAAACTAATAATATCCACTAGTTAGAAGCTTTTTACTTTATAAACAGATTTTTCTTACGAATAGTATGCAATATCATATACAGGCGCTCACATATGCATGCATGAAGACTACGATATCAAATGACTTTGTAATAAACCGAAAGCGGGGTAGAGCACCACACACAGGCCATTCAGCCCCTTGTGCTTCTATCGTGACCCCTGGGTAACCAGATCCGAATGTCGATGGGCGCAAGCATGCACAGGGTTCCTAACGTTTCCAGATATAACGCATCCGACGCCGCACGGTCCCTACCCATAAGTCACAAAAATGAGAGTCGTGGTAGAAGATGAACCACCCCAGCATTCGCCTGGCGACCCAGCGAAAGCACGAAAAACCCATGGTCGTCGGGGATCGATCCCGGTACCACGGACGTAAGCGCCTGAGCCATTCCGCTTGGTTATAACCTCTACATTGTGTCAGTGCATTATGTCTGGTTACAACGCGTAGAGACTGCCACTGATAACGATTCACTTCCCTCGGTAAATTAATATTCTATTTCTCAGTACCCTACATTTCTCCGAAACAATTTTCTTCTTTCCATTTATAGCCATCTAGAGACCCTAACGATGAAGCATCTCAGAAAACAAAACCCTCCCTTCAGATATAAATCAGACCAATGGCACTTGATATGTAAATCCTCTCTTTGCACTGACAGTGTTCTTCACCGTGACACAATAGAATGTATCGCTGTCATCGTGACGTGTGCCCTTGTTAAACTAAGAAGGCGGGTGTTTTTGGTTATGAAGTGCCCCCGGAATGCCTTGAATATGCATAACAATAATAAAGACGAGAGAAGAGGTTCTTGCCAACGTTGATGGCCCGTGTCATTGCTTATGTTGGCTTCTTAAACCCGCGCTGTCGATTAGAAAAACACTAGGGCTGAGAATACTGCTTGCGTAGGCTGAAATAAAGGGATTTTCAAACCATAGGGCTTGGCGTCGCACAGCGTTGCTTAAAACGTAGCAGTGATTAACACGCGTTACAAAGAATAGTAACTATAAGGATGGGACTTCTTTCATTTTTTAGGAAGGGGACACAGATGTAATGGGTATCCTTCACCTCATTATTGATATTTCACTGAAATATACGTTTTAGAATTTCTGAAGCAAAACATCGCATGTGTTGCAGTCACATGGCTTTTCTCTACTCACTCTTACGAAATATTCTAGCTACTTCTTGTTAATCGAAATAAATTTCAATTATACATTTAACATTTCGTTGTAGGTTTAAGAAAAAGCATATCACTATGTGAATGATCTTCTCTCAAAGAGCTTCCATTTTCTTTGCATATCCACGAGAGAGGAAACAACTTGCAAAAGCAATAGTATTAGCAAGTTCAAACCAATAACAAAGAATATTTCGGAAACGTCACAAAAACTATTAAGGTAAGTTGTGTGCTTTAACAAGACCAACATTTTTACTTTCTGTACCACGTAGAGTAACTAAGGGAAGTATTGCATTCCATCCAAAAATTCCAATCGTATGAGGATAAAGAAGTGGTATTTTGTCTAGTTTGATGCTGTTGCTGTTATCATAGGTGGGATAGCTATTGCAGTTATTTATTTGACTGTGTTATTACTCCTTGATCACTGTCAGAGAGGAGATCAACGAATAATATATGAAGACGCTGTTCCTTTTTATTTTGCGAGGCCGTGGAAGCCTAAGTAATTATTATTATAATTGGAATGCTCGAACTATTGCGATTATCATTGAGAAAGATATAGATGGCCTTGCGAGCTTTCGTAGGCATAACATAAAATTAAATAACTATCGTGTGAAATGGAGAGGAATTTCGAATTCTAAGCTAGACAGTAATTTTCACCTTGTGTCAAAGGTTATCTGTGCCAAGGTTAGTCGAAATCGGTGCAACGGTGTAGAAGTCTATAAGCATCACAAACACACACATACACCGACATTTATATATTAAGATAGCTTATATCGAAATACCAAATATATAATTCAAACCAAATAATTTTCTTTCAAGTGCTAAGTCAATCATATTTTTCTCGTGGTTATGCAAGGAAAATGGGATTTTTAAACTCATCACATAGCAACCCGCTTTTAAAAGGTTTGACTATCGCTTCAGCCTACCTTATCCCTCCTGCAGCTGCAACGAAATCTATACTAATATTAGAAAGAGGGAACATTTTGTGGGTGTGCGCGCGTGTGTGGTATGTGTAGGGTAATTTTGTAAACCATCCAACGGATTTTGATATTTATTTCACCGTTGAAAAGCACTACTCTTTTTGACGGACATAGTATATAAAATACATTCTAATTTTAATTAATAAATGAATAAATACTACAAAGAATTCACAAAGTCTATATACTGGAATACCAGCATATTCGAGTTAAACAGGAACACACTTACTTGGCTTTGTATTTTCGTTGAGAATACCATGGAGTTGAACACACTTAAGTTACTCCATAGAAAATTCATCTAAAAATAAAACAAAAGTCGCAGATATTTCAATCCAAGCAATATATACAGATATTCATGATTAGACATAGGAATTTCTAAGCATTCAAGCCAAGACGAAAGGAAATAAAGTTGAACTATTGCTGAACTTTAAGCAGGGACGTCGCAGGTAAAAATCCACCACCTATCCCGTCGTCCTCCGTGGACTAATGGTACCATGCTAGCCTCTAGTTACCAAAGTCACGGGTTCAAACCCGGTGGAGGGCGTAAAAATCCTTAGCATGACTTCTTTCGGAAGGGAAGTAAAGCCGGTGGTCCCGTATGTAGATTTACGGCACGTAAAAGAACCTCAAGCCTGATAAAGAGGCCTCTGAGCAAACTTATCGGTCTTTCACACCCAATATAGAATGGGACGCTATGGACCATAAATAAATCTCAATTTAATTTAACCACCTATCCCTCGCAAAATCTGTTGGCATTTGCAGACAGCATTGTTGACCTGGCTGTCGTGATCCTTGGCTACTGCTGTTTACATTTTTTGCATTGACATGTGTAGAGATAATTTGAAACAAACTGCTTAAGAATTCCTATGCTTGACAGATTGGAAATCTAGCAATTCGACTAGCAGCAAATATAATGGCTGGACATCTTTTAATAACCCTATTAGGTTGTGATACAGGAAGAACAATAATAATATCACTCGTTTTAGCACCTGAGTAAATAGAAGTTTCAAAACAAAAGCCAATCGGATCTGCTTATAACGGTGCGATATGTACGAAAGACCTACACCAAAATCATTTAATAACCATTATGTATTTCTCTTGTTGGAATTCCTTTTATATTATATTCGATTTCATTACCAGTGTATGTTAAATAATCTCTTATAATCAGATATTATTCAACATCAGAAAATATTCAACCGATATTTAAATTCACAACCGAGGAGACTCAATCTTTGGGATTATATACCACTTCCAAAATGTTTGACTTGGTGACCTGAGAGTGGAGAATCTGTATATTCACAGATTTGCTCCGTGGAAGTTAGGAGTTTCTGCATTATATGAAAGCTATAAAGCCTTTATGTCATTAAGCAACTACGAGACAAAGAGAAGGCACAAAGGTTTAAAAGTTAATTTACTGTAATTATCTAAAGGAATTACTACATCATTCGATAATTGCATCGTCTCTAATATATATTTACAGACTGTGCAGCATTTGTAGAAGTTGAAAGACTGTCGGAGGTGGGTGATTAAGAAGATCGATTTCCGAAAATATCAGGGAATTTTTCATAATTTATTGGAAATATGACGAGTTTATATGATATTGCAATTATAAGAGGTGAATGGGAAGTTTTACCATAAAGGTCTTCTACGTCATTGTAAAATAATTTTATAAAGGATGCGAGGAATGAGAAGTAAATAAAATTGATTTAATCGTCATTGAAATGTTTGAAAATCCACCCCTATAATGTCGGATGAGACAGCTAGTGGTAATAAAAACATGTTTTCAATGCTTGATATGAAGTAGACAGAAGAATAATATTTTATAGGAATCGTTTGTAAAATATTGGGTAGAGAAATTCATGTGAATGTAACACATCATACAAAGAATTTTCCAAACCATCACATAGGACACGCTTTTTATAGATTTGAGTGTCGCTTTAGCCTCCTTTATACCTCGTTTACCTACAACGAAATCTGTAACAGGAGCTTTCTGAAAATAATCATCTAGATTAAAAAAAGTAAATAGAAGAATAAGCTTTTATAGGAATTGTTTGTAGAAGAGTGGGATAGTAAAAGTCTGAATGCAACACCCCAGTTTTTTTCTCTTATTAATGGTTTAGGCAAGAAAAGAATTATGCTTGAAACCAACTTATAGACAAATTCTTTCGATACTTGGCGTGAGGACGCCATCAGTGTCTTCATCAGACGTCACGTAAGGGATAAGGACGTAGCACAGGATGACATCGAGAGGGTTACAAGTTGCGGTAGATGGAAGGGTAATATTATCAGACATGTAATTTATATTCCAATATTTATAATCTTTAATATCTCTAATATAAACTAACTACATTTCATAGGGAAAGAATTACACAGTTTGTGGATTTACCTGGTGTACGGAAGATGTCCGGCGTTCCCACTTCGTCGTGCCCCAGCGTTTATATCGAGGTTGCAAATTATCACTAAGCAAATTTTAAGGAGCTGACCAACACAGGATCCTGTTAGGCAGGTGTTCGGTCGAGAGAGGCTATAAAAAAATCCTAAGTTTAAATACACGACAAAATGCTGATTGGTGCCTTGCTAGTGACGGGCGTAAGCGTATGTCAGCAGAAATTACGTAAATCGCCCACGTGTCGGGCATGAAGTGATCCTTACCCTAAACATCATGCCACCAAACCTCTGCTTACTTCAACATCCGGAAAATAACACAAAGGAATCTAAAGCCAATTTCTTGAATTCACTTAAACAAAGCTTATCCCGAATATCTCAAGCTTTATAAAGTCATACTTATCACAATATTTTAAAATAATATTATAACTGCCACAATACGTTCAAGTTTTCATAACACAATATTAAACAGAATACCGTCAATAACAAAAACATGCTCCTATAAATTTTTAGTAGTTTAGGTGAAAATCTATGCGTTTAGTGCCTGAAGTGCGTTTTAAATTCCTTGCTTAGCACAATATACGCGTATAAATCGGAATTACTACTCCATATTTCCGAGTTAGTAACCCTCCAATAACGCATCAGCTATAATTCAGTTATCTGTTTGTAGAGTTTGTAGTTCGGATTTGTCATTGAGTGAAGCAGATCCCCTGGCTGTACGTCCGTATGACATAGAAATCGGACTTACATTAAAGGGAAGCTTTGCGTTTCTTCAAATAATGTGGTTCGGGAGACAAATTTCGAGCCGGATATTTAAATTATAATATAGGTTTCCATTGCATCGCTCTCACAAATTAGTTTGAAATATCTAACAGCTTGTGATGTGGATATTGCCAATTCTTTTAATGTTATAGGAAGGCCTTTTGTATAAATGTTTGTGCTTTTATGTTGTTATGGTTATTCAGGATTAACAGAGCGAGAAAGGTGACCAAAATATTATAATCTACCACAGTAAACGAAGAAGGCAGGAAAGAAAGAAAAAATGTAAAGGTGTACTCCATAACAAAGGTAATTTTTTATGATGTGTCTATTGAAACGAAATTTTGTCAGATTAATATGTAAATAAACAAGGAAATTCAAGTCTTCAACCTTAAACTAGATTAATTACGTTTAAAACAGTTGTTATTAATATTCAGCGATACGTTTAAAATCAAATTTAAATATTATCCTTAGTTTTTATTTCTAAGTTCTAAATTTTAACTACAAGCACTTTTGATGTAGGTCAATGCCTGTCTTTGATAAAAGTGTTATTTACTCCTCGCTCTCACTTTTTCTACTATGTACTTAGTGGATACAGAAGGTATTATATTCCACCAAAACTTCTATACCGGGATTTCACCGGAAATACATGTTTTGTGGTTCCCTGAATCCAAAAAAAGCTGTTTTAGAAAAAGTCCGTTTGAGTCTGTGAACAACATTACTAAAAAAATACCAAACTTGGTGCTTAAGTTCAGTTAGCTTCCAAAGATGCAACTTGAACGTTTTCAAGAAAATCCCCCACCCCTAATTTCCCTTTACATGGAACATTTTTCAAAATGTTTGATCCTTCAAAAATGGCTCTAACGATTTTGATAAAACTAGCATATCCGTTATTAATGGTTTGAATTGTTCAATACTTATCCATTCTTTTAAAGTCCCGCCGATTTCAATTGTTCCTTACGATATCATGGAAAGAGTATGGAATTTAAAGGCTAACATATAGCGCTGGAGTTTTTAAACATTTGACTATCGCTCTTCCTTTGTATCTATAACGAAATGTGTAATGCAGATGTTTCCTCAAAGGTTTACTTGGATTAAAATGTAGTAGATAGAAAAATAAGCTTTCGTAAGAATAGTTTGTATACTCACTAATAAACGATAGAGGGTAGGGAAAGTTATGTGAATGTATCACATCAGAATATTTTAAAATTTTCATTTATCTATACTAGTTAATATTTAACATTATGAGCTGATATTAAAACAAGAAAATCTTGAGGCAAAATGGAATTTAAATAACTGCTAATGTGCCATGACCTCTTAGGTTCATAATTTAAAAGAATTTTCATATATTTTAATTAGGATAAAGCCGGATCTTTTTGACCTGAAAATGCATATTCCAAAGGTCTAAAAAGGGGAATGTCTTGTGTTGTGAAGCTTGGAAATATGATTTGGAGAGTTGTCTTAAGAAAATTTTATTTAAAACCATATATTACAATGGTGGCGGCGCCGTGGCCGAGCGGTTAGACCGCTCGCCTCCCACCGAGGCAGCCCGGGTTCAATCCCAGGGACCTGCATGTGGGATTTGTGGTGGACGAAGCGGCGTCTGGGCGGGTTTTCTCCGGGTTCTCCGGTTTTTCCCGCCATTCATTCCACCAACTGCTCCATCATCACCTTTCCTTTCATCCATTTCACCAACATTTCGTTTCATCTACTTCCTTCATCCCATACCAGGCATTGGGCTGATCACCCATCCTGGATGCTCTGTCTGATCCATGAGTGTCTGCTCCTCGACGGGCCTCTGACCCCAGGCACCCGCTTGTAAGTCCTGGGAGGTGTAAGTCCTACATAAGAGGAGGGTAAACAGATAATGAATGAATGAATGAATATTACAATGATTTATCGAAGCGTTCTTATTTAGAAAACAATCTTTTCAATGTGGAGATATCTCAGAGAGAAAATGTTAGCATAACTTTCCGCCGTGAGCTTATATTTAAATGCAACAGATTTGTGTTATACAAAACTATTATTATGTAATTGTGTTTGCTGAGATTCACTTATTGTTGTACGCCTATTTCTTCGGATATGTTTGTATTGAATACACAGCGAATGGACACGATTTCAGAGAGCTCTCACGTAGCGCTCAATGAGCAGCGTTAACAGGGAAAAAATCGGAGCTAGAGACTTGAAATTGGATTTCAGCTATACGCCATTAACAACGAAAACATCATTACGTTCCCTTACAGTACTGCATTCTTTGGCCTCGCGTAGGATATTCCCCGCTGTAAATTGCAGCCTCTTTTTCACAAAATTATACGAGTCTGTGCAAGAATATGTAGAATACCAGTTATGCAAAACAATGAAGTGAATATAATTTGTGATATTCATTTTTCCTTTCTTTACTGCTTATCTACAGTAGATAAAATTAGTATTGTGTTCCATCCAAAAGTTTGATATCCAAATTTCACCGGAAATGCATTCTTGAAGCCCCCTGAACATTTTTGGATAAAATTTCGGGTGTATAGTTCTGTGGACAGTATAACTCAAAAACAAAAAATCTGATGTGTTACACTCACATGACTTTCTCTACTCTTGTACAAACTATTTTTACAAACGCTTATTCTCCATCTACTTCATGTTAATCGAGATAAACATTTGCAGACTATCTTATTGCTAATTTTCTTGTAGATGTAAGGGGAATATATATTTACAAGGGCAATATAGAAATACAGTAGCCTATAAGCACATACATATCTCTTAATAGCTGGTTGCTAGGTGCAGCACTATTCCCTTTGCCACAGATTGATACTCTTTGCATATCCAAGACAAACAAATGAATAACGAATTTCCATTTGAGAAAATAAGTATTGAAAAATTTAAGGGAATAACAAGCAATGTACATTAACGCGATCTACATTTTTTGTGTAGTAACATTTTGTCTATCTGTTATGGTTTACCAGTTATGCAAAAGTCGTTCACAATGAAGAATACTTTTGGAGACATTCCCAGAAAATTCAAGATATACATTTTATTTGTCATAAAATATCTTAAACATATGATATTTCAATCAAAATCGTTAGAGCCATTTTTGAGAAAATTAAACTTTTCGAAAAATGTTCCATGTAAAGGGTACTCTGGGGTGAGGGGATTTTCTTGAAAACCTTTGTGTTGCATCTCTGGAAGATACTGAACCTAAATACCAAGTTTGGTGTTTATCGGACTGTTCGTTTCTGAGTTATGCTGTTCACAGACAGACACACAGACACACAGACAGACAGACACACAGACACACACACGGACATGTTTCCAAATTTTTGTTTTGATTTCGGGGGTCTGAAAACATGTATTTCCGGTGAAATCTCGGTATCGAATTTTTGGGTGGAATACAATACTTCCCCTACTTGCTATACGTAGTAGAGAAAATAAAAATGTATTAAATACCAAACTTGGTATTTAAGTTCAGTATCCTACAAGGATGTGACACGAAGATACTCCCCCGCCCCAAATTACCGTTTACATAAAACAAAATGTTATTTTTTATTTTCTCATAAATGGCTAAAAGGAATTTGACAAAAACACCACAATGTTAAGATATTTTCAAGACAAATAAAGTGTATATCTTGAATGCTCTGGAATGTGTAGTTTAAGATTCTGGTCCTCTTGCTACCTCTGCAGCTATGCCTCCCAATATATATGCTGGGGTAACTAAAATGTAATTTCCAGCTGCAAATCTTTTGGACTCACCCCAGTATATAGCAATATCACATCACACTATAGCAAGTATCATATGCACGTTCAATTATTTCTGATGCTGCACTTTTAGGATATCCTTTACGTGGATCATCTTCAGGGCCCCATTTCGTCTCGGCAGCCCATTTCTTAAGCGTTGCAAAAAGATGTAAAATAAGATAAGTTCCATAAGCTTGTTATGAAATGCCACTGAATTTCATTTGGCGTCAAACCTACTATTGCTAAGGATGTCATAACTGCATGATATTCATCTTTATCCATTTTAAGAATTACAGTTTAACACTCGTTCTTCAAATACCTATACATGTAGTAATAATTCAATAGAATGACTTATGACAAATATACATACTTAGGGTATATGTATATACGTTATCGGTAGCATTGCCATCTATGGTCTAAGCTGAGAAGTTTTATGACCACTTCAAATCCCTAGTAAGCTATACTTCGGAAATAACTTTATCTAAAATAATCTGCTTTTTGATTTTAATTTTATTTTTATCGCAATTTCTTGCCGCTGTATCTATAACATATCTTCAATAATTTCACTGTTATTACCACACGTATCAATTTTCTCGCTATTTCGCCCACATACGGATGGCAAAAATGAATTTCAAACCGTAGTTCTCATTGGAATTCCAGATTAGAATTGCTTTAGATTTTTCCATTTTGTTAGAAGAAAGTTACACATGTAAATGAAATACCTGGTGAAAACACATTGTCGCTTATCATCGCAAGATGTTTCATGGAAATTTCAACTTAAACGGAGAAAATGAAGGAAAAAGGTTCTTATGTGAAGACTAAAAAGGCTTCTTCTATGTATGATAAACTTATGTACACATATCACACAAATGTGCTTCTTTTAAGTTAAGACAATCACGATATACCTTTACCTAGAAATGATTTCAAATTACGCAATAAGTGTGTAAACGGCATTCAAATGTTTAGTCATGGTAAACTCTTGCAATGGAGAGAAAAAGAAGATCGAAATGTTCAAGCATATTCATCAAATGACGTACTTACCAAATTGTAAACATGCAGCATGCAATATTTCGAAGATGGCTACCACTACACGCGCGCGAACGTTTTTTTAACGCTGCTTTTAGATGTACTTCCGGCGAAATTTCGCAATACTTACTCTGCTTAATCTAGGTAGGTGATAGTAGAGAAAGTAAGAAAACAAATCTGTGATACATTCATATGAATTTCCCTACCCTCTATTGTTTTTAGTGGGTATAAACACTAGTCTTACTAAAGTTTATTTTTCTATCTACTTCATTTTAATCCAAATAAACTTTGGCAGAAATAGCTGCATTGCACATTTCGTTATAGATACAAAGGGGACAGCGATAGTCAAATGTTTAAGAACTGGACGCTATATGCTGGCCTTAAAATTTCGTACTGTTTCAAGTGAATCGCAAGAAACAACTGAATGTTGTCGGGACTTTAAAAGAATTGCTAAGCATTGAACAGCTCGTATCATAAATAACGGATATCTTGGAAATGGCTAATACCACAAAATGCCCCTGAGTCGCTGATTGATCTACCATCTATGCAAGCACTGAGACGTATAAGGACAAGATCTCAAGGACTTGATCACGTTAATATAATCCTAATAAACAAAATTTTGAACGTGATATTGCCGACTGAATCGCACATCTTCAATGCCTCCCTTATGATGACCTATCCTGTACAATGGAAACGAGCATATTAATACCGTACCTCAAACTAAAGCACCTGAAGGCCCTAATAACTTCATACCAAATAGTATTCTATCTACGCTTTCCAAAGCAGTTGAACGTATCGCATAGATTACCTTAATAAACATGGCCTGACCCATGTCAATCCGGTTTCAGACCAGCGCATAGCACTAGCACGGCTCTATTAAATATTGTTGAAGATTACGCGAAGCTTGCGATGAACGGAAACTGACTCTACTGGTACTATTAGACATGAGTAAAGATTTTAATTCTGTAGATAGAGAAATATTGCTCGCTAAGCTTAAGGCACTAAATTTGTCTGATACAATTGTCACGAGATTAAATTCCTATCTTTGCGAAAGGCAAGTGTGTCGTTTCTGGGAATCTCTCATCATGATTCGTAAAGCCAGGAGTTCCACAGGGTAGTGTTTTGTCCCTTATTATTTGCAATTTATATGAAGGGTTTATTATTCTTTTCGCTACAGCAAATATCACCTTTATGCCGATGGCTTACAACTATACATAAACTCACGACCTTACAACATTCACAATATGGTGTTGAAAATTGACCATGATCTCGACTCTGTTTATTCATAGGCACATGGTTTAGGCCTTCGTGTTAATCACAGGCAACCAATGTTGTTAGGCATTATAGACATGTATTGTATTCCATTAGTTAAAATTAATAATTCTATTATCTCTTTAACAGAATGGACGAAAACTTTAGGTGCTATTTTTGACAGTAAACTTAGTTGGGACAAGGATTTTACTGAGGTTTGTAGGAAAATAAAGTCTTTATTCTTCACTTTCACGCGTTTAAATTCGCCCCTGCCTAGGAACCTAAGGAAGACTTTGGTACAAACAATGGTGATGCCCCATTTTGATTATTGTGATTCCCTCCTCACAGATTTAAGATCTGATCTCTCAAGTAAAGCTCATAATATGTGTGTTCGCTACATCCGTGATGTACGTCCTTACGATCATATACACCATCTTTCCACGATTTATCGTGATTTCATCTAATTGACCTACCGCTTTAAAAGTTTGTTCTCATCTCACAACCCTCATACACGCTCGGAAAATCGTCACATACTTTCAATACCACTTTATTGAACATCTCTACTCATCATCGTTACTGTGAAGGCTACTAGGCTCTGTAATTCACTGCCACAGGATGTCAGAGGCTGTCAAACTTTATATTATTTTCGTCATAGGTTGCAGATTTTAGTTTAAAATATTTGTTATACTATACCTATAATATTTGTGTTATTTCTGTTTTGTGTTCCTTTGGATATTGTTTACGTGTACCATCAATGTGTTCAGGATATTGTATTCAGGATTTTTCTATGTGGTTGAGCGAAACCTTTAGAAACCTGGATACGTTTTGAGGTCCACTTATCACCCTCCCAAAATAAGAATTTTAGAAAAACGTCCTCGTTTGAGCGCACGCCCGCGCGTGAATGTAAATTACATACCTCAAAAACGAAAAGTATGATAAACACTAAGCTTTATATTTTATTTCAGCATCTTATAAGGATGCGACAAGAAGGTTTCTCCCACACCAAAGTAAGCTTTACGTGGAGTGTTTTACATTTGTAACGATTTTGATCAGAATAACATATGTTTGACGTACCAACATACCATCAACAACGTATATGTTGAATTTTCTGTGAAAAGGCCATCAAGATGCCTTCATTCTGAGTGAATTTTGTGTAACTCAAAAGCCACAAGAGATAAATAAAGACCGAAGAAAAAGTGTAGAGTATTTTAGAACAATTGTGCCAAACCATTTTGGCACAATTAATCGATTATAAGAGTTTTTTTTGTTGAGGATGAAATTTCCAGCATTTCAAGCTACCACTTCTGAAATGCTACGTCCATCAGGGCAAGCAAGGTGTGTTAAAGATATTTTATCTAACATACATATAGAGAGCTTCTTTTTAAACATTTGAGTACCGCATTTGTATGCTTATGTGTAGCTAAACAAAATATATTGAAGGCTGGCCCCGTAACTCAGTCGGTAGAGCACTTGCCTGCAATGCGAGGAGTCCCGGATTCGATTCCCAGCTGGGGGCGGGAAATTTGCTCTAGCCGAGATTATTCCCTATCCTCCCCAGAGACTGTAAGCATGAATGAGAGTGTGAATGTATGGGTGATCTAATGTGCAAAACCCAAAGAAATCTAGATATCCAACGACAAGTGCATCATTGCTGATAAGGCGATGTGTTCAAAAGGTAAAAGGCCGCCGATGTGACATAGCAGTTAAGGGCGGAGTATAAATGGAACAAAAATATTGAAAGCGTTTCGGATAAAACAGGACGTCCAGTGCTGACAACGGAAACGCATATTAAAGAAACTATGGAAGAAAAACGACTTGACGAAAGAGACTGGACAAACCGAGGATATGGCAATCCAAAACGGAAAACCCAACTAGATAAAATCTATAAAAGAAGAAGCATTTCGGAAAACGTTAATCTTGATTAACAAGAAGTGGAAAACCCAGCCTTTTTTTTCTCGAATAGTTTGCAGAAGAATATGAATGTGAGTTATACCTAGTGTACTAGGTATAACTGCACCGTGGCGCAGTAGGCTAGATAGAGAGTGGAGGTCTGGTTCTTGGCCGAGTTGGCTCCTACCCATGGGGGTGCAAATTTTAAATCCCTGGTATAGGATCGGCGTCCATTCAGCAAGGTGAGGAAATTGAGGAGCTGCGGGGTTGCTGGCCATATCACCGTTCGTTTGGATGATCACCCACCTCTGCTGTAAGTGGGCATGAGGCCGGCAGTCGGATTGTAAAGGCCTAGACCACAAACGTGACTGTAGTGCCACGCGATTATTATTATTAAGTTATAATAGGTAAATAAATATGTATTATTGCAACATATGAAGAACTACAAGTTACCTTAACAGTTTGATGTGTCCCAGTTTTAATCGTATGGGTGCAAGCCTTTTATCGCTCTACACCCTTTTGTTCCAATACATTTGTGTAAACATATTGAAGTGGAATATTTGTTAGTAGTTGGAAGATGCTTCATGTTATCTGCACAACGTATGGGAGCCAATTTGTCGCGGTCACTTCGTGTTATCTTATTTGTGAGCGCCTGTTATTGTTTTACTACTTTGAATGTTGGGTTCATTGTCCTCCGGCTAGCTATTATTTCTCGGTCGAGCAAATCTCTTAAACAGGGTGTGCAAACGGAAAGGATTTTGTTACTGAAAGATAACACCGATAAAAGAATTTGTTTTTACACTTTTATTGTCGTCACACAGTATTCAATTTCACATATTATTCTTAATACACGCCCGACTGAAACTGTTATGTTTTCTAATGTTACTATAATCACTTATTTGCCGCACTTTATTAATTCGCGTATTTCACATTTATAAATAACTTTACGACGCGAGAGGTTCTGCAGAATTGCGTAACGTGTACTTAATGTATGCTTCCGTTGAACTACGCGACGTATAACCCACGAATACTTATGTTAAACTGAACGACGTATTACACGCGAATGCTTCTGTTGGACTGTGTTGTAATGCACAAATGTTTCTGTTGGACTGGATAATACTTGCCTCTGGCTTTAGCTTTTTATACTCCCACACCCTAATATGCCTAAAGATTATAACCGAGCTGCAATTGGTTAATAAAACGCGCCAACATTAGCGTCTATTTTTATATCCAATCAAAAATTACGAACATATATGCTCTAGGGAAGAAATTCCCTCCATTTCTACAGAAAATCGCGCCAATCTGACGTCATTTGCTTGTCTCTAATAATTGATAAACAACTCACCCCCTCGCTCATTGTTACCCGCTCTTATTGTCAGTTTCAATGAGGCCGTGTAAACTTATTTCCTAACAATGCTTATAATTAACAAACATCTCAAATCAATGTCATACAATAATGCTTATTTACACTACAATCACTCTGGCATTTACATTATTGTGATACAAATTACTGCCACAATATTGATAATTGTTACCTATCTATTTCCTAAATAGATGCTTCCATCCTACTTTCCAAATAGATTCAAATAAATTAATATTGTGTCTAAACGTTTTCCGCGACGAACAGCGATGCAGATTCCTATAAATTGTAGTTTGAATGCCATGCGATACTTTAGCTGTCTGTCTCTCTTTCCCTTTCCTCCCCCCCTCTCTCTCATGGCATCCGACATATCGAAACCACAATGTCTCTTGTCCACTAACACATCAGTGCCACATAATCGAATTTCATGGCTGTTGATGAGCAAGTGTAAAGCATTGCATCAAGTGTAACCTACTGGATGGCATTATCGGGAATCTCAGCGTAAGCTTCGCTCGAAGGTCAGAAAAATAGTTAACATCTGAGATATGGGCCCTGCAGACATGATTCTGCACTGCAAAAGTACACCATCAACGCATCTACCATGATATTTCTTCATAGGGTAACTATGAAAATGATAACTAATGTGTATTAATTGATACAGCGGCATAAAATATACATCTGTGTTTCATGCTCTGTAATATAGAACCAAGACGCTTATAGCAGTGATATACTTGGGCTGTGAAATGCTCGTAGCAAACTTCCCAAAAATGCACGTGTTTTACGTGATAATGACGATCAAGCAGCAAGAATTGTGGAGCTATTGCTGTTTATTCCATTAGTTCTATTACCCATGCGTTTCAGGAATTAAAACAGTAAATATGCGTGCACATTATAGCTTAATCTAAACATTTCCAAATATAAGAAAATCTTTTCCTTGCTAAATACCTGCAGTATGCTCGTTCTGGAAAACGAGGTTGCAGGTTGCCGTTGTTATCTGTACCGTCCTGCTTTGCTTTATTTGCTAGGAAACCAGAAAGATTTTCAGCTTCATTCTAACTTGTAATCCTTACTTCCTTATATACATGCCGCAAGTACATTATATACGTATTAATGAAAAAAGTGATATGTTGTATTCATATGATTTTCTTTACTCACTCTTCTGCAAACTATTCTTATAAAAGTTTGTTCTTTTAATTGAGATAAACTTTCATTGAACATTTACACATTTTGTTGTACCTGAAGGAAGGAAGTAGGTTAAAGCGATAGTAAGCTTTTTAAAAAGTGGGTCCCAATGTGATGGCTTTTGAATTCCATACATTTACATGATCACAAGAAAAGAAAAAGCTATAGCGATTTTCGATAGGAAAAATTACGAGAATATGAAAATTCAAAACAATTACAAAGAATGTCTCGGAAGTGGTTAACGCCACAGACATTTTTATTTGTCAAATTGTGGGCTTTAATTAGATTAAATTTTTTTGTTTGGTAAGATTTTTGTCTATCTCTTTTGTTTACCATTTATTCAAAAGTGATTCAGACTGGAGAAGTCTTCATAGGCTATTTCTAGAAAATTCAAGATATGAGTTTTATTTGTATGCAAGTATCCAAATTCAAAATTAAAATCATTTGAGTCATTTTTGAGAAAATAAAAGCTAAAATATGACGCCAAATTATTATGAAGTATCAATTCAAATTATAGTTCCTGAATTCTACAAAGATACACTAAACACAGTTATACATTTTTCTCCCCAAACTTTTTTCGTGTCTTTCAGGACATGCTATTTCGTAGAGGTGAACCGCTAAAAAACTCTGCCTGTAAAAGTCCAGTTTGAAAATATTTGAAAACTGGTTGCAGCACAGCACAATTTCGATAGTGAAATTGCTAATTTTACACATTTAAACCAACTTAGTTGAAATTTTTGACACAGATTTGTTCAATAAGATAGTTCCATATACTGACTTTAAACATAAATTATTTTCAAAAAATTATAAACGAGTCTTATGTGAAATACTCTCCAAGATGAAAATGTGAAAAATGAAAACTGAAATTCTGTGTATTATTAGTTCTTCACAAAGGTTATTTTTTGTGTAAAAACACGTTAGAGAATATAATATATGCAATACTTTTAATATAAAAATCAAACATATATTAAGTTATTAAAGCACCAGATCCAGGGCTACGCTTTTTATCAAGAAAACAGACTATTTAGAGCTGTTCATTCTCTTCGCCTTCAAAGTACATACATCGAAAATTTAAGAGAAGCTGAAAAAGGTGCATCGCGAAGAACTTTTTAAAGTGACAAAAACGTAAGGAAATAAGATTATGATAAAAGCAATTTTTAAAATTTCATGCACTACTTGCACTTGCGCACATCCATTTGAACGTCGCTTTTGGGTATTTAAAGGGTCAAAGACCAAAACTGCCAAAGGTTCCTGATTATACAAAGGTTAGACAAACTTTGCATAAAACTTTAAAAATACTATTTTGTTCGAAATTTTATCGAAAATTCATAATGGGGTACCCTTAGGGGTATGGTTCGCAGATATAGTCTGAGATCAGACAATTTTATAAGCGCTCTTTTCTCAATCTGCATTTTGCTGACATATTCAGTTTAGAAAAAGTGTCTTGCAAATGTTATGATGTACTTTTGAAACTTTTAATCTGTTTTTACGTGTGTGTAAGGAATAGAAACAATTGCTCTGGGCTTTATTGTGGTAAATAAGCGTTGAAACTGATTCTTCGTAAGCTAATACAACTTCAAAATATTATGGCGAAATAAAGAGGTAAACATTTACTAATATTTCAAATTAAAATACAGCATATCAGGCATTAAGGACTGATACGTTCTTAATGTATAGTAATTTCATGCAGAGAGAAAAATCTGTGTGTGTGTGTGTGTGTGTGTGTGTGTGTGTATGCGCGCGCTAACAGATATCAACGGATTTTGATAATTCTTTCACCCCTTGTAAATTTGCATTCTTTCTGGGGATATAAGATTAGAAGAGACCTTCTAAATTCAACTCTTAAATAATAAAATAATTTAAAAAAACAAATAAAAACAGAGAGGTTTAGAAGGCCAATGTGTTGGTCATTGTAGTACATGCTTAATCGGCTGTCTTTTACTTTTCAATTTGTTGTTACTCCACAGAGAATGCGCGTAAGCAAAATAGCCGATTACATTCTATTCCAAGTAATATGCATATACGGCCATAGTGTAAAAGCTAGGCTTTTAAGGAATGCTAACATATTTATTCCTCAATGCGCTAAGCAAACACAAGACCGAACAAAGCAAACGACAATCGCATCCCATAACGGTAGGCGGTATCGCTCCATACTCTGGATTGTCAAATTCCTCATCACCTTCCCTGGATCTTCTTCTTCTTCTTTGTTCCTTTATGCCTGTTTAGAGATAAGTCAAATTTTCTCATTCTGAAGTTGTCTATATCTTGAAAAATTGTCAGATTGTTCACTCCAAGCTCCTACGAACTGAACGAAGTGACCATAACTTGTACGACTCGCATTCGGGAGGTTCCGGGGTCGGTCCCCGGCGATCGTCTATTCTGACCCATGGGTTTTTCGTGGGTTGCAGGCGAATGTTGAGATGTTCCTCTTTTACCACGACTTATATATATATATATGTTTGTTCCTGGCGTCGTTGCAGGACTGCTCAGTTAGGACTCGCAAACGAGTGGACCAATCAGGGGATGGCGACCGCCGGGGTTATGAGGCTTGTTGGTATGTCCGGGAAGCGCCAGATGCGTTCCATCTGGAAATGTTACGGACGTCCATGGTTGCGCCTGTTATCTGGTTCTGGTCGCCTTTCGGGTCTCTCCCCTCATTTCTCCCTCCCGCCCTAAGGATCACAGTAGAAGCTGCGGCCTACTTACGGTGCTCTGCCCCGATTGAGGGGGGTCCTCCGTTCGACCGCACCCTTTTACCCTTACCTGACCAGAACAGGTTTAATGACTGCATCATATACTGGTTTGCACAAAACATTAAAACCAATACTGCTCTATGCCGTACCTATTATTTGAGTGGAGGATTCATTTAGGTTTTGTGACTATGGAAACACAGTAACACAGGATGAGCCAGACTTCTGAAAGGCAGCTTATATTATTTCAATAACTGCCTTACTAGATATCAAATGTTGATGTATGTAGTATTTACCTGTCACAAGAGAATGATTATACTTATACCGTGAAGGTTCTCCTTTCGGAAAAAAACCCTTGTGGAAGAATGTAGCCCACGTGTTTCTTTTCATATTGTTCAAATAACCTGTTCATAGTAGTTCTGCAGAGTATCTATTTACTTTTCTGACCAAATATATAGTATGAAAACTGTACCTCAGCTCGGGAAAATTTGAAATGCAGTTTCCGCAGCAATTATTGAAATCCTACAGAAAAGGGGCGTGTCACTAGCTGTTATGCTCATTTAAATACCATTTAAACAGCTTTAGAGGTCGTTTTACATAAAATACATTTAACTACGTTAATCAGCAAAAAAGTAAAGTGTAATACTTTTTACCCTAGCCAGCATACCAGAAAATGATATAAGTAATACTTATTTAATTTATCAAACATTGCTGATTATGTAATTTGCTGCATTTCCTATTTATGTTATGTTGCATTTCATTGCCTGTGTCTACTAAACATATAAAGGGAAAATTTTGTGCCAGGGAAATATTTAAACTACTTAACCGACATATTTTATACTTTACAACTGAGATATTTTTTCTCAGGGGTAATGATTACATGTCAAGACCAAAATGTTTCACTTACTGGCTTAGGGGAATTCTCACATTCCCTGTTTCATCCTTATTTCGTCAATTTTGATATAGGGGATTACGTGTTTTCCTAATGTGAAAACGGTGGAGCCTTTACGATATTAAGTATTTACGGGATTATAGATAAGGTATAACAATTTAAATTTCAACTACTGTACTTATCCCTCTACTGCATAGTGTTGCCCTTAGGCAACAAAGATATTTAGTCAGCGTTTTAGAATGCTTTAACAGTGTTTTTGTTTTACTATCTTCATGTTATATGGTCTGAAACAACAAAATATAAGTATTTGTAGATATTTTATATAATTACTAAATTAATTAATTTCATTGCTATTATAATTACCCGTTTATCTCGAATATTACGTATTCTGGCTTTGAAACAGCTGCACTGTATAAAACAAAAAGTAAATTCCATTCAAGTACAGCCAATGTGATCCCGTTACCATGCGTATCATCACACAGTGTATTTCTCGTTCTCCGTGGTGTAGTGGTTACCATGCTAGCCTCTAGTTCACGAGATCGCGGGTTCAAGCCCGGCGGTGGGCGATGGATTTTTTTCGGGCGTAAAAATCCTTAGCATGGCTTCCTTCGGAAGGGAAGTAAAGCCATGGTCCCGAGTCGTAGATTTACGGCACGTAAAAGAACCTCAAGCCTGGTAACAAAATTACCGGTCTTTCACGCCCAATGCAGAATGGGACGCTAAGGGCCACAGTAGTTAAAGAGCGTCCATAAATAAAACTAAATTTATTTAACATAGGTTATTTTGCATGGACCATCTCATTCTTTACCGAAGGCACTTTGATTGCAGCCGCTGGGATTAAAACTCGTGGCCTTGATCAATAGCAAGTCTATTTTACCTCGCCTTAGCGAACATGGCTTTTCGAATTATTTCCGTTAAGGTGTCTATGGCAGGGATGTAAAAACCTTTTTAGGAATTAGAAGAATGGAAAGTAATTCATGGAGTAGGAGGTTATCTGAAAATTATTCAACCCGTAATATCATGAACTTTAACGACTGATGCCATAATATAAAGAAAATATGTCGTCTTTTGGGTTAGGATGCCATTAGTGGAATAAATGTTCACACATTTTGATCTTCGACCACGGCGTTCTATTCCAGAAGATTTGTTTTATTTAATTATTTCACCATTTGGATAATTGTTTCACCGCTGAAAGATACAGATTATATAACAATTGGAAGTTTGGAATATTAGAGAAATACAAAATTCATCGTTATACCTATCGCTCCCATTTTGAAATATCAGGGTAATTTTGGGTTTATTATTACGAATACCATAGGGAATTTTAAAATTACATTTCTAAGGGATAACACTAATTAAAAAGTCTTCCAAATCACTGTACGGTAATTCCATAGGGTATAAGGGATTATAAATGAAATTGATAATGTCGTCATTCGAAATTTAAAAAAAAAATCACCTGCGAAACGCTTAATAAGGCAGGTAGTTATTAAATGGTTATTCGATAAAAAATTGAGTTACACAGCCGACATAAGCCTGTAATGAAAATTTGAACTCTTGAGATGCAAAATATAGAAGTTCAAAATTTCATATCTATGTTTTTTTTCTATTTTTATTTCATGGGGGTTTAAAATGTGTGATTCTAGTAAAATTGCAATCTCATATATTTGGATAGGACACAATATTTGCTCTATGTAACTTAGGAGGAAGTAAATGCCTAAGAAATGGCATGGAAAGCAGCACTTTTGAGCAGCACTGTACGCAGCTTCACGCCTTGCTCTACATTTGTTACACCCGGAGGCGAAGAAAGCCTAAAAACGACGTTGTGCTTTGTGTTGCGGTGACCCTGGGGAAGTCGCCAGCATGTTGCGGAACAGCGAGCAGTCGGTGCGAGGACCACTTACCCTTCCCATATGAGCAAGGAGCCTTCACATATCGGATCGATTCATTCGCACATCATCATCATCAGCATCAATAATTTAGTGTGGAGACCCGTCGCGTGTAATGAGTCATCACAACCGTGACACTCCAGAGATCAGAGAAAGGCGAGCAGAGAGGGACCTGACCGACCGAGCAGCGCCGAGTCGAGTCGAGTCGACTCCTGCGTCACCCATCCCCAACGTATTATTAGGATTAATAGTTCCTGAGCCATCAGATGCTGACAACACATTGTCATCACGGTCCCAGATCGCTTGCATCCCTTTTGTTACCGCAAGCCAAGTTTTCACTGCGACGTTCTGAATTTAAGGGTGGAGAGTCATTCTCCTTTCTTACTCACAACTCAAACTACTTTTCAGGGATGCTTCTATAAATAACAATGACTAGGATCAACTTGAAAAGTTGTACGAGGTTACAAAAAATATTAGAGAAACTTGATAACACTTTCAATCCTTTCAAAAGCATAGCATCTCAACCAAATAGGTACATCAATGCCATCCTAATACATCGCAATTGATTCACTAATTCTGATATTAAAATGTAAGAAAATGTTATTCCCTGGTAAAAAATCTGATGTGTTACACTCACATAACTTTCTCTATTCTTGTACAAACTATTTTTACAAACGCTTATTCTCCATCTACTTCATGTTAATCGAGATAAACATTTGCAGACTCTATCTTATTGCTAATTTTCTTGTAGATGTAAGGGGAATATATATTTACAAGGGCAATATAGAAATACAGTAGCCTTTAAGCACATACATATCTCTTAATAGCTGGTTGCTAGGTGCAGCACCATTCCCATTAATACTCTTTGCATATCCAAGACAAAAAAATCTGATGTGTTACACTCACATGACTTTCTCTACTCTTGTACAATCTAATTTTACAAACGCTTATTCTCCATATGCTTCATGTTAATCGAGATATCGAGATGTCAATCTTATTGGTAATATTCATGTAGATGCAAGGGGAATATGGTAGCTTTTAAGCAATAGTCAAATATTTTAACGCTGGTTGCTATGTGGCGCATTCCATTCTCTTTGCATGTCCAGGACTAAAAAAAAATGAATAAGGAATTTGAGAAAAAGTATAAGTATTGGAAAATTTAAGGAAATAACAAACAATATCTCGAAAACGGTTCACTCAACAAAAGAAATGTATATGACATAAGTTGTGTACTTTAACGCGATCTACATTTTTTGTGTAGTAACATTTTGTCTATCTCTTATGGTTTACCAGTTATGCAAAAGTCGTTCACAATGAAGAATACTTTTGGAGACATTCCCAGAAAATTCGAGATATACATTTCATTTCTCATATTCATTTCATTTATCTTAAACATATGATATTTTCATCATAATCGTTAGAGCCATTTTTGAGAAAATTAAAATTTTCGAAGAATCTTCCATGTAAAGAGTAGTCTGGGGTGGGGGATTTTCTTGAAAACCTTCGTGTCGCATCTCTGGAAGATACTGAACCTAAATACCAAGTTTGGTGCTTATCCGACTGTTCGTTTTTGAGTTATGCTGTTCACAGACACACACACACACACACACACACACACACACACACACACACACAGACACTCACACGGACATGTTTCCAAAAATGCTTTTTTTGGATTCAGGAGGTCTCAAAACATGTATTTCCGGTGAAATCTCGGTATCGAATTTTTGGGTGGAATGCAGTACTTCCCCTACTTACTATACGTAGTAGAGAAAGTAAAAATCTGATGTGTTACACTCACATGACTTTCTCTACTCTTGTACAAACTATTTTTACAAACGCTTATTCTCCATATGCTTCATGTTAATCGAGATATCGAGATGTCAATCTTATTGATAATTTTCTTGTAGATGCAAGGGGAATATGGTAGGTTTTAAGCGATAGTCACATATTTTAACGCTGGTTGCTATGTGACGCATTCCATTCTCTTTGCATGTCCAGGACATAAAAAAAATGAATAAGGAATTTTAGAAAAAGTATAAGTATTGGAAAATTTAAGGGAATAACAAGCAATATCTCGAAAACGGTTCACTCAACAAAAGAAATGTATATGCCATAAATTGTGTATTTTAACGCGATCTACATTTTTTGTGTAGTAACATTTTGTCTATCTCTTATGGTTTACCAGTTATGCAAAAGTCGTTCACAATGAAGAATACTTTTGGAGACATTCCCAGAAAATTCGAGATATACATTTCATTTCTCATGACAATATCTTAAACATATGATATTTTAATCAAAATCGTTAGAGCCATTTTTGAGAAAATTAACATTTTCGAAAAATGTTCCATGTAAACGGTAGTCTGGGCTAGGGGAATTTTCTTGAAAACCTTCGTGTCGCATCTCTGGAAGATACTGAACCTAAATACCAAGTTTGGTGTTTATACGACTGTTCGTTTCTGAGTTATGCTGTTCACAGACACACAGACACACAGACACACACACGGACATGTTTCCAAAAATGCTTTTTTTGGATTCAGTGAGTCTCAAAACATGTATTTCCGGTGAAATCTCGGTATCGAATTTTTGGGTGGAATACAATACTTCCCCTACTTACTATACGTAGTAGAGAAAGTAAAAATGAATAAGAATTCCCATAAGTATTGAAAAATTTAAAGGAATAACAAGCAATATTTCGAAAATGGTGCACTCAACGACAAAAATGTATATGACATAAATTGTGTATTTTAACGCGATCTACATTTTTGTGTAGTAAAATTTTGTCTATCTCTTATGGTTTACCAGTTATGCAAAAGTCGTTCACAATGAAGAATACTTTTGGAGACATTCCCAGAAAATTCAAGATATACATTTTATTTGTCATAAAATATCTTAAACATATTATATTTTAATCAAAATCGTTAGAGCCATTTTTGAGAAAATTAAAATTTTCGAAAATTCTTCCATGTAAAGGGTAATCTGGGGTGAGGGGATTTTCTTGAAAACCTTCGTGTCGCATCCTTGGAAGATACTGAACCTAAATACCAATTTTGGTGTTTATCCGACCGTTTCTGAGTTATGCTGTTCACACACACACAGACACACACACGGACATGTTTCCAAAAATGCTCTTTTTGGATTCGGGGGTCTCAAAACATATATTTCCGGTGAAATCTCGGTATCGAATTTTTGGGTGGAATACAATACTTCCCCTACTTACTATACGTAGTAGAGAAAGTAAAAAATTAATCTACTCCTGTTAATCATGATATATTCGCATGCATTTCTTTAAAAACTATTTTAACGACAAGAAAAACAAATTAACGGAGGGCCCTGAAGTGTTACCCAAAATGGTAAAAAATTTAAATTTTGGATTCGTCCTTAAAATCATCACGAATTCTTCTCTCACATGCGATTTAATTACTTTTAAGTGCGACAATTTTTAATGGTCTTACAGTGCCATTTAATACCTAATCTTTAACCATTAAAATGCTTCTCGAGTCGTATTTTGATTCAGAGCCGTTTGAAACTTGTTAATATATATGTTAGGAATAATTTTATTGTGTGTATAAAAATATAGACATTACTTAAAAATAAGGCCGCGTCAAAGTTAAAAAAAACTTGAAAAGTCTTAAAGTTTCAAAACTGGTCAGGGATGTATCATTTTTATTTCACTTTAAATTTAAAACTGTGCACGGAATAATGTCGATAATATGTTATGTTTATGCATTCCATAGAAGTGTGTTAAAGGATTTCGAGAAATTATAAAAATTGAGACACTAGGGACTTTTTAAAATTTATTTACCTAATTAACAAAATAATTAAAAAGTGCATCAGAATGACTTCCAGTTTGATACACATTTTAGTTTTGACCATTGTAACCAACACTGAAAATATGATGTAAATTAAGATAAAAAAATCTGATGTGTTGCACTCACATGACTTTCCCTACTCTTGTACAAACTATTTTTACAAACATTTATTCTTCATATACTTCATGTTAATCGAGAGAAAGTAACAGAGAATTTCTAAATATCATAGGATGCTCCCTTAATATTTAATTTTTATAATCGTAACTAAACTACTGAATGTAGCATATCATTTAAATACATAATTCATCTTACTTATTTTTTACACAATACATTTTTTCAAATGTTCCCTTCTAATTGGTTCACCTGAGTCAGTGTGTACCAGTTGAAAACACCGATGTATTGGTTGAGTAATTGCTTTCTTGTACCATCTATTTTGTTACTATTGAGTTTTGGCGGAATGTGGACTGAATATACAACTATACTAGATTCCATTTAAAATAAAAAATTGGAGTATAATAGCGAAATATTGTGATGCTAGACAGATGGCAAGACAGTTGCGTAGTTGCCTTACTGTTCCATCTTTTGCGGTGTAGGTAGAACTTTTGGTCGAGGCATTAAATACCCAATTCGATATTTAACCTTCAACTGGAGATCACGAAAGAAAATAGAAAACAAAACAGATTGGCAAGTTCAGGGAATTTGAACCCGCGGCCTCTTATATGAGAGCCACAGGGGCTACCGCCTGAGCCTTCTCGCTCGGCCCCTTGATTACTAAAACTTAAAGCAAATATTTGGCAGGTGTCCTATAAACGTAATTGTTACTTTAACTGACCTATACGTATCAAAAGTCGCTAAGTTCTCGTAGCGCATCTTATGTGCCAATATACATTGCCAGGCAAAAAAAGCGTAACACTTGCTTACAGTGCTTACACCACCCAATACCATAACTGAGACTCCTCCATTTGGAACCCTTGGGGAAAACGTGCAAGTAGCATAGCGTTCTCCAGGTCTTCTCCATACCCTACCTCTTTAATCTGGAGGTTGAATTTGTACTCATCTGTGTAGAGAACTTTGTTCCATTGCTCAATTGTCCAGTCCACGTGCTCTCGAGCAAAATGAAGATGATCTCTTCGGTGTTGAGGAGTTAATAATGTTCCTCTGGCAGGTCTCCTAGAGTTCGGATTTATTTCTCTGAATCTCCTTCTGTATGCCCATTCGCGTGTACTAACATTGCGAGCTAATTTTCCAGACAATTTCTCGCCTCAGCCGCTGTCATGTGACGATCTCATAATATCGCTAAAGTTATAAAACGCTCATCTCTTTACGATGTATCTCTCGGACGACCTGATCCAAGAAGTCTGTCGTAGGTGTTATGTTCGCGAAATCGTCTAATAGCTCGCACAATACTGGTGGAAGTCTTCCAACTCTCGCTACATAGCGATAGCTACGCCCATCTTCAATGAATGCAACAGCTTTTGTTCAATCAGCAGGGCTCAAAAGCATCTTTCAGAGCATAAATTCTCCATACTGTAGATAATAATGAATGACATTCAATGTGTGATTTGGTTTGTTTGCGATCACAACAATGTTTAGAGTGGAAAACGCAACAATGTCAGAGTGGCGGAAAAGTGCAGATTTGTATATAGCTTAATAGATGTACCCAACAGTGCCACAAAGCAGACAGGGACCTTCTATATGCATAAGGGAATATCGCTTAGGAACCAAGTTTTCATATTCTTATTTGCAAAGTGCACATGGAAACAAATTCTAGTAATGTGCCTAAATGACAACACATTTCAAATGTATGTAAATTTTTCGGAAGAGTAAAACGTTTTTGCCCGGCAATGTACGTTCTTATGCCATCATGCGTTTTCTTTGCTTTATAGAGTACGGACGCACACGGTGTAAGTGTGCAAAAAATCTGTGTTGCACTCACATGAATTTCTCTACTCTTGTACAAACTATTTTTACAAACGCTTATTCTCCATCTAGTTCATGTTAATCGAGATAAACTTTTTGCAGAAACTATCTTATTACTAATTTTATTGTAGGTGCAAGAGTAATATGGTAGGCTTTAAGCGATAGTCAAATCTTTTAAGAGCTGGTTTCTATGTGGAGCATTCCATTTGCTTTGCATGTCCAGGAAAAAAGAAAAAGAACAACGAATTCCCATTTGAGAAAAAGTTTGAAGTATTGCAAAATTCAAACAAATAACAAGGAATATCCGGAAATAGTCACTCCACAAAAAAAATGTATATGACATAAATTGTATGTTTTAACAAGCTATACATTTTGTCTATCTCTTAAGATTTACCAGTTATGCAAAGGCCATTCAGAATGAAGATGACTTTTGGGAACATTCCCAGAAATTTAAGGTGTACATTTAATTTCTCATGAAAATACCTTAAATATATGATATTTTAATCAAAATCGTTAGAGCCATTTTGAGAAAATTTAAAATTCTCGAAAAATGTTCTATGTAAATGGTAGTCTGGGATGGGAGATTTTCTTGAAAATCTTCGTGTCGCATCTTTGAAACATACTGAACCTAAATACCAAGTTTGTTATTTATCCAACTTTTCGTTTTTGAGTTATGCGTTCAACTTTCTCTAAAAATGCTTTTTTTGGGATTCAGGGGGCCTCAAAACATGTATTTACGGTGAAATCTCGATATTGAATATTTTGGTGGAATAAAATACTTCTCCTACTTACTATACGTAGTAGAGAAAGTAATAAAATCCGTATTGCCAATTTATACAACAACGCTATAATATCTTAACTTTTGTCGTATGCAAAATAGCTGCCTTGGGTATACGAATTTCATGGTCTATGGCATAATGACACTCATTTGAATCTGTCATTTATCAATTTACGTTGGCAAGGGAGTGTTTTCATTACCTAGTTGCTCCCATTAAGGTGGAATAACTTAAGTGTTTAGCTATCTTTTATTTTAAAAATTTATAACCAAGCAAATATATTTACATAGAATCTCAAAGTTTTCCTCGCTTTTGTAAAGCTTGCACCCTGCCTAAGATTACGCAGAGAAAACAATTGGATGTTTAAAGGTAGGTCAACATAAACGCTACTAAATGTATTTAAAACTCTTTGATTGAGCTCAAGAAAAGCATAGAAAAAGAATGAAAGAAGTAAAGAAAGAAAGGAGTGCTTAATATATTTCAGAATGTACTGCTTAAAATTTAAACCAAGAACATGGCAAGCCTAGGAAATGGATAACTATGCAAAAGGTTATTTGACATAAATTGTATGTTTTATGAGATATGTATATACTTTTCATATCGTAAGTTTCTATGTATTTTTATAGTTTTCCAGTTGCACAAAACTCACTGAGAATAAACAACACTTCATTACGCATTTGCGGAAGATCGAAATATGTATTTCATTCATATGCCAACATCTCAAACTCATATTAATTTAATTAAAATCATAGAACCGTTCCAAAACACAAATTTTCCATGTACATTTGTTTCAGCTAGAGAGATTTACCTGAAAATCTTTGCTTTCTTTCTTAAAATATACCTGCACGAAGTATTAAACCTTTATGCCACTTTACTGTTCATAGACACAGCGACAGACACATATACACACTTATTTTGAATTCAAGGGACTCAAAAACTTGTATTTCAAGTGATATCGAATCTTCAGAGGCGGTAGAGAAAGTCGACTGAGCATTCTAGCTTAAAATACGATGTTATCAGAAGTTTTTAAGTTTTGATGTACGTACTATAAACACCATATTTTTCAGTGAAAAACCTAATAGCCATGTTTAAGACAATGGAGATTTCCCAAATTTGTTAGATATCAAGGCATAAATCTAGAGTCTCTCTGGAATAAGGAAAAAACTAGAGGAAAGGCAAGGGTTTAGAAAAGATTTAATTTAAGAGAAATGTTTTATAAAAGGGAGCCCAATATGCCTAGGTTCCTGGAACTTTCGTTTGGCACATCAAATGGCACCAAAAAGTAATTTAGTCACATAATGTGTTGAGCAATACTTTTTTCCCTTCCTTTCTGTAAGTGAAAACAACTTTTGAACCCTGGTCATACTATAAACGTGTCCATACACGTTTTTAACGTGATTATTATACACTAAATAGAACAATTACTTGATATGAATCGGTTGTAGAATTGTTATAACACGAAAAGAAGTACAGAGTATCATAATGTGAGAATTCGGTGTAATGGGCAGTGTAGGTCTAGAATTACGCAGGGTAAGAGTTCGAAACTCGGTTTGTGTGATCCATCCAAATAAGACAGACTAAGATCCAAATATGATAGTTTGACTAGGGTTTCATTTATCGCCCAAATACAAATGCTTAGTAACTCTCAGCTCTTGATCTGGATTATTTTGAGTACTCATTAATAATCATCACTTCATTGACTCTTGACCTGAGATCGTTTAAGTGACTTTTATCTATCAAATGATGGCGTGAATATTTCTCATCGCATTGTTCAGACGAACTAGTGCAGAGCCACTGAAAAACGTCGTTACAAAATATATTCTATTACGATCGTTTTGATTCATTCCAGGCAAAGGAATAGCAAAATGTAAAACGATTAACACTGTCGCCGCTCTATCTTGCCATCGTGAGAGTTTATACATCTGCAACAATCGTTATCTTCTTATTAGCGAGAAAAAGAGGGAAACAAGTTTCTAGGGAATGGCAGGACCATCATGAAGCCCCATCCCAACTCGAGACAAACTTTTAAAGCAATGAAATAAATCCCAAAGAAGTAACAGCAGTCGCTTTTTCTTGCTGTATAATGGAAAACTAACATAAATATTCCTTCTCCTCTCCGAACGCCATCTTCTTCCACCAATTAGCATCAGAAATTATTAATGAGTGAAGAAACACTTTGGGAAAAGTTGGTAATACCTAACTATGTGGGAAGAAATGGCGAGATTTCTCAGCTTCCTGCTATCATTTTTCGTTTGTCCTTTTTTCCCTTCTGTCCAAACTCTTTCTTACCCTTAATACATATTGCGCAGAGTGGTGGAAACAACTTGCCTTCGAGCTTAACAACTTGTGGTTTTCCTTACAACAAAAGTTTGAGCTTGCATCTCAAGAAAACTGCATAATTAAAAGTGAGTTTTTGGCAGTAGATTCAAGCTCGCCAACTTGAACTGATAAAATGTTTATAAGGTGAACAATTTTAAGAAATTTTATATAAATAAACATTTTAATAATAATAATAATAATAATCGCCCGGCAGAGTTTGTACCAATAATATTTGTTACGATTAAGCTATATAAACATTGGATTCACCATTTATTATAGGCATACGCATTCTTGGCCCCACGTGATACCGCAATCCCACCGACCTGCCAACCCTTCTTTCTTATAGCTGTTTATAACCCATAAATATAGGAAGCATTATGTTCCTGTGGTTTAACGTAATGTATTATGAGATGATCGAACGTCTAAAGAACAATGAGCTTTTTCATATTTTGTAGATTACAAGATCCAGCAATGCGGCTTTGTAAGAAAATGCAAAAGCTGCAAATACAACAAAGTATTTGGTCCCTGTTCCAACAAACGGGAAGGTATACGAGTGTGCATAAAATGTTGCCCATAATGGAACGGAAATGTTTATGTTGATGCAGACAAAATCTAGCCCCTCCGCTATCAGCTGAACCACCTCTATTTTTCGAGCATAATTCTAACCACCAGGGTACTTCACCTCCCCCAAAGGTATGACCGAACTGCTGAAGGGTAACATTACAACTTAAGGCTTATATTTTCATGCTACACTACAGTTCTCTTAGTGCCGGTTTTCTTCTTACCGTTTAGTAGCGACAACTTAACCTTCGTCTCCATGTCGCTGATGAAAGCTCTCATACATGTAAATATCGTACCTATCGTTCAGATTAAGCTGTTAGATTAAGCTGTCATTCCTCTAGAAGCCGGAATATATTATAATCGGTGTAGCCTTTCCTTATGTACCAGTCACAAATGAAATTGAGCTTTATTTATGGACGCTCTTTAACTGCTGTGGTCCATAGCGTCCCATTTTATATTGGGCGTGAAAGACCGGTGGTTTTGCTCATAGGCTGAGGTTCTTTTACGTGTCGTAAATCTACGACATGAGACCACCGGTTTTACTTCCCTTCCAAAGGAAGCCATGCTAAGGATTTTTACACCCGAAAAAATCCATCACCCTCCGCCGGTTTTGAATCCGCGACATCGGCAACTGGTAACCACTACACCACAGAGGACGACGTACCAGTCACAGCGAAACTCTTTCAAGAGGCGGTATCTAAACCACTCCTTAACTCCACATAGATTATAAACATCGTTCATTGGTTAGTTTGTATGCCTCTATATTGTTTTTAGGCCAGTCAATGAAACTAATACCACCTGGGCGTAGACAATTGTTTACTGCGTTGGAAACGTTACTGAAGGAAAAACACTATGTTCATCTAGGGGAATGGGATACCTTTTATTCACGACAGTGTACATCGGACCTCAACGTATCCCAACATTTTCCTCCCTGTAAGCTGAAACGCTGTGTACCTATAATTGGTAGATACATGAATTCCTAAAAGGGAAAAAAACAGAAATAAAAGACCAATGAATTAAAAAAGAAAAAAACTAATGTTTTGCATTCACGTGGCTTTCTGTACTCACTTCTTTACAAAATTTTCATACACAAGCTTATTCTTCTGTCTACTTCTTGTTAACTGAAATAAACTTTCATTATACATTTACGCACATTTTCCTTTTGTGTGTAAGAAGATAGCGATAGACAGATTTTTAAAAAGAGGATTTTCGTGTATGGCTTTGAAATTCCATGCTCTTTGTATGACAGGAGGAAAAACGAAAAACCACTTGCCGTATGCAAAAGTACGATAGGTATTCCAAAATTCAGATCAGTGACAAAAACTATATGGGAAATGGTTAACGCCCAACAAATTTTATTCCACATAAACCGCTTGCTTTAACGAGATGTATATTCTTTGTGTAGTAAGAGTTTGTCTAGCTCGTATAATTTATCAATTATACAAAAGTCATTCAGAATGAAGCGGATTTCGCAGGCTATTCCCCGAAAATTCAAAATATACGTTTTTTATCATATAAATATCTTAAGCATATGTATTTTAATCAAAACTATTAGAGTATTTTTGAGAAAATCAAAAATAAAAGAAACATTTTCCATGTAAAGGGTAGTTTGGAGTGCGGATATTTTCTTGAAACTCTTCGTGTCTCATCCTTAGGAGTTTCTGAGCTTACATGCCAAGCTTGGTATGTGATCAACTTTTCGTTTTTGAGTTATGCTGCTCACAGACACATAGGCATACAAAAATGGGATTTTTTTTAAAACGGTTTTTTTTCAGGGAGCATCCAATAATGTATTTTCATCGAAATCTTAACATCGAATTTTTGAGTGGAATGCAATACGTTTAATTACCTATTTTTGGCAAGTAGCAGAGAAAATAAAAATTACAATCCATAAATATTATTCTATTTCACTAAGTTATAAATATTTCATTTTTAAACAACCTTTACCCTGACTAAAATGCAGATCTCTGATAAAACGGAATCGCTTGCCATCTTTGTAACAATTTCTAAATAAATTACAAAGAAAGTGGGGTCAACTCGTAAAACTTTCATAATATTTACGAGTTTCCTATACTTTTCCAATATATTATCCAACAAAACTCCAAATAGCAATGATACATATATAACATTTTAAAAAACTATGTGAAATAAAATTCGTAAAAGAGTCAGGAGTATAATTCGAAAGTTCCATCCTTATAAAGAGATTTTGAAGCAGGAGAAGAATACTATCTCATTTTCTACATGATTTGCATGGCCAGTGATTGTTCTCCTTCACGAGTCTCTATTAATGTAATAAGTTACTTCGTGTGTCGCGCGTCTTTATTCAGGTAGAATGGAGTAAATGCTTGACCTCGCAAAGTCAAACTATATACTTGTCCTTTGTAGATGTATAGTGTTTAAACACTTTGAAACTATTCGCTGCGAGTAGAGACTTCTCATTCCAAGGATAGATCTAGTGAGTATAACGGGTTGCCTGGGATTGTGCATTTGAGGTAGAAGTTCTGCCACGTGTTTTCTAAAGAAGGATCTGCTAAACTGATTTACGCTTGAGGCAGTATTTTTAACACTTAAATGATTTCAGTCTAATTATATAATATATAATTCAATAACAGCCCGCCTTAAAGCAATATGTGTATGTAACAATATATAAAAGGTGTATATTACAGTCACTGTAAATGTTTATATTATTGTATACATGTTCAATAATGTTATGTGAATGTATTACGTAATTTAATAATGTAGGAGCTGTGAGAAAAGTAGGTTAAAAGTTGCTAACAATGAGGTAACAATGAGGTAACCTTGAGGCAATAATGAATTTGAAAGTTTAAATTCTACTAGTCATTATTGGAGCAACAATAATGCAAATTTTGAGACAGTTTAATAATTAGCCAATCAACAACCAGAAAAAGCTTTAGTTAAATGAAGGTATTCTATTGGAATAGGATTAGCCAATCAGAAATTGAAATACAGAAATTTACAAATTTAGGCGGTAGAAATCAAGTCAGTTTCTTGTAGACAGCGCTCATAACTGGACGCGTTACTTGCAGACAGTGTTCCTAACCGGACGCGAGATGCGTCCTCGAGAAGTATAATACGTACTCAGTGTGAGATGAAAACAGTTTACGTGTTAAAAAGTGCAAGTAATTAATTAAAAAAATCTCACAGCTCTCTCTATATCAGTGAAGTGTTATTTAAATCGTGTCAAGCATTAATAAAAGGAGTGAAGTAAAATTATAATCTGTGCAAGCCTACATTATTCAGTCACACCACAACCCTGCAAAGAGAAACATGTCTCTAAGAATAATACTGACGCAGCCGAGGCAAACATAAATATATAATATTTAAAGAAACAGTCAAATTACAAACTTAATATTTTTAAACATTTTTTGGGGGGCAAAGGCCACCTGAAAGTACATTTGGGGCGAAGGCTACCGGAAAGGGGGTACTACACGTGGGGTTGCAACGAACTTCAAGTTTGGCTCCCAACAGTTGAAATATAATACAACTCTTTGAATACAACCTACTTCAAATTGACGCCCAAAGCGTGGGGCAAATAACGTAAAGATATTATCTACTTCACGCTATGCCTGTTCTCTTCAGTACCTTTTAAAACAAATTTGAACTTCCAACGCTTATTTTTCGAAATAAAATCTTAGGAAATGTATGTTGTTTTTTAACCTACTTTTGAGTTTTCAAATTAAGGCTGTTGAAGAAGTCACGTACTTGCAAGCCTTGAATTGTAACAGCATGGTTTAAATCTTCTTATTTACATTTATTTATTTACGTCATAAAACACATAAACAAAGACCAAGCAACATAATATTAATTGAATATACCTCAGTGTATCAGATAATTTACTCTCTCTGTATTCTTTGGGCATGAAGATCTGGTACTTTTTAAACCTATACTTTTAGAAATACACAGGGTAAGTGATCAATTTGTCTATTGTGACTATTTTCTATAGGTTACACAGGAGATGCGCTTGCCATGATTTAGCTACGATGACCTTATAAACGCAATCTACTAGCAAATGCAGTTTTGCCGTCTACAGTGTTGCGAAAGATACGGGGAGGAATAATAAGGAAAATCGCATTGGTGCAGAGCAGGAAGCTTACTAATGTATGTTTCTAGTATGTCGTAGTTGAAGCTCTTCAGTCTGCACGACTAGGCCATCTTATTACTCAATATCTACCCGTGAGAGTCTGTAGGTTCAATATGCTTCCATAATGAATAACTGCTATGCACACTAGACATGATAGAAGAATTTCAGTACAGTCAGCATTTGTATATTTGCACGCTTGTACTCCGTCTCTCGTTCCTTTGGTGCTGCGCGATCACTTTCAGCAGAGGTGTGCAGGACAAAGAATTGTAGCAGTTCTCCAGGACCAGGCTTATTAGGTTCTCCTCTTCGGCTTCCTCTAAGACCGTAATTCAAGTCTTAAAGTATATTTTCTTTCACTCTAAAGACATAGTCGGATGGTTAAGGTTTTGTTGGTGAGTTTAAATATTTGTAGTTGTTTCTCAACGCTTTTATTTCCTTGCTTATTTCAATAAAATAATACAATACATCAGAATTCAAAAAGTGTAATGTTTGCTAAATTCAAACGTCTCAATAAATACTTATTTTGGCCATGCACTCCGATTCATATTAAAGTTATACAGCTAATCTTTGTAACTATTATGTATTGATTCTTTGCATATGTTTACTTCTCTACCACGTACCTAGTAGGTAGAGAAGGTATTACACTCCAACAAAAAATTTAATACGAGATTTCAGCGGAATAACATGCTTTGAGGCCCCCTGAATCCAAAGAAAAGCATTTTTTAGAAAAAGGACCGTGTGTGTCTGTGTCTGTCTGTATGTGTGTCTGTGAACAACATAACTCAAAAACGAAAAGCCGGTAAATATCAAACTTGGTATTTAACTTCAGTACCTTCCGAAGATGTGACATGAGAATTTGCAAGAAAATCTCCCCCCCTCAAACTACCCTTTACGTAGAACATTTTTCGAAAATTTTTACTTTCCGAAAATGGCTCTAACAATTTTGACTGAAATACCATACTTAAAGATATTTAATGACAAATAAAACGTATATCTTAAATTTTCTCGTAACAGCCTTTGGGTGCTTTCATTCGGAAGGAACTTTGAATAATCTTGTATATCTGGTAAACATTAAGCGACAGACGAAAACGCACTGCACAAAATGTAGATCTCTTTAAAACACACAATTTAATTTAAATAACTTTTCTTGCTGCATCAGCTATATCATAGATATCCGTTATTAATGGTTCCAGTTGTTCAATACTTAGACATCTTCAATTTTTTCTCGCGATGTTATGCAATTTTAACTCTAAACATTTGACTGTCGCTATTCCCTTTGTATCTATAACGAAATGTTCAATGCAGCTATTTCCGGAAAGGTGTATTGATTAAAATGAAGTAGATGGAAAAATAAACTTTCGTAAGAATAATTTGTATACCCACCAATAAGCGATAGAGGGTAGAGAAAGTCTTGTGAATGAAACACATTAGCATTTTAATCATTTTCTTTTTATTGAACCACTGGTGTGGTTAAATGTATTTATATCTCTTTTAATTTAATTTGAGTAAAATCCATTGCCTATTCATTAATTATTACCAGAGTTACTAATTATTAGTTTTGTTTTAATTGGATTTTCACCCAATAAATAGAAATTCAGAAAACATTTTCATATGAGCAAGTGGTATTTACAATTATTAAGACAATCAATTGCAGAAGTCAATTGTTGAGGCGTGTATGTATGTAATTAGTTTCATTACACTTAGCATTCATCCCTTATAAATTCGAACACGTTTTAAGCCTAGAAACAACTGAACAACAATAGCGATTATAAACTATTTCACTCATGTCGCAAACGGTAGATAATGGCCAATCAATTTTAAAGGAAAGTTTTTGAACCAATCACGGCCATGATTATATTCAATGTTTATTGAAATAACTTTATCAACTCCTCTATGGGCTCCACCTTTTTTTTAATACTCTGAAGAAGTTGGAGTATCATTTAGTAGTGACTCATCTACCAAAAATGAATTCCACTGCGTTTAAACATAAAAAGGCAGAAACGAGATTTGGTAACGCTTCAAATGAAGATATACACGAGATTATTAATTAGGCACACCGATTCTAGTGCAGAGATAAGGAAGAACTTCATTTGTAATCCTTCAGGGGCATTCTCATCACATAAATCGATTATTGTTTAATATCCTTCGGACTTAAAAAACCACTACACGAACTTTTGTTTCTACTTTTTCTTCTACGTACTTAGTAGGTAGAGAAGGTATTACATTCCGTCCAAAAATTCTACTCCGAGATTTCATCGGAAATGCATGTTTTGATGCCCTTGAATCCAAATGACGCATTTTTGGAAACATGCTCCTGTGTGTCTGTAAACATCATTGCTCAAAAATGAAAAGTGGGGTAAATATCAAACTTGGTATTTGAGTTCAGTATCTTCCAAGAATGCGACACGCAGATTTTCAAGAAAATCCCCTCCCACCTTCAACTAACATATATATGGAACTTTTTCCTAGAATTTTCATTTTCTAAAAAATGGCTTTAACGATTTTGATTAAAATATCATATATGAAAGATATTTTATATGGAAAATAAAACGTATATCTTGAGTGTTTTTGGGAATAGCCTAGGAAGTCCTCTTCATTCGGAAGGAATTTTGTTTAATCTTGTACAACTGATAAACGTTAAGGATAGACGAAAATGTATCACACAAAAAATATAGATTTGTTTAAAACACACAATTTATTTCAAATAAGGTTTTTGTGGCATAAGCCGTTTCTGAGATACCCGTTATTAAAGGTTCGAGCTGTTCGATACTTAATCGATTTTCAGTTGTTTCTCACGATTGTATGGAAATAGTATGGCATTTTAATGCAAGTATAAACATAGCGTCCAGTTCTTAAACAATGGCCTATCGCTATTCTCTTTGTATCTATAACGAAATGTGTAATGTATCTATTTCAGCAAAGGTTTATTTGGATTAAAAGATAGTAAGCAGAAGAATAAGATTTAGTAAGAATAGTTTGTATACCCACTATTAAAGATAGAGGGTAGACCGAGTAATGTGAATGTATCACATAAGATTTTTGTCCGGTAAATTTTGGGACAGCTTTCTTTTCGCGTTCCTTGCATCTCTCGCCTCTTGCAACTTCTGGTCTTCAAATGGATTGAACTTTATATGATATTCCTTAAAATACATTTATTGTAGCATTTTAGCTGCGGCATTCCATTGTTTTATAGCATCGATATGAGGAAATTAAACGAAGAAGAGTACAAGGAATACACTATAAAATTAAAGAGATACTAAACTAATGAATGAAAACAAGTTAGCAGTTAATCAGCCTTTTTTTGTAAAGAAAGTCATAACCTATAATGCTGATAGTATAGGTTTATTTGTTGAGGCAGTATTTTTAACACTTGAATAATTTCAATTAAATTATATAATATGTAAATTCAATAACAGCCCGCCTTGAAGCAATATGTATGTAATAATTTTTTAAAAAAATGTATGTAACAGTCATTACATATGCTTATATTATTGTAAACATGCTTAAAATGTTATGTGAATGCATTACGTAATTTAATAATGTAAGAGCTGTGAGAATAATAAGTTTAAAGTTGCTAACAATGAGGTAACAATAAGGTAACCTTGAGGCAATAATGAGTTTTCAGAGTTTAAATGTTACTAGTCATGATTAGAGCAACGATAATGTAAATTTTGTGACAGTTTAAAAATAGCCAATCAACAGCAAGAGAAAGCTTTAGTAAAATGCAGGTATTCTATTGGACTAGGATTAGCCAATCACAGACTTGAAATACAGAAGTTTACTAGTTTATACGGTTGAAATATGTTCAGTTGCCTGTAGACCTTGGTAGTAACCGGATGGAAGATGTGTTCTCTAAAGAAATAGTACGTATTCATGTGAAACGAAAATTAAATATACGGGTTAGCAAAGTGCAAGTAATAAACAAAAGAATCTCACAGCCCTTGATATCAATGTAGTGCTATTTAATTTGTGTCAAGGATTAATAAAAGGAAGTGAATTAAAACTTAAAATCTGTGTAAGCCTACATTCTTGTCGCACTACGCACTGATTAAGAGAAACGTGTCTCTAAAACAATACTGACGCAGCCGAGGCAAACCTAAATATAAATACTATCTATAGAAGCAGTTTAATAACAAAGTTAATAAATATTTTTTTTTAAACTTGGAGTGTAACAACAAAAATATATCTTCAAATCGGCTTTTCATACGCAGCAGCATATTACGTAACAAACAATCTTCTTCAAATTGACGCCCATAAGTGGAGCTGAATAAATAAGTAAACAACAAACAATACTACTACAAATTAACGCCCAAAGCGTGGTGCAAAGAAATATCAACTTCAAGTTGGCTTCCCAAACGTGGGGCTAACATAAAAAACATCTACAATAAGACCTACTTCATTGTTTCATGTTTCCTCTACTAGGAGAATCCTTACAATCATAGATAACAGAATATTGAATTCCTTTTGCAAGTTCCGCACGCCATATGACAGTAAACAATACCTATATGATCAAGTTGCACTGATCAAACAAACCAAAACGTGCCCATGCGATTCTAACTTATTTTCGAAAACAACACCACTTATATTGCAAACAAATATAAGTATTTGAGATTTTATTGTAAAAATCATGAGTTTTGGGTAAGTCACTTCATTTTATTCGTAAAATAGTTTTAAAATAGGTAAAATAGGTTTAAAAAAGGGGGAAAAGTAGTACATTTCCGCTAAAGTGGACTGGTTCAGCGCGCTGGTGTCTTAATCCGAGTCCCAAGTTCGATTCCCGATCGGCGCGTAGGAACCTTACTATAATCTGTGTCATTCCATTTCCTCTATGGAGTCTGGGAATAAGAATGTGTTTCAAAGTTATCAATAATTAAATCCTAATGCCAATCAACCCAGCATCAGCAACTTGATTTTTTGTATTCACTTTGTTTCACCGGGCAAGTTACTTCGGACGGTCAGTGAAATCATAATTGCTTAAATGAGTTTTGGAGCCATAATGCTACCCGTTTTCCGTTTTCTCAGGATAACAGAAAACCCTGAAAAAAGAAAGCAGAAGGAAGAAAAAAAAGTGTTTCATCCAGGTAAATCACACCAACCGAAATTCGTATTCATGGTCTCCTGCATTCGCGATCTTCGTGGCCGTGATCACTAGAGTAGCTTTGGTGCTTCATCGGGCGGAGACTCGAGACTCACCTCGTCATTTGTGTGTGTGTGTGTGTGTGTGTGCGCGCGCGCTCGCGCGTGTGTGTGCGTAAAAATATAAACACCCAATTCATTCCATAACAGTATCAAAACCTGAAAACAAGGAATGGCAAATAAAGAGTAACAATCAACGTGAACCAGACATTTTACTGATATACCATGAAAGTGGACATCCAAAGAGTTGATTTTCTATGCAAAGCCGCCGATATGAGGAGGGTAGTTAAAGACGGCTATGCAAATAAATTCTTGATATTAAGAGGTCATTTATCTTTGGATACTATTAAGTTTTTGTAACAGAAAATTAAATATCATAAAGTATAAAAGTTTCTAAAAAGATTTTCATAAAGCTTATGGTTGTAATGTGACTTTGGTCTACGCTTTGTGTAAATTTAAAATCCTCATTAATCATAAATTAACTACTGTTAATAAAAATACTGGATGACAATGATTTTATGAAGAAAAAAATAGTAGTGGACCGAGCTCATGCAGTTCACGATAATATCTGGGGGCAGTTGAATGGTGACCAGTATTTTGGGATAGATGTCGTCTTGTATATTATAAAACTATCCACGTAAAGCAGCAAGAAAACTTCATAAGTTGCATAGAGGTATTTATTAATATTTATCGGCAGCAACATTAATCCGAAGTAAAAGTAAATTCAGGATGAATAAATTACCAAGATATGGAGAGCAGTTTTCAGAACAGATATCTGTACACTATGTGACCATAAAGAGATGTTCGCGTTTGGAAATCTTTCAATTGAAAACGAATATTGTGTAGTGTGTAACCGGCCTAGGGCTTGCCCGCAAATGAAGCATATTATTATTATTATTATTATTATTATTATTATTATTATTATTATTATTATTATTATTATTGTATACATTTTACCGATAGGTCATTACGAACGATGAATGAATGGATGAAATGGGTGAAATTATGCTCAAATGAGTCCATGGTCCATAGACCTTAAAGTCCCCCGATATTCGGCTTCTCAGAATAAAGAAAAAAAAAACCGGAAAAAACCCATACGGCAACTCACCCTAACCGAGAATCGAGCTCGGGACCTCTTGAATGTGAGGCATATATGCTATCCCCACACCATAGAAGCGTGCCAAGGAACGTCTTAGTTTACCCTCAGAGATTCTACAAGACTAAACTTAGTCATTGTCGCGATTGATGAATGAGAAGCATCTCGTACTGATATTATCGCTCTCGTTACGTTACATCAATACTTCAAACGCTGCATACTCCATGTCTGAAACTGTTTTTCCTGTTACTGAGAGTAGCTTGCTACTATGTTTAGTTCAGTTCTCAATGCAGAGGAATCGGACCGTGCTATTAAGGGTACACAAAGGTGAAATTATGATTCCATAATTATGTATATATGTTTCATTTTTATACCATGCATTATGCATTAAAATAGTAGTGTGCATACCAAATGTCATTATAATAACATCAGTAGTTCTGAAATAAATTTTTAAGCAATTATTTAACCATAAATAAGAAACGCTCCACATGATGAACAATTAAGAATTTTATGAACTTTTGCGTTTATTTCAAAACAAGTGAACTCTGTAGAAAGAATGTTGGAAACAGATTTTTTTTATTACTCTGCGACGACGAATGCTGCCCAGCGATGATCACCAAATTTGAAGCTGTGCCCTTTGCTTCAATATCTGCTGTTGATTCTGTTGCCGGCTGCTACAATGGTTGGCTATGAGAAATGATAACATCAGTTTAAATTGACTGAGAAATTTAATGTGATCTAATACTTGAGCGATTGAAGCGAGTTGCCGCCCGTTTGAAGAAAAAGAATGAAACTAATTATGATTCGTAGCACTCGAAACTATAACAATTGAACTATTATATCTACTAAGTTATGCAGTATCAGTTTTACGGTTTGAAATAACTGTTTCCGCAATAAAAGAAACTAGAAACGTAACTTGTCGTGAGTCGATAAAATGCTTACCGTCAAAACCCCTCGCGGCTACCGCTAAGTAACTGATAACCCAGCGCTGTCTTAGACAGTACGAATTGCCGATCACCGTAGTAGACTGTAAGCCCCTAAGACTGTATACCAAGAAAAGAAAAGCAAATACGTTAATTTTATCTATACACGCTCTTTTATTACTTAAGCTCCATCTGCCTTAAAACTATATCACTACGGTTCCAACCTTAAACACCTACGTATGCGTATCTGACACTGTTACTATGGGGTACCTCCCCGAATCTCAGAATTTCAGTTCCTTTCTCTTTTACATAATTTCTGTCTCTGCAAACATACTGAACTTATTACCTTAACTGCATTCCAGGAATCTTTATACTCACGCCTTCGCTCCTCAGCTATTGCTAATGACTTTGGTCGCTAATTACCTTTTCCTCCGGACAAATCTTTTCAACTCAAGTTTATTATATTATGCATTGATTTAATATACAAAAATTATTTATTGCAATTATTTCTCTATCTTAATATTGTTTATTTACTTAATTACTTATATCTTCCTGTCAATAATTACGATATCATCCTTAGTTTATCAAAAAGTATTAACCTTGTAAAAGCAATATTTTGGGTAGTAATTTTAGGATGCTAATCGAATGTAGTGATTAATATGCTCATAAATATCAACATTTTAGAAAAATCACTTTCAGTATTTTTCACTTGTATGTTTTAGATTTTTTTCCGAAAATTTTGAAGAAAATTGAGCAAAAATTGCAAAGTGTGGAACATTTTGAATTTCCAAAAATGCAGAAAAAAACAGAAAGCAAGAAAATCGGTTTTGAAGTTTTAAACGGACTATTTGTCTACGTGCGCAGGGATCTTTAAAAGGTCATTTAAAGCCACTTTTGCGCATAAATGACCGATCAAAATGCACATTATGAAGCTAGATGGTTCAAAGATAATTAATAAAAGAATTTATTTTTTTGGTTTTTGGTCAATTTTCACACAATTTGCTATAGAAATAATTTCATTCGAAGAAAATTATCTACAGCGACCTGGGCTCCAAGCAATAACCAACCACAGAAGCAAAGCCATGCCACAAATGAGCGATACGATAATACCTGGATTAAAACCCCCATTCCGGAGGTATAAGTTATCACATTACCAACTAAAACTTAAACATCCAAATAAGGATACGTATAAAAGCACGGGTTAAAAGTTTTGCAAGAGAATCATATGCAGCGGAATGAACGTTGTCACTGCTATCGTGATGTGTAACTATGAGCCTTTCCTAGGAAACCGCAGTGATAAGAGGAAACAGGCAATAAAGGAATTATTTCAGAAACTGTACGTTTTTATAACGGAAATTGAAACATTGCGGTGCGCCCGGATTACTAATACGTTTAATTTCCATACTAGCCACGAATAAAAATCGATGCTGTTGAATATTTATACTCCAGAGAAACTAGTGATTTGTGCAAAACGAACGGAAGATGCGGTTGAGTTTCCCATAATGATCGTTACTATGTTCATTAGAATACAGAGAATCGGATGTCATACTCTCCATGAGGAGGGGGCTCAATTTTTGTGACGTCCCTCCAGCCTCCCACCAATTATGGGTTAAAATTTGAGTGCAAATGTTTTATACATATCAATACATTGACGATTATTGCGCGATAAATTCCGGTTTCGAACTTAATGGTATCTCAAATATGTTGAAAGAGTGGCGTTCAGAGTTAAATGTTTTTAAATTCAGAAAGTTGGTTGCGCTAAAGCCCTTTTCTGAGAAGTCGGAAAGTTTGAAAGGCAGCAACAAATGGAAAGGTTTTTCTTTGTAAGTATTTGTAAAGTCACCAACAGATACAGCTTTTGAGATGATGAGTCTGGAGTTTGTGGTTCCGAAAGTTGCTCTTTTTACTAGCACCATTCATCAAGGTCTTTAGATACAATGAGTGGAATGAATGACGTAACAACGAAAAACCTTAGGAGTAATTTGGTGGCCAACTTTTACGTTTGGGGTAGCTATGCATGAATGCATTGTTTAGTATGTTTAAATGTACTTTACAGCCACATTTAAGGGCATTTCAGCGTGTTGGCTTATAAACACGGAGTCCTAGATTTGATTCTTGGCAGATGCGAGGGAATTTATTTCGCTCTTGACAACTCAAATTAACAAATGAAATCCAACACATGCTAGCCTTCATAGCAATATCTGTCAACACTATTCTTAGAGTTGTTATCACTGCGCAATATCTGTCGGTCCAGGATTACTACTAGATCCCGTTTAGTGCAATATAAACGACGTTTTTGGATGCATTGCCCATCTCCGAGGTGGAATGGGTAGCAAGTCCGGAGGGCACGATTTCAAATCTTGCTTGGAGAGGTTATCTACACAAGCTCTTTCTTCCAACTTTTCCCTTATCTTAAATGATAAATGCTAAGTAACCACTTCTTTAAAATTTGGGCTCAGCTCAGCACTTCTTAATCATTATCAGTCCCGTCACTAAAAGAGCTTTAAAATGAGTTGAATAACAGTTCTTTACACGAAACGTTGTTGATTTATGATAATGTTTGTATACTGAAACATGGGACGTTTCAAAATGCAGGAAAGGTTATAACTCCAAAAAATCGAAACATTAGCACTTTCATTATCTTACATGTACGAGTATATATCTGGTAAACAGAAACTGAATGAATTTGAAATATCAAGGTTCTGATCCATGATAATGCGGTATGAAACGACTTAACTGTTACATTTTTCAACCATATAGTGGTAAGACCTTGGAATTTTGACGAAAATAAAATAAAAAATGTAAGGAAATTCTCTAAGTTGAGCAAAAAGCACATGTATGTATATTTATCTTCAAATATTTCGCCGCGATTAATTAACACACTCCAGTTCCTCATTAGTAAACCAAATCATTTACTCTAAGGCAGAGGCTAATAAATTTCCTGTAAAACTAGCCTACACAATTTTTTTGATATGTTTGGCTTTGCTGTGTCTCAAACTAAATGTTTAGTAGAATTTTTTTAATTACTTCTGCTAATAATATCACAGTACCGCGAAATGTTGTAGTACACTCGTTGAAAACCACTGATCTAATTTGCAAAAATAGCTACTAAATTAGAAGCAGATGTTAAAAGGCATAGGTGAGGTCCTATCGTCTAATACATGAGCATTATTTTTCCCATGGAGGTTCCAAATCTCCCTCTTGTGAACACGTTTGTGTTTCGTGGTACCGTCTCTCTAATGTTACCGCAAGACCTGTTTACTCTACAGCCAGGGGTACTTTTTTCCCTCTTCCGCTTTATACCCACTCATCGTGCAGCTTAAATATGGTAGAGACATTTAATGCAAGGTGCTTGCGGCAGAACTTGGTGGCCAGTTGGATATGAATATTTGTCCGGCCGGGTTTATCATCACTCAATTACCATACCGGAGGCGGGCGGTTTCCGCGAGGAGTCGCATCATTAGCGTAATTGTGGGACCAAGCAAAGAGGGCCTTCCCCCCTCTTGGAATTATTATCATTCATTACTTTATTATGTTCCGCCCCACAAATAATAAAACTTGTGTCTCTTCCCTACCCGCTTTTAACCCGATGCTCGCTGGGGTGTGGAGAGTAATACTGGAGAAGACACATCTAAATCAGTTTGCAAAGCAACCAAATGTAGCCCAAATGTACAAAGTGAAACACAGCAGGAGTTTCCCCTGGATCAATAATTCTCTAGCCTCAAGAGTACATCCTAAGTTTGCATATATGAAAGCGAAACCGCCACAATTTAATATGTACAGTCGATTGCACGGAAACGAGGCGATGCTTCGGGTTTCCTACAGTGTTTTTCTTCATTTAATGTTGGCAGAAACTCCCTATCATCTGTGTTTCACTACAGCCCTGGGTGAGCCAATCTCTTATTGGTTTCAGCTCAAGTCCGAGACACACACTTTAGCCTATGAACAAAGGTCAGGCTTGGGTGAGTGGCGAAAGGGGAGGAGCACGGAAACGTTTCACCTAAGTGACTAGAATGCATGTTTTGCAACGACGGTGCACACCAGCCCCTGGATGAGTCCGTCTCGTATTGGTTGATACTGTAATTACTGACAGGAAGATATAGAATAATTAAATAAAGAAATAATAGTAAGATTCAGAAACAATTGCAATAAATAATTTCCGTTTATTAACTCAAGCTATAATGTAATAATCTTGATTTAAACATATTTGTACAAGGAAAAGTTAACTTGCGAATCATGTAAAACAAAGTCATTAGCGACAGCCGAAGTATCGAAGGAGTTAGTATAAAAGTTCTTGGAAGCAGTTAAGGGAATTCAGTACGTTTGAACAGTCACGTATACAGTAGTTCTGTAAAAGAGAAAGGGAAGATTCAGGAAGTACCCCATTGCAACAAGATAAGAGACGCACACGTAAGAATGATAAGATTGGCTCCACGCAAGAAGGAGATTTGGTTGGTTACTTCTAAAGTAGGCGGAGCTTACGTGATATAAGTGCGCTCAATCTAAATCAGACACTCTTTTCGCGCACACATACGTTACTCTGGATACTTGTGACGATTCGTGTGTTATTTTAAGTGCCCAATAACGCGCTTAATGCGAAAACAGTTATTTCAAACCGTAAAATTGATAGTGTAGAAGTTTGCAGGTATGATAATTCAGTTGTTATAGTTTCGAATAGTACAATTCATAATCAGTTTCATTCTTTATCTTCAAACGTTGGCAACTCACTTCAGTAGCATTAAATTTCTCAGTCTATTTAAATATACGTTGTCCCTTTACACCCGCCCACCCATACCCTGAGAGTAAGATCTCATAGCAAACCACTGTAGCAACCGGCAGTAGAATCAACACAGATTGAAGCAAAGGCTACGGCTTCAAAAATAGTGACGACCGTCACCCGGCTTTATGATTTGATATAAAAATTCTGGCAATCAAAACATTAACCTACGAACGTAGGTCAAATTCAGACTCAGAGGCAAAAGAAAAGGGAGGAGTAAGACAAGCATTAAGTGAAGTTCTAGAACCAGTTAGGGGTTGGGGACTGGGCGAATCAGAGACGGTTTAGTATTTCCTTACCAACATAAACCACTGCACATTATATCTGCGTAATTCCATGTATCTGGTTACATCCTCTCTATTTGTATTAATATGCTGAAACAGAAACAGTTGCCATTTAATTTGTGCGTTAATAACGGTATCACCAAACGTAAAACGATTCGAATTTCGTGTTAATTTTTCAAATAGAACTTCTCTTTTAAATATCAATGAGAAATAAAATATTATAATAATAAAATCTTCAGTATCAAAAATAGCATACGAAGTACTATGCACTTAAACTAAGAGACGAAGGAAATTAGCAATACAAATATGGAATGAGGAAATAACGGAAGTAATTGAGAATAAAATGTCCACGTATACAACATATTAACAGAAATCATCTGCAGAAAATTGGGAAAATTCAGGAGGAATAGAGATTTAGTAAGAAGTATTAAAATATCAAGTAGAATTCTATGATAGATGTATAAGCGAAATTGAACATGACATACATGAAAGCCAGACAGTTGCATATAAATTAACGAAACATATGCATACGACCGAAGACGTAATATAGTAACTATCAGTAGTATACTAATTTGTGAATTAATGATGAAACATTAGAAAATGACGAAACTTACGGTGGCTGATCACCTTGAAATGCAAGTCAGCCGAAGCATTAAAAACTACATAAAAGTAAATAAATAAAATAAAATAAAAATATTATGTGATACATACACATGACTTTCTCTAACCTCTGTCGTTTACAAACTATTCTTACTAAAGCTTATTTTTCTGTCTACTAAATTTTAATCCAAATAAGCCTTTGCATAGATAAATAGCTACATTACACATTTCGTTTTAGATGCAAAGAGTACAGCCATAGTCAAATGTTTAAGAACTGCACGCTATACGCTGCTTAAAATTACACACTGTTCCCATGCAAGCGCGAGAAACAAGTGAATGCTGACAGGACTTCAGAGAATAACCAAGAAGTAAACAATTCGATCATTTAATAACGGATATTTCAGAAATGACATATGGCACAAACAATTTATTTGAAATAGGTTATGTGTTTTAAAGACATCTACATTTTTTATGCAGTACGTTTTCGTCTATCGCTTAACGTTTACCAGATATACAAGATTATAAAAAATTTCTTCCAAATGAAGTGGACTTCACATGTTATGCCCAAAAAATTCAAGATATACATGTTATCTGTAAATATCTTAAATATATGGTATTTTAATCAAAATAGTTGGAGCCATTTTTAGAAAATAAAATTTAAAACATGTTCCATGTAAGGGTAGTCTGGAATAAGGGAATTTTCTTGGAAATCTTCGTGTCGCATCTTTGGAAAGTACTAAACCTAAATATCAAGTTTGGTATTTATACACTTTTCATTTTTGAGTTATGCTGTTCACAGACACACAGGCACACTCACAGATAGACACACACATGGACGTTTTTCTAAAAAGACTTTTTTGGATTCAGAGGGTCTCAAAACATGCATTTCAGGTGAAATCTCGGTATCGAATTTTTGGTGGAATGCAATATCTTCTCTTCCTACTATGTACGTAGTAATAATTCATTCATTCATTATCTGTTTAACCTCCTCTTATGTAGGACTTACACCCCCCAGGACTTACAAGCGGGTGCCTGGGGTCAGAGGCCCGTCGAGGAGCAGATACTCATGGATCAGACAGAGCATCCCAGGATGGGTGATCAGCCCGATGCCTGGTATGGGATGAAGGAAGTAGATGAAACGAAATGTTGGTGAAATGGATGAAAGGAAAGGTGACGATGGAGTAGTTGGTGGAATGAATGGCGGGGGAAACCGGAGAACCCGGAGAAAACCCGCCCAGACGCCGCTTCGTCCACCACAAATCCCACATGCAGGTCCCTGGGATTGAACCCGGGCCGCCTAGATGGGAGGCGAGCGGTCTAACCACTCGGCCACGGCGCCGCCTTACGTAGTAATAAAATAAAACAAAAAAATCTTATGTATGTGATATATTCACATGACTTTCTCTGCCCTCTATCATTTATTAGCGGGTATACAGACTATTTTTACTAAAGCTTGTTTTTATATCTACTACATTTTAATTCGTATATACTATTCACTAGTATACTATTTGCAGAAATATCTATATTACACAGCGTTACAGCGATAGTCAAACAATTAAGAACTGAACGCTATACGCTGCCTTAAAATTCCATACTGTTTCCATGCAATCACTAGAAACAACTTAATGCTGAAAGTACTTTAAAGAATGAGCAAGTAGTGAACAATTCGAACCTATAATAACGTATACCTCAGAAATGACTTATGTCACAGAACAATTTATTTGAAGTAAATTGCGTGTTTTAAAGAGATCTAAATGTTTGGTGTAGGGCATTTTCGTATATCACTTAACGTTTACCAGTTGTACAAGATTATACAAAATTTCTTCCAACTGAAGTGGACTTCACAGGTTATTCCATAAAAATTCAAGATATACATTTTAGTTGTCTTGTAAATATTTTTAATATATAGTATTTTAATCAAAATAGTTAGAAACATTTTTTCTAGAAAATCTTAAGGTTCAAAAAATATTCCATGTAAGCGGTAGTTTGGAATAGATTCATTTTCTTGAAAATCTTTGTTTTGCATCCTTGGAAGATACTGAACCTTAATACCAAATTTTGTATTTATCAAACTTTTCGTTTTTGAGTTATGCTGTTCACAGACACATACACAGACACACACATACACGCGCGCGCACACACACAGACGTACTCGCAGGAGGTCCTTTTTCTAAAAAATACTTCTTTTGGATTCAGGGGGCCTCTAAACATATATGTATCTCGGTATCGAGTTTTGGAATACAGTACTTCCCCTACTTACAACACGTAGTAGAGAAAGTAAAAATGGGAACAGATAATATTAATTCTTAGCATATTAAATATGATTATTTTAAAACTAAAAATCAATTGTAACTATGCTGGAAATAGTTTCAAGTGCCTAAAGCCCGCAGCACTGAATAGAAGGTGAATTATTTAAAAAGCCAAATGAATGATGCAGTGTTCTAAAGCAATTCCAAAAGTATTGAATAAACTATTTCACATCCTTTATGATAGTATTTTATTGGAAGAATAATGAGGATTCTGTCACGGCATATTTTGTACATATTACTTGTTTATACTAAAGCATGTAAAATCACAAAGCAGATAATTATGTCTAGAAATAGATTTTACACTTGTATATTATGAAAATGCATTTGACAAGGTTAGGAGAAAACATGGATATCTTAAATACCTGATTATAACTATTAAAACTCTGTTAAAACAATAAAATAGGCAGCTTACGGACTAAAGAGCAACCCAAGGAGTTATACAAGCCTACCACCCCGCTGTTGATCTGGTAAGGGAATGGAATTGGTTGTAAACAGGAGAATTACCATTCATGTACATACTTAAATACACTGCTGTATGCTGGCGATCAAGTAGTTATTCGGAATACTGAAATTTATTTGCAGCAAATATTACACAAAACTGAAAAAGTATATACTTTGAGACTTTCTGTAAAAACAGGTGATGGCTTATGAAAAAAAAACATATTTTAATAAATATAACATAGAACAAGTCAATGAATTTCAGTATTTAGGATGTACTTTTGCTTACGGATACGTTAAAGACATTTAACGATATTTAAATATAATTTAAAGAAATAGAATCAAAATAGGTTTTATAGACGAAAACATTAAAAAAGATCACAAGTAACATCCATTAAAGTAATGGTAACCAGTTTTACTTAATGGATCAGAAACTTGAATACTGATAAACAGAGCTTTTAGATTCACTCCTCCGAAAAGAAATGTTCTAATTATTTCAAAGGTTACACTTTAAAAGATCATATAAGGAACTTTGATATTTAATCTAATTTCGACTTTAGTACAATAAGAGACAAAATGGAGGATTATAGGAAGAACTGGATGTACATGAAGGAAACTAGACTCCGAAACAAAAGCTAAATTACAGACCGAAGGGCTGTAGCGATGTAAAAAGACCATCTAAAAGATGGCTCGTACCCAAACCTTCAATGGAGGTGATAATAATAAATATCCTTTTCATAATTAAAATATTTACTTCAATGAAAACTTAAAGCATATCTGGCCATGTAAACAGAACTGAAATATTTGTAGTAGTGCTAAAGTTTCAACAAAATATTGCATTTTTACAGTTCACACTAACATCAGTATTTTCTTCGATTTCATACTATTTCGAATTTTATTGGTTACGTATTATGAAAGATTAAGAAAACACCAAGTAAGGCGATAATGACCTGTTTCACGGCACTAGTGCGGTGAAGATTTAAAGTAATGCAGTAATTAATTTACACCACTCGTGGCAAATATAATTCCAGTTCAAATATTATCACTAAATCACTCCAAACTTGTATATCATACATATTTACCATAGCAGTACAACTGTGAAATTGATACGTCACCAATTGCGTGTTGCACTTTATATATCCATATTTCTCCTCAAACATAAATAAAATATTGCAAAGTTTTCTTCCTTTATGAGTTTGATAAAATAATCTTATATGCGCTTTTGTGAAAGAAGAATATATTACAGTTCCTGTAATTCCTGCAAAATATATGCAATTTTCGTAGCAGTGTTCAATGCCCATTCTTGCTACATATGGAACCATAGGCAGTGGACATTGGTGATATATGCAATGAAACGATGTTTGGAAAAGGAAGTTTTGGGGAAGGAAACGTCCCAGGCCTAGGTTTAGGGTACCTACTCTGCATTTGGCAGTTTTAAATACAGAGGAAAACGTCAGGAAGGACGGTCATAGAGGAATTTGAACTGCGGACCTCCCGTTTATGAATCCGTGCCTTAACCCATCGACTACCCATGTAGGTAAATTCGTTTAAGGAAAAAATTAAATCGGCATGTCAAGAAGTGTCCAAACACATTTTATCTAGCAGAGAAAGAGAAGCAGACAGACAGATTTTAAATGTGTCGTCCTCCGTGGTATAGTGGTTACCATGTTAGCCTCTAGTTTCTAAGGTCGTGGGTTCAAACCTGGCGAAGGGCAATGGATTTTTTCGGGCGTAAAAATCTATAGCATGGCTTCCTTCAGAGGGAAGTAAAGCCGGTGGTCCCGTGTCGTAGATTTACGGCACGTAAAAGAACCACAAGCCTGATAAAGAGACCTCTGAGAAAAATTACCGGTCCTTTACGCCCAATATCAATGAGACACTAAGGAACACAGCAGTTAAGGATCTCCAGAAATAAAACTTAAAAAAAATCAATAGACCTGGTTATTAAGAAACGCAGTTCTCATTTCTTGACTTGAGAAAATTCTCCTAAAGACACGATCACTAACTAGACTCTAATTTGAATTCCCCCCCCCCACTCTCTCTCTCTCTCTCAATCACAGGCTGCCATCTCTCACTGTAGGAAATGTCCTCTCTAGCTTGTTTATTAATCTGAGCATAGGGAGATAAGGGAGCAGCAGTAAGCAACAACTTAACATGCATTTCGTATTTTTTAGTATTATAGCATTTTAGGACTTTTTCTGCGTTAGTTTTGGACAGTGAACTCAGTTTTTTCTCATTTTAGGATTACACCTTCATATCGGAGAGGACACCGTTGCCCCAACGATTCAGTTTGTCAAAAATATCGCTTGCATATTTCTTGACTAAATTGTTTCAGTATATTTGAGTTTGTATCATAAACTCTATCCTTTTTGCTTCTTAGCGCAACTAGTAATTTTGCAATGCTGATTCTGTGGCGTCGAGTTTCTTCGTTCTATGATGAACACTTCTTGCACGAGTGTGCAACTTAAGACCGCACGTTTGTGTTACCTGTGTCATAATACATTAATTGGCAATAAGCTTGCTGGCTCTGCTGAATATTTACACAACGTGACGGCATTATTCAGCAGAGCAGTTATATTTATTGGCAAATGCAAACCAGCCATCGCATACACATATAATCATCATCATCTTCATGATAGACCTTGGTCTGTTCCGCTCTCAGATCTTCCCATCGTCTTCTAGGACGTCCTACATCTCTGTAGCGCTATGACTGGTACAATAGTACTTGTTTTGTTAATCTAGAAGGATCCATTTTTACTTTATTATGTATAGTAAGTGTCTCTGTGTGCCTGTCTGTGTCAGTCAGTCTGTTAACAGCATAATTCAAAAGCGAATAGTCGGATAAATACCAAACTCGCTACTTGAGTTTACTGTCCTCGAAGAATGCGGGACGAAGATTTTCAAGAAAATCCCCTACCCCAGACTATCCTTTACATGGAATTTTTTTTGAAAATTTTGATTTTCTCAAAAATAGCTCTAACAATTTTGATTAAAATACCATAGGTTTAAGACATTTTTATGGCAAATGAAATGTATATCTTAAATTTTCTGGGTGTGTTTCCAAAAGCCCTCTTTATTTTGAATGACTTTTGCATAACTGGTAAACCCTAAGAGATAGACCAAATTTTACCTGCACAAAAATGTAGATCTCGTTAAAATACACAATTTATGTAATATATATTTTTTGTGTAGTGAACCATTTCCGAGATATTCCTTGTTATTTGTTTGAAATTTTCCAATACTTATACTTTTTTTTAAATTCTTATTGTTTTTTATGTCCTGGACATGCAGAGAGAATGGAATGCTCCACATAGCAACCAGCTCTTAAAAGATTTGACTATCGCTTAAAGCCTAGTGTATTCCCCTTGCACCTACAAGAAAATTAGTAGTAAGGTTAACATCCCGATATCTCGATTAACATGAAATAGATGGAGAATAAGCGTTTGTAAAAATAGTTTGTAGAAGAGTTAGAGAAGGTCATGTGAGTACAACATATCAGATTTTAAAAACATGATCATGCCTTTTTTTTGTGGTGTTTGTATTTTTTACATTTAAATTAAATTTCGTAAGATCCTGTCTAATTGTGTTACTTGAATACACATATAAAGATACACATATATAAATTAAATTAAATGGAGATTTATACGCCTGGTTTGAACCCGTGACCTCGGGAACTAAAGATACATGGTACCCTTAGACCACGGAGGATATACGCTTACACGCACACGCACACACACATATATACGTATATAGTACATAAACGCTATACTACTCGTATATTGTATAAATAGCGAAGTCTGCCTAAGTATTCATATCCAAAATAAATGCCAAAAGTGGACTAGACCTTTACATAAAGGACAATGTGGTGCACCCGGAGCAAACAGAATGTCACCACGGAACCAAACCGAATCGCAGCTAACGACCGTGTAAGAATACGGACTGCTCTGCGTAATATATCGGTCATTGGCATTGAGAGAGCTGACATGAATTCTATTTTCCTCTCGATGAACTTCTTTGTAAATCTTTTCAATTATCTGTATAGTTTGTAGAAAATTGTATCTGCTATGCGTTCATTTCTGTATCCCCCCTTAAATGATATGGTCATATTGGGCTTTGAAATATTTGGTGGTTTTTTTGTTCTTTGAACTTTTAGGTTAAGTTACTGTAGGTTTTCGTCTTTTTAAAATTATTTTTCAGACACACATTCACTCTCATATTCACACTTCCAAACTCTATGTTGGGTAGGGAAAAGTCCTAATTAAAGAAATGTTCCCACCCCCAGCAGGGAATCGAACCCGGGACTTCTCGCTCGCCAATCACTCGAGCATGGAGGCAGTCTATGGCAACTTGTTGAACGTATGTTTTATCATAACATGCCCATTATAGTAGCTCTAATTCCCAGAACAATTTTTACGGTTCGCATGAGATATACAATCAGATTAATAGCCACAGCATTCTAAGGCCTGGCGAAATCTCCTCTTTCATTTCAAATGTGCATTGGTAATGATTATTTTTTCAAATATATAGCGTTTCTTTTATTACCCAAATTTTCAACGAGCTACGTTTTTGATAACCACTAATGGAGAAGTAATTATAAATATTCTACTGGTTTAATTTTGCCAGGGGAGCGCTTAATTTAATTCTTTCCATTAGGATGAGCGAGCGAACCATTCCATTCCATTCCGTTCACTGACTGATTCCTTTCCCGTCGCAGCCGAGTTTGCCCGCTAAAACGGAACTAATTTCCAGGTCGTTATCAAGAGAGAACTATAATACCTACTTGAACAGCCGGCCGGTTCGAGTTTATAAACTACTTCCGCTAATATTATTTAAAGATGCGATATAGCGTGTTTATGAGTGGAGAGACGAGATCTATCTCTGGAGAAGATATAAGCATGCCCGAACTTCCACAGATATGTTGATGGAAAAACAATGATGCGACCCGCCTTGAACCTTGTTAGTTGCCATATTCATTATCGGGGCACTTGGCACTTTATTGGTTTAAACACCAAGGCGTTCTAGCGTATCGGTCATCTACCAATCAGATTTGTTCTGGAATGTTCTATTACCATGAAAACACAAACGTCAGATGATTGTTTTATAGAGACTCACACATCCTGTATCTTTTTGGTACTTTTTAAGTGATCCTCATTGAGGAAAAAGCGTGTAATATACAGGGTGGACCAATTAAGTTCAGACTGCACAACATCTCCAAAACTAAACATTGTAGAAAGAAATGTCTTTAATAAAAGCTACTTGATATTATGGGGGAAAGTAAATGCCATTTAATAATTTCAGTATTAAGCAATACACTTTCTAGTGTAGTTTTTTTCGCCTCTCCTGAATTTATGCAAAAAGTATATAATAACATGGCAACAAACACAAAACATTTGACTCTCGTCACGTGTATGTGATTATGCAACTGCTGCAAAGTGTATATTGAAAACAATTTCTAACAATATTCATCTTCTTTAGCATAAAGTAGATAGAAATGTAAGCTGTTCTATGAATAATGCACAGAATATATATGAAAATCGGTAATGGTGGTTAGAGAAGTACGTGTGATTGCAACAAGACTTCCTTTAAAAGTATCAACAGCAATAGCTATCAGAAAAGAACAAATTGACACTTTTTTGAATCTTTTTTATTTTTGTACATTGTTCATAGGTACCAACTTTTGATTTTAAGTATGGGGGCAGAAAATGGTGCACACCGTTGGATTTGAGGGATAATAAAACAGTTTCATTAAACATATTTTAATAGTACTATTTGTATGTTTTATATTATTTATATGTTGTAATATAATTGTAATTGAAAATGGCTTTAAATATACATTATTGCAATTATAATTGTGTCATTACAAGTTAAAACAAATTTAAATTAATTACACATAGAAAACATTGCGCGAACTGTTATTTTCTCTATAAATTTATTTCGTATGTTATTTAAATTAATTTGATCTACTTCCTCATGGTGACAGTTAATAATTGCCAGGTGTTTCAGCCTTTTTAGCGTCATGGTACTTCTTAAATAACTCTTCAGTCTTCTCAGCATTGAAAGTGAACGCTCTGTGAAGCAAATGGTTGATGAAAGTGTTAAAATTAAGGGTACTAGTTTTTGTACCTCACTCTATTGCTCAATTAAATTTGGCTGAGTCTTACAGAGATTCAGACATCCATAAATGAATCTACTGCAAAATTTTACTCTGGATAATATTATGAAACGTATCTCTGTGGAGTTTCAATATCGTTAAGCGTTGGTCGTTAAGTGATGGCTTTGAAACTTCTTTCTCTTTGCATGGCCGAGAGAAAAAAATGAATATCGACTTCCTATTTGAGAGAAGTAGGTATATATTTGAAAATCCAAATTAATAACAAGGAATATCTCGGAAATGGTTAACTTTACAAAAAAATTTATTCGACAAGCTGTGTGTTTTAACGAAATCCACATTTTTGTGTAAGAATTTTTTCGTCACTTACGGTTTAGCATTTATACAAAAGTTATTCAGAATGAAGAGGAAGATTCCAAGATTCTTCAAAATATACATTTTATTTGCTATGATATCTAAACATATAGTATTTTAATAAAAATCGTTATAACCATTTTTGAGAAAATCAAAATTTTTGAGAGCTTTTCCATATAAAGGTTAGTTTGCCGTGCGGTATTTTCTTTGAAATCTTCGTTTATCGTCTCTTGGGAAGATGCTGAACTTAAATATTAAGTTTGGTATTTAACCGACTTTTGTTTTTGGCTCATGTTGTTCACACACATGGATACCTTTTATAAAAATGCTCTTTTTGAATTCAGGGAGTCTCAAAACGTGTATTTGCGGTGAAATCTCGGTATTGAATTTTTGGGTGGAGTACGATATTTTCTGTATTTACTATAGATAAGTAATAGAGAAAGTAAAAATTTGATGTGTTACATTCACATGATTTTACCAATTCATTATTCAACAAACAATTATGTCAAAAGCTTATATTGTCATTTACTTCATGTTAATCGAGATAAATATTTGCAGAAATGGTTTTGTTAGAGATTTCCTTGTAGGTACAGCAGACTTAGGCAATAGTCAAATCTTTTAAGAGCTGGTCGCTATGATGGCTTTGAAATGCTGTTCTGTTTGCATGGCCAGGAGAAAGAAAAGAAGAAAGGAAAAAAAATTACTTGCCATTTGAGAAGTATTGGAGAAGTCAAAGCCACAACAAGGAATATCTCGGAAGGTTAACCTCAGAAAAAAAGATGTATTTGACATAAATTGTGTGCTTTAACAAGATCTACATGTTTTTGTGTAGCAAGACTCAGTTATACAAGTCGTCCAGAATTAAGAGGAACTTAAGAGGCTATTCCCAGAAAATTGAAGATATATATTTCATTTTTCATGAACATATCTGAAACATATGGATAATTTAATCAAAATCGTTATAGCCTTTTTGAGAAAATAAACATTTTCGAAAACTTTTCCTTTTTGGTATTTAACCGACTTTACGTTTTTTAATTATGCTTTTCACAGGCACACAGAGACACACTGACACAAACATATACATACACGCGGACCTTTCTCTAAAAATGTTTTTTTTTAATTCAGGGAGTTTCAAGACGCGTATTTCCGATTAAATCCCAGTATCATTTATACTTTCTCTACTACGTATAGTAAGTAGTGGAAGTATTGTATTCCACCCAAAAATTCGATACCGAGATTTCACCGGAAATATAAATAAAAAAAAAGCATTTTTGGAAACATGTCCGTGTGTGTCTGTGTGATAACTCAGAAACGAACAGTCGGATAAACACCAAACTTGGTATTTAGATTCAGTATCTGCCAGAGATGCGACACGAAGGTTTTCAAGAAAATTCCCCCACCCCAGATTACCCTTTACATGGAACATTTTTCGAAAATTCTAATTTTCCCAAAAATGGCTCTAACGACTTTGATTAAAATATCATATGTTTAAGATATTTTCAGGACAAATAAAATGTATATCTTGAATTTTCTGGGAATGTCACCAAAAGTATTCTTCATTGTGAACGACTTTTGCATAACTGGTAAACCATAAGAGATAGACACAATTTTACTACACAAAAAATATAGATTGCGTTAAAATACAAAATTTATGACATATACATTTTTTGTTGTTGAGTGCACCATTTTCGAGATATTACTTGTTATTCCCTTAAATTTTCCAATACTTATTTTCTCAAATGGGAATTCGTTATTCATTTTTTTGTTCTTGGATATGCAAAGAGTATTAATCTGTGGCAAAGAGAATGGTTTTACACATAGAAACCAGCTATTAAGAGATATGTCTATGCTTAAAGGCTACTGTATTTGCATATTGCCCTTCCAATTACAAAACAAGAAGAACATAGTACGCCTTAACCGATAGTCAAATATTTTTAGAACTGGTCGCTGTGTGTAAAATGTAATTCTCTTTGCATGTCAAAAGATCGTTTCTGCAAATATTTATCTCGATTAATATGAAATAGATGGAGAATAAGAGTTTGTAAAAATAGTTTGTACAAGAGTAGAGAAAGTCATGTGAGTTTAACATATCAGTTTTTGTTTTGTCCTGGTAATGCAAAGAGAATGGAATACTCCACATAGCAACCACCTCTTAAAATATCGATTATCGCTTAAAGCCTACCAATTCCCCTTGCATCTACAAGAAAATTAACAATAAGATTAACATCTCGATTAACATGAAGCATATGGAGAATAAGGGTTTGTAAAAATAGTTTGTACAAGAGTAGAGAAAGTCATGTGAGTGTAACACATCAGATTTTTTTGGGTGGGATACAATACTGCCTCTACTTACTATAGGTAAGTATAGTTCACTTCCTACGTGCAAGAGAATTGGCAGTGTCATTTTGCTGCTTGGTAACGGTTATACGAAACTGACAAGTAAAACCCAGTGGTATCATAGGACTACATTTTCCACCATGTCGCTAATATTTGAAATAATCCAGACTTTTATCTGCTTCGTGTTATTGAAGATCTCCCTTTTTCCCCTCTCAAACCTCCGACGACTGGGAGGGAAGTTCATTGATTCCGTTACAAATCTCTTGTTTGAAGACACGGTGAGTTTGCTGGAGGGGTAGTTTACGAGTATTTTGACTCCCTGCCTATGTATCGATTAAAACTTCATTTCAACAATAAATGCACCTTACGACTCTTCCCTTGCAAGTCCTCTCGCGCACGTTTTGGGTTAGGAAAAGCTTTATGGCTGTTTATTATTAACACATTGTGGCGCCACCTTCTTTATGGCTGTCCTGAGATGTATCCTGATTTAATTACTGCGAGGGGAAAGCACGCGCTAAGTCTAGCAGCGACGGCGAGGCTTCGGAGATTGCGAAAGATGAAGTTAAGTGTATTACAAAGTATCGGCCTAACCCCTTCAGTGATTCATCGGGAAGCAGGATGCTGGTACTTTGAAATAAGCCTTCGGTGCTTTTAAATGTTTAAGTTTTGCATTATTGAAAGGTGTGTTTAACTTTAAGTTAGATAAGGAACGAGGGACTTCACGTTATTGCCTCACATGTGTTCCCAAAGAGTTGCTGGACTATAGTTCTTGATAAACCTTGGCTGCGTTTCCTATGGATGAATGAATGCAACATTCCATATACTCTTGTGTCCAAATGAAAACACGCAAAAGGAGTAGAGGTGCTCGTGTAACATGCAGCGTTAACTGAGTTGTGAATGAGGTTGACGCACTAAATCACTTTTCTGCAATAGCCTGTCTTGGTGACTCACTCTCAGCTAAAATTTAATTTTAAATTGAGTTTTTATTTATGGACGCTCTTTCACTGCTCTGGTCCTTAGCGTCCCATTCTATATTGGGGTGAAATGCCGGTAATTTTGCTCAGAGGCCTCTTATCACGGAGGTTCTTTTACGTGCCGTAAATCTACGACACGGGACCACCGGCTTTACTTCGCTTCCAAAGGAAGCCATGCTAACGATTTTTACGCCCGAAAAAATCCATCGGCCTCCGCCGGGTTTGAACCCGCTACCTTGGGAACTAGAGACTAGCCCGGTACCACTAGTCCACGGAGGACGACTCGCTCTCAGCCATCACCGCTCTACTCTACTCTACATTTACCTACTCTGGTGACCAAAATTTGTGAATTGAGCAGAAATAAATCAGAACTTAAGACGTAAGATAATACAGCGCATGGAAGCATTTGTTCTTTCCTTCCATCTGGTAGTTTGTGTTTACGCACGTAAAGCTCATGTCACGAGCATAGCTTATAGGTATACCGTAAGAGTACTTCCATAATATGGATAGAAAATCCTGTAAAAGAAACTGCTCAACACAAAATAATAACTAGCTTGACTAACAATATCAGATATATAACCTGAGGCATTATAAGTTAAAATAAATGTTGCCAATTGGAGAATGCCAAACAGGAACGACTTCGGAAAAATTGGTGACATGTGATAATAAGAACATTATTCAGTGAACAAGTTATCGCCTTTATAATTTTAGTATCGGTATCGAGTATCGAGAAATAGTGGTATCGTTCCATCACTAGAAATAACCTATATGAGGAATCAGACCTAACAAATAGTGACAGCACTTTCCACTAGTGGTTTGTCAGTCTTACCGAACTCCTTCATTTATTTTAGCTACTACTTTCTCTACTTCAACTAGTAGGTAGAGGAATTATTCCATTCCTCCGAAAATTCATCACGAGATTTCACCGGAAATGCATGCTTTGAGTCCCCCAAGTAAAAAAAAGAAGTTTTGGAAAAAGCTCCGTAAATTTGTGTATGTGTCTGTGAGCAGCATGAATAAAAAAACGGAAAGTTGTTTAAATACCAAATTTGCATTTAAGTTCAACATTGCCCAAGAATGTAATAAGAAGTTTTTCAAGATAATCCCCGTCCCAAATTATCATTTATATGGATTTTATTTTATTATTTTTTATTTTCTCAAAAGGTGATTTATGATTTTGATTAAAATAAGCTTTGTTTAATATGTATTATCACAATAATACATCTTAGATTTTCTGCGAATAACCTATAAAGTCCTCTTTATTCTGAATTACTTCTGTACAACTGCTAAACCACAAGAAATACACAAACTCTTACCACACAAACGGTTGAAGCACACAATTTAAGGTCAAATACATTTTTATGCTTAACTATTTCCGGGATATTCTACTAATAAGAACATGCTTCAGTAAACAAGTGATCACCTTTACAGTTTTTTACCATCGAGTATGAAATATTTATACTTAATTCAAGTAATAAGCCGCTTTTAAAAATCTATCACTTTGACCTACTGTATCCTTCTTATACCTACAACGAGATGTGTAAATGTGTAATGAAAGTTTATCTTGATTATCAAGAAGCAGACAGATGAAAAAGCTTTTATAATAATAGTTTGTAGAAGCGTGAGTAGAGAAAGTTATGTAAATGCAACACAACAGAATTTTTAACATAGTAAGTAGCTATTCATCTTACTTTCTCTATCACTTACCAGTAGGTAGAAGAAGTATCGTATTTCATTCAAATTTTCGATATTGTGGCATTATAAGTTCATTGTCATTACTAGACGCACTGTTGTGCTGTATTGTTGCTACCAGACGTAGCATTATTGGGTCTCAGATATATTTCGGCTTAACGGTCTCTCCTTTCGGTGCGGATCACGTCAAAGGAAGAGGTCTGTTTGAAATTGTCTGGTGTAATGTCAGCCCTATCTGGCTTTGGTGGGGGAAAGATAGCGTCACTCGAAAGTGGTTGTTGGAACCAGATGTGTGTGGACAGTCTACGGTCTGTGGCGTCTCCCTTCATCCTGTTTCCTTTGTTAACTATGTAGAGAAGCCATACGTTTTTGTGAATAAATCCCAGATAATTTATGTTATGTAATTCTTCAATGTAATATAAACCCCACGCCTTCCCCTTAGTTTTACACACCAAGGTCCCGGAATTTAGCTGCCAGCGAGTTGCTCCCCCCATGTGCGTGTTGGGGTGACATAATTAATCATTTTCTGGAAACCTTTTCCGCCTTCACCCCAACATGTAAGAATTTTGAAATTTAACCGAAAATACAAGTTCTGAGGCTCTCTGAATAAACAAAATCCATTCTTAGAAAAACCTCTATAAACAGCAAAACTCTAAAACGCAAAAATAGATTAAATGCCAAAACTGCTATTTTAGTTCAGCATCTTCCTAGGATGCGAGACGAAGATTTTCAACAAATTCTCTCAAACTATCCTTTAAATGGATTTTTTTCCATTATTTTTGATTTTCTAAAAATGACTAAAGATTTTAATTGAAATATCATATATTTAAGACATTTGCATGACAAATAAAATCAACAACTTTACTTTTCTGGGAATAACCTGTGAAGTCCTCTCCATTCGGAAGGAATTTAGAAACCCTGTTTAACTGGTAAACCTTAAGAGATAGAACAAGAACGTACTAAACAAAAAATGTAGATTCTTTAAAGCATAGAGTTTATTTCAATTTTTTTTGTTACATCGGTCATTTCTATGATATCCGTTTTTATTGGTTTGAAATTTTACTCCAGACTTTGAATTACAATCAACCTTCAGTTGCTCCTCTTGAAAGCACACAGAATTTCAATGACCAGTTTTTAAACATCTGAACATTCCTTTTGTACTTATAGCGAGTTGAAACTATTTATGCAAACGTTTATCTTAGTTAACTTATTAGATTAAAGGATAAGCTTTTTGAAGAATGGTTTAAGCTATATAAAATAAACGATAGTGGGTAGAGAAAGGCTTGTGAATGTAACAATAAGATCTTTATTTTCTTTAATAACAGTTCTAATTTAACCATTTGTTGTATCAACCCACGCACATTCCACGTTTCGAGTTTAAAGGGTTTATTAATTCCAAATATTTTATTCTGTTTCTTTATGCTTGTCATATTTCGATTTCTTCAGGTTATACTAGAATGGATTCTTTGTGTGGGAAAAATGTCCTCTAAGCAGGTTAGCAACCTCTTGTAGGGATGATGATGATGGGGTTGCTATCGTAGAACTCATGATCATAGTGCCCCTGTGTATGAGTTCAGAAGCGAGATCTTCCTTCTTCGCCAGTTTCCCATAGCGCAGCTTCCCTTCTGTGCCTACTCTGTCATTGAGATATAGTATTACTACAAGATACTATCAAACGTAGCCAACCGAACTAAGGGATATTTTATAGCGTTAGGAGTTAGCAGTAGTCAGACAGAGGAGCCAGCAGTAACTGGAGCACAGCATCGCACATAGGCCATAGTGGGCCCTTTGTGCTTCCAACGTGCTTTGTGCTACAAGGAAGGGATGAAGGGAAGACCAGATCCGGACGACTACGTGCGCTAGCAAGGACGGGTAAACTAGTCGCGGGCATCCTTTCCCCAACCGGCTTCAAAGCGAACGGAAAGCTTTGAAGCCTGACCATAAACCCATCAGTAAACGATTAGTAGGGTCTTCCCATCCCTTAAACACAACACGTGGTCCTTTCTCCAGCTCCACCAAAGCAAAGCGTTGTTAAGATTTAATGGTGCTTGCGGTAAGGGAGGGTAGGGAACAAGTGTTTGGCTACTGCACAAAGGTCGCCGCTTGGGGATCCGAAGGCTGCGATGACCATAGCCGTCCTTCGAACCGGTGGTTCCGGAAATGTACGAGGGTGCGGCTAGGATAGTAATCTTTCCATAATGCAAATTCCACCGTCCTGCCGTAACAAACCAACCGCCTCACCTGGTACTACAGCCCTGAAACAGATGAGGTGAAACAGATTAAATGGAATGATGGGAATAAGAAATGAAGGATAGAAAGTTCGTGGTAGACGGGGAACCAACCAGCCTTCGCCTACCGACCAGATTAAACCACGGAAAAAGCCAATTGTTAGAATGGGAATTGAACTCGGGACTTCCTGAAGGCGAGTCTCATACGTTACCGCTGAGCATCTCGCCGTATCATTTAAGATTACTCCTCCACGTGCTTTCTCATTCAATGGTAAAGTTACACTAAAGTACTTTCATAAAAATGAAATCGCAAACGTTTTAGCTAATGTAACTATGGATGTAGCTAGAACATACCCCAGTCATAATTATTTTTGTGCAGGTTGCTCCTTTTCGGTTCCCTCCTACATAACCTGTTGTGTACGCTCCTGACCTTTTTGTATAGGTTGTTAATTAAACTCGACGTTTGCCACTAATAAATAATGCAGCCGTAGCTAGGGATGGATCTATCTCTGTATCGTCAAGTGATGTGCCTATGTTCGTCATTTAGACGAACTTTGTAGTATTGCAATAACAAGTTTTCTGATATAGGTATCATGACTAATTTCAAACATGCGCTGGTTTTTATGCATATTTGAATTTTTTGCAAGAGAAAGTTGTGAAATAGGTATACCATAAGCCTTTTGGCCCTATCTGTGCGTATAATCTTATTTCTGTAACTTTAAATATATTTAAACGTTTTGTTATAAGTCGTTGCGGTTTCCCAAGTCTTCTGTTGACAACATAGATTGCTCTGGCGACAGCTTTACTTGTTTCACCGTTCACTCTGATGAGTTTAAGCTGCGGTCTCAAATTTCTGATACTTGTCTGTGGTAATCACAGCAGAGATTCCATCTTATGGATAATTTAACCAACCTGCGTAAGAGAAAGTCGCTGAATAGATTTTCTAAAGCAGTACTAATGTTATTATTGAGTTCAATGTGCTTGCATATCACTACTTTTCCTTCGGTAGTTTACCAGCCACTCGTTCGAAACTCGCGTTGAAAGGTTAGATGACTGAAGTGATTAATTATCGAAAATTGATACAGTTTTGGTGCAAATTGACGTAAAAGGTCGTTTTCATGCCTTAAACTTTGAGCAGTCGGCCTATGCTTTGCACGTGTGGGAGAATTCGGTCACATTAGAGAGAGCGAATGGCTGGCGCTCAACGCGCAGATCATCAAATCGACCTAGTCAGCTAATCTTGTAATTCGAAGGAAATATCAGTTTCGAGCCAGTTGGGCTTCCTTGTAAGTTCCTATTAGTAATCTGAAATTATATTCTTAGACAATATTTTTATCGTAATTTAAGATAAGCTGAATAGAGGAATCACTTTTTATATGAGCAGTATGATAGTAGTAGCAGTAGAACTTATGTCAAACAGTTTCATACTACTTTTGCAAATAGAACAATCACATGGGCCTCATAGCTGTGCATGCTTTTCCTGTACCTGAAATATTACATTAAGAGTACGGTACTAAATATCTACATTTCCTTACTGCGTACTTACATAATGGAGAAGAAAGAAAAAGCTAGGAAAGCATTATTGAATAATAAAAATACAGAAAAAAGGATAAGAATTAATTGAAATGAAATAAAGTTAAAACTTAATATTAAATACACTTAGTTCAGATCCTCGCTCGTTTTACCCTCCCCTACCCTTCTGTCTCTGTAGAAATTAACCTCCTTTGTCGAAACATAGATAGAAATGTTCCCTTTTTCTGACACCCAGCATCCGATATTACACCCAGGTGAACCTTCATTAGCCTTCTGGAATCCAGAAACTGTGATGTTAAACATTTATTTATTCATTTATAATTGAGTCTCTCTACACTCTACCAGAATACATTTTTATTGTTGAGTGAACCATTTTCGAGATATTGCTTGTTATTCCCTTAAATTTTCCAATACTTAAACCTTTTCTCAATTGGGAATTCGTTATTCATTTTTTTTGTCTTGGATATGCAAAGAGTATTAATCTGTGGCAAAGAGAATGGTGCTGCACATAGCAACCAGCTATTAAGAGATATATCTATACCTAAATGCTACTGTATTTCTATATTGCCCTTGCAAATACAAAACTAGGGGAACATAATAGGCCTTAAGCGATAGTCAAATATTTTTAGAACTGGTCGCTATGTGTAAAATGTAATTCACTTTGTATGTCAAGAACATAAAAAAAGAGAAAATGTATAAGTATTGGAAAATTCAAAGAAATAGCAAGGAATATCTCGAAAACGGTTCACTTTACAAAAAAATAATGTTTATGACGTATATTGTGTGTTTTAACCAGATATAGATTTTTTATGTAATAAAATTTTGTCTATCTCTTGCGCTTTACCAGTTATGCAAAAGTCGTTCAGAATGAGGAGGAATTTTGGGGACATGCACAGAAAATTCAAGATATACATTTTATTTGCCATAAAAATGTCTTAAAGATATGATACTTTAATCAAAATCATTAGAGCCGTTTTTGAGAAAATAAACATTTTCGAAAAATGTTCCATGTAAGAGGTGATTTGCGGTAGGGATTTTCTTGAAAACTTTCATGTCGTATCCTTGAACATATTAAACCTAAATACCAAGTTTGGTGTTTATCCGACTTTTCGTTTTTGAGTTATGCTGTTCACAGACAGGCACATGGACATGTTTCCAAAAATGCTTTATTTTTACTTTCTCTACCTCGTAGAGTAAGTAGGGGAAGTATTGCATTTCCAACCAAAAATTCGATACCGAGATTTCACCGGAAATACATGTTTTTAGGCCTCCTGAATGCAAAAAAACTATTTTTGGAAACATGTTCGTGTGTGTGTCTGTGAACAGCATAACTCAGAAACGAACAGTCAGATAAACACCAAACTTGGTATTTAGGTTCAGTATCTTCCAGAGATGCGACACGAAGGTCTTCAAGAAAATACCCCACCCCAGATTACACTTTACATGGAACATTTTTCGAAAATTTTAATTTTCTCAAAGATGGCTCTAACGATTTTCAATAAAATACCATAAGTTTAAGTCATTTTTATGGCAAATGAGTTGTATATCTCGAATTTTCTGGGAATGTCTCCAAAAGTATTCTTCATTGTAAACGACTTTTGCATAACTGGTAAACCATAAGAAATTGACAAAATTTTACTACACAAAAATGTAGATTGCGTTAAAATACACAATTTATGTCATATACATTTTTTTTGTTGAGTGAACCATTTTCGAAATATTGCTTGTTATTCCCTTAAATTTTCTAATATTTATACTTTTTCTCAAATGCGAATTCGTTATTCATTTTTTATGTCCTGGACAAGCAAAGAGAATGGAATGGTCCACATAGTAACCAGCTCTTAAAACATTTGACTATCGCTTAAAGCCTACCATATTCTCCTTACACCTACAAGAAAATTAGTAACAAGATTAACCTCTCGATTAACATGAAGTAGATGGAGAATAAGCGTTTCTATAAATAGCTTGTATAAGAGTAGAGAAAGTGATGTGAGTGCGACACTTCAGACTTTTTTATGCCCTGGACATGCAAAGAGAACGGAATACTCTACATAGCAACCAGGCATTAAAAGGTTTGGCTGTCTCTTAAAACCTACCATATTCCCCTTGCAGCTATAAGAAAATTAGCAATAAGATTAACATCTCGATATCTCGATTAACATGAAGTAGATGGAGAATAAGCGTTTCTATAAATAGCTTTTATAAGAGTAGAGAAAGTCATGTGAGTGCGACACTTCAGACTTTTTTATGCCCTGGACATGCAAAGAGAACGGAATACTCTACAAAGCAACCATGCCTTAAAAGGTTTGACTGTCTCTTAAAGCCTACCATATTCCCCTTGCAGCTATAAGAAAATTAGCAGTGCGATAGTTTCTGCTATTTTATACCGATTAACAAGAAGTAGATGGAGAATAAGCGTTTGTAAAAATAGTTTGTACCAGATTAGAGAAAGTCATGTGAGGTAACACCTTTTTTTTACGACGGAATTAATTTTGTAATATCTATGTGTTTCCCCTTCTTCTGTTTACAGATAATGTGACATACAATATGTATGTAAATACTTTAACATTCTCCAATGTCTGTCCTGCGTATTTTCAGATATCTTGGTGTTATATATGGCTCCATTCTTGATTGCTAATGTATTGGCTTTTACTTCATTAACTGACATTCCCTTCCTTAAAATATGATTCTAAGCAATTTAGTTCCCTTTGCAGTCGGAAAATGATGTGTACATTAAAATTAGATCATCCACATACAACACAGCGGGTTTATATACTAGGCCTATCAGCTTCAAGTCTATTTAACGTTTCAGATATATCTTCCACAAACAAATTGAAAAGTGTCGGTGAAGAATAGAACCCTGTCTTAGTCTTCTCTGGGTTATCACGTTTTTCGATAGTTGTGACGTCATATTTTACGCAGAACTCAATTTTGTTCTATATTCCTTGCAGTGTCCTAATAATTTTTCGTGACAAACTCTTCGTACATAATATCACCCAGAATCCTTGTCTTTCCACGCAGTCAAACGCCTTAGAAAATCTCTAAAAGCACAGTGTAGTTTTCCTCTCTTTTCCGCGTTTGCTTCATCTAACATTATCTACAAATTGGCGCATAATGTACCTACCAACTTCGGTTGGTATTCATGTTGAACTCGAGGTGCGCATGCGCATTAAACAGATACGAGGTGTGTTTTTAAAGTAAGTACCGTTTTAATATTTTGTCTCTGCAGTCGCGATTTTGAGCATGCACGATCACTTCCTCCATTCATTAGGAAACCAGACGCTGCTGTGAGGGATCGTCTCTTTGTGTTTTCCTGGTGTTAGAGCGTTTCGAAATGTTCACAAGAGTCGAATGATCCACCGACTGTGATGTCAGATGAGTGATTAGTTTTTTTAAATACGAGAAATGTTACGCCAGCAAACATTCATCGCCAATTGTGTGAGCTTTATGGGGAAACAATAATGAGTGACAATGCCCAGCCACATACAGCCAAACAAACTCAAGGTCTGATCGCATCATTTGGTTGGGAACAATTCGACCACCCTCCCTACAGTCTGGATTTGAAAGCAAACTATTTTCATCTGTTCAATCGTTTGAAGAATTTCCTTAGTGGAAAACATTTAAACAACGATTAGTTTTGAAACAATAAGTGCAAACTTGGCATTCATCACAAGTAGCATCATTCTCGACAAAGGCATACAAAAAGATCTCAAAACAATTTAAGATCTCCTTGTGGTTTACCGGGAAAAATGCGAGTCAGCTGGAGAATTTAATGGCGTGCCGGCATGTTGCCATGGTAGCTCAGTGATTAGAGCAACCGGACGGAGACCGGGAGATCCGTGGTTCAAATCCCGGCCATGGCATTGAATTTTTCAGTCATCTGATTCTACGTTTCCAATGTAGCTTAAGTTTTACTTAGTAGTTTTATTTTTGAAACGAGATTGGTAGCGCCATCTTGCAATATAAATCTTATTCCCTACTGTACTATATTTTCCCCTGAACCTCGCTTGAAATACTGTTTGTTTGTTGTTTTCATTAATCCATTGTCTCAATCTCTCATATACAGCCCTACAGTAAATTTTAAACATTACTGGAAGGAACGCTACTCCCTAAAGATATCCAGAATTTGTATGCTTCCCCTTTTATATATTGCACATACAATTGTCGTCGTCCATTCGTGTGGGAATATCCCACTTTAATTTTTTTTAATTAAAGGTTTATTTAAGGTCGTTTTGACTACATGGCCTGTTATCGTAAAAATACATTATAATATACATATATAATGCATAATGATATACATTAATTTACAATTGCATAAACATAGAATTAGGTAAACATTTACAATAAATCAGAGAGTTTTGTATCCATTAGAAGCTGTAGCGTCTTGTTGAATATATTGGGTGTGTTAACTGCATTGGGAAGATTGTAAATGTCGGCTTGTTGTCTACATCTACTGTACTGTGGGCAATCTATAAGGACAGGCAGAATGGTTAGAGGAATGTTACAGCTGGTACAGTTTGGAGGTTGGTCCTTAGTGAGAAGATAACAGTGCATTAGTTTGGAGTGCCCAATTCTAAGCCGCGTGACGATAACTTGATCTCTGCTTCTTTTGAGAGTTTGGTAATGCAGAAAAGGTTGTATGCAGCCTGAGTGAACTTCATGAAGTTTGCTGTTGATTGGTAACCATTTTAATTTCCATTTTTGTATGTACATGTGTTTAATGAAACTGATGACGTCTTGGCGTGGAGAGGCGATCGATGAATCACTGACAGGATGTTTAGTTGCTTCTTTTGCAGCTGTTGTTTAATACTTTTAGCGTCAAAGTTATAAATGTTTCAATTTTAGTTCCTTTGTTATTTTTAAGCTTTTTGTTGTCTGAATTACTTCGCACATGATTATACGAGTAGCCTTATCTAAGATTTGGATATTCGACGCTTCTAACAGTTGGATTGCAGTCTGTGTTGCTTGCTCCCAATACCCCCACTGCCAAGCATTTCCTGAAAACGTTTTTTCTGCTGCCCTGATGTTATAGAGGTATGCATAAAGGAAACCTTCCTAATCCTGTTCAGATCCCTCCAAACACTAGCTTCCTGGAGGTGGGATACTGTCTATGAAATTTCCTCTAGTAATTTCTGTTCAGTTTTTGTTACTGACTAAATGATTGCTCCTTGTTTATTTTCTTAACAAAGGAAACTTATAGCGGTACCTGTTGAATGTTAATTACAGAAAAAGTGAAGCGAGTGCTTTACATGAGAGCTTTTTCTTTGTAATCTTTGTCAAAAAATTATTCAAACCTTCTTTCTCTCTTATTTATTTTCCGCATTTCTTGAGTTTTAATTCCATTTAAATTCTTTAAGTACGCACCATTAGAAACTCAGTATTTTGATAAAGCTACTGTAGAAGTATCTGTATAAATGGAAAACGTAGATTAGGATCTAAATTCCGGTGTACTATCCAGGTCTCATGGTAGAATTACTTTGTTAACGGTTTAACTGGTCCTGAATCCATATATCCCTTCACCCCCTCATTTTAACTGCGTGCTCGGGCGTCACTACTTGCCCACTGCCCTCTCAGTTACGTTACTGTTCTAACCTATGGGCATCGAATGTGAATAAAACTCGCGATATCGTTGTCATAATAATTAACGTTCATACATTTAGATTGGAAACGAGAGAAAAAAAAAACGGCTGCGTTGCGTACATCGCGAAGGGTCGACAAGATTTTATTAAACTCCTCTATAAATAACCAAGGGGTTGTACGTGCCAGGTAATTCGGTAGGGATGCACAAGGGTGTAGACGGAGGGGAGAAAAAAGTTCATTCGTACGCAATTAATAGCATTGTCATAATTAAACTTCTCTTGCAGTTTCAGAAGCATACACATACACGCATACAGGCGGTACTTGTGATGCCATCCCAAATTGCTGTAATAAAATGGTGTGATTTATATGCGATGCTGGAACCAGGCGGTATTGTGTTCACACGTGGTGGTGTTTCTTGAGATGGGTGGAGCAACTCTCGTAATATCTCACGAAGGTGCGCCTGTGGTGGACAGAGTCAGTGTCTTAGAATTGTAAGGAGATGTTCCCACGGCTTGCCAAGTCATTTTCCTCAGTTACTGCTGGAACAGGGACTAGAAGATTAAAATCCCTGTAAAGAAGAGCTGCCACCTGGTCATTTAAATAATAATAATAACAATAACACATGATGCAAAACACAATTCTTTATAGAAAGAAATCTCAAATGAGAAAAGATATACTTGGCTGATGTTGAGGATTCCTCATTTTGTTATACCAGAGCTATAAACTGCATACTCCATGAGGTAAGCTAGCCAAGGCCTACCGTATGATAGTTGTTTCCTAACAAAGTCTGGAGGTGTTACTATCATCTCGTACTGTTTGTGTGTTAGTAGAACAATGCTTGTAAAGGCAAGGAGCGGGGGACGTCTGCTATTACTATATTTTCAGAGCCGGTCCATGTACTTCTAGATAAAACAAGCACAAAACGCAGACGAAATATGCGTACTGAAAGGTTTACTTGCGATATCTCTTACTTCCTTTCTCTATTTAATATTAACGCCGATATATTTCCCGTTCTGTATCCGCTTTTTGAACAAGTAGAACACGGAATATAATCTCGTTTCCAATGCTATTTCATTCTGTATCATTACATATTGTAGTTACTTGAATCCTATAGTACCACACTCCCCACAAACCCTTTATTCATCTCTTTCTTGGTTTATTCTTCCAAAGTCCATGGATGATGTTTCTATTCCTTACAAATACTAGCTTCCAAACGCTCCTGGAATGTATTAATAACACACATATGTAATTTCCTTCAGAATAGTTTCTTTATGTTGTAGCTTATTTCTGACAAAGTATGCAATGTGTTTTGAAGTCTTTTGGAAAGATTTTATGAATCCAATCTCAGTTGTGGTATTTGCAGCGACTTGTTAGCGAAAGCGAGTCCTCTTTGACTCGCACTACCTTCACAAAAATACTCTTGTTGGGCAAAACACTGTGCTTTGCTCATTGATGATTCACTATACGGTTAGATATTTTATGTAACTATCTCAAATGCGACGAACGAGTAACAACAGAAAAGTGCTGCCTTACAATGCAGACAGTAGCTAATTATAATCTTGAAACATGTATAGAAGTCGCATTATGAATGGTCTCAACATATGTCATGAAAATATTTAGCCATTCATTTCATAAAAAAATAAACATTAAGAAAGAATGAAAAGGGAAACTTTATTCTGGAAACATTTCGAGGCTAGTGTAAAGAGCTTCTTTTATCTCTAATTTACAAGTTTATCTCCTTATTTCTCTTCCATTTCTTTTATATCTACTGACGTCGCATACTCCTTACTCCTCATTATCATTTAACTTCAACAGCATTTTCTTTTGGACTATTTCCACTTCTACTATCAACGCTATATCATCAGTAAATCCTAGGATTTTCCTGTTTTTATCCAACGCTTTCCTCTGACACCACCTCCTAAGTTAAGTTGATTGGTTATTTCGTAAAGAGAATACTTAGGAGCTTTCTTTCCGATCCACATCAGTAGAAGTAGCAGTAATAATAGCATTATTATTGTAAGTAGTAGTAATAATATCGTTAGTAATAGAAGTATATGTAGTAGTTGTCGTACTATAGGAGTAATAGTAGTGGTGGTATTGATGATGGTAGTGCTAGTAGTAACAGTAGCAGTGGTAGTAGTAGTGGTGGTAGTGGTAATGGTAGTAGCATTATTATTATTATTATTATTATTATTATTATTAATAGTAGTAGTAGAATAGTAGTAATAGCTATAGAGGGGTGTTGATAGTGGAATGGTACTAGTAATAGACATAGTAACACTATTATTATTGTTATTGATAGTAGTGGTGGTGGTAGTAGTAGTAGTAGTAGTAGTAATAGCAGTAATAGTATCATTATTATTATCAGAAGTAGTAATAGTGATGGTAGTATTAATAGCAGTGGGGTAATGGTAATAGTAGTAGTAACAGTAATATTATTATTATTATTATTATTATTATTATTATTAATAATGGTAGTCGTAGCAGTAATAGTAGTGGTGGTGGTGTTGGTGATAAATAGTAATAATAGTAGTAGTGGTAGCAATCTGTATATAAATTAGAAGTTATTTAGAAAGGACTTTCCAGTGTGAAGATAAGGTGACCCACTACAATCAGCATCTACCTATGCGCATTATTATTATTATTATTATTATTATTATTATTATTATTATTATTATTATTATTATTATTCTGACTCCAGGGATTAGACAGTGCTACCTATTCCGGCATCAAAACGTGTCTAACCACCATATTCTTGGTCTTCCCTGATGTCTTCTTCCCTCAGGCCTGTACTACAACACTTTTCTTGGGAACCTACTACTACTACTATTTTTATCGAGTTTGTCCTTCAAAAATTTTGGAACGAGTAATGAATTCTACAACACGTGAAGGTGCTCCAAAACATTAAAAAATAAAACTAGTCACAGAACTTGGCATAAGCTGTCAGTTAATAAAGTGGTAGATGCACATGACAGAATAATAATAAAAATAAAGCGCGTGCGCTCACACACACACACACACACACACACACACACATACACTAGAACATGTACGCACGCGCACTCATACAGTAAGTTATTTGATCGACTGTCATCCGTAATTTGTCAGAAATGCATCCACCAGCGTCAAGCCACGTCATCTGAAACTGGAAAAAACGTTGTGCCAGAAAATTACTGCGGCTGAATATTTTAAACAGCACACATTAACATGGGAAGGGAAAATTGTCACTTAGCAAATTTTCTGCGTCGCTTATATGATGAATAAACTGTATCTGACCTGTCAAGGAATTTTAACGCTCGTCAAAACTGCTTATGTTTTATGCAAAGAAGTCACAGAGAGAGGTCCTTGATGTGGAAACAGAATACATCCATATGCTATTTTCCTGTTCTCAGATATAACGCTTATTGCCCCAATGCTTGTTTCATTCGCAGTTGTCAGCGGAGGTTACGTAGCATTTTCGTAGTTAACATTCAATAGCAAGGAACATAACAATGTTAACCTCACAAGAAGTTCATCCTAAGCCCACATTGCTTTATTGTCATTTTGCATTACTACTAATACCATATATGCTCTTTGACCATATAGAATCGCTGAACGGTTATGCGAATCCAATGTATGTCGTTCTGCTTTGTTTTGTTGCATCTCTTGTCATACGTTTAGAAAGTCCCAAAAAACCATTACGAAAAATATCATGTGGTAAGTTTATATTACTTTCTCTACCAATAATAAACTCATACATATGTTATAATTATAATATTCATATAAAAAGTAACTCTTCTTATGAGTGATTTATTAAGTAAGAAGTCCTCATTTACAAAATTCGAAAACAGTATTTGTGGTAACAAGCTCTTACGGAAAGAAAAGAAAGAAAAATGGGTCGCTATACAAAAAAATCTGATGTGTTACACTCACATGACTTCCTCTACTCTTGTACAAACTATTTTTACAAACGCTTATTCTCCATCTACTTCTTGTTAATCGAGATAAACATTTGCAGACTCTATCTTATTGCTAATTTTCTTAGATGTAAGGGGAATATATATTTACAAGGGCGATATAGAAATACAGTAGCCTTTAAGCATAGACATTACTCTTAATAGCTAGTTGCTATGTGCAGCACCATTCTCTTTGCCACAGATTAATACTCTTTGTATATCCAAGACAAAAAATGAATAACGAATTCCCATTTGAGAAAATCAGTATTGAAAAATTTAAGGGAATAACAAGCAATATCTCGAAAATGGTTCACTCAACAAAAATGTATATCAAATAAATTGTGTATTTTAACACGATCTACAGTTTTTGTGTAGTAAAATTTGTCTATCTCTTATGATTTACCAGTTATGCAAAAGTCGTTCGCAATGAAGAATACTTTTGGAGACATTCCCAGAAAATTCAAGATATACATTTTATTTGTCATGAAAATATCTTAAACATATGATATTTTAATCAAAATCGTTAGAGCCATTTTTGAGAAAATTAAAATTTTCGAAAAATGTTCCATGTAAAGGGTAATCTGGGGTGGGGGGATTTTCTTGAAAACCTTCGTGTCGCATCTCTGGAAGATACTGAACCTAATAGCAACTTTGGTGTTTATCCGACTGTTCGTTTCTGAGTTATGCTGTTCACAGACACACAGACACACACACACGGACATGTTTCTAAAAATGCTCAAAACATGTATTTCCGGTGAAATCTCGGTAACGAATTTTTGTGTGGAATACAATACTTCCCCTACTTACTGTACGTAGTAGAGGAAGTAAAAACACAGCATAACTAATCAGTTTCAAATGCGAGAAGTGCAGATGTATCAAATTCAGTGTCATAAACGGTGTGAATTCAACTCAGACGCTGTGAAAGACACGCTTTGAATTCAATTCAATTGTTTATGTTGAATATGCGCCTTAAACTTAAATTTCAGAATATAGTTTCATTTTGATTTCGCAAAACTATTTATTGCATATATTTGTATCATTTATAAACAAAATAATGTATACAGCTTGTGGAACATTGGATCTTCTTATACTCGTAAAAATATTCCACTTCATCTACAAGTCCCATAAATAACTATAAATGCATGATGTTTTAATAAAAATCTTTAGAGGTATTTTGGGAAAATAAAAAAAAAACGAAAAATGTTCTATGTAAGTAGTAGTATGGGGCGGGGAATTTACTTAAAAATCTTGTATTGCATCTTTGGAAGATGGTGAACTTCAATACCAAATTTGGTATTTAACCGACATTTCGTTTTTGAGTTATACTGATCATGGACAGGCGGATGGATAGACGGGCGCGCGCGCGCTCATACACACATACACACACGACTTCGGTAATATATTGAAACCTTAAATTATGTTGATGTCATTTGTAAAGATTGAATAAATAATTGGTTACCTTTTAGCAACAGAATAAAAATAAAATGGGTAGAATATAAAGTACTATTCATTCATTATCTCCTTCCTTCAACCCTCCTCTTATGTAGGACTTACACCCCCCAGGACTTACAAGCGGGTGCCTGGGGTCAGAGGCCCGTCGAGCAGCAGACACTCATGGATCAGACAGAGCATCCAGGATGGGTGATCAGCCCGATGCCTGGTATGGGATGAAGGAAGTAGATGAAACGAAATGTTGGTGAAATGGATGAAAGGAAAGGTGATGATGGAGCAGTTGGTGGAATGAATGGCGGGGGAAACCGGAGAACCCGGAGAAAACCCGCCCAGATGCCGCTTCGTCCACCACAAATCCCACATGCAGGTCCCTGGGATTGAACCCGGGCCGCCTCGGTGGGAGGCGAGCGGTCTAACCACTCGGCCACGGCGCCGCCAATATAAAGTACTAACTAATTAAAACTTAAGTAGTTAATTGACACTACTAGATATGTCAGCCCGTACAATTTCCCTTTGCTTGTTATTAACTGTTAATATTAAATATTTACTTATAGGCTTACTTAACTCGTATGTAGGGCTTACATCCCCTAGGACTTACAACCATGTCCAGGGTTCGAGACCTGTAGAGGAGCAGACGAACACTGAATCATAGAATGAAGAACCCGAAACGGGGGATCGGTCCGTGGCCACGTATAAGAGTGAAGAAGAAGATGATATGAAATGAAGGCGAAATGCATGAAAATAGGTGATAATGGATGAAAGAAGGTGATAATGGAGCAATTGGTGGAATGAATGGCGGAGGAAACCGGAGGACCCGGAGAAAACCCACCCAGACGCCGCTTCTTCCACCACAAAATCCCACAAGGTTCTTTGGGATCGAATCTGGCCGCCTTGATGGTAGGCATGCGCTCTAACCACTCCGCCACGGCGCCGTTTAATATTAAATATAGAAACTAAAACAAATCTAAAACATGTAGTGCTAACAATACGTCGTGATAATAATAAATAAATAAAATAAAACAAACAAAGGGGGTTTCTTCTAAAAGTATTTGGGGGGGGGGTTCAGGGGATCCCAACACGTTTATTTCGGTGAAATCTCGATATCGAATTTTTGGTTAGAATATAATACTTCCTCTTACCTATTACAGGTAGATGGTAGAAAAGGGTATTGTCATGCTTTGTGAAGAATTTAAGAGATAAGTTGAAACATGTAGATAAGAAGAATTTCAGGAGGTTTCCCTCTCCCCAAACTACAATTTAGAAGGAACTATTTTAATATATTTTATTTTCTTAAAACAGCTATAACGATTTTCATTAAAATGTCATTTGTTTGAGATATTGAAATGAAAAACGAAATGCATAATTTGAAATTTCTGCGATAAGCCTATGCAATCTTCTTGTAGTTCATAAACCATAAACGCAAAATGAAACCTTACCTCAGAAAAATGGAGATATCATTAAAATGGGCAATTTATATGGATAACATAAAACGTGTGTGGCATTAAGCATTTCTGAGATACTCATTGCTATTAGTATGAATTTTTCAGTTCTTTATTTATGTCACCATTCTTGTGACATCACGAGTATTTAAAACTATGAAATATCCACCCACTTTTTAAATTTGAGTATCGCTTCAGCCTTGTGTATGCCCTTATATCTACCTAGGTATAACGAAATATGTATTATCTTCAAATGCCGATTAACACGAAGTAAGCTTTTATAAGAAAAGTGTTTAGAACATATATAAAAATAAATGATAGTGGGTAGAATAAGTCATGTGAGTTTATCATATTTTTTTACCATGAGGTAACCATTATTTACACTATCTAAAACTAATAAGAATTGCATTTAGCAATATATTTTATATAAGAAATTGTAATTAATAAATTGAGTGGTTATGTTTTTCATGAAGTAACAAAGGTTTGAAAGTTCTTTAAATCCGCTCGTTCGTTGCACTCAGTTTGCATAACTTTTCCGTTAACACTACACTGCTCATAAATGCTACCATTTTCATTCACTCTTACTTTTATTAAATTTTTCAAACCCGGCGGAGGGCGATTTATTTTTACAGGCGTTGAAACCGTTAGCATGGTTTCCTTTGGAAGGGAAGTAAAGCCGATGGTTCCGTGTCGTAGATTTACGGCACGTAAAAGAACTTCAATTGTGATAAAGAGGCCCCTGAACAAAGTTTCCGGTCTTTCGCGCCCAATATAAAATGGGACGCTAAGAACCATAGTAGCTAAAGAGCGTCCATAATAAACCTCAATTTAAGTTTTTAATAAACTGAACGCAAATCAACATATACTCAGAAGTGGATCTGCTTGTAGCTTTGCTCAACACTGATTGAGAATGAATTTACATCTGAGAGTATACGGGGATCATCCAGGAAGTAACGACCGTTTGGCTTTTATATATTCAAAAAATCTTTCATTAAAATTTCACGTCAGTTACAAAATTGAAGATTTCCTTATTTCTTCACCCCTATAATCGCTTCCATTATTTAAGCATTTCTCTTATCTTTCTACGAGCTTTAGAATTCCCATGTGTAGTTGGCTGCCGTCAGTCCATTAAGCCAAGATGTTCAGACACAGTTGCACCAAGCAAGGAACGAGAAATGTTTGGAAAAGAAATTAGCTCTAAGGTTACACTTCTGTCCTGTAGGTTTTGTTGTTCACTTGATTCTTTAAATCATCTGTGTTGAACGACAAACGTGAGGGTAGAGTTTCGTCTTGCACTTTTGTTCTTCCATTGCTGAACATCTAACACCACCTTTTCACATTTATTTTCTTCATTTACGTATCACCATACACTTATTTTAGTTTGTTGTAGATTTCTGCAGGTTTCAACATCCGAGCATTCAAAAATCCAGTCGACGGACTTTGTATCACGCAGTATATTTTGAACAATCACAGAGAGCACAATAATAACTTGTTTAGTCTGGAAATCACACAACACTGACAACAGATGTCGGGGAAACCATTCAATCTTGGATAGAAGCTCAGAGCGATCTGCTCAGTGAGAATGCGTAAACGGTCGCTACTTCCTGATTACCCTCGTACTAGCTTTTATTCTTAAGGAATATTTTGCAGTACCATACCAAACTTAGGATGTAATTCTATCGAAGAAATCAAACGCCCATCAGGTATCGAAATCTACAGCTCAACCGAATTTTTAATTTTCGTCAATTCAGAATGGAATTAAGGAAGAAACAACCAATATCGGCTAAAAAAGGTATTAAATTGGCATATACGGTCAAAAGTTTCTATTATCGGCTCAACAGGACAAGTAACGTCATAAAGTTGGATAAAGTGCATCGCGCTAATGGCATAATGTGCAGAGCTAAATTAGCTATCACAAATCGCACCTGGTCGTTGTTGGCTCAGAGGAATAAATTAATCCTTCCGTTTAACACTGTATATCGTCAACAAAATTCTTCCAAAATAGATGAAATGTGAGATGCTAGTCTCATTAAACCCTTCGGCTGCAAAACAATCGTTGAATAACTTCTTGCTCTGATTAAGAAACTTTAATTCAATTAATTACTAGCTTTCTTTCAAGAGATGTTTTCCAATCTACATTTACTTCGCCATTTAGTAAACAGTTACGCTGCCTCTCGCACCAGAAGGATGTAACAGAGAAATGCCAGACGTTGTATTTATTTTGAAAATATTGTAGAAAATAATAGCTCTGTTAGAAAGAAGTGCAATGGGAATGAAAATAAATAGATGTGAAGGAGATATTAGTGAAACAGAACACCAGTAGATACGGCAGATAGGATAAAGCATATACAGGTGAGGACCTGAAATCAGAAGAAAAAGATAAGGGTGTTATTAGTCCAAAAAGAAGAGCAAGAACGTTTAAATTGTTTTAAAGAACTTAGAGCTAGTGGAGAAAATGAGGGATGATTCTAGCAGAGTGAAAAAAAAACCCTAGGCTCGGTAATCCTACATTAGAAGATACCAACTTAAAATACTTACTTTCATCAAAGTTAATTAATGTAATGACTATATTCAACTTTTAAAAGGGAAAGAACGATATTAAAAACCTAACGCTTCACACTCGCGTAACTTATTCACCCCATTCCAACTTCACATATTCCCTTATATCAGGTAAGTATTTCAAGTGTGTAGAAAGAGTTAAGAAGTCAACGGGGCAGTTCCAAATAAACACAGGTCAGTGGGGATCTGGTGCAGCAGGTGAGCGAACTTCGTTCTATCCGTCTTGCTTATCAGTAAAGACGATGAGCAGATCACGCTCATTGGAAGGCACTTCCCAGGCTTGCAATAGACTGTACAGTCCGTGATGATAGACAAAAATAGATTGAAAATGTCAGACTGTTTTCGACTTCGGTTACACAGATTTTATTTTCGAGGGAATAAACTCATCTTTTAGTCTGACAAACAATTAAAATGTCCTTATTTGACCTATCCGTATCCGTCCATAGTTAATTTTTACTTTCTCTACGTATAGTAAGTAGGGGAAGTATTGTATTCCACCCAAAAATTCGATACCGAGATTTCACCGTAAATATATGTTTTGAGACCCCCTGAATCCAAAAAAGCATTTTTGGAAACATGTCCGTGTGTGTGTGTGTCTATGTGTCTGTGTGTCTCTGTGTGTGTGTGTCTGTCTGTGAACAGCATAACTCAGAAACGAACAGTCGGATAAACACCAAACTTGGTATTTAGGTTCAGTATCTTCCAAGGATGCGACACGAAGGTTTTCAAGAAAATCCCCCATCCCAGATTACCCTTTACATGGAACATTTTTCGAAAATTTTAATTTTCTCAAAAATGGCTATAACGATTTTGATTAAAATATCATATGTTTAAGATAATGATATGAGAAATGAAATGTATATCTTGAATTCTCTGGGAATGTCTCCAAAAGTATTCTTCATTGTGAACGACTTTTGCATAACTGATAAACCATAAGAGATAGACAAAATTTTGCTGCACAAAAATGTAGATCGCGTTAAAATACACAATTTATGTCATATACATTTTTGTTGTTGAGTGAAACATTTTCGAGATATTGCTTGTTATTCCCTTAAAATTTTCAATACTTATTTTCTCAAATGGGAATTCGTTATTCATTTTTTTGTTTTGGATATGCAAAGAGTATTAATCTGTCGGAAAGGGAATGGTGCTGCACCTAGCAACCAGCTATTAAGAGATATGTATGTGCTTAAAGGCTACTGTATTTCCAAATTGCCCTTGTAAATATATTATCCCCTTACATCTACAAGAAAATTAGCAATAAGATAGACTGCAAATGTTTATCTCGATTAACATGAAGTATATGGAGAATAAGCGTTTGTAAAAATAGTTTGTACAAGAGTAGAGAAAGTCATGTGAGTGGAACACATGAGATTTTTAAATTGTGTTTATGCTGTTTTTGATTAACATTAACGGTCAGCACACGTGAGAGCACGCGGTATTTAACTGCTACTTTTTGCTTGGCATTATTATTATTACTATTATTATTATTATTATTATTATTATCATCACCATCATCATCTAACGGCACTGTTATACAGACTTCGCTTATTGAATAGCTGTAGAAATTTTGTCTCTGTTGATTCATACGATGTTCCAACCATCTCCGTGTATCCATATGGATGTTTCTGAGAACCACTGGTGGTGGTGGTGGTGGTGGTGGTGGTGTGCTGACTCTTTAGGGCGCTTATGCGCCAGTTGCCCACTGGACCTGTGTTTACTTGGAATTGCCCCGTTGAGTTCTGCAACTCTTTGAACGCACGAAGGATCATCTGCACTCATCAAATACGGCACGATTGGGCCACCTGGTATATTATAATATTCATATTTAACGATAAATGCTTGGTTAGAAGTGATCTCACAATAAATAAAGTGGACTTTTAATATGCTCAATAGAAAAATCATTTTATGATTTCCCGATCTCGACATTTTTCGTGCAGCGCATTTTGGTTCACCTCTTATGGTTTATCAATTACACAAAATTCATTTAGAATTAAGTGAATTTCACAGCCTCTTCACAGAAAAACAATATATACATATCATGTGTAATTTTCATGAATCAATACCATTATAACTATTTTAAAAAATGAAAAATAACACACGTTTTACTGATTAAGAATAATTTGTACAATTTTGCCTGGCTACCTAAATAGTATGCAACTAAAATAAAATTTGCGTTTATCAGTCTTTTCGTTTTTCAGTTATGATGTTCATGAGATAGATGCGCGTGCGCACTGCACTCCACATATAAACACACAAACACATGGGCCTCTTTATAACAATGACAATTTGCTTTCAGTGGACTTCAAAGCCTATATTTTCAGTGAAATCTCGATATATCATTATTGGGTGGAATACAATACTTCGTCTACCTTTATAGGAAAGTGGTAGATAGAATAAAGATTATAGCGGTAGTAGAATTCTGAATACAGGTATTTAATTATAGGCTAAAATATTAACGTGCAATAATAGACAAAGTAAAATCAAAATATAAATTCAAATTTGTGTAAGGAAGGCATTGTTTTGCTTGTAAATTTTCCAAAACTGAAGTAACCGGGAAAAGAAGAGGGTTCTTATTACTACTCTTTTTTCTTCTTTTTATGTACTAAAATAAAGTGTTTTATCGAGTAGTTAGAAATACCCCATGGAAGTTAAACTTACTTAATTAGAACAATACGTGCATTTATGTCAACAATACAACTGAGATAAAAGCATCTAGAAGTAATAAAGTGGCAGAAATAAATCTGAGATTTCGATAAGCCTTTTCTCTACCAATAACATTTTCCGATTAGCGAATTCACATGGAACTGGTTTTGAAGACATTTTAATGAGTCAAAATAAATTATGCAAATTTTAAAGCAAAACCAAAACGATCCCATGTTTTGGAGCTCATTCATTTAGAGCAAAAATACTAAAGGTCGTAGAATTATAGAGCATTTCAAATGCTCGGGCTGGTCTGGAACATTAGAGAATATGCGAGATTGAAAAACAAAGCAAAAGAAATTCAAATACGTATTTTTTTTTAACAATTAATTCTATAGTTTGGAAAGAAGATGAGAATGGAAGTCGTCCTCCGTGGTGTAGGGGTTCCATGCTAGCCTCTAGTTCCCAACGTTACGGGTTCAAACTCAGCGGAGGGCGATGGATTTTTTCGGGCGTAAAAATCCTTAGTATAGCTCCCTTTGGAAGGGAAGTAAAGTCGTAGATTTACGGCACGTAAAAGAACCTCAAGTCTGATAAAGAGGCCTCTGAGCAAAATTTCCAGTTTTTCACCCCCAATATAGAATGGGCGCTAAGGTCTATAATAGTTAAGATCGTCCATAAATAAAACTGAATTTAATTTAATTTTAGCACTTACAAATACTGTTACCATGGATCGTAAGTTAGATTCCTACATGTAATCACATTGCTGTGAAAACAAAATAAATCTAAATACTGAAAAAATGACAAGTAACGCTAATGCATGAGGAAAATCATCGCAATACATATATTTTCCTTCTTTTAGTTTTATCATAGTTTTAAGCATTCAAAACTCAGACCATAATATTTCTGGAGACTTTAATTTACTACCTCTTAGAACGAAACACACGGGACGTTCTTCTCATTAATATTCATACCCTTTTCTTCCAACCAGTTACAGAATCCAGTATGGCAATTCATACCTCTGTTTAGATTACTTCGGTAATAACTTGGCACATACTATCATCCAAGACTCTTCGATTTCTGCATCATTAGACACATTACGTATAACTTTATTTCAATAATGGAGAAGAAAATTCCAAATCAAATTGCTTATATTATAATCTACAAACTAAAAATACGACGACACGGATAATAGTAATTATTTACCAACATTCACAAACACGTTAGCATAACTACAAGCATTCACAATTAAGCTTGAACCACGGCCAATTGGAAAACAACGCTTCAAGTTTTGATTCGGAATCTTAACACTTAAATATTCTAATTAAAATATCAATTATTACAATTCAATTTACGAAATATCTATTGTATAAATATACTGTCCAGTATAAAAATACGAAAATTTAAAATATGCCACTTCGTCTCGTCTTTCCAAACTTTTCCTGTTCTCGTAATCTTCACTTACGACATTATATCGCAAAATACTATTCGTATTATTTATTTTAAATACTCTCTTCATTTAAGGGCTGCCATGTGGACAAAGCCTAACTATAAAATTAAGTTTTTTTAAACGATTTACAATGATAAAAGTATTTGTTGTGAGTTGTTGAAGTTATTAAATATGCAAAAGACATGTAAGCAATCTGTAAGCAATTTACATTTTGTTTCCGTATATTTAACCAAAACGTTACAAATGAAGATGGCGACGTCTCATATTTATGACAAAAAAAAGTTGTCTCCCTAAACAGTAATAATGATTTGGCAGCTAAGGCGGCAACCACAGAACCCAGTCTTACAATATCTCGGGTAACGTCGAAGACTTTAGGGTTGTTCTGCGGAGAGAATTGCTGTCGTACTGGCTTGAGGAGTAGTTAGCTCTCCGCGGAAATAAGCTTAGAGTGGTGAAGCACATTGCGATAAACTGGTTAACTTCCTCTCGTGTATCTCGTCGTGAGGAGGTGATATTGGCTCGGTTGCGTATTGGCCACTGCAATTTTACACACGGTTATCTTTTTACTTAAGTATTGTATTCCACCCAAAAATTCGATACCGATATTTCACCGAAAATACATGTTTTGAGACCCCCTGAATTCAAAAAAGCATTTTTGGGTGTGTGTGTCTGTCTGTGAACAGCATAACTCAGAAACGAACAGTGGGATAAACACCAAACTTGGTATTTAGGTTCAGTATCTTCCAGAGATGCGACACGAAGGTTTTCAAGAAAATCCCGCCAACCCAGTCTACCCTTTACATGGAATATTTTTCGAAAATTTTAATTTTCTCAAAAATGGCTCAAACGATTTTGATTAAAATATCATATGTTTAAGATATTTTCATGACAAATAAAATGCATATCTTGAATTTTCTGGGAATGTCTCCAAAAGTATTCTTCATTGTGAACGACTTTTGCATAACTGGTTAACCATAAGAGATAGACACAATTTTACTACACAAAAAATGTAGATCGCGTTAAAATACACAATTTATGTTATATACATTTCTTTGTTGAGTGAACCATTTTCGAGATATTGCTTGTTATTCCCTTAAATTTTCTAATACTTATAAATATTTGACTATCGCTTAAAACCTACCAATTCCCTTTGCATCTACAAGAAAATTAGCAATACGATTGACATCTCGATATCTCGATTAACATGAAGCATACGGAGAATAAGCGTTTGTAAAAATAGTTTGTACAAGAGTAGAGAAAGTCATGTGAGTGTAACACATTAGATTTTTTTTATTTAAGGGTGACCTGCTCCTACTTGTCCGCTTTGTAGCGAAGGCCTTTCGGTCCGTCACGTGTTGCTAGATTGTATTGCTCTAGCACACTCTGCAATTGCCGGCTAGTCTTGCAGAGGTCTTAGCGGATGATAAGCAAGTGGTTGTTAGGAGTTTTAATTTTGTGTCAAAGGTAAGCTTCCAAATGCGGATTTAGTCATCATAATAACAGATGTTTCATACTTCTCGGTTGTTTTATATATTTATACTTATTTATGACTTGTGCTATGGTTTTATATTGATCTTTATCTCTGGCTTTTGCTATGATTTTTATATTCATGTTTATTTCTGGCGTTTGCCATGATCCGTTTTATAAGAGTGCTAATGACCTAGCAGTTGAGCGCCTTTAAACACAAATCAAAGTCTCATATTTATGACAAAAACAGTGTTTCCTAAACAGTAACGCTTCAATGCTTACCTAAGAAGACATGATACAAATTAGCAAGATAATAGCAAAATTTCCTCCGTTTTGGAGAGAATGGCCTGATCTTTGGTTTCAACAAACAGAGGCATAACTCGATGTAGCAAAATTTAGAGGATTTTATTCAGAAGATGGTGATTTGTTGTGTAGTATAAAGCTGTCTTACCTTCTGCTGTGCATCTAGCATTTCAGTACAGCTTGCAACAGTCTGGATATCTAAATAAAAAGTTAGCTTAACGTAGCTAGAATCTATTTCGAAATGTTTGTTAAGTAAAAGAAGCTAATTGATTCCTTTTTTGCATATTGAAAATCGGAATTTAGAAAATTAAATCTAAATTTAAATAAACCAACATAGCGCGTATTTATTTCGAAAAACAAATCAGTTTTAGAAATGTTGGGACGATGATTTCATGCGTCACCAGTTTTCGCCATGTCTTAGAATAATGACCAATTCAACATCTGAAATGTAATTGTTTCTTTTGTCAAAATAGGTGTGATATTTGTAAATGGGAGTTATAACAAAAGTTGGATTTTATGATACGCCAGTTCCTTTTTTCTACTGATTGCTTCAGATCAATTATGGTGGAACTAAATCCTATAAAATGTTGTTCAAATTTTAATTATTTATTTTTAAACGTCCCGCTTTGTTTCTTTTATGCACTACTTCAAATAAGTATGATTACCTACGAAAATAAATCATATAACCTGAAATACTTATTCAAATTGTAATTAATTATTTTTATAAACACATATGTTGCTAACCTGAATGTAAATTTACATTTTATAACGATGTTTTATAACCTCTGAATATTACATACGTACTTTAATGTGTAATTTAAATATACGTTTTTTTCTTATGGCGGTTTTTGAAAACAACGAAGTGAGTTGCTTGACGAGAAAAAAATTAAGATAAACATTACTTTTCTTTTGTCCGTTGTTCTTGCGTTGACTTCGGTAATAAGATTAAGTATAGGGTCAGAACTGGAATATGTAAATAATGTATAAGAGACGCTCTATTAATTTCTCTTTTTGAAATGAAATAAACATAACAGTTGCACGGGTGAACTTAATATAATATTCACAAATTGACATTTCCGCCATTTTAAGGCTTTTTCGAGGCGACCCTTTACACAAATAACCCATACGCAGAAATGGATTTTTCGACCAATACAGGCGGCGCTGCTTAACAGTTATGAAATGCTACACGCGGTACATGAAGTGAATTTTATGGCTAAAATAAAAGCCAAGTTGCAACTGATTCACAGCATCCGCGGGAAGGAGAAATTGAATAACTCAGCTCCCGAAGTGTTTCGACTTTATAATTGATATAAGGTATTTTATGAAATATTGACACAATGTAAAACAAATATGTACCAGGGTGAGGCTACGGGTGAACAGTAGTTCTTATATAAATTTATAAAATGATTTTTCTTTCTTCCTATAGTGTAGAAACTCAGATTTAATTGATTCACCCCGTTTCGCTTGAGTTATACAATTGCATTCGTTCAGGGCGATAGAATAGTAGGGGCGAGAGGAAATTTCAGAAACATGTGTTTATTGAATCCTCGAGAGTAAATTATGTATTTATAGCATTATGTATATAATACGAGGGCGGATTAATAAGTTCATGACTTTGACGAGAGGTAGCGTTCTAATCACAGGTTTCTTGTTTGTACCCAAGCCTTACATCTATTCTGGCTATAATCGCAGAAATTCGTCATTTGTGTTTTAAAACATTGTTGACAGCGTCTAAAATAAGTAGATGTGTGTTGCTTCGTAGAAAACGGAGAGAAGTGAATTTCTGTTCTGATAAAGCACTACTTTTTGCGTGGTAAGATGGAGAAGGAAACGGAAGAAGCGATGTACAAGTATTATGGAGACTCTGCTCCATCACATGGCGTGGTTCACAACTGGTTCACAGAATTTCGATGTGGCCGTTCGAGCGCAAGAGATGCCGTGTACACAGGACGGCCGGTTAAGGTCACAACATAAGAAATGATGAACAAAGTTCACGATATTGTGTTGGAAGACCGCCAAGTGAAAATCCGTTAGATAGGCAAGACCGTAAACATCTCCAGTGAACGGCTGTATAACATTCTGCACGAATTTTTGGGTATGAGAAAGGTTATCTTTCACCAGGATAATGCACCCGCACACAAGTCACCACAAGTCATCGCAAAATTTGTGGAATTGGGCTACGAACTGCCTACCTCACCACCACAGATTTGGCTTTTCGCAAACCTGAAAAATTGGCTCGCTGGGAAGAAATTCGGGTCCAGTGAACACTATCATGGCAAAACAACCTCATATTTTGCAGAGTTCGAAAAATATTATTTTTTGGAAGGGTTAAAAATTGGAGAATCGTTGTACAACGTGTATTGAACTGAAAGGAGACTATGTTGACAAATAAAATTGATTTTTTGGAAAAAATTGTCATTTTCTTCAAAAAGTCACTGACTTATAATCCGCCTCGTATATACGTACTTTGCTACCGTTCTTGAGCGTGGGGAGTCATTATTGTACTTCTAGATGGAAAGGAAATTGTAAGAGTGTGGTATGCCCACACGACATTACGAAACTCAAAACATGCCTGCACCCGAATAATGCGAGAGATAATTACGGAAGATTCATGATCCGCCATAATTAACGAGACTTTCCTCAGTCATGCTCCAAGCAAAAAGGTTCCGGGTAGGTTGACTCATCCATCACGTATTGAGTGGCATATTTCAATCCGCCGAAGTTCATTAAGTACGCGGCGTGCAGAGCTCGGCAAGGGGGGCTGTCCGGCAAGCCGCCCTTCTCGCAACCTCCCCCGCACGTCATAGCACGTCAGCCTCCTTCCGTGACGTAAGCAGACGCTCCAACACATTGTTTTCTGCCATTGTCCCAGTCTTTATTTCCGGTGAAACAATGGGTTTCTCCGTCCCATTGTTGGGCATGTCTGTGCTGCTAAGGTCCAGTTGCAGGGGGGTGGAAACACGTCGTCGCTTATTGTTGAGTTATGCAAAGCAGCAGTAGCTTCCCTCCACCCCTTTGGGCAAACCGAAACCTTCCAAGATAACCACAACCTGTTAAAGAATTGTCTCAGTACGAAAAGAACGCATGAGTATTGTTAGAAGTTATCGATGGAATGAAACAGTACAGTACAGGCCTTCTATTATACGCACCTATAGTATTTGTTTTACTTCTGCAGTCACTATAACTTCTTAGCCTCTCTCTAAAGCCTTCAATAGTGTTTCTCATGATTACTTGATTACAATAATATCATTTCAGAGGATATGTTAACAAATTATTAGCACCATACTTAAAAAATTGTGTGCAGTGCACCGAAATAAGTTGGAAAAAAGCGAATGATATAGATACTGTCAAATCAGAATATAATATAGTAAAGTCGGGGGTACCGGACCAGTGCTTGGACTTATACTTTTCTCGATCTATGTAAACAATCTGCCTACACCACAAAACAGTAATCTCCTAGACCGATGAAACATCCTTAATATGTTGGAGGATTGCATTGATACACTAGAACAAAAAATAACAAACGCAATTGGGGAAACCTCACAATATCTTCTATATAGTGGATTGAAATTAAACTTAGAGAAAACTAAAATTATTCTGTTCCAAAAGTCAAACAACCTTACATATAAACTATAAATATTAACTGAAAATGTAACATATAATACACAAGTGGGCGCGGTTTGCAAAAAAATGAACTCTGGACTATTTCTACTAAGACAATTGGCGAAATACAAGAACAATTATATTCTAAATACAGCTTACTATGGAATTATTTACCCACATGTAGTATATGAAATAGAAATCTGGGGGGGGGGGTTTACAAGCAAATTCAATATTGAAAAGATGTTAAGAATAAAAAAATGCACCAGATGCATGTAGAACCTTCACTATCGACAGTGCTGCAAATATACATTCATAGAACAAAAAATAGTAACCGTAGTCTCTCTATAAGCATATAAAAGTATCTTACTCATCAAAAATAAGAAAGAATTTAATGTGCTCAATGAAGACTGCCATAACCATGATACTAGGAGGGCAAATGCTTTTCATAGGGTGAGCAAAATAAAAATCAAATTAATAAAAACCCTTATAAAATGGGAGCAATATTTTATAACAAACTACGAGTGTAAGTAAAGAATAACGTAAATATAAATTTCAAAAGTGTTTTAAAATCCTACTTAATTAAGAAATGTCTATATAGTATTGCAGAATTATAATGTTTGTACATATCTATATTTATGTTTTATATACATTTGTAATAATTATCATCTGATTATAACTTCACTTTTGATAATAATGCTCTGATAATATCAGGTGCTCTTGAAAAGACTCTATTGACTGCAATAAAGATGATGATAATGGTAATGATGATGATTATTATTAGATAAACATGTTCTCTCATATGAACATGGCAGCATTTTGGCCTTAAGATGTCAGCTGGGATTTTAGAGGGAATCAAATTTAAAAGTAAAACGTGATTAGATGTATTTAGAAGCAGAACGGGTTCTCAATAGTAATCAAAGATGGTCAAACTTTTCGATTTTTGGAACTGTGAAGGGCTAAAGGACAAAACTGCCACTAATTATACAATAGATATCGGCGAAAATAAAATTTTGGCGGTCGTAGAATCAGGTTAAAAGACGATGATATTGGAATTTAAGATATCCATTGTATAAGAGGGAAAGAGTGTATGATTACTCAGAAAGGAAGAACATCAAGAGGTTTAAGAGTATTATTGTTATGAAATCATTAAGGAAATCAATTAAAAGGACTTGCTCTAGTACAAAGAAAGTTTGGGCAATAATGGAGGATTAACAGCTACTCGTAGAAGAAAGTGTAGTGTTTATAGAGATAATTTGTAATCCCCTCTATACTTCAAAGTTTCAATTGGAAAGAGATATTGTTTTTTTAATGTTAAACACATGAATTTAGAGATAATAATATGGGAGACTTTAATGTAAGTATGGAGAAAACTGGTGAACAATTAATTCAGGATTGGGAAGGCGAGGAAGTATTAGTTATAAGTAAGTATCCCAAACTTAGTAACGATAACGTTACAGATAGAGGTAGTAAAATTTCATACAGTTCTGTGAATTTCACCATTTTTAATGTTGAATGGAAAATGCAGACAAGATGAAAACAGAGAGCTTGTTAATAGCAATGGACAAAGTATGATAGATTATATTCTGTTGCCTATTAGTTTTAGTTCCATGCTAGAAAACATGTAGCTTTAAACCTAAATGGGCCAGTTTCTGTTAATAGAAGGCATTAAGACTAAACCTGATCATCCAAATATACACAGAATGTAACAAACCGAATGTAAACTTAAGAAGCTAAATTTAAATGAAAGGAATCATGTAAGAGTAAATTCGCAGAAACTTTTGACTCGGGCATAGGCACGGTAGGTCAATATGGAATAATGGATATGGTAAACGAACCTCGAAAAGAAAACTCGACAGAAAAGGCAATAAATATTTTAAGAATTATAATGCAATGGGTAAGCGAGATCATGTTAATGAAAAGAAGAGAGAACAAAAACAAGAGGATTGGCTTGATGAGTAATGCAGAATTAATAGTGAAACAAACTTTGATTAAATGGAGAGAATCAGGAGAAAATATTTCCAAATACATTTATTTGCAAAGTAAGAGATAGTATAATGTAAAGTTAGAAAACAAGAAAAAGAAATTGAGAATGAAACAATTTCAGTAATGACTTATATTATTATAAATGAAAATAATATAAATAAAATAATGAAGGATTTAAAGTCAACATACAAAAATGTTTCATTGTATCCAATATAAGTCAAACAGTGATAGTTAAAGTATTTAAAAAAATTGTATTGCACTAGTACTATGGAAACTAGTAATATCAGAGGTTATAAATTCCTTCGTAGAAATTCCAAACAATGAAGCAAAACGCAAAGAAGTAATAGAGCAACTGGAATAGATAGCACAAGAGCCTAATTCTTAAAAGTGAGATGTATTAAAAGGAATAGAGTTAAAGACTTTACGTCATTATTTAATTGAATAAAAACTAAAGGATATCTCCCAAAGAATTGGAGAAAATTAATCATATACCAAATAGATGTAGAAGTGTAGCATTACTATCCAATGCAGGACATATACACTACGTGATCATAAGTATCCGAACACCTGGCTAAAAATGACGTACAATTTCGTGGCGCCCTCCATCGGTAATGCTGGAAGTCAATATGGTGTTGGCCCACCCTTAGCCTTGATGACACAGTTCACTCTCGCAGGCATACTTTCAATTAGGTCCCGGAAGGTTTCTTGGGGAATGGCAGCCCATTCTTTACGGAGTGCGGAACTGAGGAGAGGTATCGATGTAGGTCGGTGAGGCTTGGCACGAAGTCGGCGTTCCAAAAATCCCAAAGGTGTTCTATAGGATTCAAGTTAGGACTCTGTGCAGGCCAGTCCATTACAAGGATGTTATTGTCGTGTAATCACTCCGCCACAGCCCGTGCAGTATGAACAGGTGCCATCCCGGAATTGCTCTTCAACAGTGGGAGCAAGAAGGTGCTTAAAATATCAATGTAGGTCTGCGCTGTGATCGTGCCACGCAAAACAACAAGGGGTGCAAGCCCCCTCCAAAAAAACACGACCACACCATAACACCACCACCTCCGAATTTCACTGTTGGCACTACACACGCTGGCAGATGACGTTCACGGGGCATTCGCCATACCCACATCCTGCCATCGGATCGCCACATTGTGTACCGTGATTCGTACTCCACACAACGTTTTGCCACTGTTCAATCGTGTAATGTTGACGCTCCTTACACCAAGCGAGGCGGTGTTTGGCATTTTCCTGCGTGATGTGTGGCTTATGAGCAGCCGCTCGACCATGGAATCCAAGGTTTCTTACCTCACGCCTAACTGTCATAGTATTTGGAGTGGATCCCGATGCAGTTTGCAATTCCTGTGTGATGGTCTGGATAGATGCCTGCCTATTACTCTTTACGACCCTCTTCAAATGTCGGCGGTCTCTGTCAGTCAACAGACGAGGTCGGCCTGTACGCTTTTGTGCTGTATATGCCCCTTCACGTTTCCACTTCACTATCACATCAGAAACAGTGGACCTATGGATGTTTAGGAGTGTGGAAATCTCGCGTACAGCTTCTGACACAAGTGACACTCAATCACCTGACCACGTTCGAAGTCCGTGAGTTCAACGGAGCGTCCCATTCTGCTGTTTCACGATGTCTAATGACTACTGAGGTCGCGGATAATGAGTATCAGGCAGTAGGTGGCAGCACAATGCACCTAAGATGAAACCTATGTTTGTGGTGGTGTCCGAATACTTTTGATCACATAGTGTATTTATTGACATTCTGTCTAGATAGCAGATTACAAATTAATGATACATGAACTAAACATACTATCAGAATGTCAAGTGGGGTTTCGCAAATGAAGAACGACGACAATGCATTTATTATAAGAACTCTAAAAGATAAATATCTAAACAAGAAGAGGTCATTATATACGGCTTTTGTGGATTTAAAAAACAAAAAACTTTAAATCGGAAAAGTTACAGATATTATGATATTAACTTTCAAATCAAGGGATAATAATCATATGATAAATGTTTCAGAATCCTTTATATAATGAAAATGCGTTTTGTGTACCACTGAAGGAGAAGTAACCAATGAAGTAACGCATAAGAATGGCCTAAGGTAGGGTTACACGTTAAATCTATTTTTAACTTCTTTATAGCTAATGTATTGCAAAATATAAAGGGAAAGATTAATTTATGTCAGTTATAAATAATATACTGGTACTTGGTTTATTATTTGCAGTTGACTTAGTAGTTGGAACTATTAGAATAATTGGTTTAAAACTAGTTTTGAAAGACCCGAGTCTGTATAGCAATGTAATACTGGTCGACTTTTAAATAAATGAGCAAAAATCTGATGTGTTGCACTCACATGACTTTCTCTACTGTTGTAAAAACTATTTTTACAAACACTTATTCTCCATCTGATTCATGTTAATCGAGATAAACATTTGCAGAAACTATCTTATTGCTAATTTTCTTGTAGGTGCAAGGTGAATTAGTAGGCTTTAAGCGATAGTCAAATATTTTAAGAGCTGGTTACTATGTGGACTATTCCTTTCTCTTTGCATGTCCAGGACATAAACATTAATTAATTAAGAAAACGAATAAAGAATTCCCATTTGAGAAAAGTGTAAGTATTGGAAAATTTAAAGAAATAACAAGGATTATCTCGGAAATGGTTCACTCAACAACAAAAAAGTATATTACATAAATTGTGCGTTTTAACGAGATCTACAATTCTTGTGTACAAACATTTTATTCTATCTCTTACGGTTTACCAGTTATGCAAAAGCTGTTCACAATGAAGAGGACTTTTGGGGACATTCCCAGAAAATTAAAAATATACAATTTCATTTGTCATGAAAACATCTTAAACATATATTTCAATCAAAATTGTTAGAGCCATTTTTGATAAAATAAAAAAATTCGAAAAATGTTCCATGTAAAGGGTAGTCCGGGGTGGGGGATTTTCTGTAAAATCTTCTTGTCGCATCTTTGAAAGATGCTGAACCTAAATATGAGACCATAACTATGGTTATGTATACCATGTATATAATAATGTAAATTATAATGTAAAATAATATTAATAAGCATAAGTTTTATGTATGTGTAAGTGTTTAACTGGAGCTGTGGAACCCTTGTTAAAAGGCGACAAACATGTTTTTGTTAGAATATGGGCCCAGGCAAAACGGACTTGTAAGGGTAAGTCATAAAAGCAAGACCTTGAGGCTTTGTGCAAGGGGAAATGCGGCAAGCGAACACAACATATTTTTTGTATAGAGATCACATGTTTGGAAACAACGAACAATAGCCTGGTAAGTTTTCTAGAATGTTCCAAGCTGAACGAATATTGAAATTTTAAGAAAGAATATGTTTAAAATGTTTAAGTGCAGCAAAGTTGATTATAGCGTCCCCATCAGCCAGGGCGGTTGCATATAAAGTGCTGCGATGTGAATAACATACATATAAGCCTCTCAGAAGCAGGGCTTTTTGTTATTTACTTCTCATGATATAGTGAGTATGTTGAAATGTTATCAGTTTAAAAGTTCAAGTTATGAGAAGGGTAACAAGGTATAGTTTAGGAACGTGTGATAAATACTACCATTATTACTAGAGCCCTTATAAAATACTTGATAAGTAACCGTTCTACAGCTCCAACTAACTAAAGTAACTGTGTAGCTTCGTACTAAAGCAGAAAATGCGTGTGCCATTAAAGCATTGTGTTCTTCTCCGGATTTAATCTTTTGTTAGAGTTGTTACTTCTTACCTTCCTTCCCGTGTCACACCCTGAAAAGTTAAACTTGCTCTACCTAAAAACCTAAACAACAGCAGCCGTGGCAAGAAATAAAAAATAACACTTTAAGAGTAACAACCAAAACAAATCATCATAGTTAATATATTAATTCATATATTAATATATCGGACATACTGCGAGTTATGCTCCCAACACGAGTATACCGCAAATACCAAATTTGGTGTTTATCCTACTTTTGGTTTTTGAGCTATGCTGCTCACAGACACACATCCTCACACACACACACGGACCGATTTCTGAAAATGCTTTTTTTTTATTCAGAAGGCTTCAAAACATGTAATTCGGGTATCGAACTTTTGGGTGGAATGCAAAACTTTCCCTACTTACTATACGTAGTAAAGTAAAAGGGGAATAGATAATTATTGCTCAGAATCGGCCGTAAAGGTGAACCAAGCAAACGACTAAAATTCTAATGTAAGAGAAAAGGAAAACCAAGTAAACACAGGAAATGGAACAAAGATAAGGAGAAGTATAAGGTGGTACGCGACAGCTATAATGGATGGAGCAGGTGGATGGCACAAACCAAACAGATTTGCACTTGCAAAAGGAAAATCAGCTATGTCTGTTATTAAAGGAGGCCTCTACAAAACGCCACAGTTAAAGGTATAATGGTTAGAAAGGGCATATAACGCAATGGTAGAAGCATGAATGCTATTGAAACATGAGGACTGGATAATGGATGTAGAAATCGCAGATTTAGTGCAGAGAAGCTCTTGACTTACGGATTTCGACGGTGAAAGAGGTTGTTCAAATAGAAATGGGACGAGTAGTAAGAAAATATGTAATTATGGAGAGAGTTCTGAAATATTGGTAGATGATTCCAGATTTAGATGAGAATAACTTACTATAACACTGCTTAATTTATCAAGAATCGTCTATTAAAGATAGAGGATGGATAAGTAGCGTAATGGATCGCTTGGAGTGCAATGGTTTAAGTAATATTGGAGGAGAAGATGAACAACATATACTAAAGAGTTTTGTAAAGAGGTAATATTACATTTGAAGATGCAGAGAAACAAACTTTTTAGTGGATTAACAGAAAAGAGGTAACTGTTATCCTCTGTTATGTTGAAATGTTCAAGGGAAAGAGAAAAATATATTTATAAAGGAGTAAAGAGTGGGTATAGCATGTGTAAGAACTGGACTAAGGAAGTTAAAAGTCAGAGGGAGTGTCCATTATGTGAAAGTGAGAAAGCCTTAGAATGCATTATGTTTGATCGTAAAGAAACTAACAATAGTGGTTTAAAAAGACAAGATCAGTTTTAAACAGATTACTTTTAGAATAAAGCAAGAGTGTGGGTCAATATTTGCACATATAATGCAAAAATAATTGGAAATGTACTGTGAAGAGAGTGAAAGATATCTTGGTTATGGGTAATAACAGTGATTAAATTTGCATAAATTGTAGTAGTTGTCTATTAAATGAGTGACCAGAGCCAAATTTCAGTAGACAAGCAAATTGTAATTTTTCGTTAGCATTTTATCAAATAAATATTAAAAAAATAAACATGCCTACGGGTTTATAGTTTATAATAATAGTAATACTACTACTACTAATAATAATGTTAAAATTGGCAACGAAGTTCTTATTATAATATGTAACTTGGAAAATATACTTCAGAGTCGTGGTTCCAAAGCACTGCTGACTCAGGGGATAATTGCCACACTAAACTTAGAGATATATTGCATTGGACCAAAGAATGCAGGAAATGACCTTTCTTACTCAGTGACAAAAATATTTTATATCTAGAAACAAGTTACACGATGTCTACATTTCCAAGTCCAAACATCAACACTATCATTTCAACCACAAAGACCAAGTTATATTAACTCGACTACGTATTGGACGTACTTCTATAACGCTCAAACATCTCAACCGCGACCCTCCGCCCATCTGCGAACTATGAAGATCCAACCTCACAGTTCATCATTTCGTTACAGCCTCTGCCGTCGCTATGAACAACACAGAGGAAGATGTAACATCCCCAACACCTACCAGACGCCCTAAATTCAGTTCAAGAAAGAACTTTAAACTTGATGAAAACGACAAAATTGTATAACAATGTATAGCACACTTATCTAAAGAATTTAATGTTGTATGTACTATTACTATTTTAAAATATTGTATTCTTCACTGTAATCATGTTCTGTATTCTGTATTCTAAAGTAGTGGCGACATGACTTTATAGTTAAAGCAACAATAAATAATCTAAAAAAATAAGCTTTAAACCTCATGTTTGAACCCTCTATTGTATAATACTGGTTTATTTTATTTGGTAAATTTGACTCGTGTTCTCGTGGGGAAGCAGTGTAATTCAACTGTGACAAAAATACTAAAGCGAGTCAAATAAAGGTGAAAAGTAACTCAGCATGGGTACTCGTATACCTAAAACTTACAATAAGACACGAAACAATCGAAAACATTTTAGCAGTTATCAGTTGCCGCTCATAGTAAAACTAAACCCACTGGATTAAGACATATCTTCATACTCATCTAGAATAGACCGGGAAGAACTCGGTGAACTAGCCCTCATTGAATAAGGTAATACTGCCATACTAATGCGAACGAAAGGAACGTTCAGTACTATTATAACCTCAATTATGTTATACTAGCCTTGAAAGAGCGATGTTCCAAAACAAAATGACATAACTCCTGTAGTAATACTATCCGAAGCACAGTAAATGTGTATGATACCAAAGATCACCAGTTTGAGATAGAGCTTTTTCTGAGGGAAACGTTAACCATCACAACACGAGTAAGGCGTTCGCCAGTCAATGCCTCTTGGAGAATATTGCGACCATCGCCTTATTAACTCGGTTCAAATATAATGCATAAAGGATTAGCTGTCGCCTGTAAACTGTTCCTGGAAGAAACGATACTTATTGATAGTTTATAACATTTTAGAACTTACAGGAAATTAAATGTATTGTAGAAGCCAATGACATGTTCGAGTTATTCGAAAGTATTATTAGAATACTAATAAGTTAGTACTGATGTTCTCAATTTTTGGATAGGTTTTGACTTATCTCGTAAATAAATAAACAATGCATCAGTTTATTCTTGCATGGGAAGTAGAACTGGCAGTATTCATACGCATGATATTTTGGTACTCGTTCAATCTTTGTGCGATTCTATTAAAAAATAACATCTCACGAGGATGACTGGAGCGTAATGGGTTGCGATTTATACTTAAGAATGTTTGTCATGAGATGCACTCTAAATTGCTCTGAGCCTCTAGGGAATATACTGCCATAACTTAGACATTACCAACAACACTTATAGATGTTTTCTTCCGAATTTATAAAACTGTCTTTCCTTGATAACATAATATGTTGTTAATGTATTAATTAACGTTCGACTGAGGTAATTTGTTTGACACTCGGTATTCAAAAGAGAACAGATGAAAACGCTGATGCGGTTTTCTTGATCTAACTTTGAACAAGGCGATTATAAGTATAACGTCCTTTAAAAGGTCGGATTATGTTTTATGATCATAAAAGAACGAAGTGAATGCTTAGGTTTTTATGCATGTGTTTGAATTTAGTAAGTATTTGTTGTCTTAAGTTGAACTGAGCCCTTTCATTATATATTAATGCACATAAGCAATGAGCGATAGCAAGTTTTCTTATGGAAGTTATAATGCTGAAAGGTGTAAAGTAATGACGATTACTACGAACGATGTTGACAACAATCCAATATATCTTGGAAATGGACAATAAAACACGCCACATTGCACTGAGGAATGTGGGTCAGCCTACAAGCAATAACAACAGCTGGGTACACCATGGTAATCTTACGTAACTGACAGTTTTACACTGTTTATTGTCTAAATAGTTGACTCGCAGCAGTTTCCTAAGGCTGAAAAAAATCTGTATGATTCATTTGCGCGGCTTAAAAATGTATGTCTTTAAATATGGTTCAGCTTATGATCCGTGTTTACAGATGTAGGCACAAACATTCTGCAGGACTCAAAGCAAGGTAAGGCTTAAAACGAGAATTGCTAGGTAATAATAATTACTAATAGTGATCATGACAATAATAATAATAACAATAATAATAAAACTCCTTAAGTGTATTTGTTACACAGATAACTGGAGAAGTAGCTGTAGCTACCGAAGACTGCAATATTTCGTCTCGAGACTAACCCATCCTCAACGAGCTAGGGCTATAAATGCTTAAAAGCAAGGGTTTAGTCATGGCCAAGGCGCAGGCTTCGAGAGCACTTGTACAGTTTGGAGTGGTGGTCAGTCTGTTGTATAGCACGGGATCACAGGAAGATCAACATTGGATCGAGTTCCTCGGCAAACAACGCAACGCCGGTGCAGCGGGAAGGATCCAGTTCTAATTAAAAACCAATCAAAACCTTGATTAAAACTGCGAGCCCGTGTTCGTCTTTGCTGCCACACAAATAAAGCTTCTGTGAGAGAGCAAGCCTACAAGAGATGGTCTCTTTACGCTTTTATGTAGTTCATTGGATTCGATGCTGGTAGCGCGTGGATGTGTTGAAAATTAACTTTCGGTCCCCGAATCACGTCATGAGATAACGAAAATTGGGAGAATTTCTCTGAAACCCCTATGAAGATCTACTGATCAAACATGGAGGATTACACGAGGTCTGACACAAAAGGAACGAAATTGGTTTCGTAAAATAGTAATTTTAAATTGCTGGATAGCACAAAACGGCCGTTGTCTTCGAAATTAATCGCATCAGGATTGCATTGCAACCGTTTTGTGATAGCTCCCTGAAATATGGTCTCCAAAATGGTTTCTTAGGTGATACCTTCTGAAGGTAGCGTTTCACGAAGTTACTATAAAGTATATATTATAGGTACATTTTTAAGTGCTTATAATTGGGATCGTCATTTAAAATATTCTAAATAACACTAGAACTCCCAATATGTGTACTATTAACAGTTCGACATATACCAAAAACTGAATTCGGTCAATGGTAGCACTGTCTGTAACAACTTTTGCAATTGCTTCTCTGACTCTTCTTGAGGTGGTCAGATTTTCAAATATTTTTGCTGTAAATCCCTTCACTAAAAGAAGTATAATCAGATCTTTCTTTGAGATATGGGATGGGCCCATTTCTACCAATGCACCGATTCTTGCACAATCGTGATGCGTAGCGTCATATGCTTGGCCGAAAGTTGTTTACTGTAGCTCAATGTCGTTTAGCCATTTTCATTTGTTCTCTTTTAGAAAACGAAATTCTATAGCAGCTCCAGCTACACAATGAAGTTGTACTGATATCACAGAAAAAATGAATTGTCTTATTGTGCATAGACTCCATCAAAAGTGTATTCAGTTGTCAGAGTGGATTTTCCGAGCGCCAAATTCGACATGACTGATTCACACAATCGATTACGGGAAATTTGATCTCACCCGAGAACTTCTAGAAATCCTGACGGTCAGGTCCATATTGTATGCTAAAGGAGATTTCAATTGTATGCAAGTTATCCTGTAGTTAGATTGTAAGTAAGAGTTGAACTTTTTAAGCTTCAGTCTCTTCGCAGTACATCGCAGTTGTTTTAGGAATATCACTCAGTAGACTATGGTGCGTACATACTTTCTATAATTGAACAGAGAAGTATAGGAACTTTTTCACACTTTATACCGATGCTATATGCCTTGTTTCTGTTTTTCCTTTATGAATATTGAGGTTATATTAGCTGTAGGATGAAGTTGTTGAATTATTTCGTTATTTGCACCACGCTTTGGGCGTCTATTTGAAGTAAGTTGTTGCTTCACGCATGGAAAGGTGATTTGAAGTAGGATGTATTATATTTCGACTGTTGGGGAGCCGAACTTGAAGTAGTTGCAACCGCATGTATGGTAAAAAGTTTCCGGTAGCCTTCGCCCCAAATGTACTTTCCGGTAGCCTTCGCCCCAAGTTTAAAAATATTAACTTTAGAATTTTTTACTGTTTCTTTTAAATATTATATATTTATATTTGCCTCGGCTGCGTCAGTATTATTGTTAGAGACATGTTTCTCTTTGCAGGGTTGTGGTGCGACTGAAGAACGTAGGCTTACACAGATTATAATTTTTACTTCACTCCTTTTATTAATGCTTGCCACGATTTAAATAACACTTCACTGATATAGAGAGAGCTGTGTATTTTTCTTATTAATTACTTGCACTTTTTAACACGTAAACTATTTATGTCTCACACAAAATACGTATTAAATTTCTCGAAGACGTGTCTCGCGTCCGGTTAGAAACACTGTCTACAAGCAACGCGTCCAGTTATGAGCACTGTCTACAAGCAACTGACTTCATTTCTACCGCCAAAATTTGTAAATTATTTTATTTCAAGTCTCTGATTGGCTATTCCTACTCCAATAGAATACCTTCATTTAACTTAAGCTTTTTCGGGTTGTTGATTGGCTGTTTTATAAACTGTCACAAAAATTACATTATTGTTGCTCCAAGAATGACTAGTAGCACTTAACCTTCAAATTCATTATTGCCTCAGGTTTACCCCATTGTTACCTCATTGTTAGCAACTTTTAACCTATTATTCTCACAGCTCCTTCATTATTAAATTACGTAATACATTCACATAACATTATTACACATGTATACAATAATATAAACATATACAATGATTGTAATATACACTTTTTATATATTGTTACATATACATATTTCTTTAAAGCGGGCTGTTATTGAATATATATATATATATATTATAATTAGACTGAAAATCATTTAAGTGTTAAAAATACTGCCTCAAGGAAGCAGCGCCTGGTGCTAATTTTATGCCATCTGGAGGCAAAAAGATAAATAACTCATTTTATAAAGCAGAATAAAAGCTAAAAGTTAATTACTTACCTTATTAAACAACGAAAATGCGGGTTACGGAGATTCCTTCAGACCATTAACGAAAAAGCAACCAAATACAATCAAGGACTTTTGATAAGATGTTGCTCAATACGGAGTTCTCGATTGTGAATCTAGTGGTGTGCTGTTTTAGCCAACCAATCCAGTGTTTACGTCTGCAGATTTCTGTGGTAAAAAATAAAAAATGTAAAAACGATGTGCATTTTGCTAACGGATAGTCGAACATTCCACTTCTTCTTTTTTCATTATTTTGCACAAGGTTTATACAAGATCTTAAGTGTTTTTATTGGTTTCTTGAAGTCATGTGCTTTTGGTATAGCAGCTAAAGATTCTCGAAAGATCGCTCATGGAATAATACAATATTGAAACCTCACTAGTTAAGACAAAGAATATGATTTTCTGGGATAAGGAGCCTGTTCAACGCAAACTTGCCCATACCCTTTATGGCAGAGGCGCATTTAGGGAAACTTCTAAAATTATTTAAATTAATAAGTGGAAAAATTAGAGAAAATCTATAATATAAAGTCAAAATAAACACAGTGTTTAATAATATACCAGCTAGAGTCTGTGAGAACCAGAATTGGGCACTGAGCGAGAATGATGATTGTGTTCATCGAAATGCGTTTTCTTAAGTCTGTGCTTGAAGTTACCTTACAGAATCACACGAGAGACCAAGACATCAGGAGAAAGATTTATGTAACGTCTTTATTAAATATAAAAGCCAAACTGAAATGAGAATATTCTGTGTATGTAGAGAAGTAAAATACCACAATATACAGCATAAACCCGGGTGAAAAATAAGTGTTGACCGACGGAAAAATATATACAAATAACATCATTATGGAGATTATTGTATTCATATAATTGGAACACCTAACGATAGAAAAATTAATGCTTGATGGCTTGCTTATAGATGTTTTCCAATAATTCGTGATGCCTTCAACCAACAGTTATGCTCAATGCATATAGAACATCAAGAAGAAGACGACGAAGAAAAAGTATTAGTAGTAGTGGGAGTAGAAAAAAGGGGTTAAATAGTGATATCTGCAAGCTAGCGGGGTCGTTTCTGTTGTAAGCAAGGAACTGGCGCAGCAGTAAATCTTAAGGCTGATTTTTTTTCGTCCTGAACCCGCTTATCTGTATGCGCAGTAGCTGGAGAAGTCCATTATCTTCTGGGAGGGGTGTTGGGTCAGTACCCAGGTAGTAACTGCTAAACAACCTGAGATAAGGTGACATCACAACGCGTTCCGAGTGATTACAGTACAGTCACGTGCATAATTATTGTGCTACTATGTCTGTGGTTAAAAGTAAATTGGGTGGAAGTAAAGTTTAACATTCTCAGACACGGGAAGTGATATGCAGTGTATATGGTTACTTTAAGAATAATCTAAATCAAGGACAGTCCCTTCACAAAGCAGTTGAAGAATTTACCGGTATCTCTGAGCAGTATAGCTTTTGACAGTACTATGTATGTTTACATTTGTGCTTCGGTTGCGAACTTTACATATTCCTGTCGTTCCACGCAAGGGGAATACTGCCGTTCTCTCCGCACCCTAGACTACCTTCTCCTCCCTTGGGTTTCTGCAGGGTCAGGTCGAAAAATTCAGCCTGTACTCTTTCTTCTAGCGATTTATGTAGTTCGTGTCCAGTTGAAGGTGTGCGCTAGTGTGGTAAAATCGTAGTTAGCCTATCGCTATCCATATTATAAAATGTTAAATTCAGTTTAGTTAATTGTTCTTCGGAAATTTTAGGCTTAAATTCTCACAACTCATTCCGCGAGATGAATCAACCAGTTATCGTGGTTAAGCGCTTCGCAGAAATAATGATGTTCTGCACAAGATGTCCGAAGAAAAGCCGGAATGGCGCTTGAATTAACAACTAGCAATTTTCTGAGGATGAGATTAATCCAATGATATTTTTGGAATTAGCAAGACTTTGGTCATTGATTATATTCAGCTATAACTTGTATCAATGTTCAGTAAAGCTTGTGAAATCGTTTATATTTTGTGCAACTTTTGGATATAAAGAGGGCGTTATTTGAAAATAAAATGCATTTTAATTTTTTGAACCTATGTATAAATATGAATCTATGTGTGTATGTAGGCAACGCAGTTACACGATAGATACGATGCAAGCTTCAACCCAGTAAGCTTGAATGTCTGAAAATGTAACGGCTAGGGTTAGTTTCCTTCGATTGTGTCCACTTTCCTCACCCCAATAAAAATAAGCTGCAAATAGGATATACGAAGGTATGAACAATGAAGGTTATAGAAGTATATTCATACAAAGGTTGTTTGGTTGGAGGTAGGGTATGAAGCAGGGATAACTAAGACAAAATGGCCATTATTTCCATAGATTATTAATTTATGTTTGTATATTTGGATTAACTTCAGATTATTTTCGGAGAGATCGTAACCACACGAGTGACAAAACTAGTAGTATGCCTACAATGGTGGTGTCTTTAATGCAGTGCTATAAAATTTAATATTGTAGCATACCTCTGAAAAGGGTACATTTTATATGTTAAGGGGGTACATTTTCAATAACTTACACAAACTATGAGCACACGCTTAACAAGGGAAAGGCGTATGAACAAAGTCTGAAAGAAAAAGTGTACTTACCTCTGTAAATAAAATTTATATTGGCTGTTTTACATATCTTACAAGTGATACATGCAAAAACTCGGGGGTGAATAATCATAATCCCTAAATTTTCCATCTCCCAAGTTCTTGCTAACTCACTCGAGCGTTTGTTTCCTCTTAAAAACCTACACTCAGTAGGTATGTAATGGCCGCAGCTCTGCGCCTGTTTGTGTCAAACCGTCACGTGGTGCCTTTCTGAACGGTTGGTTCGTCCAGCGAGTCATTACGTCACCTTTCTCAACTGTTCTATCGATAAAGACAAAAAAAAAAAGAAAAGATATTAACACATATTAACAGTATAGAAACAGTGTGACAACCCTTAATAATCCCTATGTATTTCAATACTTCATACACAGTCCGGTCCGGCAGGAAACTCGGCCTCGTCTCTGATCATCAGCAATGCGGTCGATGACAGGATTTCGATATTCCGGAGGCAAGACAGACCACTGCAAGTGTTTCTTTGTAAGCAGTTGCATGTACTTCTGTGTGTTTATTATTATTATTATTATTATTATTATTATTATTATTATTATTATTTGCAGCGCGCCAGCACGTGCGTGTATGTGAATGCATTTGTAAACATTATAACTCAAAAACGAAAAGGCGTATAAAGATCGAATTTGCGTAGGTCCTCGCCCCTCTTGCTTCGAAGACTGCGCCGTTGGTTGCAGTCCCGGGTTCGATGCCCGCGCGGGTTGGAGTCGTAGTGGTAGATACGGGAGAAGTAATGGTAAAATTCATTAAAAATGAATGGTAAAATATATATTACATTACACAAAAATGGCTATTTACAGGTGTTCATATATTATATACATATATCATTCATATATCAAATTAATCACTAAATAAATTAACACATTATAAAATTAATCCGGGCTCATTCTGTATCAAATTTCATGCTTATCAAGCCTCTTTAATGATTTAGGCCTAGAGTGAAGATTGTCATGCCGCTATCCCACCCAAACAACTCTTTAGGTAGAACAGTGTTCGTTATGTTTATTTTCTCTAATGATTTTGTTAAAGTATCACAAGTATGAGATACATGAGCCATAACAAACTATATTATGTTGAATATTCTTTCAGGCGGAATCTTATTTTCTTTCATTTTTATACAATGATACGGTTGGCACACCTGGGGCGTGTTTTTGTTCTTCTATGGCATGACGTAAGCGTGTCACCTGAGGGACAGTCGCTTTCAACTCTTCTTGGGTTAACTGGTGAGACCGACGATGGCATTGCTCAGGAGAGTACGTGTGTTTTGCCTGGACAAATAGTTTCTTTTATAGCGTAGTTTTGTACAAAGAAAGAATGTTTTTGTGTGCTTGATGTGTAATTCCACACTTTTAATTTGTGAGGCATATTGCATTCCTCGTGTTGATTCTTTTCTCGAGGTGATACTTGTTGGCAATATTTTATACGCAGCCCGGTTTTGCCTGTTTAGTAAAAAATGGCCTGTTAAGAGATTTACTTTGAATTGTAATTTAAAACCGCCCACTGTAATACTCAATATTTAAATTTTTGGTGCAATTTTTCCCAGACATTACAAATATTTACGGCAATGTTAAGCAAGGTTCGATTATAAATCATGTGTTACTCATACCTTATTACTTTCTCTACCACGCCCATAGTAAGTAGAGAAAGTATTGCATTCCATCCACAAATTCGATACCAAGATTTCACCGGAACTATATGTTTTGAGGATCCCGAATAAAAAATTCTGATGTGGTACACTCACATGACTTTCTCTACTCTTATACAAACTATTCTTACAAACTCTTATTCTCCATCTATTTCATATTAATCGAGATAAACATTTTGACAAACGATCTTTTGACATGCAAAGAGAATTACATTTTACACATAGCGACCAGTTCTAAAAATATTTGACTATCGCTTAAGACGTACTATGTTCCGCTTGTTTTATATTTGCAAGGGCAATATAGAAATACAGTAGCCTTTAAGCATAGACATATCTCTTAATAGCTGGTTGCTATGTGTAGAACCATTCTCTTTGCCATAGATTAATACTCTTTGTATGTCCAAGACAAAAAAAAATGAATAACGAATTCCCATTTGAGAAAATGAGTATTGAAAAAATTAAGGGAATAACAAGCAATATCTCGAAAATGTTTCACTCAACAACAAAAATGTATATGACATAAATTGTGTATTTTAACGCGATCTACATTTTTGTGCAGCAAAATTTTGTCTATCTCTTATGGTTTATCAGTTATGCAAAAGTCGTTCACAATGAAGAATACTTTTGGAGACATTCCCAGAAAATTCAAGATATACATTTTATTTGTCATAAAAATATCTTAAACATATGATATTTTAATCAAAATCGTTATAGCCATTTTTGAGAAAATTAAAATTTTCGAAAAATGTTCCATGTAAAGGGTAATCTGGGATGGGGGATTTTCTTGAAAACCTTCGTGTCGCATCCTTGGAAGATACTGAACCTAAATACCAAGTTTGGTGTTTATCCGACTGTTCGTTTCTGAGTTGCTGTTCACAGACAGACACACAGACACATACACGGACATTTTTCCAAAAATGCTTTTTTTGGATTCAGGGGGTCTCAAAACATATATTTCCGGTGAAATCTCGATATTGAATTTTTGGGTGGAATACAATACTTCCCCTAATTACTATACGTAGTAGAGAAAGTAAAAAATTGGAAAAAGTTCCGTGCCTGTATGTCTGTCTGTCTATATATATATATATATATATATATATATATATATATATATATATATATATATATATATATGCGTATGTTTCTGTGAACAGCATAACTCAAAAACCAAAAAGTCACATAAATACCAAACTTGGCATTTAGATACAATTCTTTCAGAGATGTGACACGAAGATTTGCAAGAAAATCCCTCCACCTCGAATACGCTCTACATGGAACATTTTTGACATTTTTGATTTTCTAAACAATGGCTCTAAGGATTTTTATTACAATACCGTATATTAAAGGTATTTACATGACAAATAAAATGTATATCTCAAATTTTCCGGGAATATCCTGTAAAGCCCTCTCTATTCGGAAGGAATTTTACATGATCCTGTATAACTGGTGAACCTTAAACGATATACTAAAACGTACTACACGGCAATTGTAGGTACATTTAAAACATGCAATTTATTTCAAATCATTTTTTTGTAGCACCAGAAATTTACGAAATATACCATTTATTAATGGTTCGAATTCCTCAGTACTTAACCGTTTTTAAAGTCCTTTGATTTTTCATTGTTTTCCAGGATGTCATGGAAGGAGTATGGAATTTTAAGGCCGGCGTATAGCGTCAGTTCTTAAACATTTGACTAGCGCTATTCCCTTTGTATCTATAGCGATATGCGAAATTCAGCTATTTCTGAAAAGGTTTATCTCAATTAAAATGAAGTAGATAGGAAAATAAACTTTCGTAAGAATATTTTGTATACCCACTAATAAGGGATAGGGGGTAGAGAAAGTGATGTGAATGTAAAACATCAGTGTTTTACTGCTTACCCACAGAAAGTAGAGAAATCATTGCATTCATACAAAAATTCGATATCGAGATTTCACCAGATATATCTGTTTTGAGACTCCCTGAACAATAAAACATGCATTTTTAGAAAACGTTGTGTGTGTGTGTGTGTGTGTGTGTGTGTGTGTGTGTGTGTGTGTGTGTGTCTGACTGTGTGAACGGCATAACTCAAAAACGAAAATTCGGTTAACTGCCAAAGTTGGTATTTCCTTCCATCCCAAACTACCCTTTACTTGGGATATTTAACGAAATAAATAAATGAAAGTCGTATCGATTTTTAGGTTTTTCTCGCGATTGCATGGAAACAGTATGGAATTTTAAGCTCAGCGTATAGCGTCAGGTTCTTAAACATTTTAATGTTGCTGTTCCCTTTGTATCTATTACGAAATATATAATGGAGCTACTTCTGGAAGGGTTTATTCGGATTAAAACATAGTACATAGAAAAATAATCTTTAGTAAGATTAGTTTGTATACCACTAATAAACGAGGGGGTATAAAAGTCATGTGAAGGTATCACATCAGATTTTTTATAAAGAATTACACCAGCATTAAAGAGCAAGTTTATTCGCGAGCAATGATGACCATGCGTGAGCCTACTAGCTCTTTACTTCGTTGACGTTTGTTCATTGTTAGCCTAATTTTGTAGCCTAACGTTTTACCGCACCGTCTGTAAACCTTTCTTCGCCAACCTTCAGCAAGTGCAGGGAGCAGTTGAATACAACCTCGGAGCAAGAACTCGTGGGCCAACTCGGTTGAAGCGCCCACCACAAGATTTGCTTTTCAGTGATCTCAGTTCTGCCTCAGACACTCACTGATTTGTATTGCTTCCTTTACTGCTCTTGCGTACCTTCTTTATTAAAAAGTTGGCGCTGTAAATCAGTAATTTGGATACCTTTTTATTTATTTTCCATTATACTTAAAGGTAGTACTTTTGGTACACCTTACGTTTAATTTGGTTAGTGTAAATGCGAGTGAAGTTAGTGAACATAATTTGTACATTTTTCAGCCTTATCTATGACCCAGGTTTTAATGGAACAAATTTAATTCAGAATTTAGAAGATATGTCTATAGTTTGTCGTCCTCCGTGATGTAGTGGTTACCATGCTAGCCTCTAGTTCTCGAGGTCGCAAGTTGAAGCCCGGCGGAGGGCGATGGATTTTTTCGGGCGTAAAAATCCTTAGCATGGCCTCCTTCGGAACGGAAGTAAAGCCGGTGGTCCCGTGTCATAGATTTGCGGCACGCAAAGGAACCTCAAGCCTGATAAAGAAACCTCTGAGCAAAATTTCTGGATTTTCACGCCCAATATAGAATGGGACACTAAGGACCATAGCAGTTAAAGAGTGTCCATAAATAAAACTCAATTTAATTTTTGTCTATAGTTGCATAACTTTCTTCTTTGTTGCTTATGAGTTATGCTTCCTTCATGTAAGTACACTCATTTCATAGTGTAGGATAGTTAAATCTTTAAGGATTGAAAATATTTTAATTCCACATGAAGGTGAATGTTTATCTTGCAAGTGAATAGTAGTTTTTAACTTATAGTTTCGTAGAATTGGGTTCGAGAGTACTTAGTGCGATTTTGATAATTTGAATAAAAAAGAATTCATACTTTTTTTCCGTGTTATTTCTCTTATACTGAAAAGACGAATGTTGGATAAATCTAAACTCAAGGGGCCCCGGTCCCATTTAAGCCTCATTTTAACTACTTCGTTCATTCACCGTCCGATATGACCTATCCAGTTAGAGGACCTTAAATCACAAGGAAAAAGCATCTGATGTGTTACACTCACATGACTTTCTCTACTCTTGTACAAACTATTTTTACAAACGCATATTGTCCATATGCTTCATGTTAATCGAGGTATAGAGATGTTAATCTTATTGCTAATTTTCTTGTAAATGCAAGGGGAATTGGTAGGCTTTAAGCGATAGTCAAATATTTTAAGAGCTGGTTGCTATGTGGAGTATTCCATTCTCTTTGCATTACCAGGACAAAAAATGAATAACGAATTTGAGAGAAAGTAAAAGTATTGGAAAAATTTAAGGGAATAACAGGCAATATCTCGAAAATGGTTCACTCAGCAAACAAAATGTATATGACATAAATTGTGTATTTTAACGCGATCTACATTTTTTGTGTAGTTAAATTTTGTCTATCTATTATGGTTTACCAGTTATGCAAATGTCGTTCACATGAAGAACACTTTTGGAGACATTCCCAGAAAATTCTAGATATACATTTCATTTGTCATGAAAACATATGATATTTTAATCAAAATCGTTTAGCCATTTTTGAAAAAATTAAAATTTTCGAAAATATTCCATGTAAAGGGTAGTCTGGGGTGATGGAATTTTCTTGAAAACCTTTGTATCGCATCTCTGGAAGATACTGAACCTAAATACCAAATTTGATGTTTATCCGACTGTTCGTTTCTGAGTTATGCTGTTCACAGACACACACAGGAACACACACAGGCACACAGACACACACAGAGACACACAGATACACACACGACATGTTTCCAAAAATGCTTTTTTTTATTCAGAGGGTCTCAAAACATGTATTTCCGGTGAAATCTCGGTATCGAATTTTTGGGTGAAATGCAATATTTCTATTATTTTGTTCATTCTTATTCATTTTTATTTATTCTCGTAATTGTTGAATTTAAAGTGTCATTTTAAAACCTTTTATACGCACTCTCAGTGATTTTTATAGTAGGCATTGTTAGCATGTGGGGCTGAATTATTCTCTGTTACAGGTTCCTATACGACATTGGTGATTAGTTTAATATGCATATTTATTTGTATCCGTAACGAATTGAGTCAATTTAGTGGTAATCTTAAAAAAAGAAGAAAAACCGCATCAAGAGCTGACAAAATACTATTTTGACTTATCTCTTGAGGGGAGTGGCGAGGAAGTGGACCTTTGGGGGTCGTCTACTTGGTAGGCATATACAGCGTATACCATCACTAGGAAGCTATAAAAGAATTACATAACTTTGCTGCTTGTAAACTGTGGCACTCATTTAAATACTCAATTGTAGCATATAACCTTTCTGATACCATTATTGCAATAACATTAGCTACTTTCTAAGTAGTATTCCTTTTTGTATGACTAAGCTTTTAAGTATGCGAAAATTCAACAGCCCCATATTATGGGAGTTACTGGAATTTAAAACAACTCTTACAGGACAAAATTCGAACACTTTGATATGACCCCGTAAACTGATAGCCATAAATAAACCTCTAAAATAATAATACATTTAATATTAACCGCCTATGCAATAATTCGAAGTGCACGAATTCTCTTAATGTGTCTATTCAAGTTATATTTATCTAGACTTTTCCCAGGATGTGTTTCTCTAACTTATTACAGATTCCTTGTGCATCGCAAAATTGGACTTGTGTTACAAATACTTCACTGCTATTTGTGAATCACCTTAAGTTACGTCAGCTAATATGAAATTACTCCTAGGCAAAACTTTTTATCGTGGTTGACATAAATCGGTTAAAATAAGTTTATATGGAGAGCTGTATGGCTCTTTACACACATGAGGTTTTATTAATTTTTGTTTTCCTGCGAAAATTGTAGAGAATCAAGTAATTAATGTATTATTGCTGTTTGACAGTTTAATTACGTAATCAACATTGTTTACGAATACCAAATATATAAAGGTAGAATCAGACGACTAAAAACTTCAATGCCATACCCGGGATTTGAACCACGGATCTCCCAGTCTCTGTCTGGTTGCTCTAACCACTGAGCTACCATTGCAATATGTCAGTAAGACATTAAATTCCCCAACTGATTCGCATTTTTTCCCGGTAAACCACAAGGAGATCTCAAATTATATTGACATGACATACACCAATGGCGACTTACAATGTTGTAAGTACATTAAGTCCCGGGCTTCATAGTTTCAACCACTATTAGGTCAATTAATGGAAGTAATTGCTCATCCACACAAACCGTGTGTTGGAAAAGGTTGGAAAGGTAGAATCAGACGACTGAAAAATTCAATGCCATAGCCGATTGCTCTAACCACTGAGCTACCATGGCAACATGCCGGTAGTACATTAAATTCCCCAACTGATGCGCATCCCGTTCAAATCCCGGCTATGGCATTGAATTTTTTCAGTCGTCTGATTCTACCTTTCCAACCTTGTCCAACACACGGCTTGTGTGGAAGAATAATTAATTCCACCAAATATATAGTAATTAATTGTGAGTAACTATACACTTACTGATACACTGTGTGCAGGTATAATTTCTATTTCGCACATTTCTGATTCAAATGAGGATCGCTTTCTGTCGCTGGGATTAATGGAGAGAAATATTTAGCACTGGCAAGCGCGCACGTTACTGAGCCGTAATTTCGTATTCCAGTGAATGTTTTCTACGGGGAATTCTCCCGCTACGATGCCGGAGTGTTTTGATGTTTCCCCAGGTACAGGCGCCTCCCGCGGGAACTGCATCCGGTCCGTCTCCTGCGACAAGCAAACGCTTTCATTACCTTTTCCCGAGATAAAGCCGCTGCATTCAATTTGCAAGGAGAGTGCTCCTGTCTTCTGGTGGAGAGGTTCCTTTCGGTTCGAGTGCCTGGACCACCATTTGGGGCATCTAGGGCATAGTCCCGCGATTATTATATATGTATCACTCTGCTACAAAGATTTAACTAGGTTTTAATGCACAGTCTAGTTATGGATTAATTTCCCACTTAATTTCTTGTCCACCCCATCCTTGAGGGTTTCCCTAAAATTAAATTAAAATTGAGAAAATGCTTCACCTTCTCGTCACTCAATCTTGGTGTTGCAATTATATGTTGTTCGTCTTCTGGAGGGCATTACTTCTATCGCCACTTTAATTTTGGCTACAGAAATCTCCCTTAAACAGAAAATGTATATTATTCTCACGTGTTTTATTTAATGTATTGTGTATATGTCGTGTTATGATAAATATATTAACATACATTAAAGATTTCTTTTAATTTCTCCAGTGGGCTGGAAGTACACCTACTCACACTGCCAGCGGACTCTCTACCCACTTATAAGCTAAATTATATTCAATCAACGTACATTATCAGTTATAGGTCTTAAGTATCTGTTCATGCTGTAAATTATGAAAATGCATGTAACTACCAGCCTTTCTGCATAGCCCACATCTGAAACGTGAGGGTTACGAACATACACATTTTTTCCTGATCGTTGTGATAACACTTTTGGCCACATTCTCCGGTTTGTCGGCGTGTTAGATCCACCCCATTCTTGTATGTTTACACCTTGTTATTTGTCGAAGATCTTCTCGCCTTTCTTTTTAAAGTTCATACAGTTTTTATATTTGTGTGTGATCTTTCTGTAGAGCCTGCGCATTAGACAAATAATATGAGGACGACAAATTATACAAACTACAAATTTTTCATACATTAACTCACCAGTTAAACTCGTGACATTTTTTTTGCTAAGCTTCCACTTTATCTTTAATGGTAACATCACCCGTGTTTTTGTTTTATATTATGGTTTTGTATTTTTTTACTAAATCCGGAATTCTCATGAATGATAAAGTTTGGCGCTTTAGGACATCTTGACGGTTTATCCCCTATATTGTTCATCTTATCAATTGCGAAAGTATTTCGAAACAAAACTGTTTTCAAATTAATGAAATGCTAGTAAAATATAGGTTATAGACACCAGCCACAAGCATAAACACAAAAGCAAGTGACTGTCAGAATTAATCACTGCCTTCTGAATAATACTTCTAATTGCTCCTAAGGAGAATAATTGTGGGAAAACAATCCCGATATTCAAACCAAGGGTTAGCAATGTGCACAGGTTTTATGACTTTACTACGGTAGTAATAGTAACAGCTTATATTTACCAAGATTGATGCACTCGGCCATAGAAATGTATTTACAGCATTTAGTGTACAAAGTTCTTCCTGTCAGTAGAATAACAATGACAGTTTCGGTACTGTTACTTGGCAGTGAATCTTGCAGCATAAAACAGAGATTACAATCATATCCAAGCTTTAGAGATGAAAATTTGTACATCCTATTAGGACGCAAGGGACTGTGTAGAATAAGAAGCTAAGAAACAGGAGAAAAACTAAACATATTTGCATTTAATGATAAAATACAACAGTACAGAGATAATTGGCTGGATCAAAGAATGATAATTTAGAAAGAATGAATCAAAACTGAATTCCAATTGCTATATAAACCTAAAGTTAGAAAATACCCACGTCATCAGAGACAAAGATGGTTTGTAGTTGGAACAGGATAGTAAGGTACAATCCATGAAAGCCTGAAGAGGAAAAGGAAGTTATTAACGGTAATTAATATAGAGACATAAACCATAACAATTTAAACTGTTACCAGGAAGTAAACTGAAATAACGAAATTGGAAATTAATTTAAATATACATTTAATTCCATGCATTTAAATTCTACATTGCTAACATCTGTTAATCCAACTTATTTATATATATATATATATATATATATATATATATTAACTGCAAGCAAAAACATTATGATAAGTTTGGATTTTGAAAAGAAATTATGTTAACTATATAATGAGTTACAAAAACATTTATAAGTTAGATATAAATTATCTAGAAAGTTTTGCTAATTGTAAAACATTAATATCATGAGCATTTCAGAACTTGGGCTAATTTATCTAGTTTGTGGCTACAAAAGTCTCTGAATGCAAAAAAAAAAAAAAAATGTGGTTTTATGCTTTCATTCTTTACCTTCTACACCGCTCACTATAGTAGGTAATGGAAGTACTGTATTCAACCCCAAAATTGATCTTGATATTTCACTGGAAGTACGCATTTGAGATCTCCTTTACCCTCTCCCCCAAATGCAGGTAAAATAAAGTGAAAAAGATCCTTCTGTTTATTTGTTACTTACGTTTGTTAAATTGGCTCAAATGATGTTCATTAAAATATCAAAAGTATGAGGTACTATTTATAAGGATTAAAATCTAAGAGGTGAATCATCTTTACGACAAAATCCTGTTTATTTTCATTAGTTTTTGCATGATTGGAAAACCACAAAAGAGAGGATTTGTTATGCCATATCGCCCTACTAAGGTAAAGCTGTACAGCTCATTAAGATAAAATAAATATGAAGTAATTTTTCGCAGTATTACGCCTTTTCTGAAATGTTGCATGCTTATTTAAGCTTTTCCATGCTAAATCTGATATGATCGCTATCCATAACTTAAGATAATGAGTCATTCTCCTTCTTTCTTTTTCTTCGCAAGAGCTCACTACATACTAAAACCAACTTGTGACATAAACGTTCGTTTGTTGTTCCGCATTTTGCCTATACTAGGTATAATTTGAATGTAATCTAATTGAAAATATTTTCATTGTAAACACCTTTATTGTAACACAAAGTGGACAGAATAATAATTTTTTTAAGAATGGTATACTATATAAAATGGGATACCTGCGAAACAGCAATGGTGTAGAAATTAATGTAGCTCTTAGATATAAGATTTTTTTTCTTATTACTGAGTGACAGTTCTTTATTAATAGTTTTGGGGTGCTTCAAGAGATTTGCAGTTTTATTGCATGTCAAATTTCAAGAGAATAGCCTTTTACTGCCTCAGTTTGTTTTATATGCTTATGATTATTTAATTACAATTTTAAGTCAATAACCTACAAATTCATTTCCTTTAGTACCCCATAAAAGAAAGCTTTGCACTTATATGCAGTTTAGGAATATTATTTTGATAGATCAGAGAGAGAGAGAAGGGGGTAGAAAAAGGCTTGAGAGAAGAGGCAGAGAAGGGCTTTGTCAGTCAATGTATAACACAAAAGAAGCAAAAGGGCGCGATTGCGGACGCTGTGTAAATTTGAAATATATAACTTGTTATAATATTGTCCATAAATACCAGTAGCAAAGCCAATATCTATATAATCAAGATTTCAAGACATCAAAACAAAAGTGACAAATACCAGGCAACTGTATTAATTTTCACATTCTATTCCACAAATGATTCATAGGAAGATTGAATTTTGCATGTACTATTTGCTGTCATAATATCCGCATGAATGAGCTTTTTGACACTTTAACTAACACATCGGATAACAGCATTTTCTCCCCCCTTTTTAAAACACAATAGTACTTCTTCGTTTTCCAAGGTATGGACACGTAACATCGGAAGTTTATACAGATTCTATAGGAAACCTAAGGCTCTCTAGACTGTTTAAAAATCAGGTAGATAAAAGCATTAGCTAGTTATTATTAACAAATAAATCTTCATGTCACATCCTTGCAACATACTGAACTTAAATATCAAGCTTGAAACTTATCCGAGCACGTAAATATTTATTTCCAAACATGCTTATTTGGATTCAGAGGCCTCAAAACGTGTATTTCCGGTGAAATCTCCATATCGAAGTTTTGAGTGGGATGCAATACCTATTCTACCCACTAAGTACTGGTAGAGAGAGTAAAAAGGAACAACCACGAATTTTTCGCAAATTTCTAAGGCTATGGAAAGTTATTTGAAATAAATGGTGTCCTTTAATCAGAGCTAAATTTCTCCTGAAGTGGCTTTTGTATATTTTTTGGGGCGGAGTTCTCAGTTACATAAAATACAATAAGAAATAAAATAATGCATTGGCCATTACGGAAAATTCAAATAAGTATGTCATTATTTCAAATTTGTGATAATTTTACCAAAATATTTAAGAACGTTTGAGAAAATATAAAATAACATAAATGTTTCCATACAAAGAGTTATCCGATATCCGACAGGATGCTCAACTTAAACATTAAATTTGGTATCCGTTAGAGTTTTGGTTCTTTTTTGGCGGGGTTATGCTAACCATAGACTGACTGAGATATTGAAATACATCGCCTCCGTCCACAAATTTTTTTTTCCGAAAGTATTGTAGATTCAGAACGTGAATTTTCCATGAAATCTTGATATCAAACTTTTGGGCCTGGTTTAGGTAAGTGACAAACTTAATTATTCTATATTGGGCGTGAAAATTTCCGGTCTTCCACGTCCAATATAGAATGGGATGCTAAGAATCATAGTAGTTAAAGAGCGCCCGTAAATAAAACTCAATTTAATTTTGAATATTTTATAGGCGCATATTTAAGTGCATAATGGAGGCGTTCAATGCATATAAATGTATACGTATTAAAGGGATTATTAGAGCGTAAAATTCCTATCCCTATGATGTGGTGGGTTACCTTGGTGGGTAAAATGTGTGTGTGATAATAATGGCTTAAAGTTTCATAGTTAAAAATGTTTGATGTTTAACAGGCACACGACATTCTCCACCAATTATCATTTACGGTTTATTCTTACAGCTATTACTGTTTTGTCTCCTTCCTGTTAATCATATTTAATGTGATATAGGTATGTTTATTATCATACGTACAAATGTGCATAGAAGAGACTGAAGCAGCAAAGAGCTGTTTAAAAACGCAGTGTAATATGCTAGCGTTGTTAACGCATCCTTTCCATGAGTTCATGAGAGAAAAGGAAATAGTCACGTAATATTTCAAATTGTGTTTCTTGAAATATTGAAAAATTCAAAAGAACAATATAGCGACTATTTCGGAAATTATTAAACGGTTTTGCATTTATAAAAAGTTTCATAACAAAGGACTTAAACAAAAGTTACATTATTTTACGGATACTCCTTTTAAAATCTCGGAGACTCCCCTTAAAAGGTGCCCGATTTACATATACTATTGTTATTATCATCATCAACATTTGTTTATTTTGTGGACTCTAAAGATCATCTTTCCGATGAAATCCATTTACCAAAGCTTTCGTCGAAATGAACTCTACGTCAGGCATCTAACAAAGCGGTAGAGAAGGCAAAACGATACAGGAGAGCTTTTCAAGTAAGTCATTTGTGATGGCCGATTTACATTACGTTCAAATTTATAAAACTTCCTAAAATCCTATTGCTTGTGATTACTTAAACATTGAGTTCAACACAGTTGGGTTTTGTTATCCGTACATTCTTTCTTTGTTGGTAATCACAGCTCTGTTTGTGTCACTTGTTTCGTAATTTCAGTATTTCCGTTTTTTCTCCACGCAACTTTTGAAATATCGATTTTATCGACTTTGTCTGTTAGCTAAAGAAGTACCACTTTTCTGAATAAGACGAAGAAGAATCTATGAACTATTTCTCTGACGAAAATTCTTTTAGCTGGTAAAAGTCAATGCATTCAGAGCTACCGCACTAGTTGGTTGTTTCTTTCTAAAATTACACTTTTGTTTGTGTGATTACCCATTACAGAAGAATATATCAAATCTTGGGGTCTGAGTCTGCCTGTCTTTCTCCCCAAGAATAAAGTTATAGAAAATATTCATTGTTACCTAGAGCTAAGCAGAATTCAGTTCTAAACCTTCAGTTTCGGCAATTGAATTTGACGCGTCACCCTGTAAAGCACGATGATCCAAAGATGATTATGGTGATGTAGTGTGTTTCTTTTTTATTCTCTAAATCGATGTTTGAATCAGTTCCTGAAAACCTTCAATATCGAGTTTGCCGTATACTCGTTATTGTGAGAGCATAACTCGCAGTATGTCCGATCTATTAATATATGAATTAATATGTTAACTACGGTGACTATCTTATGTTTTGGTTGTTACTATTACATTTTCTATTATGTTATTATACTCCTTGCCTCGGATGCTCTTGTTTGGGTTTTTGGGTAGAGCAAGTTTAACTTCTCGGGGTGTGGTACGGGAAGAAAGGTAAGAAGTAACAACTCTAACAAAAGATTAAATCCGTGGAAGAGCACAATACTTTAATGGCACACGCATTTTCTGCTTTAGTACGAAGCTACACAGTTACTTTAGTTAGTTGGAGCTGTAGAACGGTTACTTATCAAGTATTTTATAAGTGCTCTAGAAATAATGGTAGTATTTATCACACGTTCCTAAACTATACGTTGTTTCCCTTCTCATTTCTTTAACTTATAAACTGATAAAATTTCAATGTTCCCACTACATTATGCGAGATAGTTAATAACGCCTGCTCCGGAGAGCTTACATGTATGCTCTTCACATCACCGCACTTTATACGCAACCGCCTTTGCTGATGGGGACGCTATAACTAACTTCCCTATACTTAAATATTTAAACATATTCTTTCTTAACACCTCATTGGCTGTCTTCGTTCAGCTTGGAACCTTCTAGAGAACTTACCAGGGTATTGTTCGTTGTTTCCAAACATGTGACCTCTCTACAAAAATATGTTGTGTTAGCTTGTCGCATTTTCTCTTGCACAAAGACTCAAGGTCCTGTTTTGTGACTTACCCCTACAATCGTTTTTGCCTGGGCTCATATTTTAACAAAAATATGTTTGTCGGCTTTTAACAAGGGTTCCGCAGCTCCAGCTAAACACTTACAGGTACATAAAACTTATGCTTATCAATATCATTTTACATTATAATTTACATTATTATATACATGGTAAGGTGGCGCCGTGGCCGAGTGGTTAGACCACTCGCCTCTCACCGAGGCGGCCCGGGTGCAATCCCAGGGACCCGCATGTGGGATTTGTGGTGGACGAAGCGGCGTCTGGGCGGGTTCTCTCCGGGTTCTCCGGTTTTCCCCGCAATTCATTCCACCAACTGCTCCATCATCACATTTCCTTTCATCCATTTCGCCATCATTTCGTTTCATCTACTTCCTTCATACCATTCCAGGCATCGGGCTGATCACCCATCCTGGATATTCTGTCTGCTCCATGAGTGTGTCTGCTCCTCGACGGGCCTCTGACCCCAGGCAAACGCCTGTATGTCTTGAGTGGTGTAAGTCCTACATAAGATGAGGTTAAACAGAGAATGAATGAATGAATATACATGGTATATATGACCATAGCTACGGTCTCAAGTTTACACAAACTCTGCCTGTCTTTAGGGTTTTGAAATCGAGCGGGGTAGCGCCACGGTAACTTGTGCGACTCGCATTCGGGAGGTCACGGGCTTGATCCCGATAACCGTTCACTCTGATCTATGGGTTTTTAGTGGTTCCCGGGTCGGCAGGCGAGTGCCATGATTTCCTTTCTGTAATTTCCCTTTCATTCCGCTTCATTCTCGTATTCCAAGTGTGCTTCTAGGTCCCATTCCGGACACATGGCGCGGATGCATGCTCAATGGAAAATGCACTCAGGTTGGTGAATGGTCCATCGCCCTCTCTCGGCGACAGTAGTGGGACGAGTCTTCAAGCTTGGAAATGTTAGGGACTTCCGCATGACTCTGTGACCTGTCCGCATGTGGCATGTAGCCTCCTGTTGTTCCCTCGCTTCATTCCTTATTAAATTAAGTTTTATTTATGAGGTTTGTTCCTACACACGGTTCTGAACGGGTTCCGAACTAATTCCAACACATGCTAATGCACATGCGCCAGTCCAGTACGCTCACAGAACTAATTCGGAATTTTGTGTGGTTGGAACACTACTTGAACCGTTCGCGTTCTGTCACGGCCTTCTTCGTTGCACGGTCAATCAGAAGACGATCAAATATCTACGTTTACAGCGTTGATGAATGAAATCAAACTCAGCGTTTCTTTCATACTGATTCCAGTCCTAATATTCGAGCAAAAATAAATCGCGTTAGTTTATCGGCTTAAAGCCATTGATACTGAGTTATTGCGAATAACAATTGTAATTTATAGATGTTATATTTAAACCAGAACCCGGAAAAAGTAATTTAACACAATTCCAATTTAACATTAGGTTTCCTGCTACAGAAGCTTCTAAACACAATGTTTAATTTAAAACTCCAATACTCTGAGACAATGACACCCCACATAAATTCTATTCCGAACGTAATTCAAATAATACAAAACTACATGGTACCAATGTATGCTTATGATCAGGGTTAGGATTTTTAGTTGCAAATTTCAGATGAAAAAAGGAAGGGAAAAGGTGCTCAAATGAGGTGAAAAAGGCACAATAAGCTGCTGGTTTATTTAAGGGGATGCACAACTGAAATTGCTATTTTCTAAACTATCCATTCAATTGGGCTGAAATTTTTATTTCTTTATATATAATTGTTTTGTGAATTATAGCCCAGTCTTAATAATTCTCGGAACTGCGCGGTTGAGGTTATTGTCGTCTCTGCCTGCCCAGGCTTCGTCTCCACGTAAACAGATGACGTCTCTCACAGCAACAAACTCACATTCACGAACAGCAGGCTACTGATTCTGGTGGGATAGAATCACTCATTGTCAATTGCATTATTGCGGGCTACTTTATAGCAGTAAAGTGAGAGAAAGAGGTTTTCGTCGAACACACAATTATTTTCCATTGTTGCGGGTGTGCTTTCAATCGGAATCGATTCTGAATCGTGTTGGAACAAACCTATGGACAGTCTTTAACTGCTGTCCCATTCTATATTGGGCGTGAAAGGCCGGAAATTTTGCTCTTTATCAGGCTTGAGGTTTTTTTACGTGGCGCAAACCTACGACTTGGGACCTCCGGTTTCATTTCCCTTCCGAAGGAAGCCATGCTAAGGGTTTTTACACCCGAAAACATCTGTTGCCCTCCGCCGGGTTTGAACCCGCGACCTCGGGAACTAGAGACTAACATGGTAACCACTACACCACGGGGACGACACATTCCTTCCTCCAGGAGCAGCAGCATACTGAGGTGTCCCCCGTCGTTGAATCGCTTCTACCAATACCTATGGTTTTGAGTGTATGTTTTGGTCTAGTTTTCTGGCCATTATCCTCGCTTTCCCATTTCTTTCTGATAAGGATTCAGAGATGTCTGCTTTACACATAAAAGAAAAAGAACCATATGCTCTTTATTTTCAGCTTTGCACAGCCAGTCTTTAAAAGTTTCAAGGCAGCATCGCCTTATAAAAGTACGGAGAGGGCCACCTTTTGATTTTTAGTGCCAGGATATATAAGAAACTTTGGGCAAACTTCTCAAATTTAAATAAATTTCAACGTCGCAATTCTTGCTTTATTGTAGATGATTTTTTTCTGTGGAATGTCGGTGTGTGTTTCGTCCTTTAATTAAGGTATTTCTAGATGCGCCCGGAGGTGGGGGTGAGAAATGGAAGGGAGATTGTCTTCGTTACTCCCCTGAACCCGTGCAATGTTTAGCAGTGAGAAGAATTTTCTTGTCCCTTCGACTGTGTGACTTTTAATGTGCAAAGTAATTACGGGGCAGGACTAGAGCGGGGCAACGCCACAACTCTCTCCAGGCAACAAGCAAAAGAAGAAGAAGAATAACTACAGCAGTTGCGCTACCAGTACGCGCTCTACCCTGTAATCCTTTTTAAAAACAATATTTTGGACTACAGTCAATTGAATAGGAGTTCCTTTTTAGTATTATTATTTCAGTAGTGGGTGGGAAGGGGATCTCTGACGAGTTCTGGCACGTTTTAAAGCTTTGAAAGAAGACAAAAAAGGTATTTTTTTCTGACTCCACAATCTACTGCTTTACAAATCTCCGAATGTAATGGGGCTGCCGCGGAAGAATTATTTTTTACGCATAAACATTTCCTCAGCTCTATTTTTTTCTTGGTCTGTTTAGTGCCTGTACCTTGCAAGGTGTTCCTACCTTAACCATCATGTTAATGAAGATGAGAGAAAATGAATGCAAGTAATGTTTGACTGACGTGTGTCTGTCAGTTTGATAATAATGTGTACAGGTTTGCAGCGTTTATAATCCCTTCCGGATAATATGCAACTGAAAGAACACTTTGTTATAAATTATAAAAATGCTTATCTTTGAAGTGTATCTCTCATTATAAGGATGCACAATGTTACAAACGAAATGCCTATCCCGTTTCATAGCCCTTTAAATGACTAAATGACTCTTTCAATTTTAAACATCAATCTATTCTAATCGTTTAACTGCTGAAAGATTTTGCTTTTAGATGCATGAATTTATGCTGCGAGTAGTTTTCTCAAAGAGTTTATTCCATTCTTTTAGCGCTTATATTTCTTTGTTCCGTTCTCTTTTTGGGTACGTCCTTTTCTTTTAACCATCCTTAAGACAGATCAGAAAGAACAGGATAGTTTTACAGAACCATTTAAAGAAAATTTTAAATTTACACTAGTTAATAAAAAGGGTGTCTATAGATAAAGAACTCTCCATGTTCATAAACATCACAGGGCAATGCACATATTACAGCAGATAATTTCTGCAAACTATGGTTCTATTTACACTATTAAAATGCATTGTAAGAATTAGTTACGTATGATATATAAAGCTGCTTCAGTATAAAAATGCCTAATTTATAGTCTTGTAGAACTGCATCTTGAGATACACGTGTAATAAACTTATATATGTGCGTGTGTCTTCAAAATCTTAAACTTACAAATACAATTAATCAACTATATGCTTATCTACAATAAATACATAAAAAGCACAAAAAATATCAAAATAAAGTTCATTTGTACGTCCTAAATTTAACCCATCGGATTTATAATTAGGAGAGCGACATAACTGATGAAGGGTCATCCAAAAGACCTCTCCTTTCATGTCGGTTACAACTTATATGTGTGTGTTGTGTCGAGTATAAGCTGGCTGACTTGAGGACAGACATTAGAAAAGAAGAAATGTCGAAACATCGAAGCAGTCGCATTAGCAGACTGCTAATCCAGAGAGATAATTGATATGAGGGTCGTTTGAAAACGTCTCGGAATAAAGCATAAAATGATGCCACGGATTTTTGAAATTGTTCTTATTTTTCAACACAGTCTCCCCTCGACATGAGGTCTAGCTATGCTCTGTGGCCTTTATTCCTTCATGGAAATCAGATTTCTGCAGGCCTGCAAAATACGTCTCAAATGAACGATTAAAATACTTCATAGGACGAACATGTCTTTCCACCATAGAAATTTCTCAGTTTAGAACAGATAAAAGCTGAGTCAATGTTATAAGGTGGATGTGACAACAAATCATACACCGCGTTGATTTTAGCCATTGTCTTTGACAAATCCAGCATTCTCTCGTGCATTTTGGTCTGCAATTGGTCCAGCAGGTCATAATATGCTGGAAGATAATCAATTAGCAGCACATTCTTGGCATCCCAGAAGACCGATGTCACAATTTCTCCGGTCAATTTCACATACTTTGTTTTGTTTGGTGGTGGAGAATCTTGATGTTTTCATTGCAGAGACTGCTTTTTGTTTCAGGTATGTAGTGGTACACGCGTATTGTATCATGGTTACAAAATGACGTATTAAGTCGGTGAGATCTCTCTGAAAAAAACCAAACTTTGCTCAGAGATTTGCACTCTAATTCACTTTTGATCCAGGGTTTGAAATAGCGGCACCATCTTGCAGATGAATCTTTCATGTTCAACTCTTTTCTCAAAACCTGAAACTCATATTCCCTAAAATTCCTAAAACTTCAGCAAAATACGGACATTTTCATTTAGGATTCTGCAGAAACAAGTAGTGTACTTTATTGATGATTTCTATTGTAGCGGATTACGGTTTTCTGTCTTCCAAGCTTTCACGGCTTGAAAACTTCGTGGTTCACTTGGAAGTGACTGAAGATGGCGGTGTAAAGCTCCCTAGAGTGTTTATTCGCTATGAGCTTCTGTTGTATTCATAACCTTTCTTTTGAATGCTTAATAACTCATAGTGTTCGATATGTTTCAGCATACATAGCCGAGCGAGGTGGCGTCGCGGTAACGTGTGCAACTTGCATTCGGGAGATCCCCGGTTCGTTCCCTGGCGACCGCTCACTCTGACCCATGGGCTTTTCGTGGTTTCCCGGATCGTTAGGCGAACGCTGAAGTGGTTCATCTTCTACCACGACCTTCCTGCCCCTCATTCCCTGTACCCACCATCTTCCTTGTCAACCGTTTCAGGGACCAGGCGACGGTGTTTGGCGGGTTACGGCTGGGCGATGGATGTGCGCTCTGTAGAGGTTTCTTCCCCGGCGTCGTTGCTTAACTGCTCTGTTAGGACTCGCCTCTGGGTACTCTCAGGTAGGCGCCCCTTTGGAGGACCTCCGTAAGTTAGAGGCTTGTGGATGCGGATGCATTCAATCTGGAAACGCCAAGTACCCCCCCCCCATTCTTGCGTTCGTCGTCATCCGGATCTGGTCATCCTTCGTGTCTATCCCATCCCTCCCTTCCTCTTAACTATGCCTACCATGATTCCTAATTAACCTATATCTTGTTGCACACGTATTTCAATGCCGGTTTTTTAAACAAAACTGTTTTGGAAGTGCTGCTGCAATCTGTGTATCATTCTGAGAACTTCACAAATGGCCCTGGTAAAAAACAAGTGTATATACGACGACGAAAGCTAACTTTATGACTGAAACATAGTTGTTGAGTAATGGTACAGTACAGCCTACTCTACAGCTAGGTACTTCGCTTTTTGTACGCTGGATAACATATGACTTTGTTGATATGCCTTCATAATTAGATGTGCAAATTTTCTTAATTTCCTTTATTACCCATAAATGTAAAGATCAGAACGGCTGCCCGCTTCTGCAAAATATTTTCAATAAGCTCCATTATTCTCCATGGCTCATATGCCATATTGTATGACCTTTGGTCAATATAACTGAAACAAGGATTCTGACATAAATTCAATAGGTAAGTGCTGAGACTGTTACATAAGTAGATTTTATCCATCCCTTACGGGTGCATTAGGGTGTCTATTAGGAACGTTAGTCGGTATTTCTGAGGCAGTGCTGTAAGCAATTACGAAAGAAATTCATCTTGAAATTTATTGCAGAATTAGTAATAACATGTATTATCAATTTAGTTTAGTTACGATCAAATAAACGAATAAATAAAAATGTGTGTTGCACATCCTTAGAAAGAACTTTATACATTACTCATAACCAATTCATGTTTAAACTATGATATGGAGCACTCCCTATACTGATTGTGTTTGTACGCGTAAACTAAATCCCATGATTGAACATCTTTGGCGCAATTAGCGTGCTGAACCGGCTGCCAAGAGACTATTCCTGCGGTGAAGGAACAAATACGACTGCAAACCTTAGCCCTGACCTCAGCCTGTCTTAATCGGAGTAGCAGGATAGCCCATAATTCGTATCAAGAGGGCGAGAAGACCCATTTCTAAGATCACTCTTTTGGATAATTGCTCATGCGGAAGTGCTCGAAAGCCAGGAGGCGCATCAGGAACGTCTAATGTAGAAACCTGCTCTTAAGTCAAACACTCCCATTTTTAAATCAAGAGCTCGGCAGTAAATATTGTTGTGGGATATTTCTGTAAAACTTTTAACTCTGGTAATCGGCGGAAATTAAATTCTCAATTATTGTAGACGAGGAAGGCTAAAAATCCTCATTTAGTTGCAGGAGCGACTTCAAAAACATTTGGAAGCATTTCATTCAAGTCTAAGAAACTTAATTTTATGCCCACTAGGTTGAAATGATAATTAGTAATGCAAAACAGAACCCAGCGGGAGACTCAGGCGGTTATGTCTGTGGCCCATATTCGGGAGATTCCAGGATCGATCCCCAGCGACTGCCCACTCTGAGCTATGGGTTTTCATGGTTTACCCAGGTCCTCAGGCGAATGCTGGAGTGGTTCATCTACTACCACGACTCTCCTTCCTCTCATTTCCTGTACCCATCATCTTCTTTGTCATCTGTTTCAGGGTTGTAGGACCAGGCGACGGTGTTCGGGGGGTTGCGGCTGGGTGTGGCTTGAGCTCTGTAAACGTGGCTGCGGTACCACTCAGTTAGGTCTCTCCTCAGCGTGGGGCTCCGCTCCGGGGGACCCTGGAGATTGGTGGTTTGTGGGCAGGGACCGTGGGTCGTCGGATGCATTCTATCTGGAAACCTTAAGGACCCCGTCCATGCTTGCGCCCGTCGGCATCCGGGTCTGGTCGCCCTTCGAGTATCTCCCTTCATCCTTCCCTTCCAGGGGTCACGTTGGAAGCACAAGGGGTGCGAGGGGTCCCAGGCTCCATTCCTGGCTGGGGGGGTGGGGTTTTTTCTATAGCCAAGATTATTCCTAACCTCCCCAGAGTCTGGAAGTATGGACGAGAGTGTGAATGTGTGTGTGTGTGATCTAATGATTAAAACCCAAAAAGTGCAAGAAACTCAACGACAAGGGAATAGGCAAAAAGTTCCAAATGAAAGGCCGCTGATAAGACCAATATATTTAAAGGCTGGGGGGTATAAATGGAACTAAAAAAATTAAATAGAAATTCCACATGTAATAAACGTGAAACTGCAAATGCCACATGTAGATTATAATATCCTATTTGTAAACAAATGTAAATGGATCTGTAAAACAACTACTATCGTTTACTTTCTATAAACCATTGTTAAGAACGCCTATTTTTCTATGTATCTCGTGTTAATCGAGATAAGCTTTTGCAGAAATGCTTTCATTACGCATTCGTTGAAGGTACAAGGGGAACAGAGGAAACCGAATCGATAGTCAGATGTTTAAAAACTGGGTCGCTATGTGCTACCTTCAAACTCCATAATATTTCCATACAATCGCGAGAAACTATTAAATGGCGACAGCACTTTAACAGTGACAAAAGTATCGAAAAATTAAAATCATTAGCAACGAATATCTCGAAATGGCTGATTCTACAATCAAAAATATTTTTTTATAAGTTGACTATATGCTTTTGTCTAAATCTTATGCTTTACCAATTGTACAAAACTGTTCAAAATTCTTCCGAATGAAGAAGGTTTCACAATTATTCTCAGAAAATCAAGATATAAATTTTATTTCTCATGTAAACATCTTAAACATAAGGTATTATAATCATAATGTCGGAGTAATTTTTGAGAAAATCCAAAGTGCAGTAAAATATTCTATATAAACGGAAGTATGGGGGATTTAGTGTGCAGGATTTTGTTGAAAAGCTTGGTGTTGCATCTACACGAGCGCACGCACGTACACAAGCACAAACGGTCTGTTTTCTAAAACTGCCTTTTTTATTCAGGGGCCCCAAAACTTACACCTACTTCCGGTGAAATCGCGATATCAAAATTTTCGATGGAATGCCAATATCTTCTCTCATTACTAGGTACGTAGTAAAGAAAGGATGCAACAAATCTTAAATGTTACATTCACATTACTTTCTCTATCCACTATTGTTTATTTTTATGTATTTCAACAAATATTCCTATGGAAGTTTATTTTTCTATCTACTTCAGGTTAATCATATAAACCGTTGCAGATTTAGATTCACTGTATATTTTGTGTAGGTTCAAGGAAACGGAATCAATAGTCAGATGTTTAAAAGCGAGTGGCTACATTCTGGCCTTGAAAACCCATGCTTATCCCATGATATCATGAGAAACAACTGGATAGCAACAGATATTTAAAGAAAATGAAAAAAAGTATCGAAAACTCTAAACCAATAATAACATATATCTTGGAAATGCTTAATGTCAGAAAAAGTTATCTTAAATTGTGTGTTTTAAAGAAAACTAATTTCTTGTGTACTACGTTTATCAGTTATTCAAAATTCCTTTCGAATGAAGGGGACTTCATAATTTATTTCCATAAAATTCAACAACTGCATTTTATTTGTAATGTAATAGTCTTAAATATATGATAATTTAATCAAAATTGTTTTAGCAGTTTTTGAGAGAATTAAGTACTTCGAGAATTTTTCCATGTAAAAGGTAGTTTTGGGATAATGGAATTTTCTTGAAAATGTTCATGTTGCATCTTGGCAGGTACTGAACTTAAATACCAAGTTTGGTATCTATCCGAGTTTGCGTTTTTGAGTTATTATGTATGCAGTTCACAATCACACGGATACACTTACAGACACACGCATACAGGACCTATCTCTAAAAACTATTTTTTGGATTCAGGGAGCCTCAAAAGATGTATTTGCAGTCAAATCTCTATATTCTCCAGAAATCTGTAATTTTTTGAAATACCTTGCATGTCTGTTATAATTAATACCTGCGCTTTCTGATCTTTTCACCTTCTTTGTTTTCCCCCTATATTTCCTTTTCTTCTTGGTTTATAATTCAGCATGTTCCTTGATGTTTCTATATTCTTCTTCCATTCTCTTTTATATTTGCCTAATACGAATATACTTATACAGAAGTGGGCATTGCTTGTTTGGCTTAATCTTCAGTAAAAACAAATAATTAACCCAAAGTAAAGAGGAAAAGTGTTTCAAAATCAAATATCTGTGGAAATATATTAAAATCTAGCAAACATATAAAATTTAAATGCATGACAGCATTAGGTCTACAAATTATGTTTTCAATTCTTGCAAATATCACAAAAGCTTCAGTCCTATTTTAGGGTTTCTCACCCCCCCCCACACACACACACACACACACTTGTATACAATGTATAACGTTCTTGCTACTGTCCGAATTTAAGCTGTATTTTAGACATTCAAATGATGCCAGGCTACAGCTGTTCTTTCTTCTCGTAATAGCGGAGAGTTTAAAAAGTAGCTTGACTAGCTTGACGTTTCGTATGTAATCTTCTCATTGCTTAATGCAAATAATATATTCCTCATTTATGACTTCTCTTCTGTTGATATTGTTTCAGAAAGACTTACAGCGGTAGAACGTCTTATTTAGATTAAAACGTAGTAGATATAAAATAAGCTTTAGTGAGAATAGTTTGTTTACCCATCAATAAATTATAGAGGGTAGAGAAAGTCATGTGAATGTATCACATAGGATATTTTTGTATTTCAACGCGGTGAAATGATACGATAAATTTGCTCAGAATTTGAATCCCCTAAGTATCTTCATAATAGATGCGATTTTTGTAAATTAATTATTTATAGAAACAACTAATTTTTAAACTATATTCAAAATTGGAACTGTCCGATATGATCTACGCAGTTAATAGACTTAAAACTACAAAAATAAGGAAATAATTATGATGTAGAACGTCGGACTATTCAGATTATAGATTATATACAGCGATAAATTGGGTATTTTATAACCCGGTTTGCTATATAATAATGTTATAATTAAAGGAATCGCAGAAGTTTATAAAAGAATGCATCATTCCCAAATATTGCCACCTCCATCTCTAGTTTTGCTCCTGAATTTAGTATTGTATTAGTGCCCGATTCTGCTGAACTATGACTCGCCGGCAGTTGTATTGCGACTGGGATGCACCAGAGAACAGCAGCTTTACGGTTGCTTGCGAACAACCGAGACTTTACCGTCTCTGCTCGGCTTCACGCGCTCGGCTAAACCTGTCTCGGCTGACGTACGTGGCAATCGGTGGCCCGATGATCACAGTCGGTCGTTTCATGAGAATGCAGACCTCTAATATTAATTACAACTTTAGTAATGGCTGATAGAAGGAAATGATGTAAAATTTGTCTATATCCAATAGGAATTCCGAGTTGCGCCATCATTTTAAAAGTGGTATTCGTGATCAACGCGATCATGTATGGCCAACGGATGAGCAATCTCAAGATATACTCAATATAGCGTGCTGTTTGTTTGTCATGCAAATATCATAAACATATAGTATTTTAATAAAAAAAATTAGAGCCACTTTTGAGAAATCAAAAATAACGAAACATTTTCCATGTAAAGAATAGTTTGGGGTAACGGATTTGCTTGAAAATCTTTGTGTCGTATTCTTGGAAGGCCCTGACCTTAAATGTCAAGTTTAGAATTTAGCCAACTTTTCATTTTTGAGGTGTGCTGATCACATCAACACACACAACACACAATTAACACAAACACGCGCGCGCTTACACAGACGTCCATAAACACGGAGAATTTTCTAAAAACGCTTTTTGCATTCAGAGGGCTGTAGCGCCTTGGTAGGCCCCCACTACGTTGATGATGATGGATGTTGTGTTACGCACCTGTAGGTGATCTTGATGCCCGTACTCTCGTGATGTATCTTAAGGTTCTCGTAGACTGGAATCTGATGATCATGTATCTGCATTCCTGTGTGTGTTAGTATGCTGTAATTATTATTTTATAATTATGCCACTGTCCCTGTATTTGTGTCGGAGAGCACTTGTGTCTTGTCAGGGTTGGGTATGGAGAATGTTAAAATATTTTGCACACACGTATTCTGTTTATTATTTCACTTGTAGTTTAGATAAATCACACATGATATTCACAATTCACTGTTTCCTTTGTCATGTTAAAATATGTATAACTGGTAGACTTTAAATACGTAGTTTTAGCGTCTATTTAAAGACGAAATTATACACTACCTTCCTGCTCAAACACTGATAAGCTTCTGTTAGCGTTCCCTCCAACCATTTTCTTAACGTACGTATTTCAATTGTAAGCATGTATCAATGTACCTGATTGATGCTACTATCCAATAACACCCAATAGCAGTTATGTTACACACACATATACATATTATATATATATATATATATATATATATGTTTACAGACTTCCATCGCCTTAATTATGAATCCAAGTTCGTTACATACTTATGTAGACACTACTGCATTTCTCGTAATGGTTATATAGCTAACAACGGCCTTTCACTTTTATATTATATTTTATATGTTTTAACGTTATATACTTCTTCTCTACCATGTGTAAATTATGAATATATGTGTTTTTAACATCCTCTTAATTATTATACGTACAATATTAGCAAAAAATACATAACACGTAAAACTTAGAACAAAAAATATTAAAGAAAGAAATTATTAATGTGTTGATGGTGAGAAGCTGTGAATTAGATATCTTATTACATTAATGAGTTATCGTATTAGTTTATCCGTGGCTAGTACTGTATGTTGCTTCAGAGCCTCAAAAGCTGCATTTCGTGTGAAATTTCGGTATCGAAATTTTGGGTGGGATGCAGTGCTTTTGTCTATTTAGCGGGGAACGTTTTGGAAAATTGAAGCAAATAACAAAGAATATCTCGAAAATGGGTAAGGCACAAAAATTGTATTTGATATATTGTGCGAGTTAAGGAGATCTACATCTGTTGTTTAGTAGGACTTTGTCTGTCTCTTACAGTTTACCAATTATGTAATGGTCATTAAAAATGAAGAGTACTTCACAGGATCTTCGCACAAAATTAAAAATATGCATTTTATTTCTCATATAAATATCTTAAGCATATTCCGTTTTAATCAAACTCTTTATAGCTATCATTAGAAAATAAAAAACTACAATTTTTTCATGTAAAGCGTATTTTAATGCTTAGGGATTTTCTTGAAAATCTTCGTGTCGAATCCCTGTAACATTCTGAACTTAAATACCAAACTTGGTTTTAACCAACTTTTCGTTTTTCAGTTATGCTGTTCAGATATCCATACACTTATTTACACAATTACACACATATGGACCTTTTTCTAAAATTGTTTATTTTGGATTCAGAGGACCTCGTGTATTTTCGGTGAAATCTCGATATCAACTTTTTGGTGTAATACTTTCTCTACTTACTACAGGTAAGTAGTAGAGACAGTAAAAATGGGTTAACTTATTTAAGTGTGAGTAGTATGAAATAAATATTATTGTTGTAATGTTATTGTAAAGTATTAGTGCTATTCTAATCTGAAATATTGTAATATTAGTTTACCTTTTGTTCACAAACCTAAAGAAAAATAGCTGGGGGACAAGATTCACAGAAGCTGAGACAGACACTTTTGTGCAGATGCACAAATATTACTTTAATGGGGCAATAAAAAGTTTGGGAGCTGTTGGACTAAATGTATTAATTTACGAGGTGACAAGAATACAAAACCGAAAGCGTATTTTTTTTCTCTTAAATGTGTTTTCTTGGCTTCTCGTATCTAATGTATGTGAGTCAACTGGTTAGTTTATATTCCTTTTTTCTGCTAGATATGCAAGTGTTCTAAATCTTTGTTTTATTTTGTTGCAGATGGTTTCCATATGCTTGCCAGACAGAATTTCTTGATCTAAGGTAAATATAAATTCGAATGTTGAGTACCTGTTTTGTAAATACACATTCTTAAGACACAGATTCATTTGTTAGGTGCCATCATTAGTTTTCAGTACTCTTTATTTCTGTTATATTTCAGAATAATTAGTTAAGTGTATGATATCATTTCTATAGTTCCATTTTAGATATATTTTTATTCTATCACGTACCTAGGAGAAAGGTAGAGAAAGTATTGTATTCTATCCAACAATTGCATGTCGAGAATTCATCGGAAATACATGTTTTGGGGCTTCCTGAATGCAAAGTAAGCATTTTTAGAAAAAGACTCGTATGTGTGTGTATGTGTCTTTTGTTGTCTGTCTGTCCCTGTGTAGCCTGTTAAAATTAAATTAAATTGAGTTTTATTTATGGACTCTCTTTAACTGCTGTGGTCCTTAGCGTCCCATTCTATATCGGGCGTGAAAAACAGCAATTTTGCTCACAGGCCTCTTTATCAGGCTTGAGGCTCTTTTACGTGCCGTAAATCTACGACACGGGACCACCGGCTTTACTTTCCTTCCGAAGGAAGGAATGCTAAGAATTTTTACACCCGAAAAAAATCCATCGCCCTCACCGGGTTTGATTCCGTGACCTCGGGAACTGGAGGCTAGCATGGTAGCCACTACACCACGGAGGACGACTGCGTACGTCTGTGAACAGCATAACTCAAAAACGAAAGTCGGATGAATACCAAACTTGGTATTTAGGTTGAGTATTTTCTGAAAGGTGCGCCCGAAGATTTTCAAGAAAATTTCCCTAACCCAAACTACCCTATAGAAAGAACGTTTAGGATATTTACATGGAAAATAAAATGATTATATTGAATTTTATGGGAAGAGTTTGTGAATTTATTTCATTCGGAAGGAATTTTGTATAATTTTGTATAACTGGCAAAACGTAAAAGAAGAAACAAAACATTATTGCATCAAAAAATGTAGATCTCTTTAAAACACACAATTTATTTCAAATAGTTTTTTTGTGGCCTCAACCATTTCCGAGATAATATGTTCTAATTGGTTTGGATCTTTCAATAGTTTATAATTTTTGAAGTAGTGCCAACCTGCAGTCATTTCTTCTACCGATGCCATGGGCAGAGCATAGAATTTCTAGGTTAGTATATAGCAACCAGTTTGTAAAGATATGGCTATCGCTATTTACCTTGTAGCTATAAGGAAACGTGTAATGAAACTATTTATGCAAATAGTTCGCAATTAACTTAATGTAAATAGAAGAATAAGCTTTTAAAAATAGTTTTTAGAAGATATATAAAAACAAATGTTAGTGATAGAGACAGTCATCCGAATGGAACATATTATGTTTGTTTTCCTGCCTTATAAACTAAAAGGGAACTAAGTGCAAATCTTTTGAATTCGCTAATTAAATATTAATTAAGAAACGCAGTATACTAAGTACTTTGTATTGTGTTCTGCTAGCTCCTACATTTCACTCTCTACGGAAGGTTGTCACCATCTTTGGTAACAATATCAGACAAGCACATAGCTCCGAGCTTAAACATATGGAACCGAATGAAAGTTCAGCAGTATGAGTGTATCGCTGTGTTTGTTCAGTTGTGTGCTATTGTTCTTGCTGCATCAAATAGCATCAAAAATAGAACCTTTTAATAAGGATATATTATTGCCATTTTCGATACAAAATAATTGTATTCTAAGATTAGTAAGCAGTGCAAGAGGCGTGGTTTTACCATATCCAAGAAAGAGATCTCATGTGCACTCAACAAAAAAGGTAAGGCCACACCAGGACTTATTACAAGGGGCAAGAAACAGGGAAATCCACGACCGACCACCAGTCGCATCCCAAAGATAATTTGGAAGGTGAAGGTCCATACTTCTGGACCAAATCCTGCAACTCAGAGGGCCATTGCACTGTACTTGGGATCTCGTTACTACTGTGATCACCAAATCAACCAGGATTTGAATCTAGAAAAGTGCAATAAGAGTTGGTGATAAAAGCTGTTGCCTAAACACATTGTACAGCTTGTCACTTACAGTAGAAGGCTGTATGAACGATACCTAGCTGGTGAAAAGTGGATGTTTGTTGTGTTTTTAGATGAGGCATGTTTTTTAGCTAAGTGACTGCAACAAACCCTGGGCTATATTACCGACCAAGGGGAGAAAAAAAAATGAAAGTTGGTATAACGAAACTAACGGAAATTTCCCCAATGGTTTCATGGTAATAGCAAGGTACAGTTACAATGGCAATTTAACCATTCGTTGTGTACATAAAAATGTGAAAATAAACTCGGCATATTATCAGACTAACATCCTGATACCAATTTTCCATACAGAAATCCCTGCTCTGGTTGCATCAGAATAAGGCATCAAGCCATATGTCTGCTTCAACCTACAAATTGTTGGAGAACATAGAGAGAGAAATGGGAATACATTCCACACCTTTCAGCGACATCCGTGTTAAGTCATCTGATGTATCATTGATGGAGTTTTGTGCATTTGGGTTACTAAGAAGAGCCCTTGGAAACAGACGGCTGCGAACTTTGGTTGGTCTCTGGAAAACTGCCGGAGGAATGGAATAAACTGGATATCCCTGTATTTCGTAGCATTTTACTCCAGTGGAAGCTGTGCTGCAAATTGACATCTCAAGCAAAGGCTGCGAGATAGAACATCACTGTTGGTGGAGACGTGGTTTTTTTCATAAGGTAAGGGGGTCTTAAGTTTGTTACCATAGATTGCGAACAACCCTCTATATTATGTTGGCTAATACTGTAGCATAAAGACAGTCCTGCTTACATATCTCCCTCAGCCCTTTTATCCCGAATAAGTCCACATTTACACATTTTATAAAATGAAAACCTACAATAATTGACCCTAAAATGACGATCACAACGTCTCCCAAATAAAACACGACTAGTGGCATTTACTTTCCCCCATAATATAAGCAACTTTTATTCAAGTAATTTCTTTCCACAGCGCTAAGTTTTGAAGATATTGTACAATTCTCAACTTAAATGGCCCACCCTGTATATTGCTTGGAATGGAATATATGCGACAGTTGTTTTATTTTACAAAAATATATTTCTACTCCATGGCATCCTCAACTTAAAGTTAAAGCCTCCTTTGCCAGCATGTTCTTTTATAACTCCAAGTTTTCCTGTTCATGTACAAGGGATTTGTAAATCCTTTTTAATCTTTTAGTAATTATAAGGTGTTTTATAGTCCCAGAACGATTTGGGCTTTTCTATGGTGAAAGGATTTTCAAAATCAGTTGAGTGGTTTTTGAAATTACCCTACATACTCATACATACATAAATTGTCTCTATTTATAATATTAATGTGAGTAATGTATAGATGTATACCTTAAAAAGAAACAGTTCATCCGATACATTATATATCTATAATTCTTAATTCCTAAACTTAGAGAACACAATTAAATGTAACTTAATTTAATCTAACCCAATTCTCTGAATACATAGCTACAAAAGACGGTCCTAAAATATGACAGAGAACGCAGGTTATCCTGATACAAAATATCTACATTCTCTGCTTGTAAAACTATTCCATTACATGAAAGATAGAAATTGGTAAATGCTGAAAGACCAAAACGTATCATAAAAGTACTTCCACTAGCATAATTTTAAAGTTTCATAGTAAGTGAATTGAACAGGTACACCACTGCAACATTTTCCTAAGCTAAGCTAGAAATAAAAATAATAACCTTCCTGCCGATTTCTCAGTTTTTGGAAAATGAAGTGTTTATAGTGTGAGTCAAATGTTTACATACATCTTTTGACATCCATTTTTGTTATTCCTTTAAAAGCTTAATTTTTATATACTTTTACTTTCTATGAGGCTTAGGTTCTTGAGGTAGAGAAACTACTACATTACATAAAACATTTGATATCCAGGATTCGTCCGAAATACACGCTTTGAATACAAAATCACTGTATGAACTTCTTTTTTGGATTCAGCGTCTCGTATGAGAGAAAATAAAACTTGTGCTTCTTTAAATAAAATAATATGAAAGTTATCTAGTTTTCAGCCCACCTGGTAAAACCTAAATTTTGTAGATTAGTCTCTTTCTTCAATTTCCAAAGACCCTATAAATATATCCGAATAATTGTTGATGACCGTATATTTTGAATTAGAATAGTGGAGTCTACTGTGCATTTTGAAGTTTTTCAGACTTGTAGCTTATAACATAATGTGAAAAGAGTTCATGTAAAACCGTTTTTTATTTCATTTACATAGTCTCCTTTAATTTTTATGATTATATGGAACAATTGCTGGTTTTATAACTTGTAGAACTCTAGGTTTTAGCGTTAGTTTTGCTTTCATTTTTTAAACATACTTACATTGAAGTTTGCAGAATCTTATGAGGGCAGAGAATGATTCTAATTAAAGAAAAATTGTCCAGCCTGGAATTAACCAAGGACCTCTGGCTTAAGAAGTCAAAATTCTCGCTACCCGACCACGGAGGGGGTAAAACCTATTTTGTACAAGTTGATTAACAATTCGATTTTTCTTTATTATAAAAAATTTAAGAATGTGAAAGGTGTAAGCAGTAGAACACGTCTACGTAAGAACAGCTTATGAAAAACAAAGACATCTAATTAGAGGAAACATTTTAACTAGTGGAAACCAGCTTAAAACAGCGAGGAAGATCACAACCAGACTGTTTCTGTGGCCAAGTGATAAGCGTTCTGGCTTCTGAACCAGAAGTCAGATGCGGCGGGCGTGTTTTACTTTAATTAAAATCATTCGCCACCCTACATTATTTTTGTGGTGTTTAACGCCCGCTCTTACTGCATAGGCACACGCAATGGACACCGGCGATACATGGGATGAAACAGTATTGGGAAAGAAATTTGGGAAGGAAACTTTACTGGCCTAAGTTTTAGTTACCTCCCCAGCATTTGCCAGTTGTGAGGACTGAGTGAAACACGGATAAAACCTCAGTTATTGAGGACGGTCCTGGCTGGTTTTGAACTGTGGATCCCATGTTCACGAGTCCATGCTTTAATGAGCTCGGACACCCGTGTCGTTCCCTACCCTACACAGACGCTGGAGGTACGAATATGTGAGTAAATGTATTCCATGACAAAATGATAAAAACAAAGGTTAAAACCTACTGTTCAAAGAGCTACTAATACTACCACCTATTTCTTTAATCAAAACCCTCGATATGAAATAGAAGTTAACAGAGTCTATACGAATGAAACAATTAAAACAAAATCACCACCAGCTGAGAGGTTTGTTTTGAATATGATGACAATTTCGGAACTGGAGTTTAAGCTGGTTGGAGCTGGTAAAACTCTTAACATTCATTCAGGTAAGCTGTGTTATCTGATTCCTCCCTCCTAGTAATTGTGCTCTTCAAGTTATGAATACACGCAGATAAAATGAGAGTGGTTATACTTCTGTTACATTTAATTTGTTGAGCCCCACGTTGGGCGCCAATTTGAGAGTGGTTATACTTCTGTTACATTTATTTGTTGAGCCCCACGTTTGGGAGCCAATTTGCGGCGGTAAATTTATAATGTTATTTGTATTTGTGTTTTACTTCACGTGGTGAAGCCATTTTGTGATGTTATTCTTTGTTAGGTTTGTAGCTCCATCTGGTGTTAGCAATTTGCGGTAGTATTAGTGTTTGTTTGAAAGAATGCGACTGTTATTTTATTTAATTTTTGTTTACTGTCCTCCGGCTAGCTATGATCTTTTTGGTCGAGCACATCTCTTTATACAGGTTGTGTAAACGGAAAGGAGTCTTTTATCCAAAGATAACACTGATGAAAGAATTTGTTTTACACTTTTATTGTCGAACACATTCACTATCACATTTACACATTGATCTAGACACTTGCCAAACTGAAACTGTTATAACAACTTCTTACTGATCACTTTTAATTCACGTACTTCAACCTTTTGTATAATTAACTTTACAACACTTGAGAATTTTCCTAACTCTGCTACGCGTAACTTGCGAATCGATAGCCGACGTATACTTTACAAATATTTCTGACGGACTGAAGGCGACGTGTAGCATACAAATATTTTCGGTGAACTGACGGGGTCTATCTCTAACCTAGCCCTTTTTATACTCCTACACCCCGATATGCCTAAAGATTATAACTAAGTTGCTATTGGCTAATAAAACGCGCCAACATTAGCGTCTATTTTTATATCCAATGAAAATTATGAATACATATGCTCTAGGTATAATGTTCCAGCAAATTCTAAAGGAAAAACGCGCTAACATTACGTAACTTCCTCGTCTCCAATAATGATAAACAGCTCACCCCCTCGCTGCATTATTGCACGCTATTATTGTCAGTTTCAGTAAGGCAGTATAAACTTACTTCTCAACAATAATTACAATCAACAAACATCTCAAATCAATGTCACATAAAAATGAAAATTCATACTGTAATCATTCTTTACATTTAAATAATTTATGATACAAATTACTGCATCAAAAACAAGGTCAATCTTGTGAGTGCCGCATCGGAACATTTCAGTAAAGCAGGTTGCCTACATATAAATTAGCGACTTATGTATAAGTGCCAGACTTTTGCTGTAACCCGTCATTTCGCGAAGATCCTAGGCAGATCATGAAAAGTCGGCATATGCTAAAAAAATGCCAAAGAACGCGTTCTGCCGAGGTTCTTCATAAACTGACGAGGCTTCTTATGCATGTGTATAGTATAGCTCTAACCTAACCTCTAGTCTAGCTCTAAAGGTAAAGGTAAAGGTGCGTATCACTGAGGGGCATCCGTAATCGCGGCACCGCACGCAGGCCAGTTGGCTCATTGTGCTTCCAACGTTACCCCTGAAAGGGAGAGATGAGGGGAGAACCCGAAGGGCGACCAGATCCGGATGCCGACAGGCGTAAGCATGGACGGGGTCCCTAACGTTTCCAGATATAACGCATCTGTCGCTGTATGTTCCCGCCCACAAGTCATCAACCTCCAGGGTCTCCCGGACCGGAGCCCCACGCTGAGAAGACCTAAGTGAGCGGTACCGTAGCGACGCCAGGGAAGAAACCTGTACAGAGCGCAAGCCACCGCCCAGCCGCAAATCGCCGAGCATCGTCGCCTGGTCCTACAACCCTGAAACGGATGACAAGGAAGGTGAGGACTACAGGAAATGAGAGGAAGGAGAGTCGTGGTAGAAAATGAACCACGCCAGCATCCGTCTGATGATCTGGGTAAACCTCGAAAAACCCATGGAGCAGAGTGGGCGGTTGCCGGGGATCGATTCCGGGACCTCCCTAATGCGGGCCACAGAGTTAACCGCCTGAGCTATGCCGTTCGGTTAATCTAACTCTAACTTAACATAACCTAATCTAATCTAACCTAACCTAACCTTTCGCTATCTGCCGGTTTTTAGAGGCCCCGTCGGATGGTGTAAGGAATAAAGTTACACTGTACGTCGGCTTTTCATGATCTGCCTAGGATCTTCGAAATGAGGGTTGTAGCAAAATCCTACCAAACATATTTTCTGAAGTATTTTTTGTGACTTTTTCAGTACCAAGCTGGTGTTATTCCCTCTTCCTCCGCCCGGTATCACGTTCTTGGTTAATCAAGTCCATGTCAGTAGTTGTCGCTGCTGTTATGGATGATGTCTAACATTCACAGAACTTCCGATATCCGTTATTATGACCCAGTAATTCTACACGCAATTTCAATATAATGTTATTTTTCTACTCACTTCGTAATAATTGTGATAAAATGTTTGTATAGAAACAGTTTGATGTAGATTGCAATGACGTTAGAGAATTGCGATGCTAAGGGTTTGCGATCACCTTGAATGTTTTTTACCAGGGTACCCAATCTCAATAAAATATCTTTCCACTCCGGTTAATTGGACATCGTCACCTGCTCTCTGAGACTACAAATTATATAATTTACTTAATATTTCTGCGTTCTTTCTACTTTTTCTAGCGCATACCTAGCAGCTAGGGCAAGCATTGCTTTCCACCCAAAAATTCAATGACGAGATTTCACCGTAAATGCGCCATCTGAGGTCACTGAATCCAAAAAAAAGTATTTTATAAAGATTCCGCGCGCGCGCGCGTGTGTGTGTGTGGATCTGTGTGTCAAATAGAAAAATTCTCAATATTTTTTATTCTATCATAAATGACTAATGATTTTGGTTAAAATACCTATATTTAATATAGGTATTTACGGACAACAAAGTTTATAACTTGAATGTTCTGGAAAAAGTAGTGAGGTCTTCATTCGGAAGGAATTGCTCATAAGAAATAGATAAAAACTTACTTACTTACAAAATATGTATATATATTTTTAAAACACACAATTTATTTCATATAACCTTTTTGTGGCACCAGCCATTTAAAGATGTCAGTTTTCATGGATTTGAGTTTTATGCTATTTGAAGTATAGTCCACATTTAGTTTTTCTCGCGATGTCATGGAAATAGTATGGAATTTCAAGGCCAAAATATAGTGAACCGCTTTTGAACATCTGACTATTGCTTCACTCGCCTATGTCTCCCTTGTACCTAGAACGAAATGTGTAATGAAACTATGCGTGCAAACGTTTATCTCGATCAACATGAAGTAGATAGAAAAATATGGTTTGCAAGAATAGTTTCTAGAAGCTAATTAAAAGTAAATGATAGTGGGCAGAGAAAGTCATTGAAAATAACACATTAGATTTTCCTCCCCTCATTCTATGTTTTAACTAAAAATTATACGCATTTGGTTGTTTCTCGCGATGTCGCGGAAGTAGTATAGAATTTGAAGCCAAAATATAACGAACCGCTTTTGAACATCTGACCATTGCTTCGCTCTCCTGTGTCCTCCTTGTACCTAGAGCGAAATGCGTAATGAAAGTATTTCTGCAAACTTTATCTCGATTAACATGAAGTAGATAGAAAAATATGGTTTTGCAATAATAGTTTCTTGAAGCTACTTAAAAGAAATGATAGTGAGTAGAGAAAGTCATGTGAAAATAGCACATAATAGATATTTCCTCTGCTCATCCTATATTTCAACTGAAATGTATGCATATTTCAATTCTCGCCATTCTTACATCTAAATGTTGGTTGTTATGACATTTTTACTTTCTCCGAGCTAATCATTTGAGACGAATTACTGGATATTTCATCTGCTAATCACCCTCATCAGTCACCATGAATGTTTACTAGTTTAGTACATACGGTTATGGAAAAATAACAAGCGATATATGGATAATCAACATAATGTGGTGACAGCAAGATTATGCCGCACAATAAGAATGAACGAGATGTAGAAACCCTTTGATCTTAATCTTATTGTTCGTTCATCATTAACACACCAGGAAACACATCATAAAAATAAGAACGCGTTTTAAGTTACTTCAGCTGTGGAAATATTGTCCGACACGCCATTTCTCGTTTATAAATAATTTTACGCTGTGAAAACAAATGAATATTTGCAAACGCGAAAGAGCAAAAGAATTTGAAATCTTAATTACTAAGAGGCTTTCTAACGGTTTCATTACTGCGTTGAGGAATTATTTTATTCGGCGTAGTGAAGAAAAGCACAAGGCTATGCAGTGAATATAACACTGAATTTAATGAGTGTCCTAGTTGGGTTATTTTTCTATACTTCCCCTTGTTCTCTCCCCTCCATCTCTCGGTCCGCTTACTGCGTCTGGGCAACATGAGAAAGAACCAACGAACAAATGGTTTTCCACTTCCGTTCTTCTTGCTACAATATTCGACTCTGAGTGACATAACAATGGGAGCGGTGTGATAATTGGTTCGCCAAACAACAACGGATACCAAGGACTTGAGTGACGTCGCCCTACAGTGGAGCAGGAGGAGAATCCTTGCCCGACATGAATATTCCGCAGACTCGGCATTACGCGCCGCTTGATGTATGTAGCTTTCCGAGCCAGTTCACACATGAATTCCTATTACTATATGTATGTGAAGAGCGTTTACGTTGTACCGACTCTACTCTGGGAGATGGTTGAAGGTCTACAAGAAATAGAGATCTAGTTACGCTGAATAGCTAATGTCGTAAGTTTGCACAGTAATGGAACCAAAAGCAATTGTTCCGTGCTCCAATTTATATTTACTAGCAGAACCCGCAGCTCTATTCGCATTATTCAGTTTAATGCGGAGAATCCTCCCCGTCGCAATCTCTCTCGCTTTTTACTTTCTCTACTAGTATAGTAAGTAGGGGAAGTATTGTGTTCCACCCAAAAATTCGATACCGAGATTTCACCGGAAATACATGTTTAGAGACCCCCTGAAACTAAAAAAAAGCATTTTTGGAAACATGTCCATGTGTGTGTCTGTGAACAGCATAACTCAGAAACCAACAGTCGGATAAACACCAAACTTGATATTTAGGTTCAGTATCTTCCAGAAATGCGACACGAAGGTTTTCAAGAAAATCCCCCCTCCCAGATTGCCCTTTACATGCAACATTTTTCGAAAAGTTTAATTTTCTCAAAATGGCTCTAACGATTTTGATTAATATACCATATTTTTAACATATTTTCATGACAAATGAAATGTATATCTCGAATTTTCTGGGAATGTCTCCAAAAGTATTCTTCATTGTGAACGACTTTTGCATAACTGGTAAACCATAAGAGATAGACAAAATTTTACTACACAAAAAATGTAGATCGCGATAAAATACACAATTTGTCATATACATTTTTTGTTTGTTGGGTGAACCATTTTCGAGATATTGCTTGTTATTTCCTTAAATTTTCCAATACTTATACTTTTTCTCAAATGGGAATTCGTTATTCATTTTTTTTGTCCTGGAATGCAAAGGGAATAGAATACTCCACATAGCAACCAGCTCTTAAAATATTTGACTATCGCTTAAAGCCTAGCAATTCCCCATGCATCTACAAGAAAATTAGCAATAAGATTAACATCTCTATATCTCGATTAACATGAAGCATATGGATAATAAGCGTTTGTAAAAATAGTTTGTACAAGAGTAGAGAAAGTCATGTGAGTGTAACACATCCGATTTTTTTAATGTTTCTTCCTCTGTTTCATTCTGCCTACGCCTTCTCTCTCATCCTTTTTTTGTCCCTCCCATACCATTCTTCATTTTCTCACTCCCTCTCTCTCAATTTCTACCCCGTCACTATATTCATCTCCATCCCCCTCTCCCCATCTCTCCTCTTTATGTATAATTTAGGTTATTTAATTTTTGAAAACCGCAATAAAAGTATTTTCGGAGTGTTAATAAAGATTAAAACTTAAATGTCTCTTTTATGCTTGCTATGTGATTGGGACCATGCTGTATCTCGTATCCGATTACGCACACGAATAGGAGTAACAACACTGTTACAGCTTCTTGAATAGTGATACTATCGGCATGAAGAGATATTTTATATTTGATAATAGCATTAAAGTTTTCCAACAATAAATAATAGATTAAATAAAAAGAACAAATAAAAAGTTAATAATGTATTTATTTTCATTTTTACTTTCTCTACATAGGTAGAGAAGTTATCGCATCCCACCCAAAAAGTCAATAGCAGGTTTCACCGTAAATGCATGTTTTGACACCCCTTGATTGCAAAAAATCCAGAAATACGTGTTTTGAGGCTACTTAAATCCAAAAAAGCATTTTTAAAAAAATCTCCGTGAGCGTATGTGTGCCTGTGTGTCTGTAACAGCATAACTGAAAAACGAAAAGTGGAAAAATACCAAACTTCGTATTTAGGTTCAGTATCTTCCAAAGATGCGACACAAGGATTTTCAAAAGAATCCCCCACCCCAAACTAATCTTTACATCGAATATTTTCGAAATTTTTTATTCTCTAAGAAAGGTTATACTGATTTTTATTAGAATATCATGTATCAATATAATGTATTAAAGATACATTTACATAAAAAATAAACTGTATATCTATAAACCTCAAAATATGCATTTCCGGTGAATTTCTACATCGAAGTTTTGGGTGAAATACAATACTTCCTCTACCTACTAGATTTGTGGTAGAGAAGGTAAATATTAAGAGTATTGAAAAATTCAAACCATAATAACGAATATCTCGGCTGATGCCACAAAAAAGTAGTTGGAGGTAAACTTTGTGTTTTAAAGAGATCTACACTTTTGTGTTCTATATTTTCCTCTATATCTGAATGTTACCTATACAAAATTATACAAAATTCCTTCCGAATGAAGAGGTTCGCAGTCTATTCCCCCGAAAATTCAAGATATACATTTTATTTGTCATGTAATTCTCTTAAAATGAGTTATTAAAATAAAAAAAACATATTTGTATATACTCAAGAATTTGGAAAATGTAAACGATAGTTTGGAGTTGGAGATTTTACTGCAGATCTTCATGTCACATTTGTGAAGGTCTCCAGCTTAAATTACCAAGTTTGATATTGAGTTTTCCTTTTGAGTTATGTTGTTTATAAGCTTGTTGTTGTTTACAGACACACACATGAAGACCTCTAAAAATTTAGATGCCTCATAATATATAAATTTTCGGTGAAATCTCAGTATGAAATTTGGAATACAATGCCCCTTCTACCTACTAAGTACGTGAGAAAGTGAAAATGCCATTTCTGGCTTAATGTAACCCATTGTATACCATAGTATTAATTTACTCATTCTAGTTTGAAAATTACCAGAAAGAAGTAACCCCCAAGAATGGAGCGTTGTGGAATATGCAATAAAATTACTATAAGTAATTTATAAATTTAGGTCTTGAACACAATATCTGCATTTTCGGCTCTTATATTTTTTCTGTACCCTAAAATACACCTTTCTGAAGTTTTATCCGATCAGTAAACATTTCAGCTTTATATGTACTTATGCAGCTGAAAACTTGTGGGCGGGGTTGCAGGGTTTAAAAGGTAAAGTATCCCAATCCAGTAGCATAACATACAGCATTTGTTACAGAAGTTTTAAACGATAATGATTTAAAGCATAATATTCAGAATTTCGTCAAACTGGCTAAACATTTAGACCTATTCCAACCAAGAGGTTGAAAATAAATATGTATTTAAAGATGCTAGATATTCTATTACTGTTTCATACTTTTGTGCAGAAGAACCTAATGGTACATTATGTTTAGTAAGAGGTTGCGAATGAATAGGTACAATTTCCGAAAGCTAAAGTAGTAAGAAAGATTTTGAATTTTTCAGGGTGATACGGTGTAAATGTACAAAACGTTGCCCAGGGAGCTCATACAATAGAGATTTATATGCAAGGCTTCGGAAATAAGTATAAACCTAATTTTGGAAAATTTTAAACTAATCTAGAGTTAGTTTTCGAAACTTTTAAGGTGTAGATAACTCAGATACAGATTTATATGCAGTGGATTGCAAATAAGGGTAGGGGAACTTTATGAAAGTTGAGCGCGATCTTTCACCTTTGACTGGTTCTTAAACATAATATCCATAGTTTTATCGGAATCACGAGAATATGTTATAGAAGTCGCAGAGAAATTAAGCTGAGTGAGTACGAAAGATGAAGCCGAAATCATAAAGTCAATAATTATCATAATAATCTGGGAAGGATAGCGAAATAAAATAAATAATAAAATATTTAAAATCAGTGCATGTATTAAAAGGAGAAGCATTGGGAAAATTGTTGACTGTTAAAAGCGACAGAAGGACCAGACAGGCACAGCTTAGCTAATTAGGGACCAGCCCCAGGTATAAAGGGTAAATCCGCTGAAGCCAGTTTCTCTTGGAATTAATGGGTGCAGATGCACTGGCCAGGAAGTGAAGGTCACTAGAAGCTTCATGACGCTCAGTTTTGGTGCGAAATGTTTAAGGGGAGAGAGGGGACGTTATGAGGTTTTTCCTTGTATCGCGCGTGTGGTGAGAACATTCTCGCTGGGACGCTCGTGTGGTGAGGACACACTCTCGTTGGGGCCATCTTGGGGTGCGGAACAATATTCTCTGAGTGTGAACTTGCAAGAGGATCTAACGTTCAGCTGTAATTGATAATCCTCGGTCTTGGAAAAGACACAGTAACATCGTAAGAATTTAAAAGTGATCGGCAAATCTTAAGTCTTATTTTAATGGTGAATAAAAGTGTTCCAAGAAAGCGTTCGTGTTTCTATGTACATACACTCACGCATACCCAGCGATTAAGATCTCATGCTCAAGCAGCCGTGGCAAAGTATAAAAAAACAACTAGGAGGAGAATAGCAGCAATAGCAGCAATCGTGAGGCAAAGGTAATGCTTCATTTTTGGAGGACGTAGTGTGGCTGCGTCAAAGAACTAATCCTTGCCAACGTGTTGCTTTTCAGAATTCCAATTTTTTTATTTACTTTTATAGTTGTAATAGCGTAAAACACAAAGAAACATAGTTATCCTAGCTGGTCCCATAGCTTAGTCAGTAAAGCACCTGCCTGCTGCGCGAGGGGTCTCGGTTTCGATTTCTAGCGGGGGGGGGCATTTTTCTCCAGCCAAGATTATTCCCTATTCTCCCAGAGTCTGGAAGTATGAATGAGGGTATGTGTGTGTGATCTAGTAATTAAAACCCAAAAGGTGCAAGAAACCCAACGACAAGAGAATAAGTGTTGACACCATTGCCAATAGTCAAAACGTTGCAAAGAAAATGCTGCCGATAAGACCAATTTAGTTGAAGGCGGAGTATAAATTTACTTAAAAAAATTATCCTCTGATATGAATAAATACTGAATGAAACTGGGTTACGTGAGAGTGGCAGACCTAAACCACGTTTTCAACACCTTTTGGAAAGAGGCCCTTGTTCACCAAGCGCCACACGTCCATCCAATCACTCCGCGTACACATAATCTTTCTCCTTATAAATACCACCACACAAGTGTCTATATTTATATTAGTGTAGATAATTCCTAAAGATGAATAAAGGCCAGAACTACGAAAAACACAATTTAACGGTTGTAAGTGTAAGTGAACTAGAGAATCCAACATTTCTTTTCAGTACGATCTTCCACTCAGCGAATACCTAGAGCAATACGCCTATTATTATCATCAGATACCAATTATAATAATCATTCAAAGATTAAGAAACAAGAACATTTCTACAGAATATTGCCAAATAATTAACAAAAAAGATAAGTGCCTGCTTATACTTGACGGTGCATATTAAAATTTGTAAAATCTACATGCCAACTGGTATCCTTAAAAAGTCTCACTGAAAGACAAAAACCATATAGAAAATTAAGCTTTAAGTTGCAGATTGATATAAATTACGGAAACATACACAAAAATATGATGTTTTACATTCACATAACTTTCTCTATCTTCTATCGTTTATTAGTGGGTATACAAATTATTTTTACGAAAGTTCACTACTTTTTATACCCCGTACATAGTAGGTAGAGAAGGTATTGCATTCCACTCAAAACTTCGATTCCGAGATTTAACCGGAAATACACGCTTTGAGGCCTCCTGAATCCAAAAAAGCATTTTTAGAAACGGGTCCGTATGTGTGTATCTGTAAACAGCATAACTCAAAACAAAACGCCATTAAAGTTCAGTATCTTCCAGAGATCGACAAAAATATTTTCAAGAAAATTCCCCCATCCCAACTATATGAACACTTTTTTTTCGAAAATTTTGATTTTCTAACTATTTTGATTAAAATACCACCTATTAAAGATATTTACATGACAAAAAATGTATATTTTGAATTTTATGGGAATACCTGTAAAGTATGCATTCATTATCTGTTTACCCTCCTGTTATGTAGGACTTACACCCCCCAGGACTTACAAGCGGGTGCCTGCGGTCAGAGGCCCGTCGAGGAGCAGACACTCATGGATCAGACAGAACATCCAGGATGGGTGATCAGCCCGATGCTTGGTATGGGATGAAGGAAGTAGATGAAACGAAATGTTGGTGAAATGGATGAAAGGAAAGGTGATGATGGAGCAGTTGGTGGAATGAATGGCGGGGGAAACCGGAGAACCCGTAGAAAACCCGCCCAGACGCCGCTTCGTCCACCCTGGGATTGAACCCGGGCCGCCTCGGTGGGAGGCGAGCGGTCTAACCACTCGGCCACGGCGCCGCCTGCCTGTAAAGTACACTTTGGAAAATCGGAAGGCATCTTGTATAACAGGCGATAGATGTGAACTTACTACATAAAAATACGGATCCCTTTAAAGTGTACAATTTATTTAAAATACTTTTATAGCATAAACCATTTTTGAGATATACGTTAATAATGATTCTAGTTGTTCATCACTTGGTCATCCTCTTAAAAGTTCTATCAACATTCAGTTGTTTCTTATGATTGCATGGAAACAGTGTAGATTTTTAAGGGCACGTATAGCGTCTAGTTCATAAACATTTGACTATAGCTGTTTTCTTTGTCTATGACGAAATGTCTAATGTAGCTGTTTTAGCAAAGGTTTATTTGGATTAAAATGTAGTAGACAGAAAAATAAGCTTTAGTAAGAATAGTTTGTATACCCACTAATAAAATATAGAGGGTAGAGAAAGTCATGTGAATATATCACATCAAATTTTTTCTGCCTACTTCATTTTAATAAAATAAACACTTGAAAGAACAACATTTCTTTAGGGTACACAGGGAACAACGATAACTAAATGTTTAAGAACTGGACACTATATGCTGGCTTAAAATTCCATACTGTGTCCATGCAATCGCGAGAAACAACTGAAAATCGACGGAACTTATAAAGAATGACAAAGTATTGAACAAAGTTAACTATTAATAATAGATATTTCGGAAGATGCTAAAAAAATAAGTTATTTGAAATAAATTGTGTTTTAAAGAGGACTACATTTTTATATAGTACGTTTTCGTCTGTCACTTAAGTTCACCAGTTATATAAGATTATACAAAAGTGCTTCCGAATGAAGAGGACTTCACAGGATATTTCCAAAAAATTCAAGATATACATTTTATTTGTTATTTAAATATCTTTAACATGCTGTATTCGTTGGAGCCATTTTTATGGAATAAAAATTTTGAAAATTGTTACATGTAAAGGGAAGTTTTGAGTGGGGGATTCTCTTGAAAATCTTCATGTTGCATCTTTGAAAGGTACTGAATCTAAATCCAAGTTTGGTACCCGACTTTTTCGGGTTTTAGTTTATGCTGTTCACAGACACACACACTGATATTTTTCTAGAAATGTTTTTTCTTTAATCAGGGGGTCTTAAAATATGTATTTTCGTTGAAATCTCGGTATCGAATTTTTGGGTAGAATGCAATATCTTTTCTACCCTATGTACATGATGGAGAAAGAAATACTATGAACTCTAATTTTGTGCTGTTACTTTTTGTTTGTCTTTCCTAATCTAAAATTCAAACATATTTTGTACAGCCACTGCCACAGCTGTTCAGAATCTAGGCGAATTTTTCAACACTAAATATAATTCTTTGGGTCATAAGAAGGTGTAAGTCTTCTAAGCAATGAGTGTGAATTTAAAACGTCCATGTATATGTTATACTGTTCTTGCGATGTTTTCACAGCACACTTCCTCTCATCTCGTCAAAGTGACATAAGCATTTGGTAGTTGCATTCCTGCGCTGGTGACAAAGGGAAAACAAAACGCTATCGCAGAGCACACGATTAGTCACTCCATGTCGCTATAACAAACTAGTTACAGAAAGGCAAATAGCTGTCACTTGTAAAGAGTCTTTAACCTTATCAAATAACTATAGCCTCTTTCTTAACAACGAAATGTTATCCTTGAAAAGCTTGTCGTTCTCCGTGGTGCAGTGGTTACCATGCTTGCCTCTAGTTCCCGAGGTCGCTGGTGGATAGAGCAGAAGTGGATGAATATTTCAGTGTAGAAATCCTTAGCATGGCTTCCTTTTGAATGGAAGTAAAGCCGGTGGTCCCGTGTCTAGATTTACGGCACGTAAAATAATCTCAAGCCTGATAAGGAAGCCTCTGAGCAAAATTACAGGTCTTTCACGACCAATATAAAATGGGACGCTAAGGACTACAGCAGTTAAAAGCGCCTATAAATAAAACTAATTTAATTTTCTTGAAAAGCCTTCTTCCTTAGCAATCACGATTTATGATATGAACTGTAACATTTTGCATGTTTTATTTATTGATGTCTGCAGCGGTAGAAACGCATTTGAGCAACGCAGGGACGCGATTAAAAACGAACAAGTGTGCTTAGCATTTGGAATAAGAAGTAAAAGTCCATTGAAGTGGTTGTGAGAAAGCGAACGTTCTGCTCGAGCTACCTACAGATGGGTGATGATCCTTTTCAATTTAGACAGGTGAAGTTGCGTCACAGAAATGGGGCTCCCCATTACCGTTAAGACAGTGGGAATCGGAGTGTTAACAAATCCCACTAATGCCGCCCTTCTTGAGAAGATTGTGTGCCAGATTGCTATACCACCTCTAACCCTCTCGCCTGCGCTGTTAAGCTAAATAGCTTTATTATTTGCAAGTCGGCGGCACCACCCTCGTCATTTTTGAGGCTGTTGACGCGAGAACAAACTTCACATCACAAGGTACGCGCGTAAACCGGGCCAGATATTTTCTGGACTTTGCCACAATGTTCTTTAGCGCAGGTTTTGTGGAAATAAAGCAGCACTACAGATTTCATGCTTTATGATTGGTTGCTAAATTACAACGAGGGTTACCACTTTAAGAAGCTTATTATAGCCGTCTCTCAACCACGCAGAACTCTTAGGAAGATTGTGTTTAGAATTCCACAGAGAAAAATCTGGTGTTACATTCACATAAATTTCTTTACCCTTTATCGTTTATTAGTGGGTATTACACAAACTATCCTTATGAAAAGGTAGAATCAGAAGACTGAAAAATTCAATGCCATCGCCGGGATTTGAACCACGGATCTCCCTGTTTACGTTCGGTTGCTCTAACCACTGACTCTTAACTATTCTTACGGCAGCTTATTTTTCTGTATATTTCATTTTAATCCAGATAAACCCTTGCAGGAATAGCTGCTTTACACGTTTAATTATAGGTACAAAGGGAATAGCGATAGTCAAATGTTTAAGAACTGGACGTCATATGCTGACCTTAGAATTCCATTACTTTTTCGATGCAATCGCGAGAAACATTTGAATACCAACAGTAATTTAAAGGAATGAAATTATTAAACAATTTGAACCATTAATAACGGATATCTCGGAATGGTTTATGGCACGAAAAGTTATTTGAAGGAAACTTTGTGTTTTAAAAATATCTACATGTTTCGTGTGGTATGTTTTCATCTGTCGTTTAACGTTTAGCAGTTATGCAAATTTATACAAAACTCCTTCCGTATGAAGAGGGACTATTCCCAGGAAATTCGATATACCCATTTTATTTGTCATTTAAATGCTTAAACATGTGACATTTTCTTGAAAATATTCGTGTCACATCTTTGGAAGATACGAACCTAATACCAAGTTTGATATTTATCGGACATTCCTTTTTGGAGTTATGTTGTTCATACACACACACATACACGCACGTAGATATACCTTTTTCTAAAATGCTTGTTTTTGAATGTAGGGAGTTCAAAACATGTTTTTTGTGAAATCTCGACAATGAATTTTTGGGTGGAATGCAATACCGTCTCTATGCACGTTGTGGAGGAAGTAAAAAGAGCAACTACCACGTGTCTCTCTCCCTCCTATTCATCATGGAGAACAGATGCGTTCTCAACAGATAATTTCAAGTAAAAAGTGCTTTCTACAAAAAAATCAACTTTTGTTGTTTGGGCTTTATTAAACTTTATGAGCGTGTAAAAGCTTGCTTTGTATCCTATACTACACGAGTGTTGGCATAGAATGTTTTAAAAAAAACAAAAAAAGTCACAGAAAAATACAATACTAACACGCTACTTAGATTCGTATTCTTGCAATAGTTTTGCTTCCAGATGCTCCAGACTTCACAATGTACCAAGAAAACATTATTTCGTAGAATAAATGGACTTATGAAAGAGAAAATCTGTTAAGCTTGTATGGCATTTTAATTTATTAAGCTCTACTCTATTAAATCAAGAGAGTGATTCAATTCATTTTAAAAGTGTTTTTACATCCTCTACCACCTACCACTATTGTATTTTACCCAAAAATTGATACAGAGATTTCACCGAAATACACCTTTTGAGGTCTCTGACCCCACAAATAAATCGTTTTTTGAAAAAGGTCCGTGTCGGCGTGTGTGCCCATCAATGTGTTCTGTCTGTCTGCCTGCCCGTTCGTGTGTCTATGAACAGCAGAACTAAAAATCTGATGTGTTACACTCACATGACTTTCTCTACTCTTGTACAAACTATTTTTACAAACGCTTATTCTCCATATGCTTCATGTTAATCGAGATATCGAGATGTTAATCTTATTGCTGATTTTCTTGTAGATGCAAGGGAAATTGGTAGGCTTTAAGCTATAGTCAAATATTGTAAGAGCTGTTTGCTATGTGGAGTATTGCATTCCCTTTGCATTACCAGGGCAAAAAAAATGAATAACGAATTTGAGAAAAAGTATAAGTATTGGAAAATTTAAGGGAATAACAAGTAATATATAGAAAATGGTTCACTCAACAAAAAAATTATATGACATAAATTGTGTATTTTAACGCGATATACATTTGTTGTGTAGTAAAATTTTGTCTATCTCTTATGGTTTACCAGTTATGCAAAAGTCGTTCACAATGAAGAATACTTTTGGAGACATTCCCAGAAAATTCGAAATATACATTTCATTTGTCATGAAAATATCCTAAACATATATTTTAATCCAAATCGTTAGAACCATTTTTGAGAAAAATAAAAATTTCGAAAAATGTTCCATATAAAGGGTAATCTGTGGTGGGGGGATTTCCTTGAAAACCGCCGTGTCGCATCTCTGGAAGATACTGAACCTAAATACCAAGTTTGGTGTTTATCCGACTGTTCGTTTCTGAGTTATGCTGTTCACAGGCACACACAGACATACACACGGACATGTTTCCAAAAATGCTTTTTTTGGATTCAGGGGGTCTCAAAACATGTATTTCCGGTGAACTCTCGGTATCGAATTTTTGGGTGGAATACAATGCTTCCCCTACTTACTATACGTAGTAGAGAAAGTAAATAACGAACCGTCAGTTAAATATCAAACTTGGTATATAAGTTTAGCATGTTCCAAGAATGCGGCATGAAGATTTTGAGAAACATTCCCCAACCCGTACTTCTCTTCTCATGAAAAATGTTTCGTTATCTTTTACTTTCTCAAAAACAGCTCCAACGATTTTGATTAAATTGTCACTTGTTCAATATACTCACATGAGAAGTAAAATTGTATTTTGAATCTTCTGTAAATATCCTATGAAAGTCCTTTTATTTGATTACATTTTGTATGGTTTCGTTTAACAAGGAAATCTAAAGAGCTAGACAAAAATAAACTTGCTGCAGTAGAAATGGAGAGCTCATTAAAATCCACAATTTTGTCGAATAAGTTCTGCCGTGGCGTTAACCGTTTTCGAAATATTCCATGTTGCAAATTTAGAACCTCTTCTATTGGATAAGTTTGAAAGTTAGCGCTTCTTACTTTTTCCCCTTTCTTTTCTTGTCATCGCACGAGCTTTTGACAACAAATAAACGAATGGTGTTACTTTATTCCTAGGTAAAATATCTGGTGAGTAAACTAGCGAGGATAGGAAAATTACCTTTTATATGAATAGTATAACATACTTTGGTCAGTCTTTTGAGACGGTGAAAGGAGGGGGATAAGCACATCGCGTGGTCGGTGCAGCCGCTATTGCAAAGTATTGCCACACGTAACAAACCTGGGCAGAAGTAACCTGTTTTCTACCTTCCCCTTTCCACCGTCTCAAAAGACTGGCCAAAATATAGACACGGTGTTCCCGATTCGCGGTTCACTTTGTTCGAATAGCATCACAAATGACACTAGGGATGGTAAAATATTTAAATCGCTTTATCGTTATATTACATAGGACTATATGCTTCGTTTCAGTTATTTTAGCAATAACTGGTGTTGCTAGTACTGTCACACGTACGAGGCAATTGTATTTGGTGTACTATTTGCTTAATGAGGTAAGTGTGACGGAAGACAAAGATTGAGGCTTCAGAAAAATGAAAGGAACCAAATGCATACTCTATTTACTCATTCTATATGCCCTCTGCTCTTATTTTGGGGTATTTAAATATTCAAAATTGTTCGATTAGTGTGTGCTTAAATGTAGAAGTTGGAGAATCCAATTACGATGAAATGATATAGTGCCGCACGCATTCACAGACGTCGTAATTAGGAAACTGCACTCTTCACCTATATCTATGATGATTGATACTTGGGCTCAAGGCTTCTTCACTGACTTTATCAGCAGAAAGGGGAAATCGATCTGTCCTGTAGTCTTGATGTGATTGTCTTTAATTAAAGAGAGAAATATTTAGAGAGTTTCTGAGCTTCGAATTTATTCTCCTTGTAGGAATGCTATTCTCGTTTTTAGACAGGCATATATTTTCTGAAATAACGAGAACAAAGACCAAATTAATTCTAACTGCACAAATGATGTAGAATATTATTCCTTTTCTACAGCTTGCCAATGGTAAGTAGAATAAATATTGGATTCCATTCTCTATTTTACGCCTCTAAAAGTAAAACGGTAATTGTGGTCTTTGAGATCGACATTTGACGCAAACGAAAGCAGTTTTCCGCGGCTAAGATACTAAACATTACGTTTCTTGCGTTTATGTACGGAATTACATGCTTTTTTTTAACTCACACCTGATTTTGGTAGCACATATTTATTTTTACTGAGCTCAATATAAATTTACATGGCTTAGAGATCACCCAGGTTATATTCCATGCCATGGAAAATAATAACTGAAACACTTCTCTCATTATTAAATTTCTTCGTTTTAATTTTCCTACTGCAATAATAATTTGTAAGTTCAAAAAAGTAATTTATTGAAAATGCAAATTTACAAACTTAATTTATAGACTAAACTCAATTCCTCGTGCTCCTAAGCATGATTATCCTCTAAACTATTAATCTGACAATTCTGTTAAAAATTTGTACCCATGTCTACTGTTTCTACTATTATCAGTCAATTCTTTGAATTAGTGCATCTCTTCAAATATCTGTACCTTTGTATTCCAACCAAGCAAGTATTACATAATTTCTTCCCACATATAAGACAGAAATGCCCTTCATTCTTTCCCCTAAAGCTTTTAATTTACATACTTACAATTTAAACCATGGAATACCCTCTCTTTGACTTTTATTTCATTTCTCAATATAATTTTACTTAACATAATGTATTCCTTAATATTTATAAAAGTTAACATAACTTTTTTCCATCATTGCTCATAGATTATGTCTATCCATATCATCAGTTGCCACTTTCCCAAATTCCTGACATCATACTCTCCTTTCCTAACTTGTCGTTCTCCGTGGTGTAGTGGTTACCATGCTTCGAGTTCCCGAGGTCGCGTATTCAAAACCGGCGGAAGGCAATGGATTTTTTCGGGCGTAAAAATCCTTAGCATGGCTTCCTTCAGAAGGGAAGTAAAGTCGGTGGTCCCATGTCGTAGATTTACGGCACGTAAAAGAACCTCAAGCCTGATAAAGAGGCCTCTGAGCAAAATTTCCGGTCTTGCACGCCCAAAATAGAATGGGAGCACAACAATTAAAGAGTGTCCTTAAATAAAACTCAATTTAATTTAATTTATTTTCCTAACCACATATCGCCCATACTATTCATTATAATTTAGTGTCTAATTTCGTCTTAATATCTATACTTTTTCAACGATAATGTTTTTTTTTTCCCACTTGCCACTCATGCCATCATGCTTGGGAAGTTGAGGTTCTTGTACTCGTGTGTTTTGCATTTTTACTGCAGACGTCAATAACATGTATTTAATCCTCCAATTATTGCTATTTATATATATATATATATATATATATATAGATATATATTGTTGCAAACATACAATATACGAATGTTTGATACTTGTATTTTATCACTTAAATTTTACCGTCTTTTATTCCCTTTATTTGTTAGCATTTACATAAAATTTAACTCATTTAAATATAACTCTTTCGGCGCATGCAGTCATCTCACCTTGTTGACTGGCTTGATTAGTACTACCAGGCGTGACTAATAGATCACCGGTTTGCATTCAAGGTAGGCGTCGCGCCTACTGCTTTTGAACAGCTGACAGTAATTAATTTCATTTTCATGTAAATATTTCTCTATTGCTATCATTGAAAAACTAGTATATAATTCACAGGCGTTAAGTGTTTTGCAGAAACTCGGAATGAAAATACATGGCTAAGTCTCGTATTTTCAGACTTCTTCGACGTTCTGCACATATGCACTTACCGCTCTTGTATCGCAATAAAGTATTATAGTATTCCTAAACAGCCTTTCAAAACCTGTCCCTGTATTTGAAACTCCTTCCATAAGTATTTCTCTTACACTAATTTTATGTAATTCTAGTTACTTTCCCTGGAATATCATACAGTATGCTTAAAATCAATTTAATAATATATTCATCTAAGCTCATCTTTCCTCTACTTACAAAATTTCAGTTCCATTTAGCCACTTTGATTCCACTAAAGTCTCATAAATCCGTTCAAGGCATCTCACATTATTTTAATAATATAACTGCAGTTTATGCATATTCTAGTCTGGTACGGTAGAAACTATCACATGACTATTTTGTTGTAGCAGTTCATTTATAAAAGAGCAATCGGTCTTAGAAACCTAAATTTTTAAAATTTGTTTCCTTGTGTCCAGTGGCAAACGCCATTGTCCCCACTTGTAGTAAATGCCTGTCAAAGAGTTCCTTCAATTTTTACTTTCTCTACTACGTATAGTAAGTAGGGGAAGTATTGCATTCCACCCAAAAATTCGATACCGAGATTTCGCCGGAAATACAAGTTTTGAGACCTCCTGAATCCAAAAAAAGCATTTTTGGAAACATGTCCGTGTGTGTGTCTGTGTGTGTGTCTGTGTGTGTGTGTGTCTGTGTGTGTGTGTCTGTGAACAGCATAACTCAAAAACGAATAGTCGGATAAGCACCAAACTTGGTATTTAGATTCAGTATCTTCTAGAGATGCGACACGAAGGTTTTCAAGAAAATCCCTCCACCCCAGACTACCCTTTACATGGAACATTTTTCGAAAATTTTAATTTTCTCAAAAATGGCTCTAACGATTTTGATGAAAATATCATATGTTTAAGATAATGTCATGAGAAATGAAATGTATATCTCGAATTTTCTGGGAATGTCTCCAAAAGTGTTCTTCCTTGTGAACGACTTTTGCATAACTGGTAAACCATAAGAGATAGACAAAATTTTACTACACAAAGAATGTAGATCGCGTTAAAATACACAACTTATGTCATATACATTTCTTTTGTTGAGTGAACCGTTTTCGAGATATTGCTTGTTATTTCCTTAAATTTTCCAATACTTATACTTTTTCTCAAATGGGTTATTCATTTTTACTTTCTCTACTACGTATAGTAAGTAGGGGAAGTATTGCATTCCACCCAAAAATTCGATACCGAGATTTCACCGGAAATACATGTTTTGAGACCTCCTGAATCCAAAAAAAGCATTTTTGGAAACATGTCCGTGTGTGTGTCTGTGTGTGTGTCTGTGTGTGTGTCTGTGTGTGTGTCTGTGTGTGTGTGTCTGTGAACAGCATAACTCAAAAACTAACAGTCGGATAAACACCAAACTTGGTATTTGCGTTCAGTATCTTCCAGAGATGCGACACGAAGATTTGCAAGAAAATCCCTCCACCCCAGACTACCCTTTACATGGAACATTTTTCGAAAATTTTAATTTTCTCAAAAATGGCTCTAACGATTTTGATTAAAATATCATATGTTTAAGTTAATGTCATGTGAAATGAAATGTATATCTCGAAATTTCTGGGAATGTCTCCAAAAGTATTCTTCATTATGAACGACTTTTGCATAACTGGTAAACCATAAGAGATAGACAAAATTTTACTACACAAAAAATGTAGATCGCGTTAAAATACACAACTTATATCATATACATTTTTTTTGTTGAGTGAACCGTTTTCGAGATATTGCTTGTTATTTCCTTAAATTTTCCAATACTTATACTTTTTCTCAAATTCGTTATTCATTTATTTATGTCCTGGACATGCAAAGAGAATGGAATGCGCCACATAGCAACCAGCGATAAAATATTTGACTATCGCTTAAAAGCTACCATATTCCCCTTGCATCTACAAGAAAATTAGCAATAAGATTGACATCTCGATATCTCGATTAACATGGAGCATATGGAGAATAGGCGTTTGTAAAATTAGGTTGTACAAGAGTAGAGAAAGTTATGTGAGTGTAACACATCAGATTTTTTTATGTCCTGGACATGCAAAGAGAATGGAATGCGCCACATAGCAACCAGCGTTAAAATATTTGACTATCGCTTAAAAGCTACCATATTTCCCTTGCATCTACAAGAAAATTACCAATAAGATTGACATCTCGATATCTCGATAACAGGAAGCATACGGAGAATAGGCGTTTGTAAAATTAGATTGTACAAGAGTAGAGAAAGTCATGTGACTGTAACACATCAGATTTTTAAATACATTACGATTTTAGAAGAGGGGAAGGTACCCAAACATTTTTGTTATTTCTATTATGTCAAAAATAATTTGAAGAATTTGATTAAATTATTAAATTGCCATGACAATATTAGTAATGTCCAGCTTGAGTTTTCTGTGAATAACTGATGTCAAGTTTCTTTATCACATTAGCCCTTTCCAAAATATTCTTTTTAATTTCTCTACTACTTACCTATAGGTGGAGGAAGTATTGCATTAAACCCGAAAATCCTATATCAGTTTTCGCCAGAATTACACGTTTTGAGGTCTCTGAATCCAAAAATAATACATCTGTAGTAAACTGTTAGTGTACCTGTCTGTGAATAGATAAATAAAAAATTTAAAGTAAGTTAAATACCAAACTTAGCATTTAAGTCCAGCGTTTCCAAAGAGGCGACATGAAGATTTTCAAGAGAATGCCCTGCCCCAAACTGGCCTTGCTTGGAAAAACCTTTGTTTTACTTTATTTTCTAAAAGATGAATTATTTTGATCACAGTATCATATGTTAAGATATTTAATGTCAAGTAAGACGTTTATCTTCAATTTTCCTCGAATATCCTACGAAAGTTTCTTCATTCTGAAGAATTTTAACTGGTAAGCTTTAAGAGATAAACAAAAACTTACTACACAAAAAGATCTCGTTAAAAGACACAATTTATGTCAAATAACGTTTTGTTAAATTAACCATTTCCGAGATATTCTTTATTATTGGTTTGAATTGTCAATTAATTTATGCTTTGTTCAACTGCTAAGTCGCTATTTCATTTTTCCTCGCGGTCATGCAAAGAGACGGGAATTTCAAAGCTATCAAATAGCGACCCGGCTTAAAAGATCCGATTATCACTGTATTTTCCTTGTACCTATTTACGAGTATATACAAAACTAGGGTTTGTGTGAATAATTTGTAGAACAGATTTAAGAAAGAGAAAGTCATCCGAGATTTGAGTGCCAAATTTTTTCATCGATAGCTTGGTCTTCCCCAAGTGCGCCTGTCCTTTTTTGCTTTAGGTATAGCAAATAGGAAGTATTGTATTCCACCCAAAAATTGAATACCTAGATTTCACCGGAAATACATGTATTGAGGCACCTAAATAAAAAAAGCATGTTTAGAGAAATATTTGTATGTGTGTGTCTGTGAACAGCATAACTTAAAAAACAAAAGTCGCATAAGGATGAGTAGCTTCCAAAGATGCGACACGAAGACTTTCAAGAAAATCTCCCCACCACAGACTACCATTTACATGTAACATTTTTTGAAATCTTTTATTTTCTAAAAAAAAGACTCTAATAAATCTGATTAAAATATCAAATATTAAAGATACTTACATTAGGTGCAAATAAAATGCATATCTTAAATTTTATAGGAATAGCCTGTGAAGTCCACTTCATTTGGAAGAAATTTTGTGTAATCTTGTATAACTGGTAAACCTTAAGCGATAGACGTAAACGAAACACACATAAAGTGTAGATCTCTTTAAAATACACAATTTATTTCAAATGCTTTTTGTGGTATAAGCCATTTCTGAGATATCCGTTTTTAAAGGTCGAATTGTTCATTTCTTGGTCAGTCTCTTAAGTCCTGTCAACATTCAGTTGTGTCTCGCGATTGCATGGAAAGAGTATGGAATTTTAAGGCCAGCATACAGCGTCCAGTTCTTAAACATTTGACTATCGCTGTTCGATTTGCATCTATAACGAAATATGTAATGTAGGTATTTCTGTAAAGGTTTATTTGAATTAAAATGTAGTAGACAGAAAAATAAGCTTTAGTAAGAATAGTTCATACGCCCACTAATAGGCGATAAAGGGTAAGTCATGTGAATGCAACACATAAAGATTTTTAAAATTATTTACTCCCTTATAACCTCTCCTCCCCTTAAATTATCCTGTTATTTGAGGAGGTATGTATCTGCTTGCTTTCTATCCTTTTCTTTCTTTGTTTTAGGAACTTTGATAAATTTTCAGTTAAGAGGGTTTCAAAATCATTGTTTCTATTTCTCGATTGACGCAACAATTTATATGGAAGTTTTGTATAAAGTTGCGGATAACCATTTAAATTCCCCACCCAATGCAAGGGTGCCACAACCCAGAAAAAATGAAGATTGGTATAAACTGATTATTGGGTTCAATTTTGTCTATTTTAATGTGTACAGAGAGGCCATTTTTTATTTTCATAAAAGTTCGCTAAATGGCAACTAATATCCTATGGCACTTAGCAGTTCTTAGCGTTAAGCAGTACACCACGGTCAGAAGCCTTGGTTCCTTGCATTGTTCCACCTTCGCTTTAATAAAGACAAATGCATACAATAGCAGCTCCAAGCGTTTTGCTTCAAATTAAAGTACGAACTTGACATGCTCTATTGAAATATCTTAAAGCTTCTCCAGCAAAAAATGAATGCCGCACTTTGCATTATTGGTGCGATATATTATACATCGATAAAAAGAGCTGGCTCCCAAGAATTGGGTACAAATAGTACCTTTGTAAAATCTTAAACGATATCCGAAAATAATTTAAAATTCACAAGGTGACTGTTGAAGAGCTTTAAAGAGAGAAAATATATACTTTTCATTCTCATTTGTTATTACGTTTGTTGTTTGTTTGGAAAGACTTGTGCATGTTTTATTTTAGCTCAGTTGTTTCCTACAATTAATTGGACCTTGCCATATCTTAACTCATAAATCAATAAACAAGGTTTACGGCCAGGAATACGTTAAATATAACTATTGTTACACACCGGGGTGAGGCCAAAAGGTTTGAAGCTAAAATATTAAATTTAGTTACCCCGGCAACGTAGGGACGTAGCTACAGAGGTAAGCGAAAGATACCAAGAACTTGCTGCACAAAGCTAAAGTGGGCGTGGAATATTTATAAATAATTACATTTGAATTCACATGTTGCTGCGGTTTATTATAAATTAAGGTGGCCTACATTGTACACAAAAGGGTTACAGACAAAACACTGGGGGAGATGCCCCACGCACACACATGGCAACGCGTACTCTTACACCACATCCTAACACATGGAAGACTCACACACGAACTGGCTGCAACTGACGCCAAGTCAAGCCAAGCCACGTCACCACCCAAAAAGGCTATTCCCTTGACTTGCCTTCACCCCCCAACTAGGAAGATGGATTTGTCGCGTCGGACAAGAACTTAACACACAAACACAACAATTAGTTCAACAATATTATACACAGCAATAATGTGTCCGACACGACAATACACACACATACGCTACACTATATTATAAAAGTTTAAGGAGCGATGCACACATTATTAAATTCCAAGAAGCATGATGTAGACCATTATCCAAAATTTGCGTTTTTATTTGCTGCTTTTTACTTTTTCTACCTCGTACATAGTAGGTAGAGAAGGTAATATATTCCACCCAAAAATTAGATATAGAGATTTCACCGGGAATACACGTTTTGAGGCACCCCAATTAAAAACCAACATTATAGAAAAATGTCCCCGTGTGTTCAGTAGAACGTAGCTTCCGGGCTTGTACGTCGTGGTCCAGTCCTTTTTTTTAAATATTTTTATTTAGGGTCTCTCTTTAACTACTATGGTTATTAGCGTCCCATTCTATATTGGACGTGAAAGATCAAAACATTTTGCTGAGAAGCTTCTTCATCAGGCTTGAGGTTCCTTTACGACATGGGACCACCGACTTTATTTCCCTTCCGAAGGGAAAAATCCTTCCATACTAAGGATTTTTAAACCCGAAAAAATCCTCGCCCTCCTATTTCTCATATACTGGACCACGGCCTACAAGCCCGGAAACTACATTCTGCTAATTAATGCGGCCGTGAAAACCTAAGCATGTATATTATCGAAACCTCCTTTATTTCACTCCATTACAGGGGGTAGAGCACAGGACCGAGATCTAAAGTAACCCATTACACTTTCCTAACACGAGGTCCGACGGGGCAAGCTAACAAAATACTGAAATTACCTGAATACCACCAAAATATTATTAAATTGTCATGACCTAAGATGGAAGGGACCACCTACATAAATAATTCACATAGTATAGAGTTAGATGTCCAATATATTATACCAAATAAAAGTGATATAAATTACCTTCTTGTTTGGCGAAGCGCCATACCTAACACACGTCTTGCCAGTCCCACAGGCAAGGCTCAAAGAGGACGCGAGCTACACGCTACCACAAGATAAAACCAGTTAACTCCTCCCCTTCTACTACGTCACTACCTGTTCTCATTGCCAACCTAAGCGTTAACCATAAAATGTTATCTAACCACATATTCTTACTGTGTTACCAACACCACATGCCACAATATGCCTAATATGTTCCTGTGTATGTTTCCTGTGAGCAGCATAACTCAAACACGAAAAGGCGCATAATTACCAAACTTGGTATTTAAGTTCAGTATCTTCCAAAATGCAACACGAATATTTTAAAGAAAATCTCTACTCCAACTACCCCTTACAGGTACATTTTTGGATATGCTTTATTTTCTAAAAATGGCTCTAATGATTTTGATTAAAATCTATATCTTGAATCTATATCTGAGAATATTTGGGAGTAATTTTCTATAATTTTGTATAACTGTTAAACGCTAAGCAATAGACAAAACCTCACTACACAAACAATGTAGATCTATTTAAAACACAGAATTTATTTTTGTGCCAACAGTCATTTCCGAGATGTCCGTTATTAATGGTTTGAATTGTTCAATTCTTTAGCATTCTCTTTAGATCCTGTCGACATTTAGGTGTTTCCCGCAGTTGCGCGGAGAAAGTACGGAATTTTAAACATTTGACTATCGCAGTTTCTTTTGCATTTATAACGAATGTATAATGTAGGCTTCTGTAAAGGTTTATCTTGATTGAAATGAAGTGGACAGAAAAATAAGCTTTCGTAAAAATTGTTTTATACGCATTTTTAAATGATAGAGGGCAGAGAACGTCGTGTGAATGTGACACATAAGATTTTTTAAAATTCCTTTCTAATGAATCATTGCCTATTTTACTTAGTTGTATTTATCTTCTTGCCTACAGGAGGTTTTAGGAAATTCTCTAAGTATAATGCAAGGATAAATCTCAAAATATATAATTCTGGTGAAATCTCGACGTCGAATTTTTGGGTGGAATACAATACATCCCCTACTTACTGCATGTAGTAGAAAAAGCAAAAATGAATACACCAAGGACGATGTATGGCGTTCCGCAACATATGACATAGGCCATACGTAAAGGATTTTCGTGACAAGTCGAGTATATACATCCATTAGCTAGTTAGGTACTGAAGATGTGATATTAATTGGAGCGTTTGTAGGCTATTTAGTAGTGAGATCTGATTAATATACATCAGAACTGTTAATTTAATATCACGTTTAAAGTTTTATGTAAAAATATTATGTGTTACATTCACATGACTTTCTCTATCTTCTATCGCTTTTTACAGAAATAGCTGCATTACACATATCGTTATAGATACAAGCCAAATGTTTTAGAAGTGGGTACTATATGCTGGTTTTAAAATTCCCTTTCCATGACATCACGAATAATTGAAAATGTTTTAAAAGAGTGATTAAGTATTGAACAGTTCAAACAATTAATAACGGATATCTTAGAAACACCTTATACCACAAAAATATATATTTAAAATGAATTGCGCGTTTTAAAGAGATCTACATTTTCTGTGAATTAATTTTCGTCTATCGTTTAATGTTTAGAAGTTATACAAGATAATACAAAATTCCTTCCGAATTAAGAGGACTTCACAGTCTATTCCCAGAAAATTCAAGACATATATATTGTATTTTTCGTGTAAGTATCTTTAATGTGTGGTATTTTAATCAAAATAATTAGAGCCATGTTTTAGTAAATGAAACATTTCCTAAAATATTCCATGTGAAAGGTATTTTAGCTTGGGAAATTTTCTTGAAAATCTTCGTGTCGCATCTTTGGAAAGTACTGAACCCAGCTACCAAGTTTGGTATTTATTAGACTTTTCGTTTTTGAGTTATGCTTTTTACAGACACACTGACATACAGACCCTCAAGACACACACACGGTGGGCCCAAATGACCTAGCTGTCGACGGGCCCTTAAACTCCACTCCACTCCACCACCACCACCACCACCACCACCACCACACACACGGACCTGAGTTACAGTCACATGACTTTCTCTACTCTTGTACAAACTATTTTTACAAACGCTTATTCTCCATCTACTTCATGTTAATTGAGATATCGAGATGTTAATTTTATTGCTAATTTTCTTTTAGGAGGAAGGCTTTAAGCGGTCGTCAAATCTTTTAAGAGGTGTTGCTGTGAGGAGCATTCCATTCTCCTTGCATGACCAGGCCGAAAAAATGAATAACGCATTGGCACTTGACAAAATATATAAGTATTGGAAAATTCAAACAATAACAAGGAATATCTCGGAAATTGTTCACTCCGAAAAAAAAGGAAAATGTATAAGCCATAAATTGTATGCTTTAACGAGATCTGCATTGTTTGTATAGTAAAATTTTCTCTATCTGTTACGGTTTACCAGTTACGAAAGTCATTAAGAAGGAAGAGGACATTTGGGGAACTTCCCAGAAAATTAAAGATATATAGTTCATTTGCCATAAAAATATCTTAAACATATGATTTTTAATCAAAACCGTTAGAGTAATTTTTGAGAAAATCAAAATTTCCAGAAAAATGTTCAATGTAAAGGGTAGTCTGTGTTAGAAGGATTTTTTTGAAAACCTTCCTGTCGCATCCTTGGAAGATAGTAAACTCAAGTACCAAGTCTGGTATTTATGCGACTTTTTATGCTGTTCACAGACGGACAGACAGACACACGCGAACATGTTTAAAAATGCTTTATTTGCATGCAGGGCACTTCAAAACATGCATTTCCGTTGAAATCTCGATATCGAATTTTTGGGTGGAATGCAATACTTCCCCTACTTACTACATGTAGTGGAAATAGTAAAATAAATAAATAAATAAATAAATAAATAAATAAATAAAAAAGTGGTGTGGAAAGTAACCTATTATACAAATGGGATATAAATTAAATGCCTCAAGTACCATGGAAATGTAAGGTAAAAAAACACGTGACACACACATACATTGTTAGATACAATTTTAAGCAACTATTCACTGAACAAATAATGGTTAATTTGTCTTAACTTAAGCGGAGATTAAAACCCTACCCCGTCAATGTTAAATGTACTAAATTCATGATACATTATCTCAGAAAATATTTAAGATATTAGACTAAAATTTTACAGGATATAGAGGCATACCTCCTAAGGATATTGCTCTATTTTTATCTACTAAGTTTGTTTGATAAGGAAGATAGGATTATTGTGTTAATTATATCATATTTTGATTAAAATTTATCATTAATGACTGTTTTTTTAAAATAACCATCCATGTTATTAACACCAAAGTAGATCCATAATCGCACCAACTATCTTCAGCTATTTCTGAGAAAACAGGCTATTTATACCAGAAAACGTCATTCAAGTAAAAACCGTTCAAGACAAAAGTGCAGAAAACAAACGCGCATATATTTGCAAAGAAACAAACCGCATGGCTTGAGCACACAGAAGCTATCCTACTTAAGAGTAGTACCAATATTTAGAATAAAACGTCCCCTAAATGATGGGCTAACGTTTACCTGTCTATTTCAAACCATGTATAAGTTATAAGTTATGATTATGTTTATAAAAGGCATATATATTTAAAATGTAAGTATTGTGCCTACAGTGATAAAATGTATACCAAATTAAAAAGGAAATTCCAGCCAATAAGACAGCACAAAACACAAGAATGTCACTTTTTAGTCCTCCCTTAAATAAACTCTCTGGATAATATATATTTTGCAAAGCATTCCTCTTCGTTTCTTAAGGAACGTTTACTCGTGATCGAATTTTAAAGAGAACATTAGATGATTGCAAACTCAAATGGAGACCAGTATATTTCCTTAATGACTGTTGGCATCCTGCGTACCTGCTTGCATATGACGGGAGATGGAAGGGGGAACGTAGCGCCGCTGCTCAGCAAAAGTTGTATAATTTCAGTAATAATAACAGCGAAGTTGCGGCCTTCTTTCTCCTTTTCCTTTAATTAATAACGGTTCGGCGAAGGAGCAAAGGATCGTTGCGACAACCTGCTGTCGCTCAAGACGAGGCTTTAAGTACTTCATTCTCTGTGAAAAGCAAAATCTTCCGTGGTTTCCATAAAGCCAAGTCTGAAAATATAATCTGACAGTGGTACCAGCCTTTCTATGGAATTTATTCTGCAGACTTTGTTTCAAGGTTACGGAAAACCCAACATAAATAAAATTTGAGCTTTCAGCAATGAGTTCCTATAAGTGAACGCCATTTAGAAGTGCATGTATAAGCATAACAACACTAATTTTGAAGGAACGTTGTAAGCGCAAACTTCGCTACACGCATGCATCTTAACCTCAAAATCCTGCAGCCATCATGGACCTCATATCCGGTGCTTAGGGATGTTAGGGCTTGCTCAGTTAGAAGGCGTACGTTATTTACATTTGCATTATACATAATTATGAGATCAAACTACCACATTTACCTTCTTGTTAAAATGGTAAAAATAGCGATTTAAGGAATGAAAATGCATATAAGCGTGGCTGTAGTAGCGATTGTGAACACTCTAAACTGTTGTAACCCATCCGTCCTATCTTTTACAGACATTTTCTTTTGTAGCAAAATAATCGCGGTTGTCAGCAAAGTACTCTATTTTGTTAATACCGCGCATGAGCAGAAGAAACTTAGCGTAATCCGTGATAAAAGCGATACTTTTACTGCTTCTTATAAATACACGCGTTAAGAATTCGTGTGTGTCTATAACTAAGTTTAAGATTTATACGAGCATCTATAGCTCGCTCTCGGCTCCTTTACTGCCCATTTTCTGATATCATACCCCTTATTTGAATAGTATATATACACATACTAATCAAAACCTAACGTCGGGAATTTCTGATCCTGTGGTTTCATACGGCTCGTTACGGCCTGACGGGCTCCGCTCGCCTCACACTCGTTTCTTTCTAGTTTTCTTTCTTTAGCTTAATGACACTATTGGACATCAATAATGCTTTACTGCTATGTTTTAGTGTCCTCCTATGTATGAGTTAAAATACTCAAAAGTTCTTTAGACGCCCTAAACATATAAGCAGTTTAAATGAATTTGTACTAACAAATAAATGCAACCACTATATTTTGGAGTAACCAGTTATCGCCATCGCTAGTTCAGCTCAATATCACAGTATTTTTAGCTCAAATATTAGCGGCTCTTCAGGATGAACTCAATGAATTATGACAGACACAAAGCGCCCACTACTAGCCGAAACATAAACTAATCAGAGAAGGAAGAATGGTAGTTTGTCGAATTTCAATATATACGTTTAAAGTCTGAAACGACATAATGATAAGCATTTAATCTTTTAACCTACAAAACTCTGAAACATTTAGCACTTGTGCTGTTTTTGTATGTATACAGTATGTACTGTTTACTAGAGGCATATAAGAATTTTAAGACACTGTATAAAAATATTTAGGACACGCGTAACCGTAAACCTTAAAGGTATCACAACTACACGCTATTAGCAAATTCATAGTTGCTTGTATAGATTATAAAATAATATGGCTGACTTTAATTTTTCTCATATATTCCGCAGAGTAATAACATTAACTACCACAAAACCTCCGTGGTTTGGGGTAGCATGTCTGCCTCATATTTAAGAGGTCCTGAGTTCAAATCCAGGTTAGGGTGAGTTACCTGGATGAGATTTTCCGGGATTTTCCCTTATTCTGAGAAGAGGAATTTCGGTTAATTCTAAGCTCTAGAGACCGCGGGCCCAGTTGAAAAAATTAAATTCAAAGACATCTTAGTATCTTCTATAGTGTAACTCCCAGACTGACACTTTTAAATCATTTCTTTTTTTTTAGGCTGTTAGTTATTTAAGAATCAATAATTTGAAGACTTCAGGCTAGAATTTTGAGTATAAGCAACAGAACAGAACTAAAGTACTTTAAAGTCTCCGTTTGAAATACAAAGGGTTGGAATTTGCACTTCCAATATTAGATCATCCTTGGAAAATTTAATTTATCACCATGGTAACCAGGTATAGAGAGTCCATAAGGAATGTCACAATATCCGTGGTTCGAGTCTCAGCTGTATCTCTGGATATTTTACATCTGATGCGACTTTCCAACTTTAGCATACACTTAGTATGAAAGAAATCAGAAAACAAATTAACCTCAACAGTGTAGTTACCTAGAAAGACCGGATATTAAAAGTGCCTGCGACGCTATTAGTCATTAAGGAATAATTGAGTGGTTGCTCGCAAAAACAAGCTAGCTATCATTTTATCAGCACAGAGAAAAATAAACCTGATAGAATAAATCTTCCCTAGATTGTAGCTTACGTAGAAATAAAACAGCAAGACAGCCATCCTACACAACCACGCTATCTACGTAGCCTCCTGTCTAAAGTGACAAGTGAGCCTAATGTTGCTATATGAAAACAAAATGACTTGTTTCCAATAAACTGTCATAAAGGTAAAGGTACTGATGAGTCGAGGAGCCCCGAAACGCAAGTGGGCCACACCAGCCAATTTCGCTTCTACCGTGACCCCTGGGAAGGAGGGATGAGGGGAGAAACCCGAAGGGCGACCAGATCCGGATGACAACGGGCGCAAGCATGGACGGGATGCGTAACGTTTCCAGAACGAACACATCCGCCGCCCGGTCCCCTAATCCTTTGGGGATACCCCAAAGGGCGCCCGCACGAGAGCGTCTAACTTACAGCTGCAACCCGCCGAACACCGTCTCCTGGTCCTACAACCCTGCAACAGATGACCATGAAGGAGATGATGGGTACAGGAAATGAGGGGCAGGAAAGTTGTGGTAGAAGATGAACCACCCCAGTATTCACCTGCCGACCAGGGGAAACCATGGAGAACCCACGGGTCGGAGTGGGCGGTCGACGAGATCGAACCTGGGACCTCCCGAATGCGAATCGCACACTTACCGCAGCATTTCGCTCGTTAATAAATGTCATAGCATTACAAGATTTGTATCTCATCACAATGATTTTCTTAATATTAGCCGAACTCAGAGAGAATGTATTGCAGTTTATACGTTAGATCTAAGCCCGTAACTTACATTTAAAAAACTGATGTTTAGCCCGATTTTGCGAGCACCCATTCAATTGAGATCACTTTGGAGCTTTGACAGGATTCATGAATCAGACGAGAAGGTTTAATATTGGATGTCTCGACATGGTTGCTTAGAGACAGAGTTTTGGTGCGGAAAGAGAAGAATCCAGGCCATGTCATTGAATTATTCAAATTTGATTCCATTGTCCAGCCTTGTAATACACATGGCTAGTGTGAGAGAACAAATATCAAAATATATCGTTATTAGGTTTACATAAAACGGTTATAATTTAAATCATAATGATGTTATTTTTATGTTCGTGATTGTTAACGATGTAATATAAACTATAAGCACATTTAGATATCGTATAAAGTAAACGTATACTTTTGGAGGTAAGTGTACATAAATATTCGAATCTAATCTCTCCACCCCACCCCTACTTGTATGGGGATGCCAAACTTTATTCGTGTTATTGTTAGTGAAAAGGCAAAATGTTCACAAAACGAAAATAATTAGTTTTTCAGTCTGATTCTACCGTTCCAACCTTAGCCTACACACGGCATGTCTGAAAGAACATTGATTGACCTAATAATGCTTAACTATGAAGCTCGGAATTTTAAAGCACTTACAGACATTAAGTGGCTATAGGAGTATGTTATATTAAAATTAATTTGAGAAGATTTTGTGGTTTACCGAAAAAAATGTGATTTATTTGGGGAATTTATGTTGTACCGACATGCAGCCATGGTATCTCAATTGTTAGAGCAGCAGCAGGTAAGCTGAAGATCCGTGGTCCAAATTCTGACTAAAGCATTGTATTTTTCAGTCTGATTTTATATTTTCAACTTTAGCATACACCGGCTAGTGTATTTAGTGAACGATTAATTAACAGAGTCAGTTGGGAATCTCTGTGGTTAAAATTCTGGATATGACATTGAATTTTTAAATTTTATTCCAGCTTTCCGAAAATAATTATTTTATTGCATTTTTAATGATTATAACGCAGTTATTGTTAAATGCCCAAATTCTGTTATATTTCTTACTAGTAAATTAAATTATTTGGAATATAACATGTATACTTAGGCATAGTTCAAACGAACAAATCTGTATCATAATTTGATTTGTGTTTTCTTGTCTGTAAACAAATATATGTAGTAAAAACATTAAAATAACTGTATAAGCTTTTGTTTCTAAACAGAATTTCTACCAATCATGCGCAACCTGGTAGTTTTGTTATCCGAACTTTGCTATGTAGAGAAAAACAAAATTGATTTTTAACACTCACATGCCTTTCTCTACTCATTGGAAATTCACATATATTTCTTATATACTATAATACGCCTAAAAGGCCATTCCTCTAACCGGGTTATGTGTATCATTGGCTTACTTAAAACCGAATTCAGATTTGGCTATACGGAATAGGTTACGTGCAAGATGCGGAAACAACATGAAGCAGTAATTTGTATCACAACACTGTGAATGCCAGAGTGATTGTAGTGTAAATTAATATTATTGTATGTACAGGATTTTAGATGTTTGTTAGCCATAAGTATTGTTAGGAAATAAGTTCACACGGCCTCACTGAAACTGACGATGGAAGTGGGTAACAATAAACCGGGGGGTGAGTAGTTTATCACTAAGAAGAGACAAACAAATGACGTCAGGTTAGCGTGCCTTTTTTTTAGAAATGGAGAGAATATCTTCCCTAGAGTATATACATTAGTAGTAGTGATTGGCTGACCAAAACGGACGCTAAAGTGGGCGCGATTTGGTAACCAATAGCACTTCTATTATAATGTTTAGGCAATTCGGGTGAAGAAGTATATATTCTCGAGCCATAAGCAAGTATCACACAGTTGCGAAGAATCTCTCACGAGGTGTACGTTGCAGGGTTAGTTACAAAAATGTAAAGTGCGCGAAGTAATTGGTACGCGGCAACTAATACGACTGTAGTTACATTTGGAAATATCACAGTTTCAGTCAGGCGTGTATGGAGATTAAATATGTGGATTATTAATTATGTGTGACAGCAATAAAATTGTAGAAACAATTTTTTATGAGTGTTATCTTTTAACAATAACTCATTTCCGTTTACACGCCCTGCTTAGAGACATTTGCTTGACTGAGTTGTAATAGCTAGCCGGAGGACAAAGAATCCAAATTTAAAAATAATTAAACAATAACAGGTGCCCAGCAAATAAGATAACACGAGCCAGAGAACTGCAACAAACATTCAACTGTTTATATCACAAGTCTATTTTTCTTTATCATGAGTCATACGAACACTTCCATGTGTTCTTAGATAGCCAACTTAATTTGAGTTAGCCTGGGAATTGTAAACGCAAAATAGTATATATATATATATATATATATATATACACACTACGTGATCAAAAGTATCCGGACACTTGGCTGAAATTGACGTACATCAGTAATGCAGGAAGTCAATATGGTGTTGGCGCACCCTTAGCCTTGATGACAGCGTTCACTCTCGCAGGCATATTTTCAATCAGTTGCTGGAAGGTTTCTTGGGGAATGGTAGCCCATTCTTCACGGAGTGCGGAACTGAGGAGAGGTAACGATGTAGGTCGGTGAGGCCTGGCACGAAGTCGGCATTCCAAAACATCCCAAAGGTGTTCTATAGGATTCAAGTAAGGACTCTGCGCAGGCCAGTCCATTACAGGGATGTTATTGTCGTGTAACCACTCCGCCACAGCCCGTGCAGTTCGAACAGGTGCTCGATCGTGTTGAAAGATGCAATTGCCATCCCCGAATTGCTCTTCAATCGTGGGAAGCATGAAGGTGCTTAAAATATTAATGTAGGTCAGCACTGTGATCGTGCCATGCAAACAACAAGGGGTGCAAGCCCCCTCCAGGAAAAACACGACCACACTATAACACCACTACCTCAGAATTTCACTGTTTGCAGTACAAACGCTGGCAGATGGTTCACCGGGCACTCGCCATACCCACACCCTGACATCGGATCGCCACATTGTGTACTGTGATTCGTCACTCCACACAACGTTTTGCCACTGTTCAATCGTGTAATGTTGACGCTCCTTACACCAAGCGAGGCGTCGTTTGGCATTTTCCTGCGGGATGTGTGGCTTATGAGCAGCCGCTCGACCATGGAATCCTAAGGTTCTCACCTCACGCCTAACTGTCATAGTACTTGGAGTGGATCCTGATGCAGTTTGGAATTCCGGTGTAATGGTCTGGATAGATGTCTGCCTATTACTCTTTACGACCTTCTTCAAATGTCGGCTGTCTCTGTCAGTCAACAGACGAGGTCGGCCTGCAGGCTTTTGTGCTGTACATGTTCCTTCACGTTTCCACTTCACTATCACATCAGAAACAGTGGACCTAGGGATGTTTAGGATTGTGGAAATCTCGGGTACAGACTTCTGACACAAGTGACACCCAATCACCTGACCACGTTCGAAGTCCGTGAGTTCCACGGAGCGTCCCATTCTGCTGTTTCATGATGTCTAATGACTACTGAGGTCGCGGATAATGAGTACCAGGCAGTAGGTGGCAACACAAGGCACCTAAGATGAAAAATGTATGTTTGTGGGGGTTTCCGGATACTTTTGATCACATAGTGTGTATATACACGTAACGGATGATGTCTCAATAAGGTTATTTTATAAGCTGTATATTTTAATGAGCATTACATTTTCCTGCTGTAATTTTTGTCTATTCTTGATGTTCTATCACTTATGTAAACTTCAGCAAGAATGAAGAGACATAATATGTCATACAAGTACCTCAACTTTCGTGATTTTATTCAAAGTCGTTAGAGCCATTTTTTGAGAAAATAAATAAGAAGTGCTGGTCTTTTAGAGATAAAGAATTTCCATGAAAATCTTTAATATACTTAACTTAAGCGTGAAGTTTCTTAGTATGTCAAATTTTTGTTTTTGAGTTATGCTTACAAATAAGGATTGGTGCACCTATCTGGTGTAATTCGGTATCCATTTTTTGGTGTACGTCCTGTATCAAGGTATGTAAGCGGTAGAAAAAATAATACTCTGATGTGTACCATTAGGTCGCTTTCTCTGAAAATTGTCATTTATTTTCATAGTTATTTTACAATTTTATTCATAGAATAATTTATTTTCTATCTCTACCTCCTTGTTAATTGAAAACATTCACTTGCTTTCAAGTTATATCCAAATATATGTTATGTAAGCTATTTCACCACTCGGGACTTTATAAATAGATACAGGTAATTATATGCTATCCATGATGCTGCACATTTTTTGCTGGTATTCATGGAAATCAAGAAAACGATCGTTTGAAAGTGCAATGCTTAAAATGTGGAAAATCACAGGCAACAGCTAATATTTCGGCAAAAGTGAATGCCGCACAATATTAACGTAAATGTTATATCGCAACAATGAACTGTTATTAGTTTTCATATGTCTCTTTAAGTTTTACTGCTATAGAGAATTTAATAAAGAAGGACACTCTACCGACTTTTACAACTTATTCACGGTATTCAGTTTGTAACCGAGTGGGATCGCATAAGCGGTAAAGTCCTAGGCCCGCATTCGGGAGGTCTTGGGTTTGATTGTCGTCGCCGACCTCCCTGACCTATAGTTTTTTCGGGGGTTTCCCCGGGTAGAGAGGAGAATGCTGGGAAGTATCGTTACGTCTCCCGAATTTCCTGTCCCTCCGTTTCTTCTCCATTCTCATTTCACTTCATCTCTCATCTGCTTGGTTTCTTTCAGGGTTGCAAGCGTCCACGGGAGGTCACGGCATGTGCATGGGGAAAAGGATGCTCTGAGGAAACCGTTCTCCGGACTGCGAGCGGTCTCTTGAGTCCCGGACCCTCCCCCCTGTGGATGTATAATCCCACAGGTGAGGGAGTGGGGCCAGCTGCACCAGCCAGCACCCGGGGAGCTCAAATCTGTAAATAGTAGGGATCCTGCCCTCTGCCTATCGTGCCTCCTGATCCGGTCGCCATCTGTCTCCTCTCAGCTTATCCCTCCCTCTCGGGGACGCCCCGTCGGGCCTAGGCACAAAAGATCTGCATAGGTCGAGGTTCTAAGTTCCCCTCTGCTTCTAGTCCTATCCTATCCTATTCATTTTGATATCCTAAATGTAAAATATATGAGCCTTTAAATAAAAATTGTCACGACTGCTTTTGAGAGAATAAAATATGATAACAATTTCCTTAAAATCTTCACCTTGCACTCTTTAACAGTTGCTAACATAAATATTAGTTTTGGTACCTATCTTGCATTATGGTGTTAACAAGCAGACACGAAAACACATGTACACATCTTCTCCTCCTTTTTCATGTTCTTCTTCGTATTATTATTATTATTATTATTATTATTATTATTATTATTATTTTGAGGTTCAAAGTGTCGTATACATTTTCCATGAAACCTGCATTTTGAGCTTTTGTATTGAATAATGCAATCCTTCCTGTGTTTAGTTAACAGGTGGACTGTATAGTAAGAGTCAAGGAATGTCTGCACTTTAGTAACACAAAAAGTGTTAGTAAAAGTATTTTGAGATCTCAGTTATAATTAATGTCAACTGTATTGCTTAATAATGTAATCAAGTAGGTTATTTTCTTGTGGACTGTTTCTTATCATAGCTTTTTGATCTTTACAGATTATCAGCGCGGCAGATGGTATCCAGTGGAACCTATGATAGCCAAACGTTCTGATACAATCTGATAGTCAACTTCAGACCTTGGTATGTAATTTGGTGCACAGGTGCTTTTACTATGTAAGGCAGGGTTTTACTCTTCCTCTTTTTACCTTGTCTACCACGTACCCAGTAGGGAGAGGTGATGTTACATTGCACTCAAAAGTTCAATATCAGGATTTTGCCAGAAATACATGTTTTGAGGCCCCCTGAATCCAAAGAAATGCATTTTCAGAACAAATGTCCTATATTATTGCCTATGTGTGCATGTGTATGTATGTTTGTAGGTATGTATGTATGGTGTATGTATCTGTTTGTGAACAGCGTAACTGAAAAACGAAAAGAAAAAAATAAATACGAAACTTGATATTTGAGTTCAGTATGTTACAAAGATGCGACATGAAGATTTTCAAGAAAATTACCCCATCTAAAACTATCCTTTGCATGGAACATTTTTAAAACTGTGATGTCCTCTTTATTCGGAATCAATTTTATATAATTTTGTATAACTGATAAACGTTAAGAGATAGACAAAAACGTACTACACAAAAATGTAGTTTCCCTTAAAATACAAATTGATTTTAAACAACGTTTCTGTTGCATCAGCCATTTTAGAGATATTCGCTATTATTGGTTTAAACATTTCAATACTTCTCCTGATGTTCTCGCGATGTCATGGAGACAGTACGGCCAGCTTATAGCGTCTAGCTTTTAAAAATTCTACTATCGATTCGTTTTACTTCATTCGTTTTACCGGTAATTTTTTAAAAAATAACTGAATATTATTTTCCAAATACTTTATTATCATTCATTACGTTACATCTTACACTACTTCTCCACATAGTCACCGCCATTATTCAGGCACTTGTCATAACGAGAAACCAGTATTTGAATGCCTTCGTCAAAGAATGATGCCGCCTGTGATGAAAGCCAAGTCTGCACTTCTTGCTTCACAACATCATCTTCTTTGAAATATTTTACACTAAGAAATTTCTTCAGATGAAGAAACAGATTAAAATCGCTTGGTGCCAAATCCGGACTGTGTGGAGGGTGGTCGAATTATTCCCAACCAAATGATGGATCAGGTCATGAGTTTGGTTGTGCGGGTTCGGGCATCGTCACTCATTGTTTCCCCATAAACCTCATACAATTGGCGATGAATGCGTGCTAGCGTAACATTTCTCGCATTCAAAAAACGAATCACTGATCTGCCTTCACATTCGGCAGGTCGTTGATTGTTTTAAATATTTTGAAACGCTCTGACAACAGGAAAACACAAAGTGACGATCGCTCACAGCTGCCTCTGGCTTCCTAATGAATGGAGGAGTTGATTGCACATACTGAAAATGACGACTGCATGGCTACAGTGAGAAAATATTAAAACGGTAGTTTAAAAACGCGTCTGATATCTACAGCGAAATTTGAATGAAACCACATCTGCAAAGGTTTATATCAATTAACGTGAAGCAGATAGTAGATAGCTTGTGTGGAATACTTTGTAGAAAGTGGGTAGAGGAAATAATATGAATCTAACGTATATTTTTTTCTCTAGCGCTTAAGTAGAATAGATAAAGGAAGAGTTGAATTCCACCCAAAAATTCTGCATCAGATTTCACTACGAATACACGCTTTGAGGTTCACTGAATCCAAAAAGGCATTTTTAGAAAGAAGCCCGCACTGTCGCACGCCCGCTTTTCTGTTATGTACGTGTGTGTGTATGAGAGAGAGAGAGAGAGAGAGAGAGAGAGAACAAATAACTCAAAAATGAAAAGTTGGTAAAGATAAAACTTGTGTTTCCAGTGTAGTACCTTTCAAGAATGCGACACAAAGATTTTCACGAAACTCCTCTTTTACTTGGAAAACTGTCGTTTTAAACTTTCTCAAACGATACTAATAATATGTTCATTAAAATATAACATGCCTGACATGTTGACATTAGAAAATTCTTTATTTCTGAATATATTGCGAGGTTCCATTCATTGTAATTAAATTTTGCATAACAATGAAGCCATCAGATAAAAGTTTTAGAAAAATACAGTATTGTGTCAAATAACCTTTTGTGCAAGGTTAGACGTTTTTGAAATATATCATATTGCATGTTTCAAATGTATTTCACCAGACGGAACGTGCTTAAGTTTGCATTCTTCTGTTTTTCACATCAGAATGTTTACTGCTAGCTTATGATGAGAATTGAAGCACTGCAAATCATAATAACTCAGGGTGTCACACAAGGAATTCCACTTTCACTAAGACATGTAATATGTATATTAAAACGTTAAGCGCCAGAGCGGTCTTTAGGGCCCGCCGTATGTAACTCTTGTCCGGCCGTGGCGGTCCATATCTGGACCAATTTAAGACTTTTACAAGCCAGGGGTCCACTGAAACATTGAGTTTTATCTAAAATGGATCTCTGTGGTCCTTATATAAACATTACTATCACTGGCTTTGGAGTTGCTTAATTATGGAGGTCTAAATTTCAATATAAAAAAATGTTGACAACATGAATAAAACCTTTGTATTAACTGTGTTTATAGCCAGACAATTAAACACAATAATGCGAGCAAGCAAAAGCTTAATTAGAATTGCTGTCAAAGAATGCATTTAATTATAATATTCAGAGTGTTCAAAATATGGAGTATGAGAAATGTTTTGCTGTCGCATTCTTCACAGTAGGTGTTTACTTTCTTGACTTTATTTTTTGATAAATTGGGAGTTTCTTTTTGTCATCCTTTACAACACTTTCGTATGTTATGAGCTGGTCCGTCGTGTTTCTTCAGGGTATGCGAATTTAGAGATTTCCTTTTCCTGGAAATTTACATCTGCTGCTGCTGAGAGTTTCATTTGAGAACAACAACGCTTCTTTCACTTTTTCTTTTCTTTGAAAACTGTGATGCAAGTGTGAGGACAAAAATCCTATTCAATAACGGTAAACATCGCAAAAGCTCGCTTTCTACATTACAGATAAGGGCCGCTAATATAACAATACCGACATTATATATTAAAGCCAACAGAGGCGCTGTGAATGAAAAAAAATTAAATCTATTTCAATGAATCCATAAATTTGCTAAAAATTACGGCGGACCGCTATGCAGAACCGCTAGTCCCACCATAAAATTTCTCGTGTGAGACCACGGCGGTTCCCACGGACCGCCAGAATTATTTTGTATAATAATTGCCTATAAATACCTCTACAAAACTATCCTTTGCAGTAAGTTAATATTTACATGCCCTATATTGACTTTTAGGAAAAAACCGCAACGGTCCGTGGGAAAATTTCATCAAATATCTACTGGCGCTTAACGTGTTAATTAAGTTACAAAGGAAGACAGATTAGTAGTGGTGAATGAGATCAATTTTAGAATAGATTTATTAACAGTTTATTACAGGACATACTAACAGTGAGTTACGGGAAGCAGATTTCAAATTCAATAAAATCAGGACATAATTTAATATAAAAATGTGAACAGAAACGATAAAGTGCAAGAGCTAAAACTGCAATGCATTAGAACACTCATAGCACAAGTGGATAATTTTAATTATATGAGACTCCAATATTACGTAAAAGTAGACAAAATAAGCAGAGGAGTAGTATTAATTTTAGGAGTTCTGTTTAACTTTGTAATGCATATAAGCAAAAGGGTAAAAACAAACATTAACTCTGCTTTTCCTTGTTTATGGATGCAAAAGGTGTATATTTGACACAATCCCAACTTGGAAAAAATTAGTCTATATGAAGTTCTTCAGTACAGTTTTAGGTTATACTATATTTAAAAGGAAAGGAATAGTGTGGCTATCTAGTTATATATGGGCTAATCTTAGAACATCTAGTAAACATACTTTAATAACTCTTTCACCACTGAAATATACATAGCCTATGACGCACCTAATTTCAATGCCTATATTACTAAAGGAGTAAATAGGATTTACAGAGCCCATATGCTGTAATACGATCACACTGGAGTCATGCAAGAACAAGCTTGCAACAAAACAACAACACTTCTTTGAGAATGCCATGGCTTAGAAAATAATCGTTGTTACTGCAGAGAACATGGAAGTAAAAATAAGACAAAAGACGTGGGTATTTAATTCCCAAAATATATACATTTTGTCTCGATTTAGCAAGTGTGCCCAGCATAACTTCAAAAGCTACTCAACCGATGTTTTGTAATTAACAACTGAGAAAATGATTTTTCTCGAAGATTACAGGCTATGTGTCGTTTCAAAAATGTATAAATTGCTGTCGTGTTAGCCGCTTTCGCTCCTCGTTCGTTTAATATTGATACAAGAAGTTTGTGTTATGTGAAAACAGTGTAGCATTTATATTATTAAATAACTACGAGACCGACGAAAAGATGTAAAAGTTAAAATTTTAATCCCCTGTGATTGGTCTAAAATTACTTGATCATTCCGATAATACTCTCACCGCTAAAGATAAGGCTGTACAAAATTTTCAGAAATTGTAGGACTATCAGGGGGAGGTTAAGAAAATTAAAATTACAACATCTACCGAGATTTCATATCCACTCCAATGAATGTAAGGGGAGATTTCGTCTGGTATTTGGTTATCAAATAAATTTTACAAAAATACAGTTACATGGAGCAAAGAGGAGAATTCACCATAATATTCTATATCATTGGTAAATAATTTATATGGAATACAAGGGGAGCTAAATGTAATTAATTAAATCCTTGTTCAAGGTTTACAAAGCAACCCGTAAAATGCCGTTTAAATCAGCCAGTAAAAGATGTGGGGAAGAGTATGTAATACAAATACGCAATAAAAGAGTACCTAATACCACTTTCATTACATTCCAGAAAAAAAATCAGGGAGGTTGAAGGTCTAAGGAACAGACGATGATGCAGTCGAGTGCATGGAAGTGTGCCGATATAATACTCAGTGGTTTATGTTGGTAAGGAAAATCCGTCTCTGCCACTCCGTCCCCATTCCTTACCTGGTTCTAGCACTCCACTTAATTTTTGTTTTACTTCCGCTTTTTCTTAGCTCTTGAGCCTGAAATTGACCTGTGTTAACGGGTTAATGTTTGAGTGTCAGACCATTTGCCATCAAACCAATACGAGACGGACTCATCCACAGGCTAGTGTGGTTTGTCGCTGCGAAGCATACCTTCCAACCATCGAGTATAATATTCTCATACTCCTTCCCTTAGGCCTGACCTTTTGTTCATAGGCTAATGCGTGTGTATCACGTGAATTCAAACCAATAAGGGATTGAATCATCCAGGGTGTGTGGAAGACAAAATTAAATAAAGAAAAATGCTATAGAAAAGCAAAAGTATGGGCGCGTATCCGTATACTCGGCTGTATTAGAACATATTATAAGAAGAAATAAAACTCTCTAATATCAAGGTTATTGGTGTAACAATTGGTGCCAGGGGCAGTACCCTGGGCTGATTGTCAATTTCTGCCATGAATTCGTTGTAGGAAACAAAATCGTTCTGAGTATAATTACCACGGTATTAAAATGCTCTGCATCAGTTTTAAAAAATACTTATGTAATTAATATTTATTTGCACAATATTCGTCTTTCAATATGTTCTAACTGAATTTGTTGCCTTCTTAGGTATAATTTTCTTTATATTGTAATTTCATTTCTATTATGTTTCTTATTTGTAATTGTTATTTGTATTATTTTATTTGTCGTTAGGTATACTTTGTTATTAGGCAACCCATTATTGGGAAAGAAAAAGGAATGACGTTTGTTTTTATATATTGGCATCAGAATGCACTCACATATCCATTAAACTTGAACAGTTATTGACATTGAAACTAACATTACAGTTGACTACAAAGAAATCTGAACGGAAAATAAAAAAAATGAAAACAAAATGCTATCAGTAATATAAATGTCGAAGCTCCTATGGGTTGCCGATGGCCTCGAAGGGACTGAGAATGGATGGATGGTTTACTGAAGAGAAACGATGTTACTTGCCTAGATACAACATTAATAAAATCTTACTGGCTCTTAAACTCCTCCTCATCAGAGTGAAGTACGACGAAAACAAACAACTTTTCGGTGTATCAGGTTAAGACGACAAAGGACAGAACAAACAACCCGCAGAGCTCACAATTACACCCTACAATAATTATTCCACGCAAGTTTAGTTCCTTGAGTGGTTTTGAAATCATCCGCATTTAAAACGTCGTGGATGACGACAACGTCGAATTTCCTCATCCACGACATCTTTCCCTCCCCTTTCCCCCATAGTTTCTCTTTCTTCGTTCCCACCCTTTCCACTTGTGTTCTCCCTTTATACACATCACCCCCTCCCCCTTTGGTACTCTCCGTCATTTTCATACGAACGCTCCCGACGACAACCCACTTGTATTATATTTACGTTCCACCGACGCTTTACTTACACAATCTCCCCCTGAGAATTCCACCCCTCCCTCGACAGCTGTGCGATTTGCACACTTCCTACAGCGGAAGGTATTATGCTTCCCGCATTCCCATGTAACCTACTTCACTGGAAATAAAAGACAGAAAAGAAAATTACACTCTTCGCTTCATTCACTCTCATCCTTAAAATCTGTCATTGATTTCCATAACTTTACTTGCAAATGTAGTTACAATTTCGGAAAGAAATTCTAAACGCAGTGTCAACTTACGCGAGCCTTCCCGGCTTTAAAACATTTTTAAACCTGGCGATGGAACATTTTAACCACGAATACACAGAAACGTTTCTACAAAAGAAAAAAGTCCATTTAATTGGCATGTTTTAATCTATCCATATAATTCTCATGAAACAGCTTGAAATTTACGCATACGGAAACAGAAACAGTTCGAGGTTTTTGTAATAATTATTCTTTGTTTTGTAGAAGCAGTGTTGCATTCTACTTTCTCTAGTGCTTACCCGTGAATTTCTGCCCCTCAATTTTATTTTACGTAACGTTCTGCGCATGTTAACGAACACCAAATTTCACGTTGAAGTTCTGTGTATTTCAACATTACAGAAAATATTTCCATGAAATTTCATCCACCCCAAGCAACATTGCGGGGCATATTTTCATTTTCTAATAATAGTTCTAATGATTTTGATTGTTTAATGTCCTTAAAATTAAAATGCACATCCATGTTCTTTAAGGTCTTGTAAATATCCATTCATTAAAACACAGGAATAACTTTTTCATAGTATTAGCAATTCCCGAAATATTCTTTGAATAATGCTAAAGGTTTCCCAGATGTCTAATTTGACTGCTAATCTGTAAACATTTTAAAATGAACGATTCCTCCTTTCAGTTTTCTTACCACTTGCTGGCTTTCCAAATTTTATATTGAGATTTCACCGGAAATAGTTTTGAGATTCTGGACGCCCCAAAACATCATCTTTAGAGAAAGGTGAATAACATAACTCAAAAGAAGGAAAAATAAATACTAAATTGATCATTTTCCAAGGATGTAAGACGGAAATTTTTTAGAAAATTTCTTCACCCCTAACCACCCTTGACATAGAAGATTTTTCGTTTGTTATATTTTGTCAAAAATAAATTTAAATGTTTTGATTAAAATATTATATGTTGAACATATTGCCATTAATAAAAAGTAGGTATATATTAAGCTTTGCGATTAAATGTTATGTAACTGTAATTCCTTAGGAGATTAGCAAAAAAATTAATGTACATAAAATATATAGAGCACATTTAAATACACAGTTTCTGTTTGTAACTTTACTCGTTTATGAACTATTTCTCCTTCTTGGTATTAATTTTCCAGTATTTATAGCTACACGCTTTTGAAATGTTATGTCTTTTATGTCTTAGGAACGCTATGTGACAACTTCAAAATTTCAAATTTCAGTTCCATTCAGTTAAAAGTAGTATTTATGGTACATCAAATTAAACATTCTAATGTAATATTTTGTATTCCCACCTTTATGGTAAAGTTCTGCTTTATCGGTATACGTTAACCAATTTTTAAAAAGTTTTTGAACCAATGTCCTATTTATACAAATTTTCATCACTTTTTTTGTAATAGACATTTTATTGGGTTTAACATTCTATGCAACATTTCTAAGCGTTAAAAACATGAAGGGTCATCCTTTTTCAGCTGAACGCACCTGACACTTTAAAATGAACATTGCTGGAATATGACGTCTCTATTCCATCTTAAAAAGGTTATTTGATGTATAACAATAATAATAATGATAACAGAAAAAAGGAGCAGAACCTAAGATTACAGTAATAGACTGAAATTATTAATAACTAGCTAGTTTACTCGACGTTGCACGATTAGACTTATAAATATCTATTCATTAAAACATAGGAATAACTTTTTCATAGTATTAGTAATTTCCGAAAATTCTTTAAATAACGCTAAAGGTTTCCCAGATGTCTAATTTGACTGCTAATCTGTAAACATTTGAAAATGAACGATTCCTCCTTTCAGTTTTCTTACCACTTGCCTATGGTAGCTATAGGAGATATTGCTGGCCTTCCAAATTTTATATTGAGATTTCACCGGAAATAGTTTTGAGATTCTGGACGCCCTAAAACATCATCTTTAGAGAAAGGTGAATAACATAACTCAAAAGAAGGAAAAAGAAATAGGATAAATACTACATTTACTAAATTGAGTATTTTTCAAAGATGTAATACGAAAATGTTTTTGAAAATTTCTTCACCCCATACCACTCTTGACATAGAAGATTTTTCGTTTGTTATATTTTGTCAAAAATAAATTTAAATGTTTTGATTAAAATATTATATGTTGAACATATTGCCATTAATAAAAAGTAGGTATATATTAAATGTTATGCGATTAAATGTTATGTAACTCTAACTCCTTAGGAGATAAGCAAAAAATTAATGTACATAAAATATGTAGAGCACATTTAAAATACACAGGTTCTGTTTGTAACTTTACTCGTTTATGAACTATTTCTCCTTCTTGGTATTAATTTTCCAGTATATATAGCTACACGCTTTTGAAATGTTATGTCTGTTCTTTTTTTCTTAATAGGCCGTTCAAATAGTATACCAAATACCAAGTCCAGTAGACATATAATTAATTTGCTATAAAACAGTTGACTATCACACTAACGTTCTGCATGCTTCTTTGTAGGTACAACAGAATACATCTTGAGACTATTTTGGAAAACAATTACAACTAACAAGAAGCAGAAAATCACACGTTTTTACGAATAATTTGCAGAATATACATTAAAGTAAAGCATATGAGTATATAAAATCGTTTAATTGTAATACATTGCCTTTAATACTGTCGTAACCTCTTTACTATTCTAGCTCAATGGGGGGTAGAGCAACAGGTACCGTGAACATATAGAATATTTATCACACATTATGCGAGGTACGACGAGGCGTGCTCAACGAAATTCTGAAAATATAACTAAAAAAAGTCCCTAGCAATATTCTTAATTCATTATGTGGCTAAGGGAAGGGTCTATCTACTATAGAAAGCCAGACTAAACTAAATGGATGGTAACTATTTATTATGATAAAAAGGAATTACAATACCTCCTTGCCTGTCAGTGGGGACGCCATGCTGTATGCATGGACAAGCGGCACGCGTACCTGATTGCTAGCAGAACCTCGACTCGACTGACTCAACCCACGCTAAACTCGGTGTGGGTACGCTACGCTAGAACTGGTTTTTCATCCCTTCCACTCTTGCACAATATTACATGTGCAAGATGCTAAGATGCCACCAGGTCACGTACGCAATAATGCTAATGATATGTCACAATACTTTCCTTATCTACTGCTTTCTCATGGTACTTGATTTCATTAAAAATTGGATATACAGCTTTGAGGTCTCTTGAACTCAAAATAGGAGCACTTTTAGAGAAAGGTCAATGGGTGTGTGTTTTTATGTGTGTGAAGAAAATAATAATAAAGTAAAACAAATACCAAATCTGAAGATTTAAATGGAATACCCTCTAAGGACGCAAGACGAAGACGTTCAGAAAATATCTTCAACCATTTCACAGAAGAAATGTCGTTCTCTAATTTCTCAAAAAAAGTGCTGATATACTGGAGATGAAAAGGACATTATATGCTGAAGTTTCTGTATAAATACTGCGAAGTTAATTTATTGTCATTGAACTCTCTATAATTAGAGAATCATAACCTGTAGACAAAAAGTAAAGCAGGTAAGTCATTAAGTATATCGCTAAAAAGCAACATTTTATATCAAACGACACCTTTCTTAAATTCTTTCTTGAAAATGTTGTACTTTCGAGATGGATTCCTATCTCCTTGTAAAAGTTCATTGCTAGGTACAGAAAAAAAAAACTTAGCAGAGCTGGTCTCGATCCAAGGACCTCTGAGTTATGGGTCCAGCACGCTTCCACTGCGCCGCTCTGCTGACTACCGGAAGCTACCTTATTTCTTGTACTTGAATAAACTTTTTCACAACCTTTATCTCTATTTTTTGTGGAGGTAAACCTAGCTTAAACTGCGGTGGGATGTGTCCTTGTAACAGATATGTGCAGAAGCTAAGAGGGGAACGAATCGCCTTACTAAAGTCATTCAGGCTGTACAACTGCTGATTGGATGTCACTTTTGGTATTAATCTAATAGCATTGCGCTACTCTTATTGCAATGGTTTTGGAATAAAACGTATACTTCTGTTTGATGGCCTATAGGAACGCTAGGTGACAACTATAAAATTTCAAATTTCAGTTCCATTCAGTTAAAAGTAGTATTTATGGTACATCAAATTAAACATTCTAATGTAATATTTTGTATTCCCACCTTTATGGTAAAGTTCTGCTTTATCGGTATACGTTAACCAATTTTTAAAAAGTTTTTGAACCAATGTCCTATTTATACAAATTTTCATCACTTTTTTTGTAATAGACATTTTATTGGGTTTAACATTCTATGCAACATTTCTAAGCGTTAAAAACATGAAGGGTCATCCTTTTTCAGCTGAACGCACCTGACACTTTAAAATGAACATTGCTGGAGTATGACGTCTCTATTCCATCTTAAAAGGGTTATTTGATGTATAACAATAATAATAATGATAACAGAAAAAAGGAGCAGAACCTAATAGACTGAAATTATTAATAACTAGCTAGTTTACTCGACGTTGCACGATTAGACTTATAAATATCTATTCATTAAAACATAGGAATAACTTTTTCATAGTATTAGTAATTTCCGAAAATTCTTTAAATAACGCTAAAGGTTTTCCAGATGTCTAATTTGACTGCTAATCTGTAAACATTTGAAAATGAACGATTCCTCCTTTCAGTTTTCTTACCACTTGCCTATGGTAGCTATAGGAGATATTGCTGGCCTTCCAAATTTTATATTGAGATTTCACCGGAAATAGTTTTGAGATTCTGGACGCCCTAAAACATCATCTTTAGAGAAAGGTGAATAACATAACTCAAAAGAAGGAAAAAGAAATAGGATAAATACTACATTTACTAAATTGAGTATTTTTCAAAGATGTAATACGAAAATGTTTTTGAAAATTTCTTCACCCCATACCACTCTTGACATAGAAGATTTTTCGTTTGTTATATTTTGTCAAAAATAAATTTAAATGTTTTGATTAAAATATTATATGTTGAACATATTGCCATTAATAAAAAGTAGGTATATATTAAATGTTATGCGATTAAATGTTATGTAACTCTAACTCCTTAGGAGATAAGCAAAAAATTAATGTACATAAAATATGTAGAGCACATTTAAAATACACAGGTTCTGTTTGTAACTTTACTCGTTTATGAACTATTTCTCCTTCTTGGTATTAATTTTCCAGTATATATAGCTACACGCTTTTGAAATGTTATGTCTGTTCTTTTTTTCTTAATAGGCCGTTCAAATAGTATACCAAATACCAAGTCCAGTAGACATATAATTAATTTGCTATAAAACAGTTGACTATCACACTAACGTTCTGCATGCTTCTTTGTAGGTACAACAGAATACATCTTGAGACTATTTTGGAAAACAATTACAACTAACAAGAAGCAGAAAATCACACGTTTTTACGAATAATTTGCAGAATATACATTAAAGTAAAGCATATGAGTATATAAAATCGTTTAATTGTAATACATTGCCTTTAATACTGTCGTAACCTCTTTACTATTCTAGCTCAATGGGGGGTAGAGCAACAGGTACCGTGAACATATAGAATATTTATCACACATTATGCGAGGTACGACGAGGCGTGCTCAACGAAATTCTGAAAATATAACTAAAAAAAGTCCCTAGCAATATTCTTAATTCATTATGTGGCTAAGGGAAGGGTCTATCTACTATAGAAAGCCAGACTAAACTAAATGGATGGTAACTATTTATTATGATAAAAAGGAATTACAATACCTCCTTGCCTGTCGGTGGGGACGCCATGCTGTATGCATGGACAAGCGGCACGCGCACCTGATTGCTAGCAGAACCTCGACTCGACTGACTCAACCCACGCTAAACTCGGTGTGGGTACGCTACGCTAGAACTGGTTTTTCATCCCTTCCACTCTTGCACAATATTACATGTGCAAGATGCTAAGATGCCACCAGGTCACGTACGCAATAATGCTAATGATATGTCACAATACTTTCCTTATCTACTGCTTTCTCAAGGTACTTGATTTCATTAAAAATTGGATATACAGCTTTGAGGTCTCTTGAACTCAAAATAGGAGCACTTTTAGAGAAAGGTCAATGGGTGTGTGTTTTTATGTGTGTGAAGAAAATAATAATAAAGTAAAACAAATACCAAATCTGAAGATTTAAATGGAATACCCTCTAAGGACGCAAGACGAAGACGTTCAGAAAATATCTTCAACCATTTCACAGAAGAAATGTCGTTCTCTAATTTCTCAAAAAAAGTGCTGATATACTGGAGATGAAAAGGACATTATATGCTGAAGTTTCTGTATAAATACTGCGAAGTTAATTTATTGTCATTGAACTCTCTATAATTAGAGAATCATAACCTGTAGACAAAAAGTAAAGCAGGTAAGTCAATAAGTATATCGTTAAAAAGCAACATTTTATATCAAACGACACCTTTCTTAAATTCTTTCTTGAAAATGTTGTACTTTCGAGATGGATTCCTATCTCCTTGTAAAAGTTCATTGCTAGGTACAGAAAAAAAAAACTTAGCAGAGCTGGTCTCGATCCAAGGACCTCTGAGTTATGGGTCCAGCACGCTTCCACTGCGCCGCTCTGCTGACTACCGGAAGCTACCTTATTTCTTGTACTTGGATAAACTTTTTCACAACCTTTATCTCTATTTTTTGTGGAGGTAAACCTAGCTTAAACTGCGGTGGGATGTGTCCTTGTAACAGATATGTGCAGAAGCGAAGAGGGGAAGGAATCGCCTTACTAAAGTCATTCAGGCTGTACAACTGCTGATTGGATGTCGCTTTTGGTATTAATCTAATAGCATTGCGCTACTCTTATTGCAATGGTTTTGGAATAAAACGTATACTTCTGTTTGATGGCCTATAGGAACGCTAGGTGACAACTATAAAATTTCAAATTTCAGTTCCATTCAGTTAAAAGTAGTATTTATGGTACATCAAATTAAACATTCTAATGTAATATTTTGTATTCCCACCTTTATGGTAAAGTTCTGCTTTATCGGTATACGTTAACCAATTTTTAAAAAGTTTTTGAACCAATGTCCTCTTTATAAAAATTTTCTTCACTTCTTTTTGTAATAAACATTTTATTGGGTTTAACATTCTATGCAACATTTCTAAGCGTTAAAAACATGAAGGGTCATCCTTTTTCAACTGAGCGCACCTGACACTTTAAAATGAACATTGCTGGAATATGACATCTCCATTCCTTCTTAAAAAGGTTATTTGATGTATAACAATAATAATAATGATAACAGAAAAAAGGAGCAGAACCTAAGATTACTGTAATAGGCTGAAATTATTAATAACTAGTTGGTTTACTCGACATTTCACGATTAGACTTTTAAACTGGAATAACGAATTAATTATTTCATTTACTTTCCCCGTTTTGTGTGAAATGATTGTATAATTACCCAGATGATCTGTACTCCTTATAATTATACTTCTTACAGCTCCGGCTATTCCTAATAACGGATGAAAAATCCTCTGATATACACGCATGTGAAACATCGGCGCATCTTAGCTTGCCCCTGGCAGTCTTTCAAGTTTTGGAAATGCTGCATGGCATTCGTTGGTTCCATAGTTGTTTACCAAGATAAAACCTACATGGTTTTCACATAATGCCCTTAACATATACAATGAAATAGAGGTGAAGCTCGTGAATGTGAAAATTCCGCACTCCCAGGCCACCTAGTTAACCTCTTTGGAAAATACACAGTCTGCGACTATCGAGAAGAATAATTTTTTCATCTGTTAATATAAAATATGGGTTCACTGGTTTCTAACGATTGCAGATTTCTCCCATTTTGCAATTATTTAGCATGGCCTGCTAAAGAACTGGATTACAATATAAATATAAATGAAATAAAGCAAACTTTCTTTCATAAGGGCTATTAGAAGTTTTGGCACCTAGAAACGTCAGTGCTTACATCTACAGATTTAGTATAAAGGTTATTCAGGTTTTGACACTTTCATTAAATGCACATCTCCAGTATTTGATAGATGTCAATTGAAGCAATCGAAATAACATACGATTCGAACCGATATAAACACGTCGATTCTGGTTTTTAAGCTCTGTCTTCTGTTTGCTTAGGTGCTACATTATGGCCATCTATGAATGTTGCTTGAAATACAATGTAACCGACTTTTGTTTCTATATTCTGCGGATTACAGCAACTAATTTTTACTTCATGGCATTCTAAATGAAAACTTTGTAAATCTTTTTTAGTCATTTAGTAATTTATGAATTGAAATTAGATGTTTTATGGTCCCATGTTCGTTATAATGAATAGAGCTTTTCAATGCTGAAATAATTATCAAAATCGGATGAGTGTTTTTGAGATTACCCTGCATACACATGTATACATATATACGCGGGTTCAAACCTGGCGGAGGGGATGGGTATTTTCGAATGTAAAAATCCTTAGTGTGGCTTCCTTCGGAAGGAAAGTAAAGCCGGTGGTCGAGTATCGTAGATTTACGGCACGTCAAAGAACTTCAAGCGTGATAAAGAGGCCTCTGAGCAAAATCACCGATCTTTCACGCCCAATATGGAATGGGACGCTAATAACTATAGCAGTTAAGGAGCGTGTATAAATAAAATTCAGTGTTATTTGATACATTTATACGTACAAATTTTAACTTTAAAATATAAAAGTATAAACTGCAGCGTTGTTACGGCATCAAACATTAACAAGATACTGACTTTCCCAATATTTTGAGCTACGCAGTTGATGTGCTAAGTGATCTTACTTTTGCTTCTCGTGAGGTGTTGCAAACAGTATGCCGACCTGCTTTTTAAACACTTGGCTGTTATGTAATTACAACAAAATTTACGTTGATACCATTTCCGCCAACGTTTATCACAAAGGAATTCGGAAGAAAGAAAGTTCTTTTATGAATAATTTATAGAATAGCTATCAAAATAAATGATTTGGGGTAGAGAAAGTATTATGATTGAAAAATATTAGATTTTTACTTTTTCTACCGCTTATTTATAGTAGGTAAGAGAAATTATACATGGAGATTTCACCGGAAATAAATAATTTTAGGTAATCTGGTAATTAGGTAATCAAAGCAGTTTTAGAAAAAAAGGGCCATGTGTGTGCTCGTATATATATATATATATATATATATATATATATATATATATATATGCGTATGTGTATGTGTGTGTGTCAAAGAGACAGAGAGAGAGAGAGAGAGAGAGAGAAAGAGAGAGAATACCAAACTCAAACGAAAAGTCTCATAGACAGCAGACTTGGTATCTGTCTTTCAGGATACAGACAAAGATTTTCACGAAATTCCGCCAGCACAAACAACCATTTACATGGAATTATTTTTGTTCATTTTTATTTTCCAAAAAAGTGATCAAATATTTTAATTCATGTTCCATGTTTTATATGTTTGCAATTTGAATTTTACGTGAAGCTTTTTCACTCTTGAGTGAATTTTGTATAATCATGTATAACTAGGAAACCACAGGAAACAGGCCAAATATTACTAAAAAATAAATAAAGCAATAAAGAAAGAAAAATGAAGGAATGTAGAGCTCATTGAGATAACTTTTCTCATGTCATTGGCAATTTTCAAGATAATATTAATTGTCGTATTCTTACATTTTTCTCAGTTAAAGGTTAAATATTGTTGAACATTCCAAAAATATGAGTTCTCTAGGGTGAGAATTTATTTACAAATTTAACTTTCCCCAATTGGAGGCTGCCATAAACAAAGCATACTAAACAACGAAACAGAGTTGCATGAACAATGAAAACATAATTGAAGTTGCAAAGAATATAAATATCTGTTAATAAAGTTGCAACTAATAAAACGCTATCTGAAAATAATTATAATTATAAATATATATGGAAATTTCTCTTATCTACACCAAATCTGTATATGAGATTAATCCGTTTACATATAATACATATTATTTTTCAATATAGCTAGTGACTTTTTAAGAACATTAAGGACCACTGCTAAAATAAATGAATTCTTTAATTTATGTTTTCTGCAAAAAGTTACAAAAGTCTGCGAATAGTACCCCTGGCCCCAATTAGTAATCCAGCAATATCAGTGTCGCCCTCCGTGGTGTAGTACTAGGTGGGTTCAAACCCGGCGGAGGGCGATGGATTTTTTCGGGCGTAAAAATCCTTAGCATGGCTTCCTTGAAGAGAAGTAAAGCCGGTGGTCCCGTGTCGTAGATTTACTGCACGTAACAGAACCTCAAGCCTGATTAAGAGGCCTCTGAGCAAAATTTTTGGCCTTTCACGCTCAATATAGAATGGGACGCTAAGGACCACAGCAGTCAAAGAGCGTCCATAAATAAAACTCATTTTAATTCATCAGCAATATAAATTGAAGCAAAATGGTATTTATTGCAGAAGTATGGTACTGTTGGCTCGTAACTGGTACCTTTTCTTTGTGAACTTCAGCCGGTTGGCCTTTGACTGTTTCCCATCTGACGGTAGGATATGATGGTTTCCGAACATGAGCCAGGTTGAATGGCTATGATGTCGAGACTTCTGTTGGGTCCATTCTCTGCAATACCATGGACTTCCTCGTAAACCTGGTACCTTTGCATTCTGAGGTCTTCGACAATCATTGAGCGCACTTGATGATGTCTGATCATGCTTCCATGTGGACAGGGCCAAGGACATGTGTGTTTCTATCTCACTTCCACAGCGGCGGCACTGATTGCTTCCTGGGACCAGCCTAATATTGCCCTAATTGGCCAAACGTTTGCTGTCATTTTCAGCGCTTCCTTCCATTCACCACTACTTAGTCTCTCTGGTCTGTGGATACAACTATTTTCAGGGGCGAACTGCTTGTAAAGAACTATATCCTTTCCTTTTTGAGGGTGAGAATAAGGTTTTGAATTCTTTCTCCCTTAGTAGTCTTCTTAAGCTGCAAACAGTGACACTTTCATCAATGAGAAGGCCAAGCTTTTGAAAACAAGTGTAATTTCGCCAGCGATATTATAGGTTGTTACATGAGCATTCCCGGAAATTTCCAGTTTCCTACAAGCATTCAAACGATTTAGGAATACTTCCCTTTTCTTTTCCTTTTCATGAGGTTGCTATTAATTAAATCAGAATTTATCATATAAACTTGTGAATGTTGATTAAGCGTGTGGGATGTAATTAAGACGACATTGATTAACTTGAAAACATCCAGGAAAGAGCTTACCTTAATATACTCTGCATATAAGAACAGTTTTTTGTATGAATTGTATGATACACTACTAGCTTAGCCGGCGTTGCACGACTGACATCTCAATTGATAATTTAATTAATTTCATTTAATCCCTCTTTATAAAGCTTTTGCACATTGTCCCAGAATATCCTCCCCCCTTTTACCCTTTAGAAATGCAATATAGTAAAACCCAAGAGTTTCTCAATAATAGAGCAAAACTCCCCAGCTATTACTGAAAGAGGTTATATTTCTCACATCCTTAAATTTCCCCGACATCTTTAAAATTCTGTAAGTATTTATACTTGTAAGAATTAGCTATCCAAATATCAAAAACATTTTTGATAAGTGCCATAGATGCCATTTAATCTTTTGAACCCCTTCTTTGGTCCCATAGTTATTTAATGCCATATACACTCGCCAATTTTCACATTGAGGTACTAATGCTCCACTGATAGAAATATTAACGAAAGAGTGGGAGCGAAATTGGTGTTATAAAAAATCTGTTACTTCCTACGCCAGTAATTTACACATTTTGGACTTATCACCTATTCCGTAGCTCTGGAGAAAAAATAATTTTTCGGTTTTTAATGAGAATATATGTTGAGTTATTCATGATAAATGCTAAAAAAGTTTCTCCTTAAATCCTAATAATTTCTATTTTTATGAAAAATTCTTTCCAATATTCACTGTAACCATTGCATAATTTATATCATTATTTTTGTATTCTGGTACTTTGTCATATATGTATCCTACTATTGTGGGAAGTTTGTATTAAAAATGGACCCGATTCTCTTCATATATAAAAGACTTCTGACTTTCGATTCAGTTTCCTATATACCTCTTGTACCTACAACGAAGTGTATAATAAGGCTATTTGTACATAGGCTTATTGCCATTAACATGAAATAGAAAATGAACACCTTTAGTGGGAATAATTTTGTGGAAGCTATTAATAATAAAGAGTAGTGGGGACAGAAATTCATGTGATTGTAACACATAAGATTTTAAAAATTTCAGATTGCCGTAATTAAAAGAAGAGAAAAGGACGAGGAAACTTGTGAATATATAGGTTTACACTGAGTTCTTAAATCCTACTGCCATATTAAATGTAACCATAGTTTGAGTAAAAGTAATTAAAATGAAATTACCTCCACTTGTGACTAAACATATGGGACAAAAGTGGTTAACTGCAAACATTGTCACAACAGCTAAAGAAAAATGAATGTTGTCAATATCTTATTTGTCCTTCAGTCATATTAGCAATCAGCTTATTAATTTGGGTAATGCTCTAAGTATACTATAGTTAATACTGGAAGGGTAGTTGTAGTTTGAAAAACGGGTGGGTTTTTTGCCCAAGCACTGCGACCTTAAAGACCTATTGCGCAACCCCCCTTTCATCAGTTAAGTAGTCTGTTGCTCGTTATGAACTTAACCAGACTGCTAACTGAGGCTTTCGATAGTTCATATATCTTTGGAAAGTGATTGCCAAATATACTTGCTCTTTGATTCGCAAGAGCAGGGCAATCACATAGCAGATGTGTAACAGTCTCATCTCCTTCTAGGCATCTACTACAGATAAACAATCCCATTCTGTATAGATTAAACTTTAGGGCACAGTGTCCTGTAATGAATGCTGTTGGCCATGCAAGCCTTCTTCTACTATGACCGCACAGGTACTTTGCCCTGCTGTTATCCAGGTCTTTATTAAACAACTTGGAATGTTGTGTTCTTGTGTTCTGCTTGAGCCCAGCACTTAATAGCCTGTTTCACTGGTCTGTAGGACACCCCCAGTACAGGCTCCGGACCCAAAAATGGGATTTCGCTGCCAATCTTGGCTGCTTCATCTGCTTTCTCATTGCCTGGTATACCTGTATGTCCTGGCACCCACATAAGTTGAACCTTATTGTGTTCAGCCAGTGTCATTAAGGATTGCCGTCATTCTGAGACGAGCTTTGATTTTATTGATGGTGATTCAAGTGCTTTAAGAGGAACTTGACTGTCTGAGAGGATAAGAACACTTCTATTCTTATATCTCTTTTTAATGCTTTCCATAACATTGGCTAGGATTGCATAAACCTCAGCCTGGAAAACTGTAGCTAAGGTACCCAAACTATAAGAAATCTTGGTGCCATTACCGTAAAGCCCAGCCCCCGTTCCTCATTTGGTTCTAGAACCATCAGTATACCAGATTTTGCCTTTGTACTGGAAGGGTAGAAATAACCGAATGCCCTACTATGTTCAAAGACTCTTCTTCTTCTTCTATAACAAGGATTAGGTCACCGAGCCTGTTCCGATTTCAAGAATGTTGAATTGGTTTGCCATTTTAGAAATGGTCTACCTCTTTTTCTGTAACCTTAGGGCTCATAACGGAATACTATTTTCGTAATCTGCAAGATGGCATTCTTATTAATACCAGTCTGTTCTTAATTTATCTATATGCTCATTTAGGTTGTAGATTTGTAGTTCCTTTTTTATTTATGTATTTCTCTTTCCATCTAGTAATCTATACCCGGCCAGTGTTCTGAGGAATTTGATTTCCGAGCTTTCAATTCTTCTTCTGTTCTGTCTGCTTACGGTCACATTTTCATTTCCATAACAAAATATTTGTTTTGTAAAGGTTTAATTCTGTAGCTCTTCTTGTTTTATTGTTTAGTGTTCTTCTGATGGTTCCGCAGATAGCTTGAAATTTGTTTAATTTTTGTGTCTATGTCTTTTCCATATCCATAAAAACACTGAAGCCCAATAATTGAAGCTGGTGACCTGTTCCTTGATTTTATTACTGAGTACTATTTCAGATCCCATATGATATATTCCCCTGGAGTGCTAATGTTTTGGTTTTTGTATGTGAAATGTTTAAATTATGCTTTTTCCATATTTTGTCTAATTTTACAATAATGTTAAAATAGTAATATTATAAATGAGCGATGTCAGGATCTTAAATGTTGTGAATGATGCAGTATAACTGTGAAGCTGTTCGCATGTTTCACTTAGCGCAGGAACGAAGGTGTTTTCTTTCTCCTCAACTCAAATAATGCGAATGACGTGAAAATTAAAAATAATCTAGAGAAAGGTAGTGATAAAAAATTCACATTTTATGCTTATATTGCTGATCAAATTGTTATTTTTACATCACGACACATTTATGCATATAATAATCTCCCCAAGTTCATGCATTCGTGTCGTTAATTTCTTGCTGCATAAACAATCCATCGTTTTATTGTGTAACGCTACCAAACGCAAGAGATCGAAATTTAGATGACTTAAATGTACCTTTGTGCTGGTAGAGTACAGAGTCCCAGGTAAGCAGAATATTATCCGGGCTTTTCAAAAAAGAGTCATGGACATTTTAAAATAAGTTTCTAGTTCTCCAAAACACATGCTTTTCTGCACCGCCTTATTTTTATTGCTTTCGCGTTCTCGACTAACGATTTAGGTAGTCGAAAAAGAGCTGTAAGCATCATAGCTGTAGTGGCGAGCGAGGGGGAGGGTTTCGAATTGACCTTAGCTAAGTCGGCTTAACTGCCATGTTCTAATTATTCTCCAGCTGGATTTTCCATCAAGTGGCCAGTCTTCACATTGAGCCGAACCGCTCGCCACTGGTCAGCACTCCCTTCAAAATGGACCTATCTGCAGTTTCAGCTTCTGGAGTTTATGCTCTCTACGTTTGCTGTTTCCTTTTCTTTCTCATGCTCATGAAAATATTTTCTACCTGCTTTAATCCAACTATAATTTATATAATATATCATTTGATTATAACATGCAGAGAAAATACAGCAAAATTTATAATAATAATAATAATAATAATAATAATAATAATAATAATAATAAGCCAATAGGTTAAACAATTATAAAGGATACAAACAAAGTCTAAAACTTCATAGCTTTTAAATAATTCTTAACAAATTTGTCTATGCCTTATCAATAAAACAATTATAAAGAAGTTTTAAATAGTGTTAATCATGGACCACAGGCACTGTCAAAATAGGCGCAGCTAAAATACGTAACGCCAAATGTTTCCCAGTTTTAAACGCTTTAGATGTTATACAATATTTAGATCCTAAATGATCATATGAGATAGTGTCATTATGCATAACTGAATTTGGAATGTAATTATAAATTCTTTCTTTAATACATAGTAAACATACATACGTATATGTAACTTCCAGGAAACGTTAAAACGTTAAACCAATAAATAAACTCCTACAATTACAATGATGTAATTGAGATTACCTTACCATAATACAAATTGCCTTCTTCTGCAATACAAAAATCTTTAGCATTTGGAGAGTAACTTTTTTTTTTTTTTTTTTTCGAGTGGAGGAGAAAATGATTTATTCACTTACCCCAGCCCCGATGGGAGTCGAGACTGAGAGTGTGGGAATCTCCAATAGTCGGCATACCCACTAAAAACTCCTCCACCGGAATGAAAAATGGAAGAAGGAAGAAAGAGGAAGTCGGAGTGGTAATGTGGCCGTACCGCTTTTGCACCGGCGGATTCAAGGTAAGGAAGTAATGGCCGGCCACGAGGGCCTAAGCCAGGTGAGGAGGTGCCAGGACGCACGCATGACCGAGGCCCTGCTTGCGCCCTTGGGAATTCAGGAGTGAAGAGTTGCCGCAGTTCCCAGGTTGCGGCCATGGAAATTCAAGGGTGAGACATGAGGAAAAGTAGGAGAGGTAAGGTGTGTCGGTAGGCAAACTAGACGATGTCCAGATGCCCCCGCGAAGTAGAGTGCAGTCTTGCTTAGAAGTTCTTTCTGTGTCTGTTGCGGCCTCTGGTTGCTGCGTCCGGCCAGTCCGATGAATCTGTGACTGGCTGTTGAAGCTCCCGGCCTAAGTGGTGCTCGTCCCTGATCATTCGCTGTATTGAGGTGCGGAGTTTGTCCAGATGGAACATGTAGTCCCCAAACTTTAGAGTGGTGTCCAGTTGTACCCTGCAGGTGTGGATGAATCCATCTGATAACCCCACAGATGGAACCATAAATAGAGGAGCGTGTAAAAACCAAAAAAACACATTCTTTAAAAATTCCAAATGTACACATCTTACAAGCCTAAATAAGACATACAACACTCTGGATAAATCTATACAAATTGCTTCTTCTGTGGAATTCGAATAAAGCTTACTCTGAAGTTTTGATGCTAATTTTATCAGTATTTGAATCAAATGTGAATTAAAGCAGTAATGTATGCACATTGTATCGTTATAAGCAGCACAAATAGGGATTAACCTCAAATGGTTTAAAAGTAATATTAAAAATGTGTGTTATTTAGAAAATTTGTAACATGGAATGTTACTGATTTGGTATAGAATATCCAAATATAGTGGCAGAAAAACCCAGAAGACTATTATATGAAATGCATTACAGATAGGTATCTGCAACCATGTATAATGCCATTTCAGGCATTTAATTAACATAGCAAAATGCTCATTTAACTATATAGAGTTACTGAGTTTTTAATGCATGTAGATCTTAAGCTGATTATACTTGTATGCTTTCCGGTAAACCTTAAGAAATACGAACTTGTGTCTTATTTCTTCCCAATATCTTTCCTTATCTTATGTTCTGATAACATCATTTGCCCAATATTTCTATTTTGAACACACTATTTCGTTCCCTGTATTATTTATTAAATATTATCTAATAAAACGTTAAAGTCCATACTGCTAAAATTCTATAACGCAACGTTAATGGATATAAGTGAAAACATTAAACATCTATAACCCAACAAAAAGAATCCGAAACCTAAAACCAAACTTAATTAGCCTAATCGCATTGAAAGAATGCCAGGCAACAGATTACTATGCATACTATTACATTATCAACTTAAAGGAAAGAGAAATGATGGCCAAACATTATTAAGATGGAGATACTGGATCTCTTGTTTTGGAAATAGTCTAAGGGCCTAAATCCATGCAGTGGAAGAAGATATTATCATATATATATGAAATTTGGATAGTTATTCACATCAAAGTTATCTTATTCCGCTTCTGTAGACCATGTGCACTAACTTTATTACAAAAGGTTTAACTATTTCCATTCAATCAATAAACTTTCACATATTTAATTGCTCAGATTTTCCGGTCATTTGATGCCTAACTCAACTCGTTTAGGATTTTTCACATTTGTAGTTTTCACAAAGTATTCTGATAAGAAAGGGGAAAACAATGTTTTACTTTCTCTACCACTACCTATAGCTGGCAGAGGAAATGTTGTATTCCACTCAAGAATTCGACATCGAGATTTCATCTGAAATACATATTGTGCGTGGACATGTGTGTGTACATGCATTTGATCGCGCGTACGCATCAGTAACGACATAACTCAACAACCAAAAGTCGGATAAATATCAAAATTGATACATACGTTCAAAATTTAACAAGGATGAGACATGACGCTTTTCAAGAAATCTCCCTACTCCAAACTACCACTGACATGGAACAATTTTAATTATCGATTATTACTTCAAGAATGGCTCTAAATATTTTATAAAACAATTATATGTTTGAATATATTGACACGAGAAATAAAATGTTTATGTTAAATTTTATGCGAATAACCCTGGAAGTCATAACATTTTGTGTAATTTTGTTTGACTAGAGAACCGTAAGTTATAATCAAAATGTTACTATAGGAAAAATAAATATCTCATTAAAGTACACAATTTATCTCGTATATTACCGTTAGCCGCTTTCCAGATATCTTATATTAACATTTTCCAAGTGAGAGTGTATCATCTAATGGACATGTTTGAACAGTTTACGATTTCCTCCTACCCTATGGAAAAGCTTGTTGCAATGGACAGAATGTTATTTCCGCATGTTACAAGAAGCGCTTCTTACTTAATTTGAGGTCATTCCCAGGCAAAAGAATATATAATTAGTGATATAATGTGGAAAAAAGAATAAACCTTTTATATGAATAATCTAATTTATAACATATAACACGCATACGGAGTGATAGCGAAAGTCATGTGAATGTATCCCTCAGACGTTTTAATACCAGTCTAAAAGTCGTTAAGAGCTCTATCTCCCACTAAGGGAGATGTAATTTTAAAGCATATAACAGCTAATAGAAGATTAGAATATTTTAAATGGCGTAGGTATTTACAGTAGTTTTAAGAAGCTACATTACATGTTTTATAGGTAAGCGCATTATTAGCATTCTGATGCAAATTCTGTCAACACTGAACAGCAATTATCAGTGATTTAATTGAAAAGTACGTTTGTTATATGGATATTAAGGATATTATGCATTACAAGGAAACATTTACGTTCAAATTACCCCGCGGCCATGCGAAAACTTCTCCAGCAGAACTGCATAGCGGGCTTGTGGTACACTAGGCGCTATGATGCTGAAAAAATCCCAGTCTCTCAGCCGAAGCAAGCGTTATACTTCCGTCGCAGAAGACTGCATTATTGAGGTCATCCTATTGAAATACTGCTGTATTTAAGCTCTATAACGATGTATAATCTGAATTGGAAGATTAACGGCCCTGCGATATGGGAAACATTATCATGGTTTTGTGTAAACATAACTTCGCTTGTTGCCTGCGTGATCATAGGGTCAGCTTGTCTGACCACAAAACTGTAATATCTCTATAGAGACAATACCAGACATTGAACGATATACCGTAAGAAATTGAGAACGCACACTATCAGAAGCTGCCACTTAATTTCTCCGCAGCGTTAAAACTGTGTTAGTAATAAAACCTTGAATCTGACAGGTGGAAAAGCACTACAATTGACTTTAATGATTTCTTTGAAGAAAGATTGTTATAATTAAATTATTTCTACATTATGAATTTGGTTATTTCCTAATAAGACTAAGTGCACAAAATGTAATGTAAGCGTATTTTTTCTGTAATTAGGAAGAACTACTGAAATAATGTAATATACTTAAACGCTTATAAAATTATGGCAATGACTATACTCTTCTATATCAAATCAAAGAGCTTTAGCAATCAAGATGCATCTATTTCAACATCAGGATACATATTACTGGATCACCAGAGGAATGAAGAAGGATATTCAACAAGAGCATATGCAAAGTATACTTCACAAGTGAATTATATTATGCATATTTTAACTCTATAATAGAATAAGATTTATTATTCTGGGGCAATTCAGTGCAAAGTAAACTATACTACCTATTCAAAAGAAGGTTATAAAAGTAGTTTAGAATACCCATAAGAGACTTCCGTGCAAATATCCGTTTAGAAGATTGAAGATATTGACCCTATCTTGCAAGTACATTTTCTCCATCTTAAAATTCTATGAATAAAATCGAGACATATTCATAACAAACATGGAAATTCATGGGATAAACACTAGGCGAAACTGAAATATTCATCTTCCCAATGCAAAACCGTCTTGCTCCCACAAAATGTATGTTATTATGTAACCATTAACATATTTAGTGCTCTTCCTACTGATCTTAAGGGTGTTTTCAAAGCTGCTGTTAAAGCGTATCTTTGCTTCTAGTCATTTTATTCTGTAGAAGACTATTTGAATGAAAAATACATGGTAACACTTGTACAGCTCTGTAAAAAGTATTTTACTGTTTTTAATGAAAAATCATCTGACATTTGATGTCTACCTTAGAATTAAATTTAGCTATGAAAGTATATATGTATATTTTATGTATTGAAAATTAAGCTGCCAACAATGCTACGCATTGCAAATCAGTTATAAAATAATAATGAGACGCACAGGCTATAAATATGCGGTGTCAATGTAAAATAAAGCAAAGTATTTCATTTATATGTATCAAAATTATATTCATATCTACATATGTAAGTTCTGCAATTGCAGGAAAATGATTGTACATTTTGTTGTTTTTACATGTACATATCGCGCATGTTTCATTTTAGTTATTTTTGCCTTAATTTATTTATTTTAATATTATGTTATCTATTTGTATTTAATGACTATTTATACGAGTACATATAAGCAAAATCCTTAGCATGGCTTCCTTCAGAAGGGAAGTAAAGCCCGTAGCCCCGTGTCATAGATTTATGGCACGTAAAAGAACCTCAAGCCTGATAAAGAGGCCTCTGAGAAAAATTGTCAGTCTTTCACGCCCAATATAGAATGGGACGCTAATGGCCACATTAGTTAAATAGCGTCCATAAATAAAAAAAACTGATGTGTTACACTCACATGACTTTCTCTACTGTTGTACAAACTATTTTGTACAAACGCTTATTCTCCATATGCTTCATGTTAATCGAGATATCGAGATGTTATTCTTATTGCTAATTTTCTTGTAGATGCAAAGGAAATTGGTAGGCTTTAAGCGATAGTAAAATATTTTAAGAGCTGGTTGCTATGTACAGTATTCCATTCTCTTTGCATTACCAGGTAAAAAAAAGAATAACGAATTCCCATTTGAGAAAAAGTATAAGTATTGGAAAATTTAAGGGAATAACAAGCAATATCTCGAAAATGGTTCAACAACAAAAATGTATATGACATAAATTGTGTATTTTAACGCGATCTACATTTTTTGCGTAGTAACATTTTGTCTATCTCTTATGGTTTACCAGTTATGCAAAAGTCGTTCACAATCAAGAATATTTTTGGAGAAATTCCCAGACAATTCGAGATATACAATTATTTGCCGTAAAAATGTCTTAAACTTATGGTATTTTATTCAAAATCGTTAGAGCCATTTTTGAGGAAATTAACATTTTCGAAAAATGTTCCATGTAAAGGGTAATCTGGAGTGGGGGGATTTTCTTGAAAATCTTTGTGTCGCATCTCTGGAAGATACTGAACCTAAATACCAAGTTTGGTGTTTATCCGACTGTTCGTTTCTGAGTTATGCTGTTCACAGACACACACAGAGACATACACGGGCATGTGTCCAAAAATGCTTTATATACATTCAGTGCACTTCAAAACATGTATTTCCTGTGAAATCTCTGTATCGAATTTTTGGGTAGAATGCAATACTTCCCCTACTTACTATACGTAGTAGAGAAAGTAAAAAAAGAGTACGCATAAGCGATTGTACTTTCCCTTGAGATGTTCTGAGATCACGCGTCTTTATGGCTACCAGGTGCACTCACAGAATGCAATCCAATCTAAATATAAATAAATGTATAAATGAGTTCCAATTTATTTCTAGCAAACCATTTAAAATAATGAAGCATCATCCACCAGGGAAAAAGAAACATATGAAGAACAAGTGAACAACAGAGGAAGAACATTGAAAGAACAGTTAAACTGGAAAAGAGAATAGATCAAAGCTTAAATAATGCTGTATAGGATGATGATCAATATCTATATGCTTAGAAACATGCTAAACTGAATCATATTTATGCTGCTTAATTGGAATCCCCTGTGGAGGGATTTCCAATGTCATTCCTGATTTCCATCGTAGAATATGGCACGCTGTTTTCAGCGATTGTTAGTAAAAGAATGCCATGTGGATTTACTCCAATTCGGTGCTGTTAAATATTGGAATGTAAAATACGCACGACAGGATTTTTTTCATATTACTGTTAAAACTTATTTAGCAATGTCGTGGTTTGTGTTTGTGAATAGTATAGCTCAAAAAAAAGTCAGAGAAATACTAAACTTGATATTTAAGCTCAGTATTTTCCAAAGATGCGACACAAAGATTTTTAAAATGTTTCCCAACTCCAATATTACTCTTTACATAGAAAACGTCACGATATATTTTATTTTCTCAAAAATACTTCTTACGATTCTGATAAAAAGATCGTATATTTAAAATACTTACATAACAAATAAACTGTAAATCTTGAATTTTCTGGAAATAGCCTGTAAAGACCACTTCATCTGGAAAGAATTTTATATAATTTTGCATAACGAGGAAACCAAACGATAGACAAAAACTTACGCAAAACTTGTACATCTTTATTAAGCACACAATTTATTCCGAATAGCTTTATGGCATCACTATTTCCGGGATGTCCGTTAACATTCGTTTGAATCTTTTTTAAAGTTCCATTTATACCCTGCCTTTAACTGCAGTGGTCTTATCGGCGGGCGTTCCTTGGAATACATGGTATTTACTCATATTCGCTCGTCGTTGGATTTCTGGTAAACTTTAGGTTTTTTACTTTCTCTACTACGTATAGTAAGTAAAGGAAGTATTGTATTCCACCTAAAAATTCAATACGGAGATTTCACCTGAAATACATGTTTTGAGACCCCCTGAATCCAAAAAAAGCATTTTTGGAAACATGTCCGTGTGTATGTCTGTGAACAGCATAACTCAGAAACGAACAGTCGGTTAAACACCAAACTTGGTATCTAGGTTCAGTATCTTCCAGAGATGCAACACAAAGGTTTTCAAGAAAATCCTCCCACCCCAGGTTACCCTTTACATGGAACATTTTTCGAAAATTTTAATTTTCTCAAAAATGGCTCTAACGATTTTGATTAAAATATCGTATGTTTAAAATATTTTCATGACAAATGAAATGTATATCTCGAATTTTCTGGGAATGTCTTCAAAAGTATTCTTCATTGTGAACGACTTTTGCATAACTGGTAAACCATAAGAGATAGACAAAGTTTTACTACACAAAAATGTAGATCGCGTTAAAATACACAATTTATGTCATATAAATTTGTTTTGTTGGGTAAACCACTTTCGAGATATTGCTTGTTATTCCCTTAAATTTTCCAATACTTATACTTTTTCTCAAATGGGAAGTCGTTATTAATTTTTACTTTCTCTACTACGTATAGTAAGTAGGGGAAGTATTGCATTCCACCCAAAACTTCGATACCGAGATTTCGCCGGAAATACATGTTTTGAGACCTCCTGAATCCAAAAAAAGCATTTTTGGAAACATGTCCGTGTGTGTGTCTGTGTGTGTGTCTGTGTGTGTGTCTGTGTGTCTGTGAACAGCATAACTCAAAAACGAACAGTCGGATAAGCACCAAACTTGGTATTTAGGTTCAGTATCTTCCAGAGATGCGACACGAAGGTTTTCAAGAAAATCCCCCCACCCCAAACTACCCTTTACATGGAACATTTTTCGAAAATTTTAATTTTCTCAAAAATGGCTCTAACGATTTTGATGAAAATATCATATGTTTAAGATAATGTCATGAGAAATGAAATGTATATCTCGAATTTTCTGGGAATGTCTCCAAAAGTATTCTTCATTGTGAACGACTTTTGCATAACTGGTAAACCATAAGAGATAGACAAAATTTTACTACACAAAAAATGTAGATCGCGTTAAAATACACAACTTATGTCATATACATTTCTTTTGTTGAGTGAACCGTTTTCGAGATATTGCTTGTTATTTCCTTAAATTTTCCAATACTTATACTTTTTCTCAAATGCGTTATTCATTTTTTTTATGTCCTGGACATGCAAAGAGAATGGAATGCGCCACATAGCAACCAGCGTTAAAATATTTGACTATCGCTTAAAAGCTACCATATCCCCCTTGCATCTACAAGAAAATTACCAATAAGATTGACATCTCGATATCTCGATTAACATGAACCATATGGAGAATAGGCGTTTGTAAAATTAGATTGTACAAGAGTAGAGAAAGTCATGTGAGTGTAACACATCAGATTTTTTTGTCCTGGTAAAGCAAAGAGAATGGAATACTCCACATAGCAACCAGCACTTAAAATATTTGACTATCGCTTAAGCCTACCAATTCCCCTTGCATATACAAGAAAATTAGCAGTAAGATTAACATCTCGATATCTCGATTAACATGAAGCATATGGAAAATAAGCGTTAGTAAAAATAGTTTGTACAAGAGTAGAGAAAGCTATGTGAGTGTAACACATCAGATTTTTTAGTTCCATTTATACCCCATCTTTAACGGCAATGGTCTTATCGGCGGACTTTACTATAGGCAATAATGCTTTCGCTTGTCGTTGGATTTCTGGTAAACGTTGCGTTGTTTACATTAGATCACACACACTCATACTGTCATTCTTACTTCCAGATTCTGGGAAGGATAGGGAATAATCTTGATTAGAGAAAAATTCCCACCCCAACCGGGAATCAAACTCGGGACACCTTGCACAGCAGGCAAGTGCTCTACCGAATGAGCTACGGGGCCAGCCTGTTTGAGTTGTTTAATACATTATACTAAATGCTATCACTATTCACCTGTTCCTTGTGATGTCATGGATACAGATTGGAATTTCAGAGCCAGTATAGCCAGCATAGCCGCTTTTAAGCACTTTTATTATTTAGATTTGCTTTATCCCTCTTGTTCCTAGAGCAAAATGTGTAATGAAACTTTCTATAAATGTTTATCTGGATTGAAATGAAGTAGATAGAAAAATATCTTTCGAAAGAATAGTTTGTAGAAGATGTATAGAAATAAACGATAGTTGGTAGAGAAAGTCATGTGAATACAACAAATTAGATTTTATTTTTATTTTCTCTATTATCTGTCTAAAGTAGACGGAAGAATACTGCATTCAAATCAAAAGTTCGATATTGAGATTTCATTGGAAGTAGTTATTTTGAAGCTCCTGGAATTAAAAAAAATAATTTTCTTCGAACTAGACTGTTATATGAAAATTCTTGCTTAACAGCGTTACACTCGTACCTAAACTTAAGATTACAAAATTAACTATATTAGTCAAAAGGTTAAAGATATGAAAAGGGACAGTACGGTATTCATTTGAAGTCTATAATCTTGAGTTCAGATATTAAAGTTCCCTTAAGTCGCTCTTCTTCTAAAGGTCAGTGTTAAGATACCTGTAGAGATGCCAAACGTTGTGTTAAGGGATTAAACAAAATTGGGTGCACTTGTCCTCTTGATGAGGATACTACATAAACAGCCGCTGTAATCTCTAAAGCATTTCTCCTCGGGCAATGTCGCCGCCACATAGTGTTAAAAGCCAGTCTGCAATCTGCTGCTTCCTGGAGGAGGTTATTTTTTCGGGTCTTTTCTAAACCTTTGCAACTACTTTATGCAGTGAACGAAATGCTTTCATTAAAAGCCATAGTAGTTTTTATACGAGAAAATGGTTCCCATTGTTTTAGTATTATGTGGGATAAATCGATATTTTAATGAAGCTAACGAGCTTAATGATTTTAAGTATAATATATAATTATTTTATTTACACGTTTGGAGTAATAAGGTGATTAATATTCAATACATTATTTTTAAATTATATTATAGTTTCTGAATAATCAATTTGAACTTCATTATCTTATTCCAATCACCGTAACAGGTCTAAATTATTCTAACTACATGATGCTGATTGGATTAAAAAGCATATCTGTTATGCCACTTTTTGTATGACGCAAGGTCTGAGAATATCAAATTACATGGATTGTCTGCTCACTGCTAAATGCAATTAAGGAAATGCATAACGACCAATAAGAGCGGGGGCCTCAAAACTGTATAAGATAGCTCTTACATTACGTCTTTGCAGGCTTAATCTCAATGTGGGAATTCCATTATGAATTACAATGTGCAAAGTGCTACCAGCCCCAGTATTTTCTATCGTTTCAACACTTATGAAGATAAATAAAATTTGAAACGGACTTGCCTTACTTCGAACCGAGCGAGTTAGATCCGCGGTAACGTGTGGGGCTCGCATACGGGACCACCCACTCTGACCTTGAGTTTTTCGTGGTTTTCCCTGGTGGGTAGGCGAACGTTTCCTTCTCATGTTTCTTGATTTCGTGGCTTGAGGTAGTGCTGGAAGATGCCGCGGATGCTTGTTGCAATGAAAGAATATTCCCCGTGGACACCAGGGGGGGGGCCCGGTGCAAGGGTCGTTCGTCGCCCCTCTGGGCAGCTCCAGTGGTGGTTCGGATCTTCGGGCTAGGACATGTTAGGGACTTCTACAGGTCTCTGTAGCTTAACTGTCTGAGACCTGAAGCTCCTGTGCTTCCTTCACTTCATCCATTTCTCCAGAGTGGGTGGTAGGTGCAATGGATTTGTCTATATCGCAGTACGCGAGGTGTCCCCCTCCGTTGTATACTCTATGCCTTACTTCGTGATTAGTGAGGACGGCATAACATTAGCTGTTTGTGCCCAGACGGATTTAACTCGGCGTACTAAATTTTGGAAAGTGCTTCCACTGTTACTGAATAAACTTTGGTAAGTTTGCTGTGATTTTAATAACGCTATCATATTACCGCATTTGTCACAAAATCTCACTTCAAATTTCAGCACAGTTTCGTCTTTGGTATTAAAATTATTGAGAAAATGCAGGGTTCAGATTTGAATATTATAATTGTTATAAGACGAATACAATAACAATACTATATCCGACTCTAGCTGTTATAAGTATTACATTGCGATATGCACAGCTGACGACGACTACGACGATGAAGATGACTGTAATAAGCAGATATTGGAAATAAAATTTCTTGTTTTACCGTAAAAACAAAGTGTGTGTGTATATATATTTAGTTCTGAAGAAATCTAGAATTTTGATTCCATAATTCTAAGCTAGATCCAATACCTAGACTTTTTCGAAACTATACACTAGAGCTGTCAAGAGCATGCGTTTTACTCCCATATGGTACGTGATGAGACTTGCTGATTCTCCCAGCCCAACTCCTGGGGTTTTTCCCAGCAAAAAATATACCGAACTATGGTCGAGCTTTTGGTTCACGTGCTTTTCGTGGGAAATGGACATTCACTGGTTTTTTTAAACGCATTCTTTTCTTCTTATTTTCTTAAGTTCCTTTGTTTATTCAGTTTATGATTAATGTGTTTTATAGTTTACTTTACCACTTATTACAGCATTTACACAAACAGAAACACCCCTGCCCATGGCGAGACTCGAACCCGCGACCCTCAGCTTGGTGGAGCGACGAAGTTGTACGCTCTAGCGACCACAGCTACGAGGGCCGGCTAGTTGAAGAGTTCACATGAGACTCGCTCATTTGTTCAAGCCCAACCCCTTCGAAAAGTAGCAACGAATATAGCGAACTATGGTCGAGCTTCTGGTTTACATGCCCTTTCGTGGGAAATGGACATTTACTCGTTCGAATATTCGCCCGTTCGAGAGTTCACAACATAGCGGTGTTGTTAGGCGTATTGCTGCAGTGCGTTAAGGTAAAGGAATGACAATAGGCAATATCATGTTACTGCGTTTACGACTTGATTCTACCTACTGTTGCGGTCAAGATTCCTTTAAGTACATTATGATACACAAATTCCATTTTCATGTTTTATTTTATCAATACATCCAAGCAAAATATATATGAAAATATGTTCCAAAATAAATATAAAAGTTTTATACACAGTTTCATTCCGAATTTCTATGAAATGAAGAATTTAGTTAAACATTACAAGTGATATATTATAATGCAACAAATGAAACATTGATTATTTCTTAAAGCCCTGAAGAAAACCCCTATTATTTACACTGACGAAATTAAGGTAAACCAAACGTTTCTATATGAAACGTGGTCTATAGATTCCATTAGGTAAAGGATCATATCTAATAATATGCCATACCAGATAGGCCAAATATGGTTTCATAGAACAGGCAGATTTAGTGTTTCAGTCTAAAAGTGGTGGTGATTATCATAAAGAGATGAGTGATGTAGTGTTTAGTGAAAGGTTTACTGATCTTCAGAGACTGGAAGAATGTGCAATAGTAATAGACAATGCGAGCTATCATTCTATACTTAAAAAAATCCCTAATACAAATTCTAGGAAAGCTGAAATTTTGTCACGGTTTCAATGTAAGAATATACCTTATAATATATATACACAATAGCCGAATAATAAACTAATTGTAAAAAATTCGACAAACCTTATTACTGTTAGTGCATACATTCACATATCAGCTGTGACCGCTGACCACGCTTGTGTTTCACTTGTATCACAACTCCATTATCACGCAAACTTGAGCTACGTTAAGGAAGGCAACAACGCTAGTTAAGTAAACAGCCTGAGTCTTCCCCATGAATCTGGACACTCTGGGTGTTCGAACAGGAAATGAGACATATACCCGTTCGGTATACCAAACGGAATGGTCTGAGAGAGGCACACCGCTCGGAATCCAGTCCATCCAACCCACCTTTATGCAGGAGCCCATTTGTGTTCGAAGGCATGAATGGTACAAAATAGTGCCCAAAACTCGCTCGATGGGAAGCTTGCACATTTGACAAACCTATTTTTTCAGTTTTAGCTCAGCTGATCTATCACTTGCTGTCAGGAATGAAGGTTTGGGAAAACATTTTGGCAACTTTAATCCCAGCCTGATGTAGTCAAAACATTGAGCAAGTATGGATTTAGTGTTTCTATTTGAAGATGAATTCTTCTGTCCAGATGTCAGCACTGTGACTTATGTCTGTGTTCATTTGCAAGCCGAACCGTGGATAGACCAAATTTGAACCGCGTGCAGAAATCGATGTGTCTGACGATATCGAAAGACAGGTGTTTCCGGTAACTGAGCGTTGGGGACATTTTGATGGGCAATGAGAATGGAAACTACTGGTTCAACAACAAAGGGCGATTGGTTTTCTCTCTCTGTTTTTTTTCCTTTGTTTATTATGACAGCTCGAGAGACTGCTTCATGTGGAATAATGTGAACATTTATGGTGACGTAGCTTTACAATTTTGCTGAAACTGCTAAACTTCAATGAGACATTCTACAAACAGGGTATTTCATTTATATGCGCACGGTTTGTTTTAACACTCCAAAGAAAAGCCTTCTGCAGTTTTGGAGTCTCTCAGCTCCATACCGCCACAGTATTTGATTCAAATCTTACACATAAAGTTTTTGTTGTAATGCAAAATGCATGTGTGAATAATACATTCTTTCACGATGTAAAGCACAATTTTCAAGTGCAACATTATCATCAATGAAAGCAAAACTTTTCGTGTTTTCTGTGCATCATTTTAAATCCTTTTGATTGATGTCAAGATGTCGCCAGAAGTAAACGTTCTGAAATCCTCTGAACCCAAAAGAAGCAATTTTAGAGAAAGGTATGCGCGCGCGTGTGTGCGTGTATGTTTGAACAGCATAATTCAAAAGTGAAAAATCAGAGCACTATTTCACTTTAGGGGAGCAATTTTAAAATTTCAATGCAAAAATGTTCATGGAAATTTTCCAACTGAAAGTATCTTTTGCATGGAAATTGTTTAATTATTTTCAGTTTCTCATAATTATGCTTAAAGTATATGTTAGAGATACTGTCCCAAATAAAACATATGTATTCAGTTTTATGTAAGCAGTCTGTAAAGTCTTTTTCGCTATAATTTAGTTATAATAGGTAGAGAAAAATATAAAGTGTAGAACTTATAAATATGTAGTTAGTATAAAATAGTTTTATGTGTAGTATTTGCGGTTTTCCAAATATTCCTTTGTTGTGTGTTTAAGTTTTCCAGATTGAAATCTAGTTTCGTAGCTTTGGGGATGCGGGAGTTTTTTTCAGTGAGTTCATAGCTAACAAAAGATGACTAGTGGTATCAACAACTGACTGTTGTTTCCGCATCGTATGTCCCTGCTGCCAGCTTTAAATAACCTCTGGGCAAATATTTTATCATGATTAAGCTTAAGTGGGCTACTTTTATGTAAACTGCAAAAGGATTGCGTGTAAAATGCTTACCAGTGGAGAAAGTTGTGTATATGTGGGTGTGCGTTTTACATATCAGGTTTTTCATACTAGTATAGTTCAATGGTTAAAGTTTTGATAACGTTTATGCATAGACATTGGCATAAAAATTGTTGCACATAGATGAAACACTTAAAACTTTCACCCGAATATCTTTTCTATTTGTTTTTAATGGATTACCTTCTCGTTGTAGAACTTACACCCCCAAGGACTTACAAGCCAATACCTTGAGTCAATAGTCTGTGAGGACTAAGCAAACTTTGTATCATAGCATATCCGGGATGGATGATCAGCCCAGTGCCTGGTATGGTGGTGAAAAAGAAGGAAATGAAATATAGTGCTGAAAGGAATGAAAGGAACACTCCGGATAAAATTATCTAACTCAGCATTCGCCTAGCGAGCGAGAAAAACCGCGAAAAACCTTCAATCAGACTGGTCGGTCCTGGAGTTTGAACCGAGACCTTCCGAATGCGGGCTGCAGACGTCTCAGTCATCCTGCTCGGTCCACCTAAATATCCTTGAAACAAAAATAGGAATTAAAAAACGACTTTCACAGGCATAGACACAGGGCTCATTGAAGTAGATGATATAGGCAATTCAAAAATGTCAGCACACATGATTTTTAGTATAAATTTGTGACTTTGTTGAAAACCGTATTATTTTTGACGCAGTTGATAACATGGAAAGTAACATTACAATCGCAGTAAGTTAATTACAACCCGAAAAATTGTAATGAAATTGACACTTGAGACACAACGAAAGAGGCAAGCTTTATTTACTTTCTTTCTTTTGTGACTGGAAACGCTATGTTATTTTCAACGCAATTAATAACAGTGAATGTAACATTAAGAACAGCCTTTGTCACGTTGTAACACGTCAATCATCTCGCGATTAACTGCAACATGAAGTTCGTACTTGAGACTCAACGACGCGGATGAACCTCAGTATGTGCCACTGATATGCCTTTTACTGTATCTCAAGCTTCAACTTCACGTTACACTTTCAGGGTTTTAATTCACTTATTGCGATGCCATTTAAATTTTATTTTTCATGTTATCAATTGTGTCAAAAATAATACTTGGGCTGCATTTAAAAATCACGTTTATTTTGAAAACCATAATCGATTAAATTTTTTGAATAGTCTATACCATCTTTTTTAATATACAGGGTGGACCATTTAAGTTGAGACGTACAATATCTCCAAAACTAAGCGTTGTAAAAAGCAAAGTGTTTAATAAAATTTGCTTGTTATTATGGGGGAAAGTAAATGTCATTAGTCTCGTGTTTTGTTTGGAGGACTTAGGGGTCTATTTAATTTTTTTAAACGGGAACCTACATTTTGTATGTGTTTTGTCATTAGAAAATGGCTTATAAAACTGTTTATTTTGTGATGAGGAATAAGGAAACAAAATAAAAAAAATGTTGGTTCTCAATTACGAAACGTAACTTAACCCTCAAATGACCATCCACAACCATTCATTACGCTCTTCGTACACAGCAATTCAGAATGTTGTTATTTACGTTGATGTAAGAAAAATTGCAAAGTGCTTTATACATACGTTGTTTAATTTTTATGAGGAGTGAGAAAACAACATAATAAAGGTAGATTACCATTTAAAAGAATTAAAAATGACCATCACAACGTCCTCCAAATAAAACATGACTAATGACATTTACTTTTCCCCATAATGTCAAGCAATTTTTATTAAAGACATTTCTTTCTACAACGCTTAGTTTTTGAGATATTGTACAGTCTCAACTTAAATGGTCCACCCTCAAGGAAGTCAACTGAGGAATTCAATGCCACAGCCGGGATTTGAACCGGGAGACTCTTTTCAATTGCCTCTGTATTAACAGAAAACCTTAAGAAGCCTATAAGCACCCAGTATTAAAGTACTTGCTATGGAAGGTCGCCATTGAGATTGTCATCTCTAGTGAGATGTCTTGGTGGTCTATCTGGGAAACAAGTTGATTCAATTGCGGAGAAGGAAAAGGGCAGAGCCGTTTCAAATTCCGACTGTAATATTGAATTATACTCCATACTAAACTTGCAAGTCCAGGCTAAGGTCTCTAAAGAGTATAATTAATTTCAATTATATATATATATATAATTAATTTAATTATATATATAATTAAAAATAAAACCTATATCATATGTTTTACAGAGTCTCTTCCGTACCTCCATGTATGTATTTTGTTTTAGTTATTCTATTTGTTTATTATTTTTAAGTTTCAAATACATGTTAGTTTTAAAACGCCTCATATTTTCATTAATTCTCAAACTTTTGTAATAATTAAGCTACATTTGAAAGATTTAAAATTTAATAAAATAGCATGGAAATGAACTTTGTTTATTGTGGAACTCAGTGACAGTTTTTTTAAAAAGACCCATTTGAGAAAATATGGAAAACTTCATAAATAACGTGTAATAAAACATAAATCAAAGAGGAAGTTTGCTGGCCTGAGAGTTCATAAAATAGGCACTGTAGCTGATTTCTGTACGCAGAATGAGATAAAATATGCAGAATTAGATACCTCACGCACAGATTAAGATATCTAAAAAGCTGGCAGCAGAAGTAGTCTCTAAGTCGCATACATAGTCACTGTGCAGATGCACTAGAGCAAAATTACAGGAAACAGCTCTGGAAACAGTAATGCTTGCATCGCAGAGGTATTTCTTTGTTTCAATCGAGGTGACAGCAGAAGTTTGATGAAGCCCTAACAAGTTACAAGCTGGATTCGGATGTGAAATGGTGTAGCTATTGCAAAAAGCACACGATATGAATAGTGCTATAATAAGAAAGCAGAGAAACAGCAGCTGAAGTTTTCGCCTTTGGTGTAGATCGTCTGTCGTACAGCTGAATCGGTAAAGTTGCCTCCACACTAGGAGTTCATATCGAAAATCGGAGTTTTCAAAGCGAGTTCCATACTTCAGGCACAGTATGTATGTTCAGCACTCTCTCATATAGGTACTCCGCTTATTAACAAATACCCCGGTTTAATTTACGACAGGGACAAATTTCTAGTAATCCTAGTATTTACATTTTAGGTGAAAAAAATCTGATGTGATACATTCACATCTCTTTCTCTAACCTCTATCGTTTATTAGTGGGTATATAAACTATTCTTACTAAAGCTTATCTTTCTATCTACTACAGTTTAATCCAAATAAAACTATGCAGAAATAGCTACATTACACATTTCGTTATAGAAACAAAGGGAATATCGGTAGTCAAGTGTTTAATAACAGGGTTATATACTCTGGCTTTAAAATTCCATGCTGTTTCCATGCAATCGCGAGATCAATGAACAATTCATCAATGTTGATCAATGAACAATTCGAACCTCGGAGAGCGACTGTCTACTGTGCAAGGGGTCCCGGGTTCGATTCCCGACTGGGGGTGGGAATTTTTCTCTAGCCAAGATTATTCCTCATCCTCCCCAGAGTCTGGAAGTATGAATGAGAGTATGAATGTGTGTATTATCTAATGATAAAAAACTAAAGTGCAAGAAACCCAACGGCAAGAGTTACACGAGTTAACACCATTGCCAATAGGCAATAAGTTCCAAAGGAAAGGCCGCCGATAATATCAATGTAGTTAAAGGCGGGGTATAAATGGAACTAAAAAAATTCGAACCATTACTAACGGTTATTTTAGAAATGGCTTATGCCAGAAAAAAAACTTATTTGAAATAAATTGTGTGTTTTAAAGAGATCTACATTTCTTGTGTAATACATTTTCATCTATGATTTAATTGAAAACATAGACAGAAAGTTTGAATATGATATAAATTACCTAAGTTAATAACATTAGAAACTATTTACACACTGTAACCTTCAGAAGACTGGCTTCATGTATATACAGACGGTTCACTCACAGAACTCAAGCCACAGCAGGTTTTCCTTTTACCAGCATGCAGAAAAAGGTACAACTAATTTTGATGGTGAAATGCAAAGAAAATAGTGATGTTCTCCGACTCCAGGGCATCTACACAAGTAGTCTGTTGACCAAGATCCTCTGACACAAAATAGTACCATAGTATTGTTTCACAACTGCTCAATTCCAGTATACTTGTTATACTCCAATAGATACCCTCCCACTGTGGAATCCCTGGCAATGAAAGCAACAGATTTCCTGGCGAAGAAAGCTTTTTTCATAAAACGATTACGAGCCTCTTAACCCAAGTCGTACACTCCAGTAAAACGTATCATAAAAGCAGCAACAAGCCGCGAACAACATTAGACTCCGAGAAGCAGCAGAAACCAAAAATGGGAATGCCTCTTGCAAAATCTAGAAACCATACCACATCTGCCACGGAAAATAGGAGTCGCACAATTCAGGCTAATAACCGGACATGACAAAACACCTGCATAGGATGAACATCTTCACATCTCCTAAATGCATCTTATACAACAACACAGAAGAGGATATGGACGAACGCCATCTAGACAATTGAATTGCATTACAAAGTGAATATCGCAGGACAGTAAAGTACTTTGGTGTCAAATGCAATGTATTCGTCTATCACTTAACGCTTACCAGTTACACGGAATTATAAAAACTTCCTTCCGAATAAAGTGGACTTCACAGGCTATTCGCAGAAAATTCAAGATATACATTTTGTTTGTAATGTACATATGTTTAATATATGTTATTTTAATCAAAATCATTAGGGACATTTGCCAGAAAATAAAAAGTTTCGGGGTGGGAAAATTTTCTTGAAAATCTTTATGTCGCATCCTTGGAGGGTACTGAACCTAAATACCAAGTTTGGTGCTTATGCAACTTTTCGTTTTTTAATTATGTTGTTTACACACACAAGTACCTTATTCTAAAACAGTTTTGTTTTGGATTCAGGGGACCCCAAACCATGTATTTCTGGTGAAATCTTGATACCGAATTTTTGGGTGGAACGCAATACCTTCTCTACCTACTATACATGTGATAGGGAAAGTAAAAAGGCAACAAAACTAGGTAAATAAAGGCCCTATGCATTACCAACTAATTTCTACCAATACCAATAACAATTTCGTTCATTGGCTTAAGAGAGCCGGCGTGGCGTTCTGTGAAAAAGTACATAATAGACCATTGGAAATAGGCAATAAGCACCAAAGGAAAAGTCGTCGATAAGACCAGTGCAGTTAACTGCCTCCAAAATCTAATAGCAAGGAAAGACGTACACCAGAAAATTCTCAGACTCCAGAGCAGCTATACAAACAGTGTGTTGGCCAAGATCCTCTAACACAAAAGAATGCAATCCCGGTACCAATACACATTTTATTTGTAATGTGAATATCTTTAATACATGGTATTTTAATCAAAATCGTTAAAGCCATTTTTTGAAAATCAGAACTTTTGAAAGTATTTCATGTAAAGGGTAGTATGGGGTGGGGAATTTTCTTAAAATCTTTATGTTGCATTTTAGAAAATGCTAAACCTAAATACCAAGTTTGGTGTTTATCCGACTTTTAATTTTTAAGTTATGCTGTTCACATGAGCTTCTCTACCCTCTATCGTATATTTTCAGAAATAGCTATATTACACATTTCGTGAACCGGTGATAGATAAATATTTCAGAACTGGACGCCATACCTGGCCTTAAAATTCCATACTGTTTCCACGACATCACAAGAAATAACTGATTGTTGACAGGGCTTAATGAGAATGACCAAGTAATGAAAAATTCGAGCCATTAATAATGGATACCTCCTAAAGTTTATGTCAAAAAAAACTAATCTGAAACAAAGTGTGTGTTCTAAAGACTTTTTTGTGTAGTACGTTTTCGTCTATCGCTTAACATTTACCAGTTATACAAGTTTAAAGAAAATTTCTTCCAAATGAAGTAGACTTCACAGGTTATTCCCAGACAATTAAAGATACATATTTTAATATAATGTGAATTTAATACATGGAATTTCAATCAAAATCGTTAAACCCATTTTTAGAAAATCAGAACTTTCGAAAATCTTTCATGTAAAGGGTAGTATGGGGTGGGGGATTTTCTTGAAAATCTTCCTGTTACATTTTAGGTGCTAAACCTAAATACCAAGTTTGGTATTTATCCGACTTATTTTTAAGTTATGCTGCTCACACACACACACACACACACACACACATGAACTTTTTTCTAAAGATGCTTTGTTTTTATTCAGGGGGCCCCGAAAGATGTATTTTCGATAAAATCTCGGTACCAAATTTTTGGGTGGAATGGAATATCTCCTCTATGTACATGATAGAGCAAGTAAAAAGAAGTTTATGTTGAGTGAAGAGCAGAATGGTTTTAGACAAGGACGATCATGTATACGACAGCTAATAGAAAAATTTACCAATAGAAGCATAAGAGCATACATGGCCTTCATAGATCTGCAAAGACATATGACAATGTTTCCAGAATAAAATTATGGGATGTAATGAGAAGGGTTAATGCAAAAGAAAAATGGGTAAATTTGGTTAAAAATACAGAAGCAAGAATAAAATTGTGAAATAAATTACTCCAAAGTATTCCAATTAACAACAGTCTAAAACAAGGTTGCGGAAGTTCTCCACTTTGTTTAATATTAATTTGGAGAAGGCATTGAGTATATGTTCAGACATGGGAATAATAATTGGTGACGATATTCCTCTCTCTCTTTTATTCGCCGATAATCAGAGAATCTTCTCTCAAGATAAAGAAAACAGAATATATATGAAAAATCTTCAAGAGGAAAATACCAAATGGGGTTTGGTAATAAGTTTTATTAAGACGAAGTGTACACGTATGGAGTAGGAATCTATGAATACAGAGACACCTGAAGGTAAAATAAAATCTTGCACCAGCTTTAAGCATTTGGGAACAACAATAAATTATTTCGGTGCATTTAACGTAGATGTTAATTCCAGAATAGCGATCAGAAAGAGAGCTACTAAAACGTTACTGGATAACATATTTTATTCATGGGATAATAAGGTCTTGAATATAGTAAAATTTAACAAGACATAAGAAAAGAATGTTCCATAGCGTGGTGAAAATAGAAAATATAGTTTTACATGAAACTGAGACGTGGTCTCAAACAAGAAAAATCAGAGACAGAATTAGAACAGTGGACTATGTGAGATGATGTTTACAGCTTACAAGACAAGATAAGGTACGAAATGAGGAATTATGAAGACGAATGGAAATAACATGCCCCATAACAAAGACATTAGATAATAGAGCACTCCAGTGATAAGACCACGTACAGAGAATGCCCGTAATACAGATGGCCGGAGAAAATCTTGAAATGGCAAGTACCAGAAAGAAGATGATGACGAAGAAGAAGCGGAATACCGGCGCTAAGTTGGGAAAAATACATCCAGAAAGCAATGGAAGATAGAAACTTAAGACTTGGTGACTAGAAATAAGAGTCTTGTGTAGGTCGAGAACGGTTAACTCCTAAGAGGAAAACGCCGAAGTAGAAGCGAATTTGTGGACGACTTCCTGATGAAGTAGTATGTATTGAAGGAGTTGTATTATATTTCAACCGTTGGGGAACCGAACTTGTAGTAGTTGCAACCGCACGTATAGTAAAAGTTTCCGGTAGCCTTTGCCCCAAATGTACTTTCAGGTAGCCTTTGCCCCAAGTTTAAAAAAAATATTAACTTTGTAATTTAACTGTTTCTTTAAATATTATATATTTATGTTTGCCTCGGCTGCGTCAGTATTGTTGTTAGAGACATGGAAGTCTTGTCAGGGTTGTAGTGCTACTGAAGAATGTAGGCTTACACAGAGTTTAAGTTTTAATTCACTCCTTTTTATTAATCCTTGACACAAATTAAATAACACTTCACTGATATCGAGAGCTGTGAGATTCTTTTATTTCATACTTGCACTTTTTAATACGTATACTATTTTCGTCTCACACGAATACGTAATTAATTTCTTGATGACACATCTCGTGTCTGGTTATGAGCACTATCTAGAAGCAACACGTCTGGTTATGAGCAGTTTGGAGGCAACTGAACTGAATTTCACCGCCTAAATTTGTACATTTCTGTATTTCAAGTCTCCAATTGGCTAATCCTAGTCCAATAGAATACCTTCATTTAACTAAAGCTTTTTCTGGTTGTTGATTGGCTATTTTTAAACTGTCTCAAAACTTACATTATTGCTGCTCTAATAATGACTAGTAGCATTTATTAAACTTCCTTACTCATTATTGCCTCAAGGTTACCTCATTGTTACCTCATTGTTAGCAACTTTAAACCTATTTCTCACAGCTCCTACGTTATTAAATTATGTAATATATTCACATAACATTATTACACATGGATACAATAATATAAACATATGCAATGACTGTTATATACATTTTACAAATTATTACATACGCGTATTGCTTAAAGGCGGGCTGTTATTTAATTTACATATTATATAATTATACTGAAATTATTTAAGTGTTAAAAATACTGCCTCACTGAACAAGGCTTGGTTAGGCTAAATAGGTTTAATTTGAGGTCTCCTATAGCGTATAATTCCCACGTTCATTTTCGCTCTCGTTTCTTCTGGTCAGACCAGTCATGTCTTACATACGACCCAGCAAAAGCCAGTTACAAACACGCCATGCCAAGAATTAAGCCTGAATTTCTTAAAGAACATAGGTGGTGTTCTGAGTCTTTCTATCAGGAACTGCTATACGATATTTTAAATTTGGTAGCAAGACTGCTCATAAAATTGCACAGCTACAAGCCAACATAGTCTTTAGCCTCACGGCAATATGCGATAGTTAGCTGAAAGAAATCGAAGATCGTTCCTATATTCCCAAACTTCTGACAAACATTAAATCAAGACTCTGATAACCATTCGTAAGAGTCAGTCGTACCAACTGAGGCAGCAGTATAACTTCGTCTTAATTAATACCAAGAAAGTTATTCGGGATAAACGCAGTTCCAGTAGTTCTTCAAGGACATTCTTCTAGCTTCGAGGAGAATGCAGATGTACGATGCTTTCACTCCCCTTTCTTTCCATCGCGCTAAACTTGAGTGAATTTAAGCTGGTTACGTTCACATTGTCTTCTTTCCTTATCCTCTCTTATTTCGTATTCCGCCTCCTCCTATTCGGTCTCTTTATGTGTGTAAAATAGCCTTACCTAATGAAGAGCTGGCTTCAGCTTTACTGCAGATAATTTGCTGATGGCGACATCTTTCCGAAAAGAAAGGAAGGGTGGTTTATAATTAGTGCACACTTAGTCTCGCAAAAGCTTATTAACTTTTAAGATCTTCTCAATAAGAACAGAGGGATATTCTTTATAGCACCAACGTATTTGAAGACTTTCTCCCTTGTTCGATTACTCTAGCCCAACCCTAAATTCTTGAATTATAATGTGTTTCAGGGGTTACATTTATAATAGCTTGTAAGGGAAGACATTTAAAAAGATATAATCTGTAAGTGTCACACTATTTTATCTACCATCATCATTATCTCATATCGCTTCTACAAACTATTTAGATTAAACTAAGACGAAACAATATAATCCTTAATTAAAAAGCCATATAAGCCGACCAACAGCTCATAATAACAACAAACACCTAACTTTTCTTGGAAAATGTAACGTACAAAAGCTGCTAATTAAGAAATTGGTAATTCTACTGAAAGATTCTTTAAATAGACGCCTGTGTTAACGAGGGTTACGTTGTTCCTGCAGAAAACGTTTGTCATAAAATTAAATTAAATTGAGTTTTATTAATGGACGTTCATTAACTGCTGTGGTCCTTAGCGTCCGATTCTATATTGGGCGTGAAAGAGCCGTAACTTTGCTCAGAGGCATCTTTATCAGGCTTGAGGTTCTTTTACGTGCCGTAAATATACGAAAACTGGACCACCGGCTTCACCTCCCTTCTGAAAGAAGCCATGCTAAGCATTTTTGAGGCCAAAGAAACTATCGCCTTCCGCTGGGTTTGAACCCGCGACCTCGGGAACTGGAGGCTATCATGATAACCTCCACACCACGGAGGACGACACTTTTGTCAAGCATAAGTCTTAAACCTGCAGTAGTTTATTAACAATTTGAAGAACCACTTTTGGAAAAAGTGCCCATATAAAGGGTAGTTTAGTGTAAAAAGAATTCCCTGATGCTTTTCAATCTTCTGTATTCAACAAATTATTCCTACGAAAGGCTATATTTCTATCTATATCCTATTATTCATCATAATTATTCACGAGTAACGGTATCGGAAGGTAATACACATCCTGTTGCAGATACACGAAGAATGAAAGTAGCAGTTAATTACCTAAAATTTGGTCCATATAATATGCTAATAAAGTTATCACAAATTGGCTGTGTGAGCTTCTGAAGAATAAAGGAGCAACTTCCTGCATTTGAGCGTTCATTGCTTAAGAAAACGAACGAAGAATATTTCAGAAATGGTTGACACAAATTGCCTATTTAACGAGACCTATAACTTCCCTGTAATGGTTCTTTATCTGCTTCTTATGGTTCCCAGTCCAATAATGTTTTATGGCAATAGAGACAACTCTATCCTATATTTTCAGAGAATTGAAGATATGCATTTTATTGGTCATGTCATAATATACAGGCTGTATCAGCACTACCTGGACAAACGCTGGGGAAGAGATTCCACAAACCAAAAAAAGAAAAACATGCCACATAAACATATATCCGCAAAGGTTTCGTGTTTTAAATTATTATCAAATAATATTTTACAATGAGACATTATCTGTTTCAATTCATGAACTCATCGGATCAAGGATCATCTTTCCGTTACAAAATTTTTCAAACGTTATAGAATAGTATCAGAGGTTTTAATTTGCATTTGGAAGTTCCATTGCATAAAACAATTCTTTATGTGTGCCAAAGATAAAAATCCAAGCATTGAGGTCATGCGAATGTGTTGGCCTTATAACTGGTCCCTCTCTACCTATCCAATTGTCATGATGGGTAGCCTGTGCATGTGACTAAAATGTAACACAAGGATACACAACACAATGGACTAACCAAATGTATCCAAATCACAATGCAGACGAGTTTCCACGGCAACACATCGACATCTAGGACACAATGAATGCACCAGCAAGTTAACCTGTGTCGGTTATCAAACTAAACTGCTTGTAACTAACTTAAGTTTTTGGATTGTGCCTCAAAATGTTTTGGACATAAACCTTCAATAACAACTTAAAAATTGGGTACTTTCGGACATACGTTTTCCTGATGTTCTTCCTTGTTTTAGTATGGGGAACCTATCCCAAAGTTTGTACAAATATTTTGACACACCCATATTTTCATCAATATCCTCGTTGATATCCTTAAAAAGACTAACTTAAATACGGAATTTGGTATTTATTGAAGTGTTTCTTTTCTTTTGGTTTTTGAGTTATAATGTTTACAAGGGGATACACAAACAGATATGCGCGCTCCAGCCCGCACACTTACATGTGCACAAACACACACATACACACATATTGAGATATGAACTGTTGTAATTCTATTCGAATGCTTTACTTAACTTTAGGAGTTTTTTTTCTGAACTGTATTACTTACACTTCCGACTTCAACAAGATTCAATAACACAATGAAACACTTGGCAGACCATTGCTCAAATTATAAAGGACAGTCTTAAATATCTAACTGCTTGTAGTATAACTATGGGCTACACAAACTCACTGATACGTAAGGGTAAAGTCCATATTGTGAATTCAAACAAAATAGGAAGGAAGATATATTTTTATCATTTTCTACGAAACAAAATGCGATGTATAAAGCTCAGAAATTTTACAACCAAAAAGAATGCAGAAGGAAGAAATCGCACGTGAAAAGTGCTTTACTTCTCGAAAAAGTAAAAATATGACAAATATGACTATTTACTTCCTAAAATATGCTCTATCAGAAAACAATTTCAATATATGCAGGAGCGGCTCCGGGGGTAGTGCCTCCGTGCCATGGCACTTCCTTAATAAAATGAAAAAATACGTATTTGAAATTATTTGTATACTCCAAAATTACATCAAGAGTACGATCAAGCTTATTATTCTTAAAGGCGCAATGAAATGGCTTTTCTGACAATATAAAACCATAGTAGCTGAAGAAAGCAACTGGAAATTGTGAGTTTGCGACTTTATTATACTATTATTCAATGGATCCCTGCCACTTCTGCCCTGGCACGAATTCATAGCACCCCGGGCACTTAGTCTAGACTCTAGCTGGGATTGGAAGAGCAAGTGGATAGCCCTATTCGTCAGTTAGTAACTGTCACGGCTTATATTGGCAGCACATGTGAATCATAAGTACGAACTTTATCATACATCCACGCCAAAGTGTGCTATACTGAAAAGCGGGAAATAAGGTACCTATCGCTTACAGTGTAAAATTTGTCAGAATATTGCCCTTTGTTATATCCTATTCGTTACTAATTTTCCATTGTTTATACTTAAAATTATATTAATAACTTTTATAATGCTGCCTGCACTGCCTGCAGTCCAGCAGACAATTAAAACAAAAGTAAATCTCCACAGACAGCGCCTGCTCCCGGCCAGCTGTGAGTTTGCGCGCGTGATTGAACGGGAACCGTGGTGTTTGGCTTAGTTTCATTAGTGTATGTGCTCTATAAGAATGCGTCTAATACTATCACTAAGGGCTTGTATTACGATCTCCAATTAAGGTTCCGGTTAGATATTAACTGGAAGTCAGGGCGAATTTTCGTATTACGACCTTCAGTTAACAGCTAACCGGGAGTAATTCTTAGCGACGAACTATCTGCCACCTCGGGTAGTGGTTAGGGTACTAACTTGGAGGTAACCATACAAAATGGTGGTGGTATATTTATTGCATCATATAAGATTTTCGGGAAGGTATTCCTGGCACTACTACTGCATTCATGTTTCAACCGCCACTGAATGTATGCATAAACATGACTTTGCAAATTATTATAATTCCATTAGATTTTCATAACAACTATATGTATTAAAGAAACATATCAGTCTTCCAAGCAACGTATACTCCACCATGAAAATCCTAGCCCTAATGATGACATACGAAAGTGAATGTATAAATGAAGGTTTAGGTTAATATTTATACATTATTTTTTAAAAACCAAATTTTGTAATTGCCACTTGGATGAGAAACTTGGCATTTTATAAGATACCAGTTTTGACAATTATGTATCTAAAAAATTCTGATGTGACACATTCACATGACGTTCTCTACCCTCTATATTCATTAGTGGGTATACAAACTGTTCTTAGTAAAGCTTGCTTTTCTATCTACATTTTAACCCAAATAAACCTCTGCAGGAATAGCTACATTACACATTTCGTTAATGATACAAAGGGAACAGTGATAGTCAAATATTTAAGAACTGGCCTTAAAATTCCATACTGTTTCCATGCAATCGCAAGAAACAATTGAATGTTGATGGACTTTGAGAGAATGGCCAAGAATAAACAATTCGAACCATTAATAACGGATATCTCAGAAATGGTTTATGACACAAAAAACGTATTTGAAATAAATTGTGTGTTTTAAAGTCATCTACATTTTCGGTGTAGTAAATTTTCGCATAACGTTTATCAGTTAGACAAGATTATATAAAATTCCTTCCAAATGAAGAAGGCTTCACAGGCTATTCCCCGAAAATTCAATATATACATTTTATTTGCCATTTAAATATCTTTAATATATGGCATTTTAATCTACACAAGGATATATTTCCAAAAATGCTCTATTTGGATTCAGGGTGCCTCAAAACATGTATTACTGGTGACATTTTTGCATTGAATTTTTTATTGGAATGCAATACTTCCCCTACTTACTATACATAGTACAGGAAGTAAAACTCAGATGTGTTACTCCTACATTCACGTGATCTTCTCTACCCTCTAGCGCTTATTAATAGCGGGTACACAAATTATTCTTACCAAAGTTTAGTTTTCTATCTACTTTATTTAAAACGAGATAAAACTTTCCGGAGATACTGCATTACATACACATTTCGATAGATACAAAGGGAATAACGATAATCAAGTGTTATAGAACTAGACGCTATGCTGGCCTTAAAATTCCAAGCTCTTTCTATGACATCGCGAGAAACAATTGAAAATCGAGAGGACTTTAAAAGAATGGCTAATTATTGAACCATTAGTAACGGTTATCTCGAAAATTGGTTATTCTAAATAAATTGCGTGTTTTATGGAGATCTAAATTTTTTGTGTACTGCGTTTTCGCCTATCGCTTAATGTTTACTAGTTATACAAGAGTATACAAAGTTTCTTCCGAATAAAGTGCTTCTAAATCTATTCCCAGGAAATTCAAGATATACATTTTATTTGTAGTGTAAATAACTTTAATATATGGTATTTTAATAAAAATATTTAGTGCCATTTCTTAGAAAATAAAAAAAATCGAAAAATCTTCTATGTGAAGGGTTGCTTGGGGTGGGATTTTCTTGAAAATCTTCGCATCTTTGGAAGGTACTGAACCTAAATGCCAAGCTTGGTGTTTATCCGTCTTTTCGTTTTTGAGTTATGGTGTTCATAGACAGACAGACAAACACGCACACCACATAGAAACATACACACGCTATACAGATACATACAAATGGAACTTTTTCTAAAACCTTTTTACTTTCTTTACTACGTATAGTAAGTAGGGGAGGTATTGTATTCCACCCCAAAATTCGATACCGAGATTTAACCGGAAATACCTGTTTTGAGACACCCCGAATCCAAAAAAAATCATTTTTGGAAACATGTCCGTGTGTCTGTCCATGTGTCTGTGAACAGCATAACTCAGAAACGAACAGTCGGATAAACACCAAACTTCCAGAGATGCGACACGAAGGTTTTCAAGAAAATCCCTCCACCCCAGATTACCCTTTACATGGAAAATTTTAATTTTCTCAAAAATGGCTCTAACGATTTTGATTAAAATATCATATGTTTAAGATATTTGCATAACAAATTAAATGTACATCTCGAATTTTCTGGGAATGTCTCGAAAAGTATTTTTCATTGTGAACGACTTTTGCATAATTGGTAAACCATAAGAGATAGACAAAATTTTACTACACAAAAAATGTAGATCGCGTTAAAATACACAATTTATGCCATACACATTTTTTTTGTTGGGTGAACCATTTTCGAGATATTGCTTGTTATTCACTTAAATTTTCCAATACTTACTTTTTCTCAAATTCGTTATTGATATTTTTGTCCTGGTAATTCAAAGAGAATGGAATACTCGACATAGCAACCAGCGTTAAAATATTTGACTATCGCTTAAAACCTACCATATTCCCCTTGCATCTACAAGAAAATTAGCAATAACATTGACATATCGATATCTTGATTAACATGAAGCATATGGAGAATAAGCGTTTGTAAAAATAGTTTGTGCAAGAGTAGAGAAAGTCATGTGAGTGTAACACATCAGATTTTTTTTATTCAGGCGGCCTCAAAACATATATTTCCGGGGAAATTTCGGTATCAAATTTTCCTGTGGAATGCAAGAACCTACTACAATGTACATGTAGAGAAAGTTTAAGGACAGTTATTTTGCAAATAAAAGTCACTAAACAAATCTGATCTGTTTCATTCACATGGTTTCATCTACCTACTTACTCTGCTCTGCTATTCTTAATAAAAAGCCTATTCTTCTACATGTTTCATGTTGATTGAGGAAAGCATTTTCAGAAATGATGTTATTACTCATCTCGTTGTAGGTACAAGAATAATACAGTAGACTTAAGCAATAACGTCGCTTTGTGATGACGTTGAAATTCCAACCACGAGGAAAAAAAAACGAATAGCGACTTAGCTGTAGAAAGATATGTAAGAACTTACAACCAATGGTAACGAATATCTCGGAAATATTTAATGATACCACCAAGAAAATTATTTGGCATTAACTGTGTGCTTTAACGGGATTTGCATTGTTTTGTGTAGTAAGATTTTGTCTATCCCTTATCCTTTGCCAGTTATATAAAGGTCATTCAGATTGAAGAAACTGTCACAGATTATTCCCAGAAAATTCAAGATAGAGGTTTTGTTTGTCATACAAATATCTTAAACGTATAGTATTTGAATCAGGGTCGCTAGAGACACTTTTGAGAGAATTAAAAATAAGAAAAATGTTTCACGTAAAGGGTAGTTTAGGAAGGGGGAATTTTCTTGAACATTTCTTTGGAAGATACTGAACTTATATACCTACGTTGGTGTTTAACCGATGTTTCATGTTTCAGTCATACTGTTTACAGACGGACACACATACACGAAACTTTTTTTTAAAAATGACTTTTTTATTTAGGGAATTTCAAAACGAGTATTTCCAGCGAAATCTCGACATCGAACTTTTGAATGTAATACAATACTTTCTCTACTATAGGTAAGAGCAGAGAAAGTGAAAATGAGTTTTTCTTTTCTGCATTGCGTTTTGGTTGACGTAAATAATAAAGTGGATTAACTGTAGAGGGGGGAAGGTTGTGATTTACTATTAGCACAAATAAGGCCCTTTATTATTTTGACTTTCGACAAATTAAATAAACATTACAACTTTGCAGATGAACCTAAAATTCAATAACATGTGTACCATGAACAGAGTGTTTTTTCGATGCATGACTTAATGCGTGACAGTCGATTTTTCGAACGATAATCATGGACCTGCCTTGTAATCTTCTACGTACTTTGGTGCTGTAGTGCCACGCGCGTTATTTAAGTGATATCTGGGAGGGTTGGAAATGACTCCCAATGAGCTTCCCATCCATTGTAGTGTCGAATCAGAGTCAATCATTAGTATTTTTTATTTTAACCTTCTATTTAGTGTATATATTATTTTATGAAGCATATTATTTTGCTTTGCATATCTCTAATTTTAATTTATATCCACGTGATAAGCTAAATATTTAAATTTTAATGTTTTCCAGTATGTTATTGCCAATTACTGAATTTAGATAAGTTTAAGAGCTTCACTCAAAACTAAAATAAAAAGCTGAATTTACATGGTTTAAATACCACTCATGTCATCTTTAGTAAATCCATTTATGAGTGTTCTATGTTAACCTCATAATCACTTGAGCTTTTTATAGTTGCAGTTCACTTTATAAGAAAGTATTAGTATGCATGCAATGTCAATAACAGTAGTGATAACAGAAGCGTGTATATTATTTCATGTCCCATTTAACCAAGAATTGTAATGCAGAGAGTTTATTTCAGTAAAGAGAAACATGTGGCGATGTTGTGTTACAGAGATGAGCTCGGCGGGGGACGTGGGGTCGCCGCAACAGGCGACGCCGCCGCTGCCCGAGGGCGTGCCGGGCGCAGCCAAACCCCGCCTGCAGTCTCCTCTCGACTACCGTAACGGTGACCTAGTCTCGCGCCTACTGGCCGCTACCCCGCCCTATCTCTACAACATGCCGCTGGTTCCTCACAGTTTCTTCTTTAGCGAGATGCTTCGGAGCTTCGTGCAGGCTAAGACGGAAGGAGGCGGTGTCGGCGGCCAACCGGGAGGCGGCAGTGGTCTTCCCATGCGCGGCGGAGGAGGCGGAGGCTCAGCTATTGCCGTAGCCCAGCAACAGCGGCGTAGCAGAAAGCGCTCCTGGAGGGAATCCAGTAGTATGGACAGGATGAAGCCTATAAATATGGCACCCATGATGGATAAACCTCTCGAGCTGACGACCACTTCTAGAACACCTGTCCAACCACCTCCACCGCCACCTCCTCCTCCACCTCCTCCAGTTCAGGAAGAGAAGGTGTCTCATCCACCATCCCCGTCCACACCACCAACGCTACCACCGCCTCCTCCTCCTTTGCTTTTACCACCTTGTGGACTGTTACCTTTGCCTTCACCGGACACTTCGCTACCTCCTGATATGCTTTTACCACCACCACCTCCACTTTGGTATCCTCCACTTTATCCTCTTCCGCCACAGCCACCATATGGCATTGATCCCTTGCACTTTTTCATAGATCTTCGTGTATCTGGCCACATTTGGGATCGCAAACTTGGGAAGGATAATCCAGGAGGAGCAGACTCCCTTGGTGCTCAAAGTAATGGACCACTACCCGATGAGAAACCTTTACAGAGGTCGCCATCTGTGGGAAGCTCAAGTGGTCCGTCATCTTCATCTTCGTCGTCCTCGTCCTCACTAGTGAAGCAGAGCAAACATTGTTCCGCCTTCAGTGTTCCCCAACCTCGAGCTGGAGGTCGCGGTCACTCTCCCCTTTCACCTCCTCGTCAAAGGGAAGGCAATAACACTACCACTAATTACATTCTTCAAAATCTGTCCCGAATTTACCAGGATGTTCGAAGAAATCAACAACATCAACAACAACAGCAGCAACAACAACAGGAACAGCAGGAGCAACAGGACTGTAGTGACAAGTCAGAGCATGAAGGCGATCAGAACGAAGAAAAACCACGTTGTAAGGACCTCAGAGCGTTGATTGGACTAGAGCTGGTTGTGGACTACGTGAAGCATGAAGGTGGTAAGCAACAACGTCGCTGCGATAGTCCAACAGCTACCGAGGTTGCCTCGACCAGTATTATGTCCAATGAATCCAGTTCATCATCATCGTCATCATCGCCGTCATCGTCCTCTAGTGCGGACGTAATGGGAGAGAAACCTCCGCTGCAAATACCAACTCCACCAGCTCTTGAGCATGATGTTATGCGACAACTTTAAGTGAATATCATGTCTTTTGTTGTTTTCTACCTTGCCAGCTCAGCTGTTGAAACTATGTGCAATATAAATGAAGGAGTGCTGTTGCTGGACCTGAAAGTTAGGCATATACCAATGAGATTGACAAGTAGAACATTATCAGATACTACCAACCTCTCACTGATTTGAAACCGTACCATTTGTACACTTCAATAACTACTGAATTTATCAAATGTGTGCTTTGAATTACTGTTGGACATTTAAGTAATTCTGGTAAAGTACAATGAAACTTCATGTAACTCAGCGCATTTTCCTAAAGGTTCACAGGATTATGTGAGTGATGAAAATGTGAGGAAGTGAAAATATCACATTCAATGACATATTAAATTTATGTAAATGAAAATATGTGACTGCGGCCATTTGCCTCCATCATGCCTGCGACAATCGAATAATCCTGTAAAACGGCTGAAATGAGTTAGGATTGCTTTATTATTCCTTAATAATTTATTATTAGAGCAATAATATGTATAACACTAATCAGATGTTCTACAGAAATAAACAACAAACCACTTGCGTAAAAAAGAGGTAAACAAGCATTTCGCTAAACACCACGTTAATATTTCTGACACTTCATTTTATCATATAACAGAGAAGGTTCCTCTGGAACTTATATATGCTAATTTTAACATGGAATAATTGCTCATCAGCATTGATGTTCACTCGCTTACAGTGCTATTAAGCTTTGGGTTGGTGTACTTTTCGTTATTACAATAAATTCACACACACATACACGCACACATACACACACATTCATACTCTCATTCTTACTTCCAGACTCCAGGAAGGATAGGGAATAATCCTGGCTAAAAAGAAAATCCCACCCTAAACCGGGAATCGAACCCAGGAATCTTATATTTATTTCATGACATTCCATGCTTTTTCCTTTCATTTCCAATCTATGCGGAATGAGCAGCACGTAGCTGTTTTTGTGTTCAGCCTTTCTATTAAAGTTCATTAAAAGGCTTTATAAAATTTAACGTAGCTTTTGATATTAGGGCTGTACTACCCATAGAAGTGGTACAGCGCTGCAGTCTAATCTTTATAAGCACATTAACAGAAAATATAAACAGCAATTTAATACAACTGAAGAAAGAAGCTACAGCATTGTTCCCTTCTAGCAGTCTGTTTATTATTAACAAGCTTACCTGGATGCGTAGACTTCCACAGTCTGTAAGATGTCACAAGCTTACCTCTTCTTCTAAATTTATTGCTACAAGCAACTTTTTCTGCAACTTTTGCTTATTAACTGACAAATTTAGATACTGGTTAGGAGCTGAAGGGTTAGAAACTGCTTCTGTTTAGGTCAGATGCTTATCATTCAATTTCAGTTCCAAATATGGCGTGAACGTATAGAAAAATTCATGCAATTCTATATGAAAAGAAATGGCAATCATTTACAGTAAAATTATAAACTTCTTCTCTTTCATTCACATATTTATTATTGCTGGCAAAAGATAACTACGTTTCATTTGCTTTTGTATTAACATTCGTGTCGCATACGTTCTCTGTTATTGTTTTATATTTCAAAAGCCCATTAAAGCATAAGTAAATTTCGGAAAATTTTACGACAAAGGTATTGCACACTAGTCATAATATTTCAGAAAAGGTTACTACTTTGAAATAGTATTTGAAAACAATTCTAAAGACATAATTCCATCCTATGTATAGTATCCCCGCTTTTAAAATATCATTTTGAGTTGTCTTTTCACAGAAATTGAGAAGAATAATTTACATATAACAAAGTTGCAAAAAATGATGTGTTTAACAATATTATATCCAACTAAATACTTGCATATCGTTAAATGGCTTTGGAAATTACTGAATAGAACCATCGATTAGTTAGAAGGCTACCATTCCTTTATTTTTTCATAGTTTTCCAAATATATAGCAATATTTTTCCCCTCTTTACTGATTAAAACAGAGTATGCGACCTTTATGAGTAATACAAAGGTGCCAAAGGTTTAAGAGGACTTATTTAGAAATAAATAGGCAGTGCCATATTTATACGCATGACCTGGGAGTATACTTTATGGTATTTGCGCATACATTTGCTTTCTGTATGGTTAACAACATCAAAACTAAAGACACATCTCTTTTCTCTTTTGAAAAATGATATTACATTTATAGTAGCGTCTTTCTTGTGAATGCAAAATAAATCTAGTCCATCTGAAGACCATTCACTCTTGTCAACAACTGTACTAATTCAATATCTGTACGCTTTTGCTATGGATACATACGCAAGTGAATGATTCGAAAATTCCTTATCTATACCTATTACTAGGTAAATAAGTAGGTTTTAAATAAAAACAGATACTATTTACATATTAAATACAAATATTAAATAAGGAACGCATTCCAGTTAAACACTGGATTGCAAAGACGTAATTCAACGGGCAATTCGATAATGACCACTGACGTAGATGGTTGTGCAGTCCGTTATAAACGACTAAACTGTACTAATTGGTTGTGCGGTTAAGGTGACATGAACATGTTCCCGTAACGTGTTGGAAGTGCAATACAAGGCAGAGCCTATTTAAAAATAGCTCCGCGCGTTTCTGTCCCGGTAGCAAGAAAGTAAGCCGTAATGTTCAACAGGGAATAGCGCTATTGTCGTGTGTTTCTCATTATCAAACTGTACTTTTCTACCGCGATTTGCTTACATGGTATTATACACGCCACTCAACAACCGCAGCATGGCTTATGGAAACTGAAACTGTAAGAAAACGCACAAGCGTTCTCTCATTAATAAACTTAGTGAGGAAAAATTAAAACAGGGGAAGTAGACTACATATTTTGATTAGTTCTGAACACACTTTGTCATCTAAAGGTGACCAAGGAGATGACAAAAATGAGTGTCCTTTACTGTAATTCAATGTAACCAAAAACTATATCAGATATGAAGCCCACAAACAACTGAAGATTGAGAAAGGTCACTGTATGCTGACTCATATACCACTTTAAAAAACTGTTAAAGACTGCTTTGTCTATTAAGATTCGCAAATACTAGTAACTTTTATTCAATTATCAGAATATGACACTTATTCCAAATACTGCCAAAGTTAGAAAAAAGTTTCTCTCTGCATTATATTAAAATTTTGCATACTTAAATAAAAATAATCTTATTTCAATGCATTTTCTCTGTTGAAATTCAAAACATTTTATAGGTACAAAGGTATCTAATATACAGATCATGGGAGAAATGTGCAAAAAATTTATGAGTGAAAAGTGGAATGTCGTTTGAGAGTGGAAAGAAAGCAAAGGAAGCAAATTCCAAAATGTGGTTTCTCCAGCAGAAATGAAATGTTTCTTATTTTTCTATGACATATTTATGATTATGATGTTTATGGATGCTTGTTAAATTCAGTTATTTGATTAAATACACTTTTCATTTTACAAATTGGAAGTGTGGCTCACAAACATCTTCAGCACATGGCTGTTTGAAAGTTAGCACACACAGCATTTTTTTTATTTATTTCCCAAAGGTTCTGCTATTACTCTTAAATTTTATGCACATCTTTATCTGTAAAACTAAATATTCTGAAACAAATAAATTATATGTAACTTATTTACGCTGTTTAGGGGCTTCATACAGAAGAGAAATAATTTTATGTAAATTGTATAGCGTTGTAAGGAAACAATTGTTTCTGTTATATTTGTTTTGTTTGTAAATTGTTGTATCTAGTTTATGAACATTTCGGTCTGTAATTTATGTTGATAATGATAAACATTTCATATGTGACACTCTCAATATAGTATTGTAAATAAAGATTATATGGAACAGTTTTGTAGCTAAATGTGTTTATCGCTAAGATTTACCTATTTTACTCCATACTGTTCTCCTATTAGAGCACAAAGCACAGTAATACAGATCAAGAAATGTTTAGAAAGAAAATAATAGTGAGGTTTGCTTAAAAGATTTCAGAGCGTTTAAAAGTTTTAACTTATAATAAAGATGAAGCATTCTTGAGTGCGACACTTATTAACAGCTTGCACCGAAAGAGTACCAAGAGAAAGCCATAACACGGTAAGTATAATAATCAGGATTTACTTCATGAACCATTTAAGGGCATACCAATGTGCAAGCTTAAGCCTCTACCTAGCGAAATTAAAGTTTTCTTCGTTAATAAATTCTTGAACGTTTTCACTTGTTCGAAAAAAAATTAACAGTATGAATTAGTTTTACTGCTTTTGTAAAAACATTGATATTTTGGAAAAAAAGCTTGGCATTTTATTCAGAAGTTAGTATAGGTACAAAACAAATATTGCTACTTTATTAACAACATTAATTAAAATTAAAATACTAACAGCTAAGAAATATACCACGAGAAAAATAAGGGCTTGGGGTAATTTAGATGCTCGCAGTGATTTAAATAGAGACTAAACTATGTGTCAAAAAGCAACCTAGAGGCTGAAGCTATCAGAAAACCGGATATTTTAAAAGCAAATATAAAAAATTTACATTTTTCACAAAAAATGCAGATTTGCTCTTCGATATACCCTTAAGAGATATTTTGAGAGAGATCAACTGCAATATGTTAAGGAACACTAAAACAACTTGAGAATATAACCAAAACTGGTGATTTGTACACTGGTATTTTTGCCCTTCTGATTTATTCTAAACGTGTACCATTCTTTGTTTTACTCAGACTTATTTTATCACTTGTGATTCAACTTAGACAGTTCTTGTTTTACTCACCACAGAAACATTTGTTTTTCGTTTATAAATCTATGCATGCAACTTGTATTTAATAATTTTAACTTCTATCAGAGGACAGCACTGTGACATACTTAACAAATTCTTGTAGTTCAGACTAGGTAGATGAAAATGTAAATGAATAGAGCTATATCAGTGATAGGTATCATAGCAGTCTGCAATCCTTCAGGTATACAGAAAACACTGATGTTAAAAATAATGTATAAGTTTACATTTTTATATTTAATACGTTAAGGAAGTTATTGCAATAGTAATTATAGCCACATGTGCTGATAAATTATTTGGTTTGCTTGGATCTTACAACAGAAATAAAATTCTTGATGGCTTTAATCCATGCCGAAAACAGAATGTAGTTACCCCTCTCAAAAAAATATATTATCGTGTCAAAAATTCTAAGTAGATTTTAACCCTTCTCAGAAGCGCTTGCAAAAATTAATTGCCAGATTATATCAATGAGGATTTGCAACAAAACATTCAGGAAAATACTGTATTCAGCACGAAAATGGGGCAGTAATGGAAGCAAGAATTCCTGGAAAAGAAAACAGGAGTCATTATTTTATTTCTGGAATGACGTAGATAAAATTCCAAAGAATTTAAATTCGTTATTTAGCAATGACTTTTATACCCTGTTTCCGGAGGACACAAATAGTATACTCTGGGTTTACCATGAAATATTACCTGATTGATTAGAATGTAAGATCACTTGTTCAATAAATATTCGCGCTATTAATTGAAATTTTCGGGATAAACGCATTAAAATGGACAGAACACTACTAGTACTAACTCGTACTAACTCAAACCTAATGTTAAATAAACCCACAATTTTAAACATTAATGTTCTAATCTGAAATATGAAAAGCAAACTTTAAATGCCTAGAAAGAAAATGAACTGCTACATAAGAAAAAAGTAAAAAAAAAAAAATGAAGTGGAAAGATAGTTGTATTTTATATAAAAATGAACAACAATTAAAATCTAATGTGTTGTTAGATTATAATTAACAATGGCATTTCATTTATTATTTTGAAGGAAAACAGTTTACTAGAAGATGAAAAGACAAACGGTGGTACTTATAGTATGCAAATATACATTCTATTTTTGGTGACCGCAATCCAATAACCTTCTCAATATCAAGAATTCTAATTGAATTAATACATTATTTTTTCAGTATATAATAAAGTTCTCGCAGCAAATCAAGTTGGGGTTTAAAAAAGTTAGTAAATTATACGTACAACAGGTGGCTGTTCAGCGTTTCTCAAGAATTAGGTCACCTACTATTTAATCCTTAAATTGCTTCAATACATTTCTGTTCCTGGTACTGAGGGGACTGTGGCTGTATTTAAAGGTGCAGTGGGAACAATTTATTTGAGAAGCATTTCTTGCATCGTTTATTCCAAAATTAAACTGTCACGTTACATTGTGTTAATAGATTGCTTGGCATTGGTGAAGCTGTTATCTGTTCTGTAGACCTGAGAAGTTAGGGATAATGAAATTTATGAAATAGTCTTCCAGGATCTACTATGTAAGTTTTTGTATAAATGAGCGCCGGAAATTTATTTTTCGGAGTTTAGAGGACGAATAAATCTGTCTGAATGATGAGATAACTATTTTGAATATCGTGAGCTAAAAGAAAACTTACAGGTTGGCAACGAAATTATTACATATTTTATTTCAGTTTAATAAAAGCGCTGTAATTTTCAGACGCAAACAACGTGTACACTTATTGCATGCTGATAACTGATGAACCAAATTCGAATGAAAGTCTCAGAAAGAATGAAATAAATAACTCCGTGGGCCAGAGTGGGCCAGTAATATCTATTAAGCTGTGCAATAGCAACAGTATGTAATAACATAAGTAATAACCTCAAAAATTTATGACGGCATATTGCTCCATAATATATAAACCGTGGTGTAGGCATGTTCGTAATGTGGTTTTATATTGTGGTATGTGGTATGGAGTAAAAAGTTATAACTGCGTTAAACTCTCTTAAATCAAGCGTGAACTAATATCCATATGGCTAACGGTACTGAACACTTTCTCGCATTATAGTTTTTGTGCTAGGCACTTAATGAACACCCATTAAATGCAGAAAAATACAGATTTTCATGCTTGAAAGTAAGCTTCTCAGAAGTTTATGTGGCCTTCACAGGTAGACCTGCAGTCATAATTCAAAGGAATACTGAAACTGCGTTCCAGAGATCCACCTTGTGCTTCAGGAGTGTGTTTCCACACTACGTCTTAGCTATGTAGAAACATGCCCCTTACATAGTTTAGGGAAAGTATTGCATTCCACCCAAAGCAGCATAAATATTTCACTGGGAATGCACGTTTCGAAGGCTCTTTAATAATAATAAAAAACACGCAAGGAACATGTTGAAGGAAGAAATCCGTAAAGATGGAGGAACATGGCCAATACCACAGAAAGACTTTATACGAAATATTTAAGACATAGGTCTAAACGACAAGTGCACAAATTATTAATATATAAAAAAATGTGAAATGTACAAAATTAAGTAATACTGGGTATATACAATGTAAATAGGCTATGCGATGCCTATAATATTACGACGGTAATGGGGCATGCTGACAAAGGATAGAATAAACAGTAATAATGATGATGATAGATTCAATGTGTCTCAATCGTCGACTTTCTCTGCCCGTTTAGAACTTCACATAATGCCTTATATACTATATTTACACTTCTTTATTTACTCTGGGAGCAGTTAAGGCTCTACTCTATCAGACAATACAATGTAGTACAATAAAACATGAACATACAAAGATCTAACAAAGATATTAAAGCGAAGAAAAGAAAAATACAAATCAATACAACTGAAGTAGGAGTTGTATTGTAGTTCAACTGTTGGGGAGCCGAACTTGAAGTAGTTGCAACCGCACGTATGGTAAAAAGTTTCCGGTGGCCTTCGCCCTAAATGTACTTTCCGGTGGCCTTTGCCCAAAATGTTAAAAAAAGTTAACTTTGTAATTTTTTAACTGTTTCATTAAATATATATTTATGTTTGCCTCGGCTGCGTCAGTATTATTGTTAGCGACATGGATTTCCTTGCAAGGCGTAGTGCGGCTAAGAATGCAGGTTTACACAGATTATAATTTTACTTCACTCCTTGTATTAATGCTTGACTCGATTTAAATAACACTTCACTGATATAGAGAGAGCTGTGAGATTTTTTTTTATTAATTACTTGCACTTTTTAACACGTAAACTAATTTTGTCTCACACAAAATTCGTATTAAATTTCTCAAGGACGTGTCTGGCGTCCGGTTAGGAACACTGTCTGCCACCAACTCTTCCAGGTATGAGCGCTGTCTACAAGCAACTGACTTGATTTCTACCGCCTAATTTGTAAATTTCTGTATTTCAATTTCTGATTGGCTATTCCTAATCCAAAAGAATACTTTTATTTAACTTAAGCTTTTTCTGGTTGTTGATTGGCTGTTTTTATAAACTGTCACAAAAATTACATTATTGTTGCTCCAAGAATGACTAGTAGCATTTAACCTTCAAATCCATTATTGCCTCAGGTTTACCCCATTGTTACCTCATTGTTAGCAACTTTTAACCTATTATTCTCACAGCTCCTACATAATTAAATTACGTAATACATTCACATAACATTATTACATGTATACAATAATATAAACATTTACAATGACTGTAATATACACTTTTTATACATTGTTACATACACATATTGCTTTAAGGCGGGCTGTTATTGAATTATATAGTATATAATTAGACTGAAATCATTTAAGTGTTAAAAATACTGCCTCACAACACAATAAAAATTTAAACATGCAAAGGTCCACAAAGATATTAAAATGAAGAAAAGAAAAAATCATAACCAAAATGCTTTTAAATGGATTATCCATATAGGTAAAAACAATTACTCCAGATGCTTCAATATTTAAATATGAAATATTATTTGCTAGTATATAAAATAATAGTAATAATAAATGATTATTTCATGTATTTATCATTATAACAAAGCAGCAGATTAGAGTGGAATACTATAGCATACATAAAACTGATTCTATTCACGTTGCGTTACTCACAAAACTTTTGACTACAAATAATCTCAGATGAAGCAATATAGTCTTGATTGCTTACAGATAGAAAAACAAAATATAACTTCATATACCGTAAGTCAGTTTTGTTACTAATGGACCCATGCGAGAAAAAGGAAGAATCGTGTAAAATACTTTATGGATGCCGCATGACAGTATAACCTGGAAAAGCTTAAATATATAACAACGAGGTTTCGAAAATCACCAAGGCTACAGAAAAAAGTTTTTGGCGTAAACTGTACATTTCAATGAACACTACATTTTCCATATATTAAGATTTTATCTATTTCTTATGATTTATCAGTTATACAAAATAATACAAAGTTCGTTCAGTATGATGAAGCCTTCACAGGTGAGTCAGAAAATTCAAGATACAACCTTAATCGTGTGTCATTTTAAACAAAATCGTTACAATCATTTTTGAGAAAATTAAAAGTAACGAAAAGTTTTCCATGTAAAGGCTAATTCGGTGTGTCACACTAAGAATGTGAAAATTTGTATTTATTCGATTTTTCATTTTAATGGACAGAGAGACAGGCACACAGACACACACTCGCACACATACGCATAAAAATGCGCGCGAAGCTCTTTATAAAACGCTTTCTTTGGAGAGGAGGGGCTCAGTGGACCTCAAAAACTGTATACCCCATGAAATCTCCATTTTGAGTTATGGGTAGAATACAATGTCTATTCTAGGTAAGTGGCAGATAGTTTTAAAATAGGTCTATGTGCAGTCAGTCTATGGTTACACACATACATTAAAACCTGGATTAATTCTATCATTCTTGACTCCGGCATATTTAAATGATTAAACACTAAGATTTCCAATCAATGCACACCAAGCTAATAATCGTTTGGTACGTTTAGAACTTTATTAAAGTATCAGTCTTGACATATTGGAAGGATAAATACATTTTAGGTGTTGAATTTCTGCAAATAGTTAGTAAAGCGGTCACATCTCTTATTCTATTTGGATTGTATGTTACCGCGAAACTGTATAACAAAGGGGAAAACAAAAGAAAGGAAAAGGAAAATGTATACCTTCTTAAAATACAAATTTTATGTTTAATAAATTTGTCGTGGAAATAAACAGCTCTGAACATTGCATTTAGTGATTGAAATCTATTATATATGGCATCTAAGTAACCTATCTGTAAAGTAGCGGTTATTTTATTTGTTTCCCAAATTAGCTCAAGAAGCAAAAAACTTATTTGTAATGTAACTTATCTGAGTGTTATCTCTGCATATACTATTATAGTACATACTTCCTTATTTTAAAGTGTAAATAGGCAGATGTTTATCATATTTATTATAAAACTGGTAAAAGAATGAGCTTTGCATATGAAAAGTACTGTGTGGAGCTTATTTAAGAAAAGTATGTTGTCTATTATTTCCAAAGAATTGTTACAGCACATATTTAATTGGTTTCGCAATATAAAAAATCTACCTGCAACATTCAGATACTGATAACACTGATCTATAATGTAGTTATGCTTTGTTTTGCTCTGAATAATGTAAGGCAATTTTTACTTTCTCTACTACGTATAGTAAGTAGGGGAAGTATTGCATTCCACTCAAAAATTCGATACCGAGATTTCACCGGAAATATATGTTTTTAGACCCCCTGAATCCAAAAAAAGCATTTTTGGAAACATGTCCGTGTGTGTGTCCGTGTATGTGTCTGTGTGTGTGTGTCTGTGAACAGCATAACTCAAAAACGAACAGTCGGATAAACACCAAACTTGGTATTTACGTTCAGTATCTTCCAGAGATGCGACACGAAGATTTTCAAGGAAATCCCCCCACCTCAGACTACCCTTTACATGGAACATTTTTCGAAAATTTTAATTTTCTCAAAAATGGCTCTAACGATTTTGATGAAAATATCATATGTTTAAGATAATGTCATGAGAAATGAAATGTATATCTCGAAATTTCTGGGAATGTCTCCAAAAGTATTCTTCATTGTGAACGACTTTTGCATAACTGGTAAACCATAAGAGATAGACAAAATTTTACTACACAAAAAATGTAGATCGCGTTAAAATACACAACTTATGTCATATACATTTCTTTTGTTGAGTGAACCGTTTTCGAGATATTGCTTGTTATTTCCTTAAATTTTCCAATACTTATACTTTTTCTCAAATTCGTTATTCATTTTTTTATGTCCTGGACATGCAAAGAGAATGGAATGCGCCACATAGCAACCAGCGTTAAAATATTTGACTATCGCTTAAAACCTACCATATTTCCCTTGCATCTACAAGAAAATTACCAATAAGATTGACATCTCGATATCTCGATTAATATGAAGCATATGGAGAATAGGCGTTTGTAAAAATAGATTGTAGAAGAGTAGAGAAAGTCATGTGAGTGTAACACATCAGATTTTTAATATATGTTCCTCAAATGTTTTTTCTTCATTTGTACTCGTATAACCCCTTTAACTTCTATGGTCATATTGGTGCGTCTAACTTGAGAAACAACTCATTAACTGAAGTTTCTTTACTCTTGTTTTTAAGAAGAAACAAGCTCACATTCACTCGCACATGTATACTGCCGGACTCTGCGGAGGTTAGGGAAATATTCTAATTAAAGAAAAGTTCCCAACTTTTGTGGTATGGCGGTTATGAAGTTTAATTTATACCTCAATACTAGAATCCAAGGGACATAACTGCTTGTACTGATTGTTGGTCTACCATAGTATGCGCACGGATTATCATACCGACTTAAGTGTTACAGATATACAAAAAGACCCTTAGAAGTATGAAAAATTGTGTAATTAATTCTTTCACCATCATAACGTTTAATTTGCTTACCCGTTTCTTTTACATTTGCTTGTTATTATTTATCATATTTCTGTTTTTTCTGACTTTTTATCTGGTAACTTCTGTTTATACAGTGCCTTATTTTCGACTCCTGGCCGGCAGCTTGGCGGATGTAGCTGCGTACGTACAGACTTCTAACCGGTTCTGGCTACCGCTGTTTTCCCTCCACCTCGCGCGTCAGTGCATGTGCGACCGTTGCTAGCGCGAGTTCGTGTTTTGTTCTTTGTGGTTAAAGTGTGAAAGTCCTGCTATAATGCCAAGAAGTGCGTTTGTACATTATGGTCCCTGCGTGCGAACAGAGTCTTGTAGACAAGTGATACGGCTATTTATAGACAGATTCCCCGGAATCTGTGCGCCTCACAGAGAGACAATTTGCTATCCCGTAAGCCCATTTAGAGAAACGGGTTCTGTTCTTGATAAGAAACCCAACCCAAAGTAACTCGCCGTGTTCTTACAGAGGAAAAAACTTGATGATATAGGACAAAGGTTAGAACATAGCCGAAAATAATCTCTTGAGTAGGTTATCACAGGAAATGAGAGTTTCACAATTCTCGGCTTGGAAAGTCCTAAACTTTTAAAATTAAAACCTTATAAGATAACCGTAGTTCAGGAGCTGCAACCACGTGATACTGTGAGTAGAATAAATTTCTGCAATTGGGTGTCGGGTGAAGTTAATGATGGCTCTATGGACCCAAAGTTAATTTTTTTCACAGACGAAGTATGGTTTTCTTTAAATGGCCATGCGTCGACACAAGACAACAGATATTGAAGTGCAGAAAAACCCATATTGTACACGAAATGCCATTCATGACCAGAAAATTGGTCATTGATGTGCTGTGAATGCGTACTGAATTACAGGGCCTATATTCTTTGAAGATACAGTTAATGGACAGCAGTACAGGGATACAATAATCAAACCACTCCTGGACATTGAATGCACACAGGCATATTTTCAACAAGACTCTGCTACAGCACTTGCAGCTGATCTCTCGTTGAAATTAATTGCGGAAATTTTTGAAGATGGGTCATCAGTAAAGGAGTGTGGCCACCGCGCTCCCCAGACCTTACGGTGTGCAACTTTTATTTATGGGGGAACTTAAGAAATAAAGTGTATCGGAACAACCCGCATACGTTGGAAGAACTGAAAGACAATATCGGAAGAGAAATTACGCAATGCCAAAAGAAGAATTAATGCTTGTTAATGGAAATTTTCCTAAAATATATGAGAGATACGTGGCAGCACAAGGGCATCATTTCCAACACCTCTTGTAAAACAGATATGTGGTTATTGTATGCATGTATGCATGTACATCTATGCGCTTAAGTTCAGGGTTTGTGAATAATTAACTCGGCCGGCAGCAGTGTGCGGTCCTGCGGCAGCTACGGGCCGCGAAGCAGCCGGCCAGGAGTCAGAAATAAGGCACTGTATTTACACTTGCACACAAGCATATTTACACATACAAATACTCTTGCCTGAGGCAGGTTCGACCCCTATTTCCCCACACCAAGAAAACACTACACCGAAACGCCTAAATGCACGCATTTATAGAGATCAACACCATTCTGTTATTGATCTGCCTAACACAGACATAGGCAACCGCCTATCACATGGAGGAGACTAACCTGCAATAAAGATATCACTAGGCATAAGAATTCTTAAGCAGATGGATTCAAGTTATCTATAAACAAACCATTATTATCAATAGAAACAATATAAACAACAGCGATCAAGGGTCACTGACGCTGGCAGGTAAAACGGTCTGGTGAGTGCTGTCTGCAAATGTCAACAGACTGTACGAGGGATGTGGATGGTTTGTAATTTGGGGATATCATTGAGTGAAGTCCAGTGACAGTTAACTTCATTTCTTTTCGTCTTGGCTTTAATACTTAAAAATTCTTGTTGCTGAATATCACTAAGGGCAACTTTCTTTTCTCATGGACATAAAGGGTAACGTTATTACTTTTATACCGCTTACATACCTAGTGTAGAATAAAATAAATAAAAATAAAATAAATGTGCACTCGTGTATCATCCTGGCATCTGGTTATCTAAACCAAGACGTATATTCCAAATTTGTTTTTAATTAATAAATACTGATTACATAATTTGTTTCTATTCACAATTGTGCAGATAATTATATTCTTAACCTACTAAACTAAAATAAATAATAATTATAATAAAATAAAACAAAATAAAATGTACATTAAGAATTAACTCTAATAATATTTCCCACTATTACTTGCTACTGTAACCAGCAGCTCCTTCAACTGGCTGCCAATTGGTATCTACTACCCTTTAATTCTACTCTAATATAAATATTTTAACTACTGGCATCCGGCAGTGTTAAATGCTGGTGGCCAATATCCCTCTTAATTTGTACGGTTAGTTTTATTTGTTTGAATATTTAACTTGCATAGGACAGTTTAGGTGTAATAATTATTGTGCGTGCTGGAAACCAAACAGTTCTACTTGTAGAATTATGTAAATTTCTCTCAGGGGATGTAAAATCGGGGATGACTGAAGGTCTTATGTGACAAGTAATGGTGGATAATTTTACCAGCAACAGCAGATCTTTACAACATTTTATTAATCTGTAGCAACAATGAACGAAGAAATTAATCATTTAAATTTGTGAGTAACATTTTGTTCCTATGACATCCTCATTGAAGCTTACCTTTAATAATCTGGGCATTATAGTCTGAGTTCAGCATTACAATTTTAAATTACTCACTGCAAGCTGCTTTTCAACAATAAATTTAAATACAGGAAAGATATATACATTTTCTGTCTCGCTAAAGAGTGTCGTAAAATACCGTGCTATTTATTACGAACCAGAGCCTAATTTCTTCCATTCCCGGGCGACACTGAGATATACTTCACGACACATTATTCACCCAAGAATGTTGTAGGAAAATTTAAAAAAATATCCGAAAGTGTGCGGTGGTACCGCTAATGACGTCTGGGCGCGAAGAACGATAACCTGGGAACGAAATCGCCTCGCTGGTGCTTAGATGTGCACTAATCCTGCCTTATCTTCCCCGAGAGACCACCAGGAGGCCGCCGACCGTTGGCGCTGCTCTCGTCGTCGTTCACCAAGCAGCCAATCAGATAACTTAGAACATGATGACACTATCCAAAGGTAACCAATAATCCTGACTTCATAAGAAAGACGTAGTCGAACATGTTCTCACCACTAGTGCAGCATATACGAGGCTAGAATACTTTCTCATAGAATATGTAAAGGAGGAGGGGTACCAACAGGTACAAATCTAAGTATGCATTTAATTCAGTTATTTAATCTTTTATTTCACGTTAATTTCTTTGTAACTAATTCTTCAGTAATTCCATTTTCTACATTACTAAATTGTTTAATATTAATTATAACACATTTCTCAATTTCTCCTTAAAGTTCATAAATATTTCTTTGTATCGTTCCTTATCAACAAATTTAATAATTTATATCCTTTAATAAAACATATAGTTTGTTTAATGTAATTATTTATTACTCTATGTTTTTAAGGGTTATCTTTAAACGCTATGTCTATAATATTTTTGTCTTCAATGTTTAAGCATCCACTAATCACTTCACTTTATTCTACTTCTTATTTACTTAGCTCTCATTATTAGCTTTCAGTTTCACTTATTTTTAGCTTCACTAATTTGCACTATTCCACTCTCACTATTGGGTACCTTATCCGATCCTTTCTTACCTCTCATTTATCATCTCACTTCTCTTTCACTACACTTCACTCTGTCAATCGCCGTCTCCTTCCCAGTTCCAGTAGTTAGCTACATCCTAGAGAAGTAGGTACTGGTCATTATCGAGATTTTACAGGGCTTACATATTTTTAAGTATACTGATGATGATGGTGATGATGATGATAAAATGGTCAATTCGCACGTGCGTATGCATGTATCTGGCATTGGACAAATATAACATACATTTTCTATAAACAGCCTGTGAAGCCCCATCATTCTTATCGAACAGCTATGAATTGAGAAAGTATTTAATGACAGAGAAAATCATTCTGTGACAAAAATCAGATGCCCTCTAAACATACGATGCGTGTATGTCAAAACATATTCTAAGATATTAAAGGTTTTCGAAATATTCGCTGTTGTTTGTTTACACTTAAACGCTGGTGTTTGGCATGTTGTGAAATTTTAAGTGTTCGCTCTTTTGTTTCTCGGGAGTTCATGCAAAGGGTAACGTATATCGGTTGAACAAATAATGTGGTTGTTATATATCAGAAAAGTTTAGTAGTTTTGCCCATTTGGCAGGTGGTTGATGGGCTGTTGCCTAACAGAAGACCTAAGGATAAAACGGAGGGGGACGAGAAAGGATAAGGAAAAATTCAATTCGAATTAAAAAGTTTAACATCACAGTATTTTTCCAGTTTTGCTTTTGGAACTCTAAAATGAGTGATACTCCAATTACAGAAGTAATATTATGAAATTGTATAGTGCGTATTTTATTATTGGGCAAGTAAACAAAACTTTACGTTAATTAAATTGAAGATGATTAAGCTAATAGTAATAAATACCCCTATCTAGGCAACTGTGAACTGTAGAACTAAATGACATGTCACAAAACACTGTTCAGGAAATTGAAATTGACAAACGATTTGTAACTGAACATACTTCTGACAAATACAAACTATCTACAACTTAGGTGATCTGGTGCTCACAAAATCAATGATATTTAAGAAACTTTTGGATAAAAATGCAAGAACTCTTGTAGTAATTCATAGTTTCAAAGCTAAATCTGTAGCTAATGTGCTCTATTAGTGTTTACCCAGCGGTAGCTAGTTTCCTATATTTGCGAAGTTAACCTGAAAAAAACTAAGCCTACAGAAATTGCGTTTGTTGCACAGAAAGTTTGATCTTTTCGGGAACAAATAAAAAGCTCTGCATTTGCACGAATCGCTAAAATTGCTGTAAAAATGGTATATTTATGAGAGCACATTCGCAGTTCCCGTATCTACAAACACAATTATCGCTTTTTGTACACCGAAATGCAATGGCTGTAATGATAGAGCATAATGATTCGCCTTTTTAATTGAAAAACAAAACGAAAAATTTCCTCTCATTAACTAAAAATGAACTTTGTTTTTACTTGGAAGATAAAACCAACATTTTCAGGTATTTAATGATCCAAATACGAAGCGCATGCCCCCGAGAGGGATATTTTAAAAGTGCTTGAGAAAACGGCTTCATTTTAGAATAAACTTTAGTTAATGGTGAACCGGCTTATCAAAGGCAAAGCATTTTTTATAGTTTTAATAAAAATGAAGATAACAAAGTAACCACTGCTAATTTAGTTTTGAAAATAATCAAATGTTACATATAGTTTGCTGAACGTGGATTAGGTAATGTTGAGTCTGAGGAGAAAAACGAGCAAAGTGTAATTTAATTGATTTCAGTTTTATTTTGATAGGACGATTCTTTCGTGCATGCATTTTTCATTTCTAGTGACTTATTCCCTTTATTCATCAACTCTTCATGAATTAAAAATCTGATGTGGTACATTCACATGACTCTCTCTACCTTCTATGTGTATTATTCTTAATCCAACTTATTTTTCTATCTCTTACACTTTAATCCAAATAAAAACCTACACATTATAATAGCTACATTACACATTTCATTATACATACAAAGGAAATAACGAGAATCAAATGTTTAAGAACAGGGCGCAATGCGCTGCCTTAAAATTCCATAGTGCTTCCATGCAATTGCGAAAAACAACTGAACGTGGAAAGGGCTTTTAAAGAGTATGACCAAGAAATAAACAATACGAACCTTTAATAACGGATATCTCAGAAACGGCTTATGCCACAAAAAACTTATTGTGAGTAAATTGTATGTTTTAAAGAGATCTAATTATTTTGTGTAGGACGTTTTCGTCTATGACTTAACCTTTACCAGTTATACAAGATTATACAAAATTCCTTCTGAATGAAGAGGACTTCATAGGCTGTTTCCCGAAAATTCAGGATTTACATTTTATTTGTTTTATAAATATTTTTCATATATGGTATTTTAAACAAAATTGTTAGAGCCATTTTTAAGAAAATCAACCTTTTCGAAAAATGCTCTAAGTAAAGAATAATAAGGGTTGTTGGATTTTCTTGAAAATCTTCATGTCGCATCCTTGCAAGATACTAAACTCAAATACCATATTTATCTGACTTTTCATTTTTGAGTAATGCTGTTTATAGACACACAGACAGACACACAGATATGTCTCCAAAAGTGCTTTATTTGGATTCAGGGCGCCTCAAAACATGCATTTCCGGTGAAATCTCGGTATCGAATATTTGGGTGGAATGCAATACTTCCCCTACTTACTATACGTAGTAGAGAAAGTAAGAATATAATGCGTCACATTCATATACATTCTCCACCTATTGTTCTACAAACTATTCTTACAAAAGTGTATTCTTCTACCTACTTCATGTTAATCAAGATAAACATTTGCAGAAATTGCCTTTATTGCATACTAGCTGGCTGCCCGACGTTTCATCGAACACCCTCCATTCTTTATTAAATTATTGTACATAACCTAGAAGTCTTTATAGTGAGTCCTCCCTTTTATTCCCTATAACAATTGTAATTTCGAACTGTCCCGGCTATTACTAATAACGTATGAAAAATCCTCTGATCTTCACGAAAAAGTCTGTGACATTTGCGGTACGTCTGACTTTCTTAATCTCCGTCCGAGAGTTTTTCAAGTTCTCCGTACCTATAAGTAACCTTTGGTGGTGAAACATTCATCGGACGGATTTAAAGATATTCACACAAGGTGACATTATAAACCGTTGTTATTTAACGTTTAAGTTATTTAATAACATAAAAGCTGCATAATTTACGCATAACACACAGACCTTTAACATATACAGCGTTATAGAGATGAATCTGGTGAATATGTAGATTCCGCACTCTCAGGCCACCAAGTTAACCTCTTTGAGAAGCGCACACAGTGTGCTACCTCTGAGAAAAATGATATTCTTAGTTGTTAGCTATAAATTATCATTGACTAATTTCTGATGTTAGATGGCTGCATTTTCTCTCTTTATAGAATTATTTAACATAGCCTGCTAGCGAACTGGGTTGCAGTATACAAAGCAAAATCCCTTTACTGGAGGGTTACTGAAAATGTTGACATCGATATCGCATACGTATCATACTGTTATAAGACGATATGATTTTCTCTCTCCTTCTTTGCTGTGTTTTCTTTGCTAAATCGTCCGCATCTACATATATGTTGCTTTGAATGAAGTATGCGTGGAATTTATCTTATTTTTACATGTATATTATGTGGACTAATAAGTACTGCTTTCTACTCCATCGCAAATGGCAAAGCTTTCCTCGCAAGCATTTTATTTTATATCTCCAATGTATTGGTATTCCAGACAAGGGCTTTGTGAATGCTTTTTAATCTTTTAGTAATTTATGAAATGAAATTAGGGTTTTATATACTATGACCGTCAGAGAGAATTGGATTTCTCAATGTTGAAACAATTATCAAAATCAGCTGAGTGGTTTTCGAGATTACCCTACATACAGACAAACGCATATACAATTTTTCTCTGTTTATAATATTAATATGCCTTAGATTTCTTTGTGGGTAAAAAGGGAATACAGTGGACTTAAGCCATAGCCAGATCTTTTATAAGGCGGGCACTATGTGATTTCTTTGAGATTCTCTTCTCTTTGCACGACTACGGGAAAAAAAGAAGAAAAAATCTGATGTGTTACACTCACATGACTTTCTCTACTTTTGTACAAACATTTTTAAAAACACTTATTCTTCATCTACTTCACTTAATTGATATAAAATTTGCAGAAAATACCTTATTGCTAATTTTCTTGTAGGTTCAAGGGGAATATGGTAAGCTTTAAGCGATAGTCAAATTTTTAACAGCTGGTTTCTATGTGGAGCATTTCATTCTCTTTGCATGTCCAGAATAAAAATTCTCATTTGAGAAAAAGTATAAGTATTGGAAAATTTAAACAAATAAAAAGGACTATCTCGGAAATGCTTCACTGGACAAAAAAAAATGTATATGACATGAATTGTGTGTTTTAGCGAGATCTACATTGTTTGTGCAGTAAAATCTTGTCTATATCTTGGGGTTTATCAATTTTGAAAAATTCATTCAGAATGAAGGCGATTTTTGGAGACATTCCAATAAAATTCAAGATATACATTTCATTTGCCATAAAAGTAGCTTAAACATATGATATTTTAATCAAAATCGTTAAGGCTGTTTTTGAGAAAATCAAAATTGTCGAAAAATGTTCCATTAAAGGGTAGTTTGGGGTGGGGGATTTTATTGGAAATCTTCGTGTTGCATCTTTGAAAGATACTGAACACATACCAAGTTTGGTATTTATCCGACTTTTTTTTTTCTTTTTTTTTTATAAAAGTTCCCTTGTCGTTCCCAGATTATACTACTGTGTTTTTCTGTTTTATAGCGCTTATCTCCGCAACACACATACACACACACAAACACAAACACCCATGCCCGAGGCGGGACTCGAACCCGCGACCCTCAGCTTGGCGGAGCGCCGGAGCGACCACTCCAGCGACCACGGCTACGAGGGCCGGCGACTTTTAGTTTTTGAGTTATGCAGTTTACAGACACAGACACACACGTCCACACGCACACAGACAACACACACACACAGACGCATGCACGGACCATTTTCTAAAAATTCTTTTTTTGGACTCAGGGCGCCTCAAAATATGTATTTCCGGTGAAATCTCGATATCGAATTTTTGGGTGGAATGCAATACTTCCCCTATTTACTATACGTAGTAGAGAAAGTAAAAAACGAATAGCACTTACCACATCAAGAATCTGATATTACATTCACATGACTTTCTATACTCTACACAGTATTCTTACAAAAGCTTAATATTCCAGCTGCTTCTTGTTTAATCGTGATACATTTTCAATTCACATTTACAATTTCATCGTACAATACAGTATGTAAAACGACAGTCAGGTTTTTTATGAGCGTGTCGCTGTGAAATTCCATGCTCTTTACATGATCGCGAGAAACAAACAAAAACCCAATAACTTCCCATTTGAGAAAAGTGCAGTATATGCATTTTTTTTGCCTTAACTAGATCTATGTTTTTGTGTAGTAAGATTTTGTCTATATCTTACGTTTTACTAATTATGGAAAATTCATTCAGAATGAAGAGGACTTTAGAGGTTATTCCTAAAATATTCAAGATGGGCATTTCATGTGTCATTAAAATATGAGGGCGGATCGAAAAGTAACGCACAATAATTTTTTTCTGCCTTGGTATTATATCTGAAATGTTGCAATTTGACACAGATATAGTTTGAAGTGTTCACTACAGAGGGTAGTTTTGTTTCATGTGCAGCTCTAGCAAGAGAAGCGTAAATTACGCAACAAAGATGGCGCGCATGTTACTGTCGTCCACGTGTGAAAAGCAGAGAGGTGTGGTTCGATATTTGTGGGCCAAAGGGCATAAACCGAGTGATAATCACAGGGACATGCATGGAGTATATGGGGATGATTGTATGGACCGTAGCAATGTCTCCAGGTAGTGTGCATTCTTCCATGACGGCCGTGTAAACCTTAGCGATTCGCCGCGCTCCGGGAGGCCAGTAACAACTGGAACCCCGCAGAATGTCAGAGGCATTGAAGCGGCAATTTTGATCGACCGGCGTGTGCAACTGCGAACCTTATCGCAACAGTTCAATATTTCCTGTGGTGCAGTGTGCGATATTGCTCATGACACGTTGAAATTTCTTAAAGTTAGTGCTCGCTGGGTGCCTAAGAACCCGACAGACAACCACGAGGGCCAGAGAATGATGAGCTTGGATCATCTAACGCGGTACACCGCAGAAGGGCATGACTTTCTGAAAGGAATCTTCACTGGTGATGAGTCGTGGGCATACCACTACACGCCCGAAACCAAGCAGGTAAGTATGGATTGGAAACATGCTGGTTCCCCAGTGAAGAAAAAACACAAACTGACTCAATCTGCTAGGAAAGTGCTTGTGACGGTATTCTGGGACATGCATGGTGTTCTATTGGTTGACTTTGCTGGACACGGGACCACTGTGAATGCTGCACCCTACATGAAAACGTTGCGTCGTACACTTCGTGACAAATGCTACAACATGAATGTCAAAATGAATGTCAATGATGTCAAAATTCTTCATGACAATGTTCGCCCACATGTTGCTGCTTCTGTTCGTCATAAAATCACCAAATTCCGTTGGGGGGTTCTCCAGCATCCACCATGCAGTCCGGATCTTGCACCGTCGGACTTTCATCTTTTTGGTCCCATGAAGAACTTCCTGATTAGCCAACGCTTTGCGAAAGATGCGGAAGTGAAATCAGCAGTCTGCAGATGCCTATACTCCAAGGAAACTGACTTCTATGAACAGGGCATATTGAAACTGGTATCACGATGGGAGAAATGTGTTGAGAAACTTGGTGACTTGGTGTCGAAGTAGGTAGAAGGTGTAAGTTCATTTGTGATTTTTGTTGTTGTTTTAACTATTAAACTTTTTTGTAAAAAAATTATTGTGAGTTACTTTTCGATTCCCCCTAGTATTTTAAACACATGGTATTTTAATCAAAATGGTTAGAGCCATATTTGAGACAATTAATATTTTAGAGTTGGAATGGGGGTATATTCTTTAAAATCTTATGTCGCATTGCTTTAAGAGGCTGAACTTGAATAGCAAGTTTGGTATTTAACCTACTTTTGGTTTTTGAGTCATGCTGTTCAAACACACACGTTTATCCCTAAATCCACAAACATGCAGGACCTTTATCCGAAAATGCTTTTTTTGAATCCAGGGAGTCTCAGAACGTTTATTTCCGTGAAATTTCGGTACCGAAGCTTTGGTTGGAATAGAATACTTCCTCTACTTATTACTCAGGTAGATAAGTGGAACAGAAAGTAAACTACTTGACATCTCAAACCAATCACAATAAAGAGTAGCTCTAAAATAGTTAATGCCACAAGAACTCTGTTGGACATAAGTTGTGTGTTTTAACAGATCTACATTTGGTTTGCTCCTCTCGTACGGTTTACAAGTTACCATAATTGTAATCAAAATCGTTAGAGAAGTTTTTGAGAAAATAAAAAGTAACAAATACTTAAATGTAAAAGGTCGTTTGAGGTCGTTTCGCATATCTGGAAGATGCTGTACTTAAATACTTATTTTAGTAGTTAATCGACTTTTCGTTTTAGAGTTATGCTGCCCCCCGCACTCAGACGACCTTTTGCTAAAAAGCGTTTTTAGATACAGGGGGCCTCAAAACATGTATTTCGGGGAAAATTTATTAAATTTCTGTGTGACGTACAAAACTATTATTGTATAACTCCTCTTTAACTTCTACGGTCTTATCAGGGCTTTGACTTGAGAAACAATTCTTTGGGCTGTATATTTATTTAATGCTGTGGATTAATATTTTCCATAAAGCACAGTGACTTTCCCTCCCACAACCATACTTCCAGAATAATATTAGTTAAAGAAAAACGGTCCTTACCTGCTGAAAAATGAATTCTAACATTTCTGGTTTGAGATATCAAAATGCTGAACATTCAATCCAGAGGCACTGTGTATGAGTTGTCATCCTTTAACGTTTAATTTTTATAGCCCTTTAACTTCTATGGTCATATAAGGGGCTTTGATTGAGAAACAAAACGTTAACACACACATTCATTTCCGCAAGCTTACTTCCAGACTCCGTCGTGAGTGGAAAAGGTTCTAATGAAATTTGTTGTCAAGAAATCAAACAGAGGATAGTAATACAAAGATAGGTATTATATAAAAGAGAAAAGGGCGCCGGGGTAGCATAGTGGCTTCGTTTCCGGCTCTCGTACTGAGGATGCAGGGTTCGATTTCCGGCTCTGAGGTGGCGATTTTAAGTTGGCACTATCACACCTCTCCCTCTAACTTGCTCTGAAGTATATTTCCCAGGTCCAAAGTGGTTCTGAGTTCATGGTAAAAGCTGTGGGTCCTCTCATTTTATCGCCATCTTACCTTCGGACGTAATGGATTCCGAGGGGTGCCTCCACCTCAGAAATGTGTCCGGTCGTCATCCAGCCATCGTCCACGATCTTGGTGGAATGAGGTATCCCCCGAAGATCATAGGCCATATGGGGAGACGACGACATGAAAGAGAAAATCTTCTACGGTCGTTGAGGAAAACTATATCAGAGCTTAGAGTGGCACCATATAGACAAAATAAAGAAACGAGATTGGAAGCACTTTAAACGTGGATATGGTGAAGAATGAAGCATCAAAATGAAAACATAAAATGAATAATGCTGTCATATAAAAATAGGGGCTGAAAGAAGAGCAACATTGAAAGTGGAGGAGGTAAAGCAAGTGACTGGCAAATAGAGTCAGAAGAAACCACTGCTAAGAAATATATGAATTAATGGCGAATTGAAGTTATTCATTCAACACAAGTTATTCATTCGCGGAGAAGTGGAAAAGAGAGAGGGCAACGTGCAACTGTTGATTTAGAAACCGTATTTCTTATAGACGCTCCTCCATAGAAACTAACTTTAATTTCATAACATACATACCATTTATGTATAGTGTATAAAATATATATATTACAAAGTTCGGTGGTAAATCATTTGATCACATTTTCATTATAAACTAATATCCAGAAATTTTTACTTTCTCTACTACGTATAGTAAGTAGGGAAAGTATTGTATTCCACCCAAAAATTCGATACCGAGATTTCACCGGAAATATATGTTTTGAGACCCCCTGAATCCAAAAAAAGCATTTTTGGAAACATGTCCGTGTGTGTCTGTGTGTCTGTGAACAGCATAACTCAGAAACGAACAGTCGGATAAACACCAAACTTGGTATTTAGTTCAGTATCTTCCAGAGAAGCAACACGAAGGTTTTCAAGAACCCCCCCACCCCAGAGTACCCGTTACATGGAACATTTTTCGAAAAATTTAATTTTTTCAAAAATGGCTCTAACGATTTTGATTAAAATGTTATATGTTTAAGGTATTTTCATGACAAATGATATGTATATCTCGAATTTTCTGGGAATGTCTCCAAAATTGTTCTTCATTGTGAACGACTTTTGCATAACTGGTAAACCATAAGAGATGGACAAAATTTTACTGCACAAAAAATGTAGATCCCGTTAAAATACACAATTTATGTCATATACATTTTTTGTTGGGTGAACGATTTTCGAGATATTGCTTGTTATTCCCTTAAATGTTCCAATACTTAAACCTTTTCTCAAATTCGTTATTCATTTTTTATGTACTGGACATGCAAAGAGAATGAAATGCGCCACATAGCAACCAGCTCTTAAAAGATTTGACTGTCGCTTAAAGTCTACCATATTCCCCTTGAACCTTCTTCTTCTTCTTTATCTGTTTAACCTCCTCTTATGTAGGACTTACACCCCCCAGGACTTACAGGCGGGTGCCTGTGGTCAGAGGCTCGTCGAGGAGCAGTCACTCATGGATCAGACAGAATATCCAGGATGGGTGATCAGCCCGATGCCTGGTATGGGAAGAAGAAAGGAGATGAAACGAAATGATGGTGAAATGGATGAAAGGAAAGGTGATGATGGAGCAGTTGGTGGGAAGAATGGCGGGGGAACCCGGAGAACCCGGAGAAAACCCGCACAGACGCCGCTTAGTCCACCACAAATCCCACATGCGGGTCCCTGGGATTGAACCCAGGCCGCCTCGGTGGGAGGTGAGCGGTCCAACCGCTCGGTCACGGCGCCGCCCCCTTGCACCTACAAGAAAATTAGCAATAAGATTAACATCTCGATTAACATGAAGCATATGGAGAATAAGCGTTTGTAAAAATAGAGTTTGTAAAAGATTAGAGAAAGTCATGTGAGTGTAACACATCAGATTTTTTGTTTACGCCTCCGAAAACATAGAAGGGTGACTTAGTTAAACAAACCGTAGACTGTGTCTCCAGTGGTTCTGTATCAGCTGTTTCGTGGTGAAGGACAGTGTTTCACTATACTTACAGCCAATAATAGTGCTTACGATATTAGTGAATTTGGTAGTTTCATACTACTATCGTCATATGGAAATTAACAATAGCGGCCTTGTAACAAATACAGAGTAATGGATACGCTTTTCATCTACGGGCAAGTTCGAAGATTTGCAAGAAATACTTTCCGGCTCTTTCAACGTTAACCCACTTAGGCCACACCATTTTTAAGATTGGAGAGGCATTTTTAAGTGAAACAAGCAGCTTGCGTCCTAACGAACATCTCTGTGGACGTCCGCGGAGTATACCAGAGTCGGACTCTTTCAAAGAGTTTGACTCACATACGAAGACAATGCACAAAATGTATTGAAGTTGGCGGCAGATATTTTGAGCACATTCAGTAGCTGATAAAACGTTTTCTGTTTACTTATAGTATTTAAAATTTGTGTTTTACTTCTTTGGGATCTGTTGTGACTCATAATGCTCAATTCTCATTCTTCTTATTTCACAGACTATAGTACGTAAACAAAGCGTTTCCGGATATGGGTTAGCAATAAAATATGATCAATGGTAACATTCTACCTACCACCGAGTCTTGTACATGTATTTATTTACAACCTGTGTAAAATTTCCTCTCCGCATGTGTAACGCTTTGCCTAAACATCTGCATATAAACTACTCTTTTACCAATTTCAACGAAGGTTAACCATACGTGAAATTTCTAAATCTTGCAGTTTTTATCCAAATGTTTTAAAAATGTCGCATACTCAATTATAAGCATGTGTTGAATTTCATGCAGATATATTTAATATTTTTGAGAAAAATTATATTTTGTTTTAATTATTCTAATTAATATGGTATTTCACATGTTGGAGAAATTTGAATTTTTAAAAAATAAAAGTACTACTATATAATTTTAATACTAATGTGCAAAACTGGCATATAGCATTTATCCACTGCTCTAGTTATCTCAGAAAAATTTAAATCTTAAATTATAATTTGTTTTACAGTTTATCCACAGTGGTTGAATTAATTATGTCATATTTTTAACAATTTAAAAGTGTAGCAAAAACTATATGAAACTTTTTAAGCGCATTCTCTCTGAAATTGTGCCGAAAATTTGAACAGGTTACAACTACATCACGTGGAACATTTTTAATGCGCGAAAGATTAAAAAAAATGTGATTTGTTACATTCACATGACTTTCTCTACCCTCTATCGCTTATTAGTGGGTATAAAAACTATTCTTACTAAAGCTTATTTTTCTATCTACTTCGTTTTAATCGAGACAAACGTTTGCAGAAACAGCTACATTACACATTTCGTTATAGATACAAAGGGAACAGCGATAGTCAAATGTTTAAGAACTGGACGCTATATGCTGGCCTTAAAATTCCATACTGTTTTCATGGAACCGCGAGAAACAACAGAATGTTGAAAGGATTTTAAAGAATGACCAAGTAATGCACAATTCGAGCCATTAATAACGGATATGCCGCAAAAAGGTTTGTATTTAAAATAAATTGTGCGTTTTAAAGAGATCTACATTTCTATGTAATACGTTTTCTTCTAACAGAGTTTATCAATTATACAAGTTTATACAAAATTCCTTCCATTTGAAGAGGACTTCATTGACTAATCCAGAAAATTCAAGATATACGTTTTATTTTTCATGTAAATATCATTAATATACGGTAGTTTAATCAAAATCATTACAGCCATTTTTTAGAAAATAAAAAATTTCGAAAACGTTCTATCTAAAGGGTAGTTCAGAGTGGAGGTTTTTCTCGAAAATCTTCGTTTCGCATCTTCAGAAGGCACTGAACTTAAATACCTACTAACTTTGGTACTTATCCGATTTTTCGTTTTTGAGTTATGCTGTTCACACACATACACTCTCACACACACCCAAACACAGACACACACACGGATCTTGAGAGCAAAAGCCATGACATATAATTGCAGCTAAAGGTTCAAATTATTTTTGGATACAAAAACTATTTTTTTTTGGAAATGTTGACCAAATTTCAGCTATGTGTATCCCTGTGTAAAGTATTTTCTTGTAACGCTTATTCATAAAATTCAAATATGCAGCGGTTCGTTTAAACACCGTAAGCGATAAAGAGACTCTCCACGTAAACGACTTCTATTACGTATGATTTCAAGTCCGCGAGTGCAGTGACTTTTTTTTTATTACCGCAATTACACACATAGCACACACAAACATCCACGCCCATGGCGGGACTTGAACCCGCGACCCTCAGCTTGGCGGAACACCGAAGCTATACGCTCCAGCGACCACGGCTACGAGGGCCGGCATGACTTGTGTGTTGCAGCGAACAGACGACAAACCGAAGAGTAAGTGCCACTGAATATTGTTCCACAATAGTGAAGCATCTAAACACACAAGTTTACACAGCTCTCACGGGAGGTAAAAAAGTGTACAAAGCTTACCTTGCGTGTATTTAAAACAGATTAACGCTTGTAGTTTAACTATTGCACAATCAATATATTATTACAGTGATTCCAGTGATTACTATATTTTAAGAGCAATAGGAATTCTAAAAAAATGCTTATAAGAATACACAAGGCACTTTATATCCAGTTTTTGTTAAAAATATTATTTCTAAAGTAAACTGATATTATGAGGTGAGGTAACTGCTAAGCAGTTTTTTCTGCTGCAATAATTGAATTTGATGAAAAAGAACCTTTTTTACACAGAGTAAATTATCCTCACAAAATTGAGCATGTTCACTCATCTCAGTACCCACAACAGATTAAAATTTGTGTTTATTTCATCTTCACAAAATCCTCCGATATTTCCTTAAACTCATAGGTAAATTCTTAATGTACTGGTAATTAGGTATAATACTAAAGCCTGATGATTTATTAGTTTGTATTGAGTACAAATCCACACCGTTACACCGATTCCGTCCAAATTTTGCTCGGGTTATGCATGAAACAAAGTAAAAATACCGTCAACTTGAAATTTGATGTTACGTCCCGTAATATTCTGCCTTTTCTCCTCCGTATGTCTGTTCTCCTTCTGTCTGTCTGTCTCTCTCTCTCTCTCTATACATGCATACACGGATGGTTGATGGGGTGGATAAATTAATGTTATCAACAACTAGGGAGCAATGATGTCTGTATCTATTTCAACGAGATAACAGCTAAATGAAACAAGAAGCAGACTACGAAACATCAGTTGCTTTCTTCTTCTTCTTATCTTTGTATCTTTTCGTTAAGAATGAGGGAAAAGATCCACCTACATAGGTACATCTAGCTCATCGGATGACTTGTATTAAATAAAGGAGAGAGCTGATAAACAAAGTACCAATCGTTCTCCTCCTCCTCTTTCGTTCATCATCAACCTCATATTCTTCTTCTCCATATTTTAATGTTTATTAACTTCCAAAAAAAAAAGCAGTTGTACTTTGTCAAAACATCACGACGTATAGGTTGTATGGAAAGAAGAAAATGTACTTGAGGGCGAGTCTGGGACTCAGAGTGAAAAATCAGAGAGAAGGAGAACCTGAGCGATTGCAAGCTGGGATTTATTTATTATTATATACTCTATTAGCTTCCTACGAAGTTTCTGCTTTGGTTTCTTTTCAGCGACTATAGTAGAAATGGACGGCCGGATGGTAGTGGCGGTTAATGCAGTCATGGTCCAGGTGTGAGTTTCGGAATCTACTCGTAGTACTGGCGAGGAAACAACAGAACTAAATTGGAGAGATGAAGAGGTAAAATAAAGGGAGAGATAAAGACTTAAATATAGGGAGAGAGAGTGAGATAGAAATAATGACCGTATTTAACGCGATCATGTGAGAAGACATGCGGGGTCTGAAAGCAAGGGTGAATCAAAACAATTTAAAAATTCAGCTGCATACTTTAAAGAAAACGATGTTACATTCTGTTGATGAATAGAATTTTCTTTGTGGTTAAATTCTTGTAGACTAACGTTGTGGAGGAAAATAAGATAGCAGATTTCAGAGCAAACAATGCATTATAAATAGAGAGAGAGACACACACACACAGATGGGGAGAGAGACGAGGGGAGGGGTAAATATATTTTGATAATCCTTTTACTATTGCAAATACAGTTCTTTCCAGTAAACGTAGACTAAATTACAGTTTTTCAGATACTATCGTTTACTAATGTCCTGCATAGTGACGCAGTGTGCTGGAGTGTAGTACTCTGGTTCCCGGTCACAGAATGCGCCCGGGTTGAATCCCACCCATGCGGGTGCAGATTTTAAATCCCGGATATAGGACGGTGCCTACTCAGCATCGCCAGGAAAGAGAGGAGCTGTGATAGACAGCGGTCCTGGCCTCGTGAGTCAACTTTCCGGCTGGAGGATGCGTGCTGTTGGACACATCACCTTCTCGTATCAGTTGGATGATCGCGCACCTCTGCCGCGCGTATACGGCAGTAGGCTTGGCAGGCCCAGACCCTTCACAGGTTGTAGCGCCACAGGATTTATTTATTTGTTATTCACTAACACAGCATAACCTCAATTATACGTTTTCAAAAGGAGACGGTTAAAATAACATATAAATGAGAAAATATAAAGGTAAATTTCCTTATAGTGAAACTCCTTTATAAAATTATTACTCGAAATAATTATGTATTATTTAATATAACAAATTAAACAAACACATAATAAACATGATGCACTATATAAGCACTTACACTACCTGATCAAAAGTATCCGGACACCTGGCTGAAAATGACGCACAAGTTCGTGGCGCCCTCCATCGGTAATGCTGGAAGTCAATATGCTGTTGGCCCACCCTTAGCCTTGATGGCAGCGTTCACTCTCGCAGCATACTTTCAATCAGGTGCTGGAAGGTTTCTTGGGGAATGGCAGCCCATTCTTCACGGAGTGCGGAGCTGAGGAGAGGTATCGATGTAGGTCGGCGAGGCCTGGCACGAAGTCGGCGTTCCAAAACATCCCAAAGGTGTTCTATAGGATTCAAGTCAGGACTCTGTGCAGGCCAGTCCATTACAGGGATGTTATTGTCGTGTAACCACTCCGCCACAGCAAGTGCAGTATGAACAGGTGCTCGATCGTGTTGAAAGATGCAATCGCCATCCCCGAATTGCTCTTCAACAGCGGGAAACAGCAAGGTGCTTAAACTATCAAGCACCTGCGCTGTGATCGTGCTAGGCAAAACCACAAGGGGTGCAAACCCCCTCCAGGAAAAACACGACCATACCATAACACCACAACCTCCGAATTTCACTGTTGGTACTACACACGCTGGCAGATGACGTTCACCGGGCATTCGCCATACCCAACCCAGGCATCGGATCCCACATTGTGTACCGTGATTCGTCACTCCACACAACGTTTTGCCACTGTTCAATCGTGTAATGTTGAGCTCCTTTCACCAAGCGAGGCGTCCTTTGGTATTTTCCTGCGTGATGTTTGGAATTCCTGTGTGATGGTCTGGATAGATGTCTGCCTATTTCTCTTTACGGCCCTCTTCAAATGTCGGCGGTCTCTGTCAGTCAACAGACGAGGTCGGCCTGTACGCTTTTGTGCTGTACATGTCCCTTCACGTTTCCACTTCACTATCGCATCAGAAACAGTGGATTTAGGGATGTTTAGGAGTGTGGAAATCTCGCGTACAGACTTCTGACACAAGTGACACCCAATCACCTGACCACGTTCGAAGTCCGTGAGTTCCACGGAGCGTCCCATTCTGCTATTTCACGATGTCTAATGACTACTGAGGTCGCGGATAATGAGTAGGTGACAGCATAATGCACCTAAGATGAAAAACGTATTTTTGTGGGGGTGTCCGGATACTTTTGATCACATAGTGTATATGCATGCCAGGACTTTTTTAATTCAAACTAAAAAACTTCTCTAAGTGCTTTACATTGGTTCAAAAAATTGTCAACCTTTCTTTGCTTCTTTGGTTTTTCTACACAGTTATACGATAATGATTATATGCACTAATGACAGAAATTTGTCATCACTTAGGGTTTGCAGTGATAGAATTAGTTCTATAATTTCTAGAGCTTGAATTGCCTCATGCACACTGAGAACATCACCGCTATCATTAGTATAATCAGATACAACCTGGAGAAGAATGACCTTGCCCGACAGTATTGTTAGCACATGCGCAGCCTTCCGAAAATATCGATGGCTCACCCAACATGCCTAACGACTTTTGCTGCAACAGTACAGAAATCATGCATAACGTATGTAATCTTCTTAACATAGCATAAACATAATGTATAATTGGATAACTAAATTAATATATTTCGTACTTGAAGGCCAGAAAAATAAAAAAATGTACCTATAACCTAAAAAACGTATAGGCCTCTTGGCTTGTTCCGGTCTCATGGAAGTTAGAAATGATCCACTCATCTCTTTTGCGGGCGACCTACACTCTCCTTATCGCAAAATCTGTAATTCATTAATAGTTTTAAAACAAAGCCTTCCAACATTCTTTCCAAGTGCTATGTCGATATGCTTAATTCTATCTGTAAGCGTAAAGGTGTTCAATTCATTTCGGATATTCTTTTTTGGACTATAAGACTATACCACTTCTCAGGATCACATTTCATCAGTTTCCAGCTTCTGTTTCTTGGTTAGTGACAAACACGAAAAACCTATAATGGAACTTATATATTAATGGATAAAGCTCGGGGCTTAAAAGATTTAAAAACGTAGAATTGAATAACAAATAAGTGAGTCTCAACTGTACTTTCTGCCCATTTCTCAAGATCTACAGAGTTTTACCAATCCAAACAAATCTTTGCTCAGTTATGCTTTAATACCTGCAAATGTCATACGCTAGCTTAAACGTTTTAAAAAACTGCCCCCACAGCCATTTCAAGCCCTTTCGTATGAATCTGTACCACTTGGCCTATTTTGGATGCTCATGCTTTAGGCAATGGTGAAAGTTAGAGACTAGCTTATAGCTTTCAAAACCTGCCCCACTATCATATATTTTACTCCTTACATTAGAATATGCCAAGATGGAATTATGGAAATATGGAGGAAAGAAATTAAAAAATAGATTACTACAAAATGAGTAGTGCAATGCTAAAATTATACATTTGTTTAAAAAGGAAAAGAAAAATGAATGTGGGAATTATAGAGGAATCTCTCTCTAAACACAGCATAGAAATTATACTTAGCGATTTTAAGGAAGAAATTGTCCAGTATGATAGAGAACCGATTAGAGAAAGAACAGACTGGTTTAAGAAAAGGCAGGTCATGTATATATGCTACTTTTACTATTAAACAAATCTTAGAGAAGAGAAGTGAATATAATTTAGAGAGCTGTCTTTTGTTTCTAGAGTAAATTCAGTCGTATGATAGAGTACAACGGGTTAAGCTATGGGAAATAATGGCGAAAGAGTATACTGTACCATACAATTTAATTAATTCTGTTAAGCCTCTCTATTCTAAAACAATTATAACTGTCAAGGATAAAAGTACGGAAGTTAATGCAGGACTAAGACAGGGATGTGAATTATTCTCTTTGCGATATATATATATATATATATATATATATATAAATAAAGTTATAGAAGAATGGAGGGAGATATTTAAACCAAAAGGGATAATCATAAATAATTTAAATATAATCACAATACTTTTGGCAGATGACCAGATAATATTAGCAGAAAACAAAATGGAACTGCAAAGACCAGTAACTAAATAGAAAAAAAATTATATAAAAATATCGAGTGAGAAAACTAAATCCATGGCTATGATAGGGAAAGAGCAAAGAAGAGATAAAATAGTTATTAATGGAGAAATTATATAACAAGTTATTTAAATATCTGGATTAAAAATATCAGTTATGAACATTAAGAAATATGTCGAAACATATAATAGATTAAACGGATGCATAAAACGACATTTTAGTAAAAAAATGAGGATGAAAACAAAACAAAGACTCCACAATATTAGTTCTAAACCAGCACTGAAACCAGCACTCTTGTGAAACGTGGACACTAAGAACTAGGAAAAGAAAAGACTGAAAGCAGCCCAAATGAGATTTTTACGATCATTGTTGGAAATTAGTAGAAGAGAACGATTTGGAATACTGTAATAACAGAACAGCTAATGGAAGAAAACAATGAAGAAATACAGAGGTACCAAAAACATGTCTTATAAATGCCCCCTTCAAGGTATCCACGGCAAGCTTTATTTTACAGACCTTCAGGAAGAAGAAGTGTTGGACGACAACGGAAGAGATGGAGTAACCAATTTAGTTAGCTTCGGAACAGGTCGAAAGGCCTAAACCTTGAATGGAAGAACAATACATTAGAATATGCTCCGTTTAACCTATATAAGGAAACATTTGACCTCGGAAGCCTTAGAAGAGTTACTTAGAGTAACCTAAACTTCCAATAACTATTCCTACCCATATTTTCAAACCCTTTATGCAAATCTCAACTACTTGACCTTTATGGACAATGCTTAAAGCACTCGCGGTGTAGCAAACCTAAAAAATTATGGGTTTACAACTTTCACAAATTACTGCCTTCCCTACTTCCTCAATTCTTTGCTTAGAAATCTATACTGTTTGGTCTATTTGGTCAAAACGTTGAATACTTACATTTTAAGTTATATTAGAATATTATAGCGTATTTCCTAAGTTTCATAAACTACACTTACTCAGTTCTAACCCTTTAAATACAGATTCGCATCATTTGACCTAATCTGCACAAAACTTGGTCAGCTATGCTTCAAGACTGAAAAACATGAATTATCATTAGAAACTAAACTGCAACATTTGCAACTCTCTAGATACCAGTGTATATAGTTTGTCTGTCTGGACAACCGAGCAAGATGGTCCGATCGTAACGTATGAGGCTCGTATTCTTGAGGTCACGGGTTCGATTCCCTTTGGGCTTGTCACTCTGATCTTGGGCTTTCCCAGTTGGTAGGCGAATGTTGGCGTGGTTCCACGTCTATCCCGAATCTCCTATCCCCACATTTCCTTTCATCTGTTTCAGGGTTGCAGACCAGGCGACGGCGATGTGGTGGTACGGTGGAGTTTGGCTGGCTGGTGGCCCTTCCTGGGAGGCTTGTTCCCGAGGCCGCTTGGGTTGATGGTGACAACAGTCTCGCGCCAGCGTCAGATTGGTGTCATTCTGGACGTTAAGAACCCTGTTCTTACTAGCGCGGATCGTTGTCGAGATCTTGTCCTTCTTCAGATCTCCCCTTCATCCATCCAGAAGTCACGTTAGAATCACGAAGCGCCTACTATGGCGTACGCGCCGTGCTGTGTTCCAGTGGCTGAGGGCCCAGGCTGACTAATCCTAATCTTTCCATATCTTTAATGAATAAGAATATTTGAAGTAATGCTGCAGGAATCTCAGGTATAGCACAATAACATTCTACTCGTATCATACAAATTGAGTGACTGGATAGTGCCAATGGGGTTCCAAGTTATGATTTTATGAAACTGTTTTGGCATTGAAAAATAAAGTGAAAAGGGCTCTGTCCAACTGTATACTGATTTAAAAGTTCACAAGATTTAATTTTTACCAGTATTTCATATGCAGATTAAGAAAAAACGTGCGGAAAAGTTACTATAGTAATCAATTTCTTTTCTGAAAATAAAGCAAATCTGTACTGTATTAATTACATCAGAAAGCCCTTCATTTCCCGAAATTCTGTATCCCAAATTTTGTTTGTTAAATCATACTGGTATAACTTTTAAATATGTTGCATATTACATTGATTTTTATTATGTTACCACTACTGCATGTATTATTATTATTATTACTACCGCTACTATAAACATACAATACAATTACAATAATGCCAAAATTAGTAAAGAGTTTCTTTCCGGTATTATTTGCAATGCAATATGGTCTCAAAAAGCATATTTTTCCAGAGGCATCTAAATCTTCAGTCATTCTTATCAGCCAACCCGCCCAGCAGTGAATTAGCTGTCTCCTTGCTAATGCACAAAATCGCTGGTCTGCTGTGTACAAAGCTAAACCACTAATCCTGTTCTAGTTAACTATAAATAACACTAATGTTGACGTACTACGTAATTAGAATGAAATAGATTCCATACTTTCTCATACATTATTGCGATATGAGTGCAAAAAGAACAGTAGCAGTGAAGTCTAATGGTAGTTTGCACGAGCAGTAATTCTGGAGAATTAGGATAAAACGGTTCAAGCCCGGATCTGATGATGATGGCCAACTCATCTTTTCTCTCTCTTTTTCCTGTTGGCGCATAACTCGAAAACCTCCCCGTCGTTGTTTCAGCAGTTGTAATAAAATCCCAAATCAAAGGGATATGAATTTGCTCCAATACAGTTTTTTACAGTTAGTAGTCCTGAATAGCGTTTCACGCCTCGCAATATCAAAGCTCGAGGGACATAGGGGAGACTGCTGCTATTTCACCGGTCACTAGATGGCAGGGGAGAAGGCGGAAATTAAGTCTGGAGAAACAATTGAAATGTTCTGCACAAAGTTACACCGTACAGCCACCATTTTTATATGTAGATAAAAGTATTTATTATAGAACATAAAGCTTAACACGTACATCAATGGCTTAAAACATACTTGTACTCGTTTATATATAAATGGTAAAATATTGATATTTAAACTGCGATGTAGTTTTAACAGCATGAAAGAACTCTTTGAACGTGCTGATTAGGTAGAATTGAAAACAGCGCTATTTATTGTATAACCTGACATAATGAGGCTTTAAATGCCTTTAGCCATGCTTTACTACCTTATATCTGCTTTACTATGTCTTACTTTATTGTTATACATTCATATTCACCACGATTTCTGTTGTTTTTAGAAAAGACTAACATAAATGAATATCATTTCTACTGATTATGAAAATGTCACCCTACATAAGAAATAATAACTGTTGTCTTTCACGGATCCAATGCACTGCATTGTGCTGTTTACATAAATAGTTCGTTTTAATGAAACACCAACTTTGTTTTTACACATAGGATATTATAGATATCAAATTACACGCGCGTTCATTAAAACGTTTAGGGAAATTAGCAAATTTAAAATATTATCCTTTCCAGTGGATTTCTGAAATAAATGCTAAGCAAGGAACGTTTCTAATAAGGTTAGTTACGAATAATCAGGCTAATAATATTTAATTATTAATATGCTCAATTTCTTAAATTTTATAATACCAATTTAAAGGTTTTTCCGAAAACCTTATCTGAATTCTTAATTTTGTTGCTCTGAGTAGCCCTTATTATATGGAAATAGTTTAAATCCACTGACTAGCTTCTGGATATTCAAACGAACGCTTCCTACGAACTCTAAGCGTATGGAAGAAGCGTAGCAAAATGTTAGATGAGAAACGGAACGGAGCGACAAACTGCGTATCATACAGGAAAATCTGATATGGTGCACTCATACAATTTTCTTTTCCCGGTACAGTATATATATGACATGATATCGGATGACTGAAAACTAATCAGTGATTCTGACTCAGTTGTTTATGCTGATTTCAGAACTGCTTTTAGTTTTTTTCTATCACGTACAGTTTTTTCACAATTTCACTTCAAAAATATAGAGATATAAAGATATTGCTTCCGCCACTACACATAAAATTGGGCTTGATGAAGCAATTTGTAAGGGCTCTACCACAGGATGGACCCTACTTCAAATACCTTTCCAACAAATTTCCCTTCATTACACAAGACAAATTAAAGGCTGGAATTTTTGTTGGTCCTCAAATAAAGAAATTGATGAAGGATGAAGATTTTGAGAAGACAATGAATGAGAGAGAAATAGAAGCATAGACCGCCTTCCGATCAGTTACTGAAAACTTCTTAGGCAATAACAAAGATCCTTATTACAAGGCCATTGTCGAAGCAATGTTGGAAAATTTAAGACGATGGGTTGTAACATGGGTGTAAAGGTGCATTTTCTGCATTCACATATCTACTCCTTTCCAGAAAATCTGGGACATTATAGTGAAGAGCAGGGTGAACGTTTTCACCAAGATATTAAGGAAATGGAGAGGAGGTACCAGGGGAGATGGAATGAAACTATGATGGCCGACTACTGTTGGATGTTGAGGAGGGACAGTCATCTTCAAGGATCTGTAAGGAAGTCAAAGAAGAGAAAGTTTGAAAAAAATTAAATGAAACACTTTGGCTTCTTGTTTTGTTAAAATATAGTCATGAAATAAATTAGGGGAGTTCTTGAGAGTATTCTTAAAATGTTTCTTGAATAAAAATTTACCTTGTGTGAAATGATATTTGAATACTTTTCTACGTTCATTAGTAAAATTGTTAAAACATTACTTATTTGTGTAAAAACCTGACATGATAGAAAAAAACGGAAGTTATTTCTGGAATCAGCATAAAAACTTGATTCACGAACACCTACTTTTAAGAAATCATCTGACAAAAAGTTTGAAAATGCAGACTAGTGCAATTAACTAAAAAGAGAATGCCTCCCTCCACGTCAGTTATTCACAATAAATTAATGCCAGAAGTGATTTCTAACTAAGCAATAAGTATTTAGTTATATACAACTTAATATGAAAAATATTCATAGCACTGAAGAATGAGTTCAAAACTCGTAGTAACGAGTTCTTGCTAAGGAAAAGAAAAAAGAAGAATTGGGATTTTTAAAACCTTCTGTCAGATGACGTACATTGTGTTTGGAAAGATGTAATCATACAGCATGGAATATTTCGAAAACGCCTAACACTGTGAAAAAACTACTTGGCATAAATTTTAAAGTGCTTTAAACTTTTCTGTATATTTTTAATTATATCTATATTTAACTTATACAAAATTCAATCATAAAGCACGGGCTTCATCGGAGAAACAATTGAAATGTGCTGAAATTAAACCGTATAGTCAACTTTTTTCCTCGCACAATTTTCATAGAAAATTCAAGTTATAATAGTATTATTTCTGTTAATACTTCAAAGATAGGATATTTTTAATTCAAATGTTTGAGAAAATAAAACCTAATGATTAATGTGGTGAACATTTATTGAAAATCTTCATAAACATGAAAGATACTGAAGATACTGAACTTAAATACGAATTTTGGTATTTATTCAAGTTTTCGTTTTTGAGTTATGCTGTTCACAGACACACAGATACACAGGGGGGTGCGTTTTTTTAAAATTGCTCAAAGAGTATATTTCTGGTGAAACCTCGATATCGAAACTTTGGATGAAATACAATGCTTTCTGTGCCTACCATAAGTAAATAGTAGAGAAAGTAAACAAAAGGCGCCCGATAGTTTTAGTTTAGTATTAGAAAGACTGCACTGTTCAAAATGTTAGTCATACTCCTCTTTTCAAATCGTAAGTTCCGCCTGATAGTAAAATTAGCCGCGCGTTCATGGTACAACAAAAACCTTTAACACAGAATCTTCAGCGGAAATCCCTCAAACTAGAGATGTCCATTTGATACTGAAAGCAGATCAGAAATGCTGTTCAGACTATATGTAGCAATCATGAGGAAGCGAGCACCCAGGTATGCATTCTACACTCTGGTAGTTAAATAGCTCGTACTGCCCGCAAATTATAGGCTAATAGGCTTCGGTTGCTCTTTGCCCGTGGTCTTCTCGACCTTGGAATTAGGATAGTGGCATTGGTAAATTTTTTGGAGTCCGAAGACGAAAACCAATTTCCTTTTATTTATTCATTTTCTAGGCACAGAAACTTCCATGAGCAGAATAATATGCACTCAAAGTGGTGTTTTAAAAGAGCAGAAAAAATAGCCTATATCAAACAGCCAGACTGAGGAATAATATGTGATATGGCGTCTATGTCCTAAAGGATATGGTTGGGGACGCGAACAATGGATGCATCTCTTGGCCCGACGATTCACTACTGGAGTAAAAAATCGCGGCTCGTAAGGATTAGGATCAGTTGGCAGGAGGGGCCTCCAGCCACTGGAGCACAGTACCACGCGTAGGCCATGGTAGACCCTTGTGCTTCTAAAGGAAGCATTGTGGAGGGGAAGGAGAGACCCGAAGGGCGAGCAGATCCGGACGACGATACGCTCTAGAAGGACGGGCTCCCTAACGATTCCAGAATGACACCAAATCTGACACCGGCATGATCCCGCCTTAGCCATATTCAACATGGAGGTCCCAGAATGAAACGAGCCGCTCCCGGAGCTTCAGTAGACCAGTCAAGTTCCGGGAGAACTCTTTACACAGCGCAAATTCCACCGTCCGGCGCAGCGCACCAATCGCTGTTGCCTGGTCCTAGTGTTCTGAAACATATGAGATGAAACAGGAAATTCATGGCAAGAGAAGAACCAACGAGCTTTCTTTCACCAACTTGGGGAAACCACGGAAAAAACCCAATATCGGAGTGGCCGGGCCGAAGGGAATCGAACAAGGGACTTCCCGAATGGGAACCTACACATAACCGCGGAGCCATTTCGCTCGGTGTGGATTATGGGATAGTAACTAGTCTCTCTGCTGCTTATGAACTGATAATTAATTTAAAGAGTTAATAAACCGCGACTTACGAGGCACAAGCTGCTCACCACTCTTTTCTTCGCTTAAAGAGGTGAAATTACTCAGGTCGCGCGATGCGGAATGGGCAACATTTTGGTACTTAAGTGCACTTTTTTGGGATCTATGTTTATGAACAATGACAAAATTAGTTGTGAAAATTATGACCAAATGAACTTTATCTCTGAGGAAATTAAACTAGTGTTTTATCAATATCTGCTGTCATATGGTTAATATTGAAAGAATAAACAAGAATGTACTATAATTGTTTTTACAAACTTACAGCTCTCTCGTATTTGTTTAGCATTCATTGCTTCATTTTTAGTTTGTAAATAAAGCAAATTTCTAGCATGTATGTACGTACAGGAGTGTCATTTGGATATCGGAAACTACATCCCCTCTTGAAAATATTCGTCTGCACTTTTAAAAATTCTAGCAGCTAAATAAATGAAAAGAAAATTCTATGTTTTTAAACATAAAGATCGAATGGCAATACAGGTTGCTGTTTTGAGGCTTTTCAGATCGTTCATTTTATAAGTTTCATAAGTTTTTGAAAAATATGTCAAAATTGCAACTTTTTTGTACGCGTGATAGTCGCTGCGCACCCGTCACTGTCTTAACCGCGGCTCGCAAGCCATGTGCTGCTAGCCGTGCTCATCGCGTGTAGCTGTTGGCCTGGTAGATTTTCACGAAAAGGAAATTAGTTATCGTCAAGCAATTATTTCCAACATCAACATTTTCAAATTTGGGGACACTTGCGCAAATTAAGTCAAATTTTAAAAAATATGGTGATTTCAAAAGCCGTAAATCGTTTTTAACAACTAAAGAATGAAGCTGGAGAACGTTGCTTATATGAGAGTATGAAAAGTTAACGTTTTAATATTGTAGTGCTAAGTGAAAACCTTATATTGAGTATGAATCTAAGAGGTGGAGAAACCTGGTGTTTCGAAATTCGGCCTTCATTCTATCAACTTCAAACATTGCTCTTTGGAAAGACCTGCAGTTTTAAGAAGTATAAGTATATAGAAATGGCTTTAAAATTTATTTTGTCTAATACTCATATGCTTTTCTCTGCCCATTATCATTCCATAGGGATTGTGCAAATAGTTCTTATAAAACATTATTTTTCTATCCACCTCTAATTACAGTAAGCATACCTAAACAAATGGTTTCATGTAGTTAAGGACACAGCAATTAAATAAATAGCGCGGAAGTATCTCTAAAATAAAGTTTTCAGCCAATAAAGATTAAACCTCAACTTTGTATAATAAAAATGAAATATTCTCGATGAAGCCTTTTAAAACGATTTAAGTCTCTAGAAGTGTTTGTAAATATAATTACACATTTAATTAACCAACTGTCAGCTGTTAATAAAACTAGTCAAGATAGTTCAGCTAGCCATTATCAAAGACAGGACACAAATTAAAACTTTAACCTCAAATATGGTAATCTTCATATGCAGAGCAACGAATGTTTGGGAATTGGCCAATGCTGCGAAAAAAATATTCTAATAAATTATGTTTCAACAATAACTAATTTTTCCTTTAGTTTCTATCTTTTATGGTTTGACACTTATATATAAAGCTCAGCGAGAATCAAAAATCCTTCACAAGTTAATCAGACAAAATTTAACGCGTTGCTTTTATTCATCATGTTCATATCTCTGCCATGTAGTCTTTTAATCATTAGTTTAGAACCATTTTTGACTAAATGAAAAGTAAGAAAAATATTTCCATGAGAGCATTTGGTTTAGATTTGGAGAATTCCATTAAAATATTCGTCTTGCGTTCTTAAAAATGCTTATCTTAAATATGAAGTTATTTCGATATCTAAGTTTTAGGTGGAATGCAGCAGAAAGAATAAAAATTCTCAGTTTTATAAATTTATTTTCATCTTAGTGATCTCTACACTAATTATCTATATTAACATTATAAAGAGATAACATTTGTAGTATGCGCGTGTGGATGTGTGTATATAGGGTAATCTCAAAAACAATGTCCTAGTTTGATAATTATTTCACGATTGAATAAACACAATTCTTACCGACGGATATGGTCTATAAAATACCTTAAAATTTCATTTTATAAATATGTAAAACATTAAAAATGATTTAAGCTTAATAAATCTCAAGTAAGAAGGTTTCACTTCATTTCCTTTGTATATTATAATCAAGATTGTTAGCAGAGTATAGTAAGTAATTATATAATGAGAGAAAATGTGGTCCAGCTAACATTAAAAATCAGTCAACCAATATTCTATAATTAACAACTGGGAGGATTATTTTTTCACGATGGTTGCAGAGTATGCGTCTTTTCCAAAGCGGTTAACTTGGTGGTCTGGGAGTAGGAAATCCTAATATTCAACAGCTTCATCTCTGCTTCATTGCAGGGTTTATATGTATTACATGCAAACTATGAGGCTTTTATATTATTAAGCAACAAGAAGGCACAAAGTTTTAAAATGTACCTACTGTGATTATCTAAGAAATTGTACTATGGTAGCCTCTAGTTACCGAGGTCGTGCGTTCAAACCCGGCGAAGGGCGATGGATTTTTTCGAGCATAAAAATCCTTAGTGTAACCTCTTTCGGAAAGGAAGTAAAGCCGTGGTCCGGTGTCATAGATTTACGGTACATAAAAGAACCTCAAGCTTGAAAACGAGACCTCTAGCAAACATCTCTGGTCTTTCACGCCTAATATAGAATTGAACGCTAAGAAACATAGTAGTTAAAGAGCATCCATAAATATAATTAAAACATTTAAAAATCTAAGAAATTACTCGACCATTCCGACCGATAATTGTTCCACCGCCACACGGTACTCACAACTTATGCAGCGTTTCCAGAACTTGGAAGACTGTCGGGGGGAGGTTAAGGAAGTCAGAGTTCCGTCGATGTTCACATCCTTTTGCATGAATATCAGAATGTTTCATCCGTTATAAAGAATAACCGGGTCTGTGCAAAATTAAATTATAAGAGGCAAAGGAGAGGATACCCCATAAGACTCTTCTAGATGATTTTCAATAAAAAAAACCGGGGGAATTTAAATGAAATGGCCAATCGAGTTTAAAACACTACCCGTACACGCCGGTCAGTCAGGTAGTATATTCTAAAGAGTTATTTATTCTTGAGCATATCATTTTTCTGTTAGAATTAGGGGTTTTAAAAATACAATTGTTTCCGTTGAATCGCCTTCTTCCAAGAGAGTAATATATTCTCAGGAGATATTATTGTTTATAGCACTAATATGATTTATGCTAATTCCTGTCATTGATAACAGCTTTAAATAAATTGATATAGCTTGTTAACAAAAAATACAGCACCTCGAAAATCCTTGGAGTGTTTATGAGAGAAAGTATGAAGTACAGAGAGTCTGTAAGTACGCTCGAATCTACAAAACGTGACATTTATTTTAAAACAAACTGGAGGTGCTGAATGAAACACCACACGAAAAGGGGGTGCTAACAATTCTGTCAAGGACTCTTTCACCATCTCTAGCCTTTACTTTCGAAGAGAATACAATGAACATTGAAACAAAGATTTCAATACCATTCAGAAGAAACTAACCAACCGAGTCTGTATTCTCAGTTCTATACGAAATTATGAATAGGAATCATTAATTTTTATTTACACAGCAGCTACATAATACAGAGGTACAAATGATGCTAGGGGACGTGTGTAAGATGAGAAAAATAAAACACAAACTTCGAAGGTCAGGTAGGAATAAGTGTCACTTTTTCCGGGCTATCTCAATTGTTCAAGCCCCATAGTGACTCTCATCGTATTTTTATCTCTGAAAACCTAACTTCAGTAAGTAGTGAATTGCTGTCAAACCTTTTGTACCAAATAGAAAATGTGATTTTTTTCCCGTTAAAATGGCGTCATGTGTCCTTCTTGTCCCACCATTAAGCAGAAATTTACACAGCTAACCTTCCGTAATAGAAAGTGCACTGTGATTAGTAATTAGCATTTATTTTGTACTAAAACATATCAGATATAAATGCCAGAGCTAACACGGTCATGAAACAAATTAGGGACAATTATGTATCTCACTCACACAACTTCCTCTACCCATTAGACTTTCACATAATACTAGATGAATATATTTTTAAATAAAAAGGTGATTCTTCTATTTACCTTACGTGCTAACGATACAGTTTTGATTAGAAATGATCTAAAATTAAGCACATGTACTTTTTACTTTCTCTACTACGTAGAGGAAGTATTGTATTCCACCCAAAAATTCGGTACCGAGATTTCACCGGAAATATATGTTTTGAGACACCCTGAATCCAACAAAAAAGCATTTTAGGAAACATGTCCGTGTGTGTGTCTGTGTGTGTCTGTGAACGACATAACTCAGAAACGAACAGTCGGATAAACACCAAACTTAGTATTTACGTTCAGTATCTTCCAGAGATGCGACTCGAAGGTCTTCAACAAAATCCCCCACCCCAGATTACCCTTTACATAGAACATTTTTCGAAAATTTTAATTTTCTCAAAAATGGCTCTAACGATTTTGATTAAAATATCATATGTTTAAGACATTTTTATGAAAAATAAAATGTATATCCTAAATTTTCTGGGAATGTCTCCAAAGGTATTCTTCATTGTGAACGACTTTTGCATAACTGGCAAACCATAAGAGATAGACAAAATTTTACTACACAAAAAATGTAGATCGCGTTAAAATACACAATTTATGTCATATACATTTTTTGAGTGAACCGTTTTCGAGATATTGCTTGTTATTCTCTTACATTTTTCAATACTTATTTTCTCAAATGGGAATTCGTTATTAATTTTTTGTCTTGGATATGCAAAGAGTATGAATCTGTGGCGAAGAGAATGGTGCTGCACATAGCAACTGGCTATTAAGAGTAATGTCTATGCTTAAAGGCTACTGTATTTCTATATTGCCCTTGTAAATATATATTCCCCTTACATCTACAAGAATGATAACATAGCAATAACATAGAGTCTGCAAATGTTTATCTCGATTAAGATGGAGAATAAGCGTTTGTAAACATAGTTTGTACAAGAGTAGAGAAAGTCATGTGAGTGTAACACATCAGATTTTTTATTTTGTATCCTTTAATCCGGTTGGTCATAAGGGACATGAATGGACGAAATGGTTAAAATCATGCTTAAATGAGCCCAGTGACCCTAGAGCTTAGAGTTACCCAACATTAATTGTCTTTCCAGGATAAGGGAAAACCTCAGAAAAACTTTTCCAGGCAACTCACCCTTATTGAGATTCGAACTCAGGACATATTGAATATGAGGCAGAACGCACTACCCCACATCACAGAGGTGGACAACAAGCGAACTTATTTGCACGCAAAATGCGGAAAACCAAACACAACTGTTGGCATATCGTACGTCAGCTTTTCTTAATTATTCATCCATGCCGGGGTTAACCAGGAAAGCTTAAGCTGAAGAAACCGATATTTCGAAAACTATTACAGCGATAAGAAAAAGTTGTTTAACATAAATTATATATTTCAATTAGAGACCGGCCCTCGTAGCCGTGGTCGCTGGAGTGTATGCCTCCGCCAAGCTAAGGGTCGCGGGTTTGAGTCCCGCCATGGGCATGGGTGTTTGTGTGTTGTGTAATTGCGGAAATAAGCGGTAACGAAAACAGTACAAACACAGTAAATATAAACTGGGTAAAACAAGGGAACATTTTTAAAAAGAAAGAAAAAGAAATTAACTCTAAATTTAGGAAGTTTTTCTGTATGTTCTATTGTTTGCCAGCCACATGAAATTCAAGATATACATTTCATTAGCTATTAAGATAGATCGTGCATGTTGTATTTTAATCAGAATTGCTATAACTATTTTAGAAGGAAAAATAAGATATTTCTTATTATTATTCTTCAACAAATTACCCTCCTCCTTATAGGACTTACAAGCCAATGCCAGCTTGTTGACAAGGAAAGAAACTTTGGATAATAGCATATCCAGGATGGATGATCATCCTGGTATTACGGTGCAGAAAAAGGAAATACCAAGCTGGATGGTTCAGGCGGTACATCTGTGACCCGCATTCGGGAGATCTCCGTTTCAAATCGCATGGGGCAATCGTGGTTTCCCTCAGTCGCTAAGGTAAATACCGGAGAGGATATTTAATACCACGACCCAAGGTTCCATCTTAAGTCTAAAACAATAGTAAAAATGAAAAATAGGCGGTAATAGCGAATGCTATGCCATCTATTCACAGACAATGAAAGCAGATAGACTGGACGGCACCCTAATGTCATCTGCACGGCACGAAGCAGTAGATGCAGTTGCTATGCACTAAGGTTTCTGTGAACACGTGACGAAGCAAGTGGTTACATGGAAGAGACCTAGAAGGCTAACTGTCTGCCAAACATAGATCTAATAAGAAGAGAACGAAATGTAGTGTTGAAAAGGATGATAGGAAAATTCACGGATAAAATTATCCAACCCAGCACAGCCTAGCATCCGGGGAAATCCACGAAAAACCTGCGGTCAGGTACGTCGGCCCCGGTGATTTTGAACCCGGAATCTTCCGAATGCGACTCGCACACGTTACCGCGGCGCCACCTCACACGGTAAATGGGATATTTACTACTTAAAATGTAAGGAGGAGAAATCATCTTGAAAAATTTCACCTGGTATGCCTTAAGAGTGTGAAACTTAAATATGAAGTTATCCTCACAGCCAGTTAGATACATACAAGACACATTTTCCATAAATGCTTTCTTTGGATTCAGTGTACCTCAAAACGATATAGAATTTTGTGTGGAGCAGATAAGTATTAGACGAGGTAAAACTAGCATGTTTCTTTGGTTTCAGTGTACTTCAAAACGATATAGAATTTTTGTGTGGAGCAGATAAGTATTAGACAAGGTAAAACCAACATGTTTCTTTGTGTTCAGTGTATCTCAAAACGATATAGAATTTTTGTGTGGAGTGGATAAGTATTAGAAAAGGTAAAACCAACATGTTTCTTTGTGTTCAGTGTACCTCAAAAAGATATAAAATTTTTGTGTGGAGTTGATAAGTATTAGACAAGGTAAAACCAACATGTTTCTTTGGGTTCAGCGTACCTCAAAAAGATATAGAATTTTTGTATGGAGTAGATAAGTATTAGACAAGGTAAAACCAGCATGTTTCTTTGGGTTCAGTGTACCTCAAAAAGATATAGAATTTTTTATGGAGTAGATAAGTATTAGACAATGTAAAACCAGCATGTTTCTTTGGGTTCAGTGTACCTCAAAACGATATAGAATTTTTGTTTGGAGTAGACAAATATTAGACGAGGTAAAACTAGCATGTTTCTTTGGTTTCAGTGTACCTCAAAACGATATAGATTTTTTGTGTGGAGCAGATAAGTATTAGACAAGGTAAAACCAGTATGTTTCTTTGGGTTCAGTGTACCTCAAAACGATATAGAATTTTTGTTTGGAGTAGATAAGTATTACACAAGGTAAACCAAAATGTTTCTTTGGGTTCAGTGTACCTCAAAAGATAGAATATTAGTGTGGAGTAGATAAGCATTATACAATGTAAAACCAGTATGTTTCTTTGGGTTCAGTATACCTCAAAACGATATAGAATTTTTGTGTGGAGTAGATAAGTATTAGACAAGGTAAAACCAGCATGAACTTATAAACTTTCCTAGCTACATTCACAATAAAACGTTTATTATTAGTAACATTTTAATAAGTTGATTTTGGTTTCAATGCCAGTAATGCTTGCAAGTAAATATGGTGCATAATCTCACTAAAGAAACAAAATATCTGCACGAGGGGTGGCAGTTCGATGAATTGTTAATATTTAACTGAATGTTATTGATTGATGAAAACACAATCTTTCATTCTGCAGAACCATGTGCATACCGAATAGCATTTCGTATTCCAGTATGTATATATTGGTAGGAATTAAAATGGTAATCTGTCTACCTCTTGTTAATCAAGAAACTCATCACAGAGTATTAAAGATATGCATGTCCACATGTTGCCTTGATGCTGTGTATTTCAGTTTGAACGGGAAGGATTATTTATGTGGCTAATGTTGAAAAATGTTTTCTCATCCGTAAATATTAAATGTTCCCGTGGAAGTTCACAACACTCGTGTCAGAATGCAGTGCAGTCTATGCTATGAACATCAGTTAATACATCTTTAATAGTAGCCTTAGGTTATTACTTCCTCTACTACTTACCTAAAGTAACTGTAGAAGGACTATTGCATTCAACCCAACAATTCGATACCGAGATTTTATCGGAAATATGCTTTGATGCTACCTGAATCTAAAAAACAAACAAAAAACAAATAAAAACAGTGTATTAAGAAATAAGTTCGCACTTGCATGTGTTCATCTGTATGTCTGCGAAAAACATTTCAAACATGAAAAGACGGTTAAATACAAAACTAAATAATCTTCCAAAGATGCAAAACCAAGACTTTCAAGAAAATCCCTCTACCACAAACTATCGTCTGCATGGAGAATTGTATTAAAAATGAAATTTTTATCTTGAATTTTCTGGGAATAGCCTATGAAGTCCTCTTTATTCTGAATGATGTTTGTGTAATTGTAAATCGTAACAGATAAACAAAATCTTATTACACAATAAATGTAGGTCCCCTGAAACCAAACAATTTATATCAAATAAATTTTTTGTGGCTTTTTCTACTTCTGAGATATTCTTTGTTATTAGTTTGAATTTTAAAATACTGTTTTAAAGTGGTAATCTATTCGGTTTTTTATCGTGCTCATGCACAAAGTCATCACATAAAAACCTGACTATAAATCTGACTATTCCTTTAGTCTACTGCATCCTTCTTATACCTATAATGTGTAATTAAAGTTTATATCGATTAACAGGAAGTATATAGAGGAATAAGCTTTTGTATGAATAGTTTGTAGAAGAGTGAGAGAAAAGTCATGTGAATGTAAGCCACATAATTTATTTTCTAAGTACCTCGTTGTCGATGCTGTGTTAACCAATGAAGTGTAGTTCAGCACTATTGGGCTCATTTTTTCTTCATCATTCTGAACAATTATTTAGTCTTCATGATCATTCTGTCAAACTAACATCGATGACATGAGGAAGGCTAAAGCTGTTTTTCTAGAAAGTTCTATAATATCGAGGCGAATAAACATAGTGTAAAATGTCTCTGCAGAAACAATAATTAATTTCTTAATTTGTTACGTTTACCTATGCTGTTATTATATCAGAATATTTTGTATATATTTCCGGATCAAACTAATATTTAATAAGGGATGTTTTTGTCAACCTGCAGGGATAAGCGGTCCGATAACTCAATTGAAGAACAATGCCATCGTGATGGATTAAAATAATGCTTCATGTTAATCGAGATGTTAATCTTATTGCTAATTTTCTTGTAGGTGCAAGGGGAATATGGTAGTATTTAAGCGATAGTCAAATTTTTTAAGAGCTGGTTGCTATGTGGCACATTCCATTCTCTTTGCATGTTCAGGACATAAAAAAATCTGATGTATTACACTCACATGACTTTCTCTACTCTTGTACAAAGTATTTTTACAAACCCTTATTCTCCATCTAGTTCATGTTAATCGAGATAAACTTTTGCAGACCCTATCTTATTGCTAATTTTCTTGTAGATGTAGGGGAAAATATATTTACAAGGGCAATATAGAAAAACAGTAGCCTTTAAGCACATATATATCTCTTAATAGCTGGTTGCTAGGTGCAGCACCATTCCCTTTGCCACAGATTATAACTCTTTGCATATCCAAGACAAAAAAAATGAATAACGAATTCCCATTTGAGAAAATAAGTATTGAAAAATTTAAGGGAATAACAAGTAATATCTCGAAAATGGTTCACTCAACAAAAAAATGTATATGACATAAATTGTGTATTTTAACGCGATCTACATTTTTTGTGTAGTACCATTTTGTCTATCTCTTATGGTTTACCAGTTATGCAAAAGTCGTTCACAATAAAGAATACTTTTGGAGACATTCCCAGAAAATTCAAGATATACATTTTATTTGCCATAAAAATATCTTAAACATATGATATTTTAATCACAATCGTTAGAGGCATTTTTGAGAAAATTAAAATTTTCGAAAAATCTTCCATGTAAAGGGTACTCTGGGGTGGGGGGATTTTCTTGAAAACCTTCGTGTCGCATCCTTGGAAGATACTGAACCCAAATACCAAGTTTGGTGTTTATCCGACTGTTTGTTTCTGGGTTATGCTGTTCACAGACACACACACAGACACACAGACAGACAGACACACAGACACACACACGGACATGTTTCCAAAAATGCTTTTTTTGGATTCAGGGGGTCTCAAAACATGTATTTCCGGTGAAATCCCGGTATCGAAATTTTGGGTGGAATACAATACTTCCCCTACTTACTATAAGTAGTAGGGAAAGTAAAAAATGAATAACGAATTCCCATTTGAGAAAAAGTATAAGTATTGGAAAATTTAAGAGAACAACAAGCAATATCTCGAAAATGGTTCACTCAATAAAAAAAATGTATATGACATAAATTGTGTATTGTAACGCGATCTACATTTTGTGTGTAGTAAAATTTTGTCTATCTCTTATGGTTTACCAGTTATGCAAAAGTCGTTCACAATGAAGAATGCTTTTGGAGACATTCCCAGAAAATTCAAGATATACATTTTATTTGTCATGAAAGTATCTTAAAGATATGATATTTTAATCAAAATCGTTAGAGCCATTTCTGAGAAAATTAAAATTTTCGAAAAATTTTCCATGTAAAGGGTAATTTGGGGTGGGGGGATTTTCCTGAAAACCTTCGTGTCGCATCTCTGGAAGATACTGAACCTAAATACCAAGTTTGATGCTTATCCGAAAGTTCGTTTCTGAGTTATGCTGTTCAAGGACACACACACACACACACACACACACACACACACACACCCACAGACACACACACGGGCATGTTTCCAAAAATGTTTTTTTTGGATTCAGGGGGCCTCAAAACATATATTTCCGGTGAAATCTTGGTATCAAATTTTTGGGTGGAATACAATACTTCCCCTACTTACTATACGTAGTAGAGAAAGTAAAAATGGAGCAGAGAAATGACGGAAAACTTAAGGAAGGTAATTACTTAAAATAGAATAAGTGCTATTTATTTCATTCGACTTCCCTTTGTATTAATTTCATGGAAGGACAGTTTTTGAAACGGCAGTTATAGGTAGAACTGTTCTGCAAATTAATGCAGTATTACTAATAAATGCCGTTTCTAGAACGATAGTTACTGCACCTCTATGTTACTTGTTCCATTACCGTGAACTCCAGCTTCTCCTCTATACTTTAATCGAACCAAAGTAGCTTCTGTTACTTTAGTTTGATTGAAATCTGTAAAACTGTAGTGTTGGTAGCGTTTCTGTTGGTTTGCAGCAACTTATTAATCTTATTTACAAAACTCATTACAATTCTGACCCTAATAATTAAACTAATTATTTCTTTAAAACTTCTACTATTAGTTTTAGTCGATTACCTGTACTTAGGGCCTATTTATGTTTGATCCTTAACTGTGTTATTAGTTATCAATTATCATCAACCATATGATACTCCTACTTCATCAGACAAAGAAAAGTTAATTATTCTTGAGATAGCTGTTAAAAATATTTCATAGAGCATTTGATAGCTTCAATGCAAAGGAGTTTAAATGCTAAGCCAACAATATCGAAGCTAAATAATCTCACATCCAAGCGAGTTTTAGGTTCAGAATTCTGGATTCATTAGCCCGCTGAGGACTTTGGAATCCTATATTAACAATAAATATTGATCAAATGATAAAAATACTGTGTTTGAAACATATCGAAGCAATATAAATAGCCTAAAATAATTATCCATAAAATAAACTTCACATCCTACATTAAAACTAGGTTAGGCATTGCCGTACTGCATGAGAGAAATGATTTTTTTTATCAGTAGGTAAATACTAGGGTGGTTCCGTTTCTATCGCGAATTTCCTGTCATGTGTTTCATCTAATCTATTTCAGGGTTGTAGGACCAGGGGACGGCGGCGTGTGTGTTGCGGCAGGACGGTGAAATTTGCGCTATGAAAATATTTCTCCCTGGGCGGGACTACTGGGGCCCTCTTCCTTCCTGGGAGCTGTCTTGTCTGCACCCGGAAGACGCAATTTGTGGATGGCTCGGGCGGGGCTAGTCGGCATTAGGATTGGTGCCATGTAGGAATCGTCAGAGACCTGGTCCTTGCTTGCTCACATCGTCGTCCGGATATGGTCGACCTTCGGGTCTCCCCTTATCCCTTTCTCCCAGAGGTCACGTTAGAGGCAAAGAGGGCCCACTATGCCTACGTGCGATGATGTGCTCCAGTTACTGGATGCCCCTCCGTCTGACTACTTCTAACTGTAGGAGTCTCATGTAACATTTACGTAATTTACGTCTTATTTTGCTCTGGTCAAAAGACGGGCAGTTTGCTCAGTGTATGTACCTAACTGAATTATGTCTAAAATATTTAAACTCATAACCCGCAGGTTTAGTCTCCAGGTTCATTGAACCAAATTTTATTTGCTTTAAGTATCTTGGCAACAGGAACTTTTCAAAGTTGTTCTGTGTGAATAAATGATTTTGTCAAAAGAAGAGGCACTACTAAGTGATTATCATAAGTGGTTTCTTCACTTGTGATGCGGTATTAATGTTATATATGTGTTTAACATTATTATAGCACCACGTTTGGAAGCCAATTTGATGCGGTATTAAGGTTGTGTGACTTCATGTGTTGCCATCTTGTGACGTCATTCGTTTGGTTCGTAGCTCCCTCTGGCGTAGCAATTTGTATCAATTAGTTTCCGAAAGAATTTAAAGTTTTGTATATTGTCCTCCGGCTAGCTATCATCTTATCTTGGTAGGACATGTATCTCTATGTAAGGGTGTGAATCGGAAAGGAATCTTTTATCCAGAAATTATACTTAATGAAGAAATTGGTTTTATAACTTTTATTGTCGAACACGTTCACAAACACATTTACATATTAATCTGTATACTCGCCAAACTGAAACTGTTTGTAATAACTTCTTACTTATCACTTTTAACTCGAGTACTTCAACTTTGTGTATTTTTTAACTGTATAATACTTTATAATAATTCTCGTAATTCTGCTGCGCGTAACTTGACGAAATGAAGGACTGACTGACGAACTGAGAGACCGACGTTTAGTGTATTGAGAATTCCGTTGAACTGGGGGGGCAAGCTACCTCGAACCTACACTATTTATAGGCCTGCATCAAGATACGCCTAAAGATTATAAATGAACTGCTATTGGCTAATAAAACGCGCCAACATTAGCGTCTATTTTAATATCCAATGAAAACCACGAATACATTTTGCTTTTAGGGAAACATTCCAGAAGCTTCTACCGAAAAGGCGCGAAATATTACGTAACTTCCTGGTTCCCGGTAATGATAAACAACTCATCCCATTGCTGCATTATTGCGTTATTGTTGACAGTTTCAGTAAAGCCGTATATTATTATTTACCAATAATAATTACAATTAATAAACCTCTGAAATCAATGTCACATAAAAATACATATTCATATTACAATCATTAATTACATTTAAGTAATTTGTGATACAAATTACCATATCACTTGTTACATTTATTTTATTAATTCACCAAGAGATACATTACATATTACAGAAACTCAAAGAAAATCCGAGCATGTATGTTCTTTGGTTATGGGCATTTAATTTTATTTCTCTGTGAAATTGCGCACATCAGAACAAAAAAGGTCGATTGTCAACTGCATAACAAATTAAAATACTTCATATAAAACAATCTCCTAGAAATAGGTAAATAATTACCTATATTGGATTTCCAGTAACAAAAAAACATCTAGCGAGAACGTATGACATTAAATGAAACAGTTGTGATGTTTAAATGATCATTTAAGTTAGGAAAAATGATTCCGAGTTATCTACGAGGCGTAATATATTCATGGCTGTTTGCCATTTGCGAGAAATCTGTCCGGAAAATTACAGTTTTCCAGTTATCTAAAAGCACGGATGTAATATCAAGTTAATTATTAATTATTTTACGCGTTATATCATGTGTTTTATTTTAATAATGAAATAACTAAGAACCATCATTATAGTATAAAATTATATTTCAAATAATAGCTTGTAAAGTAATAAGACCCAGAAACCATTATATACTAACACGTGATCATAGATTTACACAAAGCTTTTGTTAAAATAATTTGCATCTTAACGTTTTATATGAAGGTTGTAAACAAAATTATATTTTATAGATTGAAAGTGTCTTAGTTTAGAAATAATTACTCAGAAAAACTTATAAGCTTATTCGGACCCTCTATAAAACTTACAACATATTGAAAAAAATTAACGAGAAACATATGACCTTTATGCACGTATTACCGGATAAAAATTACTCCAAATAAGCAATATTATTACTTGTGAAAGGTGTGATTTGCGAGAAACAAAACATACCTTATAAAAATGAACTTTTCAAGAAACTGCTGTACTTTTTTGAGTAACGTGATTTTCAATATTATCTTTTACTTCCTTTGCAGCTCCCATGGTAGGGAACGGAAATATGGAGTATGGTAATCCACGTAAAAATTCGACTTGAGATTTCAACGGAAATACACTTTTTGAGCACACATAAATACACATTTTCATTAACCGCAACAAAACATAATTCTTAAAACAAGACCCGCGCATATATGTCTGATCAGCATAACTAAAAAAACCGTATAAACATCAAACTTCTTATTTAAGTCCATTGGTTTCAAGGATAAAAGGCAGAGATTTTCACGAAATTCTTCCTTTCCAAATAAGTCCGGACATTTTTCATTGCTCTTTACTCCCTCAAAAATGGTTTTTACGTTTTGGATAAAAACACGTATATTAATATTATGAAAAATAAAATATATATCCTGAATTTTCTGTAAATAGCCTGTAAAACTCTCCTCATTGTTACTGAATTTTCCATAGTATAAACGTGTAGGAGATACACAAAATATTACTCTATATACTCATGCATAACACTTGTATGTATTCTGTACCTATGAAAATATTGCATAAACCTTAATATATTATTATATTCATATAAAATGCTTTTTCTATTGAAACGTGGACTTTAACCTTAGAGGAGGTGAATTAAATCGGAATAATGGCAGATGGTTATTTGAAAATATATTCCACAAATAATTAACAAGCCGGATTTCTTTCTCTTAATGAACTGACACTTCAATAATATAAACCATTACAATTAACAAACCCTTCTTCGTTCACCATACTTTACATGTTCTACGGCTTGAATTCTTTACATTTAATTACAATAGTTACAAAATTGCTTCCTGCTCTCACATTTACCGATATGTTTCAGACCAACCACAATAAGTCCATAGATCCGACACTCAATCCTTTCCCGGTGAATAATTACTAAAAGGAATTTTGAATATGTTAAGCCGAAAATGAATTTGGAATTACCGTACTATCTAACTGTTGTCCTGTTGTTTTTTTCTCGCAATCTCGCTCGTCGTCGAAGACAGCCTGGCCAGCCTAGTAGACAGCACCCTTGAAGAAAGCTGGGCGTGATGCAGCGCCTGCGCAGACAACGACCATAATCGCCTGACGTACTGCGTGAGTCAAACCAACTTCGCCCATTCTTGTTGTTGTAGTCGACTTGTTGAGAACTACTACCCTAGTCATTTCTCTTCTGTTGCCGTTCATGACAGCTTTCCTTTAGTACGGCCCCGTCGCCTACTATATATTTCTCCGGGGAGGTTTAATTTGGCACACTATTTACTCTATATTAATTTTTATTCAAATTAAGTATAGGCGACTTTGTTCACGCGAGATATAGAAAACAAAAAGAGTTCGCATATAGTCAGTTTTTACCCCTCTTCCACTTACCAGTAGTAAATAATGGATGTATTGCATTCCACCAAAATAATCGTTTTTAACGAAAATACAAATTTGAAATAAAAAACGGCAACTTTCTCTACCACGTATCTAATAGAGGTAGTGCAGCATTCAGCCCAAAAATTCGATGATGAGATTTCACCGTAAATACATGTTTGAGGTCCTCTGAATAAAAATAAAGAGAGAGGCGAAGAAGAAGGGAAGAAATAAAGAAAAACGTTTTAAGAAAAAGTCCATGAGTGTGTTTTCTGTGAATCGCATAACTTAGAAACGAAAAGTCGGTTAAATACCAAACTCAGTATTTAAGTTCGTCTTCAAAGGATGTGATACGAGGATCTTCAAGAAAATCCCCATATCCTAAATTTCCGTTTAGCAACAAATCCTAAAAATCCACAGCTGATATAGCTGAAATTATACCATAGTTTGCAAAGGCTTCATTTAAATAATTTAGTTAAAATTAGTTTTGGTTTGTATGCAAAGTATTAAGGTGGCGGGAAGATAAAACAATCTCTTCCTTAAATTTAACGTAAAGCTTTTGTTATTTAGATTTGCTCAAAAAATAGCTCAAACAGTTTTGATTAAAGTACTCTATATTTAAAATATGTGCAAGAAAAACAAAATGTACCTGCGTATATCTTAATTTTCTGGGAATAGCTTTTGAAATCCTCTCCATTCGAATGACTCTTATATAACTGGTAAAGTTAAGAGATAATATTTACTACACAGAAAATCTAAATCTCCTTAAAGCATATAATTTATGCAAAACAACAATGTTTGTGGTGTTAAACGTTTCAAAGATATTCTTTGTTATTTGTTTTAATTTTTAAATGCTTAATACTTTTTCAAGTGGCAAATCACTATTAGTTTTTTCTCTTGGTCTTGCTTGGAGCAAGGAATTTCAAAGCCATCAAATAGTGATCCGCTTTCTAAAAGTCTGAATATCACTTTAGCCTACTGTATTCTTCTTACATACGACGAAGTGTGTAAATGAGCAATGAAAGTTTATCTCGATAGAAGTATGTAGAAGAATAAGCGTTTATAGGAATAGTTTGTAGAAGAGCAAGTAGAGAAGTTCATTTAAGATTGCCTTTGCGGTCTGGTGGTTTGCATGTTAGCCTCCAAAACCATAGGTCGCGAGTTCGATTCCCGGCTGGAGTGGGAATTTGTCTTTAGCTAGGATTATTCCCAATTCTCCCCTGGAAGTATGAAAAATATATGAATATGCGTGCGTATTTAAAGACAACCCAAAGTAAAAACTATGATTAATACAACAAGTAAAACGAATATCATTGCCAATGAGCAGTTATTCCAAATATGACTTAAGATGTTAAAGCGGAAAGAATTAGTAAAACAAAAACCACATACAAAACATATTTAACCTAACTGTTCATGCAAAAATGTGAAGAATGCATTATTGATTATATTTGAGAATATATTTATGTATTCATAGTGATGTTTGTATATTTGAACACTATTGTCATGATTATTAATTTACATTCATCGTGAAATTGTGAATTGATTTTATGTTAGCCTATATTTATGATATGAATTTATTTGTCTAAGTAATAAGCATGTCAGATTTTGGCAAAATCAATATAAAAGAAAACATCTGGGTAGTCTACATGACCAGGAATAAACAAATATGCTTATTCCATGAAAAGATGAACGGTCGGAATAATGAATGTTGTCATGGAGCTGAAAACTTTTTCTCAATCAATAGCAACCAGAGTATCTCATTAGTACTCGAGTTAGACGGTGTTATTTTACCATAGCTGTAAAACGCATCAAAGAATTTTAAGAAAAGATAAAGAAAAATGTAAATTGTGAAACAGAAAAAAATAAATAAGAAAAGTTTAACTTGTGAAAAGTTGAATTTATCTCGTCGTTGATAGTGCATCAAAGAAACAGAAAATCTTCTTGTTACATGCCCTAATAACAAAGAAGAGAGGTCTCGTTGCTCATCACTTAAAGCCATTAAGCATTTAAAAAAAACTATTCGACGATGACCATCATTTATTATTCACATTATTGAAAAACCGTCACAACGTTAAAGGCAGCTTATAAATGGAACAAAAAAAATTCATGTCAAGAAACACGACGGTTTTTAATTTATCTTTTAATTCTCCTAGTAGGTGAATTACATTCCTCCTAAAAAAATACGATACCGAGATTTCACTAAAATACGCATTTTGAAGCCCCCTGAATGCAAAAACTGTGCATAGAAAAACGTCGTGTGTATGCGCGTGACCTCTCATTTTATCGTCCTCTTTCAAGTTACAGATTGACTCCTGAGCTGTGTGTGGACGACTTCAGACAGATGGCGCAGATAGCCTGCGTGTTGGAAATTTTCTCGGCCCCGTCAGATGGAGGCCGTTCGAATCTCCGCTGTTGTGTCGAGCCTTCCCCGGTCTCTGCTGGAGGGGAGCCTATGAGCCACCCTCCGGTGGCTTGGGAGGGCTGCCTCGAGCGCTCTCCGGGTAGGTGGTCAAGCCTTTAGCTCTTAGGGACCTCTGCGCATCTCTATTGCCTGCGTCGGTCGGTCCTGCAGCCCTTAAGTTACCTGTGGTTCTTTCATCTCATCCGTACCTCCCGGGATGTATGCACAAAAGATCCGTATGTGGTTCGAGGTGCTAGGTGTTCCCTCCGTAGCGCAATCCTAATTCTCCTAAGTGAGGGAGAACTTTTAAACATTGTAGCGTACTTCATCGTGATACTGCATCTAAAGGGGTATACAAACTCTGAGATTTAGAATTATCTAGAGGGAGTTTCGGAGGTACCTACAGAAGGACTAGCTAGGGAAATCATATAATATAATTTAAATGTAATTAATGCATTTTCATTTTGCCATTTTTCTGATAGGCCCTTCCCCGTAGAGTACTAATACCCAAACCAAGGTTCACAGTCACCGAGCAATCATCTAAAGCGAGAGTAATAAATGCTCTCTCGTGCCGTGTATGCGTAGGGTGACACTCTAGGGACACGAGAACCATCCAACAGAGAATCACTATTATAGCAATACCTTACATGTTTACCGCCATAATTATTAATTACTACCGCTGTTACTTTAATATCCTAACGTCTATTACATCCAAGAGTAAAGCATCATAAAGTTGTAGTTTCGCGTAATATTGTTGGGTAGACTTTTCGCATAGTATTAGCAGACGCAAAACAGGCTCCGCCTGCTGCGCTCTCCGTCTTCTCATGCGGCTATTACTGACCTGCTTGCTCAAAATTTATATTCCTTTTAGTACAAACTTATTGTACCACTAGTTTAGCTTGTATTTATTTGATCAAAGCACACATTATTCTTGCAGCAAGCCACCAGGTGAAAATCTTCCAGCCATCTTACCACTGATTACGCTTCTGTTCACGCGAAATCATTTTTGTTTGAGGCATTCATGGTCGCTCTGGTGTGTATTTTGAAACTGCAACATTCAGTTAAAGCACATTTAGTTGGATACAATTAAATAATTTTTATATTCTTAAAATATTTAACTCTCTACAGTTAAGATTACAGCCTATAAGGAATTTGAAATAAATTGTAAGTATTGAAATTACTATAATTCATGCACATACATAATCACATTGCTATATCCTGATGTTCAAGCAGTTATTCAGAATAATCAGTGATTTTCAGAAAGCAGTGTTTAGTTTTCAAGAAACTGCAAAACTACACAATTTAAGGATGCACGAGGTGTGATCAAAAAGTAACGGGAATTTTTGTTTTCTTAAAGAATTTTTATTTAATCATCATCCACATTATCCCCTTTAGATATAATACACCTGTGCTAGTGATTTTTCCAATCTTGGAAGCACTTCTGGAACTCACTTTTCGTTTCCTTCAGCGATTCTGTTTTTATCTCATCAATGGTGGCAAAACGTTGTCCTTTCATGGTTCTCTGCAGCCTCGGGAATAGAAAGAAGTCGCAAGGGGTCATGCCCTGACTGTCAAATATAAACTAAATATTCAAAACATGCAAACATACATAAGGAACATGTGTACCAAAAATATAAAACAAAAGTTTTGAACATTGGATGTAAAGCTCGCGAAATTAAAAAAATCCTGTTAGTTTTTGATCACACCTCGTATATTACAATAATAAAAATGAAGCACTCAAAGGAAAATAATCTGTAAGACCTAATTTTTTGTTAAATTACATCTTACAGCAAGGTAATGGACTGTAGTATTTAGGTTGAGTATTGCCTATGAATACGCTGAAGACACGGAACGAAAGCATAATAAGTTCCAAGCATTATGTGGTACAATGAGACACTACAACTCCGGATTTTGCTTTTGTTTCAGGAAAGAGATTTTCATAAGATTCATAAGGTTACACTTGAGAAGCTCGTTTATTTTAAGGATTTATATGCATACCAGTGATAAAATAGAGGATTAGGAGAATAACTGGAAACTGCATCTGGAGTATATGAAGGAAACTAGACTAATTAAACAAATATTAAACCGAAAGCTTATATAGATGTTGGAGGGGGACCTAAAAGATGGCTCAGTCACTGAAATCGGGAAAGTTCTCGAGTCTAAACTCTGAATGGAAATGACCAAGCATAACATTCTTAAGCAGTTGGCTCCAAGTTTGCTATATTCAAGCCCTATGACAATACAAAGATAAACAACAGCGGCCAAGCGTCACTGACGGCAGGTAAATACGGTCTGCAAAACCAACAAACTGTACGAGGGATGGGGTAGTTTGTAATCTGCGACGTCTCTGCCTCGATTCCCGTAAGAGTATAGTTTATTTCCTTCCGTCCTGGCTTTTAAATTCGCGTGCCTGGAGATGATCACTTCTCTTGTGATTCTTAAGATCGGATCACAGTTTAAAACGCTGTGCTGGCTTAGTTCAGGGAGATTTTGAATAGTGCTAAGTAGAACTGAAAATGAACATCCGGATTGGAAAATTCAAAATTCCATAGTGTGTGGCTGTGAAAGCTCCAGCTATTTTTAGAACTCGTTGTTGAAATATGAGATGTGATAGGTATGGAAATCTCTATGCAAAACGTTTAAGCATTCTTTACGAACATCTCGCACAGGTGCTAGTAAATCCCTGCATGCTTTTCGCGGAACAAAATGGAGGCACATAATCGGGAGGAGCGGTCTGGAAGATTATGTGGGAGCGAGGGAGGTGGTGAATATTGAAATGGGAATAATTCACAATATTTTCGTTTGCGGTTGTTGCATGCAGCAGAGGGAGTAAAGCAGCTTACAGCTAGCGGCCGCCCTGTTTTGTTGTTGATTTTCATAAGCTTTTTGAGGTTTTTGTGGCAGGAAGATCAGTCCCCCGCGTCCTCAGAAATTCCCCACTTCATCGTCCGGGGTTCAGAGAGAGCGAGACAGATGCTCCTGTCTTTCCTAAACCCTACGTTCAAAACGTAGCTCGCTCCTCTTAAATAGCTTTATTGTGCCGTATTAAAGAAACCAATCGATAACACATATGTATATCTACATGCAGGTATAGAATATAAGCTATGGCCAATCAGACGTAAAAGCTGCTTCTAGCACAGCTTGGGTGACCAGTTCAAAGGAAGTTATGTATGTACCTTGTGAAATTAACAGTGTTTATATTAAAATTTATAGGAGAATATTCTGAAAGTTCTGTTGGAAGTTTAGACTGCCCTGTGCCTTGGATTTCAAAAGCAAACGTCCCCATTTTCCGGTCAGAAATCACTATATGCTAATTTAAATTTCAGAAAAAAATTAAACCCCAGCCATTTCTCCTTGCCCTTGACTAGTGCTTTCAGAAACAAAGCTGGTTTAACACAATATCACCACTTCTTCCGTTCTAAAGCACAGTTTCCATAGATAACACTAGTGCCCAAGTCCAAACGAAGGTAGAGGCTAAACATTTATTCAAACCTGATTTATCGGCATATATGATACTATTGGAAACCCTTAAAAGGAACCTAACAATAAAGATTAGGCAACAAAATATAAAAAGAGAAAAGAGTTTTAAGTACTTAGGTTTCTTTAGGACGAAAAATCACATTTAAATTTACATCTAAACTATGTTGGATAGAAAACTAAAAGTGTAATAATGAAACTAGCTTCGGTTGAACAGCGGAAATTTAAGATTCCGATTAAGGATTTAAAAATATTACAGTTGTAACAAGAATTATACTACATGATATTAATTTAAAAATATTTAAAAACAGTGTAAGAGGAGTTGGATATAATATTTATATCTAATATTGTTTGATTATACAACTTTTGTTTAAATTCAAAGTAATTGAAGAAGAAGAAATTCTAAGTAAAAACAATCTAAATAACCTTAACTTATGAAAGCAATCAAACCAACCAAACTTTTATTTCATGTATATAAAGTAATAATTAAGACACATTTAATTTTTTATTATTATAAGTAATTGTTCATATAAAATCGTTAAATAAACGATAAAAAATATTTATTGTAACGAAAGTGTAAAATGCATTTTAAAAGAAAGAAATAAGAACCCGAACATCTCCGTTGCTATGGAGAAAAAGTATTCTAAGAAAATGACCTAAATCTAAAAAGAACACCCCTAATAAGTAATACATAAGAGAAGGAACGTACTAGGACGTATGGTAATATTACTTGTATAAGGTATTCGTATGGATAATATTTGAATAAAAAAGAACGGGTTCAGCAACTTTAATACAATTAATTGATTAATAAAATATATCGTTGGACCATTCTTAAAGAGATAAGAGTTCGTGTTTAAATAATTTGATGGAATTGTTTCATGAAACTTCTAACACACATAATCATTAAATAAAAGGAGGTAAAGTAAAGTTGTTAATTTACTATTCTAATTATAACACCCACTGTCGTTATCTTGCACGGTAATACTTGATCTGTACCAGTTTAAGAACAGGCGTTTAAACACAACAAAAAATCCAACTACTATAGTTTATTTTTACGTAGATTCTATAAACTATTCTAAACCAATATTATTTGTTATTTACATCATGTTAATCGAAATGGACCTTTGTAGAAATTATTTCAGAAAGCTCACATTTCATTGTAAGTACAATTGGAATGCAGCAAACTTAATCGATAGTCAGATGTTTAAAAAAGGATCTCTATATGCTGGCCTTAAAGTTCCATACTCTTTCCATGCCATCCGAGGAACATTTGAATAGCTATAGCATTAAAGTCGGATGTGTTGCATTCATATAACTTTCGCTACTCACTCTTCTACACACTATTCTTTAAAAACTTATTCTTCTGTCTACTTCTTATTAATAGAGATGAGCTTTCATTACGCATTCAGACATTTCGTTTTGTGTATAAGAAATAAGGAGGCTAAAGCGATAGTCAAATTTTTAAAAGACGAATTACTATGTAATGATTTGAAATCCCATTCTCTTTATATCATTATGGGGTAAAAACGAATAGTGGCTTAACAGTTGAAAAATAATGTTTTTGAAAATTCGAACTGATAAGAGAGGATATTTCGGAAATATTTAACGCCACAAATAATTTGGCACAAATAATGTGCTTTATCGAGAACTAAGCTTTTTTTCTGTGATAATATTTTATCTATCTTTACCATTTTAATAGTTATGCAAAAGTCATTCAGAATGAAGAGAACTTCTCAGGCTATTCCCGCAAAGTTCAAGGTATACATTTTATTTGTCATGAAAATACCTTAAACCTTTTGTATTTTAATCAAAATTGTTAGAGCCAATTTTGAAAAAATGAAAAATCAAAAAAGTTTTCATGCAAAGCCTATTTGGGATGAGGAAATTTTCATGAATATCTTCGTGTCATATCTTTAGAAAATATAAACTTAAAAGCCAATTTTTGTATTTAACCGGCTTTTCGCTTTTAAATTATGCTGTTCTATACACACACGCACAAAGACACATATATGGAGCTATTACTATAAACTCTTTTCTTATTTAGGGAGCCTCAAAAAGCGTATTTCCAATAAAATCTCCGTATCGAATTTTGAGGTGAAATTCAATACTTTCTCTACTTACTATATATAAGTAAACGAAAATATTATCAGGGATTTGGAAATCCAAAGAATAACAAAAATTATCTCAGAAAATATTAACTCCACAGAAACTTTGTTTATCACAAATATGTTATTTACAGTTTACAAATTGTACAAAAGTAAAGACGAATTCACAGCCTACTCGGAGGAAAACTCAAGATATATACTTTATTTGTCATTGAAAGCATTGTTAGAGCTATTTTTGAATAAATATAAAATATTTCCATTAAATTTAAAACACTTTAATTTATCTTCCAAAATCCAAATTAAATAAATTTCGCTGTAACCAACAATTAATTTTAGCTCAATTAAATAAAGCCTTCAGAAACAATGATATAAAATGAACTGTAACAGCTATTGGTTTTTATTACTTGTTGCTAGTTTGGGGTGGGAGATATTCTTGAAAATCTGTATGTTGCATCTTAGCAAGATGCTGAACCTAAATAACAAGATTGTTATTTATCGGACATTTTGTTTTGGTTCACAGTGTTCATACATACACACACGAGCGCGGAACTTTTCCTAAAAATGCTTTCTTTTATTTAGGGGACCTCAAAACATATTTCCGATGAAATCCCAGTATCGAATTTTTGGGTGAAATGCAACACTTTCTATACACGCTGGACACGTGGTAGGGAAAAAATGATAATTAAAAAGTTCAAAGCAACAATAACGGTGTCTTGGAAATAGCTGAGGTTATAAAAGAGTTATTTGAAATAAATTGTATGTGTTAAAGAAATCTACTTTTTGTGCACTTTTATGGCTTACCAGTTATACAAACTTACATAAAATCACTTCCGAATGAAGACTTTAAACACATGTTCTATTTGATTTGTAAAGTACCTCAAATATTTGGCATTCTAATCAAAATCGTCAAAGCTATTTTTGAGAAAGTAAAAGAATATCGATTTGTTTTCATGTGAAGATAGCTTGAAGGTATTTTGGGGTTGGGGCATTTACTTGAAGATCCTTCTGCCGCATGTTTGAAAGACACTAAATTTAAATACTAAGTTTGGTATTTATTGGAGTATTCATTTTTGACTTATGCTATATACACCGCACATAATATATGTGGTGTATATAGAACACCCACACACCACACCCACAATACACATACACCACAAACGCGCACCCCGTATCTTCTACTAAATTTTGGAGGAGCGAGATTTAGGGTTCTCTAAACAAGGTGGCCCAAACAAGCCGTTTTTGCATTTTTATGTTTTCCGCATACATTAGCGTAAAAGAAGCTGCCGCGTCACTGATTTTGAAACGGACAGTGCAGGTACGAAACGAAAGGTCATAGAGATAGTGCTTGCTCTCTGCATGTGTTTACTTATTGGTTTCGTACTGAAAGCGTCGCATGGTCGCATGCTTGCAGTTCGAGCAAGGTGACTCAAGCAAACAAGCATGTTGACCACAATGAATACACGGATATAGTTATGATCTATGGGATGATCATAACCAGTGTCTGCCTTCTGCGCGCCTTATTCGACGTCAGAGATGCAATTAAGAACTGATGGCTCATTCCACGTATTATTATTTCTTAACCATTAATGTTTCTCATCGCAATTAGACAAGAAGAATTGCAGCTGACCTGGGGATTCAAGTACTTCAATACAACGGATTTTGAAGGAGTGAGAATAGCATCCCATTGAACTACATTTGCACCAACAGCTTTATGGGAACGATTTCCAGAATAGAGTATCTGTTTGCAGACGGTCTTAAATAAAATAAAATATGGATTTCACAGGAGGTTTTATGGGATGATGAATGTTATCAATGACTCCGATGTAAATAAACATAATCTCCAATATTGGTCTTGAGAATCCTCACATATTACGACCCTAAAGCAGAGAGCTATTTAAACATATCTATTATGAATGATGCACTAATAGAATATCATTTAATTGTGGTGTAGCTTTAAAGGAACACAGATATATAAAAGATAGCGGTTACCTAATGTTAATTTTGTAGCACCATTGCTGCCATAAAGTCATACTTATTTTAGATTGACTGTAATGTAATTATATGACTTAATACGTGTGCTCAGGTTTTGACCAGCGAGAATCGTGAATTCTTGTTTATGAGCGAATTGGTTATTAAATAGCCGATAAAACACACGCATACGTACATTCAAAGGCATGCCGTGAAACTTCTTCATTGAAGAGAATTTCTTGAGCCCAGCCGGGACCTTTCACAAAGCAGGCAGATGCTCTCTTGACTAAGCTATGATACCAGTCATAGCAGTGTCCGTTTTCAAGCGTTGGTCTTTCATTTAGTAAGGTCTTATCTCTGCCTGTATGGAGTCCCCTTAACAATTCCGCTTAGGCAAGCCTTTTGACATCCGCGCTACCCGGGATAAACTAACTTCAGCGAACAACGGCTTAGGTGGGCCATCTGGTATTTCCATTGAAATCTCGACATCGAACTTCTGGGATAAAATGCACACTTCCTCTACGTACTAGAGAGATGGTAGAGAAAGTAAAAATACAACAAAAGAGGTTTACATTCTTAAAATGGAGAAAGAGTAAAATAGTATAAAATAAGAAACAGGGACTTCCTGTGTGGTCTGGTGGTTAGCAAGCTAGCTTGCAAATTCAGAGGTCCCAAGTATAATATTATATAATACTGCATTAATTCTAGTATGATACATACAATACACGAAACTTTCACTACCGCAGCGATCGCCGTTGTGACTGACCACTAGGCAACTTGACTTCGTCTTTAAGCAACGTGAGGGACATGACAGTGGAATAATCGTGGCCAACTTAGCCGAATTTAAAGCTGGTGATGATAGTTTTTATCGAGATACTTTATGGGCTTCTACTCAACAAGTCGCATCTTTTACGTGATGAATAAGATTGTGTGGAAACCAAGGATAAGTTTGCTGGCATCTAAACCACTGTCAGCCCATGAGCTAATCCACACAAAAACCGGGAACAGACTTTCAGCCTAAAAGCTGATTACAGTACAGTGACATCTCCGATACAAGAATGACCGTGCAAATGCACCAAAACCAGTTGAGAATAAAAAGCTCAAATTATAATCTGATTAAGAAATCGATTTATCTTGGGAATTGTTGAATACAAATTCCCTGTGCACCTTTTCATTGGTGATTACCTTCAGTGTTGAAAGAATTTTTTGACTGCTCTTAATAAAAAGTCACAGTTCTGGCATAGAATATACTAGTTTTGCTTTCTGTGTTTTCGTGGAATTTATTGTGAAAGATTATTTAGTGTCATTGCTTCTTTTACAACAATCAGTGCAGTTATTTTTCATTAAAATATAAGTCAAGTCAACATCATGCAAAATATTTCAATAGCCAATTTATTTTTATTTTTGTGTTATAAATATTGCTACTCACACATTTAATTTAGTAATAAATAATAATGTATTTTTGTTTCCTAGAAATGTATGTATGATATAGCTATTGACATGACGAAATTAACATTATCTTTCAAAACAAAAATTGTTCATATTCCTTACAACAATCATGTCAACAATCCAACCAGTTTTACCAATGATACCACGTAATATACCGTGTAATAAATCGATCGCCCTCCATGGTCTAGAGGTACCATGTTAGCCTCTAGTTCCCGAGGGCACGGGTTCCGACGTGGCGAGGGTGATGGATTTTTTTCGGGCGTAAAAATTCTTAGTATGGCTTCCTTCGGAAGAGAAGTAAAACAGGTGGTCCCATGTTGTAGATTTACTACACGTAAAAGAACCTCAAGCCTGACCGAGGGCTCTGAGAAAAGTTTCCTGTCTTTCACTCCTAATATAGAATGGGACACTAAGGACCATAGTAGGTTAAAGGGCGTCCATAAATGAAAAAAAAGATAAAAAAGTATAGTATCCCGATTTGATCTTATACCAAAAATACAGCTCTTGTTTTAAACGATGCCACAACTCTAGCCAGAGTAATTTCCCATCATCCTCCGAGGCTGGAAGTGCGAGTGTAAACGTGTGTGTATGTGAATTTATTGTTTATAAAGAAAAATAAACGTAAGCAAGCCTAAAGATACACAATAGTAAAACGAATGAACACTATTACCGATGAGGATTTGTTTCAAAGGTAAAAGCTACAGATGTGGCCTTAGACGTTAAAGTATATTTGGCATATATATAAACAGGCTAAACATTTATTGTCGCTGTAAAGCGAATGATACATAGATAAAGTGAAATATAAGAGGTTAAGAGCCTGAGATGAAGAAAGTAACCAGAAATATAAATGATTGATTGCTCTGAATACGTATACGAGAATATGGAAAATTACGTAAATAGGATATAAGAATGATCTTTCAAAATTCTCCAGAATTAAAGAAAACAAAAAAGAAAATTACAATTAAACGAACTTTCAAAGTAAGCATAATAGTTCTGTAGTTGCTGACTCCTTAAGAATATTATATCACGGGCACTGAAATGGTGATTGTGGCACACTTGATTTTAAAATGTGAGCCGAATTTTTATCTTCATTGCGTTTACAGTTGAATTTCGCTCTCAAGTTACAATCGTAAAGCAACAGTTAACACTGCTGTGATTTATTTTATTTGTCTGGATCAACCGCGTTTTACACTGGACTAAAATACAAGAAAATTCATTATGAAACAGTTGGAAGATTTAAGACGTCATGATGTACTTTCTCTTCTACGTACAGCAGATAAGTGTATGTGTGTCTGTGAACAATATAACTCGAAATCTAAAAATTGTATACATACCGAATTTGGTATTTAAACTCAGTGCCTCCAAAGATGCGACAAAAATAATTTCAAGAAAATCCCTTCTTAACCTTAGATGGAAAAAATGTTGATATTTTTAATTGCTCAAAAACGGCTCTAATGGTTTTGGTTAAAATATCAAATGTTTGATATTTTACATGATAAATAAAATTTATAGCTTCAGTTTTCTGGAAAGAACCTGTGAAGTCCTCCTCAATAGGAAATAATTCTGCATAATTTAATATAAGGGCTAAACTATAAGAGATAGACAAAACAAAAAATGTAAATCTCTTTAAAACACAGTTTATTTCAAAGAATTTTTTGTGACATCAGTCATTTGCGAGATACAGTTATTACTGGTTTGAATTTTTCAATACTTTGTGATTTTTAAGTGCTGTCGCTATGCAGTTGTTCCTCGCGATGTCATAGAGTATGGAATTTTAAGTCCAGCATATACCAACGCGTACTAAAACACTTGACTATCGGTGTCCTCTATCCCCTTTGTGCCTAAAACGAAATGTGCAATTAACTCCTTTCTGCAAACATTTATATTGGTTAATCTAAAGCGGACAGAACAAAATCTGATGTGTTGCATTCACATAACTTTCCCTATTATTCTTACAAAGATTATTTTTCTCTCTACTTCATTTTAATCGTGATAAACCTTTGCACAAATTCCTACTTGAAACATTCCGTTAGAGTACAAAGGGAAGAGCGTGTCAAATGTTTAACAAGTGGACGCTATACTGGCCTTAAAATTCCGTACTGTTTCCATGCAATCGCAAGAAACAACTGAAAATTGACGGTACTTAAATAGAATGACAAAGTATTGAACAAATTGAAGCATTAATAACGGACATCTTGGAAAGGCTTATACCACAAAAATACTTATTTCAAATAAATTGTGTGTTTTAAAGAGATCTACATTTTTTGTGCAGTAAGTTTTCGTATATTGCTTAACGTTTATCAGTTGTAGAACATTACACAAAATTCCTTCCAAATGAAGAGGACTTCATAGGCTATTCCTAAAATTTCAAGATATATATTTCATTTTTCATGTAAATATCTTTAATATATGGCGTATTAATCAAAATCGTTATTGTCGTGTTTTAGAAAATAAAACATTTCAAAAACATTCCATATAAAAGGTAGTTGGGAGTGCGGAAATCTTCTTGAAAATTCGTGTCGCCTGCTTGGAAGTTACTGAACATAAGTTACACAGACAGACACACAGGCAAACACATATACACACAGAGGTTTTTATAAAAGTCTGATGAGACATATTCACATGACTTACTCTACCCTCTATCTTTATTAGTGGATGTACAAAGCCTTCTTACTAAAAATTATTTTTCTGTCTACTTCATTTTAATCCAAAAAAACCTTTGCAGAAATAGCTACATTACACATTACGTTACATATACAAACGTAACGCAATAGTCAAATGTTTAAAAAGTGTTTAAGACGATATATATGCTACCTTAAGATTCTATACTGTTTCCATGCTCTCGCGACAACCAACTGAATGTCGAAAGGACTTGAAAGAATGACCAAGTAATGAACAATTGGAATCATTAATATGGATATTTCGGAAATAGCTGATGCCACATAAAAAGTTATTTGGAATAAATCGTGTGTTTTAAAGAGTTCTTCATTTCCATTGTGTTTTTGCCTTTCACTTAACATTTACCAGTTTTACAACATTTGAGGCAGTATTTTTAACACTTAAATGATATCAGTCTAATTATATAATATAAAATATAATAACAGCCCGCCTTAAAGCAATATGTGTATAATATATAAACATATATTACAGTAATTGTATTATGTTTATTTTATTGTGTACATGTATAAGAATGTTATGTAAATGTATTACGTAATTTAACAATGTAGGAGCTGTGAAAATAGAAGTAAGCTACTTTTCGTAGCAAAGAGAATTATAAAGTAGAAGCCGAAGGTTGCTAACAATGAGGTAACCTTGAGACAACAATAAATTAGAAAGTTGAATAATGTTACTAATAATTCTTGGAACAATAATGTAATATTTAAAACAGTTTTTAAATAGCCAATCAACAACTAGTAAAACCTTAAGTTAAATAAAATTATTCTATTGGAGTAGCCTTAGCCAATCAGAGACTTGAAATAGAGAAAAAAGAACAAATTCATGTGGGAGACGCTACAAGACAGCGTTCCCAAGCAGTCAGTAAGATTTGGTATGTTCAGTGTGAGACATGAAAATTCATTGCGGTGAGAAGAATATAAAGTTTACGTGTTAAAAAACTACAATTAACAATAATCTCACAGCTCTACAGTAGGATACATCAGTGAAGTGTTATTTAATCGTGTGAAGGATTAATAAACAAAGTACAATCAATTATAATTTGTGTAAGCCTTAATTCTTTAGCCACACCAGCCCTGCTAAGAGATACATGTTCTGAAAATTACTACTGACGCAGCCGAGGTATATATATATAATAAATAAATAAACATAAAAATACAAAGTTGATTTTTAAACATGGGGGCGAATGTCACAGGAAAAGTGAACGTGGGGCGAAGGCCACCGGAAAGTTTGGTTTGTATCGTACGTGGGGCGAACACTCCTAGAAACAATCTCACGAAAGTTTGGAATCCATTACTTACGTGGTCTAAAACATGCTTCAAATTGGCGCCTAAACGTGGGGCTGGAATAGGCTAGAAGAGGCAAGAATAGGCAAAAAGAAGAAAAGAATCGACGAAACTACAAGACTTCACTACAAGAGCTTCGGAGAACTTAGGATCAACAATGTCATCCAAGGACAGCAAACAATTCTTTCAGGAGTACGGGGCACGCAGTCAACAATTCAACTAGAATCTAAAAGCGAACACTAGAATAAAAACGTTTACTAAGACAGCCAGAGAAAACGTCAGAAAAGTCCAATACTATATATTTATATAATTGTCAAGATAGTTAAGAAAATATATATTGTTATTAAAACAATTTCATGTTGTTAAGAAGTGCAAAATTAAAATTCAGCAGTTCCAAACCAAATATAACAAAATAAAATATATAAATTAAAATGGAAACAGAAAACAATGTAAAACTGGAAGTAGGAGAGGAAAGGTCAGCCATTACAGATGTAAATTTACAGTCAGAGCTAGAGAAAACAAATAGGTTAGATGTAGAAGATCACAATTAGACATAGAAAGAGATAGCAATAGTATGCATGGTCATTCATCTTTACATGTATTAGAGCAGGGAACAACAAATGAAAGAAATACTATCCCTCACACATCTAGCCAACAAGATCAAGAAAATTTATCACAACATTTTATATGCCTTCTAAAAGTAATAGCAGAAACTAATGCAGAGCTCAGAAAAGATTTAAGTAATAAGCTAGCTGAATTTAATAATAAGTTAACTGAAACTAGTACGTAGTTAGGGAATAAGTTAACTGAAACCAGTAAAGAGTTAAATAATAGGCTAACTTAAAATAACACAGAGTTAAATAAACTACAAAAAACTAGTAAGGAAACAAATAATAAAGTATCTAGTATCAAAAATTATCTAGCTAAGCAAACAGAAAATTGTATGAAAGAAAGTAAAGCTGAAAGTAGGAGGTTAGAAATCAAAATAGAACAATCTTCTAAAGCACTTCAAAATGATATCGATTTAAAAGTAAACAAAGCTTGCAATCAGCTAGAACAAAAATTGTCAAGTCATATTGATAAAAATCTAACTGAAATGGAGCTGAAACTTACTAATACTAAACAGAGTATTTGTAATAAGTTAGATAAACAGGGTGAAGAATTAAAAACAATGGTGGAAAACACAAATGCAGATATTGTGCAAACACAAATAGATCTAACAGGGGAAATAAGTAAAATGCATAAAATGGCTAAAACAAATGCAGCTGCAATTAAAGAAGCAAAAACAAGCAAGGACAAGTAATGTCAATGATAGATGACATTAAAGAAAGTAGCAAAGAAATAGATAAACTTAGAAATAGTTTTGAAACTTTAAGTACCAGTGCACCAAAAGTAAATGCAAATGTAACTGGTTCAGTAAATGCATGATAATAATACAAGTGCAGAAAGAAGTGTATCACCTTTGTTAACTAACAACACAAGAGACGCTACTGCTTTCTCCATAGCATCAGCCTCTCAAACACAAAACAATAATGATGACACACATGTGCATGTACCAAATCAGATATTAAACTATTATTCTGTGCTTAATGAATTACCTTTACCTTATTTTAATGCTTCCTCAAGTCCAGTACAACTTATTCATGATCTAGCAGAATATTTTAAATTGAAGAATGTGCCTGAAGCATTAAAAATTTTCCTTGCTAGAAAATACCTGGACAATAAAACCTTAGAATGGTTACATATACTAGCAGATAGTAAAATGAATTTTGAAATATTTAGAGTTTTATTTACGAATAAGTTTTGGAACACTACCGTGTAACATAAGATTAGGGCAAGCTTAAGTAATTCACAATATAGAAGAGATGTCAACTTGTCAATAACAGATTATCTTATAAAGTATGTAGGTTATGTATGGCACAAGAAGAAACAGAAAAAGAAGAGAAAAAGAAAATTAAGTAACTGGAACATAAAAGGGGAAAGGGATGTAATTTAAAAATGTATAATAATATATTTATTAAATGTAACCAATTGTCAATATGGATAGAGTCATGTGAATATAACGTCAGATCTTTTTACTTTCTCTACACTACATAATAGATAGATAAGGTATTACATTTCACCCAAAACGTTTATACCGATATTTCATTAAAAATACATGTTTTGAGGCACCAGCCTGTTTAGAAACAAAATCCATATGTGTGTCTGTCTGTGAACAGCATAACTCAAAAACGAAAAGTCGGATAAATATCAAACCTGGTATTTAAATTCAGTACCTTCCAAAAATGCGACACGAATTTTTTCAAGAAAATCTCTTCATTCCAAACTATCGTTTACATAGAAAATTGTTTCACATTTTTTATTTTCTAAAGAATTGCTCTAACGATTTGGATTAAAATACCATATTTTAAAGATATTTACATTACAAATAAAGTCTAATATCTTGAACTTTCTGGGAGCAGCCTGTGAAGTACACTTCATTGGGAAGAAATTTTGCGCAATCTTGTATAACTGGTAAAGGTTAAGCGATAGACGAAAACTCACTGCACAAAATATGCATATCTCTTTAAAACACACAACTTATTTTAAATAAGTTTTTTGTGGTATAAGCCATTTCTGATATATCCGTTATTAAAAGTTCGATTTGTTCATTTCTTGGTCATTCTCTTTAAGTCCAGTCAACATTCAGTTGTTGCGCAGAATTTCATGGAAACAGTAATGAATTTTAACGCCAGCATATAGTGCATAGTTTGATTAAACATTTGAATATTGTGTTCACTTTGTATCTATAACGAAATGTGTAATGTAGCTATTTCTGCAAAGTCTTATAGAAGATTAAAATACATTAGATATAAATAAAGTAATAAGTATTTGTAAGAATAAACCATAGAGGGTAGAGTCATGTGAATGTATCACATCAGATTTTTTTGGAGTTCAGATGCACAACAGAGAGAAGGGGTGTCTGCATAGTTTAGCAAAAAGGCAAATTAGCCGCAAATATTCAAAGTTTGCTGAAGAAAATCAACAAAAACGGAAGTTTAAACCACTCAAGACATCTGCTGTTTGCTCAAAGCTTATTCATGAAGTGGTTTCTGAAGAATCACTTCCACTTGATAAAGAACATTAAAATCCTTACAAAGCTGAAGGAAACTGACGTTCGTGTCTTATTGCTTTTTCTACTACTTACTTATACTAAGTAGTGCCGATAATGCATTGCACCCACAAACTCGAGACTGAGATTTCATCGGAAATACATGTTTCAGAGTCCCTGAAACCAAAATAACAAATTTTAGAAAAACGTTCATATGTGTATATGTATGTGCGTGTGTGTGTGTGTGCGTGCGTGTGTGTGTGTGTGTGTCTGTGTCTGTAAACAGAATAATCGAAAACGAATAGTTGGTTAAGCTTAGCATCTTTCAATGATGCGATACGAAGTTTTACAAGAAAATCCCCCACCCCCACTACTCTTCGAGTTTTTAAAAGTCAGCTAACAATTGTGATTAAAATACTATATATTTAAACTATATGCTGAAATAAATAGTTTGTTAGCTCCACGTATGGATGCCAATTTGAAGTACTTGTTTGTTACACTATTTACATCACGCTTTGAAGTAGGTCATATTGAAGGAGTTGTGTTATATTTCGACTGCTCGGGAGCCGAACTTGTAGTAGTTGTAACCGCACGTATAGTAAACAGTTTCCGGTAGCCTTCGCCCCAATTTTTAAAAATATTAACCTTTTAATTTGACTATTTCTTTAAGTATTATATTTATGTTTACCTCGGCTGCGTCAGTATTATTGTTAGAGACACGTTTCTATTAGTAGGGTTGTGATGCGACAAGAATGTAGGCTTACACAGATTATAATTTTACTTCACTTCTTTTATTAATGCTTGATACGATTTTAAATAACACTTCACTGATATAGAGAGCTCTGAGATTCTTTTATTAATTACTTGTACTTTTTAACACGTAAACTTATTTTTCGTCTGACACGAATACGTATTACATTTCTCGAGAACGCATCACGCATCCAATTACAAACACTGTCCGCAGCAACTGACTTCCAGATTTGTAAATGTTGCTATGTTTCAATTTCTGATTGGCTAATCCTACTGATTGGCTATTTTATAAACTGTCACTAAAATTATATTATTGCTGCTCCAATAATGACTAGTAGTATTATTAAACATTTTTACTCATTATTACCTCAAGGTTACCTCATTGTTGCCTCATTGTTAGCAACCTTTAACTTATTATTCTCATAGCTCCTACATTATTAAATTACGTAATATATTCGCATAACATTATTACGCATGGATACAATAATATAAGCGTATGCAATGACTTTTACATACATTTTACAAATTATTACATACACATATTGCTTCAAGGCGGACTGTTATTGAATTTACATATTATATAATTAGACTGAAATTATTTAAGTGTTAAAAATACTGCCTCAATGCATGACGAGTAAAATGTATATAATGAATTTTCTGCTAATAGCCTGTGAAGTCCTCTTCATACTGAATGACAGTGTAATTGGTAAACCGTTAAATCTTACTACACAAAAAATCTAGTCTACTAATTCACATAATTTACATGAAATAAATTTTTTTGTGGCATTAGCCACTTCCTGGATATTTTCTTTATTGTTTTGAATTTTCAAATACTTACACTCTTTGCTCTCTCTACCACATATCTAGAAGATAACGAAAGTATTGCATCTCACCCAAAAATTCAACATCAATATTTCATCGGAAATATGTTTTAAGGTACGCTGGTTCCAAAAATGGACATCTTTTAAGAAAATATGTGTATGTGAATAGCATAACACAAAAATAATATCGGATAAGTACAAAACTTGGAAACTAAGTTCAGTATCCTCCAAAATGCGACATGACGATTATCAAGAAACTTCTGCCGCTCCAAAGTATCCATTACATGGATTATTTTTAAAATAGTTTCACCTATTTCAATTAAAATACAATACATTAAAGTTATTTACATGACAAATGAAATGTATACCTACCTATCTCGAATTTTCTGGTAGTCCAAAATTTACTACATAAAAATATATATCTCTTTAAAACACACAATTTATTTCAAATAACTTTTAATGTGGCATCAGCCATTTCCGAGATATCTTGTTATTGGTTTAAATAATTACATTCCTTATCAGTTTTTGGAGAGATGTCACCATTCAGGTGTTTCTCGCAATATTTTGGAAAGAGCGATCCGCAATTAAAAATTGGATTACCGCTTCGCTTTCCAGCCCATGTGAAAGTAACACAGATTTCTTCAAGTGATAAGTAGCTATTTTTTGTTTCTCGTGACAACGCAAGGTGCTTGTAATTACAAACCCATCACAAAGCAACCTGCTTTTTAAAAATCTAACTATCGCTTTTGCCTACTGTAACCTTTTTATACTGCAACGAAATGTTCAAATGTGTAATCAAGTTTATCTCTATTAATAAATAAATATAGGAATAAACTTCCGTAAGAATAGTCTGTAGAAGAGTGAGTAGAAAAAGCCATATGAATGCAACACTTCAACTTTTTAAAGGAGAATCTCCCGAAGAGATTTGTGATAAAAGGGGCTCTTCTACTTGAAATGAAAGGAGGTTACGCAAGAAGATATAAGAAATTCCAGTGGTGTGCCGCAGTGGAAGGTATAGAGTTGTGTTCTCGAAGAGCGCAACATTAAAATATTATAGTGTAAACAAACCTTTGTACCGTGAGTCTGGTCAGAATGCTAATGGGATTACCTCTGTGGTCAAGTAGACACGTTCTGACTTATCATCCCAGAGGTCTTAGGTTGGAATCCGGTTGTGGCGGAGGAATTTTTATTTAATTGGAATTATTCCTACCGAGCGGGATGGCTAAGGCGATCTGTGGCCCGCATTCAGGAGGTCCTGGTTCAAAGTGATCGAAGGCTATTTTCCATGGTTTTCCTTGGTCGCTAGGCGATTGCTCAGTTGGATATTTGGTCCGCGAATTTTCCTATCATCCCTTTCATTTCATCCCCTTCTTCTTTACCACCATATGACTGATTAGCCATCCTGGATATGGTACGACCCACAGTTTGCTTGCTCCTCGATGACTTGTAAGTCCTTGGGGATGTAAGTACTACAACGTGGATAATAATAATCTTTCCGCACAGTCTGAATGTGTAACTGCAAAGTGAAAAGTAGTGCGTTTCGTATCGAAAATAAGTAAAACCAACGTTAAAGTCTTGCAATTGCCAATAAGTTGTTTCTCAAACTGAAGCCCCAGATATAACCATAGAAGGTAACGTAGGCTATACAAATAGATAAACTAATAAATATGTAGTGAAACAGAAGCGAAGTTTATGGCTGGAATAAATTCGTAAACAGAAAATGGAAAAGACAGCCAAACTTTGCTATTATGTGGCAAACAAATAGATTGAACACGAGCTGTGAACTGCAATGGAGTCTGTAATACTACAATTGCTTGTTGCGGTGTGGTGGTAGGTCCTAAGTCCTTTATAAATTATAACCTAAAAACACGTTTAATCATGCAACACTAACCTACATTACAAAGTCAAGTGAAATTGCAACTTAGGTCTACACAAAAAAGAGTGGCCATGACGTCAACAGCTGAAGAAAAATAAAAACCTTAGGGAGATGACACAATTTAAAGGTCACTTAGATGAAAATATGATGTGTTATATTCACTTGATTTTCTCTACCTGCTCATTTATATACTTTCTATTAAAGCTTATTTTTATACATACTACATACAAATCGAGATAATCCTTTTCAGAAATAGGTTCGTCACACATTACGTTGAAGGTACAAGGGGGGTACAGAATACAGAATCGATGGTTTAAATTCTAGTCACTATACGCTGGCCTAGAAATCCCACTAGTTCCCGAGGTCGCGGATTCAAACCTGGCGGAGGGCGATGGAGATTTTTTCGGTCGTAAATATGCTTAGTTGTAGCTTCCTTCGGAAGGGAAGTAAATCCCGTGGTCCCGGCATGTAAAAGAACCTAAAGTAGGACAAAGAGACCTCTGAGCAATATTTCCGGTTCTTTCACGGCCAATAAAGAATGGGACCCTAAGAACCACAGAAGTTAAAGCGTTCATATTAATTTTTGGAAATTCCATAATCTTTCCATGTCATCGCGAGTAACACGTGGACAGCGACAGCAATTTTGAAAAACACACTTTTTTGAAACATTTAAACAAATAACAACATATATCTTGGAAGTGGTGAATGCTTTGTGTGCTTTAAAGAGATCTACAGTTTATATGTACTGAGGTTTTTGTCTATCAAATGGTTTACAGTTATACAAAATTCCTTCCGAAAGAAGAGGACTTCACAGTTATTCCCAAACAGTTATACATATAGAGTTTATTTGTATGTAAATACCTTAAACATACGGTATTTTAATCAAAATCCATAGAGATACTTTTGAGAAAATTGAGAATTTCGAAAAATCTTGCCGTAAATTGTAGTCTGGGGGGAGATTTTGCCTGAATCTTCAAGTCGCATCTTTGAAAGATACTGAACCTAAACACCAAGTTTGGTATTATCGCAAATTTTGGATTAGGTTGTTCACAGACGCGCTCGCGCACGCACACACCGACCCTTTTCTAATTATTTTCACTCAGGGGAGCTCAAAACATGTATTTTCGGTGAAATCTCCATATCGAGTTTGGGTGGAATGCAATAACTTCCCTACCTACTGCTGTAAAGAAGGTAAAAATACATAATATAATTAAAATGTCTAATTTATCGCAGACTCCTCTTTTAAATTGCTAAAAAGTGTGGGGTATAGGTAAGACTGCTAGCATTTTTCACAAGACGCACGTTTCTGTTCCGTATTTTTGAGTACTCATAGCTTTATACGATCTGCTTGCGCTTACTGTAAGATACAGCGTACTAGCACTATCTCCGTTGTAGAGTTAGGGCTGTGACGTTTCACCTGTTGCACACATAAGTCGTGATTTCCACCCCTGATTAACGCCACAGAATTTAAGCTTCTAAATGCGTTGAAGTCTGTTGTGCACGTTACGAATAGGGGACACAACCTAATTCAGGTTGCTAAAAAGCAAAGGGCGGTCTACACTCTAACTTGAGTCGCTAAATGTATAACCAGAGAAATCACCAGAGAGCATATTTACAATCGACTCACTGTTTCGATCTTCTGATATTATTATGAGTCATTGTCATATCATAATAACATTCTTTTCTTCTGTACAAAAATTTAGTCATCACCTTCCTTCTCCTCCATTGTTCTTATTACCTATAAGCTATGGCCTGGATGCACCTTAAGTATTAAATTATTATTCATATAACTTGCATATGTTATTAAAACGTTGCAAATCACTGTAAAATAATATTATAAACAAATTACAGTTCCTTAATATGATTTCGGCGTACTTACCTAAACCAAAGAATTAATTTTTTTGGCTTTCTATGCAAGTCCTCTTCCTCTAAAAATAAAACACCACACTAACAGACAACCCTTGCACCAAAAATTGCAAAAAACTGTTTGAAATTTCTAGTTAACTGCAAGGTAATAATTAATAATAACAATAATATTATAATAATTATTAAATGCTGGCAATTAATATAACTATAACTAATGTAATACAATAATATATAATATAGTTAATGCAGTATAATAATATAATATAATTTGAAGAAGATTTGTTGCTGCTACATGTGGAAAGCCAGTTTGAAGAAGATGTATGATGTATTGAAGGAGTTGTATTATACCTCAACTGTTGGGGAACCAAACTTGAAATTCGTTGCAACCACACGTATAGTACCGCTTTCCGGTAGCCTTCGTCCCAAATGTACTTTGAGGTGGCCTTTGCCCCAAGCTTAAAAAATATTAACTTTGTAATTTGATTGTTTCTTTAAACATTATACATTTACGTTTGCCTCGGCTGCGTCAGTATTATTGTTAGAGACACGTTTCTCTTATCAGGGTTGTGATGTGACAAGAATGTAGGCTAACACAGATTATAATTTTACTTCACTCCTTTTATTAAAGCTTGATACGGTTTAAATAACACTTTACTGATATAGAGAGCTGTGAGATTCTTTTTATTAATTAATTGCACTTTTTAACACGTAAACTTATTTTTCGTCTCACACGAATACGTATAAAATCTTTCGAGGACGCACAAGCAACGCATCCAGTTATGAGCACTGTCTGCAGGCAACTGAACTGATTTCAATCTCCTAAACTTGTAAATTTCTGTATTTCAAGTCTCTGATTAGCTATTTCTAATCCAATAGAATACATTCTTTTAACTAAAGCTTTTTCTGGTTGTTGATTGGCTATTCTATAAACTGTCACTAAAATTACATTATTGTTATTCCAATAATCAGAAGTAGTATTATTAAACTCTCAAACTCATTATTTCCTCAAGGTTACCTCATTGTTACCTCATTGTTAGCAGCCTTTAACTTATTATTCTCACAGCTCATACATTATTAAATTACGTAATACATTCACATAACATTATTGAACATGTTTGCAATAATATAAGCATAGGCAATGGCTGTTACGTGCATTTTACAAATTATTACATACACATATTGCTTCAAGGCGGGCTGTTATTGAATTTATATATTATATAATTAGACTGAAATTATTTAAGTGTTAAAACTACCGCCTCAAATTAATATTATAATCAGTGCATCAGTTGGTGACTAAGTAGCTGTCGTGCAAATTTTGAATACCTGCGAGTATAAAAACAGGGCGCCAATATAACAGGTACAATAAAACTAACCTTCCCAATACATGTAAAAGCTGCGGATTTGTAGAGGAGTTGCTGGTTATAAATGGAACCTAACAACCCAAAAATCACCAGATTATAGTCCTATAATGGTGGAAAAATGTGAAAATTGCACTTTAATAACCTCTTGAATAGTGCATCTTTCTTGAACTTTAAAGGAGATTATTTCCTTGTCAGAGCTGAATAAGCTTTTCCTAAATTAGAAATTTCCGTACTTGTTTCTATTATTCCGGGTGTAAAATACAAAATAGCTTTACCTCATTGTAAATATTTCCTTGTTTTCCTTTATGTATGACTTAATTGTTTCATGTTATTCTACTTTCCTTGTCTATATGAGTCGTTTAGGAATTATGTGAAGTCTACATGAATAAGAACACAGGATGTATGAAAGTTTACGAAGGTTCCAAAACTTCCAGCGGTACAATATGAAAAAGTCACAGAAAACACAGTGTAAATCCAATGTAGGATTTAAAACTAATACCTGAATGCTTAACCTCGTTTTTCTTATGTTATATTTTTTACACGCCAAAGGACCCTTGCTCCGCAGAACAAGTACATACTATAGAATGTAATCTGTTGAGATGAATGTAAGAACCAGAAGCCCTGTTCTAGCCCTAATCGACTGTTCTGCCCAGGTAAATGCAGAAGTACACAACCCTCTTTTCCTACGTCAGATTTAGGATTTATCTGCGAGGATTTTTGTTTTTGTTCATCAGGGCTTCCGAGCCACAATATGTAGGATATTTTAAAATCCGATTAAAACTTCTGCGGTGATCACACAATACCAGGCCTGATGAGATTTTTGTTGGCTTTTGTAATCTCTTTTATATTTCTAAACAATCATAAAAGGACACGTTCTCTGCACTTTGGATTTTAGACCCTCTTTTGAGTAGCTTACATGGAAGCTACTCTTAAATGTAAGCGTGTAAGTGTTAGTGTGCGCACACATACACTTATTCACACACATGTATTTTTCTGCCCTCATGTATATTATAATAGTAGATTATGATACAATGGGTAAAAGTAGGGTTTTATTTTGCGGGTAGGAATGTTTGCGAAACGAAGGCCCTAGGTCGAGCAAAATAAAACCACTTTTAACACGTGTGGCATATACTATTTTTAGGCAGCGCTCGAATTTGTAAAATATCAATAATATTATATTGATTCCTGAAACTAACCAAGATCACGTTCAGATCGCGTTCTTGAAACAAGAGAAATGACGTCAAAAAAGCGGGATCTCAGATGTTCTGATCTTTTGTTGGTTCGCTAGCAGTCATTTTCAGTGAAATCATTTTCTACATGTTTTGCCTTACACCAGGTAATGAAACAATTAAATTCTATATCATATTACTTGCTGCGTTTTTTTGGGTAAGTACTAAGTGTTATTCTTTCTGCTGCTTTTGTGATTTCACTTCCATTTCAGTTTCTTCTGAATTCATAATTTCCGCCATTTAATCTTTATGTAGGTTAGATAAAGAGTAACGTTTTAGATCAAAGAAAGCTGCCAATATAACGTATAGACTAACTCTACAACGAATTGCAAATAATTAAAGTATGATGATTTGTTGTGAACAGATACTGCGAGTGCCATGAGAAATTAATCATGTAAAAAAGTGTAATGAAAAGTGAAATCTAAACAAACCAAGTCGAGTTATTAAACATGTGCAAATGCAAAGTGTAATTGCCATGTTATTGGATTTAAAACCAAGGTTGGTTTCACACTGAAGATTATCGCTTAGTACTATAACAGCCGGACCTCGTAGCCGTGGTCGCTGGAGTGTTTAGCTCCGGCGCTCTGGCAAGCTCAGGGTCGCGGGTTGGAGTCCCGCCATGGGCATGGGTGTTTGTGTGTGTATGTGTGTTATGTATTTCTAGTGATAAGCGGTAAAGCAAAAATTAAAAACGCATTATCATAAACTGGGTAAAACAGGGGAACTTTTTAATAATAATAATAATAATAATAATAATAATAATAATAATAATAATAATAATCTAAAGGTTTTAGCTCATGTGCTCTGTGTTAAAAGGTTTACGTTCAAGCCATGCTGTCTAAAAGTATATTTTCGTCATAGATTGCACATTTTAGTTAATAATAATTGTTAGTTTTCACTGTATATAGGTATAGTTACATACATCTATTTTAAAGATATTTATTACTTTTAACTTAGTTTCTCTATATTTTTAATTAACGTGTTTATTCTTCTTTTTTGTATACCTTTGGATATAGTTTACTTGTACCATCATTGTGTTCAGGATATTGTATTCAGGATTTTTTTATGTGGTTGAGCGGAAGAAAAGGCCAAATTGCCTTAGTTCTGCCACGGTAAATAAATAATAAATACCTTAGTGTCTTAGGGACTGAGTTATTAGCTAAACTAGGGCACAATAGACGCACAAGAGTATAGTGGTCCCAATAACCAAACACTCTGACCAAAACTAACAATTTTAAAGTGAAAGAACTGTGTTCCTCTACCGCGCGTTTCTTCTATGTCTAAAAATAGCCCGTTGGAGGTCCAAGCGGGCCAAGGACTACAGAATGATGGCTGCCTCCTCTAACTCGTCCACGCAGGATATCATGCGGAGAGTGTAGCAATGACAGCTGGTGGTCAGCATGCCGCCTCTCCCGTTTGCAGAAGTGTGGTTTGGAAGTTCGAAGCCGCCATTTCTAGGTTAAACACCTCAATTAGTCCTCAAGGACCATATGAAGTTGAGTGCATGTCTACCAGACCTCCAGTAGGGCAATAAATGACTTACTTACTTACGCGGTAAAGCTGCCGCCGTATTATCCGGACGGCCTTTTGAACGTCTGAGAATAACAAAACTATAAGACCATGAATAAATTTACAGTTTATTTAGAATGCGTTGAAAACTAAAAAGGAAAGCTCCTGTGCGTGTTTTTCTCCTCGTGCAGCGTTTTATAAAGAATCTGATTTGAAGAATACGTCTTAAATACGTTTTCCATCGCTAAAGCGTATTTTTAATTTTATAAATCCAAACGGTCGCACTTATTCATAAAAAAGTAACAATACGAAAAGCCTTATTTTCTATTTTGTTTTGCATAAAAACACCTTTATAAAGGTGATATTGAAAAGTCGGAGTTCGGAGTTTTATTTTACAGGTCTGTCAGTGAATACACAAATAATATTTTATCGTAGTAGATTATAAGCATCGATAAACTCTAAGAGAATGCTTACTTCCATGAAGGTTTAGCCATAATTCGAAGTAATATAAATAATATTAAATGTCTGCAGCATTGAATAATATTTAACTATATTTTTTTAATTAAAGATTAGAATAGCATAGTCATAGATACGTTAGAAAGGAAAAACACTTCCTAAGGAGAGTTACATTATATGGGTTCATATTCTATTATTCGATCAATAAATTTAATTGCAATTAAAGGCAAGATTATATAACCACGTGTTGTAACAATTTCAGTAAAAATAATTATAGTCTCCATCAAATTCTAAGTGTGATCCTCATTGGCAGATCCTTTATTTGGATGTCGTGCGTTCCACATATGGATTTTTGCTGGCCACACAGAGCTACTTTTTGATATCAGAAGTAGCATTTAAAAGCCCCTGAAGCTAAGTAAATTTCATTCTAAGCCTTCAGGTCTCACAATTATTAAAAATATCCACCATTTTAATCCAAGGAATCGATACTACTTACAAGAAAGGGGGAATAGTAATAAACTGTTTTAACTCTACCTCAAAATACTGTACGTCTGACATTGGACCGTTGCGGACGAGAGAAGCATATACGCCATTTACGCGCTCTGCTCCTCAACCAGTCGCTCTCGTGGTGTTAATAAAGTTGATACGTATCTTAACTTCAATTCATAAATTTTTTATCCCGCTCTTTATTAAACGAGATACTAGGGATATTACGGTAGGAGGTTTAGAGGGCAATTGTTAAGGCAGAAAACTTGAGGGAATATTATCTCGTGTTTGTTATGTGTTTATTATGAATTATGCGTTTTCCTTTAAGTATATGACTTACACGCTTTAAGCGAAATTTAGGAAATGAAATAGTATTAAAAAAACAAGGAAACAAATTTCAAAGTTAGTGGTTACTGCACAACAGAATATAAATGAGTCTGTTGGACTTGTTTATCCCGCTTAAGAACCTAGATAATCCTCATAGCAAAGAGAATTAAAACAATTGCTGTCTGATTTGTGCTTATATTTTAAATATTGTTGTTTAAATCAGCTTTTCATTTTCACAAGAACTTTTCAACCAATTCTGGCACGAAATCACTCAACTGTAAGATGATTGACTTCTTAACAAAGCATTGTGCGTACCTCAATTTTGCCTTACTCAGCTTGATATTAATGATGTCATTGACACAACTAAATATTAAGCTGTTTTGTCGCTTGGAATATCACACAATTGCGAGCTTATTTGCCTTAAATTTACTCATTCGGAATTACGCGAGTGCTAATTTGATCTAGAACACATTTCATCGAAATATTTAGATCCTCGTATAACCATTTAAATAAATAAGTTAAAATAATTCTAAAAATCCAATAAAATGTTTGAAACTCATTTATCTACCACAGTTAGTCAGAAGAGTTACGCCACCTATGAGCTCCGTCCATAACAGAACCACTCGGTAATATATGTCAGGAACAACAGTATTGCCACTAATATTAGTCAAGGTTTTCTGACATAAAACTGTAAAATAAACTGCTCCTTACAATAACACCTATCTCGTGATCCGCGTGTTCTCTCTTATTTTTATAAAGGCATCTCTAGGCATTCAATACGTTCCGGGAGGAGTTTTGTAGTTCTTTTATGGGCAGTACCTCACATCAAATACAACATGCAACAGGTGCTGGTTCGCCCTCTGCTAAATTGCATAGCTTGAGTAACCTACCGAGCATTGAAGTAAAAGTTCAATTCATTTTTCAATGATTAACTGACGTACATATTGACTGATTCCCTGGCACTGTTATCTCCTGAAAACGTGGTCTCCTTTGGTTTACTTATCCTCTGCAGGAGTGCTACAGCTATACATGAGCATGGATAACATCTAATTACCCAGAAATGATAATGACTTAGTTTGCAACAGCCTCGCAGGCTGGCGGGTAAACACTATGTCTCTGGGTGCCCGAACGCCGGCTCCGTGAGTAAGCCAGCTGGCATTCGCATGACAAGCGTAATTCGCAATAACATTCAAACGAATGGTAACTTTCTTTATTACTTCTTCCCAGTAAACAATTAAAATTGTGAAAAACAGGAATAAAACAAAGCAATTTCTCATTACAAATGTTTCATTTAATTAGAAAAAACATCAAAGTAAATGAACCCTGTACAGGGAATATTGTATATATAACTGTAAACATGCTTGTTATACTAATTTAGTTCTTTACTTTTAATTAAAAATTGAGGGATTAAAGAGTAGGTAATTTCATTTTCAGAAATGAAGATCTTTTTCTTTCATCTATTTATTCATTCATTGGCAAGTAGAATTATTAAAATTAATCTTATTATAGTGCTATACATAACAGGATTAAGATTTGCTAAAAAAATTTAAAATATTATTGTTTGATTCTGTTTTAAATATGTCACTAATTTAGGTCGAGAGAATTTCATATAAATAATAATAATAATAATAATAATAATAATAACGTAAGCGGCACTGCGTTAATAAGTTCTACATTCGTGATTTTTTATTATTTGTTTTCAAAATAAAAATAAAAATTCTGATGTGTTACACTCACATGACTTTCTCTACTCTTGTACAGACTATTGTTGCAAACACTTATCCTCCGTCTACTTCATGTTAATCGAGATAAACGTTTGCAGAAACTATGTTATTGCTAATTTTCTTGTAGGTACAAGGGGAATATAGTAGGCTTTAAGCGATAGTCAAATCTTTTAAGAGCTGGTTGCTATGTGGAGCGTTGCATTCTCTTTGCATGTCCAGGACATAAAAAACGAATAACGAATTCCCATTTGAGAAAAAGTATAAGTACTGGAAAATTCAAACAAATAACAAGGAATATCTCGCAAATGGTTCACTCCATAAAAAATAAAAGTAAATAAAAAATGCATTAATACAAATTGTGTGTTTTAACGAGATCTATATTTTTGTGTACAGGAATTTTGTCTATCTTACAGTTTACCAGTTATGCAATGCCATTCAAAATGAAGAGAACTTTTGGGGAAATTTCCAGAAGATTCAAGATATACATTTCATTTGTCATTATGATATTTTAATTACAATCGTTAGAGCCATTATTGAGAAAATCAAAATTTTCGAAAAATGTTCCATGTAAAGGGTAGTATGCGGTTGGGGGTTTTCTTTAAAATCTCCGTGTGGCGTCTTTTAAAGATAGTAAATATAAATAACAAGTTTGGTATTTATCTGACTTTTCGGTTTTGAGTTATGCTGTTCAGAGATACAAACCCTCACACACACAGACCTTTTTGTAAAAAAAAAGTATTCAGGGGTCTCAAAATATGTATTTCTGGTAAAATCTCGGTATCGAATTTTTGGGTGGAATACAATACTTCCCCTACTTACTATACGTAGTAGAGAGAGTAAAAACATAAACATTCGACTCAAACAGCAATGTCAAAAAAGGAGTAAGCTTTAACGTATAACATGGGAATGGTAAACATGCGCTATGTGGGAGGCAAGTGAAACCACTTCGAGTGTAGCCGTTTCAGCTGTCAGATAACATGAACAATAAAACAAGCATCAGAATTTCCTTTAACATGCTAGCGACTGTGTGTATGTGTGTGTGTGTGTGTGTGTGCGTGTGTGTGTGCGCGCGCGCGCGCTTTTTTCCTGCAAGATAAACGTAAACATACTAGTTTGACAGTAAGAGGTGGTGGAAATGACGGTGTAACACTTTTTGCCAAAGGCAATGTGACCAGTATTTGTGGCTGTGGTTGAGTAGCTGGGTGAAAGGCTAAGCAAACTGATTTGCTTGTAGTCTGCATGCTGACAGAAATCTGGCACTTAATGATCCAATGATTATAATGATCAGTATTTAAAATAAACAATAAAGTGAGTAATAAGACAACTGGAGATAACAAAATTGATACTGCAGCATTTACAGTGTCAAATTTAATCCAGGATGTACTCAGGCTCGGTGAAATGCTATAACGGTAAGCTCCATACTTCTAAGGGTGCTTTCTGATACACAGGCAGAGAGGGCATCTATAAAAATAAGGTTAAAACAATCGTCAAAGTTTTAACTAGGTCACTAGGAGAAATGGTTCATAGCCAGTGACAGGTACAAATTTCTCGGGTCTATCCTTTGGAAAGGGCCTGCCACATGGATATTAATTCTTTAGAATGCCAGCAGCGCTCCAACATTGTACTGTTACATTGGCCCCTACTGCGTGCTTGAGATCCAGACTTGCGGTGTTGACGCCGCATTACCGGCAGCATTTCCCCATATCGCTTCGACGATGCAACCAATAAATTCCCTAAGATCCTGTTTATACCCAGGTACCTTCCAGTAGTACCGGCATGGGTCTCCTCGAGGACTTAATTCAACTTGCTCGTCGGAAACAATAGCTATCAAACCTTGGTTTTACCATTTGTGGACTCCCACACTTTCTTTAAGATATCGTTCTAGACTACCCAATAGCTCTTATAAGTCGCACCTTTGGGAGCACGTCAAACCACGCAGGTCATTCACCAGATTCCTTATCCGTTAGGATCAGCCCTATGTCTCGCTTCTACAATTTCTCCCTCTCCTTCTCTTCGTTCCAACCGACTGCAGGTTGAACCGTGACCAGCGTAACGCTGTAACTTTATAAACTGCAACCCCGGCTCTGCTTCCTCAGTGGCTGCAGTTTGCATGGCACGTCTTCGGGAAAGGGCCTCTGCCTTAGGATGACGTCCTCCTGTCCAATGCTATGAGGTAAACTAGTATTCCAGCAGCCATTAGACCCATCCGGCAGTCTGTCCTTGCAAGCTGCGAAAGCCAAACAGTTAAGTTAGGGCAAAATGGTCCGTTCGGAGGTGAAACCCCTGTCTATAAGTGCACCTGTGGAACTACTTCAGGATCTCTATAAAGCCAACAGCTCTCATCGTGTCAGTACTTTCGTTCGGCCGCGGCTAGGGTTCTATTGAAGTGGGCCAGTACTCTCTCTTCTCCGTCCTGCTCTTACGGCAGAATATCCCTATGCCGACCTCACTGGATTCTGTGTCCGCGATGACGTACTTACCGGGAAAGGGGTATCCTAGAACCGGACCATGCAAATGGCAGGATCGGAAAGCTTTCTCAGCTTGATCGGAACGCTAGAAAGTCCATTGCTCCTCAGTCAGCTCTTTGGCGATGTTTCATACTCCACATGAAATTCCGGCAGTACGTACAGACACAAGAGCTGTCATAGCTCTTGTTTATTCCTATGCCTGAGCCACTCCTTGACGGCTTACGGCTTCTGGGTATATGCAGTAACTTCATCTGGGCTCATGATATGTCTCAGATAGGATTTCTTTCTTAAACAGCTCATACTTCTTAGGGTTTAGCTTGAATTTGACTTGGCGAAAACTTTCGAACATCTTCCACAGATTGCTCAGTACATTTTAGAAATTCTTACCTAAACAGAGATAAAGGAATAAAGCGTCATAGGTGAGACCCTCGTCAGAAACTCAATGGGTTGCAGAGACTCGGGGGCGTTGCAGAGACCGAACGTAATTAAAGTGAACTGCCACGGTTCCTGTATTCTTCTTGTTTTCGGAGTGACATTTGCCAGTACCCCGACTTCAGGTCCAGGGTTTAAATCACTGGGACTCACTAAGGTGTCCGCGGTCGTCTCAGTCCGTGACAGCGGAAGGCAGTATTTTAGTTATATCATCCAGCGTCCAATAGTTAAAGCAGAAGCGCAGATATCCAGGCTCACAATTCTACAGGATAGTCTCGTTAAACAGCTCCTGGTCCTGATTGGTGGCATTAAGGACCCTCAGCAGGACTGAGACGGAAGCAGAGCTCTAGTGCTAAAGCCCTTCTCGGTGGGGTTCTCCTTCCGAATCATGCTCCTCGTTAGGGGTTTCTCCGACATCATGCAGAGAAACTCCGACCACCCTACACCGGAATCACCTCTCGCTCTGCAAGTAAGGGCCTCACAGGCTGCACCCTCTCTTCCGAACGATTCAGCATGATGACGTTGTGGTGCAATATTCGGCGACCGACGTTTACCTTTGCCTGGGCGTCCAGATCAGGATGGTTTCCTCAAGATTGCTGCACCGAAAACACACAATTGCAGCCTGCTCCTGCCAGTGGTCTACTTCAGATAAGCTTCCTCTGTCACGGGCAAGGTTTCACCCCAGGCGGTTTGTAGCTTGAAGCGCCTGACCGAGGACCTCTTGGTTAGCCCCCACACCACATCGGGTGTGGTGATAGTGAGATCCCCTGTCTACTACAGGGACGTTCAGAATTCACCCATGCTCTACCAGACCATCATCGCCTTTTTCAGCCACTGTTTCAACGTGAAGCGAGGCAAAGGAGATAACCGTGTTCACGCCGGCCCTTAGCAGTTTTCCTGGTGCTTCGAACACGGAACTCCCCTTCTCTTGCTTAATCGCTCGCTGACACTCGCAGAAGAGCACACAGCGTTATACGTCACGTCTACAGGTGGTAACGTGAGCTGAAGAAGTCACAACCACGTACGGTACAAAGTTTCCGGTGGCCTTTGCCCCAATGTTCACTTTCCGGTGGTCTTCGCCCCAATGTTTACTTTAGGGTGGCTTTCACCCCAATGTTTAGGAATAAACTTCTATTTTTATGTTTATTTAAGTAGTATATATATTTAGGTTTGCCTCGGCGCGTCAGTATTAATTTTGTTTCTCTTTGCAGGGAGTGATGCGGCTAAAGAATGTAGTCTTACACAAATTATCATTTTTTTACTTCACTCCTTTTATTAATCCTTGATACGATTAAATAACACTTCACTGATATAGAGAGCTGTGAGATTATTTATTACTTGCACCTTTTTAAACACGTAAACTTTATAATATCCTCGCCGTAATGAATTTTAGTCTCACACTGGATACGTATTAATCTTCTCGAGGACGCGTCTCGCGTCCAGTTAGGAACATTGTCTATAAGCAACTGAACTGATCTCTACCGCCTGAATTTGTAAATTTCTGTATTTCAAGTCTCTGATTGGCTATTCCTACTCCAATAGAATACCTTCATTTAATTTAAGCTTTTTTTCTGGTTGTTGATTGGCTATTAATAAACTGTCTCAAAAATTACGTTATTGTTGCTCCAAGAATTAGTAGTAGCATTATTACTTTCCAATTTATTATTGCCTCAAGGTTATCTCATTATTATCTCATTGTTAGCAACTTTTGACCTATATTCTCACAGCTCCTACATTATTAAATTACGTAATACTTTCACATAACATTATTAAACATGTTCAAAGTAATGTAAACATTAATACCATGACGGTTACATACATTTTATATATTATATATACATATTGCTTTAAGGCGGGCTGTTATTGAATTTTATATTATATAATTAAACTGAAATCATTTAAGTATAAAAAATACTGCCTCAGAGTGCATACGCTCCTCTTTAGACCCGCAAGAGCTTTCGATAAATTTCTTATGCAAGAGGAGATCAGTTCGTGCAGTTTAACCATTCTTCTCAATTACCTTCCATGTGCTTCAGAAGCGCCTCCGCTCACTCCAAACAGATAGCGCTGAAAGCCACGCCAGCTATCCACGATGCGGGAGACCCGGCTTCGTCTCAATATATTTTCGGTGATTTCTCGATATGGAATTTTTTGTGAGATACATATGTTGTAGAGAAGAAAAGAATGAAATACCCAGGTATTGAAAAATTCAAAGCAATAATAAGGATATCTCAGAAACTGCTGATACCACCAAAACGCTATTTAAAATGAATTCTGTATTTAAGGAGAAAATATTTCTGTCTGCCAGGTTTTTTTCCAATCCTTTATAGTTTACCAGTTATACAAAATTATACGAAAAATTCCTTACGAATAGGTTATTAAATTTCCTTATATGTATTATCATCTGTACCATCTGTCGATATTTCACAAAAATATATGCTATGGAGCAGCCTGAATACGAAAAGAGCGATTTAAAAAGGCCGTGAGGGTGTTTGTGTATGTGTGTGCATGTGTGTATGTATGTGTCTGTGAACAGCATAACACTAAAACATAAACTCGAAAAATACCAAACTTGGTATTTAAGCTCGGTATCTTCCAAAGATGCGACATGAAGATGCTTAAGAAAATCTCCCCACCCCAAACTACTTTTTACGTGATAAACCTTTCGACACTTTTGATTTCCCCAAAAATGGCTTAAAGATTTTGACTAAAGTATAATATACTTGCTGGCCGCCCGACGTGCACGGGTAGATTTTTAAACTCGAATAACAAATAATTTCTTTCACTCCGTTTTTTATGAAATTATTGTACAGTGATCTATAAGAGTTTTATGGGGAATCCTCCACCTTTCCCCTTATAGGCGAATTTTCGTACAGACCTGGCTATTCCTAATAGTGGATGAGAAAAACCTGGCATTCACGCAGAAGAATGTGAAACATTGGCGGAAATCCTACTTTCTTAACCTCCCCCCGGCAGTGTTACAATTTCTGAAAATTTTGCATAACTTATAAGTACCCTTTGGCTGTGGAATAGTCAACGATCTGAATGGTCAAATCTTTTGTTAGGCAATTACAATGGGTGAAACTTCAAACCATTGTACTTTTGTACTTTTTCTGTGGTCGCCTAGTTTTTTTAATAACATAAAACGTACATAGATGCAATATACAGAAACATTTAACATATACAAGGGAATCGAGGTGAAGCTGGTGAAGATGTAGATGCTGCACTCTCAGTCCCAGAAGTTAACCTCTTTGGAAAAGTCATATTCTGCGACCATCGAGAAAATCAATCTTCTCAGTTATTAATTAAAAAGTACCGTTTCACTGATTTCTAATGTTAGCAATGTTCTCTCTTTGTACAATTATTTATCACGCCCCGCTAACGACGTTGTACGCCATTAGTACGCGCGTACACTATTTTTTTTAAAGTTCGCTTGTACCCAGTTTATGCTACTGTGTTTTACTGTTTTCATACCGCTTATTTCCGGAACACACATACACACACAAACACCCATGCCCGAGGCGGGACTCGAACCCGGGACCTTCAGCTTGGCGGAGCGTCGGAGCGAGCAGTCCAGCGACCACGGCTATGAGGGCCGGATACTATTAACACAAAGAAAATAAAGCAAAACTTTCTTACGTGAGGGTTATCTAACTATTTTAGCATTGGTATCGCCTGGGTATCGTAATGTTATAAACATATTCGATTCTCTTCTGGTTTGCTATGTCATACTTGCTAAATCGAGCTAAATTGCTAATTTCATATACACCTAATCGACCTTAATTGTGGATTCCCATTTAAAAAATTAAATTCATCCTAAAGTGACCATCATAACGCCTTCCCAACAAAACACGACTAAATCAAGCATAAATCCCCCATAAATACGCAACTTTTATTAAAGACATTTCTTTCTACAACACTTAGTTTTGGACATACTGTACAGTCTCAACTTAAATTGTACACCTTGTATGAAATTATATATATATATATATGAAATTATATACCTTATGTCCTATGCCCATTAAAAAGACTTGGGCTTCTCAATAGTAAAAGAATTGTTAACATTTGTTGAGTGGTTTTTGAGGTTATCCTAAATACACAACCTCGCACATTTTTCTCTCTTTATACTATTAATATAGATTTGAAACATTTACACGGCCAATAAAAAGTGTATCTTAATTTTGTGAGATTAGTCTTTTAGATTATTTTCATTTGGAATTAATTTTGTATAGCTTTATACAGGGATAAATCACCAAACATGCGAAAACGTAGTACGCAACTCTTTAAAACACACAATTATATCAAATAACGTTTTTTGCAACCATTTGCGGGATACTCGCTATTATTGGTTTGAGTATTTCAATACTGATCTTTTAAAGTGCTGTGGCGTTTCAATTGTTTCTGATGATATCATATGGAATATGGAATTTTAAGGCCGATGTATGTAAGTTTTTTAAAAAAAAATCTGATGTGTTACACTCACATGACTTTCTCTACTCTTGTACAAATTATTTTTACAAACGCTTATTCTCTATCTACTTCATGTTAATCGAGATAATTATTGGTAATTTTCTTGTAGATGTAAGAGGAATATATATTTACAAGGGCAATATAGAAATACAGTAGCCTTTAAGCACATACATATCTCTTAATAGCTGGTTGCTAGGTGCAGCACCATTCCCTTTGCCACAGATTATAACTCTTTGCATATCCAAGACAAAAAAAATCTGATGTGTTACACTCACATGACTTTCCCTACTCTTGTACAATCTATTTTTACAAACGCCTATTCTCCATATGCTTCATATTAATTGAGATATCGAGATGTCAATCTTATTTGTAATTTTCTTGTAGATGCAAGGGGAATATGGTAGCTTTTAAGCGATAGTCAAATATTTTATCGCTGGTTGCTATGTGGCGCATTCCATTCTCTTTGCATGTCCAGGACATAAAAAAATGAATAACGAATTTGAGAAAAAGTATAAGTATTGGAAAATTTAAGGAAATAACAAGCAATATCTCGAAAATGGTTCACTCAACAAAAAAAATGTATAGGATATAAGTTGTGTATTTTATCGCGATCTACATTTTTTGTGTAGTAAAATTTTGTCTATCTCTTATGGTTTACCAGTTATGCAATAGTCGTTCATAATGAAGAATACTTTTGGAGACATTCCCAGAAATTTCCAGATATACATTTCATTTCTCATGACATTATCTTAAACATATGATATTTTTATCAAAATCGTTAGAGCCATTTTTGAGAAAATTAAAATTTTCGAAAAATGTTCCATGTAAAGGGTGGTCTGGGGTGGGGGGATTTTCTTGAAAATCTTCGTGTCGCATCTCTGGAAGATACTGAACGTAAATACCAAGTTTGGTGTTTATCCGATTGTTAGTTTTTGAGTTTATGCTGTTCACAGACACACACACACACACACACACACACACACACACACACAGACACACACACGGACATGTTTCCAAAAATGCTTTTTTTGGATTCAGGAGGTCTCAAAACTACTTACTATACGTAGTAGAGAAAGTAAAAATGAATAACGAATTCCCATTTGAGAAAATAAGTATTGAAAAATTTAAGGGAATAACAAGCAATATCTCGAAAATGGTTCACTCAACAAAAAAAAATGTATATGACATAAATTGTGTATTTTAACGCGATCTACATTGTTTGTGTAGTAACATTTTGTCTATCTCTTATGGTTTACGAGTTATGCAAAAGTCGTTCACAATAAAGAATACTTTTGGAGACATTCCCAGAAAATTCAAGATATACATTTTATTTGCCATAAAAATATCTTAAACATATGATATTTTAATCAAAATCGTTAGAGCCATTTTTGAGAAAATTAAAATTTTCGAAAAATCTTCCATGTAAAGGGTACTCTGGGGTGAGGGGATTTTCTTGAAAACCTTCGTGTCGCATTCTTGGAAGATACTGAACCCAAATACCAAGTTTGGTGTTTATCCGACTGTTCGTTTCTGAGTTATGCTGTTCACAGACACACAGACACACACACAGACAGACACACAGACACACACACGGACATGTTTCCAAAAATGCTTTTTTTGGATTCAGGGGGTCTCAAAACATGTATTTCCGGTGAAATCTCGGTATCGAAATTTTGGGTGGAATACAATACTTCCCCTACTTACTATACGTAGTAGAGAAAGTAAAAATGAATAACGAATTCCCATGTAGAAAATAAGTATTGAAAAATTTAAGGGAATAACAAGCAATATCTCGAAAATGGTTCACTCAACATATTGTATATGACATAAATTGTGTATTTTAACGCGATCTACATTTTTTGTGTAGTAAAATGTCTATCTCTTATGGTTTACCAGTTATGCAAAAGTCGTTCACAATGAAGAATACTTTTGGAGACATTCCCAGAAAATTCAAGATATACATTTTATTTGTCATGAAAATATCGTAAACTTATGATATTTTAATCAAAATCGCTAGAGCCATTTTTGAGAAAATTAAAATTTTCGAAAAATCTTCCATGTAAAGGATGATCTGGGGTGGGGGAATTTTCTTGAAAACCTTCGTGTCGCATCTCTGGAAGATACTGAACCTAAATACCAAGTTTGGTGTTTATCCGACTGTTCCTTTCTGAGTTATGCTGTTCACAGACAGACACACAGACACACAGACAGACACACAGACACACACACGTACATGTTTCCAAAAATGCTGTTTTTGGATTCAGACGGTCTCAAAACATATATTTCCGGTGAAATCTCGGTATCGAATTTTTGGGTGGAATACAATACTTCCCCTACTTGCTATACGTAGTAGAGCAAGTAAAAATTAGTAGTTTTAATAAAGTTGTAAAATATGCTTTTATCTGATTTTTTTGCCAATTTTAAAACTGATTTTTTAAGACTTGAGTAAAAACCCAGCTTCAGATCTCTTGAAAAAAGTATTATGAGTTTTGTTCTATTTCATAAAAACACTGATTTACCCTCATATTATCATATTGCTTTTTACTTTTTCTGCCACCTGCCTATACGTAGTAAGAGAAAGGTAAAGGTGAGGCACCCCCGAATTCGGGGCAGAGCACCACAAGTAGACCAATGTGTGCTTCGATCGCGATCGCCGTGAGGGAGGGATAAAGGGGAGACCCGAAAGGCGACCAGATGCGGAAGACGACGTGCGCAAGCATGGACGGGATCTCTAACGTTTCCAGATTGAATGCATCCGTCACCACTCAAGCCCGCCCACAAGCCCGAATCCCCGGGGTCCCCTTAAGGGGTGCCCGCTCCGTGAGCACCCGGAGGTTGGGTTCGTGTTCAGCCCGAACGATGTCAGGGAGAAACCTTCACAAAACGCATCACCACCGCCCAAATGCCGTAATCTGGTCATTCAAACCTGAAACAGAGATGACGATGAAGGAAATGATGGAGAAGAAAGTTGTGGTAGAAGAGCAACCACCCCAGGATTGGCCTACCGACCCAAGGGAAATCCGAAAGCCCTAAGATCACATTAGGTGGTCATTGAGACCTCCCGAATATGAGGCTCAAACGTTACCGCGGAGCCATCTCGCTCGGTTAGGTAAGAGGAAATATTGTATTCCACTCAACAATTCGATGTCTAGATTTCACCGGAAATACGTTTTGAGGCCTGTGAAGGCCTCTACTTTTTGAATTAATTTTTTATAACTTGTAAACCATAAGAGCGAGAGAGAGAGAAAGAGAGAGAGAGATACTGACTTACTAAAACGTTCTCGTTAAATTATACAACTTATGTCAATTAACAGTTCTTCTGACATTAATAATTTCCGAGATTTCTTTATTACTGATTTGAATTGTCATTTTACAGTTTCTCACTTGCAAAACAGCTTTTCTTTCTTTCTCTCTTCCTTTCTTTTTTCTCTTTTTCTTTCTTTCTTTCTTGTGGTCATGCAAAGAGAACGGAATTTAAAAGCCATCACATAGCTACCCGTTCTTAAAAGATTTAACTGTCGCTTAAGCCTGCGGTATTCAGTTATTCCTCTTGCACCTACAAGGAATTATGCGATAGAACAACTTTTGCAAACCTTTGTCTCGATTAACATGAAGTGTACAGAAGAATACCTTCTGTAAAATTAGTTTGTCGAAGAATGGATAGAGAAGGACAAGTGAATGTAACACAGATTTTTTTATCGTCGTTATGCAAAGATCATAGATTTTCAAAGCCACCAGATAGAATAGTTTGTAGAATAGTGAGTAGAGAAAGTCATTTGAGTGCAACATATATATTTAGCATGACTAATGCGTACCAATTTAAAAATGTTTGTGAAATTGGGATTTCGTATACGGATAGGTAATCTACATCTAAAAATTTCTAAAGGAACTTTGTTGAAGTCTAAATATTTAATATATCGGTTTAATATTGCTGTTTTTAAAATTTATGAATATATAAAATAGAACAAAAATACGTGATGAGGGGATGTGGCACCACAAAAGTATTTTATTTTATAAAACCTGTTGTTAGAGTTTCATAATGAATTCTTCCAGCATACTTTTGAAGTTTCGTGGAAGAAAGAAAGTTGAACATTAAAAAACAGAATTGTTTATAATTTTCATTGAGAAAGCTATTTATGCAGTCACTTTTACGCTAACAGGTATAATGAGCTGGCGGTTTACGTGTTTTTAGATTTCTTTAGCTTCTTAAGAGTTCGCTTGTTCAGAGACTGAACGATAGTTCTTAAAACTTGAAATGGCAGAGCAATAGATATACGAAGGCCATGCATAGCCTGTGAATCAAATGTGGTCAATACTGAATCACAGCGTTTACTGCGAACTAAGCAGTGAGCTGATATTCATGAGTAAATATATTGACGAATCTTGTTTTTATTGGAAACTCAGGTATCCTCTGCCCTTTTCCCCCTCGATCACAAGCCTGCCAAATCTCAGTCCACAAAGCGCTGGCTATAGAGAGCCCTGTTTCCATCCTTAACTCAAGTCTGCTCGCATACATACCACTTAGTCCACGTTGCCCGTCATACAATCAACTTTAATTAAAAGTAACGTATCACTTTTTAATGAAGGTATTGCAATTTATTTCCACCCCTTTCTTGTCTTCCCACCTCATTCCTGCGGAGTTAACCCGTGTACGTAGCTGGATACGTACAATTATATTAAAATATATATTTTTTGCTCTACCAGCAGTTGGTCCAAAAATATACACACACCGTCGCGTTATGCTATATTCATGTCTATTTTTTTAATTCATAAAAACGTTAAAAAACAAAAGAAGGACAGGCGAGGGAAAACGCCGCGTGTGGAGGGAGGGTGGGGAACGGGCGGAAGGGAGATTGAGTCGTTGTCATGGAGATGAACAATCGGATTCTAATACTTTACCCTTCCACCTACTACTGCCATCCATTCCCCCTTCCCCATCTCTTTCTGCCCCCTTTTTTCACCGTATCGAGCCCCCTGCTCTCTCTCCATCCATCTCCTTTATCCATCTCTTTTTAAAGTCTAACTCTCCTGCTTCCGTTTATTTCCGTTGTCACGTTTATTGAAAGAGTTAGTATCCGGTGAGCGGTGATGTACGGACGTTTGATTTATTCTGGCCTATAGAGCGAAGGTAGAGCCCCGTTCGCTAGCTGGACGTAGGCTGAGGGCTACCAGACCAAATTGTAACGATCTATCTCATTATTCAAAACCCGGCATACTCTTTCCCTCGTAGCGCTTTTAATGCAGTCGACAGAAGCCAGCAAGGGAAAAGAGACGGACAGATGGGTATGGATGGAGAAAGATGGGAGAAAGGACGAAAAAATGGAAGCTGCCAATTTGTTTGACCTCAGTCCGTCAGTCAGTCAGTCATTCCTGCCTCTCGCCTCTTCCCGAGCAAGCACACACACACATGCGTCGACACGACCTGGTATTCCGCGATGACCAAAGATTTGATCGGCCAACCTTGCTACAAGGGCATAGGTTTTGTCAGGTGAAAGGTCAAGTCACACTAAAGGACCGATGTTCTGGAAGGGAATGCTGTGGAATGTAGAGTATTCGATACCTGTAAAACACCGAAAAGAAATTAACTTCTCCAATAACCACCAAAAGGCATGGGAAACCGGGAACAATGTTTTACTTGCGAAGAAAATATTAAATACTCAGGGACAAAAAATTCTGAACACTTTTATGACTAATTATACTTTCTTCTCAGTTACTATATATTTTGTTCTTTATTAATTTAAAATTAAACCAATTCATTAAGCACCTTAAACTGCAACAACAGAAATAAAAAAGCTTAGCTCTGGTGAAAGGTAATAATGGCACTGTGACTGTTAGTACAATTTTCGGTGCTTGGAACATTAAAAACGCATTTACTCCCTCTGACATAAATAATTGCATTCATACATGTTGGCATGCTTTCAATTAGTTTAGCAATGGCTTCTCGATGAATATGCTCCCATTCTTCAAGAAGTGCTCGCCTCAACTCCTGTAAAGTTTTTGGCAGCAGCAGAAACTAGCAGCCATTCCAGCATGTCCCACCATGTTCAATCGGATTCAAGTCGAGACTCCTGGCTGACCATGCTAAAATATGGATTCCCCTTCTTAGAGATAATCTCTGACCAGGTGGATAATTTGTGGGCATACATTGTCGCACATTAAAAGGAAATTATCGCCTATAAATGGGTCAAATGGTACAACATTGTTAGCCAAACATTTATTTATCTATCAGTTGTTAGACTTCCATTTTCTACTAAAACTAACTCACCATGAACATCCATAGGCATTTCTGCCCAAACCATCACTCCACCATCTCTAAATGTTAACTTTTCGGAAATGCAGCATTGAGAAAATCGTTTACCCGTCCTTGGTTAAACTCTTTCACATCCAGGTGATCGTTGGGATTCATCTGTGAACAGAACACAGCTCCAATGTTCATTCTCCAACCCCTGTGATTATTTGCAAAGCGCAGTCGTTCAACACGGTGCATTCTGAGCAACCTGTGACCAGGCTGCATGTCTACCTCATATAAGTCCACTGCTTACAATCTTCTTCTTATGTTCTGGCCTAAATCGGGGGTTCATGCATGTTAAATTGCCGGGCTACGGTCGTAGCTGGCAGGTTGCGCTCCTAAGAATCGTCAACACTATGTACCTGTCTTCTTTTGATTTGCAGCTCTCGGACGACTCGAACCTGGTCTTCTGATATATTCTAGGGTCCCCCTAAATCACTTTATGGCAAATGGACTGTGCTTCTAGCAATATTCATCACATTTGCAATGTAACATAAATTGGATGCATCATCATTTAGGGTTAAGCTCGAGCCACATCTTCAGATCAGATGCTTTTAAGACAAAATTTGGCATTCCTACAAACAACCACAATGAAAACTACAGAAATACTAATAATGAAGCATAAGATGGTTAGACAAATTTGCTAAAACACATAATTAGAATATTCGGTTACAATGGCTTGTTTATAAAACAAAAAAACAACATAGCCTACATGTCTACATGAAAAATGTCTACCATAATATTTTATGACAGGCCAATGAATTGCAATATACAAGCAAATGTTAAAGTTTGCTATTATTTCCTGAGTTTATTTTAGATATACCAAAAATTAATTTCCCATACCTATAGAGAGGCAAATTCCGACTATCATGTCTCATTTTGGAAGTAATAGCATTTATCAACATTCACTGTTATTGTGATAAACGAAGTTCATAATATCTCGTCGAAGTTACATTACCTGCGACTGAATTCAACTTTAAGTTTTAATAAACCGCATCAGATACGCAGCCTTCTCCGTTGAGCTGCTCATTTCCTTTAACATGTGATTGTTTTAAAATATCATACCTACGCTTTATGTGATTGCCTCTGTTGTGTGATGGTTATTTTTATAATAACATTTCTGAAATTTGCATAAATGACGATAATGTTTTCCTACTCAAAATATGGGCTGAGTTTTCTTTTTTAACAAACCGAACAAATGAATAACTATGAATTATTTTATAATAAGCTAATAGCACATTCAGTAACTATTACTGCTGACTGAGTTAGACGAACAGTCGAATATATCCTTTGCATTCCTAATTAAAGGAATAGGAAATAGTCAAATTTGGAAAAAGGAAAACCGTATTAGAACAAATATTTAGACACCACAATTAGAAGATGACAAATCTCCAAATCCCAGCCTATAAATGCGAAGCAAGGCAAGGAAATGTAAAGCAGAGATGTGGCACTTATACAGGGAGTTCGGAATTGTACCGTAGCCCTCATGAGGGGGGAGCGTCTCGGGAGGAAGGGATGAGGTGAAGGGGGACACCGGGCGGCCTAAAACAGGAACGGCACAGCAATGACACGGTCCCTAAAATTTCTAGACATAAACACCCCGAGACGGACAGGCAGACCGGAGGCACCGCCCCACATGGAGTCCGTCGCCTTCGCTGGGGTAGATCCTTATACCCCGACAACCAGCCAAGACCGAGGGACGGAGAAGGTTTACGCCGCACCGCTGCCATCACCATCACCTCCAACGCTGAAATAGACCAAACGGAGTGAATGATGAATGAAATGATTAATGGAATGAAATAGAGGGACAGCGAATTCGAAGGTTGTAATGATTCCTCCCGCATTCGTCGGGCGACAAGGGGAACCCCGAAAAAACCCATGGGTCAGGAAGGTCGGCCACGGGATCGAATCCACCTCCTGAATGCGGACCACAGACAGAACTGCCTGAGCCATCCCGATCGGTATGCCAAGGAATGTTTATTTTCTCTTTCACTTGCAGCACTTCGTTCAAGAAAACCAGGCTACACTTATGTGTTTCATAGATATACCACGCCTTAAGTATCCTGCAGATATACATGGACTACAACTTACGTGTCTTACAAATAGGTGGGACGGAGTAGAACTTATGTGTCCTACAGGTATACAGGACTGTATATTTCGTACATGGGCCACAACCTACGTGTCCTACAGTAATACATGGACCGTAAATTACGTACATGGACCACAGCTTACCTGTTCTACAGGTATACATGGACCGCAAATACGTACATGCACCACAACTTACGTGTCCTACAGGTATACAGGACTGTACATTTCGTACATGGACAACAACTTACGTGTTCTACAGGAATTCATAGACCATAAATTACGTACATGGACCACAACTTAAGTGTCCTACAGATATACACGACTGTATATTTCGTACATGGATTACAACTTACGTGTCCTAAAGGTATACAGGACTGTATATTTCGTACATGGGTCACAACTTACGTGTCCTACAGGTATACATGGAACATAAATTACGTACATGCACCACGACTTACCTGTCCTACAGGAATACAGGACCGTATATTACATACATGGACCACAACTTACATGTACTACAGGTATACGAACGGTAAATGTCCTACATGGATCACAACGTTCGAGTAGAAGGGACGGAGAAGGGACAGGTATATATGGACCGTACATTACGTACATGAACTGCAACTTACGTGTCCTACAGATATACATGGACTGCAACTTACGTGTCCTACAGATATACATGGACTGCAAATTACGTGTCCTACAGATATACATGGACTCCAACTTACGTGTCCTACAGATATACATGGACTGCAAATTACGTGTCCTACAGATATACATGGACTGCAACTTACGTGTCCTACAGATATACATGGACTGCAAATTACGTGTCCTACAGATATACATGGACTGCAACTTACGTGTCCTACAGGAATACATGGACTGTATATTTCGTACATGGACAACTTACGTGTCCTACAGTTATATAGGACTGTATATTTCATACATGTACAACAGCTTACGTGTCCTACAGGAATACATGGACTGTATATTTCGAACATGGACAACAACTTACGTGTCCTACAGGAATACATGGACTGTATATTTTGAACATGTACAACAACTTACGCGCCCTACAGTTATATAGGACTGTATATTTCGTACATGTACAACAACTTACGTGTCCTACAGGAATACATGGACTGTATATTTCGAACATGTACAACAACTTACGTGTCCTACAGTTATATAGAATTGTATATTTCGTACATGTACAAAAACTTACGTGTCCTACAGGAATACATGGACTGTATATTTCGTATATGGACTGCAACTTACGTGTCCTACAGGAATACATGGACTGTATATTTCGTACATGGACTGCAACTTACGTGTCCTACAGGAATACATGAACTGTATATTTCGTACATAAACAACAACTTGCCTGTCCTACAGGAATACATGAACTGTATATTTCGTACATGGACAACAACTTCCGTGTCCTACAGGAATACATGGACTGTATATTTCGTACATGAACAACTTCCGTGTCCTACAGGAATACATGGACTGTATATTTCGTGCATGGACAACAACTTACGTGTCCTACAGGAATACATGAACTGTATATTTCGTACATGGACAACATTTTACGTGTCCTACAGAAATACATGGACTGTATATTTCGTACATGGACCACAACTTACGTATCCTACAGGTATACATGACCATATATTTCGTACATAGACCACAACCTGCGTGTTCTAAATCTATACATGGAACCGCAAATACGTACATGAACCACAACGTATGTGTCCTACAGGTATACGGACCTTAAATAATGTACATGGATTTCAACTTACGTGTCCTATGGTATACAAGACCATATATTACGTACATGAACAACAGTTTACGTGTCCTACAGGTATACATGGACCGCAAATTACGTACGTGCACCACAACTTACTGTCATATAGACTTACATGGAGAGCAGCTTAGATTCCTTACAGATATGGACGAACTTATGTAACGTTCAAGGGCCGCAAACTAGTATCCTTCAGGCATAGACGAACTGCAATTTACGTGGCCTAAGGTACACCCGAGCCCCAACTTACGTGTGCTACAAGTAACCCGGTCCCAATTCATATATCATAGCTGCACAAGGGCCACGCTTAATGGTCCACAGAAATACTCCGGGTTTTTAAAATTCGGGATACAGATTAACCCTCCCGAAAACAATGACAAGAATGATGATAATACTATTGATAATGATAGTAAACAATAAGAAGAAGAGAATTAACAATAATAATTCATTAACTAATACTTAGTAATCGGTCATTATTGTCAGCATGTATTAGTTACAACTATTATGCATTCTTTTTGTATTAGAGTTATATAAGCGTGCAAATATTCCTAGAATTCTTAGAACGGGTTGATTCCATAGCTCAGTCGGTAGAGCACCTACGTGCTTTTTCGACGGGTCCCAGGTTTGATTCCCGGCTGGAAGGTAGGAATGTTTCCTAGCCAGAATTATTCCCTATTCTCCCAGAGTCTGGAAGAATGAATGAGAGTGTGGATGTGTGTGTTCTAACGTATAAAACCCGAAGAAAACCCAGAAAACCAATGACAGCTGTGTACGAGTTAACACCAATGTCAGCAGGTAACATGTTCCAAAGGTAAAAGGCCGCCGATATGACCACTGCAGTTAAAGACGAGGTATAAATGGAACAATAAACAATGTTTTTAGATTATCTGGAGCTAAAATGCCAATAACAAAACAGAATTTTTTGTGTAGAAAATAATGCGAGAAACGTACTAGCAGAGGCTGTAGCTGGACACGCCTTTTATATTTATCGCAAAAGTTATTCACTCCCTCCCTCTGTCTCTCTCTCAATAGACTTGCACTAAACTTGGATCAATCATGGCCAACTTTTCGTTTATTGTCTTTTAAATTCCAAATATTGTTATACTATTCTCTTAAAAATCTGATGTGTTGCATTCACATGACCTTCTCTCCTCACTCTTCTATAAAGTATTCTTACACAGTTTATTCTTCTATCTACTTTTTCCAGTACATACGAAAACTTCATTACGCATATACTCACTTCGTTGTAGATATAAGTAGAATACAATAATTAAGCGATAGTAAATCTTTTCAAAGCCGGTGACTATGTGATGGCTTTGAAAGACTTTTGTCTTTGCATGAACACGAAAAAGAAAGAAAAAAGAAAAAGTATATGCAGTTGAGAAACGTATAAAGTATCTGAAAATTCAAACCAAGTGCAAAGAATAACTCGGGAATGTTTAATGATAGCTACAAAAAATGTTCTTCGAAATGAATTGTGTGCTTCGACGAGACCTACATGTTTTGTACAGTAACATACAGTTTAAAAATTGTACAAAATTGGTTCAGAATGAACAGGACTTCAGAGGCTATTCCCACAAAATGCAAGATATACACCGCATTTTTCATGAAAATAGCACACATATGACATTTTATTCAAAATAATTGTAGTCATTTTTGAGAAAATAAAATATAACAAAATTTTTTCATGAAAATGGTAGTTTGGGGTAAGAGAATTGTCTTCAAAATCTTTGTGTCGCATTCTTTAAGGTCCTAAACTTAAATACCAAGTTTCATGCTTTTACTTTTGAGTTAAACCGACACACATAGACACACACGTGGACCTTTTACTGCAAATGTTTTTTTTTTTTTTGTTTTGGTCGAAGGGCCTCAGATATATACCAGGTAGCCACACAAGCCATCCTTAGTTGAAGTTAGTTTATACCGGATAGCACGGATACCAAAAGGTTTGCGAAAGCAGAAGTGCAAAGAGGACACCATGCCAACAGAGACTGCTAAACGAAAGACCAATGTTTGAAAACAAACATTTCAATTGCTATTACTGGTCCCAGAGCTCATTCGGTAGAGAAACTGCCTGCCATGTTGTTCCGGGTTTGATTCCTGGGTGCGCTCCAGAAAGTGTCTTTAAACAAAAACATTTCACGGTATGCCCAGAATCTGGTGTTTGAATGTGAGAGTACCTATGGTGTGTGTTTGAGTGGGTTGTGGTTATTTAATAAGCAATTTGCTCATTAACAACAATTCAGGATTGCCGCTTGACGCAAACCTAAGCACACGTGTTAAGTCATTTATTTCAATAACAGTTAATCTACAATCAGTACAAGAAGATGGCACAAACTGGTGCCGCTAAGTTAATAAGATTAAACAAAGTTCTACCTTATTATATTCATGTACCCTTGAAAGTGTGTTAAAATTAAAATTAATTTCTATCAGTGCATTATTCATAATAAGCATGTGCAGAGTTGCTTTACGTCAATTCATCCTTGTCAGATGAATTGACGTAAAGGGCCTCTCAAGCCCATGTTCTATCTGGAATGATCCATCATGTCTTAATATTATTTTTGTACGTCAAAAAAAAAGCGTGCACAGAAGACAGATGTCGCTCTGAAAATGTTCAGAACACAGCCTTTGAGCCTCAGCTGCATTTTAGTGCGTCTCCGCACAGATCATAACCATATTTGTGTGTTCGTTATTGGTGAACATTATCTTTTTGTTTGAATAACCCTGCTCGAACTGCAAACAGGCGACCACGCAACGCTTATCAACATGAAACTACCACGAAGACACCTGCAGACAACAGGACTACCTCAGTGATCTTTCGCTTGTGCCTGCACTGTCCCTTTGAACAGCAGTGTTGCGGCAACGTCTTTTGCACCTATGTACGCGGGAAGCATAAAACTGCAAAGGACGACTTGTTTGGGTCACCCGGTATTTCCCGTGGAGTCTAGACATCGAAATTTTGGATGGAATATGCACTTCCTCTGCTTACAGTATGTACATAGTGGAGAAACTAAAAATTGATGCTAAACCTCCATTTTCTTATTCAGATTAACGTCTATATATAACAATAACACTTGTAATGTAAACAAGAGAAACAATTAAATAATTTAACTGGTAAACCTAATATTTATCCCTGTTATAATTGGAAAACTTATGACATCCATGGCTGAATTCTAACACAACCCATCTTTCTTTACCCTGAATCTCCAATAATTATTTATTGTAACACACAAAACTACAATTAATTTGAATTTTCTTTAAGTGCAGCGTATTCGAACTGTACTGTTTATCGTTGCATAGTTGGTTTACGTACACGAATAGTAGTAACGCAGAATTTGCACTAATTTCTTGAATCCATTCGACAATATCCATTCTGCAGACATTCTGTAAATAAGGAAGCTTTTTTATTCCATTTGTATGCCGCCTTTAATATCTTAGGTCATATCAGCGGCTTTGCCTTTGAAACAGTTTCTTATTGGCAAAGATATTCACTCGTGTTACTATTGTATATCTTTGGCTTTGTTTTTTGGGGGGGTTTTCTTTATAAACATTAGGTTTGGTAGCAAAGCAAAAATTGTGGAAAGGGTATTAAAATATTGGTATAGAATTAAGGAACTGGAAAATAATATGTTAAAACAGTGCCTAGAAGTGCAGTTAAAACTCAACAAAGAGGATACTTGGTGTAAGTATATAGAAGGAACCCTGAATGAAATAGGTTATGGAGATATTTGGAGAGAGAGGCAGGTACTGGAGAAAGGGTTCTGGAGAAGGGTAAAATTGAGAATTGAAGATATTGAAAGACACGAAATTCTAGGTAGTGTTAATTTTAAATCTTCGTTATGTATATATGCAGATTTAAAAGAGAAAAGAGAAAAATATGTCGATATATGTGGCAGATCAGCACGAGAAGGTTTTGCATGGGCAAGGACAGGAGTGATGATGTTAAAAGGCTTAGGGGAAAGAGAGAACCAAGGAAAGTGTCCGCTATGTAATAGAAAGTATAATAACTATTGGCATTTAATTCTAGAATGTGAAGGAACTAAGGAATCGAGGGAAAGTTGGCAGAAAAAGAAATGGGACAATTTACCAATTGAGATTATAGGTAGAAAGATGTTGGGTGTTAAATGCAAGGGGATCATATTAGAAGTAGGAAAATATTTAGGTTTCATTAGGAAGAAATGGCTAAAGAATTATAGGAATAAGGAGTAAGGAGTAAGAAGAAAAGTAGTTATTGAAAAGTAGATTAATAACATATTTATTTATTCAGTCAAGTAGGGCCCATTGAACCGGTAACCACAGTGTTGGAGGATAGGGGCCCTAGGAAACCAGCAACTTGGTGAAGTATGTAAAATGGAATTTGTATATACTATTATTTAAAGTAAATAAATATCTATCTATCTTGTTATAAACATTAAATTTACACACATACACACATTTACACTCTCATCCGTACTTCCAAATCTAGGGAGTATGGGAAATAATCCTGACTCAGGAAAAAGTTTCATTCTCCAGCAGGGAATCAAACCCGGAACATCGAGTTTTGGAAGCTAGCATGCTAACCAACAGAGAAATAAAATTTTTCAGAAATATTATGCTTATAAAAGTTTGTTATGTAGCCTAAACGCAACTCGATTGCATGGCGAATGATAAAGCTCGCTAGTGGAAATGCTACCAGGATCTGTCCAGGATCTTTGCGAGGAAGAGGAATTGAGGATGATTATTTTGGCGATCAGTAGGGAAACGGAAGTATTTACCGCGATCTTTTACTGCAATAGAAGGTTATGGGTATGTTGAGCGCCACTGACAGATAGGGAAGTTGAGGAGGGCATAAATAAATTTCTGCTTTTGGCGAGACTAATTAGATCTGAGAAGGCTGATAATCGGGGAGAGATAAATATATCCTAAGGGATGCTGGACTTATTTTAAACTATTTTATTTTCTTATTGATTTATTTCTATTGTATTGCATTTACATGTGTATTTCTCTTTCTGTAATTGATTTCCTGACGTGTTGAGTTTTGTAACATTGTGATTATACTTGATTATGTTTAGCTTATGCCCTAAGTTTTATCTCATTTTCTTTATTTTGCGTTATAAAAGCCTAAGGTAAATCACCGGAGTTATGAAAAGAACTCCTACTGCAGCAATGGAGACACTTTTGATCATCAATTCATTGCATTTACTTGTAATGAAGGAGGCAAGAAGTATAGACATTCTATAGACTGCAACACCCTAAGCAACTGAGAATTCCCGAAATAGATTCAGGCTTGCTAAGAATTAGGAAATACATAGGAAATGCATCTGTGGAAATGCTATCAGACTATATAATTCAAATTAAACACTTTATGACCCTAAATGTTGGACAAATAAACTTCTGAAAACTCCTGGCAAAACTCTGATGTGTTATATAGACCTCAAAGATGGCACAGGAACAGGATCCGGAGTGAATGGCATAAGACCAAGGTGAAAAAAATGTTTTCCTTGGGTGAATATACTACTGTTTTTGAAACAGAATGTTATTATACAATGCATGAATGAATAAATAAAGATAGCTTACACTGGTCAACAATCCTATCTTCTCAGATAGCTAGATTGTACTTAGGGTTCTTAGTAATCATATGGTAACGTTATGAATGGTTTTAAACTGCCTAAACATGCTCATAGAACATGTGAGAACAGAATGAAGTTCAAATCATCTGGGTGCCGGGTCATATTGGCATAGAGGGAAATGAAGTAGATGGCGAAATTGCAAGACAAGGAGCAGTTTCACAATTTATTGGACCAGAGTCGACTCTAGCAACATCTCGATGTTTAGGAAGAGAGGCTATTAAGAACTGGTCTAAAGTAGAGCATAACCTAGCTTCATACTCCAGGAAACAAATATGGTAAACCATTTAAGGAAAACCATGTAAGAAAAGAGCTGAAAGATTACCTAAATGCAACAGATTTCAACTGAGAACACTTATTGCATTTCTCACAGGGCATACTCAACGCGCAGTATATAGTCTATAGATTTTTTAGATATATTTCTCTAATCCGTTTAATCTAATCCATCTTTAGCCTATTTAGCATCAGTGATGAAAAGTTGAACGGACGTTAAGAGGTGCCAAACGTTTCAAAACGATAGCTTTTCGTATACTTGAAAGCAGTTCGATATACAGGTGTTTCGTGGAACAGGCGTTCAGAAAAAGCTTGCTAATAGTTGACTGGTCAAGCCCACAAGCTCTCAACAACGCAGGTTCAAATCCGTTACGCACTATTTTCTCCTTCTTATTTTCTTTCTTTTTATGTTTCTTTTTTCTTTGTGGTTTTTGTCTATACCATTTTTATGTGTTTGTCTTATATTAACCAATTAATGTTATGAGTTAAATGTCTTAGGTGCTCGGAGTTAAATATGGAAAAACAAATTGTTGAAAAAGCACTTGACTAACGAGGCAATTGCTCAAATGGTGTCCTATTTGTTAATGCAGATTCGAGCAGGCTGTTGCGGATAAATTCTTGTGTGCAGCAACGTGCCTGGTGTGACATGCCTGCATGCTTCGCTAATAAGCAACGATAATTGATTTGGGTTGTCTGATTCCTCTGCATAGACGGTTTGCTTAAAATAGATTCACAGGAAGAAATCCAGTGGAGTGAGATCAGGAGATCTAGCAGACTAAGCGACGGGTCCCCATCGTCCAATCCATTCTTCCGGATACACCCTGTACAAGTAATTTACAGGGAGAGCCAAACAATATGAACCGCCTGCGCGGTGTTTTTCCTGTCCGCGTCCTCGGCGCTCGTTGCCGTCTGCCACTACCCATAGAAAAGCGAGGATGAAACAATTCAACATTTTTAAGACTACTTTTATAGGCTTTACTTACCAACTTTATGAAAGGAAATGCTGAAACTGGCCACCGTCGTTGTCCATACATTTTTGGCACCTCTTCAGGAAACTATCCATCACTCGCCAATTTTTATCGAGTCAACAGCTGAAGCCCGTGGATATGTGAATACAATTTTGCCCTCTTTTTTAGAGAATTAACAGCCAGGGTGCGTTATTTTGCCTTTTTTCAACAAGATTCTGCAACAGCTTATATAGCCAATATTTCGATGAGAAAAATTGAAAGTGTGTTTCAGGACAGAATTATCAGTACAGATTTGTGGCCCCTCGGTCCCCCAACCTAACCCCCTGCGATTTCTATCTCTGGGGTAACTTAAAACTAAGCATACAAGACAAACCCAAACATCCTGGAAGAATTATAACAAAATATCCGCCAGGAAATTTTCAGCATTTCTCAACGTGAATTACGGCGAGTGATGGATAGGTTCCTAAAGAGGTGTCAAAAATGTATGAACAACGATGATGACCAGTTTCAGCATTTCCTTTCATAAAGTTGCTAAGTAAAGCCTTCAAAAGTAGTTTTGAAAATGTTGTATGGTTTCATCCGCGCCTTTCTATGATAGCGGCAGACGGCAGCGAGCGCCAAGGACACGGACAGGAAAAACACTGCACAGCTGGTTCGTAGTTTTTTGGCTCACCCTGTAGTACGATTAGGGGCCAGCGTGGGGGCAGTCCTTCTTCTGGAACCACATTCTCACGCGTTTCATCAGCTTTTTCTAATAAGAGCGGCAGGTCTTCTTGGAAAACTGATGATATCTGGTCTCGGGAGTTTGCCTTCGAAAAAATAGGGTCCCACTAGGTGATTATCTTGGTTCCTAAACTCCATTGGGCAATTAATACGCAGCTTCTCTTACCCAGTAAGGGTTGTTCACACTCCAGTAGTGCATATTATGTGGATTAACACTTCCGTTGTTGTGGAACGTGACTTCGTGACCAAGAAGCACATTCCTTAAGAATCCGGCATCATTGTAGCTGTTGCAATAACCACTGCAAAAATACACCTCGCTTGGCAGTCACGAGCCTGATTAGTTTAGATGGCAGGAATGAAGTTTATTGGTGTGAAATATTCTCAAAACAGATGTGCCTAATGTTCATATCCTGTGCTATGCTCTAGAGCTGGTATGCGGGTTGTTTTCAAAAGCATTACGTATCGTTTCTTCATTATTTCCAGAAGTCATGAGGCATCCCAAACGGATGGTGATCTTTTGACTGAACCTGTTCCGCAGAGGCCCTTTAAACCCTACGAAACGTATCTGTATTTGGTGAGGTACTTCCTATAAACCGTTCCTCGTACAAGCGGCTTTCTTCGATTACGTTACACCTTACTTCACCATAGAGCAATAGATGTCACATATTCATCGTTTGAATACATTTTCGTGTATACCAAAGTAACAACCGAGACTCTAGAAGGCTTGGATATTCCTCCCGCAAAGAACACGGAAGATTGTTTTATGCCAGGTTTTGACGCAGGTGCCTGGACACTTCGCATTTTGAAAGAGTTACAAGACTGATAGAGTGAAGTTTAACTCCATATTAAAAACCCATTTGACGACTGAATTCGTTACCGCGTTCATTATGTATGTGCCATTAAAGGTCAATAAGCATTCATATCCATTTCCTGTAATTTATTAATAATATTCACATAAGTTTTGTTTCGTAACACCACAGCTTTGGCGAAAAAATAAAATAAAGGGTAAAAGAAAATAACCGAACAGCTATGCAAAATTCAAACCCGAATTCTCAGGACACAGCAATGAAAGAAACTGCAATAGTTCTGCTCGACCATTCCGAACTTGAAAGCAAGCGTCTATTAAACCGTAATGCTAGCTGAGTAGTGCTGGAACTCGGATCATGCCTCGAATTTTTCCTTGGATATTATAACCCTTTAAAGTTGTTTTAAACGTCTCATGAAATTTTAACGTCAGTGTTAACCTGGTGCAACCTATTACGCCTGACATTCAAAGCGTTGTATGCGTAGGTTATGCCAGAAATGAATTATTAGCTTGTTTAATCTATATGTGACGAGACTATACAATATCCATTATGAGTGTAGGCCTGTCTTAAATTGATTGCAGTCTATCACTTTCCGCTTTGTGTAGATCCGCCATTTTGTTTTAACTAATTTTGATATTTGATGCATATGGTTCACCCGGTATATATGTATATAGGAGGTTACAGAATTCAACCGACAGACTTTCAGGGATTACGGAAGAGTGTTAAGCAAGATATTTGTGTGATTTTTAAGGTGATTAATGCAATTATAATCTGACTTAATAACAATACTTATGAGTCGGTATTTGAAAAATGTCTCCAGGAGTATACTTTGTATGCAAATTGAAACTAGTTTATGTAAGGTAACTGCGGCGTTCTGGGCAAAATGGCCATGAATAAGCGTTTAAGATGATGCTACAATCGAAGATCAAAATTATGAGAAAGTCACAGCTCTATGTATCTCCCTGCCACAGTTGTTGTGTGTGTTTATCTAGTGGTGCTACTGTTTCAGATTTAAGGACTCCAAAATTCCTACTGTGTATAAGATTTCGTTTTTATCATTAAGAGAAAATTTACCTATTACGTCTCATAAATCTTCCAGCGCGCCCTGGTCTCCCTACATCTGTTCTTCGTTTCGACTCATATTCAAAAGCCTTCTATTGGTCTTTCTTCTGACTCCCTCATGTACATTATCCAATTTTGTTTCTTTTATTGTGTTTTTCTGTTTATATTAAAATATATATTAGGGTTTTTTTATTGTGTCATTCTTAATGTGGTCTTTTGGCGACTAATCAGTTACGTATCTTAACAATCTCATTTCAGTCATTTTTATTATTCTATTGTGCTTGTCTTCGCGGTATAACTCCCAGATTCGTAAGTTAAAATGGGTATATTCATTCTTTATACACTTTAAATATTCTGCCCTTATTTTTTTGGATTTTAAACCCTATAAACACCACAGATACGCAGCAATTTATACAGCCAAAAGGCAAATGCATATTTGATTTATAATTGGTACAGCGGAACAAACTTTGATTTATAAAATTCACCAACTACAAATATAGTTTTTCGATGTCACATATAGGAGAATAGCTGATTTCCTGGTGATTGGACCATAGTTTGAAACAAAGTTATATTGCACAAGATAAGGCACTGTGGATAAACTTATTGAAACCAAATCGCACATAAAGGTGCGCATAAATTTGAGAACGCGTTACAGGAATCCAGCACTATCTGGCCATCCATAGCAGTGGTTCGACAACTTCTGTAGAAGGGCAAAGTGGATCTGCAGCGCCTTATAGTCAGGCGAGGAAACAGCGAGGAAGATACAGAAGAAATACGGCTGTCTTTACAGTGACACGCAGAAGTCTATTAGGACGGTATTACAGAAGTTGCAAATCCCAAGCAAAGGGATTATAACGGACATCCTATTACACATTTGTCTATATGCAAATCAATTACAACTGCTATAGGTACTGAAACCGAAGAATAAATCAAGCGTATGGGACATTCCATGTGAAATCGAACTGCAGAACTCCTAGTACGAGGTGCGATCATTAAATTCTTGGACTGGTCCCGTAAATGCAAATAAAATTACCTGTTTAAATTTGACTGCCATTCCCTTCAAAGTAATTCCCTTGATCAGCTATGCACCGAACCCAGCGCCTCTACCATTTTTGGAATGCACTCTGGAAGTCTCATTCTTGAAGCGCGTTAAGCACCTGCTGCGATTCGCGTTGAATCTTCTCCACCGTGCCAAACCGGCGACCCTTCAGCTTCAATTTTATCTTGGAAAACATAAAAAAGTCGAAGGGACCGAATATGGGGGAGAGGGAGGACGACCATGTTGTTACTGGCACGTTGCGAGAGATCTGTGAGTTGGTGCGTCGTGGCCTTTGAAGCATTCAATGTTTCTCTGCCCACAGTTTTGGTCGTTTCGGACGAATGTCCTCCCTGAGACGTCTCAAAACGTCACGATAATAAATAGCAGTCACTGCCCTGTCCGGCAGGAACAAATTCGGTGCACAATCCCGTTAATGTCGAAAAAAACAATGGTCATGCTTTTGGATGTCCTCCAGCGAAGTTCTGCCATTTAGTGAAACGTGAATGTCACTCAAAACATCTCGTCCCATAATCTCGTTTCAACATTCCATGGGCTACGGTTGCCGATTTCCCGAGTTTCACCCAGAATTTGATGTTTGCTCTCTGTTCCACTTCCGAGTCCATCGTGAGCTCTCCAAGGTGAATGTGCACGTTCTAGTAAAAATTTATGTAACACAGGTATCAATGGCGCTATAGCTTTGAAACTTTGTGTAGATTGTCCAGGGTTATTACTCGTCTGTGCTCCGCGCGCATGTCGATCATATGATCCTTTCGGTCACAGCAGACACAATCCCGGTATTTAATGACCGCACCTCGTATTTTTGTTTCAATTTTAATTTTTCTTGTTAATAAAGGGTGCTAAGGAAAGGGTAAGATTGTCGCGGTATTGCACAATTAGTTTAAAGCGTTAATTCGTTTTGTACCATATTAAGTGCTTGTAACTCTGGAATTCTTTATGGCAGAGTATTCAACCTAATCTCATTTTATAGATGAAAGTTCCAATTTATTACAGCATATAATAATTATTTATGTAATGTTCATAAAAACTTATATAAAGTTTTTGTCTATTTTAAACTTCTTTGTAGTGTTCGTGTTCGTAGTAATCAATCGCATAACATGAATAAATGCAGCGACTTGAAATTCTACAGAATTTTCGTGATACCGCGAGAAACAATACCTCCAGTGTGTTACGTTCAAATGGCTTTCTCTAGTTTCTACAAATTATTCTAACTCCTCTATTTATATCGAGATAAACCTTTTAAGAAATAATTTCATTAAATATTTCGTTGGAAGTACATATAGCATATAGCACACCGAATCGATAATCAGATGTTAATTATTAGTTTTTGGAATTAGTTGTAAATATTTAAAGTGTTTAGTTACACTCGTTTAACTATGCTAAGTAAGACAAAGAAGAATAACAAAATAACAAATGAGAAATAAATAAATAAATGTAATTTCCACAGGTTTTATGAAATCGCCCAAAAAAGCTTTAAATTGTTTGAATCAATGTAAATAGCTTTAGTGAGTAATATTAAAGTAATTTCTCATATCATTAATTATTATTTTATCAGATTCATAGTCAATATATTTATTATAATAAAATATTGTATAATAAGTAAGATATAAATAACAAAATGGCAACAAAAATGAAGTCCTACTCGTTGCCAAGGTAAATCAGTAAGCATAGAAAATGTTTTCTTCAAGATGGCTAAGTAGTGGAGAGACGCTAAAGATTAAATAATTAATTATTATTCATCAACATTACTAACAACCAAAGGAAAAATAAGGTAGTAAAATACTTAAGGTAGTGGAATCATTAATAGTAAATAAATGTAATGGCGACTTCTGAATTACAAAAAAAGAGTTGTTATACTCCACGTACGACATATACAAAGGTAAATTATTTGTTACAATAATAAACTTCATCTATTATTACTGAAGAGTTAAAATATTTAAGTAAACCATTAATATGAGTTTAGGTATTATATAATATTATTATCTACAAATAAATAATTGAAAATAAATACTACATTGAATAAAGCCAAAACTTAATGTTATCATTGTTGTCAACAAAATACATTACCAGCCTAAATGCACTACAGCATATAAATTGCATCGGTTTGCCACATACAGATTTAAGCACTTATCAAAACCGAGGGTAACGAACCTTGAGAAAAAGATAACTCATCCGGAAATATATGTAACAAAATCTTTGCCACGTTGTTAGATAGACGTCGCTGTAATATCCTGAGGAGATCAACGAGTCCAGGGCATCACACCGAGAGGCACCATTACATCCCACTGCAAATGGTAACCATCCATTATTATTTCCATTGCACGCTAAATGCTGGCCTTAAAAACCCATTGGCATTGCCAGAAACAACTGAATAGCGACACCACTCAAACCACCAAATTCTGGAAACGGCTGATGGCACAAAAAAGTTATTTTTATTAAGTTGTCTGTTTTAAAGAGATCCTGAAAATCTCTCTCTCGCATCCTTGGAAGATACTGAACTTAAATACATAGTTTGGTATTTATCAATAATTTCTTTTTGGGCCCATGCTGTTCACACACACACACACACACACACACACACACACACACATACACACGGACCTTTTACTAAAAATGTTGCTTTTTTACTTTCTCTGCTATTTGTCTATTGTAAGCAGAGGAAGTATTGTATTATACCCCTCAAAAGAATCGATACTGCGATTTTCAAGTTGTTCAAAATGTCGAATACCATAATCACGGCAGAGTGTTGAAGAAGTTGTTCCGCCACTATAATTTGAAGAAGTGTAATCTTTGCGTTATTTGCACCACGCTTTGGGCGCCAATTTGAAATTGTTTTATTTTTACGTATGGAAAGCCAATTTGAAGTAGGTTGTATTGCAGTTCGACTGTTGGGGAGCCAAAAACTTGAGATAGTTTCTTGGAGTGTTCACCCCACGTATGGTACAAAGTTTCCGGTGGCCTTCACCCCAACGTTTAGGAATCAACTTTGTATTTTTATGTTTCTTTAAATATGATATATATTTAGGTTTGCCTCGGCTGCGTCATTATTAATTTGTAGAAACATGTGTCTCTAAGCAGAGGGTGATGCGGCTAAAGAATGTAGGGTTACACAAATTATAATTTTTACTTCACTCCTTTTATTAATCCTTCGCTCGATTAAATAACACTTCACTGATATAGGGAGCTGTGAGATTATTTATTAATTACTTGCACGTTTTAACACGTAAACTTTATAATATTCTTGCGGTAATGAATTTTATGTCTCACAGTGAATACGTACCGAGCGAACTGCTCAGGTACGTTGCCTTCTAGCGACTGGCGTTTACCGCTTAAATTTGTAAATTTTTTTATTTCACGTCTCTGATTAGCTAATTTTACTTCAATAGAATACTTTTATTTAACTTTCAGATTTTCTGGTTGTTGATTGACTATTTATAAACTGTTTTAAAATATTACATTATTGTTCCAAGTATTACTAGTAGCATTATTAAACTTACCTATTCATTATGCCTCAAGGGTACCTCATTGTTACCTCATCATTAGCAACTTTCGGCCTCTATTCTCAAAGCTCCAACATTATTAAATTACTTAATACATTCACACAACATTATTATACATGTACACAATAATATTAACATAATACAATGACTGTTACATACATTTTATATATTATATTACACACGTGTTGCTTTAAGGCGGGCTGTTATTATTCTTTTATATTATATAATTAGGCTGAAATCATTTAAGTGTTAAAACTACTGCAACAGTGTACAGCGACGTACCATCGACTGTCTAACCGTTCAAGCATTCCAGGAGTTTAGCCTACTACTTCCGCAGCTGCGATAATCCTATCAACCTGGTCCATGCGAGTACCGACCAGAGTCTCGTAAACTAGGCTCTTCACATGCCCCCAGAAGAAGAAGTCCATTGGTGTCATGTCTAGTAACCGAGTTGGCCATAGAACAGGACCACCGCGACCAATCCATTGTCGTCCAAACTGTACATCAATGTGGATCCTAGCAGTGAGTGCAAAGTGTGCCGGTGCCCCGTCATGTTGAAGCCACATAAACTGACGAATTCTAAGCGGCACATCCTCTACGAACTGTGGGAGGACATATTGAAGGAATGTTTTGTACACGACTCCGTTCAGTGTATCAGAAAGTACATAAGGTCCAATCACAAAATTGTTGACAATACCAGCCCATACACCAAGAGCAAACTGCTGTTGATAGGATCGACATATCGGTGCGTGTGGATTTTCATAATCCCATACATGGCTATTCCTACTGTTGAAAATGCCCTCTATTGTAAACTTGGCCTCGTCTTTAAACAACACCAAAGCAGGAAAATTATGGTTTTCTGCACATTTTTGTAGGAACCAATTTGCAAAACCCCACTCGAAATGGGAAGTCAGCTGGCTGCAATGACTGTATCTTCTGTGGATGATTCGGGTGCAATTGTCGTCCATGCAAGACTAACAAAGCACTTGAATGGCTTGTGTTCAGAGCTCGTGCGGCAGGATTTCATCAATCGCTTGTAACACATTCTCTTCCAGATCGGGTGTTCTGGCGTACCTAGCAAGGCCAAGATCTTCCATTCTAACACGGAAGGTTCCAGTTTCTCGCGGGCGCCTATGTATAGATCTAAAAGTACTGTGAGTGGTTGCCGTCGGTGTGGGAACAGCTCAGCATAGCGTTGTCATGCCGTTCTTCCATTGCTTCAGTGAACCCATACATGAGCTGCATATCGGCCAACTCTCCATCAGCAAACCTATCCATACTGCTCTGTATCACTGTTAACGCACAACTAACACAGCCGGAAAAACAAAACCCTAGACAGAACCGAGCAGTACTGAATGCAAACTTGAGGGCAACGTGTTAAAGAGGGCATTACTGTTGTCAACAGCAGGTAACCGTGAGAGAATGAAAACAATTTGTTTACAAACAAGACACAAAGCGCATACCGTCGACATTTGCACTGTTGTACAGTATTTTCAGTGCAATAGAGATACAAAGCTAATTCGGGCAAGAAACAAACGAAAAGCAGTTACTCTGTAATGATCCGCCGGAGACCGTGTGTTCCTTACACCAAAATACACAGAAGGTATCCCTGAACAACCGCTGAAAGTTCGTCGGTGAAATTCTCGTTCACCTGTACATCTCTTTGGTTTACCAGTTACATACGTCATTCAGAATGGAGACGACTGTACAGTCAATTCGCAAACATTTCAAGATATACGTTTTATTTTTCTCGTATCTTAAATATTTAATAAAAATCGTTATGCGTATTTTGAGTAAAAAAGTAAATGAAAGTTTTTCCATGTATAGGGCAGTTTGAGGTTGGAGGATTTATTGCAAATTTCTTTGAAAGAAATTGAATTTAAGTACCAAGATTGGCATTTAACAGAAGTTAGCTATTTGAGTCGAGCTGTTCACAGACATACAGACCGACACGCGCGCGCGCGCGCGCACACACACACACACACACACACACACGTACACGCACATATGTTTCAAAAATGATTTTTTTTTGTTCAGGAAGTCTCATGAAATGCATTATTAGAGAAGGTAAAGAGCGAATAGCTTTTAGTGACTGAAATTCTATGGTCTGTGTATGAGGATAGGAAAAAACGAATAGCGACTTACTACTTGAGAGATGTACAAATATTTGGGAATTCTAACCAATAAAACAGAATATTTAGGAACTTTTTGATGCTATATACAAACAATTTTTGTTTGCATAAACTGTGTGCTTTAATGTGATCTACATTTTTTGTGTAGTAAAATTTAGTTTATATCTTACGGTTTACCGATTACGCAAAAGTCATTCAGAATGAAGAGGACTTCATAGACTACTCTCGGAAAATCCATGATATACATTTTATTTGTAGTGCAAATATCTTAAACAGATGGTATTTTGGTAAAAATTCGTTGCAGCCACTTTTGATCAAATCAAAAATAACGAAAACTTTTCCATGTAAAGGGTATTTTGGGGTGGGAGATTTTCTTGAAAATCATCATATGGCATCCTTGGAAAATGCTGAACTTAAATATCAAGTTTGACATTTAACCGACTTTTCGTTGTTGAGTTATGCTTTTCACGTACACAGACACTTTTCTAAAAATGTTATATGTTACATTCGCATGACTTTTCCATCTACTGTCGTTTATTTTTATAGCTTCTACAAACTATTATTACGAAGTTCATTTTTATGTCTAATTCATATTAATCAAGATTAAGTTCACAGAAATATTTTCATTGTACATTTTGTTGTGGATATAAGGAGAACAGAGAAAACCAAATCGATGTTCAGATATTTCAGAGCGTGTGACTATCAGCTGGACTTGAATTTCTATACTCCATCCATGAAATCGTGAGAAACAATTGAATGGAAACATAATTTTAAAACGTGACAAATGATTGGTAAATTCAAACCATAATTCAATAAAAATGTATTTCTCGTAAACGGCTGATGCTACAGAAAAAAAAAGTTATTTGAAATAAAGTGCGTTTTAATTTACATCTCCTGGACTTACGTGGGATGTCATGCCTTTATATAGGGGAACTGAGTTGTGATTGCTACTGCATCACACCAGCTTCTCATTGTGGAATCTGTTATAGCAGGAGGTTTATGTCATCTTATGCTGAAGCTCATAACGTCTTGATCCTCAGGAACCTTCTCACATATGAAGATGCAAATAACCGATATGACGTGTTATTTCCTTTCTTATGGTGGATTTGAGTGAGTTACGCCGAAGGATATCGACTTAGAATCGCTAAAAGAAGACGATCCTCTCGGATATATCTTAGATGTTGATGTCAAATATCCTACAGAACTTCTTGACATACATAATGATTTACCGTTCCTACCAGTTTCTTTGAATCCTAGGGATTCGTCTTCAGAGAAACTAATTCTACATCTTAGAGCTCGAAAGAAGTATATTGTTCATGATATAACCTTGTAATAAAATCTTTGTCGTGGACTACAGGTGATAAAAACGTGATGTGTTGTATTCACTTGGCTTTCTTAACTTGTATAAGCTATTTTTACAAACGCCTAATCTACATTCGTATATTTCATATTAATCGAGATATCGATATGTTAATCTTATTGCTAATTTTTTGTATGTACAAGGGGAATATGGTAGGCTTTAAGCGATAGTAAAATCTTTTAAGTGCTGGTTGCTATTTGGAGCATTCCATTCTCTTTGCATGTCCAGGACATAAAAAACGAATAACCAATTCGCATTTGAGAAAAAGTATAAGTATTGTAAAATTGAAACAAATAACAAGGAATATCTCGGAAATGTTTCACTCCACAAAAATGTCTATGACATAAATTGTGTGTTTTAACGAGATCTACATTTTTGTTTACAAAACTTTCATCTATCTCTTACGGTTTACCAGTTATGCAAAAGTCATTCATAATGAAGAGGACTTTTGGAGACACTTCCAGAAAAATCAAGATATGCATTTGATTTGCCATAAAAATATCTTAAGTGTATGATGTTTTAATCAAAATTGTTAGCGCCATTTTTGAGAAAATCAAGATTTTCGAAAAATGTTGCATGTAAAGGTAAGTCTGAGGCTGAGGGATTTTCTTGAAGATCTTCGTGTCGTATCTTTGAAAGATAATGAACCTGAATACCAAGTTTGATATTTATCCGGCTTTTCGTTTTTGAGTTCTGCTGTGTTCAGACACACAGACATATCCACACAGACACACACACACACATACACACACACACACGGACCTTTTTCTAAAAATGCATTTTTTGGATTCAGCTGCCTCAAAACATGTCCTTCCGGTGAAATATCGGTATCGAATTTTTGGGTGGAATGCAATACTTCCCCTACTTACTATACGTAGTAGCGAAAGTAAGACTTCATAGACCACTACAGCTTCGTCAGCCATGCGGGTTAAAAACCTTACGTTGAATTTAATAATAATCCTCGAAAGTATGCTAAAATGATTTTGAGAAGAATTTATACCAGCTATTTAACAATGAAATGTTTGGAAAAACTATGGGAAATATACGGAATGGAATAGACATAGGTCTTATGACAGACATCAAGATGTTAGAAATTCTCATAACAAAACTAACATTCATCGATAGAAAGGTAATATGTGGAACCTAACTTATCAGTTTTTCGTACTGTTTCTCATAAATGTGTCTTCAATAAACCATTGGCTGGAGTGTGTTAGACATTTCCGAAACTCTCATGTACGGCTATCACTAGGATGTTAACTACCATATTGCGGTGTTGAAAGCCTCAAATTCATGTATATGGATAAAGGTTCATTCACTATCAAGTGACGTCAAGAGAAGTATTCCAAGATAAACTATTATTTCTTGAGCATTTATACACAGTTGATTATCCTGAAAATTATATTTGCTATTCCACACTAAACGAAAAATGTGCTGTGTTATTCACATAACATTCGCTACCCATAATCGTTTATTTTTATACAACTTCTACGGGCGATTCCTACGAAAGCTTGTGCATCATTCTACCTACTTTGGCAGGAATATTTCAATGCGCAATTTCGTTACAGGGACTAGAAGAACAGAGCAAGCCAAATGTATAGTCAGAATGTCTAAAGGCAGGGCACTATATCCTGCCTTAAATTTCCAAACTGTTTTCATGACACCGCGAGAAACAACTTATTAGCGATAGCAGTTTAAAAATGCCGAAGTATTGGGAATTTCAAATCAAAAATAACACATGGCTCAGAAATGGTTTATGTTATAAAACTGTTATTGGAAAAAATGTGTTTTAAAGATATCTACACTTTTTGCTAGTACATTTTTGTCTATTTATCATTTTCAAGTTGTACAAAACAATACAAAATTTCTTTGGAAGAAAATTAAAAATATAAGCTACATTTTATTTTTCATGCGAATATCTTCAACATACGGTATTTTAATCAAAACGGATAGAGAAATGTTTCATAAAATCAAAATTTTCGAAACCTCTCCACCTAAGAGGTAGTTTGGGATGGAGTTTTCCTTGAAAAATTTCTTGTCGTATCCTTGAAGACGTTGAACTTAAATACCAAGTTTGGTATCTAACCGATTTTTCATTTTTAAGTTATGCTGTTCACACACATACATAAACAATTTATTTATTCAGGGAACTCCAAAGCATTATTTGCAGGGAAAACATCGGTATGAAATTTTAGGGTAAAAGGCAGTAATTCCGTACTTACTACCGGTAAGCAGTAGGGAAAGTAAAACGTATTGGAAAAGTTAAAGATGAAGCAAATGAACTAAAATCATTCAACGGTTTATAGGCCTCAGAGCAAAGATCTAGGCACTCGCTAGTGATCGAAGTGTAATCAAAAGGATTAAGAGTATTAAACAGTGCTATATTGCTTTCGATAACTATACGGATTTTCTCAGGACTAATGAAATAATAAGAACTCCTATTAAGTTTATTTGGTCTCATCAGCCTATTGTTCCGACTGTTGAAGCTAATAAAATTACGTTACCGCCGTATGATTACAAGATGATGGGATATCCACATATCCTTTTGGACTTTACAGCATCACGAACTCTGCATAAGCGAATGTAATACAGACCTTTAAATGCTTTTCTCAGTGAGTTTATGTACGAAAATTGGATTGCATCCAATTATCTCACATATAAGTCGTGTGGAAAATAAATAACAAAAGGAAGGAGTAAGTTGGTGATTCTGTGTCTACGAGTGTCTTCTAGGCTGGTCTCAACGCCAGATAAAAGAGGAGAGACACCTAAAGCGTTCGGTTAGCACTAGCTGTCAATTATTTCCCATGTTTCTTTAAACTTAACTATAATGCAAGGTGTTCTTTACGAAAAGAGAGAGAAGACCTCCGAGACAAGCAGTTAGCGGAGCATGCAGACCTCGCTGGTATGTCAATAATGAGACTTTATAAATAGCAATTTAGTTAATATACTAGATATGCACTTGTGGAACCCGCTCCGCAGTGGGTAATGTAGTACTAGCTACATCTCTGTAAGAATGACCTCTTCTATAAATTTGATGTGGATTTCTTGGTGGGTTCGCATTGGTGAGGAAGATAACAGGGGAAGATGATTTTGTCGGCTAACTCCGGTAGGGTAGGTGATTTTCAGGAAAGGAGGGGCTCTTTTCTCAGGAGTAAAGAGGATATAAATGAGAAGTTCTCGTTTACTACGTCACTGCCCCTTTATGTTGCTGCACACTCAAAATCAATGTTCTTTTTCCTTGTTCCCATAGATTTAAGTTAGCTACTTCCCACGATCAAGCAAAATTTGACAAAGCTAGTTCTGTTTCCTCTGCTTCAAACTGATTTAACTTTGATCCCCATATCCTGACCGTTTTCCCTACGACTATATTGCGGACCTCATTGCGATGAAGTCCGCCACTTACATTTCACAAATGAATAGGCCAGCAATGCTAAGACACGGAATTACGACCCGTCAACGCTATAATACGAAGCACCGATGTTATCCACGTTCGAATCTGAGCTCCGGCCCTAGAAAAATTTCTATTTCACACCAATTTTTCCTCGAGTTTATTTTCTAGTCGTGTGTTTGTTTTTATTGATTTTATTGTCTCATGCGATACATTTTAACACACGTTTATTGGTTAGCTTATGTTACAAATTCCTTGCTTGTTGTGTCTGCAATTACCGCATTATTCTCGCCTGATTACATTTTCTTTGCATCCGGCTGATTTTTAAACATCTGGAACCTGGTTCATAAAGCTTTTTAGTAATAAAATAATAATATTAACTAATAATGTTAGCATTCTGTTAAACTTATTAGATAATTATATTAGTTATCAGTGTATTACGTAATAATATTATTATCTTTTACTAATAATATGCTTAAACCTTTTCATAAAAGAGCAAGGATAATAAAATTGGCTAATTTTATTAGACTCAACTTCATGAGTAAATCATGAGTAAATTTTATTAATGGAAGCCGCTTGAGTTGTTGGTGTATGCTTGCACAAACTGTACTCACAAAAACAGCTAGTTTAATGTGTAATTCTGTAGTGATGAAGATATGGTAAATGTTCGTTATTTAAGAAATTTGGGCCAAAAAATACGCTTTAAGATTCAATTACTAATTCCAGCACCTTCCGCAGAAAAGATTGCTTTTTCAAACTACTACAGGTTCCTTTAACCAGAGCTTATAAACTGGGAACGATACAAATGAAATGATGGTGAGCAAACACCAATATACAGTGTTTTAATAAGAATAATAACATATAAACACTATCACATAAAAAAGATGGTGAGATCAACAACCAATTCTTATGTATAGTACATTAGCACTACTGGAGAAATACAGAACGTCATGCAGCAAGTTCAAATAGAAATTTAATAATACAGCATAAGTACAGAGTTTTATAAATGGCAATTTGTCAGCTATCAAAATAATCCTTCTTTAAGTTTTCAATTATTTTTCTTATAAAACCTTGTATATTTTTGTAAGTTTTTAAATCTATAGGTAGAACATTGTATAACTTAATGGCATGTGAGGTTATGCTGTTTAGTCTATAAATAAAAGTAATCTAATTGGTTTCATTTGGTTTTAATGGTTTCTTGTATTATATTCATGCTTAGAGCTTCCAAATATTAAATGACTTTTTAACAGATTATTGTTTATTTTATGCAGGTACATTATCACTCCGTTTTTACATTTTTATTCAAAATATTAAAGTTTGTCAAAAAAACCATAAACCAAGAAGTTCAATATATAATGACAAGAAAACAAAAAGGAAAGTTAAATTAAAACACGGTCGTATCTCAACAACTAATAATATTAGTGAGGTTTTGAAACCGAATTTCGTTAACTAATAGTTCTTTTTTATTTGTCTAACAATATTAGCTAATACTGTTACTGTGTTTTATGAAACAGACCCCTGGTTTTCCTTCCTTAATTTTCCGTGCGTCCAGCCTGTGCATTTTTCCTTCCTTCATTCTTTTGTCTTGGCTACCTGTAGCTATTCACTGGCTGGACACCTGCGGTCCCCAACTAAATATTGCTTCAGCTTAATACATTTACTTTCCTTCTACACAATACTTGCTGCTTATAGAATTTAGTATTTATTCTCTTTTATTAATAAGTTCCCTTTTTGTTATTACAATTTTCTTAGCGTGCTTTGTTTATTTCTCTTTTTATTCTTATTTAGCGTTTCGTTTCTCTTTTTATTCTTTATAATAAATTCGCTATCGAATATTATACAACCTGAAATTACACTCTTGCAAACTGATGTCCAATTCCTCCTGCCTCTCTCAGCTTACCCTCTTTAAATTACATCAACTTAGATACGCATTATCATCTCACCTAGACATAACATCAATCGTGAAGCAAAACTATTCACAACTATCTCGGGTAATCCCCCCATTCACTTACCTCCTCTCTCACATTCCTAATTTGCACAGGCCACCATCGTGTTTTGTGTTTTCCTACCCCACTACGTGAGACACGACTTCATTTTTTGAAATTATTGTATTTGAAAGTTAGCTGCAAAGAACCATAAGGATTAACTTTCTGCTATAATAAGTTGGGCAAAATGGTGGGCAAATATATGATCATAACATTTCAGCTTAATTGCTTTTAAAGTTTGTAGAAACTAGCATTTTCAGAATCGAGTACCATTAACATGAAATACCTACGAGTTTACGTATAAACCTCGAGTTGAACTTCAAATTTATAATTTCATAGACTTTTCACCGGATAGCTCTTGAAAGATTGAACGTTGTTTGAAAATGCATTTTCTAACTAGAAACATTTACTAATGTAGTGTAAATTATTGTATGTCAATGATTTTAGATGTTTGTTAGCCATAAGCATTGTTAGGAAATAAGTTTACACGGCCCAACTGAAACTGACAATAGAAGTGGGTAACAATGAACCGATGGGGTAAGCTGTTTAATACTAAGAAGAGACAAACAAATGACGTCAGGGTAGCGTGCCTTTCTTTAGAAATGGAGGGAATATCTCCCCTTGAGCATATGTGTTAGTAATTGTGATTGGCTGACAAAGCAGACACTAATGTTGGCGCGATTTGGTAACCAATAGTAGCTCTATTATAATGTTTAGGCATTTCAAGGTGAAGGAGTATATATTCTCGAGCTATAAGCATGTTTCACGCAGTCTTGAAAAGTTATTCGCGAGGTACACATCACGCAGTTCTATGGAATCATTCACGAGGTACATGTCGCGCAGTCTTGAAGAATCTATCGTGAAGTGCACATCATACAGTTTGTAAGAATCTCCCGCGTCGTAAACTTAGTTACAAAATGTGAAGTACGTGGCAACTAATACGACAGTAATTACATTCGGAAATATAACAGTTTCAGTCAGGCGTGTATAAAGAATAAAAGATGTGAACTATTAATTAAGTGTGACGGCAATAAAAGTGTGAAAATAAATTCTTTTATCAGTGTTATCTTTTAGTAACAACTTCTTCCGTTTACACGCCCTGCTCAGAGATATTTGCTCGACTGAGTAATAATAGCTAGCCGGAGGACAAAGTACCCAAATCTTAAAATAATAAAACAATAACAGGCGCCCAGCAAATAAGATAACACGAACAGATTACTGCGACAACGTTTGCTTTTATAGGTGTCTCATCTATTGTTTTTAATGTGGGGAAATAAACACTTTTTCCTATATTTATATTACCTTCCGTATTCCTGATTGTTTTCCGTTTAAGTTATAAGTATATACATAAATTTACCAACAAACATAGGAACACCCACGCCTGAGACGGGACTCGAAGCCGCAAAGTTAGCGAGCGCAGCCACTATGAGGTCCGACAATCCTTTCTCTTTCGGCACATGCCAATATTAATTTGTTGTTCTGTGCCAGCATTTGAATACAAACGTGCGTACGAGCGAGCGGTACGACTGTAATGTAGCGAAGACGAACAGATGCTAGCACTAAATTCGTTCATATGACTTCCAACACACTACGCATGAACAATGCCCCTTCATACACAGAGCACCATTTACTGCGGAGTTTTCATCGAATATAAAGCAATATTCTGTCGCAGCATGGATAGATGTATTTGGTGATTTAAATTCCTATACACTGAACATTCATTACTTTTATAATACATTTATGTATAATTCAAATAAGGCAGTTGCTTACTAGCTGTATTTACATGCTTCTGTCCTTCTGAGATTCTTTTTCTGTCGCATCATCGGTAGATGTAATTATTGTGATTTAAATTCCGATACGATGAACATTAATTGCTTTTATGATAAATGTATGTATAATTAGGGGTCCACTGGCCTGCTTGCGGTGCTCTGCCCCGTTTCCGGGGTCCCTTCGTGATACGTACCTTTACCTTTATCTTTATGTATAATTTCAAAAAGAGTAGTTGCTTATTGGTTGTATTTACATGCTTCTTTTCTTGCGAGATTCTTTTTCAAGAAATAGAGTGATGTTCTGCGCATCACTTTCTCTGTTGCAGTCCCGGCGCATTCGACTGTATGCACCTATAGTGTTGGTCGTTTGCACATCGTTTGTCTACGGCTGATTTGTGTTCTACAAGAAAAAATCAAAATTTTATATTTAACAGAGACCAAGTGTTTCTAGCGATTTCAATCTATTTTTGTAGCGATTCTACAAATTATTCGCTAAAAAGTATTTTTATTTATTTCCTGTTAGTTATAGTTAATTTACTAGGCGGCAACATCGACCCAGGGCTTGCAGTTTGGAACTTGTGAGCAACATATCCAAAACACTAAGGAGGGGATGCTTGGGCACTCTAATGATACTCTTGATGGAAGATTGTCCAGGTTAATAAACTTATCTAAATATTAACCACAGGTTTTGCGTTGAAATTGGGTAGACTAGGAGTTAGGAGTAGTCAGACCTCTAGACGGAAGAGTTGAAAGCGAGATCCAAAGGGCGATCAGATCTGGACAACGATGTGCGCCAAAAGTACGGGGTCCTTAAAGATTCCTACATGACACCAATCTTGATGCTCGCCAGCCCTACCTTAGCACCCGAACCCGAGGGTCCCGAGAATAGACGAAACACTTCCAGGAAAAAGGGGGGCCCCAGCAGTGCCGCCAAGTGCCAAAGAGAAATATTTCCATTGCGCAAGTTCCATCCTGCCGGAACACACCAATCGCCGTCGCCTGGTCATACAGTAGGTGAGATGAACAGATGGAACAAAATAATGAGTACAGAAAATGGTGGACTGAACATTCGTGGTAGAAGGGGAAACCATACCAGCATTTGCCTTACCAATCCAGGTAAACCATAAAATAAAAACCCATAGTGTGTGGCCGGCCTAACCGGAATCGAACCCGGAATCTCTCAAAATGCGAGCTTCACACGTTACCGCGGAACGATCTCGCTCAACCAGGAGAGAAAGGTGCATTTTATTGCAGTAACGAATTAACTGTGATCATTCCGCACTAAAAAATTGGGAATTCCTAAAGATTCTAGCACTGCTGGCTATTAATTAGTTCTTTGTGAAGCCGGTAATTAACCATTAAAGAATTATGGTAATATCAATATTGCTACATCTCAACAGCAACAAACATAGTGTCCCTGCGCTCCAGTGATTTAGCCAATGGCTATTACAAGAGTGTTCGAAACGGCAGAGTTTGCCCAGACGAACATCTGTCACAAAATGACCAAGAGGGAAAAACAATGTGAAGTCTGAAGGACTGCGGAAAGCTTTTACAACTAATAAAGTGGAGTTGTTGCCAGTTTTGTTGAGATCAACGTTATCCAATTCAGATTTAAAATAAAGCACACAACAAAAATGTGCTGAAATGAATTTGGGCGCATATCATAAAACTTTTCATTCATATTAATATTTTCATTGACAGTGTCACAGTCTAATTTGGGAAAATATTTGTCCATTTTCGGAAAATTACTTCAAAGCGAGATCATTTAGTTTGGATTGTCTAAAGTGTGCTTCTGTTAAATATTTCTGTTAGTAAATATTTTCATTTGAAAATAAGCCATAGGCTTGCAAACCACATGTAAATGTTCTCTACCACTTCCTCCCACTCTCGTTTTAAATTTTAAAGGCACTCATTTTTACCTTTGAAGCAGCATTTCCAATGCCAGAACTTCACAGTGTATCTAACTTGTGCCAAATCATGAAGCAGGAGAGCGATCAGCCTGTGTCCTCGGGCCAGAAAGGAATTTATATAAAGTGAAACCACGTGCAATATCTGACTGCAAATCCACTAATATCCTGTTGTTCAACCCAAACACAAGTAATGTTAGTTATATCACATTAAAGGTTAGATGAAGTGATATTAACAGAACATGTCCAGACTGGCCTTGTAGTTCAGTTGGTAGAGTAATTTCCCTAGTGTTTCAAAGGTCCCGCTTTGATTTCCGGCGGGATCGAGAGTGCTATAATAATAACAATATATATATATATATAATAATTATTATATTATATAAAGTAACTTGAATCCGAAGTTTGAAGTGTGAATCTGAGTGTTTATGTGTGTATTCCGGTTATGTAATAACCGGTTAGTCTACAGCAGGACAATAACTAGACATACACTATGTTCCTTGGTCATTCTCTATGCCTCATTTATCATCATAATGAACAAATTATATTGCACCACAATATGTACCGCAAAGTTAAAGGATAGATATACAAATCGTTGAGAGCACCATCTTGTTAATAACGTATTCCTTATGTTTGTTTTGCGTATGGGGAACAATTTGTGTCTGTATGTGTGTGTGTGTACGTGCGTGCGTGTGTGTAGCGTAATCCCGGAAAGCACTCTAAAGATTTTGAGTTCCTTCACTATTACAAAGCACTGTTCTTCCCAACGAACACAGGCTATAAGCTGCTAGTCCCTCTGTAAGAACGAAGGCGTCTGCGCAGTAGTAAAACCTCTGCGACGTCATAATGTCCTCATAGTCCGATGCTTTCTAGCCAATTTGCGGTAGTCTGTTTCAGTACGTTTTTTGTGTGGACTTATGTCTCGTTTAATATAAAACTTGATAATTTTGAGGTATACATCCGCTTTATTGGGCGTTCACCTTCTGTATTTGGAATCTGGATAATCTAGAGACGAAGTATGAGGCAATACACGTAAATATGAATGTATTAACGTTTAGCAACAAAATAATGTCTATCGTTTCGGGCCAAACTGAAACTCCCGTACTCCTGCGCAACCGATGCGTTGGCGCGGCAACTGTCATTTACCGCCTTAGTTCGCTAAAGGGCTAAAAGGAATTTACAATTACTGTATACTGTAGCATGAACAAGCTGAAATTCTAAAAGAGCATGCTTGCTAAGATGGTTTTTTTTTTCTGAGAATGCCAGGCAGAAGAAAATAGCTGTTGTTACACTACAAATAATGTGTGAAAACAATACAAATGCCCTAAACATTTCATTTCAAACAATATATACTAACCACCAAGAAAATAGAATACAAAGAACAACAACAAATAATCGGATTCTGAATATAATGGTGGGACATGTATGTATCATAATTTATGTAATTTATGTCTTATTCAAATACCGCTGATGTGCCTGCAAGTTTATCCTAATTGTACAGATGTGTATAATGAAAGTATCTGAATGCCAAAACCGTTTAGTAACACTCACGCAAAAACGTTTTGCTGTTTCTTCTGCATGTTTTAATCAAGCTCATTGCCAGCGCATGCTTTATATATATATATACTTCTGCATATTATAAAAAGCGAAAATATATACGTATACAACTGAGCACAAAACATATAAAACGAACGAATAAATTGAATAAAAACAAAAAAGACATGGCAATACTTTTGTTGTATATAATAAAAAAACATTTTAATTAAAGTTTACTGTTCCAGAAATTTATTTTATAATTACTTCATAAATTCATGATTATTTTAGAGTGCAGTTTAATCTTAAGTTAGGTAATCTGTAGACTTAACTTCTAAGGGAATATCTACTAATAATAACACCATCCAACTTGATGATGTTATTATTTGTTAAAATGTAGGTTTTAACTTGATTTTATTCATTTTACCATGAAGAGCACTCGCATTTAAACTTGCATTCATACTTCCTCTGCGAAGGACAAGGAATGATTCTAATTGAAGAAACATTATCCGCTTGCCAGGAATGGAACAATGAATTTCTGGATAGAAAAACCAGAACGCTGACTGATCGACCACAGAAGTGGTCTCTTAGTGTTTATGACTAAAGTCACTTAAACGATTTGAATTTAACCTTGTGTATATAGCTTAGGATCAAGAATCAAAGTGGCCATGTCAGTCATTGGTTAAACGTTAATATGGTTCTTAAAATAGTAGCTTATGTTACAAGGGGTAAAAATAAAACCACTTTCAACATGTGGCGTATACTATTTTTCAGACAACGTTCAAATTTGTAAAATATCAATAATAATATATTGGTTTCCTAAACTAACAGGGATCACGTTTAAAATTCGATCTTGAAACAAGATAAATGACTTTTAAAAAACCGAGATGTCAGATGTTTTGATTTTGTCGATTTGCTTGCAGTCATTTTCCGTGAAATTATTTCCACCATGTTTTGCTTTACACCATACAATCAAGGATTAAATGATATATCATATTGCTTTCAGCATGTTTTGGGTAAGTACTTCTAGTGTTATTCTTTCTGCTGCTTCTGTAATTTCACGTCCATTTAATTATTTCCGCCATTTAGTCTTTATGTAGGTTATACAAAAGAGTAACGTTTTAAATCAAAGAATACCAATATAACGTATTGGTTAACCCTAGAACGAATTGTGATGTATTGAAGTATGACGATTGGTATTTTGAACAGATAACACGAGCAGCATGAGAAATTAATCATGTAAAAAGTCATAATGAAAAGTAAAATCTAATAAAACCAGTGGAGTTATTAAACATGTGCAAATACGGGGGATAATTATCATGTGATTGGACTTAAAACCAAAGTTGGTCACACTGAAGATTATCGCACTAGAATAATCTAAAGATTTTAGCTCATGTGTTCTGTGTTAGAAAATAAATATTGCAACAGCAATAAAGGAAATTATGGATGTTATTGATGATAAGATATGTCATGATACAAGTTCTACTTTTAGGCCATGCTGTCTAAAAATGTAATTCATTACGAATAATGGACTTTCACCTGCAGGTTATAAGTATTTATGTAATTCTGTGTTGTAGATAATGTTGACCTTAGTAGTTAGCATTTTGTATTTAGTTGGTGCAACGTCATAACGTTTCTATGAAAATAAAAGAATCGCTTTGTTAACTTACTTTATGCAATACTGCGATAAACTCAGACAAGAACTCTCAAGTTTATCAGCAGGAAGAGCTGTGACCTGGCAATACTCTTACGGCCAAGTAACTTTAGCTGTTAATTCACAATTAAAATAATCACACTGATAAAGGCGCAGTACGCAATTCGTCAACTGAGGAAATCTAATCATAAAAGCTCATCTCCAACATTCACAGAAGCATCAAGCATGTTTATGTTTTTGTTGGTTCAGCACGCAACGGATTCAGTACGTTGCTGACCTATTAGAAACAGGTGCGAGGATTTAGGTGAATGAATGGAGAAAACACCAGGTATTTCTGATTTACCTAAAATTAAAGTATCTCCAATCGTGGACAGTTACTATTAATTCAGAGCATTAGCAGACATACACAATTCAGCTTCACACTGAGCCAGTATTTTTTAACAATTAAATAATTTCACTCTAATTATATAATATATAAATTCAATAACAGCCCGCCTTAAAGCAACATGTGTATGTAACAATATATAAAAAGTGTATATTACAATCATTGTATATGTTTATATTATTGTATCCATGTGCAATAATGTTATGTGAATGTATTACGTAATTTAATAATGTAGGAGCTGTGAGAATAACAGGTTAAAAGTTGCTAACAATGAGGTAACAATGAGGTAACCTTGAGGCAATAATGAATTTGAAAGTTTAACAACACTACTTGTGATTCTTGGAAGCAATAATGTAAAATTTGAGACAGTTTAAAAATAGCCAATCAACAACCAGAAAACGCTTTTGTTAAATGAAGGTATTCTTTTGAATTACGGATAGCCAATCAGAGACTTGAAATACATAAATTTACAAGTTTAGGCGGTTAAATCAGTTCAGTTGGTTGCAGACAGCGTTACTAACCAGACGCAAAAAGTGTCCTCAAGAAATTTAATACGTATTCGTGTGAGACGAAAATAGTTTTACGTGTTAAAAAGTGCAAGTAATTATTTAAGGAATCTCACAACTCTCCATATCATTGAAGTGTTATTTAAAATCGTGTCAAGAATTAATAAAAAAGGAGTGAAGTAAAATTATAATCTGTGTAAGCCTACATTCTTCAGTCGCACCACAACCCTGCTAAGAGAAACGTGTCTCCAACAATAATACTGACGCAGCCGAGGCAAACATAAATATATAATATTTAAAGAAACAGTTAAACTACAAAGTTAATATATTTTTTAAACTTGGGCAAAGGCCACCTGAAAGTACATTTGGGGCGAAGGCTACCGGAAATTGTTTACTATACGTGTGGTTGCAACTACTACAAGTTCGGCTCCCCAACAGCTGAAATATAATACAACTCCGTCTAAAATACTCCTTTATCAACACACAGCCCAAAGATTCCTCAGATTAAAGCTTACACAACTATTTCATTAGATGTTTGACGCAAAAACCAAGCACCTTGGGTTCATTCGTCAACCATATTCTGAATAATGGGATCCTGGAAATAAAACGACCAGTTATTATATGTGGAATTACTTACTCTGTTGTGAAAGTAATCATTGATGATCTTAAGGAAACAGTTTAATGGAAGTTCCCAGGAATTGAACATGGACGACATTACACTAAAGTGAATGTCAGCCTCACAATGGGCGTTAGGTACTATTTTCAAGCCAGTGGGAATATCCAATGGAAGTGCTTTCATATCCCTGGCCCATTTTAACTGCGGGTAACTTAAAACGGATGATATTGATAAAATTTAAGTTAAGTAGGTGACATTTACAATATACATAAGTTCATTTACCAGATATCTAGTTCAAAGGAAGAGTACTTTATATTCAGATTTATGAATGAATGATAGCCCCACACTTGCATATACTTATTGAACTTATAACAACCATTCAGTTTGATGTGAAATTGTTTTGTAAAAACAACAATTAAAACATGTGAAATACTTCTGTAAGCACTAAAACAGTTCCAAATAAACGTACATGTGACGTCTACACAACTAAGGACTCTTTGCTTTAAATCTTAGTTGCTTACATGTAAGGTAATGCCTGTGTCGTCAACATAATAACCGCAATTAACGCCTTCTACGGCCATATCTTTACCAAGTGAATATTTTAGGAACATATCGATGTCAACTGAACGGACGGAATGTCACCAAAAGAACCAGAGAGCACTATGATGGGGAAACATGTCACAGTTGGTTGTTGGTGAATTCCAATTGCTTGCGATCTATATCCTGTCTTTGAAGTGAGACGTGCTTCAATTAATGCTGAAATTTTGATATGCTAAAAGTACCTGCTCACATATCCATATCCATTCCCATTCTTGACAACTATCAGTCTTATAAATTCTCAAATTTCTGGAAAACTGTTACCTCACCGAGCATAGCTACGTTCTCCAGGTATTTTTCATACTGTTTCCCTCCGAGTGGTTTTCGATTCTACTTGGATCTTGTCCACGGGCAATTTTCTTGGTAATTATATGTTAGCTGTCTTGCTCCCACCGGATGGTAGACTTGTTTTTGGAAGTAGCTAGCGGTTGTTTTGCCGCGGGAGGGTGCTGGCTTGTCGAACGTGTGCTAGAGAGGTTGGGGATCTTGCTTAACAAACAGTCAACATCAGGGTTGGGTACCATGCATGAAGGACGGTCGCATGTACTTCTGCTAAGGAGAAGGAGTGTTCCAGAAAAAAAGTAGTCATATAAAATGATAATAGTGTTGAAAGTGCTCATACCTCTCTAGGCGAACTTTGTTAAATAGCTAACCATGTCTCTGCTGCGACAAATAGGGAAAAGACAAATAGAACTAGCAAGGGTATGGATTCCTTCTGCAGCCACGTTTGGAACAGTTGGAGGTCTGGGCCTCTTGTACTTTACAGACTGGAAGGCAGTTCTACAATATGTACCCTTCTATAACACCAAGTTTAAAGTTGAAGAATAAGTGACTGATAGCCATTTATGAAGAAAGGACATTTTTTTAATTAATGCTGGACTTCTGTAGTATAAACATTTAACTTATTTTGAATGTGACAGTCAAAATATCATGTAAGCAGCTTTATAATATGTCATTGTAATGCATTCTTATAATACAATGAATAATTACAAAACGTGATAATTGGATTGAACTATTCTTAGCAAAATTATATAATCAGCAAAGATGTCAACTTTAAAATATATTTTGGTATTCATATACAAAGGGTATTACTAAGAAAGGGTTGAGAGGGAATAGTAAAGAAACACAAGAACATTGGTTTTATTCCAAGTATATGAAAATATGTTTTGCATTATACTATCCTTTGCTATGTTTTCTGGATGAATTGAACAATAAATGGTGTTACAGTGATACTTATAATAGTATTTAAATAGGAATGTGATCTATTGCTTAGTTGTACATATAATTAATCAATAGAAAATTAAAATTATGAAAGGTAAAAAAAAACAGCATTTGTCTCTTTCTATGTGATATTTTGATTACCATTTCCAGGTTTGTGGACATGCATGGGTTTGCGAAGTAAATTTTGTAAATGAGAGGCCAGTTACTCGTCTTGAGTCCTTGCGTTCTGATAGGTTTTTTAGGCTGTTTATTATTGCGTTATATTCGTTTAAGGTTCATGTTCATGTTTATGTTTTTCCCATTTGATGACCTAATTGCTATGGAACACAGGTTTTCCTGTAATGTAAGTGTTTAGGTTAAAATAGTTTTACTATTAAATTATGAATTAATCCAAAAAAGTCTTACCATTACTTAGTAACTTTAGTATGAGTACAGGTTAGCTTAGAATGAAACATGCTTTTAGTAAATCGATCCATTCACATGGCTAATTATTAAGCTTTGCTCTTTACCAAGATTATTTGATTGAGAGCTAAGTGGATCATATACCTCCACTATGGATTGTCTGAAAGAAGTCATATCACAAATTCGTAATCTTGTAATGAGTAAAAGTTTGCTTGAAATGTGACATGCTTTTAGTAAATCAATCCGTTTAATGACTAATTCTTAAGCTTTGCTCCTCACCATGCTTGGTTCATTTAATGTAGCATGTGAATTATTTTAGACAAGTCATACCTGTAAATGGTAATTTTGCCATGGGAACAAGTTTGATGGGGATGTAGCTTACTCTCAGTAATTTCAAATTGAGCTGAAGGTAGTTTTATATTAGTACGGTGAATTAAATAAGAAAGCCAGTCACAATAGTAATTATAAATGTTGTAAAAGATTCAAAGGTGGCTGCAAGTAAGTTTATCTATTCACTTTACTTTTTTTGGTCTAGCACTTTATCAATTTTGAGCTATTATAATACAAAAATACTGGTTTTCAGGCATTGTTGTTAGTTATGTGGTTGTGTTCTGAAACTTCAACTGTAACCGAAATGCTTTTGTGTTATTCAGGGTATATGTAATGTTAAGTGTGAAAGATACTGACTTAGTATTGTTACTTCTCTTGTTTACTAAATATAATTACCTATGTGTTCTGGTATTGTGTTCTAATATGGAGTGTAATTTTATAACTGTTATTTATTATTAATTTCCTCTGCTGAGTTTTGTTGCATTATTATAAATCAATTATTTTATCATATATCATACATATATTATATTAAACAATTATTATAAATTAATAAATCAATAAATTCAGGAACTTACGTTCATGTATGTTCACCTATTTCCTAATATTCTTTGAGTTAAGCAAGACCTCTGAAACGTACACTGAATACGTGTAAAGGCACTGTTCATGAAAGCGTAAAATATCCAAGAAATTGCTCATAATGGCTCAAATGTAAAATTCTGGTAATACATCTATATTTATTTTCTGGTTAATTAGGTAAAAAAGAAGCAATTTAGGGAAGGAATAACCCATATAATAGTGGTTAAAGAGGATATGTTAATTCTTAAGTAAGCTCTTACCGTCCACCCACCCATTTAAGACCCTACTAGTGAGTAAAGCAATCGTGATATTAAATAAATTACTTCGTTCTATATTGCGCATGCTCTGAGGAAACCACATTAGTATAATCCTCGAGAATAGCGAAGTTAGAGGTGGAAAAGGCCTAGTTACTGATATCATATCTATTTTACCTAAGCTCGAGTATATCTCGAAACCACAGAACCCTGTGGTTTCACTGCTGCTCGCTACGGTCTTACGGTTTACGCTCGCCTCATACTCGTTCAATACGTCATCAGAATAAATTCCAAGAATTGCGATAGCCACAAAGCGTCCACTACTGGTGGAACCGTAAACTACCCAGGGAAAGTAATTATGGAAGAATGTCAGAAATTCTTTAGTTTTCTCTTCTTAGACATTAATCGTAGAAAACACTCTTTATGATAGTGTTCTTGCTTCTAAACTGTAAACAACCTGCTCTTAAAACATATACACTGTTACGCGTTCACCTTCTATAAATGATATGCGTAAACGTAACAAATCGTGTAAACGTGCTACTACACTCCTTCAGCGTCTAATAAAATGCACTGATACATCGTCTTCAATCAGCAGTGTTTGTTCATGGATGCGAAAATCCCGGAAAAGCATTTATTGGAAAAATTATCTGAACCATGAATCCAATGGATTACAACGACTGTATATAATGGAAAAGGAAATTAGGTATCAATATAAGCTGAAGAACTTGATTTGTACTTAAAAATAGTAGTGCTATCGGATGAGAATGGGCGAGCTCCCTCAGAATAAGAAAAGAGATATGGGACATTCACAGAGTTATTAGGTAGCATATTCCTCCCGTTACAGAAGCAGCATATAGCACTCCTGTATTCTGCTGCACACTTTACCCCCACCAGTTCCCGTAGGTTCGCGTTTGAAATTTTTAATTTTTAAAACGCCAACGTCCATCCAACGGAAATCAAAACATAATTACCGCGCTATAAAAATTGGAAACTTCCTCTATCGATCGGCTCGCTTGATCCGAGCAGTTCCTGTTGCGATTGTGAATTTTTTAACGCGGAAAGAGGCTTAAAGTCCTGGTACACACTTCGTATAAGTGCATTACTCGTGAAAGCACATCATAAAGTAGGATTTCAATTTTTCCTATCTCAGTAATAATCATTTTTTCCCTCTATCCGCTCTCGCCATTACCGTGCCGCGTTTCAGAATGTTCCGTTTATCTCCTTCGATTTTCTTCTTTTGTTTTTCCCCTGAGTGCTTTACGTCATTTTGTGAGCACATTTCAGGAATCTTGTTGACGATGGTATGAATAGCAGTCATGTTTTTTTAACAAAAGACAGCACAAGTGGTCAGAGAAGAGCGAAGTTCTTGAGAGAAACGCTTAATGTAGTTTAGGGAAATCTCGTATTTTACATAAACCTCCATGTCATTTGTTGAACTTCAATGAAGGGCAGTGGTACTAAATACAAGTGTCTTTTAGTGCACATGGATCTTGTTGGAGTTCGGTTTCTCCTATCCCCTTGTACCTACAACAACATATGTATTTATCTCGAAGTAGAGGTAAAAGTAAGCTTGTAGAACTTATATAAAATAAACGATATTGGGTAGAGCAAGTCTTGTGAATGTAACACATAGAAGTTTTTTCTATTACGACACAGTTTTAAAATAATTACACGTTTTCAATAACTTTTTTTAATGTCAGTGTATCCCTGGTATTGTTACTACATTATTATCGGTATGTGCATAAATAAGATCTTCCATTCTTAAGAATCAAGGTATTTACTATTGTATCATCTGACTAATATTTCTTGCATTCCATAATTTCTTTATTGATTGTGTGATACTATACTCGGATAAAACGAAGTGCTCCTAATCTTGAATCTTGGAACACATTTATGCTCGTGATAGCAAGGTTTTTAGGAAATTATCGATAATATGAAGTAGTAGAGTATTTGAACTAGGGAATAACGTGCTTGGAGCATATGGAAATCTGGAATGTCGTATGTCCTTAAAGTTTCACACCTCGAATTCTCATCGTGATTATTTCCGTTTAATCTCGGTCATATAAGTGATGAAGATGATGAGAGATATTGTCAGGACTTTGGACTACTGCTGCTAAATTAAATTGAATTGAGTTTTATTTATGGATGCTCTTTAACCACTATGGTCCTTAGCGTCCCATTCTATATTGGGCGTGAAAGATCGGAAATTTTGCTTAGAGGCCTCTTTATCAGGCTTGAGGTTGTTTTACGTGCCATAAATCAACGACACGGGACCAGCTGCTTTACTTTCCTCCCGAAGGAAGCCATGCTAATGCTACAGCGATTTGCAACATTCCAGAGGCAAGAAAGCAAAGACTTCAGTGCCTTAAGAAGGGTTTATAGTTCTTACTAGATCATAAGAAGTAAATTATACTCAATTTCTAAACGCATTTAATTCAAATTTATATAACACATGAAAAACAGTTAATTTAATGCTCTAACTCTACCGTACGTACTGTAGTGTATGATTAAGCTTTATATATTATAGCTTTATAATTTAAAAGCCTGATATGGAAATCCGAGTGCAAATTTAGGAATCAGTGCATCAATTTCAGTACAAGCGAAGTGGATGTTCCCCAGTAACAAACAAACAAACAAAACTCCCTTTCTGGATCGGTGTTATTCACCTATAATTATTCTTTATGACAGATACTACAATAGTTTCAACCACATAATGCTACAGTAATGCACAAATTGTGTTGTTTGAGAAAGGAGTCAACCCTTCAAAACACCAGCCAACATGCCAGCCTTGATATCACAGACTTGCGTTAATTCCTAAAGTCTATGAAGAGAATTAATATTAATAACGTAGTATTCTTATTTAAAATAGATAATAAACAATGAAATAGTTATTATATCTTTACGTTATTTTTAGCACCACGCTTTGGGCGACAATTTTGGAGTAGGTTGTATTAAAGGAGTTGTATTATATTTCAACTGTTGAATAGCCGAACATGAAGTAATTGCAACCACACATATGGTACCCGGTAGCCTTCGCCCCAAATGTATTTTCCGGTGGCCTTTGCCCCAAAAGTTAAAAAATATATTAACTTTGTAATTTTTACTGTTTCTTTAAATATTATATTTTATGTTTGCCTAGGCTGCGTCAGTATTATTGTTAGAGACACGTTTCTCTTTGCAGGGTTGTGGTGCGACTGAAGAATGTAGGCTTACATGGATTTTAAGTTTTTCTTCACTCCATTTATTAATGCTTGACACGATTTAAATAACACTTCACTGATACAGAGAGAGCTGCGAGATTTTTTTAAATTAATTACTTGCACTTTTTAACACGTAAACTATTTTTTTTCTCACACAAAATACGTATTATACTTCTCGAGGACGTCTCTCGCGTCCAGTTATGAGCACTGTCTACAAGCAACTGAACTCTAAATTTGTAAATTTTGCTATATTTCAGTCTCCGATTAGCTATTCCTAATCCAATAGAATACTTTCATTTAACTTATGCTTTTTCTGGTTGTTGATTGGCTATTTTCTATAAACTGTCTCAAAATTTACATTACTGTTGCTCCAATAATGACTAGTAGCATTTAAATTTTCAAATTCATTATTGCCTCAAGGTTACCTCATTGTTAGCAACCTTTAACCTAGTATTCTCACAGCTCCTACATATTTAAATTACATAATACATTTACATAACATTATGAAACATGGATACAATAATATAAACATTTACAATGATTGTAATATACACTTTTTACATATTGTTACATACACATAATGCTTTAAGGCAATTATTGTATTTACGTATTATATAATTGCACTGAAATCATTTAGGTGTTAAAAATACTGCCTCAACAAATTAAACAGTAATAAATAAAATAATAATAGCTTTAGGAGTAATAAATAACATTATAATCTGGAAAACAAGTATTCTTTGAATCGTTTTAATCCACAGAGGCAAAGCCATATTCACCGATTGCATTAAACTACACGTCCTTATTATAGTGCATTTCTTGACAAGTGAGAACTCGATTTAAATGCTTGCAATAATGGTATGTCAATAAGTACTATATTAACCGAGCGAGGTGGCGCCGCGGCATCGTGTGCAACTCACATTCGGGAGGTTTAGGGTTCGATCCCGGCGACCACCCACTCTGAAGCATGGGTTTTTTTTCGTGGTTTCCCCAGTGTCGGCAGGCGAATGCTTGCGGTGGTTCTTTCCTATCACGATTTCCTTTTCATCATTTCTGTTTTATTTTTCCATCTCATATTTCAGGTGTGCTTCTCTTAGAAATACGCTGTAATAACTGAGGAATTATATTTCCAATAGATATATCGGAGATCCAGATTATATTTAACAACCTAAAGACCAAAACGGCAGCAGAATCAGATGTGATATTGAATGAATTGTTGTTTTAAAAGATGAAATAGTCCCCCTTTTGCATATGCTTTTTAATGATTGTTTATGGAAAAGAAGATTTCCAGATATTTGGAAAGAGACACAAGTGGTGATACTAAAAATAGGAAATAATAAGGTTCCAAAAAAACCAAAATCTTATAGACTGAAGTAACATTATGGTTTGTTTGTTAGCCCCACGTTGTGGTAGCCAAATATGCGGCGGTAATTGTTTGTTTTATTTATTGAGCCCCACGTTTGGGAGCCAAATATGCGGCGATATTCTTGTATTTGTGTATACTTGTGTTTTGCCCCACGTTGTGAAGCCAATTTGTGACGGTATTATGTGTTAAGTTTGAAAGAATGCTACTGTTTATTTGCCGCACGTATAAAAGACAATTTGTTGCTGTCACTTTGTGTTATCTTTATTGAGCGCCTATCATTGTATTTAATATTTTGGGTTCACTGTCCTCCGGCTAGCTATGATCTTTTTGGTCGAGCACTTATCTTATTCAGGTGTGTAAACGGAAAGGAGTCTTTTATCCAAAGATAACACTGATGAAGAATTTGTTTTACACTCTTTATTGTCTTAACACCTTATTCACATTCACATATAAATCTTGACACTCGCCAAACTGAAACTGTTATAATAACTTATTTACTGTTCATTTTTAATTCGCGTACTTCAACTTTTTGTGTAATTAACTTTACGACACTTGAGATTTTTTATAACTTTTCTACGCGTAACCTGCGAATCGATAAACTATGCGATGTATTCACCATGACCTTTTCTGTTTAACTCAGCGACGTGTAACGCACAAATGTTTCCGATGGACTGAGAGACGACGTGTAATGTACAAATGTTTCCGATGGACTGAAGCCGACGTGTAATGTACAAATGTTTCCGATGGACTGGAGCCGACGTGTAATGTACAAATGTTTCTGTTGGACTGAACGAATTTGACTCTGACCTAGCCCTTTTTATACTCCCACACCCCGATATGCCTAAAGATTATAACCGAGCTGCTATTGGTTAATAAAACGCGCCAACATTAGCGTCTATTTTTATATCCAATGAAAATTATGAACACATATGCTCTAGGAAAAGATCTTCCAGCAAATTCTAAGAAAAACGCGCCAATATTACGTCATTTGCTCGTCTCTAATAATAATAAACAGCTCACCCCCTCGCTACATTATTGCAGGCTATTATTGTCAGTTTCAGTAAGGCCGTATAAACCCACTTCTCGACAATGCTTACAATCATCAAAAATCTCAAATCAATGTCACACAACAATGCATATTCACACTACAATCACTCTTGACATTTACATAATTTGTGATACAAATTACTGCGTCATATGCCCCACTAGAAACATAATTATAAATATTTACAAGTTGTTTGGAAGTTTTATAATTGGGTTTTCAGTCTCCTGAATCTTGGAACACACGCTATTTATCACTTTCACTTAACACTTCACACGCATTTAACACACGACATATGTTTTGCCTTTATCTCGCCACTATTTACTGGCTCTGGTTTAATGTGTTTAGACATTAATCTGGCATAACAAAATTTTTATAGCAAATACTGTACCCTGAATTATTTAATTACTGTTACAAAATTGTTTACTTTCTTAGATTGTTGACAAAAATTTATACATTTAAGATTTTTGTAATTATTACACATATTTACCAAAATATTCACCCTTTACACAAATATATTTACATCTCTTAAATCTAGACACTGTTTCACATTATCTGTTTGCTACATAAGTGTTTGTTTTAATTATTTTTACCCCATTTTTGTTGTTTTGTACTTTATATTTGAAATACTATTTGAATTATACCTACGTACTTTTACTTTAATATAACATTAAGTTTTAATTATTACATACTTCATTTCAAATGCTGTTACAGTTACTAAGAAAATGTTATTTTTTTTAAACATTTCGTTATGTCCAGAATTTATTTCTCCTTTTTCATGACGTACATACTTAGTTAACCCTCTTACATTCCAATACATTGCTCTGCAGTTCATCTTTAACTATCCAGAATTAACTAGCTTTTTTATCTCATTGCTATTCCCCTCCTGGATCAAATTGTGTGTGGCTAAGCATTACTCGTAGCGTATCGTAACCTTCCAAAATTTATTCATGAATAACCTCTTGTATTCATATGAAATTTCGTCCCATGATAACATTTGAAAACAATCTAAAGTTTTCTGAACTACACATCTTTTAACAACTGTCATTTTCAATTCTCCTGGTATCTTTTTAATTTGAGAGTACTCTTAACGAGTCTGTAATAAATTGTATTGGATTGGAGTTTTCAATTTGAACAGCTTGGTACTTGTTAATTTCAGAAGTTAGCTTTTGATTATTTATAGGCAAAATTTTAACTTCTTCGGACAATTTATTTCTTTGTGTTTCTGATTCTTTCTGAATGTCAGATATCTCCCCTCTGAAATTAACTTGCGCCTGATTTAAATCTACATTCGTAACCTCTTTCATCTCTCTTAGCTCACTTGAAATGCGTCAAGACCTATATGCTTACTAAATACCATGGTGAAATGTTTAGAACAATTAATCTATAAAAGAATCGTGAATTTAAAGAAATGATTGGGAAAAATAATAAACATTTCGGATTTAGACAATGATTTTCAACGGAGGATGACATTATGGAGTTGTTAGGAACTATTGGAAAAAGTAAAAAAAAGCTGTGTAATTTGGGTATTAATTGATATATCCGGATCATTTGATAACTTATGATCGCCTTATTTCTTCGGCAGACTTTAAGAAAAAATTACCCACAGGTTTTTATAAAATCTTTAAGGATTATTGCAAAAATATAAAAGTGTATATTAAAGAACATTAATCAAACAATATGCAAAGATATCACAAATGAGTGTCCCCAAGGCTCAGTCCTGGGACCCTTTTAATTGGGACAGAGTGGTGAAAATGTTAATTCAGGAAATGGAAAATGACAGCAATGCATTAAATACGATTACATACGCAGATGATTTGATCTTTGTAATTGAAGATCAAAATAGAAGGGAATTGGAAACCAAGATCAATAAACTAACAGAGAAATTAAGTAGCTGGTGTAAGAAATCTAAACTTAAAATTTAAATAAAAAGTAAAGTTCCAATAATTTGAGTTATGTTATTTAAAGGAAATTTGAAAAGAGACCCGATTATTAACATAAATAATGAAAATTTAAGAACGAAAAATATTCCATGTATTTGAACATTATACTGAATGAAAAATTAAATTTTAAAACTATGCTACTTGCAGAATGCTGCTTTAACGAAGGCATAGTGCAGAAATAATAAGTCCCTTTAGCTTTAGAGCTTCTGGTATACCATTTAAATTAGGTAAGAACTTCCGTTATTTAAACAGTGACGAGTAGGTACTTAGCTAAATATTGTTTAACATTAAATTTCAGTAAGGAAAATAAAGTATGGAATATATTTCATTAGACTATGCTGATATTCACCATCACAAAGTTTTACATTGACATGAATGAAGTAAAATATTGGGAAATGCCCGTTTACATGGTTAATCTTCTAAATAAATCATGGCTAAAGGCGCAGTAAACTTTTCCATACGTAAACATAATTTTATCTGATATCGTTAGGTATTACAATACCGTGGAGGGTAAACCTTATAAACATATTTTAGAAGGCAATGTGTCAAACAGGAGTTAGGAGTAGTCAGACGGAGGGGTCTCCAGTAAGTGGAGTACAGCACATAGGGCACTGGGCCCTTTATGCTTCCAACTGACCCTGGGTTGAAGAGATGAAGGGAATACCCGAAGGGCGAAGGGGACCCGAACGATTGTATCATTACAATAATCCTGACGCCGAGCGCTGTATGAGACGCTGACTATATGGGTGTCCGGGACGCAGACGAAACAACTCCCAGGAAGGAGGGTGGCCAATTAGTCCCGCCAAACGCCAGAGAGAAACTTTTCAAAGCGCAAATTCTACGTCCTGCCACAGCACACTAACCGCCGTCACCTGGTCCTGCAACCGTATTATAAATGAAAGGAAATGAGGGGGCAGGAAATTCGCGGTAGAAGGGAAAACACCCCAGCATTTGCGTACCGATCCGGAGAAACCATAAAAAAATCCCATGGTTAGAGTAGCCGGGTCGACGGAAATCGAACCTGGGATCTCCTGAATACGAGCCTCATGCGTTACCGCGAAGCCATTTCACTCGATTGGAAAGGAATTATAGAAGCTTTCAGTAGCATTTTTCCGCAGAATCTGCCACGTTAGAATAGTATTCTAAGGTAAATTAAAACGTTCTTTTATTCAATACCGCATAATCCATCAGAATTCTTTTTGTTGGTAAGGCGTTGTAGATTGAATACTTTTTATGCTAAGTTTTGTCTTGCACGTATATGAACATCTCATTTCCTTCAATTAAATAACATCGACTGCATTACACGCCTATCATCCCCCGCGTTTGTGCTATTGACCAATTACTCTCCCAAAATGCATTCGTGAAGAAAAGTGACTCGAATTTTAGGTTAAATGTTGCCTAAACATGGTCGTTACAACATGGCAGTCATATTTAAACGCTGTTTAACTTCAGCCACTGTCTGAGTATCGTTTCTACAACCGGTCCTATGTTTTCGTACCAGTCTTAGGTTAGGAAGTAAAGATAGGGGAGATTATGTTCAATATATCATTAAAGAATCGTGACGTACCTAGCTTTCTCTTGGGCCATGGGTTGTAGCGCAATAAACACTATGTAGAATAACAGAGATGACCATGACGAATACCAATTTATTCTACTTCATGAAACTTCACTTCTAGATTGGAGCAGGTATGGGCACACAGTGTGTTACTCTGAAAGGAGAGAGGTGATGGGATACGATGAAGTAAGTCGTATCTTCCCCTCCAACGAGCAATGGTGTAGCACATTCTTCATTTCAAAAGCTGCAAGTGCTTATTTCTTGAAATCCGGGATTTGAATTTGGTATACGAAAAGACAGTTTCATGAAACCTAGTTCTTGTTTTAAATTCTAGTAAATAAGTATTTTAAGGATAAAAATTCTATGCGCATCTTCATATGACTTTCTCTACTCACTCTTCTACAAAATATTCCTACACACGTTCATTCTTCTATTTTCTTGTTAACATTGTCTCTATCCAATTTTTAACTGTCACTTCACTATGTTCTCACCGTCGCTTCACTAATGTGCCATGGTTCAACTTTACACTGCCACTGCACTTTCTTCGCGACGTGGCGAGGTAATGAAATACTTACGACCTAGCCTCTCCTTCCGGACGGTTCACTCACTAGGTAGTCGAATACAAGACTTCTTCAATCTCTTGCTCCGTGGCACTCAGTGTACGTCGCAACTGACATCACAACCACACTCGTAGACGCACACTGGATCTCGCGTCAGAAACGCACACAGTATACTCACTTACTAACTGACTCACTCGCGAGAAAGCTCGCTTATATAGCACGTGGTAAGAGTTCCAGAACGTTCTACAGGTGGAGACAAGGGAAACTTCCAGAAGATTTCGGCTATCTCTCAGTAGGTTTCTGGTGTTTACGCTGGACGGAACCGCTACCTGTCTAGTTATCTCTGTTTATATCTCCAACTGCCCAGCGCCGACCTCTCGATAACCTTAGGCCATAGGCGCTCGTCACACAGCTCCCTTCTCAGAACTGTTTATGACGAAAAGCTTCGCGATCTGCAGCAAGGCGATCAAGATGAACCACCATTAGTTTCGGCGATTTCCCGTTGGTCCTCTTGGGATGACATGGCCATAAAAGGTCAACTTCCTCGAATCATCCATTAGTCGATAGACGGTCATAACGTGTCCTCATCCGGACACTTGGCAACTTCAGGTGTCTCCTGGCAAGGTGGTGGTTGTCTACCAAATTGTCCGTTGACGCTCCGACATTTTTACGTTGCACTCGGCACCGACTGCGTGACGGGGGCACTGGGCCTGCAATGTCGCATTCCTGGTACCACCTGTCTACGTTGTTGTTTCGAAGATGCAACCAGTGGAATTGGCAACGTAGCTTCTTCAAAGTCTTATTCACATCTAGGAGCCCTTCGGTAGTACCAGCATGGATTTCCATGAGGACTTCCTTCACCGTACTCCTCGGGAGCACCAGATCTTCCACCCCGATTTTCCTATCTGGAGACTTCCAAACTCTCTTCAAAACATCGTTCCTCACCACTAGGGAGTCTCACTCGTTCCATAACCCTTAGAGGTCGGGCATCCGGAAGCAACATCCACCCGGGATAAAGTACCATCGAGTTTCGATGGGTTCACTGTTTTTTCCATTAAGTGACCTCATAAACGTAGGACCCTCTACACCTTCGACATAGATTTTAGTTTCCGGGTCGCGGTGCAGCTCCTCCATTACGACGTCTCTCACACTCTTCTTTTCTTTTGACGGTTCGTCTGGCTGTTTGTCTTGCTGATCTAGACACTCTCCCATCGCATTAATCTTCCTTCCAGCTCAGATTTAATTTCTTCCAGCTTCTTTGCGACGTCGTATTTCAAGTTTTTCGCGTTGCAATTATCTCAGATTTTATATTGTCAATGACAAATCCGATTAGGATTTAATTTTCTCTATTTAGTGCTTCATTTCTGTTTTCAAACTCTTCATTTCACTTTTCATCTCCTGTATTGCGAATTTCGTTTTGTCCATACCAGATTTCACTTTCATCACCATCTTTTTCCCTCCAAATTTCATTTCCGCCTCCACCTTCTTCATCTAGGATTTCATGGCGTTGATTTCAACTAATGAGTCTTAAATCATTTCCTACATCGTTCTATCCCACTTCTGCCACCACTGAGGCTCTGTCCAGTTATTAACTGTCACTTCACTGGGTTATCATTGTGATTTCGCTAATGTGATCTAGTTCAACTTTTCACTGCTACTTCAGTTTCTTCGGGACTTAATGAAATACGGACGACGTAGTCTCATCTTTCGGATGGTTCACGCGCTAGGAAGTCGAACGCAAGACTCTCCAATCTCTTGCTCCACAGCACTCAGTGTACATAGATACTGATGTCACAACCACACTCATATTCGCATACCTTATGCCGCGTCAGAAACGCAATTATTAACTCACTCACTAACTGCTCATTTGGGAGGATGTTCGTTATTATAGCAGCTGGTTAGAGTTCCAGAACGTTCTTGAGGCGGAGAGAAGGGAAACTTCCAGAATATTTTGGATCTCTCGATAGCGCCTTTGGTGTATACGCTGGACAAGTTATCTCTGTTTATCTGTTTTATCTGTCCAACTGCCAGGTACCGACCTCCCGATAACCTTCATAACATAGAGGTTGCGTCCCAATACAGATAAAGCTCCATTACTCATTTACACATTTCGTTATTGGTATAAGAAGAAAACGTTAAGCTAAAGAGATAGTCCTAAACCGGGTGCTATGTGGCGGCTTTGAAATCCCGTTCTCTTTCTATGATTACGAAAGAGAAAGAAATAAAGAAAAACTCTAATGTATTGCATTCACATACATGGCATTCTCTACCGATTCTTCTACAAACTATTGTTATAAAACCTTGTTCTTCAATTACTTCTTATTTCATTACACATTACGTTGTTGGTATTAGAAGGATACAAGGTAGGCTGATAGATTCTTAGGAAGCGGATTATGTGTTTTGGCTTTGGAATGCCATGCTCCTTATATGAATACGAGAAGAAACAAATAACAAATTACTACCTGAAAAAGTTCTAATGTGCACATTCATATGATTTTATCTGCTTACTATCGTTTATTTTCTTCGGACTATTTTCACAACACCTTATTTTTCATATAAGAGAATTGAAGTACTGGCTGAGGCTGCTGCAGAATAACAATTCCATACTTTGCTCCAAATTTTTTAAATACCAGCGAGGAAATCTGTCTCTTTAAGTTTTGGGCGGTTGATTTGTAAAGACTTTTCAAGAGAATATTCATGGTGTCACTAGAGGTGGAAAAAATGACAAAAACATATGGAAAGGTGTCAAAAGAAGACAATAGACATCAGTCAACAGGAAATTGATTTGGATTGTAAAATTAAACCTTCTCTAAGTATAGCAAGTGAAATAAAATTAAATTGGGGCAAACGGACATATACTTAACTTAGGAAGAACCGAGCGGCATGGTTCAGGCGGCAACTCTGCGGCCCGCATTCGGGAGGTCCCGGGTTCGATTCTGGTGGCAGCCCTGTCTTACCATGGGGTTTTACGTGGTTTTCCTCTGGTCGCCTATGAGAATGCTGGGGTGGTGTATTCTACCATTATTTCTCCTTTCCCTCATTTTCTGTCATTTTATTTTTGTCCGTTTCATCCTTCAGGCAGTGTCTCCGGGCTTCATAGTGAGTCTGGTGATAGATGGATGGTCGCCGCGCTTTGGAAAAATTTCTCCTGCCAACGACAGGGCGCGTTGGCCTGCATGCAAGGGCCGCTTCGTCGCCCTCTCGGGGCCCTTCGCGTCTACTGGCGAGAGCGGGTGTTTCGTACTGAAAATGCTAGGGACCTCCCTGCGTCTCTATAATCCGTCTGCCTGCGGACCGGCAACCTCCTACGGCTCCTTTACTTCATCCCTGCACCCAGGGATGTGTAGCCACAATAGATCTAATTGGTCGCAGTAGCGAAGTGTCGCCCGTCCTACATCCTAACTTAGGAAAAAAGGAAGGGTCAGAGATAGCATGGTTTAGACCGGGAGGCTGGAGGGCACAGTAAATGACTGACGAGTATTGTAGGACAATCTGCCTATTTTGTGGTTTGGATGAAGTTTGGGTATTTTAGCCACTTATTTTAGCGGATGCTCACAATTCAAAACGAACAACTAAACTCAAAGAAAAAAAATCATAACTTCTGCTAGAAGGAGATTGGCATGTTGGGACCTACTGGCTGACCACAGGATCTGAAAGCGTGAGGCCAGATCATATTTGTTCGGTTAAATAAGAAATTTATCTCCATTTTTGCTTCTTTTTGTCACCTTTAACTTGTTTCTTAAATATGCACATTGTATTTGTGTAATAACTTTAATAATTTGGCACCAATCAAGATTATCTATTTTTCATGTTAATCGAAATAAACGTATCATTACACGTTTCATTGTAGGTACAAGGGGAACAGAGGAAACCGAATAAACTGCCAGGATGTATAAAAGCGTCCGTATATGCCGTTCCTGAAATTCATACTATTTTCATGACATTGCGAGAAACAACTGATTAGTGACAACACTAACTGTTGACAAATTCAAATGAATAATAACGGATATCTCAGAAAACATAATGCCACAGAAAAGTTGTTTTGGAATAAAATGTATGTTTTAAAGACATTTACATGTTTTGTGGAGTACATTTTTGTCTATTTTTATGGCTTACTGGTTATATAAAATTATACAAAAATCCTTCCGAATGAAGCTATTAGCTATTCCTTGTAAATCCAAGATTAACATATCATTTTTCATGTAGGTATCTTTAATATATGATATTTTAATAAAAATAGTTACTGACATTTTGAGAAAATAAAAAAATATAGAATATTTTTCCATATAAACAGCAGTTTCTGGTAGGGAGATTTTATTTAAAATCTTCCTATCTTTTGTACTTGAATGCCATGTTTGGTATTTATTAAACTTTTCGTTTTTAAGTTACGATATTCACAGATAGACTATCACGTGCACAAATCACACGAGCCTGCTTCTGAAAATGATTTTGTGGTTTCAGAGGGCCTAAAATATGTATTTCTAGTTAAATATTGATATAGAATGTTTGGGCGGAATACATCACTTCCTCTCCTTACTTTATATAGCAAACAAAGTAAAACGTAGGTATATGTAAATTCAATACAAATAACAAATAATGCCTCCAAAATGGCTAACCTCGTAAAAAATTATATTTTAAACAAATTCTGTGCTTTAGCGACATCTAAAATTTTTAGTAAGACTTTGTCTGTCTTACCGTTTACCAGTTATACAAAAATCATTCAGAATGAAGACTTCGCAGGCTATTCCCATACAATTCAAGATATAGCTTGCTTTGTTATGAAATTTGCTTAAATATATGGTTATTTAAACCAAAATCATTTGAGCCATTTTTGAGAAAATAATTTTGAAAGATGTTCCATGTAATAGTTTTGGGTGAGAACATTTTCTGCAAAATCTACGTGTCGAAACCTCGGAATGCCCTCAAATTAAATACCAAGTTTTGTATTTAATTGACTTTTCGTTTTTGAATTATGCTGTTTATAGACACACACGGACGTTCAGGGACCTCAAAACATGTATTGCCAGTGAAATGTCGACATCGAGTTTTTTAGGGTGGAATACAATACTTCCTCTACTTACTGTAAGTACACACTACAGAAAGTAAAAGTACCAAATTCATATTTTGATTCTTAGTTGCAATTGTTATTCTTTTAATTGTTATGACTTGCAATAATATATTATGTTTCACATCAGGTATACAGGTCAGTTTCCTTATGAGGGTTATATAAATAACATTAATGTGGTGATACTTATTCAATTCATTAATTTACTATGTTATTTTTAGCAAACTGCGATATGTGGCTTCAAATCGAAATTAAATTTATTTGTGACAGTCTAACAGTAAGAGGAATTTTTCGTCTTCATGTAGGGAAAAAATGTGCACAGGTAAATTATGTATTTAAAAGAGTATAGTCTTTTTTAGTATTTACTGAAAGGAACACTCCACATTTGACGTTTAGCTTTGTAAAAACTTTATTTTATGTAAGCACAGGACTTTGCCGCAGCGTTATATGTATAAAATACGTAGGACACGATTATGCTATAAGTATTTGACTAGCTTTTTTGGAGTTAATTGTATATTGATATTTCCACACAGGTTAGTACTGTGCTTGTAATTTGTTTTCCGGAGGTACGTGTTTTATCATAAATGTAAGAAATAAGCACTAAATCTGAAACTTTTCCATTGCACTACCTCTATTATAAACCGATGGCTTGCCAGAAAATTTGCACTGCGTCTACTGAAAGAGGAAGCATGACTGGATGAAGCAGATTTAGCTCAAATGACTTTTACGGTTACACCTTAGTACCTGACACCTCTTTCGGCTGCCTTGCGTTTGGTGTTTCATGTAAATGGAGTAGCACAGGCAACAGGCGAAGTGATATAATGCCCATACTTGCATTAAAGTGGGATTGTACACATCCTCTCATCCATGCAGGTACATCTCCCCATAACATCGGGGTATTCTGATAGACACACGAATAGTAGAGAGGCACATGAAAAAGAGTTAGGAATAATTAGACGGAGGGGCCTGCACAGCACCGGACGTATGCCATAGTGGGCCCTTTGTGCTTCCACCTTGACCCCGGGGTGGAAGGAAGGAAGGGGAGACAGTCACTTTGAAGGTCTAACCTGGCAAGAGCCTAAGTCCAAGCCCCTTCCTAAACCCATTGTCAGCGCCGTCCGAGCGGCTCTCCAACCGTGGCGGTTTTCCATTAGGCCAATACCTTATTTCTTAAAAAGGCCCCCCCGCTTACGCGGGATTGGAAGTGGATACGCCACTTACGCGCGTCACCCTGAAAAGGGGTGACTACCGAAAACCTCGGTAGGGCCGACAGCAATCTAGCATGCCGTCTACCAACTCTCACTCATGGCTGGTGCCGGAGAACATAGAGGCGTCTCACAACCCCGCCTGGGCTGAAAACCAGCCAGATGTACCCAATCTCCCATGGGTATCGGGAACCGCTGCCCCGCCGAGTCCAACCCAATCCGAACAATTCGCTGTCGGGAGGGGCTCGAATGTTCGGCCCGGCGTACTTCTAGTCCGTCAGAAGCACCACGAGTCTGGACGACGTTGTGCGCTAACCAGGTCAGCAACCTTAACCTGATTTCAACATGGCATCAATCCTGATGCCGGCTTACCCTGCCTTAGCCTAACGCGACCTAAGGTTCCCAGACGAGGTAATCCCAGAAAGAAAGGGTCTATCAATCTCATCAAGGCGTTAGGGAGAAATCTTTCCAATGGTAAATTTCACCGTACTGCCGTAATTCACCAACCTCCGTCGCCTACACCTATAATCCTGAAACAGATGAGATAAAATACGTGAAAGAAAATGATGGGGGCAGGAAATGATGGACAGAAAATTTGTGGTAGGAGGGTACCACTTCAGCATTCGCCTGCCGACCTGAGGAAAACACGAGAATGGCCAGCCCGATGGGAATCAAACCCGAGACCTCTAAAGTACGAGTCTCATGCGTTACCGCGGAGACATCCCACTCGGTACGTGAAAAGGAGAACTAAATTTTAAAATTTTCGGGAGATTGGCGGGATTCTAATCACAATATTCAGCATTACATGTCCGCGTCTTTAGAAACGAGGAATAATATTTATCTCCCTAAACGCAACCACAAAAATTTCTGACCTGACTCTTTATACTCTGGGGACATCCAAGAGCTTAGTACCTAAGGTGAACACCTGGTGTAATCAGGCAAAAACAAGACAGAGCCTCTTTCAAAGCGACGTTCTTCTTACAATGCGGAGACAACGGCCATGCTGTTAGATAAAGAGACAAATTAACCTTCAAACAGGTGACGCTGAGTTTAAGATGGGATGCTACAGGAGGAGACGCGCGATTTAACTCATCCCCTGTTTTGTCTTTCGGTTTGCCTACCGTCCAAGAACTTCTGTTCTATTAGCACTGTGTCGCCGTGAAGTCGGACCACCCCAACACAAGAAGTTGGAGGGAGAAAGGAGAAGAATGACACCGAATGTCACAAAATTCCGTACTTGGTTTAACGTGGTCGGTTTTCCAGCCTTTGACTTTCACACAGCTAGCGGGCAAATTCATTCCTTGCGGTTACTGGATAAGTATTTAGCAAAGCTGAAGAGCCAATCAATAAAAAAGAAATATTAGGTATAATAGTTACACCACTTCCTGTATCCATTATCGTTATCTTCATTTCCATTTTAAAATTATGATAATGAGGTTTATTTTTCCTTCTGCTTCGCGATAATCATGACAAATATTCGCCATCAGTAGAACTAAATTGCGCTATCCTACCGCAGTATTCTACAGCAGGCTGAAATAATGTCCAGTTGTTTAAAACAAGAACATTCCTTATGTGATACATTCACATAACTTTCTCTACCCAATCTGTCTCTATCTTCAACAAACTATTCTTACAAAAGCGTATTATTCTAGCTACTTCTTGTTAATCCAAATAAATGTTTGTAGAAATGCTTTTATTACTCCTTTATATAAGTACCTACAAGGGGGATACTTGAATCTTAAGCAGTGGTCAAATGTTTAACATCTTGGTCGTTATATGCCGAATATATTTTGAAATTCTACTCTTTTCACCACGAAAAAATTAATAATAATAATAATAATAATAATAATAATAATAATAACAATAATAATAAAATACGAATAGCCAAGTAGAAATTAAAAAAAGAATCAAGTATTTGAAAATTTAAACCAATACAAATCATATCTAGGAAATGGTTAATACCGTAAACAAATTGTTTCATATAAATCGTGTATTTTTAGCGAGATTTACGTTTTGTAACTTGGTGTTAAATTGTTCAAAATCCATTCCGAATTAAGAGGCCTTCACAGCTATTCCCAGAAAATTCAAGTTACATATGTTATTTGCCATGAAATAACATGTGTAACAATACCTAGAGCATTTTGATCAGAATTGGTATGCGCAGTTTTAAGTAAATAAAAAATAATCAAACATTTTCCGCTTAAAGGTTAGCTGGGGTGGCGGGATTTTATTGCAAATTTTCGTGTCGTATTCTTGGAAGAATCTGAGTTTAAATATTAAGTGCGTATTCATCCGGGATTTCATTACTGGGTATGCTGCCCGCACACACGCGCACACACACACACACACACACACACACACACACACACACACACACACTGAGCTCTTTTTTTTAATTTAATTCAGGGCCTCAAACATGCATTTCCGTAAAAACTCGATATTGAATTTTTGGTGGAACATACTCTACTTAAAATACGTAAGCGGGAGAAAGAAAAAGGCCCTTTAAAATGTTGGATTTTACAAATTAACTAGACAACTTTGAAGTTCTATGAAACAAACACCGAGCGAGGTGCGCCACGGTAACGTGTGCGACTCTCATCCAGGAGGTCACGGGTTCGATCCCCGGCGACCGCACGCTCTGATCATGCTGGGGTGGTTCATCTTCTACCAGGCCCTTCGTGTTCCTGTAATCACCGTCTTCCTTGTCATCTGCTTCAGGGTTGTAGGACCAGGTGACGGTGTTCGGCGAGTTGCGGCTGGGTGGTGGATTGCGCTCTGTAGAGGTTTCTTCCCTGGCGTCGTTGTGGAATTGCTTAGTGAAGTGGTATTATTTATATTTGTTGAGCCCCACGTTTTGGAGGCCAATTTGCGATGGTAAATTTATAATGTTATTTGTGTATGTGTGTTTACTCCACGTGGTGAATCCATTTTGTGACGTGATTCATTTGTTAGGTTTGTTAGCTCCATCTGGTGTTAGCAATTTGCGGTAGTATTAGTGTTTGTTTGAAAGAATGCTACTGTTATTTTATTTAATTTTGGTTCTCTGTCCTCCGGCTAGCTCTGATCTTTTTGGTCGAGCACTTCTCTTTATACAGGTTGTGTAAACGGAAAGGAGTCTTTTATCCAAAGATAACACTGATGAAGGAATTTGTTTTACACTTTTATTGTCGAACACATTCACTATCACATTCACACATTGATCTTGACACTGAAACTGTTATAATAACTTATTTACTGATCATTCTTAATTCGAGTACTTCAACTTTATGTGTAATTAACTTTACAACACTTGAGATTTTTCATAACTCTGCTGGACTGAAGACGACGTGTAGCATACAAATATTTTCGGTGAACTGACGGGGTCTATCTCTAATCTAGCCCTTTTTATACTCCTACACCCCGATATGCCTAAAGATTATAACTGAGCTGCAATTGGCTAATAAAACGCGCCAACATTAGCGTCTATTTGTATATCCAATGAAAATTATGAATACATATGCCCTAGGTATAATGTTCCAGCAAATTCTAAAGGAAAACGCGCCAATATTACGTAACTTCCTCGTCTCTAATAATGATAAACAGCTCACCCCCTCGCTGCATTATTGCACGCTATTATTGTCAGTTTCAGTAAGGCATAATAAACCCACTTCTCAACAATAATTACAATCAACAAACATCTCAAATCAATGTCGCACAAAAATGCATATTCATACTATAATCATTCTTTACATTTAAATAATTTATGATACAAATTACTGCATCATCAGTTAGGACCTTTCTCCATGTGCTCTCGGACGGGCGCCCCTTCGAGGGACCCCCGGGGATTAGACTAGTGGGTGGATGTGGACGGCGTCGGTTGCGCTCGATCTGGAAACGTTAGGGACCCCATCCATGCTCGCTCCCGTTGTCATTCGGATCTGGTCGTCCTTCGGTTCTCTCCCCTCATCCTTCCTCGCAGGGTGAGAAACAAAATGGTCCGTTGTGGCCTACTTGCAGCGCTCTGCCTCGGTTTCTGGGCCCCGCCGTTCGTCCGTACCCTTAGCTTTTAGCTATGAAACAAACACCATGTCTGGTATAAACATAAATTTTGCAGTTATGTTGGAAGCAGAATAGTAGAAACGCGAATCCTGCAGAAAAAGCATATTGTGTGCCAGAACTAATTGTCCTAGGATAGGACAGGACTTAGCACTCGAGGTTGTGCATAGGCCCCTCACGGGGCGCTCCTGAGAGGGAGGGATGAGGCAAGAGGAGATAGAGGGCGGCCGGACCAGGATGCACGACAGGTAGAGAACATGATCCCTGCCATTTACAAATCTCAACTGCCCGCGTGCTGGCTGGTGCAGCCGGCCCCCCTCCCCCTGTGAGCTTACACATCCCCTAGGGAGCCCTAGAGACCGCTCGAGGTCCGGGGAGGAAGGTTTCCTCAGAGCATCCATTTCCTCTGCCATGCACACGCCGAGACCTCCCGCCGACACTTGCAATCCTGAAAGAAACCAAGCAGAATGGAGGTGAAATGTAGGGACAGGAAATTCAGGGGATGTAATGATTCTTCCCAGCATCGTCTGGCTACCCGGGGAAACCTGCGAAAAAACCCATGGGTCAGGAAGGTCGGCCACGGGAATCTAACGCACGATCTCCCGAATGCGGGCCACAAATGTTACCGCCTGAGCAATCCCCCGCGGTAACAAGTCATTTTAATGTGTATCGTGTGACGCAGGATTCACACACGGAACATTTGTGAGTTTATAAAATAAACTTTAAGACTTTCTTTACAAAACAGTGCATACAGATTCTTTGCATGTATAATGTATAGTTTTCAATTGATATTGAATTGAAAGTAACTACTTCTTTTGTAATACGCTGCAAATTTTCACAGAATGCAATACTTACTGTACCTTAAATAAGGGTTAGAGCCTGTAAAAATGGATTATTGTTTTATCACCTCCCTAATATCGTCACACACACAATGAGTGCACTTTGAAAGACCTGTTAGCATGCATATCCATAATGTTCCAATATTTAAACCCACTAAGAGTTAGGAGTAATCAGACGGAGGGACCTCCAGTAACTGGAGCACAGCACCGCACGTAGGCTCTTTGTGATCCCTGGGAGGAAACGAGGGACTTGACCAGACCCGAACGATGATGTACGCTAGCAAGGACGGGGCCCCTAACGATTAAAATATGAAACCAGTCCTGACACTGGCTATCCCTTATATTACCAGTGCAATATGGATATCCAATATCTGGGTTGAATTCAACACTTCCTCGTTTTACTAGGTATTCATGGAGTAATAAAACTATATGATTGCAACATAGTGAAAAATTAGATGTGTTACATTCATATGACTTTTCTACCCTCTATCACTTATTAGTGGAAATACAAATGATTGTTATGAAAGTTTGTTCTCCTATCTACTTCATTTTAATCAAGATAACCTTTACGAAAATAGTTTCATTTTACAATTAGTTATAGATACAAAGGGAATAGTTCAAATGTGTTAGAACCGGGCGCTATACGCTGGCCTTAAAATTCCATGCTCTTTTCATGGAATAGCGAGAAATAATTGAAGATCGACAGGAATTTAAAAGAATGCCTACGTGTTGAACAAGTCGAATCATTAACAACGGATATCTTGAAAATCGCTGATGCCATAAAAAAAGTTATTTTAAATAAATTGTGCATTTTAAACAGATATACAATTTTTGTGTGGTACATTTTCATCTATGGCTTAGATTTAGCTGTTATGTAAGATTATATAAAATTCTTTCCAAATTAAGAGGACTTCACAGCTATTCCCAGAAAATTCAAGATATAGATTTATCTGTAATGTAAATATTCCCAATATATGGTATTTTAATGAATTCATTATAGTCATTTTTTAGAAAATCAAACTTTTTGAAAAATGTTCCATATAAAGTGTAGTTGGGATGAGGGATTCTCTTAAAAATCTTTGTGTCTCATCTTTCGAAAATAGTGAACTTAAATATCAAGTTTGCTAATTATCTTAATTTTTCTTTTTGAGTTATGCTATTCTCACACACACACACACACACACACACACTCACACACAGATCCACACAGGGACCTTTTTCTAAAAATGGTTTTCCTTTCTTTCCTTCTATTTTTATAG